>CM060926.1:153997114-156938246 GCA_030737875.1 Allium sativum | reverse complement strand
CCCAGAACCTTCAAAAATCAAACTCCGACCAAAGCAGACTGAGCGGGAAAATTCCCGCTCGTGGTTGTCGACCTCCCCAAGGGGTGTCGACATGGGTGACAACCCCCCTTAGGGGGTGTCGACAGGGGAGTCGCCCCCTCCCCCCCAGGCAGATCTGGGAAGAGTTCGTTTTATGTACATGGACTTGATTCTGGGTCTGGTTTAGAGGTTCTAGGCTATAAATATGGTCCCTTATTCTCCTATTTTATTCATTGGAGATCATGGAGGCCATATGCTGTCAGGTTGCAAACTGAAACAGAATCAAATTCTACAACAATGGTTCAGCTAATCAAATTCAGAATTCAGAATTCAGATCTATTCTCTCTCAATTGTCTAAACCTAATGCTGTGAGTTTCTAGTCACTTTTAGGTTTAAATAAATAACAATAAATTGAGAAAGACTATGAATTGGATATGTTGTAAAGTATGAATCTATGCCAGTATTAAATCTTATATTATGTAGATCTTGATAGATCTATTTCTCTAGATCTGATATAATTGTGGTTATTCTATGATGTTGCCTATGTAGATCATGATGGATCTAATTCTGTAGATCTGATGCAATTGTGGCAATACTATGATGTTGCCTTTATGGATCTTGATTTGTAACTACATTGTGGTAAATGTAAATCTATTAATCTTGACAGTTGCAACATTGGTTAGATCTAATTTTGTATGTAAATCACCTTTCATGTTGCGATCAACTTAGATATGTTGTAAGTTGGACATATTTAGATATAAACATGCTATTATCATGTTTTATGCTAGATCCACTTTATGATCATGTTTTATGCTAGATCCATTTTATGATCATATTTTATGCTATGATAGATCTATCTCTCGAGATCCAATTCAATTGTGATTATTCTAGTATGTTATTTTTGTTTCATTTGGATAGATCAAATCATTTATGTGAACCATGAACATATGCCACCTTGAATTGATTAGGATTGGATCCACACCTTTATCTTAATTGTAACCTCTATGACGTGGATTTGGGTAGATCTATTTATAAACCTATAGATCTAAACCTTGGTTTATGATTAGATCGAATTTAATCTATTAGATCGAAGGCATGTGGACATTTTATGTAGATCTAAAGCAATATTTATGTTAGATTCCGTTATGATGATGATTACATTTTCATGACAATATGTATGTTCACCTTGATATGATGTTAATTACAAGTCCATTCACTTTGTTATCATGCTAGTATGTTTATGCCAATATATCTTGAAACTACCACCTTTATCATATTCCCTTTTTCATTTTTATGGCTAGACTACTTATTAGCCTAGATGCCGCCAAAATACGTGCGAATATGTTAGTGAAGGAAACGGGGGAAAAGGGATTTATATTTGGCATGTAATCTTTAAATGAATTGATATGTAATTCAAATTATCAGTAAATAGGTATTGACACCTATAAAAGGAAAGGATTAATTAATAAATTAATTTATCAAAAATGGAATGTTTAGTAATTACAATTAGGAATTGTAATTTTACTTATGACACGAGGTTATGTTACATTATTGGTGGAAGTATGCCCAGACCCGACCGGCATATCCAGCAACCACTAATGTTGAACCTAATGTGGGCGGTCTAAGTACGTAATTACGAATCGGGCTAAGCCACGAGGTTAGGCCCACTGCGGAATATGACTGCCCAGACCCGACCGGCATATCCAACATCCACATGTTGTAGGCTTAATGTGGGAGGTCTAGCCCATTATAACCATAAATGGACATGGTAATGAATTGGACTACTTAACCTAAGTTAATCCATAGGGATTATATGAACTTAAATATTAGTTGGGGGTTAAGTAAACTTGGCTGAATAAAAGGGGAGGGTTAAGTAAATCTTGGGTAATATTAGTGTATATACGCCCACAAACTTAACCATTAAATAAACATGCTTGAATCAGTGGGAGGGTTAAGTAAATCTTAGGTAGGTGGGTAATATTAGTATATATAGGCCCACAAACTTAACCATTAAATAAACATGCTTGAATCAGTGGGAGGGTTAAGTAAATCTTGGGTAGGTGGGTAATATTAGTATATATAAGCCCACAAATTTAACCTGATAAGGTTATGTAATTAAAGACACCTTTTAGGTAAACATAACCAGTTGAAAACCTAGTAGCGGGGATGCAAGGAAAAGGGGAGAGCTTGCCTCATCTTGTGTGGGACCCATTTCATACGGTAACCCTTAAATAAGTTTCAAACGGGTACTCCGAACTAGGTCGGAGTGGGGCACGCTTACTGAGCTGAGTGTAAGAGATGCAAACGTGGAGGCGGTGTTGACGGCGCATTCCAACGGGGTCATGTGCGTGTATGACTCCACCTATTGGGGAAGATAAGACACTGTGACATCAGTAGATATGGTTGTGCACATCCGGAAAATAAAGGGTTGCCACTTTAGGGAGTGATACACCCTACTGTGGGTCCAGCACAGGGTATCTACAGAATAGGGAGTCGATCGATTGGGGGTAGTAAATAGGGTACATCTAGTCCTGTCTGTTTCTTTGGGGTACCTGTGTTTTTGTCTGGGCTAACACCCGTTATTTCTGTTTAGGTATCAGTTCTGTTTGGGTTAAAACACGTTACTAGGTACACCTAAAACTACCATTACGTTTCTGTTGGGATCATCCTGTATTTGTTATGCAATTGGGGAGTATGTAATCCTATTACATATTAGTTATACTAGTATTGGTGCAGAGCAGGGAAAGTATTAAGAAGCGCTATCTATTCTATCCTGTTGTCCTGTTTACCTTATCATACCTACCTTTTGTGTAGTGATCTCTCTTATCCACTTTGTATGCCTATCATGTTTTATTTATTTAATGGCTAAACGTAACTAGACTCGCCAGACTTTATGTCTGACCCTTTTGTTTATCCTTCTCTCTTCCGTTTCCCCCCAGGTTCTCAGGGAGGAAACATTCGATTGCTGGAGCTACTGATATGTTTGGATCAAGCTCCTAATCTCATTGCAATGGCTATATTTTGTTATCGGGGAATTTTCTTTCTTTTATGTACTATGATATTTCTGAAGTACAAGATAGTGGTTTTTATGTTGTAATGGGTTTTTATATTTCAGACAAATGATGCTTTGAACCACGGTATTTTGATGATTAATAAAGGTTTTTATTTCCGCTGCAAATTTTTTTATATCTGTCTTGTAATATTCTGTGTCTGTTTACCTAAACGCTTCACAAAATTTAATGCATTCCCTTTGTGAGTGACACTAACGGACGTGGGGTGTCACACTTGATATCAGAGCTGAATAAAAAATTTTGGAAATTATTTTTCAAAAAGATTTTAAAAGAAAGTATTTTCAAAAAGAATAGTCTGTTTTGAAAATATTCCCCAAAAGGCCATATGTAATATCCTTCGGTCCTTTATCTAAATTTCTTCCTTTTTCCTTTTCAGCATGTCTGGGGAACAAACATTCCTATTATCCCAGAGGGCGTCACAATACCCGGATGGTTCCGTAGGTATTTGGAGGCCACGACGCCTGCCGAAGGACAAAGAGACGTTCCTCCCCCTGATGCGCCAATCATTCCTCCTCCTCCCCCTCCAAGAGCAGATAACTTCGCCAAAATCTGCAAAGATTTCCGTGCTATGGGAGGGAAGCCATTCCATGGGAATGAGACATTCTTTAAAGCTCGAAATTGGCTCAAGAAGATCGAGGACTTGTTCGTAATCTTTGAAGTAGAGGATAGGAGGAAGATTCAGTTAGCTGCTTGGCTATTAAAGGACGAAGCCTCATTTTGGTGGGAAGTCACCCAAGCTGGACGTCCGGTGGAAACTTGGGAAGATTTTAGACAAAGATTTGGAATGAAATTTCTTTCCCAAGCCGAGAAAAGCATGCAGATGGAGAGGTTCTTAGCACTCAAACAAGGAAACTTGACGGTGAAAGAATATGTGAACAAATTCGACCAGCTAGCAAGATTCAGGTTAGAATTGGTAGATGCGCCACACAAAAAGGCTTTGCTGTTTGCTAAAGGGCTGAATGAACCCCTTCATGGGTTAGCCATGTCCCATATCCCAATGGGAACCACTTTTCAAAAACATGTTGATATGGCCCTAATGCATGAGGAAGAAAAGGGAGAAAAGAAGGAAATAAAGGCAGAGGAAGCAACGCAAAATGAGAAGGTGTGGCCCAAGAAGGGACAACAGCAGAAGAAAGGCGAAAAGAATGACAAGGTTAAAGACAAGAGGAAGTGCCATAGTTGTTGGCGAGAGGGTCACTTAGCCAAGGACTGAAGGAAAAGGAAGAATGATTGCTTCGCTTGTGGAGAGATCAGGCATCTTATTAAGGATTTCCTGAAGAAACAGGGACAAGGTCAAAGGGTAGGAACTTCTGGAGGGAAGGTGCATGCTCTCGCGATCAGTGCTCCTGAAAGAGGTAGAAAATTTTCCATAGAAAGTTTAGTTTCTCTTTCAAATCATTCAGTTAAAACACATTTTAATTCTGGCGCTTCATTTATATCTAATTCTGTTGTTAAATCTCTGCACTTAGTTACTAGTATGGTAGTGGATCCAGTAGTTGTCTCAAACCCTATTGGTGATTCAGCACATTAATCTATGATTTGTAGGGGTTTGAGAATATCTGTGTTAGACTTCAAATTTGAATGCGAGCATGCTCAGGTTTATGGGATATGGCTTGATTCTAGGGATGGATTGGCTTACTACATATGGTGCCATTCTGGGTGGTGAGAGGAGGGTCGTTAAGCACCCTCGAAATTTCTTGTGACCCACAAGGGTCTGTCATTCTTAGTTTCCTAGAGTATCTTGAGGCGTCTATCGATGATCTGCGAACGACACCAGTAGTCCATGAGTATTCTGATGTCTTAGATGAGGTTCGGGGTTTACCCAGGAGGCACAATATTGATTTCAGTATATACCTGGTGGACAGTGCAAAGCCAGTTGCATTACCTGAGCGCCATATGGCTCCTAAAAGAAAAGAGGTGTAACGACCCAGAAAATCTGAACCAATTTAAAAAATTTAAATTGGCTAAAATAATGGATACTAAATATTTAAAATAAATATTTTAAATAATAGCAATGAAAACAGAGTTTGAATCGATAATTGAAAACGAATATAATTAATTATAATTATAAACAAGGCCTGAAATGGCGCTACAGTTTCAAAAATTGAATTCAAACTTTGTCGGACTGTACCGGGTGCAAAACAAAACGGATTTTAGTGAAACCAAAAATATTTAAATCTGTTATTGAATACCTTTCTAACGAATCTGAAAAATCGAATTTTCATAGCGGAAAGCAAAAGTTATGGCCGAATGAATTTTCAGAAAGGTCGCTATGGAATTTATATAGCCCGTGAAATTGGCCATTTTGCATACGACCTCGGAATTCGACGAAACCACTTTTGTTGGATCCGGGATGTGAAGTTATTGCTAGGTTTCAAATTTCATAATTTTTGAAGCTAATATGTGAGCGTGGCAAAGGAAAATATGTTTTGGTCAATTACAGTTAAATTGGATCGACCAAAAATGGGCCTTTTTGCAAACGGTCTCAGAATTCGATGAAACTAGTTTTGTTGGGACCGTATCGTCAAAACTTAGCTAGATTTATTTTTCTGGAATTTTTCGAATCAGTTTGTGGCCCTGGCAAATTGAAATGTACGTTCAAAGTAAATATTGAATGTTTTATACTTTAATTTGAAGGAAAACTGACTGAAACATTCGAATAGGCCTTCGAAACATATCCCATTGTGTTCGGAATGGGGGTAAAACGCTAGGGACGACAGTCGTTGGGTTTAGATTGGTGGTCGCGTCAGAAAACCCCTTTAAAACTTCCCCGACCAATCAGAATTTTTATAAAAAAAAAAGAAAATTCCTTTTCTCTCTCCCCGATCGAAGGCGGAAAACGTTCAAAACCTTCCCCGTCATTTTCCGATCAATCCATGCAAAATTATCCCCTGCTCCAGTTGAAGATTTTGTAGAGCTCGAAGAGATCTTCAAATCCATATAAAGTTTGGAATTTTTCGTGGCCTGTGGAGGGAGAATCGACGTCAGGAAGTTTCGAACTTCCAGCCGCCGCCGCCGTCGCCTGGCTCCACCGAGTGGGCCCCCACCACCGCGCGCAGACGCGCGTCTCCCCCCTCTTCGTCGCTGTATTGGCCGATCCTCCTATCGATTCACGGTTTGATCGAAAATTGCAAACCTACTTTTGAACCTTTCAGCTGAGGTACGGCTTATATATATTTTCAACAGTTTTAACACCTTTAAACCGTTGCAAACTTTGAAAAATCATATCTTTTTCGTTCGTTAATGAAATTCGATGAAACAGGAAACATTGTGACCGTGTGGACGCCTTCTACATTCTAGAAGAGACCGCGTATTTTTCTGAGCCTTCTGCTATTTTTGGTGGAGTGGAACCCAATGTGAGATTTCTAATTTATAAACGATATGGAAAACGACGATGTATAAATTATATAGTCGATGTATGAGTTATATAAGCGTTGTACACCTCTTGTATAAGCGTTGTATAAGTTGTACGTTCGATGTATAAGTTATATATGCGTTGTAAAAATTATATATGTGTTGAAATAGAAGTATTGCTATATATATATATATATATATATATATATATATATATATATATACACACGCCCCTCGTCCACAAACCATGGACGATATTTATTGGTAGTGATTGGTGTGAAAATTGATTGATAGCGAATGGTTGTTTGGGATTGTTTGTGGTTGATATTGATTGAGTGTGGTTGAAAAATACCCATTTGTGGTTGAGAATATTTGATTGAAATCACATAGGATTAGTTTGTGGAAATGAAATATATATACATGCCGCCTGCGTGCGAACTAGATGCATGATCCCCATTGTCAAAAACCGCGAGGTTTTAAGGTAGAGCGAGGAGCCGTACTAGGGACGGTCCCAGTTTTTAACTACCCTGCCGTTATGCTGCCGAAATTTTGGATAATATTCATGTGTTTGAATTATTTTCATTTGCTGAAACTATATTTATTCATTGAATAGAAAACCTTCATGTGTTGAATCGATATTCATTCGTTGATTAGAAATTCATGTGTTGAATCTTTGTGTTTTAAATATAAAAATCACATTTTTATCTATGTATATAAATTATAGAAAACCTTCATGTGTTGAATCGATATTCATTCGTTGATTAGAAATTCATGTGTTGAATGGTATTCATATTTTGAAATAAATTGTTTTATAATAAAAATCACCTTTTTCATCACCTATATAAACTATATAAAATAATAGTGTTTTGAAATGAATTGTTATACAATAAAAACCACATTTTTATTATACACAGGAATTGTTGAAATGTGAAGTAATAAAAATAACAACTCGTTCAAATAAATATGCATGAGTCGAAATATTCATTAATTAGCTAATGATATGATTTTTGCCTATGCATGCAACATTAGAATGGATGGTGTTTTTAAACCAAATGGAATCAAACATGAAATTGAATGGAAAATGATAAGTGATAAGAACTGTATATATGTACATGCATATTTATTGAACAGGTTATAGCAAAGGGGCTAGAGAAGAGGAATAAAATTTTGTGCCCGACAAATAGGTACACATTTACTGTTTTGTTTGGGTGAGGATTTTATGAGCCTGTTGGCTAGCCGCTTGGCTTTTTCTTTTTCTTTTTGACATGAGACGCCCGTGTGGCTATTTGGGAATTTTCCCAGCCCCTCCCATACAAAGGAGGTTATGGCGAAATTTTCCAAAATTTAAAGGCGTTAGTGAAATATTTGAAGTGAAAACGATATTGAAATTGTTGAATGAACTATATTTATATAAATATATAAATATAAATAAAATTAAAACGAAATGGGGCCGTGCAGTTCACATTTTGAAATCGTAATTTCAAACGATTATACTGGGAAATCCGACCATTGGATTTTCCCGAAACCGCAACCGTTGGGTTCGCCTTGGAAATATCTTTCCAACGGCACCAAATTTGTAAAAATCCAACGGTTGGATTGTCTGGAATGTTTAATTCAAATCTGAAGAAAAACAGCGCCAGAAACGATTATATATATATATAATTATAATTAATCGAATAACGACGCTGCAGTTCGTATTTTGAAATTGAAACTTCAAACGATTGTACTGGGAGATCCGACCGTCGGATTTTCCCGAAACTGGAACCGTTGGATTCTTTTTGAAAAGACCTTTCTAATAATGTAAATTTTGTAAAGATCCAACGGTTAGATTTTCAGATATGTGTAAATCAAATTTGAAGAAAAACAGCGCCACGGCCGCGTTATGGCCCGAAGCGTCGTTTTGAATAAATTGGCTATTTTAAAATAAATAAAAATAGCGATAAATCGTTATAAAATATCATAAACGACATGGAATGGAAATAAATTGAATTTGCTCGATTTATGTGGTATTTGATGGTTGAATGTGTTTGGTGTGAAAATTACCTTAAAGAACAAAATTGGTGTTGTCGAATAATTTAACCATTGAAGTAAATTGATTTGAAATTCTAAATATACGTGAATTATTTGAAAAGGCCGAGTTAATTCTCATTTCAGATAATTGACCGACGATTAAAAGTCAAAGATGAAGACGGTGGTCGAAGACCGGAGATCTTCACCTCGTTTGGATGGTAATTGAGGTCCTGATTGGGAGGCATCCCGAAATATGGATAATGAGTGGTGATCGTCCAAACGTACGTGGTGATCGATGGGTTTGCGAGGTATTTAGTGCCTCCGGTTTCGTTCAGACCCAGAACGGACTTGTAAATGGACTGTGTGTCTGACATTGGATTTTATTCTGTGTTGATTGATCTCTGTTAAATATACATCTGTTTGGCGGCGGAGAATTTATTCTTTTGCTTAACGCCCTTCTCTGAAACGCACGAGCTCAGAGGTTGTATATCGATGGACATCAGTCGCATGGCATGAATTGCCTGTGTGGCATGCTAAGATGCAGTGATCAGGGCTTCTGTTGAAAAGCAAAGTCTTGTGGTGATGACCAAAGCACCGCTTGTGTAGCGTAGCTTTGTGTATAACGTGAAATCGCGAGCCTCACACCCCGGTATGAACCAGAAACGGGAGCAGGACCTCAGGGGGGACGTGCGTTTTCTTTCTAGCTAGGGTGGTGTCAGTGACCTACCAGCCCTGACATTTATATACTTTTCACCTATGTGGTTGTTGCTGTTGCGAGGCGCCTCGGTTTGATCGGACGATCCGGGTCCGATGGAGACATTCATTGGCTCATTTACACCCCAAAGGGTGGAGATACGCATTGGTCAGGAATTATAATCCACTTCGTGTGGACCGGCCCCGACGATCCAAGGTACGGTTGCGGCTGTGCCTGAGGGGCGGGCTAGAGCGTCTCGAATTCTGTAAGGACTATCTTTTGCCTTGGTTCATGACGGAAATCCAATTTCCAAATACGTGACTGTGCGGTTTCGATTGTATATATATATTTGGCGACATAGTGGTATGAGACGCTCATGTCGTCTATGATTGATAGTTATGATTTGAAATTGTTTTCAAAACATATAAACACTAGCAATAATATCAAATGCCTTTGTTTTATTCGTATCAAACATATTTTGGCCGTTATAAGGTAAAAACTCTATCCTCCGGTTTGCGTTGCATTGTGTGATGGGAACTGAGTCTTATAATGGCTTCATTTTTATAAAAAGCATAACGATGGTTAAAAGAATGATTTGTTTTAAAGCACTGGCAATCCAATGGAGTAAACCCGTTCCATGAAAGTGGCGTGGTCCTGTGATTAGCCATATATTAAATGTGTTGAATAGATTTCTCATACCAGCCCCATGACTGACTCGTAGTTTGTTTCACTTTCAAACTCGGGTGCCCCTTTTTCTACACGGGCAGCCTTGTATTCAGGTTGAGCTGGTTCTTTCTGGATGTCGGGAGCTGAAGATGGATTCTATCATTTATCTCTTTTTATGCTGTTCAAATCCTATTGTACATATTTTGTTTGTTTTCCGCTGTAGACATTTATGTATAACTGAACTGTATTTGTACTAAGTAAGATCCTGTATACCGTGTAACTCTGATGATTACTTTATCCAGTATATTCTATTGTTCATTATCTGGTGTATTTATTTAATTCTGTCCTGCTATCATCTGTTTCTGTGTAATATTCCACGGATTACCCTTTCCACCGTCAGTACGGGGTTTTGGGGTCGTCTCATTTGGTATCAGAGCTTTGGTTAAGCTTAGTTCTGGAATATAACATTTGAACGAACTCGTCAGAAATAGAACCAGTAGTGTTCTAGGACGGGCAACTCTATACAGATTGGATCAGCAATATCCTAGTATAAGTAAAGCAGAATGGAATACACCCCTGTAGACACATTTACAATGAAGTATTTGTCTCTATATTTTGATATACCTTTTCTGTTGACCTGACCCCTTGTCTGCTAATTGCAGACGCACTAGAAAATGAGTGACAGGAACAGAAGAAATAATCGTATGGCTCGACCAGCTAATGAGCCAGTTGTGCTCCCGCAGTCAGAATCCGATATAGAAGTTCTATTCAAGAGATTTCGAAATCTGGGTGGATCGCCATTCTTAGGCAAGGAATCCATTATGGAAACACAAGCCTGGATTCGTTCGGCAGAGAAAATCTTTGAGGGTTTAAAGCTGAGAGACGATCAGAAAAGATTGCTGGCGTCTTGGGCACTCAAAGAAGAAGCTTTGTTTTGGTGGGATTCAGTTATTAAAGATAATCCAGAAGGTGACATCACCTGGGACAAATTCAAAGTGATTTTCTTAGAAAGATTTACTCCTCCCGAAGCAACCGAGAGATTATGTGATGAATTTTCTTATTTTATACAAGGTGATATGACCATCCCAGAATATCATAAGAAATTCAACGAACTTGCTCACTTTGCCCCTCATCTGATTCAAGATCCAAAGAGGAAAAATTTGAGATTTATTCATGGCCTGCAGAGGAGATATCAAAATAGTGTACTGAGGAATGTGAAGCTTCCTTTTTCTGAAATGATCTATATGGCTTATCAGTATGAAGATCTTCATAAAAAAGGAATGTTGCGCGACGAAGAAGAAGTTTATTGTAGTGACAAAGAAGAGTCCGAAACTGATATTCCTGAAGCCAGTACGAGGTCTGAGGTCAATAAGAAGCCCAATGCCAAGAGAAAAAGGGCTGGATCTGGGAACGAACGAATAACGACCGCCACGTGCTCAAGCTGCAATAGAAAAGGACATTTGGCGATAAGCTGCAAATCTTGGAACGAACGAAGAAAGAGTGGATCTAAATCCATGAAGGATTTTCAAGGAAATAAAAGGTGCAATCAATGCCACCAGTTTGGTCATATAAAGCAAGATTGCCGGCTGTTAAAAACGACCAAAGAAGCTCAGGTAAATGAAGTAGCAGAAACCTCAGTGCCCTCAGCTAGTCAAGAAAGGGCCGATGTTTTAGAAGGCACGCTTACTGTCAAAAACATTCCAGTCAAAGTACTGTTTGACACAGGCACGTCACGAAGTTTCATTGCCAAAGATGCAGCTAAGAAACTGGATTTGAATTTGAAAAAGCTCAAAGAACCATTGACTGTCCAGAATCCAGGTGGGGGTTCCATTGATCTAAGTTGGGTTTGTGGAGTGCCAGTTTCTTTCCCTCGTTATCGGTTTCCTACCATCGCGGTCGTCATGAATTTTAAAGAGTTTGATCTTATCTTGGGGTTAGACTGGTTGACCAAATATGAAGCTGAAGTCAAATGCGCCGATAGAGTCGTAAAGGCGAAGATTAAATCAGGTGATTATATAACCATTCCCTGTGAAGGTCAGAATGCTAATAGAAAAGACTTCTGGGCAGCTTTGAATGTTTCTCCAGCTCAAATAGAAAATGTCCCTGAGGTTACAGAGAATATTCCTAACCTCATCAATGACATTCCTGTCGTCAAGAACTATGCGGATGTATTCGAGGAAGTTGTTCGCTTACCTCCGCAGAGAGAAATAGATTTCAAAATTGCTTTAATTTCGAATGCAAGGCCGGTAGTTCACGCTATTCGAAGAATGTCCTTGAAAGAGAAGGAGGAATTAGACAATCAAACACGACAGCTAGTATGGAAGGGTCTGATCAGGCCTAGTTTCTCTGATTGGGGAGCAGCAGTGGTGTTTGTCCCAAAATATGACAGTACTCTACGTCTATGTGTGGATTATCGTGATCTGACCAAACAGACAATAAAGAACAAATATCCATTGCCGCGGATTGATGATTTGTTGGATCGATTAAATGGAGCACAAGTATTTTCACGAATGGACCTAGCTACAGGTTTCCATCAACTTCGAATTGTCGAAGAGTGTGTTCCAATGACAGCGTTCAGAGGCCCCGACTTATTCTACGAGTGGTTAGTAATGCCGTTCGGCTTATGTAACGCTCCCGCTTACTTCGTCGATCTAATGAACAGAGTATTCAGAGGAGTATTGAATAAATTTGTTCTGGTTTTCATTGACTATATTCTAATCTTCTCTAAATCAAAGGCCGAACATGAAAAACATTTGGAACAAGTGTTAGAAATCCTCAGAAGGAATGTATTGAAAGAAAAGTTTTCCAAATGTATATTCTGGCAAGATGAAGTAAAATTTCTGGGCAACGTCGTATCAAAAGAAGGAATTGCTGTAGATCCAAGCAAAATCACAGCTATTCAGAATTGGAAACAGCCCAGTACCCCCACTGAAGTCCGTAGTTTTCTCGGATTGGCTAGCTATTACTAGAAGTTCGTTAAAAACTTTTCGAAGATATCTGGCCATTTAACGAAGCTTACAAAAAAGCACTCTAAATTCAAGTGGACTCCCGAGAGTGAAGAGGCTTTTGAAGAGCTAAAGTTGAGATTAACAACTGCTCCAATGTTAACCATCATCGATGGCAACCAGGATTTGAAAGTCTGGACTGATGCTTCTAGAGAAGGCCTTGGCGCAGTGTTAATGCAAAGAGGCCAAGTGATTGCTTATGCTAGCCGTCAACTGAAGCCACACGAGAAAAACTATGTAACTCATGATCTTGAGTTGTTGGCCATCGTATTCTCTTTGAAAATCTGGAGACACTATCTTCTGGGTGAGAGATTTGAACTGTTTACAGATCATCAGTCGTTAAAGTATCTGTTCACTCAGAAAGACCTGAATCTGAGGCAGCAACGTTGGTTAGTGTTCCTTGCAGCGTATGATTTTGAGATTCTGTACACTCCAGGGAAAGCCAATGTCGTGGCCGATGCATTGAGCCGAAAGAATGAAATGATCGCCAGTTTTATCATTGCGACTTCGTTGATTGACAAGATATCGGCTCTCCAAAAAGATGACCAATTTATTAAAGGAACGAGTCAGCGAATTCGTGGAGGCAATGCTTTGGATTTCCAGCTCGACAGCGAAGGGATTCTGAGGTTAGAAGGACAAATTTGTGTTCCAGAAATTCTTGAACTCAGAAGAGATGTGCTTGATGAATGCCACAAATCTAAGCTCAGTATCCATCCGGGTGTGAGTAAGATGTACAACGATATCAAGCGGATATTCTGGTGGAAGTTGTTAAAAAGAGACATCTCGATATATGTTAGTCGATGCACTACTTGCCAGCTAGTCAAAAGCGACCAACAGAAACTGGCTGGATTGCTACAACCGCTAGAAGTCCCTGGTTGGAAGTGGGAACATATTTCCATGGATTTCATTGATGGTTTGCCCAGAACCAGAAAAGAAAATGACAGTATTTGGGTGATCGTAGATCGCTTCACAAAGACCGCCCATTTCATACCTGTCAGATCAAACAGAACTGCTCAGAGTCTGGCGCAGATATACTTCAAGGAAATAGTTAGACTGCATGGAGTGCCACTCAGTATAG
Organism: Allium sativum; assembly: GCA_030737875.1. NCBI lineage: Eukaryota > Viridiplantae > Streptophyta > Magnoliopsida > Asparagales > Amaryllidaceae > Allium > Allium sativum. The sequence continues at coordinate 156,924,350 of CM060926.1, read as the reverse complement.
TCAGTGATAGAGATACAATATTCACTAGCAAATTCTGGGAAGCATTTCAAGTCGAGCTAGGAACGAAGTTGAACTTGAGCACCGCTTATCATCCTCAGACAGATAGTCAGACTGAGAGGGTGAATCGTATTTTAGAAGATCTATCGCGGGCTTGTGTTATAGATTTTGGTGGATCACGGGAAGACCATCTGCATTTGGCTGAATTCTCATATAACAACAGCTACCAGGCGAGTCTGACAATGTCGCCATTCGAAGCATTGTATGGTAGACCGTGCCGATCTCCTGCTTGTTGGGTCGAACCCGGAAATAGACTTGTATTGGGACCTGATATGATCCGAGAAGCTGCCGACAAAGTCGATTTTATTAAGAAGCGATTACTCGCCGCTCAAAGCCGACAAAAGAGCTATGCCGATAGAAGAAGAAGAGATATATCCTTTGCTGTTGGCGACTACGTGTATTTGAAAGTATCGCCGATGAGAGGAGTTATTCGGTTCGGTAAAACTGGAAAGTTGGCGCCCAAATTCATTGGTCCGTTTCCTATTCTGGAACGGATCGGAACTCTCGCTTATAGGGTCAAATTGCCTGACTGGTTGCCTGGAGTTCATGATGTATTTCATATATCTCAACTTCGAAAGCATGTTCATGATCCAGACTTGATCGTGGAAGAAGCAGCTCAACAGGATATTGAAATTACTCCAGAATTAGCTATGAGACGAGAGCCACTAAAGATCATCGGCAAAGAAACCAAAGAGCTGAGGAACAAGAAGGTTCACTTAGTCAAAGTGCAATGGAGTGGAGATCCGCGAGATTGTACTTGGGAAACTGGGGAGAGCATTCAGAAAGCTTATCCTAGATGCCGGGTAGATATCTCTGATTGACTCCGGTGCAAGGTACATTTACCATACTTTGCATTACCACTTACTTCTCTATTCTATTGTTATTTTCTTTCCATGGATGTACACTTTTAACTCTATAGTCTGAATGATTTTAAAAGGAGAATAGGAATTAATTTAAATGGTTTTGAAAAGTTAAAAACAAATTGCTTGTTGGTTGTGTTGTGTGTTAGTAAATTTGATTAATTAAAATTATTGAAACGATAGTTAATTGAATCAACAATAGAATAATGTTGTAATTTATTCGATTATATCACACATTGAACTGATTTAAAGACAGATGGAAATATATATACTTGTGCATTATATATGTTTGAACAGGTTAATGGATTAGCTGTTGAGTAAAGATTTTATTTGCGTGCCCGACAAATAGGTAAACCTTAATGAGTTGGATGCGAAATATTATTATATCAACTTCTGTGAATGCCATTGGATGCGGAGTGCTGGTTTTTCTGTGTGAAATAATAAACATCGCCATAGGATAGTAACAATTAATTTTGAACTACATTGCATGGCATACTTCTAGAAGATAGGCATACTTCATCATATACCACATAAGCATTTGGAGCTTGTGTGACGAGGTGGAAGATTTACCATGCGAGCGAGAGGCTTGTATGGCGATGACTATATTTTACAGGTTGAACTGATGACTGATATGGACTATTTAAATTGTAACGATTAAATTGCCAGATTAATAAAAAACCCACACGGGTCTGGAGTTGACAATAATCACGTCTCTCTAGTTATTAGATACGACACATGGACTATTTATTTCCCACACGGGGCAGGGTGACGAGAATTTATTCTCCGGAGTTATTATCAGTACATGCTCCCCTGTAAACACCAGAATATATCACTATAAATATGTGTATGCTTATTAGGATTTATTGGGTACCTAATACGGCCCAATAAATTTCCAAACCTCTCTCCGTACAAAGAAGGTTATGGCGAAATTTTTCGAAAATTCCGGGTGTTAGCCAAATTTTTGAAGAATTTGAAATTTCTCAGAAACTGAAAAGTTATAGAATTGAAGCCAGATTGAACGTAGAGTTGAATAATCAAACCACTTTCGACTTTGTTCCTTTTCGGGGACGAAAAGTTTTAAGTGGGGGTGATTGTAACGACCCAGAAAATCTGAACCAATTTAAAAATTTTAAATTGGCTAAAATAATAGATTTTAAATATTTAAAATAAATATTTTAAATAATAGCAATGAAAACTGAGTTTGAATCGATAATTGAAAATGAATATAATTAATTATAATTATAAACAAGGCCTGAAATGGCGCTGCAGTTTCAAAAATTGAATTCAAACTTTGTCGGACTGTACCGGGTGAAAAACAAAACGGATTTTAGTGAAACCAAAAATATTTAAATCTGTTAGTGAATACCTTTCTAACGAATCTGAAAAATCGAATTTTCATAGCGAAAATCAAAAGTTATGGTCGAAAGAATTTTCAGAAAGGTCGCTATGGAATTTATATAGCCCGTGAAATTGGCCATTTTGCATACGACCTCGGAATTCGACGAAACCACTTTTGTTGGATCCTGGATGTGAAGTTATTGCTAGGTTTCAAATTTCATAATTTTTGAAGCTAATATGTGAGCGTGGCAAAGGAAAATGTGTTTTGGTCAATTACAGTTAAATTGGATCGACCAAAAATGGGCCTTTTTGCAGACGGTCTCAGAATTCGTCGAAACTAATTTTGTTGGGACCGTATCGTCAAAACATAGCTAGATTTATTTTTCTTGAATTTTTCGAATCAGTTTGTGGCCCTGGCAAATTGAAATGTACGTTCAAAGTAAATATTGAATGTTTTATACTTTAATCTGAAGGAAAACTGACTGAAACATTCGAATGGGCCTTCGAAACATATCCAATTGTGTTCGGAATGGGGGTGAAACGCTAGGGACGACAGTATTTGGGTTTAGATTGGTGGTCGCGTCAGAAAACCCCTTTAAACTTCCCCGACCAATCAGAATTTTTATATAAAAAAAATTCCTTTTCTCTCTCCCCGATCGAAGGCGGAAAACGTTCAAAACCTTCCCCCTCATTTTCCGATCAATCCACGCAAAATTAGCCCCTGCTCCAGTTGAAGATTTTGTAGAGCTCGAAGAGATCTTCAAATCCATATAAAGTTTGGAATTTTTCGTGGCCTGTGGAGGGAGAATCGACGTCAGGAAGTTTCGAACTTCCAGCCGCCGCCACCGTCGCCTGGCGCCACCGAGTGGGCCCCCACCACCGCGCGCAGACGTGCGTCTCCCCCCTCTTCGTCGCTGTATTGGCCGATCCTCCTATCGATTCACGGTTTGATCGAAAATTGCAAACCTAGTTTTGAACCTTTCAGCTGAGGTACGGCTTATATATATTTTCAACAGTTTTAACACCTTAAACCGTTGCAAACTTTGAAAAATCATATCTTTTTCGTTCGTTGATGAAATTCGATGAAACAGGAAACATCGTGACCGTGTGGACGCCTTCTACATTCTAGAAGAGACCGCGTATTTTTCTGAGCCTTCTGCTATTTTTGGTGGAGTGGAACCCAATGTGAGATTTCTAATTTATAAACGATATGGAAAACGACGATGTATAAATTATATAGTCGATGTATGAGTTATATAAGCGTTGTACACCTCTTGTATAAGCGTTGTATAAGTTGTACGTTCGATGTATAAGTTATATATGCGTTGTAAAAATTATATATGTGTTGAAATAGAAGTATTGCTATATATATATATATATATATATATATATATATATATATATATATACACACACACACACACACGCCCCTCGTCCACAAACCAGGGACGATATTTATTGGTAGTGATTGGTGTGAAAATTGATTGATAGCGAATGGTTGTTTGGGATTGTTTGTGGTTGATATTGATTGAGTGTGGTTGAAAAATATCCATTTGTGGTTGAGAAATATTTGATTGAAACCACATAGGATTTGTTTGTGAAAATGAAATATATATACATGTCGCCTGCGTGCGAACTAGATGCATGATCCCCATTGTCAAAAACCACGAGGTTTTAAGGTAGAGCGAGGAGCCATACTAGGGACGGTCCCGGTTTTTAACTACCCTGCCGTTATGCTGCCGAAATTTTGGATAATATTCATGTGTTTGAATTATTTTCATTTGCTGAAACTATATTTATTCGTTGAATAGAAAACCTTCATGTGTTGAATCGATATTCATTCGTTGATTAGAAATTCATGTGTTGAATGGTCTTCGTGTTTTAAATATAAAAATCACATTTTTATCTATGTATATAAACTATAGAAAACCTTTATGTGTTGAATCGATATTCATTCGTTGATTAGAAATTCATGTGTTGAATGGTATTCATATTTTGAAATAAATTGTTTTATAATAAAAATCACCTTTTTCATCACCTATATAAACTATATAAAATAATAGTGTTTTGAAATGAATTGTTTTACAACAAAAACCACATTTTTATTATACACAGGAATTGCTGAAATGTGAAGTGTTAAAAATAGCAACTCGTTCAAATAAATATGCATGAGTCGAAATATTCATTAATTAGCTAATGATATGATTTTTGCCTATGCATGCAACATTAGAATGGATGGTGTTTTTAAACCAAATGGAATCAAACATGAAATTGAATGGAAAATGATAAGTGATAAGAACTGTATATATGTACATGCATATTTATTGAACAGGTTATAGCAAAGGGGCTAGAGAAGAGGAATAAAATTTTGTGCCCGACAAATATGTACACATTTACTGTTTTGTTTGGGTGATGATTTTATGAGCCTGTTGGCTAGCCACTTGGCTTTTTCTTTTTCTTTTTGACATGAGACGCCCGTGTGGCTATTTAGGAATTTTCCCAGCCCCTCCCGTACAAAGGAGGTTACGGCGAAATTTTCCAAAATTTAAAGGCGTTAGTGAAATATTTGAAGTGAAAACGATATTGAAATTGTTGAATGAACTATATTTATATAAATATATAAATATAAATAAAATTAAAACGAAACGGGGCCGTGCAGTTCGCATTTTGAAACTGTGATTACAAACGATTATACCGGGAAATCCGGCCATTGGATTTTCCCGAAACCGCAACCGTTGGGTTCGCCTTGGAAATATCTTTCCAACGGCACCAACTTTGTAAAAATCCAATGGTTGGATTTTTTGGAATGTTTAATTCAAATCTGAAGAAAAACAGCGCCAGAAACGATTATATATATATAAATATAATTATAATTAATCGAATAACGACGCTGCAGTTCGTATTTTGAAATTGAAACTTCAAACGATTGTACTGGGAGATCCGACCATCGGATTTTCCCGAAACTGGAACCGTTGGATTCGTTTTGAAAAGACCTTTCTGATAATGTAAATTTTGTAAAGATCCAACGGTTAGATTTTCAGATATGTGTAAATCAAATCTGAAGAAAAACAGCGCCACGACCGCGTTATGGCCCGAAGCGTCGTTTTGAATAAATTTTCTATTTTAAAATAAATAAAAATAGCGATAAATCGTTATAAAATATCATAAACGATATGGAATGGAAATAAACTGAATTTTCTCGATTTATGTGGTATTTGATGGTTGAATGTGTTTGGTGTGAAAATTACCTTAAAAAACAAAATTGGTGTTGTCGAATAATTTAACCATTGAAGTAAATTGATTTGAAATTCTAAATATACGTGAATTATTTGAAAAGGCCAAGTTAATTCTCATTTCAGATAACTGACAGACGATTGAAAGTCAAAGATGAAGACGGTGGTCGAAGACCGGAGATCTTCACCTCGTTTGGATGGTAACCGAGGTCCTGATTGGGAGGCATCCCGAAATATGGATAATGAGTGGTGATCGTCCAGACGTACGTGGTGATCGATGGGTTTGCGAGGTATTTAGTGCCTCCGGTTTCGTTCAGACCCAGAACGGACTTGTAAATGGACTGTGTGTCTGACATTGGATTTTATTCTATGTTGATTGATCTCTGTTAAATATACATCTATTTGGCGGCGGAGAATTTATTCTTTTGCTTAACGCCCTTCTCTGAAACGCACGAGCTCAGAGGTTGTATATCGATGGACATCAGTCGCATGGCATGAATTGCCTGTGTGGCATGCTAAGATGCAGTGATCAGGGCTTCTGTTGAAAAGCAAAGTCTTGTGGTGATGACCAAAGCACCGCCTGTGTGGCGTAGCTTTGTGTATAACGTGAAATCGCGAGCCTCACACCCCGGTATGAACCAGAAACGGGAGCAGGACCTCAGGGGGGACGTGCGTTTTCTTTCTAGCTAGGGTGGTGTCAGTGACCTACCAACCCTGACATTTATGTACTTTTCACCTATGTGGTTGTTGCTGTTGCGAGGCGCCTCGGTTTGATCGGACGATCCGGGTCCGATGGAGTCATTCGTTGGCTCATTTACACCCCAAAGGGTGGAGATACGCATTGTTCCGGCATTATAATCCACTTCGTGTGGACCGGCCCTGACGATCCAAGGTACGGTTGCGGCTGTGCCTAAGGGGCGGGCTAGAGCGTCTCGAATTCCGTAAGGACTATCTTTTGCCTTGGTTCATGACGGAAATCCAATTTCCAAATACATGACTGTGCGGTTTCGATTGTATATATATATTTGGCGACATAGTGGCATGGGACGCTCATGTCGTCTATGATTGATAGTTATGATTTGAAATTGTTTTCAAAACATTTAAACCCTAGCAATAATATCAAATACCTTTGTTTTATTCGTATCAAGCATATTTTGGCCGTTATAAGGTAAAAACTCTATCCTCCGGTTTGCGTTGCATTGTGTGATGGGAACTGAGTCTTATAATGGCTTCATTTTTATAAAAAGCATAGCGATGGTTAAAAGAATGATTTGTTTTATAGCACTGGCAATCCAATGGAGTAAACCCGTTCCACGAAAGTGGCATGGTCCTGTGATTAGCCATATATTAAATGTGTTGAATAGATTTCTCATACCAGCCCCATGACTGAATCGTAGTTTGTTTCGCTTTCAAACTCGGGTGCCCCTTTTTCTACACGGGCAGCCTTGTATTCAGGTTGAGCTGGTTCTTTCTGGATGTCGGGAGCTGAAGATGGATTCTATCATTTATCTCTTTTTATGCTGTTCAAATCCTATTGTACATATTTTGTTTGTTTTCCGCTGTAGACATTTATGTATAGCTGAACTGTATTTGTACTAAGTAAGATCCTGTATACCGTGTAACTCTGATGATTACTTTATCCACTATATTCTATTGTTCATTATCTGGTGTATTTATTTAATTCTATCCTGCTATCATCTGTTTCTGTGTTATATTCCACGGATTACCCTTGCCGCCGTCAGTACGGGGTTTTGGGGTCGTCTCAAGAGGGAACTTGATAAGTAAGTGGCGGGGCTACTTGAGAAGAGGTTTGATAGGTGAATCATATTAGGATGGGAAACCTATTGAACACAGTCCTTGAGGAAGCCCATCATTCCAATATGACTATTCATCCAAGTGGCGATAAAATGTATAGAGTTCGAGGTAGTGGGGCCAAACTTTTGAAAGAAGTGAAAATAAAGAAGGAAGCAATGATTGGATGAGTTCGGACTTGCATACTTAGATCGGAGGTTAAGAAGGTATGCAAATGAGAAGTCAAGTTGGTGAAGGTCCAGTGGGGAGACAACCAAGAAGATGCGGCTTGGGAGACCGAAGACAAGATTTTTACGCTTCGTACCCTTTCCTTTTCAAGGGAATGTTCTTAACTTCTCTTCCAAAAGCTTTTATTCGCATTTTCTTCTATCATCAAATTATATCCTATCAATTGAATCTTCGGCCTTTAGGTAGGAAATACCATGATTGTAAACATGTGTTTGAGACATGTTATGTTTGATGGTTGCAAGTGTTTGCTAGTGGTTGCCTGTGGATACATATACACACACATTAGACACTAGATCGCTCAATCACTCTCTCATACTGCATATGGTTGTGTGTGCATTTTCTTTTCTTTTATGGATGAGTTAGCATATGGATGTTGCATTTGGACTAATGGACGTGTACACATATAGAACTTACATGTTATAATAAGATTATTTACATACATATTGGATTCATGGCACTAATCATACATCGCATTAAGGAGGTCCACTGAATCAGTAAACCGCCTTATTTTCGCATTAGTATTGGGACATATACACACACCTCTGCATATACTCATATAAGTATTAGAAATCTTTTAAGGACAATGGATGCTTGTGGATGATGGATGGTAGGTTACATTCTTCTTAACTTGAAGATTCCGGGATGAAATCCTTTAAGGAGGGGAGAATATAACACCCCTTGATTTTAAGATATTAAAATTAACAAATTAAAGAATACTTAATTTTTAGAATAATAATTAAGGGAAACAAGCTATGCCATTGCGTTTGTCTTGGAATTCTGTTTGGGATAGAGTCCGGGTTTGCGTAAATCGGATATAGTATGGAGAAGTTATAAGCCTTAGAAGTTTGTATACGCATAAGGAAGAATATATACATATATATACATAAAATAATTCCAGAACCTTCAAAACAGTTCAAAAATAAAAATCCGACCAAAGCGAGCTGAGCGGGAAAATTCCCGCTCGTGGGTGTCGACAGGGGAGTATCCCCCCCCCCCCCCCCCGGGCAAATCTGGGCAGAATTCGTTTTATGTACCTGGACTTGATTCTGGGTCTGGTTCAGTGATTCTAGACTATAAAAATAATCCCCTATTCTCCAATTTTCTTCATTGGAGATCATGGAGGCTATATGCTGTCCGGTTGCAAACTGAAACAGAATCAAATTCTATAACAATGGTTTAGCTAATCAAATTCAGAATTCAGATCTATTCTCTCTCAATTCTCTAAACCTAATGCTGTGAGTTTCTAGTCACTTTTAGGTTTAAATAATTAACAATAAATTGTGAAAGACTATGAATTGGATATGTTGTAAAGTATGAATCTATGCCAGTATTAAATCTTATATTATGTATATCTTGATAGATCTATTTCTCTAGATCTGATATAATTGTTGTTATTCTATGATGTTGCCTATGTAGATCATGATGGATCTAATTCTGTAGATCTGATGCAATTGTGGCTCTACTATGATGTTGCCTTTATGGATCTTGATTTGTAACTACGTTGTGGTAAATGTAAATCTATTAATCTTGAGAGTGGAAACATTGGTTAGATCTAATTTTGTATGTAAATCACCTTTAATGTTGCGATCAACTTAGATATGTTGTAAGTTGGACATATTTAGATCTAAACATGCTATTATCATGTTTTATGCTAGATCCATTTTATGATCATGTTTTATGCTAGATCCATTTTATGATCATATTTTATGCTATGATAGATCTATCTCTCGAGATCCAGTTCAATTGTGATTGTTTTAGTATGTTATTTTTGTTTCATTTGGATAGATCAAATTATTTATGTGAACCATGAACATATGCCACCTCGAATTGATTAGGAGTGGGTCCACACCTTTATCTTAATTGTAACCTCTATGATGTGGATTTGGGTAGATCTATTTATAAACCTGTATATCTAAACCTTTATTTATGATTAGATCTAATTTAATCTATTAGATCCAGAGCATGTGGACATTTATTGTAGATCTAAAGCAATATTTATGTTAGATCTTGTTATGATGATGATTACATGTTCATGACAATATGTATGTTCACCTTGCTATGATGTTAATTACATGTCCATTCACTTTGTTATCATGCTAGTATGTTTATGCCAATATATCTTGAAACTATCACCTCTATCATATTCCCTTTTTCATTGTTATGGCTAGAATACTTATTAGCCTAGATGCCGCCAAAATACGTGCGAATATGTTAGTGAAGGAAACGGGGGAAAAGGGATTTATATTTGGCATCTAATCTTTAAATGAATTGATATGTAATTCAAATTATCAGTAAAATAGGTGTTGAAACCTATAAAAGGAAAGGATTAATTAATAAATTAATTTATCAAAAATGGAATGTTTAGTAATAAGAATTAGGAATTGTAATTGTACATATGATACGAGATTAGGTTACATTAGTGGTGGAAGTATGCCCGGACCCGACCGGCATATCCAGCAGCCACTAATGTTGAATCTAATGTGGAAGGTCTAAGTACGTAAATACGAATCGGGCTAAGACATGAGGTTAGGCCCAACTATGGAATAAGACTGCCCGGACCCGACCGGCATATTCAGCATCCACATGTTGTAGGCCTAATGTGGGAGTTCTAGCCCATTATAACCATAAATGGACATTGTAATGAATTGGACTACTTAACCTAAGTTAATCCATAGAGATTGTATGAACTTAAATTTTAGTTGGGGGTTAAGTAAACTTGGCTGAATAAAGGGGAGGGTTAAGTAAATCTTGGGTAGGTGGGTAATATTAGTATATATAGGCCCACAAACTTAACCGTTAAATAAACATGCTTGAATCAGTGGGAGGGTTAAGTAAATCTTGGGTAGGTGGGTAATATTAGTATATATAGGCCTACAAACTTAACCTGATAAGGTTATGTAATTAAAGACAACTTTTAGGTAAACATAACTAGTTGAAAACCTAGTAGTGGGAATGCAAGACAAAGGGGAGAGCTTGCATCATCTTGTGTGGGACCCATTTGAGTATGTAAACCTTATATAGGTATCAAACGGGTAGTCTGAACTAGGTCGGAGTGGGGCACGCTTACTGAGTTGATTGTAAGAGATCCAAACGTGGAGGCGGTGTTGACGACGCGTTCTAACTGGGCCATGTGCGTGTATGACTCCGCTTGCTGGGGAAGATAAGATGTTGTGACATCAATAGATATGGTTGTGCACATCCGGAAAATAAAGGGTTGCCACTTTAGGGAGTGATACACCCTACTGTGGGGCCAACACAGGGTATCTACAGAATAGGGAGACGATCGATTGGGGGTTGTAAATAGGGTACGTCTAGTCCTGTCTGTTTCTGTGGGTTACGTGTATTTCTGTCTGGGCTAACACCCATTATTTCTGTTTAGGTACCAGTTCTGTTTGGGATAAAACCCGTTACTAGAGTACACTTAAAACTACCATTATGTTTCTGTTGAGATCATCCTGTTTTTGTTAAGAAATTGGGGAGTATGTAATCCTATTACATATCTGTTATACTAGTATTGGTGCAGAGAAAGGAAAGTATTAAGAAGCGCTATCTATTCTATCTTGTTTACCTTATCATGCCTGCCTTTTATGTAGTGATCTCTGTCATCCACTTTGTATGCCTATCATGTTACTTTTATTTATTTACTGGCTAAAAGTAACTAGGCTCGCCAGACTTTATGTTTTACCCTTTTGTTTTTCCTTCTCTCTTCCGTTCCCCTTCCTTCCCCAGGTTCTCAGGGAGGAAACACTCAGGCTTGACCATGATTTTGCTTGATTGCTGGAGCTGCTGATATGTATGGATCAAGCTCCTATTCTCGTTGCAATGGCTATATTTTGTTATCGGGGAATTTTCTTTCTTTTATGTACTCTGATATTTCTGAAGTACAAGACAGTGGTTTTCATGTTGTAATGGGTTTTTATATTTTAGACAAATGATGCTTTGGACCACGGTATTTTGATGATTAATAAAGTTGTTTATTTCCGTTGCAAATTTTTTTATATATGTATTGTAATATCCTGTGTCTGTTTACCTAAATGCTTCACGAAACTTAATGCATTCCCTTTGTGAGTGACATTAACGGACGTGGGGTGTCACATAACTCAAAATCTACAAGATGAAATTTCGATTTTTCTCATTCATTAGAAAACTATAATTCAATAGATCTGGAAGATTCTTATTTCAAAGAATTCTGATTTATATTGATCATGTATACTCGGTTGATGTTCAAATTGTAAAATTATGAATTACGCGAAGTGACGAGTTCGTTTTAATTGAACTATAATTAATACGTCCAAACTTCGTTTAATAAACGAATTCCTTATTATAATTCAACTCTAAATTTAATTAAATCCTTTTATATTGTCCAATTCATACTGTATTGCAAATCTAACTTATTTCGACTATTTCATAAATAAATTTATTATTTCGCTATTTATATTAATAAAATACAAAAAATCATAAAACTTGAGTTGTTTAAATTTCCATATCACTATTTAAAATTTAAATAAATAAAATATTCGACTACTACAAATCCGGGATGTTACACAAGATCCAATGCCCACACACTGATAAAGCAGGAACAGAACAACCAGCATCACACTACACAAAATCGAAAATGCTCACAACAAATCACCAGAATATAACCAACCAACACATCGAACGAACGTCAATTCACAGCTATAAGATCCTACCTTTCGGTGGGAATAAACCGGTAAGAGCAGTAAGGCATCTGGAGAATAGCAATGAGGAGAAGTTGCGACGGGTTCCAAAGCTTCACCAGATATAGGCGATAGAGAAAACATGATGAACACAGTTGAGCAAAGGAGGAATGAAGTAAATCTATGCTAAGGTTTAACAATTTAGATCTGGCAAGGAAGCGAGGAGGGCTACAAACTAAAAGAGGAAACTGGTAGCAAAAGGAGACCAAGGTTACCATATCTGAAGGAGTAAAAGTGAGCTAAAATCCACAACGAAGAAAGCTGGGAAAGGAAAGGAAAGATGGAGTGGGAGGTGAAAAGTAGAAGAAAGGGAAAAAGAAGTGAGTGGGTTGATAGGGCAAAGAGAAAACACGGATGAAAAGAGGAAGACGAAGGGCGATTTACCTAGTCACGGTTGAAGACTAAAGCACCACTTTTTTGTTTGAATCTTCAATGAAGCATAATAAATTTCCAAGAATGTGAAAGATTATTAGAGTTATTACTAGTACAATGATCTAAATTATAGTTTTCACCACACCATTGATTAGAATTAATTCTTCCTAAAATAAGATAACACTACAATCGTTTGATATCCAAATCCATTTGCTTAATAAGGAAATATTTAAAGTGTACAGATTAATAATTCCTAAACCAACCTCTTATTTAGGCTTACAAGCTCTTTCCCGGTGAACCAAACATTTGGAGCATGAAAAGAACTATCACCACTCCAGAGGTAACCAATTTAACTGTAGTATTTTACTTTTTAATTTACATAAATGCTACATAAATTATGCTAAACATTGTGAAATGCAATATCTAATATTGGACATTGTAATATTATGAGTTTTAATAATGTAAAGCTTAAGGGAACATGTTAAAAATGATTGTTATGAACTAACAATAAAAAAACCTATCAAATAAATATCTACATTGTCCTTATGCAATTAAAAATTTAGTTGAGTATAAAAGGTCATATTTGTATTTTAATAACCTTAAGATTTTTTTCTTAGGCATATATAATCAATTTTCATATATATTTTCTAAGGAATTGAGTTATCCTTTGTGTTACTACCAAAATTCAACACCGAAACTGGTTATCGGTGAAGGGGTATCGGACCGCAACCACCTCAAAAGAACGATCCGAAAGAATGGAGCCGACATCAGGCTAAAGCTAAAAGAATAAAAGAGGTGATTTGGTCGATAGGTTATTGGCACTAACATAAGGAAGGAAAGCTAGTTGCTAGTATGAAAGTTGATATCGATAAAGCAGTGCCGACACTAAAGTCCATCAACATAGGCTCAGTCCCGAAAGCATAACGCGTATGGTTGAAGGCAAGCAAAGAAGATCAAGAGCCAGAAGTCTATGACCTGAGGCTTGAAACTATTAGAGAATTATACATTGTCCGAAACACGATAGGAAGCACTAAGCAAGGAAAAATGAAACAAAAGGCTATCAGCACTAATTAACTTAGTGTCGATACAGAAGGAGGTAAAGATGTCGAAACCATAAGAAGCAGTAACATAGGAAAAACACTCTGAAAGCCAGCTACCAGAGTCAAAGCTTGTCGACCACCGAGAAACAACTTCAGGGGTCATTAGGAAATATACCGAAAGCATGATGCTGAAGAACCAGAACTAATTCCAAAGACTCACCGAAAGTAAACCAAATCTTATAAGAAGAAGGACTATCCACACTAATTTGCTTAGTGTCGATACCGAAAGAGATAACAGTTCTGAAGTCACAAGAAACAAAAGCCCAAGGATAAGACTATAAAGGCTCGAAGCCGAAACCAGTGCTTGTTGCCAGAGATCGAAAGCTGTTTCAGAAGCTATCTATACCAAAGAACTTCACATCAACACATATGAAAAAAAAACATCAAGATTAAGCTCCTAAAACTGAGACCAAAGATCTGAAAGCCAGATGGGACCCAGCGAAAATGCCAAATGGAAAGAACGATGGCCGAAACCACTACTATCAGGGTCGAAAGGTGTATAGCAACCGAGGGCCATTATAGCATCCGAAAGGGGATTCTGCCGAGCTGATGACAAAAGGGGGCTCCATTTGTCTATAAATAAGACCCGAGGGGTCACATTTGAGGGGACTTTTCTCATTCCCCAATCTTGTACTCATTTCTTATAGAGTAAACCATAATTTATAAATCAATTTGGGGATTTCCCTTGTAAACACTTATGTACTCAAATCAACGAGCAATAAAGAGTGAATTAACACTTACATATTTTCTGTGGTCTTCCTTTCTACTTCTATCACCTTATGCTTTTTCCGCAACAATGCCTCTTACGCAAGCCTTAACATTTATCATAAATTACTAAAATACCCTTTTACAAGTCATTTAGCTTTCCAACTGGTATTATGCTTAGGGAACCCTTATCCCAAGGTAACCGTTGGTTGTTGAATCTCATAAGCGTGATACTCACCCCTTGAAGGAAGAGTAACTAATCCCAAGGTGAATTAACGCAAGCTTGTGGGAACTAAATAATCCTATTTTATCCTTAGGCCCATTTCCTTAGACCTATCTCTGGTGTTGACGAAAAATATTGTTAACATTTTGGCTCTAGAAGGAGGGCCTGAACCTCCGCACCTTTGGATATCTTAAACCACATTTCTAACTGTGTTGTTTCGTCCCGGATTGGACTAAGCTTTGAAGAAGCAAGACTATGGGAAAAATGTCCCAACAAGATTCTTCCGATCTCAAATGGCTGTCATATATTACTGACCCAGGAGTGATGGAAGAACAAAAGTTGAGAACGGAAGCCTTGAATGTCATTAATTGGAAACAGGAAGTAGAACAGTACAACCCAGATTATTGGAGCAACTACCCTTTCCACATGAGACAAACCCCAATCTTTGCTATAAGAGGTTCTACAAAAAGGAGTATAACCCATTCTCTCACATAAAAAGGTCATCCACGAGCAAATTAATGGAATGATAATAGAACAAGGAGTAATGACGGATTTCAACCGTTTTACTTCGAAATGGACTAAAAGAATAGCACTTCAATCTCAAGATGCTTTGAAAAGATGGATCGAAGATACAAATGAAGTAACGAGGCTAAGTAACAAAAGGATTAAATTCCAAAGACAAAGAGAACACTTCGTGTCAAGGCTACCGAAAGAATGTTACCTCATAACTTCAATGGAAAACGTTTACTTCCTAACCAAACGTGAGCTTAATTTCTGGCCATCTACAAAGAGGAAACCCAAATATGAAAGGAAATTGGGAGGGACTTACTGTCACTATTATATGATGATTGGACACGAAACCAACCACTGTAGAGTTATTGAAAGGATGAGTATCAAATTCTTTAAGCAAGGTTAATTGCAAGACTTTGTAAAAGAATCGAACTAAGTCCAACAAACATCTTCTCGAAAAAGGATTGTCTGCATAGCTAAGGGTATGAAAATCCTCTTAAAATTTGGAATAACCCGAGATGGGTCAATTACAATGGTTAAAAACCCTTGTCACCGCCAAGATAGCCAAGGCAAGGCAACCCTCGGAGGGGGGGTGATGTGTAAGAATTTCTCCACGCCCAAATTAGAAAGGGCCAGGTAAAAGCATCAAAATCATAAGCCTCCGATCCACGGTAGAAATGGTCGGGACGGAGCATCTAATTAGCACGCCCTGCCTCTACTCGTAGAAGAGTACGCCCTGCCTCTGCTATGAACTAAGCACATCCTACCTCTGCTCGTAGAAGAGCACATCATAACTCTGCTTATTTTCCTCATATCTCGTAGAAGGGAACAAAAAACCCTCGTCACCACCTACGATGGCCAGGGTAAGGCACCCCTTGGAGGGGCTGGAGTGTAAGCCTCTATCACCGCCTATGATGGCCAGGGTAGAGCATCAAAAGAGTAAGCCTCAAAATTGCATCTACGATGGCCCGGTTCAAGCATCTAAGCCCTTATCACCACCTATGATGGACAGGGTAAGGCGCCTCCTAGAGGGAGGTCGGGTAAGTCCTTCGACCCTGCTTGAGAATAAGCCGGCCAAGCGCAACAAACACACAAGCCCAGAGAGTGGCCAACAAAGCATACACATCCTCTGCTTTGAAAATTACAAGCCCAGAGAGTGGCTAACAAAGCACATACATCCTTTGCTTTGCAAAATAAACCCTGAAGGGGGTGACATAAGTATTAATTGCCAAAAGTGGGTTTCTAGCCTTCTATCAAATACTTGAACCTGGGTTGGTTTGAGACTTCTAGTATTACCAGATTTAGATATCTGGTCTTCTATCAAATACCCGAATCTGGTTTGGTTTGGGACTTCTACTATTACCAGAAATGGATTCCTGGTCTACTACTAAATACCTGAATTCAGGTTGACTCATAACATCTATTAATAGCCAGAAGGGGTTTTCTGGTCTATTGACAAATGCCTAAGTCTGAGTCAATTTGGGACTTCTAATTACTCACTAGAAGGAGAGTTTTGGACTTCTCTTATTACCCTAATCTGGGTCAAAAGATTCTAATTCTCAAGAAAGGATTTGCTGTCAATACTCGAGATGATAACTCGAGTCTACTACCTAAGAGCCTTCAAACGAAGATATTGGTCTTCCATATTGCTTAGGGAGATTTTCTTAACCCATATGCATGAATTTCTTGACCCTTATTCAAATAAAATATGTAGTGCAAATAATCACACTATTTTCATTGCGAAGAAAATACAACAAGGGCTATGTTTTCCTTGAAACTTCACACGAGGAGAATTACTTAAGAACTCCTGTTAAATAGGGTTTATTTCCAAAACATAAAATATGAGTAAACATGTTGGTCCACCATACATTTGCTTATTATGAGTATATAATGCACATGCTATTTCATGTCCTAGGCTAGTTATCATATATCCTACAAAGTTAAATACCAAATAGTGTATATTAAGTTTGCATAAAGCAATGCAATAAGGCTCCTGGAAGAAAGTATTCTCATTAAGAGAAAATAACTAGATGTCAGGTGATATATACATAAACTTATTTGCAAAACTATTCCACAAGTTGCCACATACAAAATATCATCACATTGAGTATCTCACATTTATATCATTCTAGTACCATGCCATAGTTATCAAATAGAAAAACTTTGTGATGACTAGACCCTTTAATCCGAGAATGGACACTTTAAAGCATATTCTGAGGATTTATAATTTTCCATAGTGTCATTTAGTTCAACTCCTAATTCATTGTTTTATAGAAGCAATCTACTTATCTCATCAACTGAGTTGGTAAAAGAATGAACCTTAGTCGCTTTTCCAACCTAAGAGTAAAACATCTTTTCCCAATTTTTAAAGTAATAGCATTTCCAAAAGTTCTCTCTGGTTTTATAATTGCTAATGAACCTTCTCTAAGTCGAGAAGGTGAAAACTTTAGGTTGACTTCACTATTAGTATGAAAAACACAACATAATCATTTACAAATGCTACTTCTAAAGAATAACATTGATCAATCATAATTTTCATTAGTAAAGGAGTTTACAACAAAAGTACGAACACATCAAGCGTTACAACAATAATCCCTTTAGTCAAGGTGCGTCCTACACATATTAAAATCAATAAGCTAAAATTCTAAGTTTCTTTTGAAACAGGTCCCTATTTATCACCTAGACAACCTAGGGAGAGCCTATATTTCACCATTAAAGCAACAAAAAGCCCTTTATCTTTAAGGTTATGGTCACCATCCTCTTTGTCTCAATCATCATCAGGATCAGTAGATACGCCCTCTTCCTCGCATAAATCAACATCAGCCAGAAGGTCCTCAATATACAAAAGGTATTCAAGACGCCCGAGGGCCTACTTAGATGCATGGATACCTTGTTTAAGCTGCTCGATCTTACACATAACTCGGTCCAAAATAGAGTGATGAACTGAAGGAAACGCAATTGCTGGGTACTTTCGAAAATTGTCGGAGTACGCCAACAAGAGAACGTTCTCATAAGACATTAGTATTGGCCTCGTGTAGTGAGACCCCAAAAATAAAGAAACCCTATTCTTGGCTTCATGAATTATATGCCTGTCATTGGAAAGTGCACTCTGAACTTGGGAAAGTTGGTCATCTCTCTCTTTGAGCCTCTTGATATGGTTGGCCACCATTCTGTCTTTCTCATCCTCAACTTCCTGCTTAAACAATTGGAGCACTAACACTTGGCCATTCAAGAGGAGCTTAGCCTTTTTCTCAGCCTCCTACTCTGATTCAACCTTCCTAAAGGATACCTTTGATTCCAAATACTCCTTTCTATTCCCCTCCATCAAAGACTTAACCTTGGAATCAAATGCAGTCTTCTCCTCTTCAAGTGTCACAATCTCCGAAGGGGAGGGGATAATCGTCCCCAGAAAAAGTACCATTTGTTGGAAATCTGAAGATAGAAAACAAAGTTAATGTTTGCATAAAAAATATAGAGAAGAATAAGAAAGAAGCAAGACTATACCAATAGTTTTTGTTTGACAAGAAGTTGTTGAGACTTCACCAAATCTAAAGGTGTGCAAGGGAATGACACGAAGGCAGTGTCGTCAGAAGAAACAACAAGATTCACAAGTTCATCAAAATCTTGAGGATGTAAAAGTTAGCTTGGAAGGTCAGTATGTTAAGGAGAAGGAAGTGGAATCAATTTATGTTTTACCTGACTCGAGGCTCCTAAAGGGCTAGACATTAAAGGACTACCCATAAAATCACTTCTTAGAGTCACTGCCTGAGAGGAATTAACATCAGAAATAGTCTCTACAGTAGAAGCGATAGATCCAGGAGTCTGTTGCCTAGTAGTTCCTATACCCACATCCTTGCAAGAAGCGGGAACGGTGGAAATATCACACTTATGTCTCTTAGGAATTGAATCGACAACAGAGGAGGAAAGCCTCTTTTTAGCTACATCTGTGGATCTAGTCAGAGCAGCTATGATAGACATATCTTCAAAAGCCTTGGAAGCTGATTAAAGCAGTTATAATCAGAAAAAAAAGTTAAGGAGGCTATAACATGAATACAAAATTTGGATCGCTCCAGCAAAGCAATCTTACATCAAGTACCTGAAAAAAAAGGAGTTCGGGTGGTAAAAACTTCAGAGCATAAGGATAAGTATTTAGCATTAGGAAAATAGAGGGGGGATGCCCCAAAATCTTTTTCCCAAAAGGAAGAAGGGAGTGCTTGTGAAGATTGTCCAAGGGCAACAAGGTTGACCTCAGTCCCAATTCTTTAGCCGCCTTATAAATGGCATCAATAACTTGAGTTTCCCCTTTCCTTAAAATTTTTCTCTTTGGGGTAGGGGATAAAGAAAAACAAAATCAGGCAAAACATATGTAAATGTTATAGTGATTCTAGAGCAATGGAAATCGTACTAGGATCGGTAAAAGTGCCTAGAAACCTAAGAGGTCACCTAATATAGAAAAACTGGTTTTCCCGATCTTTGACCTATTAATGCTATCATCGATTAACTTTCTTGTAGGATTCATGCAAAAAATAATCAAATTTGTGCCTCTGGACAAACGCAGCAAATAATGGAGAAGTTTGGTGCTAAGAGAAGTCTTTCTCGATTCAAATGCTAAAACCTCAAGGCGATGAAGGAGAGTATAGGTAATCGGGTACAATTGAATATGGGCAATTCCCAGGCGATGTAAAAATCATAAACAAAATTAGGGAAAGGGAAGAAGCCTCCATGACAAATGTGAATGGCTGTATAGGCGAAGAATCCCTCTAGAGGATCCTGAATGGTGTCTTGACCAAGAATAGGGATGGCCTCAACTTCAGTCAAACTAAAGTTCCTAAGAATGGTATCCACTTTGTCTTGACTGTTAATGAGGGAACGCTGGAAAGCAGCTGCCTTTTTAGGACAAGGTGCAGTAGGACCACTTGACTTTGATTTACCAATGTTCTGTTCCTCAGACATGATACTGCCAGGTGATATTATTCCATAACATACGTTAATACTATATCTTTACATGAACTACCATATGACATTCACAAGTTTATAACCAACATGAAGTCTTGTTAACATTAAAACTTGGAGTGTTGAACCACCACATGAATCGTTAAGATCAGATTTCTCATGAAGTTCATAAGATAAAAACACTTTGTATATGTGTATAAATAGTTATGTATTTGGTGATGATTTAGCTGATTGCCCCGATACCAAAACCGCAATGACGAAAGGCTAATATCAGAGAAAGTCAAAATATTGATAGTTCTTGGTGTTGGAAAAGCCATAACCAGTGTTTAGATATCATCACTGAAAACCTAACCGACCTTAAAACACGTTACCAGTGAAATCAACTTCAGATTACTTCAATGTCATAATCTCAAACTTTGCCAGTACTAAAAAAGGTCATAAGTCCCGGCAACACTTTTTGCACTATTTTGACACCCACTAAGTTGAAAGTAAAAAAAGAGTAGAACATCATCTCTATATTAAAGATCATTCCCCTATATGTGCATTTTGCAACACAAACCCTAAAGATGTATTAGGGAGATGAATTATCCATTCAGTCTGTCATTGAAAACTGATAAACTACCTTTGATACAAATATTTGTTCTAATTAAGAATTTAAATTCCTAAATACCCAAGTCACTTGGCTAAGAGGATGATTTTCGAAATATAATTTGAAAATGACTAAATGCTTACCAGTATGAAATTGACTTTGTGGTTCTAAAAAATTGGAGATCCCTAGAAAATAGTAAACTTGCTTAAGCTTGATTCTTTGCAGGTGCAAAAGGAGAAAGAAGGGGAGGAAAAACTTGTATTAAAAGGTTGTTTAATCCCGAACATATAAGAGAGTAAAAATGAACTGATCCGAGTATTGTAAAAAAATTCAAAGGACAATAAATTAAAGAACAATACGACATGGAAGCCAAAAAATTTGACTAGAAAAGTCAAAAATATCCCTTCACAAAGGGGGGAAAATGTTACTACCAAAATTCAACACCGAAAGTGGTTATCGATAAAGGGGTATCGGACTGCAATCATCTCAAAAGAACGATTCGGAAGCATGGATTCGACATCAGGCTAAAGCCGAAAGCATAAAAGCGGTGATTTGGTTGTTTGGCTGTTGACCCCAACATAAGAGAGGAAAGCTTGTTACCGATACGAAAGGTGACAGCTATAAACTAGTGCCGACAGTAAAGGCCATCAACATAGGCTTAGTTCTGAAAGTATAACACATAAGATTAAAGGCAAGTAAAGAAGACCAAGAGCCGGAAGTCTATGACCCGAGACTTGAAACCAGGAAAGAATTATACATTGTCCGAAACACGATAAGAAGCACTAAGCAAGGAAGAATGAAACGAAAGGCTATCGGCATTAACTAAACTTAGTGTTGATACAGAAGGAGGTAAAGATGTCAAAACCATAAGAAACAGGACATATGGAAAACACTCTGAAAGCCAGCTATCGGAGTCAAAGCTTGTCGACCATCGAGAAAAAAACTTCAGGAGTCATCAGGAAATATAACGAAAGCATGCTACTGCAGAATCAGAACCAATTCCAAAGACTCATCAAAAGTAAACCAAAGATTACAATAAGAAGAGCTATCCACACTAGTTTTCTTAGTGTCAATACCGAAGTAGATAGCAGTTCTAAAGTCACAAGAAACAAAAGCCCAAGGACAAGACTATAAAGGCTCGAAGCCAAAACTAGAGATTGTTTTCGGAGACCAAAAGTTTTTCGAAAGTTATCGATGCCAAATAACTTGGTATCGATACATATGGAAAGCAACATCAGCGAGACCAATGGTCCGAAAGCCAAATGGGACCCAGTGACATTGCCAAATGGAAAGAAAGGTAGACGAAACCAGTACTACTGGAGTGGAGAGGTGTATAGCGGCCGAATGCCATTACCGCATCCGAAAGGGGATTCTACCGAGTCGATGACAAAAGGGGGCCCTATTTGTCTATAAATAAGACCCAATAGGTCACATTTGAGGGGACTTTTCTCATTCCCCAATCTTGTACCCACTTCTTATAGAGTAAACCCTAATTTATAAATAAATTTGGGGATTTCCCTTGTAAACACTTATGTAATCAAATCAATGAGCAGTAAAGAATGAATGGACACTTTACATATTTTCTATGGTCTGCCTTTCTACTTCTACCACCTTATGCTTTCTCCATGGAAAATGCATTATACACAAGCCTTAGCCTTTTTCATAGACTACTGAAATACCCTTTTACAAGCCATTTATCTTTCTAACTGGTGTTGTGCTTAGGGAACCCTTATCCCAAGGTAACTGTTGGTTGGTGAGCCTCATAAGCGCGATACCACCCCTTAAAGGAAGAGTAACTAATCTTCTGGCTTAAGACCTTGATATCTAGGAAATGGTGAATTAACACAAGCTCATGGTAACTAAATAACCCTATTTTATCCTTAGGTCCATTTCCTTAGACCTATCTCCAGTGTTGACGAAAAATATCATTAACACATCGGATGGTGGAGTACTTATCCAATGTATTCTTCACGTGAAGATTATGAATATATACATCTTTTCTAAACTTATTTCTTTTACATAATTTACTTACAAAAATTATTTTTTACGTTTTTAAGAAAAACAGTGGCCTCTATAAATAGAGAAGAACACCTATGTAATTTTATTCTATAGTTAAAATGGAGCTATCAATGTGTGTGACAGGTAGCATTAACATTTGGACAATAAGAAAATTAATTATGAAAAACCTAAACTTAGATAACCAAGGTTCAAAGTACAAGTACAAGTAAAAAAAAAGAATAAAGCACTGAAGCCACTAAATCAGATGAATCCATCCAAAGTAAAAAAATGTACGTAGCTTTGCTCAGGAACTATAGTAAAACCGAACTTGCATTTAGGAGCCAAATTATACACTCTTAACATGTTTCGCTGTTTCTGAATAGTAGTTTCTCATTCCATAGAGTAGTCATATGGGAAAATCGGACTTGTAGTTAGGAAGTTATACTAGCTTTAAGTTTTAAAACTATTGATCAAAACTAGTATGCAATTAATATTCCCTTAGTAGGCCCATTAGTCTAATTGTTGTATCGAATAAATTTGAGCTTAAATAAAGACGTTAAAAGATGTTCTCCTATTCCATTCAGCCTTAAACCCAACTTTTGCCCTAGATCTCGATTGATTTCACTAGACTTCATCCTAGATCATCTTTGACTGCAAAGTTGAGATTAGTCCTTCTGTTATAGGATTATGCACATCACTTTGATTGCTCTTAAATTTGGTTTACTAATAACCGAATTGGATCAAACCTAGACCTACTCAATTTAAAGATTAGTGAGTTGTTATGATCTATCCCTTGTCCATAACGGATTATATGTTATAATTTGGTGATTACAATCTAGAATTATAAGATTGGATATTAAAAGGATTAGATTTAGCTTGGATTTTGAGACTAAACTAATATTTAATATATTTAAAAGTTATACCTATGACTTGGTACTAAGTCATATCTCTGACTCAGTACTGAGTCGTAAGGGAAATTTTGAGGTATCTGCGACTCATACAGAAGTCTATAAGATTGCAGTACAAATCATTCATATCAAGTAGGATGGTGATGTTACATCAAGATAAAGGTTGTGTTTCTTCAATTGTCGAATCACATTAGAGTATGAATCACGGGTGGAAGCTCAGGATGGATGAAGCTGCAGATAAGGAACTGGACTGTGCGAGCTGGGATCATTATCCCGGATGGAATTGGGAAACTCAGAATGTTACGGCAAGGCTAAAGAATCATTGGTATATTGGAGTGTTCTTATTTTACTTGAGGCAAGGCCATGGTATAGTGGGTACACTCAAAGACTTGTAGCACAAGTCTGTATACCCTCGACTACTGGATTTTGTCTAGTGTTTAACTTTAGGTTGATAAGGCATGTGCCAAGTTTTGAACATTGAGGGCACGATAGTACAAGAGAATCGAGATTTCTATTAGTCACTAGAAGTTGAAAATAGCCATATTAGTTATCTTAAATTTAAAGCTTTAGATGGTGGTCGCCAGTTTTTGCTTAATGGGTGCTATGGACGATATGCTTGATAATGTTGCTTTTCTGGCCAGGTTATCACCTAAAGGTATTTTGGAAGGGTACTAAAGATATGGCCGACGATAGAGCTGATGATAGGACTTCTCATGTTCTTCCATCATATTCTGTATATAATATCATACATTATCTTTTTTGGGTAGCATATTTCATCTTATATTATGTGCTGACTCTGTGGTTGTAGGGATAAGTCATGTGTAGTTCTGATACCTATTTATTCCCATATTTTCGTGTATAGAGTTTGAGATTCATTTACCTCTGCACTAGATTATTGTCCTGTAACACCCCATTCTCTAAGGAAATGTTGCTTCTGATGTTTGGTGAGCTTGTGCAGGGGGGCATGTCAGTCATTGAGCATGCCAATAGGTTTGATGAATTATTTAGTTCAGCTCATGGAAACATCAACACATTGATCAAGAGGAACGATAAGTTTATTCAAGGATTAAAGTTGAAATCATTAAGGCTATGATGCCACCTTTGAGGGATCCTAACCATATTATTGTTGAGAAGGCTATTCATAATTTGGAACTATTTTCTTTATTTAGTGATGAGAAGAAATCGATAACCGGAGTTCTTAAGGAAAAAAGAGAACGTTCTTCAAGGGCAAGGGAGCATAGAGAGGAGGCAAGGCTAAAAGAAACAGAGCTAAGGTTGTTTTCCATAAGTGTGGTAAGAAGGGCAATAGAGAATGGGATGTAACATGTTTGACCCAAAATTTTATGCTTTGTTTCTTATTATTTTGAGTACTCTCAAATGAGTAGAATAAATATAATGTCCAGGTGACCATGCTACTGATTTGAGGACAAGCTTTGAGGGATATGATGTATTGTATTCTTTCGTGTGGATGTTTTACTCTGTTAGCATTGTGGAGTCTAAACAGTGTTGCTTACTCTGTATTTATTTTCTTTTAGGGTGACTGTATTGGGGAGATGTTATATACATTTTATATAACATTTGTATATAAATACGTGATTTTATAATGATGTTATTTCGCTAGTTATTTCTCAAAACTGTATTTTATTTTATCCATGCGCTATGAAATAACGATAAGCTATTCTACTTATATTTCTTCTTTGATGTTTGTAATGACCACCCTACACCATCGATGCCAAAGATAGCAGAAGATTGCACTGCTACGGTGCTTGGGAGATGCATAGTGATAATCAAGGTTAAAAGGCTATACAACATAGAAACTATTGCGTATCTCACAACGTATGGAACAATATATAATAATAAAAATAACCGATATAAAATAAGAGAGATAGTAAATAGCAAAAACAAATCCCATATTAGAACAATAGATCTAAAATTATAGATAGTATAGTAAATAGAGCTATACATATCCAAAGTATCTCATAGAAATTGCCTATCAAAGTAAAAACTTATATGCCCTATAGTGTTTAACAATAGAATACCAAAAGTATTAATTTAGTATATGAGAAGTAATCTCCCGCTCAGCGCAAGAATTTCTCCATGTGCTCATCTAATTTTTCTGTAACCTACTCACTTAAGAGTATTCATAATAATAAGAAGTAATGCATAACACCCCAGGTTCAGATAACAGTTTGAGGTGAATGATAAAAACTTCAAACAACATGAGATAAGCTAGCTGCAGGTATGGAAAACCATACATGACAGGTCCTTGCAAAGTTAGCACACAAAAATCGTATACTATTATGTGACAATCACCAAGAGTGAACTAGAAATCTACATACTAGAAAACATAATGTTCATCATTCATCCTCATATTCACTCACTTAGTACATTAGATGTATGATATCTATACGACCTGATCGATAGGTTAAGGACTTATTACAGTCCTGACTCTTTTGTGCTCGAGCTCATTCTATTAAGATGGTTAAGAGCCAAACTACCTAACCTTGGCAAATCGGATCGTAAGATCCAAGAGTCGATCAAAACTCCCAAAGAGAAAATAATGCCCAAGTCAGTTTCAAGGGCTAAAGACACCCAGCGATATCATAAACATGCTACCACTGTACGGGCGCACATCATAACCTACAAACATCACAAATCTCTTTGCATACTGTTGACATAGGGAACTATGGCTTATTCGCTCATGCTAATGCCAAAGTGTACGTTTTGTGGAAACACAATAATTCAAATCCAGAATAATGAAATGTAGAGAGAACAAAACTTTTTATAGTGGTTCGACACTAACGCCTACGTCCACTTTATAGTAATCATTCATCATATAATTTCTTGATTACAAGAGTTGTACAAGTGCAAACAATATATCAAAATAAAGAACTTATACTCATTGTTGAGTGGAAAAAGTGTTGACTTGGTTAATAATATCCAAAATATAGCTTAATGTCTAAAAAATCCAAGAATATCCAAAACAGTCCAAAAGCAATGTAAATGTCCAAGGAAATGTCCAAGAGTTGAAGGAAAACGTGTATGCAACGTTTTGATGTCCAAACTATGTCCAATAGTCATGGAGAAGAAGGTGACATCCATTAATGGTGCTTGAGAGCTTCAAAAATTTCAAAATACCAAATAAGAACAACCCCTTTGAATGCCAAGCAAGGGGCTATTTATAGGTGAGTTTTGGGGGTATCTATAGGAATTTCGTATTCCAGGGGGATGCGAAATTCACATCCCAGAAATCAACACGAAAATCCATGACAAGGTGGAAAAATCGCATCCCCCATCATGAAAAAACCATATCCTGAAAATACGCGGCAAACACGTGCAAATTAGGTAAAATAGGGTGATCCGCACGGTATTCAGGATATGCCAAAATAACTTGGAATTTACCACTTTACCAAATTTCTGCATCCCGTTTCTCTGCATCTCAACCATGGAAATCTGCATCTGTTCCATGTTTTCTGCCTTTTCCAAATTTGGCTTGGCATTTTCCAAATCTGTATCCCATGGCAAGCTTACTTTTCTACATCCAAAAAACCGCGGTGCTGACACGTGATAATGTTGCATCCCACCGATGCGCTTAGCCTTTTTCAAATTGCCAGAATTCATATCCCTCGTTTTCCAATTCCTTTGTATCGCAGAATCACATGCCTGACTCGAGAAAACGTGAGCCGGGGTAGAGTCACGCTCTAGGATTTCGTATCCTGGATGGGATATGAAATAGAAGGATGCGAAATTCCTGAGTGGCCAAGCTAAATTTTCCAAATAGATCTGGCGGTGTTGCGAACATGGTTTTCCAAGTTTTCTCCATGCTGATCAGGCATTTTGATCATGCCAAACTTACCAAATCTGCCAATTTGCCAAGATGATCTGCCTGAGTTTTACACGTGGTTTTTAACCGATCCACCGTCTCGATAAAGGCTATTTTGATGTGCCAATCAGGTATTTGCCAACTTGCCAAATTTGAGTGTCCTGAGTCGTGCAAGTAATTTTTCGTGATTGTGCCATGCCAATTTGCTGTTTTTGAGTGTGCAACACTGATTTTTACTAAAATCCACATATTTTTCACGATGAGTTTTGCCATGTGATCGGACCGACACGCTCAAGCATTTTGAGATAATCGGACCGAGTCGATCATGTATTTGTACTACGCCGGTTTTAAAAAGTCTATCGATGATGATTTTACGAATCGAAGCCATTTCCAATCCTTTTCTCAGCACGTCTCGACTTCGACCAAATCGCTTTGTGTTTTTTGGCGATGTTCTCGACGTTTAAGCACCAAAATCTTGACGTATGCTAGATTTGACCAGAAAGCGTGTCAACACATACGTTCTCCGCAGCATAGTTCACTTTCGATTGCCCTAGTAGCCCCTATCTAAAGCCATTACCAGTTTAGAACTATCTTAAATTATCAGCAATCATAGAAGATAATCATCTCATAAACCTCCTTGATAGTCCTATCATCTCAATTCAATTTTTTTTACTTTGCATATCGACGTTAAAGTTGTTGTTTCTTGAAGAAGATTCACCATTGAATCAGAGTAAATGAATGAATAACTAAGAACAACGAATCCACCATTATGTTTCATTCGATTTCCCCTACAAATTGTACCATTATAGCGCGAAATACCAAGAGTCGGAGTTGATATGATCCTTCTTAGAAGATCTCGGATCTATTAGTCCATGTATTGTAGTTTTGATGATAACAAGCTCAAGTGATGATATATTTTATTTTGCATGTGTACTAATGATTATCTGGATATGTATTGTATATAGTGTAGGATATTAGGTATGTATTGATAATGAAGGCCACTCAGCATCAAAATAAATGATCAAAATTGATGATTTAAGATTTAGTGAATGAAGATTTGTTATTATTGAAGTGTTCAGGAATTCAAAATGATCCAAAAATATAATTGTGTCTTACATTAACTGTTAAAATTCAAGTTGAACTCACCTAATCTCTTTAATATCTATTTTACAAAGTGTTTTCAAATATTCCTATTTTCAAAAACTCTTTACAAAGTATTTTTCAAATATTCCTAGTTTTCAAAATGATTTTTCAAAGTATTTTCAAAAAGGAATTTTAAGTCTAATTTCTTTACTTTAAATTACTTTTGTACTTATTATAGTTTTAAATTTCAGCATTTATACTTTATACTTATACCTTGATTCTAATATTTTGATTTTTAAATTTCAGTATTTATACTTTATACTTATACTTTGATTCTAATATTTTGATTTTAATACTTATGTTTTTATTTTTATTTTTTATTATACTTACCAGTATGTTTGGCACGTCCGTTGGACGTGTGCAAAGAACTGTCGGATCTCATTTCTTTCTTGAAATGGTGATCATGATATGCACCGATAGTACAAACATGTAAGCTTACTTATACTTCTTATATATGAATAAACAGATGCGCATATAACTTATTTCTGCTTTTTATGTTTCTAGAAAGCAAATATAATTTTAAATTAGCTTTATGTATTTCATCAGGCATAACTGGTTAATCACATTAATGCAACTTCCCAACCATTCTTGTAATTTTGGAATAGATAATTCACAACCGATTTTCAAACGGCAAAGTTGTTGAAACAAATAAATATAAAAATACAACATAAGTAAATGAAATTGTTGGTAGTTGTCTTGGCAGAGGGTGTAATGGGATTGCACTACAAGAGCATGATAACAATGGTTGTTGAAATCCACTTGAATGAATGAGTGTCCTGACCACGATTAGAATAAGTAATTTTCACTGCTTAGGAAAGTAATAATAACATTAATATCAAAAGGATAATAGCATTCAGAGGAAATCAATAGTAAATACTTAAAATGTGATCACCAAATATTTGCTATGCATGACGATTTTATTCACTGGCCGGAAAAATTGAATTAAAATGGAAATATATGTAAATATTACCATTGAAAGCAGAATCGTCTCAAACATGGCTGGAAATGGGAACCCATGTCTTATTTATGGGTCATGCCCAATAAACATAAACAAATATCTGCTTCATGCTCATCTTCCACAATTCCAATATATGAACAAAGCCTATATAATTTTGATCCAACATCCTAAAGCAGCAGCATAGCACGGGGTTGCATAAAATGGGACATGAGCATGCTCGATTTTATATGGACAATGTCCAATTATTTTTATTCAATTTTTTGTAGTTATTGAGTCAATTAAAAAAATGGAAATAAATATTTATGGAGAAAACCATTTTCGGATTGAGTTTGTAACCTGAAACTACAATGTGGACACACGGGTAAATCAAAAACAGAAAAACTGCCTCAAAAATCATTACAGCAAAAAGGTGAGCAAATACATAATAAGTATTTTAACTACTGTTCAGTTTGCATTATTGTCTAACTTTTCATGCAAACAATACAAGTAGTTTTCATGTACTACAATCCTATCTAAATTTAATCTATGAAAACACACAGATACATAAGTATTTTAACTATTAAAAGTAATAAAGCAAAAATTAGCTACATCTATGTATACTTTAATGCAGTTGCTACGATGGAGTCATGGCAAAAGTTGCTATGTATTCGACTAAATAATGCAAATTAAATAGGAATTCCAAAATAGTACCTTCGTTTACAAAAGAACTAAAGAATTATGTGCTAGCATTAAACTGGAAGTAATCAATAGTCATGACAAAAATTGATAACCGTGGCTTTTGGCTTGACAATCCTTATTTGCCCTATTAATTTACGCATTAAATTGCTAAACTGGAATTTTTACACATGACAAAAAGATCAACATGTAAGGTTGTATAAGCCTTTGGCATCCATTCTGTTACCTTCGACTTTTAATTAATAAGAAATTTATATTAATTTATGTAAGTTGTTCTAGTGAAAAAACATAATATATGTCTAGTTTGTGTTAATAATATTGTAATATGTCAGATATGGAAATTGAATACTGGACTAAGAAGTTGTTTAGGTTTACTCAATACAAAGTATCATTTTATACCTGAAATGGAGCTCCTTTTACATCGCAAACAAGTAGAAATTATGGGTAGAAAATTAATTTTCAATCTTTTCTACCAATTGATTGCATCCTCCACAAAGCAGTTAGGAAAAGTAAATCAAAGTTATTAATCTCTATGTGCCGCATACCATTGGACAAATAACAAACATCCAAAATAATAAACATAGCAACAAATGTTATAAACCAAATTAGCAACTACACATGAAACAACGAAGTTTGCAATGTAACCCTCCCTTTTGTTCGGTTTCATTCAAACTTCTTAACTCCAGTCTCCCATAACATTTCATTTCCTCACTCTTGCTTAACATATACAACAACTCTCATTTCATCGTTTCTCAACTCCGCTCCTTTTATTTCTTCACGATTTACACATAATAAACATGATCATCACACAAAGATAATTGATTAAGAATCGTTCAAATTTGTCTGAAATATGACTATACACTCTAATAAGCTTCACATGCACTGCATCCTTCCAAGTTTGATTTGCCTCTTGTATTCTCTTAAGCTGGACTCCAATACACTTAAAACCTCATATAACCATTTAGAGATGAATGAAGTAAACATGTTGATTTCATACATACCTTAGAAATACAGCTTTTTCAATACTTAACCACATAGATTGAAGAAATAATTATTTACAATTCAGTTTATAATAATGGCTTCAAACATATGGTGTTTTGCAACTTTGGCTTCAAACAAACATAATATTTATAGGTTTCAAGGTAGGTAGACCTTAGATCTAGTGCAACTTATAGTAAACATACCATTTTAAATAAACATGCGATACATAATGGAGGTTCCATTTACATAGACATTACAGAAAATCCAATAAAGCCTTCACCCTCTAGGGCATTTGTATTATTAACTAAGCAGATATAAATGGAATTAATACCGAATGAATAATGCACATTTATTTTGAATAATTAATTCAAAACATTTATTATTTTATAGGTAGATAAATATTAAGTAATACACATCTATTTTGAATTCTTCTATGAATTGGTACATATACCACAATACTACGTTAAGGATTAAAATTCTTATCTTTATTTATTTCACTTATCTTTATTTATGTGTAATACATGCTTCAAAAATTTACTGGTACTTTTTTTGCTGGTACTTTCTTGCTTTAAGTTGTACTAAATCATACCTAATTGGGTTCAAATTTGCATAATGAAAGCATATAAAAATTATATCAGTATGACATGCCATAACAAACATTAAATTCAGTAAATAACATTTTTCTCTGACTGAGAAACTACATAGGAAATTAAGTGTAATGAATTATATAATCTCTAAGTTTATGGACATGTGGATAACGGTAATAGTTCGCATTTCGTTCACTATTTGGCAATAGTGGTTAGGGCAAAGTCTCTTATGCATCATCTGTAACAACCCGTATTTCGATAACATGATTAAGACGAGAATCAAGGCAGAATTTAATTTTAAATTCTGAATCAGGTGAAACGGGTTATGCCATTGCGTTCGTCTCGGAAAAATACGCGAAAAAGAGTCCGAGTTTTCGAAAATCGGAGTCTGTATGACCAAGATATGGCCTCGCGAAGTTTCACGAAAAATTCCCAAATTAAAGGATACTTAATTAAGTGAAATGGGTTGCGCAGAGAAATATATATATATTGATCCAAGGTGTTTGGCTGTCAACCCGTGGGCCGATTCGCTCAAATGCAGATTTTGCATTTGGATGGCTCTCATGGTTCATCTTTAATCTAAAGGCCCTAGATGGTTCCTACACTTGACTTCTTCCCCAAGACATACTTTGGTGGCTTGGATTGAATCTAGGTTTAATCCTATGGCCTAAAACACTTGCCTAATCTATAAATAAGACCCTAACCTATCCTAAACCCTCATTATTCATTCATGCAACTAAACTATGGCAAAATTGCTACTCTCATGGCCTCCACTCAACTATCCTAGCCTCCACTTCATTTCTATGAGAGGTTTCATGATCATGAGAGTATTAGAGAGTCCCTATGTTAGTATGAGAGCTTCTCAAGTTGATCTCAAGGCTAAAGCTTTGATCTTTGTTCATAAAGATGGGGTTTTTATTGATTTGGAGTGTTCATCTTTGGGTTTTTGGGTGATGGCATGCATAGGCTTCATCACAATCTTTGTTTTGCATTTCGATTTGTGCCTTCATAACAATGTAAGCCCTTTCCCTACTCTTAGATATTAACTATGAAGTTAAATGTTCATGTTGCAAGTTTGGGTTTGATCATTGAGAATGATACATGCTATCATGTCATGCAAGCTTATGAAGTCATTATCTTGATCTTATGAGCTAAAAGCTACAACCTTTATGTTGAAATGTTGCATTATGCAACATGAGAACCTTCATAATCTTTATGTCAACTTGCATATGAAGTCATAACCCTTATACGATGATACATGCGAGTTTCTAGTCATCATTCCATGTCTTTTGTCACCATGATTCGTTTATGTGCCAAGTTTGGGTTTATGCATGATTTTGAGGCTTAAGAATGTAACATGCAAGCTAATGAACACATTTGTGCCTCATTTGCCACCATGATTAACTTTTGGCTTAATATCCATTTTTGTCATGCCTTTGCCAAGTTTCTTCTTTTAATCCATTAAGTTGTTGCGAACGTATATGCGAGTTTAAAAGCGTTGGGTTATGTTATGGGTAATTTCTAATGACATGAAAATACAACTTGAAAACATGACTTGAATCATAACATGGAAGTTGACATGTAAGTATGCATAAAAACATAAGCTTGGGAATTTACCTATTAAGTTAGGTCTACCCATTGGGAATTTACCTATTAAGTTAGGTCTACCCAATTGCTTGAAAACTTGACTATGAACATGACACTAGACTAAACATGAAAGTGGCCAACTCGAGGTTGGGTTGAGTTTGCAACGTAAAACTACCCGGAACCGACCGGCCTAACTAGTAGTTGCAAACAATAGGACCCAATGTGAGAAGTTGGTCATGTTGTGCTTGAACCCGAGGTTAGACCAAGTTGTGGTGTAAAGCTACCCGGAACCGACCGGCTTAACTAGTAACCACAACAAAGTCTAATGTGAGAGGTTGTGGTGCATTAAGTAATTAATGCCACATGATAGGGTTAAGTTAATTTGATTAATGACTCTTAACCAAATATGACATGGGTAAATGGGTTAAGTAAATTGGTTAGGCTAATGATACTTAACAAAACATGACAAGGTTGGGTAGGTTAAGTGATTTGATTTGCCTAATGACGCTTAACCATTTTTATACGACTAGTGGACGGGGATTAAGTTAACCAACACTTAATCAATCCAACATGATAATTTGGCAAGGTTAAGTAAGTTTTCTTAATGACACTTAACCATACAAGATGATTAGGGGATGGGGTTAAGTAATTTGCACCTAACTAATCCGACACGGTAATTAGATGGGGTTAAGTAATCCACACTTAACTAATCTAAACACAGTAATTCGATGGGGTTAAGTTAAACACTTAACCAATTTAAACTCGGTAATTCAATGAGGTTAAGTAAACAATACTTAACCAACTTAACGTGATAATTTAATGGGGTTAAGCAACTTATACTTAACCAATTATACATGATGATTTGATGGGGTTAAGTAACTTACACTTAACCAATCTAATACGCGGACCTGATAAGGTTAAGTCACAAGACCTTTTTAGAATATACTTAACCATTGTAGTACGATTAGAGGATGGGGTTAAGCCAACCTATACTTAACCAATCCGACTCGATAATTTGATGGGATTAAGATAATCTATGCTTAATCGATCTAGCAAGATAATCCGATAGGATTAAGGTAAGCTAGTACTTGACCACTTTGACTTGATAGGGTTAAGTCATGAGCCTCTGGGTACACTTAACCAACTTGTGGGACTAGGTCTTGAACTTAAATACTTAGCCAATCTTTGACGTGATTCGTGGGCGGGTTAAGTCATGGACTTGAATGACAACACTTAACCCAATAGACAAACCCTAGCTAGAAAAACTAGGTAGAAAACCGTGGTTAATCAAGGATAACGGGAAAGGAAGCTAAGTGGTAAACCTTAGTTAAGGGTAACTAAGTAATAATTCTTAGCTAAGGACACAGGACTAATTCTCAAAACGATGAGTAACCTGATACGGTAGGTCATCGCTTAGTATACGAGGGGGAGCAAGTTATCTGACTTGGATAAAAGCTCCAGCGCACTGGGTGCCGAAGTGGAAGCTTCGGGGGACGTGAGGATATTCTTGGGATCCCTCTGTGGGCTGCCAGGTAATTATACTAGGCCCATGAGAGGTTAAGGTCTGCGTTAGAAGGACCAAGAGTATGCCTTGGTTGCTATGCGAGCAACCTAAAGACTGGGATGGATTAGCGTGGAGTCGACGATTCTTGTTTTTGCCCTGGATAGCACATCGCCGACTACCTACCATCTTTAGTCAATCGTGTACGTGCGGAAAGGCAGGGAACCCCCAACAGACCATGTGCTTGCTATCGAGTCATGGGTGAGGTTGGCCCGTAGGAAAGTGGGCTATAGTGGAGCCGGGGAGTGGTTCTTATACATGATTTTTCTTGGATTGCCTTTCAGTAGTTGAGGGAGGGGTCACGTGGGACCATAGCCACGGGTACAAAAACAGACCTTGATATCTGCATCGGCAGACGATTTAAAGCTCCCAACCGAGTTCCGTATTTCTTGATTTGCCCTGGCACGGAACTCGGATGGCACATTGGGGAACATGTGCATCTAGACATGGAAAACGATTCACGATACATACGTGGGATCAAGGGCGCGGTTGACGGGTGGCGTAATCCCTAGTGGTCCTAGGTGGCCAAAACCCAAACCGAGACACGGAAACGTTCATTAGGTAGCATAATCCCTAGCGGTCCTAGGTGGCATAAATCCTAAGTGGACGCGCGATAGTTCATGGTAAGGAAACACAACTAGATCAAGGGTTGCAGTCCAAAACAACTTCAAGGATAAACCGTTTACATGGGAAAGCCCGTACAGCCTACGGCAAAGGACTGAACTTATACATGGAAAGAAACATATGAGTTGAGTAACCTATATATGCGGCATATTAGGTTGACATGGACCATTACACGACTTTTGAGTAAGGGTCATTCACGGATAACACGTAATACAGTTGGGGTACTAGTACGGTAGGTGCAGAGCGGATATACAGGATAGATGCCATGGGACGTTATACGCGATAGATATCTTGGGATATTATACTTGATAGAAACCTGACAATGTGATACCTTGTTTTATCTTGACACCGTAGTTTATCACGACACCCTAGTTTATCTGAGTTCAGTAGTTCATCCTGTTATTTTGATTTAGCTTATCTATCTTGTTATCATGCTTATGTTCATCTCAGTTTCTCATGTCAGTTAACTTTACTAGTTTTTATACTAATAGTAGATAGGGCTTACTCAGTCTTTTTGACTGACCCGTTTTGTTTCGCCTCTTTTCTTCCGTTTCCCCCCAGGTTACAGGGAGGAAATACTGTTGTTTAGTTCGGACTTTTTCTGCTTGAAGGTCATCATGGATGGCTTGGATTTTTCTTGGCTATGGCTACTTTACTGCTTTTTCTTGGGGAATAATTTATGAAAAAGTCTTTATGCTTCTTTATTATTGCAAGACAGGTTTTGATGTACTCTGATGTAAAAGGCTTTAGAACTTAATTATTCATGTTATGAAAGTTTGATTTTACTTACGCTATTTTATATATGTTCTGTCTTGTAATATTTCTGTGCATATTTACTAATAATACCCCTCCAAACCTAGTGCATTCCCTTTGTGAGTGACCCTAGCGGAGGTGGGGTGTTACATTTGGTATCAGAGCAGAAGGTTACCAGACTGGGCAAAAGTTTTTAAAGACCTTCTGAAAACTATTTGAAAAAAAAACCGTTTACAAAGAAGCATTTTTCAAGAAAATTTTCTTTTAAAAGAAAAAGGTTATTCCCCAAAGGCCATTAGCACTATCCTTGTTTCCTTGATTGAATCTCTTTACTCCATCTGTAGTCACAGTGGTTTTAACTGCGACTAGTCTTTTCTATCTACGAAAGTGCTTTCCATGCGATGGAGGTGGTTCTCGAGAGACCAGTGGCCGCGTTATAAGAAAGGATAGTGAGAAAGAGGATAAAGGATACGAGCTTAAGGATGAGCAACTGGTTGGTATGGCTTAGTCCTCAAAGGAGGGAGAAAGATGAACAATGAAACCCATGACGAGAGAGTACCTTTGGCATGGTAAAATGGGGTGGATAGTTAAGTATTATGGGACAAGGACAAGATCATCGGGAGGGTAATAGTATGCTCTTATTTCTAGGGTACCTCGGAAGGAGGGTAACGATCTTGTTAAAAGTTTAGCTCTTCTTTTCTATCATCCCGCCAAGACTTTGTTTTGATCCCCGCATCATTTAAGTTTGCTTCGATAGTTGAGTCTCTGCACCTTAAGTACTAGCGTAATAGAGAATCCCATTTTTGTCTCAAGTCCTGTGGAGAACCGGTCCATTTATTCATGACTTGTTTTGGATTTGAGAATAACATGCCTCGGTTATGGATGAAGTGGTTATCCAGTAAGGGGTGCCACTCTCGGTTTTGATAGGAGGGTAGTTAGACTCTTTGACTAGCCTTGGTAATACCCTCGAAGTCTCGTGTAACCTTTTTGGGTTCGGTCATGATTAATTACTTAGAATCCCTTGATGCCTTTATTGGAAATTTGAAGCCCGATCGAGTGGTGTTCGCCGATAAGACGGATGGTTTATTTCACTTATGCACGGGTTATGGAAATCACCCAAGTAAGTGCGCTTGATAACCTGGTTGGCATCTGTTTACTTTCAAGAGAAAGTTCTTCTACGTGGAATACCTTGTGGTACGAGGTCCGAGATTCACTAGTGAATTTTGGAAAGCTTGCATGAGATCATGAGTACGCAGTCATGTTTGCGCCAAATGTGCAAGTGGAACGAGAGGCGACGAAGAAATGAGTTCCAGCTCTTGTTATGGAAACAGGAAATAGGAAGCTACGAAATCGCGAAGTTAAAAGACGGTCAAGGCACAATGGAATTAAGCTCGAGGAAATACGACTCTGATGGTCAAAGACTATATACGCGCATGATATCTCTTTTGGGAGTATATCCTTGATCCCTGTTTTCTGTAGAGCTTACTTGTAGGCTATCTTTTGTGGACATCCTCTCGGTCCTATTTTCTGTTACAAACCCCGTAAGGAGTTTGTCTTGTTTTTCTTCTCGACCCTGTTCCAGGGAATCCTAGGTAGAACCCTATGGATGTAAACATGTATTTGAAACATGTTATGATTGATATGGTTGCAAGTGGTTGCTCGTGGATGCGCGAATACACATTAGATACTAGCTCGACTCGGTCACATTTCATATTGCATATGCACGAGTATTTATACTTGTTTATGGATGAAATCGAATGTATTATCATGCGGTTGTTGCATATGAATGAATGATTGTGCACGCATATAGTACCTATATGGCTAGGACTATTTGCATACATGTTGGATTCATGGCACTATACATATTTTGCATTAGAAAGATTATTCAGGCCTGATCATTAGCATTAGCTAAGGAACATGTACACACACGTCTTGCATATATTCATACAATATTAGAAATCATCTAAGGACAATGGTTGCTTGTGGATGATGTTTTGAGTAGATGGATGATGGACGGTAGGATATGTTCTTCCTAACTTGGAGATTTCGGGGACGAAATCCTAAAAGGTGGGGAGAATGTAACAACCCGTATTTCGATAACATGATTAAGACGAGAATCAAGGATGAATTTAATTTTAAATTCTGAATCAGGTGAAACGGGCTATGCCATTGCGTTCGTCTCGGAAAAATACGCGAAATAGAGTCCGAGTTTTCGAAAATAGGAGTCCGTATGACCAAGATATGGCCTCGCGAAGTTTCACGAAAAATTCCCAAATTAAAGGATACTTAATTAAGTGAAATGGGTTGCGCAGAGAAATATATATATATTGATATATATATATATAATTGAAAATTAAATAAATATGCAAAAATGTTCAAAACAGCGAATTGGGAGAGGGGAATAACCGAACCGGCCGATTTTTGAGGTCGACCCAAGCCCGCTGGGTCGACTAGGGGTTAATCCAGGGTGTTTGGCTGTCAACCCGTGGGCCGATTCGCTCAAATGCAGATTTTGCATTTGGATGGTTCTCATGGTTCATCTTTAATCTAAAGGCCCTAGATGGTTCCTACACTTGACTTCTTCCCCAAGACATACTTTGGTGGCTTGGATTGAATCTAGGTTTAATCCTATGGCCTAAAACACTTGCCTAATCTATAAATAAGACCCTAACCTATCCTAAACCCTCATTATTCATTCATGCAACTAAACTATGGCAAAATTGCTCTCATGGCCTCCACTCAACTATCCTAGCCTCCACTTCTTTTCTATGAGAGGTTTCATGATCATGAGAGTATTAGAGAGTCCCTATGTTAGTATGAGAGCTTCTCAAGTTGATCTCAAGGCTAAAGCTTTGATCTTTGTTCATAAAGATGGGGTTTTTATTGATTTGGAGTGTTCATCTTTGGGTTTTTGGGTGATGGCATGCATAGGCTTCATCACAATCTTTGTTTTGCATTTCGATTTGTGCCTTCATAACAATGTAAGCCCTTTCCCTACTCTTAGATATTAACTATGAAGTTAAATGTTCATGTTGCAAGTTTGGGTTTGATCATTGAGAATGATACATGCTATCATGTCATGCAAGCTTATGAAGTCATTATCTTGATCTTATGAGCTAAAAGCTACAACCTTTATGTTGAAATGTTGCATTATGCAACATGAGAACCTTCATAATCTTTATGTCAACTTGCATATGAAGTCATAACCCTTATACGATGATACATGCGAGTTTCTAGTCATCATTCCATGTCTTTTGTCACCATGATTCTTTTATGTGCCAAGTTTGGGTTTATGCATGATTTTGAGGCTTAAGAATGTAACATGCAAGCTAATGAACACATTTGTGCCTCATTTGCCACCATGATTAACTTGTGGCTTAATATCCATTTTTGTCATGCCTTTGCCAAGTCTCTTCTTTTAATCCATTAAGTTGTTGCGAACGTATATGCGAGTTTAAAAGCGTTGGGTTATGTTATGGGTAATTTCTAATGACATGAAAATACAACTTGAAAACATGACTTGAATCATAACATGGAAGTTGACATGTAAGTATGCATAAAAACATAAGCTTGGGAATTTACCTATTAAGTTAGGTCTACCCATTGGGAATTTACCTATTAAGTTAGGTCTACCCAATTGCTTGAAAACTTGACTATGAACATGACACTAGACTAAACATGAAAGTGGCCAACTCGAGGTTGGGTTGAGTTTGCAACGTAAAACTACCCGGAACCGACCGGCCTAACTAGTAGTTGCAAACAATAGGACCCAATGTGAGAAGTTGGTCATTTTGTGCTTGAACCCGAGGTTAGGCCAAGTTGTGGTGTAAAGCTACCCGGAACCGACCGGCTTAACTAGTAACCACAACAAAGTCTAATGTGAGAGGTTGTGGTGCATTAAGTAATTAATGCCACATGATAGGGTTAAGTTAATTTGATTAATGACTCTTAACCAAATATGACATGAGTAAATGGGTTAAGTAAATTGGTTAGGCTAATGATACTTAACAAAACATGACAAGGTTGGGTAGGTTAAGTGATTTGATTTGCCTAATGACGCTTAACCATTTTTATACGACTAGTGGACGGGGATTAAGTTAACAAACACTTAATCAATCCAACATGATAATTTGGCAAGGTTAAGTAAGTTTTCTTAATGACACTTAACCATACAAGATGATTAGGGGATGGGGTTAAGTAATTTGCACCTAACTAATCCGACACGGTAATTAGATGGGGTCAAGTAATCCACACTTAACTAATCTAAACACGGTAATTCGATGGGGTTAAGTTAAACACTTAACCAATTTAAACTCGGTAATTCAATGAGGTTAAGTAACCAATACTTAACCAACTTAATGTGATAATTTAATGGGGTTAAGCAACTTATACTTAACCAATTATACATGATGATTTGATGGGGTTAAGTAACTTACACTTAACCAATCTAATACGCGGACCTGATAAGGTTAAGTCACAAGACCTTTTTAGAATATACTTAACCATTGTAGTACGATTAGAGGATGGGGTTAAGCCAACCTATACTTAACCAATCCGACTCGATAATTTGATGGGATTAAGATAATCTATGCTTAATCGATCTAGCAAGATAATCCGATAGGATTAAGGTAAGCTAGTACTTGACCAATTTGACTTGATAGGGTTAAGTCATGAGCCTCTGGGTACACTTGACCAACTTGTGGGACTAAGTCTTGAACTTAAATACTTAGCCAATCTTTGACGTGATTCGTGGGCGGGTTAAGTCATGGACTTGAATGATAACACTTAACCCAATAGACAAACCCTAGCTAGAAAAACTAGGTAGAAAACCGTGGTTAATCAAGGATAACGGGAAAGGAAGCTAAGTGGTAAACCTTAGTTAAGGGTAACTAAGTAATAATTCTTAGCTAAGGACATAGGACTAATTCTCAAAACGATAAGTAACCTGATACGGTAGGTCATCGCTTAGTATACGAGGGGGAGCAAGTTATCTGACTGGGATAAAAGCTCTAGCGCACTGGGTGCCGAAGTGGAAGCTCCGGGGGACGTGAGGATATTCTTGGGATCCCTTTGTGGGCTGCCAGGTAATTATACTAGGCCCATGAGAGGTTAAGGTCTGCGTTAGAAGGACCAAGAGTATGCCTTGGTTGCTATGCGAGCAACCTAAAGACTGGGATGGATTAGCGTGGAGTCGACGATTCTTGTTTTTGCCCTGGATAGCACATCGCCGACTACCTACCATCTTTAGTCAATCTTGTACGTGCGGAAAGGCAGGGAACCCCCAACAGACCATGTGCTTGCTATCGAGTCATGGGTGAGGTTGGCCCATAGGAAAGTGGGCTATAGTGGGGCCGGGGAGTGGTTCTTATACATGATTTTTCTTGGATTGCCTTTCAGTAGTTGAGGGAGGGGTCACGTGGGACCATAGCCACGGGTACAAAAACAGACCTTGATATCTGCATCGGCAGACGATTTAAAGCTCCCGACCGAGTTCCGTATTTCTTGATTTGCCATGGCACGGAACTCGGATGGCACATTGGGGAACATGTGCATCTAGACATGGAAAACGATTCACGATACATACGTGGGATCAAGGGCGCGGTTGACGGGTGGCGTAATCCCTAGTGGTCCTAGGTGGCCAAAACCCAAACTGAGACACGGAAACGTTCATTAGGTAGCATAATCCCTAGCGGTCCTAGGTGGCATAAATCCTAAGTGGACGCGCGATAGTTCATGGTAAGGAAACACAACTAGATCAAGGGTTGCAGTCCAAAACAACTTCAAGGATAAACCGTTTACATGGGAAAGCCCGTACAGCCTACGGCAAAGGACTGAACTTATACATGGAAAGAAACATA
This sequence comes from Allium sativum, assembly GCA_030737875.1. Taxonomy (NCBI): domain Eukaryota; kingdom Viridiplantae; phylum Streptophyta; class Magnoliopsida; order Asparagales; family Amaryllidaceae; genus Allium; species Allium sativum. The sequence continues at coordinate 156,882,196 of CM060926.1, read as the reverse complement.
TGAGTTGAGTAACCTATATATGCGGCATATTAGGTTGACATGGACCATTACACGACTTTTGAGTAAGGGTCATTCACGGATAACACGTAATACAGTTGGGGTACTAGTACGGTAGGTGCAGAGCGGATATACAGGATAGATGCCATGGGACGTTATACGCGATAGATATCTTGGGATATTATACTTGATAGAAACCTGACAATGTGATACCTTGTTTTATCTTGACACCGTAGTTTATCACGACACCCTAGTTTATCTGAGTTCAGTAGTTCATCCTGTTATTTTGATTTAGCTTATCTATCTTGTTATCATGCTTATGTTCATCTCAGTTTCTCATGTCAGTTAACTTTACTAGTTTTTATACTAATAGTAGATAGGGCTTACTCAGTCTTTTTGACTGACCCGTTTTGTTTCGCCTCTTTTCTTCCGTTTCTCCCCCAGGTTACAGGGAGGAAATACTGTTGTTTAGTTCGGACTTCTTCTGCTTGAAGGTCATCATGGATGGCTTGGATTTTTCTTGGCTATGGCTACTTTACTGCTTTTTCTTGGGGAATAATTTATGAAAAAGTCTTTATGCTTCTTTATTATTGCAAGACAGGTTTTGATGTACTCTGATGTAAAAGGCTTTAGACCTTATTTATTCATGTTATGAAAGTTTGATTTTACTTCCGCTATTTTATATATGTTCTGTCTTGTAATATTTCTGTGCATATTTACCAATAATACCCCTCCAAACCTAGTGCATTCCCTTTGTGAGTGACCCTAGCGGAGGTGGGGTGTTACATTTGGTATCAGAGCAGAAGGTTACCAGACTGGGCAAAAGTTTTTAAAGACCTTCTGAAAACTATTTGAAAAAAAAACCGTTTATAAAGAAGCATTTTTCAAGAAAATTTTCTTTTAAAAGAAAAAGGTTATTCCCCAAAGGCCATTAACACTATCCTTGTTTCCTTGATTGAATCTCTTTACTCCATCTGTACTCACAGTGGTTTTAACTGCGACTAGTCTTTTCTATCTACGAAAGTGCTTTCCATGCGATGGAGGTAGGTCTCGAGAGACCAGTGGCCGCGTTATAAGAAAGGATAGTGAGAAAGAGGATAAAGGATACGAGCTTAAGGATGAGCAACTGGTTGGTATGGCTTAGTCCTCAAAGGAGGGAGAAAGATGAACAATGAAACCCATGACGAGAGAGTACCTTTGGCATGGTAAAATGGGGTGGATAGTTAAGTATTATGGGACAAGGACAAGATCATCGGGAGGGTAATAGTATGCTCTTATTTCTAGGGTACCTCGGAAGGAGGGTAACGATTTTGTTAAAAGTTTAGCTCTTCTTTTCTATCATCCCGCCAAGACTTTGTTTTGATCCCCGCATCATTTAAGTTTGCTTCGATAGTTGAGTCTCTACACCTTAAGTACTAGCGTAATAGAGAATCCCATTTTTGTCTCAAGTCCTGTGGAGAACCGGTCCATTTATTCATGACTTGTTTTGGATTTGAGAATAACATGCCTCGGTTATGGATGAAGTGGTTATCCAGTAAGGGGTGCCACTCTCGGTTTTGATAGGAGGGTAGTTAGACTCTTTGACTAGCCTTGGTAATACCCTCGAAGTCTCGTGTAACCTTTTTGGGTTCGGTCATGATTAATTACTTAGAATCCCTTGATGCCTTTATTGGAAATTTGAAGCCCGATCGAGTGGTGTTCGCCGATAAGACGGATGGTTTATTTCACTTATGCACGGGTTATGGAAATCACCCAAGTAAGTGCGCTTGATAACCTGGTTGGCATCTGTTTACTTTCAAGAGAAAGTTCTTCTACGTGGAATACCTTGTGGTACGAGGTCCGAGAGTCACTAGTGAATTTTGGAAAGCTTGCATGAGATCATGAGTACGCAGTCATGTTTGCGCCAAGTGTGCAAGTGGAACGAGAGGCGACGAAGAAATGAGTTCCAGCTCATGTTATGGAAACAGGAAATAGGAAGCTACGAAATCGCGAAGTTAAAAGACGGTCAAGGCACAATGGAATTAAGCTCGAGGAAATACGACTCTGATGGTCAAAGACTATATACGCGCATGATATCTCTTTTGGGAGTATATCCTTGATCCCTGTTTTCTGTAGAGCTTACTTGTAGGCTATCTTTTGTGGACATCCTCTCGGTCCTATTTTCTGTTACAAACCCCGTAAGGAGTTTGTCTTGTTTTTCTTCTCGACCCTGTTCCAGGGAATCCTAGGTAGAAACCTATGGATGTAAACATGTATTTGAAACATGTTATGATTGATATGGTTGCAAGTGGTTGCTCGTGGATGCGCGAATACACATTAGATACTAGCTCGACTCGGTCACATTTCATATTGCATATGCACGAGTATTTATACTTGTTTATGGATGAAATCGAATGTATTATCATGCGGTTGTTGCATATGATTGAATGATTGTGCACGCATATAGTACATATATGGCTAGGACTATTTGCATACATGTTGGATTCATGGCACTATACATATTTTGCATTAGAAAGATTATTCAGGCCTGATCATTAGCATTAGCTAAGGAACATGTACACACACGTCTTGCATATATTCATACAGCATTAGAAATCATCTAAGGACAATGGTTGCTTGTGGATGATGTTTTGAGTAGATGGATGATGGACGGTAGGATATGTTCTTCCTAACTTGGAGATTTCGGGGACGAAATCCTAAAAGGTGGGGAGAATGTAACAACCCGTATTTCGATAACATGATTAAGACGAGAATCAAGGCAGAATTTAATTTTAAATTCTGAATCAGGTGAAACGGGCTATGCCATTGCGTTCGTCTCGGAAAAATACGCGAAATAGAGTCCGAGTTTTCGAAAATCGGAGTCCGTATGACCAAGATATGGCCTCGCGAAGTTTCACGAAAAATTCCCAAATTAAAGGATACTTAATTAAGTGAAATGGGTTGCGCAGAGAAATATATATATATTGATATATATATATATATATACAATTGAAAATTAAATAAATAAATATGCAAAAATGTTCAAAACAGCGAATTGGGAGAGGGGAATAACCGAACCGGCCGATTTTTGAGGTCGACCCAAGCCCGCTGGGTCGACTAGGGGTTAATCCAGGGTGTTTGGCTGTCAACCCGTGGGCCGATTCGCTCAAATGCAGATTTTGCATTTGGATGGTTCTCATGGTTCATCTTTAATCTAAAGGCCCTAGATGGTTCCTACACTTGACTTCTTCCCCAAGACATACTTTGGTGGCTTGGATTGAATCTAGGTTTAATCCTATGGCCTAAAACACTTGCCTAATCTATAAATAAGACCCTAACCTATCCTAAACCCTCATTATTCATTCATGCAACTAAACTATGGCAAAATTGCTACTCTCATGGCCTCCACTCAACTATCCTAGCCTCCACTTCATTTCTATGAGAGGTTTCATGATCATGAGAGTATTAGAGAGTCCCTATGTTAGTATGAGAGCTTCTCAAGTTGATCTCAAGGCTAAAGCTTTGATCTTTGTTCATAAAGATGGGTTTTTTATTGATTTGGAGTGTTCATCTTTGGGTTTTTGGGTGATGGCATGCATAGGCTTCATCACAATCTTTGTTTTGCATTTCGATTTGTGCCTTCATAACAATGTAAGCCCTTTCCCTACTCTTAGATATTAACTATGAAGTTAAATGTTCATGTTGCAAGTTTGGGTTTGATCATTGAGAATGATACATGCTATCATGTCATGCAAGCTTATGAAGTCATTATCTTGATCTTATGAGCTAAAAGCTACAACCTTTATGTTGAAATGTTGCATTATGCAACATGAGAACCTTCATAATCTTTATGTCAACTTGCATATGAAGTCATAACCCTTATATGATGATACATGCGAGTTTCTAGTCATCATTCCATGTCTTTTGTCACCATGATTCGTTTATGTGCCAAGTTTGGGTTTATGCATGATTTTGAGGCTTAAGAATGTAACATGCAAGCTAATGAACACATTTGTGCCTCATTTGCCACCATGATTAACTTGTGGCTTAATATCCATTTTTGTCATGCCTTTGCCAAGTCTCTTCTTTTAATCCATTAAGTTGTTGCGAACGTATATGCGAGTTTAAAAGCGTTGGGTTATGTTATGGGTAATTTCTAATGACATGAAAATACAACTTGAAAACATGACTTGAATCATAACATGGAAGTTGACATGTAAGTATGCATAAAAACATAAGCTTGGGAATTTGCCTATTAAGTTAGGTCTACCCATTGGGAATTTACCTATTAAGTTAGGTCTACCCAATTGCTTGAAAACTTGACTATGAACATGACACTAGACTAAACATGAAAGTGGCCAACTCGAGGTTGGGTTGAGTTTGCAACGTAAAACTACCCGGAACCGACCGACCTAACTAGTAGTTGCAAACAATAGGACCCAATGTGAGAAGTTGGTCATGTTGTGCTTGAACCCGAGGTTAGACCAAGTTGTGGTGTAAAGCTACCCGGAACCGACCGGCTTAACTAGTAACCACAACAAAGTCTAATGTGAGAGGTTGTGGTGCATTAAGTAATTAATGCCACATGATAGGGTTAAGTTAATTTGATTAATGACTCTTAACCAAATATGACATGGGTAAATGGGTTAAGTAAATTGGTTAGGCTAATGATACTTAACAAAACATGACACGGTTGGGTAGGTTAAGTGATTTGATTTGCCTAATGACGCTTAACCATTTTTATACGACTAGTGGACGGGGATTAAGTTAACCAACACTTAATCAATCCAACATGATAATTTGGCAAGGTTAAGTAAGTTTTCTTAATGACACTTAACCATACAAGATGATTAGGGGATGGGGTTAAGTAATTTGCACCTAACTAATCCGACACGGTAATTAGATGGGGTTAAGTAATCCACACTTAACTAATCTAAACACAGTAATTCGATGGGGTTAAGTTAAACACTTAACCAATTTAAACTCGGTAATTCAATGAGGTTAAGTAACCAATACTTAACCAACTTAACGTGATAATTTAATGGGGTTAAGCAACTTATACTTAACCAATTATACATGATGATTTGATGGGGTTAAGTAACTTACACTTAACCAATCTAATACGCGGACCTGATAAGGTTAAGTCACAAGACCTTTTTAGAATATACTTAACCATTGTAGTACGATTAGAGGATGGGGTTAAGCCAACCTATACTTAACCAATCCGACTCGATAATTTGATGGGATTAAGATAATCTATGCTTAATCGATCTAGCAAGATAATCCGATAGGATTAAGGTAAGCTAGTACTTGACCAATTTGACTTGATAGGGTTAAGTCATGAGCCTCTGGGTACACTTAACCAACTTGTGGGACTAAGTCTTGAACTTAAATACTTAGCCAATCTTTGACGTGATTCGTGGGCGGGTTAAGTCATGGACTTGAATGATAACACTTAACCCAATAGACAAACCCTAGCTAGAAGAACTAGGTAGAAAACCGTGGTTAATCAAGGATAACGGGAAAGGAAGCTAAGTGGTAAACCTTAGTTAAGGGTAACTAAGTAATAATTCTTAGCTAAGGACATAGGACTAATTCTCAAAACGATGAGTAACCTGATACGGTAGGTCATCGCTTAGTATACGAGGGGGAGCAAGTTATCTGACTTGGATAAAAGCTCTAGCGCACTGGGTGCCGAAGTGGAAGCTTCGGGGGACGTGAGGATATTCTTGGGATCCCTCTGTGGGCTGCCAGGTAATTATACTAGGCCCATGAGAGGTTAAGGTCTGCGTTAGAAGGACCAAGAGTATGCCTTGGTTGCTATGCGAGCAACCTAAAGACTGGGATGGATTAGCGTGGAGTCGACGATTCTTGTTTTTACCCTGGATAGCACATCGCCGACTACCTACCATCTTTAGTCAATCGTGTACGTGCGGAAAGGCAGGGAACCCCCAACAGACCATGTGCTTGCTATCGAGTTATGGGTGAGGTTGGCCCATAGGAAAGTGGGCTATAGTGGGGCCGGGGAGTGGTTCTTATACATGATTTTTCTTGGATTGCCTTTCAGTAGTTGAGGGAGGGGTCACGTGGGACCATAGCCACGGGTACAAAAACAGACCTTGATATCTGCATCGGCAGACGATTTAAAGCTCCCGACCGAGTTCCGTATTTCTTGATTTGCCCTGGCACGGAACTCGGATGGCACATTGGGGAACATGTGCATCTAGACATGGAAAACGATTCACGATACATACGTGGGATCAAGGGCGCGGTTGAGGGGTGGCGTAATCCCTAGTGGTCCTAGGTGGCCAAAACCCAAACCGAGACACGGAAACGTTCATTAGGTAGCATAATCCCTAGCGGTCCTAGGTGGCATAAATCCTAAGTGGACGCGCGATAGTTCATGGTAAGGAAACACAACTAGATCAAGGGTTGCAGTCCAAAACAACTTCAAGGATAAACCGTTTACATGGGAAAGCCCGTACAGCCTACGGCAAAGGACTGAACTTATACATGGAAAGAAACATATGAGTTGAGTAACCTATATATGCGGCATATTAGGTTGACATGGACCATTACACTACTTTTGAGTAAGGGTCATTCACGGATAACACGTAATACAGTTGGGGTACTAGTGCGGTTGGTGCAGAGCGGATATACAGGATAGATGCCATGGGACGTTATACGCGATAGATATCTTGGGATATTATACTTGATAGAAACCTGACAATGTGATACCTTGTTTTATCTTGACACCGTAGTTTATCACGACACCCTAGTTTATCTGAGTTCAGTAGTTCATCCTGTTATTTTGATTTAGCTTATCTATCTTGTTATCATGCTTATGTTCATCTCAGTTTCTCATGTCAGTTAACTTTACTAGTTTTTATACTAATAGTAGATAGGGCTTACTCAGTCTTTTTGACTGACCCGTTTTGTTTCGCCTCTTTTCTTCCGTTTCTCCCCCAGGTTACAGGGAGGAAATACTATTGTTTAGTTCGGACTTCTTCTACTTGAAGGTCATCATGGATGGCTTGGATTTTTCTTGTCTATGGCTACTTTACTGCTTTTTCTTGGGGAATAATTTATGAAAAAGTCTTTATGCTTCTTTATTATTGCAAGACAGGTTTTGATGTACTCTGATGTAAAAGGCTTTAGACCTTATTTATTCATGTTATGAAAGTTTGATTTTACTTCCGCTATTTTATATATGTTCTGTCTTGTAATATTTCTGTGCATATTTACCAATAATACCCCTCCAAACCTAGTGCATTCCCTTTGTGAGTGACCCTAGCGGAGGTGGGGTGTTACATTTGGTATCAGAGCAGAAGGTTACCAGACTGGGCAAAAGTTTTTAAAGACCTTCTGAAAACTATTTGAAAAAAAACCGTTTACAAAGAAGCATTTTTCAAGAAAATTTTCTTTTAAAAGAAAAAGGTTATTCCCCAAAGGCCATTAGCACTATCCTTGTTTCCTTGATTGAATCTCTTTACTCCATCTGTACTCACAGTGGTTTTAACTGCGACTAGTCTTTTCTATCTACGAAAGTGCTTTCCATGCGATGGAGGTGGTTCTCGAGAGACCAGTGGCCGCGTTATAAGAAAGGATAGTGAGAAAGAGGATAAAGGATACGAGCTTAAGGATGAGCAACTGGTTGGTATGGCTTAGTCCTCAAAGGAGGGAGAAAGATGAACAATGAAACCCATGACGAGAGAGTACCTTTGGCATGGTAAAATGGGGTGGATTGTTAAGTATTATGGGACAAGGACAAGATCATCGGGAGGGTAATAGTATGCTCTTATTTCTAGGGTACCTCGGAAGGAGGGTAACGATTTTGTTAAAAGTTTAGCTCTTCTTTTCTATCATCCCGCCAAGACTTTGTTTTGATCCCCGCATCATTTAAGTTTGCTTCGATAGTTGAGTCTCTACACCTTAAGTACTAGCGTAATAGAGAATCCCATTTTTGTCTCAAGTCCTGTGGAGAACCGGTCCATTTATTCATGACTTGTTTTGGATTTGAGAATAACATGCCTCGGTTATGGATGAAGTGGTTATCCAGTAAGGGGTGCCACTCTCGGTTTTGATAGGAGGGTAGTTAGACTCTTTGACTAGCCTTGGTAATACCCTCGAAGTCTCGTGTAACCTTTTTGGGTTCGGTCATGATTAATTACTTAGAATCCCTTGATGCCTTTATTGGAAATTTGAAGCCCGATCGAGTGGTGTTCGCCGATAAGACGGATGGTTTATTTCACTTATGCACGGGTTATGGAAATCACCCAAGTAAGTGCGCTTGATAACCTGGTTGGCATCTGTTTACTTTCAAGAGAAAGTTCTTCTACGTGGAATACCTTGTGGTACGAGGTCCGAGAGTCACTAGTGAATTTTGGAAAGCTTGCATGAGATCATGAGTACGCAGTCATGTTTGCGCCAAGTGTGCAAGTGGAACGAGAGGCGACGAAGAAATGAGTTCCAGCTCATGTTATGGAAACAGGAAATAGGAAGCTACGAAATCGCGAAGTTAAAAGACGGTCAAGGCACAATGGAATTAAGCTCGAGGAAATACGACTCTGATGGTCAAAGACTATATACGCGCATGATATCTCTTTTGGGAGTATATCCTTGATCCCTGTTTTCTGTAGAGCTTACTTGTAGGCTATCTTTTGTGGACATCCTCTCGGTCCTATTTTCTGTTACAAACCCCATAAGGAGTTTGTCTTGTTTTTCTTCTCGACCCTGTTCCAGGGAATCCTAGGTAGAAACCTATGGATGTAAACATGTATTTGAAACATGTTATGATTGATATGGTTGCAAGTGGTTGCTCGTGGATGCGCGAATACACATTAGATACTAGCTCGACTCGGTCACATTTCATATTGCATATGCACGAGTATTTATACTTGTTTATGGATGAAATCGAATGTATTATCATGCGGTTGTTGCATATGATTGAATGATTGTGCACGCATATAGTACATATATGGCTAGGACTATTTGCATACATGTTGGATTCATGGCACTATACATATTTTGCATTAGAAAGATTATTCAGGCCTGATCATTAGCATTAGCTAAGGAACATGTACACAGACGTCTTGCATATATTCATACAGCATTAGAAATCATCTAAGGACAATGGTTGCTTGTGGATGATGTTTTGAGTAGATGGATGATGGACAGTAGGATATGTTCTTCCTAACTTGGAGATTTCGGGGACGAAATCCTAAAAGGTGGGGAGAATGTAACAACCCGTATTTCGATAACATGATTAAGACGAGAATCAAGGCAGAATTTAATTTTAAATTCTGAATCAGGTGAAACGGGCTATGCCATTGCGTTCGTCTCGGAAAAATACGCGAAATAGAGTCCGAGTTTTCGAAAATCGGAGTCCGTATGACCAAGATATGGCCTCGCGAAGTTTCACGAAAAATTCCCAAATTAAAGGATACTTAATTAAGTGAAATGGGTTGCGCAGAGAAATATATATATATTGATATATATATATATATACAATTGAAAATTAAATAAATAAATATGCAAAAATGTTCAAAACAGCGAATTGGGAGAGGGGAATAACCGAACCGGCCGATTTTTGAGGTCGACCCAAGCCCGCTGGGTCGACTAGGGGTTAATCCAGGGTGTTTGGCTGTCAACCCGTGGGCCGATTCGCTCAAATGCAGATTTTGCATTTGGATGGTTCTCATGGTTCATCTTTAATCTAAAGGCCCTAGATGGTTCCTACACTTGACTTCTTCCCCAAGACATACTTTGGTGGCTTGGATTGAATCTAGGTTTAATCCTATGGCCTAAAACACTTGCCTAATCTATAAATAAGACCCTAACCTATCCTAAACCCTCATTATTCATTCATGCAACTAAACTATGGCAAAATTGCTACTCTCATGGCCTCCACTCAACTATCCTAGCCTCCACTTCATTTCTATGAGAGGTTTCATGATCATGAGAGTATTAGAGAGTCCCTATGTTAGTATGAGAGCTTCTCAAGTTGATCTCAAGGCTAAAGCTTTGATCTTTGTTCATAAAGATGGGTTTTTTTATTGATTTGGAGTGTTCATCTTTGGGTTTTTGGGTGATGGCATGCATAGGCTTAATCACAATCTTTGTTTTGCATTTCGATTTGTGCCTTCATAACAATGTAAGCCCTTTCCCTACTCTTAGATATTAACTATGAAGTTAAATGTTCATGTTGCAAGTTTGGGTTTGATCATTGAGAATGATACATGCTATCATGTCATGCAAGCTTATGAAGTCATTATCTTGATCTTATGAGCTAAAAGCTACAACCTTTATGTTGAAATGTTGCATTATGCAACATGAGAACCTTCATAATCTTTAAGTCAACTTGCATATGAAGTCATAACCCTTATATGATGATACATGCGAGTTTCTAGTCATCATTCCATGTCTTTTGTCACCATGATTCGTTTATGTGCCAAGTTTGGGTTTATGCATGATTTTGAGGCGTAAGAATGTAACATGCAAGCTAATGAACACATTTGTGCCTCATTTGCCACCATGATTAACTTGTGGCTTAATATCCATTTTTGTCATGCCTTTGCCAAGTCTCTTCTTTTAATCCATTAAGTTGTTGCGAACGTATATGCGAGTTTAAAAGCGTTGGGTTATGTTATGGGTAATTTCTAATGACATGAAAATACAACTTGAAAACATGACTTGAATCATAACATGGAAGTTGACATGTAAGTATGCATAAAAACATAAGCTTGGGAATTTACCTATTAAGTTAGGTCTACCCATTGGGAATTTACCTATTAAGTTAGGTCTACCCAATTGCTTGAAAACTTGACTATGAACATGACACTAGACTAAACATGAAAGTGGCCAACTCGAGGTTGGGTTGAGTTTGCAACGTAAAACTACCCGGAACCGACCGACCTAACTAGTAGTTGCAAACAATAGGACCCAATGTGAGAAGTTGGTCATGTTGTGCTTGAACCCGAGGTTAGACCAAGTTGTGGTGTAAAGCTACCCGGAACCGACCGGCTTAACTAGTAACCACAACAAAGTCTAATGTGAGAGGTTGTGGTGCATTAAGTAATTAATGCCACATGATAGGGTTAAGTTAATTTGATTAATGACTCTTAACCAAATATGACATGGGTAAATGGGTTAAGTAAATTGGTTAGGCTAATGATACTTAACAAAACATGACAAGGTTGGGTAGGTTAAGTGATTTGATTTGCCTAATGACGCTTAACCATTTTTATACGACTAGTGGACGGGGATTAAGTTAACCAACACTTAATCAATCCAACATGATAATTTGGCAAGGTTAAGTAAGTTTTCTTAATGACACTTAACCATACAAGATGATTAGGGGATGGGGTTAAGTAATTTGCACCTAACTAATCCGACACGGTAATTAGATGGGGTTAAGTAATCCACACTTAACTAATCTAAACACAGTAATTCGATGGGGTTAAGTTAAACACTTAACCAATTTAAACTCGGTAATTCAATGAGGTTAAGTAACCAATACTTAACCAACTTAACGTGATAATTTAATGGGGTTAAGCAACTTATACTTAACCAATTATACATGATGATTTGATGGGGTTAAGTAACTTACACTTAACCAATCTAATACGCGGACCTGATAAGGTTAAGTCACAAGACCTTTTTAGAATATACTTAACCATTGTAGTACGATTAGAGGATGGGGTTAAGCCAACCTATACTTAACCAATCCGACTCGATAATTTGATGGGATTAAGATAATCTATGCTTAATCGATCTAGCAAGATAATCCGATAGGATTAAGGTAAGCTAGTACTTGACCAATTTGACTTGATAGGGTTAAGTCATGAGCCTCTGGGTACACTTAACCAACTTGTGGGACTAAGTCTTGAACTTAAATACTTAGCCAATCTTTGACGTGATTCGTGGGCGGGTTAAGTCATGGACTTGAATGATAACACTTAACCCAATAGACAAACCCTAGCTAGAAGAACTAGGTAGAAAACCGTGGTTAATCAAGGATAACGGGAAAGGAAGCTAAGTGGTAAACCTTAGTTAAGGGTAACTAAGTAATAATTCTTAGCTAAGGACATAGGACTAATTCTCAAAACGATGAGTAACCTGATACGGTAGGTCATCGCTTAGTATACGAGGGGGAGCAAGTTATCTGACTTGGATAAAAGCTCCAGCGCACTGGGTGCCGAAGTGGAAGCTTCGGGGGACGTGAGGATATTCTTGGGATCCCTCTGTGGGCTGCCAGGTAATTATACTAGGCCCATGAGAGGTTAAGGTCTGCGTTAGAAGGACCAAGAGTATGCCTTGGTTGCTATGCGAGCAACCTAAAGACTGGGATGGATTAGCGTGGAGTCGACGATTCTTGTTTTTGCCCTGGATAGCACATCGCCGACTACCTACCATCTTTAGTCAATCGTGTACGTGCGGTAAGGCAGGGAACCCCCAACAGACCATGTGCTTGCTATCGAGTCATGGATGAGGTTGGCCCATAGGAAAGTGGGCTATAGTGGGGCCGGGGAGTGGTTCTTATACATGATTTTTCTTGGATTGCCTTTCAGTAGTTGAGGGAGGGGTCACATGGGACCATAGCCATGGGTACAAAAACAGACCTTGATATCTGCATCGGCAGACGATTTAAAGCTCCCGACCGAGTTCCGTATTTCTTGATTTGCCCTGGCACGGAACTCAGATGGCACATTGGGGAACATGTGCATCTAGACAGGGAAAACGATTCACGATACATACGTGGGATCAAGGGCGCGGTTGACGGGTGGCGTAATCCCTAGTGGTCCTAGGTGGCCAAAACCCAAACCGAGACACGGAAACGTTCATTAGGTAGCATAATCCCTAGCGGTCCTAGGTGGCATAAATCCTAAGTGGACGCGCGATAGTTCATGGTAAGGAAACACAACTAGATCAAGGGTTGCAGTCCAAAACAACTTCAAGGATAAACCGTTTACATGGGAAAGCCCGTACAGCCTACGGCAAAGGACTGAACTTATACATGGAAAGAAACATATGAGTTGAGTAACCTATATATGCGGCATATTAGGTTGACATGGACCATTACACGACTTTTGAGTAAGGGTCATTCACGGATAACACGTAATACAGTTGGGGTACTAGTACGGTAGGTGCAGAGCGGATATACAGGATAGATGCCATGGGACGTTATACGCGATAGATATCTTGGGATATTATACTTGATAGAAACCTGACAATGTGATACCTTGTTTTATCTTGACACCGTAGTTTATCACGACACCCTAGTTTATCTGAGTTCAGTAGTTCATCCTGTTATTTTGATTTAGCTTATCTATCTTGTTATCATGCTTATGTTCATCTCAGTTTCTCATGTCAGTTAACTTTACTAGTTTTTATACTAATAGTAGATAGGGCTTACTCAGTCTTTTTGACTGACCCGTTTTGTTTCGCCTCTTTTCTTCCGTTTCTCCCCCAGGTTACAGGGAGGAAATACTGTTGTTTAGTTCGGACTTCTTCTGCTTGAAGGTCATCATGGATGGCTTGGATTTTTCTTGGCTATGGCTACTTTACTGCTTTTTCTTGGGGAATAATTTATGAAAAAGTCTTTATGCTTCTTTATTATTGCAAGACAGGTTTTGATGTACTCTGATGTAAAAGGCTTTAGACCTTATTTATTCATGTTATGAAAGTTTGATTTTACTTCCGCTATTTTATATATGTTCTGTCTTGTAATATTTCTGTGCATATTTACCAATAATACCCCTCCAAACCTAGTGCATTCCCTTTGTGAGTGACCATAGCGGAGGTGGGGTGTTACATTTGGTATCAGAGCAGAAGGTTACCAGACTGGGCAAAAGTTTTTAAAGACCTTCTGAAAACTATTTGAAAAAAAAACCGTTTACAAAGAAGCATTTTTCAAGAAAATTTTCTTTTAAAAGAAAAAGGTTATTCCCCAAAGGCCATTAGCACTATCCTTGTTTCCTTGATTGAATCTCTTTACTCCATCTGTACTCACAGTGGTTTTAACTGCGACTAGTCTTTTCTATCTATGAAAGTGCTTTCCATGCGATGGAGGTGGGTCTCGAGAGACCAGTGGCCGCGTTATAAGAAAGGATAGTGAGAAAGAGGATAAAGGATACGAGCTTAAGGACGAGCAACTGGTTGGTATGGCTTAGTCCTCAAAGGAGGGAGAAAGATGAACAATGAAACCCATGACGAGAGAGTACCTTTGGCATGGTAAAATGGGGTGGATAGTTAAGTATTATGGGACAAGGACAAGATCATCGGGAAGGTAATAGTATGCTCTTATTTCTAGGGTACCTCGGAAGGAGGGTAACGATCTTGTTAAAAGTTTAGCTCTTCTTTTCTATCATCCCGCCAAGACTTTGTTTTGATCCCCGCATCATTTAAGTTTGCTTCGATAGTTGAGTCTCTGCACCTTAAGTACTAGCGTAATAGAGAATCCCATTTTTGTCTCAAGTCCTGTGGAGAACCGGTCCATTTATTCATGACTTGTTTTGGATTTGAGAATAACATGCCTCGGTTATGGATGAAGTGGTTATCCAGTAAGGGGTGCCACTCTCGGTTTTGATAGGAGGGTAGTTAGACTCTTTGACTAGCCTTGGTAATACCCTCGAAGTCTCGTGTAACCTTTTTGGGTTCGGTCATGATTAATTACTTAGAATCCCTTGATGCCTTTATTGGAAATTTGAAGCCCGATCGAGTGGTGTTCGCCGATAAGACGGATGGTTTATTTCACTTATGCACGGGTTATGGAAATCACCCAAGTAAGTGCGCTTGATAACCTGGTTGGCATCTGTTTACTTTCAAGAGAAAGTTCTTCTACGTGGAATACCTTGTGGTACGAGGTCCGAGATTCACTAGTGAATTTTGGAAAGCTTGCATGAGATCATGAGTACGCAGTCATGTTTGCGCCAAGTGTGCAAGTGGAACGAGAGGCGACGAAGAAATGAGTTCCAGCTCATGTTATGGAAACAGGAAATAGGAAGCTACGAAATCGCGAAGTTAAAAGACGGTCAAGGCACAATGGAATTAAGCTCGAGGAAATACGACTCTGATGGTCAAAGACTATATACGCGCATGATATCTCTTTTGGGAGTATATCCTTGATCCCTGTTTTCTGTAGAGCTTACTTGTAGGCTATCTTTTGTGGACATCCTCTCGGTCCTATTTTCTGTTACAAACCCCGTAAGGAGTTTGTCTTGTTTTTCTTCTCGACCCTGTTCCAGGGAATCCTAGGTAGAACCCTATGGATGTAAACATGTATTTGAAACATGTTATGATTGATATGATTGCAAGTGGTTGCTCGTGGATGCGCGAATACACATTAGATACTAGCTCGACTCGGTCACATTTCATATTGCATATGCACGAGTATTTATACTTGTTTATGGATGAAATCGAATGTATTATCATGCGGTTGTTGCATATGAATAAATGATTGTGCACGCATATAGTACCTATATGGCTAGGACTATTTGCATACATGTTGGATTCATGGCACTATACATATTTTGCATTAGAAAGATTATTCAGGCCTGATCATTAGCATTAGCTAAGGAACATGTACACACACGTCTTGCATATATTCATACAGCATTAGAAATCATCTAAGGACAATGGTTGCTTGTGGATGATGTTTTGAGTAGATGGATGATGGACGGTAGGATATGTTCTTCCTAACTTGGAGATTTCGGGGACGAAATCCTAAAAGGTGGGGAGAATGTAAAAACCCGTATTTCGATAACATGATTAAGACGAGAATCAAGGCAGAATTTAATTTTAAATTCTGAATCAGGTGAAACGGGCTATGCCATTGCGTTCGTCTCGGAAAAATACGCGAAATAGAGTCCGAGTTTTCGAAAATCGGAGTCCGTATGACCAAGATATGGCCTCGCGAAGTTTCACGAAAAATTCCCAAATTAAAGGATACTTAATTAAGTGAAATGGGTTGCGCAGAGAAATATATATATATTGATATATATATATATATATATACATATAATTGAAAATTAAATAAATAAATATGCAAAAATGTTCAAAACAGCGAATTGGGAGAGGGGAATAACCGAACCGGCCGATTTTTGAGGTCGACCCAAGCCCGCTGGGTCGACTAGTGGTTTATCCAGGGTGTTTGGCTGTCAACCCGTGGGCCGATTCGCTCAAATGCAGATTTTGCATTTGGATGGTTCTCATGGTTCATCTTTAATCTAAAGGCCCTAGATGGTTCCTACACTTGACTTCTTCCCCAAGACATACTTTGGTGGCTTGGATTGAATCTAGGTTTAATCCTATGGCCTAAAACACTTTCCTAATCTATAAATAAGACCCTAACCTATCCTAAACCCTCATTATTCATTCATGCAACTAAACTATGGCAAAATTGCTACTCTCATGGCCTCCACTCAACTATCCTAGCCTCCACTTCATTTCTATGAGAGGTTTCATGATCATGAGAGTATTAGAGAGTCCCTATGTTAGTATGAGAGCTTCTCAAGTTGATCTCAAGGCTAAAGCTTTGATCTTTGTTCATAAAGATGGGGTTTTTATTGATTTGGAGTGTTCATCTTTGGGTTTTTGGGTGATGGCATGCATAGGCTTCATCACAATCTTTGTTTTGCATTTCGATTTGTGCCTTCATAACAATGTAAGCCCTTTCCCTACTCTTAGATATTAACTATGAAGTTAAATGTTCATGTTGCAAGTTTGGGTTTGATCATTGAGAATGATACATGCTATCATGTCATGCAAGCTTATGAAGTCATTATCTTGATCTTATGAGCTAAAAGCTACAACCTTTATGTTGAAATGTTGCATTATGCAACATGAGAACCTTCATAATCTTTATGTCAACTTGCATATAAAGTCATAACCCTTATACGATGATACATGCGAGTTTCTAGTCATCATTCCATGTCTTTTGTCACCATGATTCGTTTATGTGCCAAGTTTGGGTTTATGCATGATTTTGAGGCTTAAGAATGTAACATGCAAGCTAATGAACACATTTGTGCCTCATTTGCCACCATGATTAACTTGTGGCTTAATATCCATTTTTGTCATGCCTTTGCCAAGTCTCTTCTTTTAATCCATTAAGTTGTTGCGAACGTATATGCGAGTTTAAAAGCGTTGGGTTATGTTATGGGTAATTTCTAATGACATGAAAATACAACTTGAAAACATGACTTGAATCATAACATGGAAGTTGACATGTAAGTATGCATAAAAACATAAGCTTGGGAATTTACCTATTAAGTTAGGTCTACCCATTGGGAATTTACCTATTAAGTTAGGTCTACCCAATTGCTTGAAAACTTGACTATGAACATGACACTAGACTAAACATGAAAGTGGCCAACTCGAGGTTGGGTTGAGTTTGCAACGTAAAACTACCCGGAACCGACCGGCCTAACTAGTAGTTGCAAACAATAGGACCCAATGTGAGAAGTTGGTCATGTTGTGCTTGAACTCGAGGTTAGACCAAGTTGTGGTGTAAAGCTACCCGGAACCGACCGGCTTAACTAGTAACCACAACAAAGTCTAATGTGAGAGGTTGTGGTGCATTAAGTAATTAATGCCACATGATAGGGTTAAGTTAATTTGATTAATGACTCTTAACCAAATATGACATGGGTAAATGGGTTAAGTAAATTGGTTAGGCTAATGATACTTAACAAAACATGACAAGGTTGGGTAGGTTAAGTGATTTGATTTGCCTAATGACGCTTAACCATTTTTATACGACTAGTGGACGGGGATTAAGTTAACCAAAACTTAATCAATCCAACATGATAATTTGGCAAGGTTAAGTAAGTTTTCTTAATGACACTTAACCATACAAGATGATTAGGGGATGGGGTTAAGTAATTTGCACCTAACTAATCCGACACGGTAATTAGATGGGGTTAAGTAATCCACACTTAACTAATCTAAACACGGTAATTCGATGGGGTTAAGTTAAACACTTAACCAATTTAAACTCGGTAATTCAATGAGGTTAAGTAACCAATACTTAACCAACTTAACGTGATAATTTAATGGGGTTAAGCAACTTATACTTAACCAATTATACATGATGATTTGATGGGGTTAAGTAACTTACACTTAACCAATCTAATACGCGGACCTGATAAGGTTAAGTCACAAGACCTTTTTAGAATATACTTAACCATTGTAGTACGATTAGAGGATGGGGTTAAGCCAACCTATACTTAACCAATCCGACTCGATAATTTGATGGGATTAAGATAATCTATGCTTAATCGATCTAGCAAGATAATCCGATAGGATTAAGGTAAGCTAGTACTTGACCAATTTGACTTGATAGGGTTAAGTCATGAGCCTCTGGGTACACTTAACCAACTTGTGGGACTAAGTCTTGAACTTAAATACTTAGCCAATCTTTGACGTGATTCGTGGGCGGGTTAAGTCATGGACTTGAATGATAACACTTAACCCAATAGACAAACCCTAGCTAGAAGAACTAGGTAGAAAACCGTGGTTAATCAAGGATAACGGGAAAGGAAGCTAAGTGGTAAACCTTAGTTAAGGGTAACTAAGTAATAATTCTTAGCTAAGGACATAGGACTAATTCTCAAAACGATGAGTAACCTGATACGGTAGGTCATCGCTTAGTATACGAGGGGGAGCAAGTTATCTGACTTGGATAAAAGCTCTAGCGCACTGAGTGCCGAAGTGGAAGCTTCGGGGGACGTGAGGATATTCTTGGGATCCCTCTGTGGGCTGCCAGGTAATTATACTAGGCCCATGAGAGGTTAAGGTCTGCGTTAGAAGGACCAAGAGTATGCCTTGGTTGCTATGCGAGCAACCTAAAGACTGGGATGGATTAGCGTGGAGTCGACGATTCTAGTTTTTGCCCTGGATAGCACATCGCCGACTACCAACCATCTTTAGTCAATCGTGTACGTGCGGAAAGGCAGGGAACCCCCAACAGACCATGTGCTTGCTATCGAGTCATGGGTGAGGTTGGCCCGTAGGAAAGTGGGCTATAGTGGGGCCGGGGAGTGGTTCTTATACATGATTTTTCTTGGATTGCCTTTCAGTAGTTGAGGGAGGGGTCACGTGGGACCATAGCCACGGGTACAAAAACAGACCTTGATATCTGCATCGGTAGACGATTTAAAGCTCCCGACCGAGTTCCGTATTTCTTGATTTGCCCTGGCACGGAACTCGGATGGCACATTGGGGAACATGTGCATCTAGACATGGAAAACGATTCACGATACATACGTGGGATCAAGGGCGCGGTTGACGGGTGGCGTAATCCCTAGTGGTCCTAGGTGGCCAAAACCCAAACTGAGACACGGAAACGTTCATTAGGTAGCATAATCCCTAGCGGTCCTAGGTGGCATAAATCCTAAGTGGACGCGCGATAGTTCATGGTAAGGAAACACAACTAGATCAAGGGTTGCAGTCCAAAACAACTTCAAGGATAAACCGTTTACATGGGAAAGCCCGTACAGCCTACGGCAAAGGACTGAACTTATACATGGAAAGAAACATATGAGTTGAGTAACCTATATATGCGGCATATTAGGTTGACATGGACCATTACACGACTTTTGAGTAAGGGTCATTCACGGATAACACGTAATACAGTTGGGGTACTAGTACGGTAGGTGTAGAGCGGATATACAGGATAGATGCCATGGGACATTATACGCGATAGATATCTTGGGATATTTTACTTGATAGAAACCTGACAATGTGATACCTTGTTTTATCTTGACACCGTAGTTTATCACGACACCCTAGTTTATCTGAGTTCAGTAGTTCATCCTGTTATTTTGATTTAGCTTATCTATCTTGTTATCATGCTTATGTTCATCTCAGTTTCTCATGTCAGTTAACTTTACTAGTTTTTATACTAATAGTAGATAGGGCTTACTCAGTCTTTTTGACTGACCCGTTTTGTTTCGCCTCTTTTCTTCCGTTTCTCCCCCAGGTTACAGGGAGGAAATACTGTTGTTTAGTTCGGACTTCTTCTGCTTGAAGGTCATCATGGATGGCTTGGATTTTTCTTGGCTATGGCTACTTTACTGCTTTTTCTTGGGGAATAATTTATGAAAAAGTCTTTATGCTTCTTTATTATTGCAAGACAGGTTTTGATGTACTCTGATGTAAAAGGCTTTAGACCTTATTTATTCATGTTATGAAAGTTTGATTTTACTTCCGCTATTTTATATATGTTCTGTCTTGTAATATTTCTGTGCATATTTACCAATAATACCCCTCCAAACCTAGTGCATTCCCTTTGTGAGTGACCCTAGCGGAGGTGGGGTGTTACATTTGGTATCAGAGCAGAAGGTTACCAGACTGGGCAAAAGTTTTTAAAGACCTTCTGAAAACTATTTGAAAAAAAAAACGTTTACAAAGAAGCAATTTTCAAGAAAATTTTCTTTTAAAAGAAAAAGGTTATTCCCCAAAGGCCATTAGCACTATCCTTGTTTCCTTGATTGAATCTCTTTACTCCATCTGTACTCACAGTGGTTTTAACTGCGACTAGTCATTTCTATCTACGAAAGTGCTTTCCATGCGATGGAGGTGGTTCTCGAGAGACCAGTGGCCGCGTTATAAGAAAGGATAGTGAGAAAGAGGATAAAGGATACGAGCTTAAGGATGAGCAACTGGTTGGTATGGCTTAGTCCTCAAAGGAGGGAGAAAGATGAACAATGAAACCCATGACGAGAGAGTACCTTTGGCATGGTAAAATGGGGTGGATAGTTAAGTATTATGGGACAAGGACAAGATCATCGGGAGGGTAATAGTGTGCTCTTATTTCTAGGGTACCTCGGAAGGAGGGTAACGATCTTGTTAAAAGTTTAGCTCTTCTTTTCTATCATCCCGCCAAGACTTTGTTTTGATCCCCGCATCATTTAAGTTTGCTTCGATAGTTGAGTCTCTGCACCTTAAGTACTAGTGTAATAGAGAATCCCATTTTTGTCTCAAGTCCTGTGGAGAACCGGTCCATTTATTCATGACTTGTTTTGGATTTGAGAATAACATGCCTCGGTTATGGATGAAATGGTTATCCAGTAAGGGGTGCCACTCTCGGTTTTGATAGGAGGGTAGTTAGACTCTTTGACTAGCCTTGGTAATACCCTCGAAGTCTCGTGTAACCTTTTTGGGTTCGGTCATGATTAATTACTTAGAATCCCTTGATGCCTTTATTGGAAATTTGAAGCCCGATCGAGTGGTGTTCGCCGATAAGACGGATGGTTTATTTCACTTATGCACGGGTTATGGAAATCACCCAAGTAAGTGCGCTTGATAACCTGGTTGGCATCTGTTTACTTTCAAGAGAAAGTTCTTCTACGTGGAATACCTTGTGGTACGAGGTCCGAGAGTCACTAGTGAATTTTGGAAAGCTTGCATGAGATCATGAGTACGCAGTCATGTTTGCGCCAAGTGTGCAAGTGGAACGAGAGGCGACGAAGAAATGAGTTCCAGCTCATGTTATGGAAACAGGAAATAGGAAGCTACGAAATCGCGAAGTTAAAAGACGGTCAAGGCACAATGGAATTAAGCTCGAGGAAATACGACTCTGATGGTCAAAGACTATATACGCGCATGATATCTCTTTTGGGAGTATATCCTTGATCCCTGTTTTCTGTAGAGCTTACTTGTAGGCTATCTTTTGTGGACATCCTCTCGGTCCTATTTTCTGTTACAAACCCCGTAAGGAGTTTGTCTTGTTTTTCTTCTCGACCCTGTTCCAGGGAATCCTAGGTAGAACCCTATGGATGTAAACATGTATTTGAAACATGTTATGATTGATATGGTTGCAAGTGGTTGCTCGTGGATGCGCGAATACACATTAGATACTAGCTCGACTCGGTCACATTTCATATTGCATATGCACGAGTATTTATACTTGTTTATGGATGAAATCGAATGTATTATCATGCGGTTGTTGCATATGAATGAATGATTGTGCACGCATATAGTACCTATATGGCTAGGACTATTTGCATACATGTTGGATTCATGGCACTATGCATATTTTGCGTTAGAAAGATTATTCAGGCCTGATCATTAGCATTAGCTAAGGAACATGTACACACACGTCTTGCATATATTCATACAGCATTAGAAATCATCTAAGGACAATGGTTGCTTGTGGATGATGTTTTGAGTAGATGGATGATGGACGGTAGGATATGTTCTTCCTAACTTGGAGATTTCGGGGACGAAATCCTAAAAGGTGGGGAGAATGTAACAACCCGTATTTCGATAACATGATTATGACGAGAATCAAGGCAGAATTTAATTTTAAATTCTGAATCAGGTGAAACGGGCTATTCCATTGCGTTCTTCTCGGAAAAATACGCGAAATAGAGTCTGAGTTTTCGAAAATCGGAGTCCGTATGACCAAGATATGGCCTCGCGAAGTTTCATGAAAAATTCCCAAATTAAAGGATACTTAATTAAGTGAAATGGGTTGCGCAGAGAAATATATATATATTGATATATATATAAATATATATATAATTGAAAATTAAATAAATAAATATGCAAAAATGTTCAAAACAGCGAATTGGGAGAGGGGAATAACCGAACCGGCCGATTTTTGAGGTCGACCCGAGCCTGCTGGGTCGACTAGGGGTTAATCCAGGGTGTTTGGCTGTCAACCCGTGGGCCGATTCGCTCAAATGCAGATTTTGCATTTGGATGGTTCTCATGGTTCATCTTTAATCTAAAGGCCCTAGATGGTTCCTACACTTGACTTCTTCCCCAAGACATACTTTGGTGGCTTGGATTGAATCTAGGTTTAATCCTATGGCCTAAAACACTTGCCTAATCTATAAATAAGACCCTAACCTATCCTAAACCCTCATTATTCATTCATGCAACTAAACTATGGCAAAATTGCTACTCTCATGGCCTCCACTCAACTATCCTAGCCTCCACTTCATTTCTACGAGAGGTTTCATGATCATGAGAGTATTAGAGAGTCCCTATGTTAGTATGAGAGCTTCTCAAGTTGATCTCAAGGCTAAAGCTTTGATCTTTGTTCATAAAGATGGGGTTTTTATTGATTTGGAGTGTTCATCTTTGGGTTTTTGGGTGATGGCATGCATAGGCTTCATCACAATCTTTGTTTTGCATTTCGATTTGTGCCTTCATAACAATGTAAGCCCTTTCCCTACTCTTAGATATTAACTATGAAGTTAAATGTTCATGTTGCAAGTTTGGGTTTGATCATTGAGAATGATACATGCTATCATGTCATGCAAGCTTATGAAGTCATTATCTTGATCTTATGAGCTAAAAGCTACAACCTTTATGTTGAAATGTTGCATTATGCAACATGAGAACCTTCATAATCTTTATGTCAACTTGCATATGAAGTCATAACCCTTATACGATGATACATGCGAGTTTCTAGTCATCATTCCATGTCTTTTGTCACCATGATTCGTTTATGTGCCAAGTTTGGGTTTATGCATGATTTTGAGGCTTAAGAATGTAACATGCAAGCTAATGAACACATTTGTGCCTCATTTGCCACCATGATTAACTTGTGGCTTAATATCCATTTTTGTCATGCCTTTGCCAAGTCTCTTCTTTTAATCCATTAAGTTGTTGCGAACGTATATGCGAGTTTAAAAGCGTTGGGTTATGTTATGGGTAATTTCTAATGACATGAAAATACAACTTGAAAACATGACTTGAATCATAACATGGAAGTTGACATGTAAGTATGCATAAAAACATAAGCTTGGGAATTTACCTATTAAGTTAGGTCTACCCATTGGGAATTTACCTATTAAGTTAGGTCTACCCAATTGCTTGAAAACTTGACTATGAACATGATACTAGACTAAACATGAAAGTGGCCAACTCGAGGTTGGGTTGAGTTTGCAACGTAAAACTACCCGGAACCGACCGGCCTAACTAGTAGTTGCAAACAATAGGACCCAATGTGAGAAGTTGGTCATGTTGTGCTTGAACCCGAGGTTAGACCAAGTTGTGGTGTAAAGCTACCCGGAACCGACCGGCTTAACTAGTAACCACAACAAAGTCTAATGTGAGAGGTTGTGGTGCATTAAGTAATTAATGCCACATGATAGGGTTAAGTTAATTTGATTAATGACTCTTAACCAAATATGACATGGGTAAATGGGTTAAGTAAATTGGTTAGGCTAATGATACTTAACAAAACATGACAAGGTTGGGTAGGTTAAGTGATTTGATTTGCCTAATGACGCTTAACCATTTTTATACGACTAGTGGACGGGGATTAAGTTAACCAACACTTAATCAATCCAACATGATAATTTGGCAAGGTTAAGTAAGTTTTCTTAATGACACTTAACCATACAAGATGATTAGGGGATGGGGTTAAGTAATTTGCACCTAACTAATCCGACACGGTAATTAGATGGGGTTAAGTAATCCACACTTAACTAATCTAAACACGGTAATTCGATGGGGTTAAGTTAAACACTTAACCAATTTAAACTCGGTAATTCAATGAGGTTAAGTAACCAATACTTAACCAACTTAACGTGATAATTTAATGGGGTTAAGCAACTTATACTTAACCAATTATACATGATGATTTGATGGGGTTAAGTAACTTACACTTAACCAATCTAATACGCGGACCTGATAAGGTTAAGTCAAAAGACCTTTTTAGAATATACTTAACCATTGTAGTACGATTAGAGGATGGGGTTAAGCCAACCTATACTTAACCAATCCGACTCGATAATTTGATGGGATTAAGATAATCTATGCTTAATCGATCTAGCAAGATAATCCGATAGGATTAAGGTAAGCTAGTACTTGACCAATTTGACTTGATAGGGTTAAGTCATGAGCCTCTGGGTACACTTAACCAACTTGTGGGACTAAGTCTTGAACTTAAGTACTTAGCCAATCTTTGACGTGATTCGTGGGCGGGTTAAGTCATGGACTTGAATGATAACACTTAACCCAATAGACAAACCCTAGCTAGAAGAACGAGGTACAAAACCGTGGTTAATCAAGGATAACGGGAAAGGAAGCTAAGTGGTAAACCTTAGTTAAGGGTAACTAAGTAATAATTCTTAGCTAAGGACATAGGACTAATTCTCAAAACGATGAGTAACCTGATACGGTAGGTCATCGCTTAGTATACAGGGGGAGCAAGTTATCTGACTTGGATAAAAGCTCCAGCGCACTGGGTGCCGAAGTGGAAGCTTCGGGGGACGTGAGGATATTCTTGGGATCCCTCTGTGGGCTGCCAGGTAATTATACTAGGCCCATGAGAGGTTAAGGTCTGCGTTAGAAGGACCAAGAGTATGCCTTGGTTGCTATGCGAGCAACCTAAAGACTGGGATGGATTAGCGTGGAGTCGACGATTCTTGTTTTTGCCCTGGATAGCACATCGCCGACTACCTACCGTCTTTAGTCAATCGTGTACGTGCGGAAAGGCAGGGAACCCCCAACAGACCATGTGCTTGCTATCGAGTCATGGGTGAGGTTGGCCCGTAGGAAAGTGGGCTATAGTGGGGCCGGGGAGTGGTTCTTATACATGATTTTTCTTGGATTGCCTTTCAGTAGTTGAGGGAGGGGTCACGTGGGACCATAGCCACGGGTACAAAAACAGACCTTGATATCTGAATCGGCAGACGATTTAAAGCTCCCGACCGAGTTCCGTATTTCTTGATTTGCCCTGGAACGGAACTCGGATGGCACATTGGGGAACATGTGCATCTAGACATGGAAAACGATTCACGATACATACGTGGGATCAAGGGCGCGGTTGACGGGTGGCGTAATCCCTAGTGGTCCTAGGTGGCCAAAACCCAAACCGAGACACGGAAACGTTCATTAGGTAGCATAATCCCTAGCGGTCCTAGGTGGCATAAATCCTAAGTGGACGCGCGATAGTTCATGGTAAGGAAACACAACTAGATCAAGGGTTGCAGTCCAAAACAACTTCAAGGATAAACCGTTTACATGGGAAAGCCCGTACAGCCTACGGCAAAGGACTGAACTTATACATGGAAAGAAACATATGAGTTGAGTAACCTATATATGCGGCATATTAGGTTGACATGGACCATTACACGACTTTTGAGTAAGGGTCATTCACGGATAACACGTAATACAGTTGGGGTACTAGTACGGTAGGTGCAGAGCGGATATACAGGATAGATGCCATGGGACATTATACGCGATAGATATCTTGGGATATTATACTTGATAGAAACCTGACAATGTGATACCTTGTTTTATCTTGACACCGTAGTTTATCACGACACCCTAGTTTATCTGAGTTCAGTAGTTCATCCTGTTATTTTGATTTAGCTTATCTATCTTGTTATCATGCTTATGTTCATCTCAGTTTCTCATGTCAGTTAACTTTACTAGTTTTTATACTAATAGTAGATAGGGCTTACTCAGTCTTTTTGACTGACCCGTTTTGTTTCGCCTCTTTTCTTCCGTTTCCCCCCAGGTTACAGGGAGGAAATACTGTTGTTTAGTTCGGACTTCTTCTGCTTGAAGGTCATCATGGATGGCTTGGATTTTTCTTGGCTATGGCTACTTTACTGCTTTTTCTTG
The DNA here is from genome assembly GCA_030737875.1 of Allium sativum. Taxonomy (NCBI): domain Eukaryota; kingdom Viridiplantae; phylum Streptophyta; class Magnoliopsida; order Asparagales; family Amaryllidaceae; genus Allium; species Allium sativum. Next base: position 156,855,628 of record CM060926.1, on the reverse strand, counting down.
GGGAATAATTTATGAAAAAGTCTTTATGCTTCTTTATTATTGCAAGACAGGTTTTGATGTACTCTGATGTAAAAGGCTTTAGACCTTATTTATTCATGTTATGAAAGTTTGATTTTACTTCCGCTATTTTATATATGTTCTGTCTTGTAATATTTCTGTGCATATTTACCAATAATACTCCTCCAAACCTAGTGCATTCCCTTTGTGAGTGACCCTAGCGGAGGTGGGGTGTTACATCATCTCCATTTTATTAGTCCTAAATGTCAATTAATTATAAACATGTCAGCCATGCTCTATTTTTATGCAACTGATAGGTTAGGGGAATTGTTCTAATTTTATTTAGTTTTAAATTCAAACCATTAACAACATTACATAATTACATAAATTTCATGTTTCCATAAACATGCATTTTACTTATGCTAAATAAACTTAATTGCAGCAGTTTATTTATTTTTTCAAAAAAAATTGACATTAATGTACATAATGTCACAATTAAGTTATTCAAAATTGATTTGAATTGTTGAAGATTAAATACATACAAATAATATCAGATTCTCCATGCACTTGCTTTTGTTAAATATTTAGTTATTAATAAAATTTTTGACATCGTTGTATATAATGATAGTATTAAACTACTAAAATTGATCGAAATCATTGTAGATTGAATGTACACAAAAATAACACATTCTGTCAATGTGCTTTTCTTCACTATAGGTATAATAATGTGCCAGTTAAAGCCATGACAAAATGTGTGGTTTGTGATTCAGTTGAGATTTACACCAATAGAAAAGAATCATGATGACATGCGTTACTTAGTCAACAATATGTTGTATACTTCATCTTTCATTGCACTTCGATAACTCTAGTAATGTTATCCAAGGCTTCTTAAGAAAAATAAAATAAAACACTCATCATAAATGTGTGCTTTTTAAATAAAGTTTTAAAATTTCACCATTAATTATAGAGTAGGGCTTTTAAAAATTAAAGCATTTAGTGCATTGGTAGGAAAGAAATACTTGTACCATGATATAATCAGAAAAGAAATGTAACTTGTCATAAGAATAGTCAACTAATGTATTAGTACCGGTACAAATTATTAAGATTAAATGAATATGATAAGAATCAAAATGTATGGAGATTCATCAGTGAACCTTTTCCTACTAAAGAACACAATTAAGTTTCGTTCATGGCAATGACAAAATATATGAAATAATATACAACATCCTACATTTTTTTCTACATGATTTTTTGATCTACCATGTGTTGCTAAGGTGTGAAATTAGTAAATCCCATAACAAAACTTATTGTTTGTGAAACCGTTGCTTATACCATTAACTAAAATTTCAAAATGTAGTCGAAGACGATCAATACTTGCATGTTCCAAATTATAAGCACCCATCTCCTCAAAGTGAAAAAAAATTGAATAAGAGAACTTTTCTAATTGAAAAAAAATTCAAACATGCATGAATTAGAATTCAGTTAATTAAAATGAAATTCAAATATTAAACCCAGTCGATCAAGATATTAAGTTCAAATGTAGACGTGAAAAAAACTTAAAGAAAAGAAACTACGAACTCCAAGACAAATTCGAGCCAAATAAACATCGTCTATATCTATAAAATGGAATGTTAGTAAAACTAAACAGAACTGGTTCTATTAATAATTAGAATGATTAATTTAAAAAATTAGGACGTTACATACATAATATTTATATTGAAATTTAATGAGAACATTGATGAAGGTAACATTTGTGTCTTGGATATATGTTGGATGTTTGATGGAGGATGCATGTTTGTTGTGCTTATGTGATGATAAAAAAATGCATATTGTAAGAAAGGTTGCTGCACATTATAAAATAAGTCTCTAAAATATTGATTTTTTGCTGGACAAAGTTGTGTACTTGTTAATAAGTTGGCCCATCTTTTGGGCCACCTCACCATAAAGATGGTCTCTGATTTGAAGAAGCTCATTTGCTTCATTTTGAATATCATCAACCTATTCAAGTGTTTATTAATAAACACTTATACTCTATGGATTCAACATATATTCAATTGAACAGCTAAATTATAACCAGGCCACGTGCAGACCTTGCAGGAGACTGTAGTGCAATTCAATATAGAGGCATTGCTACACAATTACCCTTTATCATACCATAAATAAATAACCCATTAGACTTAAAACCTTAAAATTAGTACGAGAAGAAAAGTGTGGAACTCGCAACTAAAATTTAATGTTGCCTTTCCAAAACTATCCCCTTAAAATTGTTAAAACTTAATATTTGGGTTTAAGTTGAATTACAATGGGAAATAGCAACTTCATTCCGGCGAAATAAAAAAGCAAAATAAGACTGTTATCATGCCGGGATGGTGTTGCAAGTTATAGAAGTTCACATTGAAGATTAACAATGCAACCTAAAAGTTAAACCTTTGAACATGGGAAATATTTCTAGTGAGATATTAGTTATTTGGAGGAACAATAGTAGTAAAACCTTCTCTCCAGCAGCAAGAAGAAATCCAGCTAATTTATAGGCATAACCTACACAGTTGGTAGCAACTGCACTTTTTAAGCTTTGCATTGTATCATATATACCCATGCTTGGTGTAAGCTGCTAATGAAATCATGAAAACTTGAGAGAGGTAAACACGAATTACATTAAAGATTGAGGTTAACATAAAAATTACGGTTCTAACTTTTATGTTTAGACCATCACTCATGATAAAATATCTTGTTAAGATATGCTACCAACAGAAGGATCATATGTTTTCAAGGAAAACAAATTTGGGCTTTTTGTAGTTCATCATTGTGTTGTCTGTCCGATAATGTTTATAAAAGCAAAAATAAATAAAGAGTTCATTAGCTCTCTCCTATCATGCAAGTAGCGCAAAAGCAAAATGTTTTGCATCTCTATGAACAATAAAGTAGAAATAACAAAACTGAATGTAGGAAAACAGATATTATATTCCCAAAAATCAGTATCTTAAAATAAGAACAGAATAAAAACAGTGGACGGGAATAAATAAAGATGATAATATATCTTTTTCTGCACATCGGGTTTTATCGTTTTTTGTGTCCAGTACTGTATCGTTTGAGTTTTATGTACTCAATGATTTTCAGAAAATAGTATAAGGAAAAAAAACTGTAAGTGAGTTTTAAAATACCATTATGGCATTATACACACACATAAACATACACATGCATATTTTAAAAGGACAATTTCTCACATTTGCTGTTGCAACACGGTGAGAGGAATTCATGCATTTTTTCTTTCTTCTCTCAGCTCGACTACTGAAGGTGCTCCCTCCTGTCAAACATATTTTTTGCAAACTGAGCACAACAAATTGTATAACAAACCAAATCAGTGCGCTTCGTGGCTAGTTTTTTTAAAAAAAAACTTTTGTATGGTAGAAGTGGGACTTTGTTTAAGCAACTCAGTCATTGTTTGTTATATACAAAATTAAAGTCTAGATGAAATGTCATTGTTGTCCAATTTTTCATATCAGGACACAAATCAGAAACATCTACATTGAAACCCATTCAAGGTTCTTGTAAAGGACGTTTGTCAGTAAACTCGTACTCTACATAATTTGAAAACACATGGTTTGCACCAAATTCTCCAAGACTAAATAATAATGTGGGTGTTCTAAAATATTTCTTCGGTTCAATATGATGCTAAAAACTTATAGCCAAGCCCAATAGCTAAATAATCAAGTTTGGTCCCACTACAAACAAAATAGCAATTTTGACATGCATTTTCTGTGGTATGCAGCATTAATGTGATTTATGTGGTAACTGCTCACTTCATGATAACCGCTTCCGCAAAACTAAGGTAGTGTTTGGTTACCATTTTAAGTTTTGGGTTTTCTTCCATACAAAAATGTGCATGACGCATGCATGCTACGGAAAACAACCATTTTAGAAAACAAAGATAACATACTAAATAAAAAACAACTTTTATCTATTTTCATGTTTTGAGAAATAAGAAAACATGGAGAGCATTTCTTCCTTCCATGATTGCTACATCCCCTCTGCGGTCTCCTCCATCTTCCTTTCATTCTATCAATCCTCCTTTTACACCTTTGATGTTTTGTAATTAATTTTGAAAACTCAAAACCCAAAACTCATTTTCAACCAAACGCTACCTAAATGATTGAAAATCATGTGGATACTTTCTCCACCGTTTTTCATGTACCTTCAGGGAAGATGTTCTTACTTTGTTGGCAACAACATCTCGAACTGCTTCCGTTTCTTCTTACACATGCTATCGTTGGTGCTATATTTGTGTTTACATCTGCATCATTGCCAAAATATTTAACACAATCCTATACTCATCACTAAATTAACTTTTAATTTCTCCATAATGACAACAATAATGACTATACTGATAACAACAATGGTCCACAAAACACCAATGGTTGATGAATCAATTTCATTGTGAATATTCGCAAGATATGGGATGAAAAATATGAGTGCAATTTCCATATAGTATCCAACATGTTAAGGATAAATAACTTTAGCTGACTGTATATTCTTCAGCTTCGTCTGATCTGCATATTTAAGGGTACTCTAGCAGTTATTTTCGACTTAAATCTTTGTCCAATGTTCCTACTGTTATTGTCAGCTGAGCAAGCATAGATGATGGATTATGATATATTGTTCCATTATGTAATTGTCATTGTTAAACTGAATGTTATGTACGGGACATGCCTATGCAGAAATAGAGAAAATGAGTAAAAAAAACTCTGATATATTTAACTAAATCAATATCAGAGCAATTTAACTAAATCAATGCAAAAAAACTCTGATATATTTAACTAAATCAATATCAAATTAAACATATATACCTCCTAACAATATCAGGCTCGGTCGACAAAACAGTTTGAATACCTCTTAACAATCCTCTACTTTCGAACGATTTACCAACTCATAAACAACTTCATATGCATTTTCCTGAAGCTTCTTCCCTGTATCTAAAAACACACTTTATTCCGGAAAAAATTGCACACTTAGACTTTGTATATCTAAATTCAAATAAGAAACATATATGACCATGATCTAGAGGGGAGGATGAAAATTTTAATTGGAAAAGAGCTAAGAAAAGATATGACTTCTTTATCTAAGACAATCAGTGAGCTTTCTAAATTGGGCGAGGACAGTGAGGCATATAAACCCTAAACCTATTTTAGAAGCCGCGATTGTGATAAATGTTAAATCGCAGTCAAATAAAAAAAAGAACATGGGAACTAACCAAGTTGAATCACATGGCTGTGGGAAGCTGAACTATTCCATCCTCAGACGATATCCTACAGTTGGCTTTCCCAGACGAAGCCGCACCGTTGGCGTTGCCATATGTATTACAAATACGGTAATTGAGATATAGAAACAGGGAGACTGAGGAAGAAAATAAGCAGTAGAAAAGGGAAGGAGGGAAAAAACATTGAGAAGACGGTTGCTGGTGGGCAGAAGAAAAAAAGCCGTAAATGGGAGTAGTGGGAAGCAGGTCGATGTACGTGGCTTGGCGATTGACGTTTATGCCCTCAGGTAATTGCTGTCGCGAACGGGGATAATTTCGTCATTTCAAAAGCTTCATTTCAAGGTATTCTCATTATAGTATAGAATAGATAGATACTTTGATTTCTCCAGTATGCTTTGCTTTTATATTTTAAATTATACTTTATGTTAACATTAAAGTTGGTTTAAACACTTGAATAATGTGAACCCTCTAGAGGAAAACGATACAGGTATTATAAAATAAATGGATAAAGAAAGAAATTAAAAGTAGAAGAGTGAACAAAAAGTTTATAGTGGTTCAACCATTAAGGTGGCCTACATCCACTTTGAATATCTTAATTTTTTGATTCTTCACGTCAAATTACAATGCTTTGAATACAAACAGTTCAATGATCTCCAAAGTAAAGGCTGAAAGTGTCACAAGTACTATAAACTATCAGAGTAAATCACAATAATCATCCTAAGTAAAGAATTCTTGCTATCTCTGGAGCTTGTAATGGTTGAGGGGTTAATTGGGAAGATTTTTATTAGGTATAATTCTAATCCCTTCTTCGTAGGAAGTCATGTTGCTGATAAGAGTTAGCTAAGCCGTTTTGCTAACAGGTCCAATATAACAGTACATGTCCACACCCCAAACATGAGCGTAAATTGACCAAGCCTGATAGATCGGTGTTGCTTCAGGTTTATAGAATTAGGCAACATTTCTATCGACTTCAAAACTTGCTTTCTTATATTCTTCTAGTGTTCTATACAAATTTTTTTTTGGGTTAGACTTCATTTTCTTGTACTTGCGAGTTAAATCATCATAGTTGTGCGCTTTTAATGTAGTCCATCGAGTAACCAGAGTTTTGATAGTTCAATTACTTTGAAACCTGGCACATAGGCTAATAGGAGGGTAATAATCACAATAGAACAAAGATTGACCAATCGTTGTGTAGTTATATGGATCTGTATTAGTACATAGGGAAAGGACCGTTGTCGATCTATATACTTAGTTGATGTTGATTCTAAATTTTATGGATGTCTACTCTTCCCTGTTTTCATCCTTTTTATAGAGTTTGAATTAAATCAGATATCATTAAGACTTCTCTTTATGAATCTCTACATTGGGTTACAAACTCAGTTAACATTTTACCCTCGAATACATTTTCGTTGCAAACAAAATGTTCTACGGATTAGGTCGCCATTAAGATTTGTAATGCAAGTGGTTTGAATGTCATGGCTAACTTTTATAAGGACAAATAGCTGTCACGTCGTTGCTTTGATTTCTCGAGTTGAGATGCGTACTTGATCAAGAATATTGAATTTTTTCCTAAACTCAGTCAGATATCTTAAGAATTTGTGTAATAAGAGTATAAAAATTTTATGAATTAAGTATCTATTCAATGGACCGGTATTGGTCCATAAGGCATGGACCGGTACCGGTTCATGTACTTAGGAAATTTCAAAAAATTTCCCATCCCCTTTTTAATCCATTCCGACCCCTATTTTTTGTTATTTTCTGCTTTTCCTTCTTTCCTTGGGGAATCCAATCCATAAAGCTATTGCACTCGATGTAATTGATTTCATCACCACCGTCGATCATCTTGCACAGCTCCCTACTGCCATAGATACTTGATGTCGCTACCCATCATCTCCACTAATTGCTCGACCTAAATCGTCGTGCCTCGCCTGGTTTGAAACCAGACCCTAACTATGATCGATTTGCTACACTCCACTAACCCTAGTGTTTTTCCAACCAATCCCTACGCCACCGTGAATCCTAATCGCTCCCTTTATCCATTTACTCGAGTAGCATACAACTGAAAATATCTAACTTTCCATCTTAACCTTAAAACCATAGGTTTTTGTTTTTTTCTCTCTTGAGATTTAAATGAACTATTGGGTGTTAAAAGCATTTCCACATTGGTTTTGGACTTTGTTAAAAATAGGACTCGAAATCTAATTCAATACGACAACCTTAGGTATACAATGATTAAATTTGGTTTTGAAGCAACTTGAGCCAATATTTGAAACAATTCGCATTTCTATCTTGAATACTGTAGCGACCCGAACATCCCATACCCTTTGAGTGGACCAAAACAACACAAGTCTAACCCAAAGTGCAATGTAAACCCAAATGCCAATAGAAAAAATTTAGAGGGTGAGAAAAAAATAAGAAAGAAAGATTATAATAGAAGAAAGGAGAAGAACCAACAATACATAGAGTCTTACATCGCAGCGGAATAAAATATAACATAGAAATAAATCATTATTGAGAGCGTGAAATAGTACTTACAATCTTTAAAGTTCAGCGGTACATTTAATACATTTGGACAGTTGTAACAACCTGTCCTCAAATACAACACACAGGGAAAAACACTAGATACGAATCATACGTTTCAACTTCTCTAGCTCGTCTTCTGAAACTCGTAGCATCCTATCCTGAATCTGTAAAACTCGGTCTGAACCGAGCATTGCAAATGCCTCGGATCAGGCAGGTGAACCGGCATGAGAAAATTCACTAAGTTTATAGTTATCATCTAACCGATTTAAAGTTAAAAATATTTTTGAAAGAAAAAGATAAGATAATCGTAAGACCAGTCCACACATAAACATGAACGATTTTTACCTTACGATAACCTAAAATACTTTTTATATCAAAATTCAATGATATTTATAATGTCTATCAAACCACTAATAAATAGGAATATAACTGAAAAGCTTGCATCTCACTTTCCAATATAGTTGATGTACAACTAAAAACGTATGGCTCGTATTTGAGTTTGGATTTCCAACATGTGACACCCCAAGTCCGTTAATGTCACTCACTAAGGGAATGCATTAAGTTTCGTGAAGCGTTATAGGTAAACAGACACAGAATATTACAAGACAGATATAAGATAGATAGCAGTGGAAATTCAAATTTTTATTTAAAACATAAATCATAACATCGTGGTCCAAAAAACCATAAGTCACAAAAACTACAATAATATAACTTTTGTCTTGTACCATCAGAGTATATAAATATATAAAAAGCATAATTCCAAAAAAAAGAAAAGAAGAGCTAAGTCATAGTAGAGATAAAAACTTGGGTTATACTTCAAAAGCTGCTCCAACAAGATGATAACCGAGTCTTGACTAAGTCTGAGAATTCCCTCCCTACGAACCTAAGGGGGGGACGGAAGAAAGATGAGGAAACAAAAAGGGTCAGACATAAAGTTTGGCGAGTCCAGTTACTTTTAGTAAGTAAATAAGAAAAAGTAGCATGATAGGCATATAAGATGGATAAGAAAGATAACATCATAAAATGTGAGCTTGACAAGGTAACATGATGGAGTATATACGCTTCACTAATGATTACTCTGCACCGATACTAGTATAACCCGAATGAGATGATCCCAACAACTATCAAACGTAGGCTTAGGCATACGTCCAGATGTACCCTAACTACTACCCCTATTGATCGGCTCTTTAATCCGCATAGATACCTTGTGTCGGCCCCACAGTAGGAGGTATCACTTCCTAAAGTGGCAACCCCTCATCTTAATAATATGCACAACCATATCTACAGGTGTCACAGTCGTCTTATCCCCTTCTTCCCAGCTCATGCACGCACATGGCCCGGTCGGTTTGCGTTTCCCACACCATCCTCCACGTTTGGATCTCTTAAAATCAGTCCAGTAAGCATGCCTCTTCTCTAACCTAGTTCGGAGTACATGTTTGATACCAACCCCGGATTACTAGCTGAAACGGGTCCCACACAATATGATATAAGCTCTCCCCTTTGTCTTGTATCCCCCACTAGGTTTTCATTGGCTATGTATACCACTAGGTGTCTTTAATTACATAACCCTATTATTTCTACAAGTTATGCTTACCCTAAAAGGTGTCTTTAATTACATAACTTTATTATTTCCTCCGGTTATGTATACCACTAGGTGTCTTTAATTACATAACCTTATTGGGTTAAGTTTGTGGGCCTATATGTAAATATTACCCACCCCCTCTGATTTACTTAACCCACCCCCTGTTCAACCAAATTTACTTAACCCCAGTTTTAGTTCATATTCATACTATGGATTCAACTAGGTTAAGTATTACAATTCGTTAGCATGTCAATTTATGGTTATAATGGGCTAGACCTCCCACATTAGATCTACAGCTTGTGGATGCTGGATATGCCGGTTGGGTCGTGGTAGACTTCTTCCACAAGTTGGGCCTAACCTCATGTCTTAGCCCATCTCGTATTTGTGCACTTAGACCCCTCACATTAGATTCAACATTTGCGGTTGCTGGATATGCCGGTCGGGTCCGGGTAGACTTCCACTGCAAATGCAATTTATCCTCGTGTCATAAGTGCAGTTATAGTTTCTAATTACTGTAATACTAGGCATTTTAATTATTATCCAATTTTACCTATTTCCTTATAGGTGTCCATGCCCTTTTTCCCCATATTGAATTATATGTCCGATTAATGTTTATAAGCATTATTCAAATTATGCCAATACTAATCTTTTTCCCCCCATTCCCTAACTAGCGCATTCACATAATTCGCGGCATGCCTAGGCTAGATAATAGCCTAGTCATAAATGATAAAAGGGAAAGGTGATGGGAATATGACAAAAATGATTGTTCAAACATAACTGGCATAAACATATACTAACATGGTGAAAAAGGTGAACATATAAGCATAAATCCAATGAACTTGTGGCAGTTAACTAGTTTTAACATAACAAAGATATTAAGATAAGCATGACGAGATCTAAATATTAATTTAGATGTCTAACAGGTTCAAATCTAATATGATAAGCACAAGGAGATCTAAATAATAAGCTAGATCTGATTAATAATTTAGACGTCCACATAATTCAGATCCAATAGTGAAAAGTAGATCGACACAAATTAGGTTTAAGATCCACATCATAGAATGTCACAGAAGTTACAATAGATCCGACTAGATAGAGATTTAGATCCAAGTTATAACCAATTCGGAATGTCATATGTTTACAATTTACAATGGATCCAGTATAATAAATCCAAACTATAGTCATATCAGGTTTACTTTTAAATATTTAAATCTAAAAGCAACTTAGAACTCATAGTGTTTGGATTAGAAAAATAGAACAAGAAGAACAATGGATCTTGAATCTCTAATTGATTGGCCTTATTTGATTGTTGTAGAAGACAAAGAATCCAGTTCAGTTTAGACATCGGCAGCGTTTTTCTTCCATTGATTTGCAGTGAAGAAAACAAGAGAAATGGACCTCTATATATAGATGCCAGCCTCCAGAAACCATCTTCCACCTCAGCCCTAGGGAGGTCGACCCCCCCCTTTATGGGGTCAACCACGGGGGTGCCCCCCCTTAAGGGGTCGACACCCCTACTATGGGGTCGACCCCTTACTAAGGAGTCGACACCCCTAGGGCGGGAATTTTACCGCCTCTGAGATTTTTGAAATTTGAATTCCTTGACCCTATATATATATATAATTCTTCTACACATATACAAACTTCAAACATTCATAACTTCTTCATACGGTGCCCACTTTACACAAACCAAATGTCTATTTTCACCCAAATTTCAAGACGGACGCAATGGCGCAGTCCGCTTCCTTTAATTCTGAATATTAAATTAAATATTATTTAATTTATCCTCCTTTTAGTGTTGTTAAAATTACGGGGTGGGTGTTACATTCCCCTCTACTTAAAGGATTATTCCCCGAAATCTCTAAGTTGAGAAGGATGTATATCCTACCATCCATCACCCATCTACTCATACATCAATCACAGGCATCCATTGTCCTTAAAGACTTCTAATGCTTATATGAACATATGCAAAGGTGTGTGTATATGTCCCAATACTAATGCAAAGATTAGGCGGTCTACTGTTTCAGTCGACCTCCTCAATGCAATGTATGTTAGTGCCATGAATCCAATATGTATGCAAATAATCCTATTATAACATGTAAGTTCTATATGTGTGCACACTCATTCGTCTAAATGCAACATCCATTTGATAATATACCCATTTTCATCCATTAAAAGAAAAGAAAATGCACACACATCCATATGCAGTATGAGAGTGATTGAGCCAATCTAGTGCCTAATGTGTGTGTGTATGCATCCACAGGCAACCACTAGCAAACACTTGCATCCATCAAACATAACATGTCTCAAACACATGTTTACATCCATAGGATTTCTATCTAAAGGTCGAAAATACTATTGATAAGACATACTTAAGTGATAGATAAAACTTTGGAAAAGGAGTTAAGAACATACCCTCGAAAAGGAAAGGATACGAAGCGCGAATCTTGTCTTCAGTCTCCCAAGTCGCATCCTCTGGGTTATCTCCCCATTGAACCTTTATCAGCTTGATTTCTTTGTTGCGTAGCTTCTTAACTTCTGATCCAAGAATGCAGGTAGGGACTCATTTGACTGTCGCCTCCCGTTCCACTTCCACCTCCTCTAATATGCTTGGCTCAACAACTTCCGCGGTGTCATGCATGCACTTCCGCAGATGAGAAATGTGACACATCATGAACACCGGATAGATTTTTTGGGAGCTTTACTCTATAGCTATTTGGACGATCCTTTCGGTTATGCGAAATGGTCCTACAAATGTGGGTGCCAACTTCCCTACAGATCCGAAGCGAACGACATTCCTCAGAGGCGATATTTTAATAAAAACTAAGTCTCCCACTTCAAATTCGATGTCAGTCCTTCTCTTTTCTGCATAGGATTTCTGCCTATCTTGAGCTGTCTTCATTCGTCATCAAATAAGATCAATTTTCTCGGACGTTTCCCTAACTAGATCAGGTCCAAGTAACAATCTTTTTGTTGATTCCCACTAGCAAGTTGGTGATCTACAGGGTCGTCCATACAATGCTTCGAAGGGTGCCATGCCGATGCTAGCTTGATAACTGTTGTTATAGGAAAATTCTACTAAAGGAAGGTGCTCTTCCCAAGTCCCTCCGTAGTCTAGGATACACAGCCTTAAAAGATCCTCTAGAATTCTGTTCACCCTCTCCGTCTGTCCATCAGTCTGAGGATGATAAGCGGTGCTGAAACACAACCGTGTACCTATTGCTTCTTGCAAGCTCCTCCAAAATTCACTGGTAAAGATGGGGTTACGATCGCTTACAATGCTGGAAAGTACTCCATGAAGACGGACTATCTCACGAACATAATCGCTGCCAACCATGATGTCGTCCTCTTACTCTTCACTAGAATGAAATGAGCGCTCTTAGTCAGTCTGTCCACTACTACCCAAATAATGGTGTTGCCTTTATTTGATTTAGGCAAACCATCTATGAAGTCCATGGAGATGCTCTCCCATTTCCACTATGGAACCTCCAAAGGATGAAGTAAACCACCGGGCTTCTTTTGCTCAGCTTTAACTTGCTAGCAAACTAAACATTGGGAAACAAATTCTGCCACATCTTTCTTCATCCCAGTCCAAAAGAAAACCCTCTTCATGTCTCTGTACATCTTATCACCGCCTGGATGAATAGTCATCTTAGAATGGTGAGATTCTTCTAGGACTGCCTTTATCAAGCTTCCAGTTTAAGGAACACAAAGCCTTCCATCTCGTCGCAACCACCCCTTTTCATCTATGGAATATCTACTAAGGTGACTAGAAGTCTCCCTTTTTCTGAGCTTACCATGATGTCTAAAATCTGTGGGTCACCTTGCCGTGAAGCTCCTATCTGATCCATAAGAGTTGTCGTACTTCTAGCGACGCAAACAAATCAGGCAAAATCTCGATGGAGGGTCTAAAGTCAAAGGTTGATATGAACTCCAAGCTCTTCCTCTCCACAAACAGAGGACTTAAGGCCATCCTCTGCCTACTTAGTGTGTCGACCACCACATTACCCTTGCCAGGGGTATAAGAAATTTCAAAATCATAAGAAGCTAAAAATTCCATCCACCTTTGTTGCCTTAAATTAAGATCCTTCTACGAGAACAGATACTTGAGAGATTTATGATCGGTGTATAACTCGAACTTCTCTCCAAGTAAATAATGATGCCACATACTTAGCGCAAATACTATGGCAGCGAGATCTAGATCATGGGTGGGGGTAGTTCTTCTCATGAACTCTCAACTGTCTACCCCCATAACACACTACCTTTTCTTCTTGCATCAGAACTGCACCAAGCCCTATACCACATGCATCGGTGTAAACCGTAAACACTTTGTTCCCATCGAGCAAAGTCAAGACTGGGGCTATTGTCAGAGCCCTCTTCAAACATTGGAAAGCAACATCACAATCTATATCCCATGAAAATGCCAAGTTCTTCTTTGTCAGCCTGGTGAGAGGGGCTGATATCTTTGCGAAGTCCTTAATGAAATTCCTATAATAGCCTGCCAATCCCATAAAGCTTCTCACCTCTGTTGCATTTTTCGAAATTTGCCAATCCTGCACTGCAACTACCTTCGCGGGATCCACAGCTACCCCTTCTTTGGAGACTACATACCCTAAGAATCTCACCTCTTTTCTCCAAAAATGGCATTTGGAGAACTTTGCCTTAAGTTGATAATCACGGAGAGTTTTCAAAACTTCTCTCAAATGTTGGGCATGCCGTTCTTCGCTTTTGGAGAAGATCCAAATATCATCAACAAAGACTACAACAAATTTATTTAGAAACTCCCAAAACACTCTACTCATTAGATCGACAAAATAAGCGGGTGCATTTGTCAGCCCAAAAGGCATAACTAGCCATTCAAAGAAACCATCCGGAGTCCTAAAAGCAGTCTTGTCTATAATGTCCTCAGCCACCCTCAACTGATGAAACCCCATGGCCAAGTCTAACTGAAGGAATACTGAGGCACCGATAAGCTGATCAAACATTGTCTATCCACAGAAGTGGGTGCCTATTCTTTTTTGTGAGTTTGTTCAACTCTCTATAGTCCACACATAAATGAAGCGAACCATCTGCCTTAGTTGCGAATACAACTAGAGCACCCCATTCAGATATGCTTCGTCTGATAAACCCTTTCTCAAGTAGCTCCCCTACTTGCTTACTCAACTCCCTTCTTTCCCTCGAAGCCATATGACGCACTGGTAATGCAACTGGCTTTGCATTGCCCACCAGATATATACGAAAATCGATTCGCGCCTCAGAGGTAAACCCCGTAACTCATCAAAAACATCAAAATAATCTTGGTATACTAGAACAAATTGCAAATCATCGATATATGCATCAAGAGGCTCCAGGAAACTATGAATAACAGACCCTTGGGGGTCACAAGTAATCTCAAAGGTCCTCCCATGACAGGTCAGAAGCCTAACGACCCTTCTCTCATAATCTAGAATGGCACCATATGTGGATAACCAGTCCATTCCTAGAATCAACCCCTAACCCATGAACCCGAGCACATACGCGTTGCATTCAACTTCAACGCCTAACACAGATATTCTCAAACCCTTACAAATCATAGATAAATGAGCCGAACCACCAATGGGGTTTGAGACAACCACGAGATCCACTACCATACTAGTATTTAAATGCAGAGATTCAACTACAGAACTAGATATAAATGAATGTGAAGCGCCAGAATCAAAAAGTGCTCTAATAGGATGATTTGAAAGAGAAATTAAACCTTCCATAGAAATTTTTCTACCTTTATCAGGAGCACTGATTGCGAGAGCATGCACTTGCCCTCCAGAAGTTCCTGCTCCTTGACCTTGTCCCTGTTTCTTCGGGCACTCTTTAGCAAAGTGTCCAATCTCTCTGCAATTGTAACAAGAATTCTTTCTTCTTTTGCAATCCTTCACCAAGTGACCCTCATGCCCACAACTGTGACACTTCCTTTTATCCTTACCCTTGTTATTCTTTCCAGTTTTCTTCTATTGCTGCTGCTGTTGTCCTTGCTTGGGCCATATCTTCCTGTTTTGCGTTGTTTCCTCAGCTTTAACCTCCTTCTTTTCTCCTTTCTCTTCCTCATACATCAAGGCCGTATCAACTAGTCTTTCAAAGGTAGCTCCCATTGGAATATGGGACATGGCTAACCCATGAAGGGGTTCGTTTAGCCCTTTATGCGGAGTGTCTAGCAGTTCCAGTACAAATCTTGCCAGCTAGTTGAATTTATTCATATACTCTCTAACCGTTAAGTTTCCTTGTTTGAGTGCTAAGAAACTTTCCATTTGCATGCTTTTCTCAGCTTGGGAGAGATATTTCATTTCAACTGTCTAAAGTTATCCCAAGTTTCCACTGGACGACTTGCTTGGGTTACCTCCCACCAAAACGAAGCTTCATCCTTCAGTAGCCAAGCAACTAACTGAATCTTCCTTCGATCATCTACTTCAAAGATTACAAACAAGTCGTCGTCGCCTTGAGCCAATTCCTTGCCTCCACAAATGTCTGGGTTCCATGGAATGGCTTCCCTCCCATAGCACGGAAATCTTTGCAGATCTTAGAGAAGTTATCTGCACATGGAGGAAGAGGAGGAACAATGGATGTAGCTAGGGGAGGAACGTTTCCTTGGCCTTCGATAGGCGCCTTGGCCTCCAGATACCTACGGAACCAACCTGGTATCATAACGCACTCTGGAATGTTAGGTTCCCCAGACATGCTGAAAAGGAAAGGAAAGAGATTTTGACAAAGGACCGAAGGATATTACATATGGCTTTGGGGAATATGCTTTTCAAAACAGACTTTTCTTTTTGAAAATGCTTTCTTTTAAAACCTTTTTGAAAATAGTTTTCAAAAACTTTTATCTAATCTGGCAACCTTCTACTCTGATACCAAGTGCGACACCCCCACGTCCGTTAATGTCACGCACTAAGGGAATGCATTATGTTTCGTGAAGTGTTATAGGTAAACAAACACAGAATATTACAAGACAGATATAAGATAGATATCAGCAGAAATTCAAATTTTTATTTCAAACATAAATCATAACATCGTGGTCCAAAATACCATAATTCACAAAAATCATTACAATAATATAACTTATGTCTTGTACCATCAGAGTAAATAAATATATAAAAGCATAATCCCCCCCCCTAAAAAAGTGCTAAGCCATAGTAGAGATAAGAACTTGAGCTATACTTCAAAAGAAGCTCCAACAAGATGATAACCGAGTCTTGACTAAGCCTGAGAATTCCCTCCCTACGAACCTTTAGGGGGGGGGAAGGGATCAAAGAAGAGGAAACAAAAAGGGTTAGACATAAAGTCTGGCGAGTCCAGCTACTTTTTAGTAAGTAAATAAGCAAAAGTAGCATGCCATGCATATAAGATGGATAAGAAAGATAACATCATAAAAGGTGAGCTTGACAAGGTAACATGGTGGAGTTTATACGCTTCACTAATGATTACTCTACACCGATACTAGTATAACCAGAATGAGATGATCCCAACAACTATCAAATGGTTGGCTTAGGCATACGTCCAGGTGTACCCTAACTACTACCCTATCGATCGGCTCCTGAATCCACGTAGATACCTTGTGTCGGCCCCACGATAGGAGGTATCATTCCCTAAAGTGACAACCCCTTGTCTTAATAATGTGCACAACCATATCTACTAGTGTCACGGTCATCTTATGCCCTTCTGCCTGGCTCATGCACGCACGTGGCCCGGTCGGTTTGTGCCGCCCACACCGTCCTCCACGTTTGGATCTCTTACAATCAGTCCAGTAAGCGTGCCCCTTCTCCGACCTAGTTCGGAGTACATGTTTGATACCAACCCCGGGTTACTGGATGAAACGGGTCCCTCACAATATGATACAAGATCTCCCCTTTGTCTTGTATCCTCCACTAGGTTTTCATTGGATATGTATACCATAAGGTGTCTTTAATTACATAACCCTATTATTTCTACAAGTTTTGCTTACCCTAAAAGGTGTCTTTAATTACATAACTTTATTATTTCCTCCAGTTATGTATACTACTAGGTGTCTATAATTACATAACCTTATTGGGTTAAGTTTGTGGGCCTATATGTGAATATTAGCCACCCCCTCAGATTTACTTAACCCACCCCCTGTTTAAGAAAATTTACTTAACCCCAATTTTAGTTCATATTTGAAACACACCACCTCCATTAAGGTCATCACAAAGGGAATGCCTTAACTTCGGTGGAGCGTTTTAGGTAAAAGATGCAGATAAATTACAAGATAGACAATTAAATCAGTGGAAAATAAAGTCATTTTATTAACAATGTGGTTCAGTCAAGCCTTTACAACAATTGTCTCAAACATACTTAAAAGTAATACATAGAACTCCTGTCTTGATTCAAAAACTTTCAAGTATAAAAGAAACATAAAAATAACAATGATATTCCCCAAATAAAGCATGAACCAGCCATAGCAGTGGAAGAGAGAATCCAAAGCGATACATCGACTATCTTCAAGCTTAAGAAAACTGAGCTAAGTGGTAACATTTCCTCCCTGTGAACCTTGGGAGGGGGGGGGGGAGAACGGAAGAGATGAGGCGAAACAAACTAGGTCAGACATAAGTCTGGTAAGTCCAGTGACTTTCAGCATGTAAACAGGTAAAAGTAACATGACATGAATAAACTGAATATAAGACAATACCGTGATAACATGGATAACAAGATAACCTAAGATTAGCATAAGATATGACAAAGCAAGATAAACTGAATGCGCTTCTACTCTTTCTCTTCTTCGCAACAACCCTGTTATTCTGATTTCTAGATCTCTGCACCCCCTAACTAGTGTCCCAACTAGTAATATGTGTAAAATGATAATATTACAACGTGATCCCAATCCCCGCAATTGTGGTAGCCTTCAGGTGTACATCTAGTATGAGGATCTTACCTCAATCAGCCTAGTTGCCATGAACATGTTAGATGTACCCTTACTACCCTATCGATCGGCTCCCTACTTGTATTAATGTTCCATGTGTCTGTGTCAATCGGCCCTCTCTTGTGTGTAGATACCCTCTGTTGGTCCCACCATAAGGTGTATCAATCCTTATGATAGCAACCCGACATGATTCAAGATGCACAGTGTATAACTACTGGTACCTAATGCCTGCTTTTTCCCACTCCGGAGTACGTTCACGCCCGTAATCCGTTAGAACCTACACTGACGTACCTCCTGCCGCTATTTTTGACCTCTTATAATCAGCCCAGTAATCGTGCCCCACCATGCCTAGTTTCAGGGTACCTTGATACATCTATGTGGGTTACTGCTGAAATGGGTCCCCGTTACTAGGGTTTCTTACTGGTTAAGTTTGTGGGCCTATATTTACTAATATTGCCCACCAACCTGATATGTACTTAACCCTCAAACATGTTTACTTAATGGTTAAGTTTGTGGACCTATATTTACTAATATTACCCACCAATCCTGATATGTACTTAACCCTTCCACACATTATGTCATATTGGTTAAGTGTTGTCCATTCATGTTAACTCAACCCACCTACTCATCATGTCATGTTGGTTAAGTGTTTCTTATTAACCTTTCTCACTTGTCATGTTGGATTGTTAAGTGTTTCCCATTAACTTAACCCCGTTCATTCATCATGTTATATTGGTTAAGTATTTCCCATTAACTTAGCCCCATTCGTTCATCAAGTTACATTGGTTAAGTGTTTTTTATTAACTTAACCCCACACGTTCATCATGTTGTATTGGTTAAGTGTCATCAATCAATTCAAGTTAACTTAACCCACCCACTTGTCATGTTACATTGGTTAAGTGTTGCCTTCTTGTGTTAACTTAACCCTTCCACGCATCCTGTTATATTGGTTAGGTGTTGCTCTCTTGTTTTAACTTAACCCTACCCATTCATCATGTCATATTGGTTAAGTGTTTCTTATTAACTTAACCCTTCTCATTCATCTTGTTGTACTGATTGACTTAACCCTGCTCACTTTTCTAATTAACATGTTATAATGGTTAAGTGTTCTAAATTTACTTAACCCCACCTTCTTGTCTAATTAACATGTTATAACAGTTAAGTGTTCTAAATTTACTAATCCCCATCTTCTTGTCTAATTAACATGTTATAACGGCTAAGTGTTGCCTTAGTTAACTTAACACTACCATTCTTAACATGTCTTGTTCATCATCATTAATTTACTTATTAATGCACCAACCTCTCACATTAGATCTATGTTGTTGCGGTTACTGGATGTGCCGGGCGGTTCCAGGCAGTTTTACACCACAACCCAATCTAACCTCGGGTTTTTCTTGGGTATGATGCACTAACCTCTCACATTAGATAGGTGTTATGGCGGTTACTGGAGTGTCGGGTGGTTCCAGGTAGTTTTACACCGCAACTCAATCTAACCTCGGGTTAGGCATGTTTATCTTTTAGCATATTTACCATACATATCCAAGTCTAGATTTTATATGCTAATTATCCCAAATTCACAAAACTAGTCATGTTCTAATTCTCAAGTTATACCTCCACAAAGATAATTACAAGTTATGCCCCACAAATTCAACTTCAAGTTATTACTCAAAATAGGTTACACCCAATTTTTCCCAAATTTGCAATAATAGTCATGCCCTAAAAATCACAATATAGCACACGCCATAAGGTTTAGTCATATTGCACCGTAGAAAATATTCTCCCAAGAGCCCCCAAATCATGGTTCACAGTATAAACTATGCCAAATTATAGCCTTTAATTACAGTGCATGCCAAGTACCCAAAATCCCAATTTAGGCGTGTTCACATTTAACAGTTATCCCTATCTTACTATAGGTTTTTCATGCCTAAGCCATATATCACTATACACAATGATTTCCTCCTTCCAAGTCATATATATATATATATATATATATATATATATATATGCCCCAATTTTAGGTCTTAAGCCACAACATGTACTATGCCTTACATGTTTACGTTTCAATTTACGCCCCAAATCCCAAGTCATATGTCCAATATACTTTATGCCTCAAATCTCAAGTCATATGTTCGATACACTTTATATTTTAAATACAACATGTGTTATGTCCTCAAATCAGTTACAAATCAGTTATGCCCAATTATACATAATTTAATACTTTTCCCAATTTTAACGCTGGTCATGTCCAAATCATATACTATGCCCAATTTTAGTGCTGGTCATGTCCAAATCATATATTATGCCCAATTTTATTTCCAACGCACGTTCATCTCTTATGAGATTTGGCTCAGGCTCGCTGTAGCCTGGCTATAAAAACAAAAAGGGAAGAAGGAAAGAAGAGACAAAGAATGGACATAATATTATCAATGAGATAGATCCAATCGATATTGAAAGACAGATAGAAATAGGCATTATCTTAGATTCAGATTTATTACAATGTCAGAATCAAAATTAACTTTTATTTCTGAAAGTAACATGAACTTACAAATTACAAAACGGTCTTGAATTCTGGGATCTGATTTCTGAATTTGATTAGCTATTCCTTTGATGTAGACTTTGATTGTTAACTTGAAAACTCTAATTTGATTGATTAAGGTGGAGGCTAGGTCACTTCAGGTTTTAGCAGCATATAAGCGCTTATGAATTCGTATGTAAAAAATAATAGGTTTAGGGGTCTTTTTATAGGTATATGGGGAGATTTAGAGCCTTCAGATCAGTCTAGAAGTCATCAGAATCATTCATAGTAGAAAAATACGTCACACAGCGAATCAGGGAGCGACACATCAACCAAAACACGTCGGTCTAGAAATTTCGTCCAGATCTGGAAAAGGGGTCGACACCCTATGGGGGGTCGACACCTATGTCGACTCCCCTAAAGGCGGGTCGACACCTATGTCGACTCCCCCTAGGGGGGGTCGACACCCCCTAGGGGGGGTCGACACCTGTTGAGCGGGAATTTTCCCGCCCACTTCCTTTTGGATAATTTCGAATTTTAGACCTGTTTTGAACCTCCTGGACTTATAATATTCATATAAAATCTTCCTAGTGCATATACAAATTTCTTAGGTTTATAACTTCTTCATACGGAGTCCGATTTACGCAAACTCGGACTCTATCTTAAGCAGAATTCCGAGACGAACGCAATGGCGCAACCTGCTTCCCTTAATTCTTCTTTTAAAGATTAATTATTCTTTAATTCGGTACTTTAATATCCATAGGAAATACGGGGTATTACATTCTCCTCTCCTTTAAAGGATTTTGTCCCCGAAATCTCCAAGTCAAGGAGAATGTATCCTAACATCCAACATCCATCTATTCCACCATTCAATCACAGGCATCCATTGTCATTAAAATGTATCTAATGTTTTTCATGAACATATGCATAGTGTATGTATATGTCCTTATCTAATGCAAAATCAGGCGGTCTACTGACTCAGTTGACCTCCTTAATGCAAATTATGTCAGTGCCATGAGTCCATCATGTATGCAATTATTCCTAATCGTACTTTATGACTTCTACATGAGTGCACAATCATTCATAGAAATGCAACATCCATATGATAACACATCAAGTTTCAATTCATATATAAAAATTCACTCATGCATATGCAATATGAAAGTGACTGAGCCGATCTAGTGCCTAATGTGTGTATATGCATCCACGAGCAACCACTAGCAAACACTTACATTCACTTGCATCCACCAAACATAACATGTCTCAAACACATGTTTACATCCATTGGCTTCTACCTAAGGATCGAGGATAGGATCGAGAGGATATACTTAAAAGATAAAGACTAGCAAATAAACCTTATAGAAAAAGAGAGATCAAGGATATACCCTCAAAAAGGGTATGATGCGCGTATCGAGTCTTCAGTCTTCTAAGTCGCATCTTCTTGAGCTTCATTCTCTGACTGTCTTAACTTCATGATTTGCGTAGCTTCTTAATTTCTATTTCTAGAATATGCATTGGAATTCATTTCACTGTCGCCTCCCGTTCCACATTTTCTTCTTATAGTATACTTGGCACTACAACTTCTGCTGTGTCATGCTAACATTCCCAGAACTATCTCTTAAAAATAAACAGATGCTAAACATGTTACCAAGTGTATATACTAAGATGATTAGATTCCTCTTCATTAATCTAGTAAGTGGGGCTGATACCTTCATAAAGTCCTTAATGAACTTCCTATGTTAGCCCGCTAGTCCAAGAAAGTTTTTTTTACTTCTGTTGCATTCCTTGGGACCTTCCAGTCTTGCACCGCAACTACTTTTGCGGGATCTACTGCTATCCCTTCTTTGGACGCTACATGTCCTAGAAACCTTACTTCTTCTCTCCAAAAATGACATTTTTGGAGAACTTCGCCTTAAGTTGATGCGCTTGGAGGGTATCTGAGACTTCCCTTAGATGCAAAGCATGTTCTTCCTCATTCCAAAATATCATCTATGCACAAGTGAAGTGAACCATCCGCCTTTGTAACGAAAACGACTGGAGCACCCCATTCAGAAATACTTCGCCTTATGCACCCTTTTGAAGTAACTCTTTTACTTGTTTACTGAGCCCTTCCTTTCCCTTGGATTCATGTGTCGTACAGGAAATGCAATTGTTTTTGCATTGTCAACTAGATATATGCGGAACTCTATCTCGCGTTTTAGGGGATAAGCCCCGAACCTGATCAAAAACATCTGCGTACTCATGAACTACTCTAATGGATCGCAAATCGTCGATAGATGCATCAAGTGATTCTAGGTAGCCAAGACAAACTGATCCCTTAGGATCGCACGAAATCTCGAGGCTATTCCCGAAGCAAGTCAAAAATCTAACTACCCTCCTTTCACAATCACTAGCTAACCAATCTGAAACGACCCGAACTTCCCCGTGAAGGAAACCACGGATTGTACTGAGGAAAGACACATCGGAACACAAACAGAAGAACATTTCATTATTTATTACAACAATTCCATCAGAATACAAGAATATTACAGAGTATAAATGAACAAAATACATTTGATAAATATCAGAGATTACAATACATTACATAGCAGCGGAAAATAATACAATACACAACTGAAAGTAATACACTGATATAGAGCTTTCCGAATATCGCCTAAGTTGTAAGTCAGGATGCTGTGAATATAAATCTGCAAAACCAAAACTACTAGCTGCCCGTGCGGAAAATAGGGGCACCCAGAGTTTAGGTTAAAACAATAAACTTCAGGTCAGTCATGTGATTGGTGTGAGAACTAAAACAGTTATTTAAAACTTCACTTTAAATTAGATATATCAAGGGACCACGCCGTATAACATGGAACGGGTTTCCTCCCAAGAATACCAGTGCATATAACAAAACAGCGCAATGCTTTTTGGAAAAATGAAGCTATTATAAGACCCAGGTCCTATCACACAATGCAACGCAAGCCGGGGGATAGGGTTTTCCCTTATAATAGCTAAACATGCTTGGTACGTTTATAACAAATCATTTGATACTATTATAATTGCATAGTGTTTAAAACAACTTCAAATATAAATGTATCAATCCTAGGTGGCATAGGTACCATATATCATGTCGCCAATACTAGGCTCTACAATCAAAACTGCAAAGTCACGTATTGGAGGTTGGATTTCCATCTGTGAACCGAGGCAAGGGACCATCCTCACCGTTTCGAGATGCTCTAGCCCGCCCCTCAAGCAAGCGCGCAGGCAAGCCTTGGATCGTCAGGGCCGGTCCACAGGGGGTGGATTATTATCCCTGAACAATGCGTTTCCCCGTCCTTTGGGGCGTAAATGAGTCCTATGACTCCATCGGCTCCACGTGGTCACTGATATATCCGAGGCGCCTCGCAATCCAACAACCACACAGGTGAAAATAATATAAATGTTAGGGCTGGTAGGTCACTGACACCACCCGAGCTAGAAGGAAACGCATGTCCTTCCTAAGGTCCTCTCCCGTTTCTGGTTCACACTGGGGTGTGAGGCTCGCGAATTAACGCTACACAAAGCTATGCCACAAAGGCCGTGCTTTGATCATCAACCATAAGACTATGCTTTTCAACAGAAGCCTTGATCATTTGCATCTTAGCATGCCACACAGGCAAACCACTCCATGCAACCGATATCCATCAATCACACAAAATGATATCCAATGTTAGACACACCGTCCATTTACAAGTCTGTTCTGGGTCTGAACGAAACTGAAGGCACCTTGTACCTCGCATATCCATCGATCTCCAAGTACGTCTGGACGATCACCAACTGATTCCCTCCTCTTGGGTGTACAGCCCAATCAAGATCATCATTAATTATCCAAACGATGTGAAGACCTCCGGTCTTCGACCATCGTCTTCATCCTCGACACATCGTCGATTCAGTTATTCAGAATGGGATAAACCCGGCCTTTCCGAATAACTCGCGTATATAATAAACAAGTGTTACACAAACACAACATACGCCTCATTCCAATTCAGAATATTCTTTTATTCAAATATTTTTATACTTTGGGAAGGGTTCCCATTAATTTTATCAAAGATAATTCCTTAAATTTATTCTTTAATCTTCCTTTGAATATCAATTCAAACCAAATTATGGTTTATTCAAACTAGTCGGGATTAAAGAACCTTACCGAAGTAATCATTTGTTTTAATTTCTCAATCCCAACCTATTCATCCCATGAAGTAAAACTGGTAATACTTCATTTCTAACACCACGGTGTTATCGGTAAATTCAATTACCATTTCACGTTCAAATCTAATTAAAGATTTAACTATCGCCTGGAGCAAAACTGATGATACTCCATTCTCGATCATTTCAATCTAATTAAAGATTCATTAAAACTCCACTTGGTTTTAATCTTGCCAAAAATCAATATTAATGATCGTTTAACTTGGGAAACCATATCCTGTCTTTAACTGGGTTAAAGAACCAATGTCATTTAAAACACGGTTCACGATAAACCCAAAATCACATTCCATTCCATCAGCCTTTAACCGCAAATTAGCAAGTGAACAATTCCCTAAGTATTAACCCTGAAGGCCGAAACCAACATCAGATCAATACCCAAGAAACTATTCAACTTAACTAATCTCCAGTTAGTTTCTGATTTTCTGAACTCCGTTGGGTCTAAGAACAGTATTATTAAATATACCATTCATGACAACCCAAAATCACATTCCATTAATGATGGAATCTTCATGGAAAACAAATCGATATATATAATCGATATAAACTTCCATATCCGACTAATAATATAAATGGAATAATCGCAACGCCTTTTAAATTCCAGATATATTAGCAGTCTTCCTCCACAGAAATTCACTTCAATTATTACCAAATCGAATTCCATTCCATTCCAATTTATTTTATTAAATTGGAAAACTTTACTTTGGAAAATCTCCTTTAAATCTTATCAAAAAGATTTATAAATTCCAAATCCCATTTCAATGTAAATCGGGTTAAAGAACGAATGTCGTTAAAACACAGTGCACGATAAAACCAATTCACATTCCATTAATTATCGGGTTGAAGAACAAGTGTTACTTAAAACACCGTTCACGATAAACCCAAAAATCAATTCAAATTCAATTCCAATTAAATACCCTTTAATTGGTATACTTCATTAAATCTAAATAAAAAGATTTAATCTTTTTCTCACTAGGTTTAAGAACAGTGTTAATGAAGACACCATTCACGACAAACCCAAATTCCATTTGATATTAAATACAAGGCTCTGAATAGAAAATATATCGGCTTATATTCAATATCAAATTCTATGACCAACAAATATCCTATTGGAAATAACGATATGAATATATCTTTCAAATTTCCATAACGATATCTATATAATCACGAAATCAACATCGAAATATTCCGAAGATAATTTCGATTCGAATCCATTCCAATTCAATTATTGGAAATTCTGGTTACTTTTAATAATTTTTATCAAGGCCCGTACAGTCGATTTCCATCAGCGGCCATCGAACTGCACTTACAGTGACCTTTTCCAAATTTGATTTGGACATAATTCCAAATCCAACTGTTAGATTTCAAATCTCTAATATTCGTTAGAAAGCTCTTTTCGGTACGAACCCAATGGTTCCGGTTTTAGGAGAATCCGACGGTCGGATCTCTCGTAATATCCGTTCGAAGTCAATGGTCGAAATTCACGAACTACCGCTACGCGGCGCGTTCTATTCAGCCATTATATTATATATATTATATATATAATATATATTTTGTCGATTTCCATTTAAAACATATTTTATAAATCGTTTTAAATTCGTATTCAAAACGATTTCAACTTCCTATTCAATTTCAAATCAAAATTGAATATTCCATATCATCGATATACAAATGATAATATTTTCAAAACATTATATTTCGAAATCGTTTCCTTTTCGATATTCATTATATAAATGAATAATATCGATATAAATATCGTTCACGTCAAAATGGCATCAATATAATCAACACGGCTATATATATTTAAATATATTCGTGCCCATCCCAAATCGGACATCAAAATTCTATTTTGATTCTTTTTTAGAATATTGTTTGAAAATATTCGTTATTTTAAAATAATTGTTATTTTAAAATATTCATTCTTTCTGAACTGGAATTAGACACAGTCAATTACCATATAATGTGATTTATGTGGATTTCATAAACACATGCACATAACAACAATCAAACACAGTCAACCATCACCCAAAGTGCATTTTACACTGTATAAGCATCAAAAATAAATATTTAATGCTTATAACAGCCTGTCAATCAATCGATCAACATACAACTAATTATTGGGATTAGTGTATGTCCAATATCATCCCAACACCCGTGTGGGGTTTTAAACAATCAAACACAGATTTTATTTGTGAAGTTGGGCGATGTGTAAAATTTATCGTCCCAATCAATATCATTCAAATATGTGTACATAAACAAATCGTCCGATTTGTTTATGAATATTTATTTTATATACACGTTAAAAATTATATTTTTAACTATAAAATATCTTCAACTATAAAATATTTTATTCCATTCCACTTCACACAACCAATTTTCACAACAAATCAATCAAACAAACAAGTCATCCATGGTCTGTGGACGACGGGTGTCGGGTGCTGCTAAGCACCGTCTGCATCCTAGTATATATTTTAACTAGAAAATAAATTAAAAGTGAGGAGTTCTCACCTTTGGGATCCACTCCGCCAGTTTTACTTCTGAACTGTATGGATTCTGTTTTGATTTCCGTCGATACCATCGCTATCTTTTCCTGCTGTTCACATTAAAAATCACATCTTTATCGCTTCATTCCAATGAATAAAAATCATATTTTTATTTTTACTTCATATATATTTACAACGCTTCTTTCTATATAAAAATTATATTGTTATATTTCTACTTCTTATATAAAGATCAAATTTTTATTTCGCTTCCTATATAGTAAAAATCGAATTTTTATCTTATTGATATCCATATAAAGAACGCATCTTTATTATAATGAAAGCATTATAAACATCGTATTTTTATTTATAAAAATCACAATCTTATTTTCTCTCTATATATAAAAATCAAATTTTTATTACGATAAAAATCACATCTTTATGTTGATAAAAATCACACCTTTCTCTATATAAAAATCTCGCCTTTTCTACATTAAAAATCTAAACTTTCTATATTAAAAATATCGCCTTTTCTCATATAAAAAATCTAAACTTTCTATATTAAAAATTTGAGCTAATCTATATAAAAGAAAATCTAATCTTTTTCAAACTAAAAATTCTATTTTTTACTTCGATAAAAATCATATCTTTATTTAAAATAAAAATCATACCTTTGTTTAAAATAATTTTGTCTTTCTAACTATAAAAATCAAATCTTTTTTCCTTTTAAAACTCAAATCTTTTCTTATATAAACATCTCATCTTTCCGCTATATAAAAAAAACAAAATCAATATTTTCTATAATGAAAAACCCATATTTTCTATACCTAAAAATCCTATATTTTCTAAAACTAAAAATCATATTTTTAATAGCTTAGAAATTATGTTTACTATAAAACAAATTAAATTAAAAAAAAGAAATGCTTACAGTTTTTCTTCAGCGAGAGGGGGGGGTTTGGAGATGGCATCAGCGAACTGGAGGGGAGGAGTTTGCTGCGACGTTGATCGGAGGTGGAGGGCTCAAGGCGGTCGGCGGCGGTTTTCTCGATAGCGTAGCGGATGGGAGAGGAAAGGAGATGGAGGGGAAAGTAGGCGGAGCAAAGGGGGGCGGAGACCTGAGTGGGGAGAGGGGATAACGACCACGGCGGCTGACCACGGTGGTGGAGCGCGAGATTTTGAAATTTGGGAGAGATTGGATTTGGTCTTAGAACGAAGGAAATGATTTTGTGAGGGAAAGGGGTGAGAGAAAAGGTATTATATAATTTTTTTATTTTTTTATTTTCTCTATTTGATTTAAAAGGTAAGTTTTTATTTCGAACTGCAAACGAGGCCCACCGCCTGTCGTCTTTAGCAGGTTACCCCCATTCCGAACACAATGGGATATGTATCGTAAGCCAGTTCGGCTATTTCGATTGGTTTCCGTCAAAATCAAAATATAAATCAGTATATTCAATTTTTAACGTACATTTCAATTTACCGAGGACACATATGGACCCTAAAAATTCCCAAAAAATATTTTCTAGCTTCGTATTGATGATACGGTCCTAACAAAACTAATTTCGTCAAATTCTGAGACCGTTTGAAAAATGGCCACTTTCTGGTCGATCGAAATTGACTGAAACTGTCAAAACACGTTTTCCTTCGCCACGCTCACATATGGATTTGAAAATTTATGAATTTTAGAATCTAGCAATAATTCGACATCCCGGATCCAACAAAAGTGGTTTCGTCAAAAACAGAGATCGTTTGCAAAATTTCCATTTTTAAGAGCCAGAATTCCACAGCGACTATTCTGAATTTTCAACAATGTAGTTCAGTCAAGCCTTTACAACAATTGTCTCAAACATACTTAAAAGTAATAAATAGGACTTCTGTCTTGATTCAAAAACTTCCAGGTATAAAAGAAGCATAAAAATAACAATGATATTCCCAAATAAAGAATGAATTAGCCATAGCAGTGGAAGAGAGAGTCCAAAGCAATACATCGACTATCTTCAAGCTTGGAAAGAAATCTGAGCTAAGTGGTAACATTTCCTCCCCGTGAACCTGGGGAGGGGGGGAGGGGGAAACGGAAGAAAAGAGGCGAAACAAACTAGGTCAGACATAAGTCTGGTAATTCCAGTGACTCTCAGCATGTAAATAGGTAAAAATAACATGACATGAATAAACTGAATATAAGACAATACCGTGATAACATGGATAACAAGATAACCTAAGATTAGTATAAGATATGACAAGGCATGATAAACTAAATGCGCTTCTACTCTTTCTCTGCTTCGCTACTACCCTGTTATTCCGATTTCTATGTCTCTGCACCCCTAAATAGTGTCCCAACTAGTAATCTATGTAAAATGATAATATTACAACTTGATCCCAATCCCCACAATTGTGGCAGCCTTTAAGTGTACATCTAGTATGAGGATCTTACCTCAATCAGCCTAATTGCCATGAAGATGTTAGATGTACCTTACTACCCTATCGATCGACTCCCTACTTGTATTAATGTTCCATGTGTCTGTGTCAGTCGGCCCTCTCTTACGTGTAGATACCCTGTGCTGGTCCCACCGCAAGGTGTATCAATCCTTATGATAGCAACCCGACACGATTCAAGATGCACAGTGTATAACTACTAGTACCCAGTGCCTGCTTTTTCCCACTCCGGAGTACGTGCACGTCCGTAATCCGTAGGAACCTACACTGACGTACCTCCTACCGCTATTTTTGACCGCTTATAATCAGCCCAGTAATCGTGCCCCACCCTGCCTAGTTTTAGGGTACCTTGATACATCTATGTGGGTTACTGCTGAAATGGGTCCCCATTACTAGGGTTTCTTACTGGTAAAGTTTGTGGGCCTATATTTACTAATATTACCCACCAACCCGGTATGTACTTAACCCTCAAACATGTTTACTTAATGGTTAAGTTTGTGGGCCTATATTTACTAATATTACCCACCAATCCCGATATGTACTTAACCCTCCCACACATTATGTCATATTGGTTAAGTGTTGTCCATTCATGTTAACTCAACCAACCTACTCATCATGTCATGTTGGTTAAGTGTTTCTTATTAACCCTTCTCACTCGTCATGTTGGATTGGTTAAGTGTTTCCCATTAACTTAACCCTGTTTATTCATCATGTTATATTGGTTAAGTATTTCCCATTAACCTAACCCCATTCGTTTTTCAAGTTACGTTGGTTAAGTATTTCTTATTAACTTAACCCCATGCATTCATCATGCTGTATTGGTTAAGTGTCATCTATCAATTCAAGTTAACTTAACCCACCTACTTGTCGTGTTACATTGGTTAAGTGTTGCCTTCTTGTGTTAACTTAACCCTTCCACACATCTTGTTATATTGGTTAAGTGTTGCTCTCTTGTTTTAACTTAACCCTACCCATTCATCATGTCATATTGGTTAAGTGTTTCTTATTAACTTAACCCTTCTCATTCATCATGTTGTACTGATTGACTTAACCCTGCTCACTTGTCTAATTTACATGTTATAATGGTTAAGTGTTCTAAATTTACTTAACCCCACCATCTTGTCTAATTAACATGTTATAACGATTAAGTGGTCTACATTTACTAATCCCCATCTTCTTGTCTAATTAACATGTTATAACAGTTAAGTGTTGCCTTAGTTAACTTAACTCTACCATTCTTAACATGTCTTGTTCATTAGCATTAATTGGTTTATTAATGCACCAACCTCTCACATTAGATCTATGTTGTTGCGGTGACTAGATGTGCCGGGCTGTTCCGGGCAGTTTTACACCACAACTCAATCTAGCCTCTGGTTTTTCTTCGGCATGATGCACTAACCTCTCACATTAGATAGGTGTTATTGCGGTTACTGGATGTACCGGCAGTTCTGGGATGTTTTACACCGCAACTCAATCTAACCTCGGGTTAGGCATGTTTATCTTTTAGCATATTTACCATACATGTCCAAGTCAAGATTTTATACGCTAATTATCCCAAATTCACAAAACTAGTCATGTTCCAATTCTCAAGTTATACCTCCACAAAGCTAATTACAAGTTATGCCCCACAAATTCAAATTCAAGTTATTACTCAAAATAGGTTACACCCAATTTTTCCCAAATTTGCAATATTGTCATGACCCAAAAATCACAATATAGCGCATGCCCTAAGGTTTAGTCATATTGCACCATACAAAATATATCCCAAAAACCCCCAAATCATGGTTCACAGTATAAACTATGCCAAATTATAGCCTTTAATTACAGTGCATTCCAATTACCCAAATTCCCAATTTAGGCGTGTTCACATTTAACAGTTATCCCTATCTTTCTATAGGTTTTTCATGCCTAAGCCATATATCACTATACACAATGATTTCCTCCTTCCAAGTCATAAACTATCATATATATATATATATATGCCCTAATTTTAGGTCTTAAGCCACAACATGTACTATGCCTTACATGTTTACAGTTCAATTTACGCCCCAAATCCCAAGTCATATGTCCAATATACTTTATGCCTCAAATCTCAAGTCATATGTTCGATACACTTTATGTTTTAAACACAACATGTGTTATGTCCTCAAATCAGTTATGCCCAATTATACATAATTTAATACTTTTCCCAATTTTAGCGCGGGTCATGTCCAAATCATATACTATGCCCAATTTTAGTGCTGGTCTTGTCCAAATCATATATTATGCCCAATTTTATTTCCAACGCACGTTCATCTCTTATGAGATTTGGCTCAGGCTCGCAGTAGCCTGGCTATAAAAAAAAGGGAAGAAGGAAAGAAGAGACAAAGAATGGACATAATATTATCAATGAGATAGATCCAATGGATATAGAGAGACAGCTAGAAATATGCATAATCTCAGATTCAGATTTACTACAATGTCAGAATCACAATTAACTTTTATTTCTGAAAGTAACATGAACTTACAAATTACAGAACGGTCTTGAATTCTGGGATCTGATTTCTGAATTTGATTAGCAATTCCTTTGATGTAGACTTTGATTGTTAACTTGAAAACTCTAATTTGATTGATTAAGGTGGAGTCTAGGTCACTTCAGGTTTTAGCAGCATATAAGCACTTATGAATTCGTATGTAGAAAATAATATGTTTATGGGTTTTTTTATAGGTGTATAGGGAGATTTAGAGCCTTTAGATTAGTCTAGAAGTCATCAGAATCGTTCATAGCAGAAAAATACGTCACACAGCGAATCAGGAAGCAACACATCAGCCAAAACACGTCGGTCCAGAAATTTCGTCTAGATCTGGAAAAGGGGTCGACACCCTATAGGGGGGTCGACACCTATGTCGACTCCCCTATAGGGGGGTCGACTCCCCTTAAAGGGGGTCGACACCTATGTCGACTCCCCCTAGGGGGGTTGACACCTGTTGAGTGGGAATTTTCCCATCAACTTCCCTTTGGCTGATTTCGAATTTTAGACCTGTTTTGAACCTTCTGGACATATAATATTCATATATAATCTTCCTAGTGCGTATACAAACTTCTTAGGCTTATAACTTCTTCATACGGAGTCCGATTTATGCAAACTCGGACTTTATCTTAAGCAGAATTCCGAGAAGAACGCAATGGTGTAACTCTTTTCCCTTAATTCTTCTTTTAAAGATTAATTATTATTTAATTCATTACTTTAATATCCATAGGAAATACGGGGTGTTACCATATTCATACAATCCCTCTGGATTCAACTAGGTTAAGTATTACAATTCGTTACCCTGTCCATTTATGGTTATAATGGGTTAGACCTCCTACATTAGGCCTACAGCTTGTGGATGCTGGATATGCTGGTCGGGTTCAGGTAGAATTCTTCCACAAGTTGGACCTAACCTCGTGTCTTAGCCCGTCTCGTATTTGTGCACTTAGACCCCTCACATTAGATTCAACATTTGCGGTTGTTGGATATGCCGGTCGGGTTCGGGCAAACTTCCACCGCAAATGCAATCTAACCTAGTGTCATAAGTACAGTTATAGTTTCTAATTACTGTAATCCTAGGCATTTTAATTATTATCCAATTTTACCTATTTCCTTATAGTTGTCCATGCCCTTTTTCCCCTTATTGAATTATATGTCCAATTCATGTTTATAACCATTATTCAAATTATGCCAATACTAATCTTTTACCCCCATTCCCTAACTAGCGCATTCACATAATTCATGGCATCCTAGGCTAGATAATAGTCTAGTCATAAATGATAAAAGGGAAAGTTGACGGGAATATGACAAAAATGATTGTTCTAGCATAACTGGCGTAAACATATAATAGCATGGTGAAAAAGGTGAACATATAAGCATAAATCCAATGAACTTGTGGCAGTTAACTAGTTTTAACATAGCAAAGATGTTAAGAGAAGCATGACAAGATCTAAATATTAATTTAGATGTTTGACAGGTTCAGATCTAATATGATAAGCACAAGGAGATCTAAGTAATAAGCTAGATCTGATTAATAATTTAGAGGTTAACATAATTCAGATCCAATAGTTAAAGTAGATCTGACACAAATAAGGTTTAAGATACACATCATAGAATGTCACACAAGTTACAATAGATTCGACCAGATAGAGATTTAGATCCAAGATATAACCAATTCGGAATGTCATATGTTTACAATTTACAATGAATCCAGTATAATAAATCCAAACTATAGTCATATCAGGTTTACTTTTAAATATTTAAATCTAAAAGTAACTAAGAACTTACAGTGTTTGGATTAGAAAAAAACTAGAAGAAGAATGGATCTTGAATCTCTAATTGATTGGCCTTATTTGATTGTTGTAGAAGATAAAGAATTCAGTTCAGTTCAGACACCGGCAGCGTTTGGCCTCGATTGATTTCCATGAAAAAACAAGAGAAATGGACCTCCATATATAGCTGCCAGCCTCCAGAAACCGTCTGCCACCTCAGCCCTAGGCGGTTCGATCCCTCCTTAAGGGGCCGACCCCCCATTAAGGGGTCGACACCCCTACTATAGGGTCGACCCCTACTAAGGGGTTGACACCCCTAGGGCGGGAATTTTACCGCTTCTAGGATTTTTGAAATTTGAATTCCTGAACACTATATATATATATATATATATATATATATATATATATATATATATATATAATGGGTCACTCGTTAATGGCGACAGGAGAAATTCTCTCCTGATTTCCCCATGTGTGAGTGATTCCCAAATTCTATCGTTTTTCACCTTTTTTTCTATCTACAATCTTCAATGAGTATTCTCATTGATAAGCCTTTCACTTGTTATATTCAACAAATTTTTTTCGTTGTTAATACTTTGATTTTCATCAGGTTTTCATAATTACTTTCAGATCCGAAAAATTTATTTCACCTTGTGTTTAACCCTAATCTATATAGATTTCCAGATCTGCTATTTTTCGTTTGTTTATCACAACCAAAGTTTCATTCCAGATCTTAGATCTACTTTCAACAGAAAATCCATCTACGTATCACGAAAAATCACAAGCACCAATTTCAGATCCGTCCATCCCTAACTTCAGTTTTCTACAGCAGATCAATTTCCCCTACAACTAGATCTACTTTCGGATTCACTACGCACCACATCGGCTTCCCAAACTTAATTTCCGACCCATTATACTGACCAGTACAGATGCGAGTTTGTTGGAAATTAAGAGATCAAGCCACGGGTGAGTTGGGTTCTGGCATTGCCAGCGTAAGTGAAGTTTCACTTCCGACTTTCATAACCGATTTGTTGATTTTTACTTTCTCGTTCTGTCTCTTGGTGATTTGTGTTTCTATATGCGAGCGTGTGGTTGGAGTTATAGTGTGTAACAATTTTGGGTTTAGTTACTTAGATTGTTCAAAATGGTCTAGTTTTTATTTATGAGAACATGAAGTTGGACGCAACTAGAGCCTGAATGTTCATTTTTCGGATTCTTGATTGGTATAAGCAGATTTGTACATTTCGGATTCTTGACCTGCCATCATATGGTGCTGTGAATTTTGTTTGGATTTTAAGGATAATTATGGTTATCTGGAACCACTGCTTGGTTCAGCTCTTATTATTTTGGCACTTGGGAGTTTATTTTGTCGATTCTGGGACTAAGATTGATTCACAATGTTGTGAATCATCAACCAGACTTAGTGCTTGAATTAAATCTTTTGGGATTTAGGTGCAATTATATTTGTTTAAGAACTGTGTATTCATTGGTCATTTTCTTTGAATCCATCTCGTTTATGGTTTCCACGAAGTTGATCAAGTGAAGACGTTCCTTGGTAGTTGGTTCTGGTTGAAATGTGGAGAACTATGGAGAAATTTGTTAATGGAACTGAAGATGATCATTTATGGGAGACATTTGGATGTTGAAGAAGAGCTTTGGGCTCGGGCGAAGTGCAGAGAGATGCACGCTAGTGGGATGATGGCCTCATCATGGGTCGATATGTCTTAGTTTAGGATATAATTACTTGTATTTTCATGTTTTTAATTTTGTTTTGCTTATGTAATGGTTAGTATGCTAACCTTCTCTTGTACGGTGTTTTAGTTGTTAATAGAGGTAACCAATTTTCAATGTATATATATATATAATTCTTCTACGCGTATACAAACTTCAAACGTTCATAACTTTTTCATATGGTGTTTGTTTTACGCAAACCAATTGTCTATTTTGACCAGAATTTCGAGACGGACGCAATGACGCAGTCTGTTTCCCTTAATTATGAATATTAAATTAAATATTATTTAATTTATCCTCTTTTAGTGTTGTTAAAATTACAGGGTGTTACACAACATGACAAGGTATGGGACCATCTCCTGGTTAGTGTACTCTAAAGAGGATACACTAGGGTTCAACAAGAACATCTTGCAACCTGGCTACACATGGCCGACCACTTATTCAGCGCTTATGTATCGAACACATTGTCACCCACGGTTGGGTCCACATAACTGTTTCTCGAAGATACAAAAGTGACAAAAGAAACAAATGAATTCTCTCTAGATAGTGACGATACACCCTAATGGGAATGACCCTCATAGCCATGCTGCCTTCCCAATTTCTTCCATTCCTAGTTGATGAGGCTTGAGGTTACGATTAACTTTTTTAGATTATCACATTTACTTAGAATGCCACATCGTCAGATCCATCAAACCACTAACTGACATCCACAAATATACTACGAGTGTTAAGCTAAAAGAAGTTCCTTCTTCTCAACCAAACTTGGTATATTTGTAAAAATCAACGTACGTGATCCTCAAGAAATACCCTGTCAGACATTAGCCCATACAAGTCATCCAGGGACAAGATGAACCGAAGGCACCCTTCTACCACATACTATATAGGAATCACCCCAAGGATCAATAACGAGTAGTCCTTGCAATTCGAACATTTCAATTACGATAAATTCACCGTTGAAGTAACTCTGGTTGCAAGTCATAGAAATTCAACAAGTAGTTCTTCCGCTCATGAAGATCCATGATCTTCATTCCTTCATCCTTATAACATCCCTGTGGATTATTTTTGAATGTATAGTTGGTTCAAAGTGGTCTTGGGTCTAGTCCCCATCTCGGTCTCTTCAAACTATCTCGTCAAAGGTCCAAACGATACTTATTGATAGTCGGGGTTTTAACAATCAACTCAAATAGTGTAGATTTGTACTTTGGTAGTTCCAACCCTTTTATTTAAAAACTATTCATTTAAACCATTTTATCAATTAGCTTATCTCAACAAATCTCTTTTATTTTCGTTACTAGAAAACAATAACCAACTCCTTTCCCTTTTAAATCAAAAACAACTTTCAAAACTCGTCTCTTTATTTCCTTTAACCTCGAAACATAGTTATATTTCACAAAACCTCTTTTATTTCCTTTATCTTGGAAAATAATATTATTATATATATACACAAATCTCTTTACTTTGAAAATACCATATTAACCAAGTGGTATAACCTAATTACCAGTCTTATATGTGGCCAAAACGATGCCTTTAAATAATCTAACTCCAAATAGTTATTTGACTTCTCAACTTTCAGCTTTAAGTTAACGGTATGAAAATATTATTTTGATTTTCCAATATTCATTTCTGTTTCAACAATTGTATAACTTCTTATTCGATCTTCAATCATTTACTTGTTTCATTCAATAAGTGCATCATAAAGCATACTATTTGTTTTATTTAGAAAATAGTACCATTTACTTAACCCAATGGTATACGTATGGTTACACTCTATATCAGATCCGAACAATGTCATATAATGCATCGTTCATCAAAAACCCCAACAATTTTATTTTATTTCTTAAACTTAGTAAAAAAAGCCGCAATATTATTTCTCTTATGGAAACATTAACATAACTCCAACATATTACAATTAGAAACTAATGCCATGCTCAGATAATCCCGAAGTCGTATAAGTTGGGTTATTGTATTACATCTTAGACCTTAATCAGCAACGTTCTTATCTTCAGATATATAAAAGTTTATAACTTCAAAAGTTGGTATTATATATCACAAAAAATCATCTTTTATTCATTTAAATCATGGCTTAAAAATCAATTTCTTCCTTTTTCGGAAATCTTTCAATTATAACACTTTTTACTTAATTCGTTGATGGTTTGCTAAAATACCACTTTGCCTTAAAACTCTTATACGATTCCATATACAATTTGGATTATAATAACCCTTTTTCCCAAAATCATTAAATATTTTATTATAAGACATAACTCAGATTCTCTTATTATAACTCCAATTACATCCTCTCCTTTAATCACAACATTTACTTAGTTCAATTCTTAAGTGCCTGTTGAATTTAACTTACAAACCTTGTTTATAGACTTGGATTTTATATAAAACTCTTTAACCATATTTCCTTTCAAGTTCCCCTTTTATCTCAATTCTTGTTGACGTCAAAAGTTGGTCAAGTGACAGTCAACCCCCAAAGTGCGTAAACCGCACACAATTATACTCACAAAATACAAAAGAGAACAAGTAAAGACATAGGACACACAAATTTTTTATAGTGGTTCGGCTTCAACCAAGCCTACGTCCACTTTATAATCTCTGTTTGTACTGTCAGTTACCGGTTACAGTTGCTTTGATTGAAAGAAAGTAGAGAAAGAAGTGGTTTATACACAAAATCCTTATGTTACAATCATTTTTAATCAAAGTCCACAGTAGGATATTTTCAGAACTCCAACTATGAAATTTTTTCGAAGAGAAGATTCTCCTTTTTCCATTTCTAGAAAGGTGTATTTATAGGCAAAAACCTGGATCGATCGATGTACCACGTGGCAACCATCCGATCTTGGTACAGTCACTCGATCTGGATTATCAGCTGCATGTGGTAGGACCTGGTATCCTACTCGAGAATAGTTCTCCTCGATAATTACTGTGTATGTGGAGCTCGAGAGTTGGTGCATTAAAAGTAGAGCAGGTCTCTATTGACCAATTTTGCAGCCTTGGGAATAGGACTTTGTCTTATAACACAAAGTTTGGTCTAATATTTAATGATCGATCTGTTCGATCGATCAACAAGATTTTGGAAGTCTAGACCGGGCCCGAAGAAGGACATCTATATCGTTGGTAATAATGGTTCGGGTTGAACCATAATTAGTGTAATAACCCGGAAAATCTGGTATATAAAGATTTTTCATATACGCGTCATGAACGTATATTCGAAGTTTTAATATACTAGATTGTCCATATTCAAAATAAATAAATAATCAAATACGTATAAAATGGTTTAAATTTTCAAAACAAAAATTGTTTTCATTTGAAAAATATACTCTTCACACTCGTTCTAGGATACTACTGATCCTATCTCTAACGAGTCATTCTAATTGGATATTACTAATCCAATATCTGATGAATTCTTTCGTATGGTTCTAATGTGTCTTGTTCTCGAGCTCTGTAAACCAAAGCTCTGATACCAAATGTGACGGCCTGGAATTTCGCTCGATCCGAATCAGTCGTTAAACTGATCTAGACCGTTCGAAACCCCTGAACGTTGAGAACATGACAAATCAGAACACAAACAGAAGAACATTTCATTGTATATTACAACAATTCCATCAGATACAAGAATATACAGAGTATGAATGAATAAATTATTACACAGAAATATCAGAGATTTAAATTACATTTAAACACATAGCAGCGGAAAAATAATATAAAGCACAACTGAAGGTGATATACGGATACAGAGCTTTCCGGATATCATTCCAGCTGTAAACCAGGATCCTGTGAATATAAATCTGCAAAACCAAAACTACTAGCTGCCCGTGCGGAAAATAGGGGCACCCAGAGTTTAGGTTGAAACAATAAACTCCAGGTCAGTCATGTGACTGGTGTGAGAACTAAAACAGTTATTTAAAACTTTGCTTTAAAAGAGAGTAATTCAAGGGACCACGCCGTATAACACGGAACGGGTTTCCTCCCAAGAATACCAGTGCATAGGATAAACAACGCAATGCTTTTTCGAAAAATGAAGCTATTATAAGACCCAGGTCCCATCACACAATGCAACGCAAGCCGGAGGATAGGGTTTTACCTTATAACAGCCAAACATGCTTGATACGTTTAAAACAAATCATTTGATACTATAATATGTGTATAGTGTCAAATTATTGCTAGATTCCAAATTTCATAATTTTTCGAATCAATATGCCGTCTATGATTTATATTTATGATTGAAATGTTTTGACACTATACACATATTATAGTATCAAATGATTTGTTTTAAACGTATCAAGCATGTTTGGCTGTTATAAGGTAAAACCCTATCCTCCGGCTTGCGTTGCATTGTGTGATGGGACCTGGGTCTTATAATAGCTTCATTTTTCGAAAAAGCATTGCGTTGTTTATCCTATGCACTGGTATTCTTGGGAGGAAACCCGTTCCGTGTTATACGGCGTGGTCCCTTGAATTACTCTCTTTTAAAGCAAAGTTTTAAATAACTGTTTTAGTTCTCACACCAGTCACATGACTGACCTGGAGTTTATTGTTTCAACCTAAACTCTGGGTGCCCCTATTTTCCGCACGGGCAGCTAGTAGTTTTGGTTTTGCAGATTTATATTCACAGGATCCTGGTTTACAGCTGGAATGATATCCGGAAAGCTCTGTATCCGTATATCACCTTCAGTTGTGCTTTATATTATTTTTCCGCTGCTATGTGTTTAAATGTAATTTAAATCTCTGATATTTCTGTGTAATAATTTATTCATTCATACTCTGTATATTCTTGTATCTGATGGAATTGTTGTAATATACAATGAAATGTTCTTCTGTTTGTGTTCTGATTTGTCATGTTCTCAACGTTCAGGGGTTTCGAACGGTCTAGATCGGTTTAACGACTGATTCGGATCGAGCGAAATTCCAGGCCGTCACAATTAGTCGAGCTAGACAAGGGTCGATCCTGGAGAAAAAGAGCCAGTTTTGTAATCTTCGAGAGTAAATCTTGATCCATTTGAGTTGTGATAACTTCTGCCAAAAAGCTGGTCAACACTTTGCTCCCTAGAACACATCTTTCTTGATAAAGAAAGGTATGTTTTGGATCTTCCGGAGAATGATGTATAGAAATCCAGAAAGCCATGGTTACGTCGAAACATATTACAAGATGGCCAGAAAACCGACGATCATAAACAAACATATTAAGGCCATGAAAGAAATGCGAATACCAAAAAACCAATGACCATACTGGGTTGTATTTAGATAAAACTAGAAAAGATCAAGGCCTTGCTGAGCCAGTCCGATTGTGAGGTCAACCTGCATCTGCAAAGTGCTCTAATAAGAGAGATGTGTCAAAACTAACAATAGTATTTGATCTCTCAAACATAAACTATGTTCGGATATCTATGGGGAGTATAAACCATACTCGGATGATGTCTGGGGCTTCTTGTCAAATCCTGACAAGTCGGCCTAATTCTTCAGGTATAAGCCATACCTAGAAATCTGAAGAGAGGTATAAACCATACCGAGAGACAGAGTATAAAGCATACTCGTATGGGAAAAGAGTTTAATCTATCACATCCTTACAGATAGGACGTATCAACCATACCCGAAAGGTGGGGGTGAGCATAGAACATACTCAGACAGGGATTTTGTTATTTTGCCAAATTCTGGCAGGGTAACTTGATTGGTCAGGTATAAGCCATACCCAAGGGATCGAGTATAATCCATACTCGAGATTTGGTGTTTGCTTGTACAAGTATAGTCCATACTTAGTGGGTAGGTTCGAGTATAATCTACACTTGTATTGACAAAGAGCTTAGCTTGTCACATCCTAACAAGTAGAGTTTTTGTAGAGGTATCAGTCATACCCTAGGTAGGAGAATGAGTATAAGCTATACTCTCTTTGAGAGGGAGTTAGATTCGTCATATCCTGATGAGTGAATCGTATGCCTAGGTATTAGCCATACCTTAGGGACGAGCATAAGCCATACTCGGTTTTAGATTGAGAAACCTGCCACATCCGGACAAAGTACTCATATTCATCAAACAATATCCACGTTTGGGAAATAAATCTTATTATTGCTAACAATTATTACAAGACCAAAACAAATCCTGATGGGGTCTATAGTTGAGTCCAGAGCACGCCATGGGATTAAGTCCTAACCTCGTATGTGTGTACTTCAATATAACCACTTTATTTTAAAATAACAGAAATACATTTCTTATATCCTAAGAAATGTGGTGTATCCATAATGATCTTTTCCATATCAGTTGATAATGATGCCATTATTGCTAGGCTTAGGATCATCCTCATTCCGAGGAGTATGGGAACCATTCCGAGTAGCATGGTAGGTAGTTGTGGCTACGCGAATGTTGCAGATTTCTTAACATACTCGGGTAGCTCTACACATCAGACCCGTTCTCCGATGAGTTCGCGTAAGTGCCTGCAGTTGTTGTTGCCATGACCTTCCATGTCATGAAACATGCAGTGCTTTCCTTATTCACACTCTCTTTCGGATGGCTCCCTCCTGGGAGGCTTGGAAAAATGTAAGAGTTCCTTGCATATCGAGATTTATGTCCAACAATGAGGAATTGAGCTCGGAATATCTATTGTATTTGGGCTCTTTCCAGAACCGCATATTCCTATCATTATTTTCTGAGACTTTCCCCTTTCCTTTGTTTTGGTCAGCAGTGGATGGTTCTCCGTCCTC
This sequence comes from Allium sativum, assembly GCA_030737875.1. Classification (NCBI taxonomy): domain Eukaryota; kingdom Viridiplantae; phylum Streptophyta; class Magnoliopsida; order Asparagales; family Amaryllidaceae; genus Allium; species Allium sativum. The sequence goes on along the minus strand of CM060926.1, from coordinate 156,813,010 downwards.
TGTTGAAATTACATCTAGATTCTCCATCTCAATATTAGCATCCTCTTGCCGGAGGAACCTATCTCCTTCAGAGTAGAAATCTCCAATGTCTGCGGGACGGTCCCTCTGAAGGGAGGTCTTGAAGTCTGTTCGATCCATAATACTGGCCATGGCGACCTTGAGAACCATCGATGGTTCAAGTCAATCGACCGATACTATAGCCGCGTTGAATCTTTCTAAGGAGCATAAGGTCTCGCCGGACCACTGCTTGATGAATGTGAGGAACATGACGCTCTTTAATCAACATATGTGAACTTTAAATTATTCAATGAAGCGGGTGACCAATATATTCCAACTGTTGATCGGTTCAGTTGTTAGCTGTCGAAACCACATGGCGACGAAGTCGGTTAGGAAAAGAGGGAAGAATTCGGCCATGAAATTGACCAATGCTGATAGTACTTCCATATGGCGCATATAATGCATGAGTTGAATGGTAGGATCAATCCTACCATTGTAGGGCTCCAAGACTGGAAGCTTGAAGTCAGGTGGGTTGCGGGAGTTCCTAATTTTCCATGTGAAAGGGCTGTGGTGAACATTATCCACGTCATGCTGAGAAGTAGTGCCTCGGATGAAGCGTTTAATGATGCCGACGATTTAATTCCCATCCCCGAGAAGTCGTTGCCAAGAATCCAATTCTACACTAGTGGCTTCAGCGAGAGTCTCAGTACGGGGTGGAAGCATGCCTCGAGTTCTTGGGGTCAGTTCAGTACAACCCACGAGTGATGGGTGAAAGTGGTCTGCATCCCCAGTTGTTGGTTCCAAATTGTCTGGGACCCCTGAGTTGGCATGTGTGTTGGTCTAAACCATACCAATGCCTGTTGGATTGGACCGACATAGGTAAGCATTATCAGCTCGGGGTTCGGCATTGCCCCTGCCTAGGGTGATATTAGAGTTGTTTACAGTAGTGTTTATCTCCGTCTTATTGGGAACTGGTGTGTTAAGTGATCTTGGAGAGACGGAGGGTTGGTGCCCCCATCTAGGTTTGGATCGCCGTGCTAGCAAGGTCGAGTGTGAGGCAGCATAAGTCCTGTTTGTGGTAAAATATTGGATCGAACCATAGGTTGCATCGAACCAGGCTTTGGTCGACCCGGAGGTTGCTTCGATCGACAGGGACGTTGAGTCGAACCAGATGGTGGTAGAGCGGTATACCGATCTGGGGCTTGGATTTCATTGGTTCGAAATGTAGCTGCTGCCCCCATCTTCGCCTGTTGCAAGGAAAGATGCTTGGTTTCTTGGCCTTCCTTCTATCTGAGCGAAGAAACTACTTATCATTTCCCGCTTCTTTTGGAGGAGTTCATCTTGGTGCACCATCCATGCTCTGAGTTCGGCTAGAACTCCATCCATCTCATCCCTAGTCAAGTATTGAGACGGTTCTTTGTGAGAGGAAGTCTTCAGGCTTGCCTCCGCTGTTGCATCTGCTGGACCACCAGTTCAAGCATGGGAAGATGTTGCATCCTTCTTCCGCTTCACCATTGTTTCTTCAGAAATTTTCGTAGCTTCGCCTCTACCTGGCACGCCAAAGTGTTGACGTCAAAAGTTAGTCAAGTGACAGTCAACGCCCAATGTGCGTAAACCACACGCAATTATAATCACAAAATACAAAAGAGATCAAGTAAAGATAGTGGACACAAAACAATTTTATAGCGGTACGGCTTCAACCAAGCCTACGTCCACTTTATATTCTCTGTTTATATAGTCAATTATAGGTTACAGTTGCTTTGATTGAAAGAAAGTAGAGAAAAAAGTGTTTTATAAACAAAACCCTTGTGTTACAATCATTTTTGATCAAAGTGCATGGTAGGTTATTTTCAGTATGCTAACCATGAACTTTTCAGAAGAGAATATCCTCCTTTTTTCATTTCTGGAAAGGTGTAAAAACCCGGATCAATTAGTGTATCACATGGAAGCCATCCGATCTTGGGCCAGACACGTGTCGCTCGATCCTGATTATCAGCTGCATGCCGTAGGACCTGGTATCCTACTCGAGAATAGTTCTCCTCGGTAATTGCAGCATACATGAAGCTCGAGAGTTGGTGTGTGAAAAGTAGAGCAGATCTTTGTTGACCGATTATGTAGCCTTGGAAATAGGACTTTGTCTTATAGCACAAAGTTGGGTCCAATATTTAAGGATTGGTATGTTCGATCGATTGACCGAAATTTGGAAGTCTAGACCGGGCTCGAAGAAGGGCATCTATATCTTTGGCAATGATGGTTTAGGTTGAACCATCGTTAATCGAGCCAAATAAGGGTCTTTCCTGGAGAAAAAGAGCCAGTTCTGTAGTCTTCAAAAGTAAATCATGATTCATTTGAGTTGTGACGACTTTTGTCAAAAAGATGGTCAACAATTCTTTTACTTAATTGGAATATTAAACAAACGATTATCGTATTGACTTGAAATTCCTTATATAATCTTTGTTTATAAAACTCGGATTTTATTAAAGAAATTTTGTTCATGAACCCCTTCAAATCAAACTCAATTGTATTACAAATCTGATTACTTCCTTAGAAAATAATCACTTAAAATGTAATCACATTAATTATTATTAATTAAAATAATAATTAACTTCATCATTTACTGAAGTAAAAGTAGTTTACTTCATGTTTAACTAACATAGGTTAGTTAATCACTTAATTAAATTATTAAACAATAACTACTTCATCGGTTGAACATCATTTTAAACGTAGTTACTTCAAAAGTGAATTATATTTAAGAAATCTTATTAAATTAAAAATTATTATTTGTCAACTATTTTCATTTGATTAATTGAAGACAAATTAATCTAATAACTAATTCAAGTAACATAGTTGACTCGGTCAACTTGAAACAATCAATTAACTTATTACTGATTACAATTACGTCTTTCTATTAAATTAATATAATTAATCTAAGGATATTGCTTAATTGTTTCCTTAAAATCATTTATTTCAAAACATTAACCTGTAGGATAAATTATGACTTCTATGCTTATAAACTTATTAAAATTTCAAAACAAATCTTTTAAAATAAAATATTAATTTATTAATAAAACTTCTATTTTTATAATATAGATTTTAAAACTTTAGTCCAGTTATAAAAATAAATTCTATAACTTCAAATACGTCGATTAGTCTGATGGTGAATTAACGTTTTAAAAATATGGGTTTTAGGCCATTCACTGTCAACCACATAATCAAGGCTGTTTATCGATTAAAACACAGCAATCGTTGAATTTCAATTCAACGATCAACATTCAACCAATAATCAAAATCTCATCGATATAATGTTACTTGGATGAACAATTCGTACATATGAATGAACCAATAAATACAAATAACATACAATATATTTGAGGAATCCAATTGGATCTCTTCGGCCTGTTATTTCAGCATTAGAAACATAATTACCTCAAAATAATCAACCATGAGAATATCCGATTAAAACTGATGATTTCTATTTCGGTCAATAGCAGCAATTTAACATCAACCATTTATTTAACATGTTTATATTTATATAAACATGACCAACAAGGTAAGTTATCTCAGTTAGTTCTAATCGTTAAAATAACGATTTGGTTTCACTTGAATTAAACAACATTTAATTTCATCGATTTATTCAATATATGAATATATAGCCAACTCACATGAAAAATCAACAACCATAGCACACACATTATAAATCTGACTTATATAAAATATAAGCAGGACAAACTAAGTGAGTAAACTCACCATGTTTTCCATTTGTCGAGATAACGACTGTTTTTAATTAAATTAAATTAGCATTTAATTTAACTGGAAATCCCCACGCTCAAATCTGTTCCATAATGAAGATCTCGTCAAGACTATTCCAACGTCCCCTCTCGAACTGCCTAGCAACCCACTAGAACCCCTCCATGCATGAAAACTCAAAACCCACGCTAGCTTCCAACAACGGAACCCCAAACTCCCGTGTCACGAAAGCAAGGATAATCATTGGAAAATAACACATAAACAGTAATAGCAGAACAGAAATATAGAAATACAGCAGATAATGTTTTTTTTTATACAATAAAATGTGAATTTTTATTGTTAACATATTTTCATTTCAAATCAATGAATATTTTTAATGTTTTCTTATATACAATAAAATGTGAATTTTTATTGTTAATATATTTTCATTTCAAATCAATGAATATTTTTAATGATTCATTTATCTTAAAAAATAAAAAAAATAAATGTGAAAACATTTTTATTTAAAAATGATCATTAGTTGAAATAAAAATGTGTTAACATTGAAATGACAACGGATTTCGCCCAGACCTAATCGATCGCTAAATTAACCAAGACCGTTCAAATCCCGTATTCGCTAACTTTAGGCATACAACACATCTGAACAAATAACAGAAGACTTTCATAAACATCATAATAATGTTACATCAGAGTACATAATATATTAGAGTACATTGAAATATAATACAACGGAAGATTAATTTACAGTAAATGTAATACAATGCAACAGAAACAAATAAACTAACATAACGGAAGACTATCAATGCTCTGGACACAACTTTAAACTTCGATCCAGAATCCTGCTCAATATATCTGTAAAATAAGATACTCTACTGCCTATGTGGAAATAAGGGCACCCCATTTTGCAAGTGAAAACAAACTACGAGTCAGTCATGGGACTGGTATGAGAAATCTTTCTTAACTTATCTAACAATAAGGCTAACCACATGACCATGCCGCTAACGCAGAATAAGTTTACTCCATTGGATTGCCAGTGCATAAACAACAACCATAAATAAACATATGGGTATACAATTCATCAATCAATATGAAATTCCTTAATCTTCCCATTTAGGCTTAATCCCTAAACTTAGATTTCAAAATCCAATTCACTTTATAGAAATTATTTCCTTGGACTTTATTTCCCGAATTCTTTTATTTCAAATCATTTGAAATACATATCTAGCTTTTATTAAAGTAGATTTCACTTCGGGATCTCAAAAACAAAACATTTGGAAATATGAATTCCAAAACGTAACAATGTATACAAACAAGTATGCAACCAAATATCGGTCGTGTTCCCTCAGACAAGGCTGTACGTGCCTTAACCAATATTTATATGTGCATCTAACAGCTACACTAACGATGCACCATCCCACCTATGGGGGAGAACATACACCGTCCTCCACTTTTAGTCACTCTCGGGTCATCCGATCTCTAGCCACATACTTGCTAAATCATTTTATATCCCCAAGTAGGGAAAATCATTTCACAACATAATAATCACAAGTACTTTCAAATCTATATAGATTTCCACTTCCAAAACATTTCGAAATTATCGGGTATAGCCCTCGAAATCCTTTCTGCTTTATAAAACATTCTCTGTCCAAAATCGGGAATACTATTCTTTTTACTTAAGGAATCTCGTTTCAAAATCATTTATTAAATTTTGATATAAACAGCATCACTAAACACCTTATAGTCAAATCGTGAAGTGTTTCACAAGTTGTTAGCACATGGATATTTTTACCCAACCTAATGCTAAATGTAAAAGCACATTTTGCTCATAAACTGGTCGAGCACAATCCAAACAGCTAATCCATCACAATCAATATCAGCAACCAAGTGTATTTGGTTTTATCACATTTCATGTTACGATAAAAGAGTATTTTGCTGTTTACACATTTTCTACATTTCATATGCATACAACAAAAAGAATATTTTATTGTTTTTAATTCCTATGTTCATATGACAAATAAAAAGTAATTTTATTTGTGTAACACTTTCTATGTTTTCCAACGACAAATAAAAAGAGTATTTTATTTGTATACACAATTCTATCTTTCTAATGACAACTAAAAAGAGTATTTTATTTGCATACGTGTTTTCTACTTTTCTAATGACAAATAAAAAGAGTATTTTATTTGTATACATGTTTTTGTACATTTCTAATGATAAAACAAAAGAGTATTTATTTGTCATAACATGTTTTACATTTCTAATGTATAAATAAAAAGAAAATTTATTTGCTACATGCTTTATGTCTCTAATGTCAAATAAAAGAAGAATTTAATTTACATGTCATTTTCTATGTCTAATGACAAATAAAAGAAATTTTTTATTTACATGACATTTTCTATGTCGCTAATGACAAATAAAAGAAGATTTTTATTTGCATAACAATTCTATTTTTAAACATGGCAAATAAAAAGGAACATTTATATTGGTAAACAAATTTCTATCTTTACCATGACAAATAAAAATGTGAATTTTTACTTGTACATAAATTTCTACCTTTAACATAACAAATAAAAATGTGAATTTTTATTTGTATACAATTTCAACATAAACATGACAAATAAAAATGGTATTTTTATTTGTATACAAATTCTATTTTTAACACGACAAATAAAAAAGAAGTATTTTTATTTGCATATAATTCTATTTAAACATGACAAATAAAAAGAAATATTTTTTATTTGTATACAATTTCTAATTTCAACATGACAAATAAAAAGAAATATTTTTATTTGCATACAATTTTATTTTTAACATGACGAATAAAAAGAAATATTTTTATTTGTATATAATTTCAATATTCAACATGACAAATAAAAATGAATATTTTTAGGGTATTGTTATTGACACTCCAACTATTGTTGCGGGGGGGTGTCATTTTTTAAAAACACTCCACTCTTTAAAAAATTGTTAAGGGGCTACACAAACATATTATTTCACACTACTCAATATTCCTGGATTGCCCCTTTAAATTATATTTTAAAAAAAATTATTCGATAAGGGAAACCGAATTTAAATAAGCAATTCGTCACCACTGCACCAAATGCAGCACGTAATCCATTATATATGAATTCGATAGTGTTATGTCAAAAATTAATAACCATTTCGGTGCATTGCCTCCATAATAATAAAATTGGCATATTTATGTCAATCAAAAAAAAAAATGTTCGATCTTATTCCCCCACAAACGATTATCCTTTAGGGTTAATTTTTTTTTTGATATATGCGAATCGAAAAAAAATTACTACGGGCCTTGCAATATTTGTTAAGCTAAATTACCATTATTTGTTGTGGGGCTAAATGGATAATAAGGTAAAATTACATTTATTTGTTAAGGGGCTACTTTTATAATTGGTACTCCCCTTAACAATTTTTGAAGAAAAAAAAATTAGTCCCCCCCTTAACAAAATTTGGAGTGTCAATAACAATGCCCTATTTTTATTTGTGTACAAACCTATTTTAATATAACAAATAAAAATGATATTTTTATTAGTATACAAATCTATTTTAACATAACAAATAAAAGGGGATATTCTTATTTGTATACAATTTCAATGTTTAGTCATGACAAATAAAAATGAATTGTAACAACCCGTATTTTGAATAACATGTTATAACGTAAATCAAGGCAGAATTAAATTCTAAAATCTGAATCAAGGGAAACGGGTTGTGCCATTGCGTTCGTCTCGGAAAAATACGCGAAATAGAGTTCGAGTTTTCGAAAAACGGAGTCTGTATGACCAAGTTATGGCCCAATGAAGTTTTTAGAAAATTCCAAGCCCGAAAACAGTTCAAATTCGAATTCAGATTCGAACTTCAGCCAAAACAGGATGGGCGGAAATTTTCCCGCCCCAGGCAGGGTCGACCCAGGGGTCGACACCCCTGTCAACCCCCCCAAGGGGTCGACACCCATGTCGACCCAGGGGTCGACCCCCCCCCCCCTGTCGGACCAGTTTTTCTGGTGCACCATTTTGACATGTTGGGTCTTGTTCTGGAAGTTTCTGACGGGAGTGGATGGCTCAGATTCGACTTAGGGTTAATCCTATGGTCTAAACTACCCCTAATCTCTATAAAAGGACCCCTAGACCTAGCCTAAACCCTCATTAATCATTCCTACAACTAAATCCTGCCCAAATGTTCACTAATCATGGCCTCCACCTTCTTCATGAGAGCATGAGTGTCTCAAATCAATCTATGTCATAAAGAAGCCATCTTTCTTAAGTAAAAGAGCCATCTTTCTTTGTCTTTGGGGTTATTCCTTCTTGTTCTCAAGTCTTGAAGTGGAGTTTATCGTCTTTGGTTGCAGATTTGCTAGTGTGTCTTCGTCTCAATCTTATTTTATATTAATTCTAGTCTTCATAGCATTGTAAGCCATATACTACTCTTAGAATCTAACTATGAAGTTAAATGTGACATGTTGCAAGTTTGAGTTTGGGCCTAAGTATGATTTGTGCTTTGATTCTATCATGTTATGCATAGATTTATTCTATGCATGTTTGTAAAGCTATCACCTTGACTTTGTGCATAGAAAACTATGAACTTTGATCCTATCATGTTATGCATAGATGCATGTTTGTAAAGCTATCACCTTGACTTTGTGCATAGAAAGCTATGACCTTTGATTTGGAATGTTGCATTATGCAACATGAGAACTCTCATAACCTTCATGATAACTTGCATATAATGTTATATGCGAACTTCAAGTCATCGTCCTATGTCATTTATGATCATGTTTCACCTATTTGCTAAAGTTTGATATCATGCATGTTTTGAGGCTTATAATGTAATATGCGAGTTTATGAACACATTTTGCCTCATATGCCACCATGTTTAACTTGTGGCCAAACCTTAACCCCTTATGCTATTATGCATGCTTGTGGCCAAATCACCCTTATGCTAGTGTGCATGCTTGTCGCCAAATCACCCCTATGTTATTTGATATGTTTGACGCCAAGTCACCTTTTATGCTATCGTACATGTTGAGGCCATATGCTAGTATGTTGAACCCCTTTTGGCCTCAAATATCACCATGTTTGACTTGTGATAGACTTTGCCACCTTATGCCCACCTTGTCATATAGTTATGTTCCCTCTTTGATCTATTTGCGTTGATGCGAATTTACGTGCGATGGGAATACGTTATGGGTAGTAGGGCAAACTTGAATAACATGAGAACATGACTTGAAAATATGACATGAAAGTTTGACATGTGTTTATGCTTGAAAACACGAACGTGGACATGACATGTAGAAAACATGAAAGTGGCCAACTCGAGGTTGGGTTGAGTTTGTAGCATAAATCTACCCGGAACCGACCGGCTTAACTAGTGGCTACAAACAATAGGACCCAATGTGAGTAGTTGGTCATATCGCGCTTAAAACCCGAGGTTAGACTAGGTTGTGGTGTAAAGCTACCCGGACCCGCCTGGCATAACTAGTAACCACAACAAATTCTAATGTGAGAGGTTGGGGTGCATTTAGTTAATTAATGCCACATGGTAGGGTTAAGTCATGAACTACTTGAATATACTTAACCAATTAAACACGATGGATTGGTAGGGTTAAGTCATGAACTACTTGAATATACTTAACCAATTAAACACGATGGATTGGTAGGGTTAAGTCATGAACTACTTGAATATACTTAACCAATTAAACACGATGGATTGGTAGGGTTAAGTCATGAACTACTTGAATATACTTAACCAATTACACCCGATGTATTGATAGGGTTAAGTCATGAACTGCTTGAATACACTTAACCAACTCAATACATGGTTAGGATAGGGTTAACCACACTTAACCCACTTGAAAACCTAGTTACGTGGTCCTTTTCAGCAGTAACCAACTTCGAAGTATCATGGGTACCCTGGACTAGGCTAGGGTGGGGCACGATTACTGGACTGATTGTAAGAGACCAAAAGAGACGGCTGAAGGGTGCACCGGTTGTTCAGGCGGACCATGGTCGTGCACATTAAGTCTGGAGTTGAACATGGGCACCAGTAGGTTTAGACTGTGCATGCTTGAATTGTGTCTGTGGTTTACACCTTAGGGCAGGATACACCCTAGGGTGGACCTAGCACAGTTAACTACAATCCATGATTAAGCCGTATGACACCGATACACGATGAGTTAGGCTTTTAGGGAGCCGATCGACTAGACCGAGTAGTTGGACCTTGATTTAGGTCACCTCATGATATTGGGCCAGCTTTGGGCCAAGGGATCATTTCTTGTTTATACTTGACATGGATTGGAATACTAGTACACACCTGGTGCAACTTAACCTTGTATATGCGATGCCACACTTGATCTATCTTGTTAACTTTTCACCATGCCAGTTATCACCCTACAGCTCATCCCTGTTTTACATGTTCAGTTAACTTTATTAGTTTTTATACTAATAGTAGATAGGACTTACCAGTCTTTTTGACTGACCTGTTTTCTTTCGCCTCTTTTTCTTCCGTCCCCCCCCTAGGTTTACAGGGTGGGAACACTAGTACCTAGCTTGGATCTTTAGCTGCTTTTTGGATAGCTCATGTACGGTTTGGACTTGAGCTCGCTATGGCTTTCTTCTACCTTAGGGATAGTTTACTTTATGTTATTTCCAGTTTTCAGTTTATGTTTTTCTAGACTTTGTTTTGTGGAAAATAATGACTCAGTACTTTGATGTAACTTGACTATGGTTTTGAAATACTTGTTTTATCCGCTGCTTTATTTACTCTGTTTTTACTTATATGTTCTGTCTTGTGATATCTGCATGCATGTTTACCTCGTTTAACGCCCCTCCAAAGCTAGTTTCCTTGCAAGAGTGGCATTGGTGGAGGTGGGGTGTTATATTTACTATCAGAGCATAAGGTTTACAAGATCTGAGCAAAAGGTTTTTAAAACTTACCTTTTAAAAACTATTTTCAAAACCAATTAAGTATTTTCCAAGAAAAGTCTAGTTTATTTTAAAAGGCTATTCCCCAAAAGCCATTAGCACTAGCCTTTGTTTCCTCGTTCTCAATCTACCTTTTTCTTCGTTTCAGTATGGCCGATAATTTTGCCATTCTGGAGGGCGTACCAGTACCTATTTGGTTTAGAAGGTACATGGAGGCAAGGGCGAATGGAGCCGGCCCCACGAACATTCCTCCTCCTTCCCCCGTCGCTAACATTTCTCCTCCTCCCGTAGCTGAGGTTCCTCCTCCTCCTCAGTATCCACAAGTGGATTTCGCGAAGATTTGCAAAGACTTTAAGGCGATGGGTTGCAAGAATTTTGTCGGAACGGAGACTTCTGTGGAGGCAAGAAACTGGTTAAAGGAAACTGAATACCTCTTTGCTATCTTTGATATAGAAGACCGTAGTAAAGTTCTGTTAGCGGTATGGTTATTGAAAGAGGAAGCTGCATATTGATGGGTAGTTACCACCACTACTAGGCCAATTCAGACTTGGGATGACTTTAGGAGAAGGTTTAGACTAAGGTTTCTATCATCGACAGAAGAGAACCTTCAGATGGAGAGGCTCCTATCTCTAAAGCAAGGGGACATGACAGTTAGGGAATACGTAGATATATTTAATCAACTTGCTCGGTTCGGTCTAGACTTGATTAACATAGCTCAGAAAAAGGCCCTACGCTTTGCTCTAGGATTGAATGAGCCATTGCGCGGTTTGGCCATGTCTCATATACCCATGGGGGCGACTTTCGAGAGTTTGGTGAATATGGCCCTGCTTCAAGAGGAAGATAAGGGTGGCAAGAAGGAGGTCAAGGCAAATGAGTCTCAAGGCGAGAAGGTAGATTCCGAGAAAGGAGACAAGAACAACAAGAAGGAAAACAAGGCCAACAACAACAAGGCAAAGGACACAAGGAAGTGCAACTTCTGTGGGATCACTGGGCACATAGCCAAAGACTGCAGGAAGAAGAAAAGGAAGTTGGGCGAATGCTTTCATTGTGGAAAGTCTGGACACTATAGTAAGGATTTTCCGAAAAAGCAAGGACAAGGGAAAAGGCAAATTCAGCAAGCAGGACCCTCTGGAGGGCAATTGCAGGCTCTACTCACTCTTCCAGCTTTTGATCGAGGTAGTGTTTCTATAGAAATTGATGTTTACATTTCTGATTTCCCTGTTCATACCTTGTTTGATTTTGGCACATCGCATAGTTTTATTTCTGATCCTGTTGAAAGTTTGCACCTAAGTACTAGTCTAGTTGAGAATCCCGTTAGTATTTCAAATCCAATTAGGGGTTCCGCCCATCTATCTGCAATTTGTATGGATTTGAAAATCTCTATCTTGAGCGTAGAATTCATGTGTAATGCATATGTCCTTAGGTTTATGGGATACGGGTTGATTTTGGGCATGGGTTGGTTGTCCGATTATGGAGCCATTCTTGACTTCGAACATAGGGTTGCGAGGCTCATGACTCGCCTCGGTAATACCCTCGAAAATATCGTGTGACCTTTAGGGTCCGTCATGATTAGTTATCTAGAATCCCTTGGCACTTTTTGGAAATCTGTAATCCAATCGAGTAGTGTTCGCCACTAGGGCGGATGGTCCATTCCGCTTAAGCACGGGTTATAGAAATCACCCTAGTAAGAACATTTGGCAATGTGGAGTGGCAGTTGTTTTCAAGAGATAGTTATTTTGCGTGGAATACCATATGGTATGTAAACGAGATCCAGGATTCACTAACGAATTTTGTAAAGCTTGCATGAAACCATGAGCACGCAGTTGTAGCCAAGTATTTTTAGGAAAAGAGTAAGTGGATGTGGAACGAGAGGCAACGGTGAAATGAGTTCTAACTCACATTTTGGAAATAAGAATTAAGAGCTACGAAATTTTGGAGTTAAAAGACGGTCAAGGCACGATGGGATTAAGTACAAGAAAATGCAGCTTAGAAGATTGAAGACTAGATGCGCGCATTATATCTCTTTCTAAGAGTATATCCTTGATCCCTATTATTCTGTAGAGCTTACTCGCATGTTATCTTTTAAGTATATCCTCTCGGTCCTATTCTCAATCCTAGCTCTGTTACAAACCCCATAAGGAGTATGACTCGCCTGTTTGTGATTTATAGTTGGGGTGAAGATGTCCATTAAGATGACCAAACTATTTGGGCTTTATGGTTATGGGTCATAGTTGATAGACTTACGAAGAGTGCTCATTTTATTCCAATAAAGAACAATAGGACTGTATCAAGTTTAGCATCTGTTTATCTTCGAGAGATAGTGCGATTGCATGGAGTTCCTTCTAGCATAGTTAGCGATCGTGACCCAATTTTCACTAGCCAGTTCTAGAATATTTTGCAAGAAGCGATGGGTACGCGGTTGAGTCTAAGTACAGCCTATCACCCCAGACGGATGGCCAAACCGAAAGGGTGAATAGAGTGCTAGAAGATCTTTTGAGGCTTTGTGTTCTTGACTTTGGTGGTACTTGGAAAGACCACCTTCCTCTTGTAGAGTTTGCTTATAATAACAGCTACCAAGCAAGCATAGGAATGACACCATTTGAAGCTTTGTATGGGAGGCCGAGCAAGTCACCAACATGTTGGTGGGAGACGACGGATAAGCTTATACTTTGGCCTGATATGATACAGGACACGTCCGAGAAAGTTGAATTGGTGAGAAGACGGATGAAAGCGTCCCAAGATAGACATAAATCCTATGCTGACAAGCGAAGGACAGATTTGGAATTCGAAGTTGGAGATATGGTTTTCGTGAAGGTTTCTCCTTTGCGTAATGTGGTACGTTTTGGAGCAATTGGGAAACTGGCACCAAGGCTTGTAGGACCCTTCCCTATCATAGAGAGAATTGGGAAGATGGCTTATAAGGTGCAATTGCCCGAGAAGATGGCCGGAGTGCATAATGTCTTTCATGTCTCGCATCTCCGAAAGTGCCTACATGAGTCCGCTGAGGTGGCTGAACCAAGCATTCTTGAAGACGTGGAGGTAGAGAAAGAGGCAACCTTGAGGAGAGCTCCGATTCGTATCTTGGGAACAGAGATCAAGAAGTTAAGGAATCGAGAAGTCGAATTGGTGAAAGTTCAGTGGAGTGAAGCCGATGAAGACGAAACTTGGGAAACCGAGGAGAAGATGCGTGGGCTTTATCCATTCCTTTTTGAGAGCACATTCTCAATCTCCTTTCCTATTCAGCATATCTTTCTTTCGCTATCCATGTTTATCTGGTTATCTCGTTAACCTTGTCATGAGAACCTTAGGTAGAAACCCTTTGGATGAAACATGTATTTGAAACATGTTATGCTTGATGTTTGCAAGTGGTTGTAAGTGTTTGCAAGTGGATACTCGTGGATGCATGATACACGTTAGGCACTAAGATCGGCTCACACACTTTCATACCGCATATGCATGAGTGTTTATGCTTATTCATGGATGAAACTTGTATGCTATCACATGGATGTTGCATATGGATGGATGTTATGTGCACTCATATAGAGATTATGAATTATGTTAGGAATTTGCATACATATGGACTCATTTCACTAACATACTTTGCATTAAGGAGGTTTACTGAATCGGTAACCGCCTGATTTTTGCATTAGATAAGTACATATACACACACCTTTGCATATGTTCATACAGCATTTAGAATCTTTTAAGGACAATGACTGCTCGTGGATGATGTTTTGAGTAGATGGATGATGGATGGTAGGATACGTTCTTCCTAACCTGAAGATTTCGGGGATGAAATCCTTTAAGGTGGGGAGAATGTAACAACCCGTATTTTGAATAACATGTTATAACGTAAATCAAGGCAGAATTAAATTCTAAAATCTGAATCAAGGGAAACGGGATGAGCCATTGCGTTCGTCTCGGAAAAATACGCGAAATAGAGTCCGAGTTTTCGAAAAACGGAGTCTGTATGACCAAGTTATGGCCCAATGAAGTTTTCAGAAAATTCCAAGCCCGAAAACAGTTCAAATTCGAATTCAGATTCGAACTTCAGCCAAAACTGGATGGGCGGAAATTTTCCCGCCCCAGGCAGGGTCGACCAAGGGGTCGACACCCCTGTCGACCCCCCCCCAATGGGTCGACACCCATGTCGACCCAGGGGTCGACCCCCCCTGTTGGACCAGTTTTTCTGGTGCACCATTTTGACATGTTGGTTCTTGTTCTGGAAGTTTCTGACGGGAGTGGATGGCTCAGATTCGACTTAGGGTTAATCCTATGGTCTAAACTACCCCTAATCTCTATAAAAGGACCCTTAGACCTAGCCTAAACCCTCATTAATCATTCCTACAACTAAATGCTTCCCAAATGTTCGCTAATCATGGCCTCCACCTTCTTCATGAGAGCATGAGTGTCTCAAATCAATCTATGTCATAAAGAAGCCATCTTTCTTAAGTAAAAGAGCCATCTTTCTTTGTCTTTGGGGTTATTCCTTCTTGTTCTCAAGTCTTGAAGTGGAGTTTATCGTCTTTGATTGCGGATTTGCTAGTGTGGCTTCGTCTCAATCTTATTTTATATTAATTCTAGTCTTCATAGCATTGTAAGCCCTATACTACTCTTAGATTCTAACTATGAAGTTAAATGTGACATGTTGCAAGTTTGAGTTTGGGCCTAAGTATGATTTGTGCTTTAATTCTATCATGTTATGCATAGATTTATTCTATGCATGTTTATAAAGCTATCACCTTGACTTTGTGCATAGAAAACTATGAACTTTGATCCTATCATGTTATGCATAGATGCATGTTTGTAAAGCTATCACCTTGACTTTGTGCATAGAAAGCTATGACCTTTGATTTGGAATGTTGCATTATGCAACATGAGAACTCTCATAACCTTCATGATAACTTGCATATAATGTTATATGCGAACTTCTAGTCATCGTCCTATGTCATTTATGATCATGTTTCACCTATTTGCTAAAGTTTGACATCATGCATGTTTTGAGGCTTATAACGTAATATGCGAGTTTATGAACACATTTTGCCTCATATGCCACCATGTTTAACTTGTGGCCAAACCTTAACCCCTTATGCTATTATGCATGCTTGTGGCCAAATCACCCTTATGCTAGTGTGCATGCTTGTCGCCAAATCACCCCTATGCTATTTGATATGTTTGAGGCCAAGTCACCTTTTATGCTATCATACATGTTGAGGCCATATGCTAGTATGTTGAACCCCTTTTGGCCTCAAATATCACCATATTTGACTTGTGATAGACTTTGCCACCTTATGTTCACCTTGTCATATAGTTATGTTCCCTCTTTGATCTATTTGCGTTGATGCGAATTAATGTGCGATGGGAATACGTTATGGGTAGTGGGGCAAACTCGAATAACATGAGAACTTGACTTGAAAATATGACATGAATGTTTAACATGTGTTTATGCTTGAAAACACGAACGTGGACATGACATGTAGAAAACATGAAAGTGGCCAACTCGAGGTTGGGTTGAGTTTGTAGCATAAATCTACCCGGAACCGACCGGCTTAACTAGTGGTTACAAACAATAGGACCCAATGTGAGTAGTTGGTCATATCGCACTTAAAACCCGAGGTTAGACTAGGTTGTGGTGTAAAGCTACCCGGACCCGCCCGGCTTAACTAGTAACCACAACAAAGTCTAATGTGAGAGGTTAGGGTGCATTAAGTTAATTAATGCCACATGGTAGGATTAAGTCATGAACTACTTGAATATACTTAACCAATTCAACACGATGGATTGGTAGGGTTAAGTCATGAACTACTTGAATATACTTAACCAATTAAACATGATGGATTGGTAGGGTTAAGTCATGAACTACTTGAATATACTTAACCAATTAAACACGATGGATTGGTAGGGTTAAGTCATGAACTACTTGAATATACTTAACCAATTACACCCGATGTATTGATAGGGTTAAGTCATGAACTGCTTGAATACACTTAACCAACTCAATACATGATTAGGATAGGGTTAACCACACTTAACCCACTTGAAACCCTAGTTACGTGGTCCTTTTCAGTAGTAACCAACTTCGAAGTATCATGGGTATCCTGGACTAGGCTAGGGTGGGGCACGATTACTGGACTGATTGTAAGAGACCAAAAGAGGCGGCTGAAGGGTGCACCGGTTGTTCAGGCGGACCATGGTAGTGCACATTAAGTCCGGAGTTGAACATGGGCACCAGTAGGTTTAGACTGTGCGTGCTTGAATTGTGTTTGTGGTTTACACCTTAGGGAAGGATACATCCTGGGGTGGACCTAGCACAGTTGACTACAATTCATGATTAAGCCGTATGACACCGATACACAACGAGTTAGGCTTTTAGGGAGCCGATCGACTAGACCGAGTAGTTGGACCTTGATTTAGGTCACCTCATGATATTGGGCCAGCTTTGGGCCAAGGGATCATTTCTTGTTTATACTTGACATGGATTGGAATACTAGTACACACCTGGTGCAACTTAACCTTGTATATGTGATGCCACACTTGATCTACCTTGTTAACTTTTCACCATGCCAGTTATCACCCTACAGCTCATCCCTGTTTTACATGTTCAGTTAACTTTATTACTAATAGTAGATAGGACTTACCAGTCTTTTTGACTGACCTGTTTTCTTTCGCCTCTTTTTCTTCCGTCCCCCCCCCCCCCAGGTTTACAGGGTGGGAACACTAGTACCTAGCTTGGATCTTTAGCTGCTTTTTGGATAGCTCATGTACGGTTTGGACTTGAGCTCGCTATGGCTTTCTTCCACCTTGGGGATAGTTTGCTTTATGTTATTTCCAGTTTATGTTTTCTAGACTTTGTTTTGTGGAAAATAATGACTCAATACTTTGATGTAACTTGACTATGGTTTTAAAATACTAGTTTTATCCGCTGCTTTATTTACTGTAATGGCGCGTTTTGTTAGCTATCGAATAATTAATTTATTTAATTATTTATATATCGATTTGGTGACATCGATAACTTAAAGTACAACGTTCGAACTTATAATTTATAATTATAATTAAAACGAACATGAAAATGTCATGGCAGTTCGCAATTTGACGATTCGAACTTCAACTGAATGTACAGGATTTCATTTTAAGCCGGATTTCGGTGAAACAAGAAACGTGTGGAGCTGGTGGGGGTATATCTTTCTAGTGGAAGAGAAAAATCGGGATTTCGTCGTGTAGATTTTGATTCATGTCCAAATCAAATGTTGAAATAGTCGCTATAGAATTGTTTATCGACCGTATCGGTTTATTCGTTATAACTAGAGATCGGGTTTGAATTTAGACAAGGTCCTTTTGGGAAGTAGTGATAATTTAATTTTTAGAAATTTATGGAAATTTTTAATTAATTTAATATGCGACTTTTTATTTGGGGTATTTCGCACCCTGTAATCAACATTTTGAGGTTTCAAAATATGAGTTAATCTACCGGTATTATTATATTTTTCGGGTCATGACACCTTGCTCATCAAAATGGTATGTTTATATCTGTCTGTAGCAGTTCGTAAAAACTTCACTTTGAAGTAATGCATATCCATACCACAACAACTCAAAAATGTGTACCACTTCTTTGCCATTGAGAAAACCCAAAAACGTGTACCAATTCTTTGCCATTGAGAAAACCCAAAAACGTATACCATTTCTTAGCCACTGATATTTGGAAAATCTATATATAATATATAGATACGATGGTTCCCTGTACCCTTTCTTAGCCATTCCCTGTTCCTCCTTCTGAAACCCATTCGCCATTTTCTTTCTGGAAAACAATATACAAAAGGACTCCATTTTCGTTTATTCCTTTCTGGCTTCAAAAGAATCCCAAGAGCAAACTTGAAACCCAAAATAGAAAACAAAGTAAACAATAAAAAGTAGAAAAGAAAGGGAGAAACGCGAGTAGAAGGGGGCCGTCCAGTTTTGTGTTGGGTTTGGCAGGTTGCGTTTAAATGGGAAGTGGTGTTCTTCTGGGGTACTTGTACAGGCGGGAAGGAGTACCTGGTGTCAAACGGGTTGTAGTTGTACATGGGGAGAGAGAAGGTGCGAAGGTTGCATTGCCCTGTTGGGATTGTTATGAAGGGAATCATGAAGTTTAATGTAATGATGAACTCGGTTTGTAAAGAGGTTCGGAAATAGCAGGAAAGTGAGGGGAGTTTGTGTACAGTTCGATATGCATGGAGGACGTAATGAATGCAGAAGGTTCGGGCACGTTTGTTTTGAGTGACTGGATGCGGAATTTTGGGTTAATGGATGATGAACAGGAGCTGCTCACGCCATGTATATTTGTAGAAGAAGTGAAGGGTCGTTAGGTGCCTGTGGAGCGTGTGTCAGTAGAGGAAGTTTCGCACCTTGGTGCATTTAGTGATGGAGTTCGACACTGGGTTGTGTCGCCAGCTACAGGGGAAGCCGAGGTCGCGGCTGAGCTATTCAGGAGATCGAGCAGGAGCAAACGGTGATGGTTGGATAGGGTTCGCGAAGAGAAAGGGTTTGGTGGTGCTGGCGCTTGGAAAAGATGGACGGAGGGAGAGAAACCGTCGGTCAATGGTGCAGTCAAAATGGAGTTGGAGTTTGAGGACCGATCTGTTTGAACGCTGAAAGAAGGAAGGAGGGTTTATACGGGTGCGGGTTTGTTTTGTTGGGCCAACATGGTTCGAAAACGGGTAAAGCCCAAATCAAGATTTAATTAAGTTTTTATTTATTTAAATAATCGTATAGCTTATAATGTCAATAACTTATCCATATGAGGTCAGAATCGAGAACCGTAAGTTGCGTTAGGATCGTATGGACGGACACTACACAATGAGACTGACCGCAAGTCCATCAGAGCTCGTTACAATTTATGGCGAAATAAATTGTCCGTCGCAGTCAAATGAACGCAAACCGTTATTCAACGATTAAAGCGCAAAGGTGAGCAAAACTCACTAACTCTCCTCAGTTTATATTTTTATATAAACTGTGTTAAATGATTTGATTGTTGTGTATTGATAGTTTGGACTGTTAAATAGATTTGATTGAAACATAGATATAGTTATATATATAAACGACAATCAAATATTGATTCAGTTCATCAGTATATTTCATGTTGGAATAAAATTGATGTATATTTTATTGTGTAACATCTGTGGATGCAGGGAAACAGGTTGGAGGAATCCGACTGGATTCCTCAACATTTATTTTACCGATTTTCATATATTGTGATATATGATGTGTTATGAAATCTGTTATCGATTTCATATGTTTGAATGATACCGATCATTGTTATACGACACGTTAAAAACCGTAGGTGATACTAGAATGTAAAAAGGGAATTTTCAATGTTTATATTGAAAATAAATCTTATTTATAAAATCGATAGGATTTTATAAAATGAAAACATTTATTTATTTTAGGAAATAAATAAAGGAACATTTATTTAGATTATAAATAAATGGAATAAAGGAATATTTATTTTAGGAAATAAAGAAAGGAACATTTATTTAGATTTATAAGAAAATGGAATAAAGGAATATTTATTTAGGGAATAAAGAAAGGAACACTTGTTCGGAAAATAAATAGAATTATACAAGGATAGATTTAAACACGTGCTTCGCACACAAGTATAACACGATATGGATTTTAAGGAGATATTGTAGAAGTAGGAATTATAACCAGAGTGTGATAAGAGGATTAAACAAAGTAATTGGTTAGGTTAACCAAAGCAAGTTAGTTGAGTTAAACAAAGTAATTTGTTAGGTTAACCAAAGCAAGTTGGTCAAGTTAATCAAAGTAGTTGGTTAAGTTAACCAAAGTAAATTAGTTAAGTTAAACTAATTGGTAAATCAAAGTGAATTAGTTGCGTCAAACTAAGTGACTTAGTTAAGTTAAACAAATTTGTAAATCAATGTGAATTAGTTGCGTCAAACTAAGTGAATTAGTCAAGTTAAACTAATTGGTTAATCGAAGTAAATTAGTTGGGTTAATCAAAGTGAATTAGCTGAGTTAAACTAAGTAAATCGGTTAAAGTTAATCAAAGGGAATTAACTCTAAGTTAAACTGAGTGGATTTGTTCAGTTAATCAAGACGAGTTAACCAGTTAGGTTAAACCAGTTGAGTTGACCAGTTAGAGTTAACCAGTTAGAGTTAATCTGTTAGAGTTAACCAGTTGAGTTAACCAGTTGAGTTAACCAGTTAAAGTTGACCAGTTACAGTTGACCAGTTAGAGTTATCCAAGTAGAGTTATCGAATATAGTATATTCGAGGGAAGTGTAATCGAATATAGTTTATTCGAGTGGAGAAATCAAATGTTATTCATTTGAGAAGAGTTATCGAATATAGTTTATTCGAGTGGAGAAATCAAATGTTATTCATTTGAGAAGAGTTATTGAATATAGTTTATTCGAGTGGAGAAATCAAATGTTATTCATTTGAGAAGAGTTATCGAATATAGTTTATTCGAGTGGAGAAATCAAATGTTATTCATTTGAGAAGAGTTATCGAATATAGTTTATTCGAGAGGAGAAATCAAATGTGATTCATTTGGGAAGAGTTATCAAATATTATTTATTTGAAGAGTAGTTATCGAATATTGGTTATTCGAAGTTAGTTAATCCAAAGGAGCTATTCGAAGATAGTTAATCCAAAGGAGTTATTCGAAGTTAGTTAATCCAAAGGAGTTATTCGAAGTTAGTTAATCCAAAGGAGTTATTCGAAGTTAGCTAATCCAAAGGAGTTATTCGAAGTTAGTTAATCCAAAGGAGTTAGTCGAAGAGTTAATCGAATATAGTTATTCGAAAGAAGGTGTTAATCGAATATAGTTATTCGAGTAAAGTTAAAAGAGTTAATCGAATTTAGTTATTCGAAATGAGTTATTCGAATTAGGTATTTGAATAGAGTTAAACACATTAGAGTAATTAGAATTACTTATTCAAATAGGGTTAAACACGTAAGAGTTAATTGAATATTAGTTATTCAATTAGAGTTAAATCGAATTTAGTTATTCGAAAGGAGTTAATCAATTTGAGTTAAGTTAACCGATTTGAATTAAGTTGAATCGAAATGGAGTAAATCGATTAGAATTAAGTTAATCGAGTTAGAGTAAATCGAATATTGGTTATTCGAAGGTAAGTTATTCGAATTAGTTATTCGAAGGAGTTAATCAAATGAGTTGATCCAAAGGAGTTAGTCGAATATTGTTATTCGAATAGAGTTAAAGGAGTTATCGATTTTAGTTTGATCGAAAGGAGTTATCGATTAGTAAATCGAAAGGAGATTTTCGAATATAGCATATTCGAAAGAAAGAGATCGAATATTGTTTATTCGAAAGAGAGAGATTTCGAATATGAGTTATTCGAAGAGAGATAATCGAATATAGGTTATTCGAAGAAGAGTTAATCAAATAGAGATTACTCGAAAGAGAGTAATACGTCGAATTCAATTATATCGAATTGGGGAAAGTACTATTTACTTTCCAGGGTTTAAATCAAGATTTAGTTATTGATTTAGAAATTAGGTGTCTGTTAAATTATTCGAGTTAGGAGATAAAGTTATAATTTAGGTTAGACATTGCAGAAGTAGGAATTATAACGTTATAGTTATAATCAAACGTTGTCATATAAGAAGTAGATTCGTAACCTGAATCCGAGAATTTGCATGAACAGATGATTGGAAAAAGTGAGTGACGAGCTTCATCTATTTCACAGTAAAGGACGTTGTTAAATTAAGGTCTGAGAGGTAAATATACCCCAACTTGATTGACTTCAGAATTGACAAAGGAATAGTTGTGGTTCGATAGAAAAGGTTGATTTGAAATATAGTTAAGTAATAAGCGATTAATGGATTAAGCGTAACGATGTTTTATACAACGTTCATTTGAAATCCGTAAATGAGTTTTGGAAACGTTTTCCAAATATAGTCAGATATGTTTTCTAAACATAGAAAATGAAATGTTTTCATGATAAGAATTTAAGAAATAGAGTTAAGCAAATTCAGAAACTAACTGGAGAGGGTAAGTTGAACGGTTTTCTAAGTGACGATCGGATGTTGGTTTCGACCTTCCGGATTGATACTTAGAGAATTGTTCTCATACTAGTTACAGTTAGGGACTGATAGTTGCGAAATAATAGTGATGTGAAAATAAGCTACGGAAATGTTTTCCCATGATTAATAACATATATTTTCTAAATATATGAAATAAGGAAATATGAACATGTGATGATTGATCGATCGAATTTCCATTTGGAAATAAGATCGTTGTTTGTACACCGACATGTTTTCATTTGATAGTTGAATCACAGACTATCAAAGTTTTTACCATTTTAACGTTGTTAATATGGAGAGACCGGTTGGATTATTATCCAAAGAACCACTCTGTATTGGCATAAGCGTTGCGAGCAATATCTGCCAAAGATAAATTGAAGACGGAGTAAAGTGCAAGGGCTGTTGTATAAGTCTTAGATAACAGTGACTAAGATGGATATACTGAATAGTGCCTTCGGTTTGTCCAGTCCCTGGACAACGTATATGGAAGAAGGTCTGACAGAGTATATCCAATGGATCGCGTAAGTTGATCTGTTCAAACGTATTCACGTTTGGTGGCGGAGGAATTCGTTTCTCTTAGCTATATACCCGTGTTATTTTTGGATAAGTCAATTTGTGATTTGGCGGGTATGACGATGTGGCATTCAAAGTGAATGGTGATCAGATGTTCTGAAGATAGACGTAGCTTCTAGCCTCACACCGGGAAGTAACAAAAGTTGGGCTAGGCAGCATGGCTAGTTGGGTCATCCCCAAGCAGGGTGTATTGTCACCGATCTAGAGAATATTCATATTTATACTTCTTTTTGATTCTGTATCTTCGGATGACGGTTTGATGGCCTACAACCGTGGTGGCAATATATTCGCGACACTCAAGCTAAATGAGTGAGCGGTCATGTGTGGCCGGGTTGCAAGACGTTCTTGTTGAACCCTGAGTGTATCACCTCTAGAGTACACTATTCAGAAGGTGCTCCCATACCTTGTCTGGTTGGAATCCATTCTCCGATAAGAGCCCTGCGGTTTATGATTTTATACTATGTATGTAGAATGTGAGATGCAAGCGTTTCTGCTAGATTGATACCTATTTGTACTTAGACATTATTATAATATCACAATGATATTGCTTGTCAAAGTTGTTCAGATACTCATAAGGGAAAAACCCGTTCCGTATTCACGGCGTGGTCTTATGAGATATCTTATACCTGTTTTAAACTATTTTTACTCATACCAGTCCCATGACTGACCCGGAGTTTACTTTGTTGTTCTCCCTAAACTCTTGGGTGCCTAAATTTGTACGGGCAGTCAAGTAGTCGGGATTTACAGATATACTTGGAGAGCTTAGAGCAGGAGGCTGCAAGATTTTATAGCTATAGTTATTTCCGCTGTGTTGTAAGTGTTGTACTCTGATAAGTGCTATTGTATATATATAACTGTTTACTTCAAAGTTATGTTATATATATTATATGTTATTCGTTCCGCTGTGAGATTCGTGTTACTCTGATGATTCTGATGTTCTTCTTCTTCTATTCTATTAGTTCTATCTTTTCTTTCTCACCCTCTACTTTCTTTCACTAACGTCCCGGAATTTCCGACTCTCGAGGAGTCGGAAATTTCCAGCCGTTACAGTTGGTATCAGAGCTTAAGTTAAGTGATTACCTTGGCTCTGTGGCATAACTCGATAGAGATGGGAATAGTAATATCCTAGATTGAGTTTGAGTGTATATATAGGAGCGCGTAATTGTTATTCAATATAAAATGGTTTTATATTGTGGAGACTCATTGGTTGAGTGGCTTATGAATTCTGGTCGATCAGTTGATCCACTGTATCGATAAGGGTTACTAAACACTCGAATACGATGAACCGTCATGGTATGTTTTGAAAGAGGGTAAATGAAATAATTTTTCCCAAAATATATTTGTTTATAGAAGAAATATATATCTTGAAATTATTATAGTATATTGATTGTGTTGGTTGTTATTATAATCGAATAAGATTATAAAAGGGTGAAATGGTTATAAATGACCAATCAGAATTCATATGAATGTAATATATGAAATAGTTTGAATTAAATATGAATTTAAATCAGAATTTGGAATTTAAAATAAGGAAATTTTAAGTTCCTGGGAGATTTTGAAAATGTTTTTCAAATTGAAAATGATATAGTATTGAACTCACTTCGATAGCTGGAAAATAGATTCTGATGATGAATCTAGACATCATCAGTGTTCATTTTCGAGTTCTAAGTGACGGATTACTACCAAAGGTTTTGTTTTTGAATTGTTTTGAGAAAAAAAGTTGTTTAGAAATTCAAAGGTTTTGAATTGGCATTATGATTTCAAATTGATTTGAAAGAAACCCAGGAACTTAAGTTCTGGAATTAAAATTTAACTAATGAAGTTAAATGAAATGAGATGGTAAAAATAAATTGAAATTTAACTTGAACCGAGTTAAATAAAATTGAATTGAGATTAGAGATAATCTAGAATGGAACCAAATTGATAAGTCAATAATTTGGAATTCGATATTAGAGTTCGAATGAAATTCGATTTGGATTTAAGGATATGAACTGATTGGAGATCAATTGGAATGGATAACATTGGTATATGTTGAAGTGGTAGCAGGTGCAAGGGATAGAGTTAAATGCCCGATAAAAAGGTACAAGTTTATATCATATATGAGTTTGGATTTTATGAGCCGAATTGGCAAGCCGCTTGGCTATTTTGATTTCCTTTTGGATTGGAGGAGGCCTAGAGAGGCGAGTTGTGGTTTGACATATTGGCCAATACAAAGGAGGTTATGGCAAAATTTTGCGAAAATTCCAAGCGTTAGAACATTCTCATGATTTATGGAAATTCAGTTAGCCAGAATGAATTAATAATTTAATTGAAAAATGAAATGGTCCAGTTGAAACTGGAGTTGAGAAGTAAACTAAAAGATATTTAAATCTAGTTAGTAGAGTTAGTAGCGTTTTTCTAACTTAGCAATTTCGAGGACGAAATTATTTTAAGGGGGGAAGTCTGTAATGGCGCGTTTTGTTAGCTGTCGAATAATTAATTTATTTAATTATTTATAAATCGATTTGGCGATATCGATAACTTAAAGTACAACGTTCGAACTTATAATTTATAATTATAATTAAAACGAACATGAAAATGTCGTGGCAGTTCGCAATTTGACGATTCGAACTTCAACTGAATGTACAGGATTTCATTTTAAGCAGGATTTCGGTGAAACAAGAAACGTGTGGAGCTGGTGGGGTATATCTTTCTAGTGGAAGAGAAAAATCGGGATTTCGTCGTGTAGATTTTGATTCATGTCCAAATCAAATGTTGAAATAGTCGCTATAGAATTGTTTATCGACCGTATCGGTTTATTCGTTATAACTAGAGATCGGGTTTGAATTTAGACAAGGTCCTTTTGGGAAGTAGTGATAATTTAATTTTTAGAAATTTATGGAAATTTTTAATTAATTTAATATGCGACTTTTTATTTGGGGTATTTCGCACCCTGTAATCAACATTTTGAGGTTTCAAAATATGAGTTAATCTACCGGTATTATTATATTTTTCGGGTCATGACACCTTGCTCATCAAAATGGTATGTTTATATCTGTCTGTAGCAGTTCGTAAAAACTTCACTTTGAAGTAATGCATATCCATACCACAACAACTCAAAAACGTGTACCACTTCTTTGCCATTGAGAAAACCCAAAAACGTGTACCAATTCTTTGCCATTGAGAAAACCCAAAAACGTATACCATTTCTTAGCCACTGATATTTGGAAAATCTATATATAATATATAGATACGATGGTTCCCTGTACCCTTTCTTAGCCATTCCCTGTTCCTCCTTCTGAAACCCATTCGCCATTTTCTTTCTGGAAAACAATATACAAAAGGACTCCATTTTCGTTTATTCCTTTCTGGCTTCAAAAGAAACCCAAGAGCAAACTTGAAACCCAAAATAGAAAACAAAGTAAACAATAAAAAGTAGAAAAGAAAGGGAGAAACGCGAGTAGAAGGGGGCCGTCCAGTTTTGTGTTGGGTTTGGCAGGTTGCGTTTAAATGGGAAGTGGTGTTCTTCTGGGGTACTTGCACTGGCGGGAAGGAGTACCTGGTGTCAAACGGGTTGTAGTTGTACATGGGGAGAGAGAAGGTGCGAAGGTTGCATTGTCCTGTTGGGATTATTATGAAGGGAATCATGAAGTTTAATGTAATGATGAACTCGGTTTGTAAAGAGGTTCGGAAATAGCAGGAAAGTGAGGGGAGTTTGTGTACAGTTCGATATGCATGGAGGACGTAATGAATGCAGAAGGTTCGGGCACGTTTGTTTTGAGTGACTGGATGCGGAATTTTGGGTTAATGGATGATGAACAGGAGCTGCTCACGCCATGTATATTTGTAGAAGAAGTGAAGGGTCGTTAGGTGCCTGTGGAGCGTGTGTCAGTAGAGGAAGTTTCGCACCTTGGTGCATTTAGTGATGGAGTTCGACACTGGGTTGTGTCGCCAGCTACAGGGGAAGCCGAGGTCGCGGCTGAGCTATTCAGGAGATCGAGCAGGAGCAAACGGTGATGGTTGGATAGGGTTCGCGAAGAGAAAGGGTTTGGTGGTGGTGGCGCTTGGAAAAGATGGACGGAGGGAGAGAAACCGTCGGTCAATGGTGCAGTCAAAATGGAGTTGGAGTTTGAGGACCGATCTGTTTGAACGCTGAAAGAAGGAAGGAGGGTTTATACGGGTGCGGGTTTGTTTTGTTGGGCCAACATGGTTCGAAAAAGGGTAAAGCCCAAATCAAGATTTAATTAAGTTTTTATTTATTTAAATAATCGTATAGCTTATAATGTCAATAACTTATCCATATGAGGTCAGAATCGAGAACCGTAAGTTGCGTTAGGATCGTATGGACGGACACTACACAATGAGACTGACCGCAAGTCCATCAGAGCTCGTTACAATTTATGGCGAAATAAATTGTCCGTCGCAGTCAAATGAACGCAAACCGTTATTCAACGATTAAAGCGCAAAGGTGAGCAAAACTCACTAACTCTCCTCAGTTTATATTTTTATATAAACTGTGTTAAATGATTTGATTGCTGTGTATTGATAGTTTGGACTGTTAAATAGATTTGATTGAAACATAGATATAGTTATATATATAAACGACAATCAAATATTGATTCAGTTCATCAGTATATTTCATGTTGGAATAAAATTGATGTATATTTTATTGTGTAACATCTGTGGATGCAGGGAAACAGGTTGGAGGAATCCGACTGGATTCCTCAACATTTATTTTACCGATTTTCATATATTGTGATATATGATGTGTTATGAAATCTGTTATTGATTTCATATGTTTGAATGATACCGATCATTGTTATACGACACGTTAAAAACCGTAGGTGATACTAGAATGTAAAAAGGGAATTTTCAATGTTTATATTGAAAATAAATCTTATTTATAAAATCGATAGGATTTTATAAAATGAAAACATTTATTTATTTTAGGAAATAAATAAAGGAACATTTATTTAGATTATAAATAAATGGAATAAAGGAATATTTATTTTAGGAAATAAAGAAAGGAACATTTATTTAGATTTATAAAAAAATGGAATAAAGGAATATTTATTTAGGGAATAAAGAAAGGAACACTTGTTCGGAAAATAAATAGAATTATACAAGGATAGATTTAAACACGTGCTTCGCACACAAGTATAACACGATATGGATTTTAAGGAGATATTGTAGAAGTAGGAATTATAACCAGAGTGTGATAAGAGGATTAAACAAAGTAATTGGTTAGGTTAACCAATGCAAGTTAGTCGAGTTAAACAAAATAATTTGTTAGGTTAACCAAAGCAAGTTAGTCAAGTTAATCAAAGTAGTTGGTTAAGTTAACCAAAGTAAATTAGTTAAGTTAAACTAATTGGTAAATCAAAGTGAATTAGTTGCGTCAAACTAAGTGACTTAGTTAAGTTAAACAAATTTGTAAATCAAAGTGAATTAGTTGCGTCAAACTAAGTGAATTAGTCAAGTTAAACTAATTGGTTAATCGAAGTAAATTAGTTGGGTTAATCAAAGTGAATTAGCTGAGTTAAACTAAGTAAATCGGTTAGAGTTAATCAAAGGGAATTAACTAAGTTAAACTGAGTGGATTTGTTCAGTTAATCAAGACGAGTTAACCAGTTAGGTTAAACCAGTTGAGTTGACCAGTTAGAGTTAACCAGTTAGAGTTAATCTGCTAGAGTTAACCAGTTGAGTTAACTAGTTGAGTTAACCAGTTAAAGTTGACCAGTTACAGTTGACCAGTTAGAGTTATCCAAGTAGAGTTATCGAATATAGTATATTCGAGGGAAGAGTAATCGAATATAGTTTATTCGAGTGGAGAAATCAAATGTTATTCATTTGAGAAGAGTTATCGAATATAGTTTATTCGAGTGGAGAAATCAAATGTTATTCATTTGAGAAGAGTTATTGAATATAGTTTATTCGAGTGGAGAAATCAAATGTTATTCATTTGAGAAGAGTTATAGAATATAGTTTATTCGAGTGGAGAAATCAAATGTTATTCATTTGAGAAGAGTTATCGAATATAGTTTATTCGAGTGGAGAAATCAAATGTGATTCATTTGGGAAGAGTTATCGAATATTATTTATTCGAAGAGTAGTTATCGAATATTGTTTATTCGAAGTTAGTTAATCCAAAGGAGCTATTCGAAGATAGTTAATCCAAAGGAGTTATTCGAAGTTAGTTAATCCAAAGGAGTTATTCGAAGTTAGTTAATCCAAAGGAGTTATTCGAAGTTAGTTAATCCAAAGGAGTTAGTCGAAGAGTTAATCGAATATAGTTATTCGAAAGAAGGTATTAATCGAATATAGTTATTCGAGTAAAGTTAAAAGAGTTAATCGAATTTAGTTATTCGAAATGAGTTATTCGAATTAGGTATTTGAATAGAGTTAAACACATTAGAGTAATTCGAATTACTTATTCAAATAGGGTTAAACACGTAAGAGTTAATTGAATATTAGTTATTCAATTAGAGTTAAATCGAATTTAGTTATTCGAAAGGAGTTAATCAATTTGAGTTAAGTTAATCGATTTGAATTAAGTTGAATCGAAATGGAGTAAATCGATTAGAATTAAGTTAATCGAGTTAGAGTAAATCGAATATTGGTTATTCGAAGGTAAGTTATTCGAATTAGTTATTCGAAGGAGTTAATCAAATGAGTTGATCCAAAGGAGTTAGTCGAATATTGTTATTCGAATAGAGTTAAAGGAGTTATCGATTTTAGTTTGATCGAAAGGAGTTATCGATTAGTAAATCGAAAGGAGATTTTCGAATATAGCATATTCGATAGAAAGAGATCGAATATTGTTTATTCGAAAGAGAGAGATTTCGAATATGAGTTATTCGAAGAGAGATAATCGAATATAGGTTATTCGAAGAAGAGTTAATCAAATAGAGATTACTCGAAAGAGAGTAATACGTCGAATTCAATTATATCGAATTGGGGAAAGTACTATTTACTTTCCAGGGTTTAAATCAAGATTTAGTTATTGATTTAGAAATTAGGTATCTGTTAAATTATTCGAGTTAGGAGATAAAGTTATAATTTAGGTTAGACATTGCAGAAGTAGGTATTATAACGTTATAGTTATAATCAAACGTTGTCATATAAGAAGTAGATTCGTAACCTGAATCCGAGAATTTGCGTGAAAGATGATTGGAAAAAGTGAGTGACGAGCTTCATCTATTTCACAGTAAAGGACGTTGTTAAATTAAGGTCTGAGAGGTAATTATACCCCAACTTGATTGACTTCGGAATTGGCAAAGGAATAGTTGTGGTTCGATAGAAAAGGTTGATTTGAAATATAGTTAAGTAATAAGCGATTAATGGATTAAGCGTAACGATGTTTTATACAACGTTCATTTGAAATCCGTAAATGAGTTTTGGAAACGTTTTCCAAATATAGTCAGATATGTTTTCTAAACATAGAAAATGAAATGTTTTCATGATAAGAATTTAAGAAATAGAGTTAAGCAAATTCAGAAACTAACTGGAGAGGGTAAGTTGAACGGTTTTCTAAGTGACGATCGGATGTTGGTTTCGACCTTCCGGATTGATACTTAGAGAATTGTTCTCATACTAGTTACAGTTAGGGACTGATAGTTGCGAAATAATAGTGATGTGAAAATAAGCTACGGAAATGTTTTCCCATGATTAATAACATATATTTTCTAAATATATGAAATAAGGAAATATGAACATGTGATGATTGATCGATCGAATTTCCATTTGGAAATAAGATCGTTGTTTGTACACCGACATGTTTTCATTTGATAGTTGAATCACAGACTATCAAAGTTTTTACCATTTTAACGTTGTTAATATGGAGAGACCGGTTGGATTATTATCCAAAGAACCACTCTGTATTGGCATAAGCGTTGCGAGCAATATCTGCCAAAGATAAATTGAAGACGGAGTAAAGTGCAAGGGCTGTTGTATAAGTCTTAGATAACAGTGACTAAGATGGATATACTGAATAGTGCCTTCGGTTTGTCCAGTCCCTGGACAACGTATATGGAAGAAGGTCTGACAGAGTATATCCAATGGATCGCGTAAGTTGATCTGTTCAAACGTATTCACGTTTGGTGGCGGAGGAATTCGTTTCTCTTAGCTATATACCCGTGTTATTTTTGGATAAGTCAATTTGTGATTTGGCGGGTATGACGATGTGGCATTCAAAGTGAATGGTGATCAGATGTTCTGAAGATAGACGTAGCTTCTAGCCTCACACCGGGAAGTAACAAAAGTTGGGCTAGGCAGCATGGCTGGTTGGGTCATCCCCAAGCAGGGTGTATTGTCACCGATCTAGAGAATATTCATATTTATACTTCTTTTTGATTCTGTATCTTCGGATGACGGTTTGATGGCCTACAACCGTGGTGGCAATATATTCGCGACACTCAAGCTAAATGAGTGAGCGGTCATGTGTGGCCGGGTTGCAAGACGTTCTTGTTGAACCCTGAGTGTATCACCTCTAGAGTACACTATTCAGAAGGTGCTCCCATACCTTGTCTGGTTGGAATCCATTCTCCGATAAGAGCCCTACGGTTTATGATTTTATACTATGTATGTAGAACGTGAGATGCAAGCGTTTCTGCTAGATTGATACCTATTTGTACTTAGACATTATTATAATATCATAATGATATTGCTTGTCAAAGTTGTTCAGATACTCATAAGGGAAAAACCCGTTCCGTATTCACGGCGTGGTCTTATGAGATATCCTATACCTGTTTTAAACTATTTTTACTCATACCAGTCCCATGACTGACCCGGAGTTTACTTTGTTGTTCTCCCTAAACTCTTGGGTGCCTAAATTTGTACGGGCAGTCAAGTAGTCGGGATTTACAGATATACTTGGAGAGCTTGGAGCAGGAGGCTGCAAGATTTTATAGCTATAGTTATTTCCGCTGTGTTGTAAGTGTTGTACTCTGATAAGTGCTATTGTATATATATAACTGTTTACTTCAAAGTTATGTTATATATATTATATGTTATTCGTTCTGCTGTGAGATTCGTGTTACTCTGATGATTCTGATGTTCTTCTTCTTCTTCTTCTATTCTATTAGTTCTATCTTTTCTTTCTCACCCTCTACTTTCTTTCACTAACGTCCCGGAATTTCCGACTCTCGAGGAGTCGGAAATTTCCAGCCGTTACATTTACTCTGTTTTTACTTATATGTTCTGTCTTGTGATATCTACATGCATGTTTACCTCGTTTAACGCCCCTCCAAAGCTAGTGTCCTTGCAAGAGTGGCATTGGTGGAGGTGGGGTGTTACATGAATATTTTATTTGTATACTAATTCAATGTTTAACTTGACAAATAAAAAATAATATTTTTATTTGTATACAAATTCAATATCAACAAAACAAATAAAAATTATAGTTTCATTTTGTTGACAATTCTATTTCAACAAAACAAATAAAAACGATACTTTTATTTTGTTGACAATTCTATTTCAACAAAACAAATAAAAACGATACATTTTTTTGTTGACAATTCTATTTCAATAAAACAAATAAAAATGATACTTCTGAATTGTATACAAATTCTTACATTAACATGACAAATAAAAATGATATTCTTATTTGTCTACAAATTTCAATAATTCCATTATATACAATTAAATCAAACAGATCACACCAAACAGCATCATCCAATCCAAATCAAATCACGTATAACAACAAATTGAATTTAACAGCGTATTTGTAAAAATTTCTAAACTCGATAATAATTAATTAATTTTAATTATTTAAAAAGAAATCTCATAGTCAATTCTATATATTCTTCAGTTATGTAAATAAATAAATAACTGTGCAGAGTTTTTAGTGAGGATTTCTCACCTTGATTGGTTTGGAAATCGCTAAATAACTATTATTTAAATAGAATTAAACATGTGTTTAATTTTATCAAGAATTCCCACAGAGTTTCAATCCCATTTTATTTCATTGCATAGAGTTTTTCGCTGCGATTCCAACGAGCCCGGGTTTGTCGAATTCTGATGATAAATGAACACGTTAGGACAATTTAAACATTTGATATAAAATTAACATAATTAATTAATAATCTTAACCCTTAATTACATTGGAAAATCGTGGCCGCTCATTTCCTGCTTCATCATCTTCCCCGAATATTTCAGACCGTAACTAAACCCTATGCTTCACTCCAAATTGTCACGTCGCTCCACCCTAGAACTGATCGGACTTCCTTCTAACCACCCCACTTCATTTGCCTCAACATCCCCCTCCTAACGCCGGTCGTGATGTGGCGCTCGCACCCCCAATAGGCCTCTAGAAACCCATTCAAACGGTACCAGTTTGGACAGAAAAATCGAACTATCCCCCTAATGAAATTTCATCTTAACCGTACAGATCCAGAGATCCAAGATTTCTCTTCGATTTTGTTTTTGGAGTCTCGAATATTATTAAGTGGATTAAAAGATTTTGAGGAAACAAATTGGAGCGTTCCCGGACATTAAACATGGATGATGGCGGCTACGTTGTTTAAAATTAGGGTTTGTATTTTTTTAGGGTTATTTATGATATAATATTATTAAATTAATTAATTCACGAAATAAAGCCCGTTAATCCCTAATAACTCCCAATCCAGCCCAACGAATGTTGCCCCTAGACAAATACCCCTATTCCGGACACAATGGGCTAGGTCTCATCAGCCCATTCGATCGTTTTCAGCTTGTTTTCTTCAAATTAAAATACAAATCATTTAATTGTTTAATTTGATCGTACATTTTAATTTACTGGGGCCACATACTGACTCCAAAAATTCCCGAAAAATAAATCTAGCTATGTTTTGATGATATGGTCCTAACAAATTTAGTTTCATCGAATTTGGAGACCGTTTGAAAAATGGCCATTTTGTGGTCGATCCAATTTGACTAAAATTGACAAAACACGTTTTAATTCACTGCGCTCACATATTAATTCCAAAAATTATGATAATTGGAATCTAGCAGTAATTTGACATTCCGGATCCAACAATAGTAGTTTTGTAAAAAACGGAGGTCATTTGCAAAATGACTATTTATTATATTAATATATATATATATATATTTATATAAATTCCATAGCGACTATTCTGAATTTTAAACGGGCCATAACTTTTTATTCCCGCTATGAAATTTCAATATTTCAGATCTGTTAGAAAGATATAATTAAACAGATTTAAATATTTTTGGTTTTACAGAAATCCGATTTATTTTGAATACTGTACATCCAGTCAAAGTTCAAATTCAAAATTTCAAACTACCGCGCTATTTCTAACTCCTTTTATAATTAAAATAAACATATTCGTTCTAACTTCGATTTAAATAAATTTTCCATTGTTATTATTTAAAATAAATTATTTTAAATATTAAAATCCACTAAAATTGCTGAATAAAAATTTTAAATTGGCTCCAAAATTCTAGGTTGTTACAATCTCCCTACTTAAAATATTTTCATCCTCGAAAAGGAACAGAGCTGAAAGTTGTTTAACCAACCAACTCAACTTTCACTCATTTATTGGTTTCAATAATTTTATTAGTTGAACAAATAATCCCACAACACAATCATCAATCAATTAGTTGATTAGCCTTTCAAATATGTATAACTTTTATATATTCCAAAAATCGTATTTTCTAAGATCGGATTATATATATAATCAAAAATATGTTAATTATAAACTTGTCATTCTCAACTAATCATAGGGCTTTACTAACCCCATCTCTAACGAGTTTTCCCATTCTAGGATATTACCGATCCTACCTCTAATGAGTATTCTTTTATAGGATATTTCTAATCCTAGCTCTGATGAGTCTTTTGTTCAGTTCTAACGAGTTGTAACCCAAAGATTTGAGTTAACCAAAGCTCTGATACCAGCTGTAACAATAACGGATTTCACCTGGACCTAATCGATCGCTAAAACGACAAAGATCGTTCGAATCCCGCATATGCTTACTTTGGGCATACAACACATCAGAACAAATAATAGAAGAATTTCATAAACATCATAATAATGTTACATTAGAGTACATAATATACCAGAGTACATTGAAATATAATAAAACAGAAGATTAATTTATAATAAATGTAATACAATGCAGCGAAAACAAATAAACTAACACAGCGGAAGACTATCAATGCTATGGACACAACTTTAAACTTCGATCCAGAATCCTGCTCAATATATCTGTAAAATAAGCTACTCGACTGCCTGTGTGGAAATAAGAGCACCCGAGTTTGCAAGTGAAAACAAACTACGAGTTAGTCATGGGACTGGTATGAGAAATTTTTCTTAACTTATCTAACAATAAGGCTGATCACAGGACCATGCCGCTAACGCGGAACGGGTTTACTTGATTGGATTGCTAGTGCATAAACAACAACCATAAATAAATATATGGGTCTGCAATTCATCAATCAACATGCAATTCCTTAATCTACCCATTTAGGCTTAATCCCTAAACTTAGATTTCAAAATCCAATTCACTTTATAGAAATTATTTCTTTGGAATTTATTTCCTGATTTCTTTTATTTCAAATCATTTGAAATACATATCTAGATTTTATAATAAAGTAGATTTCACTTCAGGATCTCAAAAACAAAACATTTGGATATATGAATTCCAAAATGTAACAATGTATACAAACAAGTATGCAACCAAATATCGGTCTTGTTCCCTCAGACAAGGCTGTACGTGCCTTAACCAATATATATATATATATATATGTGCACCTAACGGCTACACTAATGATGCACCATCCCACCTATGGGGGAAAACATACACCATCCTCCACTTTTAGTTACTCTCGGGTCACCCAATCTCTAGCCACATACTTGCTAAATCATTTTATATCCCGAAGTAGGGAAAATCATTTCACAACATAATAATGACAAGTCCTTTCAAATCCATAAAGATTTCCACCTCCAAAACATTTCAAAATTATGGGTATAGCCTTCGAAATCCTTTCTGTTTTATAAAACATTTTATAAAACGTTCCCTGTCCAAAATCGGGAATACTATTCTTTTTAATTAAGGAATCTCATTTTAAAATCATTTATTAAATTTTGAAATAAACAACATCGCTAAACACCTTATAGTCAAATCGTGAAGTGTTTCACAAGGTGTTAGAACATAGATATTTTTACCCGACCCAATGCTAAATGTAAAAGCATATTTTGCTCATAAACTGGTCGAGCACAATCCGAACAGTCAATCCATCACAATCAATATCACTAACCAAGTATATTTGGTTTAATCACATTTCATGTTACGATAAAAGAGTATTTTATTGTTTAAACATTTTGTACATTTCATATGCATACAATAAAAAGAATATTTTATTGTTTTCAATTCCTATGTTCATATGACAAAATTTTATTTGTGTAACACTTTCTATGTTTTCCAACGACAAATAAAAAGAGTATTTTATTTGTATACACAATTCTATCTTTCTAATGACAAATAAAAAGAGTATTTTATTTGCATACATGTTTTCTACTTTTCTAATGACAAATAAAAAGAGTATTTTATATGTATACATGTTTTCTACATTTCTAATGACAAAACAAAAGAGTATTTATTTGTTATAACATGTTTTACATTTCTAATGTATTAATAAAAAGAAAATTTATTTGCTACATGCTTTATGTCTCTAATGTCAAATAAAAGAAGAATTTAATTTACATGTCATTTTCTGTATAGCTAATGACAAATAAAAGAAGAATTTTATTTACATGACATTTTCTATGTCGCTGATGACAAATAAAAGAAGATTTTTATTTGCATAAAAATTCTATTTTTAAACATGGAAAATAAAAAGGAACATTTATATTGGTAAACAAATTTCTATCTTTACCATGACAAATAACAATGTGAATTTTTTACTTGTACAGAAATTTCTACCTTTAACATAACAAATAAAAATGTGAATTTTTATTTGTATACAATTTCAACATTAACATGACAAATAAAAATGGTATTTTTATTTGTTTACAAATTCTATTTTTAACATGACAAATAAAAAAGAAGTATTTTTATTCGCATACAATTCTATTTAAACATGACAAATAAAAAGAAATATTTTTATTTGTATACAAATTCTAATTTCAACATAACAAATAAAAAAGAAATATTTTTATTTGCATACAATTTTATTTTTAACATGACAAATAAAAAGAAATATTTTTATTTGTATATAATTTCAATATTCAACATGGCAAATAAAAATGAAAATTTTTATTTGTGTACAAATCTATTTTTAATATAACCAATAAAAATGATATTTTAATTAGTATACAAATCTATTTTAACATAACAAATAAAAGGGGATATTCTTATTTGTATACAATTTCAATGTTTAGTCATGAGAAATAAAAATGAATATTTTTATTTGTATATCAATTTAATGTTTAACTTGACAAATAAAAATGAATATTTTTATTTGTATACAAATTCAATATCAACAAAACAAATAAAAATGATACTTTCATTTTGTTGATAATTCTATTTCAACAAAACAAATAAAAATGATACTTTTATTTTGTTGACAATTATATTTCTACAAAACAAATAAAAATGATACTTTTGTTTTGTTGACAATTCTATTTCAACAAAACAAATAAAAACGATACTTTTGAATTGTATACAAATTCTTTTCTACAAATTTCAATAATTCCATTATATACAATTAAGTCAAACAGATCACACCAAACAGCATCATCCAATCCAAATCAAATCACATATAACAACAAACTGAATTTAACAACGTATTTGTAAAAATTTCTAAACATGATAATAATTAATTATTTTAAAAGAAATTTGGACCATTTCTCGATTTGTGCGTGTCATCCTTGCGTACGGGCCATGCTAATCTACTTTGTATCATTCCAATTTTATTTAAAAAGAAAGAAAATTAAATTTCTTTTTGCCTTTCAAATTATTTAAAAAGAAATCTCACAGTCAATTCTATATTTTTTTTCAGTTATGTAAATAAATAAATAACTGTCCAGAGTTTTTAGTGAGGATTTCCCACCTTGATTGGTTTGGAAATCGCTAATAACGATTATTTAAATAAAATTAAACATGTGTTTAATTTTATCAATAATCCCAACAGGTCCAGTTTCCATTCTAGTTTGTTTCATTGCGTAGAGTTTTTCGCTGCGATTCCAACGAGCCCGGGTTTGTCGAATTCTGATGATAAATGAACACGTTACAACAATTTAAACGTTTGATATATAATTAACTTAATTAATTAATAATCTTAACCGTTAATTACATTGGAAAATCGTGGCCGCTCATTTCCTGCTTCATCATCTTCCCCGAATATTTCAGACCGTAACTAAACCCATATGCTTCGCTCCAAATCATCACGTCGCTCCACCCTAGAACTGATAGGACTTCCTTCTAACCACCCCACTTCATTTGCCTCAACATCCCCCTCCTAACGCCGGTCGTGATGTGGCGCTCACACCCCCAATAGGCCTCTAGAAAGCCATTCAAACGGTATCAGTTTGGACAGAAAAATCGAACTATCCCCCTAACGAAATTTCATCTTAACCGTATAGATCCAGAGATCCAAGATTTCTCTTCGATTTTGTTTTTAGAGTCTCTAATATAATTAAGTGGATTGAAAGATTTTGAGGAAACAAATTGGAGCGTTACCGGCCATTAAACAAGGATGACGGCAGATACATTGTTTAGAATTAGGGTTTCTAATTTTTTTTAGGGTTATTTATAATATAATATTATTAAATTAATTAATTCAAAAAATAAAGCCCGTTAATTCCTAATAACTCCAAATCCAACCCAACGAATGTTGCCCCTAGCCAAATACCCCTATTCCGGACACAATGGGCTAGGTCTCGTCAGCCCATTCGATCGTTTTCATCTTGTTTTCTTCAAATTAAAATATAAATCATTTAAATATTTAATTTGATCGTACATTTTAATTTACCGAGGCCACATACTGACTCCAAAAATTCCTGAAAAGTCAATCTAGCTATGTTTTGACGATACAATCCTAACAAAATTAATTTCATTGAATTTGGAGACCGTTTGAAAAATGGTCATTTTCTGGTTGATCCAATTTGACTGAAATTGACAAAACATGTTTTAGTTCACTGCGCTCACATATTAATTCCAAAAGTTATGAAAATTGGAATATAGCAATAATTTGACATTCCGGATCCAGCTAAAGTGGTTTCATCAAAAACGGAGGTCATTTGAAAAATGGCTATTTATTATATTAAAAAAAAATATTCCATAGCGACTATTCTGAATTTTAAACGGGCCATAACTTTTTATTCCTGCTATGAAATTTCAATTTTTAAGATCCATTAGAAAGATATAATTAAATTGATTTAAATATTTATGGTTTTACTGAAATCCGATTTATTTTGAATCCTGTACATTCAGTCAAAGTTCAAATTCAAATTTTCAAACTACCACGCTATTTCTAACTCCTTTTATAATTAAAATAATATTCGTTCTAACTTCGATTTAAATAAAATTTTTGTCGTTATTATTTAAAATAAATTATTTTAAATATTAAAATCTATTAAAATTTCTAAAATAAATTTTTTAGATCAGTTCCAAAATTCCGGGTTGTTACACTCATGCAACCCACGATGTTGAACTACACCATCCACAGGCACCGGAAACCCGGTTACCATCACCCAAACGTGCTTCTATTCCCCCAGTCTCTACCTCGACTTACAACATGAGCCATGTCCAATTGTTGCTACACAACCCCATACCACCGCAACAATCATTATTGAACTGCACCTCCATTTTGACGTCGAAAGACCCCAAACCACCCCTATCGAGACTGCCTTGACCTTCCCTTTCTTCTTTCAGTTGATGACAACAACTAACTTTGATTGAAGAATTTTTGAATTAGTTCTATAATGGCGGTTTCAGTTTTATTTGAATTGGAGCTCGCATATTATTTTTGTTTTCGTGTTGATCGAAAAAGAATGAAGATGGCAACCATATATATAGTGGAGGAAAAGGGGATATTCTCAACATCGTTCTCACCCAGTACCAATAGGCATGTGCTGTTTCACATTTTCATACCTGCGTGAGTAGAGAATTAGGGTTAGAAGGCTTGCATGTGCATAGCGGAATAAACGCATGTGCATGGGGAAGAAATTCATGTGTGTGTACTTACCGTGTATTTTTTATATTTGGTCTTCATTAGGCTTAGGCATTCAGAAGAAATAGTAGGGAAGTTTCAATCACCATGCGCGTAGGCATAGTCATATAGAAGAGATTGGGTAGGAGGCATGTAACATCCCAAGATTTTGCGATAATTTACACTATTAAATTTAATGTTGATTTTGGATAACAATGGATAAATGCAAGGTTAATAAAAAATATTGAGTGAAATTAATTGATATAAACTTGAATAAGCTTATTAAATGGTGAATTCAATAGGTTATAAATATAATAACCTGTATATGATTGTAGATATAAGATTTGGTTATTACTTGAAATAAAAGAAATTAAACCAAATGTTGTAAATAAATAGCAAGATTTCACGTGATCATATTGAAATGGATTAAGTAAGGATAATTAACAGGTATGTGAATGCATTTGTTTATTTGTTTACAATAATAAGCTTATAATATTTTAATTAGAATTTGTAACTAGTCATAGATTGCAAAACCCAATATTAATGCATTGAAATAAAGTGGAAAAAAATGGCAATAAAGATAATTGAATGGTGTAATTAATGGAAATTAGGAATGGTAATTGAAGGAATAAACTAAATGTGACGGCCCGCCCCGCACCAACCGACATTTCCTCCAAAAGTGCGCTGTACACATGTCCAGTTAGCACGGGACGGTCGTCGGAAGAAAAGAAAGAAGACGAAGAATCAATAAAGAACCTGTAACATGTATCACAGTGCATGGAATAAAATATAATCATAACATATACTTGACACGAAACAGGTGAGACAGTGCATAAGCTGAAAACAAACTATCATAGCAGCGGAAAATCCAAATACAGCTTATGTTCTACAACATCATTATTACAACTTTTAAAACTGTCTCTAAAAGCAAGATAAGGAAGGTACACTACTAATGCCCAAGTAGTGACCACCAACGACACATGGAGAATATATATATATATATATATATATATATATATATAT
This sequence comes from Allium sativum, assembly GCA_030737875.1. Lineage (NCBI taxonomy): Eukaryota > Viridiplantae > Streptophyta > Magnoliopsida > Asparagales > Amaryllidaceae > Allium > Allium sativum. The sequence goes on along the minus strand of CM060926.1, from coordinate 156,771,559 downwards.
ATATATATATATATATATATATATATCATACGTGGAAGCCTCCTGCTCGCCTCCGAATCAGCTACTCGTGCATCACCAGCTAACCTGTCTCTAGTCTGCTCGTTTAGGAGCACCCAGAGTAATAAGAAGAGACATAAAACTCTGGGTCAGACAAAAGTCTGGTATGAGCGATATGCAGCTAAACAGAACAATAACAGGTATACTAAACCATACCTGAACCTGGACCTGCAATCAAAGAGTTAGCACTACATACTGTACAACACTCTAAGGTGCCACTAACATATGGTGTACAAGCATACGGGGGTGGGGTGTGCATGTCATAGTGATGGCAAACAATCAAGCATAGAAACCATCCTCACATCTCTCACTCAGTGCGTAAAGCATACGATATCCACCACTTCGATCACCCTATACTTTGCTATGATCACTCTGCCCCATGAAGTCACAACGGCTTCACTGCACTGATCCATAGCCACTAATCCTTCGCTATATCCACTTTGCCCCATGGATTTGTACACACCCCACTGCACTGGCTCATAGCCTTACTAATCCTTTTCTATGTCCACTCTTCCCCATGGAGTCACAATGGCTCCACTGCACTGGCTCATAGTCTTACTATGATCACTTTGCCCCTCGAGTCATGGTGACTCTACTGCACTGATACGTACGTAGTCCTGCTACGATCACTTTGCCCCTCGAGTCATAATGACTCTACTGCACTGATACGTAGCCCATCATTCCTTTTTAGTGGTGAATCGAAGTTATGAACGTCGATAGCTCCTTAGCACACGTCCTGCAGCAAAGTCCAATCACGAAGTGAACTCATTGGTTCCCAGCTGGATCCTGAGCTCTAACTTCCATTTGGACTACCTTTGCATCTCAGGTTTTTGGTCATCACCGGATCGGTTCGGTTCTTCAGCCCTTCTTCTCTGTCGGTTCGGATCGGCCTCCTTCCAAGTGCTCCGGGTCAGGCCGTGGAATCCAAGTCCCTTCGTAGTACATCGGTTCGGTTCGGGTGCCCTCTAGCGGGTCGGGTCGGGTAGATGCATCTTGGTTCGGTTGGGACCCATGCACTGATTCGGTTCGGCTCGGTAGCTCTCCTCCTTTAGACGTTGGTCCCTTCGGTTGTGATGCTCCTATCCAAACCCAGTTTAACCATAATGGCCTTCCTTTTTGCCAAACTTTCTTTTATGCCAAGCCTCGGTTCGGTTCGGTGATCCCTTGCCCAGCCCATTATCCGGTCCGAGCCCATCCATCCGATCCGATCCGAAAACCTGCACCGTCTTCCTGCAACTTTTCCAGCGAGTGTTTTACGCCATTTGACGGTGTTTTCAACCATTCTAACTATTCTAATCAATCACGAAGCATACCATACAGTCATAGCAACAAGTAGAAGTGACCTCAAACACCAAAACATCAATATGATAGGTTAAAATGGATCAAACATAGCCAAAACTCCATATTTTCCCTTAAGCGTGCTTAAGCAAAACTAATGATATGATTAGCAAAACCTAACCAAATCAAACCCAACTTCTAACAGAGGTCTAAAACATTATGTAAGAATTTATAAATATTTTTCCAGAATTTATTGATGAATAAATTCGCTAATCTTCACTAATTACCCTTAATTGACCATAATTAGTGAGGAACTATGCGAATCACTCACCTTAGCCACAAATAAACCTTAGATTTGAAATAAATCTCTAATATGGCGCGAATACCAATGCTAAATAGCAGCTCTAATCTTTATTTGGTGAAGATCTCCCTTGATTTGATGTTGCTAAGCTTAATCCTTGATTAGAAAGTGATTTGGAGGTGATTTAGAGGTTGGAGGCCATTTTTAGGGTTTCTAAGAGGTAAGTGGAGGCTAGAAAACTGAAATGGAATAAAAACCCTAACTCTTTTCAGCCTCCCCATAACCCTAATACCGAAATGGGTTATGGGCCCATTCACTAATCATCCTATTTGGCCCGGTTAAGCAGTTTTTCACCTTCCAAACCTTATTTCAGCCATTTCTGCCAAACGATAAGTCCGTTTTCCACATGTGACCACTCTACGGAAAGGTAAACCATCATCCAAAGCCAATGGAAGTGGTTTCGGGTCAAAACTCCTTTCCAATCAAAAGATATGGACGAAACAAGATCAGCTAGGGGCAAAATGGTCATTTAAAAATCGGCAAAAATCATGAACATGGGAAATGACCCCAATGGTAGTTTCCCAAAGCCACATGACCATACGACTTCATATAAGAAAGAAAGAAATATTCTACGATCCTCCGATGCGTAGAATACGGGTTGTTACACTAAATGTTTAACGTTTGTTAATTATAATGATTACAATATATTAATATGTGAAACCATTTGCCTTTGTTATAAACAACAGATATACAAACGCATTTGAATTGATAATTTATAACAATTCTTAAATTTCAGAGTTTAATTTAATTCATTGATGATAAATTGGAAGTAAATGACAACTATTGCACACAATTAATGTAGTTAAGGTAAATAAAAATTTGTAATAGTAAAAGACTGACATAATAGAGTTCAAAAAAAGCGTTAGGTAGGACCAAAATGTAACGATTTATGAAATAATAAAGTAAATATCGAATATATGAGACTTAATCAAATTTAAGTTATAATAAATAAATCAATTCCTATTAATTGTAATTAAGTATTTTGTTGTTGTACATTAAACGATAAATGGAAGTTACTAACGTAACAGAATATAAACAAAAATATCAACTATATTCTTAAACAAAAGATTTGTTGAATAAATAGAATTGAAATTAAATCAAAACATCTTATTAGGATTAAATATATACCGAATTTATATAACTTAAATTAAGTTGATTATTTTAAAGTTTAATGTTCAAACGGAAATTGGAAAAATAAATGAATTTGAGATTTTAATGTACGTAATTCATTCCTATAACTAAATGTAAATCCTATTTTGGATAAAGATGTAGTTAGCACCGTTGAAATTGAATTAAAGAAGAATAAGAATATATCAAATGCTCTATTTATGTAATTAACCATTGAAATTCCTTTCCTATAAATAATTTTCAAGTAGTAATCTAATTTTCTCATTTCCTTATATTCCTACTACTCAAACACGTCGTCACCTCTTGTATCATTCCTGTACTCACGTTCACATTTAAGGAGAAAAGAAATGAAGCAAAAAAAACCATATCTCAAAATTTTATCCATGAAAAATTATGAAACAAGCTTCTCCGAGTCGGCAATTATTAGATTTTTTATCCTATATGAGTTGTGAAGTGTACGGCGTTATCTGGCTATGTTAGCGATGAAAAGTGTCACATTGTTCCCTGTAGCACGCAAGCAAGGATCGGCGGCTGAAATTTTTTGAGGCGTGCGAGTTCATCGAGATAATAAAGGAGTCGTAGAGTGTAATGACCCGCATTTCCAGCGATATTATAATTAATTTATTTAATTATTTAAGAGGTGATTAAAAGGATTTCATGGTCGTTGAATTAAATGATGGTGAATATTTAATTAAAATAATATATTTAATTCAGAGAATAATCGGAATTGGCTAAAATGGCGATATGGTGTGAACAGGGCAATTCAAATTATATAATTCAGTTTGGAATTGAATTTGAATAACGGATATATTATATAAACGACAGTTTGAACGTATAATTATATTAGAATTAAAATCGAACTTGAAATGGCGCGGCAGTTCGCTATTTGGCGATTTGAACTTCAACTGGATATGCAGAGTTCGATTTAAATCGGATTTCTGTGAAACAAGAAACATGTGGAGCTGGTGGAGTATATCTTTCTTGTGGAAGAGAAAAATCGGGATTTCATAGTGTAGATTTTGATCTATGTCCAAATCAAATTTTAGAAATGTCACTGTGGAATTCCTTTATAATTTATAAAGGAATTATTTATATTTTAAAAAGGAATTTCAATATAAATCGAATATCGGGTTGACCCAGAAGTGAATATCGAGTTAAAAATTCATATAGGAATATTCTAGAGCTGTATGGTATTCCACTGTGAATATATACGATAATATAAATTTATTTATATTTAATTTAATTTTATTTAGATATATTTATATATTTAAATGGGTCATTCAGAGCTGTAAAAATAAGCCACTTTTGTAAACAAAGTCAGAATTCGACGAAACTAATTTTGTTGGATCCGCAATATTAAATTATTGTTAGATTTCAGTTTCCGTGATTTTTGAAGTCTGTGTGTGGCCGTACGGATTTTTAGAGTGAAAAACAGTCAGTATTTTGACGGTTAAAAATACACTGTATGAGCAAACGGAGTCGGAATTCGACGAAACCAGTTTCGTTGGGACCGTAATGTCGAACTGTAGCTGCATGTCCATTTTCGTGATTTTTGAGTATCGTGTGTGATCACATGAATTTTAAGAAGGCAATAACGAATTAACAAAAAGGAATATACCGGGAATATGCCACTTTCACCTTATAAATACCCCCCCTTAACCCTTAAAAACCTAATTCCCTCTCCTCTCAAGTCAACACAGAAATTTTCTAGCCGCCATTTTCTTCTGGAAAATCAAAACGAGAGAGAAAAATCAAAATAAAATCATGTAAAAGCTTATAAATCTCAAAACCCATATTTCATGATCCTTGTAAGGTGATCTACACTCTGGTATGCTTTTTTAGTTGTTCGAATCTCGTTCCTTCCGTTGGTTTTCAAACAGCGTCGACTAGGGTTAGCTATAAAGTGGATTTGGGGCATCGTTTGAATAAACAAAGTTTGTAATTGGGTTTAGGAGTAGAATTCGACCTTGCTTGCAAACTTTGAAGAGGAATGGTGCTAAAAAGTTTCGGTGGGATTCCGTGATGAAATTCGTGCGTACTGTTGACAGACGCAAGGTGGAAGGAACCATCGAGTTCCTCAAATTGTTGTTGAGAAGATGGGGAGATTAAAGAGGATGAGGATGGTGAGATTTGTTTTGGGAATGGTGTGTTGATGGACATGAGAAGGTCGGTGAATGGCCTGGAATGGAGCAGCGTGTAATTTGGGAGAGAAGGGAATTTCGGTGTAGGCTTTTGATGGTGAAGATGGGCCAGTTCCTTTAGAATTGTAAGGCCCGCTTGTTAAATAGTTTACGTTAATTTAAATTTAATGTATATAAACTTCTAAAATGCATAACTCTCTCATATGATATCGAAATACAGTAAACCAAGATCCGTTGGGATCGTATGGATGGTGGCTACACCATGGAACCGACTAGGAGTAGAGTGGAGCTCGTATAAATTTATGGCGAAATAAATTGTTTGATTCAAATCAAATAACACTTTATCATTCTTTAATGATGAACTGCCAAAGTGAGTAAATCTCACTAACTCTGAACAGTTTATAATTTCATGTTGTATTTTTAGAACTGTTAATCATCTGTTGATTGCCGTGTGTTGACTGTTTGATTGAACTGCTAGTCAGTTAGTTGAATTTCTATATTGATTCTGTTTATCAGAATATATCATTTGGAACTGAAAGTGATGTTGATTTTATTGTGTAACATATGTGGATGTAGGGAAACAGGTTGGAGGAATCCGACTGGATTCCTCAATAGTTATTTTACTGATTTTTCATATATTGTGATATATGCTGTGATATATAATCTGTTATTTATTGTATATGTTTGGATGATATTGATAATTTTTGTTCAGTATTTTAAATACCATATGGAATACTAAAATGTAAAAAGGGAATTTTCAAAAGTATATTTGAAAGGAAAATATTTATAAAATCCAAGGATTTTATAAGAGAAATAAAATCAAAGGATTTTATAAAAGGGAAAAGATTTATAAAACGAAAAGGGTTTTATAAAGGAAATAAATTTATAAAATCAAAGGATTTTATAAAAGAAGGAATTTATATAATCGAAGGATTTTATAAAAGGAGATATTTATTTAGAAATAAATAAATAGAATAAATGGAATTATTTATTTGTTAAATAGAATTGAAAGGAGTTAATCAATTTGAATTACTCAAATTGAGTTATTCAAATGACTTAATCAAAAATGAGTTAGCGAAAGGGATAAATCAAATGAGTTAGTCAAACCAAGTCAAATGAGTTAATCAAACCAAGTTGATCGAATTGGTTCAACCAGATAAATCAAAGGAGTTAGTCAAATGAGTTAACCAAAAGGAGTTAGCCAAGTCGAGTTAAACGATTAGAGTTAGAGTAAACCAGTTAGAGTTAAATCAGTTAGGTTAAACCGTAGAGTTAAACCAGTTAGAGTTAACCAGTTGGAGTTAACCAGTTAGAGTTAGAGTTAGAGTTAAACCAGTTAGAGTTAATCGATAGAGTTAAATTGAACTAGAGTTATTGAATATAGTTAAATCGAACTAGAGTTGTTCAAATGGAGTTAATCGAATTTAGTTTATTCGAATAGAGTTGAAATGAGTTAATCGAATTTAGTTATTCGAAGAAGTGAATCGAATCAGAAATACTCGAAGTGAGATAATCGAATAGTAGATACTCGAAGTGAGATAATCGAATCAGAGATATTCGAAGTGAGATAATCGAATAATAGATATTCGAAGTGAGATAATCGAATCGGAAATATTCAAAGTGAGTTGATCGAATCTAGTTATTCGACTAGAGTTAAATCAAATAAGATATATTCATAGAAAGAGATTATCGAATATAAGCATTCGAAAGTAAGTTAAATAAATAAAAGTTATTCGAATTAGTTATTCGAATAGAGTTAAACACATAAGAGTTATTCGAATTAGTTATTCAAATAAAGTTAAATAAATAAGGGTTATTCGAATTAGTTATTCGAATAGAGTTAAATAAATAAAAGTTATTCGAATAGAGTTAATTAAATAAGAGTTATTCGATTTAGTTATTCGAATAGAGTTAAACACATAAGAGTTATCGAATTAGTTATTCAAAAGGAGTTATCGAATTAGTTATTTGAAAGGAGTTATCGAATTAGTTATTCAAAAGGAGTTATCGATTATAGTTTAATCGAAAGGAGTTATCGAATTAGTTATTCGAAAGGAGTTATCGAATTAGTTATTCGTAAGGAGTTAAGTAAGGAGTTAAGTAAAAAGAGTTAATCGATTAGGGTTAAATAAATAGAGTTAACTGAATTTAGTTTATTCGAAGAAGGTTTTCGAATCTAGTTATTCGTAAGAGAGATTATCAAATATAGTTATTCGAAGGGAGGAGTTATCGAATAGAGATTTATTCGAATGAGAGTTACGTAAGGAAGTGTTAAAAAGTTAAAAGATGAACTTACCCTATTTCGAGATTTGAAATGTTGTTCAGTTAAGGTCTAAGAGGTAGTTATACCCCAACTTGATTGACTTTGTTTTTAATTTAGAAATGGTTAAGGTTCGAGAGTGAAAGTGGTTAAGTAAATTTAGTAAATAAGTATAGTGGTTTGAGTTGTCGTCGCGATGTTGATTTAAACCTCTATTAAATCCAAGTAAAGAAGATTTGGAAATGTTTTCCAAATAGAATCAAAAACATAATCAAATATTGAAATAGGAAATATGAATGCATATATATATATATGACTGATGATTGATTGATAGAATTTTCATTTGGAAATAATATCGTTGTTTGCACGCCTTTTTTCTTTGATAGTTAACTCACCGACTATTGAAGTTTTTGACCATTTAACGTTGTTAATATGGAGAGACTGGTTGGATTTTTATCCAAAGAACCACTCTGTGTTGGCATAAGTGTTGCGAAACATATATTCCAAAGATAATTGAAGACGGGGTAAAGTGCAAGGGCTATTGTATAAGTCTTAGATAACAGTGCCTAAGATGGATGTACTGAATAATGCCTTCGGTTCATCCTGTTCCTGGATGACTTGTATGGATGAATGTTTGACAGATTATTTCCAGAAAGGTCATGTACATTGATTTCTTCAACCGTACCAAGAGTGGAAGCGGAGAAGGAAACTTCTTTAGCCAACACGAAATGTACTGTTGTAGACGTCAATTAGTGATTTTCGATGGATCTAAAAATGTGGCATTCGAAGTGAATTTGATGTGATGATAAAGCGTAACCTCTGGCCTCAACAACCAGGAAATGACAAAAATCGGGCAGGCAGCATGGCTAAATCGATCGCTCTGAAGTAGGGTGTATAATCACCTATCTAGAGAATATTCATTTGCTTCTTAAATCTATCAATGCTGTCCTATATACATACGGGAAACGGTTGCTGATCCCAACCGTTGGTGATATATATTCGATACACTCAAGCGAAATGAGAGGTCGGTCATGTGTGGCTGAGTTGCAAGATGTTCTTGTTGAACTCCAGTGTATCGTTCCTAGAGTACACTGATCGGAAGGTGGTTCCATACCTTGTCATAGTTGGAAATCCATTACCCAATACGTGCTTGCGGTTTTGATTATATACTATATATGTAGAACGTGAGATGAAAGCGTTTCTGCTAGATGAGTATTATGTTGTGGTTGATAGACATTATTATAATATCAAAAGGTTTTTGATATAAAGATATTTTGGATTCTCATAAGGGAAAAACCCGTTCCGTTATACGGCGTGGTCTTATGAAATATCGTTTACTTGTTCAAACTGTTTAAACTATTTTACTCATACCAGTCCCATGACTGACCCGGAGTTTATTTGTTTGTTTTCCCTAAACTCTTGGGTGCCTAAATTTGTACGGGCAGTCAAGTAGTCGGGATTTTACACATACACTTGGAGAGCTTGGAGCAGGAGGCTTCAAGATTCTATAGCTATTATTATTTCCGCTGTGAGATTCGTGTTTACTCTGATGATAATGTTCTTCTTCTTCTTCTATTCTATAAGTTCTATCTTATCTTTCCTCACCCTCTCAATTCTTTCTATTAATTTCTTGGTTTCCAGTTTAATTTGGGGTTGGACTTGTGTTTTTGGTCAGCTCAAATTGGACCGGATTTTCGGGTCACTACAGTTGGTATCAGAGCTTAAGGTTAAGTGAATTACCTTGGCTCTGTGGCGTGACTCGGTAGAGATAGGGTCAGTAATACCCTAGATTGAGTTTGAGTGTATATATACGAGTGAACGTATTTCTTATTGATATAATAATTGTTTTATATTATGGAGAATTATTGGTTGAGTTGTTTATGGGTTCTGGTCGATCAGTTTGATCCACTATATCGGTAGGAGTTACTAAACACTCGAATACGATGGGTCGTCACGATATGTTTTGAAAAGAGGGTAAATTAAAATAAATCTATCCAAAGTATATTTTGATATAAAGAAGTATATATATTAGATATATTGGTTGTTATTATAATCGAGTAAGATTATAAATTAAATGGTTATGTAAATAACCAATCAGAATTCATATAAGTGAAATACGTGAAATCAGATCAGTAAAATCTGAAATTTAAACCAGAAATTGAATTAAAATTCGAGAAAATTGGATAAGTGTTTGTAAATGGATTTGGATTAAAAATAAGGAAAATTTAAGATCTTGGGAGATTTTAAATTGTTTTACAAGCAGTGTGAGTTATATTTTGAAATGAATTTCAAAGTGGAAATGTTTAGAAATGGTTTTATAGTATTGAACTCACTTCGATCGCTGGAAAATAGATTCTGATGATGACTGTAACACCCCGCCTCCGCTAGGGTCACTCGCAAAGGAATGCACTAGCTTTAGAGGGGCATTATTGGTAAACATGCACAGAAATATCACAAGACAGAACATATAAAATAGCGAAGTAAAATCGAACTTTCATAAACATGAATACATAAGGTCTAAAGCCTTTTACATCAGAGTACATCAAAACCTGTCTTGCAATAGTAAAGAAGCATAAAGACTTTTTCATAAATTATCTCCCAAATAAAAACAGTAATGTAGCCATAGCCAGGAAAAGTCCAAGCCATCCATGATGACCTTCAAGCAGAAGAAGTCCGAACTAAACAACAGTATTTCCTCCCTGTAACCTAGGGGGGAAACGGAAGAAAAGAGGCAAAACAAAACAGATCAGTCAAAAAGACTGAGTAAGCCCTATCTACTATTAGTATAAAAACTAGTAAAGTTAACTGACATGAGAAACTGAGATGAACATAAGCATGATAACAAGATAGATAGGCTAAATCAAAATAACAGGATGAACTACTGAACTCAGGTAAACTAAGGTGTCATGATAAATTACGATGTCAAGATAAAACAAGGTATCACATCGTCAGGTTTCTATCAAGTATAATATCCCCAAGATATCTATCATGTATAATGTGAAGACCCGCAACTTCCCCGGTAAAGGAAAGCGTCGGATAGTTCGAGAACAAACCACAACAGAACGCATACAGAAGAACATTTCATTGTATATTACAACAATGCATCAGATTACAAGAATATACAGAAATATCAGAGATTTAAATTACATTTAAATACATAGCAGCGGAAAAATAATACAATACACAACTAGAATGAGATATACGGATACAAAGCTTTCCGGATATCGTTCCAGCTGTAAACCAGGATCCTGTGAATATAAATCTGCAAAACCAAAACTACTAGCTGCCCGTGTCAAAATAAGGGCACCCAGAGTTTAGGTTAAAACAATAAACTCCAGGTCAGTCATGTGACTGGTGTGAGAACTAAAACAGTTAATCTTTATTTTTAAAGCTAGGTAAATCAAGGGACCACGCCGTATAACACGGAACGGGTTTCCTCCCAAGAATACCAGTGCATAAAACAAACAGCGCAATGCTAAATAAAGAAAAATGAAGCTGTTATAAGACCCAGGTCCTATCACACAATGCAACGCAAGCCGGGGGATAGGGTTTTCCCTTATAACAGCCAAAGAATGCTTGATACGTTTAAAACAAATCATTTGTTACTATTATAAGTGCATAGTGTATAAAACAACTTCAAATCATAAGTATCAATCATAGGCGGCATGGGTACCATATATCATGTCGCCATACTAGTTCTACAATTAAAACTGCAAATGTCACGTATTTGGAAATTGGATTTCCGTCTATGAACCGAGGCAAAAGATAGTCCTCAACCGATTCGAGACAATCTAGCCCATGTCTCCGGAGCAGCCGCAACTGCCCCTTGGATCCTCAGGGCCGGTCCACCGATGTGGATTATAGTGCCTGAGCAATACGTTTCTCCGCCCTTTGGGGCGTAAATGAGCCAACTAAATGACTCCATCGGTTCGAGAACGACCGATCAATCCGAGGCGCCTCGCAACAGCAACAACCACATAAGTCAATCTCGTCAGGGCGTGTAAAACCACTGACGCCACTTCTAGCTAGAAAGAAACGCATGCCCTCCCTGACGTCCGTCTCCCGTTTTTGGTTCATACCTGGTGTGAAACACGCGAGGTAAACGTTACACAAAGCTACGCCACAAAGGCCGTGCTTTGATCATCACCACAAGACTTTGCTTTTCAACAGAAGCCTCGATCAATTGCCACTTAGGCATGCCACACAGGCAATTCACTCCATGCGTTTGATATCCATCAATATATAACCCCTGAGCTCGTACGTCTCAGAGAAGGGCGTTAAGCAAGAGAATAAATTCTCCGCCGCCAAACAGATATATATTTAATAGAGATCAATCACACGGACTAAAATCCAATGTCAGACACACAGTCCATTTACAAGTCCGTTCTGGGGCTGAACGAAACCGGAGGCACCTAGTACCCCGCATATCCATCGATCTCCAAGTACGTCTGGACGATCACCAACTGTTTCCATCTTCTTGGGTGTACAGCCCAATCAAGATCATCAGTTATCACCCAAACGACGTGAAGACCTCCGGTCTTCGACCATCGTCTTCATCTTCGACTTATCGTCGTATCAGTTATTCAGAATGGGATAAACCCGGTCTTTCCGAATAACTCGCGTATATTTTAAATAAGTGTTACACAAACACAACATACGCCTCATTCCAATTCATTAGTCACTAACCATAAATTAATCAAGAGAATAATTCCCCAAATATTAACCCCGAAGGCCGAAACCAACATCAGATCAATATTCAGAAAACCATTCTGCTTGGCTAACTCACAGTTAGTTTCTAAATTTCACGTTCAAATCTAATTAAAGATTTAACTATCGCCTGGAGCAAAACTGGTGATACTCCATTCTCGATCTTTTCAATCTAATTAAAGATTCATTAAAACTCCACTTAGTTTTAATCATTATCTGGGTTAAAGAATCAGTGTCATTTAAAACACGGTTCACGATAAACCCAAAATCACATTCATTAATTATCGGGTTAAAGAACGAGTGTTATTTAAAACACTGTTCACGATAAACCCAAAAATCAATATCAATTCAATTCCAATTAAATATCATTTAATTGGTACACTTCATTAAATCTAAATAAAAAGATTTAATCTTTTCTCAACTGGGTCCAAGAACAGTGTTAGTGAAGACACCATTCACGACAAACCCAAATCACATTCATTAATTATCGGGTTAAAGAACAAGTGTTATTTAAAACACTGTTCACGATAAACCCAAAAATCAATATCAATTCAATTCCAATTAAATATTATTTAATTGGTACACTTCATTAAATCTAAATAAAAAGATTTAATCTTTTCTCAACTGGGTTCAAGAACAGTGTTAGTGAAGACACCATTCACGACAAACCCAAATCACATTCATTAATTATCGGGTTAAAGAACAAGTGTTATTTAAAACACTGTTCACGATAAACCCAAAAATCAATATCAATTCAATTCCAATTAAATATTATTTAATTGGTACACTTCATTAAATCTAAATAAAAAGATTTAATCTTTTCTCAACTGGGTTCAAGAACAGTGTTAGTGAAGACACCATTCACGACAAACCCAAATCACATTCATTAATTATCGGGTTAAAGAACAAGTGTTATTTAAAACACTGTTCACGATAAACCCAAAAATCAATATCAATTCAATTCCAATTAAATATTATTTAATTGGTACACTTCATTAAATCTAAATAAAAAGATTTAATCTTTTCTCAACTGGGTTCAAGAACGGTGTTAGTGAAGACACCATTCACGACAAACCCAAATCACATTCGATATTCAATACTAGGCTCTGAATAGAAAATATATCGGCTTATATTCAATATCGAATTCTACGACTAACAGATGTCGTATGGGAAATAACGATATAAATATATATATCTTTCAAATTTCCATAACAACACATGTATAATCACGAATCCCAACATCGAAATATTCCGAAGACAATTTCGATTCAAATCCACTCCAATGCAATCATTGGAATTTTGGTTATTTTTAAAACCCTTTTCGAATTCAATTTATTTATTTAAAAATAAATAGAATTATAATCCTAGTTCAAAACTAGTTCATTTCGATAAAAATCTATTTTTATCTTTTCAAATATGGAGTTTTTCATCCCAATTCTTCACAAATCATTTCTTATGATTTTACACAAATTATTACTATTTTTAATAATTTTATCAAGGCTCGTACAGTCGATTTCCATCAATGGCCATCGAACTGCACTTACAGCGACCTTTTTCGAATTTGATTTGGACGTATCTCCAAATCCACCCGTTAGATTTCAAATTTCTAATATTCATTAGAAAGCTCTTTTCGATACGAACCCAACGGTTCCGGTTTTAGGAGAATCCGACGGTCGGATCTCCCGTAATGTCCGTTTGAAATAAATGGTCGAAATTCGCGAACTGCCGCGACGCGGCGCGTTCTATTCAGGCCATTATATTATATATAATATATATAATATATATATTTCGTCGATTTCTATTTAAAACGAATTATATAAATAGTTTTGAATTCGTTTCAAAAACATTTTCAACTTCCATTTCAATTCAAATCAAAATTGAATTCTTCTTTATAAAATCGTTTCAAAATTCATTTCTATTCAATTCAAATTTCAATTAAATTTGAATTCATTTCAATTCGTTTTCAATTCAATTTGAGTTCGTTTTCAATTCAATTCATTTCGAAATCGTTTTCAATTCAATTCATTTCGAAATCGTTTTCAATTCAATTCATTTCGAAATCGTTTTCAATTCATTTCATTTCGAAATCGTTTTCAATTCAATTTATTTCGAAATCGTTTTCAATTCAATTTATTTCGAAATCGTTTTCAATTCAATTTATTTCGAAATCGTTTTCAATTCAATTTATTTCGAAATCGTTTTCAATTCAATTTGAATTCGTTTTCAATTCAATTTGAATTCGTTTTCAATTCATTCATTTCGAAATATTCGATTTCGAAATTACTTTTCAATATTCATTTTAAAATGAATAAAATTGATATAAATATCGTTCACGTCAAAATGGCGTCAATCTAATCAACACGGCTTCATAAATTTCTATTTTCAAATATTCCTTATTTTCACGATTGGAATGAGGCCCAATCAATTACCATATAAAGTTAATTATATGGATTTTCATACAACACATGTATATAATAACATTGAAAATAATCAACCATCAACCAAAGTGCACTACACTGTAAAGGCATCAAATATAGATATTCAACGCCTATAACAGCCTGTCAATCAATCGATCGACATATTCAATCAATCAGGATGAGTGAACTTCAAATTTCATCCCAACACCCGTGTGGGGTTTCAAACAATCAAACACAGATTTTGTTTGTGCAGTTGGGCGATGTGTGAAATTTATCGACCCAATCAATATCAGTCAAATCAGTGTATATACAAACAAATCGGCCGATTTGTTTATAACTATTCATTTATTCACATTCACGTTAAAATTTATATTTTTAACGATAAAACATTTTATTTCAACCTATGAATTTCTATTCAATTCATTTACACAATAAAATGATATTTTTATTTTCTAACATATTTTAGAAAATTTCGGCGGCATAACGGCACGATACTAGAAACGGGACAAGGCCTAGCCTTATCCCCGGTCTAGTGAAGGCCCACGCCATTCACACATCAATCAAACCATTCAATTTCGTTATGCAAACCACAAAATTTGGAGTAAGAGTCTAACCTAGCCTTACTCCTTCGCCTTATAACGGCGCACGTCTAATCCTAACCAATTTATCGATTCGATTTTTCACATCACAAACCACATTCAAACCAATATCGCAATCAATCACCAAACAATCAAACAAACAAGTCCATGGTCTGTGGACGATTGTGTCGGGTGCTACTAAGCACCGTCTGCATCCTAGTATATATATAGCTAGAAATAAAATTGAAAGGTGAGAAATTTTCACATATAGCTATCCTAGCTCCACGGCTCTTCATTTGCAGAAGTCTTCGTCGTTTCGCCTTTTTGTCACCTTCGTTGCCCAAGGCCACTATATATAAAAAAATCGAATTTTTTTTTACTTCAAAGTTCAATATATAAAAATCGAATTTTTAGTGCAAAGTTTAATAAATAAAAATCGAATTTTTAGTTCAAAGTTTAATATATAAAAATCGAATTTTTAGTTCAAAGTTCAATATATAAAAATCGAATTTTTAGTTCGAAGTTCAATAGATAAAAATCGAATTTTTAGTTCGAAGTTAAATAGATAAAAAATCGAATTTTTAGTTCGAAGTTAAATAGATAAAAATCGAATTTTTAGTTCGAAGTTCAATAGATAAAAATCGAATTTTTAGTTCGAAGTTAAATAAATAAAAAACCTATTTTTAATTCTAAAAATCCCAACTTTATACATCTTAAAAATCCTTTCTTTATATTTTAAAAACATCGCTAACTTTATTTTCAAAAACAACTCATGTCTTGTATTTCAAAAATAATGATATACATATATAAAAGTTAACCAAAAATCAAATCTTTTCGCTTGTTAACAAAATCAATTTCTAACTTTTCTAAAAAAAATATATATATATAAGAAAACTGATTTTATAAATAATGTCATATTAAAAATGCTCACTGTTGTTTTTTTTTTCTATTTAACTAAAATCAGTTTTTTTTTCTATTTAACTAAAATCAGTTTTCAATTTTTAATAAAACAGTTTTTCAATCCTTAATAAAACAGTTTTTAAACATTATAAATTCAGTTCTTTTTCTTTATTTAAAAATGCAGTTTTTTTTATTTTATTCTTTTAAAACAGTTTTCACTTTTAAATTTCTGTTTTAAAAACCTAAAACAAAAATCAATTTTATATTAAAATAAAATTCAGAAACTAAAATAAAATAAATAAATATTACCTTAGTTTTGAATGGGGGGGGCCTGTCAGGGCGGCGGTGCTCGCTGGGGTGCTGCGGCGGTTGAAGGGGGGGTGCGGTGTGGTTCCCATCTCGATCTGGAGGAGGAGATGACAGAGGAGCGGAGGGAGGAGACGGAGGAGAAGGGGGGCGCGGGGCTCTGGTCGGACGGCGCCGCCCTGGGCGGTGGCAGCGGCGTGGAGGAGGCCGCTCGCGCCACTCCGTCCTCTTCTTTTCTTTTTTTTTTTTTTTTTTTTTTATAAACTAAATGTCGATTTTGAAATAAAGAGGGGGGGGGGGGTTACAGAAGATAAAGGGGAAAATATATATATTTTTTTTATTATTTTATTATTTTATTTACTAAGAGTTGACTTTTTCATACGACCTCGAAACGAGGCCCACCGCCTGTCGTCCATAGCGTTCTACCCCCATTCCGAACACAATGGGACTTGTTTCGTAGGTTGATTCGATCGTTTGAATCAGTTTCCGTTAAACTTACATTTAAATCACTTTATTGAATTCTAAACGTACATTTCAAATTACCGGGGTCACATACTAACTAGAAAAATTCCCAAAAAATATTTTCTAGCTTCGTATTGACGATACGGTCCTAACAAAACTAGTTTCGTCGAATTCTGAGACCGTTTGAAAAATGGCCAATTTCAAGTCGATTAAAATCAACTGAAATGGTCAAAACACGTTTTCCTATGCCACGCTCACATATTGATTCGAAAAATTATGAAATTTGGAATCTAGCAATAATTCAACATCACGGACCCAACAAAAGTGGTTTCGTTGAAATCCGAGGTCGTTTGCAAAATGTCCATTTTTAAGGGCCTGAATTCCATAGCGACTATTCAGAATTTTCAACTGGACATATCTTTTGATTCCCGCTACGAACTTTTGATTTTTCGGATTCGTTGGAAAGATATTCACTATTAGATTCCATTATTTTTGGTTTCACTAAAATCCGGATTGTTTTGCACCCGGTACATTCAATTGAAGTTTGAAATCGAATTATCGAACTACCGCGCCATTTTCAATTCTATTTATAATTATATATAAATATTTATATTCTAACGACGACGTATATAATATAAACGTTCGAATTATATTCAAAATAGATTTCACGTCGATATTATTTAAAATAATCTATTTTAAATAATCAAAATTCGCTAAAATTGCCAAAATAAAATTTTCAAACTGGCCCAGATTTTCGGGTTGTTACAATCTCCCCCACTTAAAACTTTTCGTCCCCGAAAAGGAACAAAGTCGAAAGTGGTTTGATTATTCAGCTCTACATTCGATTTGGCTTCCGTTCTCCAACTTTTCAGTTTCTGAGAATTTTCAAAATTTCAAAAATTTGGCTAACACCCTAAATTTTCGAAAAATTTCGCCATAACCTCCCCTGCAATGGGAGCATCGGGAAATTGCAAATAGCGTTCCCGGTCCTTCAGATCTCAAAAAGAAAAAGAAAAAGCCAAGCGGCTAGCCAATAGGCTCACAAAATCATCATCACCCAAACAAAACAGGAAATTATGTAGTAAACATGTACCTATTTGTCGGGCAAACAAATTTTATTCTCTGCTCTAGCCTCCTTGCTATGACCTGTTCAAAGATATATATGTATATGCAAGCAAATGCGACCAGATTTCAATACAAGTCAATATTTGATTCAATTAGGCTAAATGGCTAAAAATTAGCAAACAACTAAACAAACAACACAAACATCAATCAATTAGTGAATTAGATTATCAAATTCATAATTTTGATACATATACAAAAATCAGATTTTTGATGCCAAATCACAACAATAGGCCCTATCTAATTTTGGTTCTCACACCAGTCTAATGGAAATATATAGAAATCTCACCTTCGAAACACGAAAATAAATTCTAATGATGACGCGTCAATCATTAGAATCATGTCCGAGCGACTAGAGTGTGATTCTATATCTATCCAGTATATTAAAATTTCGAATACACGCGGATCAGACGTATACGCAAAATCTATATATACTGGATTGTCCACATCAATATAAATAGATAATCAAATACGAAAAATTGATTTAAATTTTCAAAACAAAACTTGTTTTCATTTGAAAAATATACTCTTCACACTCGTTCTAGGATACTACTGATCCCATCTCTAACGAGTCATTCTAATTGGATATTACTAATCCAATATCTGATGAATTCTTTCGTATGGTTCTAATGTGCCTTGTTCTCTGAGCTTTGTAAACCAAAGCTCTGATACCAACTGTGAAGACCCGCAACTTCCCCGGTAAAGGAAAGCGTCGGATAGTTCGAGAACAAACCACAACAGAACGCATACAGAAGAACATTTCATTGTATATTACAACAATGCATCAGATTACAAGAATATACAGAAATATCAGAGATTTAAATTACATTTAAATACATAGCAGCGGAAAAATAATACAATACACAACTAGAATGAGATATACGGATACAAAGCTTTCCGGATATCGTTCCAGCTGTAAACCAGGATCCTGTGAATATAAATCTGCAAAACCAAAACTACTAGCTGCCCGTGTCAAAATAAGGGCACCCAGAGTTTAGGTTAAAACAATAAACTCCAGGTCAGTCATGTGACTGGTGTGAGAACTAAAACAGTTAATCTTTATTTTTAAAGCTAGGTAAATCAAGGGACCACGCCGTATAACACGGAACGGGTTTCCTCCCAAGAATACCAGTGCATAAAACAAACAGCGCAATGCTAAATAAAGAAAAATGAAGCTGTTATAAGACCCAGGTCCTATCACACAATGCAACGCAAGCCGGGGGATAGGGTTTTCCCTTATAACAGCCAAAGAATGCTTGATACGTTTAAAACAAATCATTTGTTACTATTATAAGTGCATAGTGTATAAAACAACTTCAAATCATAAGTATCAATCATAGGCGGCATGGGTACCATATATCATGTCGTCATACTAGTTCTACAATTAAAACTGCAAATGTCACGTATTTGGAAATTGGATTTCCGTCTATGAACCGAGGCAAAAGATAGTCCTCAACCGATTCGAGACAATCTAGCCCATGTCTCCGGAGCAGCCGCAACTGCCCCTTGGATCCTCAGGGCCGGTCCACCGATGTGGATTATAGTGCCTGAGCAATACGTTTCTCCGCCCTTTGGGGCGTAAATGAGCCAACTAAATGACTCCATCGGTTCGAGAACGACCGATCAATCCGAGGCGCCTCGCAACAGCAACAACCACATAAGTCAATCTCGTCAGGGCGTGTAAAACCACTGACGCCACTTCTAGCTAGAAAGAAACGCATGCCCTCCCTGACGTCCGTCTCCCGTTTTTGGTTCATACCTGGTGTGAAACACGCGAGGTAAACGTTACACAAAGCTACGCCACAAAGGCCGTGCTTTGATCATCACCACAAGACTTTGCTTTTCAACAGAAGCCTCGATCAATTGCCACTTAGGCATGCCACACAGGCAATTCACTCCATGCGTTTGATATCCATCAATATATAACCCCTGAGCTCGTACGTCTCAGAGAAGGGCGTTAAGCAAGAGAATAAATTCTCCGCCGCCAAACAGATATATATTTAATAGAGATCAATCACACGGACTAAAATCCAATGTCAGACACACAGTCCATTTACAAGTCCGTTCTGGGGCTGAACGAAACCGGAGGCACCTAGTACCCCGCATATCCATCGATCTCCAAGTACGTCTGGACGATCACCAACTGTTTCCATCTTCTTGGGTGTACAGCCCAATCAAGATCATCAGTTATCACCCAAACGACGTGAAGACCTCCGGTCTTCGACCATCGTCTTCATCTTCGACTTATCGTCGTATCAGTTATTCAGAATGGGATAAACCCGGTCTTTCCGAATAACTCGCGTATATTTTAAATAAGTGTTACACAAACACAACATACGCCTCATTCCAATTCATTAGTCACTAACCATAAATTAATCAAGAGAATAATTCCCCAAATATTAACCCCGAAGGCCGAAACCAACATCAGATCAATATTCAGAAAACCATTCTGCTTGGCTAACTCACAGTTAGTTTCTAAATTTCACGTTCAAATCTAATTAAAGATTTAACTATCGCCTGGAGCAAAACTGGTGATACTCCATTCTCGATCTTTTCAATCTAATTAAAGATTCATTAAAACTCCACTTAGTTTTAATCATTATCTGGGTTAAAGAATCAGTGTCATTTAAAACACGGTTCACGATAAACCCAAAATCACATTCATTAATTATCGGGTTAAAGAACGAGTGTTATTTAAAACACTGTTCACGATAAACCCAAAAATCAATATCAATTCAATTCCAATTAAATATCATTTAATTGGTACACTTCATTAAATCTAAATAAAAAGATTTAATCTTTTCTCAACTGGGTCCAAGAACAGTGTTAGTGAAGACACCATTCACGACAAACCCAAATCACATTCATTAATTATCGGGTTAAAGAACAAGTGTTATTTAAAACACTGTTCACGATAAACCCAAAAATCAATATCAATTCAATTCCAATTAAATATTATTTAATTGGTACACTTCATTAAATCTAAATAAAAAGATTTAATCTTTTCTCAACTGGGTTCAAGAACAGTGTTAGTGAAGACACCATTCACGACAAACCCAAATCACATTCATTAATTATCGGGTTAAAGAACAAGTGTTATTTAAAACACTGTTCACGATAAACCCAAAAATCAATATCAATTCAATTCCAATTAAATATTATTTAATTGGTACACTTCATTAAATCTAAATAAAAAGATTTAATCTTTTCTCAACTGGGTTCAAGAACAGTGTTAGTGAAGACACCATTCACGACAAACCCAAATCACATTCATTAATTATCGGGTTAAAGAACAAGTGTTATTTAAAACACTGTTCACGATAAACCCAAAAATCAATATCAATTCAATTCCAATTAAATATTATTTAATTGGTACACTTCATTAAATCTAAATAAAAAGATTTAATCTTTTCTCAACTGGGTTCAAGAACGGTGTTAGTGAAGACACCATTCACGACAAACCCAAATCACATTCGATATTCAATACTAGGCTCTGAATAGAAAATATATCGGCTTATATTCAATATCGAATTCTACGACTAACAGATGTCGTATGGGAAATAACGATATAAATATATATATCTTTCAAATTTCCATAACAACACATGTATAATCACGAATCCCAACATCGAAATATTCCGAAGACAATTTCGATTCAAATCCACTCCAATGCAATCATTGGAATTTTGGTTATTTTTAAAACCCTTTTCGAATTCAATTTATTTATTTAAAAATAAATAGAATTATAATCCTAGTTCAAAACTAGTTCATTTCGATAAAAATCTATTTTTATCTTTTCAAATATGGAGTTTTTCATCCCAATTCTTCACAAATCATTTCTTATGATTTTACACAAATTATTACTATTTTTAATAATTTTATCAAGGCTCGTACAGTCGATTTCCATCAATGGCCATCGAACTGCACTTACAGCGACCTTTTTCGAATTTGATTTGGACGTATCTCCAAATCCACCCGTTAGATTTCAAATTTCTAATATTCATTAGAAAGCTCTTTTCGATACGAACCCAACGGTTCCGGTTTTAGGAGAATCCGACGGTCGGATCTCCCGTAATGTCCGTTTGAAATAAATGGTCGAAATTCGCGAACTGCCGCGACGCGGCGCGTTCTATTCAGGCCATTATATTATATATAATATATATAATATATATATTTCGTCGATTTCTATTTAAAACGAATTATATAAATAGTTTTGAATTCGTTTCAAAAACATTTTCAACTTCCATTTCAATTCAAATCAAAATTGAATTCTTCTTTATAAAATCGTTTCAAAATTCATTTCTATTCAATTCAAATTTCAATTAAATTTGAATTCATTTCAATTCGTTTTCAATTCAATTTGAGTTCGTTTTCAATTCAATTCATTTCGAAATCGTTTTCAATTCAATTCATTTCGAAATCGTTTTCAATTCAATTCATTTCGAAATCGTTTTCAATTCATTTCATTTCGAAATCGTTTTCAATTCAATTTATTTCGAAATCGTTTTCAATTCAATTTATTTCGAAATCGTTTTCAATTCAATTTATTTCGAAATCGTTTTCAATTCAATTTATTTCGAAATCGTTTTCAATTCAATTTGAATTCGTTTTCAATTCAATTTGAATTCGTTTTCAATTCATTCATTTCGAAATATTCGATTTCGAAATTACTTTTCAATATTCATTTTAAAATGAATAAAATTGATATAAATATCGTTCACGTCAAAATGGCGTCAATCTAATCAACACGGCTTCATAAATTTCTATTTTCAAATATTCCTTATTTTCACGATTGGAATGAGGCCCAATCAATTACCATATAAAGTTAATTATATGGATTTTCATACAACACATGTATATAATAACATTGAAAATAATCAACCATCAACCAAAGTGCACTACACTGTAAAGGCATCAAATATAGATATTCAACGCCTATAACAGCCTGTCAATCAATCGATCGACATATTCAATCAATCAGGATGAGTGAACTTCAAATTTCATCCCAACACCCGTGTGGGGTTTCAAACAATCAAACACAGATTTTGTTTGTGCAGTTGGGCGATGTGTGAAATTTATCGACCCAATCAATATCAGTCAAATCAGTGTATATACAAACAAATCGGCCGATTTGTTTATAACTATTCATTTATTCACATTCACGTTAAAATTTATATTTTTAACGATAAAACATTTTATTTCAACCTATGAATTTCTATTCAATTCATTTACACAATAAAATGATATTTTTATTTTCTAACATATTTTAGAAAATTTCGGCGGCATAACGGCACGATACTAGAAACGGGACAAGGCCTAGCCTTATCCCCGGTCTAGTGAAGGCCCACGCCATTCACACATCAATCAAACCATTCAATTTCGTTATGCAAACCACAAAATTTGGAGTAAGAGTCTAACCTAGCCTTACTCCTTCGCCTTATAACGGCGCACGTCTAATCCTAACCAATTTATCGATTCGATTTTTCACATCACAAACCACATTCAAACCAATATCGCAATCAATCACCAAACAATCAAACAAACAAGTCCATGGTCTGTGGACGATTGTGTCGGGTGCTACTAAGCACCGTCTGCATCCTAGTATATATATAGCTAGAAATAAAATTGAAAGGTGAGAAATTCTCACATATAGCTATCCTAGCTCCACGGCTCTTCATTTGCAGAAGTCTTCGTCGTTTCGCCTTTTTGTCACCTTCGTTGCCCAAGGCCACTATATATAAAAAAATCGAATTTTTTTTTACTTCAAAGTTCAATATATAAAAATCGAATTTTTAGTGCAAAGTTTAATAAATAAAAATCGAATTTTTAGTTCAAAGTTTAATATATAAAAATCGAATTTTTAGTTCAAAGTTCAATATATAAAAATCGAATTTTTAGTTCGAAGTTCAATAGATAAAAATCGAATTTTTAGTTCGAAGTTAAATAGATAAAAAATCGAATTTTTAGTTCGAAGTTAAATAGATAAAAATCGAATTTTTAGTTCGAAGTTCAATAGATAAAAATCGAATTTTTAGTTCGAAGTTAAATAAATAAAAAACCTATTTTTAATTCTAAAAATCCCAACTTTATACATCTTAAAAATCCTTTCTTTATATTTTAAAAACATCGCTAACTTTATTTTCAAAAACAACTCATGTCTTGTATTTCAAAAATAATGATATACATATATAAAAGTTAACCAAAAATCAAATCTTTTCGCTTGTTAACAAAATCAATTTCTAACTTTTCTAAAAAAAATATATATATATAAGAAAACTGATTTTATAAATAATGTCATATTAAAAATGCTCACTGTTGTTTTTTTTTTTCTATTTAACTAAAATCAGTTTTTTTTTCTATTTAACTAAAATCAGTTTTCAATTTTTAATAAAACAGTTTTTCAATCCTTAATAAAACAGTTTTTAAACATTATAAATTCAGTTCTTTTTCTTTATTTAAAAATGCAGTTTTTTTTATTTTATTCTTTTAAAACAGTTTTCACTTTTAAATTTCTGTTTTAAAAACCTAAAACAAAAATCAATTTTATATTAAAATAAAATTCAGAAACTAAAATAAAATAAATAAATATTACCTTAGTTTTGAATGGGGGGGGCCTGTCAGGGCGGCGGTGCTCGCTGGGGTGCTGCGGCGGTTGAAGGGGGGGTGCGGTGTGGTTCCCATCTCGATCTGGAGGAGGAGATGACAGAGGAGCGGAGGGAGGAGACGGAGGAGAAGGGGGGCGCGGGGCTCTGGTCGGACGGCGCCGCCCTGGGCGGTGGCAGCGGCGTGGAGGAGGCCGCTCGCGCCACTCCGTCCTCTTCTTTTCTTTTTTTTTTTTTTTTTTTTTTATAAACTAAATGTCGATTTTGAAATAAAGAGGGGGGGGGGGGGGGTTACAGAAGATAAAGGGGAAAATATATATATTTTTTTTATTATTTTATTATTTTATTTACTAAGAGTTGACTTTTTCATACGACCTCGAAACGAGGCCCACCGCCTGTCGTCCATAGCGTTCTACCCCCATTCCGAACACAATGGGACTTGTTTCGTAGGTTGATTCGATCGTTTGAATCAGTTTCCGTTAAACTTACATTTAAATCACTTTATTGAATTCTAAACGTACATTTCAAATTACCGGGGTCACATACTAACTAGAAAAATTCCCAAAAAATATTTTCTAGCTTCGTATTGACGATACGGTCCTAACAAAACTAGTTTCGTCGAATTCTGAGACCGTTTGAAAAATGGCCAATTTCAAGTCGATTAAAATCAACTGAAATGGTCAAAACACGTTTTCCTATGCCACGCTCACATATTGATTCGAAAAATTATGAAATTTGGAATCTAGCAATAATTCAACATCACGGACCCAACAAAAGTGGTTTCGTTGAAATCCGAGGTCGTTTGCAAAATGTCCATTTTTAAGGGCCTGAATTCCATAGCGACTATTCAGAATTTTCAACTGGACATATCTTTTGATTCCCGCTACGAACTTTTGATTTTTCGGATTCGTTGGAAAGATATTCACTATTAGATTCCATTATTTTTGGTTTCACTAAAATCCGGATTGTTTTGCACCCGGTACATTCAATTGAAGTTTGAAATCGAATTATCGAACTACCGCGCCATTTTCAATTCTATTTATAATTATATATAAATATTTATATTCTAACGACGACGTATATAATATAAACGTTCGAATTATATTCAAAATAGATTTCACGTCGATATTATTTAAAATAATCTATTTTAAATAATCAAAATTCGCTAAAATTGCCAAAATAAAATTTTCAAACTGGCCCAGATTTTCGGGTTGTTACATATAACGTCCCATGGCATCTATCCTGTATATCCGCTCTGCACCTACCGTACTAGTATCCCAACTGTATTACGTGTTATCCGTGAATGATCCTTACTCAAAAGTCGTGTAATGGTCCATGTCAACCTAATATGCTGCATATATAGGTTACTCAACTCATATGTTTCTTTCCATGTATAAGTTCAGTCCTTTGCCGTAGGCTGTACGGGCTTTCCCATGTAAACGGTTTATCCTTGAAGTTGTTTTGGACTGCAACCCTTGATCTAGTTGTGTTTCCTTACCATGAACTATCGCGCGTCCACTTAGGGTTTATGCCACCTAGGACCGCTAGGGATTATGCTACCTAATGAACATTTCCGTGTCTCGGTTTTGGGTTTTGGCCACCTAGGATCACTAGGGATTACGCCACCCGTCAACCGCGCCCTTGATCCCACGTATGTATCGTGAATCGTTTTCCATGTCTAGATGCACATGTTCCCCAATGTGCCATCCGAGTTCCGTGCCAGGGCAAATCAAGAAATACGGAACTCGGTCGGGAGCTTTAAATCGTCTGCCGATGCAGATATCAAGGTCTGTTTTTGTACCCGTGGCTATGGTCCCACGTGACCCCTCCCTCAACTACTGAAAGGCAATCCAAGAAAAATCATGTATAAGAACCACTCTCCGACCCCACTATAGCCCACTTTCCTACGGGCCAACCTCACCCAAGACTCGATAGCAAGCACATGGTCTGTTGGGGGTTCTCTGCCTTTCCGCACGTACACGATTGACTAAAGATGGTAGGTAGTCGGCGATGTGCTATCTAGGGCAAAAACCAAGAATCGTCGACTCCACGCTAATCCATCCCAGTCTTTAGGTCGCTCGCATAGCAACCAAGGCATACTCTTGGCTCTTCTACCGCATACCTTAACCTCTTGTGAGCCCAGGCGGATCATCTGCAACCTCACAGAGGGATACCAAGAGTATCCTCACGTCCCCCGAAGCTTCCGCTTCGGCACCCAGTGCGCTGGAGCTTTTATCCAAGTCAGATAACTTGCTCCTCCTCGTATACTAAGCGATGACCCACCGTATCAGGTTACTCATCGCTTTGTGAATTAGTCCTATGTCCTTAGCTAAGAATTATTACTTAGTTACCCTTAACTAAGGTTTACCACTTAGCTTCCTTTCCCGTTATCCTTGATTAACCACGATTTTCTACCTAGTTCCTCTAACTAGGGTTTGTCTATTGGGTTAAGTGTTATCATTCAAGTCCATGACTTAACCCGCCCACGAATCACGTCAAGATTGGCTAAGTATTTAAGCTCAAGACTTAGCCCTACAAGTTGGTTAAGTGTACCCAGAGGCTCATGACTTAACCCTATCGAGTCAAATTGGTCAAGTACCAGTTTACCCTAATCCTATCGGATTATCTTGCTAGATTGATTAAGCATAGATTATCTTAATCCCATCCAAATATCGAGTCGGATTGGTTAAGTGTAGGTTGGCTTAACCCCATCCTCTAATCGTACTAGAATGGTTAAGTATACTTTTAAAAAAGTCTTGTAACTTAACCTTATCAGGTCCGCGTATTAGATTGGTTAAGTGTGGGTCACTTAATCCTCATCAAATCACCATGTATAATTGGTTAAGTATAAGTTGCTTAACCCCATTAGATTATCACGTTAAGTTGGTTGAGTATTGGTTACTTAACCTCATTGAATTACCAAGTCGGATTAATTAAGTTTAGGTTAACTTAACCCCATCCGATTACCATGTTTAGACTAATTGAGTCTAATCTTTACCCCAACCATTAAATGTATCTTTCGGTTAAGTGTCATTAAGGAAACTTACTTAACCTTACCAAGTTATCGTGTTGGATTGATTAAGTGTTGATTAACTTAACCCCGTCCACTAGTCGTATAAAAATGGTTAAGTGTCATTAGGCAAATCAAGTTACTTAACCTACCCAGCCTTGTCATGTTTTGTTAAGTATCATTAGCCTAATCAAATTACTTAACCCACTTGTCCATGTCATATTTGGTTAAGAGTCATTAATCAACTTGTCTTAACCCTATTATGTGGCATTAATTACTTAATGCACCTTCACCTCTCACATTAGACTTTGTTGTGGTTACTAGTTAAGCCGGTCGGTTCCGGGTAGCTTTACACCACAACTTGGTCTAACCTCGGGTTCGAGCACACATGACCAACTTCTCACATTGGGTCCTATTGTTTGCAACTACTAGTTAGGCCGGTCGGATCCGGGTAGTTTTACGTTGCAAACTCAACCCAACCTCGAGTTGGCCACTTTCATGTTTAGTCTAGTGTCATGTTCATATTCAAGTTTTCAAGCAATTGGGTAGACCTAACTTAATAGGTAAATTCCCAATGGGTAGACCTAACTTAATAGGTAAATTCCCAAGCTTATGTTTTTATGCATACTTACATGTCAACTTCCATGTTATATTTCAAGTCATGTTTTCAAGTATAAACACATGTCATATTTAACGTTACATGTTGTCATGTTTATACCCATTTACCCAAATCATATTCATGTAATTATGTTTCCCCATAATGTTACCCCAACGCTTTTAAACTCGCATATACGTTCGCATCAACGTAATGGACTAAAAGAAGAGACTTGGCAAAGGCATGACAAAAACGTATATTAAGCCACAAGTTAATCATGGTGGCAAATGAGGCACAAATGTGTTCATTAACTCGCGTGTTACATTCTTAAGCCTCAAAAACATGCATAAACCCAAACTTGGCACATAAACGAATCATGGTGACAAAAGACATGGAGTGATGACTAGCAACTCGCATATATCATCATATAAGGATTATGACTTCATATGCAAGTTGACATAATGATTATGAAGGTCCTCATGTTGCATAATGCAACATTTCAACATAAAGGTTGTGGCTTTTAGCTCATAGGATCAAGATAATGACTTCATAAACTTGCATAACATGATATCATGCATCATTCTCAATGATCAAACCCAAACTTTCAACATGCATTTTTAACTTCATAGTTAATATCTAAGAGTAGGGAAGGGCTTACATTGCTATGAAGGCCTAAATCGATTAAACTAAAGCTTATGATGAAGCCTATGCATGCCATCACCCAAAAACCCAAAGATGGATGCTCCAAATCACTAAAAACACCATCTTTAAGAACAAAGATCAAAGCTTTTGCCTTGAAATCAACTTGAGAAGCTCTCATACTAACATAGGGACTCTCTAACACTCTCATGATCATGGAACCTCTCATAGGAATGAAGTGGAGGCTAGGATAGTTGAGTGGAGGCCATGAGAGTAGAAATTTTGCCATAGTTTAGTTACATGAGTGAATAATGAGGGTTTAGGGGAGGGTTAGGGGCTTATTTATAGAAGATTAGGCTAGTTAGGACCCTTAGATTAACCCTAGGACCAACCTGAACCGTCAGATTTCAAACCAGGCCCAGAAACCTAGCCAAGATAGAAACAGGTGCACCAGGCAAGACTGCTCGTCTGAGCCAGGTCGACAGCCCAGTCGACAGGGCTGTCGACTTGGTCAGACCAAGTCGACTCCCAAGTCGACAGGGCTGTCGACTTGGGTAATGTGGCGGGAACTTTTCCCGCCTGGCCCATCTGGCCCAATTTTCCAAATTCAAGTTTGAATTTGAAATCTGTTTTTACTTAGAAATTTTCTGAAAACTTCGTTGGGCCTTAATTGGGTCATACGGACTCCGATTTTCGAAAACTCGGACTTTATTTCGCGTATTTTTCCGAGGCGAACACAATGGCATAGCCCGTTTAACTTGATTCAGAATTTAAAATTAAATTCTGCCTTGATTCTCGTCTTACTCATGTTATCGAAATACGGGTTGTTACATTCTCCCCCCCCCCCCCCCTTTAGGATTTCGTCCCCGAAATCTCCAAGTTAGGAAGAACATATCCTACCATCCATCATCCAACTACTCAAAACATCATCCACAAGCAACCATTGTCCTTAGATGATTTCTAATGCTATATGAATATATGCAAAACGTGTGTGTACATGTTCCTTAGCCAATGCTAATGATCAGGCCTGAATAATCTTTCTAATGCAAAGATATGTATAGTGCCATGAATCCAACATGTATGCAAATAGTCCTAGTCATATAGATACTATATGCGTGCACAATCATTCATTCATATGCAACAACCACATGATAACATATTCAATTTCATCCATAAACAAGTATAAACACTCGTGCATATGCAATATGAAATGTGACCGAGTCGAGCTAGCATCTAATGTGTATTCGCGCATCCACGAGCAACCACTTACAACCACTTGCAACCATATCAATCATAACATGTTTCAAATACATGTTTACATCCATAGGGTTCTACCTAGGATTCCCTGAAACAGGGTCGAGAAGATAAACAAGACAAACTCCTTACGGGGTTTGTAACAGAAAATAGGACCGAGAGGGTGTCCACAAAAGATAGCCTACAAGTAAGCTCTACAGAAAACATGGATCAAGGATACGCTCCCAAAAAGAGATATCATGCGCGTATCTAGTCTTTGACCATCAAAGTCGTACTTCCTTGAGCTCAATTCCATTGTGCCTTGACCATCTTTTAACTTCGCGATTTCGTAGCTTCTTATTTCCTGTTTCCCATAACATGAGCTGGGACTCATTTCCTCGTCGCCTCTCGTTCCACTCGCACACTTGGCGCACACATGACTGCGTACTCATGATCTCATGCAAGCTTTTCAAAATTCACTAGTGAATCTCGGACCTCGTACCATAAGGTATTCCACATAGAAGAACTTTCTCTTGAAAGTAAACAGATGCCAACCGGGTTATCAAGTGCACTTACTAGGGTGATTTCCATAACCCATGTATAAGTGAAATAAACCATCCGTCTTATCGGCGAACACCACTCGATCGGGCTTCAAATTTCCAATAAAGGTATCAAGGGATTCTAGGTAACTAATCATGACCGAACCCAAAAGGTTCCACGAGACTTCGAGGGTATTACCAAGGCTAGTCAAGAGTCTAACTACCCTCCTATCAAAACCGAGAGTGGCACCCCTTACTGGATAACCACTTCGTCCCTAGAATCCATCCATAACCGAGGCATGTCATTCTCAAATCCAAAACAAGTCATGAATAAATGGACCGATTCTCCACAGGACTTGAGACAAAAATGGGATTCTCTATTACGCTAGTACTTAAGGTGCAGAGACTCAACTATCGAAGAAGACTTAAATGATATGATGATCAAAACAAAGTCCTAACGGGATGATAGAGAAGAAAAGCTAAACCTTTAACAAGATCGTTACCCTCCTTCCGAGGTACCCTAGAAATGAGAGCATACTACTGCCCTCCCGATAGTCTTGTCCTTGTCTCATGATACTTAACTATCCACCCCGTTTCACCATGCCAAAGGTACTCTCTCGTCATGGGTTTCATTGTTCATCTTTCTCTCTCATTCTGGGTTGAGCCATACCAACAAGTTGTTCATCCTTAAACTCGCATCCTTTATCCTCTTTCTCACTATCCTTTCTTATAACGCGGCCACTGGTCTCTCGAGAACCACCTCCATCGCATGGAAAGCACTTCCGTAGATAGAAAAGACTAGTCGAAGTTAAAACCACTGTGACTACAGATGGAGGAAAGAAAGGAAAAGAGATTCAATCAAGGAAACAAGGATAATGCTAATGGCCTTTGGGGAATAGCCTTTTCTTTTTAAAAGAAAACTTTCTTGGAAAATGCTTCTTTATAAACGATTTTCAAATAGTTTTCAGAAGGTCTTTAAAAACTTTTGCCCATTCTGGTAACCTTCTGCTCTGATACCAAATGTAACACCCCGCCTCCGCTAGGGTCACTCGCAAAGGAATGCACTAGCTCTAGAGGGGCAATATTGGTAAACATGCACAGAAATATCACAAGACAGAACATATAAAATAGCGAAGTAAAATCGAACTTTCATAAACATGAATACATAAGGTCTAAAGCCTTTTACATCAGAGTACATCAAAACCTGTCTTGCAATAGTAAAGAAGCATAAAGACTTTTTCATAAATTATCCCCCAAATAAAAACAGTAAAGTAGCCATAGCCAGGAAAAGTCCAAGCCATCCATGATGACCTTCAAGCAGAAGAAGTCCGAACTAAACAACAGTATTTCCTCCCTGTAACCTGGGGGGGAAACGGAAGAAAAGAGGTGAAACAAAACGGGTCAGTCAAAAAGACTGAGTAAGCCCTATCTACTATTAGTATAAAAACTAGTAAAGTTAACTGACATGAGAAACTGAGATGAACATAAGCATGATAACAAGATAGATAGGCTAAATCAAAATAACAGGATGAACTACTGAACTCAGGTAAACTAAGGTGTCATGATAAATTACGATGTCAAGATAAAACAAGGTATCACATCGTCAGGTTTCTATTAAGTATAATATCCCCAAGATATCTATCACGTATAACGTCCCATGGCTCTATCCTGTATATCCGCTCTGCACCTACCGTACTAGTATCCCAACTGTATTACGTGTTATCCGTGAATGACCCTTACTCAAAAGTCGTGTAATGGTCCATGTCAACCTAATATGCCGCATATATAGGTTACTCAACCCATATGTTTCTTTCCATGTATAAGTTCAGTCCTTTGCCGTAGGCTGTACGGGCTTTCCCATGTAAACGGTTTATCCTTGAAGTTGTTTTGGACTGCAACCCTTGATCTAGTTGTGTTTCCTTACCATGAACTATCGCGCGTCCACTTAGGGTTTATGCCACCTAGGACCGCTAGGGATTATGCTACCTAATGAACGTTTTCGTGTCTCGGTTTTGGGTTTTGGCCACCTAGGATCACTAGGGATTACGCCATCCGTCAACCGCGCCCTTGATCCCACGTATGTATCGTGAATCGTTTTCCATGTCTAGATGCACATGTTCCCCAATGTGCCATCCGAGTTCCGTGCCAGGGCAAATCAAGAAATACGGAACTCGGTCGGGAGCTTTAAATCGTCTGCCGATGCAGATATCAAGGTCTGTTTTTGTACCCGTGGCTATGGTCCCACGTGACCCCTCCCTCAACTACTGAAAGGCAATCCAAGAAAAATCATGTATAAGAACCACTCTCCGGCCCCACTATGGCCCACTTTCCTACGGGCCAACCTCACCCATGACTCGATAGCAAGCACATGGTCTGTTGGGGGTTCTCTGCCTTTACGCACGTACACGATTGACTAAAGATGGTAGGTAGTCGGCGATGTGCTATCCAGGGCAAAAACCAAGAATCGTCGACTCCACGCTAATCCATCCCAGTCTTTAGGTCGCTCGCATAGCAACCAAGGCATACTCTTGGCTCTTCTACCGCATACCTTAACCTCTTGTGAGCCCAGGCGGATCATCTGCAACCTCACAGAGGGATACCAAGAGTATCCTCACGTCCCCCGAAGCTTCCGCTTCGGCACCCAGTGCGCTGGAGCTTTTATCCAAGTCAGATAACTTGCTCCTCCTCGTATACTAAGCGATGACCCACCGTATCAGGTTACTCATCGCTTTGTGAATTAGTCCTATGTCCTTAGCTAAGAATTATTACTTAGTTACCCTTAACTAAGGTTTACCACTTAGCTTCCTTTCCCGTTATCCTTGATTAACCACGATTTTCTACCTAGTTCCTCTAACTAGGGTTTGTCTATTGGGTTAAGTGTTATCATTCAAGTCCATGACTTAACCCGCCCACGAATCACGTCAAGATTGGCTAAGTATTTAAGCTCAAGACTTAGCCCTACAAGTTGGTTAAGTGTACCCAGAGGCTCATGACTTAACCCTATCGAGTCAAATTGGTCAAGTACCAGTTTACCCTAATCCTATCGGATTATCTTGCCAGATTGATTAAGCATAGATTATCTTAATCCCATCCAATTATCGAGTCGGATTGGTTAAGTGTAGGTTGGCTTAACCCCATCCTCTAATCGTACTAGAATGGTTAAGTATACTTTAAAAAAAGTCTTGTAACTTAACCTTATCAGGTCCGCGTATTAGATTGGTTAAGTGTGGGTCACTTAATCCTCATCAAATCACCATGTATAATTGGTTAAGTATAAGTTGCTTAACCCCATTAGATTATCACGTTAAGTTGGTTGAGTATTGGTTACTTAACCTCATTGAATTACCAAGTCGGATTAATTAAGTTTAGGTTAACTTAACCCCATCTGATTACCATGTTTAGACTAATTGAGTCTAATCTTTACCCCAACCATTAACTGTATCTTTCGGTTAAGTGTCATTAAGGAAACTTACTTAACCTTACCAAGTTATCGTGTTGGATTGATTAAGTGTTGATTAACTTAACCCCGTCCACTAGTCGTATAAAAATGGTTAAGTGCCATTAGGCAAATCAAGTTACTTAACCTACCCAACCTTGTCATGTTTTGTTAAGTATCATTAGCCTAATCAAATTACTTAACCCACTTGTCCATGTCATATTTGGTTAAGAGTCATTAATCAACTTGTCTTAACCCTATTATGTGGCATTAATTACTTAATGCACCTTCACCTCTCACATTAGACTTTGTTGTGGTTACTAGTTAAGCCGGTCGGTTCCGGGTAGCTTTACACCACAACTTGGTCTAACCTCGGGTTCGAGCACACATGACCAACTTCTCACATTGGGTCCTATTGTTTGCAACTACTAGTTAGGCCGGTCGGTTCCGGGTAGTTTTACGTTGCAAACTCAACCCAACCTCGAGTTGGCCACTTTCATGTTTAGTCTAGTGTCATGTTCATATTCAAGTTTTCAAGCAATTGGGTAGACCTAACTTAATAGGTAAATTCCCAATGGGTAGACCTAACTTAATAGGTAAATTCCCAAGCTTATGTTTTTATGCATACTTACATGTCAACTTCCATGTTATATTTCAAGTCATGTTTTCAAGTATAAACACATGTCATATTTAACGTTACATGTTGTCATGTTTATACCCATTTACCCAAATCATATTCATGTCATTATGTTTCCCCATAATGTTACCCCAACGCTTTTAAACTCGCATATACGTTCGCATCAACGTAATGGACTAAAAGAAGAGACTTGGCAAAGGCATGACAAAAACGGATATTAAGCCACAAGTTAATCATGGTGGCAAATGAGGCACAAATGTGTTCATTAACTCGCGTGTTACATTCTTAAGCCTCAAAAACATGCATAAACCCAAACTTGGCACATAAACGAATCATGGTGACAAAAGACATGGAGTGATGACTAGCAACTCGCATATATCATCATATAAGGATTATGACTTCATATGCAAGTTGACATAATGATTATGAAGGTCCTCATGTTGCATAATGCAACATTTCAACATAAAGGTTGTGGCTTTTAGCTCATAGGATCAAGATAATGACTTCATAAACTTGCATAACATGATATCATGCATCATTCTCAATGATCAAACCCAAACTTTCAACATGCATTTTTAACTTCATAGTTAATATCTAAGAGTAGGGAAGGGCTTACATTGCTATGAAGGCCTAAATCGATTAAACTAAAGCTTATGATGAAGCCTATGCATGCCATCACCCAAAAACCCAAAGATGGACGCTCCAAATCACTAAAAACACCATCTTTAAGAACAAAGATCAAAGCTTTTGCCTTGAAATCAACTTGAGAAGCTCTCATACTAACATAGGGACTCTCTAACACTCTCATGATCATGGAACCTCTCGTAGGAATGAAGTGGAGGCTAGGATAGTTGAGTGGAGGCCATGAGAGTAGAAATTTTGCCATAGTTTAGTTACATGAGTGAATAATGAGGGTTTAGGGGAGGGTTAGGGGCTTATTTATAGAAGATTAGGCTAGTTAGGACCCTTAGATTAACCCTAGGACCAACCTGAACCGTCAGATTTCAAACCAGGCCCAGAAACCTAGCCAAGATAGAAACAGGTGCACCAGGCAAGACTGCTCGTCTGAGCCAGGTCGACAGCCCAGTCGACAGGGCTGTCGACTTAGTCAGACCAAGTCGACTCCCAAGTCGACAGGGCTGTCGACTTGGGTACTGTGGCGGGAACTTTTCCCGCCTGGCCCATCTGGCCCAATTTTCCAAATTCAAGTTTGAATTTGAAATCTGTTTTTACTTAGAAATTTTCTGAAAACTTCGTTGGGCCTTAATTGGGTCATACGGACTCCGATTTTCGAAAACTTGGACTCTATTTTGCGTATTTTTCCGAGAAGAACACAATGGCATAGCCCGTTTAACTTGATTCAGAATTTAAAATTAAATTCTGCCTTGATTCTCGTCTTACTCATGTTATCGAAATACGGGTTGTTACAATGACGGCTGCATCATCAGTATTCATTTTCGAGTTGTAAGTGACGAATTACTACCAGAAATACCGTTTTGAATTTGTTTTGGGAAAGACAAGTTGTGTTGAATTTCAAAAAGGAAAATTTGATTTTTGAAACGAGTAAACTGTTTAAAAACTCCTATGGAAAGACTGCTTGAATTAAAACAAATTTAACAGAAATTTGTGAAAGAGAATTTGAATTAAAGTAAAGCCAGTAAAGTGGTAACTGAGATTGAATTAGAATGATATCCAGACAAATTGGATTGTGAGATTCAAATTTGAAGTGTAATGTGATAATCAAGTTAAGAGTTGGGAATCGAGAAGAAACTCGAGTTGAAATGATATTTGGCTCGGATATAAGCGAATGGTTGTGTTGTGGATAAAAGCAGATTGGAATTTGATTGGGATGACCCTTGTATCCGCTAAATTGATAACAGGTGGAAAGGATATATTGATATGCCGACAAAAGGTACAAGTTTATATTTCTATTGGGTTTGAGATGTTGATAAGACGAATTGGCAAGCCGCTTGGCTGTTTGATTTTCTTTTGGGTTGAAGATGGCCCAGAGAGGCGAGTTGGAGTTTGACAGATTGACCAGTACAAAGGAGGTGCTGGCGAAATTTTTCGAAGAGCTAAGGCGTTAGAAAATTTTCAGGATTTTTGAAAATTTTCGTTGATAAGAATTAATTATTATTTAATTGAAATTAAATTGGTTCAGTTGGAAACTGAAGTTAAGAAGTGAACAAATATGTTCTAACCAGTCGATAGGGTCGTCCTCTACCTTAGCAATTTCGAGGACGAAATTATTTTAAGTGGGGAAGATTGTAATAACCCGCATTTCCAGCGATATTATAATTAATTTATTTAATTATTTAAGAGGTGATTAAAAGGATTTCATGGTCGTTGAATTAAATGATGGTGAATATTTAATTAAAATAATAATTAAATAATATATTTAATTCAGAGAATAATCAGAATTGGCTAAAATGGCGATTGTTAGATCAAAATTTGGACCTAACACCCAAATTGTTCTGAAGCTTATAGAGTTTCGACTGAAGAATGAGAAAAAAGGAAATAACACACAGAATTTATAGTGGTTCGGCGTTAACGAGCCTACGTCCACTTTATATACTATTGATTATACTTTGAAAGCTAATACAATCAAGGATTTCTCTCAATATTTTAGTATTTTGACAACAATGGCGGATTTAGTACTCAATATTGCCAAACAGATCCCAAAACTGCCAAGCTCCGGGCTATTTATAGCTGATTTTGTCAGGCAGGTCGTGGTTACACGTGGCACGAATCCCGAGAACATCGGATCGCATCGCCACCGTTGAGGAAATAGTCAAATTAGCCGTTGTGGACAGGTGTCGCGATCTGCTTGAAAATAGGATCGTGCAGATGGGGAGAATTGGTCCAAATGACGGTTAGGGACACGTGTCGCTAGATCCGTGCGTCTTGGATCGCTGAAGACCAGCTCACGCTTGAACGGGTCTGAGGGTTCGCCACGCATTAGGGGATCGGATCGATCAATACTGGGCAACAACATATGCATGGATCGGATCGCATAGAGGTGTCGTTTCGCTGATGAAATAGGGGCGATCCGATGGTGGGCGAGTCGATAGCGTGCGATCCGTCATCGGGCGAGTCGATAGCGTGCGCTCCGTCATCGGGCGAGTCGATGATGCGATCCATTCCTTTATATTCTTAGAGAACGTGGTTTCATGCTTTCTTCTTATGAATGATCCTGGGTGGCTTGGTCAAAAAGCGAGCCAACATTTTGCCCCCTCGAAGTATGTTTTATCGATGATGGAACATGCTTCGAAGCTATAGAATTGTCTTTTCCCAATGAGTCGCGGATCAGAGAACGATTCTCTTTCTGGGATTTTTCAGAATCCTCATTCCTGAATTTATCGATTCGGATCGCGGGCTCGAGTCGCGGTCCGTTAGCGAGGCATTCGTTCCGTTCTTGGGTGTGCACTTGGGCCTCAGAACGAAACGGGCTCCTCCTCGAGTCGTGGTGGGCTTTTGGTTCGCGGCCCGCCGGTCTTTCGTGGATCGAATAGGACAAAGAAGGGGAGAAAAACGGTCGCCCTTTTTGCCTATATAAGCCGACCCCCCTACACTTTCTTCCTTCTTTTTTCTGCCGTATCGTTTCGTCTGTACTGTTGAAGAACGAACCCTAGTATTTCAATCCTTCAAAAATCCGATCACTTTCCCAATTTTTAGAAAGGTAATTCCACTGAAAGCATTCTTATTCGTAAACGCTGTTGTTTCACGAACTTTTTCAAATAATTTGAGGGAGAAACGATGGAAATTTGCGATCTTCTGGGGAATCCATGGAGACGCCATGGCTGATGGGCGTAGGGGTCGGAGTTCGAGGATGGGAAGGAGAGGAGGAAGACGAAGGAGGAAGGAGAAGAGGGAAGGCCGGTTCGGATCGTGGGCAAGGAGAGGAATGGAAGAAGATGAAGGCGAGTGGCGAGACGGAAGATCGTGGTGACAGCAAAGGCGCGTATCGTGGGGGCTGCAACGATTCGTGAAGAAGCGATCCCTTTGCCCTGCGATTCGATGGGGGGCGATCCCTCTGCCTTGCGATCCGAAAGGGGGCGATCCCTCTACCTTGCGATCCGACTCATAGTTGACGATGCGAAGAAATTTTAAACTTTAATCGACGCCTTGTCACCATAAAATTCTGAACAGTTAGGCTAGGGCCCTGATGTTGGACTTTCTGGACTAAAAGACCACACAATTTGACTGCCTATGACGACTAATATTTCGATGATCTTGATAGCTTTCACGTTTTATTTTTAATGCACACACAAGCACACACACCGGCACTTGCACACACGGGGGACGGGTAGTATTAATCTCATTGTCCATGTTTTCTCGTCCTAGCAGTAATGTCGAATAATCAATCTTCTTCAAGATCCGCAACAGAAGCGGAATCCGAGGTTCCTGAGCAATACAACCCCGAGATTCCTCCAATTAATCCAAGAGGTGAAGATTCTGGATCTGAATATGAGGCCACGGAATCAGATCCGTCCGAAAGTACTTCATCTAGTGAAGAGTCCGAGATAGACGGACGAGCTCCCGACGAGATTCCCGGCGCGCTCGGAATAGATAAATTCTCTGATTCTTTAGCATCAAAGCTCGATGATATAAAGCTTAAGAGAATCTGCTTGAGACACGGAATTCCTTGGGATGACGTCTTGACACCCGGAAGCGAAGATAGACCCCACCTAGCTCCGGAAGGATATATGGCAATCAGCCGGACTATGTGCTTGGTAGGAGCTATTCCTCCGTTCCCTCCGATCGCCATCGAAACTTTAAGAAGACTGGGTATTGCTCCGATGCAACTTCATCCGAACACCTACGCATCTTTATACACCATATATGTTGCATACGCGGAAATCCTACACGCCGAACTTAAATTCAGAGATTTGACATTCTTCTTTCTTTTTAAGCACTGTTATTCGGCAACTCCAAATTTCTCTTTCTTTGAATCGGTGGCGAATAGGAAGGTTCTGTACGATGGATATAACAATATAGGGGACCCTAAGTCTGATTGGTTTTATATAAGGAAACAGGCCGGATGCTCACGAAGATGGCTCAAATCAAGTAAACTTTAAGCTTCTAATCGAATATCTTGTTCAAGAAGTCTAGGCGTTAACATTCTCCCCCCTTTTTTTTGTCTTAAACAGATCATGTCTTCCCGAAAACGGAGGGTCCGCTGTACAGCAATCGATTGTCCATTCTTTCACAAAGCAGATCCGACTTTCTAAGGATCAAAAAATGCATTACTGATGACAATCTTCATAAGCATCGTCTTTTGGATAGAAGATTTGGACTTGGCACTAGCGGCAAACCTTACAAGTATGTGCCCCCAACGGAGGGAGAGGGAACTTCGCAAGCGGTAGAAACAACTAAATTTCGCAAGAGTCCTTCTCCGATAGTCATCCAAGACGATGAGGACCTGAACATATACAGAGGGGATGAGGTTCGTGGTGACGTGTCCAAGGAAATCCCGATTTCTACTCCAATCGAAACCGTTGCCCCCGATGATTTGACGGAAGAGCAGTTATTTGACGAGCTGAATAAAATTCCTCTACCCGATGATGTATATACAGAGAAGGACTTTGAAGAGGGGCCTTTCTTCCCTGCTTCTGAAGAGACCATCGCTCCAACTAGAAGACAAGAAACTGGTCAGATGAGCCTGTCTTCAGGCCCGGGTCTGTTAAGGGGAATTATATGGGATGCACAAATCACACACACTATCTGACTCTGCACTTTTATATCGTGGGTATTCAAAATTTTAATATGCTCTTTTTTTTATTTTTTTGCAGGAACGATGTCTCGCAGGAAATCTTACTCGTATCGTTCTCTTCGTGAGGGCACACCCAGCCTTCATCCGGGTGCTGAGCGTTCTCGCGGCCCTTCTCACAAGCTGATTTCCTCGCAACCTCGGTCTCCACCAAAGTCGACCTCTACCAGGCCTTCCAGTCATCCGGCAGTTCCTACAGGGGGAAAGAAACTTCCTAAAGAGTTAACTCCTCCAAAGAGTGCACCTTCCCACAGCCGGTTGTCCAAAAGGCATCACGAATCTAAAGATAGGGACAAGGATTCATCCAAAGAGACTGAAAAGGAGAGAAGTGACATTGTCCCCTCCAGCCAGCCAGAGTTGGCTGCCCCCGGGTCACGGGATTACATGCATGGTCCCGAGATTCAAGGTAGGCTGGAAAAGCTACGGGAACAATTCCCAGACATATTCTTTGACCGGATGACATTTGTTCCAGCCTTGGAACCGGTCCCCAAGAACTGGGATAGCGAGGTTGTCGGGCATATCCGCCATGTTGCCAGGCAATATGAGATGATAAAAAAACATGCTGTTAACCTTTCTGAAGTCATCCGATCGCTTGAAATAGAAGCACACAGATCCAAGGCGAAACTCGAAAACAACGAAAGGGCCAGGCCAAGATGGAGAAGGACCTAGAAGATGCTCAATCCCAGCTTGCTTTAGCATGGAGGGACGCTGAAAATTATAAGATTGAATTAGAGAATGCTAAGAAACGCTTTCATACGGAACTTGATTCCAATAGCCAAGAGAAAATGGCTTTAAAGAAGGAGGTTGAAGATCTCAAAATGGCCAACATCGAATTGAAAACAGCACAAGGCCATTTTGAAGCTGAGAGAGCTGCTTGGGAGGAAGAAAAGGCAAATTTGAAAGAAAGTCTGGCTTTGGCTAAAGCTGAAAAGGTGATTTTAAACGATCAGGTTTCGGACGCGGAAAGACGAGCAGCTCTCGCCGAGAAGAACGTCGAAAGTGCCATCGAATTGGCCACTGCTTCTAACAACAAGCTCCTCGAAAGAGAGAAGGAGATCGAGGGATTTGAAGAGATGATTTTCGATTTTCTTGGCCAGGTTCTCAAAACTCGCAACATCTCGTGGATCCCGGATTACCACGTTACATTAGCCAATTTATGGGATGCCATTGTTGAGGGTGAAAAGCATAGATTGGGGGTCGAAGAAATCGATGAGGATGAGTTGATGAAGAGCATCTTAAGGGACAATGAGCCTAAGGACCTAGCAGAGGGTCGTCGTCTGATTCTAGCGGAGATAGAAAAGGAGAAGGCCCTGGCCAAAGGCAAGGGCAAAATTGACGAAGGTTCAAGTTCTGTCGTGGAGCCCAAAACCTCCGGAGTTGAGGAGTACCATCCTGATGATCCACTAATCCCTTTGGGCCTAACTCCCGTAGTTGTTGGAGCTCCTGCAACTATTCAAGAAGGAGGGTCTACAGAAGGTATCTCCTTTCTTTCTCCTCAATTTGTCGAAGCAATTGTGAATTGTCGTCGTTTGGTAGGACAACCAATTGAGTTAGTAACGTGTGTTCCTCGTAATATAGGTGGCGAGCTCGTCGACAAGGGTGCTGAAAGAGAGAAAGAGGCGGAGAAGGAGGCTGTTTCACAAGGTGCCGGTACTGTTATATCAAAACAGGCTGAGGTCACAACAGCAGAGAAAAACGTCCCGGCACCTAGCACTGACGTTCCCAAAGATGCTGAGACCATCGAAGCCTTGAGAGACATGGATGGACGCCATGTAGATGATGAAGAAGACATTATCGGCGCCAAAAAAACCGACGACGATGACGACGAAACATTGGCCAGCCGAAAGGCTAGGCAGGAAACAGAGATGGCTTCGAAAAAGGTGGGAGATGAGGCTTTGGACATAGTCCCTCTTGCAGAATTCGATCCCAAAACTGGGATGATTGTGAAAATCCAGCCCAAATCCATCAGCCGACAGCTTCAATTTGTAAACCCCGATGACTTCCCGGCTTCCCTTTCTGATAGAAGGAAGAGAAAAGAGGTGGAAGAGGAATCTTCAGAGGAGTCGGATGTTCCCCTCATAGACAAAAGGAAGAGGAAGAAAGGGGATCCATCTGATGCCGACAAGGCGAAGCTGGAGAGGCAGAAGCAAGAGAAGAGGCCAAAGCGTAAATAGGATGTTTGTTGTTTGTTGATATTTTGTCTTTAGGTTTTCCACTGGCCAGGAAATGTAATTGTGAGACTGGCCCTCACTTTCCTTTCTAGGTTGTTTTTCACTTTGTTGGTCCGCAGTATATAAATGAAAGTTTATCTCTTTTTGCATCATTATGTACCTGTATTCAAATAAACTTTCCATGTTTAGTCATAGGCCATCTAATAATAATTACAAATCAGTCAAACAACAGATAGCCAAGAGAAAATTTTCATGCTGCGTTGCTGTATTAAAGTTCAGTATATGTATATGAGTATATGTGCCCCCAATCAGTTGTTATCATAGCGCCTGACGGGGGTTTACTAAGAATTGGTTAGCCTTGTCGGCAGGCTGCCCCCTATTTCTGAATATGGGGGACTTAGAAGATTTCATAGGATAATTGTTCTTGTGGCACCGAATTTCTGACACCTTTCTCAGTGCTCAATCGGAGATGCTTTTATACTCTCTCTCTCTCTCTCTGGAGAGTTAGAGTTCGAGCTCAGCAATTCATTCGCTTCCCGATCCTTCAACGGGGAAGGAGCTCTTTCTCAGCGCTCAATCGGAGACGCTTTTATACTCTCTCTCTCTCTCTCTCTCTCTGGAGAGTTAGAGTTCGAGCTCAGCAATTCATTCGCTCCCCGATCCTTCAGCGGGGAAAGAGCTCTTTCTCAGCGCTCAATCGGAGACGCTTTTATACTCTCTCTCTCTCTGGAGAGTTAGAGTTCGAGCTTAGCAATTCATTCGCTTCCCGATCCTTCAGCGGGGAAGGAGCTCTTTCTCAGCACTCAATCGGAGACGCTTTTATACTCTCTCTCTCTGGAGAGTTAGAGTTCGAGCTCAGCAATTCATTCGCTCCCCGATCCTTCAGCGGGGAAAGAGGTCTTTCTCAGCGCTCAATCGGAGACGCTGTTGTACTCCCTCTCTCTCTCTCTGGAGAGTTAGAGTTCGAGCTCAAGCAGTCTGCAATCATGCACGCTCATCAAAATCGTCCTAGGTTTACATTTCAATCCAAGCTCCGAGGATTAAAACCAGTCGGACAAGCAGTTGGAGCATTTGCCAAAGCTTTGAGTTCCTCCGAACAGTCTACGGGAGGAATGGTTGGCACCAGACTTCGGGTACCTGCATTATTCACGCCGATTTCCAAAAATAAACAGGCAGATAAATAAGGATGCAATAAAGGTAAAT
The DNA here is from genome assembly GCA_030737875.1 of Allium sativum. Lineage (NCBI taxonomy): Eukaryota > Viridiplantae > Streptophyta > Magnoliopsida > Asparagales > Amaryllidaceae > Allium > Allium sativum. The sequence continues at coordinate 156,728,007 of CM060926.1, read as the reverse complement.
GACACACAATATTTTTATAGTGGTTCGGTCGAATCATGACCTACGTCCACTTTATAATTTTTTGCTTCAAGGAATCAAACTATTTTAGGCAAGTCGTGCCTTATACATGGTTTTCAACAAAGCAAAAGAATAGATTTGAAACTTTTATGCTAAGTATGGCCGCAAATGTTGGGCATTCCACACTCTAGGGATTTCTCTTCCATCTACGGTTGCCAGCTTGAAAGTTCCATTATCAAGCTTGCTCAGAATGGAGTACGGTCCTTCCCACTTCGCTCCCATATGAGTTGGGGGTGGAAAGACACGTTTCAGAACCAAATCTCCGGGTTCCCAGGTTCGGGCTCGAACCTTTTTGTTGTAACATCGAGCGATCTGTTGCTTGCATCTTAAGGCGCGCAGGTCCGCCTCATCCCTCTTTTCTTCAATCATATCTAGGGACTCAAGGAGCAATTCATTATTGGTCATTGGATCATAATAAGTCACCCGGTGAGAAGGTACCTTTATCTCAACCGGGATGACTGCTTCCGTTCCAAAGGCAAGGGAGAACGGGGTATGTCCTGTTACCGATTTATATGTTGTCCTGTAGGCCCACAGTGCCAAGGGCAATTCATCAGCCCACATGGCTCTAGCTCGCTTCAGTCCCTTTTTCAGAATAGACTTAATCACTTTATTCGCCGCTTCGACTTGTCCGTTCGATTGCGGGTGTGCCACAGAGGTGTATCGATTCTCAATGTGGTATTTTTGGCAGAAATTTCTGAATTCCGCGCTATCGAAATGAGTTTCGTTATCCGTTATCACAATTTTTGGAATCCCAAATCGGCAAATGATGTTTCTTACGATAAAGTTGATCACTCGTTTGGTTGTAATCGTGGTTAGTGGCTAAGCCTCGACCCACTTAGTGAAATAATCCACGGCCACAATAGCGAACTTTGCTCCGCCCCTTGCTATGGGGAGACTTCCAATGATATCAATTCCCCACATAGCGAAAGGCCATGGGCTCATCATTGTTTTTAACTGATTAGGAGGTGCTCTATGTATCCTCGAAAATCTCTGGCACGCATCACACCGTCGTGCGTATCTCGCTGCATCCTTGTTTATGGTAGGCCGGAAATAACCATGCCGCAACACCTTTTTTGCCAAAGTTTGCCCTCCAGTGTGGTCGCCGCATTCGCCTTCATGAACCTCTTGCAGTACACGCTTGATGTCATCGTGGGCTACACACCGAAGGAGGGGCATCGAAAACCCTTGTCTGTAAAGAACTCCGCCTTGCATAACGTATCGGGCGGCCTTACGAATCACTTTGCGCCTCTCACTTTTCTTGGTCGGAAGCGCTCCGTTCATCAGAAAATTCTTTAGAGGGGTCATCCAGGACTCCCTTTCTGGTTCCGCCTCTAGCACTGTGTCAACTTCCATCTGATCTATGCTAGGGGACAGAAGTACTTCAACGGTGGCTAGCCCGGTCACTTCAGGATCGTCGGAACTAGCCATCTTTGCCAACTTATCCGCCTACTGATTCTATGACCGCGGAATATGAGATATGCTATAGTGATCAAAATTGTTCAGCAACTCTTTCACTTTCTTTAAGTACAAAATCAATCTTGCACTTTTAGCTTGGAATTTTCCTGTAACTTGGTTCACAACTAACTTAGAGTCGCAGAAGATGTTCAGCTTTGTGACTTCTAATTCCTTTGCGATCCTTAATCCGGCTATCAGAACTTCATATTCGGAATCGTTGTTAGTGGCATGAAACTCCATCCGGATTGCATAGGTTATCAGTCGTTTCTCGGGGGTTTTGAGCACTATTCCAGCGCCGGATCTTTCGTCATTCCTAGCGCCATCAGTATACAATCCCCAGGCATTGGGATCGAGAAGTAACTTTGAAGTATCAACTTCTTCGTTTGCTATATCTTCCTCAGGGACAGTGAACTCTGCTATGAAGTCGGCTATCACTTGCCCCCGAATTGATCGTCTGGGCTGAAAGTTCAAATCAAATTGACTCAACTCAATATTCCATTTAAGTAATCTTCCAGATGCCTCTGGTCTCTGTAGGACTTGCTTGAGTGGATGATCGGTGTATATGGTAATAGGATGCGCCTAAAAATAATGTCGAAGCTTTCTAGAGGCGATTAGCAAACTATACGCCAACTTTTCTATCCGTGGATAATTACTCTCTGCTGCCGTCAATTTTTTGCTCACGTAATACACAGGTCTTTGGACCTTATCCTCTTCCCTTACCAACGCTGAGCTGATCGCATGGGAGGACACTGCCAAATACACGAATAAATCCTCGTGATCTATTGGCTTAGATAATATTGGAGGTTTCTCCAGGTGCCTGAGTAAATTCTGAAACGCTTCTACACAGTCGGGTGTCCATTTGAAGTGGCATTTTCCTCGCTTTATTAATTCGAAGAATGGGATGCACTTATCCGTAGCCCTGGAGATAAATCTGCTTAATGCGGCCACTTTTCCGGCAAGGCTTTGCACATCCATAATTTGCCTAGGTTCCTGAATGTCTCTGATTGCCGCGATCTGGTCTGGATTAATCTCAATACCACGGGAACTGACGATGAATCCCAAGAATTTTCCAGAAGCAACACCGAACGAACATTTGGTTGGGTTGAGTTTCATTCCGTACTTTCGAAGAATGCTGAACATCTCTGCCAAGTCAGTAGTGTGTTGAGAAGATTGCTTGGACTTAACTAACATATCGTCGACGTATACTTCCATTATTTTCCCGATCTGGTTATAAAACATTCTGTTGACTAAACGTTGATATGTAGCGCCCGCATTCTTCAAGCCAAAGGGCATCACCACATAACAATATAATCCCAGATCCGTGATAAAACTAGTGTGCTCTTGATCTGGAACATGCATCGAAATCTGGTTGTATCCTGAATAAGCATCCATAAATGAGAGAAGTTCATGACCTGCTGTCGAGTCTACCAACTGGTCAATCCGGGGCAACGGGAAACTATCTTTTGGACAGGCTTTGTTCAAATCCGAGAAGTCGATACACGTTCGCCACTTCCCGTTGGCCTTCTTTACCAGGACTGGATTCGAAATCCAGTCTGGGTAGGTCGAGTCTCTGATAAATCCATTACTCTTTAGCTTTCCAACTTCTTCTTTCAAGGCAGCGGACCTCTCTGGGCCCAACATTCGCCTTTTTGCTTTACTGGAGGATGTTTAGGGTCAATGCTTAAGGAATGGCTCATGATTGATGGGGATATCCCACACATGTCCGCGTGGGTCCAAGCAAATACATCCAAGTTGTTTTTTAAGAAATCCGTCAATTCTTTAGCGAGATTCGGATTTAACTGGGATCCAATCTTAAGGACCTTCTCCGGGTCACTGTCATCGATCGGTACATCCACAGTTGTCTCGTTGGGAGTCGCCATTCTGCCCCCGGGTTCTTGATCCTCTCTGGGATCTATATCCTCGGACATCTCTCTGGGCGACTCTCCAACGACTATCCTCTTTGGTTGCTATAAGGTCTCCGCCCCTATAGGGGGAGAAGTGCCTTTAGTTTCAATATCCCCTCCATTGCGAAGTAATTTTAGTTCGGCAACATAACATGCTCGCGCAGCAACTTGATCCCCTCTGACGATACCAATGCCAGCTTCTGTGGGGAATTTCAATAACAAGCACCAGGGGGCTATACAGGCTCTAAACTTTGCGAGGGCCGGTCGGCCCAAGAAGGCATTATAGGGCGATTCAACATCCAAAACCACGAAGGGAAGGATTCTCACTCTCTGGCGTTCTCCTTCCCCAAGTGTAACTGGTAACTCTACATAACCCATTGGAGCGGTGGATGCTCCGTTGAATCCACGGATCCATCCTTGGCAGGGCTTCAAGTATTTTATTTCGAGATTCATATGATCAAATGTCCTTTTGAAAAGAATGTTGACAGAACTCCCATTGTCCACTAAAACCTTGTGAACAGTGGCTGGTCCAATAGGTACTGTAATTACAAATGGATCTTCAGTCGGAGCATGAACTCCGATGCTTTCTCGTTCTCGGAAGACGACATCGTCGGTCATCATCTTTTGTTGCTTCACCGGGATACTGTCCTCGGGGTTGCTACACTCCCCTACTTCGAGGTGCTGTTTGGCTGCATTGACGTATTGATCCAATGCCTTGGAACTATGCCCGGTGAGATAAAGTCCTCCGATTACGGTATTGATAACAATGTTCTTTCCCTTTTGCTGGGCAGTCGGCCTAGCAGCAAGTTGATTCTGGTTCTGATTTGGGGCCTGTATTGCTTGCCCCCTGTCTCTGGGCGTCACTCTGTATTCATCTAACTTTCCTTCTCGAAGCAGCCTTTCGACTACATCTCTTAGGTGACGGCATTCATTTGTCGAATGGCCGTGAATCTGATGAAAGAGACAAAACTTCCCTGTTTCACGCTCTTTCTCTGTCGACTCTCTGGGAGGTGGCCTCTTATTCTGGAGAACTTCATATGCATCCATGAAGATATTTTCCAGAGTATCATTTATTGGTGTATAACTTTCAAAGGCCCTGGGACGAGTCCTTCTCTGGGAGTTGTTCCCTCGGTTCCTCTTCCGGTTGTTGCCGTTACCATTATTATTGTTGTTACCGGGCTGACGACCACCCTGATTCTGATTTCCGACATTAACTTCAACTTTCCCCGAGCCGTCCCCCGTCTGTTTGATGGCGACATTGCTCTGGATTTCCTCCTTATCAGTTGTTTTAGCCTTTCGGTTAGCATATACCTCTTCCCGGCGTAAATGTACGTTGGCTTTCTCATAGAATAATTCTCTAGTGTGGGGCGGTTTGCCTGCCAGGTACCTCCCAAATTCGGTGTCTTTATCTACTCCGTCAATCAGTGCTGCGACAGCGGTCGGTTCATGGGGATCTTTAACCTCAGTAGCGGCCAAATTGAAACGATCCAGGTACACCCTTAAACTCTCGCCTGGTCGCTGCTTGACAAGGAACAAATCGATCACACTTTTTGTCTTTTGTGCGTAGATACGGAATTATTCTACGAACTTCTCACTCAACTCCCTGAAGCTAGAAATCGATCTCGCCAGCAAGCGAGTAAACCATAACAAAGCCACATCCTCCAGGAATATGGGAAACGCTTTGCACTTAACAGCGTCAGAAGCTGCGGCAGCGGTCATTGACCAAGAGTATCTCATCAGATGCTGGACAGGATCAGACCTACCCGCATATCGGTTCATTTGTGGCATGTTGAAATGCCTTGGAAAAGTCGCATCCAAAATATCATCAGTGAAAGGGGTGTGACTGCGGTCGATCCCCCAATCTTCATTCCGTTGTCCACGGCTATCTGCCAGAATCTGGTGGATCATGGCTGCAACATTTGCGCTGGTCAAAGGAGGTTCAGGGTCAGCGCCTCTGGCTCGACGGGGTTATCTAATCTCTCTTCCGGGAGCAGTCATGAAATACGGGGCTCGGATAGGGCTTCGTTGCCCCCTATTATCATGAGTATGTGTGCGGCGACGGGGCTGAGGTAGTCTGTTACGTACGGGACTGTCCACATCTCGAGCCCTGGGAGCTGCGGCTTGATCGTTCACATTACGGTTTGAGGGCCCCGCCCCAGCGCTTCTTCTTCCTGTGATGGCAGGGTTCCGAACCGAAGCTGCTCTATGTTTTCGGCTCTCTCATATGGTCGTCGCGGAGGTCTCGGTGATTCTTCAGACGAAGAAGAATATCCTGGAGTGAGTGGACGAACCGGCGATGTTCTTTGCGTCGCAAGCTCATCAAGTCTTCTATCCATAGCAGTCAAATTTTGTCACAGGACGGAGCTTTCCTTCCTTTGGGCAGCCAATTCATCAAATAACCTCTCCCACATTTCAGAAAAGCGAGAGAGATCCCCCTCAGTAATGGGAGCAGCAGGATCATATTGATCGTCATCACCTTCTGTTATGCGCAAAGAGCTTGAGCCGGGTCGAGCAGAGGGGCCAGGACTATAGGAGCGAGCCATAGGCTCCTTTCCAGGTCGAGTTGTAGTCTAAACATCAATTTGGATCGCTGCGGTTCATGGGTGGCGGCTCGCAGTGCCCTCTTGAGGTCGATTCGCAGTCGCAGTGTGCGGAGGGTGCGAGGCGTTCCCTCGGGATCGAGTAACAACCCCTTCAGCAGTCCGGATCGCTTCGTTTTCGTCGACTCGGAGCGTGGTGTCTTCGTCGGATCGGTTCGCCCCCTTCGCCCTGCGATCCAGAGTTTCTTCATTGCCCAGCTCGTGCACACTCTCTTCAATTGTTTCGTTGGTCTGTGAAGCTCATGCTTCCTAAGATCTTTTTCCAGCCATGATATCCGAATCGCTGGAATCTTTAAAGAACCGAATAGTGAAACTTTAGGATTGTTTTCACAGTGAAAGCACCAAAATGTTAGATCAAAATTTGGACCTAACACCCAAATTGTTCTGAAGCTTATAGAGTTTCGGCTGAAGAATGAGAAAAAAGGAAATAACACACAGAATTTATAGTGGTTCGGCGTTAACGAGCCTACGTCCACTTTATATACTATTGATTATACTTTGAAAGCTAATACAATCAAGATTTCTCTCAATATTTTAGTATTTTGACAACAATGGCGGATTCAGTACTCAATATTGCCAAAAAGATCCCAAAAAATGCCAAGCTCCGGGCTATTTATAGCTGATTTTGTCAGGCGGGTCGGGGTTACACGTGGCACGAATCCCGAGAACATCGGATCGCATCGCCACCGTTGAGGAAATAGTCAAATTAGCTGTTGTGGACAGGTGTCGCGATCTGCTTGAAAATCAGATCGTGCAGATGGGGAGAATTGGTCCAAATGACGGTTAGGGACACGTGTCGCTAGATCCGTGCGTCTCGGATCGCTGAAGACTAGCTCACGCTTGAACGGGTCAGAGGGTTTGCCACGCATCAGGGGATCGGATCGATCAATACTGGGCAACAACATATGCATGGATCGGATCGCATAGAGGTGTCGTTTAGCTGATGAAATAGGGGCGATCCGATGGTGGGCGAGTTGATAGCGTGCGATCCGTCATCGGGCGAGTCGATAGCGTGCGCTCCGTCATCGGGTGAGTCGATGATGCGATCCATTCCTTCATATTCTTAGAGAACGTGGTTTCATGCTTTCTTCTTATGAATGATCCTGGGTGGCTTGGTCAAAAAGCGAGCCAACAGCGATATGGTGTGAACTGGGCAATTCAAATTATATAATTCAGTTTGGAATTGAATTTGAATAACGAATATATTATATAAACGACAGTTTGAACGTATAATTATATTATAATTAAAATCGAGCTTGAAATGGCGCGGCAGTTCGCTATTTGGCGATTTGAACTTCAACTAGATATACATGGTTCATTTTAAATCGGATTTCTATGAAACAAGAAACGTGTGGAGCTGGTGGAGTATATCTTTCTTGTGGAAGAGAAAAATCGGGATTTCATCGTGTAGATTTTGATTTATGTCCAAATCAAATTTTAGCAAAGTCGCTGTGGAATTCCTTTATAATTTATAAAGGAATTATTTATATTTTAAAAAGGAATTTCAATATAAATCGAATATCGGGTTGACCCAGAAGTGAATATCGAGTTAGAAATTCATATAGGAATATTCTAGAGCTGTATGGTATTCCACTGTGAATATATACGATATATAAATTTATTTATTTAATTTAATTTAAATATATTTATATATTTAAATGGGTCATTCAGAGCTGTAAAAATAAGCCACTTTTGCAAACAAAGTCGGAATTCGACGAAACTAATTTTGTTGGATCCGCAATATTAAATTATTGTTAGATTTCAGTTTCCGTGATTTTTGAAGTCTGTGTGTGGCCGTATGGATTTTTAGAGTGAAAAACAGTCAGTATTTTGACGGTTAAAAATGCACTGTATGAGCAAACAGAGTCAGAATTCGACGAAACCAGTTTCGTTGGGACCGTAATGTCGAACTGTAGCTGCATGTCCATTTTCGTGATTTTTGAGTATCGTGTGTGATCACACGAATTTTTAGAAGGCAATAACGAATTAACAAAAAGGAATATACCGAGAATATGCCACTTTCACCTTATAAGTAACCCCCCTTAACCCTTAAAAACCTAATTCCCTCTCCTCTCAAGTCAACACAGAAATTTTCTAGCCGCCATTTTCTTCTGGAAAATCAAAACGAGAGAGAAAAATCAAAATAAAATCATGTAAAAGCTTATAAATCTCAAAACTCATATGTTCATGATCCTTGTAAGGTGCTTTACACTCTGGTATGCTTTTTCAGTTGTTCGAATCTCGTTCCTTCCGCTGGTTTTCAAACAGCGTCGACTAGGGTTAGCTATATAGTGGATTTGGGGCATGTTTGAATAAACAAAGTTTGTAATTGGGTTTAGGAGTAGAATTCGACCTTGCTTGCAACCTTTGAAGAGGAATGGTGCTAAAAAGTTTCGGTGGGATTCCCTGATGAAACTCGTGCGTACTGTTGGCAGACGCAAGGTGGAAGGAACCATCGAGTTCCTCAAATTGATGTTGATAAGATGGGGAGATTGAAGAGGATGAGGATGGTGAGATTTGTTTTGGGAATGGTGCGTTGATGGACATGAGAAGGTCGGTGAATGACCTGGAATGGAGCAGCGTGTAATTTAGGAGAGAAGGAAATTTCGGTATAGGCTTTTGATGGTGAAGATGGGCCGGTTCCTTTAGAATTGTAAGGCCCGCTTGTTAAATAGTTTACGTTAATTTAAATTTAATGTATATAAACTTCTAAAATGCATAACTCTCTCATATGATATCGAAATTCAGTAAACCAAGATCCGTTGGGATCGTATGAACGGTGGCTACATCATGGAACTGACTGGGAGTGGAGTGGAGCTCGTATAAATTTATGGCGAAATAAATTGTTTGATTCAAATCAAATAACAGTTTATCGTTCTTTAACGATGAACTGCCAAAGTGAGTAAATCTCACTAACTCTGAACAGTTTATAATTTCATGTTGTATTTTTAGAACTGTTATTCATTTCTTGATTGCTGTGTGTTGACTGTTTGATTGAACTGCTAGTCATTTAGTTGAATTTCTATATTGATTCTATTTATCAGAATATATCATATGGAACAGAAAGTGATGTTGATTTTATTGTGTAACATTTGTGGATGCAGGGAAACCGGTTGGAGGAATCCGACTGGATTCCTCAACATTTATTTTACTGATTTTTCATATATTGTGATATATGCTGTGATATATAATCTATTATTTATTGTATATGTTTGGATGATATTGATCATTTTTGTTCAGTATTTTAAGTACCATACGGAATACTAAAATGTAAAACGGGAATTTTCAAAAGTATATTTGAAAGGAAAATATTTATAAAATCCAAGGATTTTATAAGAGAAATAAAATCAAAGGATTTTATAAAAGGGAAAAGATTTATAAAACGAAAAGTGTTTTATAAAGGAAATAGATTTATAAAATCAAAGGATTTTATAAAAGAAGGAATTTATATAATCGAAGGATTTTATAAAAGGATATATTTATTTAGAAATAAATAAATAGAATAAAAGGAATTATTTATTTGTTAAATAGAATTGAAAGGAGTTAATCGATTTGAATTAATCAAATTGAGTTATTCAAATGAAGTTAATCAAAAATGAGTTAGCGAAAGGGATAAATCAAATGAGTTAGTCAAACCAAGTCAAATGAGTTAATCAAACCAAGTTGATCGAATTGGTTCAACCAGATAAATCAAAGGAGTTAGTCAAATGAGTTAACCAAAAGGAGTTAGCCAAGTCGAGTTAATCGATTAGAGTTAGAGTAAACTAGTTAGAGTTAAATCAGTTAGGTTAAACCGTAGAGTTAAACCAGTTAGAGTTAACCAGTTGGAGTTAACCAGTTAGAGTTAGAGTTAAACCAGTTAGAGTTAACCAGTTAGAGTTAGAGTTAATCGATAGAGTTAAATCGAACTAGAGTTATTGAATAGAGTCAAATCGAACTAGAGTTATTCAAATGGAGTTAATCGAATATAGTTTATTCGAATAGAGTTGAAATGAGTTAATCGAATTTAGTTACTCGAAGAAGTGAATCGAATCAGAAATACTCGAAGTGAGATAATCGAATAGTAGATATACGAAGTGAGATAATCGAATTAGAGATATTCGAAGTGAGATAATCGAATAGTAGATATTCGAAGTGAGATAATCGAATCAGAGATATTCGAAGTGAGATAATCGAATAGTAGATATTCGAAGTGAGATAATCGAATCAGAAATATTCGAAGTGAGTTGATCGAATCTAGTTATTTGACAGGAGTTAAATCGAATAAGATTTATTCAAAGAAAGAGATTATCGAATATAAGCATTCGAAAGTAAGTTAAATAAATAAGAGTTATTCGAATTAGTTATTCAAATAGAGTTAAACACATAAGAGTTATTCGAATTAGTTATTCAAATAAAGTTAATTAAATAAGAGTTATTCGAATTAGTTATTCGAATAGAGTTAAATAAATAAGAATTATTCGAATAGAGTTAATTAAATAAGAGTTATTCGAATTAGTTATTCGAATAGAGTTAAACACATAAGAGTTATCGAATTAGTTATTCAAAAGGAGTTATCGAATTAGTTATTCGAAAGGAGTTATCGAATTAGTTATTCGAAAGGAGTTATCGGTTATAGTTTAATCGAAAGGAGTTATCGAATTAGTTATTCGAAAGGAGTTATCGAATTAGTTATTCGAAAGGAATTAAGTAAAAAGAGTTAATCGATTAGGGTTAAATAAATAGAGTTAACTGAATTTAGTTTATTCGAAGAAGGTTTTCGAATCTAGTTATTCGTAAGAGAGATTATCAAATATAGTTATTCGAAGGGAGGAGTTATCGAATAGAGATTTATTTGAACGAGAGTTACGTAAGGAAGTGTTAAAAAGTTAAAAGACGAACTTACCCTATTTCAAGATTTGAAATGTTGTTCATTAAGGTCTGAGAGGTAGTTATACCCCAACTTGATTGACTTCGTTTTTAATTTTGAAATGGTTAAGGTTCGAGAGTGAAAGTGGTTAAGTGAATTTAGTAAATAAGTATAGTGGTTTGAGTTGTCGTCGCGATGTTGATTTAAACCTCTGTTAAATCCAAGTAAAGAAGATTTGGAAATGTTTTCCAAATAGAATCAGAAACGTAATCAAATATTGAAATAGGAAATATGAATGTGTGTGTATATATATATGATTGATGATTGATTGATAGAATTTTCATTTGGAAATAATATCGTTGTTTGCACACCTGTTTTTCTTTGATAGTTAACTCACCGACCATCGAAGTTTTTGACCATTTAACGTTGTTAATATGGAGAGACCGGTTGAATTTTTATCCAAAGAACCACTCTGTGTTGGCATATGCGTTGCGAAACATATATTCCAAAGATAATTGAAGACGGGGTAAAGTGCAAGGGCTATTGTATAAGTCTTAGATAACAGTGCCTAAGATGGATGTACTGAATAGTGCCTTCGGTTCATCCTGTTCCTGGATGACTTGTATGGATGTTTGACAGAGTATTTCTAGAAAGGTCACGTACATTGATTTCTTCAACCGTACCAAGAGTGGAAGCGGAGAAGGAAACTTCTTTAGCCAACACGTAATGTACTGTTGTAGACGTCAATTAGTGATTTTCGATGGATCTGACAATGTGGCATTCGAAGTGAATCTGATGTGATGATAAAGCGTAACCTCTAGCCTCAACAACCAGGATATGACAAAAATCGGGCAGGCAGCATGGCTAAGTCGGTCGCTCCGAAGTAGGGTGTATAATCACCTATCTAGAGAATATTCATTTGCTTCTTAAATCTATCATTGTTGTTCTATATACATACGGGAAACGGTTGCTGATCCCAACCGTTGGTGATATACATTCGATACACTCAAGCGAAATGAGTGGTCGGTCATGTGTGGCTGAGTTGCAAGATGTTCTTGTTGAACTCCAGTGTATCGTTCCTAGAGTACACTGATCGGAAGGTGGTTCCATACCTTGTCATAGTTGGAAATCCATTACCCAATACGTGCTTGCGGTTTTGATTATATACTATATATGTAGAACATGAGATGAAAGCGTTTCTGCTAGATGAGTATTATGTTGTGGTTGATAGACATTATTATAATATCAAAAGGTTTTTGATATTAAGATATTTTGGATTCTCATAAGGGAAAAAACCCATTCCATTATACGGCATGGTCTTATGAAATATCGTCTTCTTGTTCAAACTGTTTTACTCATACCAGTCCCATGACTGACCCGGAGTTTATTTGTTTGTTTTCCCTAAACTCTTGGGTGCCTAAATTTGTACGGGCAGTCAAGTAGTCGGGATTTTGCAGATACACTTGGAGAGCTTGGAGCAGGAGGCTTCAAGATTCTATAGCTATTATTATTTCCGCTGTGAGATTCGTGTTTACTCTGACGATGATATTCTTCTTCTTCTTCTTCTATTCTATAAGTTCTATCTTATCTTTCCTCACCCTCTCAATTCTTTCTATTAATTTCCTGGTTTCCAGTTTAATTTGGGGTTGGACTTGTGTTTTTGGTCAGCTCAAATTGGACCGGATTTTCGGGCCATTACATAGAGTTTTCGAAGAGAGGATAGATGGAACTGATGGTTCTGGATTTCGCTGAGGATCAATGGATGTTTTGAGGAGAGAAGTCACGTATTGAATAGGTTTCTTTCTTTGTATCGTGGTTGTATAGAAATTCAAAAGGAGAGGAGGAAGAAGAAAGTGACATGGCATGTTAGTATGAGATATTTTTGGTTTATTATTATTTTTATTCATTTAAAATTCTTATGTTTAAACATTTTTAACTTTCTGCTACGAGATCGGTTTTGGATGAAATAAATTACATTGGAATCGTACCGACGAGCTCTTCGCGACGCCGTAGATTTGGACAGATTCTGAGACTGTTGATTTTTGGGCTAAATTTTGGATTCTAATCTTGTTTGAAATCAAGTTGAGTGAATTTCTTGCTCACAATTAACTGAATTATTCCCATATTTATTAAATTAAATTATGAAATAAAATTGATTATCTGGTTGTGATTGATTGTTGATTGTTGTTTAAATTGACATACAAGTTAACTACAGTGTTAATTTAGAATCGACATTACATTATTTATTCAAAATTAAACTGCTAGTCTGAAACCCCGACATTTCTTAACTAGTGAAACGACATAATATTGATTGTTTTGATGAAATGGTTGTGATGTGTGCCTTGTACTGATTACTGTATGGATATTGTAAATGTAAATTATCCCATTATTCAGTTTATGATGTGTATGTTTATCTGTACTAGTTAACTTAAATTTGAAGAAGAACAATTATGGTTTAAAAATTAGTTAACTATATGTATACCTATATTTGTGAAATAAATTATGTTTTATTATTTATTATTAAAAAGAATTTTTTTTAAAATATTTAATATATGTATATATAGTGATTCAAATTATTTTATTATACTCTAATTATTTAATATATATATTTTCATAAAAATGTTTTATTTATCATCAATTATATTTTTTTTCAAGTTATTTAAATGTTTGTAATGCTTATTAGTTTGGAATTTTTCTCGATTAAAACCGATAGATTCAAATTGAGGTTTGAAATAAAATTTTGTTCTCCTTTGAATAAAAATCGATGTTTTAAATAATTCTGATATTGATATGAAATTTCATTCTAATTTGAATTTGGAGGGAGATTTAAATGGGAAATTCAAAATGATCTGTAACTGTTGTTTAAAAATGTGCTTATTACTTAGGAAGACCGGGATCAAATATATGTTCGAAAACCATTCCAAGTAATAATATGACGTTATAAAGAAATCAAAGACTTGGAAATCGACAACCGAAGACTGAGAATTTGTAATGTCCTGCATTTTTATCGGCAGTTCGTAATTTAACGTCCGGAACTTCAACTGAGTGTGCAGGATCCGTTGTAAATCGGATTCCTGCGAAACAAGAAACATCGGAATCTGTTAACTGTATTTTTCTAAATAAAGTGGAAAATGGAATTTTCGTTGTACATATTGCAAGATATGTCCAAATCAAATATTCAGAAAGTCGCTATAAAATCATTTATCGACAGTAACGGTTTATTCGATATAACTAGATATCAGTTTCGAATTTGGAGAAGGTTCTTTTGAGACATAGTGATAATTTAATTTTTAGAATTTTACTGTATTTTTTAAATAATTAAATACGCAAGTTTTTATTTGGAGTATTGTGCACCCTATATCAGTATTTTGGGGTTTCAAAATATGAGTTAATCTACCGAAATTATTGTATTTTTGGGATCGTGACACCTCGTTGAGCATGACTGTACTTTTATTTCTGTCCGTACGTTAAAATAATTTTATAACTCAAGCAAAACATAAAGCAATAACATATATTTAACGCTGACGTGTATGTATGGATTGTGTGCAAATTAGTCAAAACTCAGACCTAGAGAGTAAACACACAAATGAAGAGCTGGCTTTTATGTCTCCATCCAAATTAATGAAGAACATGGTGTACCATACTGCTATTCTTTTCCTTACCCAAAGCTAACTGTACAGCCTATATTTCATGACTCACCGCACTACCCTAATCTAGAAACTACCTCTGAAAACCTAAGATGAATTGTTCAATCGAACATACATGCTTAATGGGTATCACCTAGCCAATGCGGAACCTATGAAGTGAAAATTTCTACTCAGACCTATATATATATACCTTCATGCTTAAGTTTCCAAGTACATAACTGTTGACAAAACAGAACCATAACCTATGAGCCAAACTACAGCCTAGTCCTTGTTTTACTGTCAACTGGAAAAAAAATAGTGGACTAAAAACTCATGATATTTTTATAGCTATGTCCTATAGCTTAATGACTAAGCTTCCTCAGCTATATATATATATATATATATATATATATATATATATATATATATATAGCTCATTCTCTCTTTTTCTTTGATAACAACACCCGTTGCTGAGGCTTCCAGGCAAAATCAAATTAAAGTTCCACACATATAAAAATCACGAAAATTATATTTATGCCATCGTTAAGACAAAAGCTCCATAAACTCCTATGCTTTCCGATGGGTTTCATGATATTTTCAAACGTTGTTTGTCAAACAGCAGCGCGAGTACGCGGTGTAGGGGTGATCAAGTGAATATGGGGCGCAGTGGGTTCCGTGACGTCAGTACAGTGATGAAGCTCGGGTGGGGACTGGTAGGGTGACGTTGGACTGAGATGTGATGATGGTAATGTAATGACCCGCATTTTCAACGATATAATAATTTATTTAATTATTTATAAAGTGATTTAGAGAATTAAATGTGGCTTAATTAAAATAATTTTGAATATTTAATTAAAATAATAATTAAATAATATATATAATTCCGAAATAATCAGAATTGGCTGAAATGACGATATGGTGTGAAATGGGAAATTCAAAAGATATAATTCAGTTTAGAATTGAATTACGATAACGAATATATTTAATAAACGATGGTTGAACGTATAAATTATATTATAATTATAATCGAGCTCGAAATGGCGCTACAGTTCGTAAATTGGCGATTCGAACTTCAAACGAATATATACAGAAGCCGTTTTAAATCGGATTTCTGTGAAACAAGAAACGTTAGGAGCTGGTGAAGTATATTTTTCTAGTGGAAGAGAAAATTCAGGATTTTGTCGTGTAGATTTTTAGTTATGTCCAAATTAAATATTCAGAAAAACAGCGGTATATTCGTTCGTGGCCATAACGGTTATTTAAAAATATTTGAATATCGGGCTTGAATTTAGACAAGGTTCTTATTAGACACAGGTATAATTTAATTTTTAGAATTTTACTATAATTTTTAATTAATTAAATAATCAACTTTTTATTTGGAGTGTTTTACACCCCAAATCAGCTCTTTTAGGATTTCACAATATGAGTTAATCTACCGATCTTATTATATTTCTGGGATCGGGGAACCATGCTCAGCTCAACGGTAATTTTATTTCTGTCGATGGAGGACCATAAATGAATGAAGTTTTATGCAACTGGGTGCGCTATTTCTTAACTATAAATCAATATACATATCAAGTTAAGTACAAGGCTGGAATTCATGAAAACTCTTCTATAAATCATCTTACAAATCCTTTAACCCTTCACAATTCATTCTGCGGTCAAAAGGGAAGCCACGCACTTTAATTCTCATCCAAACAAAAAGAAACGTGGAAAGAATTATACCATCAAAAAAAACAAAAGAAAATATATCTTTGCTGTGTCATGATCTATAAATACACTAACGTCTTTACTGACCTAGCTACCAACTTTCGGTAGTCAAAAGAAATTGGGCCGCCATCGAATTATCACAAACAATGAAACGAGATACTTAGAAAATCCAAACAATTCAAGGAAAATTCAATAAATCTCGAAATAAACTTCTCCCGTCTTGGCATCAGAAGAGCTTCAAGCTCCTACCCTTTTCATACAACTCGGTGTGTAGAGCTTGTGTAGCGAATGGAGATAGGGATGGAATCTCTGGAGGTTGTGGATCCAAATTCGGGAAGAAAGGCCGTGTACTTCGTGGATCAGGAAAGAAGAGGGGTGGGATGTGTATACTGGAGCAGGTCTGATGGTGCGGAAAATGGCAACACGGAGGAAGCAGCTTGCGTGTGTGAGTGGGATGGCTCAAGGTGGTTACTGGAAACGGATCTGGGATCGAGAAGGTGAAACAAGGTCTGGTTGCAAGCTTTTGGGGGGTACTGGAGTTTGGTAATGGTGGTCTTGGAAAGTACGGTGAGATGGAGGTATTTGATCGAAGAAGCAGGCGCTGTAAGGAGGGAGTCGCGTTTGTGTTATTGGAGAAGAAGGCATCGGAAGTTGTCTGGGATTTGGAGGGGTGGATTTTTAGTTGAGGGAAATGGATCGATCCTGTATATTGCGAGAGCAGGTTCACCGGAGAAGAGAGGAAGTCGTTGGAAAGGGCGAAAGCTTGAAATCGGCTATGGCATGAGAAATTGTTTCTGGAGTTCACGAAAATTTTGAGCGTGGAAGAAAGGTCACGGTCTGGGCTTTTGAGAAGTGAGGATGGGCCTTGGAAATAAGGGTAAGGCCCTTTATATAAAAATAAAATCCATGTTTTATTTATTTAATAAGTGTTCAAACTTTGAAATGTTATAACTTGAGCATACGTTAACGAAATTCAGAAAATCAAGATCCGCTGGGATCGTAGGGACGGACACTATACGATGGAACTGACTGGAAGTCCATCAGAGCTCGTTACAATTTATTGCAAAATAATTTGTCCGTCTGAATCAAGCGATGGTTATCGTTATTAACGATGATCGTCCAATGTGAGTAAAACTCACCAACTCTGAACAGTTCTATTTTTATAACGTATATTTAGAACTGATAAATGATGACTGATTGCTGTGTATGGACTGTTTAGATGGATTGTTAAATAATTGATTGAAAACACAATTATGGTTATATATATACACACACATATATATATATATCGTTACTAAATATTAATTCTGTTGATCAGAATATTTCTTCTTGAAATGAAAGTGATGTTATCTATATTGTTTAACATCTGTGATGCAGGGAAACTGGTTGGAGGAATCCAACTGGATTCCTCAACATTTATTTTACTATTATTCATATATTGTGATACATGATGTGATATATAATATGTTGTAGATTATGTGTGTTTGGATAATATTTATCGTTGTTATATGGTATGTTAAATACCATAAGAAATACCAGAATGATAAAAGGAAAATTTCAAAACGTATATTGAAAATGAAAGGTTTATAAAATCAAAGGATTTTGTAAAGAGAATATTTATAACATCAAAGGATATTATAAAAGGATTTATTTAGAAAACAAAACAAATAGAAAAAGGGAATATATTTGTAAAACAAATATAAAGGAAATATATTTGTAAAACAAATATAAAGGGAATATATTTGTAAAACAAATACAAAGGAATATATTTGCAAAACAAATAGAAAAAGAAATATTTGTAAAACATTTACAAATAGAATTGAAAGGGAAATATTTGTAAAACATTTACAAATAGATTAAATGGAAATATTTATTTATAGGAAATAAATAGAATGTTATAAATGAGATATTTATTTGTTAAATAAATAGGAAAGATAAATGAGATATTTATTGGTTAAATAAATAGAATTATAAAGGGATATTTATTTGGAAAATAAATAGAACAAATATAAAGAAAATTATTTGTGAAAACAAATATAAAGGAAATATTTATTTAATAATAAATAGAAGTATAAAGGAAATATTTATTTGGAAAATAAATAGAAGTATAAAGGAATATTCATTTGGGAAATAAATAGAAAAGATAAAAGGGAATATTTATTTGTTAAATAAATAGAATTGAAGGGAATATTTATTTGTTAAATAAATAGAATTGAAAGGGAATATTTATTTGTTAAGTAAACAAATAGAAAAGGAATTATTTGTATAAACACATTAGAAAAGGAATTAATCAAAGGAGTTAATTCAAAGTAATTAATCGAAGGAGTTAATTCAAAGGAATAAATCGAAAGAGTTAATCGAAATGAGTTAATCAAATATTAGTTATTCAATTAGATTTAATCGAATAGTGTAAATGAGTTAGAGTTAACCAGTTAGGGTTAATCAATTAGGGTTGACCAGTGAGAGTTGATCAGTTAGAGTTAACCAGTTAGAGTTAATCAGTTAGAGTTGATCAGTTAAAGTTTACCAGTTAGAGTTAGAGTTAACCAATAGAGAATTTAAATAGAGTTAATCGAATTAGAATAAATCGATTAGAGTTAGTTAAAAGGAGTTATCGAATATTAGTTATTCGAATCGAGTTAAAAGGAGTTATCGAATATTAGTTATTCGAATTGAGTTAAAAGGAGTTATCGAATATTAGTTATTCGAATTGAGTTAAAAGGAGTTATCGAATATTAGTTATTAGAATCGAGTTAAAAGGAGTTATCGAATCTAGTTATTCGAAAGGAGTTATCGAATCTAGTTATTCGAAAGGAGTTAATCGAATATAGTTTATTCGAATAAAGTTAAAGGAGTTATCGAATATCGTTTATTCGAAAAGAGTTAATCAAATAGAGTTAATAAAATAGAGTTAATTGATAAGAGTTAATTGAATAGAGTTAATCAAACATAGTTTATTCGAAGAAAGGTTTTCGAATCTAGTTATTTGTAAGAGAGATTATCAAATATAGTTATTCGAAGGGAGGAGTTATCGAATAGAGATTTATTCGAAAGAGAGTTGCATCAGGAAGTTTGTTAAAGGTTTAAAAGATAAACTTTGTCTATTCTGAAGTTAAAACGTTGTTTAGTTAAGGTCTGAGAGGTAATTATACCCCAACTTGATTGACTTCCTTCTTAACTAAGGAATGGCTAAGGTTTGATATTGAATGATGGTTAAATGAATTTAGTAAATGGTTTGAGTTAGCATGGCAATGTTTGATTTAAACATCAGTTTAAATCCAGCGAAGGAGTTTTCGAAATGTTTTCCAAACAAGAATCAAAAATGTTTTCTGATAATAGAAACTAAGAAATGTTGAATATATGGAAACAGGAGATAACTGAATTAATTTAAAAGGGTTAAATGTTAAATGATGATTGATCGATATAATTTCCATCTGGAAATAATATCGTTGTTTGCACACGTGTTTTTCTTTGATAGTTAAATCACAGACTATCAAAGTTTTGACCATTTTAACGTTGTTAATATGGAGAGTCCGGTTGGATTATTATCCGAAGAACCACTCCGTATTGGCATAAGCGTTACGAATCATATATGCCAATGACAATTGAAGACATAGTAAAGTGCAAAGGCTGTTGTATAAATCTTAGGTAAAGATTGCCTAAGATGGTTGTACTGAATAGTGCCTTCGGTTTGTCCAGTCCCAGGACGACCTGTATGGAAGAATGTCTGATAGAGTATATTTAATAGATCACGTAAGTTGATCTCTTCAAACGTATTTACGTTTGGTGGCGGAGGAATTTGTTTCTCTTAGCTGTATACCCGTGGTATTTTTGGGGAAATCAATTTGTGATTTGGCGGGTATGACGATGTGACATTCAAAGTGAATAAACGTGTGATCTGTCAGAGATAAGCGTGGCCTCTAGCCTCTCAACTGGGAAATGACAGAAATTGGGCAGGCAACATGGCTATGTAGGTCACACCTATTAGGGTGTATAATCACCTGATCTAGAGTTTCATTTACTTCTAAAAATCTATTGTCGATGCTGTCCCATTCGGGAAACGATTGCTGATCCCAACCGTTGATGATATACATTCGATACACTCAAGCGAAATGAGTGATCGGTCTTGTGTGTCCGGGTTGCAAGATGTTCTTGTTGAACCCAATGTATTCCTCTCTAGAGGTACACTAGCGAAAGGTGGTCCCGTACCTTGTCATAGTTGGAAATCCATTACCCAATACATGTTTGCGGTTTTGATTGTATACTATATATGTAGACGGTGAGATGAAAGCGTTTCTGCTAGATGATTATTATATTGTGGTTGATAGACATTATTATAATATCAAAAGGTTTTTGATATAAAAATAATTTGGATTCTCATAAGGGAAAAACCCGTTCCGTTATACGACATGGTCTTATGAGATATCGTTTAATGGCTCAAACTGTTTTAAACTGTTCTACTCATACCAGTCCCATGACTAACTCGGAGTTTATTTTGTTTTGTTTTTCCTAAACTCTTGGGTGCCCAATTTTATAAGGGCAGTCAAGTAGTCAGGATTTTACAGATATACTTGGAGAGCTTGGAGCTGGAGGCTTCAGGATTATATAACTATTATTTATTTTCGCTGTGTTGTAAGTGTTGTACTTTGGAAATGAGTTGTATATTCAAGTACAGATTTATATTTCAAAGTTATGATATATATTATATGATATTCGTTCCGTTGTGAGGTTCGTGTTACTCTGATGTCGTGTTCTTCTTCTTCTTCTTCTATTCTAAGTTTCTATCTTATCTTTCCTCACCCTCTAATTTCTTTCATTAACTACCGGTATTTTCGATCCTAGGATGTTCGATATGTGTTGTATATCGAATAACCAAGATCGAAAATTTCTGGGTCGTTACAGGTAAACAGCAATGTTTTTTCGGGAAGGAAGAGTTTAGGCTGTAGCGTTGTTTTAATAAGAGGAGTTAAACTGGTGCGAGTGGATTAAAGGGTGATGGAGTTGATTAGTTTATGAAGAGTTGTTCATCTGGGTATGGGTTCCATGCGTGTTATCATATGAGATGTGGAATGGCAGCAAATGCTGACAAGTAGATTGGTAGAGATGTTGTCGGTGTGAAAGAAAAGAGGTAAAGCATGGGATTTAAGGGAGGATGGCGGGATGAGCTTCTCGTCCAAACTGTAGAAAAGGAACACGTTTTACGTGGTGGTAAGTTTGATAGGTGGTGATGTATGTTTGTAGTAGTGGAGGAACGTGGTGCTTGAAGAGTGGCCGAGGAGAACTGTTCTGGAGCGTGATTTCATTGTGGGAGAAGAGGGCTATTTTGATGTTTATATATTGCCACATATATTGTTGATGAACACAGCATGATAGGTGGCCACCGAATTGAAGATATTGGCAATAAGTGATTAACAAGGGGGTTCAAGTAACGATGGATTAAAGATTTCAAGGGTTATAGTTTTAAAGATAATAGCTTTTCATGTAGGAGCGTTTGGGGTGGTGGCCATCCGGCCATACCCAAGAAATGATGTGAAGGGATGTTTTTAAACATGGTTTAGTTATTTAAAAAGGGTGGTTTCATGCGGAAATCATGGGAGAAGAAAAGAGGGACCAGCTGTTGAGTGTTTTGCCTAGAAAAGAATAGTGGGTGACAATAAAAATAGTGGAGTATGCACAGGTAAATTTGAGACCTTGAGCAAAGGGAGGCAACCGACTTTGTAGTCGTACGTACGTACCGATATAAGCATGCACATTTGTGCACAGGGCGTTGTCTGCTATCACGTAAATGAAGGACGACCGCGAGGTGGAAGATGAGGAAAAGACAAGAACAGTGGTGGTGGGTTTGTGAACTTCGCTACGCTGAGGAGTTTGAGAGGGCTGTGTAGAGAACGGCGAGAGAAGTTTGATGGTGGTGATTGTTTCTAATGTTTGGCGAGTTGGTGTTTGCCAATAAAGTCTGCATGTTCTTTCATGCATGCGACAGGATGGTGATGACGGTGTCAAGTGCGCGGGGAGAAAGGGACTAGTGAAGGCGGTTTCAAACTGATGAATTCGATAATTGGTGCATGCTAAAATGGCTGATCGGATCGACTAACGCAAATAGTTATTTAACGGTTCACGCGCGAAAGTGAGTAAATTCACTAACTCTGATCTATTTTAAAACATTATAATTATATTTTAATGTTGGTTGAATGTTGTGTGATGGTCGATTAGGTAGATTACAATTAAATTGGTTGAAATATTATATATCGTTGCATAGGTTGGATACTGATTCCACCGATTATAATATTCCCTAGTATGAAATTAGTGTTAATTGTGTTGACTAACATCTGTGGATGCGGGAAACCGGTTGAAGGAATCCAACCGGATTCCACAATATTTATATGTACTGTTTGTTTTATGTATATGCACTGTTTGAGCCCAAATGACAGTAAAACCCCATGTGAATATTGATGTTGAATAAAAATTCAATATTTGTTTTGATTAAATAAATAAACGATATCGATTAAAAAGGTGACAACAGTCGACCATAAAACCCATCGTTTTGTAAAGGAATTGATTGGCTGTCAGGAAAATCAATGAAGATAATTATGAAAAACTATATTTTTATAATTAAAGCAAAGTTTTAAATTATAATAGAAGTTCTATTATAAACCAGTATTTTAGAGTTTGTTTTTATAAAGTAGTTAAAAACGATCGTTGACATTTAAATAAGTTTATAAAGCTAAAATTATCCGACGATTAAATATTGGGATAATTATTTTAAGACAAACAATTTAGAAATATTATTAGACTAAATATATTAATCTAATGGTAAGAAGTAATTAAATCAGTTAATGAATTTACTGATGAAATGAAGTTGATTTAAATCAACTATTTAATTGAAAAATCATTATTAGATTAAATGGGTCTTCAATTAATCTAATGATAATAACTTGATAATTAATTGTTTAACAAATAATAATATTTCTCATTAATTACCTTTTTAATTAATGGAGTTTAAATGATGATTGAACTAATATAATTAGTATAAAGTGAGCAACTAATCTATTTAGATTAATGATGAAGCAAATTGTTTACTTCAACAATGATAAAGTAAATATTATTTAATTAAATAATTGTTCTTAAATGGATTCCATTTAAGAGGATATTGAATTTATAATAAGATGTTACTTGAATTAAGTATAATGTTTCAAATAAAAGTAAACCGTCAGAAGACAAAGAACGTAAATAGATCTTGGTAAAGAAGTTATAAATAGAACTGTGGAATGAAGTTAAAGTGAAGAGTTAATATTTAATATAGATAGTCATAAACAATCGAGATTCAAAGTAAGGATATGGTATTATAAAACCATAGTCTAAATAAAACAAGAAAATACGGTTTGATAGATATTATAAGTAATAAGGGATTAGAGTACAGACTTATATCTGTTCTATGGTAAGAACGTTGTCGATCAAGGTCTGAGAGGTAAATAAAATACCCCAACTTGAACGGCTTCACTATTACCGAGGAACGATATCAGTTTGTAACGGAAAAAGATGTCAAGATTAGTATAAAGGGAATATGGCAGCGTATTGCAAGTCTTAGAACTATAGCAATAAAATAACGCTGTTGACTAGGCTTAAGCGTGACTGTTATGTGTAGATTAGTTATAAAGGGGAATATTACAGCGTATGACAAGTTTTTCAACTATAACGATAAATTAGCGCTGTTTACCAACCTTAAGCGTGATTTTTATATATAGCACTACTCCCTAGGGAATGCAGTTTGGTTTCGAAAGTAATAAATAACGATGTTTTTCCAAAGAAAATATAAGAATAAGTTTAGAAAGAGAAATTGGAGAATCGTGTTAGAAAACGATGACAACATTTCGATGTTCGAAACGTGATTAGAATTAAACCATTAGGATTTGGAACTAGAATTCGACGATGTCGAATGTATTAAAAGTAAATTATTTTTAGGAATTATAATGTGATAGGATAGTTAATATTTAGGTCTAAACCAATAAATTATAGAAGGATATGTAATCAATATTAGTTATAAACTTAATATTGATTTAATGAGAAGTTGACTTAGAAACAGAGTTTATAAAGTGAAATGATAATATAAAAGAGATTTCGGAAAACAAGATAACGGTATTTACTACTTGAATAATGAGTTATTTGATAAAGGTGTTCAGATTTTTATAATAGAAATGATATTCACTTTCTAAAGTGAAAAATGTTTTAAAGTGAACGCTTGGGAAATTAAAATGTTTTAAAATGTAATTGGAAATATTTTTCCAATATAGTTAGGGTATATTATCCAAGTATAGAAAATAAAGAACGTGAAAAGAATGGAAATGTTTTCGAACATTAATAATGTATGTTTTCTGGAACATGAGTGAGACGACCCGAACTTCCCCGGTAAGAAAAGCCCGGATAGAATTGAGAACGCGACAAAATAGAACGCAGATAGAAGAACATTTCATTGTATATTACAACAATTCCATCAGAATACAAGAATATACAGAGTATAAACAAATAAAATACATTCGATAAATATCAGAGATTACAATATATTACTACAGCGGAAAATAATACAATACACAACTGAAAGAGATATACGGATACAAAGCTTCCCGGATATCGTTCCAGCTGTAAACCAGGTTCCTGTGAATATAAATCTGCAAAACCAAAACTACTAGCTGCCCGTGTCAAAATAAGGGCACCCAGAGTTTAGGTTAAAACAATAAACTCCAGGTCAGTCATGTGACTGGTGTGAGAACTAAAACAGTTATAAATCTTTATTTTAAAGTTAGGTAAATCAAGGGACCACGCCGTATAACACGGAACGGGTTTCCTCCCAAGAATACCAGTGCATAAAACAACAGTGTAATGCAAAATAAAGAAATAATGAAGCTATTATAAGACCCAGGTCTCAACACACAATGCAACGCAAGCCGGAGGATAGCGTTTTTACCTTATAATAGCCAAAGAATGCTTGATACGTTTAAAACAGATAATTTTGATAGTACTATAGGTGTATAGTGTCAAAAACAATTTCAAATCATAACGTCAAAAACAATTTCAGATTGTTTTACCTTATAAGCGCCCCATCCCACTATGTCGCCATATATAGGATTACAACTAAAATCGGAACGTCACGTATTTGGAAATTGGATTTCCATCTATGAACCGAGGCCAGGGATCGTCCTCTACCGATTCGAAACAAGATAGCCTACCATGTCTCAGGATCAGAACGCATCGACCCTTGGAGCGACAGGGCCGGTCCACCGATGTGGATTAAAATGCCTGAACAATACGTCTCCTCGCCCAGTGGGGCGCAAATGAGCCAACGAATGACTCCATCGGTCCTGTATCGACCGATATATCCGAGGCGCCTCGCAACAGCAACAACCACACATGTGAATATAATATAAATGTCGGCCAGTTCAAGCACTGACACCACCTCTAGCTAGAAAGAGATGCATGTCCTCCCTGAGGTTCTCTCCCGTTTCTGGTTCATACCGGGGTGTGAGGTTCGCGAATTCACGTTATACACAAAGCTATGCCACACAGGCGGTGCTTTGATCAACAACCACAAGACTTTGCTTTTCAACAGAAGCCCTGATCACTGCATCTTAGCATACCACACAGGCAATTCACACCATGCAACTGATGGCTATCAATCACACAGAATAAATTCCAATGTCAGACACACCGTCCATTTTCAAGTCCGTTCTGGGTCTGAACGAAACCGGAGGAACCTTATTCCTTGCATATCCATCGATCTCCAAGTACGTATGGACGATCACCAACTGATTCTCTCCTCTTGGGTGTATATCCTAATCAAGATCATCAGTAATCACCCAAACGACGTGAAGACCTCCAGTCTTCGACCATCGTCTTCATCTTCGAATTATCGTCGTATCAGTTATTCAGAATGGGATAAACCCGGTCTTTCCGAATAACTCGCGTATATAATAAACAAGTGTTACACAAACACAACATACGCCTCATTCCAATTCATTAGTCGCTAACCGTAAATTAGTAAGAGAACAATTCCCCAAATATTAACCCCAAAGGCCGAAACCAACATCAGATCAATTGGACTTGTCTTTTGCAACAAAAGTGGTTTCGTCGAAATCCGAGGTCGTTTGCAAAATGGCTATTTTTAAGGGCCTGAATTCCATAGCGACTATTCTGAAATTTCAATTGGACATGCCTTTTGATTCCCGCTATGAAATTCAATTTTTCGGATTCGTTGGAAAGATATTCTCAATTAGATTCGAATATTTTTGGTTTCACTAAAATCCGGTTTATTTTGCACCCGGTATGTTCAATTGAAGTTTGAAATCGAATTATCGAACTACCACGCCATTTTCAATTCCTTTTATAATTATAAATAATTATTTATATTCAAACGACGACGTATATAAATATATATGTTCGAATTCTATTCAAAATAAATTTCTCGCCGATATTATTTAAAATTATCATTTTAAATATTCAAAATTCGCTAAAATTGCCAAAATAAAAAATTTTAAATTGGTTCGCATTTTTCTGGTTGTTACACCATTCTTCTTAACTAACCTACAGTTAGTTTCTAAATTTCACATTCTTAGGGAAAGGTTCCCATTATATCAAAGATAAATTCTATAAATTTATTCTTTAATCTCCTTTTGAATATCAATTCAAACTAGTCGGGATTAGCCATCCATACCGAAGTGATCATTTATTTTATTTCCCAATCCCAACCTATTCATCCCATGAAGTAAAATTGGTAATACTTCATGTAACAACCCGGATTTTTACAACATGCTAAGACAAGAATCAAGGAAGAATTTAATTATAAAATCTAAATCAGGAGAAACTGGTTGCGCCATTGCGTTCGACTCGGAAAAATACGCGAAATAGAGTCCGAGTTTTCGAAAATCGGAGTCCGTATGACCCAGTTATGGCACGTCAAAGTTTTCAGAAAAATTCAAGTTCAAAAACAGTTTGAAATTCAAACCTGGAGCCAAACGAACTGGGCGGGAAAATTCCCGCCCAAGCCCCAGGTCGACTGGGGTGTCGACTGGGGAGTCGACACGCCCATGGGGCAGGTCGACTGCCCAGTCGACACGGGTGCCGACCTGGGTGGTCCGACCACTTGGGCCTGGGTGCACCTGCTGCTGTCTAGGCTCGGTTTTATGGGCCTGTGACGGATTTTGAGGGCTCAGATCTATCCTAGGGTTTATCCTATGGCCTAAACTACTCCTAATCTCTATAAAAACACCCAAGGACCTAACCTAAATCACTAAAAATCATTCTAGCAACTAAGTGCTGCCAAAATCTATCTTGATCATGGCCTCCATCTCCAACTTGAAGAGCCTATGCATTCAAACTAGATCCAAGACGAAGGTGCAAGCTTTCTACACCAAATCAAGGGTTTTAATCATCGTCTCAACATGGATTCTTCATCAAGACGATTCATGCTCCTAGCTCTCTTGCCACGCTATGTAAGTTCTAGGTACTTCTAGATCTAAACGGTAGTTTTAATGATGGCATGGAATAAAACGAGATTAAACCAAGTATGCTAGCCTATATGAACCTTGTCATGCCTCTTTTGCTTGAACCTATGACTTTTGGCTATGCTTAGTGACTAAATCATGCCACTTATGTTATGTTTAACTTAGTCCATCATGAAAGATTGAACCTTTACTTGCGGAATGTTGGCATGGATACTTGAAACCACTTTGACTTGTGAAATATGCACATGAATATGACTTGGGGCTTATGCATGTAAATGAACCCAAACCCCCTTATGATATCATGCATGTTTGTGGCTAATTCCGTTGTGACATTATGCATGTTTGAGGCCAAAAACCCCTTATGATGTTATGCATATTTTGAGGCCAAACCCCTTATGATACCATGCATGTTTGTGGCCAATCCCTTTTTGACATCGTGCATGTCATGAGGCCAATATGTAGCATAGTATCCTTACTAGGTTGACTCGCTTTTACTTGGGTTGGAAACATGATTAGGGGTAGGTTAGACGTGCGTGATTATGACATGATAATTTGACATGGGATTTCATGAAAATATGGCACTCATGATACACCTAAATGTGGACATGACATGTAGGGTAAACAAGGGACTTGAAACTAGACACGTATGGGTTGTAAGTGTAACATGACACTAGACCAAACATGAAAGTGGCCAACTCGAGGTTGGGTTGAGTTTGTAGCATAAATCTACCCGGACCCGCCCGGCTTAACTAGTGGCTACAAACAATAGGACCCAATGTGAGTAGTTGGTCATATAGCACTTAAAATCCGAGGTTAGACTAGATTGTGGTGTAAAGCTACCCGGACCCGCCCGGCTTAACTAGTAACCACAACAAAGTCTAATGTGAGAGGTTGGGGTGCATTAATCTAATTAATGCCACATGAAAAGGTTAAGTAATTTGGACTAATGACACTTAACCGATATGACACGAATGGGTAGGTTAAGTGGAACCGGACTTGATTTCTTAATGACACTTAACCATACAAGACAATTAGGGGATGGGGTTAAGTAATTTACACTTAACTAATCCGACTTGGTAATTAGATGGGGTTAAGTAATTTACACTTAACTAATCCGACTTGGTAATTAGATGGGGTTAAGTAATTTACACTTAACTAATCCGACTTGGTAATTAGATGGGGTTAAGTAACTTAGACTTAACTAATCTAAACACGGTAATTAGACGGGGTTAAGTAACCTACACTTAACTAATCTAAACACGGTAATTCGATGGGGTTAAGTTAAACACTTAACCAATCTAAACTTGGTAATTCAATGAGGTTAAGTAACCAATACTTAACCAACTTAACATGATAATTTAATGGGGTTAAGTAACTTATACTTAATCAACTATACATGATGATTTGATGAGGTCAAGAAACCATACTTAACCAATCTAATATGAGAACTTGATAGGGTTAAGTCACAAGACCGTTTAAATATACTTAACCATTCTAATACGATTAGTGGATGGGGTTAAGTCAACCCATACTTAACCAATCCGACTCGATATTCTGATGAGGTTAAGACAATCTATGCTTAACCGATCTAACACGATAATCTGATAGGGTTAAGATAAACAAATACTTAACCAATTTGACTTGATGATTGAATAGGGTTAAGTCATGAGCTTCTTCGTATACTTAACCAACTTGTAGGGCTTGAATACTTAGCCAAAGCTTGACATGGTTCGTAGGCGGGTTAAGTCATGAACTTGAATGACAACACTTAACCCATTAGACAAAACCCTAGCTCAGGGGACTAGGTTAAAAATCGTAGTTAACAAGGGTAGGGGGAAGAGAAGCTAAGTGGTAAACCTTAGTTAAGGATAACTAAGTAATAATTCTTAGTCAAGGAAATTGGACCAGTTCACAGATAGATGAGTAACCCGATACGGTAGGTCATCGCTTGAACACACGTGGAGGAGCGAATTATCTGACTTAGATAAAGGCTCCAACGAACTGGGTGACGAAGCGGTAGCTTCGGGGGACATGAGGATACTCTTGGTATCCCTCTGTGAGGTTGCAGATGATCCGCCTGGGCTCACAAGAGGTTAAGGTCTGCGGTAAAAGAACCAAGAGTATGCCTTGGTTGCTATGTGATCGACCTAAAGACTGGGATGGATTAGCGTGGAGTCGACGATTCTTGTTTTTGCCCTGGATAGCGCGTCGTCGACTACCTACCATCTTTAGTCAATCGTGTACGTACGGAAAGGCAGAGAACTCCCAACAGACCATATACTTGCTATCGAGTTATGGGTGAGGTTGGCCAATAGGTAAGTGGGGCATAGTGGGGCCGGAATGTAGTTCTCATACATGATTTTTCTTGGATTGCCTTTCAGTAGTTGAGGGAGGGGTCACGTGGGACCATAGCCACGGATACAAAAACAGACCTTGATATCTGCATCAGCAGACGACTTAAAGCTCCCGACCGAGTTCCGTATTTCTCGATTTGCCCTGGCACGGATCTCGGATGGCATATTGAGATACATGTGCGTCTAGACATGGAAAACAATTCACGATACATACGTGGGATAAAGGGCGTGGTTGACGGGTGGCATAATCCCTAGTGGCCCTAGGTGGCTTGAACCCAAACCGAGACACGGAAACGTTCATTAGGTAGCATAATCCCTAGTGGTCCTGGGTGGCATAAATCCTAAGTGAACACGCGATAGTTCATGGTAAGAAAACATAACCAGATCAAGGGTAGCAGTCCAAAACAACTTCAAGGATAAAATTGTACTACGTTGAGGTGGTATAGATTTACATGGGAAAGCCCGTACGGCCTACGGCAAAGGACTGAACCTATACATGGAAAGAAACATACGAGTTGGGAAAAACCTATATATGCTATATATTAGGTTGACATGGACCATTACATGACATTGGGCAAGGGACATTTATAGTTAATACATGACGCGGGTTGGGATACTAGTACGAGAGGTGCAGAGCAAATATACATGATAAATACCGTGGGATGTTATACATGATAGATACCTTGGGATTTATCTTGACACCGTAGTTTATCATGATACCTTAGTTTATCTTGCTACAGTAGTTCATCCAGTTATCTTGGTTTAGCTTATCTATCTTGTCGTCATTCTTATGTTTACTTTCAGTTTATGCATGTCATGTTACCTTTACCTGTTTTTATACTGGAAGTAGATAGGACTTACCAGTCTTTATGACTGACCCCGTTTTATTTTGCCTCTTTGTCTTCCGTTCCCCCCTCCCCAAGGTTTTCAGGGAGGAAATGATGTTGTTTAGTTGGGACCTCTTATGCTTAAGGTCATCATGTATAGCTTGGTCTTCTCTTCGCTATGGCTGCTTCATCGCTTTATTTTAGGGAATAATTTATGAAAAGGTTTTATGCTTCTTTACTATTGCAAGATAGGTTTTGATGTATTCTGATGTAAAAGGCTTTAGACCTTATTTTATAAGGTAATGAAATTTGTTTTACTTCCGCTGTTTTATATATGTTCTGTCTTGTAATATTTCTGTGCATGTCTACCTCGATAATGCTTCACCAAACCTAGTGCATTCCCTTTGTGAGTGACCCTAGCGAAGGTGGGGTGTTACACTTCATATCTAACACCACGGTGTTATCGGTAAATTCAATTACCATTTCACGTTCAAATCTAATTAAAGATTTAACTATCACCTAGAGCAAAACTGGGGATACTCCATTCTCGTTCTTTTCAATCTAATTAAAGATTCATTAAAACTCCACTTAGTTTTAATCTTTGACTGGGTTAAAGAATCAGTGTCATTTAAAACACGGTTCACGATAAACCCCAAATTCACATAACCTTTCAATCAGTCCCTAACCGTAAATTAGCAAGTGAGCAATTCCCTAAGTATTAACCCCGAAGGCCGAAACCAACATCAGATCAATACCTTAGAAACCATTCAACTTAACTAATCTCCAGTTAGTTCCTGATTTTCTTAACTCCTTGGGTTTAAGTACAGTATTATTGAAGATACCGTTCACGACAACCCAAAATCACATTCCATTAATTATCGGGTTAAAGAACAAGTGTTATTTAAAACACTGTTCACGATAAACCCAAAAATCAATACCAGTTCAATTCCAATTAAATATCATTTAATTGGTACACTTCATTTAATCTAAATAAAAAGATTTAATCTTTTTCTCAACTAGGCTTAAGAACAGTGTTAATGAAGACACCATTCACAACAAACCCAAATCACATTTGATACTAAATACAAGGCCCTAAATAGAAAATATATCGGCTTATATTCAATATCAAATTCTACGACCAACAAATATCGTATTGGAAATAACAATATATATATATATATATATATATCTTTCAAATTTCCATAACAATATCTGTATAATCACGAAATCCAACATCGAAATATTCCGAAGACAATTTTGATTCAAACCCATTCCAATGCAATTATTGGAAATTCTGGTTATTTTCAAAACCATTTCAAATCCAATTTATTTATTTTAAAAATAAATAAATTATTATTCTAGTTCAAAACTAGTTCATTTCGATAAAAATCTATTTTTATCATTTCAAATATGGAGTTTTTTCATCCCAATTCTTCATAAATCATTTCTTATGATTTTACACAAATTATTGATATTTTTAATAATTTTATCAAGGCCCGTACAGTCGATTTCCATCAACGGCCATCGAACTGCATTTACAGCGACCTTTTCCGAAATTGATTTGGACATAATTCTAAATCCAACCGTTAGATTTCTAATTTCTAATATACATTAGAAAGCTCTTTTCGATACGAACCCAACGGTTCTGATTTTAGGAGAATCCGACGGTCGGATCTCCCGCAATATCCATTCGAAGTCAATGGTCGAAATTCGCGAACTTCCACGGCACGACGCGTTCTATTCAGGCCATTATATTATATATATAATATATATAATATATACTTCGTCGATTTCCTTTTAAAACGTATTTTATAAATCGTTTTAAATTCATTTTCGAAACGATTTCAACTTCATTTTCAAATTCAAATCAAGATTGAATTTTCCCTTACAAATTCGTTTTAAATTCCTTTCAAATTGATTTCAATTCAAATCGATTTTTAATTCAATTTCAATTCGTTTTCAATTCAATTTGAATTTCAAATTAATTCAATTTCAATTCGAATTCATTTCTATTCAATTTCAATTCGAATTCAATTCTATTCAATTTCAATTCGAGTTCGATTCTATTCAATTTCAATTCGAATTCGATTCTATTCAATTTCAATTTGAATTCAATTTCAATTTGAATTCAATTATTTTCAATATAATTCAAATCACTTTCAATATACATTGAAAATTGAATAAAATTGTTATAAATATCGTTCACGTCAAAATGGCGTCAATCTAATCAACACGGCTTCATATATTTCTATTTTCAAATATTCTATTTCAAATATTTCTTTTTCAAATATTTCTATTTCAAAACTGGAATGAGGCCCAATCAATTACCATATAATGTTAATTATATGGATTTTCTACAACACATGTATAAAATAACAACGATAAATGATCAACCATCATCCAGAGTGCGTTCTACACTGTATAAGCATCAAATATAAATATTTAACGCTTATAACAGCCTGTCAATCAATCGATCGACATACAGCTAATCATTGGGACTAGTGTATGTCATATATCATCCCAATACCTGTGTGGGGTTTTCAAACAATCAAACATAGATTTTATTTGTGCAGTTGGGCGATGTGTAAAATTTATCGTCCAAATCAATATTAGTCAAATGTGTGTATATAAACAAATCGTTCGATTTGTTTATATTAATCTATTTCATTTCATATACACGTTAAAAATTCTATTTTTAACTATAAAAATATTTTTAACTATATAAATATTTTATTTTATTTCACATTACATCACACAATCAACTACACATCAAAATCAAACAAACAAGCATACAAGTCGTCCATGGTCTGTGGACGACGGGTGTCGGGTGCTACTAAACACCGTCTGCATCCTAGTATATATTATTAACTAGAAAAAAAAATTAAAAGGTGAGAAGTTCTCACAGAGGGTTCCACTCCGCCGTTCCATTTTTGAAATTCTGAGCAGTCTGGATTCTATTTTGATTTCCGTTGTTACCATCGCTATCCTTTCCCGCTGTTCACATTAAAAATCACACTTTTGCAATGGCGTTTCATATATAAAAATCATATATTTTATTCTTTTACATATACAGAGAAGATTATACTTTTACAATGCTATATATATAAAAATCCCGTCTTTACCTAAATAAAAATATCGTCTTTACCTAAATAAAAATATCGTCTTTACCTAAATAAAAATATCGTCTTTCATATAAAAAGAAACTCGCCTTTACATTATAAAAATCATAACTTCATCGTTATAAAAATATATACTTTATCACTAAAAAAAATCTCTATTTCCATATGATAAACATTTATTCTTTTAGTTTATAAAAATCAATTCTTTTCTAAAGTAAAAATCAATCCTTTTTCATTATAAAAATCATTTGATAAAAATCGAAACTTTATGGCCTCTTATATAAATAAAAAACTGATTTCATAATATGTCATATATATATATATATATAAACTGATTTATAAAAACTGAATTTAGAAAACAAAAACTGATTTTTTTAAAAAATTGAATTCTAATTAAAAACTGATTTAACTAAAGTTTTACATTCACATAAAATCAGATTTTTTTTATATAAGTAGTTAAAAATTTATATCAGAAGGACTTACTGTTTTCTTGCAGAGGGGGGGCGGATTCGTTGTTGCCGTTGACTGGAAGAGGAGGGGGACTCGTCGGAGGCGCTCCGGCGTGGAGCAGTGCGGCGCGGTGGAGGGCTCACCAAGGGGGCGCGATCTGCAGTGGCGGCTGTGTTTGGGGGTGCGTGGTGCTGATTTAGGGTAGAGGGGGGTGGCGGAGTTCGAATTGGGGAAGAAGAGGATCGGGGGGGAGGGGAGTAGAACGGCGGTAGCGCCGTTGGCGGCGCGAAGGCGAGCGCGCGGGGGGGTGATTTCGAGGGAGGCGGCTCGTTTTTTTATTTTTTTTTATTTTGACTGAAGTCCATCGTGGAAAGAGAGAGAATAGAGAGGGATGAGGATATAGTATATATATTATTATATATATTTAATTAACTTAATTTTTTTTAAAAAAAAACTTTTTATTTCGAACTCGAAATTAAGCCCACCGACTGTCGTCCATAGCTAATTACCCCCATTCTGAACACAATGGGATATGTATCGTAGGCTGATTCGACTGTTTCGATCAGTTTTCGTCAAAATCAACATATAACTCTATATATTGAATTTGAACGTGCATTTCCATTTACTAGGGTTACATACGAACTCTAAAAATTCCCGAAAAATATTTTCTGGCTTCGTATTGACGAAACGGTCCTAACAAAACTAATTTCGTCGAATTCTGAGACCGTTTGGAAAATGGTCATTTTCCAGTCGATTAAAATCAACTGAAACTGGTCAAACACGTTTTCCTTTGCCACACTCACATATTGATTCGAAAAATTACGAATTTTGGAATCTTGCAATAACTTGACATCACGGATCCAATAAAAGTAGTTTCGTCGAAAACCGAGGTCATTCGTAAAATTTCCATTTTTAAGGGCCAGAAATTCCATAGCGACTATTCTGAAAATTCATCTAGGTATATCTTTTGATTCCCGCTATGAAATTTAAATTTTTCAGATTCGTTGGAATGATATTCTCAATTAGATTCTATTATTTTTGGTTTCGCTAAATTTCGGTTTATTTTGAATCATGTACATTCATTTGAAGTTTGAAATCGAATTATCGAACTACCACGCCATTTTCAATTCCTTTTATAAATTAAAATAAATATTTATATTCTAACGACGATCTATATAAATATATACGTTTGAATTCTATTAAAAATAAATTTCTCATCGATATTATTTAAAATAGTTCATTTTAAATATTCAGAATTCTCTAAAATTGCCAAAATAAAAAATTTAAATTGGCTCGGAATTCCGGGTTATTACAATCTCCCCAACTTAAAACTTTTCGTCCCCAAAAAGGAACGAAGCCGAAAGTTGTTTTACAAATCAACTCAACTTTCATTATTTTCTTTACGGCTTAAGTTCTTCAACTTTTCAGTTTCTAAGAACTTTTCAAATTTTTCAAAAATTTGGCTAACACCCAAAATTTTCGAAAATTTTCGCCATAACCTCTCCTGCACCGGGGACTTCGGGATATTTCATATAGCCTCCCATGGCCTTCTTCAATCCAAAAGAAAAAGAAAAAGCCAATCGGCTCATAAAATCACCCAAATTTCAAGAAATACAATAAACATGTACCTATTTGTCGGGAAAACAATTTTATTCCTCTTCTCTAGCCTCCTTGCTATGACCTGTTCAATGTAAGTACATGTATATGCAAGCAAATGCGACTAATTTTCAATACAACTCACTATTTGATTCAATTTGGCTAAAGGTTCAACATTTTAATTAATCAAACTATAATCAAACAACACAATCAACAATCAATTAGTTGATTAGCTTTTCAAATTGATAATTTTGATATAGATACAGAAAATCATGTTTTTGGTGCCAATTCACAACAATGGGCCTTATCTAGTTTCGATTCTCACACCAGTCTAATGGAAATATAGAAATCTCACTTTCGTTACACGAAAATAAATACTGGCGACGGTGCCCCATCACCAGAATTATCCCCGGGCAACTAGAGTATGATTCTATAACCATCCAGTATATTAAAACTTCGAATACACGTTTGCAAGACGCATATGCAAAATCTTTATATATCGGATTGTCCAAATTCAATGTAAATAAATATTCAAATATGTATATGGTTTAAAATTTCAAAACAAAGTTGTTTTCATTTTAAAAATATACTCTTCACACTCGTTCTAGGATACTACTGATCCCATCTCTAACGAGTCATTCTCATTGGATATTACTAATCAAATATCTGATGAATTCTTTCGTATGGTTCTAACGTGTCTTGTTCTCTGAGCTTTGTAAACCAAAGCTCTGATAACAAAATGAGACGACCCGAACTTCCCTGGTAAGGAAAGCCTGGATAGAATTGAGAACACGACAAAATAGAACGCAGACAGAAGAACATTTCATTGTATATTACAACAATTCCATCAGAATACAAGAATATACAAAGTATAAACAAATAAAATACATATCGACCGGTATATCCGAAGCGCCTCGCAACAGCAACAACCACACAGGTGAATATAATATAAATGTCAGCCTGTTCAAGCACTGACACCACCTCTAGCTAGAAAGAGACGCATGTCCTCCCTGAGGTCCTCTCCCATTTCTGGTTCATACCGGGGTGTGAGGTTCGCGAATTCACGTTATACACAAAGCTACGCCACACAGGCGGTGCTTTGATCATCAACCACAAGACTTTGCTTTTCAACAGAAGTCCTGATCACTGCATCTTAGCATGCCACACAGGCAATTCACACCATGCAACTGATGGCTATCAATCACACAGAATAAATTCCAATGTCAAACACACCGTCCATTTGCAAGTCCGTTCTGGGTCTAAACGAAACCGGAGGAACCTTATTCCTTGCATATCCATCGATCTCCAAGTACGTCTGGACGATCACCAACTGATTCCCTCCTCTTGGGTGTACATTCCAATCAAGATCATCAGTAATCACCCAAACGACGTGAAGACCTCCGGTCTTCGAACATCGTCTTCATCTTCGACTTATCATCGTATCAGTTATTCAGAATGGGATAAACCCGGTCTTTCCGAATAACTCGCGTATATAATAAACAAGTGTTACACAAACACAAGATACGCCTCATTCCAATTCATCAGTTGCTAACCGTAATTAATAAGAGAACAATTCCCCAAATATTAACCCCGAAGGCCGAAACCAACTTCAGATCAATACACAGGAAACCATTCTTCTTAACTAACCTACAGTTAGTTTCTAAATTTCACATTCTTAGGGAAAGGTTCCCATTAATTTTATCAAAGATAAATTCTTTAAATTTATTCTTTAATCTCCTTTTAAATATCAATTCAAACTAGTCGGGATTAGCGATCCATACCGAAGTGATCATTTATTTTATTTCCCAATCCCAACCTATTCATCCCATGAAGTAAAACTGGTAATACTTCATATCTAACACCACGGTGTTATCGGTAAATTCAATTACCATTTCACGTTCAAATCTAATTAAAGATTTAACTATCGCCTGGAGCAAAACTGGGGATACTCCATTCTCGTTCTTTTCAATCTAATTAAAGATTCATTAAAACTCCACTTAGTTTTAATCTTTGAATGGGTTAAAGAATCAGTGTCATTTAAAACATAGTTCACGATAAACCCCAAATTCACATAACCTTTCAATCAGTCCCTAACCGTAAATTAGCAAGTGAGCAATTCCCTAAGTATTAACCCCGAAGGCCGAAACCAACATCAGATCAATACCTTAGAAACCATTCAACTTAACTAATCTCCAGTTAGTTCCTGATTTTCTTAACTCCTTGGGTTTAAGAACAGTATTATTGAAGATACCGTTCACGACAACCCAAAATCACATTCCATTAATTATCGGGTTAAAGAACAAGTGTTATTTAAAACACTGTTCACGATAAACCCAAAAATCAATACCATTTCAATTCCAATTAAATATCATTTAATTGGTACACTTCATTTAATCTAAATAAAAATATTTAATCTTTTTCTCAACTGGGCTTAAGAACAGTGTTAATGAAGACACCATTCACAACAAACCCAAATCACATTTGATACTAAATACAAGGCCCTGAATAGAAAATATATCAGCTTATATTCAATATCAAATTCTACGACCAACAAATATTGTATTGGAAATAACGATATATATATATATATATATCTTTCAAATTTCCATAACAATATCTGTATAATCACGAAATCCAACATCGAAATATTCCCAAGACAATTTCGATTCAAACCCATTCCAATGCAATTATTGGAAATTCTGGTTATTTTCAAAACCATTTCAAATCCCATTTATTTATTTTAAAAATAAATAAATTATTATTCTAGTTCAAAACTAGTTCATTTCGATAAAAATCTATTTTTATCATTTCAAAAATGGAGTTTTTTCATCCCAATTCTTCACAAATCATTTCTTATGATTTTACACAAATTATTGATATTTTTAATAATTTTATCAAGGCCCGTACAGTCGATTTCCATCAACGGCCATCAAACTGCATTTACAGCGACCTTTTCCAAAATTGATTTGGACATAATTCTAAATCCAACCGTTAGATTTCTAATTTCTAATATTCATTAGAAAGCTCTTTTCGATACGAACCCAACGGTTCCGATTTTAGGAGAATCCGACGGTCGGATCTCCCGCAATATCCATTCGAAGTCAATGGTCGAAATTCGCGAACTGCCGCGGCGCGGCGCGTTCTATTCAGGCCATTATATTACATATAAAATATATATAATATATACTTCGTCGATTTCCTTTTAAAACGTATTTTATAAATCGTTTTAAATTCGTTTTCGAAACGATTTCAACTTCATTTTCAAATTCAAATAAAGATTTAATTTTCCCTTACAAATTCGTTTTAAATTCATTTCAAATTGATTCCAATTCAAACCGATTTTTAATTCAATTTCAATTCATTTTCAATTCAATTTGAATTTCAAATTAATTCAATTTCAATTCGAATTCATTTCTATTCAATTTCAATTCGAATTTAATTCTATTCAATTTCATTCGAATTCGATTCTATTCAATTTCAATTCGAATTCGATTCTATTCAATTTCAATTCGAATTCGATTCTATTCAATTTCAATTTGAATTCAATCATTTTCAATATAATTCAAATCACTTTCAATATACATTGAAAATTGAATAAAATCGATATAAATATCGTTCACGTCAAAATGGCGTCAATCTAATCAACACAGCTTCATATATTTCTATTTTCAAAAATTCTATTTCAAATATTTCTTTTTCAAATATTTCTTTTTCAAAACTGGAATGAGGCCCAATCAATTACCGTATAATGTTAATTATATGGATTTTCTACAACACATGTATAAAATAACAACGATAAATAATCAACCATCATCCAGAGTGCGTTCTACACTGTATAAGCATCAAATATAAATATTTAACGCTTATAACAGCCTGTCAATCAATCGATCGACATACAGCTAATCATTGGGACTAGCGTATGTCATATATCATCCCAATACCCGTGTGGGGTTTTCAAACAATAAAACATAGATTTTATTTGTGCAGTTGGGCGATGTGTAAAATTTATCGTCCCAATCAATATCAGTCAAATGTGTGTATATAAACAAATCGTTCGATTTGTTTATATTAATCTATTTCATTTCATATACACATTAAATTTTTTATTTTTAACTATAAAAATATTTTTAACTATATAAATATTTTATTTCATTTCACATCACACAATCAACTACACATCAAAATCAAACAAACAAGCATACAAGCCGTCCATGGTCTGTGGACGACGGGTGTCGGGTGCTACTGAACACCGTCTGCATCCTAGTATATATTATTAACTAGAAAACAAAATTAAAAGCTGAGAAGTTCTCATAGAGGGTTCCACTCCGCCGTTCCATTTCTGAAATTCTGAACAGTCTGGATTCTATTTTGATTTCCGTTGTTACCATCGCTATCCTTTCCTGCTGTTCACATTAAAAATCACACTTTTACAATGGCATTTCATATATAAAAATCATATATTTTTTCTTTTACATATACAGAGAAGATTATATTTTTACAACACTATATATATATATATAAATCCCGTCTTTACCTAAATAAAAATATCGTCTTTACCTAAATAAAAATATCGTCTTTACCTACATAAAAATATCGTCTTTCATATAAAAAGAAACTCGCCTTTACATTATAAAAATCATAACTTCATCGTTATAAAAATATATACTTTATCACTAAAAAAATCTCTATTTCCATATGATAAACATCTATTCTTTTAGTTTATAAAATCAATTCTTTTCTACAGTAAAAATCAATCCTTTTTCATTATGAAAATCATTTGATAAAAATCGAAACTTTATGGCCTCTTATATAAATAAAAAACTAATTTCATAATATGTCATATATATATATATATATAAACTGAATTTAGAAAACAAAAACTGATTTTTTTAAAAAAACTGAATTCTAATTAAAAACTGATTTAACTAAAGTTTTACATTCACATAAAATCAGATTTTTTAAATATAAGTAATTGAAAATTTATATCAGAAGGACTTACTGTTTTCTTGCAGATGGGGGGGGGGATTCGCTGTTGCTGTTGACTGGAAGAGGAGGGGGACTCGTCGGAGGCGCTCCGGCGTGGAGCAGCGCGGCGCGGTGGAGGGCTTACCAAGGGGGCGCGATCTGCGATGGCGGCTGTGTTTGGGGTGCGTGGTGCTGATTTAGGGCAGAGGGGGGTGGCGGAGTTCGAATTGGGGAAGAAGAGGATCGGGGAGGGGGGAGGGGAGTTGAACGGCGGCAGCGCCGTTGGCGGCGCGGAGGCGAGCACGTAG
Organism: Allium sativum; assembly: GCA_030737875.1. Classification (NCBI taxonomy): domain Eukaryota; kingdom Viridiplantae; phylum Streptophyta; class Magnoliopsida; order Asparagales; family Amaryllidaceae; genus Allium; species Allium sativum. The sequence goes on along the minus strand of CM060926.1, from coordinate 156,686,692 downwards.
GGGGGGTGATTTCGAGGGAGGCGGCTCGTTTTTTTTGTTTTTTTATTTTGACTGAAGTCCATCGTGGAAAGAGAGAGAAATCGAGAGGGGTGAGGATAGAGTATATATATTATTATATATATTTAATTAACTTAATTTTCAAAAAAAACAACTTTTTATTTCGAACTCGAAATTAAGCCCACCGAATTTCGTCCATAGCTAATTACCCCTATTCTGAACACAATGGGATATGTATCATAGGCTGATTCGACTGTTTCGATCAGTTTTCATCAGAATCAACATATAACTCTATATATTGAATTTGAACGTGCATTTCCATTTACTGGGGTTACATACGAATTCTAAAAATTCCCGAAAAATATTTTCTGTCTTCGTATTGACGATACGGTCCTAACAAAACTAATTTCATCGAATTCTGAGACCGTTTGGAAAATGGCCATTTTCCAGTCGATTAAAATCAACTAAAACTGGTCAAACGCGTTTTCCTTTGCCACGCTCACATATTGATTCGAAAAATTACGAATTTTGGAATCTAGCAATAACTTGACATCACGGATCCAAAAAAGTGGTTTCACCGAAAACCGAGGTCGTTTGTAAAATTTCCATTTTTAAGGGCCAGTAATTCCATAGCGACTATTCTGAAAATTCATCTGGGCATATCTTTTGATTCCCGCTATGAAATTTCAATTTTTCAGATTCGTTGGAAAGATATTCTCAATTATATTCTATTATTTTTGGTTTCGCTAAATTCCGGTTTATTTTGAATCATGTACATTCATTTGAAGTTTGAAATCGAATTATCGAACTACCGCGCCATTTTCAATTCCTTTTATAAATTAAAATAAATATTTATATTCTAATGACGATCTATATAAATATATACGTTTGAATTCTATTAAAAATAAATTTCTCATCGATATTATTTAAAATAATTCATTTTAAATATTCAGAATTCACTAAAATTGCCAAAATAAAAATTTTAAATTGGCTCGGAATTCCAGGTTATTACAATGAGAGAATAAGAGTTTATAATAACTGGAGATTTTTCCCAAGAAGTGTAAAAAGGCTAAAATGGGATTCGAGAAATATCTGGTAAGATATGAGAATTCGAATAATAAAAACGAATGTTAAATAAAAAGCACCCGTGTTTATGTGATGGCAAAGTTATACATATGAATGAATGTTTGTTTTTACTTCGATGGTTAAATAACCGACTATCGAAGTATTTTGACCATCGTTGTCAATACGGAGAGACCGGTTGGATATATTATCTAGAAATCACTCCGTATAGGCATAAGCGCTGCGAATTATATTATGCTGAAGACAATTGAAGACGAAGTGAAATGCAAGGGTCGTCAAGTTCCAGAATGGTGCTTTTTGTTTGTCCAGTCCCAGGACAACTTGTATGGACGAGTGTCTAACAGAGTATTTCCAATGGTCACGCCGTTGATTTTTACGAATATACCAAGTTGGTGGGGAGAAGGTAACTTCTCTTTATTCTACACCCAATGTGCATTTGTGTAATCAATATGTGATTACAGATTTGACGATGTGACATTCAAAGTGAATGGTGATCAGATGTTCTGAAGATAGACGTAACCTCTAGCCTCACAACCAAGAAGTAACAAAAGTTGGGCAAGGAAACATGGTAGTTGGGTCATCCCTAGCAGGGTATATTGTCACCGATCTAGAGAAAAATCATATTTGTTCTTCTTTTTGTTTCTGTATCTTCAGATGACGGTTGGAGGGCCAACAACCGTGGGTGGCAATATATTCGATACACTCAAGCTAAATGAGTGGGCGGTCATGTGAGGCCGGGTTGCAAGATGTTCTTGTTGAACCCAGGTGTATACCCTCTAGAGTACACTATTCGGAAGGTGCTCCCATACCTTGTCTGTTGGAATCCATTTTCCAACAAGCGTCCTACGGTTTATAATTTTATACTATATATATGTGAAGCGTGAGATGCAAGCGTTCTGCTACTTGTATATTTATTTGCTTAGACATTATCATAAAATCACTGGATTTGATATCAAAGATATTTTGGGTTATATTAAGGTAAAAGTCGTCCATGTTCATGTGTGGGCTGGTCTTACTATTATCCTTTTGTTTCAAAAAGAATTTTCCAAAGTTAAACAGTATGATTGGAATTTACTCACACCAGTCCCATGACTGACCCAAAGTTTATTTTGTTGTTTACCCAAAACTCTTGGGTGCCCAAATTTGTACGGGCAGTCAAGTGTTTCAGGATTTTACAGATTCACTTGGAGGAGCTAAAAGAAGAAGACCTCACTATTAGTTATTTAAAGATTATTTCCTCTGTGATGTGTACCATGTATTATACTCTGATATGGTAAGTATATATACAAATTCAGATTTGTATTTCAAACTTGTTATATAATATCTTTTATTATTCCGCTGTGAGATTCGTGCTTACTCTGATTCTGATGTTCTTCTTCTATTCTATTAGTTCTATCTTTTCTATCTCATCCTCTAATTTCTTTCTATTAATGATCTGAATTTTCGTGCACTTTGAGTTGAATGTGTAGGATATTAGTCAGTTCAAATTGGTACGGATTTTCGGGCCGTTACAATGGTATCAGAGCTGAAGGTTGAAAAATTACCTTGGCTCTGTGGCGTAACTCAATAAGAGATGGGGTTAGTAATACCCTAGATTGAGTATGAGTGTATATATATGAGCGCGTATTTGTATATTAGTATAAAAACTGTTTTAAATTGTGTTGACTGGTCAGTTGAGTAGTTTATGAATTCTGGTCGAAACAGTAATGCAAACTGTTTCGATAGGTGTTTCTAAACTCTTGAATAGAGTAATTCGACATAGTATGTTTTTAAAAGAGGGTAAATAAAAAATTTTACCAAAAAATATATTTTGATATAAAGAAAGCATATATATTGGAATTATCTAATATATATTGAATGTGTTGGTTGAAATTATGATCGGATAAGATTTATAATTGAGTTGGTTATATAAATAACCAATCGAAATATTATGTAAGTAAAATATGCAAAATCAAATGAACTGAATCTGAATTTAACACCAGAATTGAAATAAAACTATAGAAACTTGGAAAAGAGTTGGAAATAATGTTTGGATTAAATATATGGGAATTTTAAAATCCTGGGAGATTTGAAAATTGTTTCCAAGTGCTGTGAAAGGTATTTTGAAGTAAAATTCAAAATGGAAGTATTTTAAAATGAATTTTTGAAAGTGATATAGTATTGAACTCACTTCGATCACTGGAAAATAATTCTGATGATACTGGCCACATCATCAGAGTCATTTTCGAGTTTTGGAGTGACGGATTACTACCAAAAGATTTGGTTTTTGAATTGTTATGAGAAAACGAGTTGTTTTGAATTTCTATTATTTTATGTAAATATATATTATTTCAACTAATTTGAAATAAATCCTAGGAATTTGAATTCTGAAATAAAGATTTAACTTATGGAGTTAAAATGGTAAAAGTGGAACTTAAACTAAGAAAAACAAAATTTGACTGAATTTGGAACGATCCAGAATGGAAATTTGTAAAAGAGAAATATTGGAGAATCGAGTTATTAAAATGAATTGATTCTTGGAGAATAAGAATCGAATTTTGAATTTGGAGATGAAGATAACTGATTTAAGAATAAATTAGTAAATAGAATTGGAGTGAAATGGAATTTGGCTCAAATATAAGCGAAGGAATGGATTTAAGGATAAGTTGGTTGGAGATCAACATTTGGAATGAATGGATTTATGCTAAACTGATAGCAGATGAAAGTGGAAGAGTTAAATGCCAACAAAAGGTACAAGTTACAGTATATTCGGGTATAAGATTTATGAGCTATCTTTGGAAAGTCGCTTGGCTGTTTGTTTCTTTTGGATTTGGAGAAGGCCCGGAGTGGCGTGTTGTAGTAGTACCAAATGAGCCGTGCAGAGGCTATACTGGCCAAATTCACTGAAAATTTAAGCTGTTAGGAATTTTTCAGAATTTCTGAAAGTATATTGTTAATAAGAAAGAATTAATATTTTAATTTGAATTAATCAGTTCTTTTCAAACTGAATTTAAGAAAGTAAATAGAAGATTTTTAACCAGGTTATAATAGAGTTCATAGCATTTTCATTACCTTAGTAATTCCGGGGACGAAATTCTTTTAAGGGGGAAGGAATGTAATGTCCAGCAATTTTATCGGTTTGTATTTGAATATTTAAGTCAGTTTAAATATTGATTTCGTAATTTATGTGGATTTATATATTAATTAAAACGAATTTGAACTTATAAAAATATATATTAAATATAATTGAGCCCGTAATATCGCGGCAGTTCGTAATTTAACGTTCTGAACTTCAACTGAGTGTACAGGATCCGTTATAAATCGGATTCCTGCGAAACAAGAAACATTGGAATCTGTTAAACTGTATTTTTCTAAGAAAGTGGAAAATGGAATTTTCATTGTATATATTGCAAGATATGTCCAAATCAAATATTCAGAAAGTCGTTGTAAAATCGTTTATCGACAGTAACGGTTTATTCGATATAACTAGATATTGGTTTCAAATTTGGACAAGGTTCTTTTGAGACATAGTGATAATTTAATTTTTAGAATTTTACTGTAATTTTTAAATAATTAAACATACAACTTTTTATTTGGAGTATTGTGCACCCTATATCAGTATTTTGGGGTTTCAAAAATGAGTTAATCTACCAATATTATTGTATTTTTGGGATCATGACACCTCGTTGAGCACGACTGTACTTTTACTTCTGTCCGTATGTGAAAGGAATTTTATAACTCAAACAAAACATAAAGCAATAACATATATTTAACGCTGACGTGTATGTATGGACTGTGTGCAAATTAGTCAAAACTCAGACCTAGAGAGTAAACACGCAAATGAAGAGCTGGCTTTTAAGTCTCCATCCAAATTAATGAAGAACAGGGTGTACCATACTGCTATTCTTTTCCTTACCCCTAAGCTAACTGTACAACCTATATTTCATGACTCACCGCACTACCCTAATCTAGAAACTACCTCTGAAAACCTAAGATGAATTGTTCAATCGAACATACATGCTTAAGGGTTATCACCTAGCCTATGCGAAACCTATGAAGTGAAAATTTCTACTCAGACCTATATATGTATATGTATATATATATATATATATATATATATATATATTTATATATACCTTCATGCTTAAGTTTCCCCGTACATAACTGTTGACAAAACAGAACCATAACCTATGAGACAAACTATAGCCTAATACTTGTTTTACCGTCAGCTGGAAAAAAACAGTGGACTAAAAATTCATGATATTTTTATAGCTATGTCCTATAGCTTAATGACTAAGCTATGTCCTACAGCTTAATGACTAAGCTTCCTCAACTATATATATATATATATATATATATATATATATATATATATATATATATAGCTCATTCTCTCTTTTTCTTTGATCAAAACAACACCCATTGCTGAGGCTTCCAGGCAAAATCAAAGTAAAGTTCCACACATTTAAAAAACACGAAAATTATATTTATTTCATCGTTAAGACAACAGCTCCATAAACTCGTATGCTTTTCGATGGGTTTCACGATATTTTCAAACGTTGTTTGTCAAACAGCAGCATGAGTACGCGGTGTAGGGGTGATCAAGTGAATATGGAGCGCAGTGTGTTCCGTGACGTCAGTACAGTGATGGAGCTCGGGTGGGGACTGGTAGGGTGACGTTGGACTGAGATGTGATGATGGTAAACAGCAATGTTTGTTTCGAGAAGGAAGAGTTTAGGCTGTAGCGTTGTTTTAATAAGAGGAGTTAAATTGGTGCGAGTGGATTAAAGGGTGATGGAGTTGATTAGTTTATGAAGAGGTGTTCTTCTGGGTACGGGTTCCACGCGTGTTATCGTATGAGATGTGGAACGGCAGCAGATGGTGACAAGTAGGTTGGTAAAGATGTTGTCGATGTGGAAGAAAAGAGGAAAAGCGTAGGATTTAAGGAAGGATGGCGGGATGAGCTTCTCGTCCAAACCGTAGAAAAGGAACACGTTTTACGTGGTGGTAAGTTTGATAGGTGGTGATGTATGTTTGTAGTAGTGGAGGAATGTGGTGCTTGAAGAGTGACCGAGGAGAACTGTTCTGGAGCGTGATTTCATTGTGGGAGAAGAGGGTTATTTTGATGTTTATATATTGCCACATATATTGTTGATGAACACACCATGATAGGTGGCCACCGAATTGAAGATATTGACAACAGGTGATTAACAAGGGGGTTCATGTAACGATGGATTAAAGATTTCAAGGGTTATAGTTTTAAAGATAATAGCTTTTCATGTGGGAGCGTTTGGGGTGGTGGCCATCAGGCCATACACAAGAAATGACGTGAAGGGATGTTTTTAAACAAGGTTTAGTTATTTAAAAAGGGTGGTTTCAGGCGGAAATCATGGGAGAAGAAAAGAGGGACCGGCTGTTGAGTCTTTTGCCTAGAAAAGAATAGTGGATGACAACAACAATAGTGGAGTATGCACAGGTTAATTTGAGACCTTGAGCAAAGGGAGGAAACCGACTTTTTAGTCGTACATACGTACCGGTATAAGTGTGCACATTTGTGCACAGGGCGTTGCCTGCTATCACGTAAATGAAGGACGACTGCGAGTTGGAAGATGAGGAAAAGACAAGAAAGGTGGTGGTGGTTTTGTGAACTTCGCTGCGCTGAGGAGTTTGAGAGGGCTGTGTAGAGGACGGTGAGAGAAGTTTGATGGTAGTGACTGTTTCTAATGTTTGGCGAGTTGGTGTTTGCCAATAAAGTCTGCATGTTCTTTCATTCATGCGACAGGATGGACGACGAAATACACACCAGAGGTGCGAACTGCTCCGGTCGGTGATGATGGTGTCAAGTGCACGGGGAGAAAGGGACCGGTGAAGGCGGTTTCAAACCGATGAAGTCGGTTATTGGTGCATGCAAAAACGGCTGATCGGATCGACTAACGCAAATCGTTATTTAACGGTTAACGTGCGAAAGTGAGTAAATTCACTAACTCTGATCTATTTTAAAATATTATAATTATATTTTAATGTTGGTTGAATCCTGTTTGATGGTCGATTAGGTAGATTACAATTAAATTGGTTGAAATATTATATATCGTTGCATAGGTTGGATATTCATTCCATCGATTATAATATTCCCTAGTATGAAATTAGTGTTAATTGTCTTGATTAACATCTGTGGATGCGGGAAACCGGTTGAAGGAATCCAACCGGATTCCACAATATTTATATGTACTGTTTCTTTTATGTATATGCACTGTTTGAACCCAAATGACAGTAGAACCCCATGTGAATATTGATGTTGAATAAAAATTCAATATTTGTTTTGATTAAATAAATAAACGATATTGATTAAAAAGGTGACAACAGTCGACCATAAAACCCATCGTTTTGTTAAGGAACTGATTGGCCGTCAGGCAAATCAATGAAGATAATTATAAAAAATTATATTTTTATAATTAAAGCGAAATTTTAAATTATAATAGAAGTTCTATTATAAACCAGTATTTTAGAGTTCGTTTTTATAAAGTAAATAAAAATGTTTGTTGACATTTAAATAAGTTTATAAAGCTGAAATTATCCAACGATTAAATATTTGGATATTTATTTTAAGACAAACAATTTATAAATATTATTAGATTAAATATATTAATTTAATGGTAAGAAGTAATTAAATCAGTTATGAATTTACTGATGGAATGAAGTTGATTAGAATCAACTATTTAATTGATAAATGATTATTAGATTAAATGGGTCTTCAATTAATCTAATGATAATAACTTGACAATTAATTGTTTAACAATTAATAATATTTCTCATTAATTATCTTTTTAATTAATAGAGTTTAAATGATAATTGAACTAATATAATTAGTATAAAGTGAGCAACTAATTTATTTAGATTAATGATGAAGTAAATTGTTTACTTCAACAATGATAAAGTAAATATTATTTAGTTAAATAACTGTTCTTAAATGTATTCCATTTAAGAGGATATTGAATTTATAATAAAATGTTACTTGAATTAAGTATAATATTTCAAATAAAAGTAAACCGTCAGAAGACAAAGAACGTAAATAGATCTTGGTAAAGAAGTTATAAATAGAACTATGAAATGAAATTAAAGTGAAGAGTTAATATTTAATATAGATAGTCATAAACAACCGAGTTTCAAAGTAAGGATATGATATTATAAAACCATAGTCCAAATAAAACAAGAAAATACAGTCTGATAGATATTATAAGTAATAAGGGATTAGAGTATAGACTTATATCTGTTCTAAGGTAAGAACGTTGTCGATCAAGGTCTGCGAGGTAAATAAAATACCCCAACTTGAACGGCTTCACTATTATCGAGGAACGATACCAGTTTGTAACGGAAAAAGATGTCAAGATTAGTATAAAGGGAATATGGCAGCATATTGCAAGTCTTCGAAATATAGCAATAAAATAACGCTGTTGACTAGGCTTAAGCGTGACTGTTATGTGGAGATTAGTTATAAAGGGGAATATTATAGCGTATGACAAGTTTTTGAACTATAACGATAAATTAGCGCTATTGACCAAACTTAAGCATGATTTTTATATATACCACTACTCCCTAGGGAATGTAAATAGTTTGGTTTGAAATCCACTTATTTAGAAATAATAAATAACGATGTTTGAACAAAGAAAATATAAGAATAAGTTTAGAAAGAGAAATTGGAGAATCGTGTTAGAAAATGATGACAACATTTTGATGTTTGAAATTTGATTAGAATTAAACCACTAGATTTGGAACTAGAATTCGACGATGTTGAATGTATTAAAAGTAAATTATTTTTAGGAATTATAATGTGATAGGATAGTTAATATTTAGGTCTAACCAATAAATTATAGAAGGATATGTAATCAATATTAGTTATAAACTTGATATTGATTTAACAAGAAGTTAACTTAGAAACAGAGTTTATAAAGTGAAATGGTAATATAAAAGAGATTTCGGAAAACAAGATAACAGTATTTACTACTAGAATAATGAGTTATTTGATAAAGGTGTTCAGATTTTTATAATAGAAATGATATTCACATTCTAAAGTGAAAATTGTTTTAAAGTAAACGCTTGGCAGATTAAAATATTTTAAAATGAAATTGGAAATATTTTTCCAATATAGTTAGGGTATATTATCCAAGTGTAGAAAATAAAGAACGTGAAAAGAATGGAAATGTTTTCGAACGTTAATAACGTATGTTTTCTAGAACAAGAGAGTATAAGAGTTTATAATAACTGGAAATGTTTTCCAAGAAGTGTAAAAAGGCTAAAACATGATTTGAGAAATATCTGGTGAGATATGGGAATTCGAATAATAAAAACGAATGTTAAATAAAAAGTACCGGTGTTTATGTGATGTCTAGTTATACATTTGAATGAATGTTTGTTTTTACTTCGATGTTAAATAACCGACTATCGAAGTATTTTGACCATCGTTGTCAATACGGAGAGACTGGTTGGATATATTATCCGGAAACCACTCCTTATAGGCATAAGCGCTACAAATTATATTATGCTGAAGACAATTGAAGACGGAGTTAAATGCAAGGGTAGTCCAGTTCCAGAATGGTGCTTTCTGTTTGTCCAGTCCCAGGACAACTTGTATGGATGAGTGTCTGACAGAGTATTTCCAACGGTCATGCCGTTGATTTTTACGAATATACCAAGTTGGTGGGGAGAAGGTAACTTCTCTTTATTCTACACCCACTGTGCATTTCTGTAATCAATATGTGATTACGGATTTGACGATGTGGCATTCAAAGTGAATGGTGATCATATGTTCTGAAGATAGACGTAACCTCTAGCCTCACAACCAGGAAGTAAAAAAAGTTGGGCTAGGCAGCATGGCTAGTTGGGTCATCCCCAAGTAGGGTGTATTGTCACCGATCTAGAGAAAATTCATATTTGTTCTTCTTTTTGTTTCTGTATCTTCGGATGATGGTTGGAGGGCCAACAACCGTGGGTGGTACTATATTCGATACACTCAAGCTAAATGAGTGGGTGGTCATGTGAGGCCGGGTTGCAAGACGTTCTTGTTGAACTCAGGTGTATACCCTCTAGAGTACACTATTCGTAAGGTGCTCCCATACCTTGTCTGTTGGAATCCAATTTCCAATAAGCGTCCTGCAGTTTATGATTTTATATTACATATATGTGGAGCGTGAGATGCAAGCGTTCTGCTACTTGGATATTTATTTGCTTAGACATTATCATAATATCACTAGATATGATATCAAAGATATTTTGGGTTATAGTAAGGTAAAAGCCATCCATGTTTATGTATGGGCTGGTCTTACTATTATCCTTTCATTATGTTTGTAAACTATGTATGTAGGCATAACCACTATGCTTGTTAAGATTAATATATTTATTTACGAAACGGTTTTCAACACTATGCACTAATAATAGTATTGATAAAACGATTTTCACATATGAAAGCATGTTTGGTTATCATAAGACAAAACTCGCCCATTTGGTGTGCGCTTGCATTGTGTGATGTGGGATGAGCTTATGATAGCTTCAATATTCCAAAATCATTTGCGAATTTTCCATAATACTTCTTTAGATTATCGCACCCATAACACTCACATTATTTCTTAATTTAATTTGACTATTATGTGAATGATTTAGTTCTGATCCGAATGTTCGTTGTGTTTTCTTTTTATGCAATACGCTCGGGTCAGATGAAGTTGCAGTTAGCGAAGATTACCTTGCCTTGGAGAACGAAGACGAAGATTTTGTATACATCTATTATATATATAATTTTTTCTGCTGCACTTTGTTTCCGCTGCATTGTTGTATATATCTGTGTATGTGCAACTCTGATAATCATTGTATATTATAGTCAAATATATATTTTCAACTGCTTTTGAGCTGTTATTTATTTATTATATTTTGTCCTTCCACTGCGAGTATCTATATTTGTTTTCTTATTTTTTGTTTTCTTATATAAATCCTAACAACTATTTATATTTTTGATTTGTTTAAGTCGACATTGAGGATCATTGTCGATTTGAACGATCAAAAAATGTAGGTCGTTATAATTTGGTATCAGAGCTTTGGTTTAGCGAAAACCTTGGCTCTATTTGGGATTAACTCATTAGAGATGGGGTAGTACTACCCCAGAATGAGTTTGAGTGTATATGAGAGAGCATACTTGTAATTTTAATATAAAATGATTTTGTATTATGTCGGTTTGTTCCGTTGAGTATTTATGAATTCTGGTTGGTACTTGGGATGCCAAGGCATCGATAAGGATTTCTAAACACTTGAATAGGACTCGTTGACATAATACTTTTTTGAATTATATTTTTACGTATATAAAGAATTATTTGAAAATCTATGAATTTTGATTTTGTTGATGATAATATTACAACTCCATCATTTATTATTCGATTAATCAATAATTAAAACTATTGGCTATTGAATGGTTTTAGAAATGAAATGTTTAAATTTATTGGTAATGAAATAAGAAGTAAAATATGAATTTGAGAATTTAATTTTGGGTGGCTTTGCAATATTGATTCAAAAATGATTTTTGAAATAATGACATTATATTTCAAATATTGTTTCATATAAAAATTGTTTTCAAATGAATTTCAAAACTAAGTGTATACTCCCCACTTGTCTTCGAGAAATTATTTCGGTAATGAGTGCATGCATCATCGATGTCTATTTTCAAGAGTTTGAGTGGGGTGACAGCTTAGAACTTTTATACCTTGTTTTCCGAAATTGAATTTTTATTTAAATCTTTTATAGCTTGGTTCGATATAAAAGATATAATATATGAGATATTATGAAAGTGATTTGGAAATAAACCCGAAGTTGAATTCTTAAATTCTCAAATAAATATATATTTTTATTCTTCTTAAAAACAATGAATTGGATTAAACATGAAATCGCATAAAACCTTCAAATGGTGAAATATGGAAATAAATCTAAGAAAGAGAAATTAAAGTAAGAAACCATTGGAGTTGAATTAATTTGGCAAAAATTGAAATTAAATAATACCCATTTTATATAGCATGACCGAATGTATACAGGAAGTTATGGGAATAAGGAATTTGATAATATACTAATAGTGCTATGAATGATGAATGTTGAAATTAAATGAATGGCTTATGAAATAAATAAAAACTTAAGTCGTGATTATAAGCGATGAATACATAACTTGATATGGAATTTAATGCAACTAAGTAAGATAAACAAAGTGAACTAAATTATTAATGAAATGGATTAAATAAACTAATAAATGAGACAAGATTGAATGAATTACAAGTGAATAGTGAGTATAATGATAGAATTTGAAATGAATCCAGTTAGAAGCAAACAACTTGTGTGTAAATGTAATAAATGCAAAAAAACGAAACATGGATAAGAAATGGAAAAAAAATGTGAATTGCATATCATTGAAAACAACAAAATGAAATTGTGTAAATAGTATATTCACAATGGCAAAAACTTGTAATTATGCTTTAATTAGATGAATGTTATTATTTAGATGTTTTACTTATTGCTTTGCTAAAATTGATATGTCATGTGTGAACTAATTTATGGCATGTATGTTTGTTACTTATATATTGGATTATTCCCTATATATATTTGTGTGTTATTACTCTTTGTTGAGTTTGGAAGCAGGCACCGATGGAATCCACTCGCTTAGAGGACGCTTATGCTTCGTGCTTCGCTTTTGCTCGCTTAAAATAAAGGTAAGATGCTAAGAAAAAAACCAACAAAAATTCTTATGAAAAGTATGTATAATGGTTTTTATATTATGTTTGGATATTATATATTATTCCCCATGTTTTGGGATGCCTCATCACTGAGATGGGATGTGTATTTGTGATGTTATATATATTGTTATTTTTTGGACCCCTTCGTACAAAGGAGACTCTACTGAAATTTTTCCTAAAATCTAGACTTAGAAAATTTTGTGAAATTTGTTTTCAAACTCATGTTTCTGTATATTTAAGTAAATGTTTTCTAAGTTTAGTAGAAATTTTATATTATTTTAATTTTATTTTGCCACTTTATTACTATGTTCCTTTTCGGGGATGAAAAGTTTTTAAGTGAGGGAGAATGTAACATCCAGAGATTTTGCGATAATTTATATTATTAGATTTAATGTTGATTTTGGATAACAATGGATAAATGCAAGGTTAATAAAAAATATTAAGTGAATTTAATTGATATAAACTTGAATAAGCTTATTAAACGGTGAATTCAATAGGTTATCAATATAATAACTTGTATATGATCGTAAATATAAGATTTGATTATTAACTGAAATAAAAGAAATTAAACCAAATGTTGAAAATAAATAGCAAGGTTTCAAGTGATCATATTGAAATGTATTAAGTAAGGATAATTAACAGGTATGTGAATGCATTTGTTTATTTGTTTACAACAATAAGCTTATAATATTTTAATTAGAATTTGTAACTAGTCATAGATTGCAAAACCCAATATTAATGCATTGAAATAAAGTGGAAACAAATGGCCATAAAGATAATTGAATGGTGTAACTAATGGAAATTAAGAATGGTAATTGAAGGAATAAACTGAATGTTTAACTAATTGTTAAAAATAACGATTATAATAGATTAATATATTAATATGTGAAACCATTTGCCTTTGTTATAAAAAAACAGATATACAAATGCATTTGAATTGATAATTTATAACAATTCTTAAATTTCAGATTTATTATTTAATACATTGATGATAAATTGGAAGTAAATGGCAACTAATGCACACAATAAATGCAGTTAAGGTGATTAAAAATTTGTAATAGTAAAAGACTAACATAATAGATTTTAAAAAAAGCGTTAGGTAGGACCAAAATGTAACGATTTATGGAATAATAAAGTAAATATCAATGTTTAAGACTTAATCAAATTTAAGTTATAACAAATAAATCGATTCCTATTAATTGTAATTAAGTATTTTGTTGTCGTACATTAAACGATAAATGGAAGTTACTAACGTAATTGGATATAAACAAAAATATCAACTATATTCTTAAATTAAAGATTTGTTGAATAAATAGAATTGAAATTAAATCAAACCATCTTATTGGGATTGAATATATACCGAATTTCTTTGGCTTAAATTAAGTTGATTATTTTAAAATTTAATGCTCAAACGGAAATTCGAAAAATAAATGAATTTGATTTTAAAGTACGTAATTCATTCCTATAACTAAATGTAAATCCTATTTTGGATAAGGATGTAGTTTGCACCGATGGAATTGAATTAAAGAAGAATAAGAATAGATCCAATGCTCTATTTATGTAATTAACCATTGAAATTCCTTTCCTATAAATAATCTTCAAATAATAATCTAATTTTCTCATTTCCTTATATTCCAACTATCCAAACACGCCGTCACCTCTTGTATCATTCCTCTACTCACATTCACAGTTAAAGACAAAAGAAATGAAGCACAAAAAAAACAATATCTCAAAATTTTATCCATGAAAAATTATGAAACAAGCTTCTCCGAGTCGGTAACTATTAGTTCTTCTATCCTATATGAGTTGTGAAGTGTGCAACGTCATCTGGCTATGTTGGCGACGAAAAGTGTCACACAATTCGCTGTAGCATGCACGCAAGGATCGAAGGTCGAAATTTTTTGAGGCGTGCGAGTTCATCGAGATGATGAAGGAGTCATAGAGTTTTCGAAGAGAGGATCGATGGAACTGATGGTCCTAGATTTCGCCGAGGATCGATGGATGTTTTGAGGAGAGAAGTCACATATTGGATGGGTTTCTTTCTTTGTATCGTGTTTGTACAGAAATTCAAAATGAGAGGAGGAAGAAGCAAGTGACATGGCATGTTAGTATGATTTATTTTTGTTTTATTATTATTTTTATTCATTTAAAATTCTTATGTTTAAACGTTTATAACTTTCTGCGACGAGGTCGCTTTTGGATGAAATAAATTACGTTGGAATTATATTGACGAGCTCTTCACGATGCCGCGAATTTGGATAGATTGTGCTACTGTTGATTTTTGGGCTAAATTTTGGATTCTAATCTCATTTGAAATCAAGGTGAGTGAATTTCTAGCTCATAATTAACTGAATTATTCCCATTTTTATTAAATTAAATTATGAATTAAAATTTATTGTCTGGTTATGATTGATTGTTGATGGTTGTTTAAATTGACATACAAGTTAACTACAGTGTTAATTTTAGAATCAACATTAAATTATTTATTCGAAATTAAATTGCTAATCTGAAACCCCGACATTTGTTAACTAGTGAAATGACATAATATTGACTATTTTGATGAAATGGTTGTGATGTGTGCCTTATATTGATTACTGCATGGATATTGTAACACCCCACCTCCGCTAAGGTCACTCACAAAGGGAATGCCTTAACTTCGGTGCAGCGCTTTAGGTAAAAGATGCAGATAAATTACAACACAGATAATTAAAGTAGTGGTAAATAAATAAGACTTTCTTTCATTGATAAAAACAGCTTGTACAAAGTTTGTTTTCCAATACCAAAGTATCTATCTTGTTTAACAAAATAAAGAAGCATAAATACAAAATAATATTCCCTAATAAAGCATTAGCCATCCATAGCAGTGGAAAAGAGAGTCCAAAGCAATACGTCAAAGAGTCTTCAAGCTTGGAAAGAGTAACGATCCAACTAATCTGAGCTATTCCCTCCCGGACTACCTGGGGGGGGGGGGAACAGAAGAAAAGAAGACGAAAGAAAAACAGCAGACATAAAGTCTGGTAAGTTCAGTAACTTTCAGCATGTGAACAGGTAAAAGTAACATGACATGAATTAACCGAATACAGGACAACACCATGATGACGGGGATAACAAGATACCATAAGATTAGCACAAGATATGATATGATATGATAATCCTAAGACAAGGCGAGGTATGGTTAACGGAATTGGCTATCGCACCTATTTCTATTTCTGTGCACCCACTAAGTACTGTTTCAACTAGAATCGTGTTCATGATACAATGATCCCTTTTTATATGTACGCAGTCCCTTATCCGCCGAGTGTTACCTAGATCCAACTAGAGTTTATTTATCGAACGCCTCCCAGATTCAACCAGGGTTTACGCTACCCAGGGCCACTGGGGTTTATGCTACCTATTGAACGCTTCTCGGATTTTAGGGTTTACGTGACCTAGGTCCAACTAGGGATTATGCTACCTATCGAACAATGCCCCTAATCTAGGACACACTACCCAGAGCGGTATATGTTCCTAGACTCTCTCCACGTACGTGTCGTGAATCGTTATCGCCGTTTAGATGCACATGTCCTCTGGATGTGCGACTCGAGTCTCGCGGCAGGGCTAGTCAAGAAACACGGAACTCGGTCGGGAGCTTTCAGAAATCTGCCGATTGCAGATGCTAAGGTTTGCTTTTACAGTGGCTATGGTCCCACTAGACCCCTCCCTCAACTAACAAATGAAAGACACCCAAGAAAATCAAGAATGAGAACTGTATGCAGGCCCCTCTATGCCCCACTAACCTATTTGACAACATCACCCATAACTAAATTGCAAGTATATGGTCTTTTGGAGTTCTCCGCCTTTCCTCTTTACGTATCACGATTGACTCAAGACGTAGGTAGACGAAGAGTTTTATCACAGGGAAAAAACTGGTCTCGCCGAACCACGCTGGTCCATCGTAGTCTTTAGGTTGCCTTATTATTGCAACCAAGGCATACCCTTGGTTCTTCTACTACAGACCTTAACCTCTGTGAGCCCAGGAGGATAATCTGCAGCCTCATAGAGGGATACCAAGAGTACCCTCACGTTCCCTCGAAGCTGCGTGCTTCGTAACCCAATTCGTTGGAGCCTTCTTCATGATCAGATGGACGTTCGCTCCTCCTCGTATTCTACTTAGTTTTCTTGACTAAGGTTTATTACTTAGTTCTCTTAACTAAGGTTTACTACTTAGTTCTCTATCTCGTCATGTTGGATTGGTTAAGTGTCATCAGTCAATTCAAGTTAACTTAACCCATTCACTTGTCATGTTAAATTGGTTAAGTGTTATCCAGTGGTTTACGTTGACTTAACATACCCATATATCATGTTAAATTGGTTAAGTGTTCCTTAATCTACTCGTTTATCAGGTTATACTGGTTAAATGTCTCTCATTAACTTAACCCTATTTATTCATCATGCTATAACGGCTAAGTGTTCTAAGTTTACTTAACCCCACCATCTAGTCTAGTTAGCATGTTAAACATCTGCTTAACCTTACCCACTTATCTAGTTAACATGTTATAATGGTTAGTGTTTCCTTAGTTACTTAACCCCCACAAATCTTGCCTTGTTAACATGTTAAGTTGGTTAAGTTTCCAGATTAACTTAACCCCTATCAATCTAGTTAACATTTTGAATTGGCTAAGTGTTTTCTCAATTACTTAACCCCACCCTTCTTGTCTTATTAATCATGTTAAGTTGGTTAAGTGTTTCCTTAATTACTTAACCTCACCATTCCTAGCTTGATTGTTCATGAGCTTTAATTAATTAATTAATGCACCAACCACTCACATTAGACAGGTATTGTTGTGGTTACTGGATGTGCCAGTCGGTTCTGGGCAATTTTACACCACAACTCAGTCTAACCTCGGGTCTTTGTGGGCTTGATGCACTAACCTCTCACATTAGACAGGTATTGTTGTGGTTACTGGATGTGCCAGGCGGTTCAGGCAGTTTTACACCAAAACTCAGTCTAACCTCGTGTTAGGCATTTTCCTCTTCTCTAATTTACATATTTACTATTCATGTAAATTTTCCATAAATCAATTTAGCTTATATCATATTCATTTGTCATGCCAATTAACACACTTATATTCTATGCCCAAGACTTGATTTACCTATCAATTAACCCAACTTGCAGTTTATGCAAATCTTCCCATTTAGAGTTCGTGTCAAAACTAGATTTAATATTCTAGTTTACAGTTTATGCCCAAAACTTAGTTTACATGCCAATTCTTGGTTCAACATAATCCATGTCCCATTTACCCAAAATTGTGTCTTAATAATCAAGTCATGGTACATGTTCCAAATTATGCCAATTAATATAAATTTCACGTTATACCCAAATACCCCCGTATCCAAAACATATGTATACCATGATTTCACAAGTTTTCTAAGTACTCATGAAACTAAAAACGGAACAGAGGATAAACATGAGAATTGACATAAAAGAATAGGCATGCAAAAGCGAACCAAACACCAAGATAATGGATCCAATGGTTTTGGTGTACATAATAGCGAATAGGAGTAACTAAGCAAGTTACACCCTAATTATGAGATCATACAAAATTAAGGGAGGCATAGGTGATTTGATCCAACATAATGCCAGTTCGGTGTACAACATGCTTTGTAACTATAGTGTTATGGGCATAAGCAATTAACCACAATAGTCCTAGGCAATTAACCACAGTAGTCATAGTCATGGCTATAGATAGTAGTCTCACAGTTGTGAGTTATAGGCGATTAACCACAATAGTCATGGATAATTAACCAAAATAGTCCTAGGCAATTAACCGCAATAGTTTCAAAGTCATAGTCATAGACAATAGTCTTATGTTCATAGTCATAGGCAATAATCTCATAGTCATGAATCATGGTCATAGGCAATAGTCTTATGTTCATAGTCATAGGCAATAATCTCATAGTCATGAATCATGGTCATAGGCAGTAGTCGTATGTTCATAGTCATAGGCATAGGCATAGTCTCATCACAATAGTCCTGAATCAGATCCCAAAGGCATATACAAGCACAGATTCAAATGAATGGATCAGATATATTCTTATATTCATTTAATTACATGTTACAAACCGATCTAGGCGTTCAAATCTAAAAAGTAACTGACTTACATTGATCGGTTTTAGAAAGCAGAATCGAAGCTCTAGTCGAACAACCCCAATATGCAATTCCTAGCCGTAGTCTTCAAGAAATAGTCTTCGTGTTTTTATTTTAATTTATTTATTTCAATTATTTCAGAGGAAGCATAAGGAGAGAATAAAATGGTGTAAAGAGAATGGGGTTAGGGGGCTGTTTATATAGGATTAGGCGAACGAATCTAGACTGAAAACGAGACCAAAAACATCAGAATGAACCCAGGCTCAAAACTGGGTTTCGGCACCAGGTCGACCATAGCTTCGACCTGGTCCCTGGGAGGTCGACCATAGTGTCGACCCCCAGGTCGACCTGGTCCTGGGCGGGAAAATTCCCGCCCAGTCTGCACTGGGGTTTGAATTCGAATTCGAGCTATTTTTCGGTTTTGAAAATCCTTGAAATTTCGGAGGGTCATATCTCCCTCATACGGAATCCGTTTTTCGAAAACTCGGACTCGTTTCCAAGAAGAATTTCGATATGAACGCAATGGCGCAACCCATTTTCCCTGATTCTTATTTTAAAATTTAATTCTGCCTTGGTTTATGATTTTAACATGTTATTAAAATACGGGTTGTTACATTCTCCCCTCCTTAAAGGGTTTCGTCCCCGAAATCTTCAAGTTAAGAAGAATGCATCCTATCATCCAATCATCCCTCTACTCAACCATCAACCATAAGAAACCATTGTCCTTAAAAGATTTCTAATGTTGTATGAACTTATGCAAGAGTATGTGTATATGTACTTATCTAATGCAAAAGATCAGGCGGTTACTGATCAGTAGACCTCCTTAGTGCAAAATATGTTAGTGTAATGAGTCCAACATGTATGCAAATTCCTAACATACTTTATAATCTCTACATGAGTGCACAAACATTCATCCATATGCAACATCCATATAATAACGTATCAAATTTCCATCCATATACAAGTATAAGCACCCATGCATATGCAATATGAAATATGTGACTGATAGCCTGATGTGTGTTATGCAACCACGAGCAACCACTTGCAAACACTTGCAATCATCAGCCATAACATGTTTCATTCACATGTTTACATCAAAAAGGGTTCTACCTAAGGTTCTCAAGATAGGATCGAGAAGATAACAAGACAAACATGGATAGCAAAAGCATGTACATGATACGAAGGTATGTAAACTTATAGGAAAAAGAGATCAAGAATATACCCTCAAGAAAAAGGTATGATGCACGTGCCTTATCTTCAGTCTCCCACATCGTGTCTTCTTGAGCTTCACTCCTTAACTAATTAATCTTCACAATTGCGAAGCTTCTTGATCTCCATTTCCAAAACTGTCGTTGATCGGATAACTGGCTTTGCATTGTCAACTGGATATATGCAGAAGTCTATCTCGCGTTTTAGGGGACAAACCTATAACCTAACCAAAAACATCTGCGAGCTCATGGACTACTCTAACGGATCGCAAACCATCGATAGATGTATCAAGTAATTCTAGGTAGCTAGGCCTAACTGATCCTCTAGGATCGCACGAAACCTCGAGGGTATTTCCGAGGCGAATCAAAAGTCTAACTACCCTCCCTTCTGTAACAACCCGAAAATCAGGGCCAGTTTAAAAATTTTATTTTGGCAATTTTAATGAATTTTGAATATATAAAATAGATTATTTTAAATAATATCGACGAAAATTTATTTTGAATATAATTAGAACATATATAGTTATATACGTCGTCGTTATAATATATATAATTATATATAATTATAAATAGAATTGAAAATGGCGCGGTAGTTCGATAATTCGATTGCAAACTTCAATTGAATGTACCGGGTGCAAAACAATCCGGATTTTAGTGAAACCAAAAACATTAGGATCTATTTGATAATATCTTTCCAACGAATCCGAAAATTTAAGATTTCATAACGGGAATCAAAAGATATGTCCAGTTGAAAATTCTGAATAGTCGCTATGGAATTCAGGCCCTTAAAAAGGGACATTTTGCAAACGACCTCGGATTTCGACGAAACCACTTTTGTTGGGTCCGTGATGTAAAGTTATTGCTAGATTCCAATTTTCATAATTTTTCGAATTAATATGTGGGCGTGGCAAAGGAAAACGCGTTTGAACAGTTTTAGTTGATTTTAATCGACCGGAAATTGGCCATTTTTCCAACGGTCTCAGAATTCAACGAAACTAGTTTTGTTAGGACCGTATCGTCAATACGAAGCTAGAAAATATTTTTCTAGAATTTTTAGGGTTCGTATGTGACCCCAGTAAATTGAAATGCGCGTTCAAATTCAATATATAGAGTTATATGTTGATTTTGACGGAAACTGATCAAAACAATCGAATCAGCTTACGATACATATCCCATTGTGTTCAGAATGGGGGCGAAATGCTAGGGACGACAGGTGGTGGACCTCGTTTAGAGGTTGTTTGAAAAAGTCAACTTTTTGAAATAAAATAATTAAATAAAAAAATACCCTCTCCCCTCTTCTATACCTACGACCAGGCCCCCCCCCCCCCCCCGATTTCATTTCGAACAGAAAAAAAATCAAAATCGCTGTGCCCTAGCCCCGTGCCCTCGATCTCGATGCCACGACGCCGCCGGGGTTGGCCAACCCCACGCCTCGTCGCTAGTCCACCGATGCCCTGCCATTTGCCCCTCCATCAATCCCGCCCTCTTGTCCTCTTCCCTCCCAGAAACTCCCCTCGAGGTCCACGAAAATCCCACGAGGTGTGCCTCCCCCCAGCGACGCTTCCCTCCGACTGCATCCATTCCCCCCCCCCCCCCCCCCCCCCCGCCGCCAGTCCTTCCTCTATTTGTAGGCACAGTGAGTTTTCTGCTTCCCTTTTTTTAATTACATTGTTTTAAAATTCGATTTATATTTAGTACGAAGGTATAGATTTTCAGTAACGAATTTTTTTTTAGATATTTATGTTTGAAAATAATGAATTTTTAATTAGGAAAAGTTCATATTTTTATTTATAAAAAGAAAAGATTGGGTTTTAAAACTAGAAGGCTATGATTTTTAGTTTAGCAAAGTTGAGATTTTTATTTATAAAAAGCTTTGATTTTTATTTTATATAAAAGTTATGATTTCGATTTGAATAAAAATATAATTTTTATATAAGCAAGAGGTTCAAAATGTAGTTTTTATTCGAGTAGTAAGTTAAAAATATAATTTTTATATAGTATAAATAGTAAAGATATAATTTTTATATAGTATAGATTGTAAAAATATGATCTTTGTACGAGTTGTAGCGACTAAACCATAAAGAAATGATTTTGTTTAAAATATAGGTAAGAAAGTAAAAATTCGATTTTTACATATTCATTAGCGAAGAAAAAATTCGATTTTTATATATTGAATAACGAAGTAAAAATTCGATTTTTATATATTGAATAACGAAGTAGAAATTTGATTTTTATATATTGAATAACGAAGTAGAAATTCGATTTTTATATATTGAATAGCGAAGTAAAAATTCGATTTTTATATATTTGAAAATAGCGAAATAAAAATGTGATTTTTACATATGTAGAGAATACGGGCAAGGAAAGTGACAAGAGGCAAGAACGGCGAAGATTTCTACCTAAGAAGAGTCGTGGCGTTGGATTAGTAATTCAGTGAGAACTCCTCACTCTTCAATTTCTTTTTCTAGTTATATATATATATATATACTAGGATGCAGACAGTGTTTAGTAGCACCCGACACCCGTCATCCACAGAACATGGATGGCTTGTTTGTTAATTTGTTTGGATGTGTAGTTGGTTAGATTATTTGGTTTGAATTGAATTGTTTGCTGAAAAATTTGATTGATGTGTGAATGGCGTGGGCCTTCACTAGACCGGGGATAAGGCTAGGCCTTGTCCCGTTTCTAGTATCGTGCCGTTATGCCGCCGAAATTTTCTAAAAATAAGTTAGAAAAATAAAGATAACATTTTATTTAATAAATGAACCGAATAGAATATTCATAGGTTGAATAAAATAGTTTGATCGTTAAAAATATAATTTTTAACGTGAATGTGAATAAATAAATATTCATTTACAAACCGGACGGTTTGTTTATGTACACCTATTTGAAGGACATTGATTGGGACGATAAATTTTACACATCGCCCAACTGCACAAATAAAAATCTGTGTTTGATTGCTTGAAACCCCACACGGGTATTGGGATGATATTTGACGTACACTAATCCCGATGTTTAGTTGTATGTCGATCGATTGATTGACAGGCTGTTATAAGCGTTGAATATTTATATTTGATGCTTATACAGTGTAGAATGCACTTTGGATGATGGTTGATTATTCATCGTTGTTGATATATACATGTGTTGTAGAAAATCCATGTAATTAACATTATATGGTAATTGATTAGGCCTCATTCCAGTTTTAAAATAGAAATATTTGAAAAAGAAATATTTGAAATAGAATATTTGAGAATATGAATATATGAAGCCGTGTTGATTAGATTTACGCCATTTTGACGTGAACGATATTTATATCGATTTTATTCATTTTATAATGAATATCGAAAGTGATTTCAAAATCTGATTTTTCAGAAAAAAAGAATTGAATATAAATAAATTCGAATTGAAATTGAATAGAAATGAATTCGAATTTAAATTGAGTATAAATGAATTCGAATTGAAATTGAATATAAATGAATTCGAATTTAAATTGAATAGAAATGAAATCGAATTTAAATTGAATATAAATGAATTCGAATTGAAATTGAATATAAATGAATTCGAATTGAAATTGAATATAAATGAATTCGAATTGAAATGGAATAGAAATGAATTCGAATTTAAATTGAATATAAATGAATTCGAATTGAAATTGAATATAAATGAATTCGAATTGAAATTGAATAGAAATGAATTCGAAATTAAATTGAATATAAATGAATTCGAATTGAAATTGAATATAAATGAATTCGAATTGAAATGGAATAGAAATGAATTCGAATTGAAATTGAATTGAATTGAAAACGAACTGAAATTGAATTAGGAATCAATTTGAATTGAAATCAATTTGAAATGAATTTAAAATGAATTTAAATTGGAATATTCAATTTTGATTTGAAATTGAATATGAAGTTGAAACCGTTTTGAAAATGAATTTAAAACGATTTATAAAGCACGTTTTGAATTGAAATCGACGAAGTATATATTATATATATTATATATATATAATATAATGGCCTGAATAGAACGCGCCGCGCCGCGACAGTTCGCGAATTTTGACCATTAACTTCGAACGGACATTACAGGAGATCCAACCGTCGGATTCTCCTAAAACCGGAACCGTTGGGTTCGTATCGAAAAGAGCTTTTTAACGAATATTAAAAATTAGAAATCTAACGGTTGGATTTGGAATTATGTCTAAATCAAATTTGGAAAAGGTCGCTGTAAGTGCAGTTCGATGGCCATTGATGGAAATCGACTGTACGGGCCTTGATAAAATTATTAAAAATAGTAATAATTTGTGTAAAATCATAAGAAATGATTTAGAAAGGATTGGGATGTAAAACTCCATATTTGAAAAGATAAAAATAGATTTTTATCGAAATGAACTAGTTTTGAACTAGAATTATAATTCTATTTATTTTTAAATAAATAAATTGAATTTGAAAAGGGTTTTAAAAAATAACCAGAATTTCCAATGATTGCATTGGAGTGGATTTGAATCGAAATTGTCTTCGGAATATTTCGATGTTGGAATTCGTGATTATACAGATGTTGTTATGGAAATTTGAAAGATATATATTTATATCGTTATTTCCAATACGACATTTGTTAATCGTAGAATTTGATATTGAATATAAGCCGATATATTTTCTATTCAGAGCCTTGTATTGAATATCAAATGGGATTTGGGTTTGTCGTGAATGGTGTCTTCACTAACACTGTTCTTGAACCCAGTTGAGAAAAGATTAAATCTTTTTATTTAGATTTAATGAAGTGTACCAATTAAATAATATTTAATTGGAATTGAATTGATATTGATTTTTGGGTTTATCGTGGACAGTGTTTTAAATAACACTCGTTCTTTAACCCGATAATTAATGGAATGTGATTTTGGGTTTATCGTGAACTGTATTTAAATGACACTGATTCTTTAACCCAGTTAAAGATTAAAACTAAGTGGAGTTTTAATGAATCTTTAATTAGATTGAAATAATCGAGAATGAAGTATCACCAGTTTTACTCCAGGTGATAGTTAAATCTTTAATTAGATTTGAACGTGAAATGGTAATTGAATTTACCGATAACACCGTGGTGTTAGATATGAAGTATTACCAGTTTTACTTCATGGGATGAGTAGGTTGGGATTGGGAAATTAAAACAAATCTTCGGTAAGGTTCGTTAATCCCGACTAGTTGAATCAAAATTCAAAAGAAGATTAAAGAATAAATTCAAGGAATTTATCTTGGATAAAATTAATGGGAACCTTTCCCTATGAATGTGAAATTTAGAAACTAACCGTCGGTTAGCCAAGCAGAATTGTTTTCTGGATATTGATCTGATGCTGGTTTCGGCCTTCGGGGTTAATATTTGGGGAATTATTCTCTTGATTAATTTACGGTTAGTGACTGATGAATTGGAATGAGGCGTATGTTGTGTTTGTGTAACACTTATTTAAAATAATACGCGAGTTATACGGAAAGACCGGGTTTATCCCATTCTGAATAACTAATACGACGATAAGTCGAAGATGAAGACGGTGGTCGAAGAACAGAGGTCTTCACGTCGTTTGGGTGATTACTGATGATCTTGATTGGGATGTACACCCAAGAAGATGGAAACAGTTGGTGATCGTCCAGACGTACTTGGAGATCGATGGATATGCGGGGTACTAGGTGCCTCCGGTTTCGTTCAGACCCAGAACGGACTTGTAAATGGACTGTGTGTCTGACATCGGATTTCATTCTGTGTGACTGATATCGGTTGCATAGAATGGTTTGCCTGTGTGGCATGCTAAGATGCAAATGATCAAGGCTTCTGTTGAAAAGCAAAGTCTTGTGGTTAGTGATCAAAGCACGGCCTTTGTGGCGTAGCTTTGTGTAGCGTTGATTCGCGAGCCTTGCACCCCGGTTGTGAACCAAAAACGGGAGAGGACCTCAGGGAGGACATGCGTTTCTTTCTAGCTAGGGTGGTGTCAGTGACCTACCGGCCCTGACATTTATATACTTTTCACCTGTGTGGTTGTTGCTGTTGCGAGGCGCCTCGGTTAGATCGGACGATCCGGGTCCGATGGAGCCATTCGTTGGCTCATTTACTCCCCAAAGGGCGGAGAGACGTAGTGTTCAGGATTTCGTCTAATCCACATCGGTGGACCGGCCCTGTCGCTCCAAGGGTCGATGCGTTCTGTCCCTGAGACTCGGGCTAGACAGTCTCGAATCGGTAGAGGACGATCCCTAGCCTCGATTCATAGACGGAAATCCAACTTCCAAATACGTGACATTTGCCGTTTTATTTGTAGAGCCTAGTATGGCGACATAGTGGGATGGGGCGCTTATGCCGTCTATGATTGATACTTATGATTTGAAGTTGTTTTAAACACTATACACTTATTATAGTATCAAATGATTTGTTTTAAACGTATCAAGCATTCTTTGGCTGTTATAAGGGAAAACCCTATCCCCCGGCTTGCGTTGCATTGTGTGATAGGACCTGGGTCTTATAACAGCTTCATTTTTCTTTATTTAGCATTGCACTGTTTGTTTTATGCACTGGTATTCTTGGGAGGAAACCCGTTCTGTGTTATACGGCGTGGTCTCTTGATTTACCTAGCTTTAAAAAATAAATAAAGATTAATAACTATTTTAGTTCTCACACCAGTCCCATGACTGACCTGGAGTTTATTGTTTTGACCTAAACTCTGGGTGCCCCTATTTTGACACGAGCAGCTAGTAGTTTTGGTTTTGCAGATTTATATTCACAGGATCCTGGTTTACAGCTGGAACTATATCTGGAAAGCTTTGTATCCGTATACCTCTTCTAGTTGTGTGTTGTATTATTTTCCGCTGCTATGTATTTAAATGTAATTTAAATCTCTGATATTTCTGTGTAATATTCATTTGTACTCTGTATATTCTTGTATTCTGATGAATTGTTGTAATATACAATGAAATGTTCTTCCGTCTGCGTTTTGTTGTGTCGTGTTCTCAAAACAATTCGTTCTTTCCCTTCTCTTTGGAGACCGGGGAAGTTCGGGTCGTTTCATCTTGGTATCAGAGCTTTGGTTTACAAAGCTCAGAGAACAAGGCACATTAGAACCATACGAAAGAATTCGTCAGATATTGGATTAGCAATATCCAATGAGAATGACTCGTTAGAGATGGGATCAGTAGTATCGTAGAAAGAGTGTGGAGAGTATATTTGTCAAACGAAAACAATTCTGTTTTGAAATTTAAATCGTTTTACACGTATTTGAATAATTTATTTATATTGGTTTTGGACAATTCAGTATATAAAGAATTTGCATATACGCCTTGCAAACGTATATTCAAAGTTTTAATATATTGGATAGATATAGCATCACACTCTAGTCGCCCGGAGATGATATTGATGATAGCGATTGCATCATCAACATTTATGTTCGAGTTTCGAAGGTGGGATTTCTATATATTTCCATTAGACTCGTGTGAGAACCGAAACTAGATAGGGCCTATTGTTGTGATTTGGCATCAAAAATTTGATTTTTGACTATGTATCAAAGTTATGAATTTGAAAAGCTAATCAACTAATTGATTGATGGTTGTGTTGTTGATTATTGGTTGATTAATTAAAATTTGAACCATATAGCCAATTTGAACCGAATAGTGAGTTGTATTGAAATTTGGTCGCATTTTCTTGCATATACATGTACTTACATTGAACAGGTCATAGCAAGGAGGCTAGAGCAGAGAATAAAATTTGTTTGCCCGACAAATAGGTACATGTTTACTATATAATTTACTGTTTTGTTTGGGTGATGATGATTTTATAAGCCTATTAGCTAGCCGCTTGGCTTTTTCTTTTTATTTTTGAGATCAGAAGGCCTATATGGCAATTTCGGGATTTTCCCGTGGCTCCCGGTGCAGGGGAGGTTATGGCGAATTTTTTCGAAAAATTAGGGTGTTAGCCAAATTTTTGAAGAATTTGAAAATTCTCAGAAACTGAAAAGTTGGAGAATGGAAGCCAGATCGAACGTAGAGTTGATTAATCAGACCACTTTCGGCTTTGTTCCTTTTCGGGGACGAAAAGTTTTAAGTGGGGGAGATTGTAACAACCCGAAAATCTGGGCCAATTTAAAAAATTTATTTTGGCAATTTTAATGAATTTTGAATATTTAAAATAGATTATTTTAAATAATATCGACGAAAATTTATTTTGAATATAATTAGAACGTATATAGTTATATACGTCGTCGTTAGAATATATATAATTATATATAATTATAAATAGAATTAAAAATGGCGCGGTAGTTCCATAATTCGATTTCAAACTTCAATTGAATGTACCAGGTGCAAAACAATCCGGATTTAGTGAAACCAAAAAAATTAACCAAAAACATTAGGATCTATTTGATAATATCTTTCCAACGAATCCGAAAAATTGAGATTTCATAACGGGAATCAAAAGATATGTCCAGTTGAAAATTCTGAATAGTCGCTATGGAATTCAGGCCCTTAAAAATGGACATTTTGCAAACGACCTCGGATTTTGACGAAACCACTTTTGTTGGGTCCATGATGTAAAGTTATTGCTAGATTCCAAATTTCATAATTTTTCGAATTAATATGTGAGCGTGGCAAAGGAAAACGCGTTTGACCAATTTCAGTTGATTTTAATCGACTGGAAATTGGCCATTTTTCCAACGGTCTCAGAATTCGACGAAACTAGTTTTGTTAGGACCGTATCGTCAATACGAAGCTAGAAAATATTTTTCTAGAATTTTTAGGGTTCGTATGTGACCCCAGTAAATTGAAATGCGCGTTCAAATTCAATATATAGAGTTATATGTTGATTTTGACGGAACCTGATCGAAACAATCGAATCAGCTTACGATACATATCCCATTGTGTTCGGAATGAGGGTGAAACGCTAGGGACGACAGGCGGTGGTCCTCGTTTAGAGGTCGTTTGAAAAAGTCAACTTTTTGAAATAAAATAATTAAATAAAAAAAATAAAAAAATAAATACCCTCTCCCCTCCTCTATACCTACGACCAGCCCCCCCCCCCCCCCTCGATTTCATTTCGAACAGAAAAGAAAAAAAATCAAAATCGCTGTGCCCTAGCCCCGTGCCCTCGATCTCGACGCCACGCCGCCTCCGGGGTTGGCCAACCCCACGCCTCGTCGCCAGTCCACCGATGCCCTACCATTTGCCCCTCCATCAATCCCGCCCTCCTGTCCTCTTCCCTCGCAGAAACTCCCCTCGAGGTCCACGAAAATCCCACCTCCGGCGCTGAACTCCGACGAGGTGCGCCTCCCCCCAGCACCGCTTCCCTCCGACTGCATCCATCCCCCCCCCCCCCCACCGCCAGTCCTTCCTCTATTTGTAGGCACAGTGAGTTTTCCGCTTCCCTTTTTTAATTACATTGTTTTAAAATTCGATTTATATTTAGTACGAAGGTATAGATTTTCAATAACGATTTTTTTTTAGATATTTATGTTTGAAAATAATGAATTTTTAATTAGGAAAAGTTCATATTTTTATTTATAAAAAGAAAAGATTGGGTTTTAAAACTAGAAGGCTATGAATTTTAGTTTAGCAAAGTTGAGATTTTTATTTATAAAAGCTTTGATTTTTATTTTATATAAAAGTTATGATTTCGATTTGAATAAAAATATAATTTTTATATAAGCAAGAGGTTCAAAATGTAGTTTTTATTCGAGTAGTAAGTTAAAAATATCATTTTTATATAGTATAAATAGTAAAGATATAATTTTTATATAGTATAGATGATAAAAATATGATCTTTGTACGAGTTGTAACGACTAAACCATAAAGAAATGATTTTGTTTAAAATATAGGTAACAAAGTAAAAATTCGATTTTTACATATTCATTAGCGAAGAAAAAATTCGATTTTTATATATTGAATAACGAAGTAAAAATTCGATTTTTATATATTGAATAACGAAGTAGAAATTCGATTTTTATATATTGAATAACGAAGTAGAAATTCGATTTTTATATATTGAATAGCGAAGTAAAAATTCGATTTTTATATATTTGAAAATAGCGAAGTAAAAATGTGATTTTTACATATGTAGAGAATACGGGCAAGGAAAGTGACAAGAGGCAAGAACGGCGAAGATTTCAACCTAAGAAGAGTCGTGGCGTTGGATTAGCAATTCAGTGAGAACTCCTCACTCTTCAATTTCTTTTTCTAGTTATATATATATATATATATATATATATATATATATATATACTAGGATGCAGACGGTGTTTAGTAGCACCCGACACCCGTCATCCACAGACCATGGATGGCTTGTTTATTAAATTGTTTGGATGTGTAGTTGGTTGAATTATTTGGTTTGAAATGAATTGTTTGGTGAAATGAATGGATTTTATTGATGTGTGAATGGCGTGGGCCTTCACTAGACCGGGGATAAGGCTAGGCTTTCTCCCGTTTCTAGTATCGTGTCATTATGCCGCCGAAATTTTCTAAAAATAAGTTAAAAAAATAAATATAACATTTTATTTAATAAATGAACCGAATAGAATATTCATAGGTTGAATAAAATAGTTTGATCGTTAAAAATATAATTTTTAACGTGAATGTGAATAAATAAATATTCATTTACAAACCGGACGGTTTGTTTATGTACACCTATTTGAAGGACATTGATTGGGACGATAAATTTTACACATCGCCCAGCTGCACAAATAAAAATCTGTGTTTGATTGCTTGAAACCCCACACGGGTATTGGGATGATATTTGACGTACACTAATCCCGATGTTTAGTTGTATGTCGATCGATTGATTGACAGGCTGTTATAAGCGTTGAATATTTATATTTGATGCTTATACAGTGTAGAATGCACTTTGGATGATGGTTGATTATTCATCGTTGTTGATATATACATGTGTTGTAGAAAATCCATATAATTAACATTATATGGTAATTGATTGGGCCTCATTCCAGTTTTAAAATAGAAATATTTGAAAAAGAAATATTTGAAATAGAATATTTGAGAATATGAATATATGAAGCCGTGTTGATTAGATTTACGCCATTTTGACGTGAACGATATTTATATCGATTTTATTCATTTTATAATGAATATCGAAAGTGATTTCAAAATCTGATTTTTCGGAAAAAAAGAATTGAATATAAATAAATTTGAATTGAAATTGAATAGAAATGAATTCGAATTTAAATTGAATATAAATGAATTCGAATTGAAATTGAATATAAATGAATTCGAATTTAAATTGAATAGAAATGAATTCGAATTTAAATTGAATATAAATGAATTCGAATTGAAATTGAATATAAATGAATTCGAATTGAAATTGAATATAAATGAATTCGAATTGAAATGGAATAGAAATGAATTCGAATTTAAATTGAATATAAATGAATTCGATGAAATTGAATATAAATG
Organism: Allium sativum; assembly: GCA_030737875.1. Lineage (NCBI taxonomy): Eukaryota > Viridiplantae > Streptophyta > Magnoliopsida > Asparagales > Amaryllidaceae > Allium > Allium sativum. The sequence goes on along the minus strand of CM060926.1, from coordinate 156,655,122 downwards.
AATTCGAATTGAAATTGAATAGAAATGAATTCGAATTTAAATTGAATATAAATGAATTCGAATTGAAATTGAATATAAATGAATTCGAATTGAAATGGAATAGAAATGAATTCGAATTGAAATTGAATTGAATTGAATTGAAAACGAACTGAAATTGAATTAGAAATCAATTTGAATTGAAATCAATTTGAAATGAATTTAAATTGGAATATTCAATTTTGATTTGAAATTGAATATGAAGTTGAAACCGTTTTGAAAATGAATTTAAAACGATTTATAAAGCACGTTTTGAATTGAAATCGACGAAGTATATATTATATATATTATATATATAATATAATGGCCTGAATAGAACGCGCCGCGGCAGATCGCGAATTTCGACCATTAACTTCGAACGGACATTACGGGAGATCCGACCGTCGGATTCTCCTAAAACAGGAACCGTTGGGTTCGTATCGAAAAGAGCTTTCTAACGAATATTAGAAATTAGAAATCTAACGGTTGGATTTCGAATTATGTCTAAATCAAATTTGGAAAAGGTCGTTGTAAGTGCAGTTCAATGGCCATTGATGGAAATCGACTGTACGGGCCTTGATAAAATTATTAAAAATAGTAATAATTTGTGTAAAATCATAAGAAATGATTTAGAAAGGATTGGGATGAAAAACTCCATATTTGAAAAGATAAAAATAATTTTTTATCGAAATGAACTAGTTTTGAACTAGAATTATAATTCTATTTATTTTTAAATAAATAAATTGAATTTGAAAAGGGTTTTAAAAATAACCAAAATTTCCAATGATTGCATTGGAGTGGATTTGAATCGAAATTGTCTTCGGAATATTTCGATGTTGGAATTCGTGATTATACAGATGTTGTTATGGAAATTTGAAAGATATATATTTATATCGTTATTTCCAATACGACATTTGTTAATCGTAGAATTTGATATTGAATATAAGCCGATATATTTTCTATTCAGAGCCTTGTATTGAATATCAAATGGGATTTGGGTTTGTCGTGAATGGTGTCTTCACTAACACTGTTCTTGAACCCAGTTGAGAAAAGATTAAATCTTTTTATTTAGATTTAATGAAGTGTACCAATTAAATAATATTTAATTGGAATTGAATTGATATTGATTTTTGGGTTTATCGTGGACAGTGTTTTAAATAACGCTCGTTCTTTAACCCGATAATTAATGGAATGTGATTTTGGGTTTATCGTGAACTGTGTTTAAATGACACTGATTCTTTAACCCAGTTAAAGATTAAAACTTAGTGGAGTTTTAATGAATCTTTAATTAGATTGAAATAATCGAGAATGGAGTATCACTAGTTTTACTCCAGGCGATAGTTAAATCTTTAATTAGATTTGAACGTGAAATGGTAATTGAATTTACCGATAACACCGTGGTGTTAGATATGAAGTATTACCAGTTTTACTTCATGGGATGAGTAGGTTGGGATTGGGAAATTAAAACAAATGATTACTTCGGTAAGGTTCGTTAATTCCGACTAGTTGAATCAAAATTCAAAAGAAGATTAAAGAATAAATTCAAGGAATTTATCTTGGATAAAATTAATGGGAACCTTTCCCTATGAATGTGAAATTTAGAAACTAACCGTCGGTTAGCCAAGCAGAATGGTTTTCTGGATATTGATCTGATGCTGGTTTCGGCCTTCGGGGTTAATATTTGGGGAATTATTCTCTTGATTAATTTATGGTTAGTGACTGATGAATTGGAATGAGGCGTATGTTGTGTTTGTGTAACACTTATTTAAAATAATATGCGAGTTATTCGGAAAGACCGGGTTTATCCCATTCTGAATAACTGATACGACGATAAGTAGAAGATGAAGACGGTGGTCGAAGACCGGAGGTCTTCACGTCATTTGGGTGATTACTTATGATCTTGATTGGGATGTACACCCAAGAAGATGGAAACAGTTGGAGATCGTCCAGACGTACTTGGAGATCGATGGATATGCGGGGTACTAGGTGCCTCCGGTTTCGTTCAGACCCAGAACGGACTTGTAAATGGATTGTGTGTCTGACATCGGATTTCATTCTATGTGACTGATATCGGTTGCATAGAATGGTTTGCCTGTGTGGCATGCTAAGATGCAAATGATCAAGGCTTCTATTGAAAAGCAAAGTCTTGTGGTTGGTGATCAAAGCACGACCTTTGTGGCGTAGCTTTGTGTAGAGTTGATTCGCGAGCCTCGCACCCCGGTTGTGAACCAAAAACGGGAGAGGACCTCAGGGAGGACATGTGTTTCTATCTAGCTAGGGTGGTGTCAGTGACCAACCAGCCCTGACATTTATATACTTTTCACCTGTGTGGTTGTTGCTATTGCAAGGGGCCTCGGTTAGATCGGACGATCCGGGTCCGATGGAGCCATTCGTTGGCTCATTTACGCCCCAAAGGGCGGAGAGACGTAGTGTTCAGGATTTCGTCTAATCCACATCGGTGGACCGGCCCTGTCGCTCCAAGGGTCGATGCGTTCTGTCCCTGAGACTCGGGCTAGACAGTCTCGAATCGGTAGAGGACGATCCCTAGCCTCGGTTCATAGACGGAAATCCAACTTCCAAATACGTGACATTTGCCGTTTTATTTGTAGAGCCTAGTATGGCGACATAGTGGGATGGGGCGCTTATGCCGTCTATGATTGATACTTATGATTTGAAGTTGTTTTAAACACTATACACTTATTATAGTATCAAATGATTTGTTTTAAACGTATCAAGCATTCTTTGGCTGTTATAAGGGAAAACCCTATCCCCCGGCTTGCGTTGCATTGTGTGATAGGACCTGGGTCTTATAACAGCTTCATTTTTCTTTATTTAGCATTGTGCTGTTTGTTTTATGCACTGGTAATCTTGGGAGGAAACCCGTTCCGTGTTATACGGCGTGGTCCCTTGATTTACCTAGCTTTAAAAAAAAATAAAGATTAATAACTGTTTTAGTTCTCACACCAGTCCCATGACTGACCTGGAGTTTATTGTTTTGACCTAAACTCTGGGTGCCCCTATTTTGACACGGGCAGCTAGTAGTTTTGGTTTTGTAGATTTATATTCACAGGATCCTGGTTTACAGCTGGAACTATATCCGGAAAGCTTTGTATCCGTATATCTCTTCTAGTTGTGTGTTGTATTATTTTCCGCTGCTATGTATTTAAATGTAATTTAAATCTCTGATATTTCTGTATAATATTCATTTGTACTCTGTATATTCTTGTATTCTGATGAATTGTTGTAATATACAATGAAATGTTCTTCCGTCTGCGTTCTGTTGTGTCGTGTTCTCAAAACAATTCGTTCTTTCCCTTCTCTTCGGAGACCGGGGAAGTTCGGGTCGTTTCACCTTCACAATCACTAGCTAACCAACCCATGCCTAGAATCAACCCATAGCCCATGAAACCCAAAAACATAAGTATTACGCTTAAACCCAATACTTAATTATAGTCATTCTCAAATCCTTACAAACCAAAGATAAATGGGTCAATTGGATTTGAGACTAAAATGGGATCTTCTACTATACAAGTACTAAGGTGAAGAGACTCAACTATGGAAGCGAACATAAACGAATGTGAAGTGCTAAAGTCAAAAGAGTACCAACAGGTTGATCAAAAGGAAAAACTAAACTTTTCCAATAGAGATTTTTACTATCTCTCCCTCAGGTATTTTGGTGGTGAAAGCATGCACTTGCCCTCCTGAAAATCATGTCCCTCGTCCTTGCCCTTGTCCTTAATTATATGCCCTATTATATCATAATAAAGATACTTCCTCTTGTCTTAGGTTTTACTATTCTTTACTCCTTCGTGAGCCAAGTTCATATCCATGAATTTCTCTTCCTTGGGTTGTGCTCCTTAGCCAAACTCCCTCATTCTCATCTTTACCATCCTTCTGTAATCATGTTGACCAGTCTCTCGAAAGCTGCCTCCATCGCACGGAAAACCCTACAAAGCTTGAAAGAAAATTAGCCGTAGATGAAACTACTACGACCATAGATGAAAGTTGGGTACTACTTTGCCCTTTGACAGGGGTCGTAGTCTCATCAAGTCTATAGAACTATGCCGCGATGGGGTTACCTCCGAGAAAGCTAGGAGCCCCAGAGACTCAAGGAAGAAGGAAACAAGGATTCAAGCAGAGGATCAAAAGACAGTGCATATGGCTTTGGGGAATATGCCTTTAAAACAAAACTTTTCTTGAAAATGCTTCTTTTAAAACTGTTTAGAAAACACTTTTCAAATCTTTTTATCTGATCTGGTAACCTTCAGCTCTGATACCAAGTGTAACACCCCACCTCCGTTAAGGTCACTCACAAAGGGAATGCCTTAACTTTGGTGCAGCGCTTTAGGTAAAAGATGCAGATAAATTACAAGACAGATAATTAAAGCAGAGGTAAATAAATAAGACTTTCTTTCATTGATAAAAACAGCTTGTACAAAGTTTGTTTTCCAATACCAAAGTATCTATCTTGTTTAACAAAATAAAGAAGCATAAATACCAAATAATATTCCCCAATAAAGCATTAGCCAGCCATAGCAGTGGAAAAGAGAGTCCAAAGCAATTCATCAAAGAGTCTTCAAGCCTGGAAAGAGTAATGATCTAACTAATCTGAGCTATTCCCTCTCGAACTACCTAGGGGGGGAACGGAAGAAAAGAAGACGAAAGAAAAATAGAGTCAAACATACAGTCTGGTAAGTTCAGTAACTTTCAGCATGTGAACAGGTAAAAGTAACATGACATGAATTAACCGAATACAAGACAACACCATGATGACGGGGATAACAAGATACCATAAGATTAGCACAAAATATGATAGGATAATCCTAAGACAAGGCGAGGTATGGTTAACGGAATTGGCTATCGCACCTATTTCTATTTCTGTGCACCCACTAAGGACTGTTTCAACTAGAATCGTGTTCATGATACAATGATCCCTTTTTATATGTACGCAGTCCCTTATCCGCCAAGTGTTACCTAGATCCAACTAGAGTTTATTTATCGAACGCCTCCCAGATTCAACCAGGGTTTACGCTACCCAGGGCCACTGGGGTTTATGCTACCTATTGAACGCTTCTCGGATTTTAGGGTTTACGTGACCTAGGTCCAACTAAGGATTATGCTACCTATCGAACAATGCCCCTAATCTAGGACACACTACCCAGAGCGGTATATGTTCCTAGACTCTCTCCACGTACGTGTCGTGAATCGTTATCGCCGTTTAGATGCACATGTCCTCTGGATGTGCGACTCGAGTCTCGCGGCAGGGCTAGTCAAGAAACACGGAACTCGGTCGGGAGCTTTCAGAAATCTGCCGATTGCAGATGCTAAGGTTTGCTTTTACAGTGGCTATGGTCCCACTAGACCCCTCCCTCAACTAACAAATGAAAGACACCCAAGAAAATCAAGAATGTGAACTGTATGCAGGCCCCTCTATGCCCCACTAACCTATTAGACAACCTCACCCATAACTAAATTGCAAGTATATGGTCTTTTGGAGTTCTCCGCCTTTCCTCTTTACGTATCACGATTGACTCAAGACGTAGGTAGACGAAGAGTTTTATCACAGGGCAAAAACTGGTCTCGCCGAATCACGCTGGTCCATCCTAGTCTTTAGGTTGCCTTATTATTGCAACCAAGGCATACCCTTGGTTCTTCTAACGCAGACCTTAACCTCTATGAGCCCAGGAGGATCATCTGCAGCCTCACAGAGGGATACCAAGAGTACCCTCACGTTCCCTCGAAGCCGCGTGCTTCGTAACCAAATTCGTTGGAGCCTTCTTCATGATTAGATGGACGTTCGCTCCTCCTCATATTCAACTTTGTTTTCTTGACTAAGGTTTATTACTTAGTTCTCTTAACAAAGGTTTACTACTTAGTTCTCTATCTCGTCACGTTGGACTAGTTAAGTGTCATCAGTCAATTCAAGTTAACTTAACCCATTCACTTGTCATGTTAAATTGGTTAAGTGTTATCCAGTGGTTTACGTTGACTTAACTTACCCATATATCATGTCAAAATGGTTAAGTGTTCCTTAACCTACTCGTTTATCAGGTTATACTGGTTAAGTGTCTCTCATTAACTTAACCTTGTTTATTCATCATGCTATAATGGCTAAGTGTTCTAAGTTTACTTAACCCCACCGTCTAGTCTAGTTAGCATGTTAAACATCTGCTTAACCTTACCCACTTATCTAGTTAACATGTTATAATGGTTAGTGTTTCCTTAGTTACTTAACCCCCACAAATCTTGCCTTGTTAACATGTTAAGTTGGTTAAGTGTCCAGATTAACTTTACCCCTATCAATCTAGTTAACATATTGAATTGGCTAAGTGTTTTCTCAATTACTTAACCCCACCCTTCTTGTCTTGTTAATCATGTTAATTTGGTTAAGTGTTTCCTTAATTACTTAACCTCACCATTCCTAGCTTGATTGTTCATGAGCTTTAATTAATTAATTAAAGCACCAACCACTCACATTAGATAGGTATTGTTGTGGTTACTAGATGTGTCGGTCGGTTACGGGCAGTTTTACACCACAACTCAGTCTAGACTCGGGTCTTTGTGGGCTTGATGCACTAACCTCTCACATTAGACAGGTATTGTTGTGGTTACTGGATGAGCTAGGCGGTTCGGGCAGTTTTACACCACAACTCAGTCTAACCTCGTGTTAGGCATTTTCCTCTTCTCTAATTTACATATTTACTATTCATGTAAATTTTCCATAAATCAATTTAGCTTATATCATATTCATTTGTCATGCCAATTAACATACTTATATTCTATGCCCAAGACTTGATTTACCTATTAGTTAACCCAACTTGCAGTTTATGCAAATCTTCCCATTTAGAGTTCATGTCAAAACTAGATTTAATATTCTAGTTTACAGTTTATGCCCAAAACTTAGTTTACATTCCAATTCTAGGTTCAACATAATTCATGTCCCATTTACCCAAAATTGTATCTTAATAATCAAGTCATAGTACATGTTCCAAATTATGCCAATTAATATAAATTTCACGTTATACCCAAATACCCCTGTATCCAAAACGTACGTATACCATGATTTCACAAGTTTTCTAAGTACTCATGAAACTAAAAACGGAACAGAGGATAAACACGAGAATTGACATAAAAGAATAGGCATGCAAAAGCGAACCAAACACCAAGATAATGGATCCAATGGTTTTGGTGTACATAATAGCGAATAGGAGTCAACTAAGCAAGTTACACCCTAATTATGAGATCCAACAAAATTAAGGGAGGCATAGGTGATTTGATCCAACATAATTCCAGTTCGGTGTACAACATGCTTTGTAACTATAGTGTTATGGGAATAAGCAATTAACCACAATAGTCCTAGGCAATTAACCACAATAGTCATAGTCATGGCTATAGATAGTAGTCTTACAGTTGTGAATTATAGGAGATTAACCACAATAGTCAAGGATAATTAACCAAAATAGTCCTAGGCAATTAACCACAATAGTTTCAAAGTCATAGTCATAGACAATAGTCTTATATTCATAGTCATAGGCAATAATCTCATAGTCATGAATCATGGTCATAGGCAATAGTCTTATGTTCATAGTCATTGGCAATAATCTCGTAGTCATGAATCATGGTCATAGGCAGTAGTCGTATGTTCATAGTCATAGGCATAGTCTCATCACAATAGTCCTGAATCAGATCCCAAAGGCATATACAAGCACAGATTCAAATGAAAGGATCAGGCATATTCTTATATTCATTTAATTACATGTCACAAACAGATCTAGGCGTTCAAATCTAAAAAGTAACTGACTTACATTGATCGGTTTTAGAAAGCAGAATCGAAGCTCTAGTCGAACAACCCCAATATGGAATTCCTTGCCGTAGTCTTCAAGAAATAGCCTTTATGTTTTTATTTTAATTTATTTATTTCAATTATTTCAAAGGCAGCATAAGGAGAGAATAAAATGGTGTAAAGAGAATGGGGTTAGGGGGCTGTTTATATAGGATTAGGCGAACGAATCTAGACTGAAAACGAGACCAAAAACATCAGAATGAACCCAGGCTCAAAACTGGGTTTCGGCACCAGGTCGACCCCCAGGTCGACCATAGGGTCGACCTGACCCCTCGGAGGTCGACCATAGTGTCGACCCCCAGGTCGACCTGGTCCTGGGCGGGAAAATTCCCGCCTAGTCTGCGCTGGGGTTTGAATTCGAATTTCGAATTCGAGTAGTTTTTCGGTTCTGAAAATCCTTGAAACTTCGGAGGGTCATATCTCCCTCATACGGAATCCGTTTTTCGAAAACTTGGACTCGTTTCCAAGCAGAATTTTGAGAAGAACGCAATGGCGCAACCCATTTTCCCTGATTCTTATTTTAAAATTTAATTCTGCCTTGATTTATGGTTTTAACATGTTATTAAAATATGGATTGTTACAGATATCGTTAATGCAAATTGTCCCGTTATTCAGTTTATAATGTGTATGTTAATTTGTGCTAATTAATTTAAATTTGAAGAAGAACAATTATGGTTTAAAAATTAGTTAACTATATGTATACCTATATTTTGAAATAAATTATGTTTTACTATTTATTATTAAAAAGAATATTTTTTTGTAAAACATTTAATATATGTATATATAGTGATTTAAATTATTTTATTATACTCTAATTATTGTAATATATATATTTTCATAAAAACGTTTTATTTATAATCAATTATGTTTTTTTCAAGTTATTTAAATGTTTTTAATGCTTATTAAATTGGAATTTTTCTCGATTAAAATCGTTTGATTCAAATTGAGGTTTGAAATAAAATTTTGTTCTCCTTTAAATAAAAATTGATGTTTTAAATAATCATGATATTGGTATGAAATTTCATTCTGTAATGACCCGAAAATTCCACTCGCGGGAAATTGCCGGATAAACTAACTTTGAATTTGAGCTCCGCCATGGCCATGAATTTGCAGCCAAACCGCAGCCCTTGAGGCTTGAGATTCGCGAAAAATACTACCCAAAACATGATCTTAACTATATGGATTTGTAGAGCATGTGAATCTCTACAACTTTCATGAAGAAATCATCTTCTAATTCTTGATGAATTGAGAGAAAAGAAGGAAAGAAATTTGAATTATTTCAGCCATGAAATGAAACCGGCGGCTAGGGTTTTGATAATGAGGGTTTGGGCTGAAAATGGGCTATTTATACCCTATTTTATATTATTATTTAATTCCATTATCTCCAAAAAGTGAAATTCTGCGTCTGAACTCCAAACGAACTCCAACGACTGTCGTTCCTAACTAAATACCCCCATTCCAGATACAATTTTATCAAAACTAAAATATAAATTAATATAACGGTCAATATTGAATTTGAACGTAAATTTTAATTTATCGGGGCCACATACTAACTTCAAAAAATCCCGAAAAATAAATCTAGCTATGTTTTGACGATACGATCCTAAAAAAACTAATTTTATCAAATTTGGAGACTGTTTGAAAAATGGTCATTTTCTGATCGATCCAATTTGACTGAAATTGACAAAACAAGTTTTCTTCTAGCACGTTCACATATTAATTCCAAAAATTATGAAAATTGGAATCTAGCAATAATTTGACATTCTGGATCCAACAAAAATGGTTTCGTTGAAAACGAAGGTCGTTTGCAAAATGACTATTTTTAAAAGCTATATATTATATTAAAAAATATATAAATTCTACAACGACTTTTCTAAATTTTAAATTAGACATAACTTTCAATTTATATCGTGAAATCTCAGTTTCTTAACTTCGTTAGAAAGATATTATTAAACAGATTCAAATATTTCTTGTTTTGCAGAAATCCGCTTTATTTTGAATCCTGTACATTCATTCGAAATTTAAAATCGAATTTTTAAACTGCTGCGCCACATCAGGCTCGTTTTATAATTAAAATAATTTTATTCGTTCTAACTTCGATTTAAATAAATTTTTAGTCATTATTATTTAAAATAAATCATTTTAAATATTTAAAATCCATTAAAATAAAAATTTTAAATTGGTTTAGAATTTCCGGGTTGTTAGAATCTCTCCCACTTAAAATCTTTTCGTCCTCGAAAAGGAACGGAGCTGAAAGTTGTTTAACTAACCAATTTAATTTTCATTCTTTTGTTGGTTTTAATAATTTTATTAGTTGAACTAATAATCACACAACGAAATCATCAATCAATTAGTTTATTAGCTTTTCAAATATATATAACTTTTATATATTCAAAAATCATATTTTCTAAGATCGGATTATATATATAATCGCAAACACGTTAGTTATAAACTTTTCACTCTCAACTCATTCTGGGGCAATTCTATCCCCATCTCTAATGAGTTTTCTCATTCTAGGATGCTACTAATCCTATCTTTAATGAGTATTCTTTTATAGGATATTACTAATCCTACCTCTGATGAGTCTTTGTTCAGTTCTAACGAGTTGCACCCCAAAGATTTGGATTAACCAAAGCTCTGATACCAACGTAATGACCCAAAAATTCGCCTCGCGGGAAATCGCCGGATACACTGACTTTGAATTTGAGCTCCCCCATGGCTATGAATTTGCAGCCAAATCGCAGCCCTTGAGGCTTGAGATTCATGAAAAATACTACCCAAAACATGATCTTAACCGTATGGATTTGTAGAGCATGTGAATCTCTATAACTTTCATGCAGAAATCATCTTCTAATTCTTGATGGATTGAGAGAAAAGAGGGAAAGAAATTTGAATTATTTCAGCCATGAAATGAAACCGGTGGCTAGGATTTTGATAATGAGGGTTTGGGCTGAAAATGGGCTATTTATACCCTATTTTATATCATTATTTAATTCGATTATCTCCAAAAAGTGAAATTTTGCATCCGAACTCCAAACAAACTCCAACGACTATTGTTTCTAACTAAATACCCCCGTTCCGGACACAATGAGATGTGTTTCAGAAGACAATTCTACTGTTTTGATCATTTTTTATCAAAATTGAAATATAAATTATTATAACGGTCAATATTGAATTTGAACGTAATTTTTAATTTATCGGGGCCACATACTGACTCCAAAAATTTCCGAAAAATAAATCTAGCTATGTTTTAATGATACGATCCTAAAAAAATTAATTTCATCAAATTTGGAGATCGTTTGAAAAATGGTCATTTTCTGATCGATCCAATTTGAATGAAATTGACAAAACATGTTTTCTTCTGCCACGTCCACGTATTAATTCCAAAAATTATGAAAATTGGAATCTAGCAATAATTTGACATTCCGGATCCAACAAAAGTGATTTCGCCAAAAACGAAGGTCGTTTGCAAAATGACTATTTTTGAAAGCTATATATTATATTAAAATATATATAAATTATACAGCGGCTTTTCTAAATTTTAAATTGGACATAACTTTCAATTTATATTATGAAATCTCAGTTTCTTAACTTCGTTAGAAAGATATTATTAAAAAGATTCAAATATTTCTTGCTTTGCAGAAATCCGCTTTATTTTGAATCTTGTACATTCATTCGAATTTTCAAATTGCCGCGCCATTTTAGGCTCGTTTTATAATTAAAATAAATTTATTCATTCTAACTTTGATTTAAATAAATTTTGTTCTTTATTATTTAAAATAAATCATTTTAAATATTCAAAATCCATTAAAATAAAAAATTTAAATTGGTTCGGAATTTCCGGGTTGTTACACATTCTAATTTGAATTTGAATTTGGAGGGAGATTTAAATGGGAAATCTGAAATGATCCGTAACTATTGTTTCAAAATGCGCTTATTACTTGGGAAGACCAGGATCGAATATATGTTCGGAAACCATTCCAAGTAATAATACGACATTATAAAGAAATCAAAGACTTGGAAATCGACAAGCGAAGATCGAGAATCTTTGAATAGTTTGAATTGACTGCTGATGTCTCGATTGGGCCGATCGCCCAATATGTGGTAATAAGTGGCATGAGAACTGAATATATTAGAGATTTTCGGATTTTTTCCGTTTAGACCCAGAATGGACTTGTATGGATTGTGTATATCTGACATTGTAATTGACTGCGTAGCACTGATTTCTGTTAATATGTATCGGATTGTGGAAATTAATTATTCCCATCTCTAAGTTTTACGTGCTTAGTGGCTATGTATTGATAGAAATCAGTGACATGTTGTAAATTGATAATGTGGCATACTCAAGTTATGAAATGAGCTAGTGATGATCAAAGCTTGGTTTATTGAAGCATAACATTGTGTATATCGTGACCTCGACGAACCTCACACCCCGGATTGATGGTAAACTGGCGGTTAGGTTGTTTACATATCTCTATTGAAACTCGAAAGCTTTGGCTGTAGATCTACTTTGAAACCTAGGGAAAATAAGGGTATGTTCGGTGTCCGTGTCTGGATGTTAACCGGTGATTTACCTGGTGTTTGGTGTCCATGTCTAGATGAAAACCGCGAGATGCACCTTGATCGTGTTCCCGATTGATCTTTCGTGTCAGGAACCATCATATTGGAACCCAACAACCAATACGAGCCTTTCGTTTTGTTTGTAAACTATGTATGTGGGCATAGCCACTATGCTTGTTAAGATTAATATATTTATTTATGAATCGGTTTTCAACACTAAGCACTAATAATAGTATTGGAAAAAAGATTTTCACGTATGAAAGCATGTTTGGTTATCATAAGACAAAACTCGCCCATTTGGTGTGCATTTGCATTGTGTGATGTGGGATGAGCTTATGATAGCTTCATTTTTCCAAAATCATTTGCAAATTTTCCATAATACTTCTTTAGATTACTACACCCATAACACTCATGTTATTTCATATTTTAATTTGACTAATATGCGAATGATTTAGTTCTGATCCGAGTGTTTGTTTTGTTTTCTTTTTATGCAATACGCTCGGCTCAAATGAAGTTGCAGTTAGCGAAGATTGGCTTGCCTTGGAGAACGAAGACGAAGATTTGATATACATCTATTATATATGATTTTTCTGCTGCACTTTGTTTCCACTGCCTTGTTGTATATATCTATGTATGAGTAACTCTGATAATCATTGTATATTATAGTCAAATATATATTTTTCAACTGCTTTTGAACTGTAATTTATTTATTATATTTTGTACTTCCGCTGCGACTGTATTTGTTTTCTTCTTTCTTCTTTTCTTATATAAATCCCAATAACTATTTATATTTTTGATTTGTTTAAGTCGACATTGAGGATCATTGTCGATTTGAACGGTCAAAAAATCTTGGTCGTTATAATTTTGTATCAGAGCTTTGGTTTAGAGAAAACCTTGGCTCTATTTGGGATTAGCTCATTAGAGATAGGGTAATAATACCCTAGAATGAGTCTGAGTGTATATGAGAGAGCGTACTTGTAATATTGATATAAAATGATTTTGTAATGTGTCGGTTTGATCCGTTTATGAATTTAAAGGTTAAAATAGATTTATTTCTAAGTTTCGTTTACTTAATTAAATAGTCTGATAAAGAAATAAAAATTATGACTGAGGTTCAACTTTCGGATTTGCAGTCGTTCGTCAAACGGAAGTTGTTTCAAATCGGCATACATGCACATACATACATTTACACATATATATGTATGAATAATTAGTCACATCAAGGGAGTATAAATTTTCTAGGTATATGCATATAATCTCTTTATATGTATATAAATGGAAGCTTAATCCTTAAACTTTGAAAAAGCAAACATACCATCAACTTACGCACCCCTCAAATCACCTTACACACACCTTAAATTTAATATTAATGCATTAGGATTTCGGGGGAATTTTGGTTTTTTTGATTCACATTCCTAAGGTTATATGAAGGGAGGCATACCGTTAGAAATAATTACAATTTCTATTCTTCTTCTCCTCCTTGCTTTGCCATTGTAATGTCTCCTTCTTGAGTGAAGTAGGAGGGTGGTAATTAGTGGTGTGCTTAAGCACTAATTCACTTAAATACACAATAATTTACTCATATTTTAATTTTATTATATCTACTCTGTTTTAAACTTTGGATTTAGGCCTAAGACATCAAGGAAGGCATGATTAGCAAGTAAGAAGTGAAGGAAGGTAAGAGAAGTAAGTGGTTCCAAGGAGGGGCCATGAGCAATGGCAAAGACGGAGGAGAGGCATTCGCATGGTTTGGAAGTGATAAAGATTGGATGTTTAGGCTTGTCGTAATGAAGGGGGGTGGTTCTCTTGTTCTTATGACTTTTTTCTTTATTTGGAATGGATCTATGTGATCTACCACGCTATCTCTTAGTCATATATTGTTTACGTATGTGTTGTGTTTGAAGTATGAAGTTAAAATGACATTGACTAAGTAAAGTTATTAACTTTAGACCCCTCTTACTTGCGAATGTAAATCACAGCTTTATATTATGCAACATTACTTCTATAACACCACGTAAAATACACCTTAATTAGACATAGGTATTTAAATTAATAATAAGACGAAAATATGAGTATTTAATATTTAGGAATTAGGCCACCAAAATATTATCACTGTATTCGTAGAGATATTCTTGCCCATTTTTATATTTTATTTATTAAAAATGGAGTTTGTATGTGACAGATACGTTTATAATAAGTTTGAACAAACAACATATATACAGATTTGAATTCGAAATTAAAGGTATAAACATGGAATAAAATAAATAACATAGGCATAAAAGAATATTCCAATTTAAAAAAAATGGTGTGTGTGTGTATATATATATATGTGTGTGTGTGTGTGTGTGTGTGTGTGTGTAGTATAAGACAATATTTAAAAGAAAATAGAAACAAATCAATAACATTAATTAGTAATTAATAATACATGTAATAGGATTACCCTTTTTTTGGTGTAGGTTTTTACTTTATGATATCTGTTTGCTTCGGATGTGTAATTTGTCTCCCTACGTGGAGAATGAAATGTTATTAACTTCCTGTGTAGAGTATGATTTGTATTTTAGTCTAGATAGATTTGTCCAGTTCCAGCTCAGTAAACTAGTATAGTTCTAGTGGTCAGTCCAGTTTAAAACATTATGGTGGACGGTCCGCCTTAAAATCCGAATGTAGTAGATTGGCAATCTTCTAATCTCCTGTATTTATTTGTAACTATTATTTGTTATAATAATAAGTGTTTCAGATCACTATAAAAACAAGTTAGCCTTGCAAAAATAAAATGAACATGGGTGTGAATCAAATTTACTGCGTCATCCTAGAAGAGGGATTAACGGCCTTCCCAAGGGGGCCGACTAATCGATTGATTGCCCTCCTAGGGAGGGTTTCGACTGCCCTGAGCCCGGAGAGGAGATTGGCGGCTAGACTTAGGTTTTCTAAATTATAAGTGACTTAAACAGTTAAGATTTAATAATTTAAATCTAACGGTTCTTACACATTTTAACACCTATAAATAGAGTCATAGACCCCGATCTAAATCCTAAATATTCTCTAGACTCTGCCTCTATTCTTTTTCTTCTTCATCTTATTTTAGGCCCGGTTTAGTTCAGGTTATTTCTTATTTTTCCTACGCTCTAATCTATTTCAAAATTACTTGATCTAGATTTTTATATTTGTATATGATTCTATATTGAATTTTAGACATATAAATTATAGGGGAAAGAACTAGAGAACATTTGTGCGAGTTTGTAATCCAAATTTATATTTATTCAAAACTTCTTCTCTATCTGTACCATGAGTGGGAGTTCTTTTATGTTTACCTATTTTTCTATAATTGCTATTATGAATCTGGAATGATTATGCCTATAAGAATCTAAGATTACATGAAAACAAAACATATAAAAATCCATCAAATCTCTAATAAAGCGGAATTGATCAATCCAGTTATTTGTTGGGGCTTTTGATTATTGGTGAAAATAAAGAGGAATTTTTATTGTTTTTGGGTATGTTTGTAAATTCATAATCTAGACTATTTTACTTTCCTTTCTTTTTGTAGTAAATCTTAAATTAACACAAAAGAGTGGATTTGGCACTGTAATCTATGTATGTTTAAGTCACAGTTTAGTAGATTTAAGCATATAAAACGCATGTGACTAAAATCTAGGATTTTGTACAAATCACACAAAGTGGGAGTAAAATAGTACTAAAATGAATATATATATATATATATAATATTATTTATTCACCTTTAACCCTTTTTTGTTTATTGAGATAATCTTAAATGCCTAAGTTACAAGTTATCATTTATTGTGTTATGTTTATTTCCTTATTTATGCTTCAATTTTGAAATTACGATTTATGTGCCATATGATGGATTTGGGAAATATGACTTCTACACCTTTACTTGGAAAGAAGATTGATATTTCATTGCTTAGTGCGTTTTCCTTTGTTTGCATCAACAATTACGCCTTTATATATTTATATTAATTAAATATCATAATTCACGTACCATAAATGTGTATTTTTTGCATTAAAATAGGAAATAGTATTAAGTATCCCCAATAGAAAATTGTGTGTGTGTAAGTTGGTAGCCTTTAGAAATATTAAATGACATATGGATGAAAGGTTAACCTCTACTTGTAGTAGAATCTTCATGGACAACCCGGTAAATCCCATAACAACAAGAAGTCAGGTTAATGTGAGACATCTAGTGCCATGGGCCATTTATTGGGTGATAAGCCTACTTCGAGAAGGTATTAAGTGAATGAAACCACCTTATTTGGGTACTATGTCGTTAGGACTTGGTCAGTTCCTTAGGGTTCATTCCTTGGGTATGGGCTAAAGTCATGAGGCCCACAATTTTTAGGTATTAAGAGATATGCGGGTCCACCTTTCTCTAATAATTATGAGGTATTAAATGGTCTTGAATAAGATATTAAATGATTTACGAATGAGTAAGATAGTTTTCCGGAAGTTGTCATCTTCTTATCTAGGGGCTATGCGAGGCCATGCTTAGGGATGGACTATTGACCTATCTAAGGGAAGAATTATGTGCCTAGGAGTTCACCTGTAATGATTGTTAGATAGTACCGTAATGCCCGCCGGGAGGGACATTAAGTGTCTACCTTAATCCTGTATCAAGTGGCTGATTACTATCTCTCGTATTACGTTGAGGGAATATTTGTATGATGTAATATTCTAGGAAACGAGGTTGTAAGTGACTAGGGTTAACCAAAGGATATTAAGTGATCATAGGAATCCTTCCATATATGTGATGGCCTAAGTGTATAGAAGGGTTCACCTCTTTCCATTAAATGCAGAGATTTGTATATATGTGTCTATATTTTCCTAGACATAAACCTAATAGTGAAACATCATACACCCTAGTATTCCCTAAAATGGTCATACTAAGAATTGTAGAGTGGTGTAGGTATAAAGAAACTAATCAAAGAGACTAAGTTTCACAAGATATAAACAGAAATAGTGGAAACATTTATTTATTAATAACTTATTATTCTAAAACAATACTTTACAGAAAATAAGTTTTAATACAAAACATATGTCTTACATCATCTCATCTCAAATTAGAGTATACAATAAAACATTTTCTCTCTCAAATATAGACCCGAACAATGAAAATTGAGTTGTCATAAAATTAAGTACATCAAATAGAAAGAAAATAGGACCTCTGATATTAATCCTTCCAAACTGCTAGTATCAGTCAATCTCTATCTTGTGAGCCTGCCAGGGGAAGAAAAAAAAGGAAGAAAGAGGTGTGTGTCAGACATAAAGTATGGTGAATGTTGCAATTACTAGCATGATTGAGTAGTCACAGAAAAATAGAATCAGTAACAGTTCTAGTGTAAGGCAGGTGAGTGTCAGTGTACAACTATAAAAGGTAAACATACTGGAATGATGCACAATGAAATATACTTGAACAATACAAGTAAAGGTTTGTTCGATTGTTTATCTAATTTAACTAGTCACTTGACTATTTGCATTTTCTCAATTATTGAATGATATAAACATGATAATGTTAATTTCCAAATACTACCCATTGATCGACTTTATCCTACCAGTCTACCATCTCACATGGTAACTTATATCACTATGGATCTTGGACCTTATCCCACCTGATCCATCAATAAAGACATAATCTCTTTTGGACACAGTAGTGACTTATATTCCTTTTTCGATGCACCATTACGCTTGTTGCACTACCAGAATGCACCCACACATGCCTTTACCTCCGTTGATCTCTTATTTACCCAAATTAGCATATAAGTGGGCCCAGACTCCTTCATTACCTATTGTGAGACCATAAGTGATAAACCTGAAATGGAATGCTACTTATATGGATCCCAACAAACAAATACTCTAATTTAGCCTCCTGTTCAAACACCCTTGATTCGATTCTTATTTATTTATCACTTATATTCCCTAATCAACCGCATGTTGCTAGAACTGGACATAACTATTACATGCTCATTAAGCTTAATCTCAGATTTAAGTTTTTATTTTTAATAAGCCTTTATATTATCTTATTTTATTGTAACCTTCATGTTAAAATTCTACTTGCAAATATGTCCAATCTACCTATTATGATTTTTTTATGTATCTATTCTATTATTATAATGTTATTTTTGTAAATATGTCCAATCTATCTATTATGATCTATTTATATGTCCGTACAATTGTCATAATACTATTCTTGCAAATATGTCCAATCTTTCTCAATTACAACCCACATTATAATTTTATTTCAAATCCACATTAATTTGTCTATTTCAGTCTAATCCTTTTTAATTACAAATTTATATTTTATGCACATTTTTTATGTAAATTTAGTCTATTTTCTTTTAATCTGCATTTATAACTTTAATTTTCAACTTTTCGCATGTAAAATAAAAGGATTAAATCAATCATTAATAAACTAACATCCACATATCTACGCATGTTTTGGGAATAAAAATAAATAAGTGCAGAAATTGTAAAATTACTAGCGGGCATAAATACTTTAAAAGGAAAGAAGATTAAAAGACTACCTTATAGAATTTGAATAAAAAGAAAATTATAAGAAAATATTGAAAAATACTTGTAGAAAAGAACTTACAGAAAACTATTTAAAAACTGTAAGAAAAACTACAACTATTATAAACCCTATTTTCCAAAATTACAAGTACTCTAAGTAATTACACACTCACCCATAGTCCTGAGCTTTCATCCTTGGCCTATGTAGATCCCGTCTCTAATAGGATTATATAAATATTTTGTTTTATAAACCTTTTCCCAGAAAAAATTAGGTCAGATCCATCTCAAAACGAGGGAACCTAAAAGGGAAAAGATTGTGGTATGAGGAAATAGCCAAGTCTAGGGCTTTATTTATAGTATAACCTATGGGTCTCAGATCACAGGACGCCTAGATTTAATCAAGTCTGGACACATCACTTCAGCTAAGCAGAACATGACATGCTAGCTTAAAATATAAAATCAAAAAAATAAGAAAAAACCATATTAGTCTGTACTTTAAAAAATACATTTTGAAAACTTTCGTGGAGACATTTTCCTTAATACTTTGGTGGGTCGACCCACCTGCTCATTTGGGTCGGCCCAAGGGTTGGCACAAGGATCGACCCCTCGGTATATGTAACAACCCGAATTTTTAATAACATGTTATAACATAAATCAAGGCAGAATAATATTTTTATAAATCTGAATCAAGAGAAACGGGCTGCGCTATTGCGTTCATCTCGGAAAAATACGCGAAATAGAGTCCGAGTTTTCGAAAATCGGAGTCTGTATGAAGAAGATATGGACGAACGAAGTTAAGCAGAAAAACCAAAAACAAGCCAGAATGCACTGGCGCACTTGTGAAGTGCGCCAGTACAAAAATACACTGGCGCACTTGGCAAGTGCGCCCACCAGCCTGCATAACTTTCTGGTTTGACCCTGGCTGGCCTGGTGCACCTGTTTTGGTTCTCTGGTCTGTTCTGCTGGCCTGTGACGATTTTTGATGGTTCAGATCTAAATTAGGGTTAATCCTATGGCCTAAACTAGTCTCTGCACCTATAAAAACACCCTAATACCTAGCCTAAACCATTACAAATCATCCTAACAACTAAATTCTGCCAAAATGCTCCCTAATCATGGCCTCCATCTTCATCTTGAGAGCTTCTAAGGCAAAAAGGAGCCATCTTTCTTCATCAAATCAAAGGAGCTATTTATTCTCAAGGCTTCTAGTGTTGCTACATCATTCCTAGAGTTTCTACAACGTCTCTATCTTGTTCTATTTGGTTTCTAGTTCTCATAGCCACGCTTTGTAAGCCCCACTCTACTCTTAGATTTAAACTATGAAGTTAATATGATCATGTAGCAAGTTGAAATGGGACTTTTGGTATAATACTTGTCTTGGGGCTATATTTGTATGCATAGATCCATTTGTGACTCTTTTGATCTATGATTGTGGCACTATCATGAACCTAGTACCATTTACCTTGATTTTTGGGTAGAAAGCTATGAGCTTTATTTGGTGGTTATGCATAATGCAACATAGAACTTGGTGGTTATGCATAATGCAACATAGAACCCCTCATAACCTTGATGTTAACTTGCATATGATGTTGAACTACATGCTACCCACAAGTTTATCACTCTATGTCAACTATTATCATGTTTCACCTTTGCCCATGATGTTGAACTATATGCTAGTTTATTTGCTAAGTTTGATGTCATGCATGTTTTGAGGCCAAAAACCCCTATATGCTAGTTGTGATGAACACCTTTGCCTCAAATATCATCATGTTTTACCTATGACAAACTTTACCACCTTATGCACACCTTGGTCATATTTTTATATTCCTTGATTCACTTGTGTTGATGCGAGTTTACGTGCGAATGGGAATACGTTATGGGTAGTTAGGCAAACTTGAAATAACATGAAAAACATGACTTGAAAATATGACATGAAACTTGATTATGGTTGAAACGTGAATGTGGTCATGACATGTAGAAAACCATAAAGTGGCCAACTCGAGGTTGGTTGAGTTTGTAGCATAAATCTGCCCGGAACCGCCCGGCAAATCCAGTGGCTACAAACAATAGGACCCAATGTGAGAAGTTGGTCACATCGTGCTTGAAACCCGAGGTTAGACTAGGTTGTGGTGTAAAGTTGCCCGGACCCGCACGACATATCCAGTAACCACAACAAAGTCTAATGTGAGAGGTTAGGTGCATTAAATTAATTAATGCCACATGTTAGTGTTAAGTCATGAGCCACTTGGATACACTTAACCAACTTGAAACATGATTGGATGGGGTTAACCACACTTAACCCATTAGAAACCCTAGTTACGTGGTCCTTTTCAGCAGTAACCGTCTTGGATGTATCACGATACCCTAGGGACTAGGCTAGGGTGGGGCACGATTACTGGGCTGATTGTAAGCGACCAGAACGACGGCTGAGTTGGTGCGCCGGTGTAGGTTCAGGCGGACTATGGTCGTGCACATAGTCCGGAGTTGAAAAAGCAGGCACGGGCACAAGTAGGTTTAGACTGTGCGTGCTTGATTCGTGTCAGTGGTTGGCACCCTAGGACTTGATACACCCTAGGGTGGACCTAGCACAGTTTGACTACATTCCGTGATTGGGCCGTATGACACCGACACTCGACGAGTTAGGCTTATAGGGAGCCGATCGACTAGACCGTGTAGTTGGGCCCCGACTTGGGTCATCTCATGATATTGGGCCAAGGGATCATTTCTTGTTTATACTTGACATGGGTTGGATTACTAGTACTATTGGTGCAAAACTAAACCTTATATATGCGATGCCATACTTGATCTACCTTGTTATCTATTTATCATGCCAGTTAGTTACCATCTTTATGTTTCATCTCAGTTTCTCATGTTTAGTTAACTCCATTAGTTTTTATACTAATAGTAGGTAGGACTTACCAGTCTTAATGACTGACCCTTTTTCTTTCGCCTCTTTTCTTCCGTTCCCCCCCCCCCAAGGTTCTCAGGGAGGGAACACTAGTGCTTAGCTTGGACAGTTGGCTTGCTTTCTTGATAGCTCATGTACGGTTTGGACTTGAGCTTGCTATGGCTCCACTACATCTATCTTGGGGATAGTTTACTTTATGTTATTTCAGTTTATGTTTTCTAGACTTGTGGTAGTTGCAAAATAATGGCTAAGTACTTTGATGTAAGTTGACTATTTGGTTTTGAAATGATGGTTTTTAAACTTCTACCGCTGCTTTACTTATTTATTTATCTATGTTCTGTCTTGTGATATCTCTGCGCATGTTTACCTAGATAACACCCCTCCAAAGCTAGTGCCAGCACTCGTGAGTGTGGCCCTGGTGGAGGTGGGGTGTTACATTTGGTATCAGAGCATGAGGTTTTACTAGACCGGACAAAAGTTTTAAAAACCCTTTTGAAAACTATTTTCAAAACCAATTAAAAAAATTTCCAAGAAAAGTCTAGTTTATTTTAAAAGGCTATTCCCCAAAAGCCATTAGCACTACTCTTCGTTTCCTCGTTCTAAATCTATCTTTTCCTTTTTCAGCATGGCCGATCTTAATCTTTCCGAGGGAGTACCCATACCCGGATGGTTCCGAAGGTACTTGGAAGCTAGGGCCAACGATGCGGGCCCAGCAAACACTCCCACTCCTCCTCCCGTACCTGAGGTTCCTCCTCCTCCTCCTCCTCAGCGTCCATAAGCGGATTTCGCGAAGATTTGCAAAGAATTTAAGGCAATGGGTGGCAGGAATTTTGTTGGGACAGAGACTTATGTGGAGGCAAGAAACTGGTTAAAGGAAACTGAGGACCTTTTTGCTATCTTTGAAGTAGAAGACCGTAGGAAAGTTCTGTTGGCAGTATGGCTATTGAAAGAGGAAGCTGCTTATTGGTGGGAGGTCACCAACGCTACTAGGCCTATAGAGACTTGGGCCGACTTTAGGATGAGGTTTGGGCTTAAGTTTCTATCATCTGCTGAAGAGAATCTGCAAATGGAGAAGTTTATATCTTTGAAGCAAGGGGACATGACCGTGAGGGAGTATGTGAATAAGTTTAACCAGCTTTCTCGATTCAGTTTAGACATGGTTAACACACCTCAGAAGAAGGCTCTACGCTTTGCTCGAGGATTGAATGAGCCATTACAAGGTTTGGCCATGTCTCATATACCCATGGGGGCCACTTATGAGAGCTTAGTGGATATGGCCTTGCTTCAAGGAGATGACAAGAATGGCAAGAAAGAAGTTAAGCTTAATGAGACTCAAACCAAGAAGGCGGACTCCAAGTGGGCAGGCAACCAGAGCAACCAGAACAATCAGAACAACAAGAACAACAAGGGTAACAAGGCCAACAACAAGGCAAAGGAGACAAGGAAGTGCAACTTCTGTGGGATCACTGGACACATAGCCAAAGATTGTAGGAAGAAGAAGAGGAAGTTGGGAGAATGCTTTCATTGCGGAGAGTTTGGACACTTCAGTAAGGATTGCCCAAAGAAGCAAGGGCAGGGGCAAGGACAGACTCAGCGAGCAGGACCTTCCGAAGGGCAGATGCATGCTCTCAACACTACTCCAGCTCCGGACCGAGGTAGTATTTCTGTAGAAAGTCTTGTTTACATTTCTGGTTTTCCTGTTCGAACTTTATTTGATTCTGGCGCATCGCATACCTTTATCTCTTCTGACATTGTTGAAAGTTTGCACCTAAATACTAGTCCAGTTGAGGATCCCGTTAGTGTTTCAAATCCAATTGGGGGTTCCGCCCATCTATCTATGATTTGTATGGATTTGAGGATTTCTATCTTGACCGTAGAATTCACATGCAATGCTTATGTTCTCGAGTTCGTGGGATACGGGTTGATTTTGGGCATGGATTGGTTGTCCAGTTATGGAGCCATTCTCAATTGTGAGCATAGGGTAGTGAGGATTATGACTCGCCTTGGCAATACCCTAGAGATTTCTTGTAACCCTCTGGATCCCGTCATGTTATGTTATCTTGAATCCCTCGACTCGTCTATTGACAATCTTCAATCTGTGAGGGTGGTCCGAGAATATCCTGATGTTTTTGATGAGGTGAAGGGGTTACCCCCTAAACGCGAGATAGATTTCCATATTTATCTTGTTGATAATGCCAAGCCAGTTTCATTGTCTGTTAGGCATATGGCCCCGCGAGAAAGAAGAGAGCTTAGTAAGCAAATCAAGGAGTTGCTTGAGAAAAATTTCATTAGGCGAAGCATTTCTGAATGGGGTGCTCCTGTGGTATTCGCTACTAAGGCGGATGGTTCGCTTCGTCTATGTGTTGATTATCGTGAGTTAAACAAGCTGACAAAGAAGAATAGGCACCCGTTACCGAGGATTGATGATCTCTTTGACCAGCTTGTTGGTGCTTCTGTTTTCTCTCAGTCGATCTAGCCACCGGATTCCATCAGCTTAGAGTGGCTGAGGATAGTATTGACAAGACTGCGTTTAGGACTCCAGATGGATTCTTTGAATGTCTAGTCATGCCGTTCGGTTTGACTAATGCACCCGCATATTTTGTTGATTTGATGAGTAGGGTGTTTAGGGAGTTCCTTAACAAGTTTGTGGTTGTCTTCGTGGATGATATTCTGGTCTTCTCTAAGGACGAGGAAGAGCATGCTACACACCTCAAGGAGGATATGGATACGCTTAGAGCTCATCAGTTGAAAGCCAAGTTCTCTAAATGCCATTTCTGGAGAAGGGAAGTTCGGTTCCTTGGGCATATAGTTTCTAAGCAGGGCATAGCTGTGGATCCCGCTAAAGTGGTGGCGGTACAAGACTGGAAAGTTCCGAAGAACGCAACTGAAGTGAGAAGCTTTCTCGGTCTGGCAGGATTTTATAGGAAGTTCATTAAGGACTTCGCTAAGATTTCAGCCCCTCTTACTAAGTTAACGAAGAAGAACTTAGTCTTTGCATGCGACTTAGAGTGTGAGCTTTCTTTTCAAAGGCTCAAGAAAGCCCTCACCACAGCTCCAGTTCTAGCATTACCCGATGGAGGGAAGTTGTTTACCGTGTACACCGATGCATGTGGCATGGGATTAGGCGCTGTCCTGATGCAAGAAGGGAGAGTGATATGCTTTGGGGGTAGGCAACTCAAAGCTCATGAGAAGAACTATCCCACTCATGATTTGGAATTGGCAGCGATCGTTTTTGCACTCAAATCCTGGCGCCATTATCTTCTAGGAGAAAGGTTTGAGTTATACACTGATCACAAGTCGCTCAAGTACCTCTTCTCGCAAAAAGATTTGAACCTAAGGCAACAGAGGTGGATGGAATTCTTGGCATCATATGACTTCGATATAGCTTATACCCCTGGCAAGGGTAATGTTGTGGCGGATGCACTAAGTAGAAGAAGGTTGACTTTGAGTCCCTTATTTGTTGAGATGAGGAGCCTAGAGTTCTTGGCAACCTTTGATTTTACACCTGCTGTTTAGTCGATGACTGTTTCGTTAGCATCCCTTGAGCTTAGACCTACACTTCATGATCAAGTTGGGGCTTCACAGAGGGAAGACCCGTAGATAGTCGAGGTCATGAGCAAGTTGATTCGTGGTGAGACGTCAAGTCACCTCGCTAGGTATACTATTGATGACAAGGGATGGCTAAGGCGTGATGGAAGACTATGTGTCCCACGAGTGGGAGACTTAGAAAATAGAGTTCTTGAGGAGGCGCATCACTCAAGGATGACCATACATCGGGGAGGGGATAAGATGTACCGGGATATGAAGCGCATTTTCTTTTGGGATGGGATGAAAAGGGATGTTGCAGAGTTTGTTTCTAGATGCATTGTTTGCCAACAAGTAAAGGCCGAGTCAAAGAAGCCCGGTGGGCTATTGCATCCATTGGAGGTCCCGCAATGGAAGTGGGAAAGTATCTCTATGGATTTTGTGGATGGATTGCCGAGATCAAGGAAGGGGAATACTAACATATGGGTCATAGTGGATAGACTCACGAAAAGCGCTCATTTCATTCCAGTAAAGAGCAAGAGGACCGCATCATGGCTAGCATCTGTTTATCTTCGAGAGATAGTGCGATTGCATGGAGTTCCTACTAGCATAGTTAGCGATCGTGACCCAATCTTCACTAGCCAATTCTGGAATAGTCTGCAAGAAGCGATGGGTATGCGATTGAATCTAAGTACAGCCTATCACCCACAGACGGATGGTCAGACCGAAAGGGTGAATAGGGTACTAGAAGATCTGTTGAGGCTATGCATTCTTGACTTTGGTGGCACTTGGGAAGACCACCTTCCTCTCGTAGAGTTTGCTTATAATAATAGCTACCAAGCAAGCATAGGGATGGCACCATTCGAAGCTTTGTATGGGAGGCCATGCAAGTCACCAACATGTTGGTGGGAGACGACGGATAAGCTTATACATGGGCCCGACATGATAAGGGACACATCCGAGAAGGTTGAGTCGATTCGAAGGCGGATGAAAACGGCCCAAGACAGACATAAATCCTATGCCGACAAGCGAAGGACAGACTTAGAGTTTGAAGTTGGAGATATGGTCATTGTGAAGGTTTCTCCCTTGCGAAATGTGGTTCGTTTTGGAGCAGTTGGAAAGCTAGCACCAAGGTTCGTAGGACCCTTCCCTATCATCGAGAGGATTGGGCAAATGGCTTATAGAGTGGAATTGCCCGAGAAGCTAGCTGGAGTGCACAATGTTTTTCATGTCTCGCATCTCCGAAAATGCCTACATGAATCAGCCGAAGTAGTTGAGCCTAGCATTCTTGAAGACGTGGAGGTAGAGAAAGAGGCAACCCTAAGGCGAGCTCCGATTCGTATCTTGGGAACGGAGATCAAGAAGCTGAGGAATCGAGAAGTCAAGTTAGTAAAGGTTCAGTGTAGTGAAGCCGATGAAGATGCAACTTGGGAAACCGAGGAGAAGATGCGTGGGCTTTATCCATTCCTTTTTTAGGGTACATTCTCAATCTCTTTTCCTAGTTAGCATATCTTTCTTTTGCTATCCATGTTTATCTTGTTATCTCGTTAATCTTGTCATGAGAACCTTAGGTAGAAACCCTTTGGATGAAACATGTATTTGAAACATGTTATGCTTGATGGTTGCAAATGGTTGCAAGTGTTTGCAAGTGGTTACTTGTGGATGCATGATACACGTTAGGCACTAAGATCGGCTCACACACTTTCATGTTGCATATGCATGAGTGTTTATGCTTATTCATGGATGAAACTTGTTATTCTATCACGTGGATGTTGCATATGGATGAATGTTATGTGCACTTATGTAGAGATTATAAACTATCCTAGGAATTTGCATACATTTGGACTCATTGCACTAACATATTCTGCATTAAGGAGGTTTACTGAGTGAGTAACTGCCTGATTTTCGCATTAGATAGGTGCATATACACACACTTTTGCATATATTCATACAGCATTAGAAGTCTTCTAAGGACAATGATTACTTGTGGATGATGTTTTGAGTAGATGGATGATGGATGGTAGGATACGTTCTTCCTAACTTGGAGATTTCGGAGACGAAATCCTTTAAGGTGGGGAGAATGTAACAACCCGAATTTTTAAT
Organism: Allium sativum; assembly: GCA_030737875.1. Lineage (NCBI taxonomy): Eukaryota > Viridiplantae > Streptophyta > Magnoliopsida > Asparagales > Amaryllidaceae > Allium > Allium sativum. The sequence goes on along the minus strand of CM060926.1, from coordinate 156,627,646 downwards.
AACATGTTATAACATAAATCAAGGCAGAATTAAAATTTTAAAAATCTGAATCAAGGGAAACGGGCTGCGCCATTGCGTTCGTCTCGGAAAAATACGCGAAATAGAGTCCGAGTTTTCGAAAATCGGAGTCCGTATGAAGAAGATATGGACGAACGAAGTTAGGCAGAAAAACCGAAAACAAGCCAGAATGCATTGGCGCACTTGTGAAGTGCGCCAGTACAAAAATACACTGGCGCACTTGGCAAGTGCGCCCAGCAGCCTGCACAGCTTTCTGGTTTGACCCTGGCTGGCCTGGTGCACCTGTTTTGGTTCTCTGGTCTGTTCTGCTGGCCTGTGACGATTTTTGATGGTTCAGATCTAAATTAGGGTTAATCCTATGGCCTAAACTAGTCTCTACACCTATAAAAACACCCTAATACCTAGCCTAAACCATCACAAATCATCCTAACAACTAAATTCTGCCAAAATGCTCCCTAATCATGGCCTCCATCTTCATCTTGAGAGCTTCTAAGGCAAAAAGGAGCCATCTTTCTTCATCAAATCAAAGGAGCTATTTATTCTCAAGGCTTCTAGTGTTGCTACATCATTCCTAGAGCTTCTACAACGTCTCTATCTTGTTCTATTTGGTTTCTAGTTCTCATAGCCACGCTTTGTAAGCCCCACTCTACTCTTAGATTTAAACTATGAAGTTAATATGATCATGTAGCAAGTTGAAATAGGACTTTTGGTATAACACTTGTCTTGGGGCTATATTTGTATGCATAGATCTATTTATGACTCTTTTGATCTATGATTGTGACACTATCATGAACCTAGTACCATTTACCTTGATTTTTGGGTAGAAAGCTATGAACTTTATTTGGTGGTTATGCATAATGAAACATAGAACTTGGTGGTTATGCATAATGCAACATAGAACCCCTCATAACCTTGATGTTAACTTGCATATGACGTTGAACTACATGCTACCCACAAGTTTATCACTCTATGTCAACTATTATCATGTTTCACCTTTGCCTATGATGTTGAACTACATGCTAGTTTATTTGCTAAGTTTGATGTCATGCATGTTTTGAGGCCAAAAACCCCTATATGCTAGTTGTGATGAACACCTTTGCCTCAAATATCATCATGTTTAACCTATCACCAACTTTACCACCTTATGCACACCTTGGTCATATTTTTATGTTCCTTGATTCACTTGTGTTGATGCGAGTTTACGTGCGAATGGGAATACGTTATGGGTAGTTAGGCAAACTTGAAATAACATGAAAAACATGACTTGAAAATATGACATGAAACTTGATTATGCTTGAAACGTGAATGTGGTCATGACATGTAGAAAACCATAAAGTGGTCAACTCGAGGTTGGGTTGAGTTTGTAGCATAAATCTACCCGGAATCGCCCGGCAAATCCAGTGGCTACAAACAATAGGACCCAATGTGAGAAGTTGGTCACATCGCGCTTGAAACCCGAGGTTAGACTAGGTTGTGGTGTAAAGCTGTCCGGACCCGCCCGGCATATCCAGTAACCACAACAAAGTCTAATGTGAGAGGTTGGGTGCATTAAATTAATTAATGCCACATGTTAGGGTTAAGTCATGAGCCACTTGGATACACTTAACCAACTTGAAACATGATTGGATGGGGTTAACCACACTTAACCCGTTAGAAACCCTAGTTACGTGGTCCTTTTCAGCAGTAACCCTCTTGGATGTATCACGATACCCTAGGGACTAGTCTAGGGTGGGGCACGATTACTGGGCTGATTGTAAGCGACCAGAACGACGGCTGAGTTGGTGCGCCGGTGTAGGTTCAGGCGGAATATGGTCATGCACATAGTCCGGAGTTGAAAAAGCAGGCACGGGCACCAGTAGGTTTAGACTGTGCGTGCTTGATTCGTGTCAGTGGTTGGCACCCTAGGACTTGATACACCCTAGGGTGGACCTAGCACAGTTTGACTACATTCCGTGATTGGGTCGTATGAAACCGACACTCGACGAGTTAGGCTTATAGGGAGCCGATCGACTAGACCGTGTAGTTGGGCCCCGACTTGGGTCATCTCATGATATTGGGCCAAGGGATCATTTCTTGTTTATACTTGACATGGGTTGGATTACTAGTACTATTGGTGCAAAACTAAACCTTGTATATGCGATGCCATACTTGATCTACCTTGTTATCTATTTATCATGCCAGTTAGTTACCATCTTTATGTTTCATCTCAGTTTCTCATGTTTAGTTAACTCCATTAGTTTTTATACTAATAGTAGGTAGGACTTACCAGTCTTTACGACTGACACTTTTTCTTTCGCCTCTTTTCTTCCGTTCCCCCCCCCCCCCTCCCAAGGTTCTCAGAGAGGGAATACTAGTGCTTAGCTTGGACAGTTGGCTTGCTTTCTTGACAGCTCATGTACGGTTTGGACTTGAGCTTGCTATGGCTCCACTACATCTATCTTGGGGATAGTTTACTTTACGTTATTTTCAGTTTATGTTTTCTAGACTTGTGGTAGTTGCAAAATAATGGCTAAGTACTTTGATGTAAGCTGACTATTTGGTTTTGAAATGATGGTTTTTAAACTTCTACCGCTGCTTTACTTATTTATTTATCTATGTTCTGTCTTGTGATATCTCTGCGCATGTTTACCTAAACAACACCCCTCCAAAGCTAGTGCCAGCACTCGTGAGTGTGGCCCTGGCGGAGGTGGGGTGTTACAGTATATGTATGTATGTATGTATGTATGTATATGTATATATGTATGTATGTATGTATGTATGTATGTATGCATGTATGTATGTATGTATATATGTATGTATATATGTATGTATATTTCTTCAAAACTTGTTTTTGCGATATCTCTTTCATACAAACTCAGATTTTGATAAGTTATACATTATGAAACCCAGAAAATCACATCGGACGCAAAAGAGAAGGGTTCCATAATCGAATTTGGTCATTTGTAAAAACATCTTTTTAGCTTCTTTCTTCCTTTTGTTTATTAACTTTCGAATTATACTTATTGCTTTTTTATTTTATAAGTTCTTCATATTAGCACTGACTTTTACAAACTTTATATGTAAATCGATCAAAAAATTTCCATGGACACAATGGTGTAATTTTCGTAGCTAAATCCTAATAATTTATAACCTTATTTTATTTCAATTAATCCTTTAGCCAGCTTTTAATGTTATGACTACAATATTAGTCTTTTAGTTTCTCCATTTACTCTTTTATAATGTTACTATAAACCTTTTCATTAATTATATTTATTACCTTTTAACATTATATTTTCATAACATTAACTTTTAATATTTAAGTCCATTAATTAATTATTCCTAAATTTTGGGTTGTTACTTTTTTGCCTCCTTAAATGATTTTGTCCCCGAAATCTCCATGGATAGAAGAATGAAGTATGCAATTATAGCAAAAATTATCCATCCACTTAATCATCAACCACTGAATCCATTGTCCTTAAGTCTTCTAATGCTATTTATGTTATTTACAAAACTATAGTGTATATGCCCCAAAATAATGCAAAAGATTAGACGGACTACTAATTCAATTGACCTCCTTTTATGCAATTATGCTTGTGCCATGCGCCATGCATCCAAATTATGCAAAATTTTATTGTTAATTGATATTTCTATATGCATGCTTTAAACACCATCCATATGCAACAGTCGCATGATAACATCCATTTAGTACAATAATGGAAATAAATTAAAAATGCATACACGTCCATATGCATATTCTTTATCTCCTAATTAGCCGATCTCTAATAGTGTCTGGTGTGCGTTGTGTGTCCATTGCATCCACTATTAAACACTTGCAACCACTTGAGTCAAACACGCATAGTGTGTCCTACAAACGTGTTTTCAATCAATCCTACCACCCATAGGCTTAACCCTAAAATCTACCTTTCCCAAGAATATTTAGAAAAAAGACCCTAATAAAAGGAAAAAGCTAATAGTAGAATCTCTAAAAAAATGTTTATAAAAAGAAAGTAGGTAAGAAACTGAGATTCTCCTAAGATACCCAAGTCGATATATCCGGAAGTTCTCCTTATAAGGTAAATGTTCGTATAGCTAAATTCAACAATGTCTTATCATATAATGATTCACTAATGACCGTACTTTTCTCCAAACTACTAACCTGAATGGTTTCACTTATGACCACTGATTCATTCTAACCAAATCCACTAGAGAGCTTACCGTTTTACCCACTCTTAATACTGTCAAAAGAAACCTTTCAAATAAGTTAATCCACTTCTTCAAAGTTTCTGTTTGCTTCCTTTTTATCTTTACCCTTTTCACCCTAAACTAGTTTTACATCTCTAAGTCGGTGTCACAACTTGCTTTTAAAATTTTAGAGCCTAATTTACCTTCCAAGTAGGGTCACTTTTAACATATCCATATTTCAATTTCAAGTCTTTACCTTTAAGGTCTAGCATTCCTCTATGTGTTCCACTTATAATGTTAAACCCTATAAGGATGTACTTCTTTTTAAACTTTATATTTATTTATTTATTTTCAAAACTTGATTTTTATGTTTTCAAATCTTATTTGAAAAATGTAATAAAGAAAACTTATTAGTCATATATTTACAAACCAATTTCTTTTCGAAATATATATAGTTATTTTCATGAAATTCCCAAAAAATTACGAATTTCGTAACATAACATACTGGCTTTGAAATTTCTATCTCTAGAAGAACCATATATACATATACACACACATGCACACGCGCACACACACACACACAACACACATACACACACACACACACACACACACACACACATATATATATATATATATATATATATTATATATGGGATTTAGACCCAAAGTGGGCCTAAAGTTTTCTTTTTCCTCAAAATACTCTTTTTCAGAATTATTTCTTGGAACACGATTATTCACCCTGTTATTAATCCATTTGAAATCTTTATAATCTTTCAAATAAATATTTAACCTCTTATCTACTAGCCAAACTTATTTTTACTTCAGTTTGGTAGTTATATAAAGGTCTATTCCAACATTCCAATTTTTATAGTTAGGTATCAACTTATCTTATATATTATTTCTATTCAAATGAAATTTCTAGGATTCTCATATCATTCGCAAATGACATAACCTTAATAAACAGCAAACTCTCGATCATTGAGCATAACTAATAGGGTAATTCATCCAAATATCCCATCCAAATTATAAGGTATACTTCCAAGTTAAATCTTTTAAGTTTCTCATTGTTATGCTTAGACTTAGTCTTGGTTCTTCCTTGCTCTTAGGGATCTTACTATAACACACTACGAGGTGTTTCCATAGAAGCTACATATATTCCCAATGCTTTATCCTAAGAATTCTAAAATCAAAAGCCAAGAATTTAATGTCAACCACATCTTTGCTTTTACACAGAGCATAATAAAAACAAAATATCATTGGAAACTAGAACTCAATTAATCTTTATTGTCTTAAGTTCCAATTTCTTGTAGGGAACAAAAAACTAGCAATCTATGGTCACTGAATTTTCATATCTTTTCGTAATAGGTAATTGCTATATAATCTAACTGAAAATCCGATGGTATTTAGTTGAAGGTAACTACTCTCATATGCCCTCTTATTAACGCTACCAAGCAGAACTAATAGTAAAGTATTAACTAGAACTCTTTAAAAAGACTTCCTTAATTTGTGTCATCAAAAGCTAAACTTCACTCGGTGAGGTTGATCAAGAAAACATGTATCTTAGAAAAACTTTCAATAACTTTTCTATAATAACCGACTAATCCAAGAAAATTCCTTACCTTCCAACAATGATCTTTGTAGAGCTTGGTCTTGGGTCCATGTGGTTATATGGTGCCAAATTCTTTTACTAAATATCCTACAATACAAGTTGACAACTAGACTTGGGCACAAGCTGGTCCAAAAGATATGGCAGCTGCTCTTGAAATACATAGGTTGTTCTGTGAACAACTTTGTCTCCAAACTTTTTACTACTCAAAACTTGTTAGAAATCATTAGCAAAGAAATCTTGCTTTAGGAAGATCTTGCTCGCTCTAAGTAATCAAAAAGATCATCTACATGAAACAAAGAGTAATGGTTCTTCTAAAATCAATTTATTTATGATTACCACAAAGCTAAAGGAACTATCCTCTTTGTAGAAACGACAAGTGATGTCTCTCATCCTAAAATGCTTGCTCTTACTAATCTTTTCCAAAAGTTCCTTAATTTGTTTTCCCAAAATCTTTCAGCTACGGCTGAACCCCAATGACTTCCTCAAATTACATGCGAAAAGCTCCCGTCATTTGTATTGAACTCAATATACATATCGATAGGTCTAAGATTTAAAATAATATATTTCAATTGATTCTTCATAAGTCAATCCTAGGGTATGGCTACTATGCACACTCCCAAATCCCCCTCTCAACTTCTGAGAAGGCACATTATATAGATAACCTGTATGAACTCCAAATCAATCCATACCTAGTAATGTTATAAGCGTCGATTTATATCTAGAAAAGCTTCTAGCCATAGTTATGAAACTCAACTCTCTTCTTTAATTTAGAACTTATGTGCTTTACTAGTAATGCTACAGTTTTAATGTAACGGAACGTAAAATTTACCATTTAGAATTGCAGTAAAATTTGAGTTATTATGAAACTAGATTTATTTTAAGCCGATGAACCGGATCTTAGCATATAAATTTGGTTTACATTTGTTTAATCTGAACTTAAGTAACTAGAACCATCGCTAATATATAATTTATATGTTTTGAATTTGAAGTAAGATCGATTATTTAATATAACGTTGAAATATTGTTTCTAAAATATAAATATTTTTATATTAAATTAATTTATAGAATATAGTAATGTAAACATCGACATTCTTTTCATCGAATCATGATTTTATTAGTTTCGTTTAAATTGATTTACGACAGTGACAACCGATATAATGTAAATGGAAATTTTCAAAGTGAACATTAATCTAACAGTTCTTAATGTGTTATTTTGTTCGTATTGACACGATAAATGCAACAATAGTCTATTATATATGTATGTGTACTTGGTTTAAATTGCATAGAGTTTGATCTTGGGACTAATGTTGTTAAAATTTCGAGCTTAGTCTATATTTAATTTTCTGAACCCAAAAGGAACAAAAATAAAAATATATGTTTTAAACTCTCAAATGCTTTATTAAAGGAATACGTTAAAATGTTTTTGTTAGAATTTTTATAACTTAAATCTTTCGGTATAACTTAGAAACTGATCACATTAATTTCACATTGAAATTGTAAAGACACAGATCCTAAGTTTACGGAAAAAAGATATACACCTCCTATTCTCTCTCTTCTCTTCTTAACTTATTGTGCCAAACATGTTGCCTCCCTTTCCACCTTTATCTTCTTCATTGTTCGAAAGCATCTGTAAATAAAAAAAACATGCCATGCAAAGCCAACCAAGGCAACTGAGAAGCTTCGCCCCCATCTGAACCCGACCCCATGCAATTACTAGACCACGCCACTGACCTGTTGCCTGTCTTCGATCTCCACACCCTAGCATCACTAGACTCGCACCCGCTCTCCATCGCAAGGAACCCACATAGCCAACGATCTCTATCCATTGCCTACCTTATCGACCTCCTTCTCTAATACTCATATGCTACCTTCACCGGATGCCAAGAGCACAGCAGCCTTCGGCTTCAGCATCATTCCTCCCTTATAAGCAAGCCTACACCATCCACCCTCCTAGGTCCAACCTCCTTTCTCCGCCAACAACCCAGCTGCTCTATTGTCCTTCCCCCTCCTACCCTGGAGTTTCAGCTTCGACTTCCATGTGAGAAAGAGAAAAAAAGAAACACGAGGTTTGCTATCCATATTACCATGCGAAAATACAACGTGATGTTTGGTAGTACTTTAGGTATTGTTCGCCTACAATTCTACATGCTATTTATAAAAAAAGTGAGCTAAAACGCAACAGCATGGAGTAGAATACTTTAGATCGGAAGCATGCGTGAGGGCTATAGGGTGCGTTGAGTTAATGTTGGTGAGAATAAACGCAGCATCATTTGTGTTCACTTTGCAAAAGGATGTGCATGCTACGTTGAGTTAATTCTCTACTTGTTTGTATTGAATTATATATCAAATATTATTTTAATAATGTATTCATCAGTCTGAATATTTTCTACTTATGTAACCAGTTTAATATGGAGATTCTTCTGTGGGATTCATATCGAAATTCAAAAGACATAAAACTGGTCTGGATGAGATTCGAGAGAGTTAAAGTTTCGTGTTCGTCAGATTTTTCTATTTGACGTAAAACTAAATGTGAGTGTTTACACACTCGCACTTAACTAACGTTTTCATGCAAATTAATAAATTAATTTTGTCGTACTTCTTTGTTGTTTGAGTTTAATTGATAATGAATTATTTGGTTGCAAATTGAATTGGGTAGATTGTTTATTCACATGTTGGCACGATATACACCCATATGTATAAATACATGTGTGGGAATAACTTATATTTGTATGTGATGTTACACCCATGTTTTAGATATTTGGTTAGTATGTTACAATTGACCATTATGATCGCTGTTAATTCCCTGCTAATGTCAGGCATATTTGACATGTTCACTTGTGGCACTAAAAAGAGTTGAAATGATATATACCCGAATAAAATTATAATTAGCCTAGGTAGAAAATTAAATTATAAACACCATAGGTCAAAATTAATTGTTTTATAAACTAAAATTGGATGGAGTTTTTATAATGAATTATTTAAATTTTAATAGAAATTGTATTAAACATTTATTTGATATATTCACCTCAATTTGTCATTAAATTGAGATTTTGTGAATAATAATTTGTTAATAAAATTTGAATATGCAATCGATTGAAAATGAGAAATTGAATATTTAAATATAATGACGTTAATGGAAATTGTTAATGTGATAAATGATTGTGAATTTTGTTTAGTAACATGAATTTTTAATTTTATGAGATTTTGTAAAGTTTGATATTTAAATTGAAATTTATCGATGTATAATTCAATGTAATTTGAAATTGGAATATATTGAAATTTACATTGAAACTTTAAATGGATAATTCTAAATTAATTTCGAACTTAAGATTTGATCTTAAATTAAATCCATTACTTCGGAATATACATTATAATTGAATTCAACGGACTTTGTCAAATGCAACCAAATATTGAATTGAAATCTATTTGAAATGAAACTTGTATACGGAAATTGGAAATTTATAATTTCAATTCGGCTTCAAATATGAAATCGTACAAATGTAAATTTTAAGTTGTTAGATGAATTCGACGAGTAAGTTTGACTTAATTTGTGAGATTTAAAATTTTTAAGTGATTGTAAGATTAAATTGATTTTTTCTAAAACTAGATCATTTTAAATAATAAACCTAAGAATTGAAATTTAAACCAATATAATAAAATTGGTTAAATTGGTGATTTAAGGTGTTAAAATAGACGGAATAAAAAGAGCTTGAAATTTGAACTAGGTTGAAGCATATTTAAATTGGTGATTAAAATTTTGATTTATCAAATTGACATTATTTTTGAATCAGTAAATTTGATTTTGGTTTCACTTTAAATAGTAAACTGAAATGATTGAAATCTTTTTTCGAATTGGAATATGGAATCAAAAATGGTTTAAGTGGATTTTGAAACTCAATATTGGGTTCGTATGGTTTGGAAGGAAATAAACTTTTTATCCCACAATATTATACTTGTATTATTCCTAAAATTAGTATTATTTTACATCAAACTATTTTATGTAATCTATTTTACTTATGCTATCTTATAACATATTATTCTATATATAACTATCTTTACTAGAATATTATTGTTATCTTAACTATTTCTATGAAACTATTTGAATAAAATTTATTTCCGACCCAAGTTGTTAAGGCCAAATTGTTTGAATATAAGACATAATTGAAATAGCGATAATTGTGATATACAATATATATCAAATTTTAAATTTTGATAATGATTTGATTTGCATTATGAAATTATAATATTAGAAATGAAATCCAATATCGAATTAATTCAAGATATGATATGAAAATCCAATTTGAAGTAAATCAATTTATGATTTGAAATACAATGTTTTATTTGGACATAAATTACCACGGTATGTAAAATGATGATTGGTTGTTAAAGATACTGAGGCAGGATATTGGCATACTCTCTATCAATATTAGAACCACTTTAATAACTATGTACGTAAAGGATGCTCCAGAATGAAGTGGTTGATTTGGCGAACGTTTACTGAAATGAAGTATAACAGCAATGATTGGTAGCCTCGACGCTTGTGTCATAAATAAAATGACTAAACATTACCTATGTCTGACCATTGAGGTTAGCGACCTCTAGCGGACACACCTCATCTATTACTCACTTGACTTGTGATTAGGTTGATTCACCTTGATTTGATTGGGGGGTGTTGGACGCGGCCGACCATGGATGGGTTATGACAAACCAGGAAGTGTAAATTGGTAGAATCCCACCTTGGGCATTACCTCACGTATATTGACATATTTATCCTTATACGAGCCCACTACGTGTTTAGTTTGAAAATTAAATGTGCTAAGGTGGTTTAATGTAAAGCCTTAATGCTATTTTGATATTTATTTTACTGATATACATTATCTATTATAGCATAAACTATTATATGTAAATAGTTTAAGGGATACTTAGGAGATGGGAAAACGCGTAACATTTCTTGAGTTACTACTCACTTTAATCTATTGATTTACATGAGGATGTTAGTTCTGATCTGGGTGTTTTTTCCATCAAAATGTGCTAGGGTTAGCCTATGTATAACAGTTATGAATTGCTCTTCTGGAGATGAAGACATAGTTGGAAGCTCTATTTTACTTTATTTATATTATCACCTCAATTTAGTTAAGCAGTTGTTAACTTATGTTATTTTTGTTTTTTTTATTTCTAAGAAAGAAAAATGTATATATATGAACCACTTATGTATTATTTAACTCCACTGCGAGATTCTAAGTTGTATTTTATTTTATTATCTGTATTTTGTGACTGATTATATTATCACCCCCAATAACTATCTATCATTTTAAGCAAATTCCATTGTTTGGAATGGTGGGTCGTTACAGTTGATATCAGAGCTTAGATTGAGCGAACACCTAAGCCTATGGTGTAGACTCATTATAGATAGGTTAAATAAATACCCTAGAATGAGTAGAATCATTCTCGAGAGAGCATATTTTAAAAATATAGTAAATGGTCTTCAAAATCATTAATATTTTTGAATTTATTCTAAATAGGTTCACCATCCTTCGTTAATATTCCTTGACTAGATTCTTTCCTTAGATAGCTTTTAATTTATGTTCTTGAAACTTATCTTTGTTCTAACCGGATAAGTAGTAGAAGAAATTATATGTATAAACTATATTGAAATTTGTTGAGAGAGTTTAGAAATATGAAATTTGAAATATTTTAATAAATAAAGTAATATCTACTTAGGTTGATGTTGTATTGTTTTGCAGTAAGATAAATTTGAAAATACTTATGGTCTAAATCTTTTTAAATGTTAATTATAGTGTTTAATGTATAGATTTTCTTTAAAAGGAGATTTTCTAAAAGTTATATAGGCTTAAGATATTATAGAGGCTATATTAAGGAAATTTATATTAATAAGATTTCTAAAATGATAGCTTATAAATAAATAATATTGTTTGAGGGGAGGATATTTAATGAAGACTTATAAATTTGTTCAATTAACTTAATAGTAGAAACTATGGTAAAATAATTCATAGTAATCTTGTAATAAATTTTAAAACTTTTGTTTAAAGGATTATTGAATCGATAGATTTGATATAAATATGACAAGGTTGTGAAAGTAGTAATAACTTACTAATATGTATTGTATAAATTGCACTTCATAAGTGCGGTTGTTCGAAATAGTTAAAATTAATTCCAAGTATCTAATGCAAAATTTATTTCAAGTGAATATGTTTGGTAATCTAAACTAATTTAAGAAGGATACTAAAGGTAAACATTCACTTTAGGTTGGTATGAATTAATTAAGGAACCGTGATTTGAAATGGATATGTATAAATTAAACATGTAGGGTTGAACTAATTTTGTAAGTATAATATGGGTAAGTATTAGTTTTAATACATTAAGTGCAAAGTTAATTAATAAATTGATTGTGTTCAATTGAAATTGAGTTTTGGTCATTTGGAATAACTTTGAACTTAGAAATGGTTGGAGATAAACATTGTTAATAATTTGACCAAATTTAATATAAGCTAAGAACAATACTTATGCAAATATTAATGAATGAGGTTGAATTGAATATAAATGTTTTAGTATGTTTATTTAAGTGTTTTTACAATATGAGAACTTGAATAGTATGTGCTTAATAGATGTTAAGATTTGAATGCTGCTAAAAAGAGAAAATAAAGTGTAAACTTTAATATGGATTAAGCTATGAATTTTGAATTAAACAAAATTGTAATTCAAGTGAGTTGTAGATAAATGTTAAGAAACCATATATAACATATGTTTTTGAGAATATTATTTTATATGACCTCCCATTGAGATTATGGGTTAATAATATTTGAATAAATAATAGAAATCAAAATATGGACAAGATAAGTGAATGCTTATATAAAAAGTTTATAAGTTAAAAGTGACCCATATAAGTTGTAATGCCTTTCTGCTCTCTAAAAAATATTGTTCAAATTTTTAAATAATAGAATTGATAATAAAAAGGTCATCTATATGAGAATAAGAAAAAAAATGAAATATCTATGTACATTATAAGTATGTCCATTGTAAAATTAGTATTATGAATGAAACTTCTTTAATGCTAAGTAGGAAATTGAAAATGAACTACTATTACATAGTTGAATTTTGAGAATGATTGATTGACTTAAATTAGACATATGTGAAATTTTGAAGTATAATAGTTTAGTGATGTCAAATTTAAAGAGGGAATTATATATAAAAAATCCGATTTGAATTTTTATAATAGATAAATGATTTGTAAATAACGCTTATAGTTTACATTGACTTAAAAAACTAGGAATACGTTTTGCTTGAAAGAAGTTTCAAGTATTTTGCACGATGTTGAGACTGTACTGACGAATACTTAGTTATTTTGGGCGTACGTCTGGCTAGCATATGTACCAAATTCTATAAGTATGTTTAACATCCCGAAATTTTATGACAATTTAAATTATTAAATTCAGTGTGATCTTGGACAACGTTGGTTTAATACTAAAGTTTTAATTTTTTTTATGTTGATTTATAATGAAAATTGAAACTTAATTTTGAATATATTTTGATTTGTGTAAATTATAATTGAAATACAAAATTTGAAGTATTTTGATAATCAATATTGAAATTCATAGAAAAAGAAATTGTATTTATGAAATTTATTTGAATTCTATTTTTGATTTGATTAGGGATTATAAACTGTGAATTCAACTTTAAAGTAAATAAGTTAAAATTGATTGTTTTATTAATAAATATGTGAAATTTGATATTCTTGTAAACTGTCTTAGAATTTGATGAAATTAATTTTATTGCATCCGGAACTGTAAATTATTGTAAGATCTAAAATTTCATAGCCAATGGAGTTATCGTTTGACCGTAATAAATTAAATCATATACAAATTTATGTGTAAAATTTAATTAAATAACCAGGTTAGGAAGAAGCTGCTAGAGACTTTGGAATTGAGCTTTGAAACCTATTCCATTGTGTTCAGAAGGCGTCAAAACCTATTGTTAGGCTGTAAGCGGGCTTGAATTGGAATCAATTCTTAATTTTGGCTTAAATACACGCAAAACAAGGAATTTAATATTGAAATAATATTTCTGAAACCCTAATATTATCAGCCGCCTCCTTTCTATTTCGATGGCTGCGAGATTTCAATCCTTCCCTCCTTAATTTGCTTCAATCCATTCAACGATTTCAAAATCTTTCTACATGAAAATTATAGAGCTTCTCGAGCTCTTCGAATTCGTACTGTTGATCGTATCATTTTCTTCGTAGATTCGCAAGATTCGGGCTATGAACGCACCGCAGTTTTTAGTGTTTTTGGGGCGTTATGGGTGATCGGAGAAGGCGGTGTTGCGGGCAGAGGTGGAGTTCGACGAGGCGGTTCTGATGGGGACGGCCGATCATGGTCCGACGAGCACATGGAGGCGCGACAATCAAGGGTTTGGAACGGTTTGGGTTATGAGTTTATTTTCTTTGCTGGAGCATTTCTGAAATAAGAATATGAGCGGTAGGGGAATACTGACGTGTCAAAAAGGGATAGGGTGGGATTAGTTTTAATAATTCTATATATAATTTGAAATGGAAATGAGTAAATGTCTATAACTTCTTCTTATGAATTCAGTTTTACGCACGGTTTATTGCATTGGAATCGTATTGACGAGATCTTCATGATGGCACTGATTTGGACAGATTCTGATATAGTTAAATTTTGGCCTAAATTTTGGATTCCAATCTCGATTGAAATCCAGGTGAGTGATTAAACCCACTCACATGTAACAACCCGGAAAATACGAGCCAATTTAAAAATTTTAAATTGGTTATTTCAATGGGATTTGAACAATTGAAATAGAATATTTCAATAAAATAATGAATTAGAAATAGTGTGGCAGTTTGAAAATTTGAATTCAAACTTTGACTGACTGTGCCGGATGGAAAATATAACGGATTTTAATGAAACCAAAATATTTAAATCTGTTTACGAATATCTTTCTAACGAATCTGAAAAATCGAAGTTTCATAGCGGGAATCAAAAGTTATGGCCAAATGAATTTTCAGAAAGGTCGCTATATAGAATATATAGCCCTTGAAAATAGATATTTTGCAAACGACCTCGGAATTCGACGAAACCACTTTTGTTGGGTCCGGAATGTCAAACTATTGCTAGGTTTCAAATTTCATAATTTTTGAAGCTAGTATGTGAGCGTGGCAAAAGAAAATGTGTTTGGTCAATTTCTGTTAAATTGGATCGACCAGAAAATGGCCATTTTTCAAACGATCTCATAATTCGACGAAACTAGTTTTGTTGGGACCGTAGCGTCAAAACATAGTTAGATTTATTTTTCTGGAATTTTTCGAATCAGTTTGTGGCCCTGGCAAATTGAAATGTACGTTCAAAATTGAATATTAAATGTTTTATACTTTAATTGGAAAAATAACTGACTGTAACAGTCGAATTAGCCAACGAAACATATCCCATTGTGTCCGGGATGGGGGTGTTTAGCTAGGGGCGACAATCGTTGGGTTTGAAAAGGAGTTCGTTTGAGAAAACACTATTTAAAAATTTATTAAAACCATGGGCCAATCAAAATTAGCCATTCATTATTTTAGAAAAAAAAACCCTCGTACCTCCCCCCCCCCCCATCGGCGAACGACGGAAACCCCTTCAAGGCTTCCAGGCCCGATCACCGCCGCCTCGGCCATCTCCAGCCTCCGCCACCTACATCCGTCGACGCGCCTCCTCCTCCTCTTCAAATCCGACCCAACCACCACCCCCCTCGTCGCCCCTATCGCCTGAATCGTCGACCCAAAGTTGACGACTTCCCAGCGCCGCCACGATCGCCAGAGACCACCGAACCGCCTCAAACCACCCTGCGCCGACTCCCCTCTCCTCCCTCTTCCACGTCACACCCTCCGATCATCACCACATCGCTCGGATTTCGCGAAAAATTCAAACCCTTGTTTGAACCAACGATAAAGGTGAGTCCTTTTTGATGTTTGAACTTTAAAAAATCATATCTTTATGGTGTGTTGACGAAATTCGATGAAATAGGAAACATCGGGACCGCAAGGAGGCTCTCTACATTCTAGAAGAGACCGCGGATTTTTCTGGGCCGTCTACGATTTTTAGCACCCCGAAAACCAATGTGAGATATCTAAATTAAATGAAATTGAATAGAAAATGTCATGTATAAATTATATAAACGAAATATAATTTATATGCGTGTTATATACCACATATACATGCGCAGTATAAGTTGTATGAGCGAAGTATGAATTATACATGCATTGTTTAAATGATATGTGTGTTGAAATGCAAGTGAAATATAGAAATTATAAATAATTTATATATATATATATATATATATATATATATATATATATATATATATATATACTCCCCTCATCCACAAACCATGGACGATATTTATTGTTGTGAATTGGTGTGAAAAATTGGGTGAAAAATTCAAATGGTTGAATAATTGTTTGTGGTTGATATTGTATGGTTGTGGTTGAAAAATACCCATTGGTGATTGAAACAAATTGGAAATAATTGTGGAAATGAAATAAAACATGTCGCCTGCATGCGAATTAGATGCATGAATCCCTATTGTCAAAAACCGCGAGGTTTTAAGGTAGAGCGAGGAGTCGTACTAGGGACGGTGCCGGTTTTAACTACCCTGCCGTTATGCTGCCGAAATTTTGAATAAAATCTATGTGTTAGAATTATTTTCATATGTTGAAATTATCTTCATGTATTGAAACTAAAGTCATGTGTTGAAACTATCCATGTGTGGAAATGTTCATGTGTTGTGAAGTGAAGTGTGAAAATTAAATTCATGTGTGAATGAATAAAATGTTTAAACACTAAAATCACATTTTTATAATATATATGAAGTATGTAAAATATTCGCCTTATATATAAATAGTTTCAACAATAAAAATTTCATCTTTCTTATATGAACAAACTATATAAACTATCCATGTGTGGAAATGCTCATGTGTTGAGAAGAGTGTGTGTTGGAAAAATTCATGTGTCGAATAAAAAGTCGAACAATAAAAATTACATTTTTATTGAAACTATGAAGTGTTAAAAACATTCATGTGTTGAATAAATATTTCAGATGATGAAAATACTATTTTCATCATATATGTGATTTGCTAAAGATATACCTGTGTTGAAATAAGTAGTTGTGAAGTGAATATTATTTTTAACATGTAAAGGAACTAAATAAAATAGTCATGAGTTGAAATATATTTTAGTTCACCAAAAATATCATTTTTATTGAAATGTGAAGTGTTGAAAATAACCACTTGCTCAAATAAATATGCATGAGTTGAAATATTCATTAATTAGCAAATGATGTGATTTTTGCTTATGTATGCAACATTAGAATGAATGGTGACTTTTAACCAAAGTGAACCGAAAATGAAATTGAATAGAAAATGATAAGTGATGAAAACTGCATATATGTACATGCATATTTATTGAACAGGTTATAGCAAAGAGGCTAGAGAAGAGGAATAAAATTATGTGCCCGACAAATAGGTATATGTTTATTGTTTTGTTTGGGTGATGATTTTATGAGCCTATTGGCCAGTCGCTTGGCTTTTTCTTTTTCTTTTTGACATGAGACGCCCGTGTGGCTATTTGGGAATTTTCCCAGCCCCTCCCGTACAAAGGAGGTTATGGAGAAATTTTCCAAAATTTAAAGGCGCTAGTGAAATATTTGAAGTGAAAACGATATTGAAATCGTCGAACGAACTATATTTATATATATAAATATAAATGTAATTAAATTAAAACGAATCGTAGCCGTGTAGTTCATATTTTGAAACCGTGATTTCAAATGACTAGTGCGGGAAATCCGACCGTTGGATTTTCCCGAAACCGCAACCGTTGGGTTCGCCTTGGAAATATCTTTCCAACGACACCAACATTGTGAAGATCCGACGGTTGGATTGTCTGGAATGTTTAATTCAAATCTAAAGAAAAACAGCGCCAGAATCGATTATATTTATATATAAATATAAATATAATTAAATTAAATCGAATAACGATGCTGTAGTTCATATTTTGAAATCGTGATTTCAAACGACTAGTGTGGGAGATCCGACCGTCGGATTTTCCCAAAACTGGACCCGTTGGATTCGTTTTGAAATGATCTTTCTAATGATATAAAATTTGTGAAGATCCAACGGTTAGATTTTTAGATATGTGTAAAACAAATTTAGTGAAAAACAGCGCCAGTGCTTTGGCACGACCTGAAATGTCGTTTAATTGAATATGGTCGTTTTTAAATAAATAAAAATGGCGATATATCGTTGAAAATATTATTGACGATATAGAATGGAAATAAACCGATTTTACTTGGTTTGCTTGATATGTGATGGTTGAATGCATTTAACATGAAAACTATACTAAGGAACTGAAATGTGAATGTTGAGTGATTTAACCATGTGATGAATTGATTTGAAAATCAAAATATACGTGGATTATTTGAAAAGGCCGAGTTTATTCTCATTTCAAATAATCGACCGACGATGTGAAGTCGAAGAGTTGAAGGCGGTTGAAGACCGACGATCTTCACATCGGATGGATGGGCGCTACTGATGCTCATGATTGAAGTAGCTACCTTGAAGGAGCTGAAGTAGTAGCCGTCCGGACGTATTGTTGAGTGTGCGGATAAGCGAGGAATTTGGTGCCTCCGGCTTCGTTCAAACCCAGAACGAACTTGTAAATGGACTGTGTGTCTGACATTGGGTTTTTTCTGTGCTGATTGATCTCAATTGAATATATATCTGTTTGGCGGCGGAGAATTTATTCTCTTGCTTAACGCCCTTCTCTGATATGTACGAGCTCGGAGGTTATATATAGATAGAAATCAGTCGCAAGGAGTGGATTGCCTGTGTGGCACGCCTAAGTGGCATGTGATCAAGGCTTCTGTTGCATAGAAAAGTCTAGTGGTTGATGATCAAAGCATGGTCTGTGTGACGTAGCTTTGTGTATAGCGTGGATTCGCGAGCCTCACACCTTGGTATGAGTCAAAAACGGGAGAAGGACCCAAGGAGTGCACGACGTTTCTTTCTAGCTAAGGTGGTGTCAGTGACCTACCAGCCCTAACATTATATATACTTTTCACCTGTGTGGTTGTTGGAATGCGAGGCACCTCGATTATAGGTCTGTAAGGACCGGGAAACGTGTGTTCAGGAATAATTAATCCTCAAAAGTAAGAGAGGACCGGCCTTGGAGGATCCATGGGATTGCTGTGTGCGGTCCTGGGACATTTGCTAGAGTGTCTCGAATCAGAGAGGAGCTTGCCCCTTGCCTTGACTCATGATGGAATCCAATTTCCAATACGAAATTGCGGATGTGATTGTATTACTAGTATGGTGACATAGTAGATGGTAGCTATGCCACCTAGGATTGATATTTATGATTGAATTTGCTTTTGAAACATATATGCACTAGTAATAATATCAAACACTTTTGTTTTATACGTATGAAGCATTTTTGGCCATTATAAGGTAAAAACTCTATCCTCCGGCTTGCGTTGCATTGTGTGATGGGACATGAGTCTTATAATGGCTTCATTTTATAAAAAGCATTGCGATGATTTAATCATTTATTTTATTTCATGCACTAGCACTCATTGGAGTAAACCCGTTCCGCGAAAGTGGCGTAGTCCTTTGATTTGCCTTATTATTGTTGTTAATAAGTTAAGTAGATTTCTCATACCAGTCCCATGACTGACTCGTAGTTTGTTTCACCTTGCAAACTCGGGTGCCCTCATTTTCACACGGGCAGCCTAGTTACAGGTATCCAGTGCACTTTTGGCTCATGGCGAGGCTTGACTACACCGTGTTGACTTTGACTCTTTCCGCCATTATTGTATCTGTATTATGATTCCGCCATTGGCGATGTGGACTGATATTTATTTTGTGTACTCTTTATGTATGATTCCGCCTCTGGCGATGATGACTGATTATGTATTATTATGCACTAAGTAGTATCCTGTACTGTGCTCTCTGATGTGTTGATATATATATATATGATTCTGCTGTCATATTGTGTAAATTATTCTATTTCTTGTTTATGCTATTATCTGTACTCTGCTAATGATGATTAATGTGTTATATTCCAATGATTATCCTTAACACCGTGGTACGGGGTTTTGGGATCGTCACAGCTGGTATCAGAGCTTTGGTTAACCTTAGTTCTGGAGTCTAACACATTAAACACTTCGTCAAAATAGAATCAGTAGTATTCTAAGGCGAGTAGCTCATTAGAGATAGGACTAGTAAGGTCCTAGAATGAGCTAAGCAGAATAGCAAAAACAATTTGATCAGTCCATCGTTGTCTTTCCTTAAGTTCTTCTGCTTTACCATACAATAAATTATCGTTTCTGTAGGCTGACTCTTTTCTTGCTTATACAGAATTTGAACAATGGCTACCCGAGCAGCCGCTGGTAGAGGAGGCCGTGCTGGCCGTGGCAGAGGACGTGGTGAAGTCCCAGCAGAAGATGGACCTTTAATACAACCCCCGACCACTCAACCCTTCGAGCTGGACCGCGTGGCAAAAAGATACAAGAACCTAGGAGGCAAAACCTTCTCGGGAACTGGCACAGTAATAGAGGCCCTTGCATGGCTGAAAACATGCGAGAAGGTACTAGAAGGCCTAAGGCTTGGAGATCAAGATAAAGCTATTATGGTGCCTGGCTTATGCAGGAAGAAGCCAAGCTATGGTGGGAATATCTCACCGCCAGGAATAGAGAAGCTGGTAGAACCTGGGACGGATTCAAAGAACTCTTCAAAGAGAAATATGTCCCAGAACAAGCCCTAGAGCGCATGCACGATGACTTCGCCAACCTCCAGCAGGGGGGATCTTTCGGTGTAGGATTATCTGAACAAATTTACACAATTGGCCCGCTATGCTCCGGAGCTTGTCGCCACTGCAAATACCAAGAATAAGAGGTTCATCCTCGGGCTGAAGCGATAGTACCATGATAGAGCAATGGCCCACATCAAGCTGGGATTTAATGAATTGGTGGAAATGACGTGTAACTACGAAGACCTGGACCAAAGGCACCTGGAGCAGGATCGCGCTAAAAGTCAAGCCGGAAACAAATGCAAGCCTGCTGCGAATCAAGGCGAGTCAAGACAAGCGGCATCCTCGAATTCACAGACCAGTAGGCCGCCAAAAGGAAACTGCTTTAACTGTGGCAAGGCGGGGCACTACTCAAATGTCTGCACAGCCCCGAAACGGCAGAGGACCAATTCTCAAGGTTCAAGCCAAGGCTCCAAGAACCCTCGCTCGTGCTTTAATTGTCGCAAGACAGATCATCTTGTTAGGGATTGTCCTTTGCTGAAGAAGGCCGCAGTAGCTCATGTCTATGACGGGTCGAACCCGCCGGCTGCTTCCGATGGAGCAGGTAAACCCGATGTTTTGGGAGGTACCCTTACAATTAAAGATATTCCTGTTTCTGTATTATTTGATACAGGTGCATCACGTAGCTTCATTTCTGGTAACACTGCTACTAAGTTAAAATTTAAAGTAAGGAGGCTTAAGGAACCAATTAGAGTTCAAAATCCGATAGGAGGCTCTCTTGTCCTCAGTTCATATTGCAGAGTGCCCATCTCCTATTCCTTCTACCAGTTTCCCATTAATTTAATCGTCATAAATTTCTCTGAATTTGACGTTATCCTTGGGTTAGAATGGTTAACGAAATACGAAGCCGAAGTTAGATGTGCCGAAAGAATCGTTAAAATTCGAACGAAGCTAGGACATATATTTATACCCTGTCATGGTTCGAATCCAAATAGAGAAGAATTTTGGTCTGCGTTAGATGTTGTCCCCACTTCCTTAGAAAAGATTCATGTTGTTAGAAACTATGCGGATGTGTTTGAAGAAGTTGAAAACTTACCTCCGTAAAGAGAAATAGAATTCAGAATCGATCTAATTCCTAATGCCAGACCAGTGGTTCATCCAATTAGAAGAATGACTCCAAAGGAAAAGGAAGAATTAGGCGATCAAACTCGTCAACTGCTATGGAAGGGTCTGATCAGACCTAGCTTTTCTAGTTGGGGTACAGCTGTAGTGTTTGTCCCAAAGTCAGACGGTACTCTTCGATTGTGTGTTGATTACCGAGACCTCAACAAACAGTCGCTCAAAAACAAATACCCATTACCCCGCATTGATGATCTGCTTGACCAATTAAATGGGGCGAGAGTATTTTCCAGAATGGACCTAGCTACAGGTTTCCATCAATTGAGAATTGCAGAAGAGTGTGTTCCTTTCACAGCTTTCAGAGGTCCAGACATATTTTATGAATGGTTAGTAATGCCATTCGACCTATGCAATGCTCCAGCATACTTCGTCGATCTAATGAATAGAGTGTTCAGGGGAGTTCTGAATAAATTTGTCCTCGTATTCATCGATGATATTTTAATCTACTCCAAATCAAAACCCGAGCATGAAAGACATTTAGAACAAGTATTGGAGATTCTGAGAAAGAACGTCTTCAAAGCCAAATTCTCTAAATGTGTCTTCTGGCAAGAAGAAGTGAAGTTCCTTGGCCATGTTGTGTCAAAGAAAGGGATTTCTGTAGATCCGAGCAAAATTACAGCAATTCAAGACTGGAAACAGCCTACCACACCCATAGAGGTTAGAAGTTTTATTTGGTTGGCTAGTTATTATCGGAAATTCGTTAAGGATTTCTCGAAGATATCTGGCCCGCTGACAAAGCTTACAAAGAAGCATGAGAAATTTAAATGGACCTCCGACTGTGAGGAAGCTTTCCAGGAATTGAAATCGAAACTGACAACTGCTCCAGTGTTAACCATTATCGATGGCAATCAGAATTTGACGGTTTGGACAGACGCTTCTATTAGAGGTCTTGGTGCAGTGTTAATGCAAAGAGGCCAAGTAGTCGCTTATGCAAGCCGCCAGCTAAAACCGCATGAGAAGAATTATGTAACTCATGATCTTGAGTTGCTAGCTATCGTTTTTGCTTTGAAAATCTGGAGGCATTACTTGCTGGGTGAGAAATTCGAACTATTTACTGATCATCAATCATTAAAGTATTTGTTCACCCAGAAAGATCTGAACTTGAGACAGCAGCGTTGGCTAGAATTTCTTGCAGCGTATGATCTAGATATTCTGTATACGCCAGGAAAGGCTAACGTAGTGGCTGATGCACTTAGTAGAAAGAATGAAATCATCGCTATCATAATTGTTACATCTTCGTTGATTGATAAGATTTCAGTCCTTCAAAAAGACGATGAGCTTATTCAGAGAATCAGTCAGAGGATCAAGGAGGGTGAAACTACAAGTTTCCGTATTGACGATAAGGGGGTTTTCAGATTAAATGGTAGGATTTGCATCCCAAATATCCTAGAGCTTCGAAGAGAGGTGCTAGATGAATGCCATAAATCCAAGCTTTGTATCCATCCCGGTGTGAGCAAAATGTATAATGATATCAAGCGCACCTTCTGGTGGAGGGCAATGAAGAGGGACATTTCTTTATATGTTAGCAGATGCCCTACTTGTAAATTAGTCAAGAGTGACCAACAAAAGATAGCAGGATTGTTGCAACCGTTGGAAGTCCCAGGTTGGAAATGGGAACAGATTTCCATGGATTTCATAGATGGTTTGCTCCGAACCAGGAAAGGTAATGACAGTGTTAGACCAAAAAGTGGTTCTAACACCCAAATTGATTAAAAGAAAAATGAAATGAAATCAAAAATAAGAATGAACACACAGGATTTATAGTGGTTCGGCGAAGAAATGCCTACGTCCACTTGTTTTTCACTATTCTCAATGATTCAGTTGCAAGTACAATCAAATATTCACTTGATTTCTCTCACAACTCACTTACAATCACTCAATTGTCTAAAAACAAATAATGAAAGAAGATTTGGATTTTCCGGGAGTGCTGGAATTTGGGTAATGAAGGTGGTTGAACTCTCCAAAATGTCAGAAAAAGATCCTTTTCTTTGTCTCCAGACGGGGTATTTATAAGTGTGAATTTGCTCAGAACCCGGTCCGGATCGGAGCCACGTGCCATCCATCCCATAAGCCTCGGGTTCGGATGAATTTCTATGTTGACAACGCATCAGAGTAATGGACGTTGTGGGCAGGAACTGGTCATAGCCGATCCGGATATCCAGGCGCTCATGCAGGGGAGTGATGTGGAAAATGGGTTCGGATCGGAAGAGTAGGCTCCAGGGGTTCGGATCGGTATCTCCGATCCGAACAGGATTAAGTGAGGACCAATTCTCTCTTCTTTTTATTCTGCTCCGCTCCGCTCCGACCTATCTCTGTAGCAATTGGGTGGCTTTCCGGTCCAACTGGAAGTAGATTCCCCTCCGACCCGAATAGTTGTGCTTCTTTAATTCCAAGAGTAATAGTTCACCGATCCAAACAACAAACTTTACCCTATCTGAACCGCTATCCTGCTCCGATCCGACCCGCTTCAGAGTTTTTCAAGTTCTTCAATATTTCATATCTTGACTTTGTGTTGCCCGGTTCACAAAGTGGGCTAACATTTTGCCCCCTCAAAGGATGCTTCTGTTGGAGACGGAGCATGCTTTGACTATCAATGCATAGCGCTCTTCGAGGTAATTTCTATTTTGTTTTTTCTTGCGTTTTTATCTTTTTCTTCAAATTTCAATTCAGTTTGTTGCTGAGCTAAAGGACTCGGTTCGGTTCGGATTCCGATCCGAACAGACCCTTTCTCCTTTCTATTTTCCACTGGACTATTGGGCCAAGCTTCGCTTCTGGCCTACCTATCCGATCCGAACGGGGGTTCTGCTATTGGGCTGCCGATCCGAATGGGGAGACGAATAGTCACACTCTTCTTCTATATAAATAATGCCTTCTTCCTCCTTTCATTTTCACCGTTTTACTGCTTGAGTTCTGCAAAACGAGAAAGAATTTTCTCCGTGAAACCTCGAAATTCTGCTTAATTCTCGAAGTAATCATACTGGTAGGTTATAAAACTTCGATCGATTCCTTCCTTAATCGTTTTCGAGTCGGATTCGTGAGCGATTAGGATAATTTAACTATGAAACTCGGATGACCTTACCGCCGTGACCCTCCCCCTCGCCATCATTGTCAATAGACTCGTCGCCGTCTTAAGGTTGGAATGAAGGGAACGAGGATCCGTAGTTGAACGCACCAGCAAGTAATTGCTTGGTTTTGACTTGAGGGACTGGCACGAGATTGGCCTTGGGGTCGGATAGGGAAGAAAGAGGGTGAAGGAGAAGAAGAAGATGATGGAGAATCGGTTCGGTTCGGAGAGGCATGGAAGTTGAAAAAATGAAGGGAAGAAGAAGGAAGTTCAGGAAATCGGATCGGGTCGGGGCACGCAAAAAAGAAAAAAGAAAAGAAAAGAAATTCAGGAGACCGGATCGGGTCGGAGAAAATATTTGAAAAAGGGAAGAAGGAGCTTACCAAATCGGATCGGGTCGGACCGTAAAATGACGGAGGAGAAGTATAACTACGTAATCCGATCCGAACCGTTAGGGGACTTTGCCTCCGATCCGATCCGTCTTTGATTCCTGAGTTTCAATGTAATATTCAAGCCCAATGCCACGCCCCCGATCCGATCCCAATGAATGGATCCGAACCGAACCGAAGCACAGTCTATCATAACGCATAAAAACTCGTCTAACTGGCCCCATCAACTTTTGGCATGATCTTCAATTTGATAGACAGTTAGGATAGTGCCTTGTGAACGTGACTGGACATCAAGAATTACTTCAACTCTTTATATCTTGCCAAACTTTTGCGTCGCACTTTTAAACATTTACTTTGCACTTTCCGTATACACTGTTCACACTTTAGTTTGCACACATGCACGGGGGGATACGGGCTAATTTGCTCTCATTTGTGCTATTGCTTCTTCAATAGTTCTATGACCATGAGACCCAGACGCTCTTCCAGACTAGCCGAGAGGAAAGAAGCCCCGGAAACCTCTAACAAAATCACTCTCGAGGACATATCTTCTCCGTCGGATCCAGAATGGGACAATGAGGGTCCAGACTACGGGGTTGGAAATCGGGAAAGCAACGAGGCGTCTTCAGAGAATGAAGTTTCTCTGGGTTTTGAGGAGGAAGGAGGGATTGGTGACGACCGAGCCCCCGATGAATTTGAATCGGCCGCTATATTGGAATCACCTCCAGATTCCGTTGAATCAACAATCGACAACGATCGACTTATCTGAATTTGCTTAAAGTACGGGATAATGAAAAGGGACACTCTAGTGCCTTCAAGCTCTGACCGTCCCCACAACCTTCCAGAAGGATATATGGCAGTCACTCGGTTGATGTGTATGGTCGGCGCTATCCCTCCGTTTTCTCCCTTCATCATTGACTTTCTAAGACAAATGCGGATTGCCCCCATGCAGCTGCATCCCAATTCTTATGCCTACTTGCACACTTTGTACATAGCATACCATGAGGTCTTAGGCATAGAGCTCACGTTTAATGACGTTCATTTCTTCTATAACTTCAAGCATCGGACTCGAGAGACTCCATCTTTCTGCTATTTTGAGTCTGTTCCTAAGAGGAAGATAATCTCGGCGCCATTCAGCAGTAAAGCTGGAGACTCCAGACTGGAATGGTTCTATGTGAAGCGACAGCCTGGATGTGCCAGGAGGTGGACGAAATCAAGTAAAGCACTGATTTTCTAAATCCGGGCTTTATACACTCGAGTTATCACCTTAACTTGTTTTCCTTTTTTTTTGCAGTCGACAATCCAAAACAAATATCAGATCAGGTGTTCTTTGACCGGATGCACCCACTTCTTAATGGCGATCAAAAATTCTTGACTATCGACGAAGTCCTTAAAGACGAATATCTTCACTTTCATGGGCTGTTATCCGTTTTTCGTAGCATTGGTCATGGGACGACTCCATACGCATATATTCCTCCAGTGGAGGTAGTCCCAGAGATAGGCGAAGGCTCAGGGGTTCCTACAGTGCCTCTTCAAACATCACCTTCTCCATCTTCTACTCAGGATGACGAATTGGCTAACCTGGCCGAAAAGCATCGTGAAGGATATATTGCCCCCGAGGAGGCTACTTCTCCAGAAAAGTTAACATCCTCCCAAGAGTCGCCACTTAATGCTTCCGAGGGGGATGTCCCTAGTACTGATGACCAAATATTTCAGGGTTTGGGGGATCTCCCCTTACCTGAAACTATATACACTTCAGAGGATTTTAGGAAGGATCCTTTAGTCTTCACCTCTTCTGAAGAGACCACTCCTGCTAAGGCCAAAGAGCCTGCCCGTACTAGTCTAGCTTAAGACTCGGGTTGGTTGGGGGGAAACACACCACTTAGGACACACTTTATACAACAACATTAGCATTCATTGCACCTCTTTCTCCGTGAATCCATTGATTCTAAATTTCGTTTGTATTATTGTGCAGGTACGATGTCTCGATCCTACTATGATATCAGGAAGCTTCGCCGCAGCATGTCTAATCCACCTCAGGATATCGAATATGATCGCCGTGATGAACGTGGTAGGGAGGAGAGAAGGCCTTATGATCCCTATCGTTCTCGACCCTCACGTTCTCGCTCTCTTGTTTGGTCGGATCAAGAGAAGTACAAAGGTTATCAAAGCCGTAGGGAAGAGGACAAACCACAATCTAAAGACTCCACTTCTTCCCATGAAAAGCGCAGTAGAGAGAAAAGTCCTCCAAAAGAAACCGGGTCTCGAAGTAAGCACAAGGTCCCTGCTACTAAACGACCTAGGACAGACAAAGAAACCACTGAATCCTCCTCACACAGGGACACCGAATTGACAATCCCCGCTCCTCCCCCACTAGATGCGGAAACTGCAATAAAGCGGGCATATTTGGAGGAGCAATTTCCCGAACACTACTTCAAGACTTTGACTTTTTTACCTGCATTTGAACCTATTTCTTCTAAGTGGGCAGATGAGGCCAAAGCGAAGATAGATGCGGTGGAAAAACAGTATTCTGAGATGTTTAAATATTCACGCAACCTTTCCAGAATCATCCGCACTCTAATCCCAAATACCGACTCAATGCAAAAGACCGCGGAGGAGGATGCCAAGGCTTTAAAAGCTCTAGGAAAAGATTTGGAAGACACTCAAGCTCAGCTAGCTGTCACTCAAAGGGATGCTTCTAACTTCAAACAACAATTTGAGGACATGCAAAAACGTTATCATGACTTGCTTGAATCTCACACTCAAGAGCGTTCTGAGTTAAAAAAGCAAGCTGACGAGGCTAAGTCAGAAGCTGCTAAGACACGCCTTGCTTATGCTGACCTCGAACGGAAAAATGCCGAGTTAGCAAAGAGGAGTGCTGAATTAGAAAAGAAGAATGCTGACTTGGCTTCAAAGCTATTGGAGGCAGAGAACAGAGCTGCCCTGGCTGAGGGCAATGTGGAGTGTGCTATCAAATATGCGGAGGAAGCCCGCAAAGAACTGTCAGAGGCGGAGGCTGATATTCAGGGTTTCGGCGAATTAATGATTGAATTCTTCGCACATATCATCTGTCGCCAAAACATTTCTTGGATCGAGGATTACCCATCCACTCTAGTTCAAGTATGGAATCAGATCGTCGAGTGGGAAAAAGAGGAACTTAAGGTCGATTCCATCGATGAAGATAAGCTAATGGAGAAATACTTGAGGGATGATGAGCCGGAGCGCCTAGCTGAAGGGCGCCGCCTCATTGCTGAGGCCATGAAAGAAGAGAGACGGAAGTCTAAACAGAAGAATGTTCTCGAAGCTGGTTCCTCTTCTTCTGCCCTGCGACTTCTGAAGTAGAGGGGTATGATCCTGAAAATACGAGAATTCCCCAAACAAGTCTGCTATCCCCTATTCCTGAAACAACATCAGAAGTAGTAGTCACTCCTGCCGAGAAGTCTTCGGAAGGTATCCCTACCTTTTCTCCTCAGTTTGTCAAGGTTATTTCTACCTTTTGCCACGTGATTGAGCAATCGATGAAAAACCCATTGTTTTCGCCTGAGTTGATAACTGTTGCTTCTCATTCTGTAGGTATTGAGCCATCCGGAAAGACAGATGTGACTCAGGGAGCCACCGCTGGGATAGAGCCTACAGAAAAGGCAAAAGGAGGGGAGGACAAGGCTGCTCCTATAGACTTGGGAGAAAGAAGTGAGCCGACCAAGGCCGACACTCCCCATGATGAAGAAATTATAGCAGCTTTAAAGGATGATGGCGGTGACGGAGGTCATGAAGAGGAACCAGAAGTTGCAATAGTCGGGGAGTCAAAAAATGCTGATGATGTTACTTTGGCTGCAATGAAAGCTGATCAAGACAAACGCTTGCAATTAAAAGTCGAAGAACTAGACCCTGAAGCCCTCAAGCCCCTCGCAGTTGTGGATGCGGGATCAAGGTTAGTTGTTAAGCTCTCAACTAGATCTATTACAGAGGAACTCGCTAAAAAATCTTCTCTTGATTCCAGCGCTCCGCCCTCTCGGAAGAAATCAACCGGTTCCAGCACCGCATCTTCAGGAAAGAAGAAATCTAAACGAATCTTGACAGAGGCTGAGAAAGAAGCCAAGGATGCGGAGAAAACCGCCAAGAAGTCCAAGGCTCACTCGAAACCTAAATAGTGGATTGCCTTGTATCGTTTTAGCATTTAGTGAACCAACAATTGCTGCTACAAGAGTGGCTCCTGCGCTTTCTTTTTTAGCTACTTTCCTGTACAAATTCATTTATTTGTAAATAAAAAATAACTCATTTTCTGCAATGTCTGATTGTTAGTAGTTCTGCACTTATATAAAAAAGCATGTCTTACTATAGTTATGAAATGAAGTCACGGAGGGAGGAAATATGCGTATACATATATGCCCCCAGTCAATTCCCACAAATTATTAATGCTTAATCAAGCAATCTGAATGCCCCCGATTTTCTGACGGGATAGCATTTCCTGTGTCGTCAGTGCCTGTCGTTTTTTCTGGCATTTCTTTTATACTCTCTCTCTCTCTCTCTGGAGAGTTAGAGTTCGAGCTCAGCAATCTATTCATTCCCCGGTCTTTCAGCGGGGAAAGATTTCTTTCTCAGCGCTCAGTCGGAGACGCTTTTATACTCTCTCTCTCTAGAGAGTTAGAGTTAGGGGAAGAATTTCTTTTTTCAGCGCTCAGTCGGAAACGCTTTTATACTCTCTCTCTCTCTCTCTCTCTCTGGAGAGTTAGAGTTAAGAATGTCGTTTTCTCATTCTTTTATGTCTTGTCGCACAAATAGTCGCTGTGCTTTTTCTTATGTTTAAACTGTCTTCAACCTTTTCAGGTTTTGAATCATCCTGTATTCCATAATCACAACAGAATAATTGATGAATGTATATATGTAATGCATAAAAGTAAATAACACACAATATTTTTATAGTGGTTCGGCTAAGTCGTAGCCTACATCCACTTTATAGTCCTTTATTCATATCGTCAGATTTTCCCAAGGCAAGTCGTGCCTTATTACAGAGTTCATAAGAAAAATAACAAAGAGTACACCATTTCTAATCCAAATATCGCATTAAGTGTTGGGAATTCCATGCTATAGGGACTTCTTTGCCATCTACGGTCGTTAACTTGAAGGTTCCTTTTTCAAGTTTCCGTTGGATGACAAAGGGTCCTTCCCACTTTGGACCGAGGTGAGGAAGGGATGGAAAGACTCTCTTTAGCACCAAATCTCCTGGTTCAAAAGTCCCGAGGCAAACTTTTTTGTCGTAATAGCGTGCCATCTGACGTCGATGTCTTGCCGCACGCAAATCTGCTTCGTCCCTTTTTTCTTCGACTTCATCAAGAGACTCAAGTACGAGCGCCCGATTCGTCACCGGGTCATAATATGTCACCCTATGGGAAGGAACTTTCAGTTCAACTGGAATTACTGCTTCTGAGCCAAAGGAGAGAGAGAAAGGGGTGTGACCGGTGGCCGTCTTAAATGTTGTTCGATATGCCCACAAAGCTAGGGGCAATTCGTCAACCCATTTTGCCTTTGCACGCTCTAACCGTTTCTTGAGGATGGATTTTATCACTTTGTTTATTGCCTCTACTTGCCCGTTCGACTGCGGATAGGCAACTGCAGTATATTGCTTGTCAATCTTATACTTATGGCAGAAATTTCTGAATTCAGTACTATCAAATTGGGTTCCGTTGTCAGTTATAATCGTCCTTGGGATCCCGAATCGGCATATAATATTTCTGACCACGAAACTTATCACCTTTCTTGCCGTGATCTTGGTCAAGGGCTCAGCTTCCACCCACTTCGTAAAATAGTCCACGGCCACTATTGCATATTTCGCTCCTCCTTTAGCAATCGGTAGAACTCCAATGATATCAATTCCCCACGTGGCAAATGGCCAAGGACTCACCATTGATTTAAGTTGGGTCGACGGTGCTCTGGGGATTTTGGTGAATCTCCGGCACTTATCGCAGCGTCGTGAATAATCAGCTGCATCTTTATTAATTGTAGGCCAGAAGTATCCATATCGCAATATCTTTTTTGCTAAAGTCTGACCTCCTGTATGATCTCCACACTCACCTTCGTGCACTTCTCTTAGTACACGTTTGATGTCGTTGTGTGCAATACATCGTAACAGGGGCATAGAAAATCCTTGCCTATAAAGACTATCATCTTGCATGACATATCTGGTAGCCTTGCGAACTATAGCCCTTTTCTCACTCTTCTTTGATGGGAGTGTTCCATTCTTAAGGAAGTTCTTAATTGGGGTCATCCACGACTCCTTTTCCGGTTCCGTTTCGAAAGCGAACTCAACTTCCATTGACTCAAAGCTTGGCGATTCCAACGTTTCAATTGGAATTATTTCAGTCTCTTCTGGATTGTCGGAACTAGCCAGCTTTGCCAGCCTATCCGCCTTCTGGTTTTCAGCTCTTGGGATATGTGTTATGTTGTACCGCTCCAAGCTACTCAATAGCTCTCTCACTTTCCTGAGGTAGGCGATAAGTCGAGGTCCCCGAGCCACAAATTCCTCTCGCACTTAGCAAACAACGATTTTAGAGTCACAGAATATGTCCAATGTTTTTATTCCGAGGTCTTTAGCAAGCTTCAGCCCGGCAATCAGGGCTTCATATTCAGAGTCATTGTTAGTCGCCGAAAATTCTAATCGTAGAGCGTAATATAACGACCGTCCTTCGGGGGTGACTAAGACGATTCCAGCTCCGGACCTTCGGTCGTTCTTGGCTCCATCTGTGTATAGTTTCCACGGATCTATCTTCAACTCATCCTCGGACCTAACCACTTTGTCACCGATTACTTCCTCCTCTGGGATGGTGAACTCCGCTATAAAGTCCGCCAGAGCTTGCCCCCTGACCGACTTTCGTGGTTGAAAATTTAAATCAAATTGGCTTAATTATATATTCCATTTGATCAACCTTCCCGATGCTTCGGGTCTCTGCAATACCTGCCTCAAGGGCTGGTCGGTGTATATGGTTATTGGATGAGCTTGGAAATAGTGACGAAGTTTTCGGGATGCGATTAGGAGGCTATAAGCGAGCTTCTCAATTTTTGGGTAGTTGCGCTCTACCGCTGCTAATTTCTTGCTTACATAATACACTGGCCTTTGTACTTTGTCTTCTTCTCGAACCAGGGCTGTGCTAACGGCGTGAGCCGAGACTGCCAAGTAAACAAACAATTCTTCGTGATCCACTGGCTTTGACAAAATCGGCGGTTTCTCTAGCAGTTCCAATAAATTTCGAAAGGCCTCAACACAGTCTGGAGTCCACTCAAAATTCTTCTTTTCTCTTTTAATCAAATCAAAAAACGGAACGCATTTGTCTGTGGCTTTGGAGATGAATCTACTCAGCGCCGCTACTTTCCCTGCAAGACTTTGGACGTCTTTAATTCTCCTCGGCTCTTCAATGTTTCTAATCGCTGCTATCTGGCTAGGATTGATTTCAATTCCTCGGGAGCTCACAATGAAGCCAAGGAACTTTCCCGATGCCACTCCAAATGAGCATTTCAGAGGATTTAATTTCATCCGATACTTTCGCAGGATACCAAACATTTCCGCCATGTCTTGCGTATGGCTGGAGGACCGTTTCGATTTGACAAGCATATCATCCACATAAACTTCCATAGTCTTTTCTATTTGATTATAAAACATTCTGTTCACCAAGCGCTGATAAGTGACTCCGGCGTTTTTCAATCCGAATGGCATTACGACATAACAATATAATCCCAAATTCGTAATGAAGCTCGTATGTTCTTGGTCTGGCACGTGCATAGGAATTTGGTTGTACCCAGAATATGCGTCCATGAAAGAGAGAAGTTCATGACCTGCTGTCGAATCTACAAGCTGGTCAATCCTGGGAAGTGGGAAACTATCTTTTGGGCAAGCTTTGTTCAAATCTGAAAAATCAATGCAAGTCCGCCACTTTCCATTCGGCTTCTTTACCAAGACGGGATTCGATATCCAGTCGGGATATGTCGAATCTCGAATAAATCCGTTCTGCTTCAGCTTCTCCACTTCCTCTTTGAGAGCAGCCGACCTCTCTGGGCCCAGCATACGTCTCTTTTGCTTCACAGGCGGATGCTTCGGGTTTACATTTAATTTGTGATTTATAATGGATGGCGATATCCCACACATGTTAGCGTGGGTCCAGGCAAACACGTCCAAGTTCGCCTTCAAAAAGTCCGTTAGTTCTTTGGCCTGACGTGGATCCAATTGAGACCCAATCTTCAAGACTCTTGTCGGATCAGCATCATCAATGGGAACTTCCACTGTCGCTTCATTAGGAGTTGCATTTTTAGTCTCTGGTTCCTCGTCTTTTCTGGGATCCAGGTCTTCAGGCGTTCCTTTAAGCAACTCCTTCGTGGCCGATTTCTCTAATTGCTACGCCGAGCCCCCCTTTGGGGGAGGGGAGGCATCTTTACTCTCGATGTTAAGTCCTTTCATCAACATCTTTAGTTTGGCCACATAGCAGGCCCGTCCGGAAACTTGATCCACTCTCATTACTCCGGTTCCGGCTTCGGTTGGGAACTTAAGCAATAAACACCAGGGGGCGACACAAACTCTGAATTCAGCAAGGACAGGCCTCCCCAAAAATGCATTATAAGGAGAATCTACGTCCAATACTACGAACTGAAGCATCCGCACTCTTCTGCGTTCTCCTTGCCCCAAGGTCACAGGCAATTCTATGTATCCCATGGGAGCTGTTGACGCCCCGTTGAAGCCTCTGATCCATCCTTCACATGGCTTCAAATCTTCAGATTCCAGCTTCATCTGATCAAATGACTTTTTAGACAAAATATTGACGGAACTTCCGTTGTCTACTAATACCTTATGAACCAAGGCCGGCCCAATGGTGGTAGTAATAACCAACGGATCATCAGTGGGTGATTGGATCCCAGTATTATCTCTGCTGCGGAACACCACGTCGTCAAACATGGTCTTCTGTTGTTTTATGGGGGTGATATCTTCCAAATCATCACCTTCATTCACATCTATATGCTTGGCAGCATTTACATATTGATCCATTGATCTGAAACTTCGGATTGCCGGGTGAGGTCCGCCCACTATGGAGTTGATAACAATTCCTTTACCTTTCTGCTGCGTTGTAGGCTTGGGAGCAGGTAGAATCTGTTTTGGAGCCTACTCTCCTTGCCCCCTGTCCCTCGGGGCAACCTTGTATTCATCCAACTTCCCTTCATGCAGCAGCTTCTCAATCACATCTCTCAAATGCCGACATTCATTGGTTGAATGCCCATGAGTTCCATGAAACAAACAAAACTTCCCTGTCGCCATCTCTTTCTCGGTCGAATCACAAGGTGGCGGTCTTTTATACTGCAAAACGTTGTACGTATCCAGGTAAATATTTTCCAAGGTGTCGTTCAATGGTGTATAATTCTCATAGGTCTGGAATCGGGGTCTTTTGTTAGGATCACTTCCCCTATTTCTTTTTCTTCTGTTTCCGTTCGCATTATGGTTATTGTTGTTGCCCCCGTTTCCAGCATTGTTGTTTCCACCCTTGTTTCCCACATTTACTTCAACCTTGCCGGAACTTTCCCAGACTGCTTCACGGCGACGTTACTCTGCACATTTTCTTTTGAAGCCGCCTCAGACTTTCTCTTTCGGTTTGCCCTGGCCTCCTCTCGCCTTAAATAAATATCGGTTTTTTCATAGAATATCTCCCTTGTGGAGGGTGTCTTCCCAGAAAGGTAATCCCCGAACTCAGATTCAGGATCGACTCCTTCCTTTAATGCCATCAGAATGGTGGGCTCATGCGGGTCACTAACTTCAGTCACAGCTAAGTTAAAACGGTCAAGATATGCCCTCAAAGACTCTCCTGGTGCCTGCTTGATTCTTGATAATTCAATAATACTTTTGGACTTTCGGGCATGGAGTCGGAACTGATTCATAAAACGTTCGCTCAGCTCCTTGTAATTCGAAATCGAACGAGGGGGAAGTCGGGTAAACCAGAACAGCGCCACATCTTCTAAATAGATTGGGAATGCTTTACACTTCACTTCATCAGGGGCAGCAGCAACATTAATGAGCCACGAGTATCGCATCAAATGCTGCCCCGGATCAGTTCTCCCGTTGTACTTGTCCATCTATGGCAGGTTAAAACACCGGGGAAACTGGAAGTCGAGGATATCATCGGTGAAAGGAGTATGGCTTCGCTCAATGCCATAATCTTCATTTGTATAGTTCCGGCTCTCGGACATGATCTGGCGCACCATTGCCTGTACATCAGCATTGGTTAGGGGCTGCTCAGGTTCCATGTCCCTAGTATCCGGGTTCCTTCTGGGCTCTTGTTCAGGAGATGCCCTTCTTCTTCGAGCTGCTTCTGGTCTATTCCGTTCCCTACGCTCCCGGTCGATCTCGGGAGGAAGGGACTGGAGCCTTTGCCCCCGAGTGGGGTCATTGTTTCCTAGTGCTCGTGCAATATCCTCTCGAGACCCCAAAGATCCGAATGTCAGCTGCTCCACATTCTGAGGTCGTTCGAGCGGCCTTCGTTCACGGGGCCGCTCTTCCTCGGAAGAAGAAGACTGATCCACTGGTGTGTGACGAACCGGTGATGGAGTTCTCTATCGACGGAGTTCGCTAATCTCCCTGCTCATGAGCCTCATATTTTCCTGCATCATGAGATTAGTGCGCTCGTGTACTTTCATAGCCTCCCTAGTACTCTCGAGCATGTCAAGTAAGTGCGAGAAATCTCCTTGAGTAATGGGCGCAGATGGATTAACCTGATCACTAACCCTGGTGGCTGGAATCGGAGCATTTGTAGGGACTCGAGTAGAGGTTCCAACATCACCAAGAGTCGGATCGGATCGGAGATGGGAGATCGGGTCGGTTCGGAGCAGGGGAGTCTGATCGGGTCGGTACATGGCAAGCTGCTCGGGTCGGTTCAGATTGGGGGAATGCACTGCTTCAGAATCTCCTACCTGGATCGGATCAGAGCTCTCCCCCTAAAGGCGGTTTGGGTTTCCTGCATCGGTTCGTCCTGCTGCTGAACTCTGCCCACGAGACCTTGTCACAACCGTATTTTGCTGATCTTCGCCAGCTCCATTTCCTCGAACAGATTGAATTTCTTTGCCTTTTCCTTTGGCCATGGTTCTTCGACAATCACTTCAACAAATATCCAAGGGCGTTGAAACTTAAGGATTAACTTCTTTGAACTCAACGGTCCAAAAAGTAGAATGATAATCCCGGAAAACAAAGAATTCAGATGACTTCTCAGTGAAAGCACCAAAATGTTAGACCAAAAAGTGGTTCTAACACCCAAATTGATTAAAAGAAAAATGAAATGAAATCAAAAATAAGAATGAACACACAGGATTTATAGTGGTTCGGCGAAGAAATGCCTACGTCCACTTGTTTTTCACTATTCTCAATGATTCAGTTGCAAGTACAATGAAATATTCACTTGATTTCTCTCACAACTCACTTACAATCACTCAATTGTCTAAAAACAAATAATGAAAGAAGATTTGGATTTTCCGGGAGTGCTGGAATTCGGGTAATGAAGGTGGTTGAACTCTCCAAAATGTCAGAAAAAGATCCTTTTCTTTGTCTCTAAACGGAGTATTTATAGGTGTGAATTTGCTCAGAACCCGGTCCGGATCGGAGCCACGTGTCATCCATCGCATAAGCCTCGGGTTTGGATGGATTTCTATGTTGACAACGCATCAGAGTAATGGACGTTGTGGGCAGGAACTGGTCATAGCCGATCTAGATATCCAGGCGCTCATGCAGGGGAGTGATGTGGAAAATGGGTTCGATCGGAAGAGTAGGCTCCAGGGGTTCGGATCGGTATCTCCGATCCGAACAGGATTAAGTGAGGACCAATTCTCTCTTCTTTTTATTCTACTCCACTCCGCTCCGACCTATCTCTGTAGCAATTGGGTGGCTTTCCGATCCGACTGGAAGTAGATTCCCCTCCGACATGAATAGCTGTGCTTCTTGAATTCCAAGAGTAATAGTTCACCGATCCGAACAGCAAACTTTACCCTATCCGAACCGCTATCCTGCTCCGATCCGACCCGCTTCAGAGTTTTTCAAGTTCTTCAATATTTCATATCTTGACTTTGTGTTGCCCAGTTCACAAAGTGGGCTAACAGACAGTATTTCGGTAATCGTAGATCGCTTCACGAAGACTGCCCATTTTATACCCGTCAGATCCAATGGAACCGCTCAAAGTCTAGCACAGATATATTTCAAAGAAATCGTTAAACTGCATGGAATTCCCATCAGCATAGTCAGTGATAGAGACCCGATTTTTGTTAGCAAATTCTGGGAGACATTCCAAACAGAATTGGGAACGAGACTGAATATGAGCACCGCTTATCACCCTCAAACAGATGGCCAAACTGAGCGGGTGAATAGAATTCTAGAAGATTTATTGCGGGCTTGTATAATTGATTTTGGTGGGTCATGGGAAGATCACTTGCATTTGGCAGAATTATCATATAACAATAGCTACCAAGCAAGTTTGAGAATGTCGCCATTGGAAGCATTATACGGCAGACCGTGCAGATCTCCAGCATGTTGGGTAGAACCTGGCAACAGACTTGTCTTAGGACCCGATATGATTCGAGAAGCATCTGATAAAGTCGATTTCATCAAGAAGCGATTGAAAACCGCACAAAGCCGACAGAAAAGTTATGCAGATTCCAGAAGAAGAGATTTGACATTTGCTGTTGGTGATCATGTTTATTTGAAAGTATCTCCGATGAGAGGAGTGATCCAATTCGGTAAAACTGGGAAGTTAGCACCCAGGTTTGTTGGTCCCTTTCCTATACTCGAACGAATTGGAACTCTTTCTTATAGGGTTCAATTACCTGATTGGTTGCCGGGAGTACATAATATGTTTCACATATCTCAACTTAGAAGACATGTGCATGATCCGAATCTTGTTGTAGAAGAAGCAGCGCAATAGGATATAGACATAACTCCAGAATTAGCAGTCAGAAGAGAGCCATTAAAAATTGTTGGCAAAGAAACTAGAGAACTAAGAAGCAAAAAGGTTCATTTAGTTAAAGTGCAGTGGAGTAGTGATCCTAGAGATTGTACTTGGGAGACTGAGGAAAGCATTAAGCTAGCGTCCCCAAATGCAGAGTGGACATCTCTGACTAACTCCAGTGCAAGGTACCTTCACAATACTTTGCATTTACATTTTGTTTCCTACTTTACTGTTGTTTCCTTTTCGGGGATGAAAAGTTTTAAGTGGGGTAGATTGTAACAACCCGGAAAATACGAGCCAATTTAAAAATTTTAAATTGGTTATTTCAATGGGATTTGAACAATTGAAATAGAATAATTCAATAAAATAATGAATTAGAAATAGTGTGGCAGTTTGAAAATTTGAAATCAAACTTTGACTGACTGTGCCGGATGGAAAATATAACGGATTTTAGTGAAACCAAAAATATTTAAATCTGTTTACGAATATGTTTCTAACGAATCTGAAAAATCGAAGTTTCATAGCGGGAATCAAAAGTTATGGCCAAATGAATTTTCAGAAAGGTCGCTATATAGAATATATAGCCCTTGAAAATATATATTTTGCAAACGACCTCGGAATTCGACGAAACCACTTTTGTTGGGTCCGGGATGTCAAACTATTGCTAGATTTCAAATTTTATAATTTTTGAAGCTAGTATGTGAGCGTGGCAAAAGAAAATGTGTTTGGTCAATTTTTGTTAAATTGGATCGACCAGAAAATGGCCATTTTTCAAATGATCTCAGAATTCGACGAAACTAGTTTTGTTGGGACCGTAGCGTCAAAACATAGCTCGATTTATTTTTCTGGAATTTTTCGAATCAGTTTGTGGCCCTGGCAAATTGAAATGTACGTTCAAAATTGAATATTAAATGTTTTATACTTTAATTTGAAAAATAACTGACTGTAACAGTCGAATTAGCCAACGAAACATATCCCATTGTGTCCGGGATGGGGGTATTTAGCTAAGGGCGACAGTCGTTGGGTTTGAAAAGGAGTTCATTTGAAAAAACACTATTTAAAAATTTATTAAAACCATGGGCCAATCAAAATTAGCCATTCATTATTTTAGAAAGAAAAAAACCCTCGTACCCCCCCCATCGACGAACGACGGAAACCCCTTCAGAGCTTCCAGGCCCGATCACCGCCGCCTCGGCCATCTCCAGCCTCCGCCACCTACCTCCGTCGACGCGCCTCCTCCTCCTCTTCAAATCTGACCCAACCACCACCCCCTCGTCGCCCTTATCGCCTGAATCGTCGACCCAAAGTCGACGACTTCCCAGCGCCGCCACGATCACCAGAGACCACCGAACCGCCTCAAACCACCCTGCGCCGACTCCCCTCTCCTCCCTCTTCCACGTCACACCCTCCGATCGTCACCACATCGCTTGGATTTCGCGAAAAATTCAAACCCTTGTTTGAAACAATGATAAAGGTGAGTCCTTTTTGATGTTTGAACTTTGAAAAATCATATCTTTATGGTGTGTTGACGAAATTCGATGAAACAGGAAACATCGGGACCGCAAGGAGGCTCTCTACATTCTAGAAGAGACCGCGGATTTTTCTGGGCCATCTACGATTTTTAGCACTCCAAAAACAAATGTGAGATATCTAAATTAAATGAAATTGAATAGAAAATGTCATGTATAAATTATATAAACGAAATATAATTTATATGCGTGTTGTATACCACATATACATGCGTAGTATAAGTTGTATGAGCGAAGTATGAATTATACATGCATTGTTTAAATGATATATGTGTTGAAATGCAAGTGAAATATAGAAATTATAAATAATATATATATACATATATATACTCCCCTCGTCCACAAACCATGGACGATATTTATTGTTGTGAATTGGTGTGAAAAATTGGGTGAAAAATTCAAATGGTTGAATAATTGTTTGTGGTTGATATTGTTTGGTTGTGGTTGAAAAATACTCATTGGTGATTGAAACAAATTGGAAATAATTGTGGAAATGAAATAAAACATGCCGCCTACGTGCGAATTAGATGCATGAATCCCCATTGTCAAAAACCGCGAGGTTTTAAGGTAGAGCGAGGAGCCGTACTAGGGACGGTGCCGGTTTTAACTACCCTGCCATTATGCTGCCGAAATTTTGAATAAAATCTATGTGTTAGAATTATTTTCATATGTTGAAATTATCTTCATGTATTGAAACTAAAGTCATGTGTTAAAACTATCCATGTGTGGAAATGTTCATGTGTTGAGAAGTGAAGTGTGAAAATTAAATTCATGTGTGAATGAATAAAATGTTTAAACATTAAAATCACATTTTTATAATATATATGAAGTATGTAAAATATTCGCCTTATATATAAATAATTTCAACAATAAAAATTTCATCTTTCTTATATGAACAAACTATATAAACTATCCATGTGTGGAAATGCTCATGTGTTGAGAAGAGTGTGTGTTGGAAAAATTCATGTGTCGAATAAAAAGTTGAACAATAAAAATTACATTTTTATTGAAACTATGAAGTGTTAAAAACATTCATTTGTTGAATAAATATTTTAGATGATGAAAATACTATTTTCATCATATATGTGATTTGCTAAAGATATACCAGTGTTGAAATAAATAGTTGTGAAGTGAACATTATTTTTAACATGTAAAGGAACTAAATAAAATAGTCATGAGTTGAAATATATTTTAGTTCGCCAAAAATATCATTTTTATTGAAATGTGAAGTGTTGAAAATAACCACTTGCTCAAATAAATATGCATGAGTTGAAATATTCATTAATTAGCTAATGATGTGATTTTTGCTTATGTATGCAACATTAGAATGGATGGTGACTTTAAACCAAAGTGAACCGAAAATGAAATTGAATAGAAAAGGATAACTGATGAAAATTGCATATATGTACATGCATATTTATTGAAAAGGTTATAGCAAAGAGGCTAGAGAAGAGGAATAAAATTATGTGCCCGACAAATAGGTACATGTTTACTGTTTTGTTTGAGTGATGATTTTATGAGCCTATTGGCTAGCCGCTTGGCTTTTTCTTTTTCTTTTTGACATGAGACGCCCGTGTGGCTATTTGGGAATTTTCCCAGCCCCTCCCGTACAAAGGAGGTTATGGCGAAATTTTCCAAAATTTAAAGGCGTTAGTGAAATATTTGAAGTGAAAACGATATTGAAATCGTCGAATGAACTATATTTATATTTATATATATATATAATTAAATTAAAACGAATCATGGCCGTGCAGTTCGTATTTTGAAACCGTGATTTCAAATGACTAGTGCGGGAAATCCGACCGTTGGATTTTCCCGTAACCGCAACCGTTGGGTTCGCCTTGGAAATATCTTTCCAACGGCACCAACTTTGTGAAGATCCGACGGTTGGATTGTCTGGAATGTTTAATTCAAATCTGAAGAAAAACAGCGCCAGAATCAATTATATTTATATATAAATATAAATATAAATAAATTAAATCGAATAACGACGCTGTAATTCGTATTTTGAAATCGTGATTTCAAACGACTAGTGTGGGAGATCCGACCGTCGGATTTTCCCAAAACTAGACCCGTTGGATTCGTTTTGAAATGATCTTTCTAATGATATAAAATTTGTGAAGATCCAACGGTTAGATTTTCAGATATGTGTAAAACAAATTTAGTGAAAAACAGAGCTAGTGCTTCGGCACGACCTGAAATGTTGTTTAATTGAATATGGCCGTTTTTAAATAAATAAAAATGGCGATATATCGTTGAAAATATTATTGACGA
The DNA here is from genome assembly GCA_030737875.1 of Allium sativum. NCBI lineage: Eukaryota > Viridiplantae > Streptophyta > Magnoliopsida > Asparagales > Amaryllidaceae > Allium > Allium sativum. The sequence goes on along the minus strand of CM060926.1, from coordinate 156,585,654 downwards.
TATAGAATGGAAATAAACCGATTTTACTTGGTTTGCTTGATATGTGATGGTTGAATGCATTTAACATGAAAACTATACAAAGGAACTGAAATGTGAATGTTGAGTGATTTAACCATGTGATGAATTGATTTGAAAATCTAAATATACGTGGATTTTATGAAAAGGCCGAGTTTATTCTCATTTCAAATAATCGACCGACGATGTGAAGTCGAAGAGTTGAAGACGGTTGAAGACCGACGGTCTTCACATCGGATGGATGGGCGCTATTGATGCTCATGATTGGAGTAGCTACCATGAAGGAGCTGAAGTAGTAGCCGTCCGAACGTATTGTTGATTGTGCGGATAAGCGAGGAATTTGGTGCCTCCGGCTTCGTTCAAACCCAGAACGAACTTGTAAATGGACTATGTGTCTGACATTGGATTTTGTTCTTTGCTGATTGATCTCTATTGAATATATATCTGTTTGGCGGTGGAGAATTTATTCTCTTGCTTAACGCCCTTCTCTGAGACGTACGAGCTCGGAGGTTATATATAGATAGAAATCAGTCGCATGGAGTGGATTGCCTATGTGGCACGCCTAAGTGGCATGTGATCAAGGCTTCTGTTGCAAAGCAAAGTCTTGTGGTTGATGATCAAAGCATGGTCTGTGTGACGTAGCTTTGTGTATAGCGTGGATTCGCGAGCCTCACACCTCGGTATGAGGCAAAAATGAGAGAAGGACCCAAGGAGTGCACGACGTTTCTTTCTAGCTAAGGTGGTGTCAGTGACCTACCAGCCCTGACATTATATATACTTTTCACCTGTGTGGTTGTTGGAATGCAAGGCACCTCGATTATAAGTCTGCAAGGACCAGGAAACGTGTGTTCAGGAATAATTAATCCTCAAAAGTAAGAGAGGACCGGCCTTGGAGGATCCATGGGATTGCTGTGTGCGGTCCTGGGACATTTGCTAGAGTGTCTCGAATCGGAGAGGAGCTTGCCCCTTGCCTCGATTCATGATGGAATCCAATTTCCAATACGAAATTGCGGATGTGATTGTATTACTAGTATGGTGACATAGTAGATGGTAGCTATGCCGCCTAGGATTGATATTTATGATTGAATTTGCTTTTGAAACATATATGCACTAGTAATAATATCAAACACTTTCGTTTTATAAGTATGAAGCATTTTTGGCCATTATAAGGTAAAAACTCTATCCTCCGGCTTGCGTTGCATTGTGTGATGGGACCTGAGTCTTATAATGGCTTCATTTTATAAAAAGCATTGCGATGATTTAATCATTTACTTTATTTCATGCACTGAGTAAACCCTTTCCGCGAAAGTGGCATGGTCCTTTGATTTGCCTTATTATTGTTGTTAATAAGTTAAGTAGATTTCTCATACCAGTTCCATGATTGACTCGTAGTTTGTTTCACCTTGCAAACTCGGATGCCCTCATTTTCACACGGACAGCTTAGTTACAGGTATCCAGTGCACTTTTGGCTCATGGCGAGGCTTGACTACACCGTGCTGACTTTGAATCTTTCCGACATTATTGTATCTGTATTATGATTCCGCCATTGGCGATGTAGACTGATATTTATTTTGTGTACTCTTTATGTATGATTCTGCCTCTGGCGATGATGATTGATTATGTATTATTATGCACTAAGTTGTATCCTGTACAGTGCTCTCTGATGTGTTGATATATATATATGATTCCGCAGTCACATTGTGTAAATTATTCTATTTCTTGTTTATGCTTTTATCTGTACTCTGCTAATGATGATTAATGTATTATATTCCAATGATTATCCTTAACACCGTGGTACGGGGTTTTGGGATCGTCACAGCACACCTAACTAAAGTATAAAGTATTAGTTAAATTAAATTTATGTTATGATATGATTGTATTTATTGTTGTTTAATAGTTAAAATTGCATATTTCTGTTAACTAGCATCGATAGTGTAATTTAATTTGACTATTAGTTTAAATTTTACAGTTATGTTGAAATTTGACATTTTATTTCTAGTTTAAAACCCATCATTTGATAACTAGTAAATTTTACGGTACTAAACTGTTTGTATGTAATGATGTGATGAATGGCTTGGACTTGATATGTTAATATATTGATGTTTATTTGTATAAAGTTACCAGTTATTCACCCTGATTTTTATATGACCATCAGTTGTGTTGATTAATCCCAACATTACCCTAAATGTTACGGGCATCAAATAATCTCGGGATTAATCATTTAAATGAATTAAGAATGTAGGTTGAAATGATAAATAACTATGACCTTGATTTGGATTGAAATAATATGTATCCTTTCCCAAAATACTAAAATTAAATTTTAAGTATTACTTGGCCAGAGCATAGAAAATTATATACAGACACCAGTCGGTTAAATAAGTTTGTTTTAACCATGACTCTTGAAATATTTTTTTAAAGATATTATAGACTTTTTTTTATAAATAGATTTCTTTTGAACTTGAAGATTGGATTTTGAAATATAAAAGTTAAAGTAAATTTTGATGTTGTAAATTTATGTTAAAATGAATTGAATATAAATTGAATTTATCGAAATTGAATTCATTATCCATTTTTGAAATTTGTTTTAGATTAACTTGATTTAAAGTTTTATTTAAATTGTGAACTTGAGATTTTATAAGTTGAAATAATTCAAAGTCAGAATTATAATTGAAATTTCAAATATTTGAATTGAATTATTAAGTCAAATGGTTACTGTTGAATCGAACCGTTGTTATCGAATTGAATTAGAAATTGGAAGTTAAGTCCTTTTGAATTGAGATATCGAAATTTAGTCGAGTTGATTTGAAACTGGAGTATGATTCCACTTTGTTTTTACGAAACAATTCTAATTCTAACTAGAGTAATTTAAACCGTTTTATAAACTATTTTAATAATATTTTTTTTCTTTATAAACTATTTTACCTTATAACTATTTTATTTTTATTACCTATTTTAAATAAACCATTTTAATAATTAACTTTTTATTTTATAATCCACTTTAATATTTTAACTATAAATTTTACTAAATTTGATAATTCTATTTTGAATACAAACTATTTATTTTCAAACTATTTCTATTATATATCTCAACCATTTTAAATATACTTTTAACTATTTTAGTATCCAAATTATTTTAAAGTTGGAATTGTTTGAAGATTTTAAGTTTGGTTTTAAATGGAGATTTTAATATGAAATATTTTATACGTGCTATTGAAACATGTTTAAAGAAAAATATGATATTTTGATATGAAGTATGAATCTCTTTGAAATGTAAAAGAACTGACCGGTGTGAAAAATGTAAGTGTTTGGTTGTTAAAGAGACCGGGATCAAATATTGTCATTCTCTCTACCAATATCGAAACCACTTTAATAACTGTGTACGTGGTGGAGTTCCAGAATGAAGCAGGTTAGTTTGGCGAACGCTACTGGAATGAAGTGAGAGAACGCTGATGGATGGCTTGACCTTCCGGTCATAATAAAATGACTAAAACAGGGCTATACTGGACCAAGTGGGGTTAGTACCTCCGTTGGCAACACTTCTTCCTTTATTACTATAGTCCCTCGGTTTGATTGATTTGATTTGATGCGCATCCGTGATTTAGGAGTGTTGCTCGAGGTGGGCGGTAGTCGCAGCTATGCATTACCACCGGTCAGGGTGTGAGACTAGTATATTCCTACTCTGGGCATTCCTCGTGTGCCTTGTCATATTATCCTGATCGAGCCCTGTAACAACTCGGATTTTCAGAACCAATTCAAAAATTTTATTTTAGCAACTTTAATGGATTTTGGTTATTTAAAATGGTTTTTTTTAAATAATAAAGACTAAAAATTTATTTTAATTGAAGTTAGAATGTAAAAATTTATTTTAATTATAAATAGAGTTTGAAATGGCACGGTAGTTTGAAAATTCGAATTTAAGCTTTAATTGAATGTACAGAATTCAAAATAAATCGGATTTCAGTAAAAACAGAAATATTTGAATCTGTTTAATTATATCTTTCTAACGAATGTGAAAAATATAAATTTCATAATATAAATTGAAAGTTATGTCCAGTTTAAAATTTAAAATAGTCGCTATGGAATTTATATATATTTTAATATAATATATAGCCTTTGAAAATAGCCATTTTGTAAACGACCTCCATTTTCGATGAAACCACTTTTATTGGATCCGGAATGTTAAATTATTGCAAGATTCCAATTTTCACAATTTTTGGTATTAATATGTTAGTGCGGAAAAAGAAAAAGTGTTTGACAGTTTCAGTTTGAATTGGATCAACCAGAAAATGGCCATTTTTCAAACGATCTCCAAATTCAATGAAATTAGTTTTGTTAGGACTGTATCGTCAAAACAAAGCTAGATATAATTTTTCTGGAATATTTGGAGTTAGTATGTGGCCCCGGTAATTAAAATGTACGTTTGAATTTAAGATATATTGATTTATATTTTAATTTTGATGAAAACTGATCGAAATAGTCGAATCGGCTTACGAAACACATTCCATTGTGTCCAGAATAGGGGTATTTAGCTAGGGGCGATAGTCATTGGGTTCGATTTGGAGTTCGGAGAATTAACAAGCTATTTTCTAATTAAATAATAATATTATTATAAATATATATAAATACAAATGCTCCTAACCCTAGCAATCAAATACACAGCCGCCGCATCCCTCAAAGAACGAACAGAATCTTTCAAAAATACATGCCCAAATTCTTCGAATCCAATCAAAAATCGCAATAACTTCTTAAAGCAAAATCATAAATCATTCTGAGATCTTCCGATCAATAACAGTTGGATCAAATTTCACGAAGTGTGGAGTTGGAATTTTGGGCGCAAAGTCATCCAGTTTGGACACCATTTCCAACGACGTGAGATGTGCGAGGGGCGCACCACTCGAGGCGTGGGGGCAACGAGGCAAGGCGGTCGTCGTGGGTCGCTTGGATCTCGATCCGGTCGACCAGGGTGGTGGCGCTAGGCAACGAAAGGGTGCGAGCTCGAGCAGGTTTCGTTCCAGAAAGGGGAAATAGATGATGAAGAAGACAGTGTAATTATTTTTAAAAATTATGTAATTAGTTTAGTTAATTAAGTAAAAATCTGAACTTTATATTCTATATAAATGCATTGTTTTAAAAAAATATAAAATAGAATTGTTTTTAAAGAAAATAAAATTTGCATTGTTTTAAAATATATAAATAACAATGTTTTTGAAAATAAAACTAGCGTTATTTTGAAAATAAAAAGACCATTGTTTTAAAAATAAGAATACATGGATTTTTTTTTTAAAATATAAACGGAAAGGATTTTTAAAATAAAAATAGCATGGTTTTAAAAGTATGATTTTTAAAAGTATGATTTTTAAAAGTATGATTTTTAAAAGAATAAAGCATTAATAAAATGTGATTTGTTGTAAATGATTTTTGCTTAAATAAAAATATGATTTTAGTATATATAAATAACATTTTTTTAAGAATAGAATTTATACATAAATAACATTTTGATAAAAATATGGTTTTTATTATAAAATAGTTTTAAATTAAAAATATGATATATATTGCATTGATTTTAAAATTTTAAATAGTATGATTTTTTAAAAAAGAAATAACACAGTGTAAAAATGTGATTTTTAATACAAACTGCGTGAAAACAGATTGCGTTGGAGACACGGTGAAGAACGCTACACGAGGAAGCAAACTGAAATAGAACGGTACCGGAATCATCAGTTAAAACTGACGGAGTGGAAACCAAAGGTGAAAACTTCTCACTCTAATTTTGTTACAGTTAAATATATACTAGGATGAAGACTGTGCTTAGTAGCATCCGACACGTTTGATTGAAACCATGGATGTTTGGTTGTTTGCTTTGATTGATTTATTTGTTTGAATTGGAATTTGGATGTGAGTTGAATTGATTAGAATTGGTATGTGTATGGCGCGAGCTGGAATTAGGCGAGGGATAAGGCTATACCTTATTCTGGTTCTAGTATCGTACCGTTATGCTGCCAAAATTTTCCAAAATATGTTAGAACAATAAAAATATCATTGTTATTATATAAATGAACTGTATAAAATATTCATGTATCGAAATAAATTTTTTGTAGTTAAAAATATAATTTTTAATGTGTATATGAATAAAATAAATATTCATTTACAAATCGGACGATTTGTTTATGTACACCCATTTAACTGATATTGATTGTAACAACCCAGAAAATCAGAACCAATTTAAAAATTTTATTTTAATAATTTTTATTAGAAAATACGTCAGAAATTAAAATTTTCATTTTTAAATAATATTAAAGCCATTAAAATAGTCATTTTACAAACGACCTCCATTTTCGACGAAACTACTTTTGTTGGATTCGGAATGTCAAAATATGGTTAGGTTTAAATTTTCATAATTTTTGGAATTAATATATGAGTGTGGCAAAAGAAAATGTGTTTTGTTAATTTTAGTCAATTTTGATCGACTTGAAAAAGACCATTTTTCAAACGGTCTCCAAATTCGTTGAAATTAATTTTGTTAGGATCGTATTGTCAAAACATAGCTAAATTTATTTTTTGGGATTTTTCGGAGTCAGTACGTGACCCCAGTAAATTAAAATGTACGTTCGAATTTAATATTAAATGTTTATATTTTATATTAAAGAAAAATTGGCTGAAACGATCGAACGGGCTGACGGGACCTAGTCCATTGCGTTCGGAATAGGGGTATTCGGTTAGGAACGATAGTCGTTGGGCATAATTCTGAGTTAGTGGCTAAACGGGCCTTTTAGTGATTAGTGGATATTAAAATATTATAAATATGTAATTAGTCAATCCTAATCCTTCTTCCTCAAACTCAGCCGCCGTTCCTCTTTTTCCATGGCCTAGAAAGCTTGAATCTTCCTCCTCCAATTTCTCCTCCTACACAAAGAATTAGATCCTCCTCCTTTAGACTTTTTTGTAGAGATTTTCCTCCTCTTCACATCCATACCAAGATCATTACCTGAAAGTGCACGAACTTCGAGAATGACTCTCTCTAACCCACGGATTTCAGCCCCAAACCACCCTCCTAGGCCCCACCACACCCTACCCCACCTTAGGCACAAGCAACCCCCTCCCCTCCTCTCCGACGTGCCATTCTCTGATCGTCTTCAAGCTTAAAGGTTTGATTGCAAAGGTGAACCCTAGTTTTGAACAAGAAGGAAACCCTAGTTTGAAAAGCAACGGCCTTGAATTGAGTGGAGGAGAAGAGGTTGACTTTTATAAATTTAATTATTTAATTAATATATTCAAATTATTATCAATCTAAATTAAATCATATCTAATGCGTACGGACTCGAAATTGAACGATTTCAGATCCGCCACGACCGTGAGTCCGAGATCTACAATTCTAAACTGACTAGAACTGATTCTGAGCAAATCAAATTTTGGCCAAATTTCAGATCTGAATAGCGCAGAATTCAAAGCACTGTGAGATTTCTATTTATTTTTAAAATTTAATATTATCCCTCGCTGTTTGAATTTCACGTATATGCGTTTATTAAATCATACGTGTGATGTTTGCAATTGAAGTATATTGTTTGTTGTTGGTGATTGATTGCACAGCTTGTGTGTGATAAATCTGATCTTGTATAACAAGAATTCCCCTTTGCTTGAATCTAAGTATGTAGAATTGTTTCTATTTTGAATCCAAGAACAAAGATTTCATTTTTTTTTTCATTTTTTTCTCTAAATGATAAAGAAGATTCCATTTTTCATTTTGTTTTTAAACGATAAAGAGAATATAAAGATTTCACTTTTAGTTTTCATTTTGTTGTAAATCAAGATTACACTATAAAGACATCATCTTTATTGTCATTTGTTTTAAACTAAAATATTTATAATAAGCAAAACTAATCATTTTTGTTGCATTGAAAAATTTAAACAAAAGTTTCATTTTTGTTTGCATTGAAAGATTTAAGCAAAACTAATCATTTTTGTTGCATTGAAAGATTTAAGCAAAACTAATCATTTTTTTTTTTGCATTGAAATATTTAAACAAAATTAATCATTTTTGTTGCATTGAAAATTAACGAACAGAATTTATCATTTTTGTTGTATTGAAAGTTATCAACGAAATTAGTCATTTTGTCGCATTGAAATTTATAAAATAAATTTGTCATTTTGTTACCTTGAAATTAACAAAATAAATTATTCATTTTTGTCGAAATAGGTTAGTTGAAACAAAATTGTTGGATCAAAATATACGATTTTGTAGAAATCTGATTTGTCAAAATAAAATCATTATTTTTGTTGTAACTAGAATCGACAAATCAAACATTGTAATTTTGTTGAAATTAAAAAGTAACATTTTCCAGTGTAATAAAAGTTGAAATTAAAAAGATTACATTTTTCAATGTAATAAAAGTTTGCATTTTTGTCGTATAGACAAGATTATCATTGTTGTGTCGCATTGATTTACAAAATAAAAATTGTCATATATGTTTAATTAGAATTGATAAATAAAAATTGTCATATATGTTTCATTAGAATTGATAAATCATAAATGTCATCTATGTTTAATTAGAATTGATAAATCATAAATGTCATGTATGTTTAATTAGAATTGATAAATCATAAATGTCATGTATGTTTAATTAGAATGGATAAATCTTATATGTCATGTATGTTTAATTAAAATTGATAAATTATAAATGTCATGTATGTTTGATTAGAATTGACAAATCATAAATGTCATATATGCTAAATTAGAATAGACATAATATAATTGTCATTTATATCAAATTAGAATTGTCCCCAAGACATAATATAATTGTCATTTATATCAAATTAGAATTGTCCCCAAAATAAAATATAATTTTCATTTGTGTAGAATTAGATTTGACAAAATATAATTGTCATTTTTGACAAATTTGAATAGTTGAATTAAAATGGTCATTCTTGACAAATTTGAATTAGAATTATCATTTTGTCAAAATATAATAATTGGACAAAAATACTCATTTTTGTTAAAATAGTTTAGATAAAACAAAATATCATTTTTGTTAATTAGAAATTTGTTAACAAATAGAATTATCATTTTTATTTGTTAAGTTAAATCAGAAATTGTAACAAATAAATTATCCTTATTTATTTGTTATGTTGAATACAAATTGTTAACAAATAAAAATTATCATTTTAATTTGCTAAGAATACATAGAAAAATGTTTACATATAAATTATTCTTTTATATGATATTAGTATTCATAGAAAAATGTTAACATATAAAAATATTCTTTTATATGATATTACGATTCATAGAAAAATGTTAACATATAAAAACATTCTTTTATATGATATTAGGATTCATAGAAAAATGTTAACATATAAAATATTCTTTTATATGTTATTAAAATACATGGAAAAATGTAAACACTTAAAATATTCTTTTATATGTTATTAGAACACATAGAAAAAGGTAAACAAATAAAATATTCTTTTATTTGTCATTAGAGTACATAAGAAAAAGGATGGAAATAAAGGTGTTATATTAGTTGAAAACAAAATGTACAATTTGTCAAAATATAAGAGTTAAAATAAAAACTACATTTTTGTTAAATAAAAGATTTAAAACAATTTTTCAAATATAAAAGTTGAAAACAAAATTGGCCCTTTTGTCAAATTAGAATTGTTGAAACCAAAATGAACATTTTTGGCAAATTAGAATAGTTGAATTAGAAATATACGTTTTCGTCAATTAAAAAGAATGAGACAAAATATACATTTTTGTCATTTAAAAAGAATGAAACCAAAATATACATTTTGGTCATTAAGAAGAAAGATTACATTTTTGATCATTAAAAAGGATTAAAGAAAAGATGAAACATTTTTGCACATTAAAAAATGATTAAACAAAGATATTAGAAAGAATGAGACATTTTTGCTCATTAAAAATGATTAAACAAAAAGATACATTTTGCTCATTAGAAAGAAGGAGACATTTTGTTCATTAAATAGAATAACAAAAATATTCATTTTTGTCAAATGTAAAAGAATGACAAAAACATTCATTTTTGTCAAATGTAAAAGAATGAAATAAAAACATTCATTTTTATCTTTAAAATAGAACGAGACTAAAAGTATTCATTTTTGTCATTTAAAAAAAGAATGAAAACAAAAATGGACATTTTTGTTCATTTAAAAGTATTAAACAAGAATATACATTTTGTCAATTAAAAAGGATTGAACAAAAATAAATTAGAATTGTCACCAAAAGTATAAAATATCACTTTTATTGTAAATGCATATATTAGAATTTATATGTAAAGATTAAAAAAATTTAATTACATTTTTTATGTAAAGATAAAATATATGTAAATATTCGTTGTATAGATAAAATGGTTGAAACATTAAAATTCACACTTTTAATGTAAAGAAGGAATTATGCAAGTATTCATGTTTGGATAATAATGTGGAAACATTAAAATTTACATATTTGATGCAAAGCATGATTCATGTAAAATAATCATTGTTTGAAATAGAAAATTTTAAGATAAAATTTTACATATTTATTGTGTATATGAAAATAATGAAAAATATGCATAGTTGAAATAAATTAGTTAATCAATAAAAATTACATTTTTACTGAATGTATGATTCGCTAAAAAAAAATGCATAGTTGAAATAAATTGGTTAATCAATAAAAATTACATTTTTATTGAATGTATGATTCGCTAGAACAATGCATGGTAGAAATAAATTAGTTGATCAATAAATGGTTTTGAAGTCGTCGAGCGAATTATATATATATGTATATATATATATATATTAAAATTAAAATTAAACGAATCACGTACAGTAGTTCGCGTTTCGAAATCGTAACTTTAAACGATTATACTGAAAGATCCGACCGTCGGATTTTCCCAAAACTGGAACCGTTAGGACCTCTTTGGGAAGATCTTTCCGACAATATAAATTTTGTTAAAATCCAACGGTTAGATTTCGAGATATGTGTAAATTGAATTTTGATGAAAACAGCGCCTGGGCCGCCTATCGACCTAAAGCGTCGTTAAATTAATTTGAGCTATTTTTATATAAATAAAAATAGTGATAAATCGTTATAAAATAATACGGACGATATGAAATGGTTTAAAATTATATATATACGAGAATCATTTGAAATGACCGAGTTCAATCTCATTTCAAATAATTATAAGATGATTTAAACCGAAGGTATTGAAGACGGTGATTGAAGACTGGCGATTTTCACATCGAATAGACGACTACTGATGCCCGGCATTGGGTAGCTCCTAGTAAAGGGTTGATAGTGGTAGTTTGTCTGGACGTACTTGTTGATTGTTTGGATATGCGAGCACCTCACTTTCATATTGGACATACGGGGAGGAATAAGGTGACTCCGATTTCGTTCAGACCCAGAACGGACTTGTAAACGGATGTGTGTCTGACAGTGGAATTCATTTCATGTATATTAAATTGATTTCTATCTAATGTATATCCGTTTGGTGGCATAGAATTTATTCTCTTGCTTAACACCCTTAGAGGTTATGTATTGGTTGTTATCGATCGCATTGCGTGAATTGCCAATGTGGCACGCCAAGATGCAAATGATCAAGGCTTTTGTTGAAAAGCAGGCCTCGTGGTTGATGATCAAAGCATAGCCTATTTAGGTGTAGCTTTGTGTATAGCATGACTTCGCGAGACTCACACCCCGGTATGAGTCAAAAATGGGATCAGGACTGCAGGGAGTGCACACATATCTTTCTAGCTAAGAAGTGGTGTCTGCGTCTTACCAGCCCAGACAATTTTACTTATGTGGATGATGGATTATGAGGTACCTCAGTTTTATAGGTTGTTAGTGGCCATATTAGAGGTTCAAAAGAACCGGGAAGCGTGTGTTCAGGAATTGCCAATCCACTAACGTTATGCGTGGACCAGCCCTGAAGATCCAAGGGTTCACTGCGGGGAATCCTGAGGCATTTGTTAGAGTGTCTCTAATCAGAGAGGACGATCCCAAGCCTTGATTCATGATGGAAAACCAATTTCCAATATGACACCATCGGTTTTGATTGTAGAACTAATATGGCGACATGATATATGGTTCCCATGCCGTCTATGATTGATACATTATGATTGAAACTGTTTTTGAAACATATATACACTAGTAATAATATCAAATCCTTTTTTATCATATTAAGCATTTTTGACCATTATAAGGTAAAACTCTATCCTTCGATTTGCATTGCATTGTGTGATGGGACTTGAGTCTTATAATGATTTCATTTTTCTAAAAAGCATTGCATTTTTTAACGATTTACGTTATTTTATGCACTGACAATCCAATGGAGTAAACCCGTTCCGCGTTAGCAGCGTGGTCCTGTGATTAGCCTTATTATTAGATTAGTTAAGTTAGTTTTCTCATACCTGTCCCATGACTGACCTGTAGTTTGTTTCACTGGCAAACTCGGGTGCCCATATTTTCCACACGGGCAGTCGAGTAGCTTGTTTTGCAGATATTTATCTCTTAAGCAAGATTTTGGATTGAAGCTTGAAGCTGTATCTAGACTATTTATAGTCTTCTGTTGCAATGTATTAAATTTATTGTAATTTATCTTCGGTGTATTATTATATTATTCGATGTACTCTAATATTCTATACTCTGATGTAACATTATTATAATGTTTTATAAAAGCCTTCTGTTGTTGCTCTGATGTGTTGTATTTAACATATGCGGGATTTGAACGGTCTTGGTCGATTTTGCGATCGATTGGGTCCGGGCAAAATTAGCATCGTTACATTGATTGGGACGATAAATTTTACATGTCGCCCAACTGCACAAATAGCATTCAGTATTTGTTGGTTGAAACCCCACACAGGTATTGGGATGATATTTGATATACACTAATCCCAATTGTTTAGATGTATGTCAATCGATTGGTTGACAGACTGTTGTAAGTGTTAATTATTTATATTTAATGCTTATACAGTTATAAAATGCACTCTAGATGTTGTATGAATTTTTAATGATTGTTTATCATCATTTTTGTATACATGCGATGTATGAAATCCATATAACTGAAATTATATGGTAATTGATTGAGTCGCATTCCGATTCAGAAATAAAGAGCATTTTAAAATAAAGGACATTTTAATATAAAGGACATTTTAATATAAAGAACATTTTAAAATAAAGAATATTTTTAAGTAAAGAATCTTTTAAAATAACGAATATTTTAAAATAATATTCAGTGAAGAATAAAATTTTGATTTTGATGTCCGATTTTAGATGGACACAAAAATATAAAAATATGAAGCCAGGTTAAGTATAGAAACACCATTTTAACCCAAACGGGTTTATCGATCGGTTTTATTCATTTTATAATGAATATAAAAAAGAAGTGATTTCAAAATATATTATCATTTTAATATGATAAATATATAGAATATTCAATTTTGATATAAATTGAAAATGAAATTGAAATCGTTTTACAACGAATTTATAAATATTTATAAAATACGTTTTAAATGGAAATCGATGAAATATATATAATATTTGTATATATTATATATATTTAATGTCCTGAATAGAACGCGCCGCGCAGTGACCGTTCACGAATTTTGACCATTAACTTCAAATTGATGTTACGAGAGATCCGATCGACGGATTCTCTTAAAACCAGAACCGTTGGGTTTGTATAGAAAAGAGATTTCCAATGAATATAAGATATTCGAAATATAATGGTTGGATTTGGAATTATGTCTAAATCAATTTCTGAAAAGGTCGCTTGAATGCAGTTCGGTGGCCGTTATTGGAAACCGACTGTAAGGGCCTTATAAAAATTATTAAAAATATGGAAAAATTATGTAAAATCATAATAAATGATTTGAAAAGATTTTTGATGAAAAATTCCAGTTTTGAAAAGATAAATATATTTTTGTCGAAATGAACTAGTTATTAACTAGAATAATAATTTAATTATTTTTAGAAATAAACAAATTGGATATGAAAATGGTTTTAAAATAACCAGAATTTTCCAACGAATAAATTGGAATGGAAATAAGCTTCGAAATATTTCGATATTGGATTCCGTGATTCTACAGATATTGTTGAGGAATTTGGCATATATATATATATATCGTTATTCCCTATACGATATCCATTGGTTTCAGAATTTGATATTGAATATAAGCTGATATAATTTCTATTCAGTGCCTTGTATTTAATTCAAATTGGATTTTGGGTTTGTCATGAATGGTGTCTTCATTAACACTGTTCTTAAACCCAGTTGAGAAAAGAATAAATCATTGAATTAAGATTAATGAAGTTTACCAATTAATTAATATTAAACTAGAATTGAATTGAAATTGGATTTTAGGTTTATCGTGAATAATGTTTTAAATAACATTTGTTCTTTAACCCAATTAACAGTGAAGAAATGATTTCGAGTTTATAAATCTTTTTATTAAGATTTAATGGAAAATTTCCAATGTAAAGTTTTCCAATTTAATATATTAAATTGGAATTGAATGGAATTCGATTTGGTAATAATCGAGATGAGCTTCTGTGAATGAAGACTATTACTATATATGGAATTTAAAAGGCCTTGCCGCCATTCCATTTATATTATTAGTCTGATATAGAAATTTTTATCGATTATAAACTGTTATGATTTCCGTGAAGATTCCATAGATAATGGAAGAAGATTTGGGTTTATCATGAACTATGTTTTAAAAGACATTAGTTCTTTAACCCAATTAAAGATAAGATTAATTTCTTAAATTCAAATAATCATTAAGTAATTATTTTTGAGATTAAAACTGAACTAGAGTTTTAATGAATTTTTAATTCAATTGAAATGTGAATGAGGGGATTAATGTTATCGAGTTTATGAAATGATCGAGGATGGAGTACCACCAGTTTTACTCCAAGCGATAGTTAAATCTTTAAATAGATTTGAATGTGAAATGGTAATTAAATTTACCGATAACACCGTGGGTGTTAGATATGGAGTACTACCAGTTTTGCTCCATGTGATGACTAGGTTGGGATTGGGATTAATAAAATAAATGATTACTTTTGTAAGGCTCGTTAATCCCGACTAGTTGATAAACCTTAATTTGGTTTAGAATTGTGAAAAGATAAAATAAAATCTTTTGAAATGAGATCAAAAGGAAGATAAAAAAAAAGAAAATTTAAAAGAATTTATCTTTGATAAAATTAATGGGAACCTTTTCCTAAAAATGTAAATATTTGAATAAAAGAATATTCTAAATTGGAATGAGGCATATGATGTGTTTTTATAGCACTTGGTTATAAAATACGCGAGTTATTCGGAAAGACCGGGTTTAACCCATTCTGAATAATGAATACGACGACTAACAAAGATTGAAGACGGTGCAGGACCGACGATCTTCACATCAAATGGATGAGTTGCTACTGATGCCCATGATTGGAGTAGCTACCTTGAAGGGGATACAGTGGTAGTCATCCAGACATATTTGTTGATTGTTCGGATATACGAGGGCCTCTCTCATGTATTGTACATACGGGATGAGGAATAAGGTGCCTTCGGTTTTGTTTAGACCCAGAACGGACTTGTAAATGGATGGTATATCTCACATTGTATTTATGTTGTACTCGTTGATCTCTGCTAAATATATATCTGTTTGGTGGCAGAGAATTTATTCTCTTGCTTAACACCCTTCTCTGAGGCGTACAAACTTAGAGGTTATATATTAGCAGAAATCAATAGTATGGTATGGATTGACAATGTGGCATGCTGAGATGCATGGATCAAGGCTTTTGTTGAAAAGAAAAGCCTTGTGGTTGATGATCAAAGCATAACTTTAATTAGCATAGCTTTGTGTAGCATTACTTTGCGAGCCTTACACACCGGTATGATTTTGAACTGATGGTCAGGTTAGTATGCTTTCGATATGAGGATGGATTCGGTCGACTGAGATGAGCTGAGTGTGGTCGCTCCACACTCAAAGGGATAGGGCACACCCCCTGATTCCCAGATGGATAGAGTAAGCGGCATTTTCTCATGCACGGGACATAAGTTGCGGAGATACTCGATATCCTGGATATAGTGCAGATGTGCGTTACAGCATTTTCTCATGCCTGGGACGTAAGCCGTGGGGAATTGCACTACGCGATAGATCTTTCGAATTAGGAGCCATCATGATGGAAATCCAAATTTCCAATATGAGCTTTGCGGTTTTAATTGTAAACCTATATTGGCGACATGATATATGGTACCCATGTCGTCTAGGATTGATACATTTACTTTCGAAATTGATTTCTACACTATACACTCACTACTACAAAAGTGGGCATATTCGACACTATTTTTGTGTGGTCGTAGATCAAAAAAGCGTTGTCGTAGGCCATTTTTTCAAATGGGCAACACCAGTGGGGCATGGCATCTGCGGCCGTTGCATTAGCCACCTAAGGCAACACTTTTGCCCATCTACGGCCACGGAAAGAAAGTGTTGCATTATAGCCATAATGCAACACTATTTGCACGTAATGCAACACTATTCAGCGTTGCCTTAAGCATTAGTTAGGGCCTGGCTTCCAGTGCCGCCACGTCAGCTTTCCACGTCAGCTGTCTACGTGTCACACGACACGTCATCTCTCCATGTCAGCACTCCACGTGTCACATGCCACACCAGCTATCCACGTCAGCTGTGGGGTCCACGTGCGACGGGTAAGCAATTATATTTAATGTAATGCAACACCACTACAATATGTAATGCAACACCATTACAATGAAATGCAATATCAATAAAAGCTAACGCAACAGTAGAAGAAGGAAAATGCAACACTAATTTGATAGAAATACAATGCTTTAATTAAATATTTTGCAATACAGGTTTTGTACAAGAAACTCATCCAAAGCAATTGTTTTAATTATCCCAATATCAAAACTCAAAAATCAGCTACACCGTTTTGTTCATTGTATACAGTAAGCTCGAACTACTTCAAGAATAGGTGCACGGCATAAGGGACATTATCCTGATCCATTCCTGGCCAATTCTTTAGCGAATTCTGAACATGTACACATGTGTCCACACCTGCAAAATGTATTACTCATATATATATGAATCATATATATGCAGCAATCCGATTGCAATAGGAAATATATATGTATGTTAGTATGTACCAATATATGAATCATATATATGCAGCAATCCGATCTGCAAAATGTATCCCTCTGCCTTCCAGAATTAAATATGCACCTGATCAAATGATAACAAGTTATTTGAAAAGTGGTGGCATCGAATGGCCATTGGCCTTCTTAGTAAAATGTTATGAACACAATTATTACAATTGACTTACTGACCATTGGCGATTGGTCACTCATGCCAGCCAACAAATAAGCAATTTCATATGGCCATTCGTCTTCTGAGCAAAAAGTTTTCAGTTCCCATATTACTGCCACGTACAGTGTGTCACTTCATATCCTGTCAAGCTTCAGAAGCATATCGTCATCTACATCTTCAACTCCTAAACAAAACTCCATCGTCAGAAGTTAAAAAAAAACAATGGAGGACTCTTCACTATGCATCACTACCACTGTTCTTTCAGGACATTGGACTTACGAATTTGTGCATCTCACGCTTAGGCATACGCTGAAGCTTAATGAGGAGTGGACTATACGGGTTATACCCAAAAACTCTTTTCTAATAACATGCCCATCTTACAATACGCGTGATCATGCGCTAATGTTGAAACTTTTTACAAAAATTGGAGGTGCTTTTTATGTGCAACAATGGTCTGCTGAAGAATTTGAGCCTGAACCAGCGTTCGAGGCAGAATCATGGGCCAGAGTTGTTGGCTTTCCCGAGTTCCTGAAGACAAATGTTCCTGCCATAAAAGAATTAATGACGCCAATGGGAAATGTGTGTGAAATTGACGACTGTCATTGGTCTCGAATTGACCATAGATCATTATACCTGAAAATGGAATTTTATGAAGGCATTGGCTTGGAGAATGTTTTTGCTGCTCGATTCGACAACAAGAAATACATCATTAGGGTTGAGCGCACCACACATACTCATCCTTTGACGAGGCCTGAAATTCTGTTTGTGAGCAATAGGGAGGAACCGGTGGTACCATTTTTTTGTGACCATAGGTAAATTTTACTTCCATCCACAGTTTCTTATAGTAAGACACAACCACACATGCACACACTCACATACATACATACAAGGTTATAATGCCCCACCCAAGATTCTGAAATATTAATACAAACTGGTGCTCTGTTAGTTGTACATAGATGTGGTTGTGTGGCTTGAATTTGAGACACTGTTATTGTATGGCTTGAATTTCCTTTAGATATGGTTACATATCAAATTGTTTGATAATTAATGTGTGTTACATGTCAAATTGTTTGATAATTAAGGCATATAAACTCGTAGGTGGATCACATTATTTGAGAATTGAATCATATAATATAGTAGGTGGATCACAAAATGTTTACAGAAATAGAAGTTTGATCATATAATATATTAGGTGGATCACAAAATGTTTACAGAAATAGAATTAACATACCTATTGAAGTTTGATCATCCAAAGATCACTTTGCCCTCCACAACAAGAAACTCTGGTTTGGTCGCTGACTATGCTCTATCCTTAATAGCCACTCTGACATAGACAATGACTCTGACATGGACAATGACTCTGACATGGATGCTGGTGCTGATGCTGGTGTGGATGTTGGTGATGATGCTGGTGATGACTGGTGATGTTTGTGGATGTTGGTTTTATTCTGTTGGTAATGATTTTTGGCTTGAAATTTTGTGAATATTTGTGAAACTTTGTGTGGTTGTGGAAGTTTGTGATGACTGGTGATGACTGATGATGGATGCTGGTGAATGTTTTTGAATGTTTGTGAATGGTACGTTGTTTTGTTTGTGAATGCTGGTGATTTTTTAAAATCTCTGCGTACGTCTCTGGTGTATACTTATGATACTTGTGCGTGTATAATTGTGCGTGCCTTCAGATGGCTGCCTTATGATACTTGTGTGTGCATGTATACTTGTGCACGCGTGTATACTTGTGCGTGTCTACTTGAGCGTGTGTACTTGTGCGTGTATACTTATGATACATGAGCTTGTATACTTGTGATACTTGTGCGTGTATACTTGTGCGTGTATACTTATGATACTTGAGCGTGTGTACTTGTGCGTGTATACTTATGATACTTGAGCTTGTATACTTGTGATACTTATGCGTGTATACTTGTGCGTGTATACTTATGATACTTGTGCGTGTATACTTGTGCGTGTATACTTGTGCGTGCGTGTATACTTGTGAGTGTATATATGCACTGCGTGTATGATGTGTATTGTAATAAAACGAAAATGCTTGAGTGCCTGCTTCAGATTTTGTCAAAATCTGCGGTAAGAGGCTTAAAATTCGGATGTCACCGCAGTGCAAATTAACCTCAAGCATACAAATTAACCGCAGTGTAAGGTATGAACCTCAAGCAGTGCAAATTAACCGCAGTCCCCATTCCTTAACTAGCTCGACCTCTATAATAAACGAATGTCTTTTTCATGCCAGTAGCCCGGTTCTCATGGTTTATTGCTGGGTATAATTTTCGAATAAACCTCAGCATAATCCCAAATCCCAAATCAATAATAAGCGCAACTAATTACTCATAAGCGAATGGGTTTTCCAAAATGTAACAAATGAACTAATTACTAATTACTCATAATCCAATCTATAATAAGCGCAACTAATTCACAGTGCAATACAAACTGAACCTGAGGGAAAAAACTGGCGATGTCAGCGCCCTGAGCAATCAAAACTAGAAAGCGTTTCAAAGCTTCATCCTTTTCGGAATAGAATTTGCTGTCGAGGAGAGGATCGATACTGACGTGAATTTAGGTTTAAATTTTTGTCAATAGTAAAAAGGGGGAAAAACGATTAGATGATAGAGAAGAAAACGATTTCATGAAGGGAGAAGATCGCGCCAAAATTTCGTCAAAAGAATGAAATGACGTGGCTGTCAATGATTGGATGATGGCTAACATTAAGATCATCAGATCCATAGATGGTTTGAACCGTTGGATTAATCTTTCATCTACGGTTGGGGTTTTTATATGTTGATAACGCGGATAGCTGAGCTGGATTATATATACGTAATGCTATGCTTTTAACTGGTGTTGCACATCAGAACACTAAAATTCCCACCGCAACAGTGCATCCACGTATAATGCAACAACATATGAATGCTGTTGCAGAAGCTCGAAGAAATCATAGCTTTCGCCACACTTTTCATGCAACGCACACAAATTAGTGTCGAATATGCCCACTTTTGTAGTAGTGACTTATAGTAATAATAAAAGATAAATTTCGCTTACCTAGCATGTTTGCTATTATAAGGTAAAACTTTATCCTCCGGCTTGCGTTGCATTGTGTAATAGGACCTGAGTCTTATAATAGCTTCGTTTTTCTTTAATTAGCATTGCGCTGTTTGTTTTATGCGCTGGTATTCTTGGGAGTAAACCCGTTCCGTGTTATACGGCGTGGTCCCTTGATTTACCTAACTTTAAAATCAAATTAATAACTGTTTTATTTCTTACACCAGTACCATTACTGACCTAGAGTTTATTGTTTTAACCTAAACTCTGGGTGCGATTATTTTCCACACGGGCAGCTTGTAGTTTTGGTTTTTCACAGATATTTCTTTTCCTAGGATCCTGGATTACAGCTGGAGCTATATTCGGAAAGCTTTGTATCCGTATATCTCTTCTAGTTGTGTCAGTTGTTATTTTTCGCTACGCTTTGTATTTATATATTATTTTTCCGCTACTTTGTAATTTTAAATCTCTGATATTTTTCTGTGTAATATTTATTTATACTCTGATATATTCTTGTACTTTGATATAATTGTTGTAATAACAATGAAATGTTCTATTGTTTGTGTTCTGATGCGTCGTGTTCTCAACTTGATCCAGGCTTTCCCGAAAGGGGAAGTTTGGGTCGTTTCAAGCCCCCTATGATTTTGATTTAAAGTTGTCGTATCACGGCGCATCCCTATTCGCCAACTTACTGGTGTATTATATGCAAACTGTACGAAAACGGTATAAATAGTGTAAGGATAATAATGGTAATCCCGCTTACACTATTTTAATATTGTTTATTTAGCCATAGGCACTATTATAATAGTGTATTATATTATATAGTATCTAGTTTAACGGATCCTTAGGAGATGGAAGTTTTGTTGGGTACAACAATGTATCGTATGTTTTTTTTATGATAACAAACATATAATATTATTTAAATGTGTCTGTAATTGTACTATTTTATATTTCATTTCATAGAAATAAATATTTATTGAATAATATACTATTATACACAATTCACAGTATATTTATTCAATTAAATAATTTATTTCAAAATCTGAAATAGTACAACATTTTAACTCCACTATTGTATATTCACAGTTATAATATGTTACATGAAATCGTGCTACAGAATTTGAATACGGTAGACAATTTGATTTGAATACAACAAAATAATATTTTATTACAATCAAATTTGTCTATTACATATACCAATACAATTTTTCCATTCTGTACATTTATTCCTCACTTCAACTCTCATCACTCTGTACACGGTCATTGCCTCACTACAGTTACACTTGTTCACTCATATACAGATTCATACAGTTTTTTTACACGTATACTTGTCTTGATGTACTCTTGATCCTATCCAGCCATCTACACACCTGTCACAACAGAAAAACACACAGTACACTGCAATAGAAATAAAAACTGAATACATGCAAATCTAAATTTATTTTAATTTTTTTATTTGCCTCAGAATTTCAGTGTGTTTCTCATCATTTTTCTGACTTGGTCTGATATATTTTTCTGATGATTTGCAAGTATGGCACAATACTATACAAGATCAGGAACGATCGAGTATAACAAGAAAGCCGGATACTTGAATGTACCAAACTCAAACATGGTTAAACTAAAATCAAGAATTGTATCTATTCTTTTCAGTTTTGTTATGTTTCAAGTAAAAAAAAAGCCAAATCAATATTCCAAGTAAACAAGACATGGCAGCAAGACAGCATAAATAGGACGGGGCAGTAGTACATGGAGTGGTGCAACTAGTTTGGAGTAACTTTTTGGATTGCCAAAATATTTATTTACCAAACATATAAGTTTGAACTAAAACAACATGTTTTCATGGCCAAGACATATACAAATGCACACTATAATGAACACAAGTGTGTGTGCATGTCCGAGACAGCAATATAGTGCAACAACAATGAATTTTTTATGGCGCAAACTAGTCGACCAAAGTAATTCAAGTGTGAAAGTGCACAAACAGGGTAACCAATGCAAGTATATACAAGGTGCATATGTAAAAGGCAAATGAAGATGTCGAGACACACTACAATGGATGGTGATCAAGTCTAGCATTGCTCAGGTCAAACCAGAATGGGTGACAAGAGAATAGCACCAAGTACAAAGCATAACAAATGTTACAAATGTTCAAGAGAAGCAAGCAAAATGTGGACACAAGTTTAAAAGCCAAAGTATGACAGCAATAATAACAAGGCCACAACAACAATACTGATGAACACCAACACTTCATAATGACTCCAAATACAAATGAAGCACAAGTTAAATGCAAAACAAAACTCCATGCAGCAGTTTTAACAGAATATTAGTAAGCAGTTTAATCAAAGATCAAACATGCTGAATACTCCAAAGACCAATATCAGGTCAAAAAACTGATCAAGTATTAAATCTGTACTTATCAGTTCAAAAGTGATCAAAATTTATTCAAATTCTGATCAAGTAGTATCAGTTCTCAACAAGATCAAGGAAGTAATTATTCATATCAGTTTTTCTTTATGGAAAAGTTTAAAGACAAATTTCAAAGTACAGTTCTAGAAGCCGCAAATAACTTTTTCCAGAAATAAAAATATATATCGCCAAGATTATATCAGAAAACTCGGAAGAAAAGTTCAAACTCCAAAATTTCAAAGTCAATGATTTCATCTCGCAGTATATTACTTAAATATTGGATATTTCAAACTTAACAATTCAAAGCAATGAAGATTTCAAGCCCAAAATCACACAATATACATTCAAGTTAAAATCGAAGGAAATTCCAGTAAATATGAAAATTCCAGAACAAAAATTTCGTATATATCGAGACCAAATCACTAGACGAAATCAGACATAATTTCGGATCTTAAATCCTATATATAACAAGTATCCTCATCGACAATTGATCATTCAAGTTCAAGCACAAAAAAGGGAGTAATTCGAATTTAAAATCGTACCAGAAAAAGAGAGTACTTGGATTTTTCAACTCAATTAAAGAAGAGATAACGACTGCAAATTGAAGAACATCAGAGAAGAGATAGCGGCAATCAAAGGAGTTTATAAACCCTAGCCAAATCGCAATCACCATCATCATTTTTTTCTCTAGAGAAACTAAAGAGATCAGGCTAAAATAAAATGGGTGGAGCAAATAGAAGATGGCCGGCCAAGTTCAAAAGGGACAAAGGCTTAGTTTTTTTTAATTAATAAAACTAGGTTTTGATTTAATTAAGTGGTCTTGCTTTAATTTTTGTTTTTAGATATTAAATTTGTAATCGAGCTTATAGTTTTCTAGTTTGTCTTTAAAACTAGGGAGACGAATTACGGGGTTGTAATCCGGGGAAATCTGGTTTCGGGGATAGATACCGGTGCAGGGTTTTGAGCATAGGATTAGTGCAACTAGAGTGAGATTGTGAGGCCTTTTATGTAGCTCGTAGTAGAAACTGGGGATAAGTTTTGAGTGTAGGGTTAGGACAAATAGGCTAGGAATTGTCGCGAATTTACGGGTGTTGTAAGCGTTGTAATTGTTGACTAATACCTAGTAGAAACCTTGGGGAATGCAGCAGTAGGCAGGGTTTTGTCGTAGCTAGTTATATCTGTGTGTTGTTTATTTTCCGCATTTACTCTGATTATTATCTATGATTGATATTATTTAACTACCCAGCAAAAACTACAATAAACCCTATTCATCCCCTCTAGGGTTAATTTAGATCCTACGAGTTCCGGTAACATATCTTAAGTTATTGCACTCATTTTATCACATGAATTTGATTTAACTGATATGAGAATATTTTAGTTTTGATCCAAGTATTTTTGTCGTTTCATTTGTGCTCGGGTCAGCCTGAGTTTCAGTTATCGAAGACACTGTTTAGAAATGAAGATGTAGCGCTTGCTAGAAGTATTATTATTTATTTTCGCTACAAATATTTATATGTTTATGGTAGTTAACTCTGAAAATTGTTGTAAAATAAAATCAAATGTATGTCTTAACAGCTTCGTGAACTATTATTTATTTATTATATTTTGTCCTTCCGCTGTGAGATTCTGTGTTTGTTTTTCTTCTTTTTCTTATATAAAACTCAATAACTATCTGTATTTTTGATTTATGTAAGTAGACACTGAGGACCATTGTTGATTTGAACGGTCAAAATCCAGGCTGTTACGTTTGGTATCAAAGATTTGGTTTTGCGAAAACCTTGGCTCCATTTATGATTGACTCATTAGAGATAGGGTAGTAATACCCTAGAATGAGTTTGAGTTTATATGAGAGAGCGCACTTGTAATTTGATATAAAATGATTTTGTATTGTGTTGATTCATTCTGTTGAGTTTTTTTATGAATTCCGGTTGGTACTTGGGACGCCAAGGCATCGATAGGGATTTCTAAACACTCGAATAGGGCTTACTGACATAATATTGTTTTGAATTATATTTTTCTATATATAAAGAATTATTTGAAAATATATGAGTTTTGATTTTGTTGATGATAATATTATATTTTCATCATTTGTTACTCGATTAGTCAATAATTAAAACTATTGGTTATTGAGTGGTTTAAAAAAAATGAGATATAGAAAATTAATTGGTAATGAAATAAAAAGTTAAATATGAATTTGAGAATTTAATTTTGGGTGGTTTTTCAATATTGATTTAAAAATGGTTTTGAAATAATGTCATTATATGTCAAATTTTGTTTCATATAGAAATTGTTTCAAATGTATTTTAGAACTAAGTGTATACTCCCCTCTTGTCTTCGGGAAATGGCTTTGGTGATGAGTGCACGTGTAACACCTCGTAATCGTCAAAGAATACTATAATGATAACCTTAGGAATACTTAATTAAATATTGAGAACTAAACGAACTACGCCATTGCATTCGTCTCGGAATTTGAGATAGACTTCGAGTTTGTGTAAAACGAACATCGTATGAAGATGATAATGAGGTTTGAAGTTTACTATATACAAGCTAAAAATATATAAATAAATATTCCAAAAATTAGAAAATCGAAGACGGGAAGGGGCGGGAATTCGGCTTGTTGGGGGTCGACCCCACGCCCTATAGGTGTCGACCCATGTGTACAGAGGTGTCGACACCCATGTCGACCCTTCCAGATCCGGGGCAGATCTAGTTCTGCGTAATGGACTTGTTTTCTGACCAGATTCATTAATCCTAGGCTATATAAAGGAACTTAATCCCATTGTTTTATTCATCTAAATCAATGACGAAAATGAGATGCTGCCTCAACTCAATTTGTTCTAGCATATTATTCTTCAACAACAAGTTATATGTATTCATATATCTATGCTTCAACATCTGCAATCAATTCCCTGTTCCTTAGATCCAATCACCGTGAGTTTATGTTGCTTTTAGATATAAACACCTAAAATGTAACCTTGACATGCCTATAAGTTTGGATCTAAGCCTATACCTGTAGTAATTTGAATCAAAACAGATCTGTCATTAATTGTATATCTAATTCATTGTTTAGATCTCATCATGCCTGTTTATGATATCGCTATTATATTAGTTTGCCTAATCATGTCACTATGCCTATTCTGTTAGTATGCCCAATTCTATCATCATATGACAGTTTCATTTATTATGCATACTCTTGTTCTCTTCTTTCTCTCTTTTCCTTTTTGTTTTTATAGCCAGGCTACCTTCAAGCCTAGGCCTATCGCTGAAATATGCGAACGCACAAAATTGGGAACGATTGGGAATGATTAATTTGGGGGCATAATTCATATTGTAAAACAATATTGGAAATTTTGGGCATAATTTGGATCTTGAGCCAAAACTTGGGATTTAGGGGAATAATCCATATCTTGATCTAAATCTGGGACATAACTTGTGTGACGGCCCGCACCGCACCAGCCGACATTTCCAACGAAAGTGCGTTGTGCCGATGTCCAACCAGCACGAGACAGTCCCCAAAGAAAGGAAAGAAGGGAATTTGAACTAGCAAGGAACCTATAGAATGTCTCACAGCGCATGGAATAAAATATAATAATAACACACTTGACATAAAATAGGCGAGACAGTGCATAAGCTAAAAAGTAAACCACAATAGCAGCAGAAAAATTCAAATACAGCTTATGTTTCACATCATCATTATTACAACCAGTCAAGCTGTCTCTAAAGCAAAGTAAAGGAAAAGTACACTACTAATGCTCAAAGTAGTGACCATCAGCGAAATAGGGAGAATATATATATATATATATATATATATATATATATATATTACGTGGGAGCCTTCTGCTCGTCTCCGGATCATCTACTCGTGCATAACCAGCTAACCTGTCTCTAGTCTGCCCATTTAAGAGCACCCAGAGTAATAAGAAGAGACATAAAACTCTTGGTCAGACAAAAGTCTGGTTTGAGCGATAAGCAACAAAACAGAACAATAACAGGTATACTAAACCATACCTGTAACATCCCGTAATTCTGTAACACTAAGTTTCACAAATTAAAGTATAGTTAATTCTAAATGTGGGAATTAAGGGAAACGGGTTACAACGTTGCGTTCGTCTCGGAATTTTGCTTGAGATAGACTCCGAGTTTGCGTAAATCGGATTCCGTATGAAGGAGTTATGGCCTTCCGAAGTTTCAGAATTCAGTTTAAAATTCAAAACATATCAAAACGAAGTTCGAAATTCAAAAACAGACCCAAACTGGGCTGGGCGGGAAAATTCCCGCCCAGGGACCAGGTCGACCAGGGGGTCGACCTAGGGGTCGACCTGGTTACCCGGGTCGACCAAGGGGTCGACCTGGGTATGGCCTGGTTTGTCTGGTTGGGTCCTGGCTCGAATTTTTGGGCCTGGTCTTGTCACTAGGGCTGAGTTGTCTTCTTTTGATTGGCTTCTCTTTAGAACGGATGGCTTTGATTAACCCTGGCTTCATCGACGGCTCTAATTAACTTGCAACTCTATAAAAACACCCTAGGTCTCCAACTAAAATTCACACAAAAAAAGAACTTGAGCCGCCATGTTGTCGGAAGAAAACTAAGGAGAGCCTCCGCTTGAAAAGAGACGAATCAACTCAAGCTAATTCAAATTTGAGATTAAAGCTACTAATAAAATCAAAACAACATCGTCTACCCAAAGGAACGCATCTCAATTTTAGAACCTCAGATCTCATAAAAATAAGACCGTCTTGCTGTGACGGCCCGCCCCGCACCAGCCTGCATTTCCTCCGAAAGTGCGCTGTACACATGTCCAACTGGCACGGAACGGTCGTCATAAGAAAAGAAAGAAGGGAATGAACTAATCAAGGAACCTGTAGAATGTCTCACTGCGCATAGGATAAAATATAATAATAACAAACTTGACATAAAACAGGCGAGACAGTGCATAAGCTGATAACTAATAATCAATGTCAACATCAGAGCAGCGGAAATCCAAATACAGCTTATTACAACTTTCCAAATTTACTGTCTCTAACAAAAGAAAACTAAAGTAGAAGATGCACCACCAATGCCCAAGCAGTGATCTTTAACAACACAGGGAGAATACTATATATATTACGTGGAAGCCTCCTGCTCGTCTCCGGATCAGCTACCCGTGCATCACCAGCTAACCTGTCTCTAGTCTGCTCGTGTGAGCACCCATAGTAATAAGAAGAGACATAAAACTCTGGGTTAGACATAAAGCCTGGTGTAAGCGATAAGCATCTAAACAGAATGATAACAGGTATACTAAACCATACCTGAACCTGGACCTGAAACCAATGAGTTAGTACCACATACCGTACAATGCTCTAAGGTGCCATAATAAATAGTGTAAGAATACGGGGGTGGGGTGTGCATGTCAAACAATCAAGCATAGCAACTATCCTCACGTCTCTCACTCAGTGCGTAAAGTATACGATATCTACCACTTTGGAACACTAGACAAACTGAGGTAACGACGAATCCCGACTTGTAGAAACCCTGCTCTGACCAAGCCGAACACTTGGAGTCATGACCAAACATTTCAATGACCCACTTCATTGGTCGTAGCCCTTGGTTCTACCTATGCCATAATGGCCCTGAATCCGCCTTCGTACCTCCTACCATAGTGGTCCAAAGCTATAGACGTCGATAACTCCTTGGCACGCGTCCCGCAGCAAAGCCCAATCATGAAGTGAACTCGTTGGTTCCCATCTGGATCCTGAGCTCTAACTTCCCTTTGGACTACCTTTGCATCTCGGGTTCTCAGTCATCACCGGATCGGTTCGGGTCTCCTCCTCCTGCTTCAGATCGGATCGTGTCCACTGGTCGTGCCATCAGCTCTTCAGTCCGGGTCGGATCGCACCATTCTGGTTCGGACCGGTCGTGTTGAGCTTCCCGAGGTCGGGTCGGTTCAAGTTCCCCATCTCCATCGGATCGTGATCCTCAGGTCGTGGCGGCCCCCCTCCAGTGCATAACTCCGGTTCGGGTCGTCTCGTGGTGCTCGGTTCGGTTCGAAAGTGACTACACGGGTCGGGTCGGGGTCTCCAAGTCGCATCGCCATCACTGGTTCGGGTCGCACTTTCTGGTCACGAGAGATTCGGATCGTGCAAGCGGATCGGATCGTGGCGTGGTGCTACGATTCAAGATCTCCTTTGGTCATCATCTCGTGGAGGGGGTTCGGGTAGTATAGCCTCCATCGATTCGTGCTCACCATCTTTCAGCGGATCGGGTCGGAGTCCTTACATCGGTTCGGTTCGGGTCTCCCTTATCCGATCCGATCCGGTTAGATACCCTGCAGTTTTCTGCAACTCTCCAGCAAATGTTTAT
Organism: Allium sativum; assembly: GCA_030737875.1. Lineage (NCBI taxonomy): Eukaryota > Viridiplantae > Streptophyta > Magnoliopsida > Asparagales > Amaryllidaceae > Allium > Allium sativum. Next base: position 156,556,541 of record CM060926.1, on the reverse strand, counting down.
ACGCCTCTCGACGGCGTTTTCGACCAATCTAACTATTGGAACCAATCACAAAGCATACCAAAGAGTCATAGCAACATATAACAGCAACCACAAGCAACAAACAACAATTTAAATGAATCAAAATGGATCAAAAGTGGCCAAAATCTCACATTTTCCTATAATTCCTCTTAATCATGTTTAAGCATACGATTAGCAAAACACATCGAAATTAACCCAAATTTCTAACAGAGCCTTAAAACATTATTTTAGAATTTTAAGAATTTTTCCAGAATTTATTTACGTATAAATTCGCTAATCTTCACTAATTACCCTTAATCACCGTAATTAGTGCAAAAACTATGCAAATCACTCACCTTGGCCACAAATGAAACACCAAATCTGAAGTATTCTCTGTTTGGGTAGAATTCCTATGTATAGCAGCAGCTCCAACCATGCTTTGTTGCTATTTGGCCTTGCTTTGATGTAGTTTAGGCTTAATCTTCACTAAAAATGCGTTTTGGAGTGGTTTTAGAGGATAGAAGCCATTACTAAGGTCTCAAGGAGGTTTGTGGCGGCTCAAAACTGAAATGAAAGTGATAACCTAACCCTAATCAGTCCTCCTATACCTCTAAACCCGAAATTCCCCTCTGGGCCTAGCTGCTAATCACCCGGTTAAGCCCAATTAAGTTGTTTTTCACCATCTGAAACTTGTTTCAGCCATATCTCCCAAACGGTGAGTCCGTTTGACTAATGTGACCACTCTACGGAAAGAGAAACCATCATCCGGAGCCAATGGAAGTTGTTTTAGGTCAAAATTCCTTTCCAGTCAAAAGTTATGGCCAAAACAGTGCCAACTAGGGGTAAAATGGTCATTTAAAAATCGGGAAAAATCTTGAACATGGGAAATGACCCCAATAGTCGCCTCCCAAAGTTACATGACCATACGACTTCGTATGTGACAGAAATAAATATTCTGCGATCCTATGATGCGTAGAATGCGGGTCGTTACACTCTCCCCCCCTTAAGAAATTTCGTCCCCGAAATTCCTTAACCCAAAACATACAAAGGATCCCGCATGCCTAACAGCCACGTACAACAATCAAACATGCAAAACAAGCAAACAAGCCTATCCTAGCATGCGGAAAACTAAATCGAAGTCAAAATCTTACCAGGCAAAGAGTTCTGGGTGTGTCTTCCTAATGTCCTCCTCTGTCTCCCAAGTACAATCACTCTCGTCCTTGCTCCACTGTACCTTGACTAGCTTCACCGCCTTCCTTCGAAGTTGCTTCATGTCGTGTTCGACAATACGGGCCGGCTTGCGGTTCCCAACCGCCTCGGGTTCTACTTCGAAGTCCTCCAACTGATCAGGTGAAATAGTCATATCTGAGTCGTGAACGAACTTCCTTAGTTGGGAAACATGAAATACGTTGTGAACTCCCGCCATCTTCTCCGGTAAGTCAATTCTGTATGCCAAATTCCCGACTAGCTCGAGAACAGGGAATGGGCCAACGAATCTTGGTGCCAACTTGCATCTCTTGCCAAATCGTATTACGCTCTTCAACGGAGAAATCTTGACAAATACCAAGTCACCAACGGAGAATTTTAAGTCTCTTCTCCTCTTATCGGCATAACTCTTCTGCCTATCTTGGGCAGCCTTCATTCGTTGTTGAATGATCTTAATCTTATCTGAAGTTTTCCTCACCACATCTGGTCCAAGCATAAACTTCTCGCCAGTCTCTATCTAACATGATGGTGAGTTGCACGGTCTTCCATACAAAGCTTCAAATGGAGCCATACCGATACTGGATTGGTAACTATTATTATATGCAAACTCTACTAGATGCAAATGGTCATCCCATGATCCACCAAAATCCAATATACATGCTCTCAAGAGATCTTCCAAAATACGGTTCACCCTCTCCGTCTGACCGTCGGTCTGAGGATGATATGCGGTACTGAGATGTAACTCTGACCCTAGAGCCTCTTGTAAGCTGTTCCAAAACCCACTAGTGAACAACGGGTCTCGGTCACTCACAATGCTTTTAGGTACTCCATGAAATCTCACTACCCACTTCATATACAATTCTGCTAACTTAGCTGCCGTTCTGGTCGATTTGACTGGTATAAACCTTGCACTTTTAGTCAGTCGATCTACAATTACCCAAATGCTGTCATATCCCGATCTAGTCCATGGTAAACCATCGATGAAATCCATCGAGACTTGCTCCCATTTCCATTCGGGAATTTCTAAGGGCTGTAACAACCCACTAGGCTTCTTTTGCTCGGCTTTAACTAGCTGGCAATTCATGCACTTGGATATAAACTTCCCAACGTCTCTTTTCATCCCTTCCCAGTAGTAAGTCTGCTTCATATCTCGATACATCTTGTTACCACCGGGGTGTATAGTCAGCTTTGAGTGATGACATTCTCTAAGCACTTCATCCCTCAATCCATTGACATTAGGTACAACAAGCTTTCCATTCTTTCTAAGCCATTTACCTCGATCAAGCCCATACTTGTTCATCTCCTCATCGATACCCATCTCTAACTTGGAGATGATTTCCAATAGGTTAGGATCGTCCCTCTGACTAGAGCCGATCCGCTCAATCAAAGTGGGTCTGATCGTCAAACTTGCTAACATTTCTGAATCCAATTCGCACTTTGGTCTGAAATCAAACCCCGCGATAAACTCCAGTTGCTTCCATTCAAGGAACATAGCCCCTAAGCTGGCATGTCTTCTACTCAATGCATCGGCCACCGCATTGCCCTTTCCCGTTGTGTATGCAATGTCAAAATCATAGGAAGCTAAGAACTCTAACCATCTCTGCTGACGGAGATTCAGATCTTTCTGAGAGAAGAGATACTTTAACGACTTATGATCTGTAAACAACTCAAATCTTTCTCCCAAGAGATAGTGTCTCCACATTTTTAACGCGAACACGATTGCTGCCAATTCTAAATCATGGGTAGAGTATCTTCTCTCGTGCGGTTTCAATTGCCGACTTGCGTAAGCTATAACCCTACCGCCTTGCATCAATACAGCACCCAGTCCGGTACCACAGGCGTCCGTGTATACCGTCATCTCTTCATTCCCTTTAGGAATGACTAACACTGGTGCGCTTGTGAACTTGTCCTTTAGACTTTTGAATGCATTCTCGCACCTTTCATCCCAGACAAAAGCTTGATTCTTCTTGGTCAACTGGGTCAATGGTGCTGCTATCTTGGAGAAACCTTGGATAAACTTACGATAATATCCAGCTAATCCCAAGAAACTTCTTACCTCTGTTGCATTCTTGGGCGTAGGCCAATCCTGTACCGTAGCCACCTTCGCCGGGTCTACGGCAATACCATTCTCTGATACAACATGGCCCAAGAACCTCACTTCCCTCTTCCAGAAGTGACACTTAGAAAACTTTGCTTTCAATTGGTGTTTTCTCAACACCTCCATCACTACTCTTAAATGTTCCTTGTGTTCTTCTTCTGTCCTCGAATAGACCAAAATATCATCAACGAACACAAGGACAAACTTATTCAACTGATCTCTGAATACCCTATTCATAAGATCCACAAAATATGCTGGGGCATTGGTCAGCCCGAACGGCATGACCAACCACTCATAAAACCCAGACGGCGTCCGAAATGCCGTTTTAGCTATACTCTCAGCTTCCACTCTAAGCTGATGAAAACCTGTCGCGAGATCCAACTGAGAAAATACTCTCGCGCCACTCAACTGATCAAACAAATCATCTATCCGCGGTAGAGGATACTTGTTCTTCCTCGTCACTTTATTCAACTCGCGGTAGTCTACACACAAACGAAGGGAACCATCCGCCTTGGTAGCAAACACAACTGGTGCTCCCCATTCAGAAACACTCCTTCTGATAAATCCCTTCTTCAAAAGATCGCTGACTTGCACCTCGAGCTCTCGCTGCTCTCTTGGTGCCATACGACGAAGTGGCATCACTATAGGCCTGGCATCTTTTACCAAATCAATACGGAACTCAATCTCTCGGTGTGGTGGAAGTCCGGTCACTTCTTCGAAAACATCCGGATACTGGCCAACCACGGGCAAACCTGACAACTCACTATGCGGAATGTCGAGGGAGTTTAGAAAACTAGCCAATACCCCCTTACTAGGTAGACCACCAAACACTATCCTCCGCCCATCATCCGCTCTAGCTGTCACCAACAAGCCCTCACAGTCTACCACCACCCCGTATCTTTGGAGCCAATCTACTCCCAAAATAATGCCAAACCCAGTAAAGCCCAAAACAAAGCAATCACAAACAAACATGCATCCATAACTCGATAAGACCACATTACGACAAATCATGCTAAGGCTAGTCGAACCACCAATCGGGTTCGTCACTACTAAAGGTCTATCGACAATCTCGGGCTCCAATCCCAACCTATCTACCAGGTCACTAGATATGAAAGAACTGGAAGCTCCGGTATCAAACAAAACTCTAACAGGAACATCATAAACAGAAAGCATACCTTGAATGACGACATTCTTTCCCTTCTCCGCTGCAGTTGGGGCATTCGACGAAGAAGGAATAGCATTAAGGGCGTATGCTTTCACCATTTGCTTTTCTTTAGGGGGTTGCGGACACTTGTCCTTGTGATGTCCCAATTGGCCACAATTGAAGCACTTCCTATCCGCTGGCTTGGCCCGACAATTACTAGCATAATGGCCCTTCTTACCACAGCTGAAGCACTCAACATCTTGCTTATTCTTTTTCTTCTGGCCATCCTTAGCTTGGTTCCGCTTTCTCTTATTCTGGGAACCACCCTTGCCTCCACCACTTGCTTGTGGTTTTGGCTCTTCTGCAGATGCAACCTCAGTCTTCGACTTAGGGTAGAGACTTTCTGATCTTAATGCTTTCCCCACAATCGATTCAAACGTCTCATCAATGTGATTAATAAGTTTTTCCCCCAAGTACTGATCCAAACCAGTTATGAATTTCTCATTCTTTTTCTCGGCAGTATCAATAAGAGATAACCCATATTTTGACAAAGTGTCAAATTCAGCAATATATTCCGAGACAGCTCTGCCATTCTGCTTGAGCTCCAAGAATTTCTTAAACAGCACTGACTTCTGAGCAGCTGGAATGAACTTCTCGCTAAAGCGAGCTTTAAACTGCTCCCAAGTAATCTGATCTTCGGGAGTAGCAGCCTTTATAGCATTCCACCAATTCATTGCCCGCCCTTGCAGCTGACGGGACGCTAGCTTTCTCTTCATCGCATCTTCGATACCCAAATCCTCGAAGATACGTTCGCAACTATCCAACCAATCTTGAACATCCGTGGCCGACTCCGTTCCGTGGAACGGCTTCCCACCAAGGCTAGTATAGTCTTTGTTTAGCTTGGCGAAGTCGACCCTCAGCGCCTGCACTATTGGACCACCACCATTTCCACCATTGGGAGCTGCCCTCTGTACATCTCTAAGCATCTCTCTCATGAGGTCAGTAAACATCGTCCTCATGTCAGCAGCATTCCCATTATTGGCTCCCCTACCGGTACCTCTAACATATCGGCTCATCGTCAATCTGAAAAAGGAAATGATTAACGACTCCATAGTGGTGCTAGTGCAGTACGACTTCATCCTTATACCAGTAATAGTATATATATATATATATAGCTTTTAAAAACCAAAGTAATCACAAATACGCTCTCTCGTATACGTATAATATCTCTCCCTGATAACTTCCCTAGGTTAACTACGCAACCTAGAGCTCTGATACCAAGTGTGACGGCCCGCCCCGCACCAGCCTGCATTTCCTCCGAAAGTGCGCTGTACACGTGTCCAACTGGCACAGAACGGTCGTCATAAGAAAAGAAAGAAGGGAATGAACTAATCAAGGAACCTGTAGAATGTCTCACAGTGCATAGGATAAAATATAATAATAACATACTTGACATAAAACAGGCGAGACAGTGCATAAGCTGATAACTAATAATCAATGTCAACATCAGAGCAGCGGAAATCCAAATACAGCTTATTACAACTTTCCAAATTTACTGTCTCTAACAAAAGAAAACTAAAGTAGAAGATGCACCACCAATGCCCAAGCAGTGATCTTTAACAACACAGGGAGAATACTATATATATTACGTGGAAGCCTCCTGCTCGTCTCCGGATCAGCTACCCGTGCATCACCAGCTAACCTGTCTCTAGTCTGCTCGTGTGAGCACCCAGAGTAATAAGAAGAGACATAAAACTCTGGGTCAGACATAAAGCCTGGTGTGAGCGATAAGCATCTAAACAGAATGATAACAGGTATACTAAACCATACCTGAACCTGGACCTGCAACCAAAGAGTTAGTACCACATACCGTACAATGCTCTAAGGTGCCATAATAAATAGTGTAAGAATACGGGGGTGGGGTGTGCATGTCAAACAATCAAGCATAGCAACTATCCTCACGTCTCTCACTCAGTGCGTAAAGTATACGATATCTACCACTTTGGAACACTAGACAAACTGAGGTAACGACGAATCCCGACTTGTAGAAACCCTGCTGTGACCAAGCCGAACACTTGGAGTCATGACCAAACATTTCAATGATCCACTTCATGGGTCGTAGCCCTTGGTTCTACCTATGCCATAATGGCCCTGAATCCGCCTTCGTACCTCCTACCATAGTGGTCCAAAGCTATAGACGTCGATAACTCCTTGGCACGCGTCCCGCAGCAAAGCCCAATCATGAAGTGAACTCGTTGGTTCCCATCTGGATCCTGAGCTCTAACTTCCCTTTGGACTACCTTTGCATCTCGGGTTCTCAGTCATCACCGGATCGGTTCGGGTCTCCTCCTCCTGCTTCAGATCGGATCGTGTCCACTGGTCGTGCCATCAGCTCTTCAGTCCGGGTCGGATCGCACCATTCTGGTTCGGACCGGTCGTGTTGAGCTTCCCCAGGTCGGGTCGGTTCAAGTTCCCCATCTCCATCGGATCGTGATCCTCAGGTCGTGGCGGCCCCCCTCCAGTGCATAACTCCGGTTCGGGTCGTCTCGTGGTGCTCGGTTCGGTTCGAAAGTGACTACACGGGTCGGGTCGGAGTCTCCAAGTCGCATCGCCATCACTGGTTCGGGTCGCACTTTCTGGTCACGAGAGATTCGGATCGTGCAAGCGGATCGGATCGTGGCGTGGTGCTACGATTCAAGATCTCCTTTGGTCATCATCTCGTGGAGGGGGTTCGGGTAGTATAGCCTCCATCGATTCGTGCTCACCATCTTTCAGCGGATCGGGTCGGAGTCCTTACATCGGTTCGGTTCGGGTCTCCCTTATCCGATCCGATCCGGTTAGATACCCTGCAGTTTTCTGCAACTTTCCAGCAACTGTTTATACGCCTCTCGACGGCGTTTTCGACCAATCTAACTATTGGAACCAATCACAAAGCATACCAAAGAGTCATAGCAACATATAACAGCAACCACAAGCAACAAACAACAATTTAAATGAATCAAAATGGATCAAAAGTGGCCAAAACCTCACATTTTCCTATAATTCCTCTTAATCATGTTTAAGCATACGATTAGCAAAACACATCGAAATTAACCCAAATTTCTAACAGAGCCTTAAAACATTATTTTAGAATTTTAAGAATTTTTCCAGAATTTATTTACGTATAAATTCGCTAATCTTCACTAATTACCCTTAATCACCGCAATTAGTGCAAAAACTATGCAAATCACTCACCTTGGCCACAAATGAAACACCAAATCTGAAGTATTCTCTGTTTGGGTAGAATTCCTATGTATAGCAGCAGCTCCAACCTTGCTTTGTTGCTATTTGGCCTTGCTTTGATGTAGTTTAGGCTTAATCTTCATTAAAAATGCGTTTTGGAGTGGTTTTAGAGGATGGAAGCCATTACTAAGGTCTCAAGGAGGTTTGTGGCGGCTCAAAACTGAAATGAAAGCGTTAACCTAACCCTAATCAGTCCTCCTATACCTCTAAACCCGAAATTCCCCTCTGGGCCTAGCTGCTAATCACCCGGTTAAGCCCAATTAAGCTGTTTTTCACCATCTGAAACTTGTTTCAGCCATATCTCCCAAACGGTGAGTCCGTTTGACTAATGTGACCACTTTACGGAAAGAGAAATCATCATCCGGAGCCAATGGAAGTGGTTTCAGGTCAAAATTCCTTTCCAGTCAAAAGTTATGGCCAAAATAGTGCCAACTAGGGGTAAAATGGTCATTTAAAAATCGGGAAAAATCATGAACATGGGAAATGACCCCAATAGTCGTCTCCCAAAGTTACATGACCATATGACTTCGTATGTGACAGAAATAGATATTCTACGATCCTATGATGCGTAGAATGCGGGTCGTTACACTTGCGTTGTAAGTATAGTGGCTCTTTAGATGGGAATGTGATTAAGACATGATTTGTTGTAAATTGTAATATGGAATTAAATCAGTATTAACGATGTTGTTTTATATTTGTTATTTGTGAAAATTTGAATGATTGTGGTGGTTGAATCTTTTATGTATTGTGAATCAAACAATCAACACCTTATGCGAATTGTATGTATACAGTTAGATCTAAATATATGCTTATGCAAGTTATAGGTTGCAAGTTAGATTTACACAAATATTTATATCATTCATGTAGGCTCTATGTATATATGTTTAAACTAATTGTGCCTACATGACTAGAATAGATCTATATTCACATGTTTTTATGCAAGTGAGAACTTATAATCGGATCCATGTCAAGATCCGTTTACGATTCATATGAAAGTTTATTGTTAGATCTATGTTTATACATATGTGTTGCAAGTTCACACCCTTAAGTGGTTGTCAAAGTTATACATATAGTTTTTCCTTACGCCAGTTTTATGTTTGAGGTTATGCCTAGACCTATGCATTAACATGTTATACCATGTTTTAGTGGATTCATATGACACCTATTAGGTTATACTATGTTATACCTTTATGTTAGGCGAAAACTATATGATTCATGTGACACCTATTTAACTAGGCCCAATATTTATATGCAAGTTTGTGGCATGTTATGCAATGTTATGATATTCATGTCGGTTATTTTGCAAGTTCACACTTATGATATTCATGTTGATTATTTTGCAAGTTCACACCTATGATGTTCATATTGACTATGTAGAGAATGCCAAGTTTACACCTATGACATGTTTATGTTAATGAATTATTTTTATGCCAATTTTGTGTACGCTAAATTACGCTAAGTTTTTAGCCTAATATTTTATGTCAAAATCATGCGGATGGAAAATTAGGCTAAGATTGTTAGCCTAATATTTAGAAGGGGTAACGTTGGGTAAAATTGGTAATTATAGGAAACTTGACGTAAATTAGTTAAAAATCACATAGGTGATTTATGGCATGAAACGGTATAAATTATATACCTAAATTAATGAACTTGATTATAAATAAATTTGGGCAATGACATGAATTCTGGATAATTTACATAAATAAAATGTAAATTTAGACAATACGAATATGCTTAACCCGAGGTTGGATTGAGTTGTGATGTAAACCTGCCCGGACCCGCCCGGCTGTCCAGTAATCACAACAATACCTATCCAATGTGAGAGGTTAAGGCATTGAGCCCAATAAAGACCCGAGGTTAGACTGAGTTGTGGCGTAAGACTGCCCGGAACCGACCGGCATACAGGCAGCCACAACAATACCTGTCTAATGTGAGTGGTTGGTGCTTTAATAAGACAATTAAAGCTATGTTAGGATTGGTAGGGTTAAGTTAATTAAAACACTTAACCAACTTAACATGTTAACAAGACAAGACTTGTAGGGGTTAAGTAACTAAGACACTTAGCCAATTTAACATGCTAACTAGACTAGAAGGTGAGGTTAAGTAAAGTTAATACACTTAACCAATTTAACATATTAATTAGACTAGAGGGTGAGGTTAAGTAAATTCAGGACACTTAACCGTTATAACCTGATAATTAGATAAGTGGGTGAGGTTAAGTAAATTTATAATACTTAACCATTATAACACGTTAGCTGGATAAGTGGGTAAGGTTAAGTAAATACACTTACCCAATTTAATATGTTAGCTGGACTAGAGGGTAGGGTTAAGTAAACTTAGAACACTTAACCATCATAGTGTGATAAATTGAACAGGGTTAAGTTGAAACATGAAGGGACAATACTTAACCATTAGAAAATGTTAATTATACAGATGTTAGGGTTAAGTTAACTAAGGGAACACTTAACCGTTATAACATGTTAGTTAAAACAGATGGGCAAGGTTAGGTTAAAAGGGACACTTAACCAATACAAGATGAATGGGTAGGGTTAAGTAATAAGAAATACTTAACCAATATAACTTGGTTTGTGATAGTGTTAAGTCAACATGAACTACTGATAACACTTAGCCAGCTTAATATGACAAAGGAATGGGTTAAGCTAACTTGAATTGACTAATGACACTTAACCAATCCAACTTGATGAGAAAGAGGGATAAGTAGTAAACCTTAGTTAAGAAAACAACGATGCAGGAAACTAAGTGGTAAACCTTAGTTAGAAAACTAAGTAGTAATTCTTAGTATAACACGAGGAGGAGCGAACATCCATCTGATCTTAAAGAAGGCTCCAACGAATTAGGTTACGAAGCCCGAGGCTTCGAGGGGACGTGAGGGTACTCTTGGTATCCCTCTGTGAGGCTGCAGATGATCCTCCTGGGCTCACAGAGGTTAAGGTCTGCATTAGGAGAACCAAGGGTATGCCTTGGTTGCAATATAAGGCAACCTAAAGACTAGGATGGACCAGCGTTATTCGGCGAGACCAGTAGCCCTGTGATAGCAACTCGTCGTCTACCTACCATCTTGAGTCAGTCGAGATACGCATGCGGAAAGGCAGAGAACTCCCAACAGACCATATACTTGCTATCTAGTTATGGGTGAGGCTGGCCAATAGGAAAGTGGGGCATAGGTGGCAGGAGTATAGTTCTCGTGCTTGATTTTCTTGGATTGCCTTTCATTAGTTGTGGGAGGGGTCACGTGGGACCATATCCACTGGTAGAAAAACAGACCTTAGCATCTACATCGGCAGATATCTGAAATCTCCCGATCGAGTTCCGTGTTTCTAGAATAGCCCTGCCACGGGACTCAGGTCGCACATTTCTGGACATGTGCATCTAGACAGCGATAAACGATTCGCGACACATACGTGGGGAAAATCTAGGAACATATACCACTCTAGGTAGTGTGTCCTAGACTAGGGGCATCGTTCGACGGGTAGCATATTCCTTAGTTGGACCTAGGTGGCATAAATCCTGAATCCGAGAAGTATTAGATAAGTCGCATAAACCCTAGTTGAATCTAGGAAGCGCTCGATAAGAATACCCTAGATTAGATCTAGGTAATAAATAATAGATGTACACCTAAAGACAACCGCAATTACAGGGATTGGAATCACGTTATCATCTTTATACAGATTACTAGTTGGGATACTAGTTAGGTGGTGCAGAGATATAGAATGGGGTGTGATAGTATATTCGGTTTAAACTGTCTTGCTTTGGTTTATATTAGTCTGTTATTCTGGTACTGTCCCATTTTTCAGTTTACTCCTATCATGAACTTTATCCTGTTCACCTGCTAAAAGCCACTAGACTTACTCAGGCTTTATGTTTGACTCTGTTTTTCTTTCGTCTTCTTTTCTTCCGTTCCCCCCAGGTAGTCAGGGAGGGAATAGCTCTGCTTAGTATGGACTGTTACTTTTTCCAAGCTTGAAGACTCTTGGATATTTCGCTTCAGACTCTCTTTTCCGCTGTTATGGCTGGCTTATGCTACATTGGGGAATGTAAATGTTATTTTATGCTTCTTTATTTTGTAAGACAGATGATACTCAGGTATTGGAAAGCAATTGTTGTACAAACTATTTTATCAATAAAGTAAAGATTTATTTTCCGCTATTTTATTTTTTTTTCTATCTTGTAATTTATCTGCATCTTTTACCTTAAATGGTCCACAGAACTTAGTGCATTCCCTTTGTGAGTGACACTAACGGATGTGGGGTGTTACAATACCTGAACCTGGACCCGCAACCAAAGAGTTAGCACAATAAGATGTACAATACTTTAAGGTGACACTAACATATGGTGTAAAGATACGGGGGTGGGGGTGTGCATGTCATAATGATGGCAAACAATCAAGCATAGCAACCATCCTCACATCTCTCACTCAGTGCGTAAAGCATACGATATCCACCGCTTTGATCACCCATATCCTTGCTATGATCATTCTGCCCCATGGAGTCATGACGACTCCACTGCACTGATCCATAGCCACCAGTCCTTGCTATGTCCACTCTGCCCAATGAAGTCATAACGACTCCATTGCACTGGCTTATAGCCATGCTACGATAACTTTGCCTCATGGAGTAATAACTACCCCCACTGCACTGATCCGTAGCCTAACAATCGCCTCTCGGTGGTGACTCAAAGCTATGGACGTCGACAACTCCTTAGCTCACGTCCCGCAGCAAATTCCAACACATGAAGTTAACTCATTGGCTCCTGTAACACCCCACACCCGCTATAGTCACTCACTAAGGGAATGCCATAGCATCGGTGGAGTATTTTTAGTGAGTATAGAACAGTAAAATTACAACAAGACAGATATAATGTAATACCTGAAAATTTAAAACATCATCTCATAGCAGCGGAAAGTAAAACATGTTTGGTTACATCATAAAACCATAACAAGAGTCAAGTACAAAATATCCATCCTAAATAAAATAAGTACATAATCCCACTACTCATAACAAATAGCCATAACAGAAAAGATAAGATAAGCTGAGCTCTACATCTACGGTCCAAGCTCCAAGAGATAGATAAAGCAAACTGATCAAAGCCCACTAGCACTAGGCCCAACCTGAGGACCTGAAGGAAAAAGATAAAAACAACGGGGGTCAGACATAAGCCTGAGTGAACCCTATCTCCTTAATAATACAATTATTAAAGTAATTAGGGTATGATATGAACTCGGTATGGTATCTTTGGGGATAATGACTACACTAAGTTGCCCACGAACACAGGACGAACTAAGATAACCGTAAAGACGCATCTACCCACCCAAGGATAATTACTAACTGCACCACACCAGTCACTCCTACTCAAAGGTTGATCCCACCCAAGGATATCAAAGATAGATATAACCAGTAGTTTCCTGTACCCTAGTTGACTACATAGGTGCCGTCTGCCCCTATCTCTACTAGGTGTACCCCACTACCCCAAGCGATCGACTCCCTAACGTAGGTATCCGTGCTGGGCCCACAGTGGGGTGTATCATTCCCCAAAGTGGCAACCCAAAAGCAACACCGGTGCACGGGTTATACCTACACGATGCAACAACGTCTTACCTCCCAGTCCCGGGCCCACACACGCATATGAAACCCGATGGGCCTGCGTTGCCACCGCTAACCCCGTTTTGGCCACTTATAGACAAGCCCAGTACGCGTGTCCCGTCCTCGGCTTGGGCCGAGCTACAAAGATACATATGGGATACTGGTTGTAATGGGCCCTCCACAAGCTACCCACCAGAGCTTGTTATTAATCTAGTGTTCCCCACTTAACCCTTTAATCATGTTTAATTACATGTTTCACTTGGTTAAGTATTCTAATCGTATTTTCTATTGCCACCCAAGGCAACCCACTAGATTCCTCATGCCACCCAAGGCACCCACTTAACCCCTCATGTCCCACTACATGCTAATATGGTTAAGTGTTTCTTAATTAATTAAGACCGTGATTCCCCATAAAGACCTCCCACATTAGACTGGCTGTTATGACCGCCTGGTTAAGCCGGTAGGGTCCGGGCAGTCTTACGTCATAACAGAGTCTAACCTCGTGTCTTTACTTTAATCACGTATTTAATTTGTGCCTAAGACCTCTCACATTAGACTGGCTGTTATGACCGCCTGGTTAAGCCGGTAGGGTCCGGGCAGTCTTACGTCATAACAGAGCCTAACCTCGTGTCTTAGTCGATTAATTACACCTAATTAATCACCCCCATATTAATTATCCCTAATTAATATCAATTTATTCATAACATGGGTAGACCTAACTCAATAGGTAAATTCCCATGGGGTAGACCTAACTCAATAGGTAAATTCCCACTTATGTTAATTAATTTTTTATGGTATGCTTAATCATACCCATTTCAACATTCTTTTAATTAACATATTAATTAACCCCATCGTTCCCCACGTAAATCGTCATTATGACATAACATAATAAAGGGAAGATTTACCACACATAACATGGGTTTAGCATATAACTTTATCATGGGTTAAGAGGATGTCAACTTGCATATATGAGCATGTATTAACCCAACTATATTCAACCCAAACTTGCATATTATCAAACATGTGTCTTACATAACATGTTGCATATGAACTTACATATCATCAAACATGTGATTTGCATAACATGTTGCATATGAACTTACATATCATCATACATGTGATTTGCATAACATGTAGAACTTGCATTTTAGCATATACTTAACTTGCATAAGCACTCACATACTTGCATAAGCATTCATATACTTGCATAAGCTTGCATATCATGTTAAACTTGCATTTCAACATATACATAACTTGCACAAACATTCACATACTTGCATAGGCTTGCATATTATGTTAAACTTGCATTTCAACATATACATAACTTGCATAAACATTCATATACTTGCATAAGATGTTAAACATGCATATAAGCATATACATGACTTGCATAAGTACTAACATACTTGCATAACATGTTTGCAAAATGGATCCATATTCACTTAGTGTTTTGCATCATAAACATCATGAAACAACTTGCATAAAAATATCATGATTACATATTATGAAACTTGCATGACATAAGGCATATAACTTGCAAAACACATAATATTCACTACATCAAGCTTGCATAAATATATGGATCCACAAACATAGCCATACTTTATCATATCTTATCATAATCAATTCAATAATTGATTATTAAGGGGATAGAAGCTCACCAAAACAAGATTAGCAAGTTAAATGAAGCAAATCCCAATGATTAAGTAGAAGAAGATGTAGATTAGCTTGCAAACCCTCTTAGGATTTTTAGTGGAGGCTCTCCAATTTTCTAAGTGGTGGCATAATGGCCTTAGATCTATTTTTGGTAAGGATAAGGGGGGTATTAGGGTGTATATATAGATTAGTTAGATGTTTTAGGACCATAGGATATACCCTAGAACCAATCCTAGTCTTTAAAGCATGTCTTGGGGAAGAAGTCAAGTGTAGGAACCATTTAGGGCCCAAAAAAAACAGCCCAAAACTCATCCCGGGCCTCAAAACATGAGCAGTTTTCGTTTTTGATTTTTCGTGAAACTTTGACGGGCCATAACTTGGTCATACGGACTCCGATTTACGAAAACTCGGACTCTATTTCGCGTATTTTTCCGAGACGAACGCAATGGCACAGCCCGTTTCCCCTGATTCAGAATATTAAATTTAATTCTGCTCTGATTTATGTTATAACAAGTTATTTAACATACGGGGTGTTACATTCTCCCCTACTTAAAGGATTTCGTCCCCGAAATCTCTAAGTCAAGAAGAACGTATCCTACCAACCAAACAACCATCTACTCAACCATCAAACACTGGCATCCATTGTCCTTAAAGTTTATAATGTTGTATGAACATATGCAAAAAGTGTGTGTATATGTTCCCTATCTAATGCAAAATCAGGCGGTCTACTGATTCAGTTGACCTCCTTAATGCAAACCATGATAGTGCCATGCATCCAATATGTATGCGAAAGAACCCTATCGACACATACTATTTCTACATGCGTGCACAATCATTCACCGAATAAATGCATCATCCATATGATAGCACAACCATCATACATCCATTAATATAGCTACCTACACACATTTATATGCAATATGCAATATGAAGTGATTGAGCCGATCTAGTGCCTAAAGTGTGTGTATATGCATCCACGAGCAACCACTAGCAAACACTTGCATCCACTTGCATCCATCAATCATAACATGTCTCAAACACATGTTTCAACCATAGGTTTACCCTATCTAAAAGGTCAAAGGTGCTAACGAGAGGACATACTAAGGACAAGATAAGTACAAGATAGGCAATAAAGGAGAAGTTAAAGAACATACTCTCGAAAAGAAAAGGGTACAAAGAACGCATCTTCGCTTCCGTCTCCCAAGTAGCATTGCTCTCGTCATCTCCCCATTGCACTTTGACTAGCTGAACCTCTCTGTTTCTCAACTTCTTAATCTCTGACCCAAGGATGCGAGTAGGAGCTCGTCGAATCGTCGCATCACGCTCTACTTCCACTTCTCTAAGCAAGCTCGGCTCTACCACCTCTGCGGTCTCATGTAGGCACTTCCTTAAATGTGACACATGGAAAACATCATGTATACCACTAAGTCTGTCTGGCAACTCCACCCTATATGCCATCCGTCCAATTCTTTCCTTGACAGGAAACGGTCCTACAAACCTCGGTGCTAACTTCCCAGCGGATCCAAAGCGAACAACATTCCGTAATGGAGACACTTTGACAAAAACCATGTCCCCAACTTCAAACTCAAGATCAGTCCTCCTCTTATCTGCATAAGATTTCTGTCTGTCTTGCGCTGCTTTCATCCTTCTTCGAATCAAATCAACCTTCTCTGAAGTCTCTCTAACCATATCGGGCCCTAGCAAGATCTTATCCGTAGATTCCCACCAACATGTAGGTGATCGACAAGGCCTTCCATAAAGAGCTTCAAAAGGTGCCATGCCAATACTAGACTGGAAGCTGTTGTTATATGCAAACTCCACCAAAGGAAGATGCTCTTCCCATGTACCTCCAAATTCCAAGATACAAAGCCTCAAAAGGTCTTCCAAAACATGGTTCACCCTCTCGGTCTGGCCGTCTGTCTGAGGATGATATGCGGTGCTCAAACACAACTGAGTCCCCACCGCCTCCTGTAAACTCTTCCAAAACTCACTAGTGAAGATAGGATCTCGATCACTCACTATGCTGGAAGGTACCCCATGCAATCGAACTATCTCTCGAACATAGACTGAAGCAAGCCATGGAGCAGTCCTCTTACTCTTTACGGGTATGAAATGGGCGCTCTTAGTAAGTCTATCAACCACAACCCAAATTCCTGTATTGCCCTTCCTCGATCTCGGTAAACCATCAACGAAGTCCATCGAGACACTATCCCACTTCCATATCGGAACTTCCAAAGGATGAAGCAACCCACCTGGCTTCTTTTGCTCTGCTTTTACTTGTTGGCACACCAAGCATCTAGCAACATACTCGGCCACATCTTTCTTCATACCGGCCCAAAAGAAAACTCGCCTCATGTCTTGGTACATCTTATCCCCACCGGGATGTATGGTCATCCTCGAACGATGTGCATCATCAAGTATAGCCTTCCTCAAGTCTTCATCTTGCGGTACACAAAGTCTACCGTCTCTACGCAACCACCCCCTATCATCTAGGGTGTACCTATTCAAATGGCTGGACGACTCCCCCCTTATGAGCTTCTCTACCAACTCAACCAACTGTGGGTCGTCTCGCTGTGCCTCGCCAACTCGTCCCAAAAGAGTAGGTCTAACATCTAAGGATGCTAGCAAACCGGGTACCAAGTCAACAGAAGGTCTGAAGTCAAACATCGAGATAAACTCCAAGCTTCTCCGTTCCACAAACAACGGACTCAAGGACAACCTTTTTCTGCTTAAGGCATCTGCCACCACGTTACCCTTGCCAGGGGTATATGCTATCTCGAAATCATAGGATGCTAAGAACTCCATCCACCTTTGCTGTCTCAAGTTCAAATCCTTCTGAGAAAACAAGTACTTCAAAGATTTGTGATCGGTGAACAACTCAAATCTCTCACCAAGAAGATAATGGCGCCAGATCTTGAGCGCAAAAACGATAGCGGCCAACTCTAGGTCATGGACAGGGTAATTTTTCTCATGCGCCCTCAACTGCCTCCCACCATAGGCTATTACCCTTCCCTCTTGCATCAAGATTGCGCCTAGTCCTGTCCCACAAGCATCAGTATAAACAACGAACGGCTTACTCCCATCTGGCAGCACTAAAACTGGAGCAGTGGTTAAAGCTCTCTTTAACCGTCGGAATGCATCCTCACAATCCACATCCCATGTGAAAACCTGATTCTTCTTTGTCAAGCGAGTTAATGGGGCTGATATCTTCGCGAAGTCCTTGATAAACTTCCTATAGTAGCCAGCCAACCCCAAGAAACTCCTCACCTCGGTAGCATTCTTCGGAGCCTTCCAATCTTGGATAGATACTACCTTTGCAGGATCCACAGCTATCCCTTCCTTAGAGACCACGTGCCCTAAGAATCGCACTTCCTTCCTCCAAAAGTGACATTTAGAAAACTTAGCCTTCAGGCTATGCGCTCGAAGAGTCTCCAACACTTCCCTAAGATGTAGGGCATGCTCTTCCTCACTCTTGGAGAAGACCAAGATGTCATCCACAAAGACCACCATGAATTTGTTAAGATACTCCCTGAACACCCTACTCATCAGATCAACGAAATATGCAGGGGCGTTCGTCAAACCAAATGGCATCACAAGCCACTCATAAAAACCATCCGGAGTCCTGAAGGCAGTCTTCTCTACACTATCCTCAGCCACTCTCAACTGATGAAACCCCGTGGCTAAGTCCAACTGCGAAAACACTGAAGCGCCAACTAACTGATCGAAGAGATCATCAATCCTCGGCAATGGGTGTTTATTCTTCTTTGTGAGCTTGTTGAGTTCTCTATAGTCAACACAAAGTCTGAGGGACCCGTCTGCCTTTGTAGAAAAAACCACCAGAGCACCCCACTCCGATATACTTCGTCTTATGAACCCCTTCTCAAGCAACTCCCCTACTTGCTTATTGAGTTCCCTCCTTTCACGAGGAGCCATGTGGCGCACTGGCAAAGATACTGGTTTAGCATTGTCCACAAGATAGATTCGGAAGTCAATCTCCCGCTTCGGAGGTAAGCCCTTCACCTCCTCAAACACATCCGGATATTCCCGGACCACTCTGACAGATTGCAGACTCTCGACCGAAGCATCGAGCGATTCAAGATAACTTAGCATAACAGACTCCATGGGATTACAAGAGATCTCGAGAGTGTTACCCAAGCGGCTCATCAGCCTAACAACTCTCCTTTCACAATCAAGAACGGCACCATTACTGGATAACCAGTCCATGCCCAAAATCAACCCATAGCCCGTGAAGCCCAAAACAAAAGCATCACATCTAAACTCAACGCTAAGTATAGAAATCTTCAAACCCAAACACATCATGGACAAATAAGTGGAGCCTCCAATTGGGTTTGAAACAACCAAGGGATCATCTACTAGACTGGTGTCTAAGTGCAATGACTCAACTAAAGATGATGAGATAAACGAATGAGATGCGCCAGAGTCAAACAAAGTACGGACAGGATGATCTAACAGATAAACTAGACTTTCAACAGAAATAGTTCTACCTCTTTCCTGAAGTGGTGGAACCGTGAGAGCCTGAACTTGCCCCCTTGCCTGACCCGGTGCCATAAGAGCTTGCATCTGTCCTCCTGAGGTAGACCCCGTCCTCTGCCCCTTCTTAGGACAGTCCTTCACCAGATGCCCTGCTTCGCCACAGTGGAAGCAGCCAGTCTTCTTCTTCTTGCGACAATCCTTGCTTAGGTGGCCTGGTGTCCCACAATTGAAGCACTTCTTCTTCTTCCCCTTGCCACCATTGCCTTTCCCATTCTTGTTTTGCTGTTGCTGTTGAGGTCTCTTCTGATCTCCTTTCTTCTCGGGTGCTTTACTAGTATTGGGACCCTTCTCTTCCTCATACATAAGTGCCATGTCAACTAGCTTCTCAAAGGTAGCCCCCATAGGAATGTGAGTCATAGCCAATCCATGCATCGGTTCGTTCAAGCCCCTAACGAACCTCAAAGCTTTCTTCTCCGGGGTATTCACCATATCTATGCCAAACCTTGCCGACTGATTGAACTTGTTGACATACTCCTTCACTGATAAGTTCCCTTGCTTCAAGTTCAAGAACCTTTCCATATACAGATTTTCTTCTGCCCTTGAGAGAAACTTTGCCACAAACCTCTGTCTAAAATCCGCCCAAGAATCAACAAGGCGCTCTCCATTAGTGACCTCCCACCAGAACGAGGCCTCTCCCTTCATTAACCAAGCAGCTAACTTAACTTTCTTTGCTTCTTCCATCTCAAAGATGTCTATCAACTCTTCCACCTCCTTAAGCCAATCCCTAGCTTCCACAAAAGTCTCTGATCCTAGAAAAGGTTTCCCTCCCATAGTCTTGAATTCCTTACAAGTCTTAGCAAAAGTAACCACACGAGGAGGATGAGGAGGAAGATCGGGTATAACTGGTGGTGGAGGAACATTAGCTGGCCCTGCAGCGGCGGCCCTAGCCCCCATCAATCTCCTATACCATGCTGGTATTGCTACACCCTCCGGAAAGTTAAGATCTTCAGCCATGCTGAAACGAAAAAAAGGAAAGATTCAAACGGAGAATTCGAAAGATAGAGATATGGCTATCTGGGATTATGCTTTTCTTTCAAAATCTTTACTCTTAAAAGACATGTTTTTTGAAAATACTTTCTTCTAAAATATTCTTAGAAAATAGTTTTTCTTAAAAATTTTATCTGTTCTGGTAACCTTAAGCTCTGATACCACGTGTAACACCCCACACCCGCTATAGTCACTCACTAAGGGAATGCCATAGCATCGGTGGAGTATTTTTAGTGAGTATAGAACAGTAAAATTACAACAAGACAGATATAATGTAATACCTGAAAATTTAAAACATCATCTCATAGCAGCGGAAAGTAAAACATGTTTGGTTACATCATAAAACCATAACAAGAGTCAAGTACAAAATATCCATCCTAAATAAAATAAGTACATAATCCCACTACTCATAACAAATAGCCATAACAGAAAAGATAAGATAAGCTGAGCTCTACATCTACGGTCCAAGCTCCAAGAGATAGATAAAGCAAACTGATCAAAGCCCACTAGCACTAGGCCCAACCTGAGGACCTGAAGGAAAAAGATAAAAACAACGGGGGTCAGACATAAGCCTGAGTGAACCCTATCTCCTTAATAATACAATTATTAAAGTAATTAGGGTATGATATGAACTCGGTATGGTATCTTTGGGGATAATGACTACACTAAGTTGCCCACGAACACAGGACGAACTAAGATAACCGTAAAGACGCATCTACCCACCCAAGGATAATTACTAACTGCACCACACCAGTCACTCCTACTCAAAGGTTGATCCCACCCAAGGATATCAAAGATAGATATAACCAGTAGTTTCCTGTACCCTAGTTGACTACATAGGTGCCGTCTGCCCCTATCTCTACTAGGTGTACCCCACTACCCCAAGCGATCGGCTCCCTAACGTAGGTATCCGTGCTGGGCCCACAGTGGGGTGTATCATTCCCCAAAGTGGCAACCCAAAAGCAACACCGGTGCACGGGTTATACCTACACGATGCAACAACGTCTTACCTCCCAGTCCCGGGCCCACACACGCATATGAAACCCGATGGGCCTGCGTTGCCACCGCTAACCCCGTTTTGGCCACTTATAGACAAGCCCAGTATGCGTGTCCCGTCCTCGGCTTGGGCCGAGCTACAAAGATACATATGGGATACTGGTTGTAATGGGCCCTCCACAAGCTACCCACCAGAGCTTGTTATTAATCTAGTGTTCCCCACTTAACCCTTTAATCATGTTTAATTACTTGTTTCACTTGGTTAAGTATTCTAATCGTATTTTCTATTGCCACCCAAGGCAACCCACTAGATTCCTCATGCCACCCAAGGCACCCACTTAACCCCTCATGTCCCACTACATGCTAATATGGTTAAGTGTTTCTTAATTAATTAAGACCGTGATTCCCCATAAAGACCTCCCACATTAGACTGACTGTTATGACCGCCTGGTTAAGCCGGTAGGGTCCGGGCAGTCTTACGTCATAACAGAGTCTAACCTCGTGTCTTTACTTTAATCACGTATTTAATTTGTGCCTAAGACCTCTCACATTAGATTGGCTGTTATGACCGCCTGGTTAAGCCGGTAGGGTCCGGGCAGTCTTACGTTATAAAAGAGCCTAACCTCGTGTCTTAGTCGATTAATTACACCTAATTAATCACCCCCATATTAATTATCCCTAATTAATATCAATTTATTCATAACATGGGTAGACCTAACTCAATAGGTAAATTCCCATGGGGTAGACCTAACTCAATAGGTAAATTCCCACTTATGTTAATTAATTTTTTATGGTATGCTTAATCATACCCATTTCAACATACTTTTAATTAACATATTAATTAACCCCATCGTTCCCCACGTAAATCGTCATTATGACATAACATAATAAAGGGAAGATTTACCACACATAACATGGGTTTAGCATATAACTTTATCATGGGTTAAGAGGATGTCAACTTGCATATATGAGCATGTATTAACCCAACTATATTCAACCCAAACTTGCATATTATCAAACATGTGTCTTACATAACATGTTGCATATGAACTTACATATCATCAAACATGTGATTTGCATAACATGTTGCATATGAACTTACATATCATCATACATGTGATTTGCATAACATGTAGAACTTGCATTTTAGCATATACTTAACTTGCATAAGCACTCACATACTTGCATAAGCATTCATATACTTGCATAAGCTTGCATATCATGTTAAACTTGCATTTCAACATATACATAACTTGCATAAACATTCACATACTTGCATAGGCTTGCATATTATGTTAAACTTGCATTTCAACATATACATAACTTGCATAAACATTCACATACTTGCATAGGCTTGCATATTATGTTAAACTTGCATTTCAACATATACATAACTTGCATAAACATTCATATACTTGCATAAGATGTTAAACATGCATATAAGCATATACATGACTTGCATAAGTACTCACATACTTGCATAACATGTTTGCATAATGGATCCATATTCACTTAGTGTTTTGCATCATAAACATCATGAAATAACTTGCATAAAAATATCATGATTACATATTATGAAACTTGCATGACATAAGGCATATAACTTGCAAAACACATAATATTCACTACATCAAGCTTGCATAAATATATGGATCCACAAACATAGCCATACTTTATCACATCTTATCATAATCAATTCAATAATTGATTATTAAGGGGATAGAAGCTCACCAAAACAAGATTAGCAAGTTAAATGAAGCAAATCCCAATGATTAAGTAGAAGAAGGTGTAGATTAGCTTGCAAACCCTCTTAGGATTTTTAGTGGAGGCTCTCCAATTTTCTAAGTGGTGGCATAATGGCCTTAGATCTATTTTTGGTAAGGATAAGGGGGGTATTAGGGTGTATATATAGATTAGTTAGATGTTTTAGGACCATATGATATACCCTAGAACCAATCCTAGTCTTTAAAGCATGTCTTGGGGAAGAAGTCAAGTGTAGGAACCATTTAGGGCCCCAAAAAAACAGCCCAAAACTCATCCCGGGCCTCAAAACATGAGCAGTTTTCGTTTTTGATTTTTCGTGAAACTTTGACGGGCCATAACTTGGTCATACGGACTCCGATTTACGAAAACTCGGACTCTATTTCGCGTATTTTTCCGAGACGAACGCAATGGCACAGCCCGTTTCCCCTGATTCAGAATATTAAATTTAATTCTGCTCTGATTTATGTTATACCAAGTTATTTAACATACGGGGTGTTACAGCTCCCATCTGGATCCTGAGTACAAACTTCCCATTTGGACTGCCTCTACATCTCGGGTTTTAGTCTTCTCCAGATCGGTTCAGAAATAAGCTTCCATTCGGATCGGTCCTCTTCTCCTTGTTCTATCTACGGTCATCGATCCTGTTCGGGTCGTGGGTACCTCTCCAAGCCGGTACGGTTCGTGACTCTCCTCCGGCTCGTGCTCCTCAGGTTGGCTCATGGGAGGCTCCAGTCCACTGCGGTTCGGTTAGTTCTCCTTCCACCGGATCGGGTCGTGGGCACCCATCGGGTTCGGGTCAGGCCCCTTCATCGCTTCATATCGTGACTCCAGGCCGTGGCTCTGCTCGCAGCTCATGGAGGTCAGCTCATGGTGACATGCTTGACTCGTGAGGCTATCTCACCGATGGAGGGCTCGGGTCGAGATGGCTCTCCACGGTCGGGTCGGGTAGGGGCGATCTGGTCCGGTTCTGGGTCATTTCCTGCAACTTTTCCAGCGACTGTTTTTACACCACACGACGGCGTTTTCGACCATTCTAACTGTTCTAAACAATCACAAAGCATACCATAAAGTCATAGCAACATGTAGAATTGACCACAAACACCAAAACCACAATTTGATATGTTAAAACGGATCAAACATACCCAAAACCCATGTTCTCCCCTTAATCATGTTTAACAATAACTAATGATAGGATTAACAAAACTTAACCAAATTAACTCAAACTTCTAACAGAGGCTTAAAATAATATTTAAGAATTTCTAAACATTTTTCTAGATTTTTGACATGTATAATTTCGTTAATTAACACTAATCACCCTAATTAACTGTAATTAGGTGAGGAACTATGCAAATCACTCACCTTAGCCACAAATAAAACTTTCAAAACTGAAACTCCACTGATTTGGGGCGATTTCTAGCGTCTAACAACAGCTCTATCTCTGAAATAGTGCTATTTCTCCTTGATTTGATGTTGCTAAGCTTAATCCTTGATTAGAAAGTGATTTGAAGGTGTTTTTAGAAAGTGGAGGCCATTGATAAGGTTGAAAGGGTGTTAGTGGCGGCTGAAAAATGACAAATAAAAGGTTTCTCTAACCCTAATCAGCCCTTATAAAGCTATAATCTCGAAATCCCCCAATGGGCCTAGCTGTTAATCACCCTATTTGGCCTGGTTAAGCTGCTTTTCACCTTCTAAACTTTAATTCAGTCATATCTCCCAAACGGTAAGTCCGTTTGGCTAATGTGACCACTTTATGGAATTGTAAACCATCATCTGAATCCAGTGGAAGTGGTTTCACGTCAAAATTCCCTACCAATCAAAAGTTATGGAAGAAACAAGATCAGCTAGGGGCAAAACAGTCATTTAAAAATTGGCAAAAACCAAGAACATGGGAAATGACCCCAATAGTCGTCTCCCAAAGTTACATGGCTATACGACTTCGTATGTGAAAGAAATAAATATTCTATGGTCCTTCGATGCACAGAATGCGGGTCGTTACAACTTGTATCGTAGATCAGACGGGGATTTGGGGACATGATAAACATGAAAATTGGTTAGTAATGAGAACGCATAGATTTACAGTAATTAGAAACTGTAACCACACCTAGATGTGAAGTTAGATTACACTTGTGGTAGAAGTCTACCCGAAACCGCTCGGCATATCTAACGTCCACAAGTGGTGAATCTAATGTGAGGGTTCTAAGTGCATAAACACGTAATGGTGCTAAGACACGAGGTTAAGTCCGACTTGTGGAAGAAGTCTGCCCAGACTCAACTGGCATATCCAGCATCCACAAGTTGTAGACTTAATGTGGGAGGTCAAGCGCATTAATAACCATAAATGAATGAATGGTGATAAACATGTAATACTTAACCTATTTGAATCCATAAGGATTACGTGAACCTATTAACTTGAGTAGGGGTTAAGTAAACTTGTTTGAATCAGTAGGAGAGTTAAGTAAATCTTGGGGCAGTTGGCAATATTTATATATATAGGCCCACAAACTTAACCTGCTGGCGTTATGCAATCTTGTTAAACCAGTAGGCATATCCTGTTGAAATCCTAGTAGTGGGGATGGAAGCCTAGAGGGAAGCTTTATCATTTGTTGTGTGGGACCCATTTCAATCAGTAACCCATCTTGGTATTAAACGGGGAACCCCGAATTAGGTCGGGGTCTGGGCACGCTTACTGAGCTGGTTATAAGAGGTCACTTGAGCGAGGGTATTGACGGCGCATTCCAACAGATTCATATGCATGCATGGGTCCGCTTGCTAGGGAACACAAGACGATGTGACATCTATAGATATGGTTTGTGCATATCTTGTTAACAAAGGGTTGCCACTTTAGGAAGTGATACATCCCAATGTGGGGCCAGCATAAGGTATCTACGAGTTAGGTAGCCGATCAATTGGGGGTAGTAATTAGGGTACATCTAGTCTTGCTTGTTTAAGAACTCGTTATTATCGTTGGGGGTAACACCTATCAGTTCTGTTGGTCTACCAGTTATTGTATGGGGTAAAAACCTCTCACTAGAAGTACACCTAAGTCCACCATCTTGTACTTGTTGGGATCATCTTATTTTCTTATACTAGTATTGGTGCATAGAAAAGTATTAGAGGAGCGCAACGCATGTTCTATTCTGTTTATATTGTTTACCTTGTTCTACCTGCCTTATGACACTGTTCTCTCTCTCCAACTTATATGCATGTCATGATGCTTTTACTAATTTATATACTAAAAGTAACTGGACTCACCAGATTTTATGTTTGATCCATTTTGTTCCATCTTCTTTCTCTTCCGTTTCCCCCTCAGGTTCTCAGGGTAGGAATATTCAAGCCCGATCAGGATTCTTCTTTCCTTCTGTTTAGAGCTGCTTAGATGTACTGCTTGATTTCGTATCTTCTCTGCTATCGCTACATTTTTGGGGATTATGCTCTTTTTATGTATTATTGCACTCTGATGATGATTTGTGTACAAGGCAAATGTTTTATGTTTTCAGTATTCTAGACTTATTACGTAATTGGGTTTGAACCACGACGCTTCTCTATTAAATAAAGTTTTGATTCCACTATTATTTTATATATGTCTTGTAATGTTTCTGTTTACCTATAACGCTTCACAAAACTTAATGCCTTCTAATAAAGAGTGACATTAATGGACGTGGGTGTCACAACACACATCATCGACGTTTATTTTCAAGAGTGCGAGTGGGGGAGACCACTTAGAAATTTTTACCTTGATTTGAGAAAACCGAATTCATTTGGATCTTTTGAAGTATGGTTGAAAAAAAAATATTTTATATATTATTTCAAAAAAATTGATTCTAAAATGAACCGAAAATTTAATTCTTGAAATCTTGACTAATTAATGAAACGAAATAAACTTAAGTTTTAAAAAATTCTGAATATTAGGAACCTAAGAGAGTTATAAATAAAGTAAAATGGCTTAAGAATTTGAAATAATGAATTGAAATGAGTTAAAACCTTTGAACTTGTATTATAATCAATCCTTTTCTGTAGCACACATAACTTACCAATTATTTAAGAAGTTAAAATGTTATAGGAATAAGCTATTAGATAATATACAAGTATTGTCATGGATAATGAATGGTAAAATAAAAATTGATGAAACATAAGTTATAAAATAAACGATATATACTTAATTATGTTTGAAATTGAATCAACTAACTAAAGCAACTAAATCATATCAATGAAATAAGTTGATAAAGTGAATTGTTTAGTTATGAATTATATGGATTAGTGTTTACAGTTGGATGTTCGATGATATAGGTAGCTGTTTTTCCAAGTTGAATATGATTGGTTAACTAGTTTTGTGAAATATAAGTGAATAGGTTTATAATTTATAAACTTAACGAAGGGTGAACGAATTAATTAAATATAATTAAAAACGAGCTCGATGCGTAGCGGCAGTTTATAATTTTCCCAATTAATGTTTAAATGAATGTATAGAATCCAAAATAAGTTGGAATTCATTGAAACAAGAATCTTATAGGTCTATTGGATTATAGTTTTTTAATGAAAGAGAAAATTGTAAAATTCAACTTGTAAATTTCAAGATATGTGTAAATCAAATTTTTGGAAAAATCGCGGTAGGGTATTTCGTGATTTAAACTAAAATATTAATAAAATAGATGTTTTGAGATATGGAATTTGAGAAATAATATGTTAAACTCGGTATTGAAATTTTGAACCAATTAAGTTGAATAAAGTGAACATGTTAGTTTTTATACACTTGGCTAATATTAGGATATGTTGAAATTTGGAATAACTAAATTATTAACGTGAACAAAATAGACTATGCTTGTAATAGTGTTAATAAACTAAAATATTAACATTTGAAAATGTGCATTTATGCAAATGGAATGTACCAAATGAACTTGTATAAATAATATATGGAGATTTAAAATTTGTTATGTTGCTGGTTTGGATAAATGTGATTGTTGAATGTTTTATTTGCCATTTTGGCTGTAATTGCTATTTCATATATATTTATTGTAGATATATAGATTTAATACTTGTATATATGTTTTATTTGGTTGTTGAGAGTTATAGTAGGTACTAAAGGCAATTTTCTTGCTTTGGAGCTACTGGCGCATAAAAATTGCTTTTGCTTGCTTAAAAATAAGATAAATCGCTAACAACGCAAATGAATGGTACGTTTATTGAATTATATATATTGTAACACCCCGTATATTCTATAACAGTGAAATTCATAAATTAAAGTACAATTAATTCTAATGAAAGAATTAAGGGAAATGGCTTATGCCATTGCGTTCGCCTCAGAATTCTGGTTAAGATAGAGTCCGAGTTTGCATGAAACGGACTCCGTATGAAGGAGTTATGACCTCTGGAAGTTTCAGAACAAATTTTAAATTCAAAAACAGCTCAGAATAGGTTTAAAATTCGAATTCAAGTTCAAACTGGGCTGGGCGGGAAAATTCCCGCCCAGTGACCAGGTCGACACTAGTGTCGACTGGGCAGTCGACCTGGCACCCCCAAGTCGACCCAAGTCGACTGCGCAGTCGACTTGGGTGTCGACCTGCAGGTCAACTTGTCTGGTCGGCCTGACCAGATGGGTCTAACCCTAATTCGATTTCTGTTGTGCTGTACGGTCTGATTTTCCCCCTGACTGCATCCGACGGCTCAAAACTGTTTGAAACTCTATAAATACACTCTAAAACTCAACTAATTCACATAAGAAAATAAAAGAGGAGTCGTCATGCTGTCAGGAAGGAGCTGATCGTAGCCTCCAAGAATCAAACTAAGAAGCAAACTAAAGTCAAATCAAATCGATCAACAAATTGCTACTCAATGGAGAGCATCTCCAAATTCAGAAATCAGAAATCAGAAACCAAGAATTCGTCACACGTTGTAAGTATAGCGGTCTTTTAGAATCTGAATAAAATTATGATGTAATACGATGTAATTGAGAATAGAATTGTATTATTGCGCCATGATGTAAATTCTATGTATTGTAATGTTCTATCGTGATTTTGTGTATTGATATTTGCGGCATAAATGGATCGATGCAAGCTTATTATACGTTTGTATATGAAAGTAATGGTAATTGCAAGTTTGTGGGAAAGTCTATGATTAGAACCATCTCATGTTAATGTTAATATCCCCTTTATGTTTATGTTGATATCATGGACTATATACTTATGTAAACATGTTATAGATTTGAGATCTTTTATGCCTATATGACTCAAAACCTATGTATACATCTTAGATTCATCACAAGTATAATTTGATTAATATTAAGTATTATTTGGGTTACACAAATTATGCTAGTATCATGTTAAAATGGACTGCTTGTTTTAAAGTTAGTTTACACCTTTGGGTTATGATAAAAAGTGGACATTTTATGAACATGTAACATGCTAGTTTGGTGTTTGACATTATGCCTTGTTATATGTGTTTAAATTCACATCTAGGCAAATCCAAAGTTATGCTATTTCACATGTCACTTACTTAGTCATATGCCTATTTGAATGCAAGTTCATATGATCAAATGTTTATGTTAGTTGAATCGCCAAATTGCAAGTTCATGCGCTACACACCTTTTATGTGACATAGAAATATTACGTGTTCTTGATTTCCCCTTTTTCTCACGTTTATCAAGTTGGGCTGAATTGTGTCGAGCCCAACATTAGTACGTTCAAACGGGGGTAATAGCGTTGGGTGTGAAACATGATAATATATATATATATATGTTGGCATGTTTGGCGCATGCCAACGACTGTGATATTATAGCGGTATAAATTGTTATACCAAAAAATGAAGAACATGATATTTACATATTAAATTGAATGGTGAAATGTAAATTTAGAAAATACGACATGTTTAACCCGAGGTTGGATTGAGTTGTGACGTAAATCTGCCCGGACCCGCCCGGCTGTCTAGTAGTCACAACAATACCTATCCAATGTGGGTGGTTAAAGATTGAGCCCAATAAAGACCCGAGGTTAGACTGAACTACGGTGTAAACCTGCCCGGAACCAACCGGCACATCCAGTAACCGTAGTGATATCTGTCTAATGTGAGTGGTCGGTGCTCTAAAAGGCTAAGGACAGGTGGTAGGGTTAAGTCAACTGAAAACACTTAACCAAAGATTCAATATGTTAACAAATATTGATGGGTGGGGTTAGTTATATACAGACACTTAACCACTTAACATGTTTGACTAGAAAACCCTGGTAACGTAGGGACCCGTTTCAGCAGTAACCCAATTTAGGTATCAACGTACCCTGAAACTAGGCAGGGTGGGGCACGATTACTGGGCTGAATATAAGCGGTCAAATAACGGCAATTGTTGGGTGCACAGTGTAGGTCTAACGGTGTGTGGTTGTGCACGCACTCCGGAGCAGACAAGCAGGGCACTGGGGGCACCAGTAGTATAACCTATGTCTTCTAGTAATTTGTGTCGAGGCCGCCACCATGGGTCTTGATACACCCCATGGTGGGACCAGCATAGGTATCTACACTTCTTGGGGGAGCTGTAAGACACACGTACGAGTAGGAGCCGATCTTTAGTAAAAACAAAAAGGATCACTTCACCCTCAGCATGAGGTGCCAGTTAGAATAATCCTAGTAAATGCATAGATATAGTGTGGGTTCGATAGTATATTCGATTCTAGACTACACTCCTTTAGTTATGATACTATCCTGTTTTCAGTTTATGTCTACCATATCCTTTTCTTATTCATATACTGAAAAGTCACTAGATTTACTCAGGCTTTATGTCTGACCCCGTTTTTCTTTTCGTCTTCTTTTCTTTCGTATCCCCCCCCAGGTCCACAGGGAGGAAACAACTCAGCTTAGCCAGACTCGTTTACAAGCTTGAAGACAGTAGATGTACGGTTTGGATCTCTTTTGTTTGCATCATGGCTTTGGTTATCATTATGGGGATTTTGCTGCTATATTTTATGTTTTATGCTTCTTTGAAAGTCAAGACAGTTATGGTAATGTAATGTTTTTGGAAGTATTGTAAGACAATTATGGTATGGTTTGTATGACACGTATTTTGAGGAAATAAAAGTTGTGTTTTCCGCTGTTTAAAAATATGTGTATTTATATCTGTCTTGTGTATCTGTGACTTATACTTAAAAACCTCCACCAAAATTAGGGCATTCCCTTTGTGAGTGACCCTAACGGAGGTGGGGTGTTTCACTTGGTATCAGAGCATAGGTTTACCAGATAAGATAAAAGTTTTTGAAATTGTTTTCATAAGAAAGTTTAAAGAAGCATTTTTCAAGAAAAAGTGTTATATTTTAAAAGGCATTATTCCCCAAAAGCCATGTGTACTATCTCTCTCTATCCTTCGTTTTGAATCTTCCTTTTCTGTTTCAGCATGTCTGGAGACCTTAACCTTCCTGAAGGAGTAACGATACCCGGCTGGTTTAGGAGGTACTTAGAAGCAAGGGCCAATGACGCGGGCCCAGCAAACATTCCTCCTCCAGTGGCAGCGGTTCCTCCTCCTCCTCCTGCCCCTCCTCTTGGAAATGCTTTTGCCAAAACATGTAGTGACTTCAAATCTATGGGTGGAAAGGACTTCCATGGAACTGACCCTTATGTAGGAGCAAGAAATTGGCTAAAGGAGACTGAGGATCTATTTGACATCTTTGGAGTTGATGACAGGCAAAAGATACAGCTAGCAGTGTGGTTACTCAAAGATGAGACCTCCTATTGGTGGGAGATCACTAATGCTCAGAGGGCAGTGGAAACTTGGGATGATTTTAGGACAAGGTTCGAGTTGAAATTCCTCTCCCAAGCTGAAAGGAGCCTGCAAATAGAGAAGTTCTTGAATCTTAAACAAGGAAGCATGACGATCAGGGAGTACGTCAATCAGTTTAATCAGTTGGCCAGATTTGGGCTGGACTTAGTAAATACCCAACACATGAAGGCGCTTCGCTTCGTCAAAGGTCTGAATGAGCCTATACACGGCCTTGCCAAGACCCATGTCTCCACGGGAGCGACTTATGAAAGCTTGGTGGACATGGCATTGCTACATGAGGAAGACCACGGAAAGAAGGAGACTAAGGCTGAGGAAAAGAAAGAAGGTTTACAGGCTAAGAAGACAGACTTTAAGAAAGGAGGAAAGAACAAGAAGTCCCGTGAAAAGAGAAAGTGCCATTTCTGTGGCACAGTTGGACATATAGAGAAAGACTGCCGGAAGAAGGCAAAGATGGGTGGCTACTTGCATTGCGGAGAGACTGGGCACCAAGCTAAGGACTGCCCAAAGAAGAAAGGGCAGGGACAGAAAGCTGGATCTACTTCAGGAGGTCAAGTTCATGCTCTGACAGCACCTCCATGGGAACGAGGTAGTAATATTTCTGTAAAAAGTGTAGTCTATCTTTATGATCATCCAGTTCGTACACTTTTTGACTCTGGTGCATCACACTCCTTTATTTCATCTGCTTTAGTAGAATCTCTGCATCTAGACACTAGTATGGTTGAGGATCCCTTAGTAGTTTCAAATCCAATTGGGGGCTCCGCTTACTTGTCAATGGTTTGTTTGGGTTTGAAAATCTCTATTCTCAGTGTTGAGTTTAGTTGTAATGCCTTTGTCCTAAGCTTCTCGGGATATGGTTTGATTTTAGGCATGGACTGGTTATCCAGTAACGGTGCCATTCTTGATTGTGAGAAAAGAGTAGTTAGGCTCTTGACTCGGCTTGGTAACACTCTAGAAATCTCTTGTAATCCTTTGAACGCTGTTATGCTTGGTTATCTAGAGTCGCTTGATGCTTCCGATGAGAATTTGCAGTCAGTTAGAATAGTCCGAGAATATCCGGATGTCTTCGAGGAGGTGAAAGGCTTACTTCTGAAGCGGGAAATAGACTCCCGTATCTATCTTGTGGATAATGCAAAGTCGTAGCTTTACCTGTCATACATATGGCTCCAAAAGAGAGAAAGGAGCTCAGTAAACAGGTTAAAGAACTTCTCGAGAAGGGGTTCATTCGAAGGAGCATTTCAGAATGGGGTGCTCCAGTGGTGTTCGCAACCAAAGCAGACGGTTCGCTTCGCCTTTTCGTTGACTATAGGGAGTTAAACAAATTGACCAAGAAAAATAGGCACCCTCTTCCCCGAATCGATGATTTGTTTGATCAGCTTGTAGGTGCGTCGATTTTCTCCCAACTTGATCTGGCAACTGGGTTCCATCAGCTAAGAGTAGCTGAGGATAGTATTGATAAAACGGCGTTCAGAACCCCAGACGGTTTCTTTGAGTGGCTTGTCATGCCTTTCGGCCTGACAAATGCACCTGCATACTTCGTGGACCTAATGAGCAGAGTGTTCAGAGAATTCCTCAACAAATTTGTGGTAGTCTTCGTAGACGATATCTTGATCTTTTCAAAGAGTGAGGAAGAGCATGCTCAACATCTGAAAGAAATCATGGATACTCTCCGAGCACATCAGCTAAAGGCAAAGTTTTCAAAATGCCATTTTTGGAGGGGAGAAGTAAGATTTCTTGGGCAAGTTGTATCTAAAAAAAGGGTTGGCCGTGGACCCCGCAAAGGTAGTTGCGGTGCAGGACTGGAAAGCACCAAAGAATGCAACCGAAGTCCGAAGCTTTCTTGGGCTAGCCAGTTTCTATCGAAAGTTCATAAGGGATTTTGCAAAAATCTCAGCTCCACTCACAAGGCTGACAAAGAAGAATCTAGTGTTCAATTGGGACTTGGATTGCGAGTTGGCTTTCCAACGCCTGAAAAGGGCTCTTACAACAGCCCCAGTTCTAACTCTGCCGGACGGAAGCAAACTGTTCACAGTTTATACATATGCATGTGGAACGGGACTAGGCGCCGTTCTAATGCAAGAAGGGAGGGTAGTAGATTATGGTGGAAGGCAACTGAAAGTTCATGAAAAGAACTACCGGACCCACGATCTTGAGTTAGCCGCCATCGTCTTTGCACTTAAGTCTTGGCGACATTATCTCCTAGGTGAGAAGTTCGAATTATACACTGACCGTAAATCATTGAAATATCTCTTCTCGCAGAAAGATCTCAACTTGAGGCAGCAAAGGTGGATGGAGTTTCTTGCCTCGTATGATTTTGAAATTTCCTATACTCCTGGCAAAGGCAACGTAGTGGAAGACGTATTGAGCTGAAAGAAACTGACCCTAAGTCCGCTGTTTGTAGAAAGGCAAAGCTTGGAGTATATAGCCAGTTTTAACTTTAGGCCCTCCTCCGATTTTGTACCGGGTTTGCTAGCATCACTCGAAGTACACCCGACTCTAGTGGACTCAATAGGGGCTGCACAACGTGAAGACCCTCGGCTTGTTGATGTGATTGATAAACTTATTAGGGCGAGACTTCTAGTCACCTCAATAGGTACTCTATCGACGATAAAGGCTGGCTGAGACGCGATGGAAGATTGTGCGTCCCACAAGCAAGAGAGTTGATAAAGAAGGTTCTTGAGGAAGCACATCATTCCAAGATGACAATACACCCAGGCGGGGATAAAATGTATAAGGACATGAAAAGAGTTTTCTTTTGGAACGGCATGAAGAAGGACGTGGCAGATTTTGTTTCCAAGTGTATGATATGCCAACAGGTCAAGGCGGAACAGAAAAGGCCTGGAGGACTACTTCACCCCTTAGAGGTCCCATAGTGGAAGTGGGATAGTATTTCGATGGACTTCATTAATGGACTGCCTAGGTCAAGAAGAGGCAATACTAGCATTTGGGTAATAGTC
The DNA here is from genome assembly GCA_030737875.1 of Allium sativum. NCBI lineage: Eukaryota > Viridiplantae > Streptophyta > Magnoliopsida > Asparagales > Amaryllidaceae > Allium > Allium sativum. The sequence continues at coordinate 156,521,551 of CM060926.1, read as the reverse complement.
GATAGGCTTACAAAAAGCGCCCACTTTTTACCTATCAAGAGTAGAAGGACTGCCTCATCTCTAGCATCTCTTTATCTCAAGGAAATAGTCGACTCCATGGGCTACCTTCTAGTATTGTTAGTGACCGAGACCCTATTTTCACGAGCGAGTTTTGGCGAAGTTTGCAAGAGGATGTAGGCACACAGTTATGTTTGAGCATGGCCTATCACCCCCAGACCGATGGCTAGATGGAAAGGGTGAATAGAGTTTTAGAGGATCTCTTGAGACTTTGCGTTCTTGACTTTGGAGGGACATGGGAAGAGCATTTTCCTTTGGTAGAATTCGCCTACAATAACAGCTACCAAGCCACTATCGGTATGGCGCCCTTCGAAGCATTGTATGGGAGACCGTGCAAATCACCAACTTGTTGGTGGGAGTCCATGGATAAACTTATACTTGGGCCAGACATGATTCGAGAGACTTCAGAGAAAGTAGACTTGATACAGAGAAGGATGAAGACAGCCCAGGACAGAAAAAATCGTACGCAGATAAGAGAAGGACCGACCTTGAGTTTGAGGTTGGTGACAGGGTTTTTCTTAAGGTATCTCCTCTAAGGAACGTCGTTCGCTTTGGATCCACTGGAAAGCTAACACCGAGGTTTGTAGGACCATTTCCTATCATCGAGAAGGTTGGGAAGATGGCCTATAGATTAGAGCTACCCGAGAGACTGGCCGGAGTTCACAACGTCTTTCATGTTTCTCACCTCCGAAAGTGTTTGCACGAGTCTGCTGAAATAGTGGAGCCTAGCATTCTAGAAGAAGCCGAAGTGGAATGCGAAGAAACTGTAAGAAGAGTTCCAACACGCATCTTAGGAACTGAAGTGAAAAAGCTACGCAACCGCGAAGTCAAGCTCGTCAAAGTTCAGTGAAGCGACGCCGAGGAAGACGCGACTTGGAAAACAGAGGACAGAATACGCGTTGCCTACCCTTTTCTTTTTGAGGGTACATCTTTGATCCCTCTTTTTCCTTAAGTTATACTTTATCTATCTTTTAGGTATATCTCCTCGGTCCTTTTTCTAACTCTTTAGGTAGAAAGCAAATGGATGCAAACATGTATTTGAAAACATGTTATGGATGATGGCTACAAGTGGTTGTAAGAGATTGCTAGTGGTTGCTCGTGGATGCATATACACACACATTCTAGGTTTTAGATCGGCTCAGTCACTTCATATTGCATATGCATATATGTATTCTCATTCATATGCGGTTGAAATTTTATATGTTATCATATGGTTGTCGCATTTGTATGAATTGTTGTGCACTCATGTAGAATTATGAGTAGGAAAAATTGCATACATGATGGATTCATGACACTTACATGATTCGCATTTAGGAGGTCAACTGAATCAGTGGACCGCCTGATTTCTGCATTAGATAAGGACATATACACACACAATGCATATGATCATAAAAGCATTAGAAGTCTTTAAGGACAATGGACACCTGTGTTTGTTGGTTGAGTAGATGGACGATTGGATGGTAGGATATACATTCTCCCTAACTTGAAAATTTCGGGGACGAAATCCTTTTAAGTGAGGGAGAATGTAACACCCGGTATATTCTATAACAGTGAAATTCATAAATTAAAGTATAATTAATTATAATGAAAGAATTAAGGGAAATGGCTTACGCCATTGCGTTCGTCTCGGAATTTTGGTTAAGATAGAGTCCGAGTTTGCGTGAAACGAACTCCGTATGAAGGAGTTATGACCTCCGGAAGTTTCAGAATAAATTTGAAATTCAAAAACAGCTCAGAACAGGTTTAGAATTCGAATTCAAGTTCAAACTGGACTGGGCGGGAAAATTCCCGCCCAGTGACCAGGTCGACACTAGTGTCAACTGGGCAGTCGACCTGCCCCCCTCCCCCAAGTCGACTGCGCAGTCGACTTGGGTGTCGACCTGCAGGTCGACTTGTCTGGTCGGCCTGACCAGATGGGTCTAACCCTAATTCGATTTATGTTGTGCTGTACGGTCTGATTTCCCCCCTGACTGCATCCGACGGCTCAAAACTGTTTGAAACTCTATAAATACACTCTAAATCTCAACTAATTCACATAAGAAAATAATAGAGGAGTCGTCATGCTGTCAGGAAGGAGTTGATCGTAGCCGCCAAGAATCAAACTAAGAAGCAAACCAAAGTCAAATCAAATCGATCAACAAATTGCTACCCAAAGGAGAGCATCTCCAAATTCAGAAAACAGAAATCAGAAACCAAGAATTAGTCACACGTTGTAAGTATAGTGGTCTTTCAGAATCTGAATAAAATTATGATGTGATACGATGTAATTGAGAATAGAATTGTATTATTGCGCCATGATGTAAATTCTATGTATTGTAATGTTCTATCGTGATTTTGTGTATTGATATTTGTGGCATAAATGGATCGATGCAAGCTTATTATACGTTTGTATATGAAAGTAATGGTAATTGCAAGTTTGTGGCAAAGTCTATGATTAGAACCATCTCATGTTTATGTTAAAATCCCCTTTATGTTTATGTTGATATCATGGACTATATACTTATGTAAACATGTTATAGATTTGAGATCTTTTATGCCTATATGACTCAAAACCTATGTATACATCTTAGATTCATCACAAGTATAATTTGATTAATATTAAGTATTATTTGGGTTACACAAATTATGCTAGTATCATGTTAAAATGGACTGCTTGTTTTAAAGTTAGTTTACACCTTTCGGTTATGATAAAAAGTGGACATTTTATGAACATGTAACATGCTAGTTTGGTGTTTGACATTATGCCTAGTTATATATGTTTAAATTCACATCTAGGCAAATCCAAAGTTATGCTATTTCACATGTCACCTACTTAGTCATATGCCTATTTGAATGCAAGTTCATGTGATCAAATGTTTATGTTAGTTGAATCGCCAAATTGCAAGTTCATGCGCTACACACCTTTTATGTGACATAGAAATATTACGTGTTCTTGATTTCCCCTTTTTCTCACGTTTATCAAGTTGGGCTGAATTGTGTCGAGCCCAACATTAGTACGTTCAAACTGGGGTAATAGCGTTGGGTGTGAAACATGATAAAAAAATATATATGTTGGCATGTTTGGCGCATGCCAACGACTGTGATATTATAGCGGTATAAATTGTTATACCTAAAAATGAAGAACATGATATTTACATATTAAATTGAATGGTGAAATGTAAATTTAGAAAATACGACATGTTTAACCCGAGGTTGGATTGAGTTGAGACGTAAATCTGCCCGTACCCGCCCGGCTGTCCAGTAGTCACAACAGTACCTATCCAATGTGGTTGGTTAAACATTGAGCCCAATAAAGACCAGAGGTTAGACAGAACTACGGTGTAAACCTGCCCGGAACCAACCGGCACATCCAGTAACCGTAGTGATATCTGTCTAATGTGAGTGGTCGGTGTTCTAAAAGGCTAAGGACAGGTGGTAGGGTTAAGTCAACTGAAAACACTTAACCAAAGATTCAACATGTTAACAAATATTGATGGGTGGGGTTAGGTATATACAGCCACTTAACCACTTAACATGTTTGACTAGAAAACCCTGGTAACGTAGGGACCCGTTTCAGCAGTAACCCAATTTAGGTATCAACGGTACCCTGAAACTAGGCAGGGTGGGGCACGATTACTGGGCTGAATGTAAGCGGTCAAATAACGACAATTGTTGGGTGCACAGAGTAGGTCTAACGGTGTGTGGTCGTGCACGCACTCCAGAGCAGACAAGCAGGGCACTGGGGGGCACCAGTAGTATAACCTATGTCTTCTAGTAATTTGTGTCGGGGCTGCCAGCATGGGTCTTGATACACCCCATGGTGGGACCAGCATAGGTATCTACACTTCTTGGGGGAGCCGTAAGACACACGTACGAGTAGGAGCCGATCTTTAGTAAAAACAAAAAGGATCACTTCACCCTCAGCATGGGGTGCCAGTTAGAATAATCCTAGTAAATGCAGAGATATAGTGTGGGTTCGATAGTATATTCGATTCTAGACTACACTCCCTTAGTTATGATACTATCCTGTTTTTCAGTTTATGTCTACCATATCCTTTTCTTATTCATATACTAAAAAGTCACTAGATTTACTCAGGTTTTATGTCTGACCCCGTTTTTCTTTTCGTCTTCTTTTCTTTTGTTTCCCCCCAGGTCCACAGGGAGGAAACAACTCAGCTTAGCCAGACTCTTTTACAAGCTTGAAGACAGTAGATGTACGGTTTGGATTTCTTTTGTTTGCATCATGGCTTTGGATATCATTATGGGGATTTCGCTGCTTTATTTTATGTTTTATGCTTCTTAGAAAATCAAGATAGTTATGGAAATGTAATGTTTTTGGAAGTATTGTAAGACAATTATGGTATGGTTTGTATGTCACGTATTTTGAGGAAATAAAAGTTGCTGTGTTTTCCGCTGTTTAAAAATATGTGTATTTATATCTGTCTTGTGTATCTGTGACTTATACTTAAAAACCTCCACCAAAATTAGGGCATTCCCTTTGTGAGTGACCCTAACGGAGGTGGGGTGTTTCATATATCGTATTTTGGCATTATATATCGTTTCCCTATATTTGGGATGTCTCATCACTGAGATGAGATGTATATTTGTAATTTAATTATATTGTTGTTTTCCAGGGCTAACTGTACAAAGGAGACTCTATCGAATTATTTCGTGAATTTATGACTTAGAAAATTTTGTGAAATTTTGAGTTTTCAATCCTATGTTAAACTATTATATAGGTAATTGTTTATAAGTCAAATAAGAAATTATATGATTAAATATGCAAATTTACAACTTTCTTACTACGCCTTTTCAAGGATGAAAAGTTTTAAGTAGGGGACAGTGTAACATCCCAAGATTTTGTGACAATTCAAATTATTAAATTTAGTGTGATCTTGGATAATGTTGGTTTCAATATTAAAGTTTTAATTTGTTTATGTTGATTTATAATGAAAATTGAAACTTATTTTTGAATATATTTTGATTTATTTAAATTAATATTGAAATACAAAATTTGAATTATTTTGATAATCAATATTGAAATTCACATAAAAAGAAATTGTATTTATGAAATTTATTTGAATTCTATATTTGATTTGATTAGAGATTATAAACTATGAATTCAATTGGAAAGTAAATAAGTTAAAACTGAATGTTTTATTAATAAATATGTGAAATTTGACATTTTTGCAAACAATCTAAGAATTCGATGAAATTAATTTTATTGCATCCGGAATTGTAAATTATTGTAAGATCTAAAATTTCGTAGCTAACGGAGTTTTCGTTTGACCGTTATAAATTAAATCTAATAGAAATTTGTGTGTAAAATTTAATTAAATAATCAAGTTAGGAAGAAACTACTAGAGACTTTGGAATTGGGCTTTGAAACCTATTCTATTGCGTCCATAAGGCGTCAAAACCTATTATTAGGCTGTAAGCAGGCCTGAATTGGACTTAGTTTGAATTTTGGCTTAAATACACGCAAAAGGAGGAATTTAATATTAAAATAATATTTCTGAAACCCTATTATTATCAGCCACCTCCTTCCTATTTCGATAGCCACGAGATTTCAGTCCTTCCCTCCTTAATTTCGTTCAATCCATTCAACGGTTTCAGAATCTTTCTACATGAAAATTATAGAGCTTCTCGAGCTCTTCGAATCCGTACGGTTGATCGTACCATTTTCTTCACGGATTCGCCAGATTCAGGCTATGAACATGCCGTAGTTTTTAGTGTTTTTGGGGCGCTATGGGTGATCGGAGAAGGCGGCGTTGCGGGCGGAGGTGGAGTTCGACGAGGCAGTTCTGGTGGGGAGGGCCGATCATGGTCCGGCGAGCACGTAGAGGCGCGATAATCAAGGATTTGAAATGGTTTGGGTTACAACTTTATTTTCTTTGCTGGAGCATTTCTGAAACAAGAAGATGAGCGGTAGGGGACCGCTGACGTGTCAAAAAGGGATAGGGTGGGATTAGTTTTAATAATTTTATATATAATTTGAAATGGAAATAATTAAACGCCTATAACTTCTTCCTATGAATTCAGTTTTACGCGTGGTTTGTTGCTTTGGAATCGTATCAACGAGCTCTTCGTGATGGCACTGATTTGGAAAGATTCCGAGACAGTTAACTTTTGGCCTAAATTTTGGATTCCAATCTGGTCTGAAATCAAGGTGAGTGATTTAACCCACTCACATGTGACTAAAGTATAGATTATTAGTTAAATTAAATTTATGTTATGATATGATTGTATTTATTGTTGTTTATTAGTTAAAATTGCATATTTCTTGTTAACTAGCATTGGTAGTGTAATTTAATTTGACCGTTAGTTGAAATTTTACAATTACGTTGAAATTTGACATTTTATTTCTAGTTTAAAACCCATTATTTGATAACTAGTAAATTTTACGGTACTAAACAGTTCGTATGTAATGATGTGATAAATGGCATGGACTTGATATGTTTAATATATAGATGTTTATTTGTGTAAAGTTACTAGTTATTCACCTTGATTTTTATGTGACCATCAGTTGTGTTGATTAATCCCAACATTACCTTAGATGTTACGGGCATCAAATAAACCCAGGATTAATCGTTTAAATGAATCAAGAACGTAGGTTGAAATGATAAATACCTATGACCCTGATTTGGATTGAAATGATATATATCCTTTCCTAAAATACTAAAATTAAATTTTAAGTATTACTTGGCCAGAGGATAGAAAATTATTTTCGGACACCGGTCGGATAAATAAAATTTGTTTTAACCATGACTCTTGAAATATTGTTTTAAAGATATTACAGATGTTGTTTTATAAATCGATTTCTTTTGAACTTGAAGATTGGATTTTGAAATATAAAAGCTAAAGTAAATTTTGATGTTGTAAATTTAAGTTTAAATGAATTGAATATAAATTGAATTAACTAAAACTGAATTCATTATCCATTTTTGAAATTTGCTTTAGATTAATTTGATTTAAAGTTTTATTTAAATTGTGAACTTGAGATTTTATAAGTTGAAATAATTCAAAGTGAGAATTATAATTGAAATTTCAAATATTTGAACTGAATTGTTAAGTAAAATTGTTTGAATCGAACTGTTAAATCGAATTGAAATAGAAATGGGAAGTTGAGTCCTTTTGAATTGAGATATCGAAATTTAGTCAAGTTGATTTGAAACTGGAATATGATTGCACTTTGTTTTTAAGAAACAATTATAATTCTAACTACAGTATTTTAAACCATTTTATAAACTATTTTAATAATAATTATTTTTCTTTATAAACTATTTTACCTTATAACTGTTTTATTTTTATTAACTATTTCAAATAAACCATTTTAGTAATTAGCTATTTATTTTATAATCCACTTTAATATTTTAACTATAGATTTTACTAAAAGTTGGGTCCTAGTTCTTGTAGAAATTGCAAAATAGTTCCCCTGACCCAACACTTCCTAAAAAGTAAAAATTCCGTCGTACTAACCGAAGGACGGGAAGGAATAAAGCGAGCAAAACCATTAATTCATCATCCTTATATCGGTCTTTCTCGGGGTGTTGTTCCAGCAAATACATAAATGTAGGAATGAAGTAGTGATATAATTCACAGAATTTGATAATTCTATTTTGAATACAAACTATTTATTTTCAAACTATTTCTATTATATATCTCAACCATTTTAAATATACTTTTGACTATTTTAGTATCCAAATTATTTTAAAGTTGGAATTGTTTCAAGATTTTAAGTTTGGTTTTAAATGGATATTTTAATATGAAATATTTTATTTTGACTATTGAAACGTGTTTAAAGAAAAATATGATATTTTGATATGAAGTATGAATCTCTTTAAAACGTAAAAGAACTGACCGGTGTGAAAAATGTAAATGTTTGTTTGTTAAAGAGACCGGGATCGGTTATTTTCATATTCTCTACCAATACCGAAAACCATTAAACAACTGTGTACGCGGTGGAGTTCCAAAATGAAGTAGGTTGGTTTGGAAAGCGCTACTGGAATGAAATAAGAGAACGATGATGAATGTTTTGACCTTCGAGTCATAATTAAAATGACTAAAACAGGGCTATACCGGACCAAGTGGGGTTAGCTACCTCCATCGGCAACACTTCTTCCTTTATTACTATAGCCCCTCGGTTTGATTGATTTGATTTAATGTGCATCCGTGATTTGGGAGTGTTGTTCCAGGTAGGCGGTAGCCGCGACTATGCGTTACCACCAATCCGAACGTGCAACTAGTATATTCCTACTCTAGGCATTCCTCGTGTGCCTTGTCATATTATCCTGATCGAGCCCCCTACGATTTTGATTTAACGTTGTCGTATCTCGGCGCATCCCTATCCACCGACTTACTAGTGTGTTATATGCAAACTGTACGACAACGGTATAAATGGTGTAAGGATAATAATTTTAATCCCACTTACGCTATTTTAATATTTTGTATTTAACCATAGGCACTATTATAATAGCGTATTATAGTATATAGTATCTAGTTTAACGTCTCCTTAGGAGATAGAAGTTCCTATAACATCTCTTAAGTTATTGCACTCATTTTATCACATGAATTTGATTTAACTGATATGAATATTTTAGATCTGATCCGGTTATTTTTATCTTTTCATTTGTGCTTTAGTCAGCCTGAGTTTCAGTTATCGAAGACACTGTTTTGAAGATGAAGATGGAGCGCTTGCTAGAAGTATTATTACTTATTTCAGCTGTGAATATTGGTATGTTTATGATAGTTAACACTGAAAATTGTTGTAAAATAAAATCAAATGTATGTCTTAACAGCTTCGTGAACTATTATTTATTTATTATATTTTGTCCTTCTGCTGTGAGATTTTGTGTTTGTTTTTCTTCTTTCTTCTTTTTCTTAATTAAATCCAAATAATTATCTGTATTTTTGATTTGTTTAAGTCGACATTAAGGATCATTGTCGATTTGAACGGTCAAAAATCTAGGCTGCTACAGTATGAGATATGTATTGATATATCTCATTCTACTCGCTTAGAAATGATTCCAGTGATGACTATAGCATCATCATCATTTGTTTCTAAGTTTCAAAAGTGAGACATATATAAGATACCCGTTGAGACATCGAGTTCATAATTGAAACTATTTTGAAATATATTTAAAAACGAGTAATCTTCTGGTTTATAATCTCCTAGTATAAAAACCAAGTAAATAGTTTGAAATGCACATAAATTTATTATTTGGTAATATGTAAACTTCATGATTCTTGTATTGTTATTTTTTGGGGACGTAAAGTTTTGAGTGGGAGGATGTTACAGACCGTAAAATTTAACATTTAGAATTGTAGTAAAATTTGAGTTATTACGAAATTCGATTTATTTTAAGCCGATGAATTGGACCTTAGCATACAAATTTGGTTTACATTTGTTTAATATGAACTTAAATAATTAAAATGTTCCTTAATTTAGAATTTATTTGTTTTGAATTTGATGTAAAATCAGTTATTCAATAAAACTTTTGAAATAACCCAGAATTTCAGAACCAATTTAAAAATTATTTTTAATATAGTTTTATGAGAATATACGATTGAATTTAAAATTTCAATTATTTTAAAGATGATTCGAGCAATTTGCAAAGGAACTTTTCTGAGATGACCTTGGATTTCGATGAAACTTTTTTATTGAATCCACAACATCTAATAATAGTAGAATCCCAATTTGATAATTTTTGGAGCTAGCAATTGGGAGTGTGAGAAGAAAACGTACGCTAAAATCGTATATTGAAATCAAGCTGAGACACGATCAAAAAATAAAACGGAAGGTCAAATGAATTCGGAAGTCAACAAACCTATTCCTTTGATCCGAAATTATGTTTATTGCTACAATCCAAAATTTCATGGAGAACATAATTAATTTGTGATTGAGCGATCAAAAGAGGTGGAGGCTAACTAGCACACTTTTATAAACGTTGAGTTATAAAACCTGAAATGAAATGGAGGTCATCCAATGGGCCAACGTGGTTTTGTTGAGAGACACGGGATCGCGCCACCTTAGCGATCCGTGTGAGGAGTGGTAAATTTGCAAAAAGACTCCCTTCTTTCCTTTCTTTCTTCCACCTTTTCACTTTATCCCCTCCTTTCTTCCTCCTTACAAATTGCCTCCTCCTCCCCCTTGCCCCTCCCCCACTGACCCACTACCTCCCAACCCTCCGACGCTGCAACACAGCAGCAGCCGCTGAGGTTGACCCCTCCTCCCTTGTTTGCACCATTTTCCTAAAAAAAACCTCCTTTCTTCCCTTTTTCTCTTACTACCACCTCGAGCACCTGCTATAGCACCTCCTACACCACCTACACACCCCGAGACACCTTCCCCTTCGTTGCAAATTCCCGGAAATCGGAGATTGCAAACTTCATAGCCCTGTTTGTGCCATTTTGTCCTCCGTTGCGCCTCATACTCTCAAATCTGTCAGTACGTGTGTGTTGGAGCATGTTAGAGTGTTGTTCGAGCTCCGTAGGCCACTGGAAAGCTACGTAGTAGCCTGACAAGTGTCAGCACCGAAGTAACATGTCCGCATTCCATCAATTTCAAGATTGGTGGAGTGGAAACCTCTGGTAAGAAATCTAAACGAGTAAAGGGCTAGTTAAAATTAACTATTTGATAGTTAATTGTTAAATTAATCACTAATGATTAATCACATAAATTTAATATGATGTAAAATGCGGAATAGTACGATTAAAATTTGATTTTTATCTGATGTTGGTAAGAAATTGAAACTCATTTGAAAAAGGTTAAATAAAATAAATGGTTAACTATTAACTGTTGGTAGTTTATAATAAAATTTACTAAAGATGTTACACGATGAATTTTAGTTCATAATAATTATTTATTATGATGTTAGTTATTGTTGCAAGATAGAAATATCATTTTTTTATTTTTATATGCGTAGTGACGTGCGTTTGTGTGAAATTAAAATTCGCATAGAAGAGGGTAAAATATTTAATTTATCATCGATTGCTAATTAAAAATATTTCATATTATTTATCACTGATCATGCAAGTTTATTTTTATGTTAAACATTGAGTAGTTGGATAAAGATATTATTTTCATCTGTTATATGCATATCCCTTGAGTTCAACACTTGAATTGCACAATAGTTTATTTAAGATTTGTTTCGACTTAAACGGCATTGGTTATGTAATTTATTTATTTATTATTGTTGTGTGTGAATTGAATGCGCTATGATGGTTGCTTGCGTGTAGTTAAATATACACCATTGGCTAATGAACAATAATTATGGACCATACTGCATAACATAGCAAACCCATATAAGCATGTAATTGTTTGATGCTTATATGATGTGAATCGTATAACATGTAAGTGTTTGATGCTTATATGATGAGAAATGAAGAAGAAGAAGAACCACAAAGAAGGTAATTGTCTAATGATTATCCGATGTGGATTGGACAGTATAGAACAGCGTGGTATGTAATTGTTTGATGCTTATATGATGTGGACCTAATAATGATAAATCGTAGGATTTAATAACAAACCCCACACGGGTCTTGAGATGACAAAAATATACACGTCTCTCTTGTGTGTATATAAGGCACATGGATCGCGAGATAATCCCCATCATAGGGTCGTGGGATGATAAATTTTGACACATCTCCCTTAGGTGTAGATGAGTCACAATTGTTTGTGAGCATGATGTAAATGCCACACGGATGTCGGGATGATAATTTTTGACACATCTCTCGATTGATTTTGGTTGGATATATATATATATACATATATATATATATAAGTTTATGAGGGCCTAGAGAGGCGAGTTGTGGTTTTTCCGAGCACTTCGTAAAAAGAAGGTTATGGCGAAATTTTTCGAAAATATAAGGCGTTAGCCAAATAATTAATAAATAAAATGATTTCAAAGTAGTTCGACATATAATCTGTATATATACTCGAATATAAATTAAATAGAACGTATCGCGTAGCGGTACTTCGTGTTTTCAACCTAAAACTTAAAGCGAGTATACCGGGAGATCCAACCGTCGGATTTTCCCAAAATTGGAACTACTATATTTGTTTCAAAAAGATCTTTCCAACGATACTAAATATGTTAAGATCCAATGGTTAGGTTTTGAGAAATGTTTAAATCAAATTTGGGGCCAGTGTAACTGAATGGCCTGAAACGTCGTTCAACTGAAATGGACTATTTTTATATATATTAGAATAGAGATAACTCATTTTAAAATATTATAAATGAGTTGGAATTAGTATAAACCAAATTTTTTGGTTTGTAAAGATAAAAGTTGTTAAATTGAATTCGGCAATTTTTGTATAAATGCTTATATAACAGATTTGAGAAAGAATTTGGAAATAATAATTCTATTTCTTGATTTGAATTAAATTCTTAAGTAACCCTTTTAAATAAGAATGTGAATTGAATTATGAAAGCCAAATAACTTAACCGGATTTTAGAATGAGATTTTACATTTTATGAAAAAGAACTAATTAAAAAGAAGTTTAATTGGAGAATCAATAATTCAAATAAGAATTTGATTTGATTTGTTTGTGCGAGAATTATTTGAAAAGACATGGTTAAATCTCATTTCAAATAATTGAACGATGATTAAAAATCGAAGATAATGAAGTTGGTGCAAGACCAACCATCCTCACATCGAAAGGATTACTACTAATGCCCTAGATTTGGGTAGCTCCCTTGAAGGGGTTATTGTGGTAGTTGTCCGGACATACTTGTTGATTGTCCGGATATGCGAGGACCTCTCTCCTGTATTGAACATATGGAACGAGAAATAAGGTGCCTCCAGTTTCGTTTAGACCTAGAATGAACTTGTAAACGGATTATGTGTCTGACACATTATTATAAGCTATATTAATTGATGTATGCTAAATATATATCTGTTTAATGGCGGAGAATTTATTCGCTTAGCTTAACACCCTTCTTTGAGATGTACAAGCTTAGAAGTTATATACGGGTAGCTATCAGTTGTATAGTCTAGAATGACTGTGTGACATTCTGAGATGTAGTGATCAAAGCATTTGTTGAAAGCAGAGCTTCGTGGAGGATGATCAAAGCGTGGATTTAATATAGCGTAGCTTTGTGTGTAGCGTTAATTTGCGAGCATCATACCTCGGTATGAGTCAAAAATGGGATGATGGACAATAGGGAGGACATGCGTTTCTTTCTATCTAGGTGTGATTTCATAGTATGGAGCCCAGACATTTTACTTATGTAGATGTTGGATAGCTAGGCGCATCATATACGACTGCAAAAGGACAAGATGATCGAGGTGTTGACCAAGAAGTCCAATAGGACCGGGAAACGTATAGCTTAGGAATTACCAATTTGCTAACATAAGTGTGGACCGGCCCTACCGCTGCAAGGGTCACCCATAGGTGTGGTATTGGACATCTTGCTTGAGATGGTCCAAATCAGAAGAGAGATCCCTTATCTTGACTCATGATGGAAATCAAAATTTCAATACGTGATTTTACAGTTTTAGTTATATACTATCAACGACATAATAGGATGGGTTATTATGCTGTCTAGGGTCGATATATTTATTTTGAAATTGTTTTAATCACATAGACACTAATAATAATACCAAATCATTTTTATTTTATCGTCTCAAGCATGTTTGGCCATTATAAGGTGAAACTCTATCCTTCGGCTTGCATTGCATTATGTGATGGGACATGAGTCTTATAATGGCTTCATTTTTCAAAAAGCATTGCGTTATTCTATTTATTGCTTTAGTTGTTCAAATTGCACTACATTCATGTGGAGTAAACACGTTCCGTGACATATAGCGTGGTCCCATGTTATTCTTACTTTAAATAAGTTAATTTAGCTAGGTTTCTCATACCATTCCCATGACTGACTCGTACTTTGTTTTTCCTTTGCAAACTAGGGTGCCCATTATTTTTACATGGGCAACCTAGTGAACAGGTTTAGCTTGCTTTCTTTTTTAGATGTGTACTGGAGCATCTATATATATATATATATATATATATATATATATTGGACTTGAGTTGAAGATGGAATTAATATATATTTCTTTTGAACTCCGTCATGACGTCATATGTCATAAAATTATTTTTTAATTTCCGCTGTATGATTATTTGTTACCTGGAGCTTGTTATGTACTAAGTATGATCATGTAATACTATGTAACTCTGATGATGTTATTTTCCGCTGGTGCAAGATGATGCAAATTATTCTATGATTTAAGTTTTTATGGTATGTTCTATGATCTGCTGATGTGATTAATGTGTTATATTCCAAATATTATCTATTCCGCCGGGATCGAGGGTTTTGGGTTGTCACGGGTGGTATGAAGGGTTAGCCTTAGTTCTGGAGTATAACATGTTAAATGACTAATCAAAGATAGAATCAGTAGTATTTTAGGATGAGTAACTCATTAGAGATAGGATTAGTAATATCCTAGAATGAGTACATCAGAATAGCATATAACTCAGTAGATACATCTTTATTTATGTGGATGTGTTTAAGGAAGTTGATAGCCTTCCGCTGCGAAGAGAGATTGATTTAAGAATTGATCTAGTTCTAAATGTGAGGCAAGTTGTGCATGCAATTCGAAGAATGACGTTCAAGGAGAAAGAAGAGTTGAGTGATCAAACTCGACAGTTGTTACAGAAAGGTCTAGTCAGGCCTAGTTTCTCGAGTTAAGGAGCAGTAGCAGTGTTCGTTCTGATGTCAGATGGTACTCTTAGATTATGTGTGGATTACCGAGACCTCAACAAGCAGACGCTCAAGAATAAATATCCACTGCCACGTATTGATGATTTTATTAGATCGCTTGAATGGAGTGAGGGTATTTTCGAAGATGGACCTATCTATAGGTTTTCATCAATTAAGAATTACAAAAGAATGTGACGGCTTTTTGAGGTCCATATTTATTTTACGAATGGTTAGTAATATCATTCGGCTTATGCCATTCCCCTACTTATTTTGTTTATTTGATGAGTCGGGTATTCCATGGAGTGTTGAATAAGTTCGTATTGGTTTTCATTGATGATATTCTGATCTTTTCGAAGACAGCTGGTAAGCATGCAAAGCATTTGAAACAGGCATTGAAAATTCTGAGAACATAATATATCGAAAAGCCAAATTTTCTAAATGCATATTCTAGAAAGAAGCAGTGAAACTCCTCTGTCATGTAGTATCAAAGGAAAGGATATCAGTGGATCCAGGTAAGATTACGGCCATCCGAGATTGGAAGCAGCCTGAGACACCTACTGAGGTGAGGAGTTTTCTTGGACTAGCAAGTTATTACCAGAAATGTTACCCAGACTTAGAACCTAAGTCATTCTTAGTGAAGCATTCGTTAAAGATTTTTCGAAGTTATCTAGTTCATTGACGAAGCTTATGAAGAAGCATGCCAAATTTAATTGGATGTCTGAATGTGAAGTAGCTTTTCAAGAGCTAAAAGAAAGGTTAACTACCGCACCATTGTTGATGATTATAGATGGAAATCAAGATTTAACTTTCTATACAAATGCTTCAGGTATAGGAGTGGGTGCATTATTAGTGCAAAAAGGAAAAGTCATTGCTTATGCTAGTCGACAGTTGAAGCCGCATGAGAAAAGGTATGCTACTCATGATTTGGAGCTGTTAGATGTGGCATTTGCCTTAGAAATTTGGAGGCATTACCTATTGGGTGAGAAGTTTGAGTTATTTATAGATCATAAATCTTTGAAGTATCTGTTTACCCAGAAAGATCTTAATATGAGGCAACAAAGTTGGTTGGAGTTTCTTGTAGCTTATGATCTCGATATTTTATATACTCCAGGAAAGGCCAATGTTGTGGTAGATGCACTTAGCAGAAAGAATGCAATCATTGCTAATCTGGTTATTACGCCCTTGTTGATAGAGAAGATTTCTGTTTTACAGAAGGATGATGAGTTTATTCAGAAGATTAGCAAAAGAATTCGAGAAGTAGAAGTCTCAAATTTTCAGATTGATAGCAAAGAAATTCTGAGATTGCATGGACGAATCCGTGTTCCGAATATTCGTCAGCTCAGAGGAGAGGTAATGGATGAATGTTACAAGTCTAAGCTTAGTATCCATCCAGGGCTGAGTAAAATGTATCGAGATCTAAAGCGCACATTCTGGTGGAAATCGATGAAAAGAGTTATCTCTATATATGTTAGCAGGTGTCCAACTTGCCAATAGGTTAAGAGTGATTAGCAAAAGGTCATCGGATTGTTGCAACCGTTAGAGATTCTTGAATGGAAGTAGGACCAGATTTCTATGGATTTTATTGACGGTCTGCCTAGAACCAAGAAAGGCAATGAAGGCGTATGGGTTATTTTAGATCGTTTAACGAAGAGTGCGCATTTTCTTCTGGTGAAAGCTAACAGAACTGCTCAAAGTCTGGCTTAGTTATTTTTTAGAGAGATTTTTAGGTTGCATGGAGTGCCTAGCAACATTATCAGTGATAGAGATTCGATCTTCGCCAGCAAGTTCTAGGAAGCATTTCAGTGTGAATTGGGAGCCAAGTTGAATCTTAGCACTGCATATCATTATTAGACAGATGGTCAGACTGAAAGGGTGGATCGTATTTTGGAAGACTTGTTACGAGCTTGTATTATCCATTTTGGAGGATCCTAGGAAGATCATATCACCTAGTTGAGTTCTCGTATAATAACATCTTTCATACAAGTTTGAAAATGTCACCATTTGAGGCATTATATGGTAAACCATGTAGATCTCCTGCATGTTGGATTGAGCCTGGTAATCGTCTAATGTTGGGTCCGAATATGATCCAAGAAGCTGCAAATAAAGTGGATTTTATTAGGAAGTGAATAAAGGCAGCAAAGAGCCAACAAGAAAGTTATACGAATTCTAGAAGAAGAGATGTAGCATTTACTATTGGCGATCTAGTATATTCAAAGATTTCTCCGTTAAGGGGAGTAATCCGGTTCGGAGAGACAGGAAAGTAAACACCCAAGTATATTGTCCATTCCCGATACTGGAAAGGATAGGAACTCTAGCTTACAGGGTTCAGTTGCCAGATTGGTTGCCCGGAGTACATGATGTATTTCCCGTTTCTCAACTTCAGAAGCATGTGCATGATCTAGACTTGATTGTAAAAGAAGAATTGTAAGAGGATTTGGATATTACTCCAAATTTAGCTGTGTGTAGAAAGCCGATGAATATAATTGGACAAGAGACCAAAGTACTAAGAAATAAGAGAGTAAATTTGGTTAAGTTACAGTGGAGCGGAGATTCTGTAGACTGTACATGGGAGATAGAGGAAAGCATTAGACATGCTTATCACAGTTGCAGAATGGATATCTCTGAGTAGCTCTTGTGAGAGGTAAACTTATATCATGTTATCATTTTGTTTCCTGCTTTAATATTTTTTTCCATTTCAATGACGAAAGTTCTAAGTGGGGGAGATCTTAACAACCCGGAATTTCAGAACCAATTTAAAAATTATTTTTAATATAATTTTATGAGAAAATATGATTGAATTTCAAAATTCAATTATTTTAAAGATGATTCGAGCAATTTTCAAAGGAACATTATTGAGATGACCACGGATTTCGACTAAACCTTTTTATTGAATCCGTAGCGTCTAATAATGCGGAATCGCAAATTACATAATTTTTGGGGCTAGCGTGTGGTCGTTCAAGAAGAAAGCATGCGCTAATATCGCATATTGAAATCAAGGTGAGACATGGTCGAAAAATAAAACGGAAGGCCAAACGAACTTGAAATTCGATGAAACCTGTTCTGTTGGATCCGGAATTACGATTATTGTCAAAATCCTATATTGTGTGGTAAACGAAATTAATTTATGATCGTGCGATCAAAAGAAGTGGAGGCTAACTAGCACACTTTTATAAACATTGAGTTATCAAACTTGAAATGAAATGGAAGCCATCAAACGAGCAAAGGCGGTTTTGTTGAGAGCCATATGATCGCGCCACCTCAGCGATCCGTGTGAGGGGTGGTAAACTTGCAAAAGACCCCCCTCTTTCCTTTATATCTTCCACCTTTTCACTTTACCCCCTTTCTTTCTTCCTCCTCACAAATGGCCTCCTCCACCCCTTTGCCCGCCGCAGCCCCCAACCACTAACCCCTGCCTCCCTACCCTCCGCCGCCGCCACCGCCACCGCGGTAGACCCCCCTCCTCCCTTGTTTGATCCATTTTGCTAAAACAACCTCCTTTCATACCATTTTTACTTCCTACCACCTCAAGCACCTCCTCTAGCACCTCCTATACCACCTACACACCCCGAGACCCATCGTTGCAAATTCCCGGACATCAGAGATTGCGAACTCCATAGCCCTGTTTGTGCTCATTTTGTCCTTTGTTTGGCCTCAAACTCTCAGATCTGTTAGTACGTAAGTGTGCTAGAGTGTTGTTCGAGCTCCGTAGGCTACCGGAAAGCTACGTAGAAGCCTGGCAAGTGTCAGCATCGAAGTAGCATGTCTGCATTCCTTCAATTCAAAGAATGGTGGAGTGGAAACCTCCGGTGAGAAATCTAAACGCGTAAAGTGTTAGTTAAATTTGACTATTTGATAGTTAATTATTGAAATTAAAATAATCATTAGTGATTAATCGCATAAATTTAATATGATGTTAAATGCAGAATAGTACGATAAAAATTTGATTTTTATCTGATGTTGGTAAGAAATTGAAACTCATTTGGAAAGGGTTAAATAAATAAATAGTTTACTGTTAACTATTGGTATTTTATAATAAAATTTACTATGATGTTACACGATGAATATTAGTTCATAATAATAATATATTATGATATTAGTTAATGTGGTAAGATAAAAATATCATTTTTAATTGATATATGCATAGTGATGTGTCTTTGTGCGAAATTAAAATTCACGTAGAAGAGGGAAAATATTTAATTGTTCATCGATTGCTAATTAAAAATATTTCATAATGTTTATCACTAATTATGCAAGTTTATTTTTATGTTAAACATTGAGTAGTTGGATAAAAATATCATTTTCATCTGTTATATGCGATATCCCTTGAGTTCAACACTTGAACTGCTCATAAGTTTATTTACGATTTGTTTCGACTTAAATGGAATTGGTTGTGTAATTTATTTATTATTATTGCTGTGTGTGAATTGAATACGCTGTGATGGTTGCTTGCGTGTAGTTAAATATACACCGTTGGATAATGAACAATAATTATGGACCACACTGCATAGCATAGCATAGCAAACCCATATAAGCATTTAATTGTTTGATGCTTATATGATGTGAATCGTATAGCACATAAGTGTTTAATGCTTATGCAATGAGAACTAAGGAAGAAGAAGAAGAACTGCATAGACAGTAGAACCATATGGTATGCAATTGTTTGAGGCTTATATGTGTGGACCTAATAACCTAATAATGATAAATCGCAGGATTTAATAACAAACCCCACATGGGTCTTGAGATGACAAAAATATACACATCTCTCTTGTGTGTATATAAGGCACATGGATCGCGAGATAATCCCCATCATAGGGTCTTGGGATGATAAATTTTGACACATCTCCCTTAGGTGTAGATAAGTCACAATTGTTTGTGAGCATAATGTAAACCCCACACGGATGTCGAGATGATAATTTTTGACACATCTCTCAGTTGATTTTGGTTGGATATATATAATTTTGGTTGGATATATGTGGGCCTAGAGAGGCAAGTTGTGATTTTTCCGAGCACTCCGTACAAAGAAGTTTATGGCGAATTTTTTCGAAAATATAAAGACGTTGGCTAAATAGTTAATAAATAAAATGGATTGGAAGAAGTTCGACATATAATATATATATACACACACATCAAATAAATTAAGCAGAACGTATCGCATAATGGTAGTTCGTGTTTTCGACGTGCAACTTAAAGCGAGTATACCGAGAGATTCGACCGTCGGATTTTCCCGAAATTGGAACCGTTGGATTTGTTTCGAAAAGATCTTTCAATGATTATAAATATGCTAAGATCCAACAGTTAGATTTTGAGAAATGTTTAGTTGAAATTTGAATGAAAACAGCGCCAGTGTCGCTGAATGACCTGAAACGTCGTCCAACTTATATATATATAACTTAGTTTAAAATATTATAAATGAGTTGGAATAAGTATAACAAATTTGAGAAAGAATTTGGAAATAAATTTTAATTCCATATTTGAATTAAATTCCTAGGTAACCATTTTAAATAAGGATATGAATTGAATTATGAAAGTCAAATAATGTAACTGGATTTGAGAATGAGATTTTACATCTTATGAAAATGTACCAATTAAAAAGAAGTTTCATTGTAGACTCAATAATTAAAATAAGAATTTGATTTGATTTGTTCGTGCGAGAATTATTTGAAAAGAGCGGGTTAAATCCCATTTCAAATAATTGAACGATGATTATAAATTGAAGATAATGAAGATGGTGTAAGACTAACAATCTTCACATCGAAAGGATTAATATTTATGCCCTGGATTTGGGTAGCTCCCTTGAAGGGGTTATAGTGGTAGTTGTCCGGATGTACTTGTTGATTGTCCAAATATGAGAGGACCTCTCTCCTGTATTGGACATATGGAACGAGGAATAAGGTGCCTCTGATTTCGTCCAGACCTAAAATGAACTTGTAAATGAATGGTGTGTCTGACACATTATTCTAAGCTGTATTAATTGACGTCTTCTAAATATATATTTGTTTGGTGGTGGAGAATTTATTCACTTAGCTTAACTACCTTCTCAGTGACGTACGAGCTTAGGTTATATATTGGTAGCTATCAGTTGTATAGTATTGAATGATTGTGTGGCATGCCGAAATGCGGTGACCAAAGCTTTTGTTGAAAAGCAGAGCTTTGTGGAGGATGATCAAAGCGTGGCTTTAATATAGCATACCATTCTGTACAACGTTAGTTCGCGAGCTTCACACCTTGGTACAAGTCAAAAAGGGGTGAAGGATAGTAACGACGATATGTGTTTCTTGCTAGCTAGGAGTGATGTCATGGTATGGAGCCCAACCATTTTACTTATGTGGATGTTGGATAGCGAGGCGACTCAGATATGACTGCTAAAGGCCACGATGGTCGACGTACTGACCAAGAAGTCCGAAACGACCGGGAAACATATTGTTCAAGAATTTCCAATCCGCTAACGTATGTGCGGACCATCCCTGCCACTCCAAGGGTCACCCGTAGGTGTGGTCCTGAACATCTTTCTAGAGATGGTGCGAATCGGAGGAGAGATCCCTTGTCTTGACTCATGGTGGAAATCCAAATTGCAATACGTGATTCTATGGTTTTAGTTGTACACTATCGGCAACATAATAGGATGGTGTATTATGCCGTTTAGGATTGATACATTTATTTTGAAATTGTTTTAATCACACAGACACTGATAATAATACTACATGAATTTTATTTTCTTGTATCAAGCGCATTTGGCTATTATAAGGTAAAACTCTATCCTCCGACCTGCGTTGAATTTTATGATGGGACCTGAGTCTTAAGTGGCTTCATTTTTCAAAAAGCATTGCATTATTCTATTTATTGCTTCAGTTATTTAAATTACACCGCAATCGTGTAGAGTAAACTCGTTCCGTGACATATGACGTGTGTGACACCCAACATCCGTTAATGTCACTCATTAAGAGAATGCATTAAGTTTCATGAAGCGTTATAGGTAAACAGAAACAGAAACATTACAAGACAGATATAAAAGCAATAGCGAAATTCAAATTTTTATTTCAAACATAAATCATAACATCTTGGTCCAAAATATCACAAGTCTGAAACGACATAAAAGCCATTACAAAAACATTAAATTTTCTGTCTTGTGCCATTAGAGTACATAAAAAACATAATTCCCCAAAAAGAGACAAATCCATAGTAGAGATAACGACTTGAGCAACACTTCAAGAGAAGCTCCTAGCAAGATAAAAGCAGAATCACGGTCAAGCCTGAGTGTTCCCGCCCTAAGAACCTAGGGGCGGAAACAGAAGAAAGAAGAGGAAACAAAAAGGGTCAGACATAAAGTTTGGCGAGTCCGGTTACTTTTCACAAGTAAATAAATAAAAGTAGCATGACAGGCATATAAAGTGGATAAGAATGATGACATTACAAAATGTAAGTATGACATGGTAACATGATAGAGTGTATATGATTCCCTAACGATTACTCTGCATTGTTAATAGTATAACCAGAATGAGATGATCCCTTCCATTATAAGGTGGTAGACTTAGGCAAACGTCCGACTGTATCCTAACTACTACCCTATTCGATTGGCTCCCTAATCCGTGTAGATACTCTGTGCCAGCCTCACCGTAGGATGTATCACGTCCTAAAGTGGCAACCCTTCGCTGATATGCACAGCCACATATCTACAGGTGTCACGGTCGTCTTATCCCCCTCTGCACGGCCCATGCACGCACATGACCCAGTCGGTTTGCGCCGCCCACACTGTCCTCCAAGTTTGGATCTCTTTTAATCAGTTCAGTAAGCATGCCCCTTCTCCGACCTATTTCGGAGTACTCTTGTTCGATACCTACTCCGGGTTACTGACTGAAACGGGTGCCACACAATATGATACAAGCTCTCCCCTTTGTCTTGTATCCCCCACTAGGTTTTCCATAGGTTATATTTACCCTAAAAGGTGTCTTTAATTATATAACCCCAATCTTTCTACCGGTTATGCTTACCTAGACGTGTCTTTAATACATAACCCCCAATTGGTTAAGTTTTGTGGGCCTATATCTAAATATTACCCACCCATCTCAGATATACTCAACTTAACCCTACCATTGTTTAACCAAGTTTACTTAACCCCTATTCATGTTTATGTTCACCCAATTCCTATGGATTCAACTAGGTTAAGTATTTCATTTCATTACCATGTCCATTTATGGTTATAATGGGCCAGACCTCTCACATTAGGCCTACAACTTGTGGATGCTGGATATGTCAGTTGGGTCCGGGCAGACATCTTCCACAAGTTGGGCCTAACCTCGTGTCTTAGCCCGTCTCGTATTTGTGAACTTAGACCTCTTACACTAGATTTAACATTTTTGGTTGCTAGATATGCCCGTCGGGTCCAGGCAGACTTCCACCACAAATGTTATCTAACCTCGTGTCAAAGTGTAGTTACAGTTTCTAATTAATGTAATCCTAGGCATTTTAATTTATTAACCAATTAATTATACCTATGTCTTTATAGGTGTTCATGCCCATTTACTCCATTTTATTCATAGTGAATTGTATACCCAAATTCATGTTCATAAACATTATTCAAGTTATGCCAATTTCAATGTTTTCCCCCGTTCCCTAACTAACGCATTCACATATATTAAGCATCATGCCTAGGCTAGAAAGTAGCCTGGCCATAAACAATAAAAGGGAAAGGTGACGAGAAGATGACAATAGTGATCATTCTAACATAACTGGCATATACATATATATATATATATATATATATATACTGGCATAGACATGTAATTGGCATAATAATAAGGTGGACATAAAGCCAGATCTAGTGAATAGGTGATGATAAAACTAGATCTAACATAATAAGAATGTCATAGTAGGCATGAATAGATCTAAATAAGGATTCATATGTCCAATTAATGACAGATCTAAGTTAACCACAACATGATAGGTACAAGATGATCTAGATAGAGAATTAGATCTGAACAAGGATTTAACTGTCTAAATAATGGCAAATCCAAATTAGCCACAGACATAGATAATGGTCAAGATCCACAAAGGTGACATGATAAATTAACCACAAGTGAATTAGATCTATAATGGTAGATCTAGCATGATAAGGTTTTAAGATCCAAGAATATCATAGATTCACAATTTGTAACAGATCCAAATCACAATCATATCACATTTAATTTTAATCATTTAAGTCTAAAAATAATTAAACTCACTGTGTTTGGATTTTTAGAAGATAGAATAGAAATTGTTGGTGTTGAATCACAGATCTATACTTGAATCTCTAACTGATTAGCTCTAGTTGATAGTTGTAGAAGAAAAGGATTCCGTTCAGTTCAGGCACCAGCAGCGTTTGGCCTCCATTGATTTTCAGTGAAGAAAACAAGAGAAATGGACCTCTATTTATAGCTGTTAGCCTCAAGAAACCGACTGCCACCCAGCCGTAGGGGGGTCGACCCCTCGACCCCCCCCCCCTTTAGGGGGTCGACCCATGGGTCGATACCCCCCTTTAGGGGTCGACACCCCCCTAAGGGTCGACTCCCCTGGGGCGGGAAAATTGCCGCCTCATTATTTTTGGATTTCAAAATGTTTTCTGATTTTTCTGATTTATTATATATATATATATATATATATATATATATATATATATATAATTCTTCTGCGCATATACAAACTTCAAACTCTCATAACTTCTTCATATGGTGTCCGTTTTACGCAAACCAAATGTCTATCTTGACCAGAATTTCGAGATGGACGCAATAGCGTAGTCCATTTTCCTTAATTCTGAATATTAAATTAATAATCCTTTAATTTGTTCTCTTTAGTGTTGTTAAAATTACGGGGTGTTACATTCTCCACTACTCAAAGGATTTCGTCCCCGAAATCTCTAAGTTGAGAAGAATGTATATCCTACCATCCATCATCCATCTACTCATTTCATCATTCACAAGCATCCATTGTCCTTAAAGACTTCTAATGCTTATATGAAAATATGCAAAGGTGTGTGTATATGTCCCAATACTAATGCGAAGATTAGGCGGTCTACTGATTCAGTCGACCTCCTCAATGCAATGTATGTTAGTGCCATAAATCCAATATTTATGCAAATAATCCTATTATAACATGTAAGTTCTATATGTATGCACACTAATTCGTCTAAATGCAACATCCATACGCTAATACATCCATTTTCACCCACTTAAGAAAAGAAAAATGCACACATATCCATATGCAGTATGAGAGTGATTGAGACGATCTAGTGCCTAATGTGTGTGTATATGCATCCACAGGCAACCACTAGCAAACACTTGCATCCACTTGCATCCATCAAACATAACATGTTTCAAACGCATGTTTACATCCATAGGATTCCTATCTAAAGGTCGAAAATACTATTGATAGGACATACTCAAATGACAGAAACAAGCATAGATAAAACTTTGGAAAAGGAGTCAAGAACATACCCTCGAAAAGGAAAGGGTATGAAGTACGAATCTTGTCTTCGATCTCCCAAGTCGTATCCTCTGGGTTATCTCCCCATTGAACCTTTATCAGCTTGATTTCTTTATTGCGTAGCTTCTTAACTTCTGATTCATGAATACGGGTAGGAACTTGTCTAACTGTTGCCTCCCGTTCCACTTCTACTTCCTCTAATATACTTGGCTCAACAACTTCCACGGTGTCATGCAAGCACTTCGACAGATGAGAAATATGGAAAACATCATGAACACTAGATAGATTTTCTAGGAGTTTTACTCTATAAGCCGTTTGGCCGATCCTTTCGTTTATGGGAAATGGTCCCACAAATCTGGGTGCCGACTTCCCTACAAATCTGAAGCGAACCACATTCCTCAGAGGTGATACTTTAATAAAAACTAAGTCTCCTACTTCAAATTCGATGTCAGTCCTTCTCTTGTCTACGTAAGATTTCTGCCTATCTTGGCCTGTCTTCATCCGCCGTCGAATAAGGTCAATATTCTCGGACGTCTCTCTAACCATATCTGATCCAAGTAATAATCTTTTTGTAGATTCCCACCAACAAGTTGGTGATCTACAGGGTCGTCCGTACAATGCTTCGAAGGGTGCCATACCAATGCTAGCTTGGTAACTGTTGTTGTAGGCAAACTCTACTAAAGGAAGATGCTCTTCCCAAGTCCCTCCGAAGTCTAGATTACACAGCCTTAAGAGATCCTCAAGAATTTTGTTCACCCTCTCCATCTGTCCATCGATCTGAGGATGATAAGTGGTGCTCAAACACAACTGTGTACCTAATGCTTCTTGCAAGCTCCTCCTAAATTCACTGGTGAAAATGGGGTCAAGATCGCTTACGATGTTGGAAGGTACTCCATGAAGACGGACTATTTCACAAACATAAATTGCTGCCAGCCATGACGTTGTCCTCTTACTCTTAACTGGAATGAAATGAGTGCTCTTAGTGAGTCTATCCACCACAACCCAGATACTGGTGTTTCCTTTCTTCGATCTAGGCAAACCTTCTACGAAACCCATAGAGACGCTTTCCCATTTCCATTGAGGAACCTCGAAAGGATGAAGTAAATCACCGGGCTTCTTTTGCTCAGCTTTTACTTGCTGGAAAACTAAACATTGAGAAACAAATTCCGCCACATCTCTATTTATCCCAGCCCAAAAGAAAACCCACTTCATATCCTTGTACATCTTATCGCAACCTGGATGAATGGTCATCTTAGAATGATGGGCTTCTTCTAGGACTGTCTTTGTCAAGCTTCCAGTTTGAGGAACACAAAGCCTTCCATCTCTTCGCAACCACCCCTTTTCATCTATGGAATAACTACTGAGGTGACTAGAAGTCTCCCCTTTTTTGAGCTTATCTGTGATGTCTAAAATCTATTGGTCACCTTACTGCAACGCTCCTATCTGATCCATAAGAGTTGGTCGTATTTCTGGCGATGCAAATAAATTAGGCAAAATATCAATGGAGGGTCAAAAGTCAAAAGTTGATATGAACTCCAAGCTCTTCCTTTCCACAAACAGAGGACTTAAAGCCATCCTCTGCCTACTTAGTGCGTCGGCCACCACATTAGCCTTGCCAGGGGTGTAAGCGATTTCAAAATCATAAGAAGCTAGAAACTCCATCCATCTTTGTTCCCTTAAATTAAGATCCTTCTGCGAGAATAGCTACTTGAGAGATTTATGATTGGTGTATAATTCGAACTTCTCTCCAAGTAAATAATGATGCCACATCTTAAACGCGAATAATATGCAAGCTAGCTCTAAATCATGGGTGGGGTAGTTCTTCTCATGAACTCTCAACTGTCTACCCCCATAACAAACTACCTTCCCTTCTTGCATTAGAACTGCACCAAGCCCTGTACCACATGCATCAGTGTAAACTGTAAACACTTTGTTCCCATCGGGCATGGTCAAGACTATGGTTGTTTTTAGAGCTGTCTTCAAACGTTGGAAAGCAACATCACAATCTATATCCCATGAAAATTCCAAGTTCTTTTTTGTCAGCTTGGTGAGAGGGGCTGATATCTTTTCGAAGTCCTTAATGATCTTCCTATAATAACCTGCAAATCCAAGAAAGCTTCTCACCTCTGTTGAATTTTTCGGAATTTGCCAATCTTGTACTGCAACTACCTTTGCAGGATGTACAACTATCCCTTCTTTGGAGACTACATGCCCTAAGAATCTCACCTCTTTTCTCCAAAAATGGCATATGGAGAACTTTGCCTTAAGCTGATGCGCATAGAGAGTTTTCAAAACTTCTCTCAAATGTTGTGCATGCTCTTCTTCGCTTTTAGAGAAGATCAAGATATCATCAACAAAGACTACGATAAATTTATATAGAAACTCCCGAAACACCCTACTTATTAGATCAAAAAATAGGTGGGTGCATTCGTCAACCCAAAAGGCATAACTAGCCATTCAAAGAAACCATCTGGAGTCCTAAAAGAAGTCTTGTCTATACTGTCCTCGGCCACCCTCAACTGATGAAACCCCGTGGAAAAGTCTAACCGAGAGAATACCGTGGCACCAACAATCTGGTAAAACAAGTCATCTATCCTCGGAAGTGGGTGCCTATTCTTCTTAGTGAGTTTATTCATCTCCCTATAGTCTACACACAAACGAAGAGAACCATTCGCCTTAGTCGCGAATACAACCGGAGCACCTCATTCAAATACGCTTCGTCTGATAAATCCTTTCTCAAGTAGCTCCCCTACTTGCTTACTCAGCTCTCTCCTTTCCCTCAGAGCTATATGGCGCACTGGTAATGCAACTGGCTTTACATTGTCCACCAGATATATACGAAAATTGATCTCGGCCTTAGAGGTATGCCCTGAACCACCTCAAAAACATCAGAATAATCTTGGACTACTAGAATTGATTGCAAATCATCGATTGATGCATCAACAGGCTCTAGGAAACTATGCATAACAGACCCTTGTGGGTCATAAGAAATCTCGAGGGTCTTCCCATGACAAATCAGAAGCCTAACGGCCCTCCTCTCACAATTCAGAATGGCACCATATGTGGTAAGCCAATCCATCCCTAGAATCAACCCATTGCCCATAAACCCAAGCACATATGCGTCGCACTCAAACTCGATGCCTAACACAGATATTCTCAAACACCGACAAATCATAGATAAATGAGCCGTACCACCAATGGGGTTTGAGACAACTACGGGATCCACTACCATATTAGTAATTAATTGCAGAGATTCAACTACATAACTAGATATAAATGAATGTGAAGCGCCAGAATCAAAAGGTGTTCTAATAGGATGATTTGCAAGATAAATTAAACCTTCCACAAAGATTTTTCTACCTCTATCAGGAGCACCGATCGCGAGAGCATGCACCTGCACTTCAGAAGTTCCTGCCCTTTGACTTTGTCCTGGTTTCTTTGGCCACTCCCTAATAAAGTGTCCGGCCTCTCCGCAATTGAAGCAAGAATTCTTCCTTCTTTGCAGTCCTTCACCAAGTGACCCTCACGTCCACAACTATGACACTTCCTCTTATCCTTAGCCTTGTCATTCTTTCAATCCTTCTTTTGTTACTATTGTTGTCCTTTCTTGGGCCATATCTTCTTGTTTTGTTTTGTTTCCTCAGCTTTAACATCCTTCTTTTCTCCTTTATATTCCTCATACATCAAGTCCATATCAACAAGCCTTTCAAAGGCAGCTTCCATTGGGATATGGGACATGGCTAACCCATGAAGCGGTTCATTCAGTCCTTTAGCAAACTGCAAATCTTTTTTATGCAGAGTATCCACCAATTCCAGTCCAATTCTTGCCAACTGGTTGAATTTGTTCATATACTCTTTAACAATCAAGTTTCCTTGTTTCCGTCATAAGAACCTCTCCATTCGCATGCTTTTCTCAACTTCGGAAAGAAGCTTCATTTCAAACCTCTATCTAAAATCATCCCAAGTTTCCACTGGACGGCCTGCTTGGGTTACCTCCCAACAAAACGAAGCTTCATCCTTCAGTAGCCAGACAGCTAACTGAATCTTCCTTCGATCTTCTACTTCAAAGATTACAAACAAGTCTTCGGCCTCCTTGAGCCAAATCCTTGCCTCTACAAATGTCTCAGTTCCATGGAATAGCTTTTCTCCCATAGTGTGGAAATCTTTGCAGATTTTAGAGAAGTTGTATGAACGTGGAGGAGGAGGAGGACCAACGGGTGCAGCTGGGGGAGGAATGTTTCCTTGGCCTTCGGCAGGCGTCGTGGCCCCAGATACCTACGGAACCAGCCGGGTATCGTAATGCCCTCTAAAATATTGGGTTCCCCAGACATGCTGAAAAAGGAAAGGAAAGAGATTCAGACAAGGGATCATAAGATATTACTTATGTCTTTTTGGGGAATGTTTTTCAAAACAGACTTTTCTTTTTGAAAATGCTTTCTTTTAAACCCATTTGAAAATAATTTTCAAAAACTTTTATCTAATCTGGTAACCTTCAGCTCTAATACAAAGTGTGATACCCCACGTCCGTTAATGTCACTCATTAAGAGAATGCATTAAGTTTCGTGAAGCGTTATAGGTAAACAGAAACATTACAAGACACTTATAAAAGCAATAGCGGAATTCAAATTTTTATTTCAAACATAAATCATAACATCTTGGTCCAAAATATCACAAGTCTGAAACTACATAAAAGCCATTACAAAAACATAAAACTTTCTGTCATGTTCCATCAGAGTACATAAAAAGCATAATTCCCCAAAAAGAGACAAAGCCATACTAGAGATAAAAACTTGAAAAATACTTCAAGAGAAACTTGTAGTAAGATAAAAAGCAGAATCACGGTCAAGTCTGAGTGTTCCTGCCCTGAGAACCTAGAGGCGAAAACGGAAGAAAGAAGAGGAAACAAAAAGGGTGAGATATAAAGTCTGGCAAGTCCGGTTACTTTTCGCAAGTAAATAAATAAAAGTAGCACGACAGGCATATAAAGTGGATAAGAAAGATGACATCACAAAATGTAAGTATGACAAGGTAACATGATAGAGTGTATACGCTTCCCTAATGATTACTCCGCACTATTACTAGTATAACTAGAATGAGATTATCCCTTCCATTATAGGGTGGTAGACTTAGGCATACGTACGAATGTATCCTAACTACTACCCTTTACGATCGGCTCCCTAATCCGCGAAGATACCCTGTGCTGGCCCCACCGTAGGATGTATCATGTCCTAAAGTGGCAACCCTTCGATGATATGCACAGCCCCGTATCTACAGGTGTCACGGTCATCTTATCCCCCTCTACTCGGCCCATGCACGCACATGACCTGGTTAGTTTGCGCCACCTACACCGTCCTCCACGTTTGGATATCTTCTAATCAGTTCAGTAAGCGTGCCCCTTTTCCGACCTAGTTCGGAGTACTCTTGTTCGATACTTACTCTGGGTTACTGACTGAAACGGGACCCATACAATATGATACAAGCTCTCCCCTTTGTCTTGTATCCCCTACTAGGTTTTGCACAGGTTATATTTACCCTAAATTGTGTCTTTAATTATATAACCCCAATCTTTCTACTGGTTATGCTTACATATAGGTGTCTTTAATACATAACCCCCAATTGGTTAAGTTTTGTGGACCTATATCTAGATATTACCCACCCATCTTAAGTATACTCAACGTAACCCTCTCATTGTTCAACCAAGTTTACTTAACCCCTATTTATGTTTATGTTCACCCATTTCCTATGGATTCAACTAGGTTAAATATATCATTTCATTACCATGTCCATTTATGGTTATAATGGGCCAGACCTCCCACATTAGGCCTATAACTTGGGGATGCTGGATATGCCGGTCGGGTCTGGGCAGACTTCTTCCACAAGTTGGGCCTAACCTCGTGTCTTAGCCATCTCGTATTTTTGCACTTAGACCCCTCACACTAGATTCAACATTTGCGGTTGCTAGATGCGCCGATCGGGTCTGGGCAGACTTCCACCACAAATGCAATCTAACCTCGTGTCATAAGTGCAGTTATAGTTCTAATTACTGTAATCCTAGGCATTTTAATTTATCAACCAATTAATTATACCAATGTCTTTATAGGTGTTCATGCCCCTTTACCCAATTATATTCATAGTGAATTATATACCCAAATTCATGTTTATAAACATTATTCAAGCTATGCCAATTTCAATGTTTTCCCTCATTCCCTAACTAACGCATTCGCATATATTTGGTGTCATGCCTAGGATAGAAAGTAGCCTGGCCATAAACAATAAAAGGGAAAGGTGATGGGAAGATGACAATAGTGATTATTCTAACATAACTGGCACAAATATATACATACTGGCATAGACATGTAATTGGCAAAATAATAAGGTGGACATAAAAACAGATCTAGTGAACAGGTGATGATAAAACTAGATCTAACATAATAAGGATGTCATAGTAGGCATGAATAGACCTAAATAAGGATTCATATGTCCAATTAATGATAGATCTAAATTAACCACAACATGATAGGTACAAGATGATCTAGATAGAGAATTAGATCTAAACAACAATTTAATTGTCTAAATAATGGCAAATCCAAATTAACCACAGACATAGATAATGGTCAAGATCCACAAAGGTGACATTATAAATTAGCCACAAGCGAATTAGATCTATAAAAGTAGATCTAGCATGATAAGGTTTTAAGATCCAAGAATATCATAGATTCACAATTTGTAACAGATCCAAATCACAATCATATCACGTTTAATTTTAATCATTTAAATCTAAAAATAACTAAACTCACTGTGTTTGGATTTTTAGAAGATAGAAGAGAAGTTGTTGGTGTTGAATATCGGATCTATACTTGAATCTCTAACTGATTAGCTCTAGTTGATAGTTGTAGAAGAAAAGGATTTGATTCAGTTCAGGTACCGGCAGGGTTTGGCCTCCATTGACTTTCAGTGAAGAAAACAAGAGAAATGGACCTCTATTTATAGCTGCCAGCCTCAAGAAACCGACTGCCACCTCAGCCCCAGGGGGGTCGACCTCCCCTTAGGGGGTCGATCCATGGGTCGACACCCTCGTTGAGGGGTCGACTCCCCTGGGGCGGGAAAATTGCCGCCTCTTTATTTTTGGATTTCAAACTGTTTTCTGATTTTTCCGATTTATTATATATATAATTCTTCTACGCGTGTACAATCTTCAAAACCTCATAACTTCTTCATACGGTGTCCATTTTACGCAAACCAAATGTCTATCTTGGCCAGAATTTTGAGACAGACGCAATGGCACCATCCGTTTTCCTTAATTCTAAATATTAAGTTAATTATCCTTTAATTTGTTCTCTTTTATGTTGTTAAAATTACGGGGTGTTACAACGTAGTCCCATGATATGCTTACTTTAAATAAGTTAAGTTTGCTAGGATTTCTTATACCAGTTCCATGACAAACTCGTATTTTATTTTTCCCTTGCAAACTCGGGTGCCCATTATTTTTACACAGACAGCCAAGTGAACAGGTTTAGCTTACTTTCTTTTTGGGATGTGTACTGGAGCATCTATATATATTTTGGACTTGGAGATGAAGGTGGAACTCATATATATATATATATATATATATATATATATATATATATATATCTTTGGAACTCTGTCATGACTTCATATGTCATAAAATTATCTTTTAATTTCCGCTGTATGATTATTTATTACCTGAAGCTTGTTATGTACTAAGTATGATCCTGTAATACTATGTAACTCTGATGATGTTATTTTCCACTGATGCAAGATGATGTAAATTATTCTAGGATGTAATGTGTTTATGCTATGTTCTGTGATTTATTGATGTGATAATGTTTTATATTCCAAAGACTATCCATTCCGCCGGGATCAGGGGTTTTGTATTGTCACAACTTTGAAATAATAATTTTTTTCTAAAATACTAATATTTTTATACGAAACTAATTTACAGAATATCGTAATGTAAACGCTGATGTTCGTTTCATCGAATTATGACTTCATTAGTTTCAATTGAATTGATTTACGGTAGCGACATCTGATATAATGTAAATGAAAATTTTCTACGCGAACTTCAATTTAACAGTTCTCGATGTGTTATTTCATTCATATTGATATGATGAACGCAATGGCAGTCTATTCCGCGTGTGTGGACACTTGAATGAAATTGCATGGGGTTTGATCTCGGGACCGATGTTGTTTAAAATTTCGAGCTTAGCCTATATTTAATTTTTTGAACATAAAAAGTATAAAAGGAACAAAAATAAAAGTATTTGTTTTAACTCTCAAATGCTTTATCAAAAAAATATGTTAAATTGTTTTGTGTTAGAAATTTTATAACTTAAATCTTCCGATATAACTTACAAACCAATCACGTTAATTTCACATTGAATTACAAAGGCTCAGATCTAAATTTATGGAAAAATATATATAAGCCATATTCTCTCTCTTCTTTTCTCAACTTACTGTGTCAAACACGTTGCCTCTCTCCCCACCTTTATCTTCTTCATTGTTTCAAAAGCATCTAAAATAAAAAAAGACATGCCATGTAAAGCAAATCGAGAAGCTCTTCCCCCATCTGAACCTGACCGCATGCAAATCGTGGACCATGCCACCGACCTGTTGGCTATCTCCAATCTTTGCACCCTTGCAACGCCAGACCCGCACCCGCTCCCCATCGCAAGCAACCCACACTACTAGCGATCTCTGTCCTAGGCCTACCTCAACGACCTCCTTATCTAATACTCGTATGATGCCTACACCCGATGAGGAAAGAACAATAGCCATCGGGCTCCACGCCGTATTCCTCCCCTACCAACGATCCTGCATTGTCTACCCTCCGAGGTGCAACCTTTTTTTGCTTCCAACCACCCAACCGCTATGCTGTCCGTTACCTTCCTACACTGGAGTTTTATCTATGACCACCATGCGAGAAACAAAAAAAGGAAACATGAGGTTTGGTATCCATATTATCACGTGAGAATACAACATGATCGTGGTTAGTACTTTGGGTATTGTTCGCCTACAATTCTACATGTTATGTATAAAGAAAGAGAGACAAAACACAACTGCATGGAGTAGAATACCTTTAGTTGGGAAGCATGCGTGAAGGCTACAAAGTGCGTTGAGTTAATGTAGGTGAGAATAAATGCAACAACATTTGGGATCACTTTGCAATAGGATGCACGCGGTACATTAAGTTATTTCTCCATTTGTTTGTATTGGATTATATAGCAAATATTATTTTGATAATGTATCTATCAATCTAAATAACTTCTACATATGTAATAAGTTTTAAATACAGATTCTTCTATGGGGTTCGTATCGAAATTCAAACGACATAAAAATGGTTTGGATGAGACTGGAGATAATTGAAGTTTTGAGTTCATCGTATTTTTCTCTTTGACGTAAAAACAAACGAGAGTGTTTACGCACTCACACTTAACTAATGTTTTCATTCAAATTAATAAATTAAATTTGTCGTACTTATTTGTTGTTTGAGTTTAATTGATGCTTACACGTCATGTGTAGGAATATTTTATATTTGTATATGATGTTACACCCTTGTTTTCGATATTTAGTTAGTATGTTACAATTGACCATTATGATTGTTGTTAATTCCTTGTTAATGTTGGACATATTTTACATATTCACTTGTGGCACTAAAAAGGGTTGAAATGATATATATTCGAATAAAATTATAAATATTTCACTTGGCCTAGGTAGAAAATTAAATTATAAACAACGTGGGTCAAAATGAATTGTTTTATAAACTGAAATTGAATGGAATTTTTGTAATGAATTATTTAAATTTTAATAGAAATTGTTTTAAACATTTATTTGTTATTCAACTTGATTTGTTACTAAATTGAGATTTTACGAATTATATAATAACTTATTGATAAATGTTTGAATCAGTTCATTTAATTGAAACTCGATTTTTGAATTTTGAATATATAATCGATTGAAAATGAGAAATTGAATATTTAAATATAACGACATTAATGAAAATTGTTAATGTGATAAATGATTGTGAATTTGATTCAATAAAGTGAATTTCTAGTTTTACAAGATTTTGTAAAGTTTGGTATTTAATTTTAAATTTATTGATGCATAATTCAGTGTGATTTGAAATTGGAATATTTTGAAATTTAGATTGAAACTTTAAATGGATAATTCTTATTTAATTTCAAACTTAAGATTTGTCTTAAGTTAAATCCATTATTTAGAAATATACACTACAATTGAATTCAATGGACTTTGTTGAATGTTTTGAAATGGATCATTGAAATGAAAAATTGTATATGGAAATTAAATTAGAAATTTTTAGTTTCAATTCTGCTTCATATACAAAATAGTATAAATGTACAATTTAAGTTGTTAAGTGAATTCAGTAGTTAAGTTTAACTTAATTTGTGAGATATAAAATCTTTAAGTCAATGTAAGAATAAATTGATTTTTTCGAAACTGGATTAGTTTAAGTGTTAAACCTAAGAATTGAGATTTAAGCCAATATAATGAAATTTGTTAAATTGGTGATTTAAAGTGTTAAAATCGATGGAATGGAAATGGTTTGAAATCTAAGTTAGGTTGAAGCATATTTAAAAGAAATATGTTTAAATTGGTAATTAAAATTTTGATTCATCAAATTGATGTTATTTTTGAATCGGTAAATTTAATTTCGGTTTCACTTTAAATAGTAAATTAAAATTTTGTTTTAAATTGGAATATGGAATCGAAAATGGTTTTAGTGGATTTTGAGACTTGATATTGGGTTCATATGGTTCGGAAGGAAATAAACTGTTTATCCCAAAATATTACACTTGTATTATTCTTGAAATTAGTATTATTTTATATTAAACTATTTTATGTAAACTATTTTACCTATGCTATTTTATAACATATTATTCTATATATTACCATCTTTACTAGACTATTATTGTTATCTTAACTATTTCTATACAATCATAACTATTTCTATACAACCTATTTGAATAAAATTTATTTCTGGCCTAAGTTGTTGAGGCCAAATTGTTTGAATATATGACTTCATTGGAATAACGATAATTATGATATGGTATCCATATCAAAAATTTTACTTTGATAATGAATTGATTTGCATTATGAAATTATAAATCTGGAATTGAAATTCGATATTGAATTGATTCAAGTATGGTAATGAAAATCGAATTTAAAGTAAATGGCTTTATTATTTGAAATACGATTTTTTCTAAACATAAATGACCACGGCGTAAAATGACGATTGGTTGTTAAAGAGACTGGGGCTGGATATTGGCATACTCTTAGTCAATACTAAAACTACTTTAACAACTTTGTATGTAGAGGATGTCCCAGAGTGAAGTGGTTGATTTTGCGAACATTTACTGGAATGAAGTTAGAGAACGATGATGAATAGCCTTGACGTTTGTGTCATAATTAAAATGACTAAAACAAGAGCCTATGTCTGGCCATCGAGGTTAGCGACCTTGTAACACCCCACGTCCATTAATGTCACTCACAAGGGGAATGCATTAACTTCCATGGAGGTTTTAAGTGAATATAGAACAGAAAAATTACAACAAGACAGATATAAGCAGTACTTGGAAATTTAAAACTTTATTTCATTGCAGCAGAAGTTAAACATGTTTGTTACATCATAAAACCATAAATCAGAGTCATGTACAATACCCATCTTAATAAAACAAAATACATAATCCCATTACATAAATAGCCATTAAAGAAGATAACAAGCTGGACTTTACTTCAACGGTCCAAGCTTTCCAAAAGAGAGATAAAGCAATCCAATCAAACTCTGCTAGAGCTGGGCCCACTCTAAGGACCTGGAGGGGGAAAAAGGATAGAAATAGAGGGGGTCAGACATAAAGTCTGGCGAGTATGATAATTCTAACAATACTATTATCAAAATAACTAGACTAAGGCGTAAGCTGGAAAACAAGGAAATGTCTATGAACTATTGGGCATGGAAGAGCGGATAAAGATAACGTTAAAGGCACACCTAATTACTAACGAATAATTACTACACTGCACCACACCAGTCACCCTAAAGGTTGATCCCACTCACCAAACTTAGAAATTATATAAATAGCCTTGCGTACCCCTAGCTGACTACATAGGTGTCGTCTGCCCCTATCTCCGCTAGGTGTACCCCACTACCCACTTTCGATCGGCTCCCTACTCGTAGATACCCGTGCTGGCCCCACAGTGGGGTGTATCACTCCCTAAAGTGGCAACCCGATACAGCTAAAGAATGCACGGCTTATACCTACATGATGCAACAACGTCTTACCTACCAGCCCGGGTCCACACACGCATATGAAACCCATTGGACTTGCGTTGCCACCGCTAACCCGTTTGGCCTCTTATAGTCAAGCCCAGCATGCGTGTCCCGTCCTCGACTTGGGTCGAGCCCACAAAGATACATTTGGGTTACTGGTTGAAATGGGCCCCAACAAGCTATCCACCTAAGCTTGTCCCCACTAGTATATCCCACTTAACCCTCTTCTTAGTCATGTTCATTTACATGTGTGTTTGGTTAAGTCTTACTAATCGTATTTCAAATGCCACTAAAGGAAACCACTAGATTCCTCATGCCACCCAAGGCACCTACTTAACCCCTATGTCCCACCTTACATGTTTATCTGGTTAAGTATTTCTTAATTCATTCAGGCCATAACCTCATAAAGACCTCTCACATTAGACTGGCATTTATGGCAGCTGGATTTGCCGGGCGGGTCCGGGCAGTCTTACACCATAAAAGAGTCTAACCTCGTGTCTTTACAACTGTTATGCTTTAGTTTGGGCCTAGGACCTCTCACATTGGGCTGACATTTGTGACTACTAGATTTGCCGGGCGGGTCCGGGTAGGTTTACGTCACAAACGAGTCCAACCTCGTGTCCTAAGCATTGATTATCACTTACAATCTCTTACCCCAGTTTTAATAATTCCCTATTCAAATTATTAATTAATTCCAATTTTAATGATGTCCATAATTGACTCAATTATGGCCATCCACTTATGGCATGCAAAATCATATCAATTGCACCTCAATTTCTCAATATTAAATTATTAATATTACCCCTGCCCCACGTTATACGTTCGCTTATTCAACGTAAAATATACATCAGACTCGAATAGTCTAACTCATAGCACAAAGTTAAATTATCACAACATATAGACAAACAAAATAAATCTTATCATAATAGGGGTGAAACTTGAATAAAAGTACACATGTCATGGATCTAAATGTGTCAACTTGTTTGGTTAAATGTCACAACTTACATAATATGATCATAACCCAAGTTCATGTACAAAATTGCATATGTGGTTTATGAAACATAATGATTGTGTGAACTAGCATGTAACACATAGAACTCACACATGTCATAGCATAATTCTAGATCTAAATAGATGTCATAATTCTAGTTCTAAATAGATGTCATACCATATGTGAGATTATACATACTAATAAATCTAAACTTGCATAGGTACATGTGACTTATCATGTGAATCATCATAGCCCAAATATATTTAATCAACATCATGATTCATAAGCTAACTACAACATAATAATATCATGACTTTGTAACATCGCAACTTAGCATAGAAACTTGCAACATATATAATATCATCATAGCATGATTTACAACATATAGGATATCATCATCACATAACATAGGATTTACAACATACATGATAACATAAGGTTTACAATAACATATATGACAATTCACATCATTCACTTATAATCCATTCATAACTTAATCCAATTAGTTTAATAATAATCTTGTTAAGATCATCATACTCACAATTAGAGAAGAAAGAGAGTCTTGAATGGCCTTAGAGTTGAGTAGAATTAGGGTTTTGATTAGCTTTCTTCCTTCTTAGTTGGCGGCGGCTACACTGAGTTCCATGGCGACGGCATGACGGCGGCTACTCTATTTTTCATGTGAATTAGAGTGAGAGACTACCTAGGTATTTATAGAGTTTAGGGTTTATTTAGACCGTCAGATTAACTCAGAACTAACCTGAACCGTTAAATTTGCCAACTCAGCCCTAAAGACACATCAGCAGCTCAAGATTGGGCTCAGCCAAACCCTAGCCGACTGGACCAGGTCGACACCCAAGTCGAATGCCCAGTCAACCTGAGGGGGTGTCGACTGCCCAGTCGACTCCCCAGTCGACCTGGGGTGCTGGGCGGGAAATTTCCCGCCTAGCCTATTTGACTTCGAATTTTGAATTTTAAATTTTCTGAAATCTATTTTGAATTTTCTGAAACTTCCGATGGCCATAACTTCTTCATACGAAGTCCAATTCACGCAAACTCGGACTCTATTTCAACCAGAATTCTGAGACGAACACAATGGCGCAACCCGTTTACCACAATTCTCACGTCTGAGATTAGTTATTCTTTAATTTGTGAATATTAATACTAACAAAATTATGGGGTGTTACAGACCTCTAGCAGACCCATCTTGTTGTATTACTCACTTGACTTATGGTTCGGTTAGGCACCTTGATTTGATCGGAGGGTGTTGGATGTGGTCGGCCATAGATGGGATATGACCATCCATGAAGGATAAATTGGTAGAATCCTATCTTGGGCATTGCCTCACGTGCCTTGTCATATTTACCCTTATACGAGCCCACTATGAGTTTGGTTTGCAAATTAAATGTGTTATGGCGGATCAATGTAAAGCCTTAACGTTATTGTGATATTTATTTTACTGATAAACATTACCTGTTATAAAGCATAATATAATATGTAAATAGTTTAACGTATCCTTAGGAGATGAAAAACCCGTAACGTCATCTCTTGAGTTACTGCGCACTTTATTCTATTGATTTACATGAGGATGTTAATTTTTTTTTTTGTGTTTTTGCTTTTCTTCAAAATGTGCTTGGGTCAGCCTAAGTATTACAGTTATTTATTGATTTTCTGAAGAAAAAGACATAGTTGGAAGCTCTATTTTACTCTAGTTATATTATCACCTCTGGTTAGTTAAGTAGTTGTTAACTTATCTTCTTTCAATTTATTTTACTTAAGAAAATATGTATTTTATGAACCACTTATGTATTATTTAATTCCACGACAAGATTCTATATTGTATTTTATTTCTATATCTGTGTTCTGTGACTGATCTATTATTAACCCCAACAACCATCTATTATTTTGAGCAAATTACATTATTTGAAATGGTGGGTCGTTACATTTATCAAGGTTATAAATATAAATATTAAAATCAATCTCTCTTTTAAGAGATAACCTTTTATCCTCTTCCAATATTTTAAAAATCTAACATAATGGAAACTAAATCGATATCTCCTAATGGTGCATCAAAGGAAATAGGAAAATCAACATGACTGACCTCTCTGGTTGCAACAAGTATCAAGAGTTCGTTTGTTGCATATCCTAGCCTTGTAGCTCTCTTATTACAACCAAAATAACTCCATAAGTGGCTAACTAATTCATCCTCAAAATTTTCATATCCTGATATTCCCAAAATATAAGCATCCCAATCAAACTCTATTACCGGTGTCAAAAACTGAGATACCAATTATAAGTCTAACCTATCTTGACCCAAAACCAACCCATATCCCGAAATACCCCAAGCATCCCCATATATCTAGAATCTCTAGTCTTAAACCCCGACTCATCATAAATAATCATGTAGATCCTCTTACGGGTTTAAGAAACTACTATTGAGTTTAAAAAAGCATCTAAGTGCAAACAATCAACTAGTTAACTAATGCACATTCAAGAATTTAGCACATCAGTACAGGATAGATTCTTAGGCCTATAATATAGATATCCTACACGGTCTGTCTCATATCAGTGTGGTTATGTCCCAACGCAGCCACACCCACTAGTGAATCAAATACAAATAAACATATTTTTCCCAAGTAAGATAGGAAAACTATAGACAGATAATACCTCTTTCACCAATCCTTACCCGTTTCCATTAAGCAAACCTTTTCATCAACACCTTCCGCATAACACTCTCGACAGAGTGCCCACATCAACTATTTCCTTTAAAAAACTAATAATATCTTCCCGAATTCTTACGACAATACTTCTTAAGTCATCTTGAAATACTTGTCCTCTAAGGTTGTGCTATACATATTAGGTCCTACTTAATAGTGAATCAAGGATAAATAAACATATTGTTCCCAAATAAGATAGGAAAACTATAGATAGTTAATACCTCTTTCACTAATCCTTACCCATTTCCATTACGCAAACATTTTGATCAACACCTTCCCTATAACACTCTCGACGGAGTGCCCGCATCAATTATTTCCTTTAAAAACTAATAATATCTTCTCGAATTCTTACGACAATACTTCTTATGTCATCTTCCAATCCTTGTCCTCTAATGTTTTGATATATATATTAGGCCCTACTTAATATTTGTCAAGTAGAAATTCTATCTCCTAACTCTAGTTCTGCAAAGAACTCACAAATAATGAACTAAACGAGTTATCCACAAATCAAAACTTCAACATGTAAAGATTTAAGGTCTCAATATACGTAGGAAAAGATAGGATGTTCTATAGATAACTCAACGAAGATAGGAGTAAGGAATTGATATGAATTTGAGGAGAATTTTGTAAAACTTTTGTTTTCAAAAATACTTTTTGTTCTATAGGTAACACCCAAAACCCCTTCGTACTCCCTAAAAAAAGACATACTAAGGAAGGTAGAGCATCGTAGGTACAAAGAAACTAATCACAGAGACTAAAATTCAAAAGTTATAAAATAGAAATAGTGGAAACATTTATTTTTCAATAACTTACCATTCCAAAACAATACTTTACACAAAAGAACTTTTAATAGAAAACATATGTTTACACAATCTCATCTAAAATCAAAGCATACAATAAAATCTTTCCTCTCTTAAGTACAAATCCAAACCATGATGAATAAAGTATGATAAAATTAAGTATTCCAAATAGAAAGAAAATAAGATCTCTGTAATTAATCCTCCAAAGCTGCTAGTAACAGTCAAACTCTACCCTATGAGAATACCAAGGGAAAGAAGAAGGAAGAATGACGAGTAGATCATGCATAAAGGCCAATGAATTGTAAGAACCCGGAGATTCTGAACCAATTTAAAAAATTTATTTTAGCTATTTTAATGGGTTTTGAATATTTAAAATGATTTATTTTAAATAATAACGATTTAAAATTTATATAAATCGAAGTTAGAACGTATAAATTTAAAATCTAATTAAAACGAATTTGAATTGGCATGGTAGTTTGAAAATTTAGTTTTAGACTTTAAACGAATGTACATAATTCAATATAAATCAGAATTGGGCGAAACAAGAAACGTTATAATCTATTTAACTATATCTTTCAAAAGAATGCAAGAAACTGAGATTTCACTTTATAAATTGTAAGTTGTGCCTAGTTTAAACTTTAAAATAGCCGCTATCGAATTTATATATATTTTAATATAATATATAGCCCTTAAAAATAGCCATTTTGCAAACTACCTCCGTTTTCAACGAAACCACTTTTATTGGATTCAGAATGTCAAATTATTAAAAGTTTTCAAATTTCATAATTTTTGGAGTTAATATGTGAGCGTGGTAAAGTTAA
Organism: Allium sativum; assembly: GCA_030737875.1. Classification (NCBI taxonomy): domain Eukaryota; kingdom Viridiplantae; phylum Streptophyta; class Magnoliopsida; order Asparagales; family Amaryllidaceae; genus Allium; species Allium sativum. Next base: position 156,478,725 of record CM060926.1, on the reverse strand, counting down.
ACGTGTTTTCAATTTCAGTTTAAATTTAATCGACCAGAAAAGGCCATTTCTCAAATGGCTTCCAAATTTGATGAAATTAGTTTTGTTAGGACCGTATCATCAAAACATAGCTAGATTTATTTTTCTGTAATTTTTGGAGTCAGTATGTGGCCCCAGTAAATTAAAATGTATGTTCAAATTCTATATTAACCGATAAAAACTGATGGAAACAATCGAATTGGCTTATGAAACTTATTCCATTTTATCCGGAATGAGGGTATTGGCTAGGGACGACAGTTGTTGGTTCGATTTGGAGTCGGATTGATAAACATGTACTTTTGGAATTAATTAGTAATTAAAAAAAATATTAATAAAACCCTAAAATTTCCCAAACACTCATCATTTAAGAAACCGACACCGGCTTAAAAAAAAACGGGCGAAAATCGTTCACTCCTTCTCTCCCTCTTTTCTTTTAATCCAAACAATGAAAGTCGAAACTTCAAGAGGGAAAATCGATCAGCTCTTCGAGCTCTAGAGTTTCAACGGTGGAGATGGAGTTTCATTTCGTGAATCGCCTGAAATCACGGCTCAAAGCCGGCCACTTTCGCATGCAATTCGATGACCTAAGGACCGTCGAGTTCGACGGGGTTGGGCGGCTATGAGCGGCGACGCCAAGCCCTACGGCGTAACAGTTCTGGATCGGGGTCCGACCACTCTGGCGATGGCGGCGTGAGCAAATCGAAATCGACGATGGTTCAGCTCAAACCTGGAAAGAGGAACGATGATTAAGGAGTTAAAATTAGGCTTTATTTTGTAAATTATTTATTTAATTAATTTAAGGTTAGTTAATTATGTAATTAACGCGTAAACTATCATAACTTTTGCAAATAGAAACGAAACTGAACGATTTCAGTTGCGTTGGAATCGTGTCGAAGAGTAATACAACATGGAACTGACCAGAACGGAAATAGAGCAAGTGGAATTTTTGAGCTAAATTAAATGCGCATTTAATTTAGTTTAAAAATAAATCCTTTAATAAAGATTGACGGAGTGGAAACCAAAGTGAGAATTCTCTCACTAAAATATTTGTACAGTTATTTATTTTATAACTGAATGTAGCAATTGTAATTGTTGATTTGTATCTGTTGTACGTGACATTGCTTGAGTTCAATACATGAACTACTCACGACTCATTTGCACAAGAAGCGTTGTTTGAATATACGACACTCGTATTTCAAACAATATGGACAGACACTTTGTGGTTGCTAAAATGTGATGTATATATCCGTTTATTATGTAAACAGTGAAAATCAACTAAGTAGAAAAATAATTCAAACCGAATTAGAATTGGTTAAATTTATCAACCAATGATTTATTTAAATAGACTGTTGTTGTTTGAAAACCCCACATGGGTATTGGGATGATATTGGACATACACTAATCCCAATAATTAGTTGTATGTCAATCGATTGATTAAAAGATTGTTGTGCACGTTATTTATTTATTTTAATGCTTATACAGTGTAGAATGCACTCTGGATGGTGTTTGAAGGTTAAATGATTATTTATCATTATTGTTGAATACTTGCGATGTGTGAAATCCATATAACTGAAATTATATGGTGATTGACGGAGTCGCATTTCAATTCAGAGAATGAACGAATATTTTAAAATAATATTCAGTAAACAATCAAAATATGATCTTCATGTCCAATTTTGGATGGACACGAAAATATTGAAATATTCATAAGTGAAATGAATATGAAGCCGAGTTAATTAGATATACGCCATTTTAACTTGAACGGTTTTTTATATCTATTTTATTCCTTTTATAGTGAATATCGAAAAGAGTTGATTTCAAAATATGAGATTTTGAAAATATTATCATTTTAATATTATAATGATATAGAATATTCAATTTTGACTTAAAATTGAAAAACGAAGTTGAAATCGTTTTAAAATGAATTTATAAATGATTCATAAAATACGTTTTAAATAGAAATCGACGAAATATTATATATATATATATATATATTAATGGTTTGAATAGAATGCGCCGCGCAGCGACCATTTGCGAATTTTGACCATTAACTTCAAATTGATGTAACGAGAGATCTCACCGTCAGATTCTCCTAAAGCTGGAACCGTTGGGTTCGAATCGAAAAGGTCTTCCAATGAATATAAGAGATTTAAATTTGAATGGTTGGATTTTAAATTATGTCCAAATCGATTTCAGAAAAGGTCGTTATGGATGCAGGTCAGTGACCGATATTGGAAACCGAGTGTAAGGACCTTAGTAAAATTACTAAAAAATATGAATAAATTATGTAAAATCATAATAAATGATTTGGAAAAATTTTGGATGAAAAATTCCAAGTTTGAAAATATAAAATTATATTTTTTTTATCGAAATGAACTAGTTAATAACTAGAATAATAATCCAATTATTTTTAGAAATAATAAATTGGATTGAAAAATGGGTTTTAAATTAACCAAAGATTTCCAATTCATAAATTGGAATGGATTTGGAATGGAAATAATCTTCAGAACATTTCGATATTGGATTCCGTGATTTTACGGATATTGTTGAGGAATTTGGAAGATATAGAAATCATTATTCCCAATACGATATCTGTTGGTTTCAGAATTTGATATTGAATATAAGGCAATATAATTTCTATTCAGAGCCTTGTATTTAATATCAAATTGGATTTTGGGTTTGTCGAGAATGGTGTCTTAAATAACGCTGTTCTTAAACCCAGTACAGAGAAGAATAAATCTTTTAATTAAGATTTAGTGAAGTTTACCAATTAATTAGTTTAATTGGAGTTGAATTGGATTTTGGGTTTATCATGAGCGATGTTTTTAAAAGACATTTGTTCTTAAAACCCAATTAACAGGGAAGATATGATTTGGAATTTATAAATATTTTTATTAAGATTTAATGGAAATTTTCCAAAGTAAAGTTTTCCAATTTAATATATTAAATTAGAATTGAATGGAATTCGATTTAATAATTGAGATGAACTTCTGTAAAGGAAGACCGTTACTCTTTATGGAATTTAAAAAGCTTTGCCGTTATTCCATTTATAGTGTTAGTCAGATACGGAAATTTATATCAATTATATGCTAATCAGATTTCCATGAAAATTCCATTTTGATGGAAGATGATTTTGGGTTTATCCTGAACTGTGTTTTAACCGACATGGATTCTTTAACCCTGTAAAAGACAGGATAAATATTCCTAAAGTTTGAATAATCAATAAGTAATGATTTTTGAGATTAATACTGAACTAGAGTTTTATTGAATCTTAAAACAGATAAGAATGAGAATAAGATAACTAAATTTATCGAATTCATGAAATGATCGAGAATGGAGTACTTCCATTTTACTCTAGGCGATAGTTAAATCTTTGATTAGATTTGAACGTGAAATGGTAATTAAAATTTAACGATAACATCGTGGGTGTTAGATATGGAGTACTACCAGTTTTTCTCCATATGATGAATAGGTGGGGATTGGGATAATAAAATAAAGGATTACTTCGGTATGGCTCGGTAATCCCGACTTGTTTTTTAAACCTTAATTTGGTTTAGAATTGTGAACGGAGAAAATAAAATCTTTTGAAAATGATATCCAAAGGAAGATTAAAGATTAAGTTTAAAAGAATTTATCTTTGATAAAATTAATGGGATCCTTTCCCTAAAGATGTGAATATTTGAATAAAAGAATATTCTGAATTGGAATGAGGCGAACGATGTGTTTGTATAGCACTTGATTATTGATTATAAAATACGCGAGTTATTCGAAAAGACCGGGTTTATCCCATTCTGAATAACTGATACGACGATTTAAAGTCAATGATATGAAGACGGTGGTTGAAGACCGGGGATCTTTACATCGTTTGGATGATTACTGATGTCCTGATTGGGTTGTACACCCAAGATAAGGTAATAAGTGGTGATCATCAAGAAGTACTTGGAGATTGATCGGATATGCGAGGACCTCTCTCCTGTATTGGACATATGGGATGAGGAATAAGGTGCCTCTGGTTTCGTTCAGACCCAGAGCGGATTTGTAAATGGATGGTGTGTCTGACATTGTATTCCTTTATGTTGTATTCGTTCATCTCTGCTAAATATATATTTGTTTGGTGGCAGAGAATTTATTCTCTTGCTTAACACCCTTCTTTGAGACGTACGAGCTTAGAGGTTATACATTGGTAGAAATAAGTGGTATGGATTGGAAATGTGGCTTGCTAAGATGCAATTGATCAAGGCTCTTATTGAAAAGCAGATTCTTGTGGTTGATGATCAAATCACGGCTTTAATTAGCATAGCTTTGTGTATAGCGTTAATTCGCGAGCCTCACACCCGGTATGAGTCAAAAACGGAATAGTGACTACAGGGAGTGCATGGGATTTCTTTCTAGCTAGGAGTGGTGTCATGGTATGGAGCCCAGACATTTTTACTTATGTGGTTGATGGAATGAGGGTCTCGAATATTGAGTCCCTAGTGGCTCAGAAGTAGGTCCGATAGGAACAGGAAACGTGTGTTCAGGAATAATTAATCCACTAAAGTAAGTGTGGACCGTCCCTGAAGATCCAAGGATTCACTGCAGGGGATCTTGAGGCATTTGCTAGAGTGTCTCGAATCGGGAGGAGCCATCCCTTGCCTCGACTCATAGATGGAATCCAATTTCCAATATGCGACTTTTTGGTTTTAGTTGTAAACCTATGTATGGCGACATAATATATGGTACCTTGCCGTCTATGATTGATACATTTATATTTAAAGTTAATTTTGACACTATGCACTTATAGTAATATCAAAATGATTTGTTTTAAAACGTACCAAGCATGTTTGACTATTATAAGGGAAAACTCTATCCTTCGGCTTGCGTTGCATTATGTGATGGGACCTGAGTCTTATAATGGCTTCATTTTCCAAAAAGCGTTGCGTTGTTTTATTTTAAACTGCGATTCATGTGGAGTAAACCCATTCCGTGTTATACGGCGTGGTCCCATGATTTCCTAACTTTTAAAGTAAAGATTTAATAACTACTTTAGTTCTCACACCAGTCCCATGACTAACTCGGAGTTTATTGTTTCTACCTAAACTCTAGGTGCCCATATTTTTTCCACACGGGCAGCTAGTAGTTTTGGTTTACAGATATTTCTTTTCACAGGATCCTGGATTACAACTGGAGCTATATTCGGAAAGCATTGTATCCGTGTATTTCTTTCATTATGTTAGTTGATGTATTTTCCGTTGTCTATTATTATTTGAACTCTGATATATTCTTGTACTCAGATGTAAATTGTTGTAATAGCAATGTAATGTTCTCATGTTAGTGTTCTGATGAGTCGTGTTCTCAAAGCAATCCGGGCTTCGAATATTCTCTGTTGGTTTAGCGATCGATTCGGACCGAGAAAAATTCGGTGTGTCACAGTTGGTATCAGAGCTTTGGTTTATAAAGCTCGGAGATTAAGATACGTTAGAACCAAACGGAAGAATTCATCAGAGATAGGATTAGTAATATCCTATGAGAATAACTCATTAGAGATAGGGTTAATAATACCCTAGAATGAGTTTGAATAGTATTATTTATTAAAACGAATTTGGTTTTGAAAAGAAAAGAAAAATCTCATTATACGTATTTGAGTATTTTAATTAATATTGATTTTGGACTATCGGGTATAAGAAGATTTTGAATATACATCTGATCCACGTGTAAGTAGCTTTTAACTATATCGACCCAAAAGCTCGCTAATTGATCTTTACGATGCTTTTTTATCAATTTGATTCCTTTCGAAGTCTCGAATATACTGGGTAGACATAGAAACACACTCTAATCTCCCGGAGATGATTCTGATGATTGAGATCTCATCATCTGTATTTATGTTCGAGTTTTGAAAGTGGGATATCTATATATTTCCAATTGACTGGTGTAAGAACCAAAACTTAGTTATAGTTTATTGTATGTGATTTAGCCTTCAAATTAGATTTTTGAGTATACAAAAGTTATATATTTGAAAAGATAATCAACTAATTGATTGTTGGTTGTGATGTATGAATATTAGTTTGATTAATAAATATATTGGAATGATAAATAAAACCAAACCAAATACAATATAGAGCTAAATAGAGAACTTAGTTCGAATTGGATTTATACTTATATATATGTACGTATATATACATGTTGAGCAGGTTAATGGCTTAGCGTTGAGTAGAGAAATATATTGCGTGCCCGACAAACAGGTGCACTTAATGAGCTGGTTGCCAATTTTATTATTATATAAACTACTGTGAGTGCTTTTAGATGCAGTGTGGTGGTTGTTCCGTGTGAGATTATAAACCACGCCATAGGATAGCAACAAATAAATTATGAACTACACCGCAAGGCATACTATATGAAGACAGCATAGCATATCATATTCCATATAAGCATTTGGCGCTTATATGACGAGGTTTGGATTTCCATACGGGCAAGATGCTTGTATGGCAAGAACTAAATTACAGGTTGAATAGAAGACTAGTTATGGACGTAATAAAATGCATGTAACGGTGCTCGGGGCAGGATTTAATAAAAACCTACACGGGTCTGGAGATGACAAAAATTCACGTCTCTCTTGTTTTTAATTACAGCACATGGATTATTTATTTTCCAACACTGGAGCAAGGTATGAGATTTCGACCTTTTTACACATCTCCCTTGGGCATAGATAGATCACAAAAATTTTGTATGCTTTTTATTGATTTATTAGGTGCCCAATACGGCCCAATAAATATTTCAAACCCTCCCCGTACAAAGGAGGTTATGGCGAAATTTTTCAAAAATTTAGGGTGTTAGCAAAATTTTTGAGAAATTAGAAAGTTCTTAGAAATTGAAAAATTGAAGAACTCAGGCCAGAATGAAAGATGAGTTGGTTAGTTAAACAATTTTCAGCTCTGTTCCTTTTCGAGGACGAAAAGATTTTAAGTGGAGGAGATTGTAACTACCTGGAATTTCTGAATCAATTTAAAATTTTTATTTTAGCTATTTTAATGAGATTTGAATATTTAAAATTATTTATTTTAAATAATAATGTTTTAAAATTTATTTAAATCGAAGTTAGAATGTATATATTTAAAATCTAATTAAAACGAATTCAAAATGGCGCGGTAGTTTGAAAATTTAGTTTTAAACTTTAAACAAATGTATAGAAATCGATATAAATCAGAATTGGACGAAACAAGAAATGTTAGAATCTATTTAACTATATATCTGTAATGAATGTATGAAACTGAGATTTTACTTTATAAATTGTAAGTTATGTCCAGTTTAAAATTTAAAATAGTTGCTATGGAATTTATATATATTTCAATATAATATGTGTTTTCAAAAATATATTTCAATATAATATATAGCCCTTAAAAATAGCGATTTTGCAAATGACCTCCATTTTCGACGAAACCACTTTTGTTGGATCCGAAATGTCAAACTATTGTTAGGTTTCAAATTTCATAATTTTTGGAGTTAATATGTGAGTGTGGTAAATTTAAACGTGATTTCAATTTTGGTTTAAATTAAATCGACCAGAAAAAGGTCATTTTTTAAACGGCTTCCAAATTTGATAAAATTAGTTTTGTTAGGACTATATCGTCAAAACATAACTAGATTTATTTTTCTGTAATTTTTGGAGTTGGCATGTGGCCCTGGTAAATTAAAATGTACGTTCAAATTCAATATTGAACGTTATATTAATTTATATTATAATTTTGATAAAAACTGATCGAAACAGTTGAATTGGCTTATGAAACATATTCCATTATGGCCGGAATGAGGGTATTTGGCTGGGGACAACAGTCGTTGTTTCGATTTGGGATTCGAATTGATAAACACGTATTTTTGGAATTAATTAATAATTATATATATATATATATTAATAATACCCTAAAATTTCCCAAACCCTCATCATTTCAGAAACCATCACCGACTTTAAAACAAACGGGGGAAAATCATTCACTCCTTCTCTCCTTCTTTTCTTTTAATCCAAACAATGAAATTAGAAACTTCAAAAGGGAAAATCGATCAGCTCTTCAAGCTCTAGTGGTTCAACAGTGGGGATGGAATTTCATTTCGTGAATCGCCTGAAATCACAGCTCAAAGCCGGCCACTTTTGCATGCAATTTGATGACCTAGGGACCGTCGAGTTCGACGGGGTTGGGCGGCGATGGGTGGCGACGCCAATCCCTATGGCGTTGCAGTTCTGGATCGGGGTCCGACCCCCTCTGGCGATGGCGGCGTGAGCAAATACAAATCGATGTTGGTTCAGCTCGAACCTGGAAAGAGGAACGATGATTAAGGAATTAACAGTAGGGTTTATTTTGTAAATTATTTATTTAATTGATTTTAGGTTAGTTAATTGTTACTACCAAAATGATCTTAGCACAGGTTGACAGTGAAGGGATGTTGAATGAATATAAGGAAGGGACGAAGAACTCAAAAGCAACTCAGGCTAATTTTCCTTTGAAAAGATGGAGCCCGAAACCTACAGAGTGTTGGCAAAGGTTCATCCAACATGGTCTACCCGCCAGGAATTAACCGATGTAACGCCAACACATTAGAAGAGGAGAATATTGGGTCAGAGCATAAAGGTGGTCTGTAACAGACTCCTGAAAAAAGGCTCCATAGATAACGAAGGGGTAAACTTCATAAGTAACATGGGTATCACCGGAAGCTACCTTCCAGGAAGTCAAACCGGAAGGGTAAGCCAAGACTCAAGCAAGGATACAAGCTACTCATACTAATTCACCTAGTACCTGAACCATCAATGGTTCTAAATCGGCAGATGTACACGTACATCGTGAGGGCGGGCCCCTTTGAGTTTCCATGTTAAAGCCGAAATCCTACATCCGAAAACTTACGCCAAAGGAACGACACTTGGATGCATACACCGAGAAGTTCGAAACAACTACGCAATCCGTCTCGGCGATAAACTCCTTTCCACCTTGGGGAGGCCCCAATTCACTGGATACCCTTGCTTTGAAGACCGTAACTGGCACCACGAGGAAGACCGACAATCAGATGCCAAAAACCAACGAAAATAGCGGCCGATAGGAATCATTTAGGCCTAACACCCTACTGATAGAAGGACCCCTGATTCTCTATAAATAGGACCCCAGGAACTCCATAATGGGGAGACGCACTTTTTATTTCTCAATTAAGTTCTTGTCTTCTCAAGAGGAGCAAATCATCTATTCTTGTCTTCTCAAGTTGAGTTTTCTACTGTTTATATGTCTGTCTTGTAAATTATCTGTATCTTTTACCTATAATGCTCCACCGAAGTTAAGGCATTCCCTTTGTGAGTGATCTTAACAAAGATGGGGTGTTTCACCCCCAATTCACCCGACACCCTCGCTTAGAAGACCGTAACCGGCACCATGAGGTTGACTGACAGTCGGATGTCAGAAACCAAGGAAAATAGCGGCCGACAGGAATCATTCAGGCCCAACAAACTACTGATAGAAGGACCCCGGATTCTCTAAAAATAGGACCTCATGAACTCCATAATGGGGAGACACACATTTTATTTCTCAATTAAGTTCCTTTCTTCTCAAGAGGAGCAAATCATCTATTCTCGTAATATATCTGCAAACTATGAACGGTGAATTCCGAGTCTCGCTCATCTTACGATTTTATAATCTTGTAGTGTCATAATGATGAAATAGGGAGTTAACATTAACCTTTGTGATGAGGAGATCAACCAAGGCGCCCCGGCGGCGAAGGAAGAGGGCTTTGTCAAAACACGAAGTCCCCTTCTCCTCGCCCAAAGGATCTGCCATGATTGATCCATATTCTCATGCTGAGCCTGACGCTTCCCAAACACTGATGTAAGGAGATCGTCCACGAGTTCCTAACCCGATCCCTGTCGTGATTCAGGCTTCTCTCTTGGGCAGATCTGACACGAAGGAATCATCGGAGTTAACGGATATTACGATGCCTTCATCATTGAACTCAAGGGAAACGTTAGCCTGTTTTCTTCTTATTGGGATACATAATGTAGTTTTCATGGCTTAAAAGCTCATCAATTCCATGAAGTCTAACTACATCATGATAAATAACTTTCCCAGGGGCAAGTCGAAATATCATCGTTCAATATGCGTGGTACTCACCCTCCAAGAGCAAGGCTAATGGTCGTTAGGTTTTAAAATTATGATGCCCCGAGGAAGGTGATTCAATTTAAAATCACAAGCCTAGGATTATATCCTGGAGACTCTGAGTCATGACGATGACAAATCTCATGAATGCATACATTACATATTGTAATCCGGGTGTTGACGAAAAATGTCGTTAACATTTTGGCGCTAGAAGGATGGCCTAAACCTACGCCCTTACATTTAATTTGTTAAAATTAATTTGGCGAATTCATTGTTCCATGGCAGGAGAGATGAAGTTGAAGAGATTGGAGGAACGAAACAAAGAACTGGATCCCAATGCCACCCTTGAAGGAAATGAGGGCCCAGCACGCAACCTAAATAATAACGAGAAGGAAGCTGCACCCAATCCACAACAACTACTAGACTCAAATGCCATGGAAGATAATGTCGCAAGAATCTCGGTCTTGGAAAGGCGACTTCAAGAAATGCAGGCTCAAGTCAATGTTGTCTAGACACAAAAGTCCTCATGGCTCACTAGATCCAGTCAGAGAGAGACGAATGAATCTCCAAAAAGGAAGGTTCTCATTCAACAGTCAGAATCAAAGAGGAAGCCTAAGGCATCGTCTTTTAAGAAAAAGAAGTCTCATCTGACGGGAGTAGATCATCAAGGGAATTAGTACGAGCAGGAACAGTATGGGAGCTCCACCTCTAAAGGCTATGATCCCAGAAGGGAAAACTATGACAACACAGAGGCTTACATAAAGACATCACTTGGAAGACCATCAAGGACTTGCTGGGAAGAATGGGGAAGAGAGCCCAGGATGACAAGGTTAATGACAACGAAAGAGTAGCACCGTTCATCAATGAGATTATGAACACCATAATAACGTCAAGGGTCAAAGTTCGCACCATTAAATATCTAGGAACGACTGACCCTGAAGATCATCTGATGGCTTTCGATAGCCAGATGGATCCTTACAACGCTTCCGGAGCCATCAGGTGCAGCCTCTTCCCGGTGACCTTCCAAGGGGCAGCGGCGAAGTGGTATCGCCAGTATAGAGAAAACACCATTTACTCATGGAAACAATTCTCCTACGAATTCTCTGCGTAGTTCTGCGTTTGCAAAGATCCAACCGTAGACTATACAGTCATCGCCAATAACAAACAAAAGCAAGGGGAGTCTCTAGCGGACTATCTGAAAAGGTTCAACGTCGAAGCCTTAAAGGCCAAGGATAATAATGACCGCGACAAGTTGATAACCATACACTCAGGGTTGATTGAGAACACCCCCTTCTGTAAGGAGTTATATATCCATGGCTGCAAAGACTTACAAGATTTCCATTTTCAAGCTGACAAGTTTATCTGCATGGATGACCTATACTTCACAAAGAGGAAGTTCAGGCCTCGAGGGGAAGGAGGAAGGCCGAACTTTGGACGAAAGCTCCCGGAAGGGAATCAAAGGAGGCTAAGGTGGGAAGACTCTAACACCAACTCGATTGCCTTAAACAAGCCCATCTCGTACGTGTATGCTGTTACTAAAAAAAGGGTCAATAACTTCCCCGTTTCGTTCAAAGCCAAAAATTGCCCCGAACCTCATGCCGGTGGTAAATACTACGAGTTCCATAAAACCAACAGCCACAAGGCAGATGAATGCAAGGTATTTTACGGGATTATTCAAAAACTAATTCGAGAGGGACAACTGAAGGAGTTTGTTTCAAATAAACCGGTACCAGCTCAAAGTGCAGGAGGATAGCAGAAGGTTTCAGTAAACATGATACGAGCCACTATGGGGGAGAACAACCTGGACTTGGGGTCTCCCGTAAACTGAATCAATGTAATCCATGGGGGCCCACACCCTGCCTGAAGCTGTCCGAAGGCCAGAAACCAATACGTGGAGGAAGCCTTGGAGGGAATCTTCTCCATCCAAGAAGAACCATCATTGAAAAGCGCGTGTTATGCCCTTAAAATGCATAACCTCGTAGTCTCTGTGGAGGAAATGAAGAAAGGGGTATGTCACCTACATAACGACCCCCTCATGATAACGGCACAGATAAGGCTTTTGGTCGTTTCTAAAATATTGGTGGATACCGGAAGCGCGGTCAATGTCATCTTCAAGCACGCATTCGATCATATGGGAGTTTCCGAAAACAAGCTGGAGCCTAGCAACGAACCAATTTTCAGATTCAACAAAAAGAAGTCAATCTGGTGGGTCAAATCAACCTTCTGGTTCAAGTGGGGTTGTCCCCTCTTCACAGAACTTTCGAAACTCTCTTCGTCGTGATTGATCAGCCGTCCTATTACAATGCCTTCTTCGGACGACCAGCTTTAGAGGAGATGGATGCCTTCATTTCTACCAAATATCTCATGTTAAAATTTCTGACCAAACAGGGATGGGGTACCATCAGGAGAGAACAGTTTAGCTCCCGCGACGGTTGAAAAATAAAAAAGGGAGTATTCTTCGTATTTTGATTCTTCTACTTTTTTTATGCCTTCAAATAAGGGATTCTTACATCCCTTATTCGAAGCTAAGATAAAAATAAATAAGACTGACAAACGCACAAATGGTGGTATGCTTCTTTGAAAAGGAAGAGGAAAAGGTCCGATGAGGTAAACTCAACTAAAGAAGGAGAAATCATCACAGATTTGGACTCTAGAGGAGACATCGAAAGGATAGAACCAATAGAAGAAGTAGAAGAAGTGAACGTTGATTCTAAAGATAAATCGAAGGTCATCAACGTAGGGAAAAGGCTAACGGAACCTCTTCGAAGTGTCTTAATCCGTTTCCTACGGCTCAACAAAGATGTTTTCGCGTGGACCCATTCATACATGGTTGGTATCGACCCTTCAATTATGAGCAACGCCTTGAATATCAACCCTTCGATATCCCCGGTTTGACAAAAGAAGAGACAATATAATAGAGACAGAATAGAGGCCTTGAATGAGGAAGTCAAAAGGTCGGAAACTAACGGGTTTATCCAAGAGGTCTTTTACCCAAAATGGTTAGCCAATCCCATGCTCGTGAAGAAGTCCAATGGGAAGTGGAGACTTGTGGTGATTACACAGATTTAAACAAAGCTTATCCGAAGGATTGTTACCCTCTCCCGCGGATCGATCAGTTGGTTTATGCCACGAGTGGACATAGGATATTATCCCTTATGGACGCTTATTCAGGGTACAACCAAATCCCGATGCACGAACCCAACGAGGAACATACAAGCTTTATCACCGACTGGGGAACATTTTGTTATAAAGTAATGCCCTTTGGTTTAAGGAATGTAGGGGCAACATACCAAAGGCTGGTAAACAGGATATTCCAGGAGCAAATTGGGCACAATGTGCAAGTATATGTGGATGACATGCTAATGAAGTCCACCAAAATAGAGGATCATCTAAAGGATCTGGAAGAAATATTTGGTGCCTTGAGAAGTTACCTGATAGTTAAACCCTCAAAGTGTTCCTTCGGAGTTCAATCGGGGAAGTTTTTGGGATATGTGGTAAGCGAGCAAGGAATTGAAGTTAGCCCCGACCAAATACAAGAGTTTAAGGACATGGAGGAACCTAAAACCAACAAGGAAGTCATGAGCCTAAACGAGAAGGTAGCAGCACTCAGCAGGTTCATTTCTAAGTCCACCGATAAATGTGTTCATTTCTTCGATGTGATAAATAAAAATAAGAATTTTGAATGGAATGAAGAGTGTAGGAAGGCATTCCAGGAATTGAAAGTTTATATGGGAATGCCTCCGGTTTTGTCCAGTCCCGGAAAAGGAGAAAATCTATACCTATACATGGCTATCTCCGAACATGCAGTAAGTTCAGTCCTGATAAGAGAGAATAATGGGACTCAACATCCTATCTATTATGTTAGCTGAAGGATAAAGGACGCGGAAACCCGATGCCCTATCATAGAGAAACAAGCATATTGCTTAATTCTTACCGCACGAAAGCTCAGAGGTTATTTTTAGGCTCACTCTATTAAAGTTTTAACTAGCTTCCCGCTCAAACAAGTATTCAACAAACCGGAAACCTCAGGGAGGCTAACTAAATGGGGTATTGAGCTTAGCCAATACGAAATCAGGTTCCATCCTCGGACAGCAATCAAAGGGCAAGCTCTCGCAAATTTCGTGAACGAGTGCACGAACTTCATTTCATAACAGTCGATTAAAGAGAACGACTTAAAGACCAAATGGAAGCTCTTTGTAGATGGAGCTTCCAACGAGCAGGGAGAAGGGGCAGGTTACGTTATAATCACCGCTTACGGACACCGCTTGCATTATGCCATGAAGTTAGGGTTCCAGGCAACGAACAATGTGGCTGAGTACGAATCCATGATATCTGGTTTGAATCTGGCACTATAATTGAAGATACCGAGGATGGAAATCTTCAGCGATTTGCAATTAATGGTAAACTAAATAAAACAGACATATCAAACCAAGAACAAGCGGCTCATCCTATACATTAAGAGGGTATTAAAGATGCTTTCCCTATTTGAGGACTTCTTAGTTCATCAAATACCCCACAGGGAGAATACCCAGGCGGATTCGCTAGCCAAATCAGCCAGCTCCCGAGGAGCCCCCGAAATCCGAATAGTGCTGGTGGGATATCAGGAAATGCCCAGGATAGAACAGGAAGAATCGGGAACAGGAAAAGAGTTATTAGTTTTGACTAGATCTCAAGCCTTAAGAGGGGGAGACAGAGAAGACTAAGAAGGAAACTCCGAGAGGGAATCCCCATAATCGAAACACGCCACCGACAAGAAACTATGTGGATGACTCCCATAGTGGACTACCTCTTAAGTGGGACGTTACCCCGTAGTAAGCAAGATGCAAGCTCCCACATTCATGACCATTGACAACGTACTTTATAAAAAGGGACATTCACTTCCTTA
The DNA here is from genome assembly GCA_030737875.1 of Allium sativum. Lineage (NCBI taxonomy): Eukaryota > Viridiplantae > Streptophyta > Magnoliopsida > Asparagales > Amaryllidaceae > Allium > Allium sativum. The sequence goes on along the minus strand of CM060926.1, from coordinate 156,463,719 downwards.
TTTAAGGTGTGTAAGTTTCGAAGATGGACTTAGCCTATTAAAAGAAGCTCATGAAGGATGGTACAGGGACCATTCCAGTGGGGTTAAACTTGCTAAAAGGGTCATGCGACAAGGTTATTATTAGCCGTGGATGGTTGGTCAAGAGGTTGAGTACGTCAAGAGATGCGATAAATGTCAGAAGTACTCTAAAGTGCCACGACTTCCTCCCAGCAACCTCACCATCATATCGAGCCCCTAGCCTTTCTATATATGGGGGATAAATTTAATTGGGCCCTTACCACTCTCCAAGGGTGGAGCTAAATATGTCGTAGTAGCTATTGGCTACTTCACCAAGTGGGTGGAGGCGGAACCCCTTCTGGTTATCACATCCAAAAAGGTATTAAGATTCATAACAAAAAATATCGTTACTTGCTTCGGAATCCCTCATAAGATCATATCGGACAACGGAACACAATTCAAGAGCATAGAGTTCACCCAATTCTATAAGAAAAATGGAATCATCAAAAGTTTCTCCTCAGTAGCCCACCCGAAAGCTAACGGAGCTGTGGAAGCCACAAATAAGACCATTAAGACAATCCTGAAGAAACACCAAAATCAGGCTAAAGGAAAGTGGGCAGAGGAGTTGCCTCTACTGCTATGGGCATATAGAAATTCTACCAAAAAGCTACCGGACACAACACCATTTAGACAATCCTTAAGGAACACCTAAATCAGGCTAAAGGATAGTGGGCAGAGGAGTTGCCTCTAGTGCGATGGGCGTATAGAACTTCTACCAAAATAGCTACGGGACACACCTCCTTTTCCTTAACATATGGATCCAAAGCTATGCTTCCGGTTGAGGTCGAAATTCCATCAGATAGAAGGATGGCATACACATTTGACCCCAACCAGGGGTTAAGGAAGGAATCGCTAGACGTGATACAGGGACTAAGGGATGAGGCTGCATTAAGAACTGCCGAATACCAAAGAAGGATCACAAAATATTACAATTCGAAGGTTAAAGCTAGAACCTTCAATAAAGGCGAATTAGTATTGCGAAGAGTAATGGCCAACACCAAGAATCCAACAGATGGTTCTCTTGGTCCAAATTGGGAAGGACCCCTAATTGTCCATCAAGAAGTCATACTCCGTACATACCGGCTATGCAGGCCCAATGGTGATCTTGTTCCAAGAACATGGAACTCGAAACATTTGAGGCCATATTTCCCAACCATAAAAGTAAAAAGGACAGGATTTTCCTCCTAAGAAATCATCATACAACCAAGGCATGTAAACCCTCCTAGTAACTCAAGAGAAACCCAAAAGGGGTCGAGCTAAAAAAAAGGATTGAATCCCTCGTCATTGCCAAATTGGCCGGGGCAAGGCATCCCCCAAAGGGGGATGATTGTTTTATTGTTTCTCCATGTCCAAACCAGAGGACGTAGGGTTAAAGCATTAAAAGCATAAGCCGTCGTTTCACACCAAAGATGGTCATGGCGGTGCATCTAAAAATCAGCACGCCCTGCCTTTGCTCGTAGAAGAGTACGCTCTACCTCCGTTAGAACTAAGCACGCCCTACCTCTTCTCGTAGAAGAGAGCATCCTACCTCTACTTATGTTACGCGTTACTAGCAGAAGGGAACGCAAACCCCTATAATCGCCTACGATGATCAAGATAGGGCACCCCTCGGAGGGGGTGGCATATAAGCCCATATCAGAGCCTACGATGGTCCATATAGAGCATCAAAAGAGTAAAACTTAGTTCTGTGTCTACGATGGCTCAGTCTAATTTTCTAAGACCTTATCATCTCCTACGATGGTCAAGATAAGGAGGCTCCTGGAGGGAGGTTGGGTAAGACCTTGGGCTCTGCTTGTGGATAAGCTAGCCAAGCGCTCCAAACGCACAGGCCTAGAGAGTGGCCAACAAAGCATGTACAACCTCTTCTTTGACATCAATAGCCCAAGGAGAGGATCAAGAAGCAAGTACAACCTCTGCTTCTCAAATCAAATCCAAAGGGGATACTTACATCATTACTGTCGGAAGGGGTCCCGGCCTTCAATCTTTAAAATAACCGAATCTAGGTGGATTCGGCTCATCATTACAGCTGAAAGGGGCCCCGACCTTCAATCTTTAAAATACCCGAATCTGGGTGGATTCGGCTCTTCATTAATATCGGAGGGGTTCCCAGCCTTCAATCTTTAAAATAGCTGAATCTAGGTGGATTCGGCTCATCGTTACTACCGGAAGGGGTGCCGACCTTCAATCTTTAAAATACTCGAATCTGGGTGGATTCGGCTCTTCATTAATACCGGAGGGGTTACAGGCCTTCAATCTTTAAAATACTCAAATCTGGGTGGATTCGTCTCATCATTACTACTGGAAGGGGTCCCAGCCTTCAATCTTTAAAATACTCGAATCTGGGTGAATTCGGCTCTTCATTAATACCGGAGGGGTTCCCGGTCTTCGAACTTTAAAAGACCCGAATCTGGGAGGATTCAGCTCTTCATTAATACCGGAGGGGTTTCTAGGCCTTAATCTTTAAAATACCTGAATCTGGGTAGACTCGGCTCTTCATTAATGTCGAAAGGTTTTCGGTCTCCAATCTTTAAATACCCGAATCTGGGTGAATTCGGCTCCTTAATCTTAACACGTCCGAGTCAGGGTAGTATTCGACTTAACATCATCATTGGAAAGAATTTTCAATCTTCCATCAAGGCCTGAATCTAGGTCAATTCATTCCTCCAAGAGGCGCCGAAAGCGAATCTCTTCGGCAGGACTTATAGCGTAACTTAGCATTGGAAACAACTAGCAAACAAATAGGAGAAATCCTGAAAAAAGAAGCTTGACTTGGGAAGTCGAAGACAACCCTTCATTAGGGGCAAATGTTACTACCAAAATGATCTTAGCGTAGGTTGATAGTGAAGGGATGTCGAATGAATATGAGGAAGGGACGAAGAATTCGAAAGCAACTCAGGCCGATATCCCTTTGAAAAAAAGGGGCCCGAAAGCTACAGAGCATCAGCAAATGTTCATCCGACATGGTTTACCCGCCAGAAATTAACCGATGTAACACCAACACATCAGAAGAGGAAGAGTATTGGGTTAGAGCATAAAGGTGGTCCGTAACCGACTCCAAAAAAACGGCTCTATAGATAACGAAGGGGTTACCTTCGTAAGTAACATGGGTATCACCGGAAGCTACCTGTAACGGCACAGAATTTTATCGTTTAATTTAATATTTAAAAAAAAAATTAAATATCAATTTCGATTTTAAATGGTTTGAATTTAATAATTTTGAATATTTTATTAGATTAAATAATAAAATAATATATTAATTTCAAAATAGTCGAAATTGGCTGGATTTACAATATTTTATGATTTGGTAATATAAAAATATTTATTTAAGTTTATATTTAATTTTATTTACGTTTTCGTTTATCAAATGATGTTTAAACGTTTAGTTCATAATTATATTATAAAATGAGCTGCAACAGCGCGGCAGTTCGTAATATAACGTTTTGAACTTTAATTGGTTATACAGAATCCAATTTAAGTTGGGTTTCTTTGAAACAAGAAATGTCCAGATCTATTGAATAATAATTTTCTAATGAAATAGAAAATTCGAGTTTTTGTATTATAGATTTTGTTTTATGTCCAAATCAAATTTTCAAATAGTCGTGATGGAATTCGTTTATATAACATAACGATTTATTTTATAATAATAAAGGGTTTTTATTTTATTGAATATCGTTTTGGCTTGGAATTCAACCCGGAGTATTTTATTTTGGTATTATATGAAATCCTATCCGAGTATGGCCAATTATAGTATTTTATTGTTATTATGTTGAGTATTTTAAGATTGGTTTATTTTAATTTAATTTAGACCTTTAAAAAAAGAGACTTTACAGAAAACGACCTCCGTTTTAGACGAAACAAACTTTATTGAGACCGCAATAGCTAATTATCACTAGATTTCATGTTTCACGTCAGTTAGAGTTATTTTGTGAGCGCAGCAAAATTAAATGCAAATAAGTCGACCATTTAAGCTTAAACAAGCGTCATTTTTGCAAAAGGACTCGGAATTCAACGAACAAGTTTCATCAGATACGGAATGTCAAATTATATCATGACGTTTATTTTCGGCGTGAATGAGGTTCAGATGTGAACATATGAACTAATAAGTGACGTGTGGAGTTGGCGATATACACGAACAAAAACATCGTTAGTCAATGTTAAATAAAAATCATTCGTCATCTCACCAAAATATCCTTAGTCATCAATCAAGAAAACACCTCTCTGCTAATATCCGCATATGCACATGGTTGGGTAGGAAATAACATGCGGCATTGGAAGCGTATATATATTTATAAAAGAAAATATATGTCCTTCTTCTGACAATCACATGTTCTAGTTCCTTCATGTCCAAGTATTTTGTCAATATAAAAACATTGGCTGTCTTCTTTCATTTCATTCGAAGAAAATATACACAGGAAAGCTTCACATTTTAACACAAAACTTTCTCCTTATAATCTGAAACTTAAAGATCTGTTAAAATCAAAACCCGCAAGCCTCCTTCCTTCTCTTAGGCGAAAACTTGATCCGATGGGTACACAAAGAGAGAACAAAACTAATGGAATCACTTAATTCCCGGTAAGAGCATGCTCGCAAGTTTCACCTGGGCACGTTGTGTTTTTCTTCAAGTTCAACTGTAACACCCCACACCCGCTAAGGTCACTCACAAAGGGAATGCCTTAACTTCGGTGGAGTATTTTAAGTGAATATAGAACAGAAAAATTACAACAAGACAGATATAAATAATACTTGTTAACTAAAATCTCATTTCACTGCAGCAGAAGGTAAACATGCTTGGTTACAATAACAAAACCATGAAACAAGAGTCAAGTACTAAATATCCATCCTGATAAAAACATAAGTACATAATCCCACTACTGTGAAAACCCGCAACTTCCCCGTAAAGGAAAGCGACGGATAGTTCGAGAACAAACCACAACAGAACACATATAAAAGAACGTTTCACTGTATATTACAACAATGCATCAGATTACAAGAATATACAGAGTATAAATGAATATTACACAGAAATATCAGAGATTTAAATTACATTGTAATACATAGCAGCGGAAAATAATACAATACACAACTAGAAGAGATATACGGATACAAAGCTTTCCGGGTATCGTTCCAGCTGTAAACCAGGATCCTGTGAATATAAATCTGCAAAACCAAAACTACTAGCTGCCCATGTCAAAATAGGGGCACCCAGAGTTTAGGTCAAAACAATAAACTCCAGGTCAGTCATGTGACTGGTGTGAGAACTAAAACAGTTATAATTCTTTGTCTTTAAAGTTCGGTAAATCAAGGGACCACGCCGTATAACACGGAACGGGTTTCCTCCCAAGAATACCAGTGCATAAAACAACAGCGCAATGCTAAATAAAGAAAAATGAAGCTGTTATAAGACCCAGGTCCTATAACACAATGCAACGCAAGCCGGGGGATAGGGTTTTCCCTTATAACAGCCAAAGAATGCTTGATACGTTCAAAACAAATCATTTGATACTATTATAAGTACATAGTGTATAAAACAACTTCAAATCATAAGTATCAATCATAGGCGGCATGGGTACCATATATCATGTCGCCATATATAGGTTTACAATTAAAACCGCAAATGTCACGTATTTGGAAGTTGGATTTCCATCTATGAACCGAGGCAAAAGATAGTCCTCAACCGATTCGAGACTGCCTAGCCCGAGTCTCAGGATCAGAGCTCGAGTGACCCTTGGATCCTCAGGGCCGGTCCACACGGAGTGGATTAAAATGCCTGAACATGCGTTTCTCCGCCCTATGGGGCGTAAACGAGCCAACTAAATGACTCCATCGGTTCGAGAACGACCGATCAATCCGAGGCGCCTCGCGACAGCAACAACCACATAAGTCAAACTCGTCAGGGCGTGTAAAACCACTGACGCCACTTCTAGCTAGGAAGAAACGCATGCCCTCCCTGACGTCCCCTCCCGTTTTTGGTTCATACCGGGTGTGAAACACGCGAAGTAAACGTTACACAAAGCTACGCCACAAAGGCCGTGCTTTGATCATCACCACAAGACTTTGCTTTTCAACAGAAGCCTCGATCAATTGCCACTTAGGCATGCCACATAGGCAATTCACTCCATGCGTTTGATATCCATCAATATATAACCCCTGAGCTCGTACGTCTCAGAGAAGGGCGTTAAGCAAGAGAATAAATTCCCCGCCGCCAAACAGATATATATTTAATAGAAATCAATCACACAGACTAAATTCCAATGTCAGACACACAGTCCATTTACAAGTCCGTTCTGGGTTTGAACGAAACCGGAGGCACCTAGTACCCCGCATATCCATCGATCTCCAAGTACGTCTGGACGATCACTAACTGTTTCCATCTTCTTGGGTGTACAGCCCAATCAAGATCATCAGTAATTACCCAAACGACGTGAAGACCTCCGGTCTTCGACCATCGTCTTCATCTTCGACTTATCGTCGTATCAGTTATTCGGAATGGGATAAACCCGGTCTTTCCGAATAACTCGCGTATATATTATAAAAGTGTTACACAAACACAACATACGCCTCATTCCAATTCATCAGTCACTAACCGTAAATTAATCAAGAGAATAATTTCCCGAATATTAACCCCGGAGGCCGAAACCAACATCAGATCAATATCCAGAAAACCATTCTGCTTGGCTAACCGACAGTCAATTTCTAAATTTCACATTCATAGGGAAAGGTTCCCATTAATTTTATCCAAGATAAATTTCTTGAATTTATCCTATAATCTATTTTTGAATATCAATTCAAACTAGTCGGGATTAATGAACCTTACCGAAGTAATCATTTGTTTTAATTTCCCAATCCCAACCTATTCATCCCATGAAGTAAAACTGGTTATACTTCATATCTAACACCACGGTGTTATCGGTAAATTCAATTACCATTTCACGTTCAAATCTAATTAAAGATTTAACTATCGCCTGGAGCAAAACTGGTGATACTCCATTTTCGATCATTTCAATCTAATTAAAGATTCATTAAAACTCCACTTAGTTTTAATCGTTAACTGGGTTAAAGAATCAGTGTCGTTTAAAACACGGTTCACAATAAACCCAAAATCACATTCCATTAATTATCGGGTTAAAGAACGAGTGTTATTTAAAACACTGTCCACGATAAACCCAAAAATCAATATCAATTCAATTCCAATTAAATATTATTTAATTGGTACACTTCATTAAATCTAAATAAAAAGATTTAATCTTTTCTCAACTGGGTTCAAGAACAGTGTTAGTGAAGACACCATTCACGACAAACCCCCAAATCACATTTGATATTCAATACAAGGCTCTGAATAGAAAATATACCGGCTTATATTCAATATCAAATTCCACGACTAACAAATGTCGTATTGGAAATAACGATATAAATATATCTTTCAAATTTCCATAACAACATCTGTATAATCCCGAATTCCAACATCGAAATATTCCGAAGACAATTTCGATTCAAATCCACTCCAATGCAATCATTGGAAATCTTGGTTATTTTTAAAACCCTTTTCGAATTCAATTTATTTATTTAAAAATAAATAGAATTATAATTCTAGTTCAAAACTAGTTCATTTCGATAAAAATCTATTTTTATCCTTTCAAATATGGAGTTTTTCATCCCAAATCTTTTTAAATCATTCCTTATGATTTTACATAAATTATTACTATTTTTAATAATTTTATCAAGGCCCGTACAGTCGATTTCCAACAACGGCCATCGAACTGCACTTACAGCGACCTTTTTCGAATTTGATTTGGACGTATCTCCAAATCCAACCGTTAGATTTCAAATTTCTAATATTCGTTAGAAAGCTCTTTTCGATACGAACCCAACGGTTCCGGTTTTAGGAGAATCCGACGGTCGGATCTCCCGTAATGTCCGTTTGAAATAAATGGTCGAAATTCACGAACTACAGCGGCGCGGCGCGTTCTATTCAGGCCATTATATTATATATATAATATAGATAATATATATTTCGTCGATTTCTATTCAAAACGAATTATATAAATAGTTTTAAAATCGTTTCAAAACCTATTTCAACTTCCATTTCAATTCAAAGCAAAATTGAATTCTTCTTTATAAATTCGTTTCAAAATTCATTTCTATTCAATTCAAATTTCAATTCAATTTGAATTCATTTCAATTCGCTTTCAATTCAATTTGAATTCGTTTTCAATTCAATTCATTTCGAAATCGTTTTCAATTCAATTCATTTCGAAATCGTTTTCAATTCAATTCCTTTCGAAATCGTTTTCAATTCAATTCATTTCGAAATCGTTTTCAATTCAATTCATTTCGAAATCGTTTTCAATTCAATTCATTTCGAAATCGTTTTCAATTCAATTCATTTCGAAATCGTTTTCAATTCAATTCATTTCGAAATCGTTTTCAATTCAATTCATTTCGAAATCGTTAACAATTCAATTCATTTCGAAATCGTTTTCAATTCAATTCATTTCGAAATCGTTTTCAATTCAATTCATTTCGAAATCGTTTTCAATTCAATTCATTTCGAAATCGTTTTCAATTCAATTCATTTCGAAATCGTTTTCAATTCAATTCATTTCGAAATCGTTTTCAATTCAATTCATTTCGAAATCGTTTTCAATTCAATTCCTTTCGAAATCGTTTTCAATTCAATTCCTTTCGAAATCGTTTTCAATTCAATTCCTTTCGAAATCGTTTTCAATTCAATTCCTTTCGAAATCGTTTTCAATTCAATTCCTTTCAAAATCGTTTTCAATTCAATTCATTTCGAAATCGTTTTCAATTCAATTCATTTCGAAATCGTTAACAATTCAATTCATTTCGAAATCGTTTTCAATTCAATTCATTTCGAAATCGTTAACAATTCAATTCATTTCGAAATCGTTTTCAATTCAATTCATTTCGAAATCGTTTTCAATTCAATTCATTTCGAAATCGTTTTCAATTCAATTCATTTCGAAATCGTTTTCAATTCAATTCATTTCGAAATCGTTTTCAATTCAATTCATTTCGAAATCGTTTTCAATTCAATTCATTTCAAAATCGTTTTCAATTCAATTCATTTCAAAATCGTTTTCAATTCAATTCATTTCAAAATATTCGATTTCGAGATTACTTTTCAATATTCATTTTAAAATGAATAAAATCGATATAAATATCGTTTACGTCAAAATGGCGTCAATCTAATCAACACGGCTTCATAAATTTCTATTTTCAAATATTCTATTTCAAATATTTCCTATTATCAAAATATTTGTTATTATCAAAATATTCTTTATTTTCACGATTGGAATGAGGCCCAATCAATTACCATATAAAATTAATTATATGGATTTTCATACAACACATGTATATAATAACATTGAAAATAATCAACCATCAACCAAAGTGCACTACACTGTATAAGCATCAAATATAGATATTCAACGCTTATAACAGCCTGTCAATCAATCGATCGACATATTTAATCAATCAGGATGAGTGAAATTCATATTTCATCCCAACACCCGTGTGGGGTTTCAAACAATCAAACACAGATTTTAGTTGTGCAGTTGGGCGATGTGTAAAATTTATCGTCCCAATCAATGTTATTCAAATAAGTGTACATAAACAAACCGTCTGGTTTGTAAATGAATATTTATTTATTCACATTCACGTTAAAAATTATATTTTTAACGATAAAACATTTTATTCCAATATATGAATTTCTATTATTCATTTACACAATAAAATGATATTTTTATTTTCTAACATATTTTAGAAAATTTCGGCGGCATAACGGCACGATACTAGAAATGGGACAAGGCCTAGCCTTATCCCCGGTCTAGTGAAGGCCCACGCCATTCACACATCAATCAATCCATTCATTTCACCAAACAATTCAATTCATTTCATTATGCAAACCACAAAATTTGGAGTAAGGATCTAACCTAGCCTTACTCCTTCGCCTTATAACGGCGCACGTCTAATCCTAACCAATTTATCGATTCGATTTTTCACACCACAAACCACATTCAAACCAATATCGCAATCAATCACCAAACAGCCAAACAAACAAGTCCATGGTCTGTGGACGATTGTGTCGGGTGCTACTAAACACCGTCTGCATCCTAGTATATATATATATATATATAACTAGAAAATAAATTGAAGAGTGAGAAGTTCTCACATATAGCTATCCTAGCTCTACGGCACTTCTAATGCAGGAAATCTTCGCCGGTTTCGCATCTTCGTCAGCTTCGTCGCCCGTAGCCACTACATATATAAAAATCGAATTTTGACTTCGTTATTCGATATATAAAAATCGAATTTTTAGTTCGCTATTCAATATATAAAAATCGTATTTCCTTACCGCTAATATATAGATAAAAATTCTACTTTTATAACGCTATTCTCTATATAAAGATTTCGCCTTTTCAAAAATATAGATTTCATCATTATAAAAATCATCACTTTACTTCAACGTATATAAAATAAAAATCAGATTTTTATTTCGCTACATGTACAAAGATGATATCTTTATATTCTCTATCCTATAAAGATTATATTTTTAATACTTTAAAAATATAAAAATCATATTTTTAATATTCCTATATAGTAAAGATTATATTTTTAATACTTTAAAAATATAAAAATCATATTTTTACTTCTTCTACTCAATAAAAATCCCGTCTTTCCTATTTTAAAGATATGATCTTTATTTTAGCAAGTTCAAATCTTTTTCTTTTAAAAGATTAAAACCTTTTTCTATTTTCTTTAAAAATCAGTTTTTAAAATTCTTTTCAAAAATTCTGTTTTTACATTCTAAAAAAAAACAGTTTTTAAATCTTAAACAAATCAGTTTTTATAAATCTTAAAAAAAAAATACAGTTTTTATAAATCTAAAAAAATCAGTTTTATAAATCTAAAAAAATCAGTTTTTTTTATATCACCTAAAAGTCAGTTTTTACTAATTAAAATAAAATCAGTTTATAAATCATTTAAAATAAATCAGTATTTTCTGTTTTAAATAAAATAGAAATAAAATAAATTAATTAAAAAGCGACTTACAGAGGGGGGAACCGTGCTGGTGGCGGCAGCAGGGTAGTGGGGGTCGGAGGGGTGGTGGGGCGCCTTGGTTGGTCGGCGGCGGCTCAGTTCGGCTAGGGTTCGCGGGTGGTGGGATTGTGGGGTCGCGGAAGGTTCCTGCGTGGAGGAGGGAGGTGGGTTTCGCTCCGGCGGCGGCCTCCAGGAGGAGCACGGCGGCCTACAGGGGGGCGATGACGATGTCGAGCGGTTTTTTTTTTTTTTTCCATTCTGAAAATCGATTTCTGATTTCAGTTTTAACGGGGGGGGCCTGGTTAAAAAGGGGGGGGGGGAAGAGATATATATTATTTTTTTTCTTTTTAAATTAATTTCTCTCTCCTAAATTGACTTTTTATTCGAACTCGAATCGAGATCCAACGACTGTCGCCCTTAGCGTATTACCCCCGTTCCGAACACAATGGGATATGTTTCGTAAGCCAATTCAGCTGTTTCGATAGGTTTTTCTCAAAATCAAATTATAAATCAGTGTATATTCTATTTTAAACGTAGATTTCAATTTACCGGGGTCACATACTAACTCTAAAAATTCCAGAAAAATATTTTCTAGCTTCGTATTGACGATACGGTCCTAACAAAACTAGTTTCGTCGAATTCTGAGACTGTTGGGAAAATGGCCATTTTCCAGTCGATTAAAATCAATTGGAACTGGTCAAACGCGTTTTCCTTTGCCACGCTCACATATTGATTCGAAAAATTATGAAATTTGGAATCTAGCAATAACTTGACATCACGGACCCAACAAAACTGGTTTCGTCGAAATCCGAGGTCGTTTGCAAAATTGCTATTTTTAAGGACCTTATATATATAAAAAATATATATAAATTCCACAGCGACTATTTCTAATTTTAAACTGGACATATCTTATCATTCCTAAGATGAAATCTCAGTTTGTTAACTTCGTTACAAAGATATAGTTATACAGATTCAAATATTTCTTGTTTCGTTCAATTCCGACTTATATTGAATTATGTATATTCATTTGAAATTAGAAATCGAATTTTCGAACTACCGCGCCATTTTCAATTCCTTTTATAATTATAAATAATTATTTATATATTCTAACGACGACGTATATAATATATACGTTCGAATTATATTCAAAATAAATTTCTCGTCGATATTATTTAAAATAATTCATTTTAAATAATCAAAATTCGCTAAAATTGCCAAAATAAAAATTTTAAACTGGCCCAGATTTTCGGGTTGTTACAATCTCCCCCACTTAAAACTTTTCGTCCCCGAAAAGGAACAAAGTCGAAAGTGGTTTGATTAATCAACTCTACGTTCGATCTGGTTTCCATTCTCCAACTCTTTAGTTTCTGAGAATTTTCAAAATTTCAAAAATTTGGCTAACACCCTAAATTTTTGAAAAATTTCGCCATAACCTCCCCTGCACCGGGAGCATCGGGGAATTTCAAATAGCTTCCCCGGTCCTTCAGATCTCAAAAAGAAAAAGAAAAAGCCAAGCGGCTAGCCAATAGGCTCACAAAATCATCATCACCCAAACAAAATAGGAAATTATGTAGTAAACATGTACCTATTTGTCGGGCAAACAAATTTTATTCTTCGGCTCTAGCCTCCTTGCTATGACCTGTTCAATGTAAGTATATATATACAAGCAAATACGACCAATATTCAATATAACTCAATATTTGATTCAATTAGGCTAAATGGTTCAAAATTATCAACCAAATAAACAAACAACACATACATCAATCAATTAGTTGATTAGCTTTTCAAATGCATAACTTTGATATATAGTCAAAAATCAGATTTTTGATGCCAAATCACAACAATAGGCCCTATCTAATTTTGGTTCTCACACCAGTCAATAGGAAATATATAGAAATCTCACTTTCGTCACTCGAATATAAATACTGATAATGTGATCACAATTATCAGCATCATCCCCGGGCGACTAGAGTGTGATTCTATATCTACCCAATATATTAAAACTTTGAATACACGCGGATCAGACGTATACGCAAAATCTATATATACTGGATTGTCCACATCAATATAAATAAATAACCAAATACGAATAGTTGATTTAAATTTTCAAAACAAAATTTGTTTTCACTTTGAAAAATATACTCTTCACACTCGTTCTAGGATACTACTGATCCCATCTCTAACGAGTCATTCTCATTGGATATTACTAATCCAATATCTGATGAATTCTTTCCTGTGGTTCTAATGTGTCTTGTTCTCTGAGCTTTGTAAACCAAAGCTCTGATACCAACTGTGAAAACCCGCAACTTCCCCGTAAAGGAAAGCGACGGATAGTTCGAGAACAAACCACAACAGAACACATATAAAAGAACGTTTCACTGTATATTACAACAATGCATCAGATTACAAGAATATACAGAGTATAAATGAATATTACACAGAAATATCAGAGATTTAAATTACATTGTAATACATAGCAGCGGAAAATAATACAATACACAACTAGAAGAGATATACGGATACAAAGCTTTCCGGGTATCGTTCCAGTTGTAAACCAGGATCCTGTGAATATAAATCTGCAAAACCAAAACAACTAGCTGCCCGTGTCAAAATAGGGGCACCCAGAGTTTAGGTCAAAACAATAAACTCCAGGTCAGTCATGTGACTGGTGTGAGAACTAAAACAGTTATAATTCTTTGTCTTTAAAGTTCGGTAAATCAAGGGACCACGCCGTATAACACGGAACGGGTTTCCTCCCAAGAATACCAGTGCATAAAACAACAGCGCAATGCTAAATAAAGAAAAATGAAGCTGTTATAAGACCCAGGTCCTATCACACAATGCAACGCAAGCCGGGGGATAGGGTTTTCCCTTATAACAGCCAAAGAATGCTTGATACGTTCAAAACAAATCATTTGATACTATTATAAGTGCATAGTGTATAAAACAACTTCAAATCATAAGTATCAATCATAGGCGGCATGGGTACCATATATCATGTCGCCATATATAGGTTTACAATTAAAACCGCAAATGTCACGTATTTGGAAGTTGGATTTCCATCTATGAACCGAGGCAAAAGATAGTCCTCAACCGATTCGAGACTGCCTAGCCCGAGTCTCAGGATCAGAGCTCGAGTGACCCTTGGATCCTCAGGGCCGGTCCACACAGAGTGGATTAAAATGCCTGAACATGCGTTTCTCCGCCCTATGGGGCGTAAACGAGCCAACTAAATGACTCCATCAGTTCGAGAACGACCGATCAATCCGAGGTGCCTCGCGACAGCAACAACCACATAAGTCAAACTCGTCAGGGCGTGTAAAACCACTGACGCCACTTCTAGCTAGGAAGAAACGCATGCCCTCCCTGACGTCCCCTCCCGTTTTTGGTTCATACCGGGTGTGAAACACGCGAAGTAAACGTTACACAAAGCTACGCCACAAAGGCCGTGCTTTGATCATCACCACAAGACTTTGCTTTTCAACAGAAGCCTCGATCAATTGCCACTTAGGCATGCCACACAGGCAATTCACTCCATGCGTTTGATATCCATCAATATATAACCCCTGAGCTCGTACGTCTCAGAGAAGGGCGTTAAGCAAGAGAATAAATTCCCCGCCGCCAAACAGATATATATTTAATAGAAATCAATCACACAGACTAAATTCCAATGTCAGACACACAGTCCATTTACAAGTCCGTTCTGGGTTTGAACGAAACCGGAGGCACCTAGTACCCCGCATATCCATCGATCTCCAAGTACGTCTGGACGATCACTAGCTGTTTCCATCTTCTTGGGTGTACAGCCCAATCAAGATCATCAGTAATTACCCAAACGACGTGAAGACCTCCGGTCTTCGACCATCGTCTTCATCTTCGACTTATCGTCGTATCAGTTATTCGGAATGGGATAAACCCGGTCTTTCCGAATAACTCGCGTATATATTATAAAAGTGTTACACAAACACAACATACGCCTCATTCCAATTCATCAGTCACTAACCGTAAATTAATCAAGAGAATAATTTCCCAAATATTAACCCCGGAGGCCGAAACCAACATCAGATCAATATCCAGAAAACCATTCTGCTTGGCTAACCGACAGTCAATTTCTAAATTTCACATTCATAGGGAAAGGTTCCCATTAATTTTATCCAAGATAAATTTCTTGAATTTATCCTATAATCTATTTTTGAATATCAATTCAAACTAGTCGGGATTAACGAACCTTACCGAAGTAATCATTTGTTTTAATTTCCCAATCCCAACCTATTCATCCCATGAAGTAAAACTGGTTATACTTCATATCTAACACCACGGTGTTATCGGTAAATTCAATTACCATTTCACGTTCAAATCTAATTAAAGATTTAACTATCGCCTGGAGCAAAACTGGTGATACTCCATTTTCGATCATTTCAATCTAATTAAAGATTCATTAAAACTCCACTTAGTTTTAATCGTTAACTGGGTTAAAGAATCAGTGTCGTTTAAAACACGGTTCACAATAAACCCAAAATCACATTCCATTAATTATCGGGTTAAAGAACGAGTGTTATTTAAAACACTGTCCACGATAAACCCAAAAATCAATATCAATTCAATTCCAATTAAATATTATATAATTGGTACACTTCATTAAATCTAAATAAAAAGATTTAATCTTTTCTCAACTGGGTTCAAGAACAGTGTTAGTGAAGACACCATTCACGACAAACCCCCAAATCACATTTGATATTCAATACAAGGCTCTGAATAGAAAATATACCGGCTTATATTCAATATCAAATTCCACGACTAACAAATGTCGTATTGGAAATAACGATATAAATATATCTTTCAAATTTCCATAACAACATCTGTATAATCCCGAATTCCAACATCGAAATATTCCGAAGACAATTTCGATTCAAATCCACTCCAATGCAATCATTGGAAATCTTGGTTATTTTTAAAACCCTTTTCGAATTCAATTTATTTATTTAAAAATAAATAGAATTATAATTCTAGTTCAAAACTAGTTCATTTCGATAAAAATCTATTTTTATCCTTTCAAATATGGAGTTTTTCATCCCAAATCTTTTTAAATCATTCCTTATGATTTTACATAAATTATTACTATTTTTAATAATTTTATCAAGGCCCGTACAGTCGATTTCCAACAACAGCCATCGAACTGCACTTACAGCGACCTTTTTCGAATTTGATTTGGACGTATCTCCAAATCCAACCGTTAGATTTCAAATTTCTAATATTCGTTAGAAAGCTCTTTTCGATACGAACCCAACGGTTCCGGTTTTAGGAGAATCCGACGGTCGGATCTCCCGTAATGTCCGTTTGAAATAAATGGTCGAAATTCACGAACTGCCGCGGCGCGGCGCGTTCTATTCAGGCCATTATATTATATATATTATATATATAATATATATTTCGTCGATTTCTATTCAAAACGAATTATATAAATAGTTTTAAAATCGTTTCAAAACCTATTTCAACTTCCATTTCAATTCAAAGCAAAATTGAATTCTTCTTTATAAATTCGTTTCAAAATTCATTTCTATTCAATTCAAATTTCAATTCAATTTGAATTCATTTCAATTCGCTTTCAATTCAATTTGAATTCGTTTTCAATTCAATTCATTTCGAAATCGTTTTCAATTCAATTCATTTCGAAATCGTTTTCAATTCAATTCCTTTCGAAATCGTTTTCAATTCAATTCATTTCGAAATCGTTTTCAATTCAATTCATTTCGAAATCGTTTTCAATTCAATTCATTTCGAAATCGTTTTCAATTCAATTCATTTCGAAATCGTTTTCAATTCAATTCATTTCGAAATCGTTTTAAATTCAATTCATTTCGAAATCGTTTTCAATTCAATTCATTTCGAAATCGTTTTCAATTCAATTCATTTCGAAATCGTTTTCAATTCAATTCATTTCGAAATCGTTTTCAATTCAATTCATTTCGAAATCGTTTTCAATTCAATTCATTTCGAAATCGTTTTCAATTCAATTCATTTCGAAATCGTTTTCAATTCAATTCCTTTCGAAATCGTTTTCAATTCAATTCCTTTCGAAATCGTTTTCAATTCAATTCCTTTCGAAATCGTTTTCAATTCAATTCCTTTCGAAATCGTTTTCAATTCAATTCCTTTCAAAATCGTTTTCAATTCAATTCATTTCGAAATCGTTTTCAATTCAATTCATTTCGAAATCGTTAACAATTCAATTCATTTCGAAATCGTTTTCAATTCAATTCAATTCGAAATCGTTAACAATTCAATTCATTTCGAAATCGTTTTCAATTCAATTCATTTCGAAATCGTTTTCAATTCAATTCATTTCGAAATCGTTTTCAATTCAATTCATTTCGAAATCGTTTTCAATTCAATTCATTTCGAAATCGTTTTCAATTCAATTCATTTCGAAATCGTTTTCAATTCAATTCATTTCAAAATCGTTTTCAATTCAATTCATTTCAAAATATTCGATTTCGAGATTACTTTTCAATATTCATTTTAAAATGAATAAAATCGATATAAATATCGTTTACGTCAAAATGGCGTCAATCTAATCAACACGGCTTCATAAATTTCTATTTTCAAATATTCTATTTCAAATATTTCCTATTATCAAAATATTTGTTATTATCAAAATATTCTTTATTTTCACGATTGGAATGAGGCCCAATCAATTACCATATAAAATTAATTATATGGATTTTCATACAACACATGTATATAATAACATTGAAAATAATCAACCATCAACCAAAGTGCACTACACTGTATAAGCATCAAATATAGATATTCAACGCTTATAACAGCCTGTCAATCAATCGATCGACATATTTAATCAATCAGGATGAGTGAAATTCATATTTCATCCCAACACCCGTGTGGGGTTTCAAACAATCAAACACAGATTTTAGTTGTGCAGTTGGGCGATGTGTAAAATTTATCGTCCCAATCAATGTCATTCAAATAAGTGTACATAAACAAACCGTCTGGTTTGTAAATGAATATTTATTTATTCACATTCACGTTAAAAATTATATTTTTAACGATAAAACATTTTATTCCAACATATGAATTTCTATTATTCATTTACACAATAAAATGATATTTTTATTTTCTAACATATTTTAGAAAATTTCGGCGGCATAACGGCACGATACTAGAAACGGGACAAGGCCTAGCCTTATCTCCGGTCTAGTGAAGGCCCACGCCATTCACACATCAATCAATCCATTCATTTCACCAAACAATTCAATTCATTTCATTATGCAAACCACAAAATTTGGAGTAAGGATCTAACCTAGCCTTACTCCTTCGCCTTATAACGGCGCACGTCTAATCCTAACCAATTTATCGATTCGATTTTTCACACCACAAACCACATTCAAACCAATATCGCAATCAATCACCAAACAGCCAAACAAACAAGTCCATGGTCTGTGGACGATTGTGTCGGGTGCTACTAAACACCGTCTGCATCCTAGTATATATATATATAACTAGAAAATAAATTGAAGAGTGAGAAGTTCTCACATATAGCTATCCTAGCTCCACGGCACTTCTAATGCAGGAAATCTTCGCCGTTTTCGCATCTTCGTCAGCTTCGTCGCCCGTAGCCACTACATATATAAAAATCGAATTTTGACTTCGTTATTCGATATATAAAAATCGAATTTTTAGTTCGCTATTCAATATATAAAAATCATATTTCCTTACCGCTAATATATAGATAAAAATTCTATTTTTATAACGCTATTCTCTATATAAAGATTTCGCCTTTTCAAAAATATAGATTTCATCATTATAAAAATCATCACTTTACTTCAACGTATATAAAATAAAAATCAGATTTTTATTTCGCTACATGTACAAAGATGATATCTTTATATTCTCTATCCTATAAAGATTATATTTTTAATACTTTAAAAATATAAAAATCATATTTTTAATATTCCTATATAGTAAAGATTATATTTTTAATACTTTAAAAATATAAAAATCATATTTTTACTTCTTCTACTCAATAAAAATCCCGTCTTTCCTATTTTAAAGATATGATCTTTATTTTAGCAAGTTCAAATCTTTTTCTTTTAAAAGATTAAAACCTTTTTCTATTTTCTTTAAAAATCAGTTTTTAAAATTCTTTTCAAAAATTCTGTTTTTACATTCTAAAAAAAAAACAGTTTTTAAATCTTAAACAAATCAGTTTTTATAAATCTTAAAAAAAAATACAGTTTTTATAAATCTAAAAAAATCAGTTTTATAAATCTAAAAAAATCAGTTTTATAAATCTAAAAAAATCAGTTTTTTTTTATATCACCTAAAAGTCAGTTTTTACTAATTAAAATAAAATCAGTTTATAAATCATTTAAAATAAATAAGTATTTTCTGTTTTAAATAAAATAGAAATAAAATAAATTAATTAAAAAGCGACTTACAGAGGGGGGAACCGTGCTGGTGGCGGCAGCAGGGTAGTGGGGGTCGGAGGGGTGGTGGGGCGCCTTGGTTGGTCGGCGGCGGCTCAGTTCGGCTAGGGTTCGCGGGTGGTGGGACTGTGGGGTCGCGGAAGGTTCCTGCGTGGAGGAGGGAGGTGGGTTTCGCTCCGGCGGCGGCCTCCAGGAGGAGCACGGCGGCCTACAGGGGGGCGATGACGATGTCGAGCGGTTTTTTTTTTTTTTTTTCATTCTGAAAATCGATTTCTGATTTCAGTTTTAACGGGGGGGCCTGGTTAAAAAGGGGGGGAAAGAGATATATATTATTTTTTTTCTTTTTAAATTAATTTCTCTCTCCTAAATTGACTTTTTATTCGAACTCGAATCGAGATCCAACGACTGTCGCCCTTAGCGTATTACCCCCGTTCCGAACACAATGGGATATGTTTCGTAAGCCAATTCAGCTGTTTCGATAGGTTTTTCTCAAAATCAAATTATAAATCAGTGTATATTCTATTTTAAACGTAGATTTCAATTTACCGGGGTCACATACTAACTCTAAAAATTCCAGAAAAATATTTTCTAGCTTCGTATTGACGATACGGTCCTAACAAAACTAGTTTCGTCGAATTCTGAGACTGTTGGGAAAATGGCCATTTTCCAGTCGATTAAAATCAACTGGAACTGGTCAAACGCGTTTTCCTTTGCCACGCTCACATATTGATTCGAAAAATTATGAAATTTGGAATCTAGCAATAACTTGACATCACGGACCCAACAAAATTGGTTTCGTCGAAATCCGAGGTCGTTTGCAAAATTGCTATTTTTAAGGGCCTTATATATATAAAAAATATATATAAATTCCACAGCGACTATTTCTAATTTTAAACTGGACATATCTTATCATTCCTAAGATGAAATCTCAGTTTGTTAACTTCGTTACAAAGATATAGTTATACAGATTCAAATATTTCTTGTTTCGTTCAATTCCGACTTATATTGAATTATGTATATTCATTTGAAATTAGAAATCGAATTTTCGAACTACCGCGCCATTTTCAATTCCTTTTATAATTATAAATAATTATTTATATATTCTAACGACGACGTATATAATATATACGTTCGAATTATATTCAAAATAAATTTCTCGTCGATATTATTTAAAATAATTCATTTTAAATAATCAAAATTCGCTAAAATTGCCAAAATAAAAATTTTAAACTGGCCCAGATTTTCGGGTTGTTACAACTACATAACTAATAGCCATAATAGAAAAGATAAGCTGAGCTTTACATCTCGGTCCAAGCTCCAAAAGATAGATAAAGCAATCTGATCAAAGCCCACTAGTGCTAGGCCCACTCTGAGAACCTGAGGGTTGGGAAAAAGATAAAAACAACGGGGTCAGACATAAGTCTGAGTGAGCCCTATAACTTTAACAATACAATCATTAAAATAATTAGGGTATGATATAAACTTGGCACGGTAACGACTGGGGATAAATGACTACACTAAGCAGCCAACTAGACATAGGAAGAACTAAGATATCGATAAAGACGCATCTACCCACCCAAGGGTAATTACTACACTGCACCACACCAGTCATTCCTACTTAAAGGTTGATTCCACCCAAGGACTTAGAAATTTAACTAGTAGTTTCGTATACCCCTAGCTAACCACATAGGTGCCGTCTGCCCCTATCTCCACTAGGTGTACTCACTACTCCCCAAGCGATCGGCTCCCTAACGTAGATACCTATGCTGGCCCCACAGTGGGGTGTATAACTCCCCAAAGTGGCAACCCGATACAACATGAGAGTGCACGGCTTATACCTACACGATGCAACAACGTCTTACCTACCAGCCCGGGTCCACACACGCATATGAGACCCGTTGGACTTGCGCTGCCACCGCTAACCCGTTTTTGGCCTCTTATAGTCAAGCCTAGTACGCGTGTCCCGTCCTCGACATGGGTCGAGCCCACAAAGATACGTTTTGGGTTACTGGTTGAAATGGGCCCCCACAAGCTACCCACCTAAGCTTGTCCCTTTTCTAGTGCATCCCACTTAACCCTTTAACCATGTTTAATTACATGTTTCCACTTGGTTAAGTATTCTAATCGTATTTTCTATTGCCACCCAAGGCAAGCCACTAGATTTCCACATGCCACCCAAGACACTTGATTTCCACATGCCACCCAAGGCACCCACTTAACCCCTCATGCCCCACTACATGCTTATCTGGTTAAGTGTTTCTTAATTGATTAAGACCGTAACCTTTGCAAAGACCTCTCACATTAGACTATCTTTTATGGCAACTGGATTTGCCGGTCGGGTCCGGGCAGCCTTACGCCATAACCGAGTCTAACCTCGTGTCTTTACACTTGTCACGTATTTAATTTATGCCTAAGACCTCTCACATTGGGCCAATCATTTGTAGCCGCTGGATTTGCCGGTAGGGTCCGGGCAGTCTTATGCTACAAAAGGATCCAACCTCGTGTCTTAGTCGATTAATTACACCTAATTAATCCCCACGTAATACGCTAACATGACATACTTAAAAGGGAAGATTCATCACAAATGCAATGGGTTCTACTTAGCATAACATTAGCATAATCATGGGTTTTAAAGGTGTCAACTTGCACATATGACCATAGCATCAAACCCAACTAGCATAAATAACCAACCCAAACTTGCATGAATCACATATGTCATAAAGAGGGTAACTTGCATAGATGTTCATGTCATAGACCTATCATAAAGGGATAAACTTGCATACATGTCATAGGTCTAAAAAGGGATGAACTTGCATATGTTACTCATATCATGAAAAGGGGGTAAACATGCATATGTATGCATGACATACAAAGGGGTAAACTTGCACATGTATGCATATCATACAAAGGTGTAAACTTGCACATGTTACTTGCATATAATCAAACACCAAACTTGCATAACATGTCATTTATGAACTTGCATATAATCAAACACCAAACTTGCATAACATGTCATATATGAACTTGCATAACATGTCATATATGAACTTGCATATAATCAAACACCAAACTTGCATAACATGTCATATATGAACTTGCATATAATCAAACACCAAACTTGCATAACATGGTGTCATAATGGATCAATGTTTATCATAGTGATTTGCATAACTAGCATCATGAACATATAGCATAAAACTTGCATAACTAGCATCATGAACATATGGCATAAAACTTGCATAACTAGCATCATGAACACATAACATATGATAACATAACTTGCATTGATCCACATTCATAACCATAGCCTCATTATATCCTATCATAATTAGTTTTGCAATTGCTTGCTAAAGGCATAGAAACTCACAACTTGTTGATTAGCACTTCTATGAAGAAGATTAAGTTGCTAGAGTTGATTAGAAGTTGATTTGAGAAGCTATCTTCCTTTTTAATTTGTTGGTGGCTCCTTCTAGTTGCATTTTGACGGCATAACGACGTTGTCTCCAATTTTAGTATGAATTAGGGTAGTCTTAGGGTGTATTTATAGATTAGTTAAGTGTTTTAGGCCATTAGATTAACCCTAAATAAGATTAGAGCCGTCAGATTTCGTCGCTAGCCACCAAAACACAGCCCAAATCCCAAATCCCAAATCAGTGCACCCAGGTCACCTGGGCTCGACCAGGGAGGTCGACCCCTAGGTCGACACTAGGGTCGACACCCATGTCGACCTGGTGGGCAGGTCGACCCCCAGGTCGACTCCCAGGTCGACCTGGTCTGGGCGGGAATTTTCCCGCCTAGCCCATATTCTGCATTTTTGAAATCTGTTTCGTTTTCTGATTTTTCGTGAAACTTCTAAAGGCCATATCTCAGTCATACGGACTCCGATTCACGAAATTTCGGACACTATTTCGCGTATTTTTCCGAGACGAACGCAACCGCGAAACCCATTTCCCTTAATTCTCACGTCAGATTAATTTATGAACATCACTGTTGTTAGAAATACGGGGTGTTACATTCTCCCCTACTTAAAGGATTTCGTCCCCGAAATCTCTAAGTCAAGAAGAACGTATCCTACCAACCAAACCACCGTCTACTAAACCATCAAACACGGGCATCTATTGTCCTTAAAGTTTCTAATGCTGTATGAACATATGCAAGAAGTGTGTGTATATGTTCCCTATCTAATGCAAAATCAGGCGGTCTACTGACTCAGTTGATCTCCTTAATGCAAACCATGATAGTGCCATGCATCCAATATGTATGCGAAAGAACCCTATCGACACATACTATTTCTACATGTGTGCACAACCATACACCACAATGCATCATCCATATGATAACACAACCATTGTACATCCATTAATATAGCTACCTACAGACAATTATATGCAATATGCAATATGTAGTGACTGAGCCGATCTAGTGTCTAAAGTGTGTGTATATGCATCCACGAGCAACCACTAGCAAACACTTGCATCCACACGCATCCATCAATCATAACATGTCTCAAACACATGTTTCAACCATAGGTTTACCCTATCTAAAGGTCAAAGGTACTAACGAGAGGACATACTAAAGATAAGATAAGTACTAGACAAACAATAAAGGAGAAGTTAAAAGACATACCCTCAAAAAGAAATGGGTACAGTGAACGCATCTTCGCTTCTGTCTCCCAAGTAGCGTTGCTTTCATCATCTCCCCATTGCACTTTGACTAGTTGAACCTCTCTGTTTCTCAACTTCCTAATCTCTGACCCAAGGATGCGAGTTGGAGCTCGTCGAATCGTCGCATCACGCTCTACCTCCACTTCTCTAAGCAAGCTCGGCTCTACCACCTCTGCGGTCTCATGTAGGCACTTCCTCAAATGTGACACATGGAATACATCATGTACTCCACTAAGTCTCTCAGGCAACTCTACTCTATATGCCATCTGTCCAATCCTTTCCTTAATAGGAAACGGTCCTACAAACCTTGGTGCTAACGTCCCAACGGACCCAAAGCGAACCACATTCCGTAATGGAGATACTTTGACAAAGACCATGTCCCCAACATTAAACTCAAGATCCGTTCTCCTCTTATCTGCGTAAGATTTCTGTCTGTCCTGCACCGCTTTCATCCTTCTTCTAATCAAATCAGTCTTTTCCAAAGTCTCTATAACCATATCAGGCCCAAACAAGATCTTATCCGTAGATTCCCACCAACATGTAGGTGACCGACAAGGCCTTCCATAAAGAGCTTCGAAAGGAGCCATACCAATACTGGACTGAAAGCTGTTGTTATACGCGAACTACACCAATGGAAGATGCTCTTCCCATGTACCTCCAAAATCTAAGATACATAGTCTCAAAAGGTCTTCTAGAACACGATTCACCCTCTCGGTCTGGCCGTCCGTCTGAGGATGATATGCGGTGCTCAAACACAACTGAGTCCCTACTGCCTCTTGCAAACTCTTCCAAAACTCGCTAGTGAAGATAGGATCTCGATCACTCACTATGCTAGAAGGTACACCATGCAACCGAACTATCTCTCGAAGGTAAACTGAAGCTAGCCATGGAGCAGTCCTCTTACTCTTCACGGGTATGAAATGGGCACTCTTAGTAAGTCTGTCTACCACAACCCAAATTCCCGTATTACCCTTCCTCGATCTTGGTAACCCATCAATAAAATCCATCGAGACGCTATCCCACTTCCATTGCGGAACCTCCAATGGGTGAAGCAACCCACCGGGTTTCTTTTGCTCCGCCTTCACTTGTTGGCACACCAAGCATCTAGCGACATAATCAGCCACATCTTTCTTCATACCGGCCCAAAAGAAAACTCGCTTCATGTCTTGGTACATCTTGTCCCCACCGGGATGAATGGTCATCTTTGAACGATGTGCATCGTCAAGAACAGCCTTCTTCAAACCCTCGTCTTGCGGTACACAAAGTATACCGTCTCTACGCAACCACCCCTTATCATCGAGGGTGTACCTACTCAAATGGCTGGACGACTCCCCCCTTATGAGCTTCTCTACTAACTCAACCAACTGTGGGTCGTCCCGTTGTGCCACACCAATCCATCCCAAAAGAGTAGGTCTGACTTCTAAGGATGCTAGCAAACCGGGTACAAAGTCAGCGGAGGGTCTGAAGTCAAACATCGAGATAAATTCCAAGCTTCGTTGTTTAACGAACAATGGACTCAAGGACAACCTTTTTCTGCTTAAGGCGTCCGCCACCACGTTACTCTTTCCAGGGGTATACGCTATCTCGAAATCATAGGATGCTAAGAAATCCATCCACCTTTGCTGTCTTAGGTTCAAATCCTTCTGAGAAAACAAGTACTTCAATGATTTGTGGTCAGTGAACAATTCGAACCTCTCGCCAAGAAGATAATGGCGCCAAGACTTAAGCGCAAAAACAATAGCGGCCAACTCTAGATCATGGGTTGGGTAATTTTTCTCATGCTTTCTCAACTGCCTTCCCCCATAGGCTATTACCCTTCCCTCTTGCATTAAGACTGCGCCAAATCCTGTCCCACAAGCATCGGTATAAACAACAAATGGTTTACTCCCATCTGGCAGCACTAAAACAGGAGCGGTGGTTAAAGCTCTCTTTAACCGTCGAAACGCATCATCACAATCTACGTCCCATGTGAAGACTAGATTCTTCTTTGTCAAGCGAGTTAATGGGGCTGATATCTTCGCGAAGTCCTTGATAAACTTCCTATAGTAGCCAGCCAACCCCAAGAAACTCCTCACCTCGGTAGCATTCTTCGGAACCTTCCAATCTTGGATGGACACTACCTTCGCGGGATCCACAGCTATCCCTTCCTTAGAGACCACGTTCCCTAAGAACCGCACTTCCTTCCTCCAAAAGTGACATTTAGAGAATTTAGCTTTAAGGCTATGCGCTCGAAGAGTCTCTAACACTTCCCTAAGATGTAGGGCATGCTCTTCTTCACTCTTAGAAAAGACTAAGATGTCATCCACAAAGACCACCACGAACTTATTAAGGTACTCCCTGAACACCCTACTCATCAAATCAACAAAATATGCAGGGGCGTTCGTCAAACCAAAGGGCATCACCAGCCACTCATAGAAACCATCCGGAGTCCTAAAGGCAGTCTTGTCTATGCTATCCTCAGCCACTCTCAACTGATGAAACCCCGTGGCTAAGTCCAACTGCGAAAACACTGAGGCGCCAACCAACTGATCAAAGAGATCATCAATCCTCGGCAATGTGTGTCTATTCTTCTTTGTAAGCTTGTTGAGTTCTCTATAGTCTACACAAAGTCTGAGGGACCCATCCGCCTTCGTGGAAAAAACTACTGGAGCACCCCACTCTGATATACTTCGTCTTATGAACCCCTTCTCAAGCAACTCCCCTACTTGCTTATGGAGTTCCCTCCTCTCATGAGGAGCCATGTGGCGCACTGGCAAAGATACTGGTTTAGCATTGTCTACCAGATATATTCGGAAGTCAATCTCCCGCTTCGGAGGTAAGCCCTTCACCTCCTCAAACACATCCGAGTATTCCCGGACCACTCTAACAGATCGCAAACTCTCGACCGAAGAGTCAAGCGATTCAAGATAACTTAGCATAACAGAATTCATGGGATTACAAGAGATATCGAGAGTGTTCCCCAAGCGGGTCATGAGCCTAACAACTCTCCTTTCACAATCAAGAACGGCACCATTACTGGATAACCAGTCCATGCCCAAAATCAACCCATAGCCCGTGAAGCCCAAAACAAAGGCATCACATCTAAACTCGACGCTAAGTATAGAAATCCTCAAACCCAAACATATCATGGACAAATAAGTGGAGCCCCCAATTGGGTTTGAGACAACCAAGGGATCATCTACTAGACTGGTGTCTAAGTGCAGTGACTCAACTAATGATGATGAGATAAACGAATGCGATGCGCCAGAGTCAAATAAAGTACGGACAGGATGATCAAACAGAGAAACCAGACTTTCAACGGAAATAGTTCTACCTCTTTCCTGAATCGGTGGAACCGCGAGAGCCTGAACTTGCCCCCTTGCCTGACCTGGTGCCATAAAAGCTTGCACCTGTCCTCCTGAGGTAGATCCCGTCCTCTGCCCCTTCTTTGGGCAGTCTTTCACTAGATGCCCTGCTTCGCCACAGTGGAAGCAGCCAGTCTTCTTCTTCTTCCGACAATCTTTGCTTAGGTGGCCTGGTGTCCCGCAATTGAAGCACTTCTTCTTTCCATTGCCACTGTTGCCTTTCCCACCCTTGTTTTGCTGTTGCTGTTGAGGTCTCTTCTGATCTCCTTTCTTCTCAGGTGCCTTATTAGCATTGGGACCCTTCTCTTCCTCATGCATGAGTGCCATGTCTACTAGCTTCTCAAAGGTGGCCCCCATAGGGATGTGAGTCATAGCCAATCCATGCATCGGTTCATTTAAGCCTTTAACGAACCTCAAAGCCTTCTTCTCATGTGTATTCACCATGTCTATGCCAAACCTTGCCAACTGATTAAACTTGTTGACATATTCCTTCACTGATAGGTTTCCTTGCTTTAGTGTCAAGAACCTTTCCATATACAGATTCTCTTCCGCCCTTGAGAGAAACTTTGCCACAAACCTTTGTCTGAAATCCGCCCAAGAGTCAACTAGGCGTTCTCCATTAGTGACCTCCCACCAGAACGAGGCCTCTCCCTTCATTAACCAAGCAGCTAACTTGACTTTCTTTCCTTCTTCCATCTCAAAGATGTCTATCAATTCTTCCACCTCCTTAAGCCAATCCCTAGCTTCCACAAAAGTTTCTGATCCTTGAAAAGGTTTCCCTCCCATAGCCTTAAATTCCTTGCAAGTCTTAGCAAAAGTATCCACGCGAGGAGGAGGAGGAGGAAGATCGGGTGCAACTGGTGGTGGAGGAACATCTGCTGGACCCGCAGTGGCGGCCCTAGCTTCCATCAACCTCCTATACCGTACTGGTATCGCTACACCCTCCGGAAAGTTAAGATCTTCAGCCATGCTGAAACGAAGAAGGAAAGATTTAAAACGGAGAATTCGAAAGATAAAGATACGGCTATTGGGGATTATGCTTTTCTTTCAAAAATTTTTCTCTTAAAAGACATGTTTTTGAAAATACTTCTTCCAAAAATGTTTTAGAAAAATAGTTTTTCTAAATAAATTATCTGTTCTGGTAACCTTTACCTCTGATACCACGTGTAACACCCCACACCCACTAAGGTCACTCACAAAGGGAATGCCTTAACTTCGGTGGAGTATTTTAAGTGAATATAGAACAGAAAAATTACAACAAGATAGATATAAATAATACTTGTTAACTAAAACATCATTTCATTGCAGCAGAAGGTAAACATGTTTGGTTACAATAACAAAACCATGAAACAAGAGTCAAGTACTAAATATCCATCCTGATAAAAACATAAGTACATAATCCCACTACATAACTAATAACCATAATAGAAAAGATAAGCTGAGCTTTACATCTCGGTCCAAGCTTCAAAAGATAGATAAAGCAATCTGATCAAAGCCCACTAGTGCTAGGCCCACTCTGAGAACCTGAGGGTTGGGAAAAAGATAAAAACAACGGGGTCAGACATAAGTCTGAGTGAGCCCTATAACTTTAACAATACAATCATTAAAATAATTAGGGTATGATATAAACTTGGCACGGTAACGACTGGGGATAAATGACTACACTAAGCAGCCAACTAGACATAGGAAGAACTAAGATATCGATAAAGACGCATCTACCCACCCAGGGGTAATTACTACACTGCACCACACCAGTCATTCCTACTTAAAGGTTGATCCCACCCAAGGACTTAGAAATTTAACTAGTAGTTTCGTGTACCCCTAGCTGACCACATAGGTGCCGTCTGCCCCTATCTCCACTAGGTGTACCCACTACTCCCCAAGCGATCGGCTCCCTAACGTAGATACCCGTGCTGGCCCCACAGTGGGGTGTATCACTCCCCAAAGTGGCAACCCGATACAACTTGAGAGTGCACGGCTTATACCTACACGAGGCAACAACGTCTTACCTACCAGCCCGGGTTCACACACGCATATGAGACCCGTTGGCCTTGCGTTGCAACCGCTAACCCGTTTTTGGCCTCTTATAGTCAAGCCCAGTACGCGTGTCCCGTCCTCGACATGGGTCGAGCCCACAAAGATACGTTTTGGGTTACTGGTTGAAATGGGCCCCCATAAGCCACCCACCTAAGCTTGTCCTTTTCTAGTGCATCCCACTTAACCCTTTAACCATGTTTAACTACATGTTTCCACTTGGTTAAGTATTCTAATCGTATTTTCTATTGCCACCCAAGGCAACCCACTAGATTTCCACATGCCACCCAAGACACTTGATTTCCACATGCCACCCAAGACACTTGATTTCCACATGCCACCCAAGGCACCCACTTAACCCCTCGTGCCCCACTACATGCTTATCTGGTTAAGTGTTTCTTAATTGATTAAGACCGTAACCTTTGCAAAGACCTCTCACATTAGACTATCTTTTATGGCAGCTGGATTTGCCGGTCGGGTCCGGGCAGCCTTACGCCATAACCGAGTCTAACCTCGTGTCTTTACACTTGTCACGTATTTAGTATATGCCTAAGACCTCTCACATTGGGCCAATCATTTGTAGCCGCTGGATTTGTCGGTCGGGTCCGGGCAGTCTTATGCTAAAAAAGGGTCCAACCTCGTGTCTTAGTCGATTAATTACACCTAATTAATCACCCCCACATTTTGAATTAATTTTCCCTAATTAATTCCAATTTAATGATGTACATAATTGACTCAATTATGTCCATCCACTTATGGTATGCAACATCATACCAATTTCACCACAATTTTGTTAACATGAATATTAACCCCATCGTTCCCCACGTAATACGCTAACATGACATACTTAACAGGGAAGATTCATCACAAATGCAATGGGTTCTACTTAGCATAACATTAGCATCATCATGGGTTTTAAAGGTGTCAACTTGCATATATGACCATAGCATCAAACCCAACTAGCATAAATAACCAACCCAAACTTGCATGAATCACTTATGTCATAAAGAGGGTAACTTGCATAGATGTTCATGTCATAGACCTATCATAAAGGGATAAACTTGCATACATGTCATAGGTCTAAAAAGGGATGAACTTGCATATGTTACTCATATCATGAAAAGGGGGTAAACATGCATATGTATGCATGACATACAAAGGGGTAAACTTGCACATGTATGCATATCATACAAAGGTGTAAACTTGCACATGTTACTTGCATATAATCAAACACCAAACTTGCATAACATGTCATATATGAACTTGCATATAATCAAACACCACACTTGCATAACATGTCATATATGAACTTGCATATAATCAAACACCAAACTTGCATAACATGTCATATATGAACTTGCATATAATCAAACACCAAACTTGCATAACATGTCATATATGAACTTGCATATAATCAAACACCAAACTTGCATTACATGGTGTCATAATGGATCAATGTTTATCATAGTGATTTGCATAACTAGCATCATGAACATATAGCATAAAACTTGCATAACTTGCATCATGAACATATGGCATAAAACTTGCATAACTAGCATCATGAACACATAGCATATGATAACATAACTTGCATTGATCCACATTCATAACCATAGCCTCATTATATCCTATAATAATTAGTTTAGCAATTGCTTGCTAAAGGCATAGAAACTCACAACTTGTTGATTAGCACTTCTATGAAGAAGATTAAGTTGCTAGAGTTGATTAGAAGTTGATTTGAGAAGCTATCTTCCTCTTTAATTTGTTGGTGGCTCCTTCTAGTTGCATTTTGACGGCATAACGACGTTGTCTCCAATTTTAGTATGAATTAGGGTAGTCTTAGGGTGTATTTATAGATTAGTTAAGTGTTTAGGCCATTAGATTAACCCTAAATTAGATTAGAGCCGTCAGATTTCGTCGTTAGCCACCAAAACACAGCCCAAATCCCAAATCAGTGCAGCCAGGTCACCTGGGCTCGACCAGGGAGGTCGACCCCCAGGTCGACACTAGGGTCGACACCCATGTCGACCTGGTGGGCAGGTCGACCCCCAGGTCGAATCCCAGGTCGACCTGGTCTGGGCGGGAATTTTCCCGCATTGCCCATATTCTGCATTTTTGAAATCTGTTTCGTTTTCTGATTTTTCGTGAAACTTCTAAAGGCCATATCTCAGTCATTCGGACTCCGATTAACGAAATTTCGGACTCTATTTCGTGTATTTTTCCGAGACGAACGCAACCGCGAAACCCGTTTCCCTTAATTCTCATGTATGAGATTAATTATTCATTAATTTATGAACATCACTGTTGTTAGAAATACGGGGTGTTACATTCTCCCCTACTTAAAGGATTTCGTCCCCGAAATCTCTAAGTCAAGAAGAACGTATCCTACCAACCAAACCACCATCTACTAAACCATCAAACACGAGCATCCATTGTCCTTAAAGTTTCTAATGTTGTATGAACATATGCAAGAAGTGTGTGTGTATGTTCCCTATCTAATGCAAAATCAGGCGGTCTACTGATTCAGTTGACCTCCTTAATGCAAACCATGATAGTGCCATGCATCCAATATGTATGCGAAAAAAACCCTATCGACACATACTATTTCTACATGTGTGCACAACCATACACCACAATGCATCATCCATATGATAACACAACCATTATACATCCATTAATATAGCAACCTACACACAATTATATGCAATATGCAATATGTAGTGACTGAGCCGATCTAGTGTCTAAAGTGTGTGTATATGCATCCACGAGCAACCACTAGCAAACACTTGCATCAACACGCATCCATCAATCATAACATGTCTCAAACACATGTTTCAACCATAGGTTTACCCTATCTAAAGGTCAAAGGTACTAACGAGAGGACATACTAAAGATAAGATAAGTACTAGACAAACGATAAAGGAGAAGTTAAAAGACATACCCTCAAAAAGAAATGGGTACAGTGAACGCATCTTCGCTTCTGTCTCCCAAGTAGCGTTGCTTTCATCATCTCCCCATTGCACTTTGACTAGTTGAACCTCTCTGTTTCTCAACTTCCTAATCTCTGACCCAAGGATGCGAGTAGGAGCTCGTCGAATCGTCGCATCACGCTCTACCTCCACTTCTCTAAGCAAGCTCGGCTCTACCACCTCTGCGGTCTCATGTAGGCACTTCCTCAAATGTGACACATGGAATACATCATGTACTCCACTAAGTCTCTCGGGCAACTATACTCTATATGCCATCTGTCCAATCCTTTCCTTAATAGGAAACGGTCCTACAAACCTTGGTGCTAACTTCCCAACGGACCCAAAGCGAACCACATTCCGTAATGGAGATAATTGACAAAGACCATGTCCCCAACATTAAACTCAAGACCCGTTCTCCTCTTATCCGCGTAAGATTTCTGTATGTCCTGCGCCGCTTTCATCCTTCTTCTAATCAAATCAATCTTTTCCGAAGTCTCTCTAACCATATCAGGCCCAAGCAAGATCTTATCCGTAGATTCCCACCAACATGTAGGTGACCGACAAGGCCTTCCATAAAGAGCTTCGAAAGGAGCCATACCAATACTGGACTGAAAGCTGTTGTTATACGCGAACTACACCAATGGAAGATGCTCTTCCCATGTACCTCCAAAATCTAAGATACATAGTCTCAAAAGGTCTTCTAGAACATGATTCACCCTCTCGGTCTGGCCGTCCGTCTGAGGATGATATGCGGTGCTCAAACACAACTGAGTCCCTACTGCCTCTTGCAAACTCTTCCAAAACTCGCTAGTGAAGATAGGATCTCGATCACTCACTATGCTAGAAGTACACCATGCAACCGAACTATCTCTCAAAGGTAAACTGAAGCTAGCCATGGAGCAGTCCTCTTATTCTTCACGAGTATGAAATGGGCACTCTTAGTAAGTCTGTCTACCACAACCCAAATTCCCGTATTACCCTTCCTCGATCTTGGTAACCCATTAATAAAATCCATCGAGACGCTATCCCACTTCCATTGCGGAACCTCCAATGGATGAAGCAACCCACCGGGTTTCTTTTGCTCCGCCTTCACTTGTTGGCACACCAAGCATCTAGCGACATACTCGGCCACATCTTTCTTCATACCGGCCCAAAAGATAACTCGCTTCATGTCTTGGTACATCTTGTCCCCACCGGGATGAATGGTCATCTTTGAACGATGTGCATCGTCAAGAACAGCCTTCTTCAAACCCTCATCTTGCGGTACACAATGTCTACTGTCTCTACGAAACCACCCCTTATCATCTAGGGTGTACCTACTCAAATGGCTGGACGACTCCCCGCTTATGAGCTTCTCTACTAACTCAACCAACTGTGGGTCGTCCCGTTGTGCCTCACCAATCCTTCCCAAAAGAGTAGGTCTGACTTCTAAGGTTGCTAGCAAACCGGGTACAAAGTCAGCGGAGGGTCTGAAGTCAAACATCGAAATAAATTCCAAGCTTCGTCATTTAACGAACAATGGACTCAAGGACAATCTTTTTCTGCTTAAGGTGTCCGCCACCACATTACCCTTGCCAGGGGTGTACGCTATCTCGAAATCATAGGATGCTAAGAACTCCATCCACCTTTGCTATCTTAGGTTCAAATCCTTCTGAGAAAACAAGTACTTCAATGATTTGTGGTTAGTGAACAATTCGAACCTCTCACTAAGAAGATAATGGCGCCAAGACTTAAGCGCAAAAACAATAGCGGCCAACTCTAGATCATGGGTTGGGTCATTTTTCTCATGCTTTCTCAATTGCCTTCCCCCATAGGCTATTACCCTTCCCTCTTGCATTAAGACTGCGCCTAGTCCTGTCCCACAAGCATCGGTATAAACAACAAATGGTTTACTCCCATCTGGCAGCACTAAAACTGGAGCGGTGGTTAAAGCTCTCTTTAACCGTCGAAACACATCATCACAATCTACGTCACATGTGAAGACTAGATTCTTCTTTGTCAAGCGAGTTAATGGGGCTGATATCTTCGCGAAGTCCTTGATAAACGTCCTATAGTAGCCAGCCAACCCCAAGAAACTCCTCACCTCGGTAGCATTCTTCGGAACCTTCCAATCTCGGATGGACACTACCTTGCCGGATCCACAGCTATCTCTTTCTTAGAGACCACGTGCCCT
The DNA here is from genome assembly GCA_030737875.1 of Allium sativum. NCBI lineage: Eukaryota > Viridiplantae > Streptophyta > Magnoliopsida > Asparagales > Amaryllidaceae > Allium > Allium sativum. Next base: position 156,428,973 of record CM060926.1, on the reverse strand, counting down.
AAGAACCGCACTTCCTTCCTCCAAAAGTGACATTTAGAGAATTTAGCTTTAAGGCTATGCGCTCGAAGAGTCTCTAACACTTCCCTAAAATGTAGAGCATGCTCTTTTCACTCTTAGAAAAGACTAAGATGTCATCCACAAAGACCACCACGAACTTATTAAGGTACTCCCTGAACACCCTACTCATCAAATCAACAAAATATGCAGGGGCATTCGTCAAACCAAAGGGCATCACCAGCCACTCATAGAAACCATCCGAAGTCCTAAAGGCAGTCTTGTCTATGCTATCCTCAGCCACTCTCAACTGATGAAACCCCGTGGCTAAGTCCAACTGCGAAAACACTGAGGCGCCAACCAACTGATCAAAGAGATCATCAATCCTCGGCAATGGGTGTCTATTCTTCTTTGTAAGCTTGTTGAGTTCTCTATAGTCTACACAAAGTCTGAGGGACCCATCCGCCTTCGTGGAAAAAACTACTGGAGCACCCCACTCCGATATACTTCGTCTTATGAACCCCTTCTCAAGCAACTCCCCTACTTGCTTATGGAGTTCCCTCCTCTCACGAGGTGCCATGTGGCGCACTGGCAAAGATACTGGTTTAGCATTGTCTACCAGATATATTCGGAAGTCAATCTCCCGCTTCGGAGGTAAGCCCTTCACCTCCTCAAACACATCCGAGTATTCCCGGACCACTCTAACAGATCGCAAACTCTCGACCGAAGCGTCAAGCGATTCAAGATAACTTAGCATAACAGAATTCATGGGATTACAAGAGATCTCGAGAGTGTTCCCCAAGCGGGTCATGAGCCAAACAACTCTCCTTTCACAATCAAGAACGGCACCATTACTGGATAATCAGTCCATGCCCAAAATCAACCCATAGCCCGTGAAGCCCAAAACAAAGGCATCACATCTAAACTCGACGCTAAGTACAGAAATCCACAAACCCAAACATATCATGGACAAATAAGTGGAGCCCCCAATTGGGTTTGAGACAACCAAGGGATCATCTACTAGACTAGTGTCTAAGTGTAGTGACTCAACTAATGATGATGAGATAAACGAATGCGATGCGCCAGAGTCAAATAAAGTACGAACAGGATGATCAAACAGAAAAACCAGACTTTCAACGGAAATAGTTCTACCTCTTTCCTGAATCGATGGAACCGCGAGAGCCTGAACTTGCCCCCTTGCCAGGCCTGGTGCCATAAAAGCTTGCACCTATCCTCCTGAGGTAGATCCCGTCCTCTGCCCCTTCTTTGGGCAGTCTTTCACTAGATGCCCTGCTTCGCCACAGTGGAAGCAGCCAGTCTTCTTCTTCTTCCGACAATCTTTGCTTAGGTGGCCTGGTGTCCCGCAATTGAAGCACTTCTTCTTTCCCTTGCCACCGTTGCCTTTCCCACCCTTGTTTTGCTGTTGCTGTTGAGGTCTCTTCTGATCTCCTTTCTTCTCAGGTGCCTTATTAGCATTGGGACCCTTCTCTTCCTCATGCATGAGTGCCATGTCTACTAGCTTCTCAAAGGTGGCCCCCATAGGGATGTGAGTCATAGCCAATCCATGCATCGGTTCATTTAAGCCTTTAACGAACCTCAAAGCCTTCTTCTCCGGTGTATTCACCATGTCTATGCCAAACCTTGCCAACTGATTAAACTTGTTGACATATTCCTTCACTGATAGGTTTCCTTGCTTTAGTGTCAAGAACCTTTCCATATACAGATTCTCTTCCGCCCTTGAGAGAAACTTTGCCACAAACCTTTGTCTGAAATCCGCCCAAGAGTCAACTAGGCGTTCTCCATTAGTGACCTCCCACCAGAACGAGGCCTCTCCCTTCATTAACCAAGCAGCTAACTTGACTTTCTTTCCTTCTTCCATCTCAAAGATGTCTATCAATTCTTCCACCTCCTTAAGCCAATCCCTAGCTTCCACAAAAGTTTCTGATCCTTGAAAAGGTTTCCCTCCCATAGCCTTAAATTCCTTGCAAGTCTTAGCAAAAGTATCCACGCGAGGAGGAGGAGGAGGAAGATCGGGTGCAACTGGTGGTGGAGGAACATCTGCTGGACCCGCAGTGGCGGCCCTAGCTTCCATCAACCTCCTATACCATACTGGTATCGCTACACCCTCCGGAAAGTTAAGATCTTCTGCCATGCTGAAACGAAGAAGGAAAGATTCAAAACGGAGAATTCGAAAGATAAAGATATGGCTATTGGGGATTATGCTTTTCTTTCAAAAACTTTTCTCTTAAAAGACATGTTTTTGAAAATACTTCTTCCAAAAATGTTTTAGAAAAATAGTTTTTCTAAAAAAATTATCTGTTCTGGTAACCTTTAGCTCTGATACCACGTGTAACACCCCACACCCGCTAAGGTCACTCACAAAGGGAATGCCTTAACTTCGGTGGAGTATTTTAAGTGAATATAGAACAGAAAAATTACAACAAGACAGATATAAATAATACTTGTTAACTAAAACATCATTTCATTGCAGTAGAAGGTAAACATGTTTGGTTACAATAACAAAACCATGAAACAAGAGTCAAGTACTAAATATCCATCCTGATAAAAACATAAGTACATAATCCCACTACATAACTAATAGCCATAATAGAAAAGATAAGCTGAGCTTTACATCTCGGTCCAAGCTCCAAAAGATAGATAAAGCAATCTGATCAAAGCCCACTAGTGCTAGACCCACTCTGAGAATCTGAGGGTTGGGAAAAAGATAAAAACAACGGGGTCAGACATAAGTCTGAGTGAGCCCTATAACTTTAACAATACAATCATTAAAGTAATTAGGGTATGATATAAACTTGGCATGGTGATGACTGGGGATAAATGACTACACTAAGCAGCCAACTAGACATAGGAAGAACTAAGATATCGATAAAGACGCATCTACCCACCCAAGGGTAATTACTACACTGCACCACACCAGTCATTCCTACTTAAAGGTTGATCCCACCCAAGGACATAGAAATTTAACTCGTAGTTTCGTGTACCCCTAGCTGACCACATAGGTGTCGTCTGCCCCTATCTCCACTAGGTGTACCCACTACTCCCCAAGCGATCGGCTCCCTAACCTAGATACCCGTGCTGGCCCCACAGTGGGGTGTATCACTCCCCAAAGTGGCAACCTGATACAACTTGAGAGCGCACGGCTTATACCTACACGAGGCAACAACGTCTTACCTACCAGCCTGGGTCCACACACGCATATGAGACCCGTTGGACTTGCGTTGCCACCGCTAACCCGTTTTTGGCCTCTTATAGTCAAGCCCAGTACGCGTGTCCCGTCCTCGACATGGGTCGAGCCCACAAAGATACGTTTTGAGTTACTGGTTGAAATGGGCCCCCACAAGCTACCCACCTAAGCTTGTCCCTTTTCTAGTGCATCCCACTTAACCCTTTAACCATGTTTAATTACATGTTTCCACTTGGTTAAGTATTCTAATCGTATTTTCTATTGCCACCCAAGGCAACCCACTAGATTTCCACATGCCACCCAAGACACTTGATTTCCACATGCCACCCAAGGCACCCACTTAACCCCTCATGCCCCACTACATGCTTATCTGGTTAAGTGTTTCTTAATTGATTAAGACCGTAACCTTTGCAAATACCTCTCACATTAGACTATCTTTTATGGCAGCTGGATTTGCCGGTCGGGTCCGGGCAGCCTTACGCCATAACCGAGTCTAACCTCGTGTATTTACACTTGTCACGTATTTAGTTTATGCCTAAGACCTCTCACATTGGGCCAATCATTTGTAGCCGCTGGATTTGCCGGTCGGGTCCGGGCAGTCTTATGCTACAAAAGGGTCCAACCTCGTGTCTTAGTCGATTAATTACACCTAATTAATCACCCCCATATTTTGAATTAATTTTTCCTAATTAATTCCAATTTAATGATGTACATAATTGACTCAATTATGTCCATCCACTTATGGTATGCAACATAATACCAATTTCCCCACAATTTTGTTAACATGAATATTAACCCCTTCGTCCCCCACGTAATACGCTAACATGACATACTTAAAAGGGAAGATTCATCACAAATGCAATGGGTTCTACTTAGCATAACATTAGCATCATCATGGGTTTTAAAGGTGTCAACTTGCCTATATGACCATAGCATCAAGCCCAACTAGCATAAATAACCAACCCAAACTTGCATGAATCACATATGTCATAAAGAGGGTAACTTGCATAGATGTTCATGTCATAGACCTATCATAAAGGGATAAACTTGCATACATGTCATAGGTCTAAAAAGGGATGAACTTGCATATGTTACTCATATCATGAAAAGGGGGTAAACATGCATATGTATGCATGACATACAAAGGGGTAAACTTGCACATGTATGCATATCATACAAAGGTGTAAACTTGCACATGTTACTTGCATACAATCAAACACCAAACTTGCATAACATGTCATATATGAACTTGCATATAATCAAACACCAAACTTGCATAACATGTCATATATGAACTTGCATATAATCAAACACCAAACTTGCATAACATGTCATATATGAACTTGCAAATAATCAAACACCAAACTTGCATAACATGTCATATATGAACTTGCATATAATCAAACACCAAACTTGCATAACATGGTGTCATAATGGATCAATGTTTATCATAGTGATTTGCATAACTAGCATCATGAACATATAGCATAAAACTTGCATAACTAGCATCATGAACATATGGCATAAAACTTGCATAACTAGCATCATGAACACATAGCATATGATAACATAACTTGCATTGATCCACATTCATAACCATAGCCTCATTATATCCTATCATAATTAGTTTAGCAATTGCTTTCTAAAGGCATAGAAACTCACAACTTGTTGATTAGCACTTCTATGAAGAAGATTAAGTTGCTAGAGTTGATTAGAAGTTGATTTGAGAAGCTATCTTCCTCTTTAATTTGTTGGTGGCTCCTTCTAGTTGCATTTTGATGGCATAACGACGTTGTGTCCAATTTTAGTATGAATTAGGTTAGTCTTAGGGTATATTTATAGATTAGTTAAGTGTTTTAGGCCATTAGATTAACCCTAAATTAGATTAGAGCCGTCAGATTTCATCGCTAGCCATCAAAACACAGCCCAAATCCCAAATCAGTGCAGCCAGGTCACCTGGGCTCGACCAGGGAGGTCGACCCCCAGGTCGACACTAGGGTCGACACCCATGTCGACTTGGTGGGTAGGAAGACCCCCAGGTCGACTCCCAGGTCGACCTGGTCTGGGCGGGAATTTTTCCGCCTAGCCCATATTCTGCATTTTTGAAATCTGTTTTGTTTTCTGATTTTTCGTGAAACTTCTAAAGGCCATATCTCAGTCATACGGACTCCGATTCACGAAATTTCGGACTCTATTTCGCGTATTTTTCCAAGATGAACGCAACAGCGAAACCCGTTTCCCTTAATTCTCACGTCTGAGATTAATTATTCATTAATTTATGAACATCACTGTTGTTAGAAATACGGGGTGTTACATCAACCATTTTACTATTTGAGACCTGGAGCTCAAACAGGGAACTTGCGACTAGTGGGTGGCGTAACTCTGGTGATGTGCGGAAAGTAGTGGTGTGGCGGTGATGGCAAAGCTGGGGTTTGCATAGGAAGAAACAATAATAGAAATGCTGCTGAACTTGTGAATTGCAAAACCATTTCTAAATCTGCTTTTAGCCTGTTCGCATCATCTTTTGAACTGTAGTTCAAAGGGAAGTGGTTTTTGCATGGCGAAGGAGGAATTTAGGGGAGAACACAGTGTGGTCAGAAATTGTTTTCATGGCTTGATGAAGAAGCGAATGGTGCTAAAGTGCATGGCAGTATTGGGTTTGGAGGAGCAGTATTATATCGTTAGAAGGAGAAGTGGGTTCGTATTATACATGTATAGGAGAATAAGGGAAAAACTGACGTGAACAAGATGGGTACTGGAAGCAATACTATAACGCGAGAGAGTGGGAACGTGAAATAGTCTGGTAGAAGAAGGAGGAGACGTTAAGGGAAAGGAGAGATGACGTGGATCAAGCTTTAATTTGGAAAATTGTTTAAGGTAAAATAGTAAATAAAATTTTAGTTACTTTGTAATTTAGTTAACCAAAGGTTTATTAACATAATCAGGAGGAAGTTAGAAAGAGCAACGAGGAGATCGGGTTTTCCGTATCAGTGATGGAGGAAACACTTTAATGAAGATGACATGGACTATAATAATAAGGGTAATTAGTTGAAACATTTAATTAGTTTAAAATTTAGTTAAATAATCAATAATTTATATAAACTTGAATCTGGTATATCTTTTTCATATGATATCAGAATGATGTGAAACTGGATCCGATGGGATCGCGCTGAAGAAAACTGCACTACTGGGCAAATTCGGAATGGATGAGAAGCTATCATATTTTCATTTAATTTTAAACGTTAGTTTAAAATTAAATGAAGCAATGCATGAATTGATCATCAAAAATAATTGGCGAGTTAATTCTCACACTTTTCAGTAATTCTATGATGTGTTAAATTCATATAAAAATATAATTCATCGTTAATCATAGAAATTAGATGATTGAATGCCTTGGTTGCTTGTTGTTTGTTAAAATGGTTGTTTACATCTATAATATGTTGTATTGGATGATTTTGATTTAAATATTGTTCATATATTATTAAATATTATTATATGATCGGTGATGCAGGGAAGAACAGGTTGGAGGGATCCTACCGGATCCCTCAAATATTTTGTATGTTGTTTGTTCTTCCCATATTATTCAGATATGAACCATTTACCCCAAACAACGTTATATTCTGTTTGAATGTTGATGGCTGATCATATATTGAACGTTGAATTGGAATTCAACGTTGATATGATGTGTTAATCAATAGACAGTATTGATTAGGTGGTCGGCAGTAAAATATATAAAAACACTGTTTTGAGATGTTAATTCGCCGTTAGGCGAATCGACATATTTGATATTATAAAATTATTGTCATAATGATTTAATCGAAGTTTGAAATTATACTTTTAATTAAATAAAAGTTTATAATAAGAAAATGTTCATAAGTAATGAAGAGAAAAAATACTATTTGTATGGAAATTTCAATGTTTAAATCAATTTCATTAGCATAAGGACCAAACTTAACCTATGGGTTAATAATTGAAGCTAATGATTTTTAATGAATTAATAAGCGATGTTTTTCACTAGATTTATATTGAAGAAGAATTTATTTAAATCAATTAAAGAAATAACTGATGTCTAAGTTGACATAGCCAACTGTGTAATTGGAGTTGATAATCAGATTGATCGTTCTTCGATTAATTTAATGGAGATGGTTTAACGAATTATCATTTTAATAATATTCCTTAAATGTTAATTATATTTTTATTAAATGATATTTAAAGTTGCTTATCGATTAATAAACCACTTATGGAGTATTTATCATTAATAAATTCGGTAAGTGATTAGCTGATCTATCTTTAATGAGGTAAACTACTTCACCTCAGTAAAATTGAAATTAATTATTGTAATTGATAATAATTAAAATAATTCACTTAAATGAAAGTAAATTAAGAAAAGATCGAGTTTTAAAATGAATCGTGTTAAGAGCAATGTCATAACAAAATTATAAAACAAGTTGTGAAAATGAATGTCATTTTTGGTAATCGTTACTTAATAGAATAAGCAGGAGAATTGGAAAGGGATTTTCTTAAGGCATTGGATAATAAAATCCAAGTTATAATTGAAGTTTACAAAGAGTCGAGTAATGCAAAGATTTCAATAAGATCTGTTTTACTTAATTCTTTAATTTAGTAAAATAAAGTGAATCATGATTTAAGAAGGGAATGATTTATCGATTCTATAAGAAGGTTTTAAAATAGAATCCAAGTTCGTAAACAGGGTTTATAAAAGGAATTTAAACTAAGGCGTTAAATTTAAATAAGTTTTTATTTAAGGAATTGGGTTGAGATTATAAATTAAACGAAGGTTTGCAAAGGCAAAAGGAGTTGCATTCAGTAAGTATACTTGAATAAAAAGTAAAAGATATTTATTTTTAGGATAAATATGCCAAATGGAAGAAATGGTTATTGAAACCATAGCATATTCAGTCTTATTATCTTATTCCTAGGATGTTGTCCTAGATTAAGTTTATTCAAGTCATAATCCTTTTTCTTGTTTACATGCTAAATAATCACTGCATTTACCAGACTCATGTTTGACCCATTTTCTTTCGTCTTCTTTTCTTCTGTTCCTCCCCCTCCCCCAGGTCTGCAGGGAGGGAATACTTCAGCTTAGATCAGATCATTTCCAGCTTGAAGAGAGTAGATGTATTGCTTGGAATCTTTTTCCTTGGGCTATGGCTTTGGATACTCTCTTATTGGGGATTTATGTTGCCTTACTGTTGTTTTAATGCTTCTTTATGTTTTAATTCAAGACAGAGATTTTGTTGTAATAATTTGGAAGTTTTTTTGAAATAGTTGTTGTAATGTTTTATCTGAACCACGTACTTATGAAATAAATTTAGATTTCCGCTATTTATATGTCTGTCTTGTAAATTATCTGTATCTTTTACCTATAATGCTCCACCGAAGTTAAGGCATTCCCTTTGTGAGTGATCTTAACGGAGGTGGGGTGTTTCACTTGGTATCAGAGCTAATGGTTGCCAGATCAGATAAAAAATTTGGAAACTAATTTTCAAAAAGAAGTTTAAAGAAGCGTTTTCAAGAAAAAGTGTTGTTTTACAAGGCATAATTTCCCCCCAAATCCATATGCACTATTTTCCAATCCTTTGTTTTGAATCTTTTCTTTTTTCGTTTCAGCATGTCTGGGGATCTTAACCTTTCAGAGGGTGTACGGTACCTGGCTGGTTCAGAAGGTACCTAGAGGCTAGGGCTAATGATGCAGGCCCAGTAGACGTTACTCCTCCCCCAGTTACATCTGTTCCTCCTCCTCCTCGTGCAAATGCTTTCTCCAAGATATGTAGGGATTTTCGAGCCATGGGTGGAAAGAACTTTAATGGAACCGAGTCATTTGTAGAAGCGAGAAACTGGCTCAAGGAAACCGAGGATATGTTTGTTATCTTCGAAGTGGACAATAGGTAGAAGATATAGTTGGCCGTGTGGTTGCTTAAAGACAAAGCCTCTTGTTGGTGGGAAGTCACTAATGCTGAGAGACCAGTTGAAACTTAGGAGGATTTAAGGATGAGGTTTGAAATGAAATTCCTCTCACAAGCAGAACGTAGCCTACAGATGGAAAAATTCTTAGCTCTCAAACAGGGAAGTATGCCGGTCAAGGAATACGTCAACCAATTCATCCATTCGGACTGGACTTAGTGAACACTCCTCATAGGAAGGCTCTCCGTTTTGTTAAAGGGATGAATGAGCCGCTACACAGCCTAGCTATGTCCTATATACCTATGGGTGCAACTTATGAGAGATTGGTGGACATGACACTTCTATAAGAGGAAGACAAGGATGGAAAGAAAGAGGCAAAGGTCGAAGTACCTCAAAATAAGAAATGGGAGGGATCCCAGAATAAGAAGACAGACTCAAAGAAGGGCGGAAAAAACAATAAACCCCACGAAAAGAGGAAGTGTAATTTTTGCGGCATTCCTGGACATCTGATTAAGGACTGCAGAAAGAAAACGAGGAAGATGGTGGTTGTTTTCACTACGGCGAGACAGGACACATTGTAACACCCCACATCCGTTAGTGTCACTCACAAAGGGAATGCACTAAGTTCTGTGGAGCATTTAGGGTAAAAGATGCAGATAAATTACAAGACAGACAAAATTAAAACAGCAGAAAATAAAGCTTTACTTTATTGATAAAATAGTTTGTACAACAATTGTTTTCCAATATCAGAGTATCATCTGTCTTACAAAATAAAGAAGCATAAAATAACATTTTTATTCCCCCAATATAGTATGAGCCAGCCATAGCAATGGAAACGAGAATCCAAGCAAAACTCCAACTAATCTTCGAGCTTGGAAAGAGCAGCGGTCCAATCTAACCTTAGCTGTACTATTCCCTCCTCAACTACCTTGGGGGGGGGGGGACGGAAGAAAAGAAGACGAAGGAAAAGTAGAGTCAGACATAAAGCCTAAGTAAGTCTAGTGACTATTCAGTCTATGGATAAGAAAAAGAGCATGATAGTATAAACTGGAAATGGGAAAGCACCGTAAACTAAGTTAAGTTGTCTAGGACCGAATATACTATCGTACCCCATACTAAACTCTGCACCCCCTAGTACTAGTTCCAACAGGCACTCCATAATCAGGGTGAAGTGATCCCTTTTTAAAGATCGGCTCCTACTCGCATAGTCACATGTGTTTCTATGTCTCTGCACCACCTAACTAGTGTCCCCACTAGTAATGATAACGTGATCCCAATCCCTATAGTTTTGGTTGCCTTCAGGCATACATTTATTATTTATTACCTAGATCTAATCTAGGTTTTCTACCAAGTGCTTCCTAGATTCAACTAGGGTTTACGCTATCTACTGGACGCTTCTCGGATTCAAGGTTTATGCCACCTAGGTTCAACTAGGGATTATGCTACCTGTCGAACAATGCCCTCTAGTCTTGGACACACTACCTAGAGTGGTATATGTTCCTAGACCTTCCCCACGTATGTATCGCGAATCGTTATCGCTTGTCTAGATGCACATGTCCTGTAATGTGCGGCCCGAGTCCCGTGGCAGGGCTGCTTTAGAAACACGGAACTCGGTCGGGAGCTTTTCAGATATCTGCCGATGCAGATGCTAAGGTCCGTTTTTCTACCAGTGGTTATGGTCCCACGTGACCCCTCCCTCAACTAATGAAAGGCAATCCAAGAAAATTAAGCGCGAGAACTGTACTTTTTCCACCCTATGCCCTACTTTCCTATTGGCCAGCCTCACCCATAACTAGATAGCAAGTATATGGTCTATTGGGAGTTCTCTGCCTTTCCGCATACGTACAATGATTGACTAAAGATGGTAGGTAGACGACGAGTTGCTATCACAGGGCTACTGGTCTCGCCGAATCACGCTGGTCCATCCTAGTCTTTATGTTGCCTTGTATTGCAACTAAGGCATACCCTTGGTTCTTCTACCGCAGACCTTAACCTCTGTGAGCCCAGGAGGATCATCTGCCACCTCACAGAGTGATACCAAGAGTACCCTCACGTCCCCTCGAAGCCTCGGGCTTTGTAACCCAATTCGTTGGAGCCTTCTCTAAGATTAGATGCTCGCTCCTCCTCGTGTTATACTAAGGATTACTAAGTTTTTCTAACTAAGGTTTACCACTTAGTTTATTAAATCATCGTTTTTCTTAACTAAGGTTTACAACTTAGTCCCTTTTTAACTAAGATTTACTACTTAGTTTTCTTTCTCGTCAAGTTGGATTGGTTAAGTGTCATTAGTCGATACAAGTTAACTTAACCTATTCATTTGTCATGTTAAACTGGTTAAGTTTTATCAGTAATTCATGTTGACTTAACCCTACCACAAACCAGGCTATATTGGTTAAGTATTTCTTATTACTTAACCCTACACATTCATCTTGTATTGGTTAAACGTTCCCTTTAACCTATCCTTTCCCATCTGTTTTAACTGTCATGTTATAGTGGTTAAGTGTTCCCTTAGCTAACTTAACCCGAACATCTGTTTAATTAACATGTTCTAATGGTTAAGTATTGTCCCTTCATGTTTTTAACTTAGCCGTGTTCATTTATCCTGCTATGATGGCTAAGTGTTCTAAGTTTACTTAACCCCACCCCCTAGTCTAGTTAACATGTTAAATTGGCTAAGTTTATTAAATTTACTTAACCCCACCTTCTAGTCTGGTTAACATGTTAAATTGGCTAAGTGTATTAAATTTACTTAACCCCACCTTCTAGTCTGGTTAACATGTTAAATTGGTTAACATGTTAAATTGGCTAAGTGTATTAAATTTACTTAACCCCACCTTCTAGTCTGGTTAACATGTTAAATTGGCTAAGTGTTCCTATGGACTTAACCCTTCCCATTCTAGCTTAACTGTGTTAAGTTGGTTAAGTGTTTGTATAAGCCTAACCTCCAATCAGTATGTATAGTTAGCATGTTGAATTTGATTAAGCATTAATTCAATTGACTTAATCTTATCAATCCTGACTCAGCCTTTATTTATTAATTAAAGCACCAACCACTCACATTAGGCAGGTATTGTTGTGGTAACTGGACAGCCGGTCGGTTCCGGGTAGGTTTACACCGCAACTCATGTCTAACCTCGGGTCTTTATTGGGCTCAATGCTTAACCACCCACATTGGATAGGTATTGTTGTGATTACTGGACAGCTGGTCAGTTCCGGGTAGGTTTACATCACAACTCAATCCAACCTCGGGTTATGCATATCGTATTTTCTAAGCTTACATATTTTGTCTCTTTCCATTTTATATGTAAATATTAGCGGCCCATTATTCTTATTGGGTATAATAATTTATACCACTTAAATGTTCTCAAGTCGTTGGCATGTGTCAAACATGCCAACACATATGTTTTATTTTTAACCCAACGTCACTACCCCCGTCTTATACGTTTGCTATATGATAACATATGTTTGGACTTAACATTTAAGCCCAACTTAGCCACATGAAAAGGGGAGGCTTAGAACATGATGTATATATTCTAAGTAACATAAAAGGGGTGTATGAACGCATGAACTTGCAATATAGCGATTTAGTCACAAATTATAGGCTAGTGTACTTGCATTGTAATATCATATAATTTGGACATAAAGCATAAACTTAAACATGGATCCTAGGTTTCAACCCAATCATGTAAACTCACATTTTAAAATAAAGATCCAACTTAATTAGACATCACTATTATTAACATATGATCTTGACTACAACATAAGCCTATATTTTTATTTAGGCATAATATCAAACATAAGCTAGTCATGTTCGTAAAGTCACTATATGTTCACAAAGGTGCTTACTTTTGTTACTCATACAAAAGTATGGTTCAACTAGAATTATGAGGCCTATTCCAACATAAACTTATATGAATCAAAATACCCAAATGGATCCAACTACACTAGAGATGGTCATAGGAATATACATACAAGGGTCTAAATCATGTAGTCATAATAGTGGATCATACTTGCATAAGTCTCAACTATGTTGTAACAAAATATGTATACAACTTTTATTAACCAAAATCATGTAAGAGTCAATTTCCAACATGAATCACATACTTGTAAGGTGTGTTACTTTTCATTGCAAACGCACAATTAATCATGGTAATTATACTACAACATCCCAAAATCGTTTATAATAAAATCATAGCTACATACAATTATAAACTAGCATCATTACAATTAAAGTACGATTCCACTTTCATTCTACACAAATCAAGTCCCAATTGTTATTCATATTGGAATAGCACTCTACTTACAACGTATGACGAATTTTGTATTCAGGATTCTGAATTTGGTGATGCTATCCTTTGTTGTAGACGTTGTTTTGATTTATTTGTTGTAGCTTTAAGCTTTTGAATCAACTCCTAATCGTCTCTCAACCTGACGGCTACTCCTAGTCTCTTTTCAGCAACATGACGGCTCTATTCTTATTTTATTTGTGTGAATTAGGTTTAGTCTTAGGTCCTTTTTATAGGGTTGTAAATTGATTTGAGCCATCGATGAAGCCAAGATTAATTCTAGCCGTTCGTTCTAAAGAGAAACCAAACAAGAGTTGCCACGTAAGCCCTAGTGACATTCCAAAGCCCAGAAATTCGACCAACACTGACCAGGCCAGCCAGAAGGGGGCTGGGTTCGATTTTGAAATTTGAACTTTGTTTTCTGAACTGTTTGAATTATAATTCGAATTCTGAAACTTCCGAGGGTCATATCTCCTTCATACGGAGTCCGTTTTATGCAAACTCGGACTCTATCTCAAGCAGAATTCCGAGACGAACGCAACGGTGTAACCCGTTTCCCTTAATTCTTTGATTTGAAATTAATTATACTTTAATTCGTTAATTTACTGTTAATGGAAAATCCGGGGTGTTACATTCTCCCCCACTTAAAAGGATTTCGTCCCCGAAATCTTCAAGTTAGGAAGGATGTGTCCTACCATCCAATCACCCATCTACTCAACCATTCAATCACAGGCATTCATCGTCCTTAAAAGATTTCTAATTCTTTCATGTTCATATGCATAGTGTGTGCATATGTCCTTATCTAATGCAAAATCAGGCGGTCTACTGATTCAGTTGACATCCTTAATGCGAATTATGTATGTGCCATGCATCCAATCATGTATGCAAGCATCCTTAGTTATGTAAATACTACATGTGTGCACAACCATTCATCCATATGCAACATCCATATGATAACATATCAAGTTAAACCTGTTGAGCAAATACATATATGTAAATGCAATACTAAGGCTTCTGTGCTGATCTAGTGCCTAATACGTATGTATATGCATTCATGAGCAACCATTAGCAACCACTCTCAATCATCAACCATAACATGTTTCAAATACATGTTTACATCCAAAAGAGTTTCTACTTAAGGATCGAAGATACGACCTAGAAGATATACTTTGGAAAGAGAGAAACAATTATGCGTAAAGCTCCTACAAAAAAAGAAATCAAGGATGTACCCTTAAGAAAAAGGGTATGATGCTAGTATCTAGTCTTCTTGAGCTTTACTCCACTGTACCTTAACTAATTTAACTTCACGATTTCGAAGTTTCTTGACCTCCATTTCCAAAATAAACAGATGTCAGACATGATACCATATGTATGTACTAGGATGATTAGAGGTCTCCCTCTTAGCTTATCCATCATGCCATAACTATAAGGGTCAAAAGGTCACTACGTGCTTTTTAGAGCGTCTGCCACTACTATTCATCTCTCACGCAAACCATCCTAGCCGAACTCGACATTCCTCAAGTATAAGCCCCAAAGGCCTAAACCAATATCAGAGAAGCACCCAAGGAATACCTCCTCCGAATTTAGATGATCTACGTGGGATGATATAAACAAATTCGATAGCTATTCTCAAATCCCTACTAACCAAAAATAAACTGGTCGGACCACAAATTGGATTTGAGACTCTCGTGGGATCTTCCTACTATACAAGTACTATGGTGCAGAGACTCAACCATGGAAGCAGACATGAACAAATGCGAGACGCTAAAACCAAAAGAAAGAGTACGAACGGAAAAACTAGACTCCTCCAACACAACTTTACTACCTTTCTCTTAGGTACGCTCAGTGGTGAAAGCATGTACTTGTCCTTTTGAAAACCTTGTCCTTTGTCCTTAATTATATGCCCTATTATATCCTAGTAAAGGTACTTCCTCTTGTCTTAGGTTTTATAATTCCTTCCTCCTTCGTGAGCCAAGTCCACATCCATGAATTCCTTATCCTTGGTTGTGCTCCTTTGCTAAACTCCTCATCTTCTTACTCATGTAATCATGTTGACAAATCTTTCGAAAACTGCCTCCATCGTACAGAAAACCCTACAAGGCTTGAAAGAAAACTGGCCGCAAGCGAAACTACTACGGCTATAGATGGAAGTCGGGCACTACTTCGCCCTTAGATAAGGTTACCTCCCAGAGAGCCAGGAGCCTCAGAGACTCGAGAAAGAAGGAAACAAGGACTTAAACAGAGGATAAAAGTAGTGCATATGGCTTTGGGGAATATGCCTTTAATAACAAATCTTTTCTTTTGAAAATGCTTCTTTTAAAACCGTTTGAAAATAATTTTTCAAATCTTTTATCTGTTCTGGTAACCTTCAGCTCTGATACCAATTGTAACACCCCACATCCGTTAGTGTCACTCACAAAGGGAATGCACTAAGTTCTGTGGAGCATTTAGGGTAAAAGATGCAGATAAATTACAAGACAGACAAAATTAAAACAGCAGAAAATAAAGCTTTACTTTATTGATAAAATAGTTTGTACAACAATTGTTTTCCAATATCAGAGTATCATCCATCT
This sequence comes from Allium sativum, assembly GCA_030737875.1. Taxonomy (NCBI): domain Eukaryota; kingdom Viridiplantae; phylum Streptophyta; class Magnoliopsida; order Asparagales; family Amaryllidaceae; genus Allium; species Allium sativum. Next base: position 156,412,990 of record CM060926.1, on the reverse strand, counting down.
TACAAAATAAAGAAGTATAAAATAACATTTTTATTCCCCAATATAGCATGAGCCAGCCATAGCAATGGAAACGAGAATCCAAGCAAAACTCCAACTAATCTTCGAGCTTGGAAAGAGCAGTGGTCCAATCTAACTTGAGCTGTACTATTCCCTCCTCAACTACCTGGGGGGGGACGGAAGAAAAGAAGACGAAGGAAAAGTAGAGTCAGACATAAAGCCTGAGTAAGTCTAGTGACTATTCAGTCTATTGATAAGAAAAAGAGCATGATAGTATAAACTGGAAATGGGAAAGCACCGTAAACTAAGTTAAGTTGTTTAGGACCGAATATACTATCGTACCCCATACTAAACTCTGCACCCCCTAGTACTAGTTCCATCAGGCACCCCATAATCAGGGTGAAGTGATCCCTTTTTAAAGATCGGCTCCTACTCGCATAGTCACATGTGTTTCTATGTCTCTGCACCACCTAACTAGTGTCCCCACTAGTAATGATAACATGATCCCAATCCCTATAGTTTTGGTTGCCTTCAGGCATACATTTATTATTTATTACCTAGATCTAATCTAGGTTTTCTACCAAGTGCTTCCTAGATTCAACTAGGGTTTACGCTATCTACTGGACGCTTCTCGGATTCAGGGTTTATGCCACCTAGGTTCAACTAGGGATTATGCTACCTGTCGAACAATGCCCTCTAGTCTTGGACACACTACCTAGAGTGGTATATGTTCCTAGACCTTCCCCACGTATGTATCGCGAATTGTTATCGCTTGTCTAGATGCACATGTCCTGTAATGTGCGGCCCGAGTCCCGTAGCAGGGCTGCTTTAGAAACACGGAACTCGGTCGGGAGCTTTTCAGATATCTGCCGATGCAGATGCTAAGGTCTGTTTTTCTACCAGTGGTTATGGTCCCACGTGACCCCTCCCTCAACTAATGAAAGGCAATCCAAGAAAATTAAGCCGAGAACTGTACTTTTGCCACCCTATGCCCTACTTTCCTATTGGCCAGCCTCACCCATAACTTGATAGCAAGTATATGGTCTATTGGGAGTTCTTTACCTTTCCGCATACGTACAACGATTGACTAAAGATGGTAGGTAGACGACGAGTTGCTATCACAGGGCTACTGGTCTCGCCGAATCACGCTGGTCCATCATAGTCTTTAGGTTGCCTTGTATTGCAACCAAGGCATACCCTTGGTTCTTCTACCGCAGACCTTAACCTCTGTGAGCCCAGGAGGATCATCTACCACCTCACAAAGGGATACCAAGAGTACCCTCACGTCCCCTCGAAGCCTCGGTCTTTGTAACCCAATTCGTTGGAGCCTTCTCTAAGATTAGATGCTCGCTCCTCCTCGTGTTATACTAAGGATTACTACTTAGTTTTTCTAACTAAGGTTTACCACTTAGTTTATTAAATCTACATTTTTCTTAACTAAGGTTTACAACTTAGTCCCTTTTTAACTAAGATTTACTACTTAGTTTTCTTTCTTGTCAAGTTGGATTGGTTAAGTGTCATTAGTCGATACAAGTTAACTTAACCTATTCATTTGTCATGTTAAACTGGTTAAGTGTTATCAGTAATTCATGTTGACTTAACCCTACCACAAACCAGGCTATATAGGTTAAGTATTTCTTATTACTTAACCCTACACATTCATCTTGTATTGGTTAAACGTTCCCTTTAACCTATCCTTGCCCATCTGTTTTAACTGTCATGTTATAGTGGTTAAGTGTTCCCTTAGCTAACTTAACCCTAACATCTGTTTAATTAACATGTTCTAATGGTTAAGTATTGTCCCTTCACGTTTTTAACTTAGCCCTGTTCATTTATCCTGCTATGATGGCTAAGTGTTCTAAGTTTACTTAACCCCACCCTTTAGTCTAGTTAACATGTTAAATTGGCCAAGTGTATTAAATTTACTTAACCCCACCTTTAGTCTGGTTAACATGTTAAATTGGCTAAGTGTATTAAATTTACTTAACCCCACCTTCTAGTCTGGTTAACATGTTAAATTGGCTATGTGTATTAAATTTACTTAACCCCACCTTCTAGTCTGGTTAACATGTTAAATTGGCTAAGTGTTCCTATGGACTTAACCTTTCCCATTCTAGCTTAACTGTGTTAAGTTGGTTAAGTGTTTGTATAAGCCTAACCTCCAATCAGTATGTATAGTTAGCATGTTGAATTTGATTAAGCATTAATTCAATTGACTTAATCTTATCAATCCTGACTCAGCCTTTATTTATTAATTAAAGCACCAACCACTCACATTAGGCAGGTATTGTTGTGGTAACTGGACAGCCGGTCGATTCCGGGCAGGTTTACACCACAACTCATGTCTAACCTCGGGTCTTTATTGGGCTCAATTCTTAACCACCCACATTGGATAGGTATTGTTGTGATTACTGGATAGCCGGTCGGTTCCGGGCAGGTTTACATCACAACTCAATCCAACCTCGGGTTAAGCATATCGTATTTTCTAAGTTTACATATTTTGTCTCTTTCCATTTTATATGTAAATATTAGCGGACCATTATTCTTATTGGGTATAATAATTTATACCACTTAAGTGTTCTCAAGTCGTTGGCATGTGTCAAACATGCCAACACATATGTTTTATTTTTAACCCAACATCACTACCCCCGTCTTATACGTTTGCTATATGATAACATATGTTTGGACTTAACATTTAAGCCCAACTTAGCCACATGAAAAAGGGGAGGCTTAGAACATGATGTATATATTCTAAGTAACATAAAAGGGGTGTGTGAACACATGAACTTGCAATATAGCGATTTAATCACAAGAGGCTAGTGTACTTGCATTGTAATATCATATACTTTGGACATAAAGCATAAACTTAAACATGGATCCTAGGTTTCAACCCAATCATGTAAACTCGCATTTTAAAATAAAGATCCAACTTAATTAGACATCACTATTATTAACATATGATCTTGACTACAACATAAGCCTATATTTTTATTTAGGCATAATATCAAACATAAGCTAGTCATGTTCGTAAAGTCACTATATGCTCACAAAGGTGCTTACTTTTGTTACTCATACAAAAGTATGGTTCAACTAGAATTATGAGGCCTATTCCAACATATACTTATATGAATCAAAATGCCCAAATGGATCCAACTACACTAGAGATGGTCATAGGAATATACATACAAGGGTCTAAATCATGTAGTCATAATAGTGGATCATACTTGCATAAGTTTCAACTATGTTGTAACAAAATATGTATACAACTTTTATTAACCAAAATCATGTAAGAGTCGATTTCCAACATGAATCACATACTTGTAAGGTGTGTTACTTTTCATTGCAAACGCACAATTAATCATGGTAATTATACTACAACATCCCAAATCCATTTATAATAAAATCATAGCTACATACAATTATAAACTAGCATCATTACAATTAAAGTACGATTCCACTTTCATTCTACACAAATCAAGTCCCAATTGTTATTCATATCGGAATAGCACTCTACTTACAACGTATGACGAATCTTGTATTCAGGATTCTGAATTTGGTGATGCTATCCTTTGTTGTAGACGTTATTTTGATTTATTTGTTGTAGCTTTAAGCTTTTGAATCAACTCCTAATCGTCTCTCAACCTGACGGCTACTCCTAGTCTCTTTCAGCAACATGACGGCTCTATTCTTATTTTATTTGTGTGAATTAGGTTGAGTCTTAGGTCCTTTTTATAGGGTTGTAAATTGATTTGAGCCGTCGATGAAGCTAAGATTAATTCTAGACGTTCGTTCTAAAGAGAAACCAATCAAGAGTTGCCACGTAAGCCCTGGTGACATTCCAAAGCCCAAAAATTCAACCAACACTGACCAGGCCAACCAGAAGGGGGCTGGGTTCGATTTTGAAATTTGAACTTTGTTTTCTGAACTGTTTGAATTATAATTCAAATTCTGCAACTTCCGAGGGTCATATCTCCTTCATACGAAGTCCGTTTTACGCAAACTCGGACTCTATCTCAAGAAGAATTCCGAGACGAACGCAACGGCATTACCCGTTTCCCTGAATTCTTTGATTTGAAATTAATTATACTTTAATTCGTTAATTTACTGTTAATGGAAAATCTGGGGTGTTACACACATGGCTAAGGACTGCCCAAGAAAGCAAGGGCAAGGGTAGAGGACTGGGTCTACTTCTGGAGGGCAGGTTCACGCTCTCATGGAACCTCCGCAAGAACGAGGTAGAAATATTTCTGTTGAGAGTTTAGTTTATCTTTTTGATCATCCTATTCGTACACTCTTTGATTTTGGCGCATCACACTCTTTTATATCCACTGCTTTAGTTGAGTCTTTGCACCTAGACACCAGTATAATAGAGGATCCCTTGATTGTTTCAAATCCAATTAGGGGCTCGACCTATTTGTCTATGATTTGTTTGGATTTGGAAATTTCTATACTAAGCGTTGGGTTTAGATGTAATGCCTATGTTTCGGGCTTCACGGGCTATGGGTTGATTCTAGGCATGAATTGGTTATCCAGTAATGGTGCCATTCTCGATTGTGAAAAGAGAGCGGTTAGACTTATGACTCGCCTCGGTAACACTCTCGAAATCTCTTGTAATCCCATACACTCTATTATGCTTAGCTACCTAAAATCTCTTGATGCGTCTGTTGAAAACTTGCAGCCTGTTAGAGTAGTCCGTGAATACTCAGATGTATTCGAAGAGGTGAAGGGCTTACCTCCGAAGCTGGAGATAGACTTCCACATATACCTTGTTGATAATGCAAAACTCGTAGCTCTACCCGTTAGATACATGGCTCCAAGGGAGAGAAAAGAGCTCAGTAAGCAAGTCAAAGAGCTGCTCGAAAAAGGGTTTATAAGACGGAGTATTTATGAATGGGGTGCTCCAGAAGTATTCGCAACCAAAGCGGATGGTTCACTTCGCCTATGCATTGATTATAGAGAGCTAAACAAGCTGACCAAGAAGAATAGGCACCCACTTCCAAGGATAGACGACTTGTTTGATCAGCTTGTAGGTGCGTCGGTTTTCTCCCAACTAGATCTGGCTACCGGGTTTCATCAGCTCAGAGTGGCTGAAGACAGCATTGATAAGACCGCGTTTAGAACCCCGGATGGTTTCTTCGAATGGCTTGTCATGCCTTTCAGCTTGACAAACGCACCCGCTTATTTCGTTGACTTGATGAGCAGGGTGTTCAGGGAGTTCCTTAATAAGTTTGTGGTGGTCTTCGTAGACGACATTTTGATTTTCTCGAAGAATGAAGAAGAGCATGCTTTGCATTTAAGGGAAGTCATGGATACTCTTCGTGCACATCAGCTGAAAGCCAAATTCTCCAAATGTCATTTCTGGAGAGAAGAAGTGTGGTTTCTTAGACATGTGGTGTCCAAGGAGGGGATAGCTGTGGACCCCGCAAAAGTAGTTGCGGTGCAAGATTGGAATGTTCCACGGAATGCAACCGAAGTCCGAAGCTTTCTCGGGCTAGCGGGCTTTTACCAAAAGTTCATTAAACACTTTGCAAAAATCTCAGCCCCACTACAAGATTGACAAAGAAGAACCTAACTTTCGCTTGGGATTTGGATTGTGATATTGATTTCCAATGTTTGAAAAGGGCTCTTACAATAGCCCCAGTTCTGGCATTGCCTGATGGGAGCAAAATGTTTACCGTATACACAGATGCATGCGGTGCAGGATTGGGCGCTGTCTTGATGCAAGAAGGCAAGGTAGTTTGTTATGGGGGAAGGATATTGAAGGTACATGAGAAGAACTACCCAACTCATGATTTGGAGCTAGTTGCCATTGTTTTCGCTCTAAAGTCATGGCATCATTACCTACTAGGAGAAAGGTTTTAATTGTTTACTGACCATAAATCATTTAAGTACCTTTTCTCACAGAAAGATCTTAACTTAAGACAACAAAGATGGATGGAATTTCTGGCCTCATATGATTTTGAGATTTCCTATACCCCCGGCAAGGGCAATGTGGTAGAAGACGCCTTGAGTAGAAAGAAGCTGACCTTAAGCCCTCTCTTTGTAGAAAGGCAAAGCTTGGATTACATAGCAAACTTTAACTTTAGACCCTCCTCTGAAATTGTACCTGGTCTGTTAGCATCGCTAGAAGTGCGGCCTACTCTTTTGGACTCAATAGGAACCGCGCAATGTGAAGACCCTCAGCTAGTTGATACGATGGATAAGCTAATTAGGGGTGAGACTTATAGCCAACTCAATAGATATTCCATCAATGACAAGGGTTGGTTGAGATGGGATGGAAGGCTATGCGTCCCACAAGCAAGGGATTTGGTGAAGACGGTTCTCAAAGAAGCACACCATTCAAAGCTGACCATACACCCAGACGGAGACAAGATGTATAAAGACATAAAATGGGTTTTCTTTTGGAATGGCATGAATAGGGATGTAGCTGAATTCGTCGCTAAGTGCTTGATATGCCAGCAAGTCAAAGTGGAGCAGAAGAAGCCTGGTGGTCTGCTCCATCCTCTAGAGGTCCCACAGTGGAAATGGGATAGCATTTCGATGGAATTTGTTGTTGGGTTTCCTAGGTCAAGAAGGGGCAATACCAGTGTTTGGGTAATAGTGGACAGGCTCACTAAAAGTGCCCACTTTATACCTGTTAAGAGTAGAAGGACTGCCTCATCCCTAGCATCCATTTATCTTAAAGAGATTGTTCGACTCCATGGGATACTCTCCAGCATAGTGAGTGATCGAGATCCTATCTTTACAAGCGAGTTTTGGAAGAGTTTGCAGGAGGCTGTAGGCACACAACTATGCTTAAGCATGGCCTATCACCCCCAAACCGATAGTCAGACGGAAAGGGTGAACAGAATATTGGAAGACCTCTTGAGACTATGCATTCTCGACTTTGGAGGAACATGGGAAGATTATCTTCCTTTGGTGGAATTCACTTACAACAATGGCTACCAAGCCACTATAGGCATGGCACTCTTCGAACCTCTATATGGAAGACCATGTCGATCACCAACTTGTTAGTGGGAGTCTACAGACAAGCTCGTGCTTGGGCCATATTAGAGAAACCTCAGAAAAGGTGGACTTGATAATAAGACGGATGAAGGCTGCACAAGATAGACTGAAGTCCTACGCAGACGAAAGAAGGACTGACCTTGAGTTTGAGGTTAGAGATAGGGTGTTTCTTAAAGTATCTCCTTTGAGGAATGACATTTGCTTTGGGTCCGTAGGAAAGCTAGCACCAAGATTTGTAGGACCATTTCCTATCATCGAAAGGATTGGGACGATGGCAGAGCTACCCGAAAGACTGGCTGGAGTTCATAATGTTTTGCATGTTTCTCAACTACGAAAGTGGTTACACAAGTCTGCGGAAGTTATGGAGCCAAGTATACTAGAGGAAGTAGAAGTGGAATGAGAAACGACTGTGAGAAGAGTTCCAACTCGTATCTTGCGTACAGAAGTCAAAAAGCTGCGCAACCGTGAAGTCAAGCTTGTTAAAGTTCAATGGAGTGACGTTGAGGAAGACGCGACTTGGGAAACTGAGAGAAAAATACACACAACCTACCCTTTTCTTTTTGAGGGTACCTTCTTGATCTCTTTTTCCATAAATTTATTTATGCTTATATCTATCTTTCAAGTATATCTCCTCGGTCCTATTCTTTATCTTTAAGTAGAAACCAATGGATGTAAACATGTATTTGAAACATGTTATGATTGATGGTTGCAAGTGGATGTTAGTGTTTGCTCGTGGATGTATATACACACACATCAGGTACTAGATCGGCTTAGTCACTTTCATATTGCATATGCATATATGTATTTGTATATGGATTGGAACTTGATGTGTTATCATATGGACGTTACATTTGTATGAATGATTGTGCACTCATGTAGAAAGTATGATTAGGAATAATTGCATGCATAATGGACTCATGGCACCAACATAATTTGCATTAAGGAGGTCAACTGAATTAGTAAACTGCCTGATTTTGTATAAGATAAGGACATATACACACACTATGCATATGATCAAGAAAGCAATAGAAGTCTTTTAAGGATAATGGACACCTGTGTTTGATGGTTGAGTAGATGGATGACTGGATGGTAGGATATACATTCTTCTTGACTTGAAGATTTCGGGGACGAAATCCTTTAAGGAAGGGAGAATGTAACACCCTAAATTTTCTGTGTCTATTAAAAGAACGAATTAAAGAACACTTAATTTTAAAGTGAGAATTAAGGGAAAACGGGTTACGCCGTTGTGTTCGTCTTGAAATTCTGCTTGGAATAGAGTCCAAGTTTTCGTAAATTGGACTTCGTATGAGGAAGTTATGGCCCTCAGAAGTTTTAGAAAATTATATAAATTGAAAACAGTTCACTTAAAAGTTCAAAATTCAAACGAAAAGCAAAGGAGCGGGCTGGCCGGGTTTCTCCCGCCTCAGGCCAGGTCGACCAGGGGGTCGACCTCCCCTACACAGGTCGACCAGGGTGTCGACCTACCCTCCTCGCGTAGATCCAAAAATGTGACGATTCTGACTAGTTGCTGAGTTCTTTCTGACCTGTTGCTGAGTCACTAGGGCTTAGGTGGCAATTCTGGTTAACTTTATCTAGTCTAGACGGTTGTGATTACTTCTAAAATGATCTAACGGATCACATAAGATTAAACTTCTATAAAAGCAACCCTAATCCTCAAACCCTAAATCACACAAATTCATTCGAAGGAGCCACCATGCTGTCCATGTTCGTTCTAGTTTAGCCACCATTCCTTCTTCAACTTGAAAGCAAGATTAAAGCTACGAATCAAAACTAACCTAAAGAATTGATAGTCTTCTTCAAGGGATTTCTTTTCAAATTCAGAAAACAGATCCCAGAAAACAAGACTTTCTTTTGTTTGTAAGTCTTGTTATTATTTAGATGTGAACGATTAAAAAGTTATGATTTGTATTAAAGTTAAAACTAGCTTTATTCCTAGTTGTAAGATAATGATGATGCTGATTCATGCCTATTCTTCTAACGAATCTATCGTATATGCTTATGAGATTATTGTGGTTATTATGTTGATGTTAAACCAATCATGTATTATGTAAAGTTTGGTAACTCATTCATGTTATGTTACATGAAATTTGTTAGGCTATTGTGGTTATTATGTTGATGTTAAAAAAATCATTTATTATGTAAAGTTTGATTGTAACACCCCACGTCTATTAATGTCACTCACAAAGGGAATGCATTAACTTCCATGGAGGTTATAAGTGAATATAGAACAGAAAAATTACAACAAGACAGATAATAATTAGTACTTGAAAAATAAAACTTCATTTTTATTGCAGCGGAAACATGTTTATTACATCACAAAACCATTAATCAGAGTCAAGTACATTATCCATCTTCATAAAACAAAATACATAATCCCATTACACAAATAGCCATTAAAGAAGATAATAAGCTGGACTTTACTTCAACGGTCCAAGCTTTCCAAAGAGGGATGAAGCAATCCAATCAAACTCCACTAGAGCTGGGTCCAACCTGAGGACCTGGAGGGGAAAAAAGGATAGAAATGGAGGGGGTCAGACATAAAGTCTGGCGAGTATGATAATTCTAACAATACTATTATCAAGTTAACTAGACTAAGGCATAAGCTGGAAGACAAGTAAATGTCTATGAACTATTAGGAAGATAAAGATAGCGTTTAAGATAACGTTAAAGATAACGGTAAAGGCATACCTAATTACTAACGAATAATTACTATACTGCACCGCACATTACTACACTGCACCGCGCCAATTACTACACTGCACCGCACCAGTCACCCTAAAGGTTGATCCCACTTGCTTCACACAGAAACAATATTAATAGCCTTACGTACCCCTAGCTGACTACATAGGTGCCGTCTGCCCCTATCTCCACTAGGTGTACCCCACTACCCACTTTCGATCGGCTCCCTACTCGTAGATACCCGTGCTGGCCCCACAGTGGGGTGTATCACTCCCCTAAAGTGGCAACCCGATACAACTGAGAATGCACGGCTTATACCTACACGATGCAACAACGTCTTACCTACCAGCCCGGGTCCACACACGCATATGAAACCCGTTGGACTTGCGTTGCCACCGCTCCCCGTTTTGGCCTCTTATAGTCAAGCCCAGTATGCGTGCCCCGTCCTCGACTTGGGTCGAGCCCACAATGATACGTTTGGGATACTGGTTGAAACGGGCCCCCACAAGCTACCCACCTAAGCTTGTCACCACTAGTATATCCCACTTAACCCTCTTAGTCATGTTTCATTTACATGTGTGTTTGGTTAAGTCTTACTAATCGTATTTCACATACCACTAAGGGCACCCACTAGATTCCTCATGCCACCCAAGGCACCTACTTAACCCCCATGTCCCACTTTTCATGTTTATCTGGTTAAGTATTTCTTAATTCATTCAGGCCATAACCTCATAAAGACCTCTCACATTAGACTGGCATTTATGGCTGCTGGATTTGCCGGGCGGGTCCGGGCAGTCTTACACCATAAAAGAGTCTAACCTCGTGTCTTTACAATTGTTATGCTTTACTTTAGGCCTAGGACCTCTCACATTGGGCTGACATTTGTGACCACTGGATTTTCCGGGCGGTTCCGGGCAGGTTTACATCACAAATGAGTCCAACCTCGTGTCCTAAGCATTGATTGACAACTTTCAATCTTTTACCCCAGTTTTAATAATTCCCTATTCACATTATTAATTAATTCCACTTTTATTGATGTCCATAATTGACTCAATTATGGTCATCCATTCATGGTATGCAAAATCATATCAATTGCACCCAACATCTTATTAAATCCTTAATATTACCCCTACCCCACGTTTATACGTTCGCTTATTCAACGCATAATATAGGCTAGACTTGAATAGTCTAACACATAGCACAAAGATAAATTATCACAACATATTGACAATTAAAATAAATCTAATCATGATAGGGGTGAAACTTGCATAAATTACACATGTTAAGGATCAAAAGGTGTCAACTTGTTAAATGTCACAATTTACATGATATGATCATAGCCCAAATCTATACATAAACTTGCATATAGGGTTTTTAAGCGACATAATGATGGTGTGAACTAGCATAGGATATCACATATGTCATAGCATAATTCTAGATGTCATAATAGATGTCATGGCATATGTTCATAACTTTTCTAATCAATTTAACTTGCATATGTAACGTGTCATATAGATCAACATAGCCTAAATAATATCAACATCAGGATTTGATTAACATGAACTAGTTAGCATAGATAGTAACATCATGACTTTTTAACATGTATGATTCATCACAACTTAGCATAGAAACTATCAACATACATAACATCATCATAGCATGATTTACAACATATAGGATATCATCACCACATAGCATAGGATTTATAACATACATGATAGTATAAGGTTTACAACAGCATATATGACAATTCACATCATCTACTCATAATCCATTCATGACTTAACCTAATTAAAATGATAATAATCTTGTTAAGACTATCATACTCACAATTGTAGAAGAAAGAGAGTGGAATTAGCGCTCTTTTGATGAAGAATCGCTGTTAGGGTTGGGTAGTTCTGATTTGGTTGCTGTTCTTTATCTTTAATTTGATGGCGGCTGCTCTAGGTTTCAAAATATCAGCATGACGGCCATGGTCTTAGTTTATTTTCTGATTTAGGGTTTGTGTATAGGGGTCTTTTTATAGAGTTATAAATTAATTTAAGCTGTCGGATGTTCTTAGGGTTAATCAAAACCATTCAATTATGATAGGGTGATGAGTCAGCCCTAATGACTCAACAAGGAGTCAGAATGGACTCAACAACACGGGTCAGCCTGAACCAGAACGCTGTGCAGGCTCCAGCCTCGGCCTGGGCGCACTTGGCAGGTGCGCCAGTGTAAATATGTACTGGCGCACTTCCCAAGTGCGCCAGTACATTTTTTTCTCTTTGCCACCAAACTTCGTTCGTCCATAACTTTTTCATCCGGTACTCGTTTCCCGCAAACTCGGACTCTATCTCCACTAGAATTCCGAGACGAACACAATGGCGCAACCCGTTTCCCACAATTCTCATGTCTGAGATTTGTTATTCTTTAATTTGTAAATATTAATATTAACAGAATTACGGGGTGTTACATTGATGACTTATTCATATTACGTTACATTGCAAGTTGTTAGGCCATTGTGGTTATTATGTTGATGTAAACCAATCATGTAAAATTGGTGACTTATTCATGTTATGTTACATACAAGTTGTTAGGCCAAGACATGTATTATGTTTAGATCTACATTTAGATATACGAAAATTAGATCCAAAATAAAAGTTCATATTTACATGCGTAGTTGAACTTGTGTAATTCCATATGTTTAGGATTCATGTTTATTAGATCCAAGTTAAAAGTTCACATCCACATGTCTAGTTGAACTTGTGTGATTCTATATGCTTAAGGTTTATGTTTATTGGACCCAAAATAAAAGTTTACATTTACATGCCTAGTTGGATTTGGATAATTTCATATGCTTAAAGACTCATGTTAATTGGATACAAAAATGCAAGTTCATTATTTTATGCCACATTTACATGACACATGTTTAGTTAGAACCTTACTATTTTATGTTGTGTGAATGGTACATACTCCCATCTTTTCCCCTTTTGTATATAAGTTAGGCTAAGTTACGAGCCTAACAACCTATGTGAATTTTGCGAACATATGACGGGGGTAACGTTGGGAAAACCTTAAAAGTCATTATTATTGGCATAATTTGGCCCATAATTAAATGAATGGTTAGTGGCATAAAAATGGTATGATTTATATACCAAAAATTGAAAATATGATTTAGAGGGTAAATGGGGCATGACTTGAATGACAATAATTGTGGATAATATACATATAAATTTGAAAGATAAATATGTAAATTGAGAAAAAGACGAATATGCCTAACCCGAGGTTAGATTGAGTTACGGTGTAAGACTGCCCGGAACCGCCCGGCACATCCAGCAACTGTAACAATATATATCTAATGTGAGAGGTTAGTGCATCAAGCCCAAAAGAACCGGAAGTTAGATTGAGTTGCGGTGTAAGACTGCCTGGAACCGACCAGCACATCCAGCAACCGCAATAATACATATCTAATGTAAGTGGATGGTGCTTTAATGAATGAATTAAAGCTAAGACAGGAATGGTAGGGTTAAGTTAATTAAGGCAACACTTAACCAACACAACATGTTAACTAAACTGATGGGTGGGGTTAGGTTAATTTGAGAACACTTAACCATTTCAACATGTTGATTAGGAAACCCAAGTAACGGGGACCCATTTCAGCAGTAACCCACACAGACGTATCATGGAATCTTGAACTAGGCAGGGTATGGCACGATTACTAGGCTGATTATAAGCAGTCAAAACAACGGCGGGTGGTGCGTCAGTGTAGATTCCGACGGAGTGCGGTCGTACACGTACACCGGAGTGGAAAAAGCAGGCACTGGGCATCAGTAGTTATATTTTGTGCATCTTAAATTGTGTCGGGTTGCCACCATAGGATTTGATACACCCCATGGTGGGACCAGCACAGGTATCTACAGTCATGCGGGGCCGAATGACAGAAGTGGTAAACGTATGCGAGTAGGAGCCGATCGATAAAAAGGGTATCATTTATCTTGAACACATGATGCTAGTTGAAACACTTGTAAAGAGGTGCAGAGAAGTAGAAATGAGTGCGATAGCATATTCAGTCTTATTATCTTTTTCCCAGGATGTTGTCCTAGATTCAGTTTATTCAAGTCATAAACACTTTTCTTGTTTACATGCTAAATAATCACTGGACTTATCAGACTCATGTCTAACCCATTTTCTTTCGTCTTCTTTTCTTCCGTTCCCCCCTCCCCCCACAGGTCTGCAGGGAGGGAATACTTCAGCTTAGATCGAATCATTTCCAGCTTGAAGAGAGTAGATGTATTGCTTGGAATCTTTTTCCTTGGGCCATGGATTTGGATACTCAATTATTGGGGATTTATGTTGCCTTACAGTTGTTTTAATGCTTCTTTATGTTTTAATTCAAGACCGAGATTTTGTTGTAATAATTTGGAAGTTGTTTTGAAACAGTTGCTGTAATGTTTTATCTGAACCACGTACTTATGAAATAAATTTAGTTTTCTACTGTTTATATGTCTGTCTTGTAAATTATCTGTATCTTTTACCTATAATGCTCCACCGAAGTTAAGGCATTCCCTTTGTGAGTGATCTTAACAGAGATGGGGTGTTTCACCCCCAATTCACCCGACACCCTCGCTTAGAAGACCGTAACCGGCACCACGAGGTTGACTGACAGTCGGATGCCAGAAACCAAGGAAAATAGCGGGCGACAGGAATCATTCAGGCCCAACAAACTACTGATAGAAGGACCCCGAATTCTCTAAAAATAGGACCTCAGGAACTCCATAATGGGGAGACGCACTTTTTATTTCTCAATTAAGTTCCTTTCTTCTCAAGAGGAGCAACTCATCTATTCTCGTAATATATCTGCAAACTATGAACGGTGAATTCCGAGTCTCACTCATCTTACGATTTTATAATCTTGTAGTGTCATAATGATGAAACAGGGAGTTAACACTAACCTTTCTGATGAGGAGATCAACCAAGGTGCCCCAACGGAGGAGGAAGAGGGCTTTGTGAAAACACAAAGTCCCCTTCTTCTCGGCCAAAGGATCTTCCATGATTGATCCATATTCTCATGCTGAGCCTAACGCTTCCCAAACATTGATGAAAGGAGATCGTTCACGAGTTCCTAACCCGATCCCTGTCGTGATTCAGGCTTCTCTCTTGGGCAGATCTGGCACGAAGGAATCATCGGAGTTAACGAATATTGTGATGCCTTCATTCTTGAACTAAAGGGAAGCGTTCACCTGTTTTCTTCTTATTGGGATACATAATGTCGTTGTCATGGCTTAGAAGCTCATGAATTCCATGAAGTCTAACGACATCAAGTTAAATAACTTTCCCAGGGTCAAGTCGAAATATCATACGTGTGGTATTCACCCTCCAAAGGCAAGGCTAATGGCCGTTAGGTTTTAAAATTCTGATGCCCCGAGGAAGGTGATTCAGCTTAAAGTCGCAGGCCTAGGATTATATCCTGGAGACTTTGATTCATGATGATGACAAATCTCATGAACGCATACATTACATACTGTAATCCGGGTGTTGACGAAAAATATCGTTAATATTAATTATGTAATTAACGCGTAAACTATCATAACTTTTGCAAACCGAAACAAAGCTAGATGATTTCTGTTGCGTTGGAATCGTGTCGAAGAGTACTACAACATGAAACTGACCAGAACGAAATAGAGCAAGTGGAATTTTTAAGCTAAATTAAACGTGCATTTAATTTAGTTTAAAAATAAATCCTTCAATAAAGACTGATGGAGTGGAAACTAAAGTGAGAATTCTCTCACTAAAATATTTGTACAGTTATTTATTTTATAACTGAATGTAGCAATTGTAATAGTTGATTTTTATATGTTGTATGTGACATTGCTTGATTTCAACACATGAGCTACTCACGAATCATTTGCACAAGAAGCGTTGTTTGAATATACGACACTCGTATTTCAAACAATGTGGATAGACACTTTGTGTTTGTTGAAATCCGATGTATATATCCATTTATTATTTAAATATTGAAAATTGGCTGTAGAAAAATAATTCAAACCGAATTAGAATTGGTTAAATTTATCAACCAATGATTTATTTAAATAGACTGTTATTGTTTGAAAACCCCACACGGGTATTGGGATGATATTGGACATACACTAATCCCAATAATTAGTTGTATGTCGATCGATTGATTGATAAACTGTTGTGAGCGTTAGTTATTTATTTTAATGTTTATACAGTGTAGAATGCACTCTGGATGATGTTTGAAGGTTAAATGATTATTTATCATTATTGTTGAATGCATGCGATGCATGAAATCCATATAGCTGAAATTATATGGTAATTGATTGAGTCACATTCTGATTCAGATTATGAATGCATATTTTAAAATAATATTCAGTAAAGAATCAAAATATGATTTTGATGTCCGATTTTGGATGGATACAAAAATATTGAAATATTCATAACTGAAATGAATATGAAGCCGAGTTAAGTAGAAATACGTCATTTTAACTCGAACGGATTTTTATATCAATTTTATTCCTTTTATAGTGAATATCTAAAAGAGTTGATTTCAAAATATGAGATTTTGAAAATATTATCATTTTAATATTATAATGATATGGAATATTCAAATTTGATTTAAAATTGAAAAATGAAGTTGAAATCATTTTAAAATGAATTTATAAACGATTTATAAAATATGTTTTAAATAGAAATTGAAGAAATATTATATATATATATATATTAGTGGTTTGAATAGAACGCACAGTGCAGCGACTGTTCGCGAATTTTGACCATTAATTTCATATTGATGTAACGGGAGATCCGACCGTCAGATTCTCCTAAAACCGGAACCGTTGGGTTATCGAAAAGGTCTTTCCAATGGATATAAGAGATTTAAATTTGAACGGTTGAATTTTAAATTATGTCCAAATTGATTTCAGAAAAGGTCGCTATGGATGCAGTTCGGTGGCCGATATTGGAAACCTACTGTAAGGGCCTTAATAAAATTATTAAAAATATGAATAAATTATGTAAAATCATAATAACTGATTTGGAAAAAATTTGGATGAAAAATTCCAAGTTTGAAATTATAAAATTATATTTTTATCGAAATGACCTAGTTAATAACTAGAATAATAATCCAATTATTTTTAGAAATAATAAATTGGATTGAAAAATGGGTTTCAAATTAACCAGAGATTTCCAATTCATAAATTGGAATGCATTTGAAATGGAAATAATCTTCGAAAAATTTCGATATTGGATTCCATGATTATATGGATATTGTTGAGGAATTTGGAAGATACAGAGATCGTTATTCCCAATACGATATCCGTTGGTTTCAGAATATGATATTGAATATAAGCCGATATAATTTCTATTCAGAGCCTTGTATTTAATATCAAATTGGATTTTGGGTTTGTCGTGAATGGTGTCTTAAATAACACTGTTCTTAAATCCAGTTGAGAAAAGAATAAATTTTTTAATTAAGATTTAGTGAAGTTTACCAATTAATTAATTTAATTAGAGTTGAATTGGATTTTGGGTTTCTCGTGAGCGAGGTTTTTAAAAGACATTTGTTCTTAAAACGCAATTAACAGCGAAGATATGTTTTGGAATTTATAAATCATTTTATTAAGATTTAATGGAAATTTTCCAAAGTAAAGTTTTCCAATTTAATATATTAAATTGGAATTGAATGGAATTCGATTTATAATCGAGATGAACTTCTGTAAAGGAAGACCGTTACTATTTATGGAATTTAAATGATTTTATCGTTATTCCATTTAAAGTGATAGTCTAATACAGAAATTTATATCAATTATATACTGATCAGATTTCCGTGAAGATTCCATTTGATGGAAGATGATTTTGGGTTTATCGTGAACTGTGTTTTAACTGACATGGATTCTTTAACCCAGTTAAAGACAGGATAAATATTCCTAAATATTGAATAATCATTAAGTAATTATTTTTGAGATTAAAACCGAACTAGAGTTTTAATGAATCTTTAAATAGATAAAAATGAGAATAAGGTAATTAAATTTATCGAATTCATGAAATGATCGAGAATGGAGTACCGCCAGTTTTACTCCAAGTGATAGTTAAATCTTTGATTAGATTTGAATGTGAAATGATAATTAAAATTTACCGATAACGCTGTGGGTGTTAAATATGGAGTACTACCAGTTTTGCTCCATGGGATGAATAGTGGGGATTGAGATAATAAAATAAAGGATTACTTCGGTATGGCTCGATAATCCCGACTAGTTTTTTAAACCTTAATTTGTTTTAGAATTGTGAAAGGAAGAAATAAAATCTTTTGAAAATGATATCCAAAGGAAGATTAAAGATTAAGTTTAAAAGAATTTATCTTTGATAAAATTAATGGGAACCTTTCCCTAAAGATGTGAATATTTGAATAAAAGAATATTCTGAATTGGAATGAGGAGTATAATGTGTTTGTATAGCACTTGATTATTGATTATAAAATACGCGAGTTATTCGGAAAGACCGGGTTCATCCCATTATGAATAACTGATACGACAACTAAAAGTCAATGATATGAAGACGGTGGTTGAAGACTGGGGATCTTCACATCATTTGGATGATTACTAGTGTCTTGATTAGGCTGTACACCCAAGACAAGGTAATAAGTGGTGATCGTCTAGACGTACTTGGAGATTGATCGGATATGCGAGGACCTCTCTCCTGTATTGGACACATGGGATGAGAAATAAGGTGCCTCCGGTTTCGTTCAGACCCAAAACAGACTTGTAAATGGATGGTGTGTCTGACATTGTATTCCTTTATGTTGTATTCGTTGATCTCTGCTAAATATATATCTATTTAGTGGTGGAGAATTTATTCTCTTTCTTAACACCCTTCTCTGAGACGTACGAGCTTAGAGGTTATATATTGGTAGAAATCAGTGGTACGGTATGGATTGGCAATGTGGCATGCTAAGATGCAAATAATCAAGGCTCTTGTTGAAAAGCAGAGTCTTGTGATTGATGATCAAAGCATGGCTTTAATTAGCATAGCTTTGTGTGTAGTGTTAATTCGCAAGCCTCACACCCGGTATGAGTCAAAAACGGGATAGTGACTACAAGGAGTGCACGATGTTTCTTTCTAGCTTGGTGTGGTGTCATGGTAAAGAGCCAGAAATTTTTACTTATGTGGGAGATGGAATGATGCGCCTCGGATACTGAGTCTCTAGTGGCATAGAGATAGGTCCGATAGGAATGGGAAACGTGTGTTCAGGAATAATTAATCTACTAAAGTAAGTGTGGATCGGCCCTGAATATCCAAGGGTTCACTACGGGGGATCCTGGGGAATTTGCTAGAGTGTCTCGAATCGGGAGGAGCCATTCCTTGCCTTGACTCATAGATGAAATCCAATTTCCAATACATGACTTTTCGGTTTTAGTTGTAAGCCTATGTATGGCGAAATAATATATGGTACCTATGTCATCTATGATTGATGCATTTATATTTGAAGTTGATTTTGACACTATGCACTTATAGTAATATCAAAATGATTTGTTTTAAAATGTACCAAACATGTTTCGCTATTATAAGGGAAAACTTTATCCTCCGACTTGCGTTGCATTGTGTGATGGGACCTGAGTCTTATAATAGCTTCATTTTCCAAAAAGCATTGCGTTATTTAATTTTAAACTGAGATTCATGTGGAGTAAACCTGTTTCGTTTAATACGGCGTCATCCCTTGATTTCCCAACTTTTAAAGTAAAGATTTAAAAACTATTTTAGTTCTCACACCAGTTCCATGACTGACTTGGAGTTTATTGTTTCTACCTAAACTCAGGGTGCCCATATTTTCCACATGGGCTGTGATGGCCCGCCCTGCACCAGTCGACATTTCCAATGAAATGCGTTGTGCCAATGTCCAACTAGCAGTGGATAGTCGTCAAAAGAAAGCTATTTGAAACTATGAATCATCAAAGAACATGTGATATATCTCATAGCGCATGGAATAAAATATAATAACAACATAAGTAGACATAAAATAGGCTAGACAGTGTATAAGCTGAAAACTAAACCATCATAGCAGCGGAATCCAAAATACAGCTTATGATCCAAACCATTATTACAACTTCAGAATACTGTCCCTAAAGCAAAATAGAAAAGGTACACTACTAATGCCCAAAGTAGTGACCAGTAACAACATAGGGAAAATATGTAAATAGTACATGGAAGCCTTCTTCTCTTCTCCGGACAGCTACTCATGCAAAATCACCTGACCTGTCTCAAGTTTGCTCATTTAGGAGCACCCAGAGTAATAAGAAGAGACATAAAACTCTAGGTCAAAAAAAAGTCTGGTATGAGCGATAGCAGCAAAACAAAGCAATAACAGGTATAAATGATCATACCTGAACCTAGACCTGCAAACAAAGAGTTAGCACAACAAGATGTACAGTATTCTGAGGTAACACTAACATACAGTATAAAATGGGAGTGTGTGTCATGGTGATAACAAACATCAAACATAGCATTCATCCTCACATCTCTCACTCAATGCGTAAAGCATATGATATCCACTGCTTTGGTCACCAGAACAACTGGGGCCATGATGGAGCCCAGCTCCGTACAACCATCACTACGACCACTTTGCGCTTGGGGGCCCTAATGGAGTTCGACTCCATACAATTTTGACCCCACCGCACTAGTCCATAGTCAATGCCCCCCCATCAATAGTGAATCAAAGTTATAGATCTTGATAACCCCTTTGCATACATCCCGCAGCAAAGCCAACTCATGAAGTTAACTCATTGGTTCCCATCTGGATCCTGAGTAAGACTTCCCATTTGGACTTCCTTTGCATCTCGGGTTTTGGTTTCCTTCAGTTTGGTTTGGCACATTCAGTTCGTTGTTCCCCATTCGTGATATATAATCTGTTTTTTGGTACGCGATTCATGGTCAAGCTCTCCGGGTCGTGATCTCCATTTGTGGCCAAGCACCCTGCTCGGTTTGTGATCTGCTCGCGTGGTCCACTCGTGGTGCTTGTTCGATTCGTGATCAAGGTTCAGAGTCCATTCGAATCGCGGTCCTCTGGAGTGGTTCATGACTCCAACTCGGCTCGTGAGCTGTTCCTACTCAAGTTGTGACTCAAGGTCATGACTCCAAGCTCCGGGTCGGCTCGTGGTTGTATGGTGCTTCACGGTTCGTGAAGCTCAAGCGCGAGTGGTCAGTTCGTGATGGTAAGTTCGGGTCGTGGAGGTGCTTCACGAACGGGGTCCTGTACTATTTCCTGCAACTTTCCAGCAAGCTATTTACACCATACGACGGTGTTTTCGACCATTCTAAATTTTCTATGCAATTACAAATCATACCAAATAGTAATAGCAACATATAGAATCGACCATAAACATCAAAATAATGAATAATCATGTAAATATGGATCAACACCCCAAAATCCATGTTTTCCCCTTAAGCCCCTAAATTCTAGGATTAGCAAACTTAATCCAAATTAAACCAAATTCATATCAGTGACATGAAATATTATTATAGAATTTATACATATTTTCCCATATTTTTCTGAGTCATAATTTCGCTAATTATCACCGATCACTCCTAATTAGCTGTAATTAATGTAAAAAACATGCAAATCACTCATCTTTGTCATAAATGAAATCTTAGATCTGAAGCTTTACTGTTATGGCACGAATATCTATGTATTGCAACGACTCCAACCCTGATTTTGGTGATAATTTGACCTGATTTGACGCAGTATTGCTTAATTAGTGATAAAAAGATGATTTGGGAGTGATTTAGAAGATGGAGGCCATTGCTAGGGTTAGAGGAATGTAATTGGCGGCTGAAAAAAATGAAAAGGAAGGTTTTCCCTAACCCTTTCAGCCCTCCCATAACCCTAATCCCGAAATGGGTTATGAGCCTAGCTGTTACTCACCCTATTAAGACCGGTTAAGCTGTTTTTCCATCTTCAAACCTTATTTCAGCGATATCTCCCAAAAGATAAGTCCGTTTGATTAATGTGACCACTCTACGGAAAGGTAAACCATCATCCAAATCCAATAGACGTGGTTTTAGATCAAAACTCCTTACAAATCAAAGTTATAGGCGGAACAAGATTCACTAGGGGCAAAATGGTCATTTAAAATTCGGCAAAAATCGTGAACATGGGAAATGACCCCAATAGTCGTTTACCAAAGTTACACGACTATACGACTTCGTATGTAAGCGAAATAAATATTATATGACCCTCCGATACGTAGAACGCGGGTTGTTACACTCTCCTTCCCTTAAAAAATTTCGCCCCCGAAATTCCTTAACCAAAACATACAGTGGTGGCCCGCATGCCAATCAACCATTTATAAACAATCAAACATACATAATAACTTCAGCAGCCTATCCTAGCATGCGGTTTACTAACAAGGAAATAACTATATCGCGATTAAAATCTTACCAGGCAAAGAGCTCTGGATATGACTTCCTTATGCACTCCTCGGTTTCCCAAGTACAGTCATTCTCATTATCACCCCACTAGACCTTAACTAGTTTCATCGTCTTCCTTTGAAGTTGCTTCGTATCATGTCTGACAATATGAATCGTTCTGTGGCTCCCAACTGCCTCAGATTCCATTTTGATATCATCCAACTAATCTAGTGAAATAGTCATATCAGAATCATGCACAAACTTCCTTAACTTGGTAACATGAATTATGATGTGCACTCCCGCCATCTTGTCAGGTAATCCAACTTTATACGCTAAGTTCCCCACTTGCTCGAGAACTAGAAATGGACCTAAAAACCTTGGTGCCAACTTACCTCTCCTGCCAAAACGGATCACGCTCTTTAACGGAGAAATCTTTATGAATACCAGGTCTCCAACGGAGAATTTCAAATCTCTTCCACTTTTATCAGCATTACTCTTCTATTTATCTTGGGCAGCCTTCATTCGCTGTCGAATAACCTTGATCTTGTCTGAAGTTTCTCTTATTACATCTGGTCCGAGTACAAATTTCTCACTCCAACCAACATGATGGTGAGTTGCACGGTCTTCCATACAAAGCTTCAAATGGAGCCATACCAATACTGGACTGATAACTATTATTATATGCCAACTCAACCTAATGCAAATGGTCATCCCATGACCCTCTAAAATCCAATATGCAAGCTCTCAAGAGATCCTCTAATACACGATTCACCCTCTCTGTTTGACCGTCGGTTTGAGGATGGTACGCGGTACTGAGATGTAATTCTGACCCTAAAGCCTCTTGTAAGCTCCTCCAAAACTCACTAGTAAATAACGGACCTCGGTCACTCATAATACCTTTAAGTACTCCATGAAATCTCACTACCCACTTCATATATAGTTCCACTAACTTAGTTGCCGTTCTATTCGACTTGACCGGTATAACCTTGCACTCTTGGTCAATTGATCTACGATCACCCAAATACTATCATGACCCGATCTAGTCCTTGGTAAACCATCAATGAAATCCATTAAGACTTGTTCCCATTTCCATTCGGGAATTTCCAACGGTTGTAACAAACCACTAGGCTTCTTTTGCTCGGCTTTAACTAGTTGGCAATTCATGCATTTGGATATAAACTTCCCAACGTCTCTCTTCATCCCTTCCCAGTAGTAGGTTTGCTTCATGTCTCGATACATCTTGTTACCACCGGAATGTATGGTCAGTTTTGAGTGATGACATTCTCTAAGCACTTCATCTTTCAATCCACTAATGTTGGGTACAAATAGTCTCCCATTCTTTCGAAGCCATCCTTCTCGATCAAGCCCATACTTGTTCATCTCCTCCCTGTAGATACCCATCTCTAACTTGGAGATGATTTCCAATAGATTAGGATTATCCCTCTAACGGGAACCGATCCGCTCAATCAAAGTCGATTTGAGTGTCAAACTTGCTAACATTACTGGATCTAATTCGCATTTAGGTCTGAAATCATATCCTACGATATACTCCGGTTGCTTCCACTCCAGAAACATAGCCCCCAAACTGGCATGTCTCTTACTCAATGCATCAGCTACCGCATTGCCCTTCCCGGGTGTGTTTGCGATATTGAAATCATATGAAGCCAAGAACTCTAACCGTCTCTGTTGATGAAGATTTAAATCCTTTTGAGAGAAAAGGTACTTTAACGACTTGTGGTCGGTAAACAACTCGAATCTTTCTCCCAAGAGGTAGTGTCTCCACATCTTCAATGCGAATACGATCGTTGCCAATTCCAAATCATAGTTAGGATATCTTTTCTCATGTGGTTTCAGTTCCCGACTAAGCCACAACCTTACCTCCTTGCATCAATACCACACCTAGTCCAGTACCATAGGCATCCGAGTGTACCATCATCTCTTTGTTCCCTTTAGGAATTACCAACACTGGCGCACACGTCAACTTTTCCTTTAGACTCTTCAATGCATTTTCACACTTTTCGTCCCAAACAAAATCTTATTTTTTCTTGGTCAACTGAGTTAATGTTGCCGCTATCTTGGAGAAGTCTTGGATAAACTTATAATAATATCTAGCTAATCCCAAGAAGCTTACCACGTCTGTTGCATTCTTGGGCGTAAACCAATCTTGCACCGTAGCCACCTTCGCAGGATCCACAGCAACACCATTCTCTGAAACAACATGGCCCAAGAACCTCACTTCCCTCCTCCAGAAGTGACACTTAGAAAATTTGCCTTTAATTGGTGTTTCCTCAACATCACCACTACATTCCTTAAATGTTCCTTGTGTTCTTCCTCTATCCTCGAGCAGACCTGGATATCGTCCACGAATACAAGAACAAACTTATTCAATGGATCCCTGAATACCCTATTCAAAAGATCCACAAAATATGCTGGTGCATTGGTCAACCCGAGTGGCATGACAACCCACTCAAAAAATCCAGACGGTGTCCGAAATGCCGTTCTAGGTATACCCTCAGCTGCTACTCGGAGCTGATGAAAACTTGTCACGAGATCTAACTGGGATAACACTCTCGATCCATTCAACTGATCAAACAAATCATCTATCTGTGGAAGATGATACTTATTCTTCCTCGTCACCTTATTTAATTCGCGGTAGTCCACACACAATCGAAGGGAACCATCGGCCTTCGTAGCAAATACAACTGGTGCTCCCCACTCGGAAACACTTCTTTGGATAAATCCCTTCTTCAAAAGATCGCTTACTTGCATCTCAAGCTCTCGCTGCTCCCTTGGCACCAAACGACGAAGAGGCATCACTATAGGCCTAGCATCTTTCACTAAATCAATACGTAACTCGGTCTCTCGGTGTGGTGGAAGTCTGGTCACTTCCCCGAAGATGCCCGGATACTCGCCAGCAATAGGAATATCTGACAACTCATCATGCGGGATGTCAAGGGAATTTAGAAAACTAATCATCACCCCATCACTAGGTAGGCAATGAAACAGTACCCTCCGCCTATCATCTGCTCGGTAGGGCAGTCTCGGAATATACTGCTGAATTCAATACTTTATTGAAATACGTATTATCTCTTATCGATACTGCCGAGAAGAAGAACGAGAAGTTCATAACTGGCCTAGATGAGTACTTGGGGGAAAGACTTATAAACTATATCGATGAGACATTCGAATCTATTGTGGGGAAGGAATTGAGATCGGAGAGCCTTTACCCTAAGTTGAAGACCAAGGTTGCTATTGCATCTGTAGGAGAGGTAAAGCTGCAGGCAAGCGGTAGAGGCAAGAATAATTCCCAGAATAAGAGAAAGCAAAATCAGAGTCAAGAATAATTCCCAGAATAAGAGGAAGCAAAATCAGACCAAGGATGGTCAGAAAAAGAAGGATAAGAAAGATGTCGAGTGCTATAGCTGTGGCTAGAAGGGTCCTTATTCTAGAGATTGTCGAGCAAAGCCAGCAGACAGGAAGTGCTTCAACTGTGGCCAAGTGGGACATCTCAAGGATAAATGTCCCCAACCCCCTAAAGAGAAGCAGATTGTGAAAGCATATGCTATCAACGATGTTCCTTCTTCGTCGAATGCCCTCCAAAAATTTCCTGAACAATTTTGATTTCTGAGCAGCTGGGATAAACTTGTCACTGAAGCGAATCTTAAACTGATTCCAAGTAACTTGATCCTCAGGAGTAGCTGCTTTAATAGCACTCCACCAATCAATAGCCCATCCTTGAAGCTGACGCGGTGATAGCTTTCTCTTCATCGCATCCTCGATCCCAAAATCCTCGAATATACGCTTACAACTATCAAGCCAATCTTGAACCTCTGTAGCCGATTCCGTTCCGTAGGATGGCTTCCCACCTAGACTAGTATAATCCTTGTAGAGCTTGGTGAAATCGGCCCTAGGCGCCTACGTTACTACACCGCCGCCGTTAGCAGCATTAGGAACTGCTCCCTGAACATCCCTAAGCATCTCTCTCATGATGGTATTAAACTTCGTCCTCATATCAGGGGAATTCCTATTATTGTCCCTTGAACCCGTACTCCTAATATTTCGGCTCATCGCCCAATCAGTAAAGAGAAAATGATTAACCATCTCCTTAGTGGTGCCCGCGCAGTGCGACTTCATCCTTAGATATACTAATAGTATATATATAGTTTTTGAAAACCAAAATATCACAAATACGCGCTCTCATCTACGTATACTATCTCTCCTTGATGTCTTCTCCTAGGTTAACTACGCAACCTAGGCTCTGATACCAAGTGTGACGGCCTGTCCCGCACCAGTCGACATTTCAATTGAAATGCGTTGTTCCAATGTCCAACTAACACGGGAGAGTCGTCAAAAGAAAGGGATTTGGAACTATGAATCATCAAAGAACCTGTAATATATCTCACAGCACATGGAATAAAATATAATAATAACATAACTAGACATAAAATAGGCGAGATAATGCATAAGCTGAAAACTAAACCATCATACCAGCAGAGTCTAAAATACAGCTTATGATCCAAACCATTATTACAACTTCAGAATATTGTCCCTAAAGCAAAATAGAAAAGGTACACTACTAATGCCCAAAGTAGTGACCAGTAACAACACAGGGAGAATATGTAAATAGTACGTGGAAGCCTCTTGCTCATCTCCGGACAACTACTCATGCAAAATCACCTGACATGTCTCTAGTCTGCTCATTTAGGAGCACCCAAAGTAATAAGAAGAGACATAAAACTCGTGCTCAGACAAAAATCTGGTATGAGCGATAGCAGCAAAACAAAGCAATAACAGGTATAAACGATCATACCTGAACCTAGACCTGCAACCAAAGAGTTAGCACAACAAGATGTATAGTGCTCTGAGATAACACTAACATACAGTGTAAAATGGGAGTGTGTATCACAGTGATGGCAAACATCAAACATTAAACATAGTAATCATCCTCACAACTCTCACTCAGTGCGTAAAGCATACGATATCCACCGCTTTGGTCACCAGAACCATTGGGGCCATGCCGGAGCCCAGCTCCATACAACCATCACTACGACCACTTTTCCCTTGGGGTACCTGATGGAGTTCGACTCTATACAACTTTGACCCCACCGCACTGGTCCATCGTCAATGCCCCCCATCCATCAATAGTGAATCAAAGTTATAGATATCGATAACCTCTTTGCACGTGTCCCGCAGTAAAGTCCAACTCATGAATTTAACTCTTTGGTTTCCATCTGGATTCTGAGTAAGAACTTACATTTGGACTTCCTTTACATCTTGGGTTTTGGTTTCCTTTAGTTTGGTTCGCCACATTCAGTTCGTTGTTCCCCGTTCGTAATATACAATCAGTTTTTGGTACGCGATTCGTGGTCAAGCTCTCCGGGTCATGATCTCCATTCGTGGCCAAGCACCCTGCTCGGTTTGTGATCTGCTCGCGGGGTCCACTTGTGGTGCTTGTTCAATTCGTGATCAAGGTTCGGAGTACACTCGAGTCGTAGTGCTCTGGAGCGGTTCGTGACTCCAACTCGGCTCGTGAGTGGTTCCTGCTCGAGTCATGACTCAAGGTCGTGACTCCAAGCTCCGAGTCGGCTCATGGTTGTATGGTGCTTCACGGTTCGTGGAGCTCAAGTGCGAGTGATCGGTTCATGATGGCAAGTTCGGATCGCGGAGGTGCTACATGAACGGGGTCTTGTACTATTTCCTGCAACTTTCCAGTAAGCTATTTACACCATATTTCGACCATTCTAACTTTTCTATGCAATTACATATCATACCAAATAGTAATAGCAACATATAAAATCGACCATAAACATCAAAACAATGAATAATCATGTAAATATGGATTAACATACCCAAAACCCATGTTTTCCCCTTAATCCCCTTAATCTGGGATTAACAAACTTAATCCAAATTAAACCAAATTCATATCAGTGACATAAAATATTATTCTAGAATTTATACATATTTTTCCATATTTTTCTGAGTCATAATTTCGCTAATTATCACTAATCACTCCTAATTAGCTGTAATTAGTGTAAAAAACATGCAAATCACTCACCTTAGCCACAAATGAAATCTTAGATCTGAAGCTTTACTATTATGGGACGAATCTCTATCTATTGCAGCGGCTCCAACCCTGATTTTGGTGCTAATTTGACCTGATTTGGGAGTGATTTAGAAGATGGAGGTCATTGTTAGGGTTAGACGAATGTAATTGGCGGTTGGAAAAATGAAGAGGAAGGTTTTCCCTAACCCTTTCAGCCCTCCCGTAACCCTAATCCCGAAATGGGTTATGGGCCTAGCTGCTAATCACCCTATTAAGCCCGGTTAAGCTGTTTTTCCATCTTCATACCTTATTTCAGCCATATCTCCCAAACGGTAAGTCCGTTTGATTAATGTGACCACTCTACGGAAAGTTAAACCATCATCTGGATCCAGTGGAAGTAGTTTAAGGTCAAAAATCCTTACGAGTCAAAATTTATAGGCGAAACAAGATTCGCTAGGGGCAAAACGGTCATTTAAAATTCAGCAAAAATCGTGAATATGAGAAATGACCTCAATAGTCATTTCCTAAAGTTACACGACCATACGACTTCGTATGTAAGCGAAATAAACATTCTATGACCCTTCGGTACGTAGAGTGCGAGTCGTTACACGGGCAGCTAGTAGTTTTGGTTTGCAGATATTTCTTTTCATAGGATCCTGAATTACAGCTGGAGCTATATTCGGAAACCTTTGTATCCGTGTATTTCTTTCAGTTGTGTTAGTTGATGTATTTTCCGTTGTATATTATTATTTGAACTCTGATATATTCTTGTACTCTGATGTAAATTGTTGTAATAGCTGTGTAATGTTCTCGTGTTTGTGTTCTCAAAGCAAACCAGGTTTCGAACGGTCTCTATCGGTTTAGCGATCGATTCGGACCAAGCGAAATTCGGTGCGTCACATGAATGATGTAATTACTAGTATGAATGAGTGATCATAGGAAAATATATCAATAACAGTTCTAGTGTCAGGTAGCATCAGTGTCCATGTATAACTACAAAAATAAACATAATGGAATGATGTACAAGGAAATATACAAGTAAAGATTTGTTTGATTGTCTATCTAACTCAACTAGTCACTTGATTGTTTTCACTTTCTCAATTACTTAATGCAATAAACATGATTCGGATAATTTACTAATACTAACCACTGATCGGCTTTATCCTACAAGTCTACTATCTCACATAATAACTTACATCACTATGGATCTTAGGCTTTATCCGACCCGACCCATCATTAAAGACGTAACTAATCGATCTTGGACGTAGTAGTGACATCTTCCCTCATCGATGCACCCATACGCTGAATCCACCGCCCAAACACACCGGTACATACGCCTATCTCTGTTGATCCCTTATTTACCAAATTCAACATAAATGTGCCCATCCCTCACCACCACTTATTTTAAGACCGTAAGTGATAAAACTGAAAGGGAATGCTACTAATATATCCTAACAAACAAATACTGAAATTTGCACCCTTGCCCCAATCCCACTTGATTTGGGTCTTATTGATTTATTACTTACTTTCCCAAATCAGCCTCATGCTGTTGGAACAGGCCACAACTATTATATGCTTATTAAACTTAATCCTAGATCTAAGTTTATATTCATAATAAGCCTTTTCATTATTTCATTTCAACTATAATCCTCATGTTATAATTCTATTTGCAAATATGTCCGGTTTATCTATTATGATTTGTTTATGTGTCTATACAATTATCGTAATATTATTATTGTAAATATGTCCCATCTATTTATGGTTTGTTTACGTGTACGTAATATTATTCTTGCAAATATGTCCAGTCTATCTATTATGACCTATTTATGTGTCTATAAAATCATCATAATATTATTCTTGCAGATATGTCCAATCCTTCTCAATCACAACCCATGGTATTATTTTATTACAAATGCACATAAAGTTTCTTATTTCAGTTCAGTTCCATTCTAATTGCAGACATATATATATATATGTGTGTGTGTGTGTGTGTATCATGTAAAAATTTTAATGACCCTCTTTTTTAAATGATGAAGTTTGCTCAAAATGATAAATAGTTATTCCGATGATAATAGAATCAATACTAGAACACTGATACATAAATTAGTACAACTTAGAATCTCGCAACCAAAATAATTAAATACATAAGAATTTTACAAAATTACATTCTCTTTTCTTTAAATGAATACAATTGGAAATAACCTAAGTTAGCAACTACATAACTAAATTGAAATGATGGTATAACTAGAATAAAATAGAGTCTCCCACTATATCTTCGTCTGGAGAAAAGAAATCCATAACTGTAATAATCAAAGGTCTGACCCGAGCATTATGCATAAAAAATCCTCGAATAAAACTAACATCCTCATGTAAATCGATAAATCAAAGTGCAAAGTAACTTAAGAGATGTTGCAGGTTTTTTCCGTCTCCTAAGGATCCGTTAAACTATTTACATACAATAATATACACTATAATACATAATGTCTATTAGTAAAATAAATATCAAAATAGCGTTAGGGATTTACATTGTTCTACCTTAACACATTTAATATGCAAACCAAACTCGTAATGGGCTTGTTAAGGATAAATATAACAAGGCACATAAGGAAATGTTCAAGGTAGGACTCTACCACTTTACCCTTACTAGCTGGTCGTAACCTACCTGTAACACCCCAAAATTTTAAATATTGAAGTTAACAAATTAAAGAATACTTAGTTTCAAATGTGGGAATTAAGGGAAACGGGTTGGCCATTGCGTTCGTCTCGAAATTTTGCTTGAGATAGAGTCCGAGTTTGCGTAAAACTGACACCGTATGAAGGAGATATGGACGAATGAAGTTAGGCAGAAAAACCAGGGAAAAAAAGAACAGAAATGCACTGGCGCACTTGTGAAGTGCGCCAGTACAAAAATGCACTGGCGCACCTGCTAAGTGCGCCCAGGTCGGGCTGAAAGCCTGCACAGATTTCTGGAGTGTTCTGATCTGAACAGTGAGTCATTGCTGAGTCACTACGGCTTAGGTGGCTATCTGAATGGTTCTGGTTATTCCTAGGTTAATCCGATGGCTCTTAATTAATTAATCTTCTATAAAAACACCCTAAACCCCTAACCTTAATCACACAAATTCATATCAAGAGCCCCCATGCTGTCAATGGAGAACCTAAAGTAGCCTCCATACACTTTCAACCCTAAAGCAAGATAGAGGCTTGAATCAAAATCAAATCAAATCAAATCTATATAACAACTAAGTCTACATCAAAGGCGAGCAAATCAGTTTCAGAATACAGATCCCAGAAAGACAAGACTATTCTTTTTTATTGTGAGTATGATAGCTTTCATAAAATAATTCATTAATTTAATTATGATAAGATATAATTGGGATCATAAGAATATAATTTTGAATCATGTGATGTAAATTATATGTATGTTTGTGGTATTGAATAATATGTTAGTTATTATGTGAATTTTATGCAAGTTGGAACATATGTTAGTTCTTATGTGAATTTTATGCAAGTTGGATCATATGTTAGTTCTTATGTGAATCTTATGCAAGTTGAATCATATATCTTATGCAAGTTTGTGGTGATTGGATCATATATTCTTATATGAATCTTATGCAAGTTTGTGTTGTTAAAATATATGTGAAACATGTATATGCATATGCTAGTTTATGTGACATTAATCTATATGTTTAGTTCCATATGCAAGTTCACACCTTTATGTTTAGGTCCATAAGCAAGATTACATCTTTATGTTTAGAACCATATGTAAGTTCACACCTTTATGTTTAGATCCATATGCAAATTCACACCTTTATGTTTGGATCTATAGCAGTACATAAGTTATTCAAGTTTATGTCCATCACCTATGCTAGTTTTGTATCATATGCTAGTTTGAATGAAATTCATATGCAAGTTATTGGCTATGTAATCTTATGTCATGATAATTAGATCTATTTTATGTGTTATGTGATGTTGTTTTTCTTTTTGTGAGTTAGACTATTTGCGAGTCTAACATATGTCATATGAAAACGTACGAATAGCGTGGGGATGATGGGATAATATTGAATATACATAAAACTGTGAATTGTCATAAATGGCCTTAAAAAGGCATATAATTAATTTGAGACATTAATTGGCATAATTGGTATTTATGGACATAATTTTAAGAGAAAATTATGGACATAAATAAATTTGGAATTTATTTACAAATTTGTATAGGGATATTAATCCAATTTGGGGTTAAATAAAAATGTGTAATAATAACCGCCTAAGACACGAGGTTAGACTCTTTTGTGGTGTAAGACTGCCCGGACCCGCCCGGCAAATCCAGCAACCACAAATGCCAGTCTAATGTGAGAGGTCAAAGGCATGAATTAAATGCGTAACAGTTGTAAAGACACGAGGTTAGGCTCGTTTGCGGTATAAGATTTCCCGGACCCGCCCAACAAATCCAACAACCGCAAATGCCAGTCTAATGTAGGAGGTCTTTACAAAGTTACGGTTCTAATGAATTAAGTAACACTTAACCAGATAAACATGTGGTGGGACATAGGGGGTTAAGTGGGTGCCTTGGGTGGCATGGGAAATTAAGTGGGTGCCTTGGGTGGCATGTGAAATACGATTAGACGCACTTAACCAAGTTGAAACATGTAAGAAGACATGAATAAAAAATGAGGTTAAGTGGGAAACCTTAGTGGGGACCAAGCATAGGTGGAAAGCTTGTGTCATGCATGGGGGGCCCTTTTCAAACCAGTAACCCATTAAGTTTCTTTGTGAGCTCGACCCAAGTCGAGGACGAGACACGCTTACTGGATTTGATTGTAAGAGGTCAAAACGGATTAACGCTGGCAACGCAAGTCCAATGGGGTCATGTGCGTGCGTGGGCCCGGGCTGGTAGGTAAGACGTTGTTGCATCGTGTAGATATAAGCCATGCATCTCTAGTGGTATCGGGTTGCCACTTTGGGGAGTGATACACCGCGCTGTGGGACCAGCACGGGGATCTACGAGTTAGGGAGCCGATGGAATAGGGGTAGTGGGTACAACTAGTGGAGATAGGGGCAAACGACACCTATGAAGGAAGCTAGGGGTACATGATCTACCATTATCAATATTAAGTTTTGTAGGCAGGATCAACTTTTAGGGTGACTAGTGGTGGTGCAGTATAGTAATTATCCTATAGTGATTAGGAACGAGATTAACGCCCGAATATTCCTCTTATTTGCTTTATCATGCCCACTTGTTTCATGGTCATATCTTATCTTATCAGTTTATGCCTTATCCTTGTTACTTTAATAATTATATTGTTAAAGTTATTATACTCGCCAGACTTTATGTCTGACCCCCTTGTTTTCACCTCTTTTTGTAACGACCCGGAAAATCTGAACCAATTTAAAATTTTTAAATTGGCTATTTTGGTGAATTTAAAATAATTAAAATAAATATTTAATTAATAACGACGAAAAGTAAGTTGGAATCTACGTTTGAAAAAAAATATAATTACTTTGAATTATAAACAAGGAATGAAATGGCGCGGTAGTTCCAAATTTTCATTTCAAACTTTGACTGACTGTACCGGGTGCAAAACAAAACGGATTTTAGTGAAACCAAAAATATTTAAATCTGTTAGTGAATATCTTTCTAACGAATCTGAAAAATCGAAGTTTCATAGCGGGAAGCAAAAGTTATGGCCAAATGAATTTTCAGAAAGGTCGCTATAGAGTTTATATAGCCCGTGAAAATGGCTATTTTGCAAACGACCTCGGAATTCGACAAACCACTTTTGTTGGATCCAGGATGTTAAACTATTGCTAGGTTTAAAATTTCATAATTTTTGAAGCTAGTATGTGAGCGTGGCAAAGGAAAATGTGTTTGGTCGATTTCTATTAAATTGGATCGACCAGAAAATGGCCATTTTGCAAACGACCTCGGAATTTGACGAAACCACTTGTGTTGGATCTGGGATGTCAAATTATTGCTAGGTTTCAAATTTCATATTTTTTGAAGCTAGTAGGTGAGCGTGGCAAAGGAAAATGTGTTTGGTCGATTTCTATTAAATTGGATCGACCAGAAAAGGGCCATTTTGCAAACGGTCTCAGAATTCGACGAAACTAGTTTTGTTGGGACCGTATCGTCAAAACATAGCTAGATTTATTTTTCTCGAATTTTTAGAATCAGTATGTGGCCCCGGCAAATTGAAATGTACGTTCAAATCAAATATTGAATGTTTTATATTTTAATTTGAAGGAAAACTGACTGAAACAGTCGAATGGGCCTTCGAAACATATCCCATTGTGTTCGGAATGGGGGTATTAGTCATTGGGTTTGAATTGGTGTTTATGTGTGACAAGGGGTATTTTCGAATTTTTAAAATATATAAATATAAAAAAAATCCCATTGGTCCACCTCACCTTTCTCTCTCCCCGTCTTCTCCCTCTCATCGCGATTAACGATGGAGACCCCTCAAAACCTTCCCCCTCCAATTCCTCCTCCTACACGCAATAAAACACCATGCTCCTTTGGAGATTTTTGTAGTGCTATCAACGAACTTCAAATCCATATATAGTTTGGATTTTTTTCATGGCCTGTAGAGCTCGAATCGAGCTTGGGAAGTTCGGGGCTTTCAGCCGCCGATTCGCCTCCTCCGCCAAATCGAGTTCAGAGCGGTGGTACCCCCTGGAGGCGCCTCTCCAAGCTCTACACTGTGGCGCTACCCGATCGGCCCATAGCTACACGGATTTCGAGAAAAAGGGTGTCCTAGTTTTGAACAAAAAAGAAGAGGTAACGACCTGTTATATATAAACTATATTATAACACTTTAAAGCGCAACGGTTTTTAATTTCACTGTAAAAATCATATCTTTTTCGTTTTTGACGAAATTCAGTGAAACAAGAGACAGTGGACTCGTGTGGACGTCTTCTACATTCTAGAAGAGACCGCATATTTTTCTTAGCCTTCTGCTATTTTGGTGGAGTGGAACCCAAAGTGAGATTTCTAAATTATAAACGATATGGAAAATGACGATGTATAAATTATATAGTCGATGTATGAGTTATATAAGCGTTGTACACCTCATGTATAAGCGTTGTATAAGTTGTACGTTCGATATATAAGTTATATATGCGTTGTAAAAATTATATATGTGTTGAAATAGAAGTGAAATGCTTATATAAATAAATATATATATATATATATATATATATATATATATATACACCCCTCGTCCACAAACCATGGACGATATTTATTGGTTGTGATTGGTGTGAAAATTGGTTGATTACGAATGGTTAATTAAAATTGTTTACGGTTGAAATTGATTGATTGTGGTTGAAAAATACCCGTTTGTGGTTGAGAATTATTTGGTTGAAACCACATAGGATTAGTTTGTGGAAATGAAAAAAATATACATGCCGCCTGCGTGCGAACTAGATGCATGAAATCCCCATTGTCAAAAGCTGCGAGGCTTTAAGGTAGAGCGAGGAGCCGTACTAGGGACGGCCCCGGTTTGAACTACGCTGTCGTTATGTTGCCAAAATTTTGAATAATATTCATATGTCAGAATTATTTTCATGTGTTGAAACTATATTCGTGTGTTGAATAGAAATTCATGTGTTGAATGGTATTCGTGTTTTGAAATAAATTGTTTTATAATAAAAATCATATTTTTATCATCTATATGAACTATATAAAATAGTCGTGTTTTGAAATAAATTGTTTTGCAATAAAAAAATCACATTTTTATTGTGTATATATAAACTATAGAAAACATTCATGTGTTGAATAGAAATTCATTCGTTGAATAGAAATTCATATGTTGAATGGTATTCGTGTTTTAAATAAACTGTTTTAAATATAAAAATCACCTTTTTTATTTATATATATAAACTATAGAAAACATTCATGTGTTGAATAGAAATTCATTCGTTGAATAGAAATTCATGTGTTGAATGGTATTCATGTTTTGAAATAAATTGTTTTATAATAAAAATCATATTTTTATCATCTGTATGAACTATATAAAATAGCCGTGTTTTGAAAGAAATTGTTTTATAATAAAAATCATATCTTTACCATCTATATGAACTATATAAAATAGTCGTGTTTTGAAATAAATAGTTTTACAATGAAAATCACATTTTTATTATATACATGAATTGTTAAAAATAGTGAAGTGTTGAAATAGAAATCAGTTGGATAAAAATCTCATTTTTATCAAAGGTATGAAATGAATATGGTTTTGAAATCGAAGAATCGATTATATTTATATATATCTATATAAATATAATTAAAATAAATCGAATAACGAAGCTGCAGTTCGTGTTTTGAAACCGTGATTTCAAACGATTAGTGCGGGAGATCCGACCATCGGATTTTCCCGAAATCAAAACCGTTGGGTTCGCTTTGGAAATATCTTTCCAACGACACCAACTTTGTAAAGATCCAACAGTTGGATTGTCTGGAATGTATAATTCAAATCTGAAGAAAAACAGCGCCAGAATCGATTATATATATATATATATATAATATTAAATTAAATCGAATAACGACGCTGCAGTTCGTATTTTGAAATCGAAATTTCAAACGATTGTAGCGGGAGATCCGACCGACGGATTTTCCCAAAACTGGAACCGTTGGATTCGTTTTGAAAAGATCTTTCTAAGGATATAAATTTTGTGAAGATCCAACGGTTAGATTTTCAGATATGTGTAAATCAAATCCGAAGAAAAACAGCGCCACGACCGTGTTATGGCCCGAAGCGTCGTTTGAATAAATTGGCTATTTTAAAATAAATAAAAATAGCGATAAATCGTTATAAAATATTATATATGATATGGAATGTGAAATTTAGAAACTAACTGAAGGTTGGCTAAGTCGAATGGCTCCCTGGATTTTGATCTGATGTTGGTTTCAGCCTTCGGGGTTAATATTTGGGAAATCGTTCTCTTACTGATTTACGGTTAGTGACTAATGAATTGGAATAAAGCGTATGTTGTGTTTATGTAGCAGTTGTTTATTATATACGCGAGTTGCTCAAAAAGACCGGGTTTATCCCATTCGGAATAACTGAATCGATGATAAGAAGTCAAAGATGAAGACGGTGGTCGAAGACCCTCGTTTGGATGGTAACTGATGTCCTGATTGGGAGGCATCCCGAAATATGGATAATGAGTGGTGATCGTCCAGACGTACGTGGAGATCGATGGGTATGCGAGGTATATAGTGCCTCCGGTTTCGTTCAGACCCAGAACGGACTTGCAAATGGACTGTGTGTCTGACATTGGAATTCATTCTGTGTGATTGATAACCATCAGTTACATGGTGTGAATTGCCTATGTGGCATGCTAAGATGCAGTGATCAAGGCTTCAGTTGAAAAGCAAAGTCTTGTGGTTGATGATCAAAGCACCGCCTGTGTGGCGTAGCTTTGTGTATAACGTGAATTCGCGAGCCTCACACCCCGGTATGAACCAGAAACGGGAGAGGACCTCAGGGAGGGCATGCGTTTCCTTCTAGCTAGAGGTGGTGTCGGTGCTTAAACTGGCTAACATTTATATTATTTTCAAATATGTGGTTGTTGCTGTTGCGAGGCGCCTCGGTTATATAGGTCGATCCGGGACCGATGGAGTCATTCGTTGGCTCATTTACGCCCCAAAGGGCGGGGAAACGTATTGTTCAGGCACTATAATCCACTCCAGCACTCCGTGTGGACCGACCCTGTCGCTCCAAGGGGCAGTTGCGGCTGTTCCGGAGACATGGGCTAGATTGTCTCGAAGTCGGTAAGGACTATCCATTGCCTTGGTTCATGACGGAAATCCAATTTCCAAATACGACGCCGTGCGGTTTTGATTGTATATACATATGGCGACATGATATATGGTACCCATGCCGTCTATGATTGATAATTATGATTCGAAATTGTTTTTGAAACATATAGACACTAGTAATAATATCAAATTCTATTGTTTTATTCGTATCAAGCATATTTTGGCCATTATAAGGTAAAACTCTATCCTCCGGTTTGCGTTACATTGTGTGATGGGAACTGAGTCTTATAATGGCTTCATTTTTATAAAAACATTGCGATGTTTAAAAGAATGATTTGTTTTAAAGCACTGGCAATCCAATGGAGTAAACCCATTCCGCGAAAGTGGCGTGGTCCTGTGATTTGCCAAACTATATAATGTGTTAAGTAGATTTCTCATACCAGTCCCATGACTGACTCGTAGTTTGTTTCACTTGCAAACTCCGGTGCCCCTTTTTCTACACGGGCAACTTTGTATTCAGGTTTTAGCAGGCTCTTTCAGGATAGCTGGAGCTAAAGATGGATTCTATCATTTATCTCTTTTTATGCTGTTCAGCTCCTATTGTACATATTATGTTTGTTTTCCGCTGTAGACATTTATGTATAGCTGAACTGTATCTGTACTAAGTATGATCCTGTATACTGTGTAACTCTGATGATTATGTATATCCAGTGTATTCTATTATACATTATTTAGTGTATTTATTTATTTATGTTCTGCTATTATCTGTTTATGTGTTATATTCCAAAGATTATCCTTAACATCGTCGTACGGGGTTTTGGGGTCGTCGCACTTTTCTTCCTTCCCCCCTCCCCCCCAAGTTCTCAGGGTGGGACTAGTACTAGTGGGGCTTGATCTTGGATCTCTTTCTCTCCCTTTTGGAAGTGCTTGGATTGCTGAAAGTAAAGTTCAGCTCATCTCTTTTATGGCTACTTGTGTTGGGGTTTATGCCTTTTATTTTATGTACTCTGAATTTATCAAAATGGATATTAAGTGTACTTGGTTTATGAAGTTGTTGTAACCAAACTATTTCTCCACTGCAATAAAAGTTGTTTTTAAATTTTTCAAGTACCATTATTTATATCTGTCTTGTTATATTCTGTTCTATACACTAAATACACTCCATGGAAGTTAGTGCATTCCCTTTGTGAGTGACATTAATGGACGTGGGGTGTTACACTACCCGTGGCCGACCGCGTCCAACACCCCCAATCAAGACAAGGTGCACCAATCAAATCACAAGTAAAGTGAGTAATACAAAGATGTGCTAGAGGTAGCTAACCTCATTGGTCAGATGTAGGCTCTTGTTTTAGTCTTTTTAATTATGACATAAGTGTTAAGGTTATCCATTATCATACTCTTACTTCATTATAGTAAACGTTTTCCAAATCAACCACTTCATTTTGGAACATCCGCCACGTACATAGTTGGTAAAGTGGTTCCAGTATCGATAAAGAGTATGCCAATATGCAACCTTGGACTCTTCAACAACCAAGTATAGTTTTACACACCAAGGTCGTTTAAGTTAGATAAAACATTGTATTTCAAATCATAAATCAGTTTACTTCGAAATAGATTTTCATTATCATATCTCAAATATTGTATTTCTCCAATTTCATAACTTCATACCATAAATCAGTTCATTATCAAAATTCAATTTTTGATTTAGATTCCATGTCACAATTATCGTTGTCCGAATTAAATCTTATGTTCACACGAATTGGTCTCAACAACTTCAGTTGGAAATAAACTTTCAATTCAAACAACTTGTATAGATATATAATAACTAAGACTAAATTATAATAGTTTAATAAAGATAGTTATATATAGGATAATATGAAACAAAACAGTTTAAAAGAATAGTTAAAATAAAACAGTATAGTATAAAATACTACTGATTTTAAGAATAATATAAGTATCACATTTTGGAATTAACAGTTTTTATTCTTCTAAAGCATTTGAACCAAATACCGAGTTTCAAAATCCACTATAACCCGTTGTTGAATTCAAATTATAATTAGAAACAAAATTTCATTCATTTCACTTTACGATTTATAGTGAAACCAAAATCAGATTTACAGACTTAAAAATTAGTATCAAATCAATGAGTCAAATTTTGATTACTAGTTTAAACATATTTCATTAAATAAGTTTTAGTCTATTTTGAATTTCAAATCCATTTCTAATATATCGACGACAACACTTAAATCACAAATGTAGCCAATTCTATTACATTAGATTAAATCTTAACTCTTAGGTTTAACACTTAAAATAAACCATTTTCAATAAAAACCAATTTAAATCACTTTACGATTTCAAATTTCATGACTAAATCAGACCTATTCCGTCGATTCCATTAACAACTTAACTTATACATTTATAGCATTTCCTAATTCAAGCTGAACTTGAAATTCCAAATTTCCATATATAAGTTTTCTTTTCAACGATTCATTTCAAATGGAATTTGATTCAAAACTTTGTTCCATTTGGCAAAATACATTAAATTCAACTATAACGTATATCCCAAACAATGGATTTAACTTAAGATCAAATTTTAAACTCAAAATTAATTCAGAAGTACCCTTTTTAAAATTCTATTCCAAATTACAATATATTCCTATCTCAAAATCACGTCTAATTATGCGTCGACAAATTTCAAATTGAATTCCAGTTAAGAATCAGACTTTACAAAATCTTGAAAAATTAGAAACCCACAATAGCGGATCAAATTCACAATTATTTATCACATATACAACTTTCATTAACATCGTTATATCTAGACATTAAATTTCTTAGCTTCAATCATTTAGATATCTAAATTTCAAAAATCGAGTTTTACTAGATAAATTAACTCAAAATCGTTTATCGATAAGTTATCATATAGTTCATAAAATACTAATGAATCGAGTCGAGTAATTTTTTTTAAAAAAATTCAATTAAGAACTTAATACATTTATTTATCAAATTTCAAACCAATTTCAATTTATAAAACAATTCATTTTGACCAACGATGTTTATAATTTAATTTTCTACTTAGACCATGTGAAATATTTATAACTTACTTTGGGTATATATCATTTCAATCTTTTACAATGCCACAAGTAAATATGTTCAATATGTCTGACATTAAAAGGGCGAATTAATAACAATTATAATGGTCAACTATAATATACATAACATAACCAAATATCGATCACATGGGTGTAAAATCATACATGAAAATTTTCCTACATATGTGTTTATAGATATGACGTGTATATCGTGTCAACATATGCACTAACAGCCCAACCAATTCATACGCTACCACCCATTCACACATCAATTAAATTTAAACAACAAATAAATGCATGACAATTTAATTTATTAATTGGCATAAAAATAATAGTTAAGTGTGAGTGCATAAACACTCATCTTTGATTTTATGTCAAACAGAAACTTGGATAAATGCGTAATTCCAGTCGTCTTCAGTTCCAGTCAAACTAACTTGTTGTTGTCTTGGATCTTGTACGTACTCTACCTGCATGCACAACACATGAAGCAATGTTCCATTTTAACTGCTCTTCTCATGACTTCTTTTTTTCCTACGTGACCCTTTTTCTTTTCCTCTCTCTCCCTCTGATATTTTCGATCATGAGAAAAAAAATTGATGGAGGCGCTGGAGTCAGGTGAAGCTTTGGCAATGCAGTGATCCTAGATCTCAGGTGTGAGGAAGTGGTCAGGTAGCCATCGGTTTCCATAGATTTTCAGTCAGGAAGTGATCCTTCTTTCAATTTATTTTTTAATCAATACATGCGAGTGGTCGTGGTAATGAAGAGCAAAATTTCAAAAAATGGAGAAGTGTACAGAATGTGGTTGAACTTGAAACGTTGATGAAAAATGACCTAAAGAGAAAAAAAGATGGGTGGTTAATGACGTGAAGTATGAATGCCTTTTGCCAGCAAATATGGATCCACTTTTTACCTTTTCAAATATTCACACCATTTACATGATACTTGAATATAAACACAAAACCATATATACTAGAAATAAAAGAAGTATACCAATAAAGCTCAAGGAACGTGCAGTTTATAATTTCAAGCGCTTGTCTTATTGCATGAAATGTTGCAAGTTTATTCCTTTCCAAACTTGAATCAGTTCTGGACATCCCATAAAACTTATGTGCAGTTTAAGATGGTAGTCTCCTGTTTGTTTTGCTGCATTTTATTTTAGAAACTTAAATACAGTATTTTGTAGGCTAGTATTAAGTTTTTAACTACAACGACTATATAGTTCATCCACTTTTACAGCTATTCATTCTCTCTTTCATATATATTGTCGTAAGTGATGTAGGCATGCTCAGTTCAGCCTGTCATTTTAATGTACATACTTCATTAAGCCACAAGTTTATATTATATGTTTTCATTCATACTGCATTTTGAGAGTTCTAACAAAAAACAACATACTTGCTTCTGCTCAAATGATTTAACAAACCTTAAGTTTGAAATTATAAACATCATCGGTCCAAAGTCAAATGGCATGCAAATCAAACCAAGTAACTTACGTTAGTACGAACGAGATAACACACCAAAAACTAGTATTAAGATGTTCATGAAAATAATTCGTTATTTACTGTTAACCCCGTTGAGGAACGCGGTATAAAAAGAATGTGTTGAAAACCATGTGTGATGGATTGATCGACATTTCTTTGATTAATGGATCAGACACAACAACATAATGGATCAGTTATATACTATATAAACTGATAGCTTGAGACGTGCAAGAGTCAATCACGTTAGAGTCAGGTTGTGTTATATGATTCAGTTGTACTTGCATTAACGCAATATGGGTTGGTTAGGCCTTATACTTAGGTCGTATTACATACAAAATAATGGACTGTCTACACATTAAAATGAAATGTGGGACAATCCCACAGGTAAAATGCATGAATCGTGTTTTACATGTTTGGATGGTGTAAAGTCATGACGTGGCAAGTACATAATATGTATTGTCAAGAGAACCATAGGAGTATATTTGTATGTTATATAAAACAAGCTTATGTAAACTTGCTGCTACAAGACGTGAAGTGTGCCACGTCAGCATTAACCAAGCCGTGACAACAATGTAAACAGTAGGTCGTTAACACCATCAAACCGTCTAGCAAGCAAGGCACTCCAGCTTGGATCATCAACATGGTTTCAGGAAATAAGGTCATTTCCATGACTAATGCAAACTCGTTCACAACGACCTAGTGTAAAGTCGTTGATCACATGCATGGGCTGTGACTTGTACGGTGGTGTGGTTTGGTTATATATGATATTAATCAGGTTGTCATTTATATGTTGATAGGAGGCAAAGAGTGTGACATGGCAGAGGTGTACCATGGACAAGCGAAGGAGGCCATTCCAGTCATTAGTCAATTGAAAATGGAGTGGTGACAGCTGCCTTCACAATCAAGTCGCATGCGTCCAATGTGGGCCGTACAGTTTTAGGTCGGTTGACATCATTGCACGATCTAATTGCAGCAGGTCATTCACTAACATGGATCAGTACTTATATATAAAGGATTAGGTCGTGTTATATATACGATGTGTGCAAATTATATGGAAAGGCAAGATCCAAAGCAGTTAACTACATGGCTTCAAGGTGCAACATATGTTACATAGCGGATGCCAGCTGTATACAGCACACACAAGGGACACGTGGTGCAAAATAAATGGGAAAGTAGCAGGTCGTTAGAAGGAACTATTACATATTATACATTGGACATTCTATGATAAAAGGAGATCACGTTCAGTTATGAGTCAAGCCGTAGGTCATTGTATGAGGGCCGCACACTCACTAAATTGCAGAACTACCACTCCCTTTAAACATTACCTATAAATACCCCATCATTTTACACATTAAAGGGAGCAAATTTTCCCTCCATGAAGTGCTGCCAAAATCATTTCTAAACTCCTTCAAACCAATTCAACCTCCGTTAACCCTCCTTCAAGCATAGATTCAACATCTCAACCACCATGGATTTTCTAAAACCATCTAAGTT
This sequence comes from Allium sativum, assembly GCA_030737875.1. Lineage (NCBI taxonomy): Eukaryota > Viridiplantae > Streptophyta > Magnoliopsida > Asparagales > Amaryllidaceae > Allium > Allium sativum. The sequence goes on along the minus strand of CM060926.1, from coordinate 156,369,028 downwards.
CTCAAGTTGTTGAAGATCTACTCCAACAACCATTGCAAGTTAAGAGATTCATTATTTCCTCGGTGAATTTAAGTGAATCGAGAGTAAAAAGAGAAGAAGCGTGACAACCCTAATTTCGACAAACCGAATTTTTTTCAAAACTCCAATCTATCGAAACTCGGATTGATTTGCTCTGGTATCCTGTAGAAAAGACATAGACATAAAATATGTCAGAGCTCCGAAAATATCTCATAGCGGAATGGATAAAATAAAATATAATCAAAATATAGCCTTACCGTATTAATAATACTCCCTAACCAGTATCCAATGCTATCATGTCCCTACCACAAATCTAACCGGCGAGTATGTCATGAGGAGGGGGTCAGAACACAAGTTCTAGTGACTGGATTTAAACTGTACACTTTGGATAATCCTACATATATCGTTTAATCATATTTTCTTATTTATTAGGTTACTTGGATTAACAGCACTCAAGGCTTACACACATGTCGTACCCATTTACTTCACAGTGGATTAACCTAATACAGTATATGTGTAGCTACCCCCAATATTGAGGTACACCCCATGGTACCCCAGTCGCACGGTCACCACCGTAATGCCCCCGAAATGCTCGCAGTCCCTCATCCAATGCCGAAGTGACGTACGAATCATTATATAACAATGTTACAATCAGAATGTATCTGCCATCACTTTGCTACGTAAGTGTACGGACTGCCACCCTCGATCGAATCAGATCTCATACCAAAGTAACGCCTTGAAATCTACGATACACCCCCTAGAGCAGATATGCACGTATCTAGACTGTCCCTCGTATGAACTATTAATTGTAGCTCGATGCCTCAATAGCACTCCTCTAATGTGCACCGAGTTCTTTGGCAGGGCGATACAAGAAACACGTAACTCGGTCGGGAGTTTTTCCATACCTGTACAGGCCTGCCTTTAAGAGCCTCGAAATACAGATATCCCTAGGGTCTGTTTTCATGGTGGCTATGGTCCCATCTCGGCCCCTCCCTCAACTAGTAAAGACTACAAGTGTGACACCCCACGTCCGTTAATGTCACTCACAAAGGAAATGCATTAAGTTTCGTGAAGCGTTATAGGTAAACAGACATAAAATATTACAAGACATATATAAGTAAGATGGGAGCGGAAATACAAATTTTTATTTCAAACACAAGTCATACATCGTGGTTCAAAATACCATAAGTCACAAAAACCATTACAATAACATAACTTCTGTCTTGTACCATCAGAGTACATAAATATAAAAATTATAACATAATTCCCCAAGAAAAAGAGCTAAGCCATAGTAGAGATAAGAACTTGAGCCATACTTTGAAAGCAGCTCTAGCAAGATGATAACTGAGTCCTAACTAAGCCTGAGTATTCCCGGCCTGAGAACTTGGGGTGAGGGGGGAAATGGAAGAAGGAAGTGGAAACAGAAAGGGTCAGACATTAAGTCTGGCGAGTCTAGTTAGTTTTAGCAAGAAAATAAATAAAAGTAGCATGATAGGCATATAAAGTGGATAAGAGAGATCACTACATAAATGGCAGGTGTGACAAGGTAGATAGGATAAGGTGTATACACTTCCCTAATGATTACTCTGCACTATTACTAGTATAACCAGAATGAGATGATCCCTTCCACTATAACGTGGTAGACTTAGGCATACGTCCAAATGTACCCTAACTATTACCCTAATTATAACACCCCGTATTTTCTATAAACATTAAAGTAACGAATTAAAAAATAATTAATTTCAAATGTAACAATTAAGGTAAACGGGTTACTCCATTGCGTTCGTCGTGGAATTCTGCTTGAGATAGAGTCCGAGTTTGCGTAAATCGGACTCCGTATGAAGGAGTTATGACTTTCATAAGATTCAAGAATTTAAATAAATAGCTCAGATTAAAGTTCAAAAAATTCAAATTTCAAAATCAGAAGCAGAAGCGGGCTGGGCGGGAATTTTCCCGCCCGAGGCCAGGTCGACCAGGAGGTTGACCAAGGGATCGACCTCCCCTCATACAGGTCGACCAGGGGATCGACCTCCCCCTCATGTCAGATCTGAAATCCGATGTTTCTCTTTGTGTGACGATCTGTTGTGTCACTAGGGCTTGTGTGGCACGTTCTGGTTGGTTCTCTTAGGTTTGAATGGCTTTGATTTGCCTTGGGTTGATCTGACGGCTCCTATTAAATGAAACTTCTATGTAAGCAACCTAAATCCAAACCCTAAGCCACACAAAAATATTCCTAAGACCGTCATGCTGTCAGAACTCAACCTAGAATAGCCGTCATTCTCCTTCAACTAGAAAGCAAGTTAGGAATTGCAAATCAAATCTAATTCAACTAAGAGAACTCAACGTCTACAACAAAGGAGAGTTATTCAATTTCAAAATACAGATCCTAGAACACAATACTAGTCATTCTCCTTTTTGTAAGTCCATTTATCATTTAGACCTAAACGATATTAGAATTGTGACTAAATAACTGGATGTAGAACAACGCCCTATATAAAATTATACCTATCCTTTTTGTTAAACTGAATTGATTAAGACTATGACTCTTATCATGATTAAGTTTGTGATTATGTTGTATTTGATTTGATGATAAATGTTAAATGCTTGGCAATGAATCCATATGTTGTATAATTTGGCTATGACATATATGTTGTGTAATTTAGCGATGACATATTATGTTGTATACTTTGGCGATGACATATCATGTTAAATAAATTGGTGATGACATATTATGTTGTATAACTTGGCAATGGCATATCATGTTGTGTAATTTGGCGATGACATACCATGTTGTATAATTTGGCGATGACATTTCATGTTATATGATTTGGTAATGACACCTATATGTTGTATGTCAATTTGGGAATTTTGCTATGTTTATGCAAGTTCAACCATGATCACATATATGACCAAAACTACACGCTAATATGATTAGGTTCATGTTAAATTTGATCCCACTAATTTGCAAGTTCACAACTACATGCCTAATTTTAAGTTTGTGTAGTTCTATGTAAAACCACTATTTCATGATTCATGTTGAGTAGATCTAAATTTGCAAGTTCATAATTAAATGTATGTTGTTCTATGCCAAGTTCATATGATACATGTGTAGTTAGATCCATATTTTTATGATGTTGGAATTATTACATGTTCCTCTTTTTTTTCCCTTTTATGTATAAGTTAGGCTATGTGTTGAGCCTAACATTTTATGTGATTTATGCGAACGTTTAACGGGGGTAACGCTAGGAAAAATATATGAAATTACATATAATTGGCATATTTGGCTCATAAACATGTAAATGTTTTATGGCATAATGTGGTATAAATTTTTATACCTAAAATTATGAACTTGATTTAAAGGGAAAGTGAGGCTTGACTTGAATGACAATAATTTATATAAATATAAAGGGGTAAATATGTAAATTTAGAAAAGACGAATATGCCTAACCCGAGGTTAGATTGAGTTACGGTGTAAGACTGCCCGGAACCGCCCGGCACATCCAGCAACTGTAACAATATATATCTAATGTGGGAGGTTAGTGCATCGAGCCCAAAAGAACCCGAGGTTAAACTAAGTTGCGGTGTAAAACTGCCTAGACCCGACCGGCACATCCAGTAACCGCTACAATACCTGTCTAATGTGAGTGGTTGGTGCTTTAATGAATGAATAAAGCTATGTCCGGAATGGTAGGGTTAAGATCATTAAAGCAACAATTAACCAATACAACATGTTAGCTAAACTGATGGGTGGGTTTAGGTTAACTTGGACACTTAACCAATTTAACATGTTGACTAGGAAACCCTAGTAACGGGGACCCATTTTAGCAGTAACCCATATCATGGTATCCTGAACTAGGCAGGGTGGGGCACTATTACTGGGCTGATTATAAGCGGTCAAAACAATAGCGGTTGGTGCGTCAACGTAGGTTCCGACGGAGTACTTGCGTGCACGTACTCCGGAGGGGAAAAAGCAGGCACTGGGCATCAGTAGTTATACACTGTGCATCTTGAATCATGTCAGGTTTCCACAATAGGATTTGATACACCCCATAGTGGGACCAGCACATGTATCTACAATCGAGCAGGGCCTTAGGACACAAGTAGTAAATGCATGCGAGTAGGAGTCGATCAATGAAAAGGGATCACTGGGTTTGTCCTCATGATGATGGTTGAAATATCTAGTAGGTGCAGAGAATATGGACATGAGTGTGATAGTATGATTAGTTTATCTTGCCTTGTTTATCTGGCCCTATTTATCTTACCTTATCCTATGTTACCTTATTTCCTTGTTATTGTCCTGTGTCCAACTTATTCAAGTCATGGTTCTCTTATCAGTTTACATGCTGAATAATCACTGGACTTACCAGACTTATGTCTGACCCATTTTCTTTTGCTCTCTTTTCTTCCATTCCCCCCCCCTCAGGTACCCAGGGAGGGAATAGCTCAGCTTAATTTGGAACGTTCATCTTTCCAAGCTTGAAGACTTTGTGATGTATAGCTTGGAACCCCTTACCTTTGGCTATGGTTTTGGACACACTACTACTTGGGGATTTATGCAGTTTTATTTTGTTTTATGCTTCTTTATGTTATAATCAAGAAAGAGATTCTGATGTAATGATTTGGAAATTTTTTTGAGACAGTTTTCTGTAATATTTTTGTTATGAACCACGAATGAAATAAATTTAGTTTTCCACTACTTATATATGTCTGTCTTATAAATTATCTGTGTGTTTTACCTATAATGCTCCACCAAAATTAAGGCATTCCCTTTGTGAGTGACCTTAACGGAGGTGGGGTGTTTCACTTGGTATCAGAGCAAAGGTTTACCAGATCAGATAAATTTTTTGAAAAATTGTTTTTAAAAAAGAAGTTTAAAGAAGCAATTTTCAAGAAAAGTGTTTTTTAAAAGGCATAATCCCCCAAAGCCATATGCACTATCTTTCTATCCTTTATTTTGAATCTTTCCTTTTTCGTTTCAACATGTCTGGGGATCTTAACCTTCTAGAGGGCGTGCTGGTACCTGGCTGGTTCAGAAGGTACCTAGAGGCTAGGGCTAATGTCGCAGGCCCAACAGACGTTCCTCCTCCCCCAGCTGTAGCGGTTCCTTCTCCTCCCCCGCTTGCAAATGCTTTCTCAAAATATGTAGGGATTTTCGGGCCATGGGTGGAAAGAACTTCAATGGAAATGAATCCTTTGTGGAAGCAAGAAACTAGCTCAAAGAAACTGAGGATTTGTTTGATATCTTCGAAATGGACGAGAGGCAGAAGATACAGTTGGCCGTATGGTTGCTTAAAGACGAAGCCTCCTATTGGTTGGAAGTCACTAACGCTGAAAGACCAGTTGAAACTTGGATGGATTTTAGAATGAGGTTTGAAATGAAATTCCTCTCACAAGCTGAACGAAGCCTACAAATGGAGAAGTTCTTAGCTCTCAAACAAGGGAGTATGTTGGTCAAGGAATACGTTAACCAATTCAACCAGCTGGCTAGGTTCGGATTGGAGTTAGTAAACACTCCACATAAGAAGGCTCTCCGTTTTGTTAAAGGATTGAATGAGCCACTGCACAGCGTAGCTATGTCCTATATACCTATGGGTGCGACTTACGAGAGGCTGGTGGACATGGCACTGTTACAAGAAGAAGATAAGGCTGGCAAGAAAGAGACAAAGGTGGAAGTACCTCAAGATAAGAAAGGGGAAGAATCACAAAGCAAGAAGACAGATTCCAAGAAGGACGAGAAGAACAACAAACCCCATGACAACAGGAAGTGTAATTTTTGTGGCATTCCTGGACATCTGGTTAAGGACTGCAGAAAGAAGAAGATGAAGATGGGTGGTTGTTTCCATTGCGGCGTGATGGGACACATGGCTAGGGACTGCCCAAAAAAGCAAGGGCAAGGGCAGAGAGCTGGATCTACTTCTGAAGGGCAGGTTCACACTCTCATGGCACCTCCGCAAGAACGAGGTAGAAATGTATCTGTTGAGAGTTTAGTTTATCTTTTTGATCATCCTGCTCGTACACTCTTTGATTCTAGCGCATCACACTCTTTTATATCTACTGCTTTAGCTGAATCTCTACACATAGACACCAGTTTAGTAGAGGATCCCTTGGTTGTTTCAAATCCAATTAGGGGCTCAACTTATTTGTCAATGATTTGTTTGGATTTGGAAATTTCTATACTAAGCGTTGGGTTTAGATGTAATGCCTATGTTTTGGGCTTCACGGGCTATGGATTGATTCTAGGCATGGATTGGCTATCCAGTAACGGTGCCATCCTCGATTGTGAAAAGAGAGTGGTTAGACTCATGTCTCGCCTCGGTAACACTCTCGAAATTTCTTGTAATCCCATGAACTCTGTTATGCTTAACTATCTAGAATCTCTTGATGCATCTATTGAGAATTTGCAGTCTGTTAGAGTAGTCCGTGAATACTCAGATGTCTTTGAAGAGGTGAAGGGGTTACTTCCGAAGCGGGAGATAGACTTCCGCATATACCTCGTTGATAATGCAAAACCCGTTGCTTTACACGTTAGACACATGGCTCCAAGGGAGAGGAAAGAACTCAGCAAGCAAGTTAAAGAGTTGCTTGAGAAAGGGTTTATAAGGCGGAGTATTTCTGAATGGTGTGCTCCAGTAGTATTCGCAACCAAAGCAGATGGTTCGCTTTGCCTATGCGTTGGTTATAGGTAGCTAAACAAGCTGACCAAGAAGAATAGGCACCCACTCCCAAGAATAGATGACTTATTCGATCAGCTTGTAGGTGCATCGATTTTTTTTCCAACTAGATCTGGCTACCGGGTTTCATCAGCTAAGAGTGGTTGAAGACAGTATTGATAAGACCGCGTTCATAACTCCAGATGGTTTCTTCGAGTGGCTTATCATGCCTTTCGGCCTGACAAACACACCCGCTTACATTGTTGATTTGATGAGCAGGGTGTTCAGGGAGTTCCTCAATAAGTTTGTGGTGGTTTCGTAGATGACATTTTGATTTTCTCAAAGAGTGAGGAAGAGCATGCTCAGCATTTAAAAGAAGTTATGGATACTCTTCGAGCACATCAGTTGAATGCCAAATTCTCCAAATGCCACTTCTGGAGAGAGGAAGTAAGATTTCTCGGACATGTGGAATCCAAGGAAGGGTTAGCTGTGGACCCTGCAAAAGTAGTTGCGGTACAAGATTGGAAGGTTCCACGGAATGCTACCGAAGTTCAAAGCTTCCTCGGCTGGCGGGCTTTTACCAAAAGTTCATCAAAGACTTTGCAAAAATCTCAGCTCCGCTTACAAGGTTGACAAAGAAGAACCTAACTTTCAATTGGGATTTGGATTGTGATGCTGCTTTCCAACTATTGAAGAGGGCTCTAACAACAGCCCCAGTTCTGACATTGCCGGATGGAAGCAAGATGTTTACTGTATACACGGATGCATGTGGTACGGGACTAGGTGTTGTCTTGATGCAAGAAGGGAAGGTAGTAGCTTATGGAGGCAGACAGTTGAAAGTACATGAGAAAAACTAACCAACCCACGATCTAGAGCTGGCTGCCATCGTCTTTGCGCTTAAGTCTTGGCGCCATTATCTCCTAGGTGAGAAGTTTGAATTGTTTACTGACCATAAATCATTGAAGCACCTTTTCTCGTAGAAATATCTTAACTTGAGGCAACAAAGGTGGATGGAGTTCTTGGCATCCTACGATTTCGAGATTTCCTATACCCCTGGCAAGGGCAATGTAGTAGCATACGCCTTGAGTAGAAAGAAGCTGACCCTAAGCCCTCTATTTGTAGAAAGGAAGAGCTTGGAGTACATAGCCAATTTTGACTTTAGACCCTCTGTCGATCATGTGACTGGTTTGTTAGCATCGCTAGAAGTGCAACCTACTCTTTTGGACTCAATAGGAACCACGCAACGTGAAGACCCTCAGCTAGTTGATGTGATGGACAAGCTAATTAGGGGTGAGACTTCTAGTCACCTCAATAGATACTCCATCGATGATAAGGGTTGGTTGAGGCGGGTGTAACAACCCGAAAATCTGGGCCAATTTAAAATTTTTATTTTGGCAATTTTAGCGGATTTTGATTATTCAAAATGAATTATTTTAAATAATATCGACGAAAAATTTATTTTGAATATAATTAGAACGTATATATTATATACGTCGTCGTTAGAATATAAATAATTATATATAATTATAAATAAAATTGAAAATGGCACGGTAGTTCGATAATTCGATTTCAAACTTCAATTGAACATTCCGAGTGCAAAATAAACCGGATTTTAGTGAAACCAAAAATATTAGGATCTAATTGAGAATATCTTTCCAACGAATCCGAAAAATCAAAATTTCATAGCGGGAATCAAAAGATATGTCCAGTTGAAAATTCTGAATAGTCGCTATGGAATTCAGGCCCTTAAAAATGGGAATTTTGCAAATGACCTCGGATTTCGACGAAACCACTTTTGTTGGATCCGTGATGTCAAGTTGTTGCTAGATTCCAAATTTCATAATTTTCCGAATCAATTTGTGAGCGTAGCAAAAGAAAACGCGTTTGACCAGTTTTAGTTGGTTTAATCGACTGGAAAATGGCCATTTTTCTAACGGTCTCAGAATTCGACGAAACTAGTTTTGTTAGGACCGTATCGTCAATACGAAGCTAGAAAATATTTTTCTGGAATTTTTCTAATCAGTATGCGACCCCAGTAAATTGAAATGCGCATTCAAATTCAATATATAGAGTTATATGTTGATTTTAACGAAAACTGGTCGTAACGGCCGAATTGGCTTACGTAACATGTCCCATTGTGTTCGGAATGGGGGTAATTAGCTAGGGGCGATAGTCGTTGGGTTTGAATTGGGGATTGAATGGAAAGGTTACTTTTTGGAATAATAAAATAATTAAAATATAATATATATATATATAACCTTTATCTCCTTCCCCTTTCTTCAGAAGGTCAACGCATCAAATAAAAAAAAGAACTCGACATCGCGATTCAGCCCCTCCCCCCTCGGGAAGCACGCCGCCGCGCCCTTGATGGCCAATCGCCACCTCGCGCCTCCCCCTCCGGCCTGCTGTCGTCGGCCAACACCCTTCCCCTCCGTCCAACTTCCCACTTTGCTCGCGCAATTGAAGAACGACGCCCTTCCCTGACCCCCACCTCGAACCACGGCCCACCCCGGCACCACCAGCGGCCAACGCAGCACTCCGACCACCCTGAATCTCGCCGGAGCCGCCCCACAACCCACCGCCTCGCCTGAAATCGACTGTAGGGCCCCTTCCCCTGCGTCGAGAATCTTATGCCCTCCACCCCCGCTGATAAAGAAATGTAAGTATTTTTCTTTGTATAATTAGTCGTTTTGGGGCTGTAATTAAATCATTAAGAGGGTATGACATTGTTTTTCATAAAGGTGGGATTTTTATATCGTAGACATAACAAAAAAATGCGATCTTTAAGTGTGAAGAGTTGAGGTTAAAAATGTGATTTTTATCCTTACAACATCGAAATAAAAATCTAGTTTTATATGTGTAGCGATGAAAAGATTATATATATATATATATATATTTTAGAAAAAAGGTTGGATTTTTATAGTGAGAAAGATAGGATTTTTATTTCGTTAAAGAAGAGATTTTTGAAATGAATAGAGAATATAAAGATATTATTTTTATATGAGTAGCGGAATAAAAATATAATCTTTATATAGCAGAGATAATAAAAATATAATCTTTATATAGCAGAGATAATAAAAATATAATCTTTATGTAGCAGAGATGATAAAAATATAATTTTTATATAGCAGAGATAATAAAAATATAATCTTTATATAGCAGAGATAATAAAAATATAATTTTTATATAGCATAGATTATAAAAATATAATTTTTATATACATGTAGCGTTATTAAAAATGTGATTTTTAATATGAACAGCGCAGAGAAGACCGCGTTGGCTTTGCAAACGAATCTGAATTCAAACCGTTCAGAGATAAGAGAATGGAGGAGTGGAACCCCAAGGTGAGAATTTCTCACTCTTCAATTTCTTTTCTAAGTTATAAATATATACTAGGATGCAGACGGTGTTTAGTAGCACCCGACACCCGTCATCCACAGACCATGGATGGCTTGTTTGTTTAATTGTTTGGTTGTGTAGTTGGTTAGAATATTTGGTTTGAATTGAATTGTTTGGTGAAATGAAATTGATTTGATTGATGTGTGAATGGCGTGGGCCTTCACTAGACCGGGGATAAGGCTGGGCCTTGTCCCGTTCCTAGTATCGTGCCGTTATGCCGCCGAAATTTTCTAAAATATGTTAGAAAAATAAAAATATCATTTTTATTGTGTAAATGAACTGAATAGAAATTCATATGTTGAAATAAAATGTTTTTATCGTTAAAAATATAATTTTAACGTGAAGTGAATAAAATAAAATATTCATTTACAAACCGGACGGTTTGTTTATGTACACCTATTTGAATGACATCGATTGGGACGATAAATTTTACACATCGCCCAACTGCACAAATAAAATCTATGTTTGATTGTTTGAAACCCCACACGGATGTTGGGTTGAAATTTGAAGTTCACTCATCCTGATTGATTGAATATGTCGATCAATTGATTGACAGGCTGTTATAAGCGTTGGATATCTATATTTGATGCTTATACAGTGTAGTGCACTTTGGTTGATGGTTGATTATTTTTCAATGCTATTATATACATGTGTTGTATGGAAATCCATATAGTTAACGCTATAGGGTAATTGATTGGGCCTCATTCCAATTTAGAAGATAAAGAATATTATAAAGTAAAGGTTCATGTGTTGACTGTACTCATCCGTTGAGATTAGTCATGTGTTGAACGAAATATTTTAACAATAAAATCTATATCTTTATCAATATAAAGTAAAGGTTCATGTGTTGACTGTACTCATCCGTTGAGATTAGTCATGTGTTGAACGAAATATTTTAACAATAAAATCTATATCTTTATCAATATAAAATAAAGGTTCATGTGTTGACAGTACTCATCCGTTGAGATTAGTCATGTGTTGAACGAAATATTTTGATAATAGAAATATTTTGATAATAAGAAATATTTGAAATGGAATATTTGAAAATATCAATATATGAAGCCGTGTTGATTAGATTGACGCCATTTTGACGTGAACGATATTTATATCGATTTTATTCATTTTAAAACGAATATTGTAAAGTGATTTCGAAATCGAATATTTTGAAATGAAATTTAATTTGAATTGAATCGAATAGAAAACCAATTTGAATTGAAACGAATAGAAAACCAATTTGAATTGAATCGAATAGAAAACCAATTTGAATTGAATTGAATTGAAGACGAATTCGAATTGAATTGAAAACGAATTGAAATGAATTCAAATTGAATTGAAATTTGAATTGAATAGAAATGAATTTTAAAACGAGTTTATAAGGAAGAATTCAATTTTTATTTAAATTGAAATGGAAGTTGAAAATGTTTTTGAAACTAATTCAAAACTATCTATATAATTCGTTTTAAATAGAAATCGACGAAATATATATTATATATATTATATATATAATATAATGGCCTGAATAGAACGCGCCGCGCCGCGGCAGTTCACGAATTTCGACCATTGACTTCGAACGGATATTACGGGAGATCCGACCGTCGGATTCTCCTGAAACCGGAACCGTTGGGTTCGTATCGAAAAGAGCTTTCTAACGAATATTGGAAATTAGCAATCTAACGGTTGGATTTGGAATTATGTCCAAATCAAATTTGGAAAAGGTCGTTGTAAGTGCAGTTCGATGGCCGTTGATGGAAATCGACTGTACGGGCCTTGATAAAATTATTAAAAATAGTAATAATTTATGTAAAATCATAAGAAATGATTTAGAAAGAATTGGGATGAAAAACCCCCTATTTGAAAAGATAAAAATAGATTTTTATCGAAATGAACTAGTTTTGAACTAGAATTATAATTCTATTTATTTTTAAATAAATAAATTGAATTTGAAAAGGGCTTTAAAAATAACCAGAATTTCCAATGATTGCATTGGAATGAATTTGAATCGAAATTGTCTTCGGAATATTTCAATGTTGGATTTCGTGATTATACATATGTTGTTATGGAAATTTGAAAGATATAGATATATATATCGTTATTTCCAATACGATATTTGTTGGTCGTCGAATTTGATATTAAATATAAGCCGGGATATTTTCTATTCAGAGCCTTGTATTTAATATCAAATGTGATTTGGGTTTGTCGTGAATGGTGTCTTGACTAACACTGTTCTTGAACCCAGTTGAGAAAAGATTAAATCTTTTTATTTAGATTTAATGAAGTGTACCAATTAAATAATATTTAATTGAAATTGAATTGATATTGATTTTTGGGTTTATCGTGAACAGTGTTTTAAATAACACTCGTTCTTTAACCCGATAATTAATGGAATGTGATTTTGGGTCTATCGTGAATTGTGTTTTAAAAGACACTGATTCTTTAACCCGGTCACAGATTAAAACTAAGTGGAGTTTTAATGAATCTTTAATTAGATTGAAATAATCGAGAATGGAGTATCACCAGTTTTGCTCCAGGCGGTAGTTAAATCTTTAATTAGATTTGAACGTGAAATGGTAATTGAATTTACCAATAACACTGTGGTGTTAGATATGAAGTATTACCAGTTTTACTTCATGGGATGAATAGGATGGGATTGGGGAATTAAAACAAATGATTACTTCAGTAAGGTTCGTTAATCCCGACTAGTTGAATCGAAATTCAAAAGATAATTAAAGAATAAATTCAAGGAATTTATCTTGGATAAAATTAATGGGAACCTTTCCCTATAAATGTAAAATTTAGAAACTAACTGTCGGTTAGCCAAGCAGAAGGGCTTTCTGGATATTGATCTGATGTTGGTTTCGGCCTTCGGGGTTAATATTTGGGGAATTATTCTCTTGTTTAATTTACGGTTAGTGACTAATGAATTGGAATGAGGAGTATGTTGTGTTTGTGTAACACTTATTTAAAATATACGCGAGTTATTCGGGAAGACCGGGTTTATCCCATTCTGAATAACGAATACGACGATAAGTCGAAGATGAAGACGATGGTCGAAGACCGGAGGTCTTCACGTCATTTAGGTGATTACTGATGATCTTGATTGGGCTGTACACCCAAGAAGATGGAAACAGTTGGTGATCGTCCAGACGTACTTGGAGATCGATGGATATGCGGGGTACTAGGTGCCTCCGGTTTCGTTCAGACCCAGAACGGACTTGTAAATGGACTGTGTGTCTGACGTTGGATTTTAGTCTGTGTGATTGATCTCTATTAAATATATATCTATTTGGCGGCGGAGAATTTATTCTCTTGCTTAACGCCCTTCTCTGAGACGTACGAGCTCAGGGGTTATATACTGATGGATATCAAACGCATGGAGTAAATTGCCTGTGTGGCATGCCTAAGTGGCAATTGATCGAGGCTTCTGTTGAAAAGCAAAGTCTTGTGGTTGATGATCGAAGCACGGCCTTTGTGGCGTTGCTTTGTGTAACGTTTGCTTCGCGAGTTTCGCACCCCGGTTGTGAACCAAAAACGGGAGAGGACCTCAGGGAGGACATGCGTCTCTTTCTAGCTAGGGTGGTGTCAGTGACCTACCAGCCCTGACATTTATATACTTTTCACCTGTGTGGTTGTTGCTGTTGCGAGGCGCCTCGGTTAGATCGGACGATCCGGGTCCGATGGAGCCATTCGTTGGCTCATTTACGCCCCAAAGGGCGGAGAGACGTATTGTTCAGGCATAATAATCCACATCGGTGGACCGGCCCTGACGATCCAAGGCCCACCTGAGTCTGGGTCCTGAGACATGGGCTAGATTGTCTCGAATCAGTAGAGGATGATCCCTGGCCTCGGTTCATAGACGGAAATCCAATTTCCAAATACGCGACTTTGCGATTTTGATTGTATAACCTATATATAGCGACATAGTGTTATGGGGAATTCATGCCGCCTATGATTGATACTTATGATTTGAAGTTGTTTCATACACTATGCACTTGTAATAGTATCAAATGATTTGTTTTAAAACGTATCAAGCATTCTTTGGCTGTTATAAGGGAAAACCCTATCCCCCGGCTTGCGTTGCATTGTGTGATAGGACCTGGGTCTTATAACAGCTTCATTTTTCTTTATTTAGCATTGCGCTGTTTGTTTTATGCACCGGTATTCTTGGGAGGAAATCCGTTCTGTGTTATACGGCGTGGTCCCTTGATTTACCTAACTTTAAAAATAAAGACTAACTGTTTTAGTTCTCACACCAGTCACATGACTGACCTGGAGTTTATTGTTTTGACCTAAACTCTGGGTGCCCCTATTTCGACACGGGTAGCTAGTAGTTTTGGTTTTGCAGATTTATATTCACAGGATCCTGGTTTACATCTGGAACGATATCCGGAAAGCTTTGTATCCGTATATCTCCTTCAGTTGTGTATTGTATTATTTTCCGCTGCTATGTATTTAAATGTAATTTAAATCTCTAATATTTGTGTGTGATATTTATTTTTTTATACTATGTATATTCTTGTAATCTGATGCATTGTTGTAATATACAATGAAATGTTCTTCCGTCTGCGTTCTGTTGTGGCTTGTTCTCGACTCAATCCGCTCTTCCTCCTCTCTTCGGAGACCGGGGGAGTTCGGGTCGTTTCAGCGGGATGGAAGGCTATGCGTCCCACAAGCAAGGGATTTGGTGAAGAAGGTTCTCGATGAGGCACACCATTCCATGTTGACCATACACCCAGGTGGAGACAAGATGTATAAAGACGTAAAAAGGGTTTTCTTTTGGAATGGCATGAAGAGGGATGTAGTCGAATTCATCTTTAAGTGCTTAATATGCCAGCAAGTCAAGGCGGAGCAAAAGAAGCCTGGTGGTTTGCTTCATCCTCTAGAGGTCCCACAGTGGAAATAGGATATCATTTCAATGGACTTCATCGATGGGCTGCCTAGGTCAAGAAGGGGCAATACTAGTATTTGGGTAATAGTGGACAGGCTCACAAAACGCGCTCACTTTATACCCATTAAAAGTAGGAGGACTACCTCATCTTTAGCATCCATTTATCTTAAATAGATAGTTAGACTCCATGGGATACCCTCCAGCATTGTGAGTGACCGAGATCCTATCTTTACGAGCGAGTTTTGGAAGAGCTTGCAAGAGGTTGTAGGCACACAGCTATGCTTAAGCACGGCCTATCACCCCCAAACCGACGGTCAGACGGAAAGGGTGAACAGAGTATTAGAAGACCTCTTGAGATTATGCATTCTTGACTTTGGAGGAACATGGGAGGATCATCTTCCTTTGGTGGAGTTTGCCTACAACAATAGCTACCAAGCCACCATAAGCATGGCACCCTTTGAAGCTTTATATGGAAGACCATACCTATCACCAACTTGTTGGTGGGAGTCTACAGACAAGCTCATACTTGGACTAGATATGATTAGAGAAACTTCAGAGAAAGTGGACTTGATACGAAGAAGAATGAAGACTGCCCAAGATAGACAGAAGTCCTACGCAGATAAAAGAAGGACCGACCTTGAGTTTGAGGTTGGGGATAGAGTTTTCCTGAAAGTATCTCCTTTGAGGAACGTCGTTCGCTTCGGATCCGTAGGATAGTTGGCACCAAGATTTGTAGGGTTATTTCCTATCATTGAGAAGATCGGGAAGATGACTTACAGAGTAGAGCTGCCCAAAAGATTGGCTGGAGTTCATAATGTCTTTCATGTTTCTCACTTACGAAAGTGCTTACATGAGTCTGCGGAAGTGGTGGAACCAAGCATATTAGAGGAAGTAGAAGTAGAACGAGGGGCGGCTGTGAGAAGAGTTCCAACTCGTATCTTGGGTACGGAAGTCAAAAAGCTACGCAACCGCGAAGTCAAACTTGTTAAAGTTCAATGGAGTGACACTGAGGAAGACGCGACTTGGGAGACTAAGGCCAAGATACGCACAGCCTACTCTTTTCTTTTTTACGGTACATCTTTGATCTCTTTTTCCTTAAGTTTGTTCATGCTCGTACCTATCCTTTTAGCATTTTTCACAGTGCTTTTCTTGATCCTTAAGTAGAAACCAATGGATGTAAACATGTATTTGAAACATGTTATGATTGATGGTTGCTAGTGGTTGCTCGTGGATGCATACACACACACATTAGGTGTTAGATTAGCTTAGTCTCTTTCATATTGCATATGCATATATGTGTTTGTATATGATTGAAACGTGATGTGTTATCATATGGACATTGCATTTTTATGAATGATTGTGCACTCATGTAGAAAGTATGATTAGGGAAGATTGCATACATAATGGACGCATGACACTGACATAATTTGCATTAAGGAGGTCAACTGAATCAGTAGACCGCCTGATTTTGCATTAGATAAGGAAATGTACACACACTATGCATATGATCATGAAGCGTTAGAAGTATTTTTAAGGACAATGGATGCCTGTGTTTGATGGTTGAGTAGATGGACGATTGGATGGTAGGATATACGTTCTTCTTGACTTGAAGATTTCGGGGATGAAATCCTTTAAGGAGGAGAGAATGTAACACCCCATATTTTCTGTAAACATTAAAGTAACTAATTAAAGAATAATTAATTTCAAATGTAAGAATTAAGGGAAACGGTTTACGCCATTGCGTTTGTCTCGGAATTCTGCTTGAGATAGAGTTCTAGTTTGTGCAAATCGGACTCTGTATGAAGGAGTTATGACTTTCAGAAGATTCAAGAATTTAAATAAACAGCTCAGATTAAAGTTCAGAAAATTCAAATTTCAAAATCAGAAGCAGAAGCGGGCTGGGCGGGAATTTTCCTGCCCAAGGCCAGGTCGACCAGGGGGTCGAATCCCCCCCATACAGGTCGACCAAGGGGTCCACCTTGGGGTCGACCTCCCCCTCGGGTCAGATTTGAAATATGACGTTTTTCTTTGTGCGACGATTTGCTGTGTCATTAGGGCTTGTGTGGCACGTTCTGGTTGGTTCTCTTAGGTTTGAATGGCTTTGATTTGCCTTGGGTTGATCTGATGGTGCCTATTAAATCAAACTTCTATACAAGCAACCTAAATCCAAACCATAAGCCACACAAAAATATTCCTAAGACCGTCATGCTGTCAGAACTCAACCTAGAGTTGCCGCCATTCTCCTTCAACAAGAAAGCAAGTTAGGAATTGCAAATCAAATCTAATTCAACTAAGAGAATTCAATGTCTATAACAAAGGAGAGCCATTCAATTTCAGAATACAGATTCCAGAACACAGGACTAGTCTCCTTTTTGTAAGTCCAGTTATCATTTAGACCTAAATGATATTAGAATTGTGACTAAATAACTGGACGTAGAACAACGCCTTATGTAAATTTATGCCTATCCTTTTTGTTAAACTGAATTGATTAAGACTATGACTCTTATCATGATTAAGTTTGTGATTATGTTGTATGTGATTTGATGATAAATGTTAAATGCTTGGCAATGAATCCATATGTTGTATAATTTGGCTATGACATATATGTTGTGTAATTTAGCGATGACATATTATGTTGTATACTTTGGCGATGACATATAATGTTAAAAAAATCGGCGATGACATATTATGTGGTATAACTTGACAATGGCATATCATGTTGTGTAATTTGGCGATGACATACCAGGTTGTATAATTTGGCGATGACATTTCATGTTATATGATTTGGTAATGACACCTATATGCTGTATGTCAATTTGGGAATTTTGCTATGTTTATGCAAGTTCAACCATGATCACATATATGACCAAAACTACATGCTAATATGATTAGGTTCATGTTAAATTTGATCCCACTAATTTGCAAGTTCACAACTACATGCCTAATTTTAAGTTTATGTAGTTCTATGTAAAACCCCTATTTCATGATTCATGTTGAGTAGATCTATATTTGCAAGTTCATAATTAAATGTATATTGTTCTATGCCAAGTTCGTATGATATGTATGTAGTTAGATCCATATTTTTATGATGTTGGAATTATTACATGTTCCTCTTTTTCCCCCTTTTGTGTATAAGTTAGGCTATGTATCGAGCCTAACATTTTATGTGATTTATGCGAACGTTTAACGGGGGTAACGCTAGGAAAAATATATGAAATTACATATAATTGGCATATTTGGCTCATAAACATGTAAATGTTTTATGGCATAAAGTGGTATAAATTTTTATACCTAAAATTATGAACTTGATTTAAAGGGAAAGTGGGGCTTGACTTGAATGACAATAATTTATATATAAATATAAAGGGGTAAATTTGTAAATTTAGAAAAGACGAATATGCCTTACCCGAGGTTAGATTGGGTTACGGTGTAAGACTGCCCGGAACCGCCCGGCACATCCAGCAACCGTAACAATATATATCTAATGTGGGAGGTTAGTGCATCGAGCCCAAAAGAACCCGAGGTTAGACTGAGTTGCGGTGTAAAACTGTCCGGACCCGACCGGCACATCCAGTAACCGCCACAATACCTGTTTAATGTTAGCGGTTGGTGCTTTAATGAATGAATTAAAGCTAAGTCAGGAATGGTAGGGTTAAGTTCATTAAAGCAACACTTAACCAATACAACATGTTAACTAAACTGATGGGTGGGGTTAGGTTAACTTGGACACTTAACCAATTTAACATGTTGACTAGGAAACCCTAGTAACGGGGACCCATTTCAGTAGTGACCCACATAGATGTATCATGGTACCCTGAACTATGAAGGGTGGGGCACGATTACTGGGCTGATTATAAGCGGTCAAAACAATAGCGGTTGGTGCGTCAGCGTAGGTTCCGATGGAGTACGGGCGTGCACGTACTCTGGAGTGGAAAATGTAGGCACTGGGCATCAGTAGTTATACACTGTGCATCTTGAATCGTGTCGGGGTTTCCACAATAGGATTTGATACACCCCATGGTGGGACCAGCACATGTATCTACAACCGAGCGGGGCCGTAGGACACAAGTAGTAAATGCGTGCGAGTAGGAGCCAATCAATGAAAAGGGATCACTGGGTTTGAACTCATGATGATGGTTGAAATATCTGGTTGGTGCAGAGAATATGGACATGAGTGCGATAGTATGATTAGTTTATCTTGCCTTTTTTATCTTCCCCTGTTTATCTTACCTTATCCTATGTTACCTTATTTCCTTGTTATTATCCTGTGTCCAACTTATTCAAGTCATGGTTCTCTTATCAGTTTACATGCTGAATAATCACTGGACTTACCAGACTTATGTCTGTCCCATTTTCTTTCGCTCTCTTTTCTTCCGTTTTCTCCCCATACCCCCTCAGGTACCCAGGGAGGGAATAGCTCAGCTTAATTTGGACCATTCATCTTTCCGAGCTTGAAGACTCTGTGATGTATAGCTTGGAACCCCTTACCTTTGGCTATGGCTTTGGACACACTACTACTTGGGGATTTATGCAGTTTATTTTTATGCTTCTTTATATTATAATCAAGACAGAGATTCTGATGTAATGATTTGGAAATTGTTTTGAGACAGTTTGTTGTAATGTTTTTGTTATGAGCCACGAATGAAATAAATTTAGCTTTCTGCTGCTTATATATGTCTGTCTTGTAAACTATCTGTGTCTTTTACCTATAATGCTCCACCAAAATTAAGGCATTCCCTTTGTGAGTGACCTTAACGGAGGTGGAGTGTTTCACTAATCGATCGGCTCCCTACTCCGTAGATATTCTGTGCGGCCCCACAGTAGGATGTATCACGTCCTAAAGTGGCAACCCCTTGCTGATATGCACAACCCCATATCTACAGGTGTCATGGTCGTCTTATCCCCTTCAGCTCGGCTCTTGCACGCACATGGCCCGGTCGGTTCGCGCCGCCAACACTACCTCCACGTTTGGATCTCTTACAATCAGTCAGTAAGTGTGTCCCATCTCTGACCTAGTTCGGAGTTCTCTACTCGCTACATACTCCGGGTTACTGACTGAAACGGGTCCCACACAATATGACACAAGCTCTCCCCTTTGTCTTGTATACCCCACTAGGTTTTCCACAGGTTATATTTACTCTAAAGATGTCTTTAATTATACAACCCCAATATTTCTACTGGTTATGCTTACCACTAAGTGTCTTTAATTACATAACCTTATTGGGCTAAGTTTGTGGGCCTATATGTAAATATTATCCGCCCCCTCAAAATTACTTAACCCACCCACTGTCCGACCAATTTTACTTAACCCTAACTTAAGTTCATAACCATACAATCCCTATGGATTAGATTTGATTAAGTAGTCCAATTTATTACCATGTCCATTTATGGTTTATAATGGGCTAGACCTCCTACATTAGGCCTACAACTTGTGGATGCTGGATATGCCGGTCGGGTCCGGGCAGTCTTATTCCACAAGATGTGCCTAACCTCGTGTCATATCCCGTCTCGTATTTGCGCACTTAGACCTCTCAGGTTAGGTTCAACATTAGTGGCTGCTGGATGTACCAGTCGGGTCCGGGCAGACTTCCACTACTAAGGCAACCTAACCTCGTGTCATAAGTGCAATTACAGTTAATTGTAATTACTAGTAATTCCATTCTTATCCAATTCTTACCCATGACTTTATAGGTTATTATATCCCCACTTCCCCAATTTTAATTATATGCCCAATTCATATAAATATTATTTAAATTATGCCAATTCTAACCCTTTTTCTCCCGTTCCCTAACCAACGCATTCGCATATATTGGGCGATATCTAGGCTAGAAAGTAACCTCACCATACACCATAAAAAGGGAAAAGTGATGGGAATATGACAAAGGTGATTGTTTTGGCATAAACATAAACTAGCATGGTGATAAGGTGGACATATAAGCATAAATCTGATGAACTTGTGGTAGTTAATTGATTCTAACATAACTATGATGTCATAGTAAGCATAATAAGATCTAAATTAACAATTTAGATGCACAACTGGTTTAGATCTAATATGATAAGCACAAGGTGATAAACTAGATCTGATTAGTAATTTAGATGTCCACATAATTCAGATCCAATAGTTAAAACTAGATCAAACTCAAATAAGGTCAAGATCCACATCATAGAATATTACAATAGATCCAACAAGATAGGGATTTAGATCAATAGTTAAAAATAGATCTGACACAAATAAGGTCAAGATCCACATCATAGAACGCCATAAAAGTTACAATAGATCCAACAAGATAGAGATTTAGATCCAAGTTATACATAATTTAGGATGTCATATGTTCGCAATTTACAATGCACCTGATATAATCTAGGCATATGAATAAATCCAAGTCATAGTCGTGTCATATTTACTTTTAAATATTCAAATCTAAAAGCAACTAGGAACTCATAGAGTTTGGATAAGAAGATAGAACTAGAAAAGAATGGATCTTGAATCTCCAATTGATTTTCTTTAGTTGAAGAAGATAACGGGTCCAAATCAGTTCAGATACCGGTAGAGTTTAGCCACCATGAATTCTCAAATAAAGAAAACAAGACAAATGACCACGTATATACAGCGGCCAGACCCTCTGAAATCGACTGCCACGTCAGCCCTAGGGGTGTCGACACCCTTATAGGTGGGTCGACCCCGGCGTCGACACCCCTCTAGGGGGGTCGACCCCGGTGTCGACACCCCTCTAGGGGGGTCGAGCCCCTAGAGCGGGAAAACTGCCGCCACATTTTATTTTTTAAGTTCGAACGATTTTGGATAAAATTCTGACTCATCTTTGACTCATGTGTATATATATAATTCTTCTGCGCGTATTAAAACTTAAAACCCTCATTACTTCTTCATACGGTGTCCATTTTATGCAAACCAAATGTCTATCTTGAACAGAATTTTGAGACGGACATAATGGCGTAGTCCGTTTTCCTTAATTCTGAATATTAAATTAATCATTATTTAATTTATCCTCTTTAGTATTGTTAAAATACAGGGTGTTACATTCTCCCCTACTCAAAGGATTTCGTCCTCGAAATATCTAGGTTGTGAAGAATGCATATCCTGCTATCCATCATCCATCTACTCATCCATCAATCACCGGAATCCGTTGTCCATAAAGATTTCTAATGCCTATTTGAATATATGCAGAGGTGTGTGTATATGTCCCAATACTAATGCGAAGATCAGGCAGTCTACTGATTTAGTTGACCTCCTTAATGCAATGTATGTTAGTGCCATGAATCCAATATGTATGCAAATAATCCTATTATAACATGTGAGTTCTATATGTGTGCACACTCATTCGTCCAAATGCAACATCCATAAGGTAATACATCCATTTCCATCCATAAAAGAAAAGAAAATGTACACACATCCATATGTAGTATGAGAGTGATTGATCCGATCTAGTGCCTAATGTGTGTATATGCATCCACAGGCAACCACTAGCAAACACTTGCATCCATGAAACATTACATGTCTCAAACAAATGTTTACATCCATAGGATTCCTATCTAAAGGTTGAAATCATTGTGGATAGGATATATTCAAATGATAGAAAAAAGTACTGATAAAACTTAGGAAAAGGAGTTACGGACATACCCTCGAAAAGAAATGGGTATGAAGCACGAATTTTGGCTTCGGTCTCCCTAGTCACATCCTCTGGGTTATCTCCCCATTGAACCTTTAGCAACTTGATCTCTTTATTGCGTAGCTTCTTAACTTCTGATCCAAGAATATAGGAAGGAACTCGTCTGACTGTCGCCTCTCGTTCCACTTCTACCTCTTCCAATACACTCGGCTTAATAAGTTCTGCGGTGTCATGCAGGCACTTCCGCAGATGAGAAACGTGGAAAACACCATGAATGCCGGATAGATTTTTTGGAAGTTTTACTCTATAGGTCATTTGGCCAATCCTTTCGGTTATGGGAAATGGTCCCACAAACTTAGGTGCTAACTTCCCTATCAATCCGAAGCGAACCACATTCCTCAGGGGTGATACTTTGATTAAAAAACTAAGTCTCCCACTTCAAATTCGATGTCAGTGCTTCTCTTGTCTGCATAGGACTTCTGCCTATCTTGAGTTGTCTTCATCCACCGTCGAATAAGGTCAATCTTTTCGGACGTTTCTCTAACCATATCTGGTCCAAGTAATAATCTTTCTGTAGATTACCACTAACAAGTAGGTGATCTACAGGGTCGTCCGTACAATGCTTCGAAGGGTGCCATGCCGATGCTGGATTGCTAGCTGTTGTTATAGGCAAACTCTACTAAAGGAAGGTGCTCTTTCCAAGTCCCTCCGAAGTCTAGGATACATAGCCTCAAAAGATCCTCTAGAATTCTATTCACCCTCTCCATTTGCCCATCGGTCTGAGGATGATAAGCGGTGCTCAAACACAACTGTGTACCTAATGCTTCTTGCAAGCTCCTCCAAAATTCACTGGTAAAGATGGTTTCGCGATCACTTACGATGCTGGAAGGTACTCCATGAAGACGAACTATCTCATGAACATAAATTGCTACCAACCATGATGTCGTCCTCTTGCTCTTCACTGGAATGAAGTGAGCACTCTTAGTGAGTCTATCTACCACAAACCAGATACTGGTATTGCCTTTCTTCGATATAGGCAAACCATCTATGAAATCCATAGAGACGCTTTCCCATTTCCACTGAGGAACCTCCAAAGGATGAAGGAAACCACTGGGCTTCTTTTTCTCAGCTTTAACTTGCTGGAAAACTAGACATTGGGAAACGAATTCGGCCATATCTTTCTTCATCTCAGCCTAAAAGAAAACCCTCTTTATGTCTCTATACATTTTATCACGGCTTGGATGAATAGTCATCTTAGAATGGTGGGCTTCTTCTAGGACTGCTTTTATCGAGCTTCCGGTTTGAGGAACACAAAGCCTTCCATCTCGTTGCAACCACCCCTTTTCATCTATGGCATATCTATTGAGGTGACTAGAATTCTGCCCTCTTCTGAGCTTTTCCATGATGTCTAAACTTTGCGGGTCGCCTTGCTGCGAAGCTCCTATCTGATCCATAAGAGTTGGTCTTATCTCCAAGGATGCAAACAAATCAGGAAAAATCTCGATGGAGGGTCTAAAATCAAAAGCTAATATAAACTCCCAGCTCTTCCTCTCCACAAACAGAGGACTCAAGTCCATCCTCTGCCTACTTAGTGCGTCTGCCACCACATTACCCTTGCTAGGGGTATAAGCAATCTCAAAATCTTAAGAAGCTAGGAACTCCATCCACCATTGTTGCCTTAAATTGAGATACTTTTGTGAGAACAGATACTTGAGAGATTTATGATCGGTGTATAACTCGAACTTTTCTCCAAGTAAATAATGGCGCCACGTCTTAAGCGCGAATACTATGGAAGCTAGCTCTAGATAGTGGGTGGGGTAGTTCTTCTCATGAACTCTCAACTGTTGTAACAGCCCGCAAATCTGTACTATCTGAGTTGACTAATAACATCACACGTCTAACCCAAATTGCACAGAAATACGAATCATTATTAGAAAGAAGTTAGAGGATGAGAAATAGAAAGAAAGAAATATTAGAATAGAAGAAAATGAAGGTCACAAACTCACAGGGAACGAACAAAATATATTAAATAACATAACTTTTGAAATACAAGTCAGTAACTTTATATACATACCATCATCAGAGCACAACAGATATTCCTGGAATAGTTATAAACACCTATTTCCAGATACCACAAAGTACACAGCGGAATATATGAGTATATAGCTAACTGGTGAAGCTTCCTGCTTCCAGCTCTTCCAAGTGAATCTGAAAAATCCCGACTACTTGACTGCCCATACAAATTTGGGCACCCAAGAGTTTAGGGAAAACGAACAAAATAACTCTGGGTCAATCATGGGACTGGTGTGCGTAAACTCTAACCCTTTGTTTAACTTTCAAAATCCTTTTGAAAGAAAGGATAATAGTAAGACCAGCCCACACATAAACATGGACGGTTTTTACCTTACTATAACCCAAAACACTTTGATACGAAAATCCAGTGATATTATAATAGTGTCTAAATCAAATAAATAACCAAATAGCAGAACGCTTGCATCTCACGCTCCATATATAATATAAATTAAAAACTGCAGGGCGCTTATTGGAGATTGGATTCCGACTATGACAAGGTATGGAACCACCTTCTGCTAGTGTATCTCTAGAGAGGAATACACTGGGTTCAACAAGAACATCTTGCAACCCGGCCCACACATGACCGACCACTCATTTCGGTTGAGTGTATCGAATGTAAATCACCAACGGTTGGGATCAGCAACTGTTTCCCGAATGGGATAGCGTCGACTAGAATAAGGAATTAAATGAATCTCTAGATAGGTGATAATACACCCCAATGGGAGCGACCCACATAACCATGCTGCCTGCCCGATTTTTGTCATTTCCCAGTTGTTGAGGCCTGAGGCTACGCTCACTTACCATTCATTGATAGCACAATCACTTTGAATGCCACATTGTCAGATCCGTTAATCATTAATTGATTTGCACAAATATTCTGGATGTTATGCTAAGGGAATAAATCCGTTGCAACCATATATATTTTTACATACCAACCCATTCGATCATTGGAAATACTTTGTCAGACATTTGTCCATTTACATTCGTTCTGGGATTGAACGAAACCGAAGGCACAATTTCCATTAATAGAAAAAGCCCTTGCACTTTACTCCGTCTTCGATTATCTTCATATAATCTGATTCGCAACACTACTGCCAATACAGAGTGTTTCTCGGATAATAATCCAACTGGTCTCTCCATACTGACAACGATATTGGCAAATACTTCGATAGTCGGTTATTTAACTATCGAAGAAAAACAAACAAACATTCATCCATAACATCAATCAATCATTGGGCCTGTTAATTAATATTTTATTAATTAATTCACTTCCTCATTTCCCTATCAATATTCGTTAACCAAGTATTTTCAGTGATCTTGTTGGACTATTATGCTATTTGGAAAAAAACATTTCCCTATATCACCTCCTCTTATTTTCTACACTTAGAAAATATATTCTATTTGAAATTGAAAACAATTTCAATCACTTATCTCTTTCCCGACTACTTTAATTATACCTCTTTCCCGACTACTTTAATTATACTCAGGAAATATTTACTTTTATATTTCCAAAATTCCATCACTTGGGTTAAAACGAATGCTGTGTAAAACATCGTTACAACAACCAAAAATATTTTATTCAACTAACTATTATTCAAACACTTCTCTTCGAGATTGGATCTTGCTATTTATCAAATAAAATTGAAATCAATCAAGTTGGGGTAAAATTACCTCTCTGACCTTGACTGAAAACATCCTCAACTTCAAAACAGACAAGACCATTATTCCCGAATAATCAACACCATACAAATCCCTTATTCATTTTAACGTATATATGTTTCTCTTACTATTACCAGATTATCGATTTCCTTTTTGTTTATAATATTCTATTTTAAATCTGTTTCCTTATTGAATTCAATATATATTGTTATATTGATTTCTAACTATCAAAATTTCTTAAAAATATTCTAACTCCTTAAATTTCGGGAAAATTTCGCCATAACCTCCTTTGTATCGGGAGCATCGGGAAAATCCCCAAACTGCCACACAGGCCTCTCCAATCAAAAAGAAAAAAGAAAAAGCCAGGCGGCTTGCCGATACGGCGCATAAAATCTCATATGGAATTTAAACGTGTACCTTTTTTTGGGCACATGAATTATAATCTTCATACACTTCATATACGTCATTCCATACCTGTCTAACACATATTCACCTGTTTCCCAATTTATCCAACTCAATCAGGTCATTCCTAACTCAATTTGCTAATTTATTCTTTAATTAGTTATTTTGTCAAATCCCTTTATTTTGAACATATCATGTTCAAATATATTTTAATTCGCTTATAAACAAGTAGAATTTCATTTCTAACATGAGTTTCAAATTTGATTTCGAATATGAATCCACAAAACCAATTTACTTATCCAACGCCAATTTCGATTCAAAACTCGATTAACAATTTATTCTTCAAAATTAGTTAAATCTATTTAATAACTAAAAATCTGATTTTTGTTTCAAAAATCATTTCACTTACTTCACTGGAGTTCATATTTATTTTATATCTCCAGTCTGGATTTTTCTAATGCAATTCGTATTTTATTTCTTTAAAATCCTTTTATTTATTTAAATAAACCGTTATGGTTTTTAAATGATTTTGGCGCTGCTTTTCTGAAAATTTGATTTTGACCGAACTCAAAATATAAACGACGAAATTCAGAATTTTCTCTTCCATTAGAAAACTATTATATAATCGGTCCTGACGATTCTTGTTTCAAAGAATTCCGACTTAATTTGGGTTCTATATACTCAATTGAAGTTCGAATCGCCAATTTACGAACTACCGCGCTGCGGCGAGTTCATTTTAATTATATTTATATATATAAACTTTTAAAACTTCATTTAAAATAAATTCAACTCCATTCTGATATATTTTTAATATATATCAAATCAGTTTTCCCAATTCAACATAAAATTTTTGATTATTTGTAATTGTCAATTTTTCCTTACTCGGCAATATATTTATTTATACTTCGATCTTCTATATTTTTAATTCCAATTCCTTTTTCAAATTATAAATCCTTTTGATTTATTCCTATTCTGTTTAAAAATCCGCACTCTGAAATATATTTCGTCGCTCCCATTTCGAAATGATTTCAACTTTCTATTTTCAAATTCTATTTGAAATTCTATTTTCAAATTCTATTTGAATTTTCTATATTCAAATTCCATTTGGATTTCTATTTTCAAATTCCATTTGAATTTCTATTTTCAAATTCCATTTGAATTTCTATTTGAATAAATTCGAATTAATCGAAATTCAAATCATAAATCCTTACGGATTTATTTTAGTTCAATTTTTATTCTGACCATCAGAACAAATTCCATCATCTATTTCTTTAAAATGATTTCCCCATTTCTATTTTTAAATTCACATTTGAATTTAAATATTCAAATTATCCAAATGATAATTTTTCCCCACTACATTTATAAACCCCGTTTATAAATTCATTTCAATTCTCTACATTATTTAATTTATAAACAACGTTTATAAATTCATTTCAAATCCCGCATTATCGATTTATAAACAACGTTTATACATTCCAATACTTATTTTATATTCAAAACAAGTTAACATTTTTATAGCCCATTCAAAATTCAAATTCTATTTTTAAAAATAGATTTCCCCTTTTAAATCTCAAATATCCTTTTCACGATATTTTTATATATCAATATTTTGGCCCCGATGATATTTAAACAATCAAACCACTCAATTATCAAATCACGGGTTTTGCAACACATCATATACGATAATATATAGGAATACAAACAAACAATAATAGTTTTGAGGAATCCAGTTGGATCCCTCCAACCTGTTTCCCTGCATCCACAGACGTTAGTCAACAGAAATAATACCCATCCTGCTTCGTGGCAGGATATCGCAGTATAGAAGGTCATCCATTATCATAGCGTGGGGCGTATAGGGTAATCATCCGCTAATGGTACCACGGGCATCTGCTAATGAGACTGCGGGAATATCCAACCACCAATATATATATATGTATATATAATAGCACATCAAGCCTAAATAACTAATATATTTAAGATGCACAAAAATATTAAATGCAACCAAAGAAGCAACAAACAATTATTTTTAACTGATAAAAATAATTCTAAATAAAAGGTGAGTGAGATTTACTCACCGTGATTTATTTGCCGAATATCCAATGAAGCCAATTTTATAGATTTCACAGTGATTTCTCCTACCGTCTGTTTTACAATGTAAAACAATATAAATAAAATTTCCAGTTATCTAAGTATACAAATTTTAATTAATTAATTTCTTACATGTAAACCAAATTCCAGATTAACCTTAATATCATATTCAAACGACTAGTCTACAATTTATATCTTTGCCGACTAATTTCTTTTATATAAACTAATCTATATGCATTAAAATTATTTCACAAATAAAAATACTTATGTTAATTATTTATTTTCAAACAAATTCATACCTTAATTATTTCATCCTTTCCACGTCTACAGGTATAAAAACTGAACTTCATTGCCGTTTCTGTTTGCCCATCCATACAAATGTTGCACCATCCACATTGACTCACTACGATCATAACTCCCTTCACACCCCGCTGATCCATAAACGAATAGCATCAATCAACTCTACTTCGACTCATCCTTGTACAGCAGTACAAAACCAAACAATCACTGCTAAAAACAGAAGCACCTCAACCGCCCAACTCGCTGCACTTAGAACCCAAGACTGTTTTGACTTCCCTCTTCCTAACAACCATCCTTCTTCATGAAAATCACCGTTGTACCATCCATCATTTCTAGCTGCTCCAACAACTGGACCCAACTTCACTCTATCGCCTACCCGAGCTCAACTTCTCAGGTTGTCGCAACTTCTAAAAAATTTCACAGTGAACAATGAAACCATTCTAACCTCATCACACCAAATCCACACTCGCCTGCACCTCACATACCATCGTCAAACCCAACCCATCGTCAATCAGATCGAACTCCACCCCTCCAGTACACGTCGAACAGCCTCACAACCCCAACAACACTTCGCTTTTGCCCGTCCTCCTCCACACTGACTGGACTCCGATCTCGGTCAACGTTGACCTTCGAACGCTACTAACGAGCCCACCAACTCCCACAAATCGCAAGCCAAAAATCGTGAATCCCCTTCATCAGTCGCGATTCCCACTTCACCAATATCGCACCGAGCAAAAAACCCCTTTTCTTGATTACTGAAGGTGGCATCGCACCCTCCCTGTGATTTGAAATCAATGAACGAGACTTCGATTTCGATTTGAGTTTGCTGAAGCTTCTCTGATTTAGTTTGAGTCTCTCGCGTTTTATAAACGAAAAAGGGAGACGTGGTCCTTTGCTTTCCATGAAATTATAAAGGAAAGGGTGTGGTTTAAGTACATATTTTTAATGTGATTTGACTCCGAGATTTTAATCGATTCGAAATAAAGAGATTTTACCCTTTTTAAATAGATATCGATTTGATTTCGAGCCTGTCCACAATCAAATATCTCGGGGTCCATTAATTTAAACCACGAACCGCTATTTTAGCGTATAGACTGACATTTAAATGTTATTACGTTATTCTGAACTGAACTAAATATATTTTTATATTTAATTTTCAATGCATATACCGTATTAAATTAATATAATATAATTTAAATTCAAAACTAATCAATTCACTGGTAATAAATTATAATTATTATCGTCTATATTCAAATACAATTATTGTTGATCATATGAATTATTTCGATTAAGTTTTTAACTTCGGTTTCAATTATTTACGGTTTATGATAATTTGATATACATGAATTAAATTATATCTGATTATAAATCGATAAATTCTATATAAATATCCATTTACATTATCAATTCAATATTTAAAACCATATTAAATATTTAAAATAACTGTTCGAAAAATCTAGGTCGTTACAACTGTCTACCCCTACAACACACCACTTTCCCTTCTTGCATCAGAACCGCACCAAGTCCTGTACCATACGCATCAGTGTTAACGGTAAACACTTTACTTCCATCAGGCAAGGTCAAGACTAGGGCTGTTGTCAGAGCCCTCTTCAGTCGTTGGAAAGCAACATCACAATCTATATTCCATGAAAACGCCAAAATCTTCTTTGTCAGCCTGGTGAGTGGGGATGATATCTTTGCGAAGTCCTTAATGAACTTCCTATAATAACCTGTCAACCCAAGAAAGCTTCTCACCTCAGTTGCAATTTTAGGAACCTTCCAATCTTGCACTGCCACCACCTTTGCGGGATCTACCGCTATCCCTTCTTTGGAGACCATATGCCCTAAGAATCTCATGTTCTTCCTCCAAAAATGGCATTTGGAGAACTTTGCGTTAAGCTAATGCGCACGGGGAGTTTTCAAAACTTCTCTCAAATGTTGGGCATGCTCTTCTTCGTTCATGTAGAAGATCAAAATATTGTCAACAAAGACTATGACAAATTTATTTAGGTACTCCCGAAACACCCTACTCATTAGGTCAACAAAATAGGCGGGTGCATTTGTCAGCCCAAAAGGCATAACTAGCCATGCAAAGAAACCATCCGGAGTCCTAAAAACAGTCTTATATATGCTGTCCTCAGCCACCCTCAATTGATGAAATCCCATGGCCAAGTCTAACTGAGAAAATACCGAGGTAACAACAAGCTGGTCAAATAAATCATCGATCCTCAGGAGGGATGCCTATTCTTCTTGGTGAATTTATTCAACTCTCTATAATCAACACACAAATGAAGCGAACCATCCGCCTTAGTTGCGAATACAGCTGGAGCACCCCATTCAGATATGCTTCGTTTGATAAATCCTTTCTCAAGTAGCTCCCCTAGTTGCTTACTCAGCTCCCATCTTTCCCTTAGAGCCATATGGCACACTGGCAATGCAACTGGCTTTGCATTGTCCACCAAATATATACGAAAGTCAATCTCATGCCTGGGAGGTAAACCCCGTACCTCATCGAAAACATCGGAATAATCTCAGACTACTGGAAAAGATTGCAAGTCATCGATAGATGTATCAAGAGACTCTAGGAAACTAAGCATAACCAACCCTTGTGGGTCATAAGAAACCTCAAGGGTCCTCCCATGGCAAGTGTGACGGCAAGGAACTTCGCTCGGTCCGAACCAGTCGCTAAACCGACCCAGACCGTTCGAAACGCCCTATCGTTTGAGAACACGACAAAACAGAACGCATACAGAAGAACATTTCATTGTATATTACAACAATGCATCAGATTACAAGAATATACAGAGTATAAATGAATATTACACAGAAATATCAGAGATTTAAATTACATTTAAATACATAGCAGCGGAAAATAATACAATACACAACTAGAATGAGATATACGGATACAAAGCTTTCCGGATATCGTTCCAGCTGTAAACCAGGATCCTGTGAATATAAATCTGCAAAACCAAAACTACTAGCTGCCCGTGTCGAAAATAGGGGCACCCAGAGTTTAGGTTAAAACAATAAACTCCAGGTCAGTCATGTGACTGGTGTGAGAACTAAAACAGTTATTAATCTTTATTTCAAATCATTAGGTAAATCAAGGGACCACGCCGTATAACACGGAACGGGTTTCCTCCCAAGAATACCAGTGCATAAAACCAACAGCGCAATGCTAAATAAAGAAAAATGAAGCTGTTATAAGACCCAGGTCCCATCACACAATGCAACGCAGTCGAGGATAGGGTTTTCCCTTATAACAGCCAAAGAATGCTTGATACGTTTAAAACAAATCATTTGATACTATTATAAGTGCATAGTATATAAAACACTTCAAATCATAAGTATCAATCATAGGCGGCATGAGCGCCCCATCCCACTATGTCGCCATATATAGGATATACAATCAAAACCGCAAAGTCTCGTATTTGGAAATTGGGTTTCCATCTATGAACCGAGGCAAAAGATAGTCCTCAACCGATTCGAGACAATCTAGCCCATGTCTCAGGCAAGCGCGCAGGCAAGCCTTGGATCGTCAGGGCCGGTCCACACGGAGTGGATTATTATGCCTGAACAATACGTCTCCCCACCCTATGGGGTGTAAGTCTGGTCCGTCAGCCGACCAGAATGCATTCGGCCGAAACCGATATAACCGAGGCGCCTCGCAACAGCAACAACCACATAAGTCAAACTCGTCAGGGCGTGTAAAACCACTGACGCCACTTCTAGCTAGAAAGAAACGCAAGTCCTCCCTGAGGTCCGTCTCCCGTTTTTGGTTCATACCTGGTGTGAAACACGCGAGGTAAACGTTACACAAAGCTACGCCACAAAGGCCGTGCTTTGATCATCACCACAAGACTTTGCTTTTCAACAGAAGCCTTGATCATTTGCATCTTAGCATGCCACACAGGCAAACCATCCTATGCAACCGATATCAGTCACACAGAATGAAATCCGATGTCAGACACACAGTCCATTTACAAGTCCGTTCTGGGTCTGAACGAAACCGGAGGCACCTAGTACCCCGCATATCCATCGATCTCCAAGTACGTCTGGACGATCACTAACTGTTTCCATCTTCTTGGGTGTACAGCCCAATCAAGATCATCAGTTATCACCCAAACGACGTGAAGACTTCCGGTCTTCGACCATCGTCTTCATCTTCGACTTATCGTCGTATCAGTTATTCAGAATGGGATAAACCCGGTCTTTCCGAATAACTCGCGTATATTTTAAGTAAGTGTTACACAAACACAACATACGCCTCATTCCAGTTCATTAGTCACTAACCGTAAATTAATCAAGAGAATAATTCCCCAAATATTAACCCCGAAGGCCGAAACCAACATCAGATCAATATCCAGAAAACCATTCTGCTTGGCTAACCGACAGTTAGTTTCTAAATTTCACGTTCAAATCTAATTAAAGATTTAACTATCGCCTGGAGCAAAACTGGTGATACTCCATTCTCGATCCTTTCAATCTAATTAAAGATTCATTAAAACTCCACTTAGTTTTAATCATTATCTGGGTTAAAGAATCAGTGTCATTTAAAAACACGATTCACGATAAACCCAAAATCACATTCCATTAATTATCGGGTTAAAGAACAAGTGTTATTTAAAACACTATTCACGATAAACCCAAAAATCAATACCAATTCAATTCCAATTAAATATCATTTAATTGGTACACTTCATTAAATCTAAATAAAAAGATTTAATCTTTTCTCAACTGGGTTCAAGAACAGTGTTAGTGAAGACACCATTCACGACAAACCCAAATCACATTCGATTAATTATCGGGTTAAAGAACAAGTGTTATTTAAAACACTGTTCACGATAAACCCAAAAATCAATATCAATTCAATTCCAATTAAATATCATTTAATTGGTACACTTCATTAAATCTAAATAAAAAGATTTAATCTTTTCTCAACTGGGTTCAAGAACAGTGTTAGTGAAGACACCATTCACGACAAACCCAAATCACATTCGATTAATTATCGGGTTAAAGAACAAGTGTTATTTAAAACACTGTTCACGATAAACCCAAAAATCAATACCAATTCAATTCCAATTAAATATCATTTAATTGGTACACTTCATTAAATCTAAATAAAAAGATTTAATCTTTTCTCAACTGGGTTCAAGAACAGTGTTAGTGAAGACACCATTCACGACAAACCCAAATCACATTCGATATTCAATACAAGGCTCTGAATAGAAACTATATCGGCCTATATTCAATATCAAATTCTACGATTAACAAATGTCGTATTGGAAATAACGATATACATATATATCTTTCAAATTTCCATAACAACACCTGTAATATCACGAATTCCAACATCGAAATATTCCGAAGACAATTTCGATTCAAATCCACTCCAATGCAATCATTGGAAATTTTGGTTATTTTCAAAACCATTTCAAATTCAATTTATTTATTTAAAAATAAATAGAATTATAATTCTAGTTCAAAACTAGTTCATTTCGATAAAAATCTATTTTTATCTTTTCAAATATGGAGTTTTTCATCCCAAACTTTCACAAATCATTTCTTATGATTTTACACAAATTATTACTATTTTTAATAATTTTATCAAGGCCCGTACGGTCGATTTCCATTAACGGCCATCGAACTGCACTTACAGCGACCTTTTTCGAATTTGATTTGGACGTATCTCCAAATCCAACCGTTAGATTTCAAATTTCTAACATTCATTAGAAAGCTCTTTTCGATACGAACCCAACGGTTCCGGTTTTAGGAGAATCCGACGGTCGGATCTCCCGTAATGTCCGTTTGAAACAAATGGTCGAAATTCGCGAACTGCCGCAGCGCGGCGCGTTCTATTCAGGCCATTATATTATATATATAATATATATTTCGTCGATTACTATTTAAAACGAATTATATAAATGGTTTTAAATTCGTTTCAAAAGCAATTTCAACTTCCTTTTCAATTCAAATCAAAATTGAATTCTTCTTTATAAATTCGTTTCAAAATTCATTTCTATTCAATTCAAATTTCAATTCAATTTGAATTCATTTCAATTCGCTTTCAATTCAATTCGAATTCGTTTTCAATTCAATTCATTTCGAAATCGTTTTCAATTCAATTCATTTCGAAATCGTTTTCAATTCAATTCATTTCGAAATCGTTTTCAATTCAATTCATTTCGAAATCGTTTTCAATTCAATTCATTTCGAAATCGTTTTCAATTCAATTCATTTCGAAATCGTTTTCAATTCAATTCATTTCGAAATCGTTTTCAATTCAATTCATTTCGAAATCGTTTTCAATTCAATTCATTTCAAAATATTCGATTTCGAAATCACGTTTCAATATTCATTTTAAAATGAATAAAATCGATATAAATATCGTTCACGTCAAAATGGCGTCAATCTAATCCTCACGGCTTCACATATTTCTATTTTCAAATATTCTATTTCAAATATTTCTATTTCAAATATTTCTATTTCAAATATTTCTATTTCAAATATTTCTATTTCAAATATTTCTTTTTTTCTCGAAACTGGAATGAGGCCCAATCAATTACCATATAATGTTAATTATATGGATTTTCTACAACACATGTATATATCAACAACGATGAATAATCAACCATCAACCAAAGTGCACTACACTGTATAAGCATCAAATATAGACATTTAACGCTTATAGCAGCTTGTCAATCAATCGATCGACATATTTAATAAATCAGGATGAGTGAACTTCAAATTTCATCCTAACACCCGTGTGGGGTTTCAAACAATCAAACACATATTTTATTTGTGCAGTTAGGCGATGTGTAAAATTTATCGACCCAATCAACGTCATTCAAATAGGTGTACATAAACAAACCGTCTGGTTTGTAAATGAATATTTATTTATTCACATTCACGTTAAAAATTATATTTTTAACGATAACACATTTTATTTTAACATATGAATTTATATTCAGTTCATTCGTTAAATAAAATGCTATTTTTATTTTTCTAACTTATTTTAGAAAATTTCGGCGGCATAACGGCACGATACTAGAAACGGGACAAGGCCTAGCCTTATCCCCGGTCTAGTGAAGGCCCACGCCATTCACACATCAATCAAATCAATTCGTTATGCAAACCACAAACTTTGGAGTAAGGGTCTAACCTAGCCTTACTCCTTCGCCTTATAACGGCGCACGTCTAATCCTAACCAATTTATCGATTCGATTTTTCACACCACAAACCACATTCAAACCAATATCACAATCAATCACCAAACAGTCAAACAAACAAGTCCATGGTCTGTGGACGGGTGTCGGGTGCTACTAAGCACCGTCTGCATCCTAGTATATATATAACTAGAAAAATAAATTGAAAGGTGAGGAATTCTCACATATAGCTATCCTAGCTCCACAGCACTTCATTGATAGAAATCTTCATTGTTTTCGCATCTTCTTCAGCTTCGTCGCCTGTAGCCACTACATATGTAAAAATCGAATTTTTACTTCGCTATTCAATATATAAAAATCGAATTTTTATTTCAAAGTTCAATATATAAAAATCGAATTTTCAGTTCAAAGTTCAATATATAAAAATCGAATTTTTAGTTCGAAGTTCAATATATAAAAATCGAATTTTTATTTCAAAGTTCAATATATAAAAATCGAATTTTTATTTCGAAGTTCAATATATAAAAATCGAATTTTTATTTCAAAGTTCAATATATAAAAATCGAATTTTTATTTCAAAGTTCAATACATAAAAATCGAATTTTTATTTCAAAGTTCAATACATAAAAATCGAATTTTTATTTCAAAGTTCAATACATAAAAATCGAATTTTTATTTCAAAGTTCAATATATAAAAATCGAATTTTTATTTCGCTATTCAATATATAAAAATCGAATTTTCAGTTCGAAGTTCCATATATAAAAACCGAATTTTTATATCGCTATTCAATATATAAAAGTCGAATTTTTATATTCTCCATTATATTTTCAAAAGTGATGTCTTTTCATTTTCAAATCAAGATTGCTTGTATTTTTGAATCGATGACAATTTCAGTTTCTTTTCTTTTTAACAATGTAAAAAAAATCAGTTTTTAATCATTTTTAAAAATCTCGTCTTTAACATTTTTAAAAGTCTGTTTTTAATCATTTTAAAAATCTCTTCCCCCCCCCCCCCTTTTTTTTTTTTAATCATTAAAAAAAACTGGTTTTAAACTAAATAAAAATCTGGTTTTAAACTAAATAAAAATCTGGTTTTAAACTAAATAAAAATCTGGTTTTAAACTAAATAAAAATCTGGTTTTAAACTAAATAAAAATCTGGTTTTAAACTAAATAAAAATCTGGTTTTAAACTAAATAAAAATCTGGTTTTAAACTAAATAAAAATCTGGTTTTAAACTAAATAAAAATCTGGTTTTAAACTAAATAAAAATCTGGTTTTAAACTAAATAAAAATCTGGTTTTAAACTAAATAAAAATCTGGTTTTAAACTAAATAAAAATTAAGTAAATCAGATCAAGAAAACTCACGTTTTCAAGAAGGGGGAGAGATGGCCGAGGTGGAGGAGCTTGCTGAGCTGCGTCGGAGTCGGAGCATCCACTGGAGGAAGTGGCGGCGGTCCATCGGGGAGGGGAAAAGGAGCGGGACGCGAGGGGGTTCGGGTTCTAGGCGTTCGAATGGAGGAAGAAGGGGGTCGCGACAACATCAGGGGGAGGCGGCGGTGCTGGAGTTCGACGAGGGGGTGAGGGTGACTGGATCGTCGAGGGCCGGCGACGAGGCTCCGCCCTTCGTTCGAAATTCTTTTTTTTTTTTTTTTTTTTTTTTATACCTGGAAATGAAAATGATTGAAAAAGGGGGGGGCCAGGTTAAGAAGGGAAATTAAATATTTTTTTTTTTTTTTTTATTATTTTATTTTGCAAAAAAAGTTAACTTTCACATACGATCTCGAAACGAGGCCCACCGCCTGTCGTCCACAGCGTTCTACCCCCATTCCGAACACAATAGGATATGTATCGCAAGCTGATTCGATAGTTACAATCAGTTTCCATTGAATTTACATTTAAATCACTTTATTGAATTTTAAACGTATATTTCAAATTACCGGGGGCACATACTAACTCTAAAAACTCCAGAAAAATATTTTCTAGCTTCGTATTGATGATACGGTCCTAACAAAACTAGTTTCGTCGAATTCTGAGACCGTTGGAAAAATGGCCATCTTCCAGTCGATTAAAATCAACTGAAACTGGTCAAACGCGTTTTCTTTTGCCACGCTCACACATTGATTCGAAAAATTATGAAATTTGGAATCTAGCAATAATTCGACATCACGGACCCAACAAAACTGGTTTCGTCGGAATCCGAGGTCGTTTGCAAAATGTCCATTTTTAAGGGCCTGAATTCCATAGCGACTATTCAGAATTTTCAACTGGACATATCTTTTGATTCCCGCTACGAACTTTTGATTTTTCGGATTCGTTGGAAAGATATTCACTATTAGATTCCATTATTTTCGGTTTCACTAAAATCCGGATTGTTTTGCACCCGGTACATTCAATTGAAGTTTGAAATCGAATTATCGAACTACCGCGCCATTTTCAATTCCTTTTATAATTATATATAATTATTATATATTCTAACGACGACGCGTAAAATATATACGATCGAATTATATTCAAAATAAATTTCTCGTCGATATTCTTTAAAATAATTCCTTTTAAATAATCAAAATTCGCTAAAATTGCCAAAATAAAATTTTCAAACTGGCTCGCATTTTACGGGTTGTTACAATCTCCCCCACTTAAAACTTTTCGTC
Source organism: Allium sativum (assembly GCA_030737875.1). Classification (NCBI taxonomy): domain Eukaryota; kingdom Viridiplantae; phylum Streptophyta; class Magnoliopsida; order Asparagales; family Amaryllidaceae; genus Allium; species Allium sativum. The sequence goes on along the minus strand of CM060926.1, from coordinate 156,330,103 downwards.
CCCGAAAAGGAACAAAGTCGAAAGTGGTTTGATTATTCAGCCCTACATTCGATTTGGCTTCCATTCTCCAACTTTTCAGTTTCTGAGAATTTTCAAAATTTCAAAAATTTGGCTAACACCCTAAATTTTCGAAAAATTTCGCCATAACCTCCCCTGCAATGGGAGCATCGGGAAATTGCAAATAGCGTTCCCGGTCCTTCAGATCTCAAAAAGAAAAAGAAAAAGCCAAGCGGCTAGCCAATAGGCTCATAAAATCATCATCACCCAAACAAAACAGTAAATTATGTAATAAACATGTACCTATTTGTCGGGCAAACAAATTTTATTCTCTGGCTCTAGCCTCCTTGCTATGACCTGTTCAATGTAAGTATATGTATATGCAAGCAAATGCGACCAAATTTCAATACAATTCAATATTTGATTCAATTAGGCATAATGATTCAAAATTATCAAACAATACAAACATCAATCAATTAGTGAATTAGAGTTTCAAATTCATAATTTTGATACATATACAAAAAATCATGTTTTGATGCCAAATCACAACAATGAATTCTAACTATATAAGTTTTGGGTTCTCACACCAGCCTAATGGAAATATATAGAAAATCACACATTCGAAACACGAATATAAATACGGATGATGTCATGACAATCATCAGTACCATCTCCGGGCGACTAGAATGTGATTCCATATCTATCCAGTATATTAAAACTTTGAATATACGTTTGCAAGGCGTATATGCAAATTCTTTATATACTGAATTGCCCAAAATCAATATAAACAAATAATCAAATACGAATAGTTGATTTAAATTTTCAAAACAAAATGTTTTCATTTGAAAAATATACTCTTCACACCCGTTCTAGGATACTACTGATCCTATCTCTAACGAGTCATTCCATTGGATATTGCTAATCCAATATCTGATGAATTCTTTCGTATGGTTCTAATGTGCCTTGTTCTCTGAGCTTTGTAAACCAAAGCTCTGATACCAAATGTGACGGCAAGGAACTTCGCTCGGTCCGAACCAGTCGCTAAACCGACCCAGACCGTTCGAAACGCCCTATCGTTTGAGAACACGACAAAACAGAACGCATACAGAAGAACATTTCATTGTATATTACAACAATGCATCAGATTACAAGAATATACAGAGTATAAATGAATATTACACAGAAATATCAGAGATTTAAATTACATTTAAATACATAGCAGCGGAAAATAATACAATACACAACTAGAATGAGATATACGGATACAAAGCTTTCCGGATATCGTTCCAGCTGTAAACCAGGATCCTGTGAATATAAATCTGCAAAACCAAAACTACTAGCTGCCCGTGTCGAAAATAGGGGCACCCAGAGTTTAGGTTAAAACAATAAACTCCAGGTCAGTCATGTGACTGGTGTGAGAACTAAAACAGTTATTAATCTTTATTTCAAATCATTAGGTAAATCAAGGGACCACGCCGTATAACACGGAACGGGTTTCCTCCCAAGAATACCAGTGCATAAAACCAACAGCGCAATGCTAAATAAAGAAAAATGAAGCTGTTATAAGACCCAGGTCCCATCACACAATGCAACGCAGTCGAGGATAGGGTTTTCCCTTATAACAGCCAAAGAATGCTTGATACGTTTAAAACAAATCATTTGATACTATTATAAGTGCATAGTATATAAAACACTTCAAATCATAAGTATCAATCATAGGCGGCATGAGCGCCCCATCCCACTATGTCGCCATATATAGGATATACAATCAAAACCGCAAAGTCTCGTATTTGGAAATTGGGTTTCCATCTATGAACCGAGGCAAAAGATAGTCCTCAACCGATTCGAGACAATCTAGCCCATGTCTCAGGCAAGCGCGCAGGCAAGCCTTGGATCGTCAGGGCCGGTCCACACGGAGTGGATTATTATGCCTGAACAATACGTCTCCCCACCCTATGGGGTGTAAGTCTGGTCCGTCAGCCGACCAGAATGCATTCGGCCGAAACCGATATAACCGAGGCGCCTCGCAACAGCAACAACCACATAAGTCAAACTCGTCAGGGCGTGTAAAACCACTGACGCCACTTCTAGCTAGAAAGAAACGCAAGTCCTCCCTGAGGTCCGTCTCCCGTTTTTGGTTCATACCTGGTGTGAAACACGCGAGGTAAACGTTACACAAAGCTACGCCACAAAGGCCGTGCTTTGATCATCACCACAAGACTTTGCTTTTCAACAGAAGCCTTGATCATTTGCATCTTAGCATGCCACACAGGCAAACCATCCTATGCAACCGATATCAGTCACACAGAATGAAATCCGATGTCAGACACACAGTCCATTTACAAGTCCGTTCTGGGTCTGAACGAAACCGGAGGCACCTAGTACCCCGCATATCCATCGATCTCCAAGTACGTCTGGACGATCACTAACTGTTTCCATCTTCTTGGGTGTACAGCCCAATCAAGATCATCAGTTATCACCCAAACGACGTGAAGACTTCCGGTCTTCGACCATCGTCTTCATCTTCGACTTATCGTCGTATCAGTTATTCAGAATGGGATAAACCCGGTCTTTCCGAATAACTCGCGTATATTTTAAGTAAGTGTTACACAAACACAACATACGCCTCATTCCAGTTCATTAGTCACTAACCGTAAATTAATCAAGAGAATAATTCCCCAAATATTAACCCCGAAGGCCGAAACCAACATCAGATCAATATCCAGAAAACCATTCTGCTTGGCTAACCGACAGTTAGTTTCTAAATTTCACGTTCAAATCTAATTAAAGATTTAACTATCGCCTGGAGCAAAACTGGTGATACTCCATTCTCGATCCTTTCAATCTAATTAAAGATTCATTAAAACTCCACTTAGTTTTAATCATTATCTGGGTTAAAGAATCAGTGTCATTTAAAAACACGATTCACGATAAACCCAAAATCACATTCCATTAATTATCGGGTTAAAGAACAAGTGTTATTTAAAACACTATTCACGATAAACCCAAAAATCAATACCAATTCAATTCCAATTAAATATCATTTAATTGGTACACTTCATTAAATCTAAATAAAAAGATTTAATCTTTTCTCAACTGGGTTCAAGAACAGTGTTAGTGAAGACACCATTCACGACAAACCCAAATCACATTCGATTAATTATCGGGTTAAAGAACAAGTGTTATTTAAAACACTGTTCACGATAAACCCAAAAATCAATATCAATTCAATTCCAATTAAATATCATTTAATTGGTACACTTCATTAAATCTAAATAAAAAGATTTAATCTTTTCTCAACTGGGTTCAAGAACAGTGTTAGTGAAGACACCATTCACGACAAACCCAAATCACATTCGATTAATTATCGGGTTAAAGAACAAGTGTTATTTAAAACACTGTTCACGATAAACCCAAAAATCAATACCAATTCAATTCCAATTAAATATCATTTAATTGGTACACTTCATTAAATCTAAATAAAAAGATTTAATCTTTTCTCAACTGGGTTCAAGAACAGTGTTAGTGAAGACACCATTCACGACAAACCCAAATCACATTCGATATTCAATACAAGGCTCTGAATAGAAACTATATCGGCCTATATTCAATATCAAATTCTACGATTAACAAATGTCGTATTGGAAATAACGATATACATATATATCTTTCAAATTTCCATAACAACACCTGTAATATCACGAATTCCAACATCGAAATATTCCGAAGACAATTTCGATTCAAATCCACTCCAATGCAATCATTGGAAATTTTGGTTATTTTCAAAACCATTTCAAATTCAATTTATTTATTTAAAAATAAATAGAATTATAATTCTAGTTCAAAACTAGTTCATTTCGATAAAAATCTATTTTTATCTTTTCAAATATGGAGTTTTTCATCCCAAACTTTCACAAATCATTTCTTATGATTTTACACAAATTATTACTATTTTTAATAATTTTATCAAGGCCCGTACGGTCGATTTCCATTAACGGCCATCGAACTGCACTTACAGCGACCTTTTTCGAATTTGATTTGGACGTATCTCCAAATCCAACCGTTAGATTTCAAATTTCTAACATTCATTAGAAAGCTCTTTTCGATACGAACCCAACGGTTCCGGTTTTAGGAGAATCCGACGGTCGGATCTCCCGTAATGTCCGTTTGAAACAAATGGTCGAAATTCGCGAACTGCCGCAGCGCGGCGCGTTCTATTCAGGCCATTATATTATATATATAATATATATTTCGTCGATTACTATTTAAAACGAATTATATAAATGGTTTTAAATTCGTTTCAAAAGCAATTTCAACTTCCTTTTCAATTCAAATCAAAATTGAATTCTTCTTTATAAATTCGTTTCAAAATTCATTTCTATTCAATTCAAATTTCAATTCAATTTGAATTCATTTCAATTCGCTTTCAATTCAATTCGAATTCGTTTTCAATTCAATTCATTTCGAAATCGTTTTCAATTCAATTCATTTCGAAATCGTTTTCAATTCAATTCATTTCGAAATCGTTTTCAATTCAATTCATTTCGAAATCGTTTTCAATTCAATTCATTTCGAAATCGTTTTCAATTCAATTCATTTCGAAATCGTTTTCAATTCAATTCATTTCGAAATCGTTTTCAATTCAATTCATTTCGAAATCGTTTTCAATTCAATTCATTTCAAAATATTCGATTTCGAAATCACGTTTCAATATTCATTTTAAAATGAATAAAATCGATATAAATATCGTTCACGTCAAAATGGCGTCAATCTAATCCTCACGGCTTCACATATTTCTATTTTCAAATATTCTATTTCAAATATTTCTATTTCAAATATTTCTATTTCAAATATTTCTATTTCAAATATTTCTATTTCAAATATTTCTTTTTTTCTCGAAACTGGAATGAGGCCCAATCAATTACCATATAATGTTAATTATATGGATTTTCTACAACACATGTATATATCAACAACGATGAATAATCAACCATCAACCAAAGTGCACTACACTGTATAAGCATCAAATATAGACATTTAACGCTTATAGCAGCTTGTCAATCAATCGATCGACATATTTAATAAATCAGGATGAGTGAACTTCAAATTTCATCCTAACACCCGTGTGGGGTTTCAAACAATCAAACACATATTTTATTTGTGCAGTTAGGCGATGTGTAAAATTTATCGACCCAATCAACGTCATTCAAATAGGTGTACATAAACAAACCGTCTGGTTTGTAAATGAATATTTATTTATTCACATTCACGTTAAAAATTATATTTTTAACGATAACACATTTTATTTTAACATATGAATTTATATTCAGTTCATTCGTTAAATAAAATGCTATTTTTATTTTTCTAACTTATTTTAGAAAATTTCGGCGGCATAACGGCACGATACTAGAAACGGGACAAGGCCTAGCCTTATCCCCGGTCTAGTGAAGGCCCACGCCATTCACACATCAATCAAATCAATTCGTTATGCAAACCACAAACTTTGGAGTAAGGGTCTAACCTAGCCTTACTCCTTCGCCTTATAACGGCGCACGTCTAATCCTAACCAATTTATCGATTCGATTTTTCACACCACAAACCACATTCAAACCAATATCACAATCAATCACCAAACAGTCAAACAAACAAGTCCATGGTCTGTGGACGGGTGTCGGGTGCTACTAAGCACCGTCTGCATCCTAGTATATATATAACTAGAAAAATAAATTGAAAGGTGAGGAATTCTCACATATAGCTATCCTAGCTCCACAGCACTTCATTGATAGAAATCTTCATTGTTTTCGCATCTTCTTCAGCTTCGTCGCCTGTAGCCACTACATATGTAAAAATCGAATTTTTACTTCGCTATTCAATATATAAAAATCGAATTTTTATTTCAAAGTTCAATATATAAAAATCGAATTTTCAGTTCAAAGTTCAATATATAAAAATCGAATTTTTAGTTCGAAGTTCAATATATAAAAATCGAATTTTTATTTCAAAGTTCAATATATAAAAATCGAATTTTTATTTCGAAGTTCAATATATAAAAATCGAATTTTTATTTCAAAGTTCAATATATAAAAATCGAATTTTTATTTCAAAGTTCAATACATAAAAATCGAATTTTTATTTCAAAGTTCAATACATAAAAATCGAATTTTTATTTCAAAGTTCAATACATAAAAATCGAATTTTTATTTCAAAGTTCAATATATAAAAATCGAATTTTTATTTCGCTATTCAATATATAAAAATCGAATTTTCAGTTCGAAGTTCCATATATAAAAACCGAATTTTTATATCGCTATTCAATATATAAAAGTCGAATTTTTATATTCTCCATTATATTTTCAAAAGTGATGTCTTTTCATTTTCAAATCAAGATTGCTTGTATTTTTGAATCGATGACAATTTCAGTTTCTTTTCTTTTTAACAATGTAAAAAAAATCAGTTTTTAATCATTTTTAAAAATCTCGTCTTTAACATTTTTAAAAGTCTGTTTTTAATCATTTTAAAAATCTCTTCCCCCCCCCCCCCCTTTTTTTTTTTTAATCATTAAAAAAAACTGGTTTTAAACTAAATAAAAAACTGGTTTTAAACTAAATAAAAATCTGGTTTTAAACTAAATAAAAATCTGGTTTTAAACTAAATAAAAATCTGGTTTTAAACTAAATAAAAATCTGGTTTTAAACTAAATAAAAATCTGGTTTTAAACTAAATAAAAATCTGGTTTTAAACTAAATAAAAATCTGGTTTTAAACTAAATAAAAATCTGGTTTTAAACTAAATAAAAATCTGGTTTTAAACTAAATAAAAATCTGGTTTTAAACTAAATAAAAATCTGGTTTTAAACTAAATAAAAATTAAGTAAATCAGATCAAGAAAACTCACGTTTTCAAGAAGGGGGAGAGATGGCCGAGGTGGAGGAGCTTGCTGAGCTGCGTCGGAGTCGGAGCATCCACTGGAGGAAGTGGCGGCGGTCCATCGGGGAGGGGAAAAGGAGCGGGACGCGAGGGGGTTCGGGTTCTAGGCGTTCGAATGGAGGAAGAAGGGGGTCGCGACAACATCAGGGGGAGGCGGCGGTGCTGGAGTTCGACGAGGGGGTGAGGGTGACTGGATCGTCGAGGGCCGGCGACGAGGCTCCGCCCTTCGTTCGAAATTCTTTTTTTTTTTTTTTTTTTTTTTTATACCTGGAAATGAAAATGATTGAAAAAGGGGGGGGCCAGGTTAAGAAGGGAAATTAAATATTTTTTTTTTTTTTTTTATTATTTTATTTTGCAAAAAAAGTTAACTTTCACATACGATCTCGAAACGAGGCCCACCGCCTGTCGTCCACAGCGTTCTACCCCCATTCCGAACACAATAGGATATGTATCGCAAGCTGATTCGATAGTTACAATCAGTTTCCATTGAATTTACATTTAAATCACTTTATTGAATTTTAAACGTATATTTCAAATTACCGGGGGCACATACTAACTCTAAAAACTCCAGAAAAATATTTTCTAGCTTCGTATTGATGATACGGTCCTAACAAAACTAGTTTCGTCGAATTCTGAGACCGTTGGAAAAATGGCCATCTTCCAGTCGATTAAAATCAACTGAAACTGGTCAAACGCGTTTTCTTTTGCCACGCTCACACATTGATTCGAAAAATTATGAAATTTGGAATCTAGCAATAATTCGACATCACGGACCCAACAAAACTGGTTTCGTCGGAATCCGAGGTCGTTTGCAAAATGTCCATTTTTAAGGGCCTGAATTCCATAGCGACTATTCAGAATTTTCAACTGGACATATCTTTTGATTCCCGCTACGAACTTTTGATTTTTCGGATTCGTTGGAAAGATATTCACTATTAGATTCCATTATTTTCGGTTTCACTAAAATCCGGATTGTTTTGCACCCGGTACATTCAATTGAAGTTTGAAATCGAATTATCGAACTACCGCGCCATTTTCAATTCCTTTTATAATTATATATAATTATTATATATTCTAACGACGACGCGTAAAATATATACGATCGAATTATATTCAAAATAAATTTCTCGTCGATATTCTTTAAAATAATTCCTTTTAAATAATCAAAATTCGCTAAAATTGCCAAAATAAAATTTTCAAACTGGCTCGCATTTTACGGGTTGTTACAGCAAGTCAGAAGTCTAACGACCCTCCTCTCACAATCCAAAATGGAACCATATGTGGTAAGCCAATCCATTCCTAGAATCAACCCATAGCCCATAAACCCGAGCACATACGCGTCGCATTCAAACTCGACGCCTAACACAGATATCCTCAATCCCCGGCAAATCATAGATAAATGTGCCGAACCACCAATGGGATTTGAGACAACTACGGGATCCACTACCATATTAGTAATCAAGTGCAGAGATTCAACCACGGAACTAGATATAAATGAATGTGAAGTGCCAGAATCAAAAAGTGTTCTAATAGGATGGTTTGAAAGAGAAATTAAACCTTCCGAATAAATTTTTCTACCTATATCAGGAGCATTGATCGCGAGATCATGCACCTGCCCTCTAGAAGTTCCTTCCCTTTGACCTTGTCCCTGCGATCCTTGTTTCTTCGGGCACTCCCTAGCAGAGTGTCTGACCTCTCCACAATTGTAGCAGTTGTTCTTCCTTCTCTTACAGTCTTTGACCAAGTGACCCTCTTTCCCACAATTATGACAATTTCTCTTATCCTTGCCCTTGTCATTCTTTCCACCTTTCTTTTGTTGCTATTGCTGTGGCTGTTGCCTCTTCTAGGGTCGTACCTTCTTATTTTGTGATGTTTCCTTAGCCTTTACTTCCTTCTTTTCTCTCTTGTCTTCCTCATGCATTAGGGCCATATCGACAAGCTTTTCGAAAGTGGCTCCCATTAGAATATGGGACATGGCTAACCCATGAAGGGGTTCATTTAGCCCTTTAGCAAACCGCAATGCCTTCTTATGTGGAGTATCCACCAATTCTAACCCAAACCTTGCTAGTTGGTTGAATTTGTTCACATATTCTTTCACCGTCAAGTTCCCTTTTGAGTGCCAAGAACCTCTCCATCTGCATGCTTTACTCGGCTTGGGAATGAAATTTTGTTTCAAATCTTTGTCTAAAATCTTCCTAAGTTTCCACCGGCTGTCCAGCTTGGGTAACTTCCCACCAAAATGAGGCTTCGTCTTTCAGTAGCCAGGCGGCTAACTGTACCTTCCTTCTATCCTCTACTTCAAAGATTACGAACAAGATCTCGGTCTCCTTGAGCCAACTCCGAGCTTCTACGAATGTCTCATTCCCATGGAATGGATTCCCTCCCATAGCATGGAAGACTTTGTAGATCTTAGCGAAATTATCTTCTCTTGGAGGGGAAGGAGGAGGGATGACTGGTGCAACTGGAGGAGGAACGTTTCCTTGGCCCTCGGCAGGCGCCGTGGCCTCTATATACCTACGGAACCATCCGGGTATCGTAACGCCCTCTGGGATATTAGGAATGTTTGGTTCCCCAGACATGCTGAAAAGAAAAGAAAAAAGGAAGAGATTTAGGCAAAGGACAGAAGGATATTACGTATGGTTTCTTGGTGAATGTCTTTCAAAATAGACTTTTCTTTTTGAAAATGCTTTATTTTAAAACCTTTTTGAAAACAATTTTCGAAAACTTTATCCAATCTGGTAACCTTCAGCTCTGATACCAAGTGTGACACCCCACGTCCGTTAATGTCACTCACAAAAGGAATGCATTAAGTTTTGCGAAGCATTATATGTAAATAGACACAGAATATTACAAGATAGATATAAATAAGATAGCAGCGGAAATTCAAATTTTTATTTCAAACACAAGTCATACATTGTGGTCCAAAATACCATAAGTCACAAAAACCATTACAATAACATAACTTCTGTCTTGTACCATCGGAGTACATAAATATAAAAAGCATAACATAATTCCCCATGAAAAAGAGCTAAGCAATAGTAGAGATAAGAATTTGAGCCATACTTCGAAAGCAGCTCTAGCAAGATGATAACTGAGTCCTGACTAAGCCTGAGTATTCCCGCCTTGAGAACCTGGGGGAGGGGGAAACGGAAGAAAGAAGTGGAAACAAAAAGGGTCAGACATTAATCCTGGCGAGTCTAGTTACTTTTAGCAAGTAAATAAATAAAAGTAGCTTGACAGGCATATAAAGTGGATAAGAGAGATCATTACATAAATGGAAAGTGTGACAAGGCAGACAGGATAAGGTGTATATGCTTCCCCAATGATTACTCTACATTATTACTAGTACAACCAGAATGAGATGATCCCTTCCACTATAAGGTGGTAGACTTAGACATACATCCAAATGTACCCTAACTACTACCCTAATCGATCGGCTCTCTACCCCGTAGATACTCTGTGCCGGTTTCATCGTAGTATGTATCACGTCCTAAAGTGGCAACCCCTCGCTAATATGCACAGCCCCATATCTACAGGTGTCACGCTCGTCTTATCCCCTTCGGCCGAGCTCATGCACGCACATGGCCCGGTCGGTTTGCGCCTCCAACACCGTCTCCACGTTTGGATCTCTTACAATCAGTCAGTAAGTGTGTCCCTTCTCCGACCTAGTTCAGAGTTCTCTACTCGATACACACTCCGGGTTACAGACTGAAACGGGACCCACACAATATGATACAAGCTCTCCCCTTTGTTTTGTATCCCCTACTAGGTTTTCCACAGGTTATATTTACCTAAAGGTGTCTTTAATTATATAACCCAAATCTTTCTATTGGTTATGCTTACCACTAGGTGTCTTTAATTACATAACCTTATCAGGCTAAGTTTGTGGGCCTATATGTAAGTATTACCCACCCCCTCAGAATTACTTAACCTACCCACTGTCCAACCAACTTTACTTAACCCTAACTTTATTTCATAATCATACAATCCATATGTATTAGATTTGGTTAAGTAGTCCAATTTATTACCATGTTCATTTATTGTTTATAATGGGCTAGACCTCCCACATAGTGACTACACCTTGTGGATGCTGGATATGCTGGTCAGGTTCGGGAAGTATTACTCCACAAGTTGGGCCTAACCTCGTGTCATAGCCCGCCTCGTGCTTACGCACTTAGACCTCTCACAATAGATTCAACATTAGTAGCTGCTGGATATGTCGGTCGGGTCCGGGCAAACTTCCACCACTAAGGCAACCTAACCTCGAGTCATAAGTGCAATTACAATTAATTGTAATTACTAGACATTCCATTCTTATCCAATTCTTACCTATTTCTTTATACGTGATTATGTCCCCACTTCCCCAATTTGAATTATACACCTAATTCATATAAATATTATTTAAATTATGCTAATTGTAACCCTTTTTCCCCGTTCCCAAATAACGCATTCGCATATATTTGGAGACTCTAGGCTAGAAAGTAGCCAAGTCATACACCATAAAAGGGGCAAAGTGATGGGAATATGACAAAGTTGATTGTTTTGGCATAAACATAAACTATAATGGTGATAAAGTGGAAATATAAGCATAAATCTAATGAACTTATGGCAGTTAATTGATTCTAACATAACTATGATGTCATAGGAAGCATAATAAGATCTAAATTAACGATTTAGATGTACAACTGGTTAAGATCTAATACGATAAGCACAAGGTTATAAACTAGATCTGATTAGTAATTTAGATGTCCACATAATTCAGATCCAATAGTTAAAACTAGATCTAACTCAAATAAGGTCAAGATCCACATCATAGAATGTTACAATAGATCCAACAAGATAGGGAATTAGATCAATAGTTAAAAATAGATCTAACACAAATAAGGTCAAGATCCACATCATAGAACGCCACAAAAGTTACAAAAGATCCAACAAGATAGAGATTTAGATCCAAGTTATACATAATTTAGGATGTCATATGTTCGCAATTTACAATGGATCTGATATAATCTAAGCATATGAACAAATCCAAGTCATAGTCGTGTCATATTTACTTTTAAATATTCAAATCTAAATGCAACTAGGAACTCACAAAGTTTGAATAAGAAGATAGAACTAGAAAAGATTGGATCTTGAATCTCCAATCGATTTGCTTTATTTGAAGAAGATAACGTATCCAGATCAGTTCAGATACCTACAGAGTTTGGCCACCATGAATTCTCAAATGAAGAAAACAAGAGAAATGACCACGTATATATAGCTGCCAGACACTCTGAAACCGACTGCCACGTCATCCTATAGGGGTGTCGACACCCCTATAGGTGGGTCGACCCTGGAGTCGACACCCCTTAAGGGGGATCGACCCCCTAGAGCGGGAAAACTGCCGCCACTTTTTATTTTTCAAATTTGAATGGTTTTGGATAAAATCTGACTCATCTCTGACTCATGTGTCTATATATAATTCTTCTATGCGTATACAAACTTAAAATCCTCATAACTTCTTCATACGGTGTCCGTTTTACACAAACCAAATGTCTATCTTGACCATAATTTCGAGATGACGCAATAACACAGTCCGTTTTCCTTAATTCTGAATATTAAATTAATTATTATTTAATTTATCCTCTTTTAGTGTTGTTAAAATACGGGGTGTTACAACAAGAGCTAAGCGACTGCCCTAACGCAAACAATCTAAACATCCATGTGGCGTCTCCCCTCAACCTCTTACCCTGATAGTGAATGGGTAAATGGTATGTTGGGTTTTGCTCTAGTCTTTTCGCATCCCATTGGCTGTCGATGAAGGGCATCCGACGATCTACTATCCTTGTTGGTCATGACCCTCCACCTCCCCGTTAAGGCAACCACTGAATCACCCTGGTGTCACAGCGTTACAGCATTCTGACTGCATAGCTACTTTTGCAGTCAAGGCCCACCTACCTAGTAGTTAGGCGCTGACCCAACCTCTGCGAGCACAGCCTAAGACATCTATCACCGCACAGAGGACTACTAGGAGCACCTTACGTACCTCAGAAAGTCGTGTGATGCCCCTTGCAGTCCTTCAGAGCCGTCAGAACAATCAGATGAATGAACGCTCCCCTCGTGCCTTATAACACCACGGTGATCTTCCCCGTTGGGTTATTCACCCTAAAACGTATGGACTGATCCAAGCACCTCAATTTAATATGTTGTTAGACCCTATGTCTAAAAATTCTATTACGTGCTTGCCGCACCTCATTAGGTTTCCAGTTAACTTGGTTATTCTAATTCATATTGAATTCTTAATCAAGTTACCAAGTTCTTCTTGCTTATTAATTTTGGTCATATAACTTAACCCATTAAGTTTATTAATAAGCCCATAACATGTTATTCTCTATATTGTGGCCCAAGGTCTGTAATCCACAATCTCTTTTATATTCTTGTTTGATTTCACAATAGCATGTTCTACTTAATGTATAATTAAGTATATTTCAATTCACATGTTTTCTCGTTTAACATGTCAGTCATTATTTATGATTAAATATAACTTATTTCATAAGTTTTCCTCATTCTTTCTCATTTAAACATAATTCCATTTTACATTATTACTACAACTTATCATTTTTTACTTATTAACTTAGTTCTATTAACTAAGGTTCGTTAATAAGTTTCTCTGCCCGTTTATTATAACTTATGTTATAATTTCCTCTTGTCCCTAGGACAAGTCTAAACATGCTATTCTTATCAGCAGGTTTCAGACCTCCAAGTTTACGAATTACTTAATTTATAATTAAGTACAATATATTTTCCCCCTTTTCTTAACTGATTTCAGGTTTTCCCCTTTCCTGATTAATTAATTTACAATTTAGTGTCCCTTATCTCATTTCACCAGTTATCCAATTTACTTATTTATTATAACCTAAGTTATAATCCCCACTTGTCCCTAGGACAAGTCACAACATTTTCATTGATGTTATTTATTTATAATAGGTGATTATTGTTCCCCTTTTAAACCATTTTCTTTTACTATTGTATTCCAGTATTCTTCATTCATTGTAATATATGTTCTTTATTTTAATTAAGGAAAACACTTCATGCACCTTATCAGTTTGATAGAAGGAATCGGTGATTTATTTTCATAACATATTCCCATCTAATTTCGTGGTAGCAAGTAATTTCTTTACTTTTCTTAATTTATTTACTGTGGCTTACTTGCAACCACATTCTCAGAAATAGGTCATTTAGGGAAATACATCACTTTTCCTTCATATCACACTAACTCAGTTCATTACATCCCTTCCTTTCCTATATTCTAAGTTAGACATTTAATTACCATCATTGCCATTTATTCATATCTTGTTATATACATATATTTATATATATGTACATACATATGCCTAGACCTCTCACATTAAGCCCACACATGTGGACGCTAGATTTGCCGGGTGAGTTCAGGCAGACTTCTACCACAAGTCGACTTAACCTCGTGCCTTAGCACCATTTTTAGTTATGCACTTAGACCTCTCACATTAGATTTACCATTTGTGAATGCCGGATATGCCAGGCAGGTCCGGGAAGACTTCTATCACAAGTGCAATCTAACCTCGTGTCTAAGGCGTTACAGTTTCAAATTACTATGTATTTAGGCTTGTTCATATTTTAATAGTTATCCCTTTTTTCCATGTAAATTTTTGGCATATTATCCTCTTCATATGTTTACTATATTCTAATTTACATGTCGTCAAGTTATGCCTATATTTTTGCGCATGTCCCTTTTAACACATATTTAATTCCAATTTTTGACATGTAAACATTTAATCGGGTAATTATTCAAATCTAGCAAGTTACATGTCAATTACTCAATAATATGCCACAAGTAAATCATGTAGCTACAATCACTGAATTGGCTATTCATATCCTAACAAGTTTATTTTCTCCAACATGTAAACATTCACTACTTTAGCCAATTCAGCATATGAATTTCCATACATATTCATATTAACATTTCAATTCGTTACATTATCAATTTATTATTAATATGGCATTTTCACAATTAATAAAGTGGAGAATACTAAACGATTATGCACCATTATCTAAAATAATATGGCTTAAATCCACTCACCTCGTAAGCTTTCCAAATCCTGAATCTGGTCCAGATCTAATCTTCCATGGCTTTCCCCTAATTGAATTCAGAACCAAATAATCATGGATTTGCTACTTTTACTTGAAGAGAAAGGGAAGAGAAAAAGAAGGAAAAATTGAATAGATTGGATCTGGAACATTACCTTGCTTTTCACGTAATTCTGAATGCCTTAAAAAAACATCAATCTCTTCCCTCCAGATCTTAATTTAAGGTTTTCTAATTTGTAAATCTAAATTTCTGAATATATTTTAGGGGAGAGAGAGAGTGTAATGGCAAAGCTCCAGCGTCGCCGCCAAATTATAAGGTTTAGGGTTAAGTCAAAGGTCTTGTTTATAGGTGTATGGAGCAATCAGGACCCTCAGATTTAATTTAAAAACATTAGAATCGTCCATGTCAGAAAAGAATGTTCCAGATCCGCGGGTGGGTCGATCCCAAGGTCGACCCCCCTGTTGGTGGGTCGACCCCCAACGGTCTAATTTACCTCCAGATTTTCCTGCTCGTGAATTTTGATTTTTGAACTGCTTTTCAAATTTTCTGGATATATTTATTTAATATATATACATATAAGCTCCTTCTATGTATACAAACTTCTAACACTCATAACTTCTTCATACGATGTCCGTTTTACGCAAACCAAGTGTCTATCTTGGCCAAAATTTCAAGACGGGTGCAATGGCGTAGTCCATTTTACTTAATTCTGAATATTAAGTTAACTTCAATATATTTTGTTATCTTGACTTAAAAATGCGGGGTGTTACATTCTCCACCCTTAGGAAATTTCATCCCCGAAATTTGATAAGGGTAAAATCAATTAAGCCCTCGCCTAATATACATCCATCATGTGTGCATCCAATTCTTGCAAACATCCTGCACTTGTGAAAAGTGAAATACAACCTAATAATGCATGTATGCCTAAGCGGTACCTCCTATGTGTATGCAAATTTCTCAAAAATCCTTTTAAAATATGATACTCACATCCTAAATATACTGGCAGTTCTACATGAATGCAATATTTTGAAAATCAAAATGCTTTTTCATCCAAATTTTCCTACACTCTTACTGAGTAAGAGCATAGTTCATCCAATTGTTGAATCTATAATCCTACCAACCAACTTTGTATTTCGAATTTCAGAAAAATCTAATTTTCTAAATTCAATTTTTTATGTTACAAAAAGGTGGAAAACGGAAAACTCTGCATCTTCCATTTTTCTTTTTCAACCTTTTTCTAACCGTACTTGGATTTTTATGTAACTATTTATAAAGATTCCCTATTTTCCTATCCAAGCCCGGCCCGTATAAGAAAATTTCCTTTGTTACTGATTCTCTTTTTTCATCTTATCTTGGAAATTTTTATTCTTTATCCATCTATTCTCATAATTTTGCATTTTTGTTGCTTTACTGAATTTTTTGTTTGCTTTTTAGCTGTAATATTTTTCTTTTCTTAGCTTATTTAATCATCTTATCTTAGTTTAATTTTAAATAAGCCTCTAGTCTTTCAACTAAAACAGGAGAACAGACACCATACACAGCTACTACTAGGGGCCAAGAATCTCGAGGCTATGGCCCCCTCTGTGAGAAAAGTCCAATCCATGGGATCCATGACAAGTTCAGGTGTTACCCTAACTTCCCAATAAGAACAATATAATGGAACGATCCCAGCCGAAATGTAGTAACGGGTTTTACCCCTAACTTGAAAATTAGTAACAGGGTCTAAACACTTACTTGCCCCTTTTCTATCTAGTGGTCGCCACTAGTCTTAGTTGAGTACCAACAATTATTTCAAGCAACACCCTTGACTTTCCAATGCTTACGCATTCTACGGGAACTCACTATTATTCCAAGATAATTCTCGCTATTTATTTTATAGCCTCAAAACTTTTCCCGTCTTTCCTAGGCACTAATCCTTACCTACTCCATACTTTTAAAACACGGTTTGGCCTTTCTTTTTCATTTAAATTTTCTTCCAAAAATTAAAAAGTGTCAAAATTTCATTTTCCTCCTGAAAACTTACTTTTGCCAAACCATAAAAACATGTCATCTTAAAAATGTAAATCATCATTTATTTTTTAAAATCACAAAACTGGAGTAGATACAGACAACTATTTTCTCCATCGGGTTTATGACTTGTTCTTACCTATAAGTTCGGTTTAGTCTCTTACTACAAGGTGCAAACATCCACCCTATTCTTAAATTCTACACTTATTTTGTCCACCCAACAAAATTATCTTGTCAATATAATTTATCCAAAAAGGCTTGTCATAAGAATAAAGATTTCAAATCTTTCTTTATTAAAAATTCTTGTATGAAATATAACAAGAAAACTAGCGAGCTATACATGCGCTATAATATGTGCCTTTTTACTAAGAGAATTTTACTTTAAAACTCAATATGTACTTCTTTACATATTTTAAAACTATAACTTTTAAGATTAAAACTTGAAAACACCATACACCTTTTTCCCGTAACTTTTATAATCTCAAGTTCTTAAAAGTTAACAATGGGGTTAGACTCAAAGCGGGGTTCCAATTTTCTAGGCTTTCCTAGACACTCCCCAAGTTCAATTATTTCAACTATATATATTCCTAATCCATTTTTTTTCTTTTTCTAACCTTTTCCAGTCTATAAGATTTTATTGCCAAACCCACTAACCCGAAACACTAATCATATGGGATTCACTTTCCTTCCATACAATGTATATTGTACACTTTCCACCCAAATTACCTAAGGGTCTCACATTTTCGTATTCATTCCTTTAGTGTACAAAACAAGTATCCTAATTCTCACCATATTACGCTCTTTCTATTTAGTGGGTCTCTCTATGGATCTATGTAGGTATATATATATATATATATATATATATATATATAATATTTAAATTTTTAAAAATACAAATATGTTTACTCACTATTTATATAGGAATCCTAAACCTAAGCTCTGATACCAGATGTGACAACCCCAATTTCGACAGATCGATTTTTTTTTTTCAAAACTCCAATCTATCGAAACTCGGATTGAGTTGCTTTGGTATCCTGCAGAAAAGACATAGACATAAAATATGTCAGATCTCAGAAAATATCTCACAGCGGAATGGACAAAATATAATATAATCAAAATATAGCCTTACCGTATTAATAATACTTCCTAACCAGTATCCAAGGCTATTATGTCCCTTCCACAAATCTAACCTGCGAGTATGTTATGAGGAGGGGGTCAGAACACAAGTTCTGGTGACTGGATTTAAACTATACACTTTGGATAATCCTACATATACCGTTCAATCATATTTTCTTATTTATTAGGTTACTTGGGTTAACGGCACTCAAGGCTTACACACACGTTATACCCATTTACTTTCCGGTGGATTAACCTAATACAGTATATGTGTAGCTACCACCAATATCAAGGTACACCCCATGGTACCCCACTCGCACGATCTCCACCGTAATGCCACCGAAATGCTCGTAGTCCCTCTTCCTATGCCGGAGTGACATACGAATCTTTATATAACAATGTTACAATCAACATATATCTGCCATCACTACGCTACGTAAGCGTACAGACTGCCACCCTCGATCGAATCAGATCTCATACCGGGGTAATGTCCTCAATTCTACGATACACCACCCAAAGCAGACATGCATGTATCTAGACTATCCCTCATACAAACTATTAATTGTAGCTCGATGCCTTAATCGCACGTCGTCTAATGTGCACCGAGTTCCTTGACAGAGCAATACAAGAAACACGAAACTCGGTCAGGAGTTTTTCCATACCTGTACTGGCCCGCCTTTAAGAGCCTCGAAATACAGATATCCCTAGGGTCTGTTTTCACGGTGGCTATGGCCCCACCTCGGCCCCTCCCACAACTTGTAAAGACTACAAGAGCTAAGTGACTGCCCCAACGCAAAGAATATAAACATCCATGTGGCGTCTCCCCTCAACCCCTTACCCCGATAGTGAAGGGTGAATGGTATATTGGTTTTAGCTCTAGTCTTTTCGCATCCCACTGGCTGCCGATGATGGGTATCCAACGATCTACTATCCTTGTTGGTTGTGACCCTCCGTCTCTCCATTGAGGCAACCGCTGAATCACCCTGGTGTCACAGCGTTACAGCATTCTGACTGCATAGCTACTTCTGCAGCCAAGGCCCACCTACCTAGTAGTTACGCGCAGACCCAACCTCTGCGAGAACAGCCCAAGACATTTTCCACTACACAGAGGACTACTATGAGCACCTTCTGTACCTCAGAAAGTCGTGGGCTTCCCCTTCCAGTCCTTCGGAGCCGTCAGAATAATAAGATGAATGAACGCTCCCCTCGTGCCTTATAACACCACGATGATCTTCCCCGTTGGGTTATTCACCCTCAAACGTGTGGACTGGTCCAAGTGCCTCAATTTAATATGTTGTTAGACCCTATTTCTAAACATTCTTTTACGCGCTTGCCTCACCTCATCAGGTTTCCATTTAACTTGGTTGTTCCAATTCATATTGAATTCTTAATCAAGTTACCAAGTTCTTCATGCTTATTAATTTTAGTCATATAACTTAACCCATTAAGTTAATTAATAAGACCATAAAATGTTATTCTCTAGATTGTGGCCCAAGGTCTGTAATCCACAATCTCTTTTATATTCTTGTTTGATTTCACAATAACTTTATCTACTTAATTTATAATTAAGTATATCTCAATTCACATGTTTTCTCATTTAACATGTCAGTCATTATTAATGATTAAATATAACTTATTTCATAAGTTTTCCTCATTCTTTCCCATTTAATCATAATTCCATTTTACATTGTTACTACAACTTATCGATTTTTACTTATTAACTTAGTTCTATTAACTAAGGCCCGTTAATAAGTTTCTCTGCCCATTTATTATAACCTATGTTATAATTTCCTTTTGTCCCTAGGACAAGTCTAAACATGCTATTCTTATCAGTGGGTTTCAGACCTCCAATTTACGGATTACTTAATTTATAATTAAGTACAATATATTTTCCCCCTTTTCTTAACTGGTTTCAGGTTTTCCCCTTTTACGATTACTTAATTTACAATTTAGTGTCCCTAATCTCATTTCACTAGTTATCCAATTTACTTATTTATTATAACCTAAGTTATAATCCCCACTTGTCCCTAGGACAAGACTACCTATTATACAAAATTTTCATTAACGTTATTTATTTATAATAGGTGATTATCATTTCCTTTTTAAACCATTTTCTTTTACTATTGTATTCCAGTATTCTTCATTCACTGTAATATATATTCCTTATTTTAATTAAGGAAAACACTTCATGCACCTTATCAGTTTGATAGAAGGAATCAGTGATTTATTTTCATAACATATTCCCATCTAAATTCGTGGTAGCAAGTAATTTTTTTACTTTTGTTACTCTATTTATTATGGATTACTTGCAACTACGTTCTCAGAAATAGGTCATTTAGGGAAATACATCACTTTTCCTTCATATCACACTAACTCGGTTCATTACATCCCTTCCTTTCTTATTTTTTGAGTTCGGTATTTAATTACCATCATTGCCATTTATTCATATCTTGTTTTTTTTTTGAAAATTGGTTCCCTTTTATTCCGTTAATACTTTCTAATCACGATCAAAATACAACAGCAACTCATTCAACATAACAACTATAAACAACCTCCCTTACTACCATCCATAAAAACAAAAAAAAAGACAACAAAAATAACTAACAAATCATCCTTTATCAAGTAAATCAACCTCTCTCTCAATCATCTGGAGTCTAACTTCCTTCCTTGTGAACTGTTGATTAAATTGTCGAGCATTCCTTTCTAGCCATATTTGATACACTGCATTTGTCAAGACCGCACAAGAAACATCTCTCACTTGATTCTTCTCCTGAAATGCTACTGCTAGCTGATTAGCTTCAGACTCAATTGATCCAATAACATCTGCATTCAAACCAAGCTTGCACTTCAAATAAGACCATATGAACTTCGAGTAGGAACAATCAAATAATAAATGATTGATGCTTTCCTCCATGACATTACACAATGAACACACATTCTCCTCTATAATACCATGTCTATATAACCTCTCTTTTGTATTTAGTCTGTTACTCACTACCAAGAAAGATACAAAAGACATTTTCTTTGAATTCTTTGAGTGTCATACTACTTTAGACCATTGAAACAAGGATGACTTCACTCTAACATTATTCCATGCTTTATTCAGTGAGAATTCACAACCATCCTTTCATTCATACACATCGTGAAATTTATTATCCTTCACTTCCACATTTTTAACCAACAATTGAACCTCTCTAGTCGCAGGATGAACATTATCACAGATTCTACCATCTCTAATAATAGATTAAACCTTTTCATTGACATTTCCCAAAGGCTGAAATCTGGAAAATCCAAGTAAATCCACCAAACATCTACCATTTATCCATGGTTCAAACCATAAAGAGGTAGAGGATCCATTAGCTATGATTTTTCCAAAAAAAATGCTCACCTGCAGATATTAATCTCAAAATGGCCTTCCAAGTGCAGGATGCATTATTATCCTCACTAATACTCCAAAACTTCAGATTTCTGCAATACTTCGCATTCATCCTTCTACTCCATAGTGAATCATCAACAAGAAACTTCCACATTACCTTTATACCAGCTGCGTTCTTCAAATCTTTGAGAGATTTTAGACCTACACCCCCTTCCTCCTTAGGAGTACAAAGCTTTACCCACTTCATTTTATGCTTTGAATTACCCAAAAAAATCTGCATAAAGCATGTTTAATTTCTCTATCGTAAGATCCCGTAGCCGATAAACCAACAACCAATATAAAACTATTGGATTAATTACAGACTGGATCATTTCAGCCCTTCCTACAAAGCTTAGGAATTTAGAATCCCATGATTGTAATTTTTTCTGAATTCTGTGTAATAATTCTTGACAATCATGATAATGAATATAGTTGGAAGACAATGGAACCCCCAAATATTTTATAGGAAGATTGCCAACATTAAATCCCAGAATTTCCACAATTTCATTGGTTATGAAGCACAGGAACTAAAATAAATCTTAGTCTTCATACTATTAACAGATAAACCACTGAGATAATCTAGCTTATCAAAGACTGATTTTAAAGCAATAGCACAAGAAGATGAACACCTCCCAAATACTATCAAATCATCAGCTTATATAAAGTGAGAAACAATAGGATTAAACTTATGAACTGGATTGAAAAGTTTCTACGCCACAACCTCATTCATGCAAAAAGGAAAATATTCCATTGCAATTGTAAGCATATAGGGTGATGGGGATCACCTTATTTTAATCCCCTGTTTGATTCTATGAAACCTATAGGAACCCCTTGCAACATAATCGAGAAAGTAGGTGTAGACATACATGCATATACTACATTGATAAAGTGAATTGGGAATCCCATAATTTTCATAATATGACAAATGAATCATCGATTTATTCTATCATAAGCCTTCTATAAATCCACTTTCACACAAAATTTGTTCACTCCAGGTTTTTTAAAGTATCTAATCAAGTCATCAGGTAATAATACATTATCTCCAATGTATCGATTTGGGATGAAAGCACATTGATTAGATGAGATTAAATGGGGCAGTAGCCATTTTATTCTATTGCATAATATTTCATTAAAAATCTTGTAAAATAAATTGCAACATGCAATGGGACGATAGTGTACAATTTCAGATGGCTTATCTACTTTAGGAATCAAAGTAATAAGAGTATGATTGCAAACTTTAGGAATGATGGCAGAATCAAACATGTCTTGAACAGCTGTAGCTAGATCCACTTTCAATAAATCCTAATGCAACTTATAGAACTTCGAGTTAAATCCATCAGAACCAGGACTTGTGTCTTCATGAGTGAAAAAAAGTGCTTTCTTGATCTCCTCCAAAGAAATGGGTTTAAGCAGATCTTGCTGACCTTGTTGATTTATATTGAATTTAGATTGAAAGAAAGGAAACACTTATCTTCTTTGACTGTTAAACATATTCGTGAAATACTCTATAGCAACTGCTGAAATTTCCTCCTGTTTGTATAACAATTCACTTGCATGGTTAATCAAAGCTCTCAAATTATTACTATGCTTACGAGTGGACATTTTAGAATGAAAAAATTTGGAATTCGTATCTCCCTCTTGAAGCCATGACACATTTGCCTTCTGCCTGAAGTTCCAGAATTTGATCTGTTTTTGAATCATGCATTGGTGTTTAGCCTCAAGCATTTCCTCATAAAGCTCCAATTTGCAGGATCAAGATCAACTGCAGTCTCCAATTCATTAAACTTATCTTCTGCATGCTTCAAAATATAGTCGTACTAATTCTGACTTTGTTCCAGTGTTTCAATTCCCTACTTTATGTTTTTGCATAAATTTGAAACTTGGAAAACCCTCCACATATTCAGATAAACTCTTCTCTATGCACTCCATATATCCTGATTTGAAACTCCAATCATTGCAATATCTAAATGGAACACCTTTGGGCTTAGAAGTAGGAATCAAATCAAGCATTAACGGATTATGTTCACTAGACAATTGAGTTAGAGATAACGCTTTCATATCATTATATCTTTGCATGCAAGAGTGATTCACAGAAATCTTGTCAAGATGATTTGCTATACCCCTTCTCCTCCATGTGTAATTAAACCCAATAGATTTGACTTCAGTCAAACTAGATTGTGATAAACAGTTGTTGAAAGACCTCAATTGTTGAAATGGCATGGGGAGACCTCCTCTCTTATCAAGTGGAGAAGTGGAGTTATTGAAATTGCCAATCAGCACCCAATCACCACACAACACTCCAGCTTCTAGTATAATTTGCTGCCATAAATCCTGTCTTTCATAATAGCTAATACTTGCATATACAATTGTAAAATATATTATCATTCCTCCTATATTATTAGCTTCCACAGTAACGTGTTGTTTAGAGGAGAATAATATCTGCAACGTCCAGACATCAGCATTCCACATTAATAAAATTCTTCCAGAGAAAATTTCAGATTGATGAGGAATATAATCCCAGTGGGGAGGAAGCAATCTTCTAAAATTTCTCAAAATAACTGCATTAATATTCGTCTCAACCAAGCCAACAAAAGTTGGCTTGAACTTCGTCAGAAGAGATAGAATTTCTCTCATACGAAATGAAGAATTCATCCCTCTGATGTTCCAACACATGATTGTAATTTATCAGGAGCAGAGCTCTTAGTAAGCCTTTTAGAAGGAGCTTTTTGAGTAGAATTGATTTGTTCTTTCCCTTTTAAATGTGCCATATACTCTCTGTTCCTGCTTACATTGAGAGAGACATCCTGGTTTTCTTCTTCAATAGAAACTTCATCCAATTTATCAACAACATGGCCCAGACCATCTGGCATAATATTCTCTGGAAAAATTTCATCTAAGAAATCCAGATCACTCTTCTCTTTATCATTACTAGATGTGGAAGCCTCATTATGAGTATTTGACCCCTTTTGAGAAATTAGATTGGCTTCACCCAAACTAGATTCAGGTAAAACCCTTCGCACCCATGAAGGATCTTTTCCAAGTAAATGTATCAATGTATCATGGCCAAAGATTTTACATATATCACATCGAGGGGGAATGAATTCATATTCAACTCTAATATCCTTCTCTATACCATTATGCAGTTGTACAGGAATTTTATCATGCAACTCAGCTGCAATATCTATAGAAACAAGTACTCTGACATATCTTGTAATTATCTTATGCAGTGTATTATCATCTACACATATAGGTTCTCCTATGTAACTAGCAATCATCGACAAAGCATTATTAGACCATAACTCCATGTCAACATTAAAGAACTTAACCCAGATCAGAACCCTATCAAACGTAAACTTAACAAAATCATAACCAGGGTACCACTTATCAATCAATAGCAGATTTCCAAAATACGAATAAGTGGATGATTGAATTACTGAAGAAAAATCCGATGACTCCTCAAACTGAACCGTAAAGTGAAATCCATCGACAATATGAATAAAGAAATTACCTGTTGGTCTCCACATTTTGAGAATATAATCTTTCAATTTCATGACAGATAAATGAAACTCAATTGGATGTAAAGCTAACGTATCATGCCAAACCTCCTTCGATTCATTAAAAACCTCCTCCAAAATGATAATACGACTTGTTGATGGTTTAACATACTTCAACGACTTCGGATCTACTTCATGACTCTCCTTATCTGAAGAATCAACTAAATTAACACCAGATCTAATTTGAGAAGAAGCGCGATATGAATTAGATGTGAAATTGAGATTTGGCGGGGCAGGTTCCCGTTTTTCCGCCATTTTTAATTAAATTTATTCATATCTTGTTATATACATATATTTATAAATATGTACATACATATGCCTAGACATCTCATATTAAGCCTACACTTGTGGACGATGGATTTGTCGGGCGGGTCCGGCCAGACTTTTACAACAAGTTGACTTAACCACATGCCTTAGCACCATTTTTAGTTATGCACTTAGACCTCTCACATTAGATTTACCACTTGTGAATGGTGGATATGCCGGGCGGGTCCAGGCAGGCTTCTATCACAAGTGCAATCTAACCTCATGTCTAAGGCGTTACAGTTTCAAATTACTGTGTATTTAGGTATGTTCATATTTAATAGTTATCCCTTTTTTCATGTAAATTTTTGGCATATTATCCTCTTCGTATGTTTACTGTAATCTAATTTACATGTTGTCAAGTTATGCCTATATTTTGGCGCATGTCCCTTTTAACACGTATTAAATTCTACTTTTTGACATGTAAGCATTTAATCGGGTAATTATTCAAATCTAGCAAGTTACATGTCAATTACTCAATAATATGCCACAAGTAAATCATGTAGTTACAATCACTGATTTGGCTATTCATATCCTAACAAGTTTATTTTCTCCAACATGTAAACATTCAATACTTTAACCAATTCAACATAGGAGTTTCCTGACATATTCATATTAACATTTCAAGTCTTTACAACAGCAATTTATAATTAATCTGGCAATTTCAAAATTAATAAAAAGGGGAATGCTAAACGATTATGCACCGTTATCTAAAATAATATGGCATAAATCCACTCACCTCATAAGCTTTCCAAATCCTGGAGTTGGTCCTGATCTAATATTCCATGACCTTCCCCTAATTGAATTCTAAACCTAATAATCATGGATTTACTATTTTTACTAAAAGAGAAAGGGAAAAGAAAGAGGAGGAAAAATTAAATAGATTGGATCTGGAACGTTACCTTGATTTTCACGTAATTATGAACACCTAAAAAACATCAATCTCTTCCCTCTAGATCTTAATTTAAGATTATCTAATTTATAAATCTAAATTTCTGAATATATTTGAGGGGGGAGAGAGAGTAATGGCAGAGTTCCAGCGTAGCCGCCAAATTATGAGGTTTAGGGTTAGGTCTAAGGTCTTATTTATAGGTGTATGGAGCAATAAGGACCCTCAGATTTAATTTAAAAACATCAGAATCGTCCACATCAGAAAAGAATGTTCCAGATCCGCAGGTGGGTCGACCCCTAGGTCGACCCCCCTGTTGGTGGGTCGACCCCCAACGGTCTAATTTCCCACTAGATTTTCCCGCTAGTGAATTTTGATTTTTGAAATGATTTTCGAATTTTCTGGATATATTTATTTAATATATATATAAGCTCCTTATATGTATACAAACTTCTAATGCTCATAATTTCTTCATACGATGTCCGTTTTATGCAAACTAAGTGTCTATCTTGGCCAAAATTTCGAAACAGACGCAATGGCGCAGTCCATTTTACTTAATTCTGAATATTAAATTAACTTATTTATATTTTATTATCTTGAGTTAAAAATGCGGGGTGTTACAAGAAGTAAAGAAGATTATTGTAAAAAGAGAGAAAATGGGTGAAATAGCAAAAAGATCATGTATCTTGTAACTTTGACAGTGATAATAAGAATTCTCGTCAAAGTGGACATAGGCCAATTTAGGCTGAACCACTATAAATCGCTGTCTTTACTTTCTTTCTGTGTTTGTAGCTACCACTTTTCTAGATTTTAATTGCTTGTGAAGTGTAGAATTACACCTTGGGTGTTGTTATCCATTTTTGATATCAACATTTTGGCACCCACCGTAAGGCCACACTCACATCCTAAAGGTTAAGTGCTTTGTAGGAGATTCCGAAATTGAAGGCTTGTTTTTTATGATAGATTCTCAAAATCTAAAATCCAAGCCAATCGAAATATTATCGTTAAAATTCAAGAGTTTGTCTAAGAAAATGCCACCGAAGAAGCCGGTTAGTAAGTCCGTAATAGCTTCAGGGTCAGGAAATGTTGTAGATAAACATACTACTCCGCAAAATAATCTTCATGAAGTTGGCCAATACTCAGGAGTAGGAGCTTGTGTCACTAGGAATGAATTAAATGAAGCCATTAATCAAGCCGTTAATGAAGTCGTTGCCGATTTGACTCAACAAATAGACATCTCAAACAAAGCTTTGATGGCTAGATTAGAAGCTCCTTTTACTAATCAAGATAATACAATAAATGTTAACGCCAATGCCAACCTTACATAGGATGCTAACTCTTCCTCCTTAAGTCCAAATTGTGATCGATCTGTTCAAGAGATCGACGAATCGAACAATGCTGACCATGAAGAATCTAAACCATCTACTAGGAACCATTCTTAAAGAGTTACCTCTCAAAAAGTGAATAGTTCTGCAAAAGGGGAACCTCCCCATAAGGGAGGCGTCGGTTCCCGGATCCCAAGCTGCGACAGTTTGCTTAGGCGAACATCCAGCGAAGGAGACGGTGTCCGCCCCGTGAATCGACATGGCAAAGGAACGTCTTGTAGAAATGGTCCGGCAAATCATAATGGAAAGTTTGGAGCGGAATGATAAAGAGAAGGAGTGGGAGTTTGCTCCAACTAAGACTCCACTCACTAAAAAGATTAAAATGGCCAAGTTCCTAAGGAAGTTTAATCCGCCAACGTCCAAGCTTATAATGGGACTGGCTATCCTAATTTGTTCTTGTATAAGTACTATCAGAACATGGATGGTGCACGAGCTATATATGAAATCAAATGCTTACACTTCCCAGTATATTTGGAAAGCGTAGCTTCGCTTTGGTTTACCAATTACCACCAAGGTCCGTGGATAACTTTTCTTTCTTAGCTAAGAAATTCAGGGAGTAGTTTAGGCTGCAAAACACCAAAGTCAAAGATATGATGTTACAAAATGACTTGAAGCATAGACCAGGAGAGTTGGTTAAAGATTTTCTAACTCGATTTAATGTTGCTACAGCAAAGGTGGCAAATCCAGAAGCTAGATTAGTCTTGATGGAACTGAACCGAGCTGTAGACAAGAAGTCAGAATTTGGAAGGTGGATCAAGACGAAGAAGCCAAATACCTTGTAAAGATTCTATAAAAAAGCAGAAGAGTTCATCCGTGCGGAGGATAACCCTCCTCTTGTTATAAGCGTTGCTGAAAGTGGCACGGTACTAGAAAGGAGAGATAACTGTGCTCAAGTAAGTCAGAAGAATGCCGAAGGTCAAAAGAGAGGAAATGACAGAAAGGATAATCAAGACGGCAAGAAAATTCACCTTTCCAGAAATTCTGAGTTATCTCCTTTGACGGAAACACCGAAAAACATCTTTGTTACGACTAAAGACACTAAAAATTATCCTACACCGAAACCTCAAAGAATAGGTGACGATAAAGCAAACTCTTGAAAGTTCTTCCTCTTCCACAATCAACCTGGTCACAATACAAATGAATGTAGACATTTGAAAAGCCTGATTGAGGAATTGATTCGAAAGAACATGCTCTAGCAATATGTGAAGAATCTGTAAGTTTCAAACTCTTCTCCAGCTCTTCAAGGACAAAATGTAATAGTTGGTCAGTCCGGTCCATGTAATAGAGTTCCAGGGCAGATTAATACCAGGTCGTTGATCAACTAATGACTGTTGGTGGCACTCCAATCTCAATAGCTCACAATAAGAGATCATCTTCACCATTACTTTACTACTTTACTTTCGGCTATATTCAAAATTCTTATAAAAAAGTCTGTAATATTTTACATGCATTGTACTGAACATTAGCTCTATGAATAATGCCTATCTGAGTGAAATCTCTTACTTGCAAAATTTTTGTTAATTCAAAATTTTTCTTAAAGATGATTTTTCAATACAGATTATCTGACGAGCGCTTGTTCCTTTGAAACCCCACAAGACGTTACGACCCCAACAACGTTATCTCGAGTGTCAAGTGCTATAAACATCAATACGCACAAGTACGAAGACAAATAGCACGGCCTTGTAAAGCGAATGGAAAGAGTCGCAAAGAGTCAAACGATGAATGAGCACCATAACAAATAAACATGAGGATTGTAAGTTTCATCAAAGAGGTACCTCCCCAAGTGAGAGGTTCAAGGCATTGGTTCTTTAACTGAGATAGCACGCCAAGTCAAGCATCTGGTGAAGGAACTGGCATCTGCCCCGTGAAAAAATAGAGCAACAGAAAGCCTCTCATAGTGAATCCTACATAAATAATCTCAGTTGAAGAGGCATCCAATTAACTTGCATAGTGTCTGAATATTTCAGATCTGACAAGTGTTGGGCTTTAACTAATTAAATTACGTAGTTTTTGAATATCTTAGATGCGACAAGTGTTAGGCTTTAACCAATTAACTTGCGTAGTATCTGAATATCTCATATGCGACAAGTGTTGGGCTTTAACAAATTAACTTGCGTAGTGTCTGAATATCTCAGATGTGACGAGTGTTGGGCTTTAACCAATTAACTCGTGTAGTGTCTGGTCATCCCAGATGCGACGGGTGTTGGGCTTTAACCAATTAACTCACGTATTGTCTGGTCATCCCAGATGCGATGGGTGTTGGGCTTTAATCTAATTAACTCGCGTAGTGTCTAGTCATACCAGATACGACAGGTGTTGGGGTTTAACAAATTAACTCACATAGTGTCTGGTCATCCCAGATGCGATAGGTGTTGGGCTTTAACCAATTAACTCGCGCAGTGTTTGGTCATCCCAGATGCGACGGGTGTTGGGCTTGCGTAGTGTTAGAATATCTCAAATGCGACAAGTGTTGGACTTTAACCAATTAATTTGCGAAACATTTGATCATCTCGGATGTGACGAATGTTAGGCACAAAATATAAAGACCTCCCCGAGCGGGGGCACAAAATATAAAGTCCTCCCTGAGTAGGGGCAGAAGAACCAAAGACCTCCCCGAGCGGGGGACAAAGATATAAGAACTTTTCCAAGTAAAAGCACCAAACTAATCAATAAAGCCAGGATTCCTGTTGTATTGACAAAATCAGAAGCTTCGCGCATGTTGGAAGGTGTAAAAAAACTCTCGTCGACAAAGTTGAAGCTTCTAGAATGTTGTCCACAATCAAGGAAGCTCGAGAAGCTGATCACATCAAGCTCTTACAGCTCGTGAAGACCCATGGTATGAGGGCAACACAACCACATTAAGATTGGACAATGTTCGGAAAACATGCCATAGGCTCGTCACGACATCGCAATAGGCAAAAAACAACCTCGCCTTCAAAAAATGGGGCATTTTAAAAAAATTGATGAAAATAATACATTTGATATGTCGAGAAGACTCATTACACCGATGAAGATCAACCTAAGGTATCCAACTGGTTATCATTATTTAATTGCGAACCTCATGAAGAAGAAAAGGTAGATACACTGGTCAAATCGAATCAAAAGCAATATCTTGTGAGAGTGAATTCCTTCACTAAGCAAACCTAGGATCCCTCAACACAAAAGCTTCCTTGATTGCTGTAATGACCCGTATTCTACACGTCATAGGATCGTAGAATATTTATTTCTTTCTCATGTGAAGTCGTATGGTCATGTAACTTTGGGAAACATCTATTAAAGTCATTTCCCATGTTCATGATTTTTGTCGATTTTTAAATGACCATTTTGCCCCTAGTTGGTACTGTTTTGGCCATAACTTTTGATTGGAAAGGAATTTTGACCTGAAACCACTTCCATTGGATTCGTTTGATGGTTTCTCTTTCCGTAGAGTGGTTACAATAGCCAAACGGACTTACCGTTTGGGAGATATGGCTGAAACAAGGTTTGGAGTGTGAAAAACTGCTTAACCGGGCCAAATCGGGTGATTAGTGAGTAGGCCCATAACCCATTTCGGGATTAGGGTTATGGGAGGGTTGAAATGAGATGGAGAATCATTCCATTTCAGTTTTCTAGCCTCCACTATCACCAAGGATCCCTAAAAATGGCCTCCAACCTCTAAATCACCTCCAAATCACCTTTAGGTTAAGGATTTGGCTTAGCAACCCCTAATCAAGAAGGATCTTCACCAAATCAACAAAGGAGCTGTTGTTTAGTATTGAAATTCGCATCAAATCAGAGAATCATTTCAGATCTTAGTTTATTTTGTGGCTAAGGTGAGTGATTTGCTTAGTTTTGCACTAATTATGGCTAATTAGGGGTGATTAGTGTTAATTAGCGAATTTAGACATGATAAAATTCTGGAAAAATGTTTATAAAATTTGGAATGATGGTTTAGACCTCTGATATGAATTTGGGTTAATTTGGTTAAGATTTGTTAATCCTATCATCAGTTTCACCTAAACATGCTTAAGGGGAAATATGGGATTTTGGGTATGTTTGATCCATTTTTACCTATCATATTGATGTTTTGATGGTTGTGGTTGATTATGCATGTTGCTATGACTGTATGAAATGCTATGTGACTGTTTAGAATAGTTGGAATGGTCGAAAACGCCGTCGAGGGGCGTAAACAGCTCGGTGGACAAGGTGCAGGGGTTCGGATCGCATAGGGGGTTGAGGGACGATCGGATCGCCCTATGGGATCGTGGGGGCATCCCCACGAGTCGAGTCACCTCCTCCGAACCGAACCGTCTGTGCAAGGCCCACGAAGCGAATCGATGCAGCGTCGTGTCAAACTGAAGTACTCCGATCCGGATCGCGAATAAGCATTACGACCCGATCCGTCCATGAAGGGTGAGCACGATCCGCCGACCTGGAGAAGGGCGTCCGATCTGAACCGCTTGAAGAACCACGATCCGATCCGTATGGGGTGTTCCGATCCGAACCGAGAAGGGGAGGACGATCCGAAGCAAAGGAAAGGAGGACCACGCCCCGATCCGACGTAGGAGGCGCGACCCGATGCGATGAAGAATGTGAAGGCAGTTCCGATCCGATTCGATGGTGATGACCAATAACTCGAGATGCAAAGGTAGTCCAATATGGGAAGTTAGAGCTCAGGATCCAGTTGGGAATCAATGAGTTCACTTCATGGTTGGACTTTGTTGCGGGACGTGTGCTAAGGAGTTGTCGACGTTCATAACTTCGATTCACCACTAAAAATGGATGATGGCTACTTATCAGTGCGGTAGGGTCATTATGACCTGAGGGGCAAGGTGATGGTAGCAAGACTACGTTATCAGTGCAGTAGGGTCATTATGACCTGAGGGGCAAGGTGATGCGTAGTAAGACTATGAGCCAGCGCAGATGGGGTGAATAACTCCAGGGGGCAAGTGGACATAGTAAGGATTGGTAAGGCTATGAGCCAGCGCAGATGGGGTGAATAACTCCATGGGGCAAGTGGACATAGCAAGGAATTAGTGGCTACGTTATCAGTGCAGTGAAGCCATTTATGACTTCATGGGGGCAAAGTGATCGTAGCAAGGAATGTTGGGTGATCGAAGTGGTGAATATCGTATGCTTTAAGCACTGAGTGAGGGATGTGAGGATGGATGCTATGCTTGATTGTTTTCCATCATTATGACATGCACACCTCCCCCACCTCCGTATCTTACACTGTTTGATATGATACCTTAGAGTGTTGTACAGTATGTACTGCTAACTCTTTGGTTGCAGGTCCAGGTTCAGGTATGTTTTAGTCTACCTGTTATTGTTCACTTTAGATGCTTATCACTCATACCAGGCTTTATGTCTGACCCAGAGTTTTATGTCTCCTCTTATTACTCTGGGTGCTCACACGTGCAGACTAGAGACAGGTTAGCTGGTGATACGCGAGTAGCTGATTCGGAGGCGGGCAGGAGGCTTCCACGTATGATATATATATATACACATTCTCCCTGTGTCGCTGGTGGTCGCTACTTGGGCATTAGTAGTGTACCTCATTTATCTTGCTTTTGCTTGAGACAGTTTGGAAAGTTGTAATAAGCTGTATTTTGGATTTCCGTTGCTATGATGTTTAGTTCTGATTTTCAGCTTATGCACTATCTCTCCTGTTTTATGTCAAGTATGTTATTATTATATTTTGTTCTATGCGCTGTGAGACATTCTACAGGATCCTTGTATGTTCATTTCCTTCTTCCTTTTTCCTTCTGACGACCCGTTCCGTGCTAGCTAGACGTGTGTACAGCGCACTTTTGGAGTAAATGTCGGTTGGTGCGGGCCGGGCCGTCACACTTGGTATCAGAGCTCTAGGTTGCATAGTTAACCTAGGGAAAGACACTAGGGAGAGATAGTACGTATATGAGAGCGCGTATTTGTGATTACTTTGGTTTTCAAAAGCTATGTATGTATATACTATTAGTAGTATAAAGATGAAGTCGCACTGCACTAGCACCACTATGGGGTCGTTAATCGTTTCCCTTTTACAGATTAACGATGAGCCGAGAGACGAGGGGTGCTGGTAGAGGGACCAACCAAGGGAATGCCGCTGACATGAGGGCTATGTTTACTAACCTCATGAGAGACATGCTTAGAGAAGTGCAAGGGGAAATTCCCAATCCCGGAGTTGGTGTTGGCCCAGTAGTGCAGGCGCCTAGGGTCGATTTCGCCAAGTTGTGCAAAGATTACACTAATCTTGGTGGGAAGCCGTTCCACGGAACGGAGTCGGCCACGGATGTTCAGGACTGGATGAATAGCTGTGACCGTATCTTTGATGACTTGGGTCTCGAGGATGCGATGAAGAGAAGGCTAGCGTCTCGTCAGCTGCAAGGGCGAGCGATGAATTGGTGGAATGCCATTAGAACAGCTACTCCAGAAGATCAAGTTTCTTAGGATCAGTTCAAGGCTCGTTTTAGCGAGAAGTTTATCCCAGCTGCCCAGAAATCGGTGTTGTTTAAGAGGTTCTTGGAACTCAAGCAGAACGGAAGGGCAGTTTCTGATTATATTGCTGAGTTCGACACCTTGTCGAAGTATGGACTGTCTCTCATTGATACTCCTGAGAAGAAAAATGAGAAGTTCATTACTGGTCTGGATGGGTACTTGGGGGAGAGGCTTATTAACCACATCGATGAGACTTTTGAATCGATCGTGGGGAAAGCTTTGAGATCAGAGAGCCTTTACCCTAAGTCAAAGACTGAGGCTGCATCTGCAGAAGGGCCAAAGCCGCAAGGCGGCGGTGGAGGCAAGAATAATTCTCAGAATAAGAGGAAGCAGGACCAATCTAAGGGTGGCCAGAAAAAGAGCAAGAAGGATGTTGAGTGCTTCAGCTGTGGAAAGAAGGGCCATTATGCTAAGGAATGTCGGGCCAAGCCAGCGGAAAGGAAGTGCTGCAACTGTGGCCAAGCGGGACATCAGAAAGATAAGTGTCCGCAACCTCTTAAGGAGAAGCAGATCGTGAAAGCATATGCTATTGATGCTGTTCCTTCTTCGTCGAATGCCCCAACTGCGGCGGAGAAAGGAAAGAATATGGTTATTCAAGGTATGCTTTCTATTTATGATATACCAGTTTGAGTTTTGTTTGATACTGGGGCTTCCCGTTCCTTCATATCTAGTGACCTGGTAGATAGGTTGGGACTGGAACCCGAGATAGTCGATAGACCGTTGGTTGTGACGAACCCGATTGGTGGTTCGACTAGCCTTAGTATGATTTGCAGGAATTTGGTCTTATCGAGTCATGGATGTATGTTTGTATGTGATTGCTTTGTTTTGGGCTTTACTGGTTATGGCATTATATTGGGAGTCGATTGGCTCCAAAAGTACGGGGTGGTGGTAGACTGTGAGGGCTTTTTGGTGACAGTGAGGGCGGATGATGGGCGGAGGGTAGTGTTTGGTAGTCTACCTAGTGATGGGGTTATGGCTAGTTTTGTAAATTCCCTCGACATCCCGCAGGATGAGTTGTCAGATGTGCCCGTGGTTGGCCAGTATCCGGACGTCTTCGAGGAGGTGACCGGGCTTCCACCACACCGAGAGATTGAGTTCCGTATTGATTTAGTGAAAGATGCCAGACCTATAGTGATGCCACTTCGTCGTATGGCACCAAGGGAGCAGTGAGAGCTCGGGGTGCAAGTCAGCAATCTTTTGAAGAAAGGATTTATTAGAAGGAGTGTCTCCGAGTGGGGAGCACCAGTTGTGTTTGCCACTAAGGCAGATGGTTCCCTTCGTTTATGTGTGGACTATCGCGAGTTGAATAAGGTGACGAGGAAGAATAAGTATCCTCTACCGAGGATAGATGCTTTGTTTGATCAGCTGGAAGGAGCTAGAGTGTTCTCCCAGTTGGACCTCGCGACAGGATTTCATCAGCTTCGAGTAGCAGATGAGAGTGTTCCGAAAACGGCATTTAGGACGCCGTCTGGATTTTATGAGTGGTTGGTTATGCCATTTGGGTTGACCAATGCACCAGCTTATTTTGTGGATCTTATGAATCGAGTATTCAGAGATCAGTTGAGTAAGTTTGTTCTTGTGTTCGAGGATGATATCCTTGTTTACTCAAGGACAGAGGAGGAACACAAAGGACACTTGAGGATAGTGATGGAGGTGTTGAGGAAACACCAATTGAAAGCGAAATTCTATAAGTGTCATTTTTGGAGAAGGGAAGTAAGATTCTTGGGTCATGTTGTTTCAGGGTGTGGTATTGCCGTGGACCCTGCGAAGGTGGCTACGGTACAGGATTGGCCTACGCCCAAGAATGCTACAGATGTAAGAAGTTTCTTGGGATTAGTTGGATATTATCGTAAGTTTATCCAGGACTTCTCCAAGATTGCAGCACCGTTGGCCCAGTTGACTAAGAAGAATCAGTCCTTCGTCTGGGACGGAGTGTGTGGGGATGCCTTCAAGAGTCTAAAAGAGAGGTTGACGCGTGCGCCAGTGTTAGTCATTCCTAAAGGGAATGAAGAGATAGCGGTATACACGGATGCTTGTGGTACCGGACTGGGTGCAGTATTGATGCAAGGAGGTAGGGTTGTAGCTTATGCTAGTCGATAGCTAAAACCGCATGAGAAGAAGTATCCTACCCATGATTTGGAATTGGCAGCGATTGTATTTGCGCTGAAGATGTGGAGACATTATCTCTTGGGAGAAAGATTCGAGTTGTTTACCGATCATAAATCGTTAAAGTATCTCTTCTCTCAGAAAGATCTGAATCTCCGTCAGCAGAGATGGTTAGAGTTCTTGGCTTCGTATGATTTCGATATCGCATATACACCTGGAAAAGGTAATGCGGTAGCCGATGCCTTGAGTAGGAGACATGCCAGCTTAGGGGCAATGTTTCTTGAATGGAAGCAACTGGAGTATATCGCGGGGTTTGATTTCAGACCAAAGTGCGAGTTGGATCCAGTTATGCTAGCTAGTTTGACGATCAGACCCACTCTGATAGAGCGGATTGGTTCTAGCCAGAGGGACGATCCTAATCTATTGGAAATCATTTCCATGTTAGAGATGGGTATTGATGAGGAGATGAATGTGTATGGGCTTGATCGAGACGGATGGCTTCGAAAGAATGGAAGACTAGTTGTGCCCAACGTGAACGGTTTGAGAGATGAAGTGCTTAGAGAATGTCATCACTCAAAACTGACTATACATCCCGGTGGTAATAAGATGTATCGAGACTTGAGACAGACCTACTACTGGGAAGGGATGAAAAGAGACGTTGGGAAGTTTATATCCAAATGCATGAATTGCCAGCTAGTTAAAGCCGAGCAAAAGAAGCCTAGTGGGTTGTTGCAACCATTAGAAATTACCGAATGGAAATGGGAGCAAGTCTCGATGGATTTCATCGATGGCCTACCAAGGACTAGATCGGGATATGATAGCATTTGGGTAATTGTGGATCGATTGACTAAGAGCGCAAGATTTATACCAGTCAAATCGACCAGAACGGCAATCAAGTTGGCAGAATTGTATATGAAGTGGGTAGTGAGATTTCATGGAGTACCCAAAAGCATTGTGAGTGACCGAGACCCGTTGTTCACTAGTGGGTTTTGGAAGAGCTTACAAGAGGCTCTAGGGTCAAGATTACATCTCAGTACCGCATATCATCCTCAGACCGACGGTCAGACGGAGAGGGTGAATCGCATATTGGAAGATCTCTTGAGTGCGTGTATATTGGATTTTGGTGGATCATGGGATGACCATTTGCATCTAGTAGAGTTTGCATATAATAATAGTTACCAATCCAGTATCGGTATGGCCCCATATGAAGCTTTGTACGGAAGACCGTGCAACTAACCATCATGTTGGATAGAGACTGGCGAGAAGTTTGTGCTTGGACCAGATATGGTGAGAGAAACATCGGATAAGATTAAGATCATTCAACAACGAATGAAAGCTGCTCAAGATAGGCAAAAGAGTTATGCCGATAAGAGGAGAAGGGACTTGAAATTCTCCGTTGGTGACTTGGTGTTTGTCAAGATCTCTCCGTTGAAGAGCGTGATACGATTTGGCAGGAGAGGCAAGTTAGCACCAAGATTTGTTGGCCCGTTCCCTGTTCTTGAATTAGTTGGGAATTTGGCATATAGAGTCGGCTTACCAGGGAAGATGGCAGGAGTTCACAATGTATTTCATGTTTCCCAACTAAGGAAGTTCGTTCACGACTCAGATATGACTATTTCACCTGATCAGTTAGAGGACTTCGAGGTAGAACCCGAGGCGGTTGGGAACCGCAAGCCGATTCGTATTGTGGGGCACGATACGAAGCAACTTCGAAGGAAGTCGGTGAAGCTAGTCAAGGTTCAGTGGGGCGAGGACGAGAATGATTGTACTTGGGAGACAGAGGAAAGCATTAGGAAGACACACCCAGAACTCTTTGCCTGGTAAGATTTACTTTGCGATTTAGTTATTCCGCACGCTAGGATAGACTTATTTCACTTGTTTTGTATGTTTGATGGTTGTTTTATGGTTGATAGGCATGCGGAACCCTTGTGTATGTTTGGATTAGGGAATTTCGGGGGCGAAATTTCTTAAGGGGGGGAGAGTGTAATGACCCGTATTCTACACGTCATAGGATCGTAGAATATTTATTTTTTTCCCATGTGAAGTCGTATGGTCATGTAACTTTGGGAAACATCTATTAAAGTCATTTCCCATGTTCATGATTTTTGTCGATTTTTAAATGACCATTTTGCCCCTAGTTGGTACTGTTTTGGCCATAACTTTTGATTGGAAAGGAATTTTGACCTGAAACCACTTCCATTGGATTCGTTTGATGGTTTCTCTTTCCGTAGAGTGGTTATAATAGCCAAACGGACTTACCGTTTGGGAGATATGGCTGAAACAAGGTTTGGAGTGTGAAAAACTGCTTAACCGGGCCAAATCGGGTGATTAGTGAGTAGGCCCATAACCCATTTCGGGATTAGGGTTATGGGAGGGCTGAAATGAGATGGAGAATCATTCCATTTCAGTTTTCTAGCCTCCACTATCACCAAGGATCCCTAAAAATGGCCTCCAACCTCTAAATCACCTCCAAATCACCGTTAGGTTAAGGATTTGGCTTAGCAACCCCTAATCAAGAAGGATCTTCACCAAATCAACAAAGGAGCTGCTGTTTGGTATTGAAATTCGCATCAAATCAGAGAATCATTTCAGATCTTAGTTTATTTTGTGGCTAAGGTGAGTGATTTGCTTAGTTTTGCACTAATTATGGCTAATTAGGGGTGATTAGTGTTAATTAGCGAATTTAGACATGATAAAATTCTGGAAAAATGTTTATAAAATTTGGAATGATGTTTTAGACCTCTGATATGAATTTGGGTTAATTTGGTTAAGATTTGTTAATCCTATCATCAGTTTCACCTAAACATGCTTAAGGGGAAATATGGGATTTTGGGTAAGTTTGATCCATTTTTACCTATCATATTGATGTTTTGATGGTTGTGCTTGATTATGCATGTTGCTATGACTGTATGAAATGCTATGTGACTGTTTAGAATAGTTGGAATGGTCGAAAACGCCGTCGAGGGGCGTAAACAGCTCGCTGGACAAGGTGCAGGGGTTCAGATCGCATAGGGGGTTGAGGGACGATCGGATCGCCCTATGGGATCGTGGGGGCATCCCCACGAGTCGAGTCACCTCCTCCGAACCGAACCGTCTGTGCAAGGCCCACGAAGCGAATCGATGCAGCGTCGTGTCAAACTGAAGTACTCCGATCCGGATCGCGAATAAGCATTACGACCCGATCCGTCCATGAAGGGTGAGCACGATCCGCCGACCTGGAGAAGGGCGTCCGATCCGAACCGCTTGAAGAACCACGATCCGATCCATATGGGGTGTTTCGATCCGAACCGAGAAGGGGAGCACGATCCGAAGCAAAGGAAAGGAGGACCACGACCCGATCCGACGTAGGAGGCGCGACCCGATGCGATGAAGAATGTGAAGGCAGATCCGATCCGATTCGATGGTGATGACCAATAACCCGAGATGCAAAGTTAGTCCAATATGGGAAGTTAGAGCTCAGGATCCAGTTGGGAACCAATGAGTTCACTTCATGGTTGGACTTTGCTGCGGGACGTGTGCTAAGGAGTTGTCGACGTTCATAACTTCGATTCACCACTAAAAATGGATGATGGCTACTTATCAGTGCAGTAGGGTCATTATGACCTGAGGGGCAAGGTGATGGTAGCAAGACTACGTTATCAGTGCAGTAGGGTCATTATGACCTGAGGGGCAAGGTGATGCGTAGTAAGACTATGAGCCAGCGCAGATGGGGTGAATAACTCCATGGGGGTAAGTGGACATAGTAAGGATTGGTAAGGCTATGAGCCAGCGCAGATGGGGTGAATAACTCCATGGGGCAAGTGGACATAGCAAGGAATTAGTGGCTACGTTATCAGTGCAGTGAAGCCATTTATGACTTCATGGGGCAAAGTGATCGTAGCAAGGAATGTTGGGTGATCGAAGTGGTGAATATCGTATGCTTTAAGCACTGAGTGAGGGATGTGAGGATGGATGCTATGCTTGATTGTTTTCCATCATTATGACATGCACACCTCCCCCACCTCCGTATCTTACACTGTTTGATATGATACCTTAGAGTGTTGTACAGTATGTACTGCTAACTCTTTGGTTGCAGGTCCAGGTTCAGGTATGTTTTAGTCTACCTGTTATTGTTCACTTTAGATGCTTATCACTCATACCAGGCTTTATGTCTGACCCAGAGTTTTATGTCTCCTCTTATTACTCTGGGTGCTCACACGTGCAGACTAGAGACAGGTTAGCTGGTGATACGCGAGTAGCTGATTCGGAGGCGGGCAGGAGGCTTCCACGTATGATATATATATATATATACACATTCTCCCTGTGTCGCTGGTGGTCGCTACTTGGGCATTAGTAGTGTACCTCATTTATCTTGCTTTTGCTTGAGATAGTTTGGAAAGTTGTAATAAGCTGTATTTTGGATTTCCGCTGCTATGATGTTTAGTTCTGATTTTCAGCTTATGCACTGTCTCTCCTGTTTTATGTCAAGTATGTTATTATTATATTTTGTTCTATGCGCTGTGAGACATTCTACAGGATCCTTGTATGTTCATTTCCTTCTTCCTTTTTCCTTCTGACGACCCGTTCCATGCTAGCTGGACGTGTGTACAGTGCACTTTTGGAGTAAATGTCGGTTGGTGCGGGCCGGGCCTTCACACAAAGCTATAATTGTAAATAACTAAAAGTACACCATGGTATTTTGCTCCAAACCCAAGGATAAGCGATGCTTATAGGGCGACTGTGCGAATATGGCACAGTTCGAATCTAGTAGAGCAGTAACGCTTCCCAAGGAATTGAAGCTAATATCCATCAACGGTGTCAACACGAGTTATAAAAAGAAGATTGAGAAATAGTCATGCACTGGGGCAAACCGTTGTAAGGTTGAGATTCAAGGTTTTGTACAGCCCGGGATGAACCATGATATCAAACATTATTGGAAGAGACAACAATACCGAGGGGCTGCAATATACAACAAAGCATCTTAGAATACGGAAAATATGAGCAAATGCAGGAATAATGTAGGAAGTGATTCATTATTGTACAACAATCAAGTTCCAAGGCTTAAGGTTCTCAGGATAGATTCTGCGAAAGCAGCATATAAAATGCTGGCGCGGCATAACTTATTGAGCGATGCACATAAGCTACTCAGTTTCTCGAAAATCCAACGGTCATGGCCACCCAAAAGATTGGCGGAGATCATGAGACAGGCTGACTAGGGCATCGCTAATAATTGTACAAGCCAAGCTATGCCTGAAATTTTCATCAGACAAATTGTCAAGTACGCAACTTTCATAAATTTTGAATGATGTGCAATAAAAGTTCAAAAAGATGATGCTATAACGCGCAGTCCAAAATTTAGACTGACAAATCTCAAGTGTTTTCAACAAGCAAACAAAGTATACTACCAGTGTGGACTGTATCTAGTGGGTCATAAACTCTAACACAGAACAACTTCGCATTGAAAACATACTCGAGTTTGTAAATGATTCTCATAATCTATCCTCTCTTACTAGACTAACCCGTTGTTGTCTTAAGCAATCGACAC
Source organism: Allium sativum (assembly GCA_030737875.1). Taxonomy (NCBI): domain Eukaryota; kingdom Viridiplantae; phylum Streptophyta; class Magnoliopsida; order Asparagales; family Amaryllidaceae; genus Allium; species Allium sativum. The sequence goes on along the minus strand of CM060926.1, from coordinate 156,288,300 downwards.
AAATTCACCACCAAATGTGTGCAAAAGCTCCTCGTTACAAGTTCTCTGGAAGGGTGCATATGCTAAGAAAAACTCTCCAATGAAACTAGGTCAGTGTTGCACCACTGTTCGTCGAAATAAGGCAAAAGGCCTAAATGAGTCCAGTGTGCATCGTCAGTTAGTCCAAAAGCCATATACAAATTCAAATTCAAAATTCCGAGTCTGGCAAATACTGGAGAGCACCAACTAAACTACTGCAATAGACTTAAAGTTGAACAATCAGCAAATTTATCTTTCTGTGACAATTTCGCGTTAGAATCGGAAATGCCAAACTGAGTGCATGCTTGATTAAAAACATATTAAGTTGGCACAGGATGGCATCTCTCCGGAAAATTGTCAAAAGGAGGAGGAATAACCAAAGACTGATTTGTTTATAATTCAGAAGTTGCAGTCGCCTTAGCCTCAGAAACTCAAGTTAAAAGCTCCAGTTTAAGCAGAAATAATCTCCTTTCCAGAACTAAAGCAACTCATCTCTCTGGTTTTCACTCTACACATGGAATCTTGTTTTAAAAAGCAACGTACATGTACATGTTTCATAAAATGTGAGCCATCGTACAAAATTATACAAGTCATTAGAAAGTGAAGCCTGAAATATACAATCAACATGTGTCGATTAGTCGATCTCAGGCGCCGTTGCGAATTCAAATTAGAGTGTCATATCTATACACGCAAGGTTTGACAAGTTATATATTGTTAAACAAAACAACCTTGTGTAAGCACTTCACTCAGTTTAAGTTTGAAAGTTCGATGTAGATCATTTTTAGTGATTAACTTATATGTTATCTATGTAGGCGATCGATGGAAAAATATAAGTCCAAAATCCCTGGCTCGTTACGGTGGTATCAGAGCTGAAGTTTAAGTGATTACCTTGGCTCTGTGGCGTGACTCGATAGAGATGGGGTTAGCAATACCCTAGTTTGAGTTTGTGTGTATATATATGACAGCATATTTGTAGATTTTATAAAAATTGTTTTATATTGTGGAGATTTAGTGGTTTAGTTGTTTAAGACTTCTGGTCGATCAGTTTGATCCACTGTATCGGTAGGAGTTTCTAAACACCTGAATACGATGAATGGACATAGTATGTTTTGAAAAGAGGGTAAATGAAATAAATTTACCCAAAGTATATTTTGATATAAAGAAAATAATTATCTGAAGATTATTATATATATTAGATGTGTTGGCTGTTATTATAGTCGAATGAGATTATAAAAAGTAAAATGGTTATAAATAACTAATTAAAATTCGTATAAAATAAAATCAGATGAATTAAATTTGAATTTACATCAGAACTGAAATTAAAATTCCTGAAAATTGGAAAAGTGCTTGTAAATAGATTTGGCTTAAATATAAGAAAACTTTCAAATCCTGGGAGATTTTAAATTGTTTTACAAGCATCGTGCATGGTATTTTGAATGGACTTCAAAATTAAATTGTTTAAATATGAGTTTTGAAAGGTGATATAGTATTGAACTCACTTTGATTGCTGGGAAATACCCTAATGATGTTGGCTACATCATCAGTGTTCATTTTCGAGTTCTAAGTGATGGATTACTACCAAGAGATTGTTTTTGAATTGTTTTAAGAAAAGCAAGTTGGTTTGAATTCCGAAAAGAAGTTTTTGATTTTAGAAAAAAAAACTAAGTGGTTTAAAACTCCCAAGAAGGATTGTTTGATTTAAAAACAAATCAAATTAGAATTTGTGAAAGCAAATTGAAATATAAGACATAGAATAAAATTGGATAGTGAGTAGGAATCTGGAATTTTGTTGAATTGGTGAGTTAAGAGTTTGGAATCGAGAATGGAACTCAAGTTTGAAATGAGATTATGGTTTGGATATAAGCGAATAGTTGTGATGAGGATAAATTGTTTGGAAGTTGGTTGGGAGAAAAATTGTATATGTTATATTAGTAGCATATGGAAAGGATATAATGATATGCCCGACAAAAAAGTACAATTTTATATTTTATATTGGGTATGAGATTTATGAGCCTGTTAGGCAAGCCACTTGGCTATTTGATTTTCTTTTGGATTGGAGAAGGCCCAGAGAAGCGAGTTGTAGTTGTACTAATTGAATCGTACAAAGAAGACGCTGGCAAAATTTTCTAAAATTTTATGGTGTTAGAAAATTTTCAGAATTTTTGAAAATTTTCGTTAGTAGGAATGAATTAATATTTTAATTTAAGTTAGTTGGTTTAGTCGAAACTGAAGATAATAAATAAACAAATAATTTTTAACCTAGTTAGTAGGGTTCGTTTCCTACCTTAGTAATTTCGAGGACGAAATTCTTTTAAGGGTGGAAGAATGTAACGTCCCGTATTTTTAACAGTTTAAAAATTAATTTATTTAATTATTTAAATAATGGTTTGGTAATTTAATGGCTTGATTTAAATTATATTTAATATGTAATTAATATAATTAATAGGAATAATATATTTAATTCCGAAATAATCGAAAATAGTAGAATTAGCAATATTGGGTGAATTGGATAGTGTAAGAGATTTGGTTGAGTTTAGATTCGAATTATAATAACGAATCTATTTAATAAACAATGTTGAACATATAAATTATATTATAATTATAGTGGAGCTCGAAATGGCGCGGTAGTTCATAATTTGGCGATTCAAACTTTAATTGAATATACATAATCTGTTTTAAGTCGGATTTCTGTGAAACAAGAAACGTTCGGATTTGGTGAACTATATTTTTCTAGTGGAAGAGAAAATTCGAGATTTCGTCTTGTAGATTATGAGTTATGTCCAAATCAAATTTTAAAATAGTCGCTATGGAATTCGTTTATAATTAATAACGATTTATTTATATAATAAAAGGTTTTTTATTATAAATTGAATATCGATTTAACCTGGATTTGAAATATCGAGTTATAGATCCAAATATGTTTATTTTGGAGCTAGATAATATTTGATGTGAATATATACGATAATATTAATTTACTAATATTAATTAAATTTTTTAAGTATATTACTATTTAAATGGTTTATTTAGAGCCTTAGAAAATAGTCATTTTTGCAAACGACCTCTGTTTTCGACGAAATTAATTTTGTTGGATCTAGAATATTAAATTACTGTTACATTTCAATTTCTATGATTTTTGGAGTCGGTATGTGGTCGTACGGAATTTTAATGTGAAAAACAGTCAATAATTTGATTTTAAAAATACACTGTGTGAGCAAGCAGACTCGAAATTCGACGAAACAAGTTTCGTTGGGTCCGTAATGTCAAACTATTGTTGCATGTCCAGTTTCAACAAAATTGGATATTATATGTGATCGTATGAATTTTTAATGGTAAATACAAACAACGGTTGATTAAAAATGTATACTAAATCGAATATAAAAATAATAAAACTATCCTATATATAATCCACCATTCTCTAAAACCCTAAGCAAAATTTCCTCTGCTCAATTTTTGTAGCCGCCATGTTTTCCTTTAGAAAACCAAAACGGGATCTTAGAAAATTAATATAAAATTAAAAACAAATCGTAAAATCATGAGATCAGTTTATATGGAATCCATGTGTATTTTTCGTCATTTTTATAGTGGTTTGAATGGGTGCTATGCGTACTAGTACGCTGGATTTTTAGCAGCCGTACTAGGGTTCTTGGGTATCGAGATTTTTTTGTGCATCGATTAATGTTTTGATTGTGGTATTCATGTTTATAGGGGAGATTAGTATCGACTGGGAAGAAATGGGGTGTTTCGGTGACAACTAATGTCGCGACTCCTTATAGCAGAGCGTTGCTGGGTTGTCGACACGTTGAGGGAGAAGGATTCAAACACAAAGGGATGGTGAGTTGTTGGGGGAGAATTCGACAAGGAGTATGATGGTATTGTTGGTTGGAATTTTCGTTGAGGATGAAGCATGTCGGGTGGAAGGTATGATGGCCATTGTTTTTGTTGAAGACGGGATCGGGGAGCCTGCTGTGTAGATGAAAGAACATGAGGGATCGATTAACACCCCACGTCCATTAATGTCACTCACTAAGGGAACGCATTAACTTTCATGGAGTATTATAAGAGTATAGACAAGAATATCACAAGACATATATATAAAATGGTACATAAGAAAATTCAAAATTTATTCATTGCAGCGGAAAAGAAAAACATGTCTGGTTACAACATCAAAACCATATACTAAAGCCAAGTACACAAATATCCATCTTGCACAAAATTATTATCAGAGTACATAAAATTAAAACATAATCCCACTCCAAATAGCCATAATGGAAAAGAGATAAAGCTGAGCATTACTTTCAACACTTCCAAGCACTTCAAGAAGAAAGAAATCCAAGTCAAGCTCCACTAGTCCCACCCTGAGGACCTGGGGGGAGGGGGAAGAAAAGAGGCAAAAAAAAGAGTCAGACATAAAGTTTGGCGAGTCCAGTGACTTTAACAATATAATCAGTAAAGCAACAGGATAAGAACATAAACTGGATATAAGAGATGACTGTAACATAAGCGGATATGACAAGGTAAACAAGATATAACGTTGATTGCACTTCTAATCACTATAAGATAATTCCTACACCGCACCAATACTAGTTCCATACTGAAAGTTGATCCCTCTTACTAAACATAATACTAATAATGATGATGGTAGTTTCGTGTTCTCCTAGCTGCTGTCATAGGTGCCGTCTGCTCCTATCTCCACTAGTTGTACCCACTACCCTCCCCATTCGATCGGCTCCCTAACTCGTAGATACCCGTGCTGGACCCACAGTAGGGTGTATCACTCCCTAAAGTGGCAACCCGATATTACTAAAAGTCACGGCTTATACCTACACAATGCAACAACATCTTACCTACTAGCCCAGACCCACACACGCACATGACTCTGTTGGACTTGCACTGCCATCACTAACTCTTTATTAACCTATTACAATCAATCCAAGTAAGCGTATCCCCGTCCTCGACCTAGTTCGAGCTCATATAGATACAAAATGGGTTACTGGTTGAAATGGGTCCACCCACTTGACACAAGCTTCCCTCCTAAGCTTGGTCCCACAAGGAATTCCCACTTAACCCCTCTTTATCCCTATGTCTAATCACATGTCTCATCTTGGTTAAGTGTTTTAATTATTTTTCACATGCTACCCATGTTACCTACTTAACCCTTTTATCATTCCCATGTCTTACCACATGTCTTATCTTGATTAAGTGTTCATTAATTCATTATAATAGTATTCTTGCAAGACCTCCCACATTAGATTGCCGTTTTGCGGTTCTTGGATATGACGGGCGGTTCCGGCCAGTTTTATACCGCAATCCAAATCTAACCTCGTGTCTTTGCTTTATTACGTATCTAATTTCTACTTTTCTCACATTAGATTACCAAAATGCGGTTGCTGGATGTGCCTGGCGGTTCCGGGCAGTCTTATACCACAATTCGAATCTAACCTCGTGTCTTAGGCGTTCATTATCACTTTCTAGATTCAAATCCCAATTTTAAATCTTTGATTAAAATATATTCCAATTACCCATAATTTCCAATCTCACTACAAGAAAAACAGCATATAGCAGCGTCCGTATCCGCTTCTAATACGTCGCTAAACTGGCTTTAGTGACGGATTTCCTACATAACTCCGTGGTCGGTAAAAACCATGACGGTAATTGTGTCAGAATTTGCGACGGACTTTAGCATGAGTTTTCCGACGGTTTTCCGTCATTTTATTAATTTTATAATAAAAATAAAATTTTATTTATATATTTAATTTTTATTTATATACCGACTATTTACCGATGGATAATTAATTTATAATAAAATATTATTTACAAAAGGAGTGGGTAAACCCTTACTAATTGTCAAGGGATTAGCGACAAAATATTTTTTAGATTAAACATTTCTTGTAAATGATCCATCGCTATTCCCTTTCCATTCTACTAGTAAACATTCTTTTATATTTTCTGCTTACAGCTTCGTCCAGCCATACTTTGATCACTCATATATAAAAAATGAACCATACTTTGATCGCTCATATATAAAAATACAAAAAACTACATAAAATAAAAAACTGCATCATAAATTACAAAAACTGAACTATTCATTGCAGAAATAAAAAATATCTGAAGGTCTTTACCTACATAGACTGAACGATAAACTCCATAGTTGGACGTAAACAACACATCAAAATAACAAAACAAACTGAACTAAATACTTCAAAAATGGCAATACTAATAGAATTACAATATATACGAAACTACAACATGTAAGCAGTCTTAGTCTTGAAAAGCCCTTGAGAATAGCCTTGTCTGTAATCATGAAAGGACACAAACAATCAACTCATGAATGAATATTGTACGATTCAAATAGCATGCATTTAAAAAGCATGAAATTATTGAATATAGAGATGATACCTAATGAGATTTTTTATTAGAAATAGATGGCTGCGAATGTGAATAGAACTATACCAATGGACTATATTCACATACAGCTTGTTGATCCATAACCTAAATTCATAAATTATAATGGTCAGCATCTAATACATTACAAAGAGGTTCTAATTATTGGCATAATGGTTGAAAACATAAATCAGAAATTGGGCTAGAAAAGTAAAACAGTTTTATTGCAGGATAATACTTTATCGATAGTGTATGGGCTATATTTGGAAAGAAGGGAACAGCATATTATTTGCCAACATACATAGCATGAAGTTATAAATTGCAGATAGACAACAAAGTCGGTTAAAATATAAGTAGGCAAATCCAACTGTACTTGTTGTGATTAAAGAAAATATGAAGAGATATGCATAGAGCAGGGAATCCAAACACAATTGAGAAGGACAGATAATTACTTGTGTTCTATGCGTGAAAGAATACAACATATAGAACACCCTTCTAGGAATCGTATATGTTTGGCATTCTTACGTAAGCTTACAGGAGCTAAGTAGGGTTTTACCTCGCCTGAAATCCAAAGCTTTCACACTTGAAATCAACTACATCTCATAGAAATACAAAACCAAATCAAAATAAAGGCAGTGCTTCCAATATCATAAGTTATGCTCTAAAACAAAAAATCATTGTTCGGAGAACTATAAATAAGAACTCGTTTTTTTCTTTTCTGCAGAACTACTTACCGAACCTTGTTCATTCTCGAAATCCTCAGCAACAATGTTATAATGATCAGCCAAATCCATAATCTACCACCTGACAAAGTTTATGAATCATTGCAATGAGATTAAAATTGCAACACAAGCTAACAACTGGTTTAGGGCTCTGGCCTGCACAACTAGTGGGCAAGTACAAACAATTATTTACTAGTTAACTTTATACTTGAACGAAAATATATATGTGGAAGGTTGGATGAATGAAAAATATATTGCTGGAAAACACCTATTTCTGTTGACACCCTTACCCAAGTCAAAAATTTCACAATTTAATTGTCCAGCCTCATCCAAAACCATGGCCAAAACACATCCTGAACACACATGCAAGCCAAAAACCAAGGAGAACGGAGAACCCATGCTTAGTCCTTACATACTCTTGTACATTTATCCTCACAAAAATAAATGGCAACAACTAAATTATGCAAGTATATACACGGGACATCCAAATGTAGCCAAGTCTCATCAAGCAAAACGCAAGAAGAAAAAAAGCAAAATAGTATAAATGCACTTAAAATTGAAATGGCAGCCAAGCTTTAACACAGCAAAACACAAGAATTCAAGAGCAAAGCATGCATGAATTATTAGTTCTCAAATGAATTATTAACTGGAACATTAGGAATATGAATTCAGATGATAGATATAAATTTATATAATGAAACATTTAACATATCATAAGCCTAGTATAATTAGTTTATTAGTAAACAAACTCAGTTTGCACTGTCTATTTAAACGATTAGTTTTGGGTGAATATTTGAAAGTTCTGCATTATATAATTATAAACTGCATCACATAATGACATACATTTTTCTATTTGGTCATGTGATCAATTGAAAATGCAGAAATATTACACTTGATCGATCAAGATGAAATTTTTTATATTCAGCTGCAATGACAAACATTTATTTATTTATTTAGACTATCTACTTCTGAGTAAGTGAAAATGCCACCAAAAAAGGGATAATAGACAAGCATATACTACTCGTCGTTTTAGAAACATAATTTTAACTTTAAATTAGATTGAAGGCTCTGCAATCCCTTAAAGAGTAACTATTTACCTTCATACAAATGCTACAGAATTAGCAAGCAGGATAAATGTATGTTTGTTTGTAAAACAAGATTCATGATTCTATAATATTACATTTGTCATAATTTAGCCACAAAAACGCAAGAGAATTAAGATAACACACTAGTAATAGGAAAGTTAATCACTAAATCTATTTGTTGATTAAGACTAGCAACAGGAAAGTTAATCACCAAATTATTGATGAAAATTATTAGTTACAAAAGGTATTAGTTATTAATTACAATCAAAGTATTATATTATGAAGAATCAAAGTGTTATATTGAAGATCTATGTGATTACCCAGGAATGCAATCTTATACATGTTAGTACCCTTGTATATCCTACACTACAATGTCTTGTTGGTTAATTCACATACTTTGCTCTATAACGGATGATTATTGTTACTAATTATTATAAGGTTAATGATGTAGATAGAAAGTGAAAGTAACAAACATGTTAATTTATTCCTGCCTATTTAATGAAGATAACATTTTCCCTCTTAATTTAATAAATGACATTGCTACTTTATTAGGTTCCCAGATTGTGTTCATTTACTGTTTTTTTTAATTGATAACATTCCCTCTCTCCAATTCTAAAAGATAGGGAAGTCATCCTAAAATTAATAATGTTAAAAGGTTTGGCAGCAATTGATATATCAACTTACCACCAAAATTCCAGTCTCTAAAACAAACAGCTAAAGCAAAAAAAAAGTGAATAATCACTAGATACCCAAAGCATGCTCTCACATAATATAAAACTAAATAAAATATTGTTGGTTTTCATTTGAAGGTGAACATAACATTTGTTTCTAATAGGCTGATTATCATTAAATTATGATTGTTGATAGTGTATTTAGTTTAATATAATCATCAAAGTTGCAGCAACGCACTTGTTTATAGACTGAATATGAACAAAATCACAGTTATAACATCCCAAAATAAGGCATCATGCCTTTTTCTTTTATTTTGGCTTTTTCTTTCCCAACTCTTGCAGGAAAGGAAATAAGGTATACACAAAATATGACCTCATCCATTCATTCATTCATTAAATCTTTTTTACTTTCAGCTCCAACAAATGAAGTAAACTTCAAAAGTTTACTTCACGGTTTATAGAAGAAATAACGAAGGGTTTCATATCCATATGCATACAAGTTTATCAGATTACAGCTGTAGTAAAAAAATTATTTCAATTTTTTACGCAGGAACCAAAAGTAAGACAGTAATAACTTGAAATTTGATTCTATAATTAAGTGCAGATAACCTTATAAGTTAAAAAAAATTGACAATTACCAACAAAAATTTTTGTACTTCACTTAAAAGCTTGAATCTGGAATTCTAGATATAGCATGTTAACAATGACAGCTACCCCTGTGGAATCAAGTAGGATACAATTACTTAAAGTTCGAATCAAATTTTATAATCAATTACAGAAAACAGTATGACTTTCTTTGCTTCGCTTATACAATTCAACCCAAAATAACAAACCAAATCGTTGCTGTTAGAATCAATTGGAGAAAGAAATCCAAAACTTGAGCTCATTTACCTCATCAACCAACCAGAACAGCTCCTGCTACAATTTCCACTTGGTCAGACGAAGCAGGGGCAAGACTCTGGTACATAACTAGAGGTTGTAGCGGGGATGAAGCAGGGCGTTGACTTTGACTGAGGCATCGTAGAAGGTACCAAGACCAAATAAGAAGTATCAAGATCAGAGGAGAGCGAGAAACCATATTAATCGACAGATCGACATGAGGAAATCGACGTTTTTTTTGGGTGAATTTAGGCTTGAGTGAGAAGAAGGCGGCGACTGTTAAATGGTGTGGTGAACGGTGATCAGATTTAGTGTTTGTATAAGGAAGGGTAGATATTGAATAGTACAAAAATGAATGACAGAAAATAAACTATGGTTTTACAATTGTTGTTTAAGAATCACCTTACCATGATGAACATATATCTTAATTATGAGATATTTTAAATTTCATTTTGGAATATTTTAAAAAATTTAAATATTAAATATGAGTATTAATCAGCAAATACAAGATGATAGATATTACTACTTAATTATTAACTTCTAATTAAGTACCAATTAATTGTTAGTTATTAAATATTATTCTTGGTAATTAACTGTTAATTATTTAATAGTAATTTTTAATTACTAGTTATTAAACTTTACATCATATTTATAAATAATTAATTATTAGTTGATATTCATTACTTCTTAATTATAGTTGTATATTTTGCATATTAGTAATTCCCAATTATTAACTATTGATTATCAATTATTGGATATAGTCTCGAATAGAAAAATAAAAATAATTATTATTAATTATCAAATATTAAACATTAATAATTGAATATTAATTATTACGCATTAATTATTACTTATTTTTTGGGGTTGGATCCAAAAAATGGGTCGTTGGAGCCAAAAGTTTCAAACTTAGAGCCAAAAGTTTCATACTTTCATGTTTGGAGCAAACAAGATTTAACATATAAATTATTATATATGATTTACTAACTATTCATAATTAATCATAATAAAATATTAAATTTAAATTTAGCTATTGATTATAAACAACAATTATGAGTTATAAATTATAAATTATTTATTTATAATCATTTTATTACAAATTATCAATAATTAATCCTTGTAGTTGGAACCAATGTTTTTATAACCTTTTAAACAGTTGTTAAAAGGTTAATTGATAATTATTAGTAATAAATATTGTCAAAACGTCATATTTTACAGTGTTATATGAAAGCGTTGTAAAAGTTTATATTTTACAATGTTTCTAAACAAAATGTTCTGAAAACATAAGATTTTTAAACATTTTTGTCAAAAACATTGTAAAATTACATTTTTTTACAACGTTTTGTTATCAGCATTGCAAAAAAACATTGTAAAAAGGTGATTTTATTGTGAAAAAACATTTAAACAATGTAAAATTATGTTTTCCCATTTTTGTTGTTATGGACGCAAGGGACACCAGCTTCTTTTCTACCTCAACACAAGAAATACACCACTTGAACCAACGAAACACCTGGTTTTAAAATTTTAATACTGACTATTAGACATTATTTATTAACTATTACTTAATTATTTAATTATAAACTATAACTTTATAATGATTAAATTTCATTATTAATTAGACCTACAACTTGACAAAATCATTAGACCTAAAACCCTGATTTAGACCTATAACTTTATCAAATAATACATACCAATCAATTTCTTAAAAGCAAATATGTATTAATAATTTCTTAATATTAATTTAATTAACCGTATTAAAGACCATTAAATAATCATTGATTATCAAAACAAATTTAATAAACATCAAACAACAATGTATTTTATTAATTACTATTACCTCTTATTTATATTATATAGTAATTAATAATTAATCAGCATTAATTTTCAAAAAAAAATCAGCATTAACTATTGAATTTTATTTACTTCTAATAGTTATTATTTATTACTAATTACTAATGTATTATTAACATTAGTTATTTAAAATTTAAATTTACTAATTAATTACTAAGTAATAACACAAATTTAAAACATTTAATAAATAAAAAATATAAAAGTTCATTTCAAATCTCTTGGAAAACTGCAGGAAAATAGCTTCAAAATTAAGTCGACGGTAATCTGACTCTATTAGCAACGGAATTTAGCGTCAAATATTATATGACGGTAAAGAGCTACAATTTCCATTGATTTAGCGACAGAATTAGTATTCGACGGTAATAATTTATAATAAGATGACATATAAAATCTAAAATATTTTCTCTTACAAAGCCCACGGAAATCCACCGCTAATTAGCGACGGATTTTTCCGCTGCTAAAAATCTGTCGCTAATCTCGGTTTTTCTTGTAGTGTCTAAATTATGTTTATAATTTTAATCCAAACTAGGCCTATAATCTTATGTATACATGTTATGCCAAATTACACCCAAATTAATTTGCGTTCATGGTTATTAACAATTTATGCCAAACCTCATGTATACAAATTATATCCAATTATGCTCAATACAACTTATGTCAAATCTTATGTATACAATTTATACATAATAATGCTCAAATTGATTTATACCAATAATCTCATTTTATTACAAACCTCCCTAAACTTTTCGCAATCGTTCAAATGTTATTCGTATGCAAATCTCAACGCAATATGTTAGGCTCGAAGTTAGCCTAATCTCATAAAAAAAGGAAATGAAGAGGAGAAGCGATTCAACATAAAAATTGGCGTAAACATAAGAACAGGCATATAACGATAAGCTGGATCAGAAAGGCATATGACAGATTTATGGGTACGAATTTAAAGGATAATGATTTACAGACTTGATAAGATTCATCTTAGTCACAGGCAAATTCATTAGATCCAATTTACAATCCTATCACAATTACTATTAATTTAATTATACGTGTGTAACACCCCACACCCGCTATAGTCACTCACTAAGGGAATGCCATAGCATCGGTGGAGTATTTTTAGTGAGTATAGAACAGTAAAATTACAACAAGACAGATATAATGTAATACTTGAAAATTTAAAACATCATCTCATAGCAGCGGAAAGTAAAACATGTTTGGTTACATCATAAAACCATAACAAGAGTCAAGTACAAAATATCCATCCTGAATAAAATAAGTACGTAATCCCACTACTCATAACAAATAGCCATAACAGAAAAGATAAGATAAGCTGAGCTCTACATCTACGGTCCAAGCTCCAAGAGATAGATAAAGCAAACTGATCAAAGCCCACTAGCACTAGGCCCAACCTGAGGACCTGAAGGAAAAAGATAAAAACAACGGGGGTCAGACATAAGCCTGAGTGAACCCTATCTCCTTAATAATACAATTATTAAAGTAATTAGGGTATGATATGAACTCGGTATGGTATCTTTGGGGATAATGACTACACTAAGTTGCCCACGAACACAGGACGAACTAAGATAACCGTAAAGACGCATCTACCCACCCAAGGATAATTACTAACTGCACCACACTAGTTCTACCCACCAAGAGTAATTCCTACTTAAAGGTTGATCCCATCTAAAGACTTAGAAAATATAACTAGTAGTTTCTGGTACTTCTAGCTGACCACGTAGGTGCCGTCTGCCCCTACCTCCACTAGGTGTATAACTGACCACGTAGGTGCCGTCTGCCCCTACCTCCACTAGGTGTACCTAGTAATCTTACCCAGTAGTTTCGTGTACCCCTACATAGGTGCCGTCTGCCCCTATCTTTACTAGGTGTACCCACTACTCCCCATCGATCGGCTCCCTATCGTAGATACCCGTGCTGGTCCCACAGTGGGGTGTATCACTCCCCTAAAGTGGCTACCCAATACTAACGGTGCACGGCTTTATATCTACACGATGCAACAACGGCTTATCTACCAGCCCGGGCCCACATACGCATATGAAACCCGTTGGACTTGCGTTGCCACCGCTAACCCGTTTTGGCCTCTTATAATCAAGCCCAATATGCGTGTCCCGTCACTCGACATGGGTCGAGCCCACAAAGATACGTTTGGGATATTGGTTGAAATGGGCCCCCACAAGCTACTACTTAAGCTTGTCATTTTATCTAGTGCATCCCACTTAACCCCTTTTTTTTTATAATCATGCCCCCTTACATGTTAAGGTTTGGTTAAGTCATCCAATTATATTACAATTGCCACTTAAGGCACCCACTAGATTTCCGCATGCCACCCAAGGCACTTACTTGATTCCCACATGCCACCCAAGGCACTTACTTAACCCTTTAATCATGTTTATTTACATGTTCCACTTTGGTTAAGTATTCAAATCGTATTTTCTATTGCCACCCAAGGCAACCCACTAGTTTCCTCATGCCACCCAAGGCACCCCCACTAGTTCTACATGCCACCCAAGGCACCCACTTAACCCCTCATGTCCCACTACATGCTAATATGGTTAAGTGTTTCTTAATTAATTAAGACCGTGATCTCCCATAAAGACCTCCCACATTAGACTGGCTGTTATGACCGCCTGGTTAAGCCGGTAGAGTCCGGGCAGTCTTACGTCATAACAGAGTCTAACCTCGTGTCTTTACCTTAATCACGTATTTAATTTATGGCTAAGACCTCTCACATTGGGCTGACATTTGTAGCAACTGGTTAAGCCGGTCGGGTCCGGGCAGTTTTACACTACAAATGAGTCCAACCTCGTGTCTTAGTCGATTAATTACACCTAATTAATCACCTCCATATTAATTATCCCTAATTAATATCAAGTTTTCCATAACATGGGTAGACCTAACTCAATAGGTAAATTCCCATGGGGTAGACCTAACTCAATAGGTAAATTCCCACTTATGGTAATTTATTTTTATGGTATGCTTAATCATACCCAATCTTACATTTATTAACATATTTACTAACCCCATCGTTCCCCACGTAAATCGTCCTCATTTTATGACATAATAAAGGGAAGATTTACCACACATAACATGGGTTTAACATATAACTTTATCATGGGTTAAGAGGATGTCAACTTGCATATATGAGCATGTATTAACCCAACTATATTCAACCCAAACTTGCATATTATCAAACATGTGTCTTACATAACATGTTGCATATGAACTTACATATCATCAAACATGTGATTTGCATAACATGTTGCATATGAACTTACATATCATCATACATGTGATTTGCATAACATGTAGAACTTGCATTTTAGCATATACTTAACTTGCATAAGCACTCACATACTTGCATAGGCTTGCATATTATGTTAAACTTGCATTTCAACATATACATAACTTGCATAAACATTCACATACTTGCATAGGCTTGCATATTATGTTAAACTTGCATTTCAACATATACATAACTTGCATAAACATTCACATGCTTGCATAGGCTTGCATATTATGTTAAACTTGCATTTCAACATATACATAACTTGCATAAACATTCACATACTTGCATAGGCTTGCATATTATGTTAAACTTGCATTTCAACATATACATAACTTGCATAAACATTCATATACTTGCATAAGATGTTAAACATGCATATAAGCATATACATGACTTGCATAAGTACTCACATACTTGCATAACATGTTTGCGTAATGGATCCATATTCACTTAGTGTTTTGCATCATAAACATCATGAAACAACTTGCATAAAAATATCATGATTACATATTATGAAACTTGCATGACATAAGGCATATAACTTGCAAAACACATAATATTCACTACATCAAGCTTGCATAAATATATAGATCCACAAACATAGCCATACTTTATCACATCTTATCATAATCAATTCAATAATTGATTATTAAGGGGATAGAAGCTCACCAAAACAAGATTAGCAAGTTAAATGAAGCAAATCCCAATGATTAAGTAGAAGAAGATGTAGATTAGCTTGCAAACCCTCTTAGGATTTTTAGTGGAGGCTCTCCAATTTTCTAAGTGGTGGCATAATGGCCTTAGATCTATTTTTGGTAAGGATAAGGGGGGTATTAGGGTGTATATATAGATTAGTTAGATGTTTTAGGACCATAGGATATACCCTAGAACCAATCCTAGCCTTTAAAGCATGTCTTGGGGAAGAAGTCAAGTGTAGGAACCATTTAGGGCCCAAAAAAAACAGCCCAAAACTCATCCCGGGCCTCAAAACATGAGCAGTTTTCGTTTTTGATTTTTCGTGAAACTTTGACGGGCCATAACTTGGTCATACGGACTCCGATTTACGAAAACTCGGACTCTATTTCGCGTATTTTTCCGAGACGAACGCAATGGCACAGCCCGTTTCCCCTGATTCAGAATATTAAATTTAATTTTGCTCTGATTTATTTTATAACAAGTTATTTAACATACGGGGTGTTACATTCTCCCCTACTTAAAGGATTTCGTCCCCGAAATCTCTAAGTCAAGAAGAACGTATCCTACCAACCAAACAACCATCTACTCAACCATCAAACACTGGCATCCATTGTCCTTAAAGTTTCTAATGTTGTATGAACATATGCAAAAAGTGTGTGTATATGTTCCCTATCTAATGCAAAATCAGGCGGTCTACTGATTCAGTTGACCTCCTTAATGCAAACCATGATAGTGCCATGCATCCAATATGTATGCGAAAGAACCCTATCGACACATACTATTTCTACATGCGTGCACAATCATTCACCGAATAAATGCATCATCCATATGATAGCACAACCATCATACATCCATTAATATAGCTACCTACACACATTTATATGCAATATGCAATATGAAGTGATTGAGCCGATCTAGTGACTAAAGTGTGTGTATATGCATCCACGAGCAACCACTAGCAAACACTTGCATCCACTTGCATCCATCAATCATAACATGTCTCAAACACATGTTTCAACCATAGGTTTACCCTATCTAAAAGGTCAAAGGTGCTAACGAGAGGACATACTAAGGACAAGATAAGTACAAGATAGGCAATAAAGGAGAAGTTAAAGAACATACTCTCGAAAAGAAAAGGGTACAAAGAACGCATCTTCGCTTCCGTCTCCCAAGTAGCATTGCTCTCGTCATCTCCCCATTGCACTTTGACTAGCTGAACCTCTCTGTTTCTCAACTTCTTAATCTCTGACCCAAGGATGTGAGTAGGAGCTCGTCGAATCGTCGCATCATGCTCTACTTCCACTTCTCTAAGCAAGCTCGGCTCTACCACCTCTGCGGTCTCATGTAGGCACTTCCTCAAATGTGACACATGGAAAACATCATGTATACCACTAAGTCTGTCTGGCAACTCCACCCTATATGCCATCCGTCCAATTCTTTCCTTGATAGGAAACGGTCCTACAAACCTCGGTGCTAACTTCCCAGCGGATCCAAAGCGAACAACATTCCGTAATGGAGACACTTTGACAAAAACCATGTCCCCAACTTCAAACTCAAGATCAGTCCTCCTCTTATCTGCATAAGATTTCTGTCTGTCTTGCGCTGCTTTCATCCTTCTTCGAATCAAATCAACCTTCTCTGAAGTCTCTCTAACCATATCGGGCCCTAGCAAGATCTTATCCGTAGATTCCCACCAACATGTAGGTGATCGACAAGGCCTTCCATAAAGAGCTTCAAAAGGTGCCATGCCAATACTAGACTGGAAGCTGTTGTTATATGCAAACTCCACCAAAGGAAGATTCTCTTCCCATGTACCTCCAAAATCCAAGATACAAAGCCTCAAAAGGTCTTCCAAAACACGGTTCACCCTCTCGGTCTGGCCGTCTGTCTGAGGATGATATGCGGTGCTCAAACACAACTGAGTCCCCACCGCCTCCTGTAAACTCTTCCAAAACTCACTAGTGAAGATAGGATCTCGATCACTCACTATGCTGGAAGGTACCCCATGCAATCAAACTATCTCTCGAACATAGACTGAAGCAAGCCATGGAGCAGTCCTCTTACTCTTTACGGGTATGAAATGGGCGCTCTTAGTAAGTCTATCAACCACGACCCAAATTCCTGTATTGCCCTTCCTCGATGTCGGTAAACCATCAACGAAGTCCATCGAGACACTATCCCACTTCCATATCGGAACTTCCAAAGGATGAAGCAACCCACCTGGCTTCTTTTGCTCTGCTTTTACTTGTTGGCACACCAAGCATCTAGCAACATACTCGGCCACATCTTTCTTCATACCGGCCCAAAAGAAAACTCGCCTCATGTCTTGGTACATCTTATCCCCACCGGGATGTATGGTCATCCTCGAACGATGTGCATCATCAAGTATAGCCTTCCTCAAGTCTTCATCTTGCGGTACACAAAGTCTACCGTCTCTACGCAACCACCCCCTATCATCTAGGGTGTACCCATTCAAATGGCTGGACGACTCCCCCCTTATGAGCTTCTCTACCAACTCAACCAACTGTGGGTCGTCCCTCTGTGCTTCTACAATTTGCCCCAAAAGAGTAGGTCTAACCTCCAAGGAGGCTAGCAAACCGGGTACAAAGTCAATGGAAGGTCTAAAGTCAAACTTAGAAATAAACTCTAAGCTCCGTCGTTCAACGAACAATGAACTCAAGGACAACCTTTTTCTACTTAAGGTGTCCGCTACCATGTTACCCTTACTCATAGGATGCTAAGGATCCCATCCACTTTTGCTGTCCTAAGACTATGCGCTCGAAGAGTCTCCAACACTTCCCTAAGATGTAGGGCATGCTCTTCTCCACCAGAATATCATCCAAAATCATCACAACTGTCTCCCACGCAGACCACCCTAGTCGAATTCGGCATCCCCCAAATGCAAGCCCCAAAGGCCTAAACCAATATCAGACAAACACCCAAGGGATACCTCCTTCGAATTCAGACGACCTACGTGAGACGATACTAGTAAAAATGGCTAAATAATTAAGCCCTTGACCAATTCTGGATGTTCTCGCCAGTCTCGCTCCAAAACCGTCGTTTATCCTATACTGGCTCTGCTCAGCCTATTGAGCACATACGAAAACTTATTTCGCTCCTAGAAAAGACCCATATGTCATCTACAAAGACCATCACGAACTTATTTAGGTACTCCCTGAACACCCTTCTCAACAAAGTATGCGGGGGCGTTCCTCAAACTCAATGGCATCACCAGCCACTCATAAATTCTTCTTTGTGAGTTTCTTTAGTTCTCTTTAGCCTACACAAAGTCTGAGGGACCCATCCGCCTTCATAACAAAAACTACTGGAGCGCCCCACTCCAATATACTTCGTCCTACGAACCCCTTCTCAAGCAAACCGCCTACTTACTTATGGAGTTCCCTCCTCTCACGAGGAGCCACGTGGCACACTGGCCAAGGTACTGGTTTAGCCTTACTCACCAGATATATTTGGAAGTCAATTTCCTGCTCCGGAGGTAAGCCCTTCACCTCCTTATACACATCCGGGTATTCCCGGATCGCTCTAACAGATCACAAACTCTAGACCGACATGTCAAGCGATTCTAGATAACTTAGCATAACAGATTCTATGGGATTATAAGAGATCTCGAGAGTGTTACCCAAGCGGCCCACAAGGCTAACAACTCTCCCTCCTAAATCAAAAATGGCACCTCTACTGGATAACCAGTCCATGCCCCAAAACTAACCCATAGCCCGTGAAGCCCAACAAGCATCACCTCTAAACTCAATGCTAAGTATAGAGACTTTCAAACCCAAACACATCATGGAGCCCCAATTGGGTTTGAAACAACTAAGGGATCATCTACCAAACTGGTGTCTAAGTGCAGTGACTCAACTATCAATGGTGAGATAAACGAACTCGATATATCAGGATCAAATAAAGTTTGAATCGGATAATAAAGAAATCCAAATTCCAACCTAGACGGTCCTATCCCCATCTGGTACCCTAGCCGTGAGGGAATACCACTACCCTCCATACCTTGCCTTTGCTTCTTTGGACAATCCTAATAAGGTGTCCTACCCCTCCAAAAAGGATAACTACCAGCCTTCTTCTTCCTTATTCTCCACTCATAACCTCCCACCAATGAGGTTTCATCTTTCATTAACCAAACAACTATTTGAGCCTTCCTCCCATCGTCTATCCAACAGATACCTACCGGTCCTCCTCCTTCTTGAACCAACTTCTAATCCGATTAACGTCTAAGTCCCTTGAAGTGGTTTTCCATCCTTATCTATCTTAGAAAGATCATCTATACGCGGAGGGGAAACTCAAAATGAGAGAAAGGAAGAGATTCAAAATGGAGAATTCGAAAGATATAGATATGGCTATTGGGGATTATGCTTTTCTTTCAAAAACTTTTCTCTTAAAAGACATGTTTTCGAAAATACTCCTTTCAAAAATATTCTTAGAAAATAGTTTTTCTAAAAATTTTATCTGTTCCGGTAACCTTAAGCTCTGATACCACGTGTAACACCCCACACCCGCTATAGTCACTCATTAAGGGAATGCCATAGCATCGGTGGAGTATTTTTAGTGAGTATAGAACAGTAAAATTACAACAAGACAGATATAATGTAATACTTGAAAATTTAAAACATCATCTCATAGTAGCGGAAAGTAAAACATGTTTGGTTACATCATAAAACCATAACAAGAGTCAAGTACAAAATATCCATCCTGAATAAAATAAGTACATAATCCCACTACTCATAACAAATAGCCATAACAGAAAAGATAAGATAAGCTGAGCTCTACATCTACGGTCCAAGCTCCAAGAGATAGATAAAGCAAACTGATCAAAGCCCACTAGCACTAGGCCCAACCTGAGGACCTGAAGGAAAAAGATAAAAACAACGGGGGTCAGACATAAGCCTGAGTGAACCCTATCTCCTTAATAATACAATTATTAAAGTAATTAGGGTATGATATGAACTCGGTATGGTATCTTTGGGGATAATGACTACACTAAGTTGCCCACGAACACAGGACGAACTAAGATAACCGTAAAGACGCATCTACCCACCCAAGGATAATTACTAACTGCACCACACCAGTTCTACCCACCAAGAGTAATTCCTACTTAAAGGTTGATCCCATCTAAAGACTTAGAAAATATAACTAGTAGTTTCTGGTACTTCTAGCTGACCACGTAGGTGCCGTCTGCCCCTACCTCCACTAGGTGTATAACTGACCACGTAGGTGCCGTCTGCCCCTACCTCCACTAGGTGTACCTAGTAATCTTACCCAGTAGTTTCGTGTACCCCTACATAGGTGCCGTCTGCCCCTATCTTTACTAGGTGTACCCACTACTACCCATCGATCGGCTCCCTATCGTAGATACCCGTGCTGGTCCCACAGTGGGGTGTATCACTCCCCTAAAGTGGCTACCCAATACTAACGGTGCACGGCTTTATATCTACACGATGCAACAACGGCTTATCTACCAGCCCGGGCCCACACACGCATATGAAACCCGTTGGACTTGCGTTGCCACCGCTAACCCGTTTTGGCCTCTTATAATCAAGCCCAATATGCGTGTCCCGTCACTCGACATGGGTCGAGCCCACAAAGATACGTTTGGGATATTGGTTGAAATGGGCCCCCACAAGCTACTACTTAAGCTTGTCATTTTATCTAGTGCATCCCACTTAACCCCTTTTTTTTTTTATAATCATGCCCCCTTACATGTTAAGGTTTGGTTAAGTCATCCAATTATATTACAATTGCCGCTTAAGGCACCCACTAGATTTCTGCATGCCACCCAAGGCACTTACTTGATTCCCACATGCCACCCAAGGCACTTACTTAACCCTTTAATCATGTTTATTTACATGTTCCACTTTGGTTAAGTATTCTAATCGTATTTTCTATTGCCACCCAAGGCAACCCACTAGTTTCCTCATGCCACCCAAGGCACCCCCACTAGTTCTACATGCCACCCAAGGCACCCACTTAACCCCTCATGTCCCACTACATGCTAATATGGTTAAGTGTTTCTTAATTAATTAAGACCGTGATCTCCCATAAAGACCTCCCACATTAGACTGGCTGTTATGACCGCCTGGTTAAGCCGGTAGAGTCCGGGCAGTCTTACGTCATAACAGAGTCTAACCTCGTGTCTTTACCTTAATCACGTATTTAATTTATGGCAAAGATCTCTCACATTGGGCTGACATTTGTAGCAACTGGTTAAGCCGGTCGGGTCCGGGCAGTTTTACACTACAAATGAGTCCAACCTCGTGTCTTAGTCGATTAATTACACCTAATTAATCACCCCCATATTAATTATCCCTAATTAATATCAAGTTTTCCATAACATGGGTAGACCTAACTCAATAGGTAAATTCCCATGGGGTAGACCTAACTCAATAGGTAAATT
This sequence comes from Allium sativum, assembly GCA_030737875.1. Taxonomy (NCBI): domain Eukaryota; kingdom Viridiplantae; phylum Streptophyta; class Magnoliopsida; order Asparagales; family Amaryllidaceae; genus Allium; species Allium sativum. Next base: position 156,266,281 of record CM060926.1, on the reverse strand, counting down.
CCCACGTATGGTAATTTATTTTTATGGTATGCTTAATCATACCCAATCTTACATTTATTAACATATTTACTAACCCCATCGTTCCCCACGTAAATCGTCCTCATTTCATGACATAATAAAGGGAAGATTTACCACACATAACATGGGTTTAGCATATAACTTTATCATGGGTTAAGAGGATGTCAACTTGCATATATGAGCATGTATTAACCCAACTATATTCAACCCAAACTTGCATATTATCAAACATGTGTCTTACATAACATGTTGCATATGAACTTACATATCATCAAACATGTGATTTGCATAACATGTTGCATATGAACTTACATATCATCATACATGTGATTTGCATAACATGTAGAACTTGCATTTTAGCATATACTTAACTTGCATAAGCACTCACATACTTGCATAGGCTTGCATATTATGTTAAACTTGCATTTCAACATATACATAACTTGCATAAACATTCACATACTTGCATAGGCTTGCATATTATGTTAAACTTGCATTTCAACATATACATAACTTGCATAAACATTCACATACTTGCATAGGCTTGCATATTATGTTAAACTTGCATTTCAACATATACATAACTTGCATAAACATTCACATACTTGCATAGGCTTGCATATTATGTTAAACTTGCATTTCAACATATACATAACTTGCATAAACATTCATATATTTGCATAAGATATTAAACATGCATATAAGCATATACATGACTTGCATAAGTACTCACATACTTGCATAACATGTTTGCATAATGGATCCATATTCACTTAGTGTTTTGCATCATAAACATCATGAAACAACTTGCATAAAAATATCATGATTACATATTATGAAACTTGCATGACATAAGGCATATAACTTGCAAAACACATAATATTCACTACATCAAGCTTGCATAAATATATGGATCCACAAACATAGCCATACTTTATCACATGTTATCATAATCAATTCAATAATTGATTATTAAGGGGATAGAAGCTCACCAAAACAAGATTAGCAAGTTAAATGAAGCAAATCCCAATGATTAAGTAGAAGAAGATGTAGATTAGCTTGCAAACCCTCTTAGGATTTTTAGTGGAGGCTCTCCAATTTTCTAAGTGGTGGCATAATGGCCTTAGATCTATTTTTGGTAAGGATAAGGGGGGTATTAGGGTGTATATATAGATTAGTTAGATGTTTTAGGACCATAGGATATACCCTAGAACCAATCCTAGCCTTTAAAGCATGTCTTGGGGAAGAAGTCAAGTGTAGGAACCATTTAGGGCCCAAAAAAAACAGCCCAAAACTCATCCCGGGCCTCAAAACATGAGCAGTTTTCGTTTTTGATTTTTCGTGAAACTTTGACGGGCCATAACTTGGTCATACGGACTCCGATTTACAAAAACTCGGACTCTATTTCGCGTATTTTTCCGAGACGAACGCAATGGCACAGCCCGTTTCCCCTGATTCAGAATATTAAATTTAATTCTGCTCTGATTTATGTTATAACAAGTTATTTAACATACGGCGTGTTACAACGTGAAAGTGACATAGACTCACAGAGATAGGATTCTTAGAAAATTAGGCGTTGTTGTAGCAATTCAGATCTTGAATGATCTCTACTTGATTGATGTAGATCTGATCTTCTAATTTGATTGTTGAAGAAGAACTATCTCTAAATCTCTACTTTGATTTTGGTTGGAGAAGAAAGGCTAGGTTAATTTAGATTAGAGCAGCATGGAGGTGCCATGGATGAATAACAATAAGGTTAGGGTTAGGGGTATTTTATAGATGCTCTAGGTGAGTTAGGACCCTTAGATTAGATTAGGATCCATCTGAATCATCCAAACCAGAAAAACATGTCATCCAGCCAATCCCAGAAGGACACATCAGCCCTAGACCATTTAAATACGTTGGCCAGATCTGGACAATGGGGGTCGACACCTATGTCGACTCCCCTAAGGGGGTCGACACCCTAGAGCGGGAGATTTCCCGCTCACCCACATTTGGCTGATTTTGATTTTTGAATTCATTTTTGATTTTTAATTATTATTTTAATTTAAATTCTGCTTTAAGCTGAAATCTTCTAAGCTTCATAACTTCTTCATATGATATCCGATTTACGCACACTCGGACTCTATTCCAAGCAGAATTCCGAGACGAATGCAATGGCGCAAACCGTTTCCCTTAATTCTTCTTATAAAAATTAAGTATTCTTTAATTATCTCTTATGTCATGTTTTAAAATTACAGGGTGTTACAGATAGATTAAGATATAAACGTGGATTTATGGCTTAATTAGATGGATGATTAGTATTTAAATTTTAGTTTGAATAATAAGTAAAAAGGGAGAGTTGGTGGAAAAATATAAATAAGGAAATGGTAATGGGAAATTTTTTGGAGCAGTTTGCTACTGGGAAGAAAGGGTAGTGCATATGGGAGTGGGCATTGGGCCGGGTGAGAAGGGTAAGGCCTAATGACAAATTAAACTAGTTTTGTTTTAATTTAAATTCAACCAAACTTTCAAATCATATAACTTTATCATACATTATCAGAATCTAACGAAACAAGAGGCGATGGAACCGTCTCGACAAATACTTCACAATGGAACTGATTCGGAGTGAATTGGAGCTTGTTACAATTTATAGCGAAATAAATTTCTTGATCTGAATCAACGACAATTTATCGTTATTTAACGATAAACGTCCAATGTGAGTAAAACTCACTAACTCTGTCCAGTTTATATTTTTATAAACGTATTTTAGAGTTGATAAATAATGATTGAAATCTATGTAATGATTGTTTGGATTAGTTGATGATTTATTTGGTTGAAAATGTAGATATAGTTAGATATATAAATCATTAATTAAATAATGATTCTGTTTATCATAATATTTCGTATCGATATAAAATCATGTTATTTATGTTAATTAACGTCTTTGGATGCAGGGAAATAGGTTGGAGGGATCCAACTGGATTCCTAAACATTAATATTATGGTTTTTCATATATTGTAATATATGATGTGATATATAATTTGTTATTGAAAAACCGTAATATAAATGTTGATATTGAAATATATTGTGAATATAATATGTTATTTTAAATACCACAAGTAAAGGAAATTTTAAAGTGGATATTGAATTTAAATATTTGGAAAATAAATAGATTTTATAAAAACGAAATATTTGGAAAATAAATAGAATTATAAAAAGGAAATGGCAAGATATAAAATAATTATGAGATTTGGGTTTAAAGTAAATTTTAAATAGAATCTGTTTTAGCAGATAAATTGAAAAGATAAATTTATAAGTAAGGTTTTATAAATTAAGTAAAATATTTATCATTCGATAAATGGAATATATAAATCAGAATTTATATAGAGAAGTAAAATCGGTTTCAACACCGATAATTGAAATGGAATTTAAACTTAGCATTTTTAAAGGGAATTAAATGAGATTTTAGTGTTAGAAGTATAAGATAATTTATTATATGAAAATTTATAAATAGAAGTATAAAAAGAAATTGGATTTGGGATATTGTTTTTAAAGTGTGAAATCAAACTGTTTTTATTGTATAGAAGAAATATTATTCAATAAGGGACTTAAGTAAATATTTGCAGATAAGAATATTTATAAAGGAATTTGGGTTTTGAAATAGGAATTTAAATGGTATTACTGAAATTAGAAACTGACTGGAAATCAGTTGAGTTGAATGGCTTTCTGGGTATCGATCTGATCTTGGTTTCGGCCTTTGGGGTTTATACTTAGGAAGTTGTTCTCTTACAAATTTACAGTTAGAGACTGATAGATATGGGAGGATAGTGATGCATGAATGGGAAATGAAAATGTTTTCCAATGTTAATAATGTATATTTTCTAAATTTATAAAATAAGGATTTATGAATATATGGAAAAAGTAAGTGGGGAAACGAATAAATTAATGATAAATTAATTTAAAGGGAAAAATGTTGATTGGATGATTAATGATTATATATGTGGAACGTGAAATGCAAGCGTTCCATTAAATTGTTGATTATTTGATTTAGACATTATTATAATATCAAAAGAGATTTGATACAAAGAATATTATGATTTATCGTAAAGTAAAAAACATCTATGTTTATTTATGGGTCGGTCTTACGATTATCCTTTCTTTAAAAAAGATTTTTAAAGTTAAACTAAGTGGTTGGAGTTTACTCACACCAGTCCCATGATTGACCCAGAGTTTATTTTGTTTTGTTTTACCCTAAACTCTTGGGTGCCCAAATTTGTACGAGCAGTCAAGTAGTCAGGATTTTACAGATATATTTGGAGAGCTTGGAGCAGGAGGCTTCAGGATTATATAGCTAGTGTTTATATTCCGCTGTGTTGTAAGTGTTGTACATCGATAATGGTATTGTATACAGATACTGATTTTATTTCAAAGTTATGTTATATAATATATTTTATTCGTTCCACTGTGAGATTCGTGTTTACTCTGATGTTGTATTTATGATCTTCTTCTTCTATTCTAACTTTCTTTCTTTCTATCTCTCACCCTCTAACTTCTTTCTATTGACGTTCCAGTATTTTCGATACTCGAATAGTCGACATGAGTTTTATGTCGATTTTCTGGGTCGAAAATCCCTGGTTCGTTACACCAACAAAACTGGGTCAGTGTTGCACCACTGTTCATCGAAATAAGGCAAAAGGCCGAAATGAGTCCAGTATGCATCATCGGTTGGTCCAAAAGCCATGTACAAATCAAATTCAAAATTCCGAGTCAGGCAGATACTGGAGAGCACCAACTAAACAACTGCAATAGGCTTAAAGATGAACAATCAGCAAATTTCTCTTTCCGTGACAATTTCGCATCAGAATCGGGCATGCCAAACTGAGTGCATGCTTGACTAAAAACATATTAAGTTGGCACAGGATGGCATCTCTATGGCAAATTGTCAAAAGGATGAGGAATGACCAAAGATTGATTCGTTTATAATTCAGAAGCTGCAGTCGCCTTAGCTTCAGAAACTCAAGTTAAAAGCTCCAGTTTAAGCAAAAGTAATCTCCTTTCCAGAACTAAAGCTACTCATTTGTCTAGGTTTCACTTTGAACATGGAATCTTGTTTTAAAAAGCAACATACCGGTACACGTTTCATAAAATGCGAGCTGTAGTAGAAAATTATACAAGTCATTAAAAAGTGAAGCCTGAAATCTACAATTGGCATGTGTCGATTACTCGATCTCAGGCGCCATTGCGAATTCAAATTAGAGTGTCGTATCTATACACGCAAGGTTTGACAAGTTATTTATTGTTAAACAAAACAACCTTGTGTTAGCACTTCACTCAGTTTAAGTCTGAAAGTTCGATGTAGATCATTTTTTGGTGATTAACCAATCTGTTATCGATGTGGGCGATCGATGGCAAAATATAAATCCAAAAACCATGCAAATGTTAGCTGTTGTTATAAGGCATGTAACAAGGCACATGGGTATACAATCCTTAAGTCATAAATGTGAGTTGTTCACTGCCCGGTATGCAAATGTTTGCTGCTGTTATAAGTCATAAATGTAAGTCATAAATGTCTGCTGCTGTTATAAGTCCAGTATACAATCCTAGCACCCAGATCGTTCAATGCCTGAAAGATTCAGGTCATTCTGCTGCTTCAGAAACTTGGATCATGCATTGACATGAAAATGTGGGTTATCATCAAATTAAAGGCCTAATCAAGATGCAATCCAGCAACCCTAAGTGACCAACAAAGAGACTTACGCATCATTCAATGTCAGCATGTTCGGACATGAATGCTCAAAGAAATTCATGTATCCTCGTCGTTTCACAAGTAGTCAAATTCAAAGTTATTGAATCCAATTGGGGACGTAAGTCATCAGAATGAGTAGCTGACGTAAAAATGTCAACAAGATACTGCTAAACGAGCAAATCACAGTTATCAACATATCAAAGGTCATTACACAAACAGTTTGGAAAACGCAAGTTTGTACACAAAAAAGCTCTAGTTGCAAATTCACCAAGAGCCGACCATAAGTATTATTGCACAGAGAATGACTCATCAAGTACAAGCGCCAAATCACCGGACTTAAAAAGAAATACAAATTGATTGTTGTCCTTATCATCAGAATATAATAAGAATGAAAGGATTTGAATTCAAACAACTATCAACAGAGCTTATGTACATTTCAATGCAAATTGACGAGATCAAATGGGCCATCTAATTTATCGAAGACAAGTGTAGATCAGAACCCAAAGCAATTCACACATGAATTCTTATACAATATTGAAATCAAAGCATGAATTTATCCGACGTTCAGTGGTTAAAGCTCGATTACAACATAAAATAGATCCATGCAAATCAAAATTCAAATTATCCATCTGATCGGCTTTGGTCTCGCACACAATCAAACATCAAATATCGACCGTAAGAATTTCGTTTTCAAATCCTCAAACCCAAGAAGACCCTAAATCAATTCGGTTTGAAATATGAAAAAATGAATCAGCACCTACGGGTCTAGAAAATGGTTGGATTTTGATGGCAAAGGACTGAATGAGCTTGACGATGTTGAAATTCACTAGATCCGAAGAGGTATGCTCTTTATTTGGCTTGAAATCAATCAGAATCCTCTGAAGCAGTGATGGAAGCTGAATCCGATGATGATCTGGAGTTCGCTGATGAACGATGATGAGGAAATTTGAGCAGATCTAGTCGGAAGAGATGAAACATAGCTGGGACGATTCTCTTAGAAGCAAAAGTCGGCCGTTAAAATAATTTTCAAGCAAATGAAGATAAAAAGATAATGGGGATATGAAGTTTAATATAAGGAAATCTAGAGAAAAATCCGTTTTATAATCCAAAGATAAGGATAACTCATGACTCGTCCATCAAAGTAACGTTGCGGTCATTGAAGTTCAAATCTCATAATTTTTACAAGCAAACATTATAAGCTTCGAGGGGCAAATGTTAACCTCGTTGAGAAATGCGATATGAAAATAATGTGTTGAAAACCATGTGTGATGGATCGATCGACATTGCTTTGATTAATGGATCGGACATGACAACATAATGGATCGGTTATATACTATATAAACTGATAGCTCGAGACATGCAAGAGTCAATCACGTTAGAGTCAGGTCATGTTATATGATTCAGTTGTACTTGCATTAACGCAATATGGGTTGGTTAGGCCTTATACTTAGGTCATATACATACAAAACAATGGATTGTCTACACAATAAAATGAAATGTGGGATAATCACATGGGTAAAAATGCATGAATCGTGTTTTACATGTTTGGATGGTGCAAAGTGATGAGGTGGCAAGTACATAATATGTGTTGTCAATAGAAGCAGAGGAGTATACTTGTATGTTATATAAAACAAGCTTATGTAAACTGCTGCTACAAGACGTGAAGTGTGCCACGTCAGCATGAACCAAGCCATGAAAACAATGTAAATAGCAGGCCGTTAATTCCCATCAGACCATCCAGTAAGCAAGGAACACTAGCTTGGATCGTCAACATGGTTTCAGGACATAAGGTCATTTCCACAACCTAATGCAACTCGTTCAAAAAAACCTGGGGTAAAGTCGTTCATCACTTGCATGGACCGTGACTTGTACGGTGGTGTAGTTTGGTTATATATGGTATTAATCAGGTCTTTATTTATACGTTGATGGAGGAAAAAAGAGTGACGTAGCAGAGGTGTACCATGAACATGTAAAGGAGGTCGTTCCAGTCGTTAGGCAATAGCAAATGGAGCGATGACAACTGGATTCCCCATCAGGTAGCATCATTGCACGATCTAATTGCATCAGGTCATTCACTAACATGGATCGTTACTTACATATAAAGGACCATGTCGTGTTATATATATATGTATGTTTCATGCATATTATATGGAAAGGAAAGATCCAAAGAAATCAGCTACGTGGATTCAAGGTGCAACATATGTTAGGTCGTGGATGCCAGCTGTATACAGCACACACATGGGACACATGGCGCAAAATAAATGGGAAAGTAGCAGGTCGTTAGAAGGGACATTTACATATTATATATGGGACAATCTATGATAAAAGGAGCTCCGCGCAGTTCAAAGTCAGGTTGTAGGTCAGTGTATGAAGTCCGCACTCACTAAATTGCAGAGCTGCCTCTCCCTCTAAACATCACCTATAAATACCCCATCATTTCACACATTGAGGGGAGCGAATTTTCCCTCCACGACGTGCTGCCAAAATCATTTCTAAACTCCTCCAAACTAATTCAACCTCTATTAATCCTCCTTCAAGCTTAGATTTAACATCTCAACCATCATGGATTTATTAAAATCATCTAAGTGCTCAAGTCGTTGAAGATCTACTCCAACAACCATTGCAAGCTAAGAGATCTCATCATTTCCTTGGTGAATTTGAGTGAATCGAGAGTAAAAAGAGAAGAAGTAAAGAAGATTATTGTAAAAAGAGAGAAAGTGGGTGAAATAGCCAAGATCATGTACCTTGTAACTTTGATGGTGATAATGAGAATTTTCTTCAAAGTGGACGTAGGCCAATTCTAGACTGAACCACTATAAATCTCTATCTTTACTTGCTTTTTGTGTTTGTGGCTACGACTTTTCTAGATTTTAATTTCTTGTGAAGTGTAGAATTACACCTTGGGTGTTGTTGTCCATTTTTGACATCAACATTTACATTATATCAGTTGTCTCTATCGTAAATTGATCTTGTAAATCGATTTAAATGGAGCTAACGAAGTCGAAATTCGACAAAACGAATGTCCATGTTTTCGTTATAAAATTTTCTAAATAAATTTTGTGCAAAGACATTCATATTTTAAAAATATTATTTCAGTGTCATATTATTAACTGATTTCATGTAAATTACAAAACAAATTTTGATTTAAACGATAGTTTGTTTTCTTATTCAATTGAACGTACGTGTTTCAAATATATATATACATATTCGAAAATCGAATTAATAAATTCCTTATATTTCTAAATAACTCGAATCTTTATGTAATTCTAAGCGATATACTTACGAACCATTACATAATTTTTCTCTAAATTTAGTACCTTATATTTTAATCTATGCTCGCATAATTATAACTTTAATTTTCATTTTTCTATGTGTAAAATAAATGGATTAAACCAGCCGCCAATAAACTAACATTTACAAACTTGGCATGTTTTGGACATAAACCAAAAGGAAGTGCAGAAACAGTAAAATTTATATTAGGCATAAATACTGAAAAGGTAAGAAGACTGAGAGATTACCTTGTAGAATTGTTTTTGAAAATGGGTATAATATTATTAAGGCATATTTCAGCCCAAATCACGATGCTTGTCTCGCAAACGAATGACAGCGCATCAAATTTACATTCGTGGGAACCTTATAGAATTTTACTAAAAAGAAAACAACAAGAAAAAATTGGATAATACTAGCAGAAAATAACTTACAGAAAATGAATTTACAAAAACCCTAACTTACAAAAAATATTTAAAAATTGCAAGAAAATCTTAAAATATTATAAACCCTATTTTCCTAAATTACCAAAAGTCTAAATAATTACACACTCACCCTAGATCCTGAGTTTTCATCCGTGACCTTTGTAGATCCCGTCTTTAATATGATTATAAAAATATTTTACTTTATAAATCCTTTCCCCAGAAAAATTTAGGTCGGTTCGTATCAAGAAGAGAGAACCTAGAGGGGAAAATAGGAATTAGCTAGGTTTAAGGGTCTATTTATAGTATATAGCCTAGGTATCTCAGACCGTTGGATTTCTAGATTTAATCGGGTCCAAACACATCACTTCAGCCCATTAGAACGCGCCACGTAAGCCTAGAATAATAAATCAACAAGTATGAAAAGGCCATGTCAGTCCCTACTTCAAAAATTACATTCTGTCAACTTACATGGGCAAAATTCACTGAAATACTCGTGGGGTTCACCCACCAGTCCTTTTGGGTCGACTCAGGAGTCAGCACAGGCGTCGTCCCCCGCCCCCTAGTATTTTTTTCTTTTGAATTTATTTATGCGATACCTCTTTCATACAAATAAGGATTTTGACAAGTTATACATGAAAATGACCTAAAAATGCAATGGACATATTAAAATAGGTCCCATAATCAAATTCGGTCAATAGCAGAAAAATTAACTGTATCTTCTTCCTTTCTTTCCTTTATTAACTTCTGAATTATACTTATAACTTCTTCATATTAGCTCTGATTTTACAAAATTTATTTATAAATTGATAGGAAAATTACATGGATATAACCAATGTAACTCCTATAGCTAAATTCTAATAATTTTATAAACTTATTTTATTCTTTTGTTATGGTTATAACGTTGGTCTTTTAATTGCTATATTTACTCTTTTATAGCGTTACTGTAAACATTTTTATTAATTCTATTTATTACCTTGTAACATTATATTTTCATACTTAACTTTTATTATTAAAATTCATTAGTAATTATTCATAAATTTCAAGTTGTTACAGTTGTTTTATACTACTAAGTACAAGAAATAGGTTTCCTTTTAATATTAAGGAATTTTTATTCACCTAAGCTATTGTTCTGATCCCTTCATCTTGACAAGAGAGGACGGTAAACCATGCTTGATGATGATATGGAAGATGGAGCTTGGCGATGGCGATTTGTATATAGTTTATTACTATTAGTATTATATGATTGTATCTTTGGAATATTTATGATGTACTTTAATTTATCTATTATGACAATTAGGATTTTGTTTGACTTATTTGGCATTTTGATGTTTTATGATATGGTACATCTACTTTGATTATTATGTTTTATCCATTTCATTATGATATATGATTTCGTTTTACTCTGGATGTATTATTTTTATTTCTTATATAAACCAACGACTTGCTTAGAGGTGCTCTAAGTTCCAATGGGCCTTTTATAGGTTGAGATTTGGCCCGTTCTGGGTTGGTTGATACTGTAACGGCCGGGATTTTCGACCCAGAAAAAATCAACATAAATACACTGTCAATTACTCAAGCATCGAAAGTACCGGGACATTAATAGAAAGAAATAAGAGGATGAGATAGATAAGATAGAACTAATAGAATAGAATAAGAAGAAGAACTCAACTGAACTGAATCAGAGTAAACACGGAACTCACAGCGAAACGAATAAAATGTATTATATAACATATCTCTGAAATACAAATCTGAATTTGTATATACATACCATATCAGAGTATAACTCATTTACATCACAGCGGAAATAATCTCTACATAACTAATGGTGAAGTCTCTTTCTTTGAGCTCCTCCAAGTGAATCTGTAAAGTCCTAAAACACTTGACTGCCCGTACAAATTTGGGCACCCAAGAGTTTAGGGAAAACACAAAGAAATAAACTCTGGGTCAGTCATAGGAATGGTGTGAGTAAACTCCAACCATATTGTTTAACTTTGGAAAATCTTTTTAAACAAAAGGATAATAGTAAGATAGCCCACACATAAACATGGACGGTTTTTACCTTACTATAACCCAAATCATTTTGATATCAAAATCCGGTGGTATTATAATAATGTCTAATCAAGTAAATAACAAAATAGCAGAACGCTTGCATCTCACACTCCACATATATAGTATAAAATCATAAACCGCAGGGCTCTTATTGGAGAATGGATTCCAATAGACAAGGTATGGGAGCACCTTCCGATCAGTGTACTCTAGAGGGTATACACTGGGGTTCAACAAGAACGTCTTGCAACCCGGCCTCACATGACCGACCATTCATTTAGCTTGAGTGTATCGAATATATTGCCACCCATGGTTGTTGGCCATCAAACCGTAATCTGAAGATACAGAATCGAAAAGAATAACAAATATGAATTTTCTCTAGATCGATGACAATACACCCTACTTGGGTATGACCCAACTAGCCATGATGCCTATCTTCAGAACATCTAGTCACCATTCACTTTGAATGCCACATCGTCAAACCCGTCAATTCACTAATCGATTTCCAAAAACATCACGGGTATAAAAAGCTAAGAGGAACAAATTCCTCCGCCACCAGACGTAATACATTTAAGCGATCAACTGTATGTGATTTGTTAGGTATACTCTGTCAGACATTCGTCCATACAAGTTGTCCTGGGACTGGACAAACAGAAAACGCCATTTTGGAACATAACGACCCTTGCATTTCACTTCTTCTTCAATTATCTTCAGCATAATCTAATTCGTAGCGCTTATGCCTATACGGAGTGGTTTTCGGATAATAATCCAATCGGCCTCCCTGTATTGACAACGATGGTCAAAACACTTCGATAGTCAGTTATTTAACTATCGAAGTAGAAACAAACATCCATTCTAAGGTATAACTAAACATCACACAATCACTGGCACTTTTTATTTAACATTTGTTGCGATTATTCAAATTCCCATATCTTACTAGATATCTCTCAAACCCCGTTTTAGCCTTTCCATGCTTCTTGGAAAACGTTCCTAGTTAATATAAACTCTTATTCTCTTACGTTCTAGAAAATATATGTTATTAACGTTCGAACATTTCCATTCTTTTCATATTCCTTATTTTCTATACTTGTGTAATATACCCTATCTACATTGGAAAAATATTTCCAATTTCATTATAAACATTTTAATCTGCCAAACGTTCACTTTTGAAAACATTATTCACTTTAAATGTGAATGTCATACCTATTATAAAAATAAGAACACCTTTGTCAAATAACTCTTTATTCGTGTAATAGATACCCTTATCTCATTTACTGAAATCTCTTTTAAAATTTTATGTTCTCATTCCACTTTATAAACTCTATTTTTAAGTCAACTTATTATTAAATCAATATCTAGTTTATAACTAAATATTGACTACATATCCTATTAAAATTTATTGGTTTAAACTAAATATTTACTATCCTATCAGATTATAATTCCTTAAATAATTTACGTTAATACATTCGACATCGTCAAATTATAGTTCCAATTCCTGTTGGTGTTATTTAGTTCTTAATCATATTCCAAACATCGAAATGATGCCATCGTTTTCTGAAACGATTCTCCAATTTTTCTTTCTAAACTCACTCTAATATTTCTTTGAACAAACATCGTTACTTATTACTTTAGAATAAGTGGATTTCAAACCAAACTGTTTACATTCCCTAGGGATAGTGTTGTATATAAAGATCAAGCATATGCTTGGTCAACAACGTTAATTTTCGTTATAGTTCAAAAACTTGTCATACGCTGTAATATTCCCCTTTATAACTAATCTCGACATAACAGTCACGCTTAAGCCTAGTCAACAACGTTATTTTTTCGTCATAGCTCAAAGACTTGCAATACGCTACTATTTTCTTAATCGATATTGTCTATTTATTAAATCAACATAACGTTGAATTTCCATTCAACATGGTTCAAACAGTACATATATAAATAATATAAAACAAATAGTACAGATAAATATTGTGGAATCCGGTTGGATTCCTCCAACCGGTTTCCTGCATCCACAAATGTTAGTCAACACAAATCACCTAAATTCCATAATATGGAATATTTTAATCAATAGATGTGGTATCCAGATAATGATGTATATATGCAGCGATATATCTATAATTCAACCAATTTAACTATATTTTACCAAAACAACCATCACACAACATTCAAGCATTATTAAAATATAATTATAATATTTTAAAATAGATCAGAGTTAGTGAATTTACTCACATTGCGCGTTAACCGTTAAATAATGATATGCGTCAGTCGATTATGCCTGGCGTGCAATTCTGCCATAAATCCAAACGATCCCCGAATAATTCCATACGATCTTCATAGCGTAACTGGTGTCCGTATGATTCCAACGCTTTAGATGGTGTTCCATTAATTTAAAAGCCCTCTCCACATCAACTAGCGAACTTGAAGCCCACTGTTTATCCCAACTGTGTTCGCATGCTTCAGTGTAGCATGTTCACCGTATTTGCTTTCCTTTCTTTCGTTTTTATTTATTTGGCCTTTTTCTTTTATACTTTAAAACTGGGCCTCACACACTATTTGAATAGCCCATCCACAAATCCATTGACCCGCTTGCAACAGTAACATATCTCCTCTATTTCATATATGTCAAACTCTCCTGTGCAACACCCCCTCACGTCATTTATAAACCAAAATGTCAAAACAAACATCACACTACCCAATGCATCACTTCCCCAACGTTTTCACTAGCCATAACCGTCCCTATTATGCCACCGCACCAAAATTACCACCAATACAAAAACAGTCTTGCTCCTTCATAATTTTCACCGCTAGACACCGTCACGTCTTCCCATAGTGCCAACCTCATACCAACCCCATCCTCATGAACTCGCAACCACCTTGCTATTCGCGTTTTTGAAGCTCACTATGACTGCTCCAGGGACTCGTGAACCAAACATATGCAGACGACCCCATTCGAATGCCATCTAGACGTTTTGCCATCAAAGCTTTCTCCTTTCAGTGCACCACGTTTTGAATACACGCGCCATCTCTCTTCTTCATGCAAAAAGGACCTCGTACCTTTTTCACCCATCCCTTCCAAAATATATATCTCCAGCATCATATACACACGCCATTCCTAGGCGTTCAGCCTCAACAAAAACCCCTTGTTTTCTATTTCAAAACCACCGAATACCCTTCCATATGACCTGCGTGTGCCCCAAACCTTGACTGCACCTTCAACATCCTCCACATATGCCTGGGACTTCGTGAAATGTCCTCCACCGTTCTCATGCGTGGACCTTCCCTGCTTTCGAAATTACATGCTCCAGTTTCTAGTCCTTGCGTCAACCACTCTTTCTTTCCCATCATGACACTACATCCTCATTTGCCAAACCATGAAGAGTTAAACAAAACCCACCGTGTAGATCCCCCATAACAAAGCATGCAAACTCCCCAACGTGTTCGGCCATGCCCCCTTATATTTTTTTATTATGGTTTATAAATGAGTATGTTTTGATTTAAATTTTGCTGCCATTAACACTTTGAATTCCTGAAGCCATGGGGAGAAGCTTGGGTGATGTATTTATAACAAATGAAGCTTAGCAGTTAAGTAATAGCAGGTACCTTGGTTTCTAGGATAGGTTGTCTTAGCTTCTTGTTCTCCATGGTTTTCGCATTTAGGGTGCTGTTCTGATTTGATAATACAGGTTAGGTAATGGTCTTACTTAAAAATGGAGAAATAGGGTATGGGCTGCCTTCATTCCAAAGTATTGTCTGCGTGTTGTCCAAGGAAATAATGCACAATTCATTACTGTTTTGGGCATGTTGTAGGATTTTGTTTTAGGGAGGTAGGTTTTTAAAATATATTACAGGGTTTTCATAGGTTGTCCGCGTAATTGATATAAACAATATGGGTGATTGGTCTAAAGCCTGTTATCCTAGCATTATAGGTTACTATGTCTAAAATGTTTTCATACTTTACTTTGCCATTAAGTTTTAGGCTAGGTTGTTTTGTTTCGAGACCTTAGCATGTGCATTAAAAACTTGAACATACTCAGTTGCGTGATTTTTTCTTTTAAGCATAGGAGATAAGCAATACCATTAACAACTATAGACCGCGTATGTATTTTTGTTTTAACCAGTTAAAGTTTAAACCATAACCGCTCCATAGAATTTCGTTCATGTCTAAGCTGCCGCAGACAGAAATAAGAATACGGTCGTACCCAGCGAGGTGCCACGATCCCAAAAATATAATAATATTGGTAGTTTAACTCATTTTGTGAAACCCCAAAAATACTGATTAAGGGTGCAAAATACTCCAAATAAAAAGTTGCGTATTTAATTAATTAAAAATTACAGTAAATTCTAAAAATTAAATTATAACTACGCCTCAAAAGAATCTTGTCCAAATTTGAAACCGATATTTAAATATATTTAAATAACCGTTATGGCCATAAACGAATATACCGCTGCTTTTCTAAATATTTTAGTTGGACATACTTACAATTTATAACGCGAAATTTTGATTTTTCACTTCCATTAGAGAAATATGGTTCAAGGGATTCGAACGTTTCTTATTTCGAATAAATCCGATTTATAATGAATCCTGTACACTCAATTGAAGTTCAAAACGTTAAATTACGAACTACAGCGTCGTTATGAGTTTGATTATATTTAATATATATTTTTACATGTTCAACTTCATTTTAATTAATACGTAAATCCACTTATATTACGAATTCAATATTTAAACAAATTTAAATATTCAAATACAAACCGATAAAAATGCGGGATGTTACATCCCTTCCCCCTTAAAAGAATTTCATCCCCGAAATTACTAAGGTAGGGAAAATACTACAATCCATATTATAACCAGGTTAAAATTCTTTTATTTAATTTCTTAACTTCAGTTTTGATTGGACCAATTAATTTCAATATTAGTTCTTTCCAATTAACGAATATTTTCAAAACTCTGAAAATTCTTTAACACTTTGAATTTCCGGAAAATTTTGACAGCATTTCCATTACACGGCTCAATCGGAACATATACAGCTTGTCTCTCTGGTCCCTCTCCAATCCAAAATAAAACATCTAAACGGCTTTCCAAAATAGCCCATAAATCTCATATCCAAATATAATTTAAACATGTACCCTTTTTTTTGGCATTCAGCTCTATCTCCCTTATCTGCTTTCAATTCAGCATATACCGATACAATCCAAATGTTGATCTCTAACCAACTTATCCTTAAATCCAATCCTTCGCTTATATTTGAGCCAAAGTCCATTTCAGCTCCATTTCAATCCCAAACTCTTACTTAATTATCTAATTCTATTTCAATACAAAATTCCCAATCAATCCACTTACTCACCTGAGTCCCATTTTATTCCTAAATCCAATTTTTCTAAACATTATTTTATTATCATCCAATTTCCACTTACTGATTTTAGTAGAATTTCAATTTTCTGTTTGCTTTCGCAAATTTCCATTTACTTCCTTAAGTAAATTTTTATTCCAATATGATTTCCACTTACTTGGTTTTAATTCAACTCCAATTTTATTCAACTTAGTTAAATTCTATTTATTTACTTCATAAGTAAATTTTAAATTTCAGAATTCAAATTCCTGAGGTTTTTATCTCAAATTAGTTTGAAATAATATATATTCATAATATAGCAATTCAAAACATTTGAATTTTCGAACAACTTATTTCAAAACAAAATCTTTGGTAATAATCCGTCACTTAAAAACTCGAAAATGAACACCGATAATGCCACGGTTCATCATCGGAATTATTTTCCAGCCATCGAAGTGAGTTCAATACTACATCTTTCAAAACATATTTTCAATACTTATATTTTGAAATTACTTCAAAATATTTTCAAAATGTTTGGAAAACATTTCCAAATCTCTCCCAGTACTTTAAATCCAAATATAGTATTTCACATATTATTCTCATATGAATTTCGATTGGTTATTTATATAACCAACACTATTATTATCTTATTTGATTATAATAACAGCCAACACATCTAATATACTATAATAATCCAAGATATATATTTCTTTTATATCAAAATATATTCTGGGTAAAATTATTTCATTTACCCTCTTTTTCAAAACATACTATGTCGGTTTATCGTATTCAAGTTTTAGAAATCCCCATCGATGTAATGGATCAAACGGATGGACCAGAACTCATAAGCCACTCGACCAACAAATCTCCACAATATAAAACCATTTTTATATAAATCTACAAATACGTTCACTCGTGTATATACACTCAAACTCAATCTAGAGTATTACTAACTCCATCTCTATTGAGTTACGCCATAGAGCCAAGGTAATTACTTAACCTTCAGCTCTGATACCAATTGTAATGGTCGGGATTTTCGACCCAGAAAAAATCAACATAAATACACTGTCAATTACTCGAGCATCGAAAGTATCGGGACATTAATAGAAAGAAATAAGAGGATGAGATAGATAAGATAGAACTAATAGAATAGAAGAAGAAGAAATAGAACTCAACTGAACTGAATCAGAGTAAACACGGAACTCACAGCGGAATGAATAAAATGTATTATATAATATATCTTTGAAATACAAATCTGAATTTGTATATACATACCATGTCAGAGTACAACTCATTTACGTCACAGCGGAAATAATCTCTAAATAACTAATGGTGAAGTCTTCTGCTTTGAGCTCCTCCAAGTGAATCTGTAAAATCCTGAAACACTTGGTTGCCCGTACAAATTTGGCACCCAAGAGTTTACGGAAAACACAAACAAATAAACTTTGGGTCAGTCATGGGACTGGTGTGAGTAAACTCCAACCATATTGTTTAACTTTGGAAAATCTTTTTGAACAAAAGGATAATAGTAATACAGTCTACACATAAACATGGATGGTTTTTACCTTACTATAACCCAAATCTTTTTTATATCAAAATTTGGTGGTATTATAATAATGTCAAATCAAGTAAATAACAAAATAGCAGAAAGCTTGCATCTCACGCTCCACATATATAGTATAAAATTATAAACAGCAGGGCGCTTATTGGAGAATGGATTCCAACAGACAAGGAATGGGAGCACCTTACGATCAGTGTACTCTAGAGGGTATACACTGGGGTTCAACAAGAACGTCTTGCAACCCGACCTCACATGGCCGACCACTCATTTAGCTTGAGTGTATCGAATATATTTCCACCTACGGTTGTTGGCCATCCAACCGTAATCCGAAGATACTAAATTGAAAAGAAGAACAATTATGAATTTTCTCTAGATCGATGACAATACACCCTGCTTGGGTATGACCCAACTAACCATGCTGCCCTGCCCAATTTCTGTCATTTCCTGGTTGTGAGGCTAGAGGCTACGTCTATCTTCAGAACATCTAATCACCATTCACTTTGAATGCCACATCGTCAAACCCGTCGATTCTCTAATTGATTTCCAAAAATATCACGAGTATAAAAAGCTAAGAGGAACAATTCCTCCACCACCATATGTAATACCTTTAAGCGATCAACTGTATGTGATTTGTTAGGTATACTCTGTCAGATATTCGTCCATACAAGTTGTCCTAGGACTGGACTGTAACAACCCGGAAAATCTGGGCCAGTTTAAAATTTTTATTTTGGCGATTTTAGCGAATTTTAATTATTTAAAATAGATTATTTTAAATAATATCGACGAGAAATTTATTTTGAATGGAATTAGAACGTATATATTATATACGTCGTCGTTAGAATATAAATAATTATATATAATTATAAATAGAATTGAAAATGGCGCGGTAGTTCGATAATTCGATTTCAAACTTCAATTGAATGTACCGGGTGCAAAACAATCCGGATTTTAGTGAAACCAAAAACGATAGGATCCAATTGATAATATCTTTCCAACGAATCCGAAAAATCAAGATTTCATATCGGGAATCAAAAGATATGTCCAGTTGAAAATTCTGAATAGTCGCTATGGAATTCAGGCCCTTAAAAATGGACATTTTGCAAATGACCTCGGATTTCGACGAAACCACTTTTGTTGGGTCCGTGATGTCGAATTATTGCTAGGTTTCAAATTTCATAATTTTTCGAATCAATATGTGAGCGTGGCAAAGGAAAACGCGTTTGACCAGTTTCAGTTGATTTTAATCGACTGGAAATTGGCCATTTTTCCAACGGTCTCAGAATTCGACGAAACTAGTTTTGTTATGACCGTATCGTCAATACGAAGTTAGAAAATATTTTTCTGGAATTTTTAGAGTTAGTATGTGACTCCGGTAATTTGAAATGTACGTTTAAAATTCAATATAAGGATTTAAATTGTAAATTCAACGGAAACTGATTGTAACGATCAAACCAGCTTACGATACATATCCCATTGTGTTCGGAATGGGGGTAAAATGCTATGGACGACAGGCGGTGGGCCTCGTTTCGAGGTCGTATGTAAAAGTCAACCCTTATGCAAATTTAAATAATTAAATAATAAAATAAAATAAAAAAAAAAAAAATACTCCCTCCCTTTTTCTTCTGCTTGCCCCCCCCCCCCCCCCCGATCATTTATCAGAAAGAGAAAAAAAAAAGAAAACCTAAATTAAATACGAGTCGCCGCCTTACTCTTGGGAGCCACCGCCGACGGAGACTTCGCCGAAGCCCCCACCGCCCGACCAACCTCCTTCCAGTATCGAAGCCGACACCATCGAATCGAAGAAGCGCCTGACCCTCGAACCCTCGTGACACCTCCCTGAACCACCGAACACCCCACCACCCTGCCGCGACACCTCCGAACGCCATCTCGAA
Source organism: Allium sativum (assembly GCA_030737875.1). Taxonomy (NCBI): domain Eukaryota; kingdom Viridiplantae; phylum Streptophyta; class Magnoliopsida; order Asparagales; family Amaryllidaceae; genus Allium; species Allium sativum. The sequence goes on along the minus strand of CM060926.1, from coordinate 156,246,011 downwards.
GCCTGCCGACGCCCTCGTCTTCCCTCCTCCCCTTCGCATACCTCGGTAAGCAATTTAAGTTATTTTATTTTTATTTTTATTTTTATTTTTGATTTATAAAACCGATTTAAAAACAAATTTCTGATTTGTTTAAGAATTTTAAACTGATTTGTTTTAGAATGTAAAAACAGAATTTTTAAAGAAAATAAAAACTGGATTTTTAAAAGATTTAAAAACTGAATTTTTTTTAGAATGTAAAAACTGATTTGTTAAGAATATAGAAAACTGATTTTTTTAAGAAATTAAAAACAGAATTTTTATAAAAGATTAAAAACAGTTTTTTTTTTGTAAAAGAAAAAAAAAACTGATTTTAAAAGATTTTAAAACTGATTTTCTTTAGAAAGATTAAAACTTTTTTTTTTAGAAAGATTAAAACTGTTTTTTTTTAGAAAGGTTAAAACTGTTTTTAAAGAAAGGTTAAAACTGATTTTTCGAAAAAAGGATTTGAACTTTAAAAAGTAAAAATCATATTTTTATATATCGAAAGTCGAAAGAAAAAATCATATTTTTATATATCGAAAGTCGAAAGTAAAAATCATATTTTTATATATCGAAAGTCGAAGTAAAAATCAGATTTTTATATATTGAATAGCATAGTAAAAATTCGATTTTTACATATGTAGTGAAAGCGGACAACGAAAGCGACAAAAGGCGAGTTGGCGAAGATTTCCTGCATTAGAAGTGCCGTGGAGCTAGGATAGCTATATGTGAGAATTTCTCACCTTTCAATTTCTTTTCTAGTTATATATATATACTAGGATGCAGACGGTGTTTAGTAGCACCCGACACAATCGTCCACAGACCATGGACTTGTTTGTTTGGCTGTTTGGTTATTGATTGCGATATTGGTTTGAATGTGGTTTGTGGTGTGAAAAATCGAATCGAAAAATTGGTTAGGATTAGACGTGCGCCGTTATAAGGCGAAGGAGTAAGGCTAGGTTAGACGCTTACTCCAAATTTTGTGGTTTGCATAATGAAATTGATTTAATTGATGTGTGAATGGCGTGGGCCTTCACTAGACCGGGGATAAGGCTAGGCCTTGTCCCGTTTCTAGTATCGTGCCGTTATGCCGCCGAAATTTTCTAAAATAAGTTAGAAAAATAAAAATACCATTTTATTGAATAAATGAATTGAATAGAAATTCATGTGTTGAAATAAAATGTTTTATCGTTAAAAATATAATTTTAACGTGAATGTGAATAAATAAAATATTCATTTACAAACCAGACGGTTTGTTTATGTACACCTATTTGAATGACGTTGATTGGGTCGATAAATTTTACACATCGCCCAACTGCACAAATAAAATCTGTGTTTGATTGTTTGAAACCCCACACGGGTGTTGGGATGAAATTTGAAGTTCACTCATCCTGATTGATTAAATATGTCGATCGATTGATTGACAGGCTGTTATAAGCGTTAGATATCTATATTTGATGCTTATACAGTGTAGTGCACTTTGGTTGATGGTTGGTTATTTTTCAACGCTATTATACATGTGTTGTAAGAAAATCCATATAATTAACTTTATATGGTAATTGATTGGGCCTCATTCCAATTTGAAAAATAAAGAATATTATAAAATAAAAGTTCATGTGTTGACAGTACTCATTCATTGAGATTGGTCATGTGTTGAACGAAATATTTTAGTATTAAAATTTACATCTTTGTCGATATAAAATAAAAGTTCATGTGTTGACAGTACTCATTCATTGAGATTGGTCATGTGTTGAACGGAATATTTTAATATTAAAATTTACATCTTTATCGATATAAAATAAAAGTTCATGTGTTGACAGTTCTCATTCATTGAGATTGGTCATGTGTTGAACAAAATATTTTGAAAATAACAACTATTTTGAAAAAGAAATATTTGAAATAGAAATTTATGAAGCCGTGTTGATTAGATTGACGCCATTTTGACGTGAACGATATTTATATCGAAATGAATTGAATTGAAAACGATTTCGAAATGAATTGAATTGAAAACGATTTCGAAATGAATTGAATTGAAAACGATTTCGAAATGAATTGAATTGAAAACGATTTCGAATTGAATTGAAAACGATTTCGAAATGAATTGAATTGAAAACGATTTCGAAATGAATTGAATTGAAAACGATTTCGGAATGAATTGAATTGAAAACGAATTCGAATTGAATTGAAAACGAATTGAAATGAATTCAAATTGAATTGAAATTTGAATTGAATAGGAATGAATTTTAAAACGAATTTATAAAGAAGAATTCAATTTTGATTTGAATTGAAAAGGAAGTTGAAATTGCTTTTGAAACGAATTTAAAACTATTTATATAATTCGTTTTAAATATAAATCGACGATATATATATTATATATATTATATATATAATATAATGGCCTGAATAGAACGCGCCGCGCCGTGGCAGTTCGCGAATTTCGACCATTTATTTCAAACGGGCATTACGGGAGATCCGACCGTCGGATTCTCCTAAAACTGGAACCGTTGGGTTCGTATCGAAAAGAGCTTTCTAACGGATATTAGAAATTAGAAATATAACGGTTGGATTTGGAATTATGTCCAAATCAAATTTGAAAAAGGTCGCTATAAGTGCAGTTCGATGGCCATTGATGGAAATCGACTGTACGGGCCTTGATAAAATTATTAAAAATGGTAATAATTTGTGTAAAATCATAAGAAATGACTTAGAAAGAATTGGGATGAAAAACTCCATATTTGAAAAGATAAAAATAGATTTTTATCGAAATGAACTAGTTTTGAACTAGAAATATAATTCTATTTATTTTTAAATAAATAAACTGAATTTGAAAAGGGTTTTAAAAGTAACCAGAATTTCCAATGATTGCATTGGAGTGGATTTGAATCGAAATTGTCTTCGGAATATTTCGATGTTGGAATTCGTGATTATACAGGTGTTGTTATGGAAATTTGAAAGATATATTTATATCGTTATTTCCAATACGACATTTGTTAGTCGTGGAATTTGATATTGAATATAAGCCGGTATATTTTCTATTCAGGGCCTTGTATTGAATATCAAATGTGATTTGGGGTTTGTCGTGAATGGTGTCTTCACTAACACTGTTCTTGAACCCAGTTGAGAAAATATTAAATCTTTTTATTTAGATTTAATGAAGTGCACCAATTAAATAATATTTAATTGGAATTGAATTGATATTGATTTTTGGGTTTATCGTGGACAGTGTTTTAAATAACACTCGTTCTTTAACCCGATAATTAATGGAATGTGATTTTGGGTTTATTGTGAACCGTGTTTTAAACGACACTGATTCTTTAACCCAGTTAACGATTAAAACTAAGTGGAGTTTTAATGAATATTTAATTAGATTGAAATGATCGAGAATGGAGTATCACCAGTTTTGCTCCAGGCGATAGTTAAATCTTTAATTAGATTTGAACGTGAAATGGTAATTGAATTTACCGATAACACCGTGGTGTTAGATATGAAGTACTACCAGTTTTACTTCATGGGATGAATAGGTTGGGATTGGGAAATTAAAACAAATGATTACTTCGGTAAGGTTCGCTAATCCCGACTAGTTTTGAATTGATATTCAAAATAGAATAAAGAATAAATTCAAGACATTTATCTTGGATAAAATTAATGGGAACCTTTCCCTATGAATGTGAAATCAGAAACTAACTGTCGGTTAGCTGAGCAGAATGGTTTTCTGGATATTGATCTGATGTTGGTTTCGGCCTTCGCGGTTAATATTTGGGGAATTATTCTCTTGATTAATTTACGGTTAGTGACTGATGAATTGGAATGAGGCGTATGTTGTATTTGTGTAACACTTATTTAAATATACGCGAGTTATTCGGAAAGACCGGGTTTATCCCATTCTGAATAACTGATACGACGATAAGTCGAAGATGAAGACGATGGTCGAAGACCGGAGGTCTTCACGTCGTTTGGGTGATAACTGATGATCTTGATTGGGCTGTACACCCAAGAAGATGGAAACAGTTGGTGATCGTCCAGACGTACTAGGAGATCGATGGATATGCGGGGTACTAGGTGCCTCCAGTTTCGTTCAGACCCAGAACGGACTTGTAAATGAACTGTGTGTCTGACATTGGATTTTAGTCTGTGTGATTGATCTCTATTAAATATATATCTGTTTGGTGGCGGAGAATTTATTCTCTTGCTTAATGCCCTTCTCTGAGACGTACGAGCTCAGGGGTTATATATTGATGGATATCAAACGCATGGAGTGAATTGCCTGTGTGGCATGCCTAAGTGGCAACTGATCGAGGCTTCTGTTGAAAAGCAAAGTCTTGTGGTGATGATCAAAGCACGGCCTTTGTGGCGTAGCTTTGTGTAACGTTTGCTTCGCGAGTTTCACACCCGGTATGAACCAAAAACGGGAGACGGACCTCAGGGAGGGCATGCGTTTCTTTCTAGTTAGAAGTGGCGTCAGTGGTTTTACACGCCCTGACGAGTTTGACTTATATGGTTGTTGCTGTTGCGAGGCGCCTCGGATTGATCGGTCGTTCTCGAACCGATGGAGTCATTTGGTTGGCTCACTTACACCCCATAGGGTGGGGAGACGTAGTGTTCAGGGTTTAAGTTTAATCCACATCGGTGGACCGGCCCTGTCGCTCCAAGGGTCGATGCGCTCTGACCCTGTGGCTCGGGCTAGAGAGTCACGAAAACGGTTGAGGACTATCTTTTGCCTCGGTTCATAGACGGAAATCCAATTTCCAAATACGTGACTTTGCGGTTTTATTTGTAAACCTATATATGGTGACATAGTGGCATGGGACGCTCATGTCGCCTATGATTGATACTTATGATTTGAAGTTGTTTTACACACTATGCACTTATTATAGTATCAAATGATTTGTTTTAAACGTATCAAGCATTCTTGGCTATTATAAGGTAAAAACCCTATCCTCCGGCTTGCGATTGCATTGTGTGATGGGAACTGGGTCTTATAACAGCTTCATTTTTCTTTATTTAGCATTGCGCTGTTTGTTTTATGCACTGGTATTCTTGGGAGGAAACCCGTTCCGTGTTATACGGCGTGGTCCCTTGATTCACCTATCTTTAAAATAAAGATTAATAAATGTTTTAGTTCTCACACCAGTCCCATGACTGACCTGGAGTTTATTGTTTTAACCTAAACTCTGGGTGCCCCTATTTTGACATGGGCAGCTAGTAGTTTTGGTTTTGCAGATTTATATTCACAGGATCCTGGTTTACTGCTGGAACGATATCCGGAAAGCTTTGTATCCGTATATCTCTTCTAGTTGTGTATTGTATTATTTTCCGCTGCTATGTATTTAAATGTAATTTAAATCTCTGATATTTCTGTGTAATATTCATTTTTACTCGGTATATTCTTGTAATCTGATGCATTGTTGTAATATACAATGAAATGTTCTTTTATATGCGTTCTGTGGTGGTTTGTTCTCGAACTATCCGACGCTTTCCTTAACGGGGAAGTTGTGGGTCTTTACACGTGGTATCAGAGCTTTGGTTTACAAAGCTCAGAGAACAAGACACATTAGAACCGTACGAAAGAATTCATCAGATACTGGATTAGTAATATCCAACGGGAATGACTCGTTAGAGATGGGATCATTAGTATCCTAGAACGAGTGTGAAGAGTATATTTTTCAAATGAAAACAAATTTTGTTTTGAAAATTTAAATCAATTATTCGTATTTGATTATTTATACTGATGTGGACAATCCAGTATATATAGATTTTGCGTATACGTCTGATCCGCGTGTATTCGAAGTTTTAATATACTGGATAGATATAGAATCACACTCTAGTCGCCCGGAGATAATTTTGGTAATGCGGCCGCATTATCAATATTTATATTCGTGTTACGAAGGTGTGTTTTCTATATATTTCCATTAGATTGGTGTGAGAACCAAAACTAATATAGTTAGAACACATTGTTGTGAATTGGCATCAAAAACATGATTTTCTGTATATGTATCAAATTTATGAATTTGAAACTCTAATTCACTAATTGATTGATGTTAGTGTTGTTTGTTTATTTGGTAGCTAATTTTTAGCCATTTAGCCTAATTGAACCGAATATTGAACTGTATTGAAAATTGGTCGCATCTGCTTGCATATACATGTATATCATTGAACAGGTCATAGCAAGGAGGCTAGAGCCGAAGAATAAAATTTGTTTGCCCGACAAATAGGTACATGTTTACTACATGATTTACTGTTTTGTTTGGGTGATGATGATTTTGTGAGCCTATTGGCTAGCCGCTTGGCTTTTTCTTTTTCTTTTTGAGATCTGAAGGACCGGGGAAGCTATTTGAAATTCCCCGATGCTCCCGGTGCAGGGGAGGTTATGGCGAAATTTTTCAAAAATTTAGGGTGTTAGCCAAATTTTTGAAAATTCTCAGAAACTGAAAAGTTGGAGAATGGAAGCCGGATCGAACGTAGAGTTGATTAATCAAACCACTTTCGACTTTGTTCCTTTTCGGGGACGAAAAGTTTTAAGTGGGGGAGATTGTAACAACCCGGAAAATCTGGGCCAGTTTAAAATTTTTATTTTGGCGATTTTAGCGAATTTTAATTATTTAAAATAGATTATTTTAAATAATATCGACGAGAAATTTATTTTGAATGGAATTAGAACATATATATTATATACGTCGTCGTTAGAATATAAATAATTATATATAATTATAAATAGAATTGAAAATGGCGCAGTAGTTCGATAATTCGATTTCAAACTTCAATTGAATGTACCGGGTGCAAAACAATCCGGATTTTAGTGAAACCAAAAACGATAGGATCCAATTGATAATATCTTTCCAACGAATCCGAAAAATCAAGATTTCATATCGGGAATCAAAAGATATGTCCAGTTGAAAATTCTGAATAGTCGCTATGGAATTCAGGCCCTTAAAAATGGACATTTTGCAAATGACCTCGGATTTCGACGAAACCACTTTTGTTGGGTCCGTGATGTCGAATTATTGCTAGGTTTCAAATTTCATAATTTTTCGAATCAATATGTGAGCGTGGCAAAGGAAAACGCGTTTGACCAGTTTCAGTTGATTTTAATCGACTGGAAATTGGCCATTTTTCCAACGGTCTCAGAATTCGACGAAACTAGTTTTGTTATGACCGTATCGTCAATACGAAGCTAGAAAATATTTTTCTGGAATTTTTAGAGTTAGTATGTGACTCCGGTAATTTGAAATGTACGTTTAAAATTCAATATAAGGATTTAAATTGTAAATTCAACGGAAACTGATTGTAACGATCAAACCAGCTTACGATACATATCCCATTGTGTTCGGAATGGGGGTAAAACGCTATGGACGACAGGCGGTGGGCCTCGTTTCGAGGTCGTATGTAAAAGTCAACCCTTATGCAAATTTAAATAATTAAATAATAAAATAAAATAAATAAATAAATAAAAAATATACTCCCTCCCTTTTTCTTCTGCTTGCCCCCCCCCCCCCCCCGATCATTTATCAGAAAGAGAAAAAAAAAACCTAAATTAAATACGAGCCGCCGCCCTACTCTTGGGAGCCACCGCCGACGGAGACTTCGCCGAATCCCCCACCGCCCGACCAACCTCCTTCCAGTATCGAAGCCGACACCATCGAATCGAAGAAGCGCCTGACCCTCGAACCCTCGTGACACCTCCCTGAACCACCGAACACCCCACCACCCTGCCGCGACACCTCCGAACGCCATCTCGAAGCCTGCCGACGCCCTCGTCTTCCCTCCTCCCCTTCGCACACCTCGGTAAGCAATTTAAGTTATTTTATTTTTATTTTTATTTTTGATTTATAAAACCGATTTAAAAACAAATTTCTGATTTGTTTAAGAATTTTAAACGGATTTGTTTTAGAATGTAAAAACAAAATTTTTAAAGAAAATAAAAACTGGATTTTTAAAACATTTAAAAACTGAATTTTTTTTAGAATGTAAAAACTGATTTGTTAAGAATATAGAAAACTGATTTTTTTAAGAAATTAAAAACAGAATTTTTATAAAAGATTAAAAAACAGTTTTTTTTTGTAAAAGAAAAAAAAATTGATTTTCTTTAGAAAGATTAAAACTTTTTTTTTAGAAAGATTAAAACTGTTTTTTTTAGAAAGGTTAAAACTGTTTTTAAAGAAAGGTTAAAACTGATTTTTCGAAAAAAGGATTTGAACTTTAAAAAGTAAAAATCATATTTTTATATATCGAAGGTCGAAAGTAAAAATCATATTTTTATATATCGAAAGTCGAAAGTAAAAATCATATTTTTATATATCGAAAGTCGAAGTAAAAATCAGATTTTTATATATTGAATAGCATAGTAAAAATTCGATTTTTACATATGTAGTGAAAGCGGACAACGAAAGCGACAAAAGGCGAGTTGGCGAAGATTTCCTGCATTAGAAGTGCCGTGGAGCTAGGATAGCTATATGTGAGAATTTCTCACCTTTCAATTTCTTTTCTAGTTATATATATATACTAGGATGCAGACGGTGTTTAGTAGCACCCGACACAATCGTCCATAGAACATGGACTTGTTTGTTTGGCTGTTTGGTTATTGATTGCGATATTGGTTTGAATGTGGTTTGTGGTGTGAAAAATCGAATCGATAAATTGGTTAGGATTAGACGTGCGCCGTTATAAGGCGAAGGAGTAAGGCTAGGTTAGACGCTTACTCCAAATTTTGTGGTTTGCATAATGAAATTGATTTAATTGATGCGTGAATGGCGTGGGCCTTCACTAGACCGGGGATAAGGCTAGGCCTTGTCCCGTTTCTAGTATCGTGCCGTTATGCCGCCGAAATTTTCTAAAATAAGTTAGAAAAATAAAAATACTATTTTATTGAATAAATGAATTGAATAGAAATTCATGTGTTGAAATAAAATGTTTTATCGTTAAAAATATAATTTTAACGTGAATGTGAATAAATAAAATATTCATTTACAAACCAGACGGTTTGTTTATGTACACCTATTTGAATGACGTTGATTGGGTCGATAAATTTTACACATCGCCCAACTGCACAAATAAAATCTGTGTTTGATTGTTTGAAACACCACACGGGTGTTGGGATGAAATTTGAAGTTCACTCATCCTGATTGATTAAATATGTCGATCGATTGATTGACAGGCTGTTATAAGCGTTAGATATCTATATTTGATGCTTATACAGTGTAGTGCACTTTGGTTGATGGTTGGTTATTTTTCAACGCTATTATACATGTGTTGTATGAAAATCCATATAATTAACTTTATATGGTAATTGATTGGGCCTCATTCCAATTTGAAAAATAAAGAATATTATAAAATAAAAGTTCATGTGTTGACAGTACTCATTCATTGAGATTGGTCATGTGTTGAACGAAATATTTTAGTATTAAAATTTACATCTTTGTCGATATAAAATAAAAGTTCATGTGTTGACAGTACTCATTCATTGAGATTGGTCATGTGTTGAACGAAATATTTTAATATTAAAATTTACATCTTTATCGATATAAAATAAAAGTTCATGTGTTGACAGTACTCATTCATTGAGATTGGTCATGTGTTGAACGAAATATTTTGAAAATAACAACTATTTTGAAAAAGAAATATTTGAAATAAAATATTTGAAATAGAAATTTATGAAGCCGTGTTGATTAGATTGACGCCATTTTGACGTGAACGATATTTATATCGAAATGAATTGAATTGAAAACGATTTCGAAATGAATTGAATTGAAAACGATTTCGAAATGAATTGAATTGAAAACGATTTCGAAATGAATTGAATTGAAAACGATTTCGAAATGAATTGAATTGAAAACGATTTCGAAATGAATTGAATTGAAAACGAATTCGAATTGAATTGAAAACGATTTCGAAATGAATTGAATTGAAAACGATTTCGAAATGAATTGAATTGAAAACGATTTCGGAATGAATTGAATTGAAAACGAATTCGAATTGAATTGAAAACGAATTGAAATGAATTCAAATTGAATTGAAATTTGAATTGAATAGGAATGAATTTTAAAACGAATTTATAAAGAAGAATTCAATTTTGATTTGAATTGAAAAGGAAGTTGAAATTGCTTTTGAAACGAATTTAAAACTATTTATATAATTCGTTTTAAATATAAATCGACGATATATATATTATATATATTATATATATAATATAATGGCCTGAATAGAACGCGCCGCGCCGCGGCAGTTCGCGAATTTCGACCATTTATTTCAAACGGGCATTACGGGAGATCCGACCGTCGGATTCTCCTAAAACCGGAACCGTTGGGTTCGTATCGAAAAGAGCTTTCTAACGGATATTAGAAATTAGAAATATAACAGTTGGATTTGGAATTATGTCCAAATCAAATTTGAAAAAGGTCGCTATAAGTGCAGTTCGATGGCCATTGATGGAAATCGACTGTACGGGCCTTGATAAAATTATTAAAAATGGTAATAATTTGTGTAAAATCATAAGAAATGACTTAGAAAGAATTGGGATGAAAAACTCCATATTTGAAAAGATAAAAATAGATTTTTATCGAAATGAACTAGTTTTGAACTAGAAATATAATTCTATTTATTTTTAAATAAATAAACTGAATTTGAAAAGGGTTTTAAAAGTAACCAGAATTTCCAATGATTGCATTGGAGTGGATTTGAATCGAAATTGTCTTCGGAATATTTCGATGTTGGAATTCGTGATTATACAGGTGTTGTTATGGAAATTTGAAAGATATATTTATATCGTTATTTCCAATACGACATTTGTTAGTCGTGGAATTTGATATTGAATATAAGCCGGTATATTTTCCATTCAGGGCCTTGTATTGAATATCAAATGTGATTTGGGGTTTGTCGTGAATGGTGTCTTCACTAACACTGTTCTTGAACCCAGTTGAGAAAAGATTAAATCTTTTTATTTAGATTTAATGAAGTGCACCAATTAAATAATATTTAATTGGAATTGAATTGATATTGATTTTTGGGTTTATCGTGGACAGTGTTTTAAATAACACTCGTTCTTTAACCCGATAATTAATGGAATGTGATTTTGGGTTTATTGTGAACCGTGTTTTAAACGACACTGATTCTTTAACCCAGTTAACGATTAAAACTAAGTGGAGTTTTAATGAATATTTAATTAGATTGAAATGATCGAGAATGGAGTATCACCAGTTTTGCTCCAGGCGATAGTTAAATCTTTAATTAGATTTGAACGTGAAATGGTAATTGAATTTACCGATAACACCGTGGTGTTAGATATGAAGTACTACCAGTTTTACTTCATGGGATGAATAGGTTGGGATTGGGAAATTAAAACAAATGATTACTTCGGTAAGGTTCGCTAATCCCGACTAGTTTTGAATTGATATTCAAAATAGAATAAAGAATAAATTCAAGACATTTATCTTGGATAAAATTAATGGGAACCTTTCCCTATGAATGTGAAATCAGAAACTAACTGTCGGTTAGCTGAGCAGAATGGTTTTCTGGATATTGATCTGATGTTGGTTTCGGCCTTCGCGGTTAATATTTGGGGAATTATTCTCTTGATTAATTTACGGTTAGTGACTGATGAATTGGAATGAGGCGTATGTTGTGTTTGTGTAACACTTATTTAAATATACGCGAGTTATTCGGAAAGACCGGGTTTATCCCATTCTGAATAACTGATACGACGATAAGTCGAAGATGAAGACGATGGTCGAAGACCGGAGGTCTTCACGTCGTTTGGGTGATAACTGATGATCTTGATTGGGCTGTACACCCAAGAAGATGGAAACAGTTGGTGATCGTCCAGACGTACTTGGAGATCGATGGATATGCGGGGTACTAGGTGCCTCCGGTTTCGTTCAGACCCAGAACGGACTTGTAAATGAACTGTGTGTCTGACATTGGATTTTAGTCTGTGTGATTGATCTCTATTAAATATATATCTGTTTGGCGGCGGAGAATTTATTCTATTGCTTAACGCCCTTCTCTGAGATGTACGAGCTCAGGGGTTATATATTGATGGATATCAAACGAATGGAGTGAATTGCCTGTGTGGCATGCCTAAGTGGCAACTGATCGAGGCTTCTATTGAAAAGCAAAGTCTTGTGGTGATGATCAAAGCACGGCCTTTGTGGCGTAGCTTTGTGTAACGTTTGCTTCGCGAGTTTCACACCCGGTATGAACCAAAAACGGGAGACGGACCTCAGGGAGGGCATGCGTTTCTTTCTAGTTAGAAGCGGCGTCAGTGGTTTTACACGCCCTAACGAGTTTGACTTATGTGGTTGTTGCTGTTGCGAGGCGCCTCGGATTGATCGGTCGTTCTCGAACCGATGGAGTCATTTGGTTGGCTCACTTACACCCCATAGGGTGGGGAGACGTAGTGTTCAGGGTTTAAGTTTAATCCACATCGGTGGACCGGCCCTGTCGCTCCAAGGGTCGATGCGCTCTGACCCTGTGGCTCGGGCTAGAGAGTCACGAAAACGGTTAAGGACTATCTTTTGCCTCGGTTCATAGACGGAAATCCAATTTCCAAATACGTGACTTTGCGGTTTTATTTGTAAACCTATATATGGTGACATAGTGGCATAGGACGCTCATGTCGCCTATGATTGATACTTATGATTTGAAGTTGTTTTACACACTATGCACTTATTATAGTATCAAATGATTTGTTTTAAACGTATCAAGCATTCTTGGCTATTATAAGGTAAAAACCCTATCCTCCGGCTTGCGATTGCATTGTGTGATGGGAACTGGGTCTTATAACAGCTTCATTTTTCTTTATTTAGCATTGCGCTGTTTGTTTTATGCACTGGTATTCTTGGGAGGAAACCCGTTCCGTGTTATACGGCGTGGTCCCTTGATTTACCTATCTTTAAAATAAAGATTAATAACTGTTTTAGTTCTCACACCAGTCCCATGACTGACCTGGAGTTTATTGTTTTAACCTAAACTCTGGGTGCCCCTATTTTGACACGGGCAGCTAGTAGTTTTGGTTTTGCAGATTTATATTCACAGGATCCTGGTTTACTGCTGGAACGATATCCGGAAAGCTTTGTATCCGTATATCTCTTCTAGTTGTGTATTGTATTATTTTCCGCTGCTATGTATTTAAATGTAATTTAAATCTCTGATATTTCTGTGTAATATTCATTTTTACTCGGTATATTCTTGTAATCTGATGCATTGTTGTAATATACAATGAAATGTTCTTTTATATGCGTTCTGTGGTGGTTTGTTCTCGAACTATCCGACGCTTTCCTTAACGGGGAAGTTGCGGGTCTTTACACTGGACAAACAGAAAACACCATTCTGGTACAGAACGACCATTGCATTTCACTTTGTCTTCAATTATCTTTAGCATAATCTAATTCGTAGCGCTTATGCCTATACGGAGTGGTTTTCGGATAATAATCCAACCGGTCTCTCCATATTGACAACGATGGTCAAAACACTTCGATAGTCGGTTATTTAACTATCGAAGTAAAAACAAATATCCATTCTAATGTATAACTAAACATCACACAATCACTGGCACTTTTTATTTAACATTCGTTGCTATTATTCAAATTCCCATATCTTACTAGATATTTCTCAAACCCCGTTTTAGCCTTTCCATGCTTCTTGGAAAACATTCCGAGTTATTATAAACTCTTATTCTCTCACATTCCAGAAAATATACGTTATTAATGTTCGAACATTTCTGTTCTTTTCATATTCCTTATTTTCTATACTTGGGTAATATACCCTATCTACATTGGAAAAATAATTCCAATTTCATTATAAACATTTTAATCAGCCAAGCGTTCACTTTCTAAAACATTATTCATTTTAAATGTGAATGTCGTACCTATTATAGAAATCTGAACACCTTTGTCAAATAACTCTTTATTCGAGTAATAGTTACCCTTATCTCATTTACTGAAATCTCTTTTAAAATTTTATGTTCGCATTCCACTTTATAAACTCTATTTTAAGTCAATTTCATATTAAATCAATATCAAGTTTATAACTAAATATTTATTACATATCCTATTAAAATTTATTGGTTTAAACTAAATATTTACTATCCTATCAGATTATAATTCCTTAAATAATTTACTTTAATACATTCGACATCGTCGAATTATAGTTCCAATTCCAATTGGTGTTATTCAGTTCTTAATCATATTCCAAACATCGAAATGATGCCATCGTTTTCTGAAAAGGTTCTCCAATTTTTCTTTCTAAACTCATTCTTATATTTCTTTGAACAAACATCGTTACTTATTACTTTAGAATAAATGGATTTCAAACCAAACTGTTTACATTCCCTAGGAATAGTGTTGTATATAAATATCACGCTTATGCTTGGTCAACAACGTTAATTTTATCGTTATAGTTCAAAATCTTGTCATACGCTGTAATATTCCCCTTTATAACTAATCTCGACATAACAGTCACGCTTAAGCCTAGTCAACAATGTTATTTTATCTTTATAGTTCAAAGACTTGCAATACGCTGCTATTCTCTTAATCAATATTGTCTATTTATTAAATCAACATAACGTTGAATTTCCATTCAATATGGTTCAAACAGTGCATATATAAATAATATAAAACAAACAACACAGATAAATATTGTGGAATCCGATTGGATTCCTCCAACCGGTTTTCTGCATCCACAGATGTTAGTCAACACAAATCACCTAAATTCCATAATATGGAATATTTTAATCGATAGAATTGGTATCCAACTAATGATGTATATATGCAACGATATATCTATAATTCAACCAATTTAACTGTAATTTACTTAAATGACCATCACAAAGCATTCATTCATTATTAAAATATAATATTTTAAAATAGATCAGAGTTAGTGAATTTACTCACCTTGCGCGTTAACCGTTAAATAACGATTTGCGTTAGTCGATTATACCCGGCGTTCAATTCTGCCATAAATCCAAACGATCCCCGAACAGTTCCATACCATCTACATAGCGTAGTCGGTGTCCGTATGATTCCAATGCTTTAGACGACGTTCCATTAATTTAAAAGCCCGTTCCACATCAACTAGTGAACTTGAAGCCCACTGTCCATCCCAACTGTGTTCGCATGCTTCAGCATAGCCTGTTCACCGTATTTGCTTTCCTTTCTTTTGTTTTTATTTATTTGGCCTTTTTATTTTATACTTTAAAACTGGGCCTCACACACTATTTGAATAGCCCATCCACAAAACCATTGACCCGCTTGCAACAGTAGCATATCTCCTCTATTTCATA
The DNA here is from genome assembly GCA_030737875.1 of Allium sativum. Taxonomy (NCBI): domain Eukaryota; kingdom Viridiplantae; phylum Streptophyta; class Magnoliopsida; order Asparagales; family Amaryllidaceae; genus Allium; species Allium sativum. The sequence goes on along the minus strand of CM060926.1, from coordinate 156,230,722 downwards.
TATGTCAAACTCTCCTCTGCAACACCACCTCACGTCGTTTATAAACCAATATGTCCAAACAAACATCACACTACCCAATGCATCACTTCCCCAACATTTTCACTAGCCATAACCGTCCTTGTTATGCCACCGCACCATAATTGCCACCAATATAAAAACAGTCTTGCTACTTCATAATTTTCACCGCCAGACTCCTTCACGTCTTCCCACACCGCCAACCTCATACCAACCCCATCCTCATGAACTCGCAACCACCTTTCTTTTCGCGTTTTTGAACCTCAAGGTGACTGTTCCAGGGACTCGCGAACCAAACATATGCAGAAGACCCCATTCGAATACCATCTGGACGTTTTGCCATCAAAGCTTTCTCCTTTCAGTGCACCACGTTCTGAATGCACACGCCATCTCTCTTCTTCATGCAAAAAGGATCCCGTACCTTTTACTCCCATCCCTTCCAAAATATATATCTCTAGCATCATATACACACGCCATTCCCAGGCGTTCAACCTCAACAAAACCCCCTTGTTTTCCATTTCCAAACCACCGAACACCCTTCCATATGACCTGCGTGTGCCCCAAACCTTGTCTGCAACTTCAACATCCTCCACATACGCCTGGGACTTCGTGAAATGTCCTCCACCGTTCTCATGCGTGGACCTTCCCTGCTTTCGAAATTACATGCTCCAGTTTCTAGTCCTTGTGTCGTTCTTTCGCATCACGACACTACATCCTCATTTGTCGAACCATGAAGAGTTAAACAAAACCCACCGTGTAGATCCCCCATAACAAAGCATGCAAACCCCCAACGTGTTCGGTCATGCTCCCCTTATATATTTTTATTATGGTTTATAAATGAGTATGTTTTGATATAAATTTTGTTGCCATTAACAATTCGAATTCCTGAAGCCATGGGGAGATGCTTGGGTGATGTATTTATAACAAATGAAGCTTAGCAGTTAAGTAATAGCAGGTACCTTGGTTTCTAGGCTAGGTTGTCTTAGTTTCTTGTTCTCTATGGTTTTCACATTTTGGGTGCTGTTCTGATTTGATAATACAGGTTAGGTAATGGTCTTACTTAAAAATGGAGAAATAGGGTATGGGCTGCCTTCATTCCAAAGTATTGTCTGCGTGTTGTCCAAGGAAATAATGCACAGTTCATTACTTTTTTGGGCATGTTGTAGGATTCTGTTTTTGGAAGGTAGGTTTTTAAAATATATTACAGGGTTTTCATAGGTTGTCTGCGTGATTGATATAAACAATACGGGTGATTGGTCTAAAGCCTGTTATCCTAGCATTATAGGTTACTATGTCTAAAACGTTTTCATACTTTACTTTTCCATTAAGTTTTAGGCTAGGTGGTTTTGTTTTGAGACCTTAGCATGTGCGTTACAAACTTGAACATACTCAGTTGCGTGATTTTACTTTTAAGCGTAGGAGATAAGCAATACCATTAACAACCATAAATTGCGTATGTATTTTTGTTTTAACCAATTAAAGTTTAAACCATAACCGCTCCACAGAATTTCGTTCATGTCTGAGCCGCTGCGGACAGAAATAAGAATGCGGTCATACCCAGCGAGGTGCCACGATCCCAAAAATATAATAATATCAGTAGTTTATCTCATTTTGTGAAACCCCAAAAATACTGATTAAGGGTGCAGAATACTCCAAATAAAAAGTTGCGTATTTAATTAATTAAAAATTACAGTAAAATTCTAAAAATTAAATTATAGCTACGCCTCAAAAGAATCTTGTCCAAATTCGAAACCGATATTTAAATATATTTAAATAACCGTTATGGCCATAAACGAATATGTCGCTGCTTTTCTGAATATTTGATTTGGACATACATACAATTTATAACGCGAAATTTCGAGTTTTCACTTCCATTAGAGAAATATGGTTCAAGGGATTCGAACGTTTCTTATTTCGAATAAATTCGAATTATAACAAATCTTGTACACTCAATTGAAGTTCAAAACGTTAAATTACGAACTACAGCGTCGTTATGAGTTTGATTATATTTAATATATATTTTTATATGTTCAACTTCGTTTTAATTAATATATAAATCCACTTATATTACGAATTCAATATTTAAACTAATTTAAATATTCAAATAAAAACCGGTAAAAATGCGGGATGTTATAGTTACATTTGATATCATAGCTTAGGTTACCTGATTAAAGGGAGAAATATGTATGAATAAAGTACTTGTTATTTGAAAAGGATTTTCAAACTATATATGTGCAAATATTATAATACTTGTAAGATTTACACGATCTGTCAAGGGAGTATCTCTTTACTCTTATTGTTTTTGGCTTGAATACTATCTTGGAAATTACCGTTGAAGGTTTTCCTCTTACTAAAAGTAAAAATGGTTAACTATCGATGTAAGCAAGGGAATTTTGGAAGACCTCGGTACTAACTCAAATGGTTCCAACAATATTTAAGGATTATGGAACAAATTATTGTTCCCTATAGCCCTAACGAACTTGCAGCTCCACCCGCTGAAGTAACTCCTAATTTCTCTCATCTTTGTATAGTTTAGTTAATCTTGGAGGAAAACCCTTTTTTCGAAAATGAAGGATTTCTTGAAGAAAAGCCATGGATATTGGAATATGGCCGCATCTTTGAGGCTACTAGATGGTAAGATCGGTTGAAGAGAAGAATAATTGCATGGCATCTCAAAGGTAAAGCTTCGGAATGACAGAATATGATCTAAGAAGAGAACATGGGAAGAATATTCACTTGGAACAAATTTAAAACCTGATTTGAATTATTATTTTTAGCTAATGGCGAATTAAGTCTACAATTTAGACTATTCATTTAACTCAAGCAAGGAGAACTATGAGAGAGTATATCGCTAAGTTCACAAAGTTGTCAAAGTTTGAAAGAGGGTTAGCATAAGTACGTAAATTCAACAAAATTCGAAAGAGGGCTAGCAAGTTTGCTTATGAATAAGGCATTGAAGGGACTCAATTCCCGTCTAAGAGCAACATAATTGGCTCATACCATTTAGGGCAACAGTTGAAGTTCTCATGTAAACTACTATCTTATTTTCTATAGGAGAGGAGAAGAAAGAGACTAAGGTTAAGAAGAATGAGGATGCTTCCAAACATGGAAAGAATAAGGAAAAGAATTTATTGATAAAGAAGAAAAAGATGGGGAAGTTCAAGTAGGAAGATAGGAAATGCGGAAGGTGCCTCAAGAGAAGCCAATGGCCAAAGATTGCAGAGTTAACTTAATATGGCAAGAGATCAAAGGGAAGTGTTATCATTACAATGAGGAATGGAATTATGTTAAGAACTGGCCCAAATCTCTATGGAGGATCAAGTGGACATAATTATGCTTCGGAGGCAACATCCCTACAGATTCGGTTGCCTAGAGACCAAGGACAAGCAACCCTCGAAGGTATTATTTCTATTTTAGGGACTTCTATTTGCACCCTAATTGATTCTAGAGAATCTTATTCCTTTATAGGAACATAGTAGATTTCTTAAAACTTCCTATTTCTATTACTAGTATCCCGATACTGGTTCTAATCCTATTAGAGGAGCTAAGGAATTTCTGTTGATTTGCAAACACCTAGTGCTAGATATCGACAATATGGATTATTGTTGTAATGCGTATGTTCTTAATCTCAAGGGGTATGGACTTATTTTAGGGTTGAATTTGGCAAATACATTACGGAACCATCCTTGATTGCAATTGGAAAATTGTACGCTTGAGAAGTTGTAGAAGTCGTAATTTGGTAATCCCTTGCACAATTAAAAATATAGGGAATGCAACATTATTACACTCTCTATCTTCTGATTTGGAAGGACCATCTGTAGTCTGCATTGCTAGTGAGTTCCTTAACGTCTTCGAGGAAGTGTTAGGACTTCCTCTCTACAAGGAGATCACATTTATGATAGATCTCATGAAGGATGTTAGACCACTTTCGTCGCTATTAAAGCATATGACTCCCCAGGAAAGAAGGGAATTAGATAAGCAGATGTCTGAATTACTACAAAAAGGATTCATCCTAGGAAGTACCTCAGAGTGGAAAATGCCTGTGGTATTTTCTACTAAGGCTGATGGATCGCTAATGCTTTGTGTGAACTATAGAGAACTTAATAAATTGACCAAGAAGAATATATATCCTTTGCATAGGATATATGGCATATTTGATCATTTAGGAGGTGCTAAGGTCTTTTCCCAATTGGACCTAGCAACATGATTTCATTAGTTAAAAATTTCCGAGGGAAGCAAGCCTAAAATAGCATTTAGGACATTAAATGGTTTGTTCGAATAGGAAGTGATGCCTTTTGGACCAATGAATGCCCCAACCTTCTTTATGGAATTGATGAGTAGAGTGTTTAGAGGCATTCTTAATAAGATAGCCATGATGTTTGTTGATGAAATACTTATATCCTTTAAGAATTATAAAGAGCATGAGAGTTACCGAAGGGAGGTCTCAAGGATCTTAGAATCATCTCAAGGTCAAGTTCGCCAAATTCCTTTTTTGGAGAGAGGAATTTAAGTTTCTTAGACATATAGTTTTTGGCAAGGGATTGGTTTTTGACCCCACAAATGTTAAAGCTATTCAAGGATGGAAGATTTCTCGTAATGCATTGAAGATTAGGGGTTTCTTAGTGTTAGCGGGCTATTGTAGAAAGTTCATAAAAGACTTTACAAGAATTGTAGCTCCTCTAACTCGTTTAACTAAGAAGATTTTCGGGTTTTCTTGGACTGATAGATGCAGTAGTGCTTTTAAGAAATTGAAGGAGCCTCTTACTACTGCTGTAACACCCGTATTTTCTATGAACGTATTAATAACAAATCGGAGAATAACTAAATTGTAACAGAATAATTAAGGGAAACGGGTTACGCCATTGCGTTCGTCTCGGAATTCTGCTTGGAAACGAGTCTGAGTTTGCGAGAATCGGAGTCCGTATGATCAAGTTATGGCCCTCCAAAGTTTCAGGAATTTTCAGAGTTCAAACAACTCGAATTCGAATTTCGAATTCAAAACCCAGAACAGACTGGGCGGGAAATTTCCCGCCCAGTACCCAGGTCGACTAGGGAGTCGACCCCCCCCCCCCCCCCGACCAGGTCGACTGGGCAGTCGACCTAGGGGTCGACCTGGTCCCCGAACCTGGTTTTGGGCCTGGGTGCATTCTTATGTACCTGGTCTCGTTTTCTGCCTAGATTTGTCCGCCTAATCCTATATAAACAACCCCCTAGTCTCCTTCTCTTTACACAATTCTTCTCTAACCTTATGCTGCAAAGATTCTTGGTGGACATGGCTTCTTCTCCTCCTCTAAATTAAATAATAAATAAAATAATATATAAAATAAATCAAGACGAGGAAATGCTGCTCAAAAATTTCAAGAGGAGATTCAAAACAAGATACGATTCAAGTGAAGATTCAAACGACTTCAACGACTGTTTTTCTACGAATCTAAACTAATCTCTGTAAGTCGGTTACTTTTTAGATTTGAACGTTTTGTCTATTCGTGACATGAAATTAAAGGAATAAAAGAATATGCCAAATCTTTCTGTTCGAATCAGTGCTTATATCTTTGGACCTATTTAAGAACTGTTATGATTCGATGACCAATAAGACTGTGACTATGAAACTATGGACCTTAAAACCATATGCCTTTTTGCCTATGAACATTGCCTATGAACATTGCCTATGACTGTGACTCATGGCTGTGAGAATTATTTTCCTTTGACTATGAACATCGCCTATGACTGTGATTCATTGACTGTGAGGATTTATTGCCTTTGACTATGGATATAAGATTATTATTTATGCCCATGACACTGTAGTTACAAAACCATGTTGTACACCAAACTGGCATATATTGGATCTAGGCTTGACTTTCTATTTCAGTTTATTCTTAGTTATCCTTGGATCTTGATCTTGGGAATTTACCTATTAAGTTAGGTCTACCCATGTTCTTGAACCTATACTATTCAACCCTTTTCATGTCGTAATATTACCAGATCTATTTGCATGTGAACTATCATCTTATGCCAGTTATTATGTCTATTCTTTCATGGCATTTTGGTTCATTCCCTTTTATCCACGAATCTAGATTTATTTATAATCTAGATTGAATCACGATTATACGAACGATGGGAATACGTTTTGGGAAAAACATGAAATTAACTAAAACTTGGAAATTGGCATAATTTGGGAACATGCATTATAGCATGACTATTAAGATGAAAGTTAGTCTAGTTTTGACATGAACTGAAATTAGAATATTAAATCAGAATTGGACTAGCTAAATTAAGTTAATTAGGCATAATGAGCATACTAGCACAATTTTGAATTTAGTCATAATTGTGAGTAATTGACATGTACATTAGGCTTGGGCAAAAATGGTATAAGTACAACTGATTTATGGGGGGAAATAGGCCATAATAATAAACGTTGACAATGTACATTAAAAGAGTAATTTTGGAATAAGTAAATTAGGAATAATTTACTTATAGAATTCGTCCTAAGTGAGAAATGTAAATTAAGACAATACGAATATGCTTAACCCGAGGTTGGATTGAGTTGTGATGTAAACCTGCCCGGACCCGCCCGGCTGTCCAGTAGTAACAACAATACCTATCCAATGCTGGAGGTTAAGGCATTAAGCCCAATAAGGACCCGAGGTTAGACTGAGTTGTGGTGTAAACCTGCCCGGAACCGACCGGCTGTCCAGTAACCGCAACAATACCTGTCTAATGTGAGTGGTTGGTGCTTTAATAAGACAATTAAAGCTAAGCTAAAATTTATAGGGTTAAGTCCATAGGAATACTTAACCAACTTAACATGGTAACAAGACAGGATTTGTAAGGGTTAAGTAACCAAAAAAAAACACTTAACCAATTTAACATGTTAACCAGACTAGAAGGTGGGGTTAAGTAAATTTAATACACTTAGCCAATTTAACATGTTAACCAGACTAGAAGGTGGGGTTAAGTAAATTTAATACACTTGGCCAATTTAACATGTTAACTAGACTAGAGGGTGGGGTTAAGTAAACTTAGAACACTTAACCATCCTAGTGCGATAAATGAACAAGGTTAAGTTAAAAACAAGAAAGGGACAATACTTAACCATTAGAACATGATTATTAAAAAGATGTTAAGGTTAAGTTAAAAAGAACACTTAACCAATACAAAGTGAATGAGTAAGGTTAAGTAATAAGAAAATACTTAACCAATATAACTTGGTTTGTGGTAGGGTTAAGTCAACATGAATTACTGATAACACTTAACCAGTTTAATATGACAAATGAATGGGTTAAGTTAACTTGAATTGACTAATGACACTTAACCAATCCAACTTAACGAGGAAGTGGACTAAGTAGCAAACCCTAGTTTAAAAGGGACTAAGTTGTAAACCTTAGAAAAACGACGATTTAATAAACTAAGTGGTAAACCTTAGTTAGAAAAACTAAGTAGTAATCCTTAGTATAACACGAGGAGGAGCGAGCATCTAATCTTAGAGAAGGCTCCAACGAATTGGGTTACGAAGCCCGAGGCTTCGAGGGGACGTGAGGGTACTCTTGGTATCCCTCGGTGAGGTGGCAGATGATCCTCCTGGGCTCACATAGGTTAAGGTCTGCGATAGAAGAACCAAGGTTATGCCTTGGTTGCAATACAAGGCAACCTAAAGACTTGGATGGACCAACGTGATTCGGCGAGACCAGTAGCCCTGTGATAGCAACTCGTCGTCTACCTACCATCTTTAGTCAATCGTTGTACGTATGCGGAAAGACAGAGAACTCCCAACAGACCATATACTTGCTATCTAGTTATGGGTGAGGCTGGCCAATAGGAAAGTAGGACATAGGGTGGCAAAAGTACAGTTCTCGCGCTTGATTTTCTTGGATTGCCTTTCATTAGTTGAGGGAGGGGTCACGTGGGACCATAACCACTGGTAGAAAAACAGACCTTAGCATCTGCACCGGCAGATATCTGAAAAGCTCCCGACTGAGTTCCGTGTTTCTAGAGTAGCCATGCCACGGGACTCGGGTCGCACATTCAGGAAATGTGCATCTAGACAACGATAAACGATTCGCGACACATACGAGGGGAAACTCTAGGAACATATACCACTCTAGGTAGTGTGTCCTAGACTAGGGGCATCGTTCGACAGGTAGCGTAATCCCTAGTGGACTTAGGTGGCATAAACCCTGAATCTGTGAAGCATTTGATAAGTTGCGTAAACCCTAGTAGAATCTAGGAAGCACTCAATAGAAAGACCCTAGATCAGATCTAGGTAATAGATAATAGATATACACCTGAAAACAACCACAACTTTGGGAATTGGGATCACGTTATCATTTTATACAGATTACTAGTTGAGACACTAGTTAGGTGGTGCAGAGATATAGAAACCAGAATAACAGGGTAATAGCAAAGCAAAGGAAGTAGTGAAGCATATCTTATCTTGTCTTAGCATATCTTGCGTTAATCTTATGTTATCTTGTTTGCCCTATCATCATGGTATTATCTTGTATTCAGTTAATTCATGTCGTGTTGCTTTTCTCTGTTCACATACTGAAAGTTACTGAACTTACCACACTTTATGTCTGACTCTGTTTTCTTTTGCTTTCTTGTCTTCCGTCCCCCCCTCCCCCCCCCCCCCGGTCCGCAGGGAGGGAATGTTACTACTTAAGCTCAGTCTCTTTCCAAGCTGAAGATTAGTTGAAGTTTTGCTTGGACTCTCTTTTCCATTGCTATGGCTGGCTCATGCTACATTGGGGAATATAAACTGTTATTTTATGCTTCTTTATTTTGTAAGACAGATGTTCTGGTGTTGGAAAACAATTGTTGTACAAACTATTTTATCAATAAAGTAAAGTTCTATTTTCCGCTGTTTTAAATTTTGTCTGTCTTGTAATTTATCTGCATCTTTTACCTTAAATGCTCCACAAAATTTAGTGCATTCCCTTTGTGAGTGACACTAACGGATGTGGGGTGTTACAACTGCACTAGCTTTTACAATCCCTGTTAGGACTAAAATGTTTATGGTTTTACAAACTCTTGAAGTACGAGACGAGGAGTGGAACTTATGCAATAAGGAAGTGTAGTTTCCTACACAAGTAGAAAACTAAAGGATCATGAGAAGAGATACACTGTTCATGATTTGGAGCTTGCAACTATAGTATTTACCCTTAAGATGTGGAGACATTTTCTCTTGGGAGATAACTTTGAGCTTATACGGATCACAAATCTCTTAAGTACTTATTTTCCTAATGAGATTTTAATCTTAGGCTGCAGAGGTGGATAAAATTTATAGCCTTATTTGATTTTGACATTCAGCACACTCTGAAAAAATGGTAACGTTGATTTAAGTAGGAGGCAAGCTACCCTAAGTGTTATCGCTGAGCGGAAACAATTAGAATTTCATTTTGGTTTCAACTTTCAAATGCCATTTGAGTCATCTTAATGATTTCTTACTTTTTGGAAGTCATACCAGCCTCATTGGATAGGATTAAGCATGAGTAAGGTCTTGATGAAGAGTTGAGGGTACTGATGGAAAAAGTAGACAGAGGAGAGCATTTCCCCTATTCTGACAGATATTCTACGAATACCAATGGAAACGTAAGAAGAGATGAACAACTTTATGTCCTTAGGAACTAGTAATTTGATAGATGAAGTTCTCAAGGAATGCTACCGTTCAAGGATGACAATACATCCCGAAAGGGACAAAAGGTTTAAGGACACGAGGAGGACATTCTTTTAGAAAGGTATGAAGAAGGATGTCACTGAATTCGTGGATAGGTGCTTGACTTGTCAGAAAGTCAATGTGGAGTAGGGCAATCCCAGAGGTTTATTACTACCTTTGTGTTGGAAAATGCGGATCATGGATCTTAAGGCTAAGTTAACACTAGAGGGGGAGGGTGAATAGTGATTAATGGAATTTGTGAACCTTTTGAAATCATTTTGAATTCAACAGAATCAAATGCAAATCACATATATGAATCGATCACATAATGAGACACAAATGCAAATAATAAGTAAAAGCAATAAAGGAAAGAACACACTGGGATTTTATATTGGTTCGGAATTACCCTACATTTAGTCCCACACAACTCTGGGTTGTGCAGATTTCTTTTTGAATAAACTTCAATATCCAATCTTATAATCCTCGATTTTAAATGCCATGAGGTCCACCACCATCTGCTTTTGAGCATATAGTTCTCTCTTGATTTAACCAAACTACATGATCACCTAATTGATTTGTGGGTTTCAGTCACATCCAATTGATTTGAATAGGCTACAACCACACCTTTTCAGCAACAGTTCTATAGAGAGACCAGGTAGGACTTTGACCTTTCGAACTTGGATTACAAATACTCATATAACTCTGAATAACTCCTGGATCTTTAAGAGAGGATGGCAGAGAATTAAACTAAAAATGATTTGGTTTGATTCTCTTTGAACTTCGACAGAGTTTGGCAATGGAAACTTTAAAATTAAGAGTATAAATGAAGAGGAGAAAAGGAGAGAAGAGGATAGTGAAAGTTAGCTAAAAAAATTGAATTTAAATGGGTATTTATAGAGAATCAATAGTCGTGTCCCTTGTAAAAAAGTTTAAAATGAATAAACACTTCTTTTGAAATATACATCTTTTGAAAAAAAATGGTTAGGATGTCGACATTTGGGGTAGTACATGTCGATATGCCCTATATATTTTTTAAATTCAAAATTTTGAAAACAAATGGAAATGATGTTTAGATAAATCAAGGAAATTGTGGAGTTTAAACAAACTATTTTCCTATATATTAAAGTAGTATAATGTAGTAAGAATATAAATTTAAAACATATATTTATGATCTATAAACCTGATACCAAAACTTTATATCAAACTATAAATATACATATGAGGAAATTAGAACTAAAGATATAAAACTATAATATGAATACAAGGAAACAAAACTTAATAAAATTAATTATTTAAACATAAACATATATTTAAAAACTAAAATATAAATAAGAAAACCAAAATATTTAAATCAGGAATTAGATTAGAATTCAAGAAATAATTTTAATTATCAGGATATATATATTTTTTAAAAGGAAATAATTTTAAAACCAATTGAAAATAAAAGATTTATGTAATATTATAAGACAAAATTGGCAAGAGAATTAAGAAAAGATTTTAGTACTATTACGTAGTTTTAACAAATATTGTAACAGCCCGCATTTTACGTAACGCATGATCCTAAAATATTTTTGTTTAATTCCCTGAGGGTTGGATCATTCTCATATTTTGATATGTTGTTTATGGGGATGTGAGACATGTCCATAATTTTACCAATTTTTTTTGTGACCATTTTGCCCTTATCAGTGTTGTATAGGGAATAACTTTTGACTGGGATCGAATTAGGTGCTGAGATTGGTCTCATTGTAAAGGAAACTGTGTTGCGAATTCCGTAGACTGGTCACAATAAAGATTTGGCTCAACGATTTGGGAGGAATCGCTATTTTTATATTTTACAGTTTGTTGTTTTGGTTTTTAGAGCCGTAATGGGCTGATTTGGAGAGGTCCATTAGTGGGCTGGTGAAAGGCTATAAATAAGGGGTCAGAGGCATGGAGAGAGGGTTACTTTCTTCATTCTCTCATTTGGTTGAGCTTGTGATCCTCCTTGCTCAATCAAATACACTTTCCACCATTAGAATACTGCATATAAAGATGAGAATCGAAGATCTACATCGTGTGAAGCTAGATCTACACTAATCGAAGAGAGATTTCATCAAATCAAAGAGTATGAAGAGTGTTCTTTGCTGTAAGGATTGAGTAATCGTTGATTTTGTGTTGTTTAGAGAATTGGTGAGTGATATGCATCTCTCACATGGATTCAGTCAAGTATATGAGTTGTTTGATCATTGTTTCATCATGTTCAAGTCATTTTCACCTTGATCTATCTCATGGTAAGTATATTTTCATATAAAACACCATAGGGTTTGATTTAGCAACTAAAAACTGGTAATTCTTATGTTAATTTATATGTTTATGCAAGTTAGATCCATTGTTTTGATTATTTATTCATTTATCATGATTTTGTTGAATTTTATAAGATCATTGATGAAATTGTCATTTTGGTGTTGTTGATGGATCCATAAAGTGTTTATGATTAATTTAGACAAATTGGATAAGTTGATTTCATCGATATTGTCGTTTGGCGAAGATTTGGTCAAGTTTGGAGTTGTTTTGGTCAGATATGAGAGTTAGGTCGTTTTTTATAAGATCGGGTCGTTTTTGGAGTTAGGTCGTTTTTCTTACTCTCCAAGAAACGGACTCATGCCATGAGATGGAAGCTTAAACCGTTGGGGAAGTCAGGTCGTGGGGAACGACCTAGTGATGGGTCATGGGTTTGGTAAGAGGATGGGTTGGGTCATGGGTTATTGGTCGATTACGACCTAAGAATGGAACGACCTAAAAAGAAAACCTTGGGTAAGGTCAAGTGGTTAGGTTGTTAGAACAACCTTGAGTGTTAGGTCGTTGGGACGAGGCTAGGCAAGATGCTATGAAAACGTTGGCTTCAAACCGTTAGGTCGTGGGACGACCTAAGGGTTGGGTGATGTGTTAAGTTAGATCATGAATGATAGGTCGTGGGACGACCTGGGATGGACGACCTAGCTATGTTGGGCCATTATATTGATGTTGGTTGGTTCAGAGACGTTATGACTTCGATGTATATCCATGTAGGGATGTTCAAAGTGATGTGATGTGTTCATTGATCAGTGTAGAGCAACGAATATGAAGACAACTGAAGAGTGTTGAGTTGTGGATAATGGTTGCTGCAGGGGGACTTGAGTTTGTGAATGGTCATCGGGGTTGATGGCTAGAGACGCGAAGGCCGAGAGATTATCGTTGTCGTAAATTCCAGCAGACTCAAAGCAGTGGTACTTTGGGCAGTCGTGAAGGGCCTCGTACCTTGGGCAGTTGTGAAGGGCCTATTTGTCGATATTGGAAAGAAAAACTTACGAGTCGTGAAGGCGTATGGAGTTTTAGCTACAACTACGGTTTACTATTAGCCCTTAACATATGGCATGTGGATGTCATAGGATTAACGGGGGGTTCCAAGCAGGAAAGGCAGTGATAACCAGGTTATGAGTGTTTGGTTGTTTTGCTTTTACCATCTCACTCAAATTTTCTGATGTCAAAGGAAATGTTTCTTGGGTACTTGTCTGATATTGGTTTAGGCCTGTGGGGCTTGTGTTTGAGGAATATTGAACTCGATTAAGATGGTTTACGTGAGGTGTAACTAGTTTCTATGATTGCTATTGAGTGATAGTTTCTTTGACATTATTTGGTTACTTCTGGTTTCCATGATTGAACTGTTGTTTCTTGATTGTTGGATTGTAAAGGCAATCATTATCAGATGTGGGGAAGGCAGGTGTGGGTTCTTCTCTGGTATTTGGTAGTGGTTGGTAAATCTACCTATTTTCATATATTTTGTTGATGACGTTAGGTAGGTGTTTTATCGCTCACTAAGACCGTTGTCTGACTCAAGGTTTTATGTTTCCCTCTTATTACCTTGGGTTGTTCATCCTGATGTGGATGGGAAGACTGAGTAGATGGTGGTAGGTGATACCTTAGTGAGGACAATGATGCTGATGGCAAGCTGGCGGCTTACGTACCAGTTCTATTACTATCTAGTATTTCTGTTTTCGTTGTTTGTTGTTTCTCTATGAGTGATTGTATTGAGGCTTTATGTACATACTTTGATGTTTCCAATGATGTATAGATGATCTTTCAGGATATTATGAAAGTTTCAAAAGTTTGTTATATGATGCTCTACTATTTCTGTCTGTTGTATATGTTCTTATATATTTTATCCTTGCGCTGTGAGTTGTACGACAGGTTCCGCTTGTGTTTACCTACTTCGATAATTGTCCATACCTACCAAGCACACTTTTCAGTGCATTATTCCTCTTGTTTAGTGTGGGGGTTATGGGCGGTCGTCACAGTTAGTATCAGAGCTCTGGTTATCGATTTTTAGCCAAAGTTCGAAAACGTAATTTCGTATGAGAGACATATTTGTAGATTTCTGTTGGATGTATACTATATTATGGTAAATAGTATAGTAGCGTTTGGACTCCATTAGCAATTTTTTCTTGTAAGTGGTTGTTCATTCTATATTGCTGATTTAGAATGAGTCGACGACCTTCAAGACATACTGCTAGGGAAGGGGTTGTGCCTGGAGAGGAAATGGCGGTACACCAGATTAACCAGCCATGATTGAGGCATTCATGAGGAGGATACCCGCTAAAGCGGCAGCCACGATAGATGTAGGTGTGCAAGTACCAAGGGTTGTGGATTTTGTGAAGCATTGTAAAGACTTCACATCTCTAGGAATAAAGCATTTTAAAGGGACTGAGCCAACTGAAGAGGTTCAAAGGTGGTTAGATTCTTGTATTCATATTTTTAGAGACTTGGGTATAGATGATGCAACTAAGAGAAAGCTTGCATCAAGGCAGCTGCAGGGCAGAGCCATGGAATGGTGGATTTCTGTTACGCTTAAGACTCCACAAGAAGAGATAACATGGGAGCAATTCCAAGTCAAATTTGAGTTGAAGTTTGTCTCTACTGCTTAGAAGTATGTTCTGTTCATTAAGTTTGTGGAGATGAAACAGAATGGTAGACCAGTACTGGATTATGTTTCTAATTTTGAGGCATTGTCTAGATATGCTCGTTCGTATATTGATACACCCTATTATAAGAAAGATAAGTTTGTAATCGATTTGGAAAAATATCCAGGGAATCAGCTTGTGGATCATCTAAATGACACTTATGAGAAGATTGTTGAGAAGGCTTTGAGGCATGAAAGTGTTTTTCCCAAGAAAGAGCCCGTTGTTACCATAGCAGGGTGGTAACAACAAGAAGAGAAAGCAACAGCATTAGCAGAAAGGGAAGAATGGCCAGAAAAATCCTAAGAGTGAGGTGGTTTGCTTTAACTGCCTACAGAAGGGTCATTTTGCTAATGAGTGTAAGAATCCGAAGGTTGAAAGGAAGTGACACAATTGTGGCAAGTCTGGGCAAGGGAAAGCAGACTGTGAAGGCTTATGCTTTGGAAGCAGTGCCACCGTCTTCAAGAGCTCCTATTGTAGGGGAGAAAGGAAAGGGTGTCGTTGTTCAAGGTACCCTTTCAGTTAATGGTGTTTCAGTTCGTGTGTTGTTTGATACTGGAGCATCGCATTCTTTCATTTGTAATGAGCGTGTTTTTCGCTTGGGTTTGGAACCCGAGATTTGTGATAGACCATTGATCGTGACTAATTCAGTTGGGGGTTCGTCTAGTTTGTGTATGATTTTCATGATCTTGTGTTGTCGAGACATGGTTGCTCTTTTGTATGTGATTGCTTTGTTTTGAACTTTGCCGGGTTTGGGTTTATGCTGGGTATGGACTGGCTCAAGAGGTATGTAGCAAGAGTGAATTGTGAAAAGCTAGAGGTGAGAGTCGGGGATGTGGAAGGGTGAATGGTGTTGATTAGATGTAATCCCAAAGATAGTGTCTTCGTGAGCTATTTATATTCGCTTGTGATTCCATGGGAAGACATGTCATCGGTGCTGATCGCAAATGAGTTTGATGATGTCTTTGATGAGGTCAAATGGTTGCCATCGCATCGTGAGATTGAGTTCAGAATCGACTAGGTTGAGGATGCTAGACCTATCGTTATGCCTCTTAGGCGGATGGCGCGTAAGGAACATCGAGAGTTAGAGGTGCAAATTCGTGACCTTTTAGCAAAAGGATCCATTCAGAGAAGTGTATCCGAATGGGGTACACCAGTTGTGTTTGCAACCAAGGCAGATGGCTCGTTGAGATTGTGTCTTGGTTATCGTGAACTAAACAAGGAGACTAAGAAGAACAAGTATCCATTGTCGAGGATCGATGATTTGTT
This sequence comes from Allium sativum, assembly GCA_030737875.1. Taxonomy (NCBI): domain Eukaryota; kingdom Viridiplantae; phylum Streptophyta; class Magnoliopsida; order Asparagales; family Amaryllidaceae; genus Allium; species Allium sativum. Next base: position 156,214,813 of record CM060926.1, on the reverse strand, counting down.
CGATCAGCTTCACGAAGCCAAGGTGTTTTCTCAGATGGATTTGGCAGCGGGATTTCACCAGTTGAGGGTGGCTAAGGATAGTGTGCCGAAGACTGCTTTTAGGACACCATCTGGTTTCTTCGAATGGTTGGTGATGCCATTTGGGTTGACTAACGCGCCATCATATTTTTTGGATCTTATGAATAGAGATTTCATAGATTAGTTGAACAAGTTTGTGCTTGTGTTTGTGGATGATATTCTAGTTTACTCTCGGAATGAGGAAGAGCATAAGACGCACTTGAGAGTTTTGTAAATCTTATGAAAGCATCAGCTGAGAGCTAAGTTTTCGAAATATCACTTCTGGAAGAGCGAAGTGAGATTCTTAAGCCATGTTGTTTCCGGTAATGGAACAGCAGTTGACCCCGCTAAGGTGGCTGCAATCCAGGACTGGGATAGACCTAAGAATGCGACGGATGTTCGGAGTTTCCTTGGGTTGGCGGGATATTATCACCATTTTATAAAGGATTTCTCTAAGATAGTTGCACCATTAACACGATTAATGAAGAAGAATCAAGTATTCGCATGGGATGCAAAGTGTGAGCAAGCTTTTGGAATCCTGAAGGAGAGACTGACGAGTGCTCTTGTTTTGACCATTCCGAGTGGGAATAAAGAGATGGTGGTATACACCGATGCATGTGGTACTGGACTTAGAGCAGTGCTGATGTAGAAGAATAAAGTTGTTGCATATGCGAGTCGACAGCTGAAGTCGCATGAAAGGAATTATCCAACTCATGATTTGGAGTTGGCAACGATTTTGTTTGCTCTATGTGGAGACATTATCTGTTAGGAGTTCGATTTGAGTTGTTTACATATCACAAGTCATTGAAGTATCTTTTCCCCCAAAAAGATATGACTCTTCGGCAGCAAAGGTAGTTAGAGTTTCTGGCATCATATGATTTTAGTATAGCCTATACTCCTGGTAACGCAATGGCGAATGCGTTGAGTCGAAGACACGCAAGTTTGAGAGAAATGTTTTTGGAATAGAAGAACCTGAGTACTTGGCAGGATTTGATTTCAGGCCAAGGTGTGAGTTGGAACCTGAAATGTTGGCAAGCTTATCGATAAGACCTACTCTCATCGAAAGGACTGGCGAGAGCCAAAGGCGAGATGCAAAGCTTGTCGAGTTTATCCAGAGGATGGAACCAGAGAATAAAGAATTCGAGGTCGAACGAGAAGGTTGTCTTTGAAAGCAAGGACGATTAGTTGACTCTGATATTGACGGATTGAGGTATGAGGTTCTGAGGGAATGTCATCACTTGAAGTTGATGATTCATCCTTGTGGTAATAAGATGTATCAGGACATGAAGCGATCCTACTATTGGGAAGGAATGAAAATGGATATTGAAAAGTTTATTTCTATGTGCATAAACTGTTAGGTGGTGAAAGCTGAACAGAAGAAGCCAAGTGGGTTACTTCAGCCATTGGAAGTTCCTACATGGAAGTGGGAGCAGATATCGATGGATTTTATCAATGGGCTACCTAGAACCAGGGCAGAAAACAAAAGAATTTGGGTCATTATGGATCGTTTGACCAAAAGTGCAAGGTTCATTTCTGTCAGACCGACTAGAACAACAACGAAGTTGGTTGAGCTTTATATAAAATGGATAATTCGATTCCATGGTATCCCAAAGAGCATAGTGAGTGATTGAGATCCATTGTTCACGAGTGGATTTTGGAAAAGTTTGCAAGAATCTTTGGGAACCGAGTTGTGTTTGAGTATGGCTTATCATCCCCAAACTGATGGTCAAACTGAGAGGGTTAACCGAATTTTGGAAGATCTCCTAAGAGTTTGTGTATTGGACTTCAGAGTATCATGGGAAGACCATCTACATCTAATTGAGTTTGCGTATAATAATAGTTATCAGTCAAGCATTGGGATGGCACCATACGCAGCGTTGTATCCTAAACTGTGTAATTCTCCAGCATGTTGGTTAGAAGCTGGAAATAATTTGATACTTGGGCCTAAGATGATTAGAGAAACATCGGATTGTATCGAGATCGTTAGAAGAGTTATGCATCATAAGGATTTGGAATTCGACATAGGCAATATGGTTTTTGTAAAGATTTCACCATTGAAGCATGTGGTTCGATTCGGAAGAAAAGGAAAGCTAGCTCCTAGGTTTATTGGACCATTTCTGATATTCGAGCGAATTGGAAAGCTCACATATAGATTGAAGTTACCCAAGAAGATGTCGAGTGTGCATAATGTTTTCCATGTGTCGTTTCTTCGGAAGTATGTGCATGATTTGAATGTGGTGGTATCTTCAGAGAAGTACGAAGACCTAGAAGTCGAGACCATAGTTACGAAACCTCGTAAGTCGCTTCGCATTGTAGGGAATGACACGAAACAACTAAGGAGGATGTAACACACCGAATTCTTAATGACATTAAAGAGAATAAATTAAATAATAATTAATTTAATGTTAATTAGAAGAAATGGACTGCACTTGCGTCCGTCTCGACATTATGGTCAAGATAGGCGTTAGGTTTGCATAAAACGGACACCGTACGAAGAAGTTATGAGAGTTTTAAGTTTGTATATGTACAAAAATATTTTATATATACGCATGAGTCAGAGGTTAGTCAAAGATGAGTCAGAATCTTATCCAGAGGATTCATATTCGAAAAATTCTCCTGAGCGGTAAAATTCCCGCTCTAGGGGGTCGACACCCTAGAGGGGTGTCGAACTAGGGGTCGACCCCCCCTGAAGGGATGTCAACCTAGGGGTCGACCCACCCACAGGGGTGTTTACACCCCTAGGGCTGAGGTGGCACTCGGTTTCAGGGGGTCTGGCAGCTATATATATGTGTCATATTTCTCATGTTCTCTTCATTGGGAACCATGGAGTCCATATGATGCTGGAGTGCGAACTGAACCTTTTCTACAATAACATACTCTACACATCCTATTCAGAAATTCTAGATCCATTCTTTATAAATTCTCTAAACCTAATGCTGTGAGTTTCTAGATTACTTTTAGGTTTAGATAAATAAAAGTATGCTTTGACAGACAATGAATTGGATATATTGTAAAGTATGATTCTGTGTCCATATGAAATTCTATCTTATGTCATGACAGATCTAATTTCCTAGATCTAATATAATTGTAGTGATTCGACTATGATGTTTATATGGATCTTAACTTGTAGCCGTGTTATGATGGAAGTACATCTATTAATTTGGATAATTGTGGCATTACTTGGATCTAGACCTTTATGTTAATCACCTTTCACCTGTCATATTGTGATACATTGATATATGTTGTAAACTTGACATGCGAATCTACCTTTTGATCTAAACATGTTGTTATGTCACCCTAACTATGCTAGATCTAGGTTAGTGGACACCTAATGTTAAATCTAGATCTCATTAAACATCATAGTGATTGCCCCAAGTTACTAGTTTGATGTCCACTTTATTATGATGTTAATCACATATCCATTCACTTTGTTATTATGCCAGTTTATGTTCATGTTTATGCCAAGACATGTTGGAACTATCACCCTTGTCATATTCCCTTTCTGTTATTATATCTAGGCTACTTTACAGCCTAGATGCCACCAAAATACGTACAAATACGTTAGAGAGAAAATGGGGGAAAAGGGATTAGAATTGGCATGATTTATGTAATGTTTAATAGGAAATGGGACATGTAATTCAAATGGGGAAAACACAGAAATAGTGACCTATAATGACATATGTAGACTTGGATTAATTTTGAATGTTTAGTAATTTACAATTAGGAATTGTAAATTGTACTTATGACATGACGTTAGGTTACATTAGTGGTGGAACTCTGCCCTGAACCGAGCCGCATATCCAGCAGCCACTAATGTTGAACCAAATGTGGGAGGTTTAAGTATGCAAATACGAATCGGGCCAAGACACGAGGTTAGGCCCAAATGTGGAATAAGACTCCCCGGAACCGACCGGCAAATCCAGCATCCACATGTTGTAGGCCTCATGTGGGAGGTTTAGCCCATTATAACCATAATTGGACATGGTAATGAAATCGAGTACTTAACCTAATTTAATATGACTATGGACTTAAGCTAGGGTTAAGTAAATTTGGATGGGTAGTGGTGGGTTAAGTAAATTAGAAAGGGTGGGTAAGATGTATATATAGGCCCACGAACTTAACCCAATAAGGTTATGTAATTAAAGACACCTAGTGGTATACATAACCAGTAGATAATGTAATAAGGTTACGTAATTAAAGACACCTAGTGGTATACATAACCGATAGATAATGTAATGAAGTTATATAATTAAAGACACCATTTAGGGTAAGCATAACTAGTACAGGGCTATGTAATTAAGGACACCTAAGGGTATACATAGTCAGTGGAAAACCTATTCGGGGATACAAGACAAGGGGGAGAGCTTGTATCATATTGTGTGGGACCCATTTCAGTCAGTAACTCGGAGTTGGTATCAAGTAAGGACCTTCGTACTAAGCGGAGAAAGGGGCATGCTTACTGATTGATTATAAGAGATCCAAACGAAGCGGATGGTGTGGGTGGCGCAAACTGACCGGGGACATGTGCGTGCATGGGCCGGACAGAGGGGGCTAAGACGACCGTGACACCAGCGGTTATGGTTATGCACACCATGGGTTGCCACTTTAGGAAGAGATACCTCCTACTGTGGGGCCAGCACAGGATATCTACAAGGTAGGGAGCCGGTTGATTAGGGTAGTGGTTAGGGTATACTTGGACGTATGACCTAAGCTTACCAGCTTACATTGGAAGGGATCATCTCATTTCAGTTAGACTAGTAATAATGCAGAGTAATCATTAGTGAAGCGCATACATCTTTACTTGCTTACTTTGTCACACCTGCCATTTATGTAGTGATCTCTCTCTTATCCACTTTATATGCCTATCATGTTGTTTTTAATTATTTACTGGCTAAAAGTAACTAGACTCGCCAGACTTTATGTCTAACCCTATTGGTTCTCCTTCTTTCTTCCAATCCCTCCCCCCTCCCCTACCCAGGTTCTTAGGGAGGAAACACTCAGACTTAATCAAGAATCAGATATCATCTTTCTAAGGGCTACTTTTGAAGTATGGCTCAAGTTCTTGCCTTTACTATGGCTTAACTCTTTTTATTGGGGGAATGATGCTTTTTATTTACTTATGTACTCTTATGGTGCAAGACAGAAGTACTTTCAGTATTATGACTTATGTTTGAAATAAAAGTTTACATTTTCCGTTGCTGCCTTATTTATAACTGTCTTGTAATTATTCTGTGTCTGTTTACCTATAGTGCTTCACGAAACTTAATGCATTCCCTTAGTGAGTGGCATCAACGGACGTGGGGTGTTTCACTTGGTATCAGAGCTGAAGGTTACCAGATTAGATAAAAGTTTTTGAAAATTATTTTCAGTAAAAAAAAGATTTTAAAAGGAAAGAATTTTCAAAAAGAAAAGTTTATTTTGAAAATATTCCCCAAAAAGCCATATGTAGTATCCTTCGGTCCTTTATCTAAATTTCTTCCTTTTCCCTTTTTCAGCATGTCTGAGGAACAAAACATCCTTAATCTCCTGGAGGGCATCACAATACCCGGATGGTTCCATTGGTATTTGGAGGCCACGGTGCCGGCCGAAGACCAAAAGAGACGTTCCTCTCCCAGTTGCACCAGTCATTCCTCCTCCTCCCCCTCCTAAAGCTAACAACTTTGCCAGGATCTGCAAAGAATTCCGGGCTATGGGAGGAAGGCCATTCCATGGAAAAGAGACATTCGTAGAAGCTAGGAATTAGCTTAAGGAGACATAGGACTTATTCGTAATCTTTGAAGTGGAGGACCGAAGGAAAATTCAATTAGCTGCTTGGCTGTTAAAGGACGAAGCTTCATTTTGGTGGGAAATCACCCAAGCTGGCCGTCCGGTAGAAACTTGGGAAGACTTTAGACAGAGGTTCGAAATGAAATTTCTTTCGCAAGCGGAGAGAAGCATACAGATGGAGAGGTTCTTAACGCTCAAACAAGGAAATTTGACGGTGAAGGAGTATGTGAACAAGTTCAACCAGTTGGCAAGGTTCGGGCTAGAGTTGGTAGACACGCCACACAAAAGGGCTTTATGGTTTGCTAAGGGGCTGAAAGAGCCTCTACATGGTTTAGCTATGTCCCATCTTCAAATGGGGGCCACCTTTGAAAAGCTTATTGATATGACCCTAATGCTTGAGGAGGACAAGGGAGAAAAGAAGGAAACAAAAGCTGAGGGGACATCGCAGAATAAGAAGGTGTGGTCCAAGAAAGGGCAGCAACAGCAGAAAGAGCTGAAGAAAGGAGGGAAAGATGATAAAGGCAAGGATAAGAGAAAATGTCACAATTGTGGATAGGAGGGCCACCTGATCAAAGATTGTAAGAGAAGGAAGGCTAGTTGCTTTAATTGCGGAGAGGTCGTACATTTCTCTAAAGAGTGCAGGAATAACCAGGGATCGCAAGGAAAAGGGAAAAGAACAGGGACTTCTGGAGGGCAGGTGCATGCTCTTGCGTTCAGTGCTCCTGAAAGAGGTAGAAAAATTTTCGTAGAAAGTTAGTTTCTCTTTTAAACTATCCAATTAGAACACTTTTTGATTCTGGTGCTTCACACTCGTTTATATCTAATTCTGTGGTTGAATCTCTGCATTTAATTACTAGTATGGTAGTAGATCCGTAGTTGTTTCAAACCCCATTGGGGGTTCGGCTCATTTATCGATGATTTGTCGGGGTTTGAAAATATCTATGTTAGGCGTCGAGTTTGAATGCGACACGTATGCGCTTGGGTTTATGGGCTATGGGTTGATTCTAGGAATGGATTGGCTTACCACGTATGGGGCCATTCTGGATTGTGAGAGGAGGGTTGTTAGACTCCCGACTTGTCATGGGAAGACCCTCAAAGTTTCTTGTGACCACCAAGGGTCTGTTATGCTTAGCTTCCTAGAGTCTCTAGATGCATCCATAGCTGATTTACAATCTGTTCCAGTGGTTCGAGATTATTCAGATGTTTTTGATGAGGTACGGGGTTTACCTCCAAGGCACGAAATTGACTTCTGCATATATCTGGTGGACAATGCAAAGCCATTTGCATTACTAGTACGCCATATGGCTCCAAGAGAAAGGAGGGAGCTGAGTAAGCAAGTAGGGGAGCTACTTGAAAAAGGGTTTATCAGATGAAGCATATCTGAGGAGGGTGCTCCAGTAGTATTTGCAACTAAAGCAGATGGTTCGCTTTGTTTGTGTGTTGACTATAGAGAGTTAAATAAGCTCTCCAAGAAGAATAGGCAACCGCTTCCGAGGATTGATGATTTATTTGATCATCTTGTTAGTGCCTCGGTATTTTCTTAGTTGGACTTGGCAATGGGGTTCCATCAGTTGAGGGTGGCTGAGGACAACATAGATAAGACTGCTTTCAGAACTCCAGACGGTTTCTTTGAATGGCTAGTTATGCCTTTTGGGTTGACAAATGCACCCCGCCTATTTTGTTGATTTGATGAGTAGGGTGTTTCGGGAGTTCCTAAACAAATTCGTCATAGTTTTCGTTGATGATATTTTGATCTTCTCCAAGAGTGAAGAAGAGCATGCCCAGCATTTGGGAGAAGTTTTGAAAACTCTCTGTGACCATCATCTAAAAGCAAAGTTCTCCAAATGCCATTTCTGGAGAAAGGAGGTGAGATTCTTGGGGCATGTAGTCTCCAAAGAAGAGATAGCTATAGATCCTACCAAAGTGGTTTCTGTAACGTCCCGAAAAAAGTCGATCTTGGTTATCCGATATACAACACATTTCGAACATCCAAGGATCGAAAATATCGGTAGTTAATGAAAGAAATTAGAGGGTGAGGATAGATAAAATAGAAACTTAGAATAGAAGAAGAAGAAGAATATATAACATCAGAGTAAACACGAATCTCACAGCGGAATGAATAAATATATTTCATAACATAACCTTGAAATATAAATCTGTACTTGAATATACATATCATTTCCAAAGTACAGCACTTACAACATAGCGGAAAAACCATAGCTATATAATTCTGAAGCCTCCTGCTCTAGCTCTTCAAGTATCTGTAAATCCCGACTACTTGACTGCCTGTACAAAATTGGGCACCCAAGAGTTTAGGGAAAACAAAACAAAATAAACTCTGGGTCAGTCATGTGACTGATGTGAGTAAACTCAAATTATTTGATTAAACTTTCAAAATCCTTTTGAAACATAGGAAATCATAAGACCGATCCACACATAAACACAGATGGTTTTTACCTTATGATAACCCAAATCATTAGTAAAACAATATTATTCTGATATTATAATAATGTCTAACACAAGTAATGTCAATCTAGTAGAAACGTTTGCATCTAACGTTCTACATATATAATATTCAATCAAAACTGCGGGCTCTTATTTGGTAATGGATTTCCAACTATGTCAAGGTATGGATCCACATTCCGATCAGTGTACTCTAGAAGCAATATACTGGAGTTCAACAAGAACATCTTGCAACTCAGCCACACCTGACTGACCACTCATTTCGCTTGAGTGTATCGAATATATTGTCACCTTACAGTTGGTAAACCAACATAACCATTCCTGGGAGATACAGAATTGAAAGAAGTACAAATATGAATATTCTCTAGATGGTGACAATATACCCTACTTGGTCTGTCATTTGCCAATTGATGAGGCTAGAGGTCATAACGTATCTTTCAACAAATTACTCATTCCTTCACTTTGAATGCCACATCGTCATACCCGTCAAATCACAAATTGATTTCCCCAAAAATACCACGGGTATAAGCTAAGAGAAACGAATTCCTCTGCCACCAACGTAAATACGTTTGAAACGATCAACTTACGCGATCTACCAGATATACTCTGTCAGATATTCGTCCATTCAAGTTGTCCTAGGACCGGACAAACCAAAGGCACTATTCCGTACATCCATCCTAGGCAATCTCTACCTCGGACTTATACAACAGCCCTTGCACTTGACTCCGTCTTCAATTTATCTTCGATCTATTTGATTCGAAACGCTAACGCCCATACAGAGTGGTTCTTTGGATAAGAATCCAACCGGTCTCTCCGTATTGACGACGGAAAAATGGTCAAAACTTTGATAGTCTGTGATTTAACTATCAAAGAAAAACACGTGTGCAAACAACGATATTATTTCCAGATGGAAATTTTATCGATCAATCATCATTTATCATTTATCTCTTTAGTTCATAAATTTACTTATCTCATGTTTCCATATATTCGTAAATCCTTATTTTCTAAAATTAGAAAATGTACGTTATTAATCACTGGAAAACGTTCCATATTTATTCCCATTTCTTATTTTCTATTATCAGAAAACATTTCTGATTCTTATTTGGAAAACATTTCCAAAACTCCTTCATTTGATTTAAACTGATGTTTAAATAAACATCGCTATGCCAACACAAACCATTATGCTCATTAACTAAATTCATTTAACCATCATTCACTATCAAACCTTACCATTCCTTAGTTAAGAAGGAAGTCAATCAAGTTGGGGTATAATTACCTCTTAGACCATAACTGAACAACGTTTTAACTTCGAAATAGTCAAAGTTTATCTTTTCAATCTTTAACTTCCTTACGTAACTCTCTTTCGAATAAATCTCTATTTGATAACTCTTTCCTTCGAATAAACTATATTCGATAATCTCTCTTCTTCGAATAACCTATATTCGAATAACTCTATTCAATTAACACTATTTGATTAACTCTAATCGATTTACTCTTATCAGTTAGCTCTATTTGATTAACTCAATTCTATTAACTCTATTTGATTTACCCTACTGGATTAACTCTATTTAATTAACTCTAACTAATTTACTCTTATCAGTTAACTCCTTTCGAATAACTAATATTTGATTAACTCCTTTCGAATAACTATATTCGATAACTCCTTTCGAATAACTAATATTCGATAACTCCTTTCGAATAACTAATATTCGATTAACTCCTTCCGAGTAACTAATATTCGATAACTCCTTTCGAATAACTAATATTCGATAACTCCTATCGAATAACTAATATTCGATATCTCCTTTCGAAAAATTAATATTCGATAACTCCTTTCGAATAACTAATATTTGATAACTCCTTTTGAATAACTAATATTCGATAACTCCTTTTGAATAACTAATATTTGATAACATCATTCGAATAACTAATATTCGATAATTTCTTTCTCTATTCGAATAAACTATATTTGATTAATTCTCTTTTTCGAATAACCTTATTCGATAACTCTTTCTTCGAATAAACTATATTCGAATAACTCCGACTAACTCTAATTCAATTAACTCTATTCGAATAACAAATATTCGACTAACTTTTGTTCAATTAACTCTATTTGAATAACTCTAGTTCGATTTAACTCTAATCGATTAACTCTAACTGATTAACTCTAACTGGTTAACTCTAACTGATTAACTCAAATTTTATTAACTCTGACTGGTTAACTCTATCTGGTTAACTCTAACTGGTTAACTCTTAATCGACTAACTCTTCGTCCATATTCAGTTTCAAATATCTAGGTTGAAATCGATTCTTACTTCTCTATATAAGTCCTGACTTATATATTCTATTTATCCAACGATAAATATTTCACTTAATTTATAAAATATTATTTATAAATTAATCTTCCAAATTTATCTGTTAAAACATATTTCTATTTAATTCCACTTTAAATAAATCTTTTCCATTTATCTGTTAAAACAGATTTCCATTTTCTATTCATTTTCTAAATATTCCTTTGATTTAATTCTATTTATTTAATCCACTAAATATTTACTTTCAATTCTATTTATTTAACCAATAAATATTTCTTCTTTTATCTTTCTATTTATTTTCTAAATAAATATTTCTTTTATACTTCTATTTATTTCTTAAACAAATATTCCGTTTTAATTCTATTTATTTTCTCAATAAATATTCCTTTTATAACTTTATTTATTTTTCTAAATAAATATTCCCATTTAATCTATTTGTAAATGTTTTACAAATATTTCCTTTTAAATTCTATTTGTAAATGTTTTACAAATGTTTTCCTTTCTAATTCCATTTGTAAATGTTTTACAAATGTTTTCCTTTTTATTTCTATTTGTAATTGTTTTACAAATATTTCTTTTTCTATTTCTATTTGTAAATGTTTACAAATATTTCCTTTTTTATTTCTACTTTACAAATATTTTCCTTTATATTTGTTTTACAAATATGTTCCTTTTCAACTCTTTGATTTTATAATTATTCCCTTTTATAAAATCCTTTTTCCTTTTATATATAAAATCAATTGATTTTATATAAATAAATTATTTTCAAAATATACTTTGAAAAACCCCTTTTTACATCCCACTATTTCTTACGGTATTTAAAATACCAAACACAGTGATCGATATCATCCAAACACACATAATCATCAACGGATTATATATCACATCATACATCACAGTATATGGAAAAAAAGTATTTTATATATTGAGGAACCCAGTTGGGTCCCTACAATCTGTTTCCTTGCATCACAGATGTTAAACAATATAATTAACATCGATTTCATTTCACTATGAAATATTTTGCTAAACGGAATCAATATTTGATTAACGATTTATATATATATATATATATATCATTATCTATAATTTCAACCAATACATAAGCAATTCAACCAAACAGTTAGCACACAGCAATCAACAGATAATTATCAGTTCTAAGAATATGTTATACAAATATAACTGTTCAGAGTTGGTGAGTTTTACTCACATTGGACGATCATCGTTAATAACGATAACCATCGTTTGATTTGATTCTAACAATTTATTTCACTATAAATTGTAACGAGCTCAATTTCACTTCCAGTCAGCTCCAGTGTGTAGCTCTCGTCCATACGGTCACAACGGATCCGACCGTCCGTGATTCGGATATTGTATGAGAGAGTTGCACATTTTTAAAGTTTATCTACTAATTTAAATTTAAAATGAACCAACCTTTATTCAAATTAGGCTTTACCACTTTAAACAGGCCCAACTAAACACTTATGAAACCCAGACCGCATACTTAATCCTTCTTACCCAAAACAGTCGAACCCGACTCCAGTAACTACTCCTCCATTCTCGATTGTTCAAGCTCCCTTTTCTCCACCTTTACTTCGCCGTTCAAAAATCTGGAATCACCATACTCCTCTTTGATTCCTCTTTCACCTCATATGTATTTCCTCTAACTCACACCCTTAGTTCGCATTTCGTTCTCCAGGTCGAAGCATCGCTACAGTAAGGGTACCGGCATTCATTTTCTCGAATTCGCTCCAAATTCGCACAATTGCATCTACTCAACACCACAAACACAAGTACGCACTTGAACTCGTGATTCAAAGCTTCGATCCCCTCAAAAACTCAGCCCTAGGTTCGTTGTCTAAAAAAACCCAGTACCCTGAATTACATTGCACCACATAAAAAGCATATCCTGTTGAGGCCCTTCATCTCGCGAGTTTAACAAATCCATCGCCATCCGATTTCATTAACTATTGTTTGAGATTTAATTCACTGAAGGATTTAAAATGTGGCAGCTTGATTTTCTTGTTTGCTGTAGAAACAATTAGGTTAGGAGAGTTGAAATGTATTTATAGCATTTTGGTTTGATTGTTGTGGAGCATTGAAGGCCACGCATTTGAGGAGGGGAGATGTGGCTGAGAAGAGATGTACGTGGCTTTGTTTAGGTTCAGACATAAGTTAGGATATTTTTTTATTAATATTTTTATATTTTATTTTTCCAATTTCTCATTGTATCTGTGTAACACCCCGGATTTTTGAATAATCGAATTAACTAAATTAAAGAATAAATGTTTAGCATTGTTCTAAGGTTTGTAAGCAAAAGACTAAGTAGCTCATTTGGTTGGAACATGTGACTTGCATATAAGAGGTCCAGAGTTCGATCCCCGCCAACGCCATATTTTTGTTTTAGGGGAATGGCTAAAAAGCAGCTTAGTGTGAACGCGATTCAAAAAGTAGTTTACTGTAAAAATGGTTAATTAGGAAGATAGAAATATATATAGATATATTTATAAAAAATAAAATAAAATTCAACCTAAAATTTAATAAAAAAATTCAAAACAGCGGAAGCGGGAAGGCAAAACACCAAACAGACCTATTTTACCTCAGGAGGTTTGGAATTGGTCCCGTCGGCCCTAAAGGGTCTATGACGAAATTTTATGCTTTAGGGCTTAGGTGGCAATTTCTGGTTGGTCTGTTGACATCATTTCTTGGTTTCTAAGGCCTAGATGGATCCTAGAGTGATCCGACGGCTTAAATTAATTCATAACTCTATAAAAAGACCCATAGACTCAAACCCTAAATCAGAATTAAAACTAAAACTATGGCCGTCATGTTGTTGTCTTGAACCCTAGAGCAGCCGCCACCAAAATTAAGAGGAGGAACAACAACCAAATCAGAACTACTCAACCCTAACAGCGAATCTTCATCAAAGGAGCGCTAATTCAACTCCAGAAATCAGAATTCAGAACTCAAGACTGCTTTTGAGTTGTGAGTTCGATAGTTTTAGCAAGATAATTAGTAATTTAATTAGATTCATTTATAACGCGGATTGTATGGATGTGATATGAAGTATTGATTGCATGTAATTATGTTGTAGGATTGTGATTGAAATACCTATGATGTTATGTTGTGATGCAATCATTTATGATGCAAAGTTATGTTGCTATCATCCATGTTGTAATATTATATACAATCAAATCATCATGTTTCTTATGCTAGTTTGTGATATTGATTCATATGCTAAATCATTAGTAGGCAAGTTTAGATGTTGGATTCAAACATGAATCATATACATGTTGGGTATAATTATGTGTGACCTTACATGACTATGACACCTAGTTTATGTGAGAATTTAATTGAAAGTTAGGCTATGACACATGCTAAATTCTACATGATACTTTACATGTTAGATATTAGTTTACACCATTGTTGGATGTATAAACCACATATGTGAGTTTATGAGTTGGATATGAATCATGTTATGTTATTACCTATGCAAGTTTACCCCTTTTAGATATAGATCTATGACATATGATGTTTATGCAAGTTTTGGCCATTATTTCATCAAGTTCACACTTTTAGATATAGATCTATGACATATGATGTTTATGCAAGTTGTGGCCATTTTCTCATCAAGTTCACACCTTTAAATTTGGATCCATGACATATGTTGCTTATGCAAGTTGTAATCCTGGCCTATGCAAGTTTTAGATATAGGACATCATTCACATATGCAAGCTCACCCCTATGTTAGATCTATGTTTTAATTATGTGTATATATTGTGACGCTTTTTTTATTTCATGAGTTATACTATTCGAGTCTAACGTATATTTTTACGTTAAATGAACAAACGTACTACGTGGGGGAAAAAGGGGATAATATTAATATTTAATTGGCATAAATGCCTTAAAAGGAATAAAATAAAATTGTGATGAAATTGGTATGATTTTACATACCATAAACGGATGGACATAATTGAGTCAATTATGGACATCGCTAAATTTGGAATTGATTGATAATTTGAATAGGGAAAGTAATTCAAATTGGGGGTGATTAATTAGGAGTAATTAATCGTCTAAGACACGAGGTTAGACTCTTTTGTGGTGTAAGACTACCCGGACCCACCCGGAAAATCCAGCTGCCACAAATGCCAGTCTAATGTGAGAGGTCTTAGGCATAAACCAAATACGTAACAATTGTAAAGACATGAGGTTAGTCTCTTTTGTGGGGTAAGACTGCCCGGACCCGCCCGGCAAATCCAGCTGCTACAAATGCCAGTCTAATGTGAGAGGTCTTTATGAGGTTACGGTCTGAATGAATTAAGAAACTGTTAACCAGATAAGCATGTAGTGGGACATGAGGGGTTATGTGGGTGCCTTGGGTGGCATGTGGAATCTAGTGGGCGCCTTGGGTGGCATTTGGAAATACGATTAGAAACACTTAACCAAATTGAAACATGTAATTGAAACATGAATAAGAAGTGGGTTAAGTGGGATGTACTAGAGGGGACCAAGCTTAGGTGGATAGCTTGTGTCAAGTAATGGGGGCCCGTTTCAACCAGTAACCCATACGTATCTTTGTGGGCTCGACCCAAGTCGAGGACGGGACACGCATACTGGGCTTGATTGTAAGAGGCTAAACCGGGTTAGCGGTGGCAACGCAAGTCCAACGGGTTCATATGCGTGTGTGGACCCGGGCTGGTAGGTAAGACGTTGTTGCATCGTGTAGGTATAAGCCGTGCATTCTTGGTGGTATCGGGTTGCCACTTTGGGGAGTGATACACCCCACTGTGGGGCCAGCACGGGTATCTACGAGTTAGGGAGCCGATCACTTGGGGGTAGTAGGTACACCTAATGGTGATAGGGCCAGACGGCACCTATGAAGGCAGCTAGGGGTGCACGAAACTACCAATATCATTATTAACTCTGTAGGCGGGATCAACCTTAGGGTGACTAGTGGTGGTGCAGTATACTAGTGGCGGTGCAGTATAGCAATTATCCTGTAGTGTTGGTGTAGTTTAGTAAATTTATCTTAGTGGGTTAGGTGCGCT
Source organism: Allium sativum (assembly GCA_030737875.1). Classification (NCBI taxonomy): domain Eukaryota; kingdom Viridiplantae; phylum Streptophyta; class Magnoliopsida; order Asparagales; family Amaryllidaceae; genus Allium; species Allium sativum. The sequence continues at coordinate 156,199,170 of CM060926.1, read as the reverse complement.
TTAACGATATCGTTATTCATCTTGTTTCCTTGTTTACTCTGTCATACTCAATGGTTCATGATCATTTCCTTATTTTCCAACTTATGCCTTAGCCTAGTTACTTTGCTAATTGTATTGTTAGAATTATCGCACTCGCCAGACTTTATGTCTGACCCCCTTTTTCCATCTCTTTCCTTTTCCTCCCCCCAGGTGCTCAGGTTGGAACTAGCACCAGTGGAGCTTGACTTTGGACTGCTTTCAGAAGATTTCTTGGACCGTTGAAGTAAAGTTCAGCTTCTCTTTATTTATGGCTATTTTGATGTTGGGGATTATGTCTTTCAGTTTATGTACTTTGTTTTATCAAGATGGATATGATGTACTTGACTTTGGTTTATGATTTCGATGATGTAATCAAACATATGGGTTTATCCGCTGTAATGAAATAAAGTTTTAAATTTTCAAGAATTGTTTATATCTCTCTTGTTGTGATTTTCTGTTCTATACTTACTTAAAATGCTCCATGGAAGTTAATGCATTCCCTTTGTGAGTGACATTAATGGACGTGGGGTGTTACACATGGTATCAGAGCTGAAGGTTACCAGAACAGATATGAATTTTGAAAAATTATTTTTCAAAGCAATTTTTATAAAGAAGTACTTTCAAAGGTATGATTTAAGGAAAGTATTTTCAAGAGAAAGGTATATTTTGGAAAGCATAACCCCAAGAGCCATATATCTTTCCTTCAGTCCTTTTTGTATTGAATCTTTCCTTTTTCGTTTCAGCATGTCTGAAGCATCTGAGATACCAGAGGGCGTTCATGTGCCCGGTTGGTTCTGTCAATATCTTGAGGCTAGGACCGCCACCGCAGGTCCAGCAAATCCTCCTCCTCCTCATGTCGATAATTCCGCAAAGATATGCAAGGACTTTAGAGCAATGGGTGGAAAACCTTTTCACGGGACGGAGACATTTGTTGAAGCTCGTAACTGGCTAAAGGAGGTGGAAAAATTATTTAGAATCATTGAAGGGGATGATGGAAGGAAAGTCCAGCTAGCTGCGTGGCTAATGAAGGATGAGGCCTCGTTTTGGTGGGAGGTCACTAATGGGGGACGTCTAGTCGATACATGGCCAGATTTTAGGCAAAGGTTTGAGGCGAAGTTTCTCTTACGGGCTGAAGAGAATCTATACATGGAAAGGTTCTTGTCACTGAAGCAAGGTAATTTATCGATGAAAGAGTACGTCAACAAATTCAACCAATTGGAAAGGTTTGGCTTAGACTTGGTGAACACTCCAGAAAAGAAGGCCCTAAGATTTGTTAAGGGTTTAAACGAGCCGCTTCAAGGGTTAGCTATGACCCACATTCCCATGGGGGCTACCTTTGAGAGGCTAGTTGACATAGCACTCATGCATGAAGAGGAGAAGGGTGACAATGCTAATAAGGCACCCGAGAAGAAAGGGTATCAAAAGAAGTCGCAATAGTAACAATAGAACAAGAAAGGTGGCAAAGGCAACAATGCTAAGGGGAAGAAGAAATGCTTTAACTGTGGGACACCCGGCCATCTAAGCAAAGATTGTAGGAAGAAAAAGAAGACTGGTTGTTTCCACTGTCGCGAAGCGGGACATCTTATTAAGGACTGCCCAAAGAAAGGGCAGAGGGCAAGGTCTACCTCGGGAGGACAGGTGCAAGTCTTATGGCACCCGGGCAGGCAAGAGGACAAGTTCAGGCTCTCGTGGTCCCACCGCTGCAAGAACGAGGTAGAGCAATTTCCGTTGAAAGTTTAGTTTTTTTGTTTGATCATCATGTTCGTACTTTATTCGATTCTGGCGCATCGCATTCATTTATCTCTACATCATTAGTTGAAACACTGCACCTAAATACTAGTCTTGTTACTGATCCCTTAGTAGTCTCAAATCCTATTGGTGGTTTGGCTCATCTTTCTATGATTTGTCGGGATTTGAGAGTGTTTATATTGGGCGTTGAGTTTGAGTGCAACGCTTTTGTGCTTGGCTTCATGGGCTACGGTTTAATTCTAGGTATGGATTGGCTAACTAGATATGGGGCCATCCTAGATTGTGAAAGAAGGGTAGTTAGATTGTTGACTCGTTCAGGAAAGACCCTTGATATTTCTTGTGACCCTAGAGGTCCAGTAATACTTAGTTACCTAGAATCCCTTGACGCATCCAATGATGATTTACATTCTGTTCCCATAGTCCGTGAATATGCTGATGTCTTCGATGAGGTGAGGGGTTTACCCCCAAGACGTGAGATAGACTTTCGAATATATCTAGTGGACAATGCAAAGCCAGTTGCATTGCCAGTGCGCCACATGGCTCCAAGAGAGAGAAGAGAACTCAGTAAGAAAGTGAAAGAATTGCTTGGGAAGGGGTTCATCAAACGTAGTATATCGGAGTGGTGTGATCCAGTAGTATTTGCCACGAAGCCGGATGGGTCCCTCAGACTTTGTGTGGACTATAGAGAACTTAATAAGCTTACTAAGAAGAATAGACACCCACTGCCGAGGATTGACGATCTTTTCGATCAGTTAGTTGGCGCCTCAGTGTTTTCGCAGTTGGACTTAGCCACGGGTTTCCATCAGTTGAGAGTGGCTGAGGATAGCATAGACAAGACTGCCTTTAGGACTCCAGACGGTTTCTTCGAGTGGCTGGTGATGCCCTTCGGTTTGACAAACGCCCCCGCATACTTTGTTGATTTGATGAGTAGGGTGTTTAGGGAGTACCTTAATAAATTCGTGGTCGTCTTTGTAGATGACATCTTGATCTTTTCTAAAAGCGAAGAAGAGCATGCCCTACATCTTAGGGAAGTGTTGGAGACTCTTCGAGCGCATAGCCTTAAAGCTGAATTTTCTAAATGTCACTTTTGGAGGAAGGAAGTGTGATTCTTAGGGCACGTGGTTTCTAAAGAAGGGATAGCCGTGGATCCCGCGAAGATAGTGGCCATCCAAGATTGGAAGGTTCCTAAAAATGCTACCGAGGTGAGGAGTTTCTTAGGGTTGGCTGGCTACTATAGGAAGTTTATCAGAAACTTCGCAAAAATATCAGCTCCATTAACATGCTTGACGAAGAAGAACTTAGTTTTCACGTGGGACGTAGATTGTGATGATGCGTTCCAACGTCTAAAGAGAGCTTTGACCACAGCCCCAGTCTTAGTGTTGCCAGATGGGAGTAAGCCATTTACCGTTTATACCGACGCTTGTGGGACAGGACTAGGCGCAGTCTTAATGCAAGAGGGAAGGGTAATAGCCTATGGTGGAAGGCAGTTGAGAGTGCATGAAAGAAATTACCCTACACATGACCTTGAGTTGGCCGCTATTGTCTTCGCGCTTAAGTCTTGGCGTCATTATCTTCTTGGCAAGAAATTTGAATTATTCACTAACCATAAGTCGTTAAAATACTTGTTCTCTCAGAAGGACTTGAACTTAAGGCAACAAAGGTGGATGGAGTTCTTAGCATCCTACGACTTCGAGATAGCATATACCCCTGGCAAGGGTAACGTGGTGGCAGATGCCTTAAGTATAAAAAGATTATCCTTAAGTCCTTTGTTTGTTGAGCGGCGAAGTTTAGAGTTCATCTCTACGTTTGACTTCACACCTTCCATTGACTTTGCACCCGGTTTGCTAGCATCCTTAGAGGTCAGACCTACGCTTTTAGGACGGATTGGTGAGGCACAGCAAGGTGACCCACAGTTGGTTGAGTTAGTAGAAAAGCTCAAAGGAGGGGAGTCATCAAACCGCCTAAGTAGGTATACCATAGATGATACGGGTTGGTTGCGTAGGGACGGTAGACTTTGTGTAACAAAAGACGATGACCTAAGGAAGACCATTCTTGATGATGCACATCGTTCGAAGATGACCATTCATCCCGGCGGGGACAAGATGTACATGGACATGAGACGAGTTTACTTTTGGGCCGGCATGAAGAAAGATGTGGCCGAGTATGTCGCTAGATGCTTGGTGTGCCAATAAGTAAAAGCGGAGCAAAAGAAGCCCGGTGGATTGCTTCACCCATTGGAGGTCCCACAATGGAAGTGGGAAAGTGTTTCGATGGACTTTATTGACGGATTACCGAGATCGAGGAAGGGTAATACGGGGGTTTGGGTCGTAGTAGACAGACTCACTAAGAGCACCCATTTCATTCCTATGAAGAGTAAGAGGACCGCTCCATGGTTAGCCTCCATATACATTCGAGAAATAGTTCATTTGCACGGTGTTCCTTCTAGCATAGTGAGCGACCGCGATCCTATTTTCACTAGCGAATTTTGGAAAAGCTTGCAAGAGGCGGTAGGGACTCAGTTATGTTTGAGCACCGCATATCATCCTCAGACGGACGGCCAGACCGAGAGGGTGAATCGTATTCTTGAGGACTTATTGAGGTTGTGTGTCTTAGATTTCGGAGGTACATGGGAGGAACATCTTCCGTTGGTAGAGTTCGCATATAATAACAGCTTTCAATCTAGTATTGGTATGGCACCGTTCGAAGCTCTTTATGGACGGCCGTGTCGTTCGCCTACATGTTGGTGGGAATCTACGGACAAGATCATGCTTGGACCCGATATGATTAGAGAGACTTCGGAGAAGATCGATTTGATTCGAAGGAGGATGAAGACGGCGCAAGATAGAAAAAAATCTTATGCGGACAAGAGAAGGTCAGATCTTGAGTTTGATATTGGGGACATGGTCTTTGTCAACGTGTCTCCATTACGGAACGTCGTTCGCTTTGGGTCCGTTGGGAAGTGTAACACCCCGAATTTCGGTTAATGCTAAAATTCACGAATTAAAGAATAACTAATCCCAGATGTGGGAATTAGGCGAAACGGGCTGCGTCATTGCGTTCGTCTCGGAAAAATACGCGAAATAGAGTCCGAGTTTGCGTAAAACGGGTACCGTATGAAAGAGATATGGACGAACGAAGTTAGGCAGAAAAACCAGAAACAGGCCAGAAATGCACTGGCGCACTTGTGAAGTGCGCCAGTACAAAAATGCACTGGCGCACTTGTGAAGTGCGCCAGTACAAAAATACACTGGCGCACTTGGGAAGTGCGCCCGTGCCGAGCCAGGAAACCTGCACAGTTTCTAGAGAGTTCTGTGGTTGGGTGCACCAGTTTGGGGTTTGGGCTTGGTCTTAGGGCTGGTTTCTGGAAGGTGCCGAAATCTAAGGGTCCTAATCTAATTTAGGGTTAATCTAATGGCCTAAAACACTCACCTAATCTATAAATACACCCTAATACTACCCTAATTCATACTAAAAATAGAAATGAGGCCACCATGCCGCCAAAATCAAACTTGAGAGGAGCCTCCACTAGTTTATGAAGAAAGTTGCAAGCTAATCAACCTCTAATCATCATCTTCCTCTTGTATAGCAACTAGTTCTACTACATAAGTTTGCTAATCTTGGTTTTGGTGAGTTCCTATAGCTTTAATAATCAATTGTTAAATTGATTATGGTAGGATGTGATAAGACATGGCTATGTTTGTGGATAAATGTGTTTATGCAAGTTTGTATGATATGTGATTTGCAAGTTTTATGCTATATGCAAGTTTAATGCCATGTTTTATGATGCAAAACACTATGTTGAACATTTATGCATATGTAACATGTTATGCAAACTATATGTGAGAGTATATGCAAGTTATATGTAACATGATATGCAAGTTATGCATGTGGTTTTATGCATGCAAAGTGTTTGGTTTTAAGCATGCTAAGTATTTGATTTTATGCATGCTAAGTATTTGATTTTATGCATGCTAAGTGTTTGGTTTTATGCATGCTAAGTATTTGATTTTATGCATGCTAAGTATTTGATTTTATGCATGCTAAGTGTTTGGTTTTATGCATGCTAAGTATTTGATGTTATGCAAGTTATGTATTTGGTGTTATGCATGCTAAGTATTTGATTTTATGCATGCTAAGTATTTGATTGTATGCATGCTAAGTATTTGGTTTTATGCATGCTAAGTGTTTGGTTTTATGCAAGTTCATATGCAAGTTATGATATATGTTCATATGCAAGTTATGATATAAGTTCATATGTAAGTTATGATGCAAGTTTATATGTTCATATGCAAGTTATGATATAAGTTCATATGCAAGTTATGATATATGTTCATATGCAAGTTATGATATAAGTTCATATGTAAGTTATGATGCAAGTTTATATGTTCATATGCAAGTTATGATATAAGTTCATATGCAAGTTATGATATATGTTCATATGCAAGTTATGATATAAGTTCATATGCAAGTTATGATATATGTTCATATGCAAGTTATGATATAAGTTCATATGCAAGTTATGATATATGTTCATATGCAAGTTATAATGCAAGTTCATATGCAAGTTATGATACATGTTCATATGCAAGTTATGATGCAAGTTCATATGCAAGTTATGATGCAAGTTCATATGCAAGTTTATGTGCAAGTACATATGCAAGTTGTCTCTTTTATGATATGCATAATGCAAGTTTGGGTTAAATACTAGTTGGGTTTAATGTATGCTCATATATGCAAGTTGACACCTTTTGAACCCATGATTAAGTTATAAGTTATGTTGGCTAAACCCATGACATTTGTGATGAATCTTCCCTTTTATTATGTCACGTTACGAGAACGAATTACGTGGGGAACGATGGGGTTAATATGCATGTTAATAAAATGATGTGGAATGGATATGCTTAAGAGTAACATAAATTAAACGGACATAATTGGGAATTTACCTATTGAGTTAGGTCTACCCATATTATGGAGTTGGGAATTTACCTATTGAGTTAGGTCTACCCATACTACGGAGTTGGGAATTTACCTTTTGAGTTAGGTCTACCCATATTCTGGAAAACATGATCAATTAATTAGGGATAATTAATATAAATTATGAGGGTGATTAATTAGGTGTAATTAATCTACTAAGACACGAGGTTGGACCCTTTTGTAGCATAAGACTGTCCGGAACCGACCGGCAAATCCAGCGGCTATAAATGATTGGCCCAATGTGAGAGGTCTTAGTCATAAACTAAATACGTGACAAGTGTAAAGACACGAGGTTAGACTCTGTTATGGTGTAAGGCTGCCCGGAACCAACCGGCATATCCAGCTGCCATAAAAGACAGTCTAATGTGAGAGGTCTTTACAAAGGTTACGATCTTAATTAATTAAGAAACACTTAACCAAATTAACATGTAGGCGGGCAAGATTATAACAGGGGTTAAGTGGGATACACTAGATAAAATAACAAGCTTAGGTGGTAGCTTGTGGGGGCCCATTTCAACCAATATCCCAAACGTATCTTAGTGGGCTCGACTCTAGTCGAGTGACGGGACACGCATATTGGGCTTGACTATAAGAGGCCAAAATGGGTTAGCGGTGGCATCGCATGACCAACGGGTTTCATATGCGTGTGTGGACCCGGGCTGGTAAATAAGACGTTGTTGCATCGTGTAGATATAAGCCGTGCACCGTTAGTTTTATCAGGTTGCCACGCTGGGGAATGGTACACCCCACGGTGGGGCCAGCACGGGTATCTACGTTAGGGAGCCGATCGAATGGGGAGTAGTGTGTACACCTAGTGGATTGTAGGGCCCCGTGGCGTCTACTTAGTCACCTAGGGGTACGCGAAAACTATTAAGTTAATTTTATAAGTCCAGGGGTGGGATCAACCTTTAAGTTAGGAATGACTGGTGTGGTGCAGTGTAGGAATTACCCTTGGGTGGGTAGATCTGGGGTGGTGTAATCCAGTAATTATCTTTGGGAGGATAAATGCGTCTTTTCGGTTATCTTAGTACATCCTGTGTTTAGTTGGCTACTTAGTGTAGTCATTATCCCCAGAGGTACCGTACCTTGTTATATCATACCCTAATTACTTTAATGATTGTATTGTTAGGGTTATAGGACTCACTCAGACTTATGTCTGACCCCGTTGTTTTTATATTTTTTCCCAACCCTCAGGTTATCAGATTGGGCCCAGTACGAGTGGGCTTAGATCAGGCTGCTTTATTCTCTTTTGGAGCTTGGACCATAGATGTAGAGCTCAGCTTACCCTTTCTTTTATGGCTATCAGTTCATGTATTGGGATTATGTACTTTTATTTATCAGGATGGCTATTTTGTACTTGACTCTTATTATGGTTTTGTGATGTAACCAAACATGTTTTACTTTCCGCTGCAATGAAATGATGTTTTAAAATTTTCAAGTATTACTTATATCTGTCTTGTTGTAATTTTTCTGTTCTATATTCACTTAAAATACTCCACCGATGTTATGGCATTCCCTTAGCGAGTGACCATAGTGGGTGTGGGGTGTTACACGTGGTATCAGAGCTTAAGGTTACCAGAACATATAAAATTTTTAGAAAAACTATTTTCTAAGAATATTTTTGAAAGGAGTATTTTCAAAAACATGTCTTTTAAGAGAAAAGTTTTTGAAAGAAAAGCATAATCCCCAATAGCCATATCTATATCTTTCGAATTCTCCGTTTTGAATCTCTTCCTCTCTCGTTTTGAGTTTCCCCTCCGCGTATAGATGACCTTTCTAAGATAGATAAGAACGGAAAACCACTTTAAGGGACTTAGACGTTAGTCAGATTAGAAGTTGGTTCAAGAAGGAGGAGGACTGGTAGGTATCTATTGGATAGACGAAGGGAGGAAGGCTCAAATAGTTGTTTGGTTAATGAAGGATGAAACCTCATTGGTGGGAGGTTACGAGTGGAGAATGGGATGAAGAAGGCGAGTAGTTATCCTTTTGAGAGGAATAGGACACCTTATTAGGGTTGTCCAAAGAGGCAAGGGCATGGTATGGAATCTCCTGGAGGGTAGTTGTATTCCCTCACGACTAGGGTACCGAATGGGGATAGACCGTCTAGGTTGGAATTTGGATTTCTTTATTATCCGATTCGAATTTTATTTGATTCTGACGCATCGAGTTCGTTTATCTCATCATTGTTAGTTGAGTCACTGCACTTAGACACCAGTTTGGTAGATGATCCCTTAGTTGTTTCAAACCCAATTGGGGCTCCATGATGTGTTTGGGTTTGAAAGTTGCTATGCTTAGCGTTGAGAGTAGATGTGATGCTTTTTGGGCTTCACGAGCTATGGGTTAGTTTGGGCATGGACTGGTTATCCAGTAGGGGTGCCGTTCTTGATTTTGAATAGAGAGTTGTTAGGCTTATGACCCGCTTGGGTAACACTCTCGAGATCTCTTGTAATCCCATGGAATCTGTTATGCTAAGTTATCTAGAATCGCTTGACACGTCGGTCGAGAGTTTGCGATCTGTTAGAGTGGTCCGGGAATACTCGGATGTGTTTGAGGAGGTGAAGGGCTTACCTCCAGAGCGGGAGATTGACTTCCGAATATATCTGGTAGACAATGCTAAACCTGTATCTTTACTAGTGCGCCACATGGCTCCTCGCGAGAGGAGGGAACTCCATAAGCAAGTAGGGGAGTTGCTTGAGAAGGGGTCCAAAGACAAAGTATCTCGGAGTGGGGTGCTCCAGTAGTTTTTACTATGAAGGCGGATGGGTCCCTCAGACTTTGTGTAGGCTAAAGAGAACTAAATAAACTCATAAAGAAGAATAGACACCCATTGCCGAGGATTGATGATCTCTTTGATCAGTTGGTTGGCGCCTCAGTATTTTCGTATGTTGGACTCAGCCACGGGGTCTCGTCAGTTGAGAGTGGCTGAGGATAGTATAGAGAAGATTGCCTTTAGGACTCCGGATGGTTTTATGAGTGGCTGGTGATGCCATTTGGTTAGAAGAACGCCTCCACATACTTTGTTGATTTGATGAGAAGGATGTTCAGGGAGTACCTAAATAAGTTCGTGATGGTCTTTGTAAATGACATCTTGGTCTTTCCTAGGAGCGAAATAAGTTTCCGTATGTGCTCAATAGGTTGAGCAAAGCCAGTTATGGGATAAACGGTGGTTTTGGAGCGAGACTGGCAAGGACATCCAGAGTTGGACAAGGACTTAATTATTTAGCCGTTTTTACTAGTATCATCTCACGTAGGTCGTCTGAATTCGAAGGAGATATCCCTTGGGTGTTTGTCTGATATTGGTTTAGGCCTTTGGGGCTTGCATTTGGGGGATGTCGAGCTCGACTAGGGTGTCCTGCGTGAGAGATGGATAGTTGTGACGATCTTGCATGGGAGAATATCCTGATTTTCTCTAGAAGTGGAGAAAAGCATGCTCTACATCTTAGGGAAGTGTTGGAGACTCTTTGAGCACATTGTCTTAAGACAACAAAGGTGGATGGAATTCTTAGCATCCTATGAGTTTGAGATAGCGTATACCCCTGGCAAGGGTAACGTGGTGGCAGACGCCTTAAGCAGAAGAAAAAAAAAAACTGTCTTTGAGTCCATTGTTCGTGGAATGGCGAAGCTTGGAGTTTAATTCTATGATTGACTTTAGACCTTCCGTTGGCTTTGTACCCGGTTTGCTAGCCTCCTTGGAGGTTAGGCCTACTCTTTTGGGGCGGATTGGCGAGGCACAGCGAGACGACCCACAGTTGGTTGAGTTAGTAGAGAAGCTCATAAGGGGGGGAGTCGTCCAGCCATTTGAGTAGGTACACCCTAGATGGTAAGGGGTGGTTGCGTAGAGACGGTAGACTTTGTGTACCGCAAGACGAGGGTTTGAAGAAGGCTATACTTGATGATGCACATCGGTCGAAGATGACCATTCATCCTGGTAGGGACAAGATGTACCAAGACATGAAGCGAGTTTTCTTTTTGGGCCGGTATGGAGAAAGATGTGGCCGAGTACGTCGCTAGATGCATGGTGTGCTAGCAAATGAAAGCAGAGCAGAAGAAACCCGATGGGTTGCTTCACCCATTTGGAAGTTCCGCTATGGAAGTGGGATAGTGTCTCGATGATTACCGAGATCGAGGAAGGGCAATACGGGAATTTGGGTTGTGGTAGACAGACTTACCAAGAGTGCCCATTTTATACCCGTGAAGAGTAAGAGGACCGCTCCATGGCTTGCTTCAGTCTATGTTAGAGAGATTGTTAGATTGCATGGCGTACCATCCAGCATTGTGAGTGATCGAGATCCTATCTTCACTAGTGAGTTTTGGAGAAGTTTGCAAGAGGCGGTAGGGACTCAGTTGTGTTTGAGCACCGCATATCATCCTCAGACGGACGGTCAGACCGAGAGGGTGAACCGTATCTTAGAAGATCTCTTGAGGCTTTGTATCTTGGATTTTGGAGGTACATGGGAAGAACATCTTCCTTTGGTGGAGTTTGCATACAATAACAGCTTTCAGTCTAATACTGGCATGGCACCTTTCGAAGCTCTTTATGGAAGGCCTTGTCGATCTCCTACATGTTGGTGGGAATCTACGGATAAGATCTTGCTTGGGCCAGATATGGTTAGAGAGACTTCAGCGAAGATTGATTTGATTCGAAGAAGGATGAAGGCAGCGCAAGATAGACAGAATTCTTATGCGGATCGGAGAAGGACGGATCTTGAGTTTGAGGTTGGGGACATGGTTTTTGTCAAAGTATCTCCGTTGAGAAATGTCATTCGCTTTGGGTCCGTTGGGAAGTTACACCGAGGATTGTTGGGCCGTTTCCTATTAAGGAAAGGATTGGACGGATGGCATATAGGGTGGATTTGCCCGACAGACTTAGTGGTGTTCATGATGTATTCCATGTATCACATTTGAGGAAGTGCTTACATAAGACCGCAGAGGTCATAGAGCCGAGCTTGCTTAGAGATATAGAGATAGAGCGTGATGCGACGATTCGACGAGCTCCTACTCGCATCCTTGGGTCCGAAACTAGGAAGTTGAGGAACAGAGAAGTTCAGCTAGTTAAAGTGCAATGGGGAGAAGACGAGGGCAATGCTACTTGGGAGACGGAAGCGAAGATGCGTTCTTTGTACCCATTTCTTTTTGAGAGTATGTCTTTTAACTTCTCCTTCATCGCTTGTCTAGTACTTATCTTATCTTTAGTATATCCTCTCGCTAGTACCTATGACCTTTAGATAGGGTAAATCTATGGTTGAAACATGTGTTTGAGACATGTTATGTTTGATGGATGCATGTGGATGCAAGTGGTTGCCAGTGGTTGCTCGTGGATGCATGTATACACACATTAGGCACTAGATCGGCTCAATCACTTCATATTGCATATTGCATAAAATTGTGTGTAGGAAGCTATATTTATGGATGTATAATGATTGTGTTATCATATGGATGATGCATTTTGGTGAATGATTGTGCACTCATGTAGATATTGTATGTGTCGATAGGGTTCTCTCGCATACATAATGGATGCATGGCACTATCATGGTTTGCATATGTTCATACATTAGATAGGGAACATATACACACACTTTTTGCATATGCTCATACATCATTAGAAACTGTTTTAAGGACAATGGATGCCCGTGTTTGATGGATTGAGTAGATGGTTGTTTGGATGGTAGGATATGCAATCTCCTTAGCTTAGAGATTTCGGGGACGAAATCCTTTAAGGAGGGGAGAATGTAACACCCCGAATTTCGGTTAATGCTAAAATTCACAAATTAAAGAATAACTAATCCCAGATGTGGGAATTAGGGGAAACGGGCTGCGTCATTGCGTTCGTCTCGGAAAAATACGCGAAATAGAGTGCGAGTTTGCGTAAAACGGGTACCGTATGAAAGAGATATGGACGAACGAAGTTAGGCAGTAAAACCAGAAACAGGCCAGAAATGCACTGGCGCACTTGTGAAGTGCGCCAGTACAAAAATGCACTGGCGCACTTATGAAGTGCGCCAGTACAAAAATACACTGGCGCACTTGGGAAGTGCGCCCGTGCCTAGCCAGGAAACCTACACAGTTTCTAGAGAGTTCTGTGGTTGGGTGCACCAGTTTGGGGTTTGGGCTTGGTCTTAGGGCTGGTTTCTGGAAGGTACTGAAATCTAAGGGTCCTAATCTAATTTAGGGTTAATCTAATGGCCTAAAACACTCACCTAATCTATAAATACACCCTAATACTACCCTAATTCATACTAAAAATAGAAATGAGGCCACCATGCCACCAAAATCAAACTTGAGAGGAGCCTCCACTAGTTTATGAAGAAAGTTGCAAGCTAATCAACCTCTAATCATCATCTTCCTCTTGTATAGCAACTAGTTCTACTACATAAGTTTGCTAATCTTGGTTTTGGTGAGTTCCTATAGCTTTAATAATCAATTGTTAAATTGATTATGGTAGGATGTGATAAGACATGGCTATGTTTGTGGATAAATGTGTTTATGCAAGTTTGTATGATATGTGATTTGCAAGTTTTATGCTATATGCAAGTTTAATGCCATGTTTTATGATGCAAAACACTATGTTGAACATTTATGCATATGTAACATGTTATGCAAACTATATGTGAGAGTATATGCAAGTTATATGTAACATGATATGCAAGTTATGCATGTGGTTTTATGCATGCAAAGTGTTTGGTTTTATGCATGCTAAGTATTTGATTTTATGCATGCTAAGTATTTGATTTTATGCATGCTAAGTGTTTGGTTTTATGCATGCTAAGTATTTGATTTTATGCATGCTAAGTATTTGATTTTATGCATGCTAAGTGTTTGGTTTTATGCATGCTAAGTATTTGATGTTATGCAAGTTATGTATTTGGTGTTATGCATGCTAAGTATTTGATTTTATGCATGCTAAGTATTTGATTGTATGCATGCTAAGTATTTGGTTTTATGCATGCTAAGTGTTTGGTTTTATGCAAGTTCATATGCAAGTTATGATATATGTTCATATGCAAGTTATGATATAAGTTCATATGTAAGTTATGATGCAAGTTTATATGTTCATATGCAAGTTATGATATAAGTTCATATGCAAGTTATGATATATGTTCATATGCAAGTTATGATATAAGTTCATATGTAAGTTATGATGCAAGTTTATATGTTCATATGCAAGTTATGATATAAGTTCATATGCAAGTTATGATATATGTTCATATGCAAGTTATGATATAATTTCATATGCAAGTTATGATATATGTTCATATGCAAGTTATGATATAAGTTCATATGCAAGTTATGATATATGTTCATATGCAAGTTATAATGCAAGTTCATATGCAAGTTATGATACATGTTCATATGCAAGTTATGATGCAAGTTCATATGCAAGTTATGATGCAAGTTCATATGCAAGTTTATGTGCAAGTACATATGCAAGTTGTCTCTTTTATGATATGCATAATGCAAGTTTGGGTTAAATACTAGTTGGGTTTAATGTATGCTCATATATGCAAGTTGACATCTTTTGAACCCATGATAAAGTTATAAGTTATGTTGGCTAAACCCATGACATTTGTGATGAATCTTCCCTTTTATTATGTCACGTTACGAGAACGAATTACGTGGGGAACGATGGGGTTAATACGCATGTTAATAAAATGATGTGGAATGGATATGCTTAAGAGTAACATAAATTAAACGGACATAATTGGGAATTTACCTATTGAGTTAGGTCTACCCATGTTATGGAGTTGGGAATTTACCTATTGAGTTAGGTCTACCCATACTACGGAGTTGGGAATTTACCTATTGAGTTAGGTCTACCCATATTCTGGAAAACATGATTAATTAATTAGGGATAATTAATATAAATTATGAGGGTGATTAATTAGGTGTAATTAATCTACTAAGACACGAGGTTGGACCCTTTTGTAGCATAAGACTGCCCGGAACCGACCGGCAAATCCAGCGGCTACAAATGATTGGCCCAATGTGAGAGGTCTTAGTCATAAACTAAATACGTGACAAGTGTAAAGACACGAGGTTAGACTCTGTTATGGTGTAAGGCTGCCCGGAACCAACCGGCATATCCAGCTGCCATAAAAGACAGTCTAATGTGAGAGGTCTTTACAAAGGTTACGATCTTAATTAATTAAGAAACACTTAACCAAATTAGCATGTAGAGGGGCATGAGGGGTTAAGTGGGTGCCTTGGGTGGCATGAGGAAACTAGTGGGTTGCCTTGGGTGGCAATAGAAAATACGATTAGAATACTTAACCAAAGTGGAACATGTAATTAAACATGATTAAAGGGTTAAGTAAGTGCCTTGGGTGGCATGTGGGAATCAAGTAAGTGCCTTGGGTGGCATGCGGAAATCTAGTGGGTGCCTTAAGTGGCAATTGAAATACAATTAAATGACAAGCTTAAGTAGTAGCTTGTGGGGGCCTTAAGTGGCAATTGAAATAGGATTAGATGACTTAACCAAACCTTAACATGTAGGTGGGCAAGATTATAACAGGGGTTAAGTGGGATACACTAGATAAAATAACAAGCTTAGGTGGTAGCTTGTGGGGGCCCATTTCAACCAATATCCCAAACGTATCTTAGTGGGCTCGACTCTAGTCGAGTGACGGGACACGCATATTGGGCTTGACTATAAGAGGCCAAAATGGGTTAGCGGTGGCAACGCATGACCAACGGGTTTCATATGCGTGTGTGGACCCGGGCTGGTAAATAAGACGTTGTTGCATCGTGTAGATATAAGCCGTGCACCGTTAGTTTTATCAGGTTGCCATGCTGGGGAATGGTACACCCCACGGTGGAGCCAGCACGGGTATCTACGTTAGGGAGCCGATCGAATGGGGAGTAGTGTGTACACCTAGTGGATTGTAGGGCCCCGTGGCGTCTACTTAGTCACCTAGGGGTACGCGAAAACTATTAAGTTAATTTTATAAGTCCAGGGGTGGGATCAACCTTTAAGTTAGGAATGACTGGTGTGGTGCAGTGTAGGAATTACCCTTGGGTGGGTAGATCTGGGGTGGTGTAATCCAGTAATTATCTTTGGGAGGATAAATGCGTCTTTTCGGTTATCTTAGTACATCCTGTGTTTAATTGGCTACTTAGTGTAGTCATTATCCCCAGAGGTACCGTACCTTGTTATATCATACCCTAATTACTTTAATGATTGTATTGTTAGGGTTATAGGACTCACTCAGACTTATGTCTGACCCCGTTGTTTTTATCTTTTTTCCCAACCCTCAGGTTATCAGAGTGGGCCCAGTACGAGTGGGCTTAGATCAGGCTGCTTTATTCTCTTTTGGAGCTTGGACCATAGATGTAGAGCTCAGCTTACCCTTTCTTTTATGGCTATCAGTTCATGTATTGGGATTATGTACTTTTATTTATCAGGATGGCTATTTTGTACTTGACTCTTATTATGGTTTTGTGATGTAACCAAACATGTTTTACTTTCCGCTGCAATGAAATGATGTTTTAAAATTTTCAAGTATTACTTATATCTGTCTTGTTGTAATTTTTCTGTTCTATATTCACTTAAAATACTCCACCGATGTTATGGCATTCCCTTAGCGAGTGACCATAGCGGGTGTGGGGTGTTACAGGAAGTTAGCACCAAGGTTTGTAGGACCGTTTCCTATTAAGGAAAGGATTGGGCAGATAGCATATAGAGTGGAGTTGCCCGAGAGACTTAGTGGTGTACACGACGTATTCCATGTATCACATTTGAGGAAGTGCTTGCACGAGACCACGGAAGTGGTAGAGCCGAGCTTGCTTAGAGAGGTGGAGATCGAGCGTGATGCGACGATTCGACGAGCTCCTACGTGCATTCTTGGGTCGAAGATTAAGAAGTTGAGGAATCGAGAGGTCAAACTAGTCAAAGTGCAATGGGGAGATGATGAGAGCAACGCTACTTGGGAGACGGAAGCGAAGATGCGTTCATTGTACCCTTTTCTTTTAGAGGGTATGTCTTTTAATTTCTCCTTTATCGCTTAACTTGTACTTATCTTATCTTTAGTATGTCCTCTCGCTAGTATCTTTGACCTTTAGATAGGATAGTCCTATGGTTGAAACATGTTTTTGAGACATGTTATATATGATGGATGCATGTGGATGCAAGTGTTTGCTAGTGGTTGCTCGTGGATGCATATACACACACTTTAGGCACTAGATTGGCTCAGTCACTTCATATTGCATATTGCATATAAATGTGTGTACATATTTAAGTAATGGATGAATATTGGTTGTACCGTCATATGGATGTTGCATTTTGGTGAATGGTTGTGCACACATGTAGAAATAATATGTATCGATAGGGTTTTTTTCGCATACATAATGGACGCATGGCACTATCATGGTTTGCATTAAGGAGGCCAACTGAATCAGTAAACCGCCTGATTTTGCATTAGATAAGGAACATATACACACATTTTTTGCATATGTTCATACAGCATTAGAAATTCTATAAGGACAATGGATGCCTGTGTTTGATGGTTGAGTATATGGTAGTTTGGATGTTAGGATATGCATTCTCCTTAACTTGGATATTACGGGGGCGAAATCCTTTAAGGAGGGGAGAATGTAACACCTCGGATTTTGAATAATCGAATTCACTAAATTAAAGAATAAATGTTTAGCATTGTTCTAAGGTTTGTAAGCAAAAGACTAAGTAGCTCATATGGTTGGAACACGTGACTTGCATATAAGAGGTCCAGAGTTCGATCCCCGCCAACGCCATATTTTTGTTTTAGGGGAATGGCTAAAAAGCGGCTTAGTGTGAACGCGGTTCAAAAAGTAGTTTAGTGTAAAAATGGTTAATTAGGAAGATAGAAATATATATAGATACATTTGTAAAAAATAAAATAAAATTCAACCTAAAATTTAAGAAAAAAATTCAAAACAGCGGAAGCGGGAAGGCAAAACACCAAACCGACCTATTTTATGGGTCGACCCGAGACCCGCTGGGTCGACCCGAGACCAGGGTCGACTCAGGAGGTTTGGAATTGGTCCCGTCGGCCCTAAATGGTCTATGACAAAATTTTATGTTTTAGGGCTTAGGTGGCAATTTCTGGTTGGTCTGTTGACATCATTTTTTGGTTTCTAAGGCCTAGATGGATCCTAGAGTGATCCGACGGCTTAAATTAATTCATAACTCTATAAAAAGACCCATAGACTCAAACCCTAAATCAGAATTAAAACTAAAACTATGGTCGTCATGCTGTTGTCTTGAACCCTAGAGCAGCCGCCACCAAAATTAAGAGGAGGAACAGCAACCAAATGAGAACTACTCAACCCTAACAGCGAATCTTCATCAAAGGAGCACTAATTCAACTCCAGAAATCAGAATTCAGAACTCAAGACTGCTTTTGCTTTGTGAGTTCGATAGTTTTAGCAAGATAATTAGTAATTTAATTAGATTAAGTTATAACGTGGATTGTATGGATATGATATGAAGTATTGATTGCATGTAGTTATGTTGTAGGATTGTGATTGAAATACCTATGATGTTATGTTGTGATGCAATCATTTATGATGCAAAGTTATGTTGCTATCATCCATGTTGTAATTTTATATACAATCAAATCATCATGTTTCTTATGCTAGTTTGTGATATTGATTCATATGCTAAATCATTAGTAGGCAAGTTTAGAATTTGGATTCAAACATGAATCATATACATGTTGGGTATAATTATGTGTGACCTTACATGATTATGACACCTAGTTTATGTGAGAATTTAATTGAAAGTTAGGCTATGACACATGCTAAATTCTATATGATACTTTACATGTTAGATATTAGTTTACACCACTGTTGCAATGTATAAACCACATATGTGAGTTTATGAGTTGGATATGAATCATGTTATGTTATTACCTATGCAAATTTACCCCTTTTAGATATAGATCTAAGACATATGATGTTTATGCAAGTTGTGGCCATTATTTCATCAAGTTCACGCTTTTAGATATAGATCTATGACATATGATGTTTATGCAAGTTGTGGCCATTTTCTCATCAAGTTCACAACTTTAAATTTGGATCCATGACATATGTTGTTTATGCAAGTTGTAATCTTGGCATATGCAAGTTTTAGATATAGGACATCATTCACATATGCAAGTTCACCCCTATGTTAGATCTATGTTTTAATTATGCGTATATATTGTGATGTTTTCTTTTATATCATGAGTTAGACTATTCGATTCTAACGTATATTTTTACGTTAATCGAACAAACGTACTACGTGGGGAAAAAGGGGATAATATTAATATTTAATTGGCATAAATGCCTTAAAAAGGCATAAAATAAAATTGTGATGGAATTGGTATGATTTTACATACCATAAATGGATGGGCATAATTGAGTCAATTATGGACATCGCTAAATTTGGAATTGATTGATATTTGAATAGGGAAAGTAATTCAAATTGGGGGTGATTAATTAGGAGTAATTAATCGTCTAAGACACGAGGTTAGACTCTTTTGTGGTGTAAGACTGCCCGGACCCGCCCGGCAAATCCAGCTGCCACAAATGCCAGTCTAATGTGAGAGGTCTTAGGCATAAACTAAATACGTAACAATTGTAAAGACACGAGGTAGGCTCTTTTGTGGTGTAAGACTGCCCGGACCCACCCGGCAAATCTAGCTGCCACAAATGCCAGTCTAATGTGAGAGGTCTTTATGAGGTTACGGTCTTAATGAATTAAGAAACACTTAACCAGATAAGCATGTAGTGGGACATGAGGGGGTTAAGTGGGTGCCTTGGGTGGCATGTGGAATCTAGTGTGTGCCTTGGGTGCCATTTGGAAATACGATTAGAAACACTTAACCAAATTGAAACATGTAATTGAAACATGAATAAGAAGTGGGTTAAGTGGGATGTACTAGAGGGGACCAAGCTTAGGTGGATAGCTTGTGTCAAGTAATGGGGGCCCGTTTCAACCAGTAACCCATACGTATCTTTGTAGGCTTGACCCAAGTCGAGGACGGGACATGCATACTGGGCTTGACTGTAAGAGGCCAAACTGGGTTAGCGGTGGCAACGCAAGTCCAACGGGTTCATATGCGTGTGTGGACCCGGGCTGGTAGGTAAGACGTTGTTGCATCATGTAGGTATAAGTCGTGCATTGGTGGTATCGGGTTGCCACTTTGGGGAGTGATACACCCCACTGTGGGGCCAGCACGAGTATCTACGAGTTAGGGAGCCGATCGCTTGGGGGTAGTAGGTACACCTAATGGTGATAGGGCCAGACGGCACCTATGAAGGCAGCTAGGGGTGCACGAAACTACCAATATCATTATTAACTCTGTAGGCGGGATCAACCTTAGGGTGACTAGTGGTGGTGCAGTATACTAGTGGTGGTGCAGTATAGCAATTATCCTGTAATGTTGGTGTAGTTTAGTAAATTTATCTTAGTGGGTTAGGTGCGCTTTAACGATATCGTTATTCATCTTGTTTCCTTGTTTACTCTGTCATACTCAATGGTTCATGATCATTTCCTTATTTTCCAACTTATGCCTTAGCCTAGTTACTTTGCTAATTGTATTATTATAATTATCGCACTCGACAGACTTTATGTCTGACCCCCTTTTTCCATCTCTTTCCTTTTCCTCCCCCCAGGTGCTCAGGTTGGAACTAGCACCAGTGGAGCTTGACTTTGGACTGCTTTTAGAAGATTTCTTGGACCGCTGAAGTAAAGTTCAGCTTCTCTTCATTTATGGCTATTTTGATGTTGGGGATTATGTCTTTCAGTTTATGTACTTTGTTTTATCAAGATGGATATGATGTACTTGACTTTGGTTTATGATTTCGATGATGTAATCAAACATATGGGTTTATCCGCTGCAATTAAATAAAGTTTTAAATTTTCAAGTACTGTTTATATCTGTCTTGTTGTGATTTTCTGTTCTATACTTACTTAAAATGCTCCATGGAAGTTAATGCATTCCCTTTGTGAGTGACATTAATGGACGTGGGGTGTTACAATCTGCCTTCTAAAAATCCGTGTGATCACACACTACACCCAAAAATCATGAAAATTGGCATGCAACTATAGTTCGACATTACAAACCCAACGAAACTGTTTCGTCGAATTTCGACTTCGTTTGCAAAACTGGCTATTTTTAAAGCTCTAAATAACCCAATTAAATATATAAATATATTTAAAAACAATTAAATTTAATATTTAAAAATAAATACTATCGTATATATACACTATAGAATATCATACAGCTCCAATGGGATTTATAACTTGATATTTCAAAATTCCCAGTTACATCGATATTTGATTTATATTTAAAATCCATTTTAAAATATAAATAAACCGATACAAATTATAAAGGAATTCCATAGCGACTTTTTTGAAATTTGATTTAGACATAAATCAAAATCTACACAATGAAATCCTAACTTTTCTCTTCCACTAGAAAAATATACTTCACCATCTCCGAACATTTCTTGTTTCACGGAAATCCGATTTAAAACGGACCCTGTATATTCAGTTGAAGTTCGAATCACCAAATAGTGAACTGCTACGCAATTTTGAGCTCGATTTTAATTATATTATAATTATATGTTCAATTGTCATTTATATAATATACTCGTCATTCTAATTCAATTCTAAGTTGAGTTAAATACTTTGAATTATCCAGTTCACATTATATTGTCAATTCACTATTTCTGATTATTTCAGAAATTAAATATATTATTATATTATTCATATTAAATAAATATTCAATATAATTTAATTTAACGGCCATTTAATTCCCTAAATCACTATATAAATAATTAAATTAATTAAATATTATATCGCCAAAAATACGGGTCATTACGGTTGCAGTACAAAAGATTCCTAAAAATGCAACCGAGATAAGAAGCTTTCTTGGGTTGGAAGGTTATTATAGAAAGTTCATTAAGGACTTCGCAAAGATATCAGCCCCTCTCACCTGGCTGACGAAGAAGAATTTGACATTTTCATGGGATATAGACTGTGACGTTGCTTTCCAACGATTAAAAAGGGCTCTGATAACAGCCCTAGTCTTGACCTTGCCCAACGGGGGTCAAGTGTTTACTGTTTACACTAATGCGTGCGGTACAGGGTTTGGTGCGATTCTGATGCAAGAAGGTAAAGTAATATGTTATGGGGGTAGACAGTTGAGAGTTCATGAGAAGAACTACTCCACCCATGATTTGGAGCTAGCTGCCATAGTATTCGTGTTAAAGACGTGGCGTCATTATTTACTTGGAGAAAAGTTCAAGTTATACACTGATCATAAATCGCTCAAGTATCTATTCTCACAGAAGGATCTCAACTTAAGGCAACAACGATGGATGGAGTTCTTAGCTTCATATGATTTTGAGATTGCTTATACCCCCGGCAAGGGTAATGTGGTGGCAGGCGCACTAAGTAGGTAGAGGGTGGCTCTAAGTCCTCTGTTTGTGCAAAGGAAGAACTTGGAGTTCACATCAGCTTTTGATTTTAGACCCTCCATCGAGGTTTTGCCTGATTTGTTTGCATCCTTGGAGATACGACCGACTATTGTGGATCAGATATGAGCTTCGCAACAAGGTGACCCACAGATTCTAGACATCATGGATAAGCTCAGAATAGGGGAGACTTCTAGTCACCGCAGTAGATATGCCATATATGAAAAGGGGTGGTTGCGACGAGATGGAAGGATTTGTGTTCCTCAAACCGGAAGCTTGATAAACGCAGTCCTAGAAGAAGCCCACCATTCTAAGATGACCATTCATCCAGGCAGTGAAAAAATGTACAGAGACATGAAGAGAGTTTTCTTTTGGGCTGGGATGAAGAAGGACGTAGCCAAATTTGTTTCTCAATGTTTAGTTTGCCAGTAAGTCAAAGCTGAGAAAAAGAAGCCCGATGGATTACTTCATCCATTGGACGTTCCGCAGTGGAAATTGGAGAGCATCTCTATGGATTTCGTAGATGATTTGCCTAGATCGAACAAAGGTAATACCAGTATTTGGGTGATAGTGGACAGACTCACTAAGAGTGCTCACTTTATTCCAGTTAAAAGTAAAAGGATGGCATCATGGTTGGCAGTAATTTATATTCGTGAGATAGTTCATCTCCACGGAGTTCCTTCCAGCATCGTGAGCGATTGTGACCCCGTCTTTACCAACGAATTTTAGAGGAGCTTGCAAGAAGCATTAGGTACACAGTTGTGTTTGAGTACAGCTTATCATCCTCATACCGATGGGCATACGGAGAGGGTGAACAAAATTCTAGAAGATCTTTTAAGGTTGTGTATCCTTGACTTCGGAGGGACTTGGGAAGAGCATCTTCCTTTAGTAGAGTTTGCCTATGATAACAGCTATCAGGCTAGCATCGGTATGGCACCCTTCGAAGCATTGTATGGGCGACCCTGTAGATCGCCAACTTGTTGGTGGGAATCTACAGAAAGATTATTACTTGGACCAGATATGGTTAGGGAAACGTCTGAAAAGATTGACCTTATTCGACGGCGGATGAAGACAGCTCAAGATATGCAGAAGTCCTATGCAGATAAGAGAAAGACTGACATCGAATTCAAAGTGGGAGACTTAGTTTTATCAAAGTATAACCTCTGATTAATATGATTTGCTTCAGATCAGTAGGGAAATTGGCACCTAGGTTTGTGGGACTATTTCTCATATTCGAGAGGATTGGCCAAATAGCCTACAGAGTAAAGCTCCCAGAAAATTTATCCGGTGTTCATGACGATTTCCATGTTTCTCATCTGCAAAAGTGCCTGCATGACACCGCAGAAGTTGTTAGGCCGAGCATTTTGGAAGAAGTCGAATTGGAACGGGAGGCGACAGTCAGACGAGTCCCCACCCATGTTCTTGGGTCATAGGTTAAGAAGCTACGCAACAAGGAAATCAAGTTGTTAAAGGTTCAATGGGGAGATAACCCAGAAGATGTGACTTGGGAGACTGAAGACAAGATTCGTGTTTCGAACCCTTTTCTTTTCGAGGGTATGATCTTAAATCCTTTCCTAAGTTTTATTAGTACTTGTTTATGTCAATAGAATATATCTTATCCATAGTATTTTCGCCCTTTAGATAGGAATCCTATGCATGTAAACATGTGTTTGAAACATGTTATGTTTGATGGATGCAAGTGTTTGCTAGCGGTTGTCTGTGGACGCATATACATAAACATTAGGCACTAAGATCAGCTCAATCACTTTCATATTGCATATGGATGTGTGTGCATTTTCTTTTATGGATGAAAATGGATGAACTGGCATATGGATGTGCACACATATAGAACTTATATGATACAGTAGGTTTATTTGCATACATATTGGACTCATGGCACTGACATACATTGCATTAAAGAGGTAAACTGAATCAATAGACTGCCTGATCTTCGTATTAGTGTTGGGACATATGCACACACCATTCCACATATTCATATAAGCATTAGAAATCTTTAAGGACAATGGATACCAGTGATTGGTGGATGAGTAGATGGATGATGGATGGTAGGATATGCACTCTTCTCAACTTAGAGATTTCCCTTTAAGTAGGGTAGAATGTAACACCCCGAATTTTTAACGACATTAAAGAGAATAAATTAAATAATAATTAATTTAATGTTCAAAATTAGAAGAAACGGACTGCACCATTGCGTCCGTCTTGAAATTCTGGTCAAGGACGTTTGGTTTGCGTAAAAAACGGACACCGTATGAAGAAGTTACGAGAGCTTTAAGTTTGTATACGCACAGAAATATTTTATATATACACATGAGTCAGAGGTGAGTCAAAGATGAGTCAGAATCCTATCCAAAGGATTTAATTTCGAAAAATTCCTCTGAGCGGCAAAATTTCCGCTCTAGGGGGTCGACCCCACTAGAGGGGTGTTGACCTAGGGGTCGACACCCCTAGGGATGAGGTGGCACTCAGTTTAAGGGGGTCTGGCAGCTATATATATGTGTCATATTTCTCATATTCTCTTCTTTAGGAACCAAGGAGTCCATATGCTGCTGGAGTGCGAACTGAACCGTTTCTACAACAACATACTCTATAAATCCAATTCAGAAATTCTAGATCCATTCTTACTAAATTCTCTAAACCTAACGCTGTGAGTTTCTAGAACAATTTTAGGTTTAGATAAATAAAAGTATGCTTTGATAGACAATGAATTGGATATGTTGTAAAGTATGATTCTGTGTTAATATGAAATTTTATCCAATGTCAGACGGATCTAATTTCCTAGATCTAATATAATTATGGTGATTCGAGTATGATGTTTATATGGATCTTGACTTGTAACCATGTTATGATGGAAGCACATCTATTAATTTGAATAATTGTGACATTACTTGGATCTAGACCTTTATGTTAATCACCTTTCACCTGTCATATTGTGATACATTGATATATGTTGTAAACTTGACATGTGAATCTACCTTTTGATCTAAACATGTTGCTATGTCACCCTAACTATGCTAGATATAGGTAATTGGACACCTAACGTTAAATCTAGATCTCATTAGACATCATAGTGATTGCCACAAGTTACTAGTTTGATGTCCACTTTATTATGGTGTTAATCAGATGTCCATTCACTTTGTTATTATGCCAGTTTATGTTCATGTTTATGCTAAGACATGTTGAAACTATCATCTTTTTCATATTCCCTTTCTATTATTATAGCTAGGCTACTTTATAGCCTAGATGCCGCCAAAATACGTACGAATACGTTAGAGAGAAAACAGGGAATAAGTGATTAGAATTGGCATGATTTATGTAATGTTTAATAGGAAATGGGACATGTAATTCAAATGGGGAAAACATAGAAATAGTTACCTATAACGACATAGGTAGACTTGGATTAATTTGGAATGTTTAGTAATTTACAATTAGGAATTGTAAATTGTACTTATGACATGAGGTTAGGTTACATTAGTGGTGGAACTCTGCCCGGAACCGACCGACATGTCCACCAGCCACTAATGTTGAACCTAATGTGGCAGGTATAAGTACGCAAATACGAATTGGGCTAAGACATGAGGTTAGGCCCAACTGTGGAATAAGACTGCCTGGAACCGACCGATATATCCAACATCCACACGTTGTAGGCCTAATGTGGGAGGTCTAGCCCATTATAACCATAATTGGACATGGTAATGAAATGGACTACTTAACCTAATTTAATATGACTATGGACTTAAGTTAGGGTTAAGTAAAATTGGATGGTAGTGGTGGATTAATTAAACTAGAGGTGGTGGGTAATATGTATATATAGGCCCACGAACTTAACCCAATAAGGTTATGTAATTCAAGTCACCTAGTGGTATACATAACCAGTAGATAATGTAATAAGGTTATGAAATTAAAGACACCTAGTGGTATACATAACCGATAGATAATGTAATGAAGTTATGTAATTAAAGACACCCTTTAGGGTAAGCATAACTGGTATAGGGCTATGTAATTAAAGACACCTGAAGGTATACATAGTCAGTGGATAAACTAGTGGGGGATATAAGACAAGGGGGAGAGCTTGTATCATATTGTGTGGGAACCATTTCAGTCAGTAACCCGGAGTTGGTATCAAGTAAGGACCTCCGTACTA
The DNA here is from genome assembly GCA_030737875.1 of Allium sativum. Taxonomy (NCBI): domain Eukaryota; kingdom Viridiplantae; phylum Streptophyta; class Magnoliopsida; order Asparagales; family Amaryllidaceae; genus Allium; species Allium sativum. Next base: position 156,172,832 of record CM060926.1, on the reverse strand, counting down.
GGCAGAGAAAGGGGCACGCTTACTGATTGATTGTAAGAGATCCAAACGAGGCGGATGGTGTGGGCGGTGCAAACCGACTGGGGATGCATGCATGGGCCGGGCAGAGGGGGCTAAGACGACCGTGACACCAGTAGATATGGTTGTGCACACCTTGGGTTGCCACTTTAGGAAAAGATACCTCCTACTGTAGGGCCAACACAGGATATTTACAAGGTAGGGAGCCGATCGATTAGGGTAGTGGTTAGGGTATACTTGGACGTGTGACCTAAGCCTGCCAGCTTATAGTGGAAGGGGTCATCTCATTTCAGTATACTAGTAATAATGCAGAGTAATCATTACTGAGGCGCATACACCTTAACTTGCTTACCTTGTCACACCTGCCATTTATGTAGTGATATCTCTCTTATCCACTTTATATGCCCATCATGTTACTTTTAATTATCTACTGGCTAAAAGTAACTTGATTCGCCAAACATTATGTCGGACCCTGTTGTTTCTCCTTCTTTATTCCGTTCCCCCCTCCCCCCCCCCCTAAGTTCTCAGGGAGGAAACACTCAGACTTAATCAGGAATCAGATATCATCTTGCTAGGAGCTATTTTTGAAGTATGGCTCAAGTTCTTGTCTCTACTGTGGCTTAACTCTTTCTATTGGGGGAATGATGCTTTTTATTTACTTATGTACCCTGATGGTGCAAGACAGAAGTACTTTTATTGTAATGGTTTTTGTGACTTATGAAATTGTGGACCACGGTATTATGACTTATGTTTGAAATAAAAGTTTAAATTTTTCGCTGCTGCCTTATTTATACCTGTCTTGTAATTATTCTGTGTCTGTTTACCTATAGCGCTTCATGAAACTTAATGCATTCCCTTAGTGAGTGACATTAACGGACGTGGGGTGTTTCAGAGGAAGACAGTAAAGTTGGTCAAGGTATATTGGAGTGAGGATAATGACGATTGTACGTGGGAGACGGAAGAGAGTATGAAGACGACCCACCCAGAACTCCTCGTTGGTATGACCCATAAGTGTCATGTCATTCTTATCCCATTGTAACTTGTACTATTGTTGTTAGAATTCCACGTGCTAGGATAAGGCTATGGATGCATGTTTTGATGGCTGCTAGTTTGTATGTTAGAATTGGCTGCTCATGGATGATAGGCATGCAGAATTGTTTTGTTTGCTTGTGTTTGTTGATGGTTGTTAGGATTTCAAGGGGAAAACTCCTAAAGGGGGAGAATGTAATAGCCCGCATTTTACGTATCGGAGGATCGTAAAATATTTTTATTTAATTCCCTGAGGGTTGGATCATTCTCATATTTTGATATGTTGTTTATATGGACGTGAGACATGTCCTTAATTTTTACTAATTTTGTTTGTGACCATTAGTGAGCTGGTTTGGAGAGGCCCATAACGGGATGATTTGGAGAGGCCCATTAGTTGGCTGGTGGGAGGCTATAAATAGGGGGTTAGAGGCTTGGAGAGAGGGTTATTTTCTTCATTCTCTCATTTGGTTCAGCTTGTGATCCTCCTTGCTTAATCAAATACACTTTCCACCATTAGGATTCTACATCCAAGGAAGAGAATCGAAGATCTACATCGTGTGAAGCTAGATCTACAGCAATCGAAGAGAGATTTTGTCAAATAGAAGAGTTTGAAGAGTGTTCTTCGCTGTTTGGATTGAGTAATCGGTGATTTTGTGTTGTTTTAGATAATTGGTGAGTGATATGTATCTCTCACATGGATTCAATCAAGTATATAAGTTCTTTGATCATTGTTTCATCATTTTCAAGTCATTTTCACCTTGATCTATCTCATGGTAAATATAATTTCATATGAAACACCATAGGGTCTGATTTAGCAACTTAAAACTGGTAATTCTTATGTTAATTCATATGTTTATGCAAGTTAGATCGTTTGTTTTGATTATTTACTCATTTATCATAGTTTTGGTGAATTTTATAAGATCGTTGATGAAATTGTCATTTTGTTGTTGTTGATGGATCCATAAAGTGTTTATGATTGAAGTGGATATGTTGATTTCATCAATATTGTTGTTTGACAAAGATTTGGTCAAGTTTGGAGTTGTTTTGGTCAGATCTGAGAGTTAGGTCATTTTTCATAAGATCGGGTCATTTTTGGAGTCAGATCGTTTTTCTTGCTCTCTATGAAACGGACTCAGGTCGTGGGATGGAAGCTTAGGCCGATGGGGAAGTCAGGTCGTGGGGAACGAGCTGGTGATGAGGCATGGGCTATGCAAGAGGATCGGTTGAGTCGTGGGTTATAGGTTAGTTACAACCTAAGGATGGAACGACCTAAAAACAAAAGCTTGGGTAAGGTCAAGTGGTGAGATTGTTAGAACGACCTAGAGTGTCAGGTCGTTAGGACGAGGCTAGGCAACATGTTGTGAAAACGTTGGCTTCAGACCGTTAGGTCATGGGACGACCTAGAAGTGGGACGACATAAAGGTTGGGTAATTTGTTAAGTTAGGCCATGAATGATAGGTCGTCGGACAACCTAGGGTGGGTGAACTAGCTATGTTGGGCCATTATATTAATGTTGGTTGGTTCTGTGATGTTATGACTTTGATGTATATCCAGGTAGGGGTGTTCGAAGTGATGCGATGTGTTCGTTGATCAGTGTAAAGCAACTAATATGAAGACAACTCAAGGGTATTGAGTTGTGGATGATGGTTGCTCAAGGGGGACTTTAGTTGTGAATGGTCATCGGGGTTGATCGCTAGATATGCGAAGGCCGAGAGATTATCATTGTCGTAAGTTCCAGCGGACTCAAAGCATGGGTAGATTAGGCAGTCGTGAAGGGCCTAGTTGTCGAGGTTGGAAAGACAAACATACGAGTCATGAAGGCGGATGGAGTTTTAGCTAGAACTGGGGTTTACCATTAGCCCTTATCATATGGCAGGTGGCCGTCATACGATTAATTGTGGTTTCGAAGTAGGAAAGGCAGTGATAGCCAGGTCATGAGTGTTTGGTTGTTTTGCTTGTACTGTCTCACGTAAGTTGTCTGACGTCGAAGGAAATGTTTCTCGGGTACTTTTCTGATATTGTTTTAGGCCTCTAGGTATTGTGTTTTAGGAATGTTGAACTCAATTAGGATGGTTTACGTGGGATATAACTAGTTTCTATGATTGTTATTGAGTGATAGTTGCTTTGACATTATTTGATTACTTCTAGTTTCCATGATTGAACTATTTTTTCTTGATTGTTGGATTGTAAAGGCTATCACTGTCAGATGTGGGGAAGGCAGGTGTTGGTTTTTCTCCGGTATTGGGTAGTGGTTGGTAAATCTGCCTATTTTCATATACTTTGTTGATGATATTAGATAGTTGTTTTATCGCTCATTAGGACTGTTGTCTGACTCAAGGTTTTATGTTTCCCTTTTATTACCTTGGGCTATTTATTCTGATGTGGATGGGCTGACTGAGTAGCAGGTGGTAGGTGATACCTTAGTGAGGACAATTATGTTGATTGATGGCGAGCAGAAGGCTTACGTACCGGTTCTATTACTATCTAGTATTTCTATTTTCGCTATTTGTTGTTGCTCTATGAGTGAATGTTGTGAGGCTTCATGCACATACTTTGATGTTTACAATGATGTATGGATGATCTTTCAAGATATTATGAAAGTTTCAAAAGTTTGTTATATGATGCTCCAAAATTTATGCTTGTTGTATATGTTCTATTATATCTTATCCTTGCGCTATGAGTGGTACGACAAGTTCCGCTTGTGTTTACCTACTTTGATGATCGTCCATAGCTTCCTGGCACACTTTTCAGTGCATTATTCCTCTTGTTTAGTGCAGAAGTTATGGGCGGTCGTCACAAAAAGTCTAAACTCTATTACTTATCGTGATATATTTCTTAAACTCAATCTACTTGAATCTTTAAACTGTATAGTCTTTAATAATCAATACCTGCACAGAATACCTGCATATACATCCCTCATATATACATATATAATAATGTTAGTATATATTTTATAATAATAGTTAAAAAGGTTTAAAGGTTGTTCTCATCAAAACCATCATCTCAGTCTCCAATATACTTACCATTTTGATGATGACAACCTTTGTTTATAAAATATACTTACCATATAACTATGTGGTACGTTGATTCTTCAGTTACTCTCGCTAGCACCAATAAATCCTTCTAAAACTACTACCTCCCCCTTAATTTAAGCCTTATTTTATAATTATCCCCCTTTGTCATCAACAAAAACTATATAACTTTGTTTAATCTATAATACTTCCCTTTAAACTAATATAAGACCCAATCTAGACAAAAAAATGACTCTAATACTCCCCCTTAAACTATGGTGCCACTTACACAAACAATATATGGATTTAAACAAGCAATATCAAGATTCAAACTAGAGTAACGTTAACCCCCAATCATACAATCATCCAAACCAATATATACAACCAAATCTCCTCAATAATGGCGTCATCTTTTCCTACTGCCTCGAGCCTCTCAAAACAGCATGACCCTCCACCTCGAGCCCTCCCCATGCCGAATCCATCCCCTGACCCAATTCCGCTTACCTCAGACCCGCCTCCTCTCATCCCTCCTATTCCTCATCGACCTGATCCACGAATCCCTGACCCTCCTTTACCCGTGGTAAGGTGGTGTTCGCTCTTCGCAACAAGGCCACGTAATGCAGGAGAATTTATTCCACCTCCAATTATCCTAAAATTCATTGGAAAGAGGACAGTGCCTACAGATGACATCTTACAAGCAAGCGTTGATGTATGGAATGACTATCTGAATGGATTCTTTCTGGATGACCCCTATCATACACATTAGTGGTCTCTCATCTTAAAAGGCATTGGAAGCCTCGCGGACCAATCAAGATAAATTCAAACGATTTGGTTTTTTTCTTCCTTTTATCTGATATGGAGGACAGGAAAAGAATACTAGAAGCAGATACCATTATTATTAGAAACAAATTTTTTATAGTTCAGAAATTAGATGTATCAATGGGAAATTCGAGTAAAGGGATTAGCCAAGTACCAATATGGATCAAAATGTTAGATCTCCCTATGATGGCTTGGTCTAGGATAGGAATTTGTTGGTTGGCCTCTCGGATTGGCAAATTCTTGTGTATGGATTAAGCAAAATAAATTTTAGAAAGATTAGGTTATGCTATATGCATGGTGGAGACTACACCCGATAGTGAATTACTAGAATCATTTATGGTGCTCTTAGGTGATGAAACTGAACATGTTGTAAAGGTTACATACCTATGGAAACAAGATATATGTATTAAATGTAAGGTCTTTGGGCATAAGAGTGATAGGTGTCCTAGCTATCCTAGGAATGAAAGTGCAGTAGAGAAAATCAAAAAAGATGTTGGTGAAGTTAGTGCTAAGTGGATGCATGTGTGGATTATATGAACAAAACTGTAGATGGTGATAGGTTTTCTGCTCCGTATAGGAAACACACTAGGAAGTTGCCAACTACGAGCAGCAAAAAAGTCAGGGTGTTTCCAATAAGAAATTTATGCAAATGGAAAAAGATGGATGGTGACGATATCATGGTGAATCAGAAGAACGTTTGTGGAATGAATGCTCCTGGAAAAACTATTGCTGCAAGTGGTAATAGTTTTAATCTTCTGAGAAACTTGCATGATGATAGTGCTCTTTAAGCAGACAATGAGGAACTTGAAGCTAGTGAACTGCATGATGCTCACATAGTAGTTGATAGCTTGTGTGTTGATCATGTTGGAAATAATCTTGGTCTTTTAGGAATGAATTAATTGTATGACAAATTAGTAATTGTATTAATGAGAGGAATAAATTAAGAATAAAGGAAAATTTAGAATTCCTATTTTAGAGAATTCTAGATAATGTTTTCCTAGAATACCCTAGAGAAGTGTACTGCATTATGGAAGCAGTGTATTCAGCCGATGTATGAAATCAAGTTTGAAGAAAATAAATAAAATAAGCATTTCCTCCTCATACATTATTTTCTCAAAAATTCTTTTTCTTCTAAAATTTTCTAACAGTGGTATTAGAGCAATTAAAATTTTCTAACAGTGGTATCAGAGAAAGGTTCAATAATCAAGGAAGATGGCAAATGGAACATCACTCTTTCAAGTTCCTTCATTTTAGAAAGATAATTATGACAATTGGAGCATCCGCATAAAGACGTTGCTTGGATCGCAAGATGCTTGGGATATCGTAGAAAATGGGTATGAAGAACCCGCCGATATTTCCGTCTTATCCAAAATTCAAAGGGATAATTAAAAAAATTTGAAGAAGAAGGATCAAAAGGCCCTTGCGCTCATTTATCAAAGTTTGGATGATGCTATGCTCGAGAAGATAGCCAATGCAAAAAACAATAAGGAAGCATGGGGGATTTTGAAAAATGCTTTTAAAGGAATCAATAAGGTGAAGAAAATCAACCTACAAACTATGCGAGGTGAGTTTGAAGCTTTACATATGAAATCATCAGAATCAATTAATGAATATTTTTCTCGTGTTCTGTCTATTGTAAATCAAATGAAAAGATACGGAGAAAAAATGGAAGATTCTAGAATTGTCGAGAAAATTCTATGATCTTTAGACTCAAAATTCGATTACATAGTTGTGGCAATTGAAGAATCTAAAGATATAGAATCCATGACTGATGATCAACTTTTGGGTTCACTTTAAGCCCATGAAGAAAAATTAAAGAAAAAAGTCAAAGAAGAGCCATTGGAGCAAGCACTTCAAACAAAGCTCACCTTAGGAGAAAATGAAACATTTAGAGATGGAAGAAGTCATAGCCAAAGAGGAAGAGGTCGAGGACAAAGCTATGGAAGAGGTAGTTACAAATCTTTTAATAAAGAGGAGAGAAGCCAAAATGTATATGCTACAAGAGGTCGAGGAAGAGGAGGAAACGTAAGGGGAAATGGAAGGCCAAGGTATGACAAATCACAAATAAAATGTTAAAATTGTGATAAATTTGGGCATTTTGCTTCAGAATGTAGATCCACCTTTTACAAAGTTAAAGAGAGAACAAATTATGCTAAAAAAGATGAAGAGGATTCAGCATTTTTGTTGGCACATAAAGGTGATGACAGCAGTGACAATCATACATGGTATTTGGACTTGGGGGTAAGCACTCGTACGTGTGGAAGGAGGAGCATGTTCACAGAACTTGATAAATCGGTAAATGGAGACATTCCTTTTGGAGACAACTCTAAAATTTCAGTTGAAGGAAAAGGAAATATACAAATTTGCTTACAAAATGTAAAGAATGATTTTATTTCTAATGTTTATTATGTGCCTAAAATGAAGACAAATATTTTGAGTTTGGGGCAACTTTAGGAGAAAGATATGATATACACACGAAAAATAGAAACCTTTTCATAAGAGATGGTATAGGTGATTTAATTACTAAAGTGGAGATGTCAAAAAATAGAATGTTTCCATTAAATATTTCCAATAATGTTGCAAAATGCCTAAAATCATGCTATAAAGATTTATCATGGCTTTGGCACTTACGATTTGGACACCTTAATTTTGGGAGCTTATCTTTGTTAAAAAATAAAAACATGGTGAAAGGTTTACCATCAATAAATCATGAAAAAAATTTGTGTGAAGGTTGCATATTTGGAAAACAATCAAGAAAATCTTTTTCAAAACAATCAATTACAAGAGCCAAAGAACCATTAGAATTGATTCACACTGATATTTGTGGCCCCGTAAAACCATGATCACTTGAAAAAAGTAAATATTTTGCACTTTTTATTGATGATTTTAGTAGAAAAACATGGGCTTATTATCTCAAACAAAAATCAGATGTGTTTGATGCATTTACGAAATTCAAGGTTTTAGTAGAAAATATAAGTGGTTATAAGATCAAAGCCATGAGATTAGATCGAGGTGGAGAATTTACATCAAAAGAATTTGAGAGGTTTTGTGAAGAAAATGGAATTCATCATCCATTGACAGTCCCATAAACTCCACAACAAAATGGAGTTGTAGAAAGAATAAATAGATCTCTTCTCAACATGGCGCGAAGTATGTTGAAGAGAAAAAATGTTCCAAAAGAGTTTTGGGCTGAAGCTATCGAATGCGCAGTATATTTAGTAAATCGTTCTCCAACTCGAAGTGTGTGGAACAAAACGCCTGAAGAAGCATGGAGTGGTAGAAAGCCTTGTATATCCCCTTTGAAAGTATTTGGGAGCATTGCATATTCCCATGTGTCGGATCAAAGACGCTAAAAGTTAGATGATAAAAGTGAAAAATACGTTTTCATTGGCTATGATTCACGGTCAATAGGATATAAGTTGTATAATCCTATTAATGAAAAGGTGGTTGTTAGTCGTGATGTAGAGTTTGATGAAGAAAGTGCTTGGAATTGGAACAAAAAGGAAGATGATTACAAATTCTTTCCGCTTTATGAAGAGGAGTGCAATGATGATGTGGAAGAAGAGCCCATTGGTCCAGCACCATCATCTCCTTCAACCATCCATCAAGAATATTCATTTGAAGAAAGCTCAAATGAAAGACCACCACGCATGTGATCCTTGCAAGAATTATATGAGGTAACACCAATTTTTGATGATACAACATTACTTTGTCTTTCTGGAAATCGTGAACCAATAAGCTATGAAGAAGCAAAACAAGACAAAAGATGGGGAAAACTATAGATAAAAGGCACAAAGCTACTGGTGAAAAATGGGTGTACATAGTTAAGAACAATGCTAAAGGAGGAGTTGAAAGATACAAATCAAGGTTAGTGGCTAAAGGATACAAGCAAAGATCAGCTACTCAAAACAAATGGAAAATACATCAAATGGATGTGAAATCTGCTTTCCTAAATGGTAAATTGGAGGAGGAAGTTTATTTGGAGCAACCGTTTGGTTGTAAAGTTAAAGGACAAAGTCTTAGAATTGAAGAAGGTGCCGTACGGTTTGGAAAAACCAAGCTTATGGGGGGATGTTGGAAATAATCTTGGTTTTTTAGGAATGAATTAATTGTATGAAAAATTAGTAATTTTATTAATGAGAGGAATAAATTAAGAATAAAGGAAAATTTAGAATTCCTATTTTAGAGAATTCTAATAATGTTTTCCTAGAATACTCTAGAGAAGTGTACTGCATTATAGAAGCAAATTATTCAACCGATGTATGAAATCAAGTTTGAAGAAAATAAATAGAATAAGCATTTCCTCCTCATATATTATTTTCTCAAAAATTCTTCTTCTTCTAAAATTTTCTAACAGATCACATACAGACTGCCAGTAATAATAATAAATTCAATGGTTTAGGCAATGATGAGATAAGTACAAAATTGGGTAATGAAACAAAATTGGATGAACACAGAAAATCAAGCAATGGAATTCAAGACAAGGAAAAGGGAAAGCAAAAGATGGGTAATGATACAAAATTGGATGAACACAGAGAATCGGGCAAAGAGGATTTTGGGTTGAATGGAATAGACAATAGCATGCTTTCAGACAATGATAACGAGATGGGAATGAGCAAAGAGGATGCAATGCAAGTCATTACGAATGATGTGAGGGAATTCGAGAGTATCTTGAATTCAGGAGGGTTTGATGTTATTGTGTCATGTACTATCACCTCCCCGTAGTTAACTCTCCAACCAAATAGGCAACTTTAGTTTTAAGTCAGGCTTCCTTAATAGCACAAGCCCCTTCAACAAGCTTATTGGTATGAAAACTGCCGAAAAGACTGCAATAAACCCCAATTATCATGAAGCATCTACGTTATCCTTATCATCTTCAGAAGAAAAAAAGAGGGAAGCCAAAGCAAAATCACCCATATGCTCATATCCTCTTGCCGACGGCATACAAACCCCTCCCACGGTTACTTATGATGATACTACAATTGCTAGATCCCCTATGCTCAAAGAACCCAATACTCCACTTACCAGGAGTAGGCTATGAGGGATTCAGCTCAATATAGTGTAGCATGATGGGTATTTGTCAAAGTAACTATAAACATAAGAATTTCTATAAATTTAAGAAGAAATGTACTGATGTAAAATTGTTTTGATTTGTCATAGTGATGTGTAATTGTCTTAGTGTATGCATGATTATGTAATTTCTAGACGGTGGTCTACACACTTCTCCCTGTGTGGAGACATAATCCTTTAGTTGAGGCATGTAATATGTACCACCTGAACTCATTGCATTTATTATTTTAATATAACAAAAGTATTATGGAACACTCTAAAAACCAAACGGTCGTGCCAAGAAAAAATATACAACCAATTTTAATTATTGGTGTACCATGTTTTTACACACCATTAATTCAAATTCAAAATTTTCACATACAATAAATTCAAATTCAAATTAAACATACCAAGTGCACTAAATTCAAACATAAATTTAAACGTTTCTTGGAACTTCTAACCATCCTTCTTCTCTAAAGATAGGTCAGCCTTTAAAGCATCCCATTCTTCATTTTCTTTGGTAAGAGTTCCTTTTGGATCGTTATTTTCTTCTTCTTTGTTGAGTGCAGAAATCATTCGACGAATGTCATCAAAATGCTTCTATTGATTCTCAATCATCTACAGTTGACTCAATTCTAAGTGACGTTGATTGTGAAATGATAGAAAGGATGTTTTTAAAGAAATTGAGTGTCTCTTCGATATTTTCACTTACATTATGAATTGGAGAAGCCATTAAATTGATAAAACTAGTAGATAATGAATGGATGTTAAGGAGAAATGCAAAGATATCTTTTTTTGGAAGAAATATGTATTTATAGGCTTTGGAATTCAATTAAAAATGACTCAAGTTGGATAAGATAATTTTTGAATCCAAACAAATTTGAAAATTTGGCAATTAGATGTCAACATAGAGGGTAGTGCATGTTGACTTGGGTACTTAAATTTTTGAATTTTACATTTTTTTGTTTTACGTTGAATTTTGGCTTATATTTAAACATTCTTAACACAATAGTTAAACATTTTATAGATGTTTTAGGGATAATGAACAAAAATAGAAGATCTTCGTTGATAATTTTAGATAACCATACATAGAACTGATACATAACATGGAATTGAAATACGATAGAATAGAAACTATTGCAACATGAAAATAAAACTATTACAACATTTTCCGGTGGGATCTAGCAGATGTTATTCGCTTCAGGGGTCCTGGGTCATGGACGTCAACTAGGATGGACATCAAGCTCGTCCTCATCCATGTCATCGTCATGATCAACTTGATTATGATATTGTTGATGAGGTAGAGTGCGTTGATGTCGGTTCTGGTCAGATAGGGTTTGGCCATGTTGAGTTGTTGGATGCGTAGTCCCCAAGTTTAGAGCGGCGACAGCTAGGTTATGTTGAGGTGGGGTCGGTTGCTCAGACCTGGTTCATCATTGATAACCAACCAGGAACAATCGCTTTGACGCATCCCCTCGCTGATGGTAATGGTAGTTCCATTATACTTGTTGTTGCCGTTGGTATAGGCATTTGCGTGGGCAGTGACACTAGTGTTGAGAGTGAACCTCCTTCTTTGGCCGCGGCCCCGAGTTTCGAAAGAGGCACTTTCAGAGGAGTTGTGCCGCGGACGAGCATTGTTCTGAGAAAGCTGCAATCGAGCGAAGAGGCGTTGACTTTCTTGAAGTTGACACATGAAGTAGATGTTATTTCTCAATGCTTCGTTGAGCTAGAGAGATATGTTCTCCAATCTTTTATTAAGCACGTAAATCTACGCTTAAGTTGCTGGAGCATCGGGGTCCGTAGGAAGGAAAATGTTAGTATCGATCGGGTTTGCCTCCGGTTGAGGTTGCGTAGAGTAGTTGCAGATTAGGCAGCTGCCGAAGTTCCTATCATTAAGTTCTTTGATCTCTTTACCATCGTAAGAAGATTCGAGCATTAGGTTAGGAAGAAATGTGAGTAGCAGGTCGAAGTCGAGATGGAAATGTGCAAAAAAGGTTTGAGTCTAAGATGCTCTCAATAAAAGCACTAGAATGTTGATAGCAAATAGTGTCATAACACCCAAAGATTCTCCGTTACTTAGAGAATTAGGTTTCTCATGGGAAAGTAAGTGTAGAAAGCAGTAAATAACACACTAGATTTATAGTGATTCGGTCCGGTGAGGGGCCTACGTCCACTTTGAAAGAGTTCGCTGATATTTTATTCACAACGATAGATTACATGCTTTGAACATCGTCTAGGCTGTTGATTACAAGTGTGTCCATGTATTTTGGAGTCATAGTTGTCATATATGAGTCTTGGGAAAATGTGTCTTTTGTGCTTCTACTTCCTCAGAACTAGGTTGCCATTAATGAGTTCTTAGAGCTCTAGGAGATGACAAATCAGCAAAAACCCAACCTCTTTGAAGTGTGAGCAAGGGGGTATTTACAGTTAAAGGGTTAGGTAAGAGTAGGTAGGATTTGGGGACCACACAGAAGAAAATCGCATCACAGAGTATCACTCATCCGACAATCGCATCGTATCATGGTATTTAGTGGAAAATCGCATCCCTCGTATGGGATGCGAAAAATCGCATCCCATGGGGATACGATGTGGATGATGCAAGTGGGTGTCGTGCACCCTACTGATGTGTGCGCATCGCATCCCTTGGATGTGATGTCATCACATCTAGTGGATGCAACTTCATCGCATCCGAGGGATGCAATAATATCGCATCTAGTGGATGCGGTGTTATCACATCCGCTGGACGCGATGACGTCGCATCCTAAGGATGCGAGGGGTAGGGATGCGGTGCGATGGAGGATGATGTGGATTGTATGATGCAGTGAGGAGGTCGATGTGAGTCATGTGATGCAGTGAGGAGGTTGATGCGAGCCATGTGATACGGTATGAGTGATGCAAGCCGAGTAGGTGTCAGGTGAGGCGAGCTAGAGTGATGCGAGGTGAGGGATGTAAGGCGGTACGATGGGGGGTCGCGTGACACGACGTCTTTTTTCGAGAAGTTGCGAGGCTACTAATCGCCCGATCTCTCCTCGGCTTGAATCTTGAACATCTTGGCGACACCTCGAGCTTTGGCATCACGCAGTGTGTTGAGTCGAGTGGGTCTTGTGTACTTTTGGGAACCGGACTAAAATGCAGGTTAACACAAAGATAACATCAATACTAGATCAAAAAACTAATACAAAGGATAGCAGCATCCAACAGAATCCAAAACCAAAATACCACCCTCCAACACCCCAACACCACCAAGACGACACACGCTTAAAGGTCTCAACTACTTTAGGGACTGGAGAACACCAATAGCTAACCAACTCACACACAACTAAGTAGAAACCAAGATGAATCCCAAAAAAGTTACCAGAACATCAATCACACCTACTAACTCAGCACAAGAGCCGAAGACAGTCTGAGGGGACGGGGGAGACAGCCTAAGGAGTTGGTAGTGGGGAGCACAATCAGTTTCATGATCGACTCTAGCGTCGAAACAAGCCTGCGGAAGGCATAATACAGCCTGAGGAGGAGCTAAAAATTCAGGTAAGGAAGAATGGACAAGAGTCAGAGTAGGAACATAAATGCCTCGAGTTTTGGGTCGCGGGATCTGGGGATCAAGGAAAGAAAGGAAGCGGTGAGGTGGCTGCCAAAAAGATGATTAGGGAGGAAGAGGGAGGTAACAGGCTACAACAGAATATTGGATGGCGATAGAAAATCAAAGCAAACTCTAGATCTGGTTGGAGAGTTGCTAAACTATACGGAGAAAGTTAGGTTAGGAATAATAGAAGGAGATCTGAAATCAGATGGAAGTTTTGAAACAAAGGAGAAAGAAAGTTAACAGGAGAAAGAAAGAGGCAGAAGCGCGAAGCTGGTCGGTACAGGAAAGGGTGATTCTTAGCTTTGTTAAAATCTTTATTTTTTCTAACGTGAGAAGGAATTGATCAATGATATAATTTGTATCGTTAAATTTGTAGCATAAAATTTGAGAAACTTGGTTCATTTGATTTGTTGAAAGAACATTATCAAATTTATTAACCATGATATTGATTTTTGCTTATAAAGCCAAAGGCGATCCTATAAAATTAGAACTCGATCGAGAATAAATCGATTTCTCATTAGATTGTTACCATTGGGTCTATTTTTCAGTCAAATTTTCGAGAAATTACCACACAATATTGTGATGTTGTGTCAAGAATTTTTTTTGGCACATCGATTCAAATGGTTTGCGGACTATTTTCAAGACCATCGTAAATTATTTAGCGAATAGTCCATTTTTCAAAATTTTGATGTGGATGTTTGATTAAAAGTTCTTTAAATCTTTTAAGGCATTTTCCAAAAAAATCACTCCTAAGTTGATGAAAAATTAAATTTTCATTTAGAATTTTGGTTGTTTTTCAAAAGAACAAAATTTCTTCAAGAAAACTTCAACAAATCTATCTCAAGTTCTAATTGAATTGGAAGATAAGTTATACAATCATTTTTCAGTGTAATCGGTAAGTGCGAATGGAATTATCCAAATTTTAATTTCATCATCACATAATTATTGGAGTTTAACGATTGCACATACTGGTTTAAAATATCAATAGAACGATGTAAGGATCATTAGTTTCAAATTTTCCAAATTTTGGAAGTGTGTCGATGTGTCTCGAATGAATTTCAGAATGATTTCCTTTGGAGTGGATATAGTGATACAAGAAAGGACAAAAACTCGATCAGAAAAATTCATTCCAATGGAGTACGTGTGTGATTTCCATTGGCCATAATAAAATGATTTTTTCAAAGTGTCATGAGTCCAAAAACTCATGCACAAGAGAGAAAAGATTTAAGAAGTGAAAAATAAGGAGAAGAGACTCAAATTGAAGTGATTTTGTTTATTGAAATCAGATTTTTTTTTTTTTTTGGTTTTTAACAGTTATTGTTTTTAATATATGTTTAGGAGGAAATGATTTTTTTAATTTTTTTGATTCTTTTTTGTGAGAGTGAAAAAATAGAAGTATATGTTCAAAGAAAATGATTTTTGTTTTTGTTTCTAATTTTTTTTTATATGCAAGAACTAATGCTAATAAATGAATGCAAAGACTTAAGCTGAAATTTTCTGTAATTAGTTACTCCTCAAATATGTATCAAGACACTTTGATTTAAATTACTAAAAACATATATTAGCCAGGTAATTAACAAGAGCTATCAGTGTACCAAGAATCACCGCAGCAATGCAATTGAAGATTTAAGTACCTTTTGAGAAACAATAGCTATAATATTATCGAATTACCATGATTAATAAGTGATCGAAACTCTATCGTTTTCTTAGAGATCAAGAGAAAGTTTTGGTAAAATAAAACAAGTTATCAAAACACAAGCTTGCCCTAGATAAGCTCGTGATACCTTTAAGTCCAACAACTATTCTTTATTAATTAGTCAGTTTTGTATTATAAAATGTAATTTTCTGAGTTAAAGAAGGTTTATGAACTCCCCACATTGTATGAATTTGGGTATTGCCTTAAGAAAATAAAAAGAAGATGAAATGAATGCAAAATAACTTAAACGTAAATTACCTATGCAACTACGAATGATTTTTTTTTTGAATTTTTTCTTTTAAATGCAAGATGCAAGCAAATAACAATGCAATAAAAGTAAAGCAAGAGACAAAATACGATATTGCAAAAATTTATTAACAATTTATTTTAGCAGCGATTTTTTATTGTAATCACTTTTAACAAGTAATCTTGTTCTTTTATTTCCGATTTTATAACTTGAAAGAAAGAAAGAAAAAAGGGGAAAAAATGTAACACCCCACCTCCATTAAGGTCATTCACAAAGGGAATGCCTTAACTTTGATGGAGGGTTACGGGTACAAGACAGATAAATATAAGCAGCGGAAATTCAAACATTTATTGCATACGTAGTTTAATACAAAAGCATTACATCAAATTGTCTCAAAATAACTTCCAAAACGTTACAACATAATCTCTGTCTTGATTATTAAATAAAGAAGCATAAACCAAAAGTAAAAATGCATAAATCCCCAAGGATAATGTCCAAAAGCCATAGCCAAGGTGAGAGAGAGTCCAAATCATACATCTACTTTCTTGAAGCTTGCAAAGAGTCTGTCTAAGATGGAGTATTCCCTCCTTGTGGACCTGAGGGGGGGGAACGGAAGAAAAGAAGACGAGAGAAAATGGGTCAGACAATAAGTCTGGTAAGTTCAGTGATTACTAGTATTTAACAAGGAAGGGATCATGACAATGATAACAGAACATAGGACAATACCCTAATATAAGATAAGTGGGACGTGTGATCGCACCCATTACTATAGTCTCTGCACCTACTTAACCATTGGTTCAACCGGCCGACGTGTTTACAACAAACGATCCCCTTAATGATCGGCTCCTACTCGCATGCATTCATTTCCTATGTCATTCGGCCCCGCTTGACTGTAGCTACCTATGTTGGTCCCACCATGGGGTGTATCAGTCCCTCTGGTGGCAACCCGACACGATTCAAGATGCACAATGTACACTACTGATGCCCAGTGCCTAATTTTTCCACTCCGGAGTACGTGCACGCCCATACTCCGTCGGAACCTACACTGGCCCACCAACCGCCGACGTCTTGACCGCTTATAATTCAGCCCAGTAATCGTGCCCCGCCCTGCCTAGTTTCAGGGTACCTTGATACATCTATGTGGTTTACTGCTGAAATGGGTCCCCGTTACTAGGGGTTTCTAATCAACATGTTTATTTGGTTAAGTGTCCAAGTTTACCTAACCCAGCCCATTCGTTTTAGCTAACATGTTGAATTGGTTAAGTGTTTTCCTAATTTACTTAACCCTACCAATCCTGACTTAGCTTTAATTTATTAAAGCACCAACCACTCACATTAGACAAGTCTTGTTGTGGTCACTGGATGTGTCGGTCGGTTCCGGGAAGGTTTACACTACAACTCAGTCTAACCTCGGGTTCTTTTTTGGCTTGATACACTAACCACCCACATTAGACAGGTTTTGTTGTGGTCACTGGATATGCCGGTCGGTTCCGGGCAGATTTACACCACAACTCAGTCTAACCTCAGGTTAGGCATATTCGTCTTTTCTAAATTCATATTTTTCTATATATGTGTAATTTCTTTATGTAAATTAATTTTAATTTATTCATGCCATAATTATCTTTTCAAAAATTGCTCACAATAAATGGTAATCAAATATACCATTTTATGAACAAACCTATGCCATGAATTTTCATTTTTTTCCCCATCATTATACC
Organism: Allium sativum; assembly: GCA_030737875.1. Taxonomy (NCBI): domain Eukaryota; kingdom Viridiplantae; phylum Streptophyta; class Magnoliopsida; order Asparagales; family Amaryllidaceae; genus Allium; species Allium sativum. The sequence continues at coordinate 156,155,662 of CM060926.1, read as the reverse complement.
CGTAGAACGCACGTATGAATTACATAAAATGTTGGACTAGCCAATTAGCCCAAACCCATAAACAAAAGGGGTAATAAACAAGGAACATGAAATAAACATAAAATAGCATACATTCAACTTATCACATGTAACTTGGCATAGATGTATCATTGTCTTAACTAGACAGGTAAAGGTGAACTTGTGATTAAACTTGATATGGGTCTAACATGGAGGTTTAACATATAAACAACATTTTAAACCACAATTTAGCATACTAACTTATGTATGTCAAAACATAAGAAAGCCACTATGAACATATTTAAATCATGACTTGGCATGATAACTTATGTGTTAAAACATAAGAGGATTACCATAAACATGTTTAAATCACACTTAACATGATAACTTGTGTTGAAACATAAGAGGACTACAAATCCAATCTTGCAACATGAATAAATTCAACTCGACATAGTTCTACATATTCATGAATGTTAATCTAACATGTAAGCATGTGATTTAGATCCTAAACTTGCAAATAACCACCAAATTACAACATGACATGTTTCACCATTTTGTTGGCATAATAAGTTCTTTACCCAATCATAAAAGATTCCAATAACATACAATGTTGTACATCACCACAAGCATATAGACATGAAATATACAACATGTTCATCGCCATAAGCATATAGACATGAAATATACAACATGTTCATCTCCATAAGCATATAGACATGATCAATTACAACGATACTTTAAGATAAACGAGAATCAAATCTTATACATAAGCATCATTCTATATCCCAATTACAACATGTCATGATTCAAGCGAAAGAATGTTTAAATCTACGTAATAACCCACTTACAAACTAAAAAGAATTCTTGCGTTCTGAAATATGAATTATGAAATTGGAGATGCGCGCCTTTGAAGAAGATCGTTGAATTAGACTAGTTTTTAATTTTGAGTTATATGTAAGCTTTCAACTTGTCTTTGAATTGAAAAAGGGTGACGGCTACTCCAAGTTCTCTACTGACGGCATTTCAATTCTAGGATTATTTTTCTGTGTGTGTTTAGGTTGAGAATTGAGTAGTTTATATAGAATTTCAGTTTAATTATAGCCGTCAGATGAACCTAGGGTTAATCACAGCCACTCAAACCCGATCAGGACCATCCAGAAACCCTAGTGACTCAGCAGCATGTCATCAGTCGTTCAAATTTCAGATCTGGCCGGGGGTAAGGTCGACCCCCAGGTCGACCTCTGGAGGGGAGGTCGACACTAGGGTCGACCCCTTGGTCGACCTGCCTGGGCGGGAATTTTCCCGTCCAGCCTGCTTCTGGCTTCAGTTTGAATTTTGAACTTGTTTTTCTTTGAGCTGTTTGAATTTCTGAAACTTCTGGAGGCCATAACTTCTTCATATGAAGTCCAATTTACGCAAACTCGGACTCTATCTCAACCAGAATTCCGAGACGAACACAATGGCATAACCCGTTTCCCTTAATTCTCACATTTTAAATTAAGTATTCTAGGATTCATTATTATGACGTTAATAGAAAATATAGGGTGTTACAAAAAATTAGAGAGGGAAAAAAATTATACAAACTAAAACAACAAATTCTTTTTGATAAAGCAAATTACACGTACTAATTCACACTTCAAAGCTAATAGCCAAGACTAAGAGAATCTCCAACACTCTTTTAATTTTGTAAGGAGCAATGGATTTTTGAAATGGCGAAGATCCCCGCTGCTTCAGCACTGAGTGAGGATCTCAGTTGTGTTTTTTTTGTATATAAACAGGAAAATGAACCTCATTTATATGTTTAAACAAGATTCAGTTTCCTGTATAAAGTATAAACGGATTTTATTAACCCGTTTATACAAAACAAAATTAAATTAGCTGAACGAGGGACCCTCATTCGGTATTCACGCTTTAATCTTACAAATAGAGCATTGCCTCATTCAAATTTTGAACCCACGCTTAGGGGTGGAAATTAGCACCGAGAACCAAAAACCCGAACCGAACCGACCTGAAAAGACCCGAACCGAACCCGATGGGTCTTGGGTTGGGTTTAGGTATGAAAAATACAATTAAGACCCAATCAAACCAGACCAAAAAGTATTAAAATATATGTATTTTAGGGATACTTTACAACCGAACTTGAGCCGACCCAACCCGACTCGAAATGAAGCTCGGGTCAGGTCTAGATTTTTGAAATGTATGCTTTAGACCCAAAAAATAGACTCACCTAGAACGAAGACCCACCGGGTCGGGTCCGAGTTCATCGGGTCGGGTCTAATTACAACCGCTACCCACGCTCAGACTCATACTATTTGAGCGTGGGTTCAACAAATTAAATGGGGTAAGAACCCATTTCAACATCTCCAACTACTACTGAAGATGCTCTAAACAAAACAAAGTTATCCTTAAAAATGAAGCAAATTATAATGCAACTCAACACATGTAACGAACCACACTTCTACTCACATCAAATCGACCAAAAACCGAACCCATGTCAATTCAAAGTAAACAAAAGTACGTTTCGTTAGGGTTTATGAAAGCAAACATAGCAGACTACAAAAATCACAACGGAACAGATAAAATATAATAAGAATATATCATTGCAGAGAAAACATCTCTGAATACAAATCTTATTTTACATACCATTATAATCATGTAGGCTTAACATAATATACCGATAGTAGAGTACGTCCATTCTTCAAATGAAGCTCCAATCCTCTGCAGAACTCCAAGTCTTTAAGCTTCCTCTAATCTCAAAACAAACTAGCCGACTGCCTATGTGGAAATTATGGGCACCCGCAGTTTGCAAGGGAAAAAACTACGAGTCATTCGTGGGACTGGTGTGAGAAAACTTTTATTACTAATCTGATACTTAGCCTTAATTCGAATAAGGTATCTCGGGACCAAGCGACATGTCGCGGAACGGGTTTCCTCCGAAGGATATGTGCACAATCATAGCAACTATAACCAAACGTTGCAACCATAAACCAGATTTTGAAAAACTTAATCTTTAGAAAAATGAACGATTATAAGCCCTAGGTCCTATTACACAATGCAAACGCACACCAGAGAATAGGGGTTTGCCTTATAATCGCAAAACATGCTTGATATAATCTAAAACCAAATCATTGGATATTATAATAATGTTTAGTGTTTGAAAAAAATTCTTTCGAAAATAAATTATAAATCTTAGCTCACATAGTTCCCCATCCCATTATGTTGGCTATATGGGTATAGAATTGAAAATCGTAAAGAGGTTTCGTATTGGAGTTTGGATTCCAACATGAGCCAGGCTAAGGAGTAGTTCCTTAATTATCCGATTCGGGCACCCCTAGCAATGTCCCAGGAATGTCAAACGTCCCTTCAGCGAGTACAGAGTTGGTCCACTTCTTATACATGGATTGGTACCCTAATATCTTTCAACCAGGGTGTTTCCTTAACATAATGTCCCACGGTCAGGAAGGCAGATCGTTTATCTGAGGCGCCTCATATCCAACAACCACATAAGTAAATACTAGGACTCCATACGATAGTACTACCCTTTCGTTAGACAGAACGTTAGTCTCAAACCCTACAGGCTATCCTCTTGTTTTGGCTCATTCGGGGGTGTGAGATCCGCGACGTAACGTAACACAAAGCTACGAATTCAAGCCATGCTTGGATCATCACCACATAGCCCTGCTTTTCAACAAAAGCCCTGATCATTGCTCAGCACTTAGCATTCCCTATGGCCATTCCATATCAGACATGCAATTCATCCACAAGTCCATTCCGGGAATAGGAACGAAACCAAAGGAACTTGATTCCACGTCCCCACCTGGAAGTGCAAGTCCTTGCAAAGAAATCGCTTGAAGTACGATCAGATTGGCCGCTACTTTAACCTTGGTGTCCGCCCAAGGCATCAACAGGCTATCTATCCGATGTGAAGAAATGTGACACCCCACATCCATTAATGTCACTCATTAAGAGAATGCATTAAGTTTCATGAAGCGTTATAGATAAACAGAAACAGAAACATTACAAGATAGATATAAAATAGCAGCGGAAGTAAAAACTTTATTAATTATAAAGCATCGTGGTTCAAAACGTCATATGTTTGAAAATACATAAACCCAGTACATCATCAAAACTTTTGTCTTGCACTTGAAACATCAGAGTGCAAAAATAAAAGAAGCATAATCCCCAAATAAAACATAGCCATAGTAGTAAAGATAAGAGATTGAGCAATACATCTAAGCAGCTCCAGCAAAATGATAGCAAAATCCTGATTAAGCTTAAGTATTCCCACCTTGAGAAACTGGGAGGGAAACAGAAGAAAGAAGAGGAAACAAAGAGGGTCGGACATAAAGTCTGGCAAGTCTAGTTACTTTTAGCAAATAAATAAGTACAAGTATCATGACAGACATATAAGATGGATAAGAAAGATAACTTCACTAAAGGAAGGTATGACAAGGTAAACATGATAGAGTGCATACGCTTCTCTAATGATTACTCTGGAACGATACTAGTATAACCAGAATGAGATGATCCCAACAACTATAAGATGGTTGAATTAGGCGTACTTCCAGTGAGAGGTTTTCACCCTATATAATCAATAGGCAGCCCAACATTTCAGAGTTACCCCTATGGATAATAACGGGATCCTAAACGTACCGAAGTCTAAGTGTACCCTAATTACTACCCAAATCGATCGGCTCCCTACTTCGAGATACCCTGTGTTGGCCCCACAATAGGGTGTATCACTCCCTAAAGTGGCAACCTTTTATTTTTCGAATCTGCACAACGATATCTACTGGTATCACAGTCGTCTTGTCCCCCTCTGCCTGGACCATGCATGCATATGACCAGGTCGGTTTGCGACGCCCACACTGTCCTCCACGTTTGGATCTCTTACAATCATCCCAGTAAGTGTGCCTCAACTCCGACCTAGCTCAGAGTACTCGTTTGATACCTATATATGGGTTACAAATTGAAACGGGTCCCACACACAAGATGATACAAGCTTTCCCCTTTGTCTTGTATCCCCACTAGGTTTTCCATAGGTTATGCTTACCAATCAGTGTCTTTAATTACACAACCCCATCAGGTCAAGTTTGTGGGCCTATATATAAATATTACCCACCCACCCCAGATTTACTTAACCCACCCACTGTTCAAACAAGTATACTTAACTCATATTCAAGTTCATGTTCATACAATTCTTATACATTCAACTAGGTTAAGTACACCAATTCACTACCATGTCCATTTATGGTTATAATGTGCTAGATCTCCCACATTAAGCCTACCACTTATGAATGCTAGATATGTCGGTCGGTTCCGGGCAGATTTCTTCCACAAGTCGGGCTTAACCTCGTGTCTTAGCACATCTCGTATTGGTGCACCTAGACCCCTCACATTAGATTCACCACTTTTGGTCGCTGGATATGTCGGGCGGTTCCGGGCAGACTTTCACCACAAGTGTAATCTTACCTCATGTCTTGGCGCGGTTACAGTTCTAATTACTTTAATCCTAGGCATTCCAATTATTAACCAAATTTACCTATGTCGTTATAGGTTTTCATTCCCCTTTTCCCAAGTTATGTTCATAATAAACCATATGCCCCAAATACATATTATTACACTTTATTCAAGTTATTCCCAAATTCCCAATTACAAGTTATGCCCAATATTAACGTTTTCCCCTCGTTCCCAATCTAACGTATTCGCATATTTCAGCGGAATGCCTAGGCTTGAAGGTAGCCCGGCTATATAAAATAAAAGGGGAAAAGATAGAGGGAAAAGAACAGAGATGATCATACTAACAAGGTTGACATGTAATGGCATAAACATATAGTGGCATAGTCACAAGATAAGAATATAGGATGAACATGTGACAATAGCATTGATTCTAGCATAATAAGGATAGGCATGATGTGATCTAAACAATGGTTTGGATATCCAGCTAATAACAGATACAATTTAACCACAAACATGATAGGGACAAGTATAAGGCCATCTAAACAGTGAAACAATAGCAGATTTGACATGACAAATAGGTGATGGTTTAGATCTAAGTCATAATCATGTCATAACATCATAGATACACAGGTTATAGCAAATCTGATTTGATTCAAATGGTCATAGGCATAGATATAAGTTAATGTCATATCAAGTTTTACTTTTAATTATTCAGATCTAAAATTAACATGGACTCATGATGTTTGGATCTAGAAAAATAGAAGGAGAATAGCAGATATTGAATCACAGATCTACACTTGAATAGCTCTAAACTTGATTAACTCGATTGCAGAAGAAGAAAAAGGTTTGATTCAGTCTGGGCAGCAACAACATTTAGTCCTCCATTATTTTCAGTGTGCAAAACATGAGAAATGAGGCCATATATATAGCTGCCAGCCCCAAACCATAATCTGCCACGTTTGCCCTAGGGCGGTCGACCCCCCCTTAAGGGGTCGACCCATGGGTAAACACCCCACTTGAGGCGTTGACACCCTTTAAGCAGGAAAATTCCCGCTCCCCATTTCTGTGCAATTTGAACTATTTTGGGTTGAACTTGAATTTCTGGACCCTATGTATGTATATATATATATATTGTTCTTGCGTGTATTCGAACTTCAAACCTTCATAACTTCTACATACAGTGTCCAATTTACGTAAACCAGGTGTCTATTTTGACAAGAATTCTGATACGAATGCAATGGCACGGTCCGTTTCACTTAATTTTGAATATTAAATTAATTATTCTTTAATTTGTCCTCTTTAGTGTTGTTAAAATTACGGGGTGTTACATTCTCCCCTACTCAAAGGATTTCATCCCCGAAATCTCCAAGTTACGAAGAATGTATATCCTAACATCCATCACCCATCTACTCATCCACTAATCACAGGCATCCATTGTCCTTAAAAGATTTATAATTCTTATATGAACATATGCAAAGTGTGTGTATATGTCCTTATTCTGATGCGAAGATTAGACGGTCTACTGATTTAGTCGACCTCCTTAATGCAATGTGTGGTAGTGCCATGAATCCAACATGTATGCAACAATCCTACTATAACATGTAAGTTCTATATAGGTGCACAATCATACGTCCAAATTTAACATCCATATGATGATACATCCATTTCCATCCATTAAAAGAAGAAAAATGCATATGCATCCATATGTAGTATGAGAGTGATTGAGCCGATCTAGTGCCTAATGTGTGTATATGAATCCACGAGAAACCACTAGCAAACACTTGCATCCACTTGCATCCATTAAAAATAACATGTCTCAAACACATGTTTACATCTATGGGATTCCTACTTAAAGATCGAAGATTCGATTGATAGGATATACTTAAAATGGTAGAAACAAGTACAAATAAAAGCTTTGGAAAGGCAGTTAAGAACATACCCTCGTAAAGAAAAAGGTAAGAAGCATGAATCTTGTCTTCCGTCTCCCAAGTCGCGTCCTCTGGGTTATCTTCCGACTGAACTTTCATCAACTTGACTTCTCTATTGTGTAGTTTCTTAACTTCTGATCCAAGAATACGGGTAGGAACTCGTCTGACTGTTGCCCCCCTTCCACCTGTAACACCCTGAAATTTTAACAACATTAAAGAGGATAAATTAAAGAATAATTAATTTAATATTTATAAGTAAGTGAAACGGGTTACGCCATTGCGTTCATCTCGAAATTCTGCTTGAGATAGAGTCCGAGTTTGCGTAAAACAGATAGCGTATGAAGAAGTTATAGATGGTTAAAGTTTTGCAATGAAAATAGAATGCACTGGCGCATTTGACAAGTGCGCCAATGTATTTTTGCACTGGCGCACCTGCCAAGTGCGCCTAGAACAGTTTCTGGGTGTTCGGGCCTTTTTCGAGTGAGTGACGACCCATGACCTGACCCAATTTCATTAGGGCTGAGGTGGCATCCGAATTCTGTAACCCAGCAGCTATAAATATATCTCATATCCTTTGTTTTCTTCAAAGAAAAGCAATGGTAGCCGGACTCTGCTGGATCCTGGACTGGATTAGGATCTCTCATCTTCTTCTAAAGCTTATCAAATTCTGAGATTCAAACATAGACTCAGCACCTTTTCTATCATTTTAGCAATCCAATCACATTGAGTTCTAGTTGCTTTTAGGTTTAGATAAATAATAGTGAAACTATGAAAGACTGTAATATGGATATGATTGTAGACTTTAAATCTATGTTATTGGTAGATCTCATGCTATATTATGATAGATCTATTTTTTTGGATCCAATTCAATTGTTCTACTATGTTATTATTATAGATCTTGGGTTGTAATTTTTATGATATGTTATGATGCGGATGTATGTAGATCAATACTATGTGATCTAAAATTATCATGTTAGATTTATCCTATGTGATCTAAAATTTCCACCTTATGATTCATGTTAGATATATCCTATGTGATTTAAAATTGTCACTTTAGGATCATGTTTTATGCTAGATCCACTTTATGATCATGTTTTATGCTAGATCCACTTATTGATCATGTTTTATGCTAGATCCACTTTATGATCATGTTTTATGCTAGATCCACTTTATGATCATGTTTTATGCTAGATCCGCTTATTGATCATGTTTTATGCTAGATCCGCTTATTGATCATGTTTTATGCTAGATCCGCTTTATGATCATGTTTTATGCTAGATCCACTTTATGATCACATTTTATGCTAGATCCACTTATTGATCATGTTTTATGCTAGATCCACTTATTGATCATGTTTTTTGCTAGATCCACCTTATGATCATGTTTTATGCTAGATCTATTTTATGATCGTATCTTATGCTATGATAGATCTATCTCTCGAGATCCAATTCAATTGTGATTGTCCTAGTATGTTATTTTTATTTCATTTGGATAGATCAAATCATTTATGTGAACCATGAATATATGCCACCTTGAATTGATTAGGATTGGGTCCACACCATTATCTTAATTGTAACCTCTATGATGTGGACTTGGGTAGATCTATTTATAAACCTGTAGATCTAAATCTTTATTTATGATTAGATCTAATTTAATCTATTAGATCTAGAGCATGTGGACATTTTTCTATGTAGATCTAAAGCAATATTTATGTTAGATCTCGTTATGATGATGATTACATGTTCATGACAATATGTATGTTCACCTTGATATGTGTTAATTACATGTTCACTTTATTATCATACTAGTATGTTTATGCCAATATATGTTGAAACTATCACCTCTATCATGTTCCCTTTTTCATTGTTATGGCTAGACTACTTATTAGCCTAGATCCCGCAAAAATACGTGTAAATATGTTAATGAAGGAAAGGGGGGGAAAAGGGATTTATAATTGGCATGTAATCTTTAAATGAATTGATATGTAATTCAAATTATTGGGTAAAATAGGTATTGACACCTATAAGAGGAAAGGATTAATTAATTGGTAAATTAATCAAAAATGGCATAATTTGAATATGAATATTTATAGACATGTAATTCGAATTAGTGGGAAAAATATGTATTGACACCCAAAGAGGGAAAGGTTTAATTAATTGATTGATTAATTAAAAATGGAATGTATATTAATTACAATTAGGAATTGTAATTGTACTTATGACACGAGGTTAGGTTACATCAGTGGTGGAAGTCTGCCTAGACCAGACCGGCATATCTAGCAGCAACTAATGTTGAACCTAATGTGGGAGGTCTAAGTACGTGAATGCGAATTGGGCTAAGACACGAGGTTAGGCCCAACTGTGGAATAAGACTACCCGGACCCGACCGGCATGTCCAGCATCCACATGTTGTAGGCCTAATGTGGGAGGTCTAGCCCATTATAAACCATAAATGGACATGGTAATGAATCAGACTACTTAACCTAATCTAATCCATAAGGGATTGTATGAATCTGAACTAAAGATAGGGTTAAGTAAAACATGCTTGGATCAGTGGGAGGTTAAGTACATCTTGGGTAGGTGGGTAATATTAATATATATAGGCCCACAAACTTAACTGTTAAATAAACATGCTTGAATCAGTAGGAGGGTTAAGTACATCTTGGGTTGGTGGGTAATATTTGTATATATAGGCCCACAAACTTAAACTGTCGGGGTTTTGTAATTAAAGACATTGTTAGGTAAACATAACCAGTGGAAATCCTATTAGTGGGGATGCAAGACAAAGGGGAGAGCTTGCATCATCTTGTGTGGGACCCATTTCAGTCAGTAACCCTTAAATAGGTATTAAACGGGTACTCCAAACTAGGTCGGAGTGGGGCACGCTTACTGAGCTGATTGTAAGAGATTCAAACATGGTGGCGGTGTTGACGGTGCATTCCAAGGAGGTCATGTGCGTGCATGGATCCGCATGCTGGGGAAGATAAGACGCTGTGACATCAGTAGATATGGTTGTTCATCCAAAAAATTAAGGGTTGCTACTTTAGGGTGTAATACACTCTACAGTGGGGCCAGCACAGGGTATCTATAGAATAGGGAGCCGATCGATTGGGGGTAGTAAATAGGGTACATCTAGTCATGTCTATTTCTGTGGGGTTCCTGTGTTTATGTCTGGGCTAACCCCCGTTATTTCTGTTTAGGTACCAGTTCTGTTTGGGTTAAAACCTAGAGTACACCTAAAACTACCATTATGTTTCTATTGGGATCATCCTGTTTTTTTAAGCAATTGAGGAATATGTAATCCTATTACATATCTGTTATACTAGTATTGGTGCAGAGCAAGGAAAGTATTAAGAAGCGCTATGTATTCTATCCTGTTGTCCTGTTTACCTTGTTATGCCTGCCATTTATGTATTGATCTCTCTCATCCACTTTATATGCCTATCATGTTACTTTTATTTATCTACTGGCTAAAAGTAACTAGACTCGCCAGACTTATTGTCTAACCCTTTTTGTTTCTCCTTCTTTCTTCTGTTCCCCCTTCCCCCCAAGTTCTCAAGGGAGGGAATTCTCAGGCTTAGTCAGGATTCTGCTATCATCTTGCTTGGAGCTTCTAGATGTATTGCTCGAGGTTCTATCTTTGCTACTATGGCTTATGATTTGGGGATTATGCTTTCTTTATCATTGTACTCTGATATTTAAAGTACAAGACATAAGTTTTAATGATGAACAAAGTTTAACCCTTTTTGTTTCTCCTTCTATCCTCCACCCCCCCCCCCCGGTTCTCAAGGGAGGGAATTCTCAAGCTTAGTTAGGATCTGTTATCATCTTGCTTGGAGCTTCTAGATGTATTTCTCAAGTAACTATCTTTGCTACTATGGCTTATGATTTGGGGATTATGCTTTCTTTATTATTGTACTTTGATATTTAAAGTACAAGACATAAGTTTTAATGATGAACAAAGTTTATGTATTTTCAGACATATGGTGTAACCATGCTTGATGATTAATAAAAGTTGTTTTTATTCCGCTACAAAAAAATTATATCTGCCTTGTAATGTTTATGTTCTGTTTACTAAAACGCTTCATGAAACTTAGCATTCCCTTTGTGAGTGACATTAACTGACGTGGGGTGTCACATTTTGTATTAGAGCTAAAGGTTACCAGATTGGATAAAGTTTTTGAAAATTATTTTAAAAAGGTTTTAAAAGAAAGCATTTTCAAAAGAAAAGCCTGTCTTGAAAAACATATTCCCCAAAGCCATATGTAATATCTCTTGATTCTCCGCTTGATTCCTTTTTCCCTTTTTGTCTGGAGAACCTATTCTTCTTGAAAGGTGTCCCCATTCCGGCATGATGCCGTAGGCATGTTTAGCACATGTCAAAGGGCGATGAAGTACCTAACATCCATCCGTAGCCGCAGTGGTTTCACCTACGGTTAATTTTCTCGAGCTTCATAAGGATTTCCGTGCGGTCGAGGCAACTTTCGAAAGACTTGTTAGCTTATTACACAAACGTGGGTAAAAACAAGTATAAGGAAGTTAGGGCTATGGAGCACAGCCCAAGGATGAGAAAAAGGTATGGCCCAAGAAAGGACAAAAACAACAACAACAACAACAGAAGAAGGACGGATAAAATGACAAGGCTAAGGATAAGAGGAAGTGCCATAGTTGTGGGCGAGAGGGTCACTTGGCCAAGGACTGCAGGAAAAGGAAGAATGCTTGCTTCGTTTGTGGAGAGGTTGGATACTATTCTGGGGGAGTGCCCAAGGAATCAAGTGCAATGTTAAAGGACATGAACCTCTGGAGGGCAAGCAAATGCTCTCGTGGCTAGTGCACCAGATAGAGGTAGGAAAGTTTCCATGGAAGGTTTTTATTTCTCTTTCCAATCAACCGGTTAGAACTCTTTTCGATTCTGGCGCATTCGCATTCGTTCATATCTAGTTCTGTACTTGAATCTCTGCACTTAATTACTAGTATGGTAGTGGATCCCGTTGTTGCCTCAAACCCCATTGGTGGTTTGGCTCATTTATCCGTTATTTGTTGGAGTTTGAGAATATCTGTGTTAGGCGTCGAGTTTGAGTGCGACGCACATCTTGTTTCATGGGCTAGGGGTTGATTCTAGGCATGGGTTGGCTTACCACATATGCTGCCATTCTGGGCAGTGAGAGGAGGGTCGTTAAGCTTCTAACTTGTCATGGGGGGCCCTCGAAATTTCTTGTGACCCACAAAGGTCGGTTATGCTTAGTTTCCTAGAATCTCTTGATGCATCTATCGATGATTTGCAATCTATTCCAGTAGTCCGAGATTATTCTGATGTTTTTGATGAGGTTCGGGGTTTACCCCAAGGCACGAGATTGGTTTTCGAATGTACTTGGTGGAAATGCAAAGCCAGTTGCTTTGCATGTAAGACATTTGACTCCTAAAAGAAAATAGGGGACTTGGTAAGCAAGTAGGGGAGCTACTTGAGAGGAGGTTTGGTAGGTGAATCATATCAGGATTGGAAACCTATTAAAGACGATCCTTGAGGAAGCCCATCATTCCAAGATGACTATTCATCCAAGTGGCGATAAAATGTATAGAATTCGAGGTAGTGAGGCCAAACTTGTGAAAGGAAGTGAAATTAAAGAAGGAAGCAATGATTGGATGAGTTCCGACTTGCATACTTGGATCGGAGGTTAAGAAGTTGCGCAAACGAGAAGTCAAGTTGGTGAATGTCCAGTGGGGAGGCAACGAAAAAGATGCAACTTAGGAGACAAATACAAGATTTTTACGCTTTGTACCCTTTCATTTTCAAGGGAATGATCTTAACTTTTCTTCCAAAAGCTTTTATTCGCATTTGCTTCTATCATCTGAGTGTATCTGATCGATTGAATCTTCGACCTTTAGGTAGGAAATCCCATGATTGTAAACATGTGTTTGAGACATGTTATGTTTGATGGATGCAAGTGGATGCAAGTGTTTGCTAGTGGTTGCCTGTGGACGCATATACACACACATTAGGCACTAGCTAGATCAGCTCGATCACTCTCATACTGCATATGGATGTGTGTGCATTTACTTTTCTTTTATGGATGGAAATGGATGAACTAGCATATGGATGTTGCATTTGGACGGATGAGTGTGCATGCATGTAGAGCTTATATGTTATAATAGGCTTATTTGCATACATATTGGATTCATGGCACTAACATACATTGCATTAAGGAGGTCAACTGAATCAGTAGACCGCCTGATTTTCACATTAGTGTTAGGACATATACACACACTTTTGCATATTTTCATGAAAGCATTAGAAATCCTTAAGGACAATGGATGCCAGTGATTTATGGTTGAGTAGATGGATGATGGATGGTAGGATATGCATTCTTCTCAACTTGGAGATTTCGGGGACGAAATCCTTTGAGTAGGGGAGAATGTAACACCATGAAATTTTAACAACATTAAAGAGGATAAATTAAATAATAATTAATTTATTATTCAAAGTAAGTGAAATGGGTTATGCCATTGCGTTCGTCTCGGAATTCTACTTGAGATAGAGTCTGAGTTTGCGTAAAACGGATAACGTGTGAAGAAGATATAAACGGTTAAAGTTTTGCAATGAAAACAGAATGCACTGGTGCACTTGAAAAGTGCACCAATGTATTTTTGCACTGGTGCACTGCCAAGTTCACCCAGAACAGTTTCTGGGTGTTCGGGCCTTTTCCGAGTGAGTGACGACCCATGACCTGACCCAATTTCATTATGGATGAGGTGGGATCCGAATTCTGTAACCCAGCTGCTATAAATATATCTCATATCCTTTGTTTTCTTCAAAGAAAAGAAATGGTGGCCGGACTCTGCTGGATTCTGGACTGAATTAGGATCTCTCATCTTCTTCTAAAGCTTATCAAATTATGAGATTCAAACATAGAATCAACACCTTTTCTATCATTTTAGCAATCCAATCATAGTGAGTTCTAGTTGCTTTTAGGTTTAAAAAAATAATAGTGAAACTATGAAAGACTGTGATGTGGATACAATTGTAGACTTTAAATCTATGTTATTGGTAGATCTCGTGCTATATTATGATAGATCTATTTCTTTGGATCCAATTCAATTGTTCTACTATGTTATTATTATGGATCATGGGTTGTAATTTTTATGATATGCTATGATGCGGATGTATATAGATCAATTCTATGTCATCTAAAATTATCATGTTAGATTTATCCTATGTGATCTAAAATTTTCACCTTATGATTCATGTTAGATCTATCCTATGTGATTTAAAATTGTCACATTAGGATCATGTTTTATGCTAGATCCACTTTATGATCCTGTTTTATGCTAGTCCACTTATTGATCATGTTTTATGCTAGATCCACTTATTGATCATGTTTTATGTAAGATCCACTTATTGATCATGTTTTAAGCTAGATCCACTTATTGATCATGTTTTATGCTAGATCCACTTTATGATAATGTTTTATGCTAGATCCACTTATTGATCATGTTTTATGCTAGATCCACTTATTGATCATGTTTTATGCTAGATCCACTTTATGGTCATGTTTTATGCTAGATCCACTTTACGATCATGTTTTATGCTAGATCCACTTATTGATCATGTTTTATGCTAGATCCACTTTATGATCGTGTTTTACGCTAGATCTATTTTATGATCATTTCTTATGCTATGATAGATCTATCTCTCAAGATCCAATTCAATTGTGATTGTCCTAGTATGTTTTTTTTTCATTTGGATAGATCAAATCATTTATGTGAACCATGAATATATGCTACCTTGAATTGATTAGGATTGGGTCCACACCTTTATCTTAACTGTAATCTCTATGATGTGGATTTGGGTAGATCTTTTATAAACCTGTAGATCTAAACCTTTATTTATGGTTAGATCTAATTTAATCTATTATATCTAGAGCATGTGGACATTTTTTTATGCAGATCTAAAGCAATATTTATGTTAGATTTCGTTATGATGATGATTACATGTTCAAGACAATATGTATGTTCACCTTGATATAATGTTATTTACATGTACATTCACTTTGTTGTCATACTAGTATGTTTATGCCAATATATGTTGAAATTATCACCTCTATCATATTCCCTTTTTCATTGTTATAGCTAGACTACTTATTAGCCTAGATCCCGCAAAAATACATGCGAATATGTTAGTGAAGGAAACGGGCAGAAAAGGGATTTATAATTGGCATGTAATCTTTAAATGAATTGATATGAAATTCAAATTATTTAGTAAAATAGTTATTGACACCTATAAGAGGAAAGGATTAATTAATTGGCAAATTAATTAAAAATGGCATAATTTGAATATGAACATTTAAGGACATGTAATTCAAATTATTGGGCAAAATATGTATTGACACCCAAAAAGGGAAAGGTTTAATTAATTGATTAATAAATTAAAAATGGAATGTTTAGTAATTACAATTAGGAATTGTAATTGTACTTATGACACGAGGTTAGGTTACATTAGTGGTGGAAGTCTACCCTGACCCGACCGGCATATCCAGCAGCCACAAATGTTGAACTTAATGTGGGAGGTCTAAGTACGCGAATACAAATCGCGCTAAGACACGAGGTTAGGCCAACTGTTGAATAAGACTGCCCGGACCCGACCAACATATCCAGCATCCACATGTTGTAGGCCTAATGTGGGAGGTCTAGCCCATTATAAACCATAAATGGACATGGTAATGAATCAGACTACTTAACCTAATCTAATCCATAAGGGATTGTATGAATATGAACTAAAGATAGGGTTAAGTAAAACATTCTTGGATCAGTGGGAGGGTTAAGTACATCTTGGGTAGATGGGTAATATTAATATATATAGGCCCACAAACTTAACCGTTAAATAAACATGCTTGAATCAATAGGAGGGTTAAGTACATCTTGGGTTGGTGGGTAATATTTGTATATATAGGCCCACAAACTTAACCTGTCGGGGTTATGTAATTAAAGACATTGTTAGGTAAACATAACTAATGGAAATCCTAGTAGTGGGGATGCAAGACAAAGGGGAGAGCTTGCATCATCTTTTGTGGGACCCATTTCAGTCAGTAACCCTTATATAGGTATTAAAAGGATACTTTGAACTAGGTCGGAGTGGGGCACGCTTACTGAGCTGATTGTAAAAGGTCCAAACGTAGAGGCATTGTTGACGCGCGTTCCAACGGGGTCATGTGCGTGCTTGACTCCTCCTGCTGGGGAAGATAAGATGCTGTGACATCAGTAGATATGGTGGTGCATCCGAAAAATTAAGGGTTGTCACTTTAGGGAGTAATACACCATACTGTGGGGCCAGCACAGGGTATCTACAGAATAGGGAATCGATCGATTGGGGGTAGTAAATTGGGTACATCTAGTCTTGTCTGTTTCTGTGGGGTACCTGTGTTTCTGTCTGGGCTGACACCCGTTATTTCTGTTTAGGTACCAGTTCTGTTTGGGTTAAAACCCGTTACTAGAGTACACCTAAAACTACCATTATGTTTCTGTTGGGATCATCCTGTTTTTGTTAAGCAATTGGGGAATATGTAATCCTATTACATATCTGTTATACTAGTATTGGTGCAGAGCAAGGAAAGTATTAAGAAGCGCTATCTATTCTATCCTGTTGTCCTGTTTACCTTGTTATGCCTGCTATTTATGTATTGATCTCTCTTATCCACTTTATATGCCTATCATGTTACTTTTATTTATCTACTGGCTAAAAGTAAATAGACTCGCTAGACTTATTGTCTAACCCTTTTTGTTTCTCCTTCTTTCTTCTGTTCCCCCTTCCCCCCAAGTTCTCAAGGGAGGGAATTCTCAGGCTTAGTCAGGATTCTGCTATCATCTTGCTTGGAGCTTCTAGATGTATTGCTCGAGGTTCTATCTTTGCTACTATGGCTTATGATTTGGGGATTATGCTTTCTTTATTATTGTACTTTGATATTTAAAGTACAAGACAGAAGTTTTAGTGATGAACAAAGTTTATGTATTTTCAAACATATGGTGTAACCATGCTTTATGATTAATAAAAGTGGTTTTTATTCCGCTGCAAAAAATTTATATCCGTCTTGTAATGTTTCTGTTCTGTTTACTAAAACGCTTCTCGAAACTTAATGCATTCCCTTTGTGAGTGACATTAATGGACGTGGGGTGCCACAACACCTCTACTTCCTCCAATATTACTTGGCTGAACTACTTCCATGGTATCATGCAAGCACTTCCACAAATGAGAAACGTGGAAAACATCATGAACGCCGGATAGTCTCTCTGTTAGCTTTACCCTATAGGCCATTTAGCCATTCCTTTCTGTTATGGGAAATGGCCCTACAAATCTTGGTGCCAATTTCCCTATAGATCTGAAGCGTACCATATTTATCAAAGGTGACACCTTAATGAAAACCATGTCTCCTACTTCAAATTCAATGTCAGTCCTTCTCTTATCAGCATAGGATTTCTACCTATCTTGAGCGGTCTTCGTTCGCCGTCTAATAAGATCAATCTTCTCGGATGTTTCTCTAACCATATCTAGTCCAAGTAATAGCCTTTCTGTAAATTCCCACCAACAAGTTGGTGAGCTACAGGGTCGTATGTACAATGCTTTGAAGGGTGCCATGTTAATACTAGCTTGATAACTGTTGTTGTAGGTGAACTCTACTAAAGGAAGATGCTCTTCCCAAGTCCTTCCGAAGTCTAGGATACATAGCCTTAAAAGATCATCAAGAATCATGTTCATCCTTTCCGTCTGTGGGTGATAAGCGGTGCTCAAACACAACTGTGTACCTAATGCTTCTTGCAAGCTCCTCCCAAATTCACTGGTGAAGATGGGGTCATGATCTGTTACGATGCTGGAAGGTACTCCATGAAGATGGACTATCTCACGAATGTAAATTGCTGCTAACCATGTTGCCATCCTCTTACTCTTAACTGGAATTAAATAAGCGCTCTTAGTAAGTCTATCCACTAAAACCCAAACACTGGTGTTGCCTTTCTTTGATCTAGGTAAATCATCTATGAAATCCATAGAGACGCTCTCCCACTACCACTGTGGAACCTCAAAAGGATGAAGTAAACCACCGAGCTTATTTGCTCAGCTTTGACTTGCTGACAAACTAAACATTGAGAAACAAACTCAGCCACATCTTTCTTCATCCCAGCCCAAAAGAAGACCCTCTTCATATCCCTATACATCTTACCACCGCTTGGATGAATAGTCATTTTAGAATGATGGGCTTCTTCTAGGACTGTCTTTAACAAACTTCCAGTTTGGGGAACACAAAGCCTTCCATCTCGTCGCAACCACCCTTTACCGTCTATGGAATATCTATTAAGGTGACTGGAAGTCTCCCCTTTACTAAGCTTATCAAAGATGTCTTAAATCTGTGGATCATCTCACTGCGAAGCTCCTATCTATCCATAAGAGTTGGTCATATCTCTAGTGATGCAAACAAACCAGGCAACAACTTGGTGGAGGGTTTAAAGTCAAAAGTCGATATGAACTCAAAGCCTTTCCTTTCCACAAACAGAGGACTTAAGGCCATCCTCTACCTACTCAGTGCGTCTACCACCACATTACCCTTGCCAGGAGTATAAGTAATCTCAAAATCATAAGAAGATAGGAACTCCATCCACCTTTGTTGCCTTAAAATTAAGAGCCTTCTACGAGAACAAGTACTTGAGAGATTTATGATCGGTGTACAACTCGAACTTCTCTCCAAGCAAATAATGACACCATGTCTTAAGCGCAAATACTATGGCAGCTAGCTCTAAATCATGGGTAGGGTAGTTCTTCTCATGAACCCTTAACTATCTACCCCCATAACATACTACCATTTCCTATTGCATCAGAACCGCACCAAGCCTTGTACCACATGCATCAGTGTATTCTGTAAACACTTTATTCCCATTGAGTAAGGTCAAGACTGGGGCTGTTGTCATAGCCCTCTTCAATCGTTGGAGCAACATCACAATCAATATCACATGAAAACGCCAAATTCTTCTTCGTCAGCCTCGTGAGTGGGGCTGATATCATTGCGAAGTCCTTTATGAACTTCCTATAATAGCCTGCCAATCCAAGAAAGCTTCTCACCTCCGTTGCATTTTTCAGAACTTCCCAATCATGAACTACAACTATCTTTGATGGATCTACTGCTATCCCATCTTTGGAAACCACATGCTCTAGAAATCTCACTTCTTTTCTCCAAAAATGGCATTTGCAGAACTTTGCCTTAAGCTGATGAGCCCGTTGAGTTTTCAAAACTTCTCTCAATTTTTGGGCATGCTTTTCCTCGCTCTTTGAGAAGATCAAGATATCATCAACAAAGACTATGACAAATTTATTTAGAAACTCCCGAAACACGCTACTCATCAGATCAACAAAATAGACGGGTGCATTCGTCAACCCAAAAGGCATAATGAGCCAATCAGAGAAACCATTTGGAGTCCTAAAAGCAGTCTTATCTATGTTATCCTCAGCCACCCTCAACTGATGAAACCCTGTGGCCAAGTCTAACTGTGAGAATACCGAGGCACCAACAAGTTGGTCAAACAGATCATCTATCCTTGGAAGTGGGTGTCTGTTCTTCTTAGTGAGTATTCAACTCCCTATAGTCTACACACAAGCGAAGTGAACCATCTGCCTTAGTCGCGAAAACTACAGAAGCACCCTATTCAGATATGCTTCGCCTAATAAACCCTTTCTCAAGTAGCTCCCCTACTTGCTTGCTAAGCTCCCTCCTTCCCTTGGAGCCATATGGCGCACAGGCAATGCAACTGGCTTTGCATTGTCCACCAAGTATATACAAAAATCAATCTCGTGCCTCGAGGGTAAGCCCTGAACCTCATCAAAAACATCAGGATACTCACAGACTACTAGTACCGATCGCGGATCATCAATAGATGCATCAAGAGACTCTAGGAAAGTAAGCATGATAGACCTTGCGGGTCACAAGAAATCTCAAGGATCCTCCCATGGCAAGTCAAAAGTCTAACGACCCTCCTCTCACAATCTAGAATGGCACCATGTATGGTTAGCCAATCCATCCCTAGGATCAAACCGTAGCCCATAAAACCGAGCACATATGTGTTGCACTCATATTCGATGCCTAACACATATATTCTCAAACCCCGACAAATCATGGACAAATGAGACAAACCACCAATGGGGTTTGAGACAACTACGGGATCCACTGCTATACTAGTATTTAGGTGCAGACACTTAACCATAGAACTAGATATAAATGAATGTGAAGCGCCAGAATCAAAAAGAGTTCTAATAGGATGACTGGAAAGAGAAATCAAACCTTCCACGGAAATTTTCCTACCTTTATCTGGAGCACTAGTCGCAAGAGCATGCACTTTCCCTCCAGAAGCTCCTACCCTTTGACCTTGTCCCTGTTTCTTTGGGCACTTCTTAGCAAAGTATCTGACCTCTCCACAATTTAAGCAAGTATTCTTCCTTCTTTTGCAGTCCTTTACCAAGGAACCCTGGCGCCCGCAACTATGGCACTTCCTCTTGTCCTTAGCTTTGTCATTCTTTCCATCCTTCTTCTTATGTTGTTGTTGTCCTTTCTTGGGCCATACTTTCTTGTTTGTTGTTTCCTCAACCTTAACTTCCTTCTCGTCACTTTTGTCTTCCTCATGCATCAAGGCCATATCAACAAGCCTTTCAAAAGTTGCCTCCATTGGAACATGGTACATAGCTAACCCGTGAAGGGGTTCATTCAACCCTTTAACAAATCGCAAAGCTCTCTTATGCGGAGTATCTACCAGTTCCAATCCAAATCTTGCTAGCTGGTTGAATTTGTTCACATATTCTTTAACAGTCGTGTTTCCTTTTTTGAGCGCCAAGAACCTCTCCATTTGCATGCTTTTCTCAGCTTGAGAAAGAAATTTCATTTCAAATCTCTGTCTAAAATCATCCCAAGTATCACCGGACGCCCCGCTGGGTTACTTCCCACCAGAACGAAGCTTCATCTTTCAGTAGCCAGGCGGCTAGCTGAGTCTTATTACGATCTTCCACATCGAAAATTCCACACCTCTGTCTCCATAAGCCAATTCCTTTCCTCTATGAACGTCTCGGTTCCATGGAATGGCTTTCCTCCCATAGCATAGAAATCTTTGTAGACCTTAGGGAAGTTGTCTGCACGCGTAGGAGGAGGAGGAACGACGGGTGCAGCTGAGGGAGGAATGCCAGCTTGACCACCGGCAGGCGCCGTGGCCTCTAGATACCTATGGAACCATCCTGGTATCGTAACGCCCTCTGGAATATTAGGTTCCCCAGACATGCTGAAAAGAAAAAGAAAGAGATTCTGACAAAGGATCGAAAGATATTACATATGGCTTTAGGGAATATGTTTTTCAAAAAAGAGAAAATGCTTTCTTTTAAAACCTTTTTGAAAATAATTTTCAAAATCTTTTATCTAATCTGGTAACCTTCAGCTCTGATACCCAGAGTGACACCCCACGTCCGTTAATGTCACTCATTAAGAGAATGCATTAAGTTTCGTGAATCATTATAGGTAAACAGAAACAAAAACATTACAAGATAGATATAAAATAGCAGCGGAATTAAAAACTTTATTAATCATAAAGCAACGTGGTTCAAAACATCATATGTCTGAAAATAAATAAACCTAGTACATCATCAAAACTTTTGTCTTACACTTGAAACATCAGAGTACAAAAATAAAAGAAGCATAATCCCCAAGTAAAACATAGCCATAGTAGCAAAAATAATAGCTTGAGCAATACATCTAAGCAGCTCCAGAAAAATGATAGTAGAATCCAGATTAAGCTTGAGTATCCCCACCTTGAGAACCTGGGGGGAACGGAAGAAAGAAGAGGAAACAAAAAGGGTCAGACATAAAGTCTAGTGAGACCAGTTACTTTTAGCAAATAAATAAGTAAAAGTATCATGACAGGCATATAAGATGGATAAGAAGGATAACATCAATAAAGGTAGGTATGACAAGGTAAACATGATAGAGTGTATACGCTTCTCTAATGATTACTCTGGAACGATACTAGTATAACCAGAATGAGATGATCCCAACAACTATAAGATGGTAGACTAAGGCGTACTTCCAGTGAGAGGTTTTCACCCCCATACAATCAACAAGCAGCCCAACGTTCCGGAGTTACCACTATGGATAATAATGGGCTCCTAAACATACCGGAGCCTAAGTGTACCCTAATTACTACCCTAATCGATCGGCTCCGAACTCCGTAGATATCCTGTGTTGGCCCTACAGTAGGGTGTATCACTCCCTAAAGTGCCAACCCTTCATTTTTTTCTAATGTGCACAACCATATCTACTGGTGTCACAGTCGTCTTGTCCCCTCTGCCTGGACCATGCACGCACATGACCCGGTCGGTTTGCGGCGCCCAAACCGTCCTCCATGTTTGGATCTCTTACAATCAGCCGAATAAGCATGCCCCGACTCCAACCTAGCTCGGAGTACTCGTTTGATACATATATATGGGTTACTGACTGAAACAGGCCCCACAAACAAGATGGTACAAGCTCTCCTCTTTGTCTTGTGTCCCCACTAGGTTTTCCATAGGTTATGCTTACCTATCGGCGTATTTAATTACATAACCCCATCAGGTTAAGTTTGTGGGACTATATATAAATATTACCTACCCACCCCAGATTTACTTAACCCACCCACTGTTCAAACAAGTTTACTTAACCCCTATTCAAGTTCATGTTCATACAATCCCTATGGATTCAACTAGGTTAAGTATTCCAATTCATTACCATGTCCATTTATGGTTATAATGTGCAAGACCTCCCATGTTAAGCCTACCACTTGTGGATGCTAGATATGCCGGTCGGTTCTGGGCGGACTTCTTCCACAAGTCGGGGTTAACCTTGTATCTTAGCATGTCTCATATTTGTGCACCTAGACCCCTCACATTAGATTCACCATTTGTGGTCGCTGGATATGCCGGGAAGTTCCGAGCAAATTTCCACCATAAGTGTAATCTAACCTTGTAGTCCTAGGCATTCCAAATTATTAAACAAATTTTCCTATGTCTTTATACGTTTTCATGCCCCTTTTCCCGAGTTATGTTCATAACAAACTATATGCCCCAAATTCATATTATTACACTTTATTCAAGTTATGCCCAAATTCCCAATTACAAGTTATGCAAAATATTAATGTTTTCCCCTCATTCCCAATCTAACGTATTCGCATATTTCAGCGAAATGCCTAGGCTCGAAGGTAGCCTGGCTATATAAAATAAAAGGGGAAAAGATAGAGGGAAAAGGATAGAGATGATCATACTAACAAGGTTGACATGGAATGGTATAAAAATACAGTGGCATAATGACAAGATAAGCATATAGGATGAACATGTGACAATAGCACTGATTCTAGCATAATAGGGATAGGCATGATGTGATCTAAACAATGGTTTGGATATCGAACTAAAAACAGATCCAGTTTAACCACAAACATGATAGGGACAAGTATAAGGTGATATAAACAATGAAACAATGGCAGATCTGACATGATAAATAGGTGAAGGTTTAGATCTAAGTCATAATCATGTCATAACATCATAGATACATAAGTTATAGCAGATCTGATTTGATTCAAATGGTCATAGGCATAAATCCAAGTTAATGTCATATCAAGTTTTACTTTTAATTATTCAGATCTATAATTAACATGGACTCACAGTGTTTGGATCTAGAAAAATAGAAGGAGAATAGCAGATGTTGAATCACAGATCTACATTTGAATAGCTCTAAACTTGATTAACTCGATTGTAGAAGAAGAAAAAGGTTTGATTCAATCCGGGCAGCGATAACATCTAGTTCTCCATTATTTTTAGTGTGCAAAATATTAGAAATGAGGCTACATATATAGCTGCCAGCCCCAAACCCTAATCTGCCACATCTGCCTTAGGGGGGTCGACCCCTCCTTAGGGGATCGACCCCTCCTTAGGGGGTCGACCCATAGGTCGACACCCCCCTTGAGGGGTCGACACCCTTTAACCCGGAAAATTCCCACCCCCCCCATTTCTGTTCATTTTGAACTATTTTGGGTTGAATTTGAATTTCTAGTCCCTATGTATATATATTGTTCTTGTGCGTATACAAACTTCAAACCTTCATAACTTCTTCATACTGTGTCCGTTTTATGCAAACTAGGTGTCTATTTTGACCAGAATTCCGAGACGAACTCAATGGCGCAGTCCGTTTCACTTATTTTTGGATATTAAATCAATTATTATTTAATTTGTCTAGTGTTGTTAAAATTACAGGGTGTTACATTCTCCCCTACTCAAAGGATTTCATCCCCGAAATCACCAAGTTACGAAGAATGTATATCCTAACATCCATCACACATTTACTCATCCACCAATCACAGGTATCCATTGTTCTTAAAGATCTCTAATGCTTATATGAACATATGCAAAGTTTTGTGTACATGTCCTTATTCTAATGCGAAGATCAGGCGGTCTACTGATTCAGTCGACCTCCTCAATGCAACGTATGTTAGTGCCATGAATCCAACATGTATGCAACAATCCTATTATAACATGTAAGTTATATATGGGTGCACAATCATCCGTCCAAATGCAACATCCATATGATGATACATCCACTTCCATCCATTAAAAGAAGAAAAATGAACACACATCCATATGCAGTATGAAAGTGATTGAGTCGATCTAGTGCCTAATGTGTGTGTGTATGCATCCATGAGAAACCACTAGCAAACACTTGCATCCACTTGCATCCTTCAAACATAACATGTCTCAAACACATGTTTACATCCATGGGATTCCAACCTAAAGGTCGAAGATTTGATTGATAGGATATACTTAAAATGATAGAAACAAGTATAAATCAAAGCTTTGGAAAGGAAGTTAAGAACATACCTTCGAAAAGAAAAGGGTACGAAGCACGAATCTTGTCTTCACTCTCCCAAGTTGCGAGCTCTGGGTTATCTCCCCACTGAACTTTCATTAACTTGACTTCTCTATTGCGTAGCTTCTCAACTTATGATCCAAGAATACGGGTAGGAACTCATGTGACTGTCGCCTCCCGTTCCATCTTTACTTCCTCCAATATACTCGGCTCAACTACTTCCGTGGTATCATGCAAGCACTTCCGCAAATGAGAAATGTGGAAAACATCATGAACGCCGGATAGTCTCTCCGGTAGCTTTACTCTATAGGCCATTTGGCCAATCCTTTATGTAATGGGAAATGGCCCTACAAATCTTGGTGCCAATTTCCCTATAGATCCGAAGTGAACCACATCCCTCAAAGGTGACACCATAATGAAAACCATGTCTCCTACTTCAAATTCAATGTCAGCCCTTCTCTTATCGGCATAGGATTTTTGCCTATCTTGAGCGGTCTTCATTTGCCGTCTAATAAGATAAATCTTCTCGGATGTTTCCCTAACCATATCTGGTCCAAGTAATAACTTTTTTTTATATTCCCACCAACAAGTCGGTGACCTACAGGGTCGTATGTACAATGCGTCGAAGGGTGATGTGCCAATGCTAGCTTGATAATTGTTGTTGTAGGCGAACTCTACTAAAGGAAGATGCTCTTCCCAAGTCCCTCCGAAGTCTAGCATACACAGCCTTAAAAGATTGTAACACCCCGTAATTTGAACATAAAAATTCACAAATTAAAGTATACTTAATTAAGTGAAATGGGTTGCGCAGAGAAATATATATATTGATATATATATATATATATATAATTGAAAATTAAATAAATAAATATGCAAAAATGTTCAAAACAGCGAATTGGGAGAGGGGAATAACCGAACCGGCCGATTTTTTAGGTCGACCCCAGCCCGCTGGGTCGACTAGGGGTTAATCCAGGGTGTTTGGCTGTCAACCCGTGGGCCGATTCGCTCAAATGCAGATTTTGCATTTGAATGGTTCTCATGGTTCAGCTTTAATCTAAAGGCCCTAGATGGTTCCTACACTTGACTTCTTCCCCAAGACATGCTTTGATGGCTTGGATTGAATCTACGGTTAATCCTATGGCTAATACTATCCTAATCCTCTATAAAAAGACCCCTAAACCTAGCCTAAATCACCATTATTCAATCCTACAACTAAACTATGCCAAATTTGTTCCTCTCATGGCCTCCACTCTCATGCTAAAATTTCTAAGTTAATTTCTATGAGAGATTTTGAGTTCATACAAGTGTTTTCAAACTTGTATGAGTGTTCTTAGCTTGCATTCAAGTCAAGTTGCAACATTTCTATTTCAAAGCAAGGGTTTTTATTGAATTGGCTCAAGGGTTTTCATTTGGAGCTTGCATATTTGGGTTTTTGGTGCTTGCATAAGGGCTTCGTCTCAATCTTTATAATAAATATTTATTTGTGTCTTCATAGCATTGTAAGCCCTTTTCTACTTTCTTTCTTTGAACTCTAAAGTTAAATGAATGATGCAAGTTTGGGGTTGATCATTATATGCAAGTTTGGTTGATCATTATATGCAAGTTTGGTTGGTCATTATATGCAAGTTTGGTTGATCATTATATGCAAGTTTGGTTGATCATTATATGCAAGTTTGGATGATCATTATGCAATTTGGTTTAATCATTTTGTATGACACATGTTGCTATGTTATGCAAGTTTGGGTTGATCATGTTATCATGTTATGCAAGTTAAACTTGAGGTTTTGAGCATAAAGCTCCAAGCTTTATATTAAAGGTTGCATTTTGGCAACATGAAAGTTATCATATCCCTTATGATAACTTGCATGTGAGGCAAAATGCGAACTTCTAGCAACTTCTACATGTCATTTATCACCATGTATCACTCATATGCTAAGTTTGGTTTTATGCATGCTTTTGAAGCCTAATAATGCAATATGCAAGTATATGAACATATGTACATTTCATATGCCACAATGTTAAACTTGTGGCTTCAACACCTTTATGTCAGGGTTATGCCAAGTTCCCTATTTTATCCTTTATGCGTTGTTGCAATTATGTAAACGATGGGATTACGTTGGGGTTGGGTAACATAATGACATGAACATGATTTTTGTAACATGACGTGATATGTTAACTTGTAATTATGTTTTGGAAACATAATGGACATGACACTTAGAAAATATGAGTGTGGCCAACTCGAGGTTGGGTTGAGTTTGTAGCATAAATCTACTCGGACCTGCCCGGCTTAACTAGTGGCTACAAACAATAGGACCCAATGTGAGAAGTTGGTCATGTTGTGCTCGAACCCGAGGTTAGACCTAGTTGTGGTGTAAAGCTACCCGGACCCGCCCGGCTTAACTAGTAACCACAACAAAGTCTAATGTGAGAGGTTAAAGCGTATTAAGTTAATTAATGCCTCCTGATTAGGGTCAAGTCATGGTCCACTTAATACTTAACCAATTTGGGCTTGATGGATTAATCGGGGTTAAGTCAGGAGCCTTGGGTACTCTTAACCAATTTAATCCACGTTTGGATCGGGTTAACCACATTTAACCCGTTAAGAAACCCTAGTTGCGTGGTCCTTTGCAGCAGTAACCTTCTTGGCAGTATCATAAGACCCTATGACTAGGCTAGGGTGGGCACGATTACTGGGCTGATCGTAAGAGACCAAAAGAGACGGCTGAATGATGCCCCGGTTGTTCAGGCGGACCATGGTCGTGCACATCAAGTCCGGAGTTGAACACGGGCACCGGTAGGTTTGGACTGTGCATCCTGTAATGGTGTCAGAGGGTTACACCATAGGGCCTGATACACCCTAGGGTGGACCCTGCACGGTCAACTACATTACATGATTAAGCCGTATGACACCGACACTTGACGAGTTAGGCTTATAGGGAGCCGATCGACTAGACCGAGTAGTTGGACCTTGATTTAGGTCATCTCATGATGTTGGGCCAAGCTTGGGCCAAGGGATCAATTCTTGTTTTTACTTGACATGTTAGAATGCTAGTACACCCGTGGTGCAAAACTTAACCTTGATTATGCGATGACACCTTTATCTATCTTGTTAGTTAATCATCATGCCAGTATGTTGTTATCCTCATGTTCATCTCAGCTTCTCATGCCAGTTAACTTTACTAGTTCATGGACAGATAGTAGTAGGGCTTACCAGTCTTTTTGACTGACCTGTTTTCTTTCGCCTCTTTTCTTCCGTTTCCCCCCCCCCCCCCCTCAGGTTCTCAGGGTGGGAACATTGGAGCTTAGCTTGGATCTTTACAGCTTGCTTACTGGATTTGCTCATGTATGGTTTTGGACATTGAGCTAGCTATGGTTTATCACTTCATTTTGGGGATAGTACTTTATGTATTTCAGTTTTTCAGTTTATGCTTTTATCTAGACTTTGTTG
The DNA here is from genome assembly GCA_030737875.1 of Allium sativum. Classification (NCBI taxonomy): domain Eukaryota; kingdom Viridiplantae; phylum Streptophyta; class Magnoliopsida; order Asparagales; family Amaryllidaceae; genus Allium; species Allium sativum. Next base: position 156,126,930 of record CM060926.1, on the reverse strand, counting down.
TTGGAAAATAATGACCAAGTACTTTGTTGTAACATGACTATGGTTTTGAAATTCTAAGTTTATCCGCTGCTTTACTACTATGTTCTGTCTTGTGATATCTGCATGCATGTTTACCTTGTTTAACGCCCCTCCAAAGCTAATGTCCTTGCAAGAGTGGCACTGGCGGAGGTGGGGTGTTACATTTGGTATCGGAGCATAAGCTTTACAAGATTTGAGCAAAAGTGTTTTTGAAACTTACCTTTTGAAAAACTATTTTCAAAACCAATTAAGTATTTTCCAAGAAAAGTCTAGTTATTTTAAAAAGGCTATTCCCCAAAAGCCATAACACTATCCTTCGTTTCTTCGTTCTGAATCTATCTTTTTCCTTTCTCATTATGGCCGATCTTAACCTTCCCGAGGGAGTGACCATTCCCAGATGGTTCCGGAGATACTTGGAAGCTAGGGCCAACGATGTGGGCCCAGCAAATACCCCCAATATAACTGAGGTTCCTCCTCCTCCTCCTCAGAACCCGCAAGCAGATTTCCCTAAGACTTGCAAAGACTTTAAGGCGATGGGTGGAAAGAACTTTATTGGGACGGAGACTTTTGTGGAGGCATGAAATTGGTTGAAAGAAACTGAAGATCTCTTCGCCATCTTTGATGTGCAAGATCATAGAAGGGTTCTATTGGCAGCATGGTTATTGAAAGAAGAAGCTGCTTATTGGTGGGAGGTCACCAATGCTACGAGGCCTATAGAGACTTGGGCCGACTTTAGGACAAGATTTGGGCTTAAGTTTCTATCATCAGCTGAGGCGAATTTGCAATTGGAGAAGTTTATATCTTTGAAGCAAGGAGACATGACAGTGAGGGAGTACGTGAATGAGTTTAACAAGCTCGCCCGATTTGGTTTGGACATGATTAATACTCCCCAGAAGAAGGCTTTGTGCTTTGCACGAGGGTTGAATGAGCCACTACATGGTTTAGCCCTATCTCATATACCTATGGGGGCCACTTTCGAAGGTCTAGTAGACATGGCATTACTTCAAGGAGACGATAAGAATGGCAAGAAGGAAGTGAAGGCTAATGAGACCCAAGCCAAGAAGACAGACTCCAAGTGGGGAGGAAATCAGAGCAATCAGAACAACAAAAACAACAAGAACAACAAGGGCAACAAGGCCAAGGCAAAGGACCCAAGAAAATGCCACTACTATGGGAATGTAGGGCACATAGATAAAGACTGTAAGAAAAGGAAGAGGAAGTCGGGCGAATGCTTTCATTGTGGAGAGACCGGACATTTTAGCAAGGATTGCCCCAAGAAGCAAGGGCAGAATCAGCGTGCAGGACCTTCTGGAGGGCAAGTGCATGCTCTCAACGCCGCTCCAGTTCAGGATCGAGGTAGCATTTCTGTAGAAAGTCTTGTTTATATTTCTGATTATCCTGTTTGCACCTTATTTGATTCTGGCGCATCGCATAGTTTTATTTCTTCTGACATTGTTGAAAGTTTGCACCTAAGTACTAGCTTAGTTGAGGATCCCGTTTGTGTTTCAAATCCAATTGGGGGTTCCGCCCATCTATCTATGATTTGTGTGGATTTGAAGATTTCTATCTTGACTGTAGAATTCGCGTGTAATGCTTATGTTCTCGGATTCACGGGATATGGGTTAATCTTGGGCATGGATTGGTTGTCCAGTTATGGAGCCATTCTCGATTGTGAACATAGGGTGGTAAGGCTTATGACCCGCCTCGGTAATACCCTACAAATTTCTTGTAACCCTAGAGGTCCCGTCATGTTATGCTATCTTGAATCTCTCGACTCGTCCATCGATGATCTGCAATCTGTAAGGGTGGTCCGAGACTATCCTGATGTCTTTGAAGAAGTTAAGGGGTTACCCCCTAAACAAGAGATAGATTTCCGCATTTTTCTAGTCGATAATGCCAAGCCAGTATCATTGCCCGTTAGGCACATGGCCCCTCGTGAGAGAAGGGAGCTCAGTAAGCAAATCAAGGAGCTGCTTGAGAAGGGTTTTATTAGACGAAGCATTTCTGAATGGGGTGGTCCGGTGGTATTCGCTACTAAGGCGGATGGTTCGCTTCGTCTATGTGTTGATTATCGAGAGTTGAACAAGCTGACAAAGAAGAATAGGCACCCGTTACCGAGGATTGATGATCTCTTTGACCAGCTTGTAGGTGCTTCTGTTTTCTCTCAGCTCGATCTAGCCACCGGATTCCATCAGCTTAGAGTAGCTGAGGATAACATTGATAAAACTGTGTTAAGGACTCCGGATGGATTCTTTGAATGGCTTGTCATGCCATTCGGATTGACTAATGCACCCGCCTACTTCGTAGACTTGATGAGTAGGGTGTTCAGGGAGTTCCTCAACAAGTTTGTTGTTGTCTTCGTGGACGATATTCTGATCTTCTCAAAGGACGAGGAAGAACATGCCAGACATCTCAAGGAAGTGATGGATACGCTTAGAGCGCATCAGTTGAAAGCCAGGTTCTCCAAATGTCATTTCTGGAGAAGGGAAGTTCGGTTTCTTGGACATATAGTTTCTAAGCAAGGCATAGCGGTGGATCCCACGAAAGTGGTTGTGGTTCAAGATTGGAAGACTCCTAGGAATGCGACCGAAGTAAGATGCTTTCTCGGTTTGGCGGGCTACTATAGGAAGTTCATCAGAGACTTCGCTAAGATTTCGGCCCCTCTCACTAAGTTGACGAAGAAGAACTTAGTCTTTGCATGGGACTTGGAGTGTGAGCTTGCTTTTCAAAAGCTCAAAAGAGCCCTTACCTCAGCTCCAGTTTTGGCATTACCCGATAGTGGTAAGATGTTTACCGTGTACACAGATGCATGTGGCACGGGGTTAGGAGCTGTTCTGATGCAAGAGGGAAGAGTGATATGTTATGGGGGTAGGCAACTTAAAGTTCATGAGAAGAACTATCCCACTCATGATTTGGAGTTAGCGGCGATCGTCTTTGCACTCAAATCCTGGCGTCACTATCTTCTAGGCGAAAGGTTTGAGTTGTATACTGATCACAAGTCACTCAAATACCTCTTCACGCAAAAAGATCTGAATCTAAGGCAGCAAAGGTGGATGGAATTTTTGGCATCTTATGACTTCGAGATAGCTTATACCCCTGGCAAGGGTAATGTTGTGGCGGATGCACTAAGCAGAAGAAGATTGACTTTAAGCCCCTTGTTCATTGAGATGAAGAACTTGGAATTCTTGGCAACCTTTGATTTCACGACGGCTGTTGAGTTGATGACGGGTTCATTAGCATCCCTTGAGCTTAGACCCACACTTCTTGATCAAGTTGGGGCTTCGCAGAGGGAAGATCCACAGATAGTCGAAGTTATGGACAAGTTGATTCGGGGTGAGACGTCTAGTCACCTTGCCAGATATACTATTGATGATAAAGGATGGCTAAGGCGTGATGGGAGATTATGTGTTCCTCGGGTGGGAGATTTGGTCCATAGAGTTCTTGAAGAAGCGCATCACTCGAAGATGACTATACATCCGGGAGGAGATAAGATGTATAGAGATATGAAGCGCAGTTTCTTTTGGGATGGAATGAAGAAAGATGTGGCAGAGTATGTTTCAAGGTGCATGGTGTGCCAACAAGTGAAGGCCGAGTCAAAGAAACCAGGTGGGCTATTACATCCATTGGAGGTCCCACAATGGAAGTGGGAGAGTATTTCTATGGATTTGGTGGATGGATTGCCTAGGTCAAGGAGAGGGAACACAAGCATATGGGTCATAGTTGACAGACTTACGAAGAGTGCTCACTTCATCCCAGTAAAGAGCAAGAGGACCGCATCAGGGCTGGCGTCTATTTATCTCCGAGAAATAGTGCGGTTGCATGGAGCTCCTTCTAGCGTAGTTAGCGATCGTGACCCGATTTTCACTAGCCAGTTCTGGAACAGTTTGCAAGAAGCGATGGGTACGCGATTGAATTTGAGTACAGCCTATCACCCCCAGACGGATGGCCAAACCGAAAGGGTGAATAGAGTGCTAGAAGATCTCTTGAGGCTTTGTGTTCTCGACTTCGGTGGTACTTGGGAAGACCACCTTCCTCTTGTAGAATTTGCTTATAATAATAGCTATCAAGCCAGCATAGGGATGGCACCATTTGAAGCTTTATATGGGAGGCCGTGTAGGTCACCATCTTGTTGGTGGGAGACAACAGACAGACTTATACTTGGGCCCGATATGATATGATACACATCTGAGAAAGTTGAATTAGTAAGAAGAAGGATGAAAGCGGCCCAAGATAGACAGAAATCCTATGCTGACAAGCGAAGGGCAGATTTGGAATTCGAAGTGGGAGACATGGTTTTCGTGAAGGTTTCTCCTTTGCGAAATGTGGTACGTTTTGGAGCAGCGGGGAAGCTGGCACCAAGGTTCGTAGGACCCTTCCCTATCATAGAGAGAATTGAAAAGATGGCCTATAAGGTGGGATTGCCCGAGAAGCTAGCCGGAGTGCATAATGTCTTTCATGTCTCGCATCTCCGAAAGTGCCTACATAAGTTCGCTGAGGTGGTTGAACCAAGCATTCTTGAAGACATTGAGGTAGAGAAAGAAGCAACCTTGAGAAGAGCTCCGATTCATATCTTGGGAACAGAGATCAAGAGCTAAGGAATCGAGAGGTCAAGTTGGTGAAAGTTCAGTGGGGTGAAGCCGACGAAGATGCAACTTGGGAAACCGAGGAGAAGATGCGTGGGCTTTATCCATTTCTTTTTGAGGGTACATTCTCGATCTCTTTTCCTAATTAGCATATCTTTCTTTTTATCCGTGTTTATCTAGTTTATCTTGTTTCGTAGATCTTGTCATGAGAACCTTAGGTAGAAACCCTTGGTTGAAACATGTATTTGAAACATGTTATGCTTGATGGTTGCAAGTGGTTGCAAGTGTTTGCACGTGGATGCATGATACACATTAGGCACTAAGATCGGCTCACACATTTTCATGTTGCATATGCATGAGTGCTTATACTTATTCATGGATGAAACTTGTTGAGCTATCACGTGGATGTTGCATATGGATGAATATTATGTGCACTCATGTAGAGATTATAAATTATGTTAGGAATTTGCATACATATGGACTCATTTCACTAACATATTTTGCATTAAGGAGGTTTACTGTATCAGTAACCGCCTGATTTTTGCATTAGATAAGTACATATACACACACCTTTGCATATGATCATACAACATTTAGAATCCTTTAAGGACAATGACTGCACATGGATGATGTTTTGAGTAGATGGATGATGGATAGTAGGATACATTCTTCCTACCTTGGAGATTTCGGGGACGAAATCCTTTAAGGAGGGGAGAATGTAACACCCCGTAATTTGAACATAAAAATTCACAAATTAAAGTAAACTTAATTAAGTGAAATGGGTTGCGCAGAGAAATATATATATATATATATATATATATATTTATATATATATATATAATTGAAAATTAAATAAATAAATATGCAAAAATGTTCAAAACAGCGAATTGGGAGAGGGGAATAACCGAACCGGCCGATTTTTGAGGTCGACCCCAGCCCGCTGGGTCGACTAGGGGTTAATCCAGGGTGTTTGGCTGTCAACCCGTGGGCCGATTCGCTCAAATGCAGATTTTTCATTTGAATGGTTCTCATGGTTCAGCTTTAATCTAAAGGCCCTAGATGGTTCCTACACTTGACTTCTTCCCCAAGACATGCTTTGATGGCTTGGATTGAATCTAGGGTTAATCCTATGGCTAATACTATCCTAATCCTCTATAAAAAGACCCCTAAACCTAGCCTAAATCACCATTATTCAATCCTACAACTAAACTATGCCAAATTTGTTCCTCTCATGGCCTCCACTCTCATGCTAAAATTTCTACGTTAATTTCTATGAGAGATTTTGAGTTCATACAAGTGTTTTCAAACTTGTATGAGTGTTCTTAGCTTGCATTCAAGTCAAGTTGTAACATTTCTATTTCAAAGCAAGGGTTTTTATTGAATTGGCTCAAGGGTTTTCATTTGGAGCTTGCATATTTGGGTTTTTGGTGCTTGCATAAGGGCTTCGTCTCAACCTTTATAATAAATATTTATTTGTGTCTTCATAGCATTGTAAGCCCTTTTCTACTTTCTTTCTTTGAACTCTAAAGTTAAATGAATGATGCAAGTTTGGGGTTGATCACTATATGCAAGTTTGGTTGATCATTATATGCAAGTTTGGTTGGTCATTATATGCAAGTTTGGTTGATCATTATATGCAAGTTTGGATGATCATTATGCAAGTTGGTTTAATCATTATGTATGACACATGTTGCTATGTTATGCAAGTTTGGGTTGATCATGTTATCATGTTATGCAAGTTAAACTTGAGGTTTTGCGCATAAAGCTCCAAGCTTTATATTAAAGGTTGCATTTTGGCAACATGAAAGTTATCATATCCCTTATGATAACTTGCATGTGAGGCAAAATGCGAACTTCTAGCAACTTCTACATGTCATTTATCACCATGTATCACTCATATGCTAAGTTTGGTTTTATGCATGCTTTTGAAGCCTAATAATGCAATATGCAAGTATATGAACATATGTACATTTCATATGCCACTATGTTAAACTTGTGGCTTCAACACCTTTATGTCAGGGTTATGCCAAGTTCCCTATTTTATCCTTTATGCGTTGTTGCGATTATGTAAACGATGGGATTACATTGGGTTTGGGTAACATAATGACATGAACATGATTTTTGTAACATGACGTGATATGTTAACTTGTAATTATGTTTTGGAAACATAATGGACATGACACTTAGAAAATATGAGTGTGGCCAACTCGAGGTTGGGTTGAGTTTGTAGCATAAATCTACTCGGACCTGCCCGGCTTAACTAGTGGCTACAAACAATAGGACCCAATGTGAGAAGTTGGTCATGTTGTGCTCGAACCCGAGGTTAGACCTAGTTGTGGTGTAAAGCTACCCGGACCCGCCCGGCTTAACTAGTAACCACAACAAAGTCTAATGTGAGAGGTTAAAGCGTATTAAGTTAATTAATGCCTCCTGATTAGGGTCAAGTCATGGTCCACTTAATACTTAACCAATTTGGGCTTGATGGATTAATCGGGGTTAAGTCAGGAGCCTTGGGTACTCTTAACCAATTTAATCCACGTTTGGATCGGGTTAACCACATTTAACCCGTTAAGAAACCCTAGTTGCGTGGTCCTTTGCAGCAGTAACCTTCTTGGCAGTATCATAAGACCCTATGACTAGGCTAGGGTGGGCACGATTACTGGGCTGATCGTAAGAGACCAAAAGAGACGGCTGAATGATGCCCCGGTTGTTCAGGCGGACCATGGTCGTGCACATCAAGTCCGGAGTTGAACACGGGCACCGGTAGGTTTGGACTGTGCATCCTGTAATGGTGTCAGAGGGTTACACCATAGGGCCTGATACACCCTAGGGTGGACCCTGCACGGTCAACTACATTACATGATTAAGCCGTATGACACCGACACTTGACGAGTTAGGCTTATAGGGAGCCGATCGACTAGACCGAGTAGTTGGACCTTGATTTAGGTCATCTCATGATGTTGGGCCAAGCTTGGGCCAAGGGATCAATTCTTGTTTTTACTTGACATGTTAGAATGCTAGTACACCCGTGGTGCAAAACTTAACCTTGATTATGCGATGACACCTTTATCTATCTTGTTAGTTAATCATCATGCCAGTATGTTGTTATCCTCATGTTCATCTCAGCTTCTCATGCCAGTTAACTTTACTAGTTCATGGACAGATAGTAGTAGGGCTTACCAGTCTTTTTGACTGACCTGTTTTCTTTCGCCTCTTTTCTTCCGTTCCCCACCCCCCTCAGGTTCTCAGGGTGGGAACATTGGAGCTTAGCTTGGATCTTTACAGCTTGCTTACTGGATTTGCTCATGTACGGTTTTGGACATTGAGCTAGCTATGGTTTATCACTTCATTTTGGGGATAGTACTTTATGTATTTCGGTTTTTCAGTTTATGCTTTTATCTAGACTTTGTTGTTGGAAAATAATGACCAAGTACTTTGTTGTAAAATGACTATGGTTTTGAAATGCTAAGTTTTATCCGTTGCTTTACTACTATGTTCTGTCTTGTGATATCTGCATGCATGTTTACCTTGTTTAACGCCCCTCTAAAGCTAATGTCCTTGCAAGAGTGGCACTGGCGGAGGTGGGGGTGTTACAAAGATCCTCAGGAATCTTATTCACCCTTTCTGTTTGTCCATCAGTCTGTGGGTGATAAGCGGTGCTCAAACACAACTGTGTACCTAATGCTTCTTGCAAGCTCCTCCAAAATTCACTGGTAAAGATGGGATCACGATTGCTTACGATGCTGGAAGGTACTACATGAAGACGGACTATCTCACGAACGTAAATTGCTACCAACTACGCTGCCGTCCTCTTATTCTTAACTGGAATGAAATGAACGCCCTTAGTAAGTCTATCCACCACAACCCAAATACTGGTGTTGGCTATCATTGATCTAGGCAAACCATCTATGAAATCCATAGATACGCTCTCCCATTTCCATTGTGGAACCTCCAAAGGATGAAATAAACCACTGGGCTTCTTTTGCTCTGCTTTGATTGGCTGACAAACTAAACAATGAGAAACAAATTCTGCTACATCTTTCTTCATCCCAGCCTAAAAGAAAACCCTCTTCATATCCCTGTACAACTTATCACCGCCTGGATGAAGTCATTTTAGAATGATGGGCTTCTCCTAGGACTGTCTTTAACAAACTTCCAGTTTGGAAAACATAAAGCCTTCCATCTCATCGCAACCACCCTTTATCGTCTATGGAATATCTATTGAGGTGACCAGAAGTCCCCCATTTACTGAGCCTATCCAAGAAGTTTGAAATCTGTGGATCATCTCGTTGCGAAGCTCCTATCTGATCCGTAAGAGTAGGTCGTATCTCTAGCGATGCAAACAAACTAGGAAATAACTCAGTGGTGGGTCTAAAGTCAAAATTTGATATGAACTCCAAGCTTTTACTTTCCACAAAAAGAGGACTTAAGGACATCCTCTACCTACTCAGTGCATATACCACCACATTACCCTTGCCAGGGGTATAGGCAATCTCGAAATCATAAGAAGATAGGAACTCCATCCACCTTTGTTGCCTTAAATTAAGATCCTTCTGCGAGAACAAGTACTTGAGAGATTTATAATCGGTGTACAACTCAAACTTCTCTCCAAACAAATAATGACGCCATGTCTTAAGCACGAATACTATGGCAGCTAGCTCTAAATCATGGGTAGGGTAATTCTTCTCATGAATACTTAACTGTCTACCCCCATAACATACTACCTTTCCCTCTTGCATCAGAACCGCACCAAGCCTTGTACCACATGCATCAGTGTATTCTGTAAACACTTTATTCCCATCGGGTAAGGTCAAGACTGGGGCTGTTGTTAGAGCCCTCTTCAATCGTTGGAAAGCAACATCACAGTCTATATCCCCATGAAACGCCAAATTCTTCTTCGTCAGCCTAGTGAGTGGGGTTGATATCATTGCGTAGTCCTTAATGAACTTCCTATAATAACTTGCCAATCCAAGAAAGCTTCTCACATCCATTGCATTTTTCATAATTTGCCAATCTTGAACTGCAAATACCTTTGCGGGACCTACTGCTATCTCATCTCTAGAAACCATATGCCCTAGAAATCTCACATCTTTTCTCCAAAAATGGCATTTGGTGAACTTTGCCTTAAGCTAATGCGCATGGAGAGTTTTCTAAACTTCTCTCAAATGTTGGACATGCTCTTCCTCGCACTTTGTGAAGATCAAGATATCATCAACAAAGACTACGACAAATTTATTTAAACACCCTACTCATTAGATCAACAAAATAGGCGGGTGCATTCGTCAACCCAAAAGGCATAACGAGCCATTCAAAGAAACCATCTAAAGTCCTAAAAGCGGTCTTGTCTATGTCGTCCTCAGCCACCCTCAACTGATGAAACCCCGTGGCCATATCTAACTGAGAGAATACCGAGGCACCAAAAAGTTGGTCAAACAGATCATCTATCCTCGGAATGGGTGCTTGTTCTTCTTAGTGAGTTTCTTCAACTCCCAATATTCTACACATAAGCGAAGTGAACCATCCGCCTTAATCACGAAAACTACGGGAGCACCCCATTCAGATATGTTTGGCCTAATAAACCCTTTCTCAAGTAGCTCCCCTACTTTCTTGCTAAGCTCCCTCCTTTCCTTTGGAGCCATATGGCGCACAGGCAATGCAACTGGCTTTGCATTGTCCATCAAGTATACATGAAAATCAATCTCGCGCCTCGGGGGTAAACCCCGAACCTCATCAAAAACATCAGGATACTCACAGACTACTTGTACCGATCGCAGATCATCTATAGATGCATCAAGAGACTCTACGAAACTAAGCATGACATACCCTTGCGGGTCACAAGAAATCTCGAGGGTCCTCCCATGGCAAGTCAAAAGTCTAACGACCCTCCTCTCACAATCTAGAATGGAACCATACATGGTTAGCCAATCCATACCTAGAATCAAAAAAAAAACCATAAAACCGAGCACATATGCGTCGCACTCATATTCGACGCCTAACATAGATATTCTCAAACCCCGACAAATCATGGACAAATGAGATAAACCACAAAACCGGTGCAGAGACTCAACCACAAAACTAGATATAAATGAATGTGAAGTGCCAGAATAAAAAAGAGTTCTAATAGGATGGCTGGAAAGAGAAACCAAACCTTCCACGGAAATTTTCCTACCTCTATTTGGAGCACTGGTCACGAGAGCATGTACTTGCCCTCCAGAAGCTCCAACCCTTTGACCTTGTCCCTATTTCTTTGGGCACTCCTTAGCAAAGGGTCCGACCTCTCTACAATTTAAGCAAGTATTCTTCCTTCTTTTGCAGTCCTTTACCAAGTGAACCTCGCGCCCACAACTATGGCACTTCCTCTTATACTTAGCCTTGTCATTCTTTCCGCCCTTCTTCTGTTTTAGTTGTTGTTGTTCTTTCTTGGGCTATACTTTCTTGTTCGTTGTTTCCTCAACCGTAACTTCCTTCTCGTCGCTTCTGTCTTGCTCATGCATCAAGGCCATATCAACAAGCCTTTCAAAAGTTGCTCCCATTAGAATATTGGACATAGCTAACCCATGAAGGGGTTCGTTCGGCACTTAAACAAATCACAAAGCTTTCTTATGCGGAGTATCTACCAGTTCCTATCCAAACCTTAGTAGCTGGTTGAATTTGTTCACATATTCTTTAACAGTCATGTTTCCTTATTTGAGCGCCAAGAACCTCTCCATTTGCATGCTCTTCTTAGCTTGAGAAAGAATCTTCATTTCAAACCTCTGTCAAAAATCATCCCAAGATTCCACCAGATGCCCTGCTTGTGTTATTTCCTACCAAAACGAAGCTTCATCTTTCAGTAGCCAGGCGACTAGCTGAGTCTTCCTACGATCATCCACATCGAAAATTCCACACAAGTCCTTTGTCTCCTTGAGCCAATTCCTTGCCTCTACGAATGTCTCGGTTCCATGGAATGGCTTTCTTCCCATAGCACGGAAATCTTTGCATACCTTAGGGAAGTTTTCTTCGCGCGGAGGAGGAGGAGGAGGAACGACGGGTGCAGCTAGGGGAGGAACATCATCTTGACCACCGGCAGGCGCCGTGGCCTCTAGATACCTACGGAACCAGCCTAGTATCGTAACGCCCTCTGGAATATTAGGTTCCCCAGACATACTGAAAAGAAAAGGAAAGGGATTCAGGCAAAGGATCGAAAGATACTACAAATGGATTTGGGGAATATGTTTTTCAAAACAGACTTTTCATTTTGAAAATGCTTTCTTTTAAAACCTTTTTGAAAATAATTTTCAAAAACTTTTATCTAATCTGGTAACCTTCAGCTCTGATACCAAGTGTGACACCCCACGTCCGTTAATGTCACTCATTAAGAGAATGCATTAAGTTTCGTGAAGCGTTATAGGTAAACAAAAACAGAAACATTACAAGACAAATATAAAATAGCAGCGGAATTAAAAAATTTATTAATCATAAAGCATCATGGTTCAAAACATCATATGTCTGAAAATACATAAACCTAGTACATCATCAAAACTTTTGTCTTGCACTTGAAACATAAGAGTACAAAGATAAAAGAAGCATAATCCCCATATTAAACATTGCCATAGTAGCAAAGATAAGAGCTTGTGCAATACATCTAAGCAGCTCCAGCAAAATGATAGCGGAATCTTAATCAAGCTTGAGTATTCTCACCCTGAGAAACTGGGAGGGAAACATAAGAAAGAAGAGGAAACGAAGAGGGTCAGACATTAAGTCTAGCGAGTCTAGTTACTTTTAACAAATAAATAAGTAAAAGTATCATGACTGGCATATAAGATGGATAAGAAAGATAACATCACTAAAGGCAGGTATGACAAGGTAAACATGATAGAGTGTATACACTTCTCTAATGATTACTCTGGAGCGATACTAGTACAACCAGAATGAGATGATCCCAACAACTATAAGATGGTAGACTTAGGCATACTTCCAATGAGAAGTTTTCACCCTATACAATCAATAGGCAGCCCAACGTTCTAGAGTTACCCTTATGGATAATAACGGGCTCCTAAACAACCGGAGTCTAAGTGTGCCCTAATTATTACCCTAATCGATCGGCTCCCTAATTCGTAGAAACCCTGTATCGGCCCCATAGTAGGGTGTACCACTCCCTAAAGTGGCAACCCTTCATTTTCCGGATGTGCACAACCATATCTACTGGTGTCACGGTCATCTTATCCCACTCTGCCCGGACCATGCATGAACATGACTCTGTCGGTTTACGCCGCCCACACCGTCCTCCACATTTGGATCTCTTACAATTAGCCTTGTAAGCATGCCCCGACACCGACCTAGCTCGAAGTACTCGTTTGATACCTATATATGGGTTACTGACTGAAACAGGTCCCACACACAAGATGATTTTTCTTGTATCCCCACTAGGTTTTCCACGGGTTATGCTTACCTATCGACGTCTTTAATTACATAACCTCATCGGTTAAGTTTGTGGGCCTATATATAAATATTACCCACCCACTCCAGATTTACTTAACCCACCCACTGTTCATACAAGTTTACTTAACCCCTATTCAACTTCATATTCATACAATCTCTATGGATTTAAATAGGTTAATTATTCCAATTCATTACCATGCCCATTTATGGTTATAATGTACTAGACCTCCCACATTAAGCCTACCACTTGTGGATGTTGGATATGTCGGTCGGTTCCTGGTGGACTTCCTCCACAAATCGGGCTTAACCTTGTGTCTTAGCACGTCTCGTATTTGTGCCCGTAGACCCGTCACATTAGGTTCACCACTTGTGGTCGCTGGATATGCTGAGCGGTTCCGGAAGGACTTCCACCACAAGTGTAATCTAACCTCTGTCTAGGCGCGGTTGCAGTTCTAATTACAATAATCCTAGGCATTCATATTATTAACCAAATTTACCTATGTCGTTATAGGTTTTCATGCCCCTTCTACCAAGTTATGTTCATAATAAACTATATGCCCCAAATTCATATTTTCGCACTTTATTCAAGTTATGCCCAAATTCCCAATTACAAGTTATGCCCTATATTAATGTTTTCCCCTCGTTCCCAATCTAACATATTCGCATATTTTAGCAACATGCCTAGGCTCGAAGGTAGCCTGGCTGTATAAAATAAAAGGGGAAAAGATAGAGGGAAAAGGACATAGATGATCATACTAATAAGGTTGACATATAATGGCATAAAAATATAGTGGCATAATGACAAGATAAGCATATAGGATGAACATGTGACAATAGCACTGATTCTAGCAAAATAGGGATAGGCATGATGTGATCTAAACAATGGTTTGGATATCCAACTAATAATAGATCTGGTTTAACCACAAACATGATAAGGACAAGTATAATGTGATCGAAACGGTGAAACAATGGAAGATCTAACATGATAAATAGGTGAAGGTTTAGATCTAAGTCATAATCATGTCATAACATCATAGATACACAGGTTATAACATATCTGATTTGATTCAAATGGACATAGGCATAGATCCAAGTTATTGTCATATCAAATTTTACTTTTAATTATTCAGACCTAAAATTAACATGGACTCACAATGTTTGGATCTAGAAAAATAGAAGGTGATAGCAGATGTTGAATCACAGATCTACACTTGAATAACTCTAAACTTGATTAACTCGATTGCAGAAGAAGAAAAAGGTTTGATTCAATCCGGGCAGTGATAAAATCTAGTCCTCTATTATTTTCAGTGTGCAAAACATGAGAAATGAGGCCATATATATAGCTACCAACCCCAAACCCAAATTTTCCACGTCTGCCCTAGGGGGTTCGACCCCCTTTAGGGGATCGATCCATGGGTCGACACCCACTTGAGGGGTCGACCCAGGGGCCCACACCTCCCTTTAGGGGTCGACCCAGGGGTCGACACCCTTTAAGCGGGAAAATTCCCACCCCTCATTTCTGCGTGATTTGAACTATTTTGGATTAAATTTGAATTTTTGTACCCTATGTATATATATATTGTTCTTGCGTGTATACAAACTTCAAACCTTTATAACTTCTTCATACGGTGTCCGTTTTACGCAAACCAGGTGTCTATTTTGACCAAAATTCCGAGACGAACGCAATGGCTCAGTCCATTTCACTTAATTATGAATATTAAATTAGTTATTCTTTAATTTGTCCTCTTTAGTGTTGTTAAAATTACGGGCTATTACATTCTCCCTTAATCAAAGGATTTCGTCCCCGAAATCTCCAAGTTACAAAGAATGTATATCCTAACATCCATCACCCATCTACTCATCCGCCAATCACAGGCATCCATTGTCCTTAAAGATTTCTAATGCTTATATGAACATATGCAAAGGTGTGTGCATATGTCCTTACTCTAATGCGAAGATCAAGAGGTCTACTGATTCAGTCACCCTCCTTAATGCAATGTATGTTAGTGCCATGAATCCAACATGTATGCAACAATCCTATTATAACATGTAAGTTCTATATGGGTCCACAATCATCCATCCAAATGCAACATACATATGATGATACATCCATTTCCATCCATTAAAAGAAGAAAAATGCACACACATCCATATACAGTATGAAAGTGATTGAGCCGATCTAGTGCCTGATGTGTGTATATGCATCCACAAGCAACTAATAGCAAACACTTGCATCCGTCAAACATAACATGTCTCAAACACATGTTTACATCCTTGGGATTCGTACCTAAAGGTCGAAGATTCGATTAATAGGATATACTTAAAATGATAGAAACAAGTATAAATAAAAGCTTTGGAAAGGAAGTTAAGAATATACCCTCGAAAAGAAAAGGGTACGAAGCAAGAATCTTGTCTTCTGTCTCCCAAGTCGCATCTTATGAGTCACCTCCCCACTGAACTTTCATCAATTTGACCTCTCTATTGCGTAGCTTCTTAACTTCTGATCCAAGAATACGGGTAGGAACTCATCTAACTATCGCCTCCCATTCCACCTCTACTTCCTCCAGTATACTCAGCTCAACTACTTCCGCGGTATCATGCAAGCACTTCCGCAAATGAGAAATATGGAAAACATCATGAACGTTGGATAGTCTCTCTGGTAGCTTTACCCTATAGGCCATTTGGCCAATCCTTTTTGTTATGGGAAATGACCCTACAAATTTTGGTGCCAATTTCCCTACAGATCCGAAGCGAACCACATTCCTCAAAGGTGACACCTTAATGAAAACTATGTCTCCTACTTCAAATTCAATGTCAGTCCTTCTCTTGTCAGCATAGGATTTCCACCTATCTTGAACGGTCTTCTTCGTCGTCTTATAAGATCAATCTTCTCGGATGTTTCTCTAACCATCTCCGGTCCAAGTAGTAGCCTTTCTGTATATTCCCACCAACAAGTTGGTGACCTACAGGGTCATCCGTACAATGCTTCGAATTATGCCATGCCAATACTAGCTTGATAACTGTTGTTGTAGGCGAACTCTACTAAAGGAAGATGCTCTTCCCAAGTCCCTCCGAAGTCTAGGATACACAGCTTTAAAAGATCCTCAAGAATCCTTTTCACCCTTTTCGTTTGTCCATCGGTCTGTGGGTCATAAGCAGTGCTCAAACACAACTGTGTACTTAATGATTCTTGCAAGCTCCTCCAAAATTCACTGGTAAAGATGGGGTCACGATCGCTTACGATGCTGGAAGATACTGCATGAAGACGGACTATCTCATAAACGTAAATTGCTGCCAACCATGTCGACGTCCTCTTACTCTTAACTGGAATGAAATGAGCGCTCTTAGTACGTCAATCCACCACAACCCAAATACTGGTGTTGCCTTTTTTGATCTAGGAAACCCATCTATGAAATCCATAGAGACGCTCTCCCACTTCCATTATGGAACCTCCAAAGGATGAAGTAAACCAACGGGCTTCTTTTGCTCAGCTTTGACTTGCTGCCAAACTAAACATTGAAAAACAAACTTTGCCACATCTTTCTTCATCCCAACCCAAAAGAAAACCCTCTTCATATCCCTATACTTCTTATCACCGCCTGGATGAATAGTCATTTTAGAATGATGGGCTTCTTCTAGGACTGTCTTTAACAAACTTCCAGTTTGAGGAACACAAAGCCTTCCATCTCGCCGCAAGTGCCCTTTATCGTCTATGGAATATCTATTGAGGTGACTAGAAGTCTCCCCTTTACTGAGCCTATCCAAGATGTCTGAAATCTATGGATCATCTCACTGCGAAGCTCCTATCTGATCCATAAGAGTAGGTTGTATCTCCAGCAATGCAAACAAACCAGGCAATAACTCGGTGGAGGGTCTGAAGTCAAAAGTCGATATCAACTCCAAGCTTTTCCTTTCCACAAACAGAGGACTTAAGGCCATCCTCTGCCTACTCAGCGCGTATGCCACCACATTACCCTTGCTAGAGGTATAAGCAATCCCGAAATCATAAGAAGCTAGGAACACCATCCACCTTTGTTGCCTTAAATTAAGATCCTTCTACAAGAACAAGTACTTGAGAGATTTATGATCGGTGTATAACTCGAACTTCTCTCCAAGCAAATAATGACCCCGTGTCTTAAGCGCGAATACTATGGCAGCTAGCTCTAAATCATGAGTAGGGTAGTTCTTCTCATGAACCCTTAGCTGTCTACCACCATAACATACTACCTTTCCCTCTTGCATCAGAACTGCACCAAGCCCTGTACCACATGCATCAGTGTATACTGTAAACATTTTATTCCCATCGGGTAAGGTCAAGACTGGGGCTATTGTCAGAGTCCTCTTCAATCGTTGGAAAGCAACATCATAATCTATATCCCATGAAAACACCAAATTCTTCTCCGTTAGCCTGGTGAGTGGGGTTGATACCTTTGCGAAGTTCTTAATGAACTTCCTATAATAGCCTGCCAATCCAAAAAAGTTTCTCACTTCCGTTGCATTTTTCTGAAATTGCCAATCTTGAACTGCAACTAGCTTTGCGGGATCTACTGCTATCCCATCTTTGGAAACCACATGCCCTAGAAATCTCACCTCTTTCTCCAAAAATGGCATTTGGAGAACTTTTCCTAAAGCTGATGCACCCAGAGAGTTTTCAGAACCTCTCTTAAATGTTGGGCATGCTCTTCCTCGCTCTTTAAGAAGATCAAGATATCATCAACAAAGACCATGACAAATTTATTTAGAACCTCCCGAAACACCCTACTCATCAGATCTACGAAATAGGCGGGTACATTCGTCAACCCAAAAGGAATAACGAGCCATTCAAAGAAACCTTCTGGAATCCTAAAAGCGGTCTTATCTATGCTTTCCTCAGCCACCATCAACTGATGAAATCCCATGGCCAAGTCTAATTGAGAGAATACCGGGGCACCAATAAGCTGGTCAAACAGATCATTTATCCTCAGAATTGGGTGCCTTTCTTCTTAGTGAGTTTATTCAACTCCCTATACTCTACACACAAGCGAAGTGAACCATCCGCCTTAGTCACGAATACTACTGGAGAACCCCATTCAGATATGTTTCACCTAATAAACCCTTTCTCAAGTAGCTCCCCTACATTCTTGCTAAGCTCCCTCTTTCCCTTGGAGCCATATGGCGCACAGGCAATGCAACTGGCTTTGCATTGTCCACCAAGTTTATACAAAAATCAATCTCGTGCCTCGGGGGTAATCCCCGAACCTCATCAAAAACATCAGGACACTCATAGACTACACGTACCGATCGAATATCATCAATAGGTGCATCAAGAAACTCTAGGAAACTAAGCATGACAGACCCTTTCGGGTCATAAGAAATCTCAAGGGTCCTCCCATGGCAAGTCAAAAGTCTAACGACCCACCACTCACAATCTAGAATGGCACCATACATGGTTAGCCAATCCATCCCTAGAATCAAACCATAGCCCATAAAACGGAGCACATATGCGTCGCACTCATATTCGATGCCTAACACAGATATTCTCAAACCCCGACAAATCATGGACCAATGAGCTGAACCACCAATGGGGTTTGAGACAACTATGGGATCCACTACCATACTTGTATTTAGGTGTAGAGACTCAACCACAGAACTAGATATAAGTAAATGTGAAGCACCAGAATCAAAAAGAGTTCTAATAGGATGACTAGAAAGATAAATCAAACCTTCCACCAAAATTTTCCTACTTCTATCTGGAGCACTGGTCGCGAGAGCATGCACTTGCCCACCATTCATCCATGGAAACCAAAACACTCATTCAATCATTGAAAAACACTCATAACATCCAGATTATATGTATCTCATGCATACCATCCTAATCGAATTCAACTTCCCTCAAGCACAAACCCAAAGGCCTAAACCTATATCAGACAAGCACCTAAGGAACATCTCCTTCGACGTTGGACAACCTACATGATATGGTAAAAATAGAACAACCAATCATTCATGACTGACTCTGGCTATCACCGTCAATCCCGCTTTGAAACTATCGTTAATCGTATGACGGCCCATCACGGCTGCCATATGTCAAGGGCTAATAGTAACCCCAGTTCTAACACAACTCCATATGCCATCATGACTTGTATGTTTGTCTTCTCAAGACAACTAGGCCCTTCATGACTACCCAAGGTACGAGGCCCTTCACGACTGCCCAAGGTATGAGACCCTTCGCGACTGCCCAAAGTACCTTGCTTTGAGTCTGCTAGAACTTACGATAACGACAATCTCTCGGCCTTCGCATCTCAAGTCGTCATCACCGGCGACTAATCATAAACTTAAGTACCACTCGAGTAGCCATTATCCACAACCCAACGCCTTTTGAGTTGTCTGCACATTCGTTGCTTTTCACCGATCAATGAACATATCACATCATTTTGAATATCCCCTTCTGGACTCTCGTCGAAGCCATCATCATCGTCGAACAAAACAACATCAGTATAAGGTTCAAAATAATCCATAGCATTCATACACACAAGCTAAGGAAACCAACCACGGCACTTAAGCCATCCACCACAGCATTTAGAAGCACTGCTGAAAAACCCATCTTGACCGACCAGTATTAGGACCGACCGATCCAACTCGGTCGACCCAATTGCACCAACATGACCGACCCGACCCGATCACCCCTTTTTGAAATATGACCGACCCGGCCCGATCACCCCTTTCTGGAATATGACCGACCCAATTGCACTCGTCAATCTCTCTTTCAGAATTTCGAACGCTTGTTCACTTTTTGCATCCCATGTGAACACTTGGTTCTTCTTCGTCAATCCTGTTAACAATGCAGCTACCTTGGAGAAATCCTTGATAAACCGATGGTAATAACCAGCCAACACAAGGAAACTTTGAACATCTGTCACACTCTTAGGTCTATCCCATTTCTGGATTGCTGCTACTTTAGCGGGGTCAACCGTTATCCCATTTCTAGAAACAACATGACCTAAGAACCTCACTTCATTCTTCTAGAAGTGACACTTCGAAAACTTAGCTCTTAGCTGATGCTTTCGCAAGATCTCTAACACAGCTCTCAAGTGCATCTTGTGTTCTTCCTTATTTCTGGAGTAAACTGGGATGTCATCCACGAAAACAATCACGAACTTGTTCAACTAATCTCTGAATACCCAATTCATAAGATCTACGAAATACGCTGGCGCGTTAGTTAACCCGAATGGCATCACCAACCATTCGAAAAACCCGGATGGTGTCCTAAAAGAAGTCTTTGGCACACTATCCTTAGCCACCCTCAACTGGTGAAATCCCGTTGCTAAATCCATCCGAGAAAAAACTTTGGTTTCGTGAAGCTGATCGAATAAGTCATCTATCCTTGGCAACAGATACTTGTTCTTCTTTGTCACCATGTTCAGCTCACGATAGTCCACACACAATCTTAACGAGCCATCCGCCTTGGTTGTAAATACGACCGGTGTACCCCACTAGGATACACTCCTCCGAATGAATCCTTTTCCCAGAAGGTCTCTAACTTGCACCTCCAACTCTCGCTGTTCCTTAGGCGCCATCTACCTGAGAGGCATAACGATTGGTCTAGCACCTTCAACCAAATCGATCCTAAACTCGATCTCACGATGCGACGACAACCCTTTGACCTCGTCAAAGACATCTACATACTCATTAGCAATCAGCACTGATTACAAGTCTTCTTGTGGAATCCCAAGTGAATATAGATAACTCACGAAGACCCCGTCTTCACGCTTACATTTAATCAACACCTTTCGCCCTTCCACATCCCCGACCCTCACCTTTAGCTTCTCGCAATTCACCCTTGCTGCGTAGCTCTTGAGCCAATCCATGCCCAAGATGATACCATACCCAACGAAGTTAAGAATAAATCAATCATACATAAAAGAGCAACCATGACTCGACAACACTCGACCACGACATATCATGCACAAACTGGACGAACCCCCAACTGGATTAATCACGATCAATGGTCTATCACAAATCTCGGGTTCCAAACCCAAGTGACAAACAATCTCATTGCAAATGAATGAATGAATGAATGTGATGCTCTGGTGTCAAACAAAACTCGAACTGAAACACCATGAACAGAAAGAGTACCTTGCACCACGACACCCTTTCCCTTATCCTTTATAGTAGGAGCTCTTGAAGAAGTTGGCACGACTTCCAAAGCATATGCCTTCTGTGACGGCCCGCCCCGCACCAACCGACATTTACTCCAATGGTGCGATGTACACATATTCAGTTAGCACGGGACGGTCGTCAGAAGAAAAGAAAGAAGAGAGTGAACGAACAAAGAACCTGTAATATGTCTCACAACGCATGGAATAAAATATAATCATAACATATACTTGACACAAACAGGCGAGACAGTGCATAAGCTGAAAACAACTATCATAGCAGCGAAAAATCCAAATACAGCTTATGTTCCACATCATTTAATTATTACAACTTTTCAAACTGTCTCTAGAAGCAAAAGCAAGATAAAGGAGGTACATTACTAATGCCCAAGTAGTGACCACCAACGACACAGGGAGAATATCTATATATATCATACGTGGAAGCCTCCTGCTCGCCTCCAGATCAGCTACTCGTGCATCACCAGATAACCTGTCTCTAGTCTGCTCGTGTGAGCACCCAGAGTAATAAGAAGAGACATAAAACTATGGGTCAGACAAAAGTCTGGTGTGAGCGATAAGCAACAAAACAGAACAATAACAGGTATAATCCAATCATACCTGAACCTGGACCTGCAACCAAAGAGTTAGCACTACATACCGTACAATACTCTAAGGTGCCACTAACATACAGTGTAAGAGATACGGGGATGGGGGTGTGCATGTCATAGTGGTGTCAAACAATCAAGCATAGCAATCATCCTCACATCCCTCACTCAGTGCGTAAAGCATACGATATCCACTACTTTGGTCACCTCATACTTTAGGCCATGACGGAATCCAATCCCGTGTAACTATCACTACAAGCCCACTATCCATCTCTCAGTGGTGAACCAAAGTTATGTATACCAACAACCCCTTTGAACACGTCCCGCAGCAAAGCCCAATCATGAAGTGAACTCATTGGTTCCCATCTGGATCCTGAGCTCTAACTTCCATTTGGACTACCTTTGCATCCCGGGTTTTAGTCATCATCTTCATCCGGGTCGGTCTTCACTTCACCTTGCTTCGGATCGTTGTCATCACCCTCGCTCGGGTCGGATCGTGGTCTTCACTTCAAGACCAAGCATCTCGGATCGGGTCGGTCGTGCTCCCTCCATCGGATCGAGTCGCGCCATACGGATCGGGTCGTGCTCCTTCTAGCTCGTGGCGCTCCAGCTCCATTGGATCGGGTCGCACCATCGGTTCGTGGCTTCTGAAGTGGATCGGGTCGGAGCGTGCAAGTGCATGTTGTCCTCCTCTGGTCGGATCGGGGTGCGAAGCGCGAGAGCGGATCAGGTATGAGAGCTGTTGGCGGATCGTGGTCTCCGGTTCGGATCATAGTAAGTACCCACGAACGGTTTGGGTCGGGTAAGGGAGGTCCGATCTGATCCCTGCCTGCATTTCCTGCAACTTTCCAACGACTGTTTATACGCCTCTCGACGACATTTTCGACCATTCTAACTATTCTAAACAATCATAAAGCATACCATACAGTCATAGCAACATGTATAAACATCCACAAACAGCAAAACAACAATATGGTATGTTAAAACGGATCAAACATAGCCAAAAACCCCATATTTTCCCTTAATCACGTTTAAGCAAATCCAATGATAGGATTAACAAAACTTAACCAAATCAGCCAAATTTTCTAAAAGAGGCCTAAAATAATATTTAGCAATTTATAAATATTTTTCTAGATTTTTAACATGCATAAATTCGCTAATTTCCACTAATCACCCCTTAATCCCCCAAATTCCGGGATTTGCAAAATTAGTCGAAATTAACCCAAATTCATATATCAGAGGCATAAAATGATGTTTTAGAATTTTAGGAATTTTTCTAGATTTTTCTGAGCCATAATTTCGCTAATCTTCGCTAATTACCATAACTAGCCGTAATTAGTGAAAAACAATGCAAATCACTCACCTTAGCCGCAAATTAATTCTCAAATCTGAAACTTCTCTAATTTGGATCCAATCTCTATTTGTTCCAGCAGCTCTATCCCAATTCTTATACTAATCCACCTTAATTTGATGTAGATTAGGCTAATATGTGATTAGAAATGACAAAAAGGTGTTTTGGAGTGTTTTAGAAGATGGAGGCCATTGCTAGAGCTTAAGGTAGGTTTGTGGCGGCTGAGAAAACTGAAATGAAATGATTTTCCTAACCCTTTCAGCCCTCCCATAACCCTAATCCCGAAATGGGTTATGGGTCAAGCTGCTAATCACCCGGTTAAGCCCAATTAAGCTGTTTTTAGCCTTATAAACCTTAATTCAGCCATATCTCCCAAACGGAAAGTCCGTTTTTCACATGTGACCACTCTACGGAAAGGTAAACCATCATCCGAAGCCAATGGAAGTGGTTTTAGGTCAAAACTCGTTTCCAATCAAAAGTTATGGCCAAACAAGATTCGCTAGGGGTAAAACGGTCATTTGAAAATCGGAAAAAATCATGAACGTGGGAAATGACCCCAATAGTCGTCTCCCAAAGTTACACGACCATATGACTTCGTATGAGAAAGAAATAAATATTCTACGATCCTCCGATGCGTAGAATGCGGGTTGTTACACCTTCACAGCCTGCTTGCCCTTAGCTGATTCTGAACAGTCCTTCTTGAGATGTACATGCTTGCCACAATTGTGACATTTCCTCTCAACTTTCGGATTTTTACACTCATTAGCAAAATGGCCTTTTTGTTCACAATCAAAGCAAACCACCACACTCTTTGGCTTCTTTTGGCCATTCTCCCCTTTCTGTTGTTGTTGCTTCCTCTTATTATTATTACCACCCTGTTGTGGCTTCTGTTCTTCCTTAGGTGCAACAACAGACATCTTCTTAGGAAACAGACTTTCATGCCTCAAAGCCTTCTCGGCGATCTTCTCAAAGCTATCATCGAGGTGATTCACAAGCTGATTCCCAAGATATTCATCCAACCCCAAGACAAATTTCTCGTTCTTTTGATAAGGAGTATCTACATATGAACGAGCATACGTCGACAAAGCCTCCAAGTTAGAAATATAGTTAAGAATTGGCCGACCATTCCGCTTAAGCTCCATGAATCTCTTAAATGGGATAGATTTTTGCACGATGGAGATAAACTTTTCTTCAAACTTAGCTTGGAACAGCTCCCATGAAATATCCTCTTCAAGGGTCTCACATGTGACAGAGTTCCACCAGTCCATTGCTCTGCCCTCTAACTGCCTTAATGCAAGTTTCCTCTTTGTTGCATCATTAATGCCCAAGTCCTTGAAGATCCTAACACAAGTATCCATCCACCTCTGGACTTCTTCAACTGGTTCAGTGCCCTTGAATTGTTTTCTTCCCAATGAAGAAAAGTCTTTGCATAACTTTGCAAATTCGACAGCCCTAGGCATTGAAACTCCAACATCAACCGTAGCTGCCACTAGAGCGGGGACCTTATTCATGATCGCTGCCGCCATGGCCTCGAACATGGATAGGTAGTCTGGTTCACCACCATTTCCCCCTCCAGTATTAGCCCCCCTAGCAGCGTGTTTTGATGGTCGTCTATTCATTCTAAATCTGCAATTTAGAATAATTAATCGCTTCAAAGAAAAACCGCTAAAGAGATACAACCGCTACTACTATATATGCTAATATATATAGTAAGCATCAAACTGAAATCTACAAGTATGTCTCTCATGCGTGATTACGTCTTTGAACTTTGGCCAAAATCGTTGACCAGAGCTCTGATACCAAATGTGACGACCGCCCATAACCCCCGCACTAAACAAGAGAAATAATGCGCTGAAGAGTGTGCCAGGCAGCTATGGGCGATCATCATAGTAGGTAAACGACATCGGAACCTGTCGTAGAACTCACAGCGCAAGGATAAAATATAATAGAACATATACAACAGGTAATAGTAATGAGGCATCATATAGCAAACTTTATAAAACTTTCTCAACATCATGAAAGGTTATCCAACTAATATCAAAGTTTGTACATAAGTTCTCACTACAACACTCAAATAGCGGAAACAGAAATACTAGATAGTTATAAACCTGGTACGCCAGCCTCCTTCTCGCCTCCGAACAACAGCATCGTCCTCACTAATCACTTGTAACCTGCTACTTAGTCTGCCCATCCACAACCCGGTGAACAGCCCAAGGTAATAAGAGGAGACATAAAACCTTGAGTCAGACAAGTGTAAACCCCACGTCCGTTAGTGTCACTCACAAAAGGAATGCACTAAGTTCTGTGGAGCATTATAGGGTAAAAGATGCGGATAAATTACAAGACAAACAAAATTAAAACAGCGGAAAATAAAACTTTGCTTTATTGACAAAATAGTTTGTATAACAATTGCTTTCCATTATCAGAGTGTCATCTGTCTTACAAAATAAAGAAGCATAAAACAACATTTTATATTTCCCAATGTAGCAAGAGCCAGCCATAGCATCTGAAAAGAGAATCCAAGGACAACTTCGTCAAATCTTCAAGCTGGGAAAGAGCAACGGTCCAATCTAAACCCGAGTTATACTATTCCCTCCTCAACTACCTAGGGGGGAAACGGAAGAAAAGAAGCGAAAGAAAAACAGAGTCAGACATAAAGCCTGAGTAAGTCAGTAACTTCTAGCATGAGAACAGGGGAAAAATGAAACGACATGAATTAACTGAATACAAGACAATACCATGATGATAGGGTCAACAAGATAAGATAAGATTACCACAAGATATGCTAAGGCAAGATAAACTGGATATACTTTAATACTTTCTCTGCTTCGCTATTACCCTATTATTCTGGTTTCTATATCTCTGCACCGCCTAACTAGTGTCCCCACTAGTAACGATAACGTGATCCCAATCCCTGTAGTTTCCATCGCCTTCAGGCGTACCTTGATTATTTATTACCTAGATCTAGTCTAGGTTTTATATCAAGTGCTTTCTAGATTCCACTAGAGTCTACGCTATCTGCTGAATGCTTCTCGGATTCAGGTTTGATGCCACCTAGGTCTAACTAGAAATTATGCTACCTGTCGAACGATGCCCTTTAGTCTAGGATACACTACCTAGAGTGGTACATGTTCCTAGACTTTCCCCACGCATGTATCGCGAATCGTTATCGCTTGTCTAGATGCACATGTCCTGTAATGTGCTACCCGAGTCCCGTGTCAGGGCTACTCTAGAAATACGGAACTCGGTCGGGAGCTTTCAATATCTGCCGATGCAGATGTTAAGGTCTGTTTTTCCAGTGGCTATGGTCCCACTCGACCCCTCCCTCAACTAATGGAAGGCCACCCTTGTAAAATGAGAACTGTACGAAGGCCCCTATCTGCCCCACTAATTCTATGGCCAACAACACCCCGCAACCACAACTAGATAGCAAGTATGTGGTCCGTATGAGTCCTCCAGGCTTCCCGCTTCACGTGTCTCGCTTGACTGAAGATGGTAGGTAGACGACGAGTTGCTATCACAGGGCTTCCGTCTTCTCGCCGAATCACGCTGGTCCATCCTAGTCTTTTGGTTGCCATATATTGCAACCAAGGCATACCCTTGGCTCTTCTACCGCAGACCTTAACCTCTGTGCGCCCAAGCGGATCATCTACAGCCTCACAGAGGGATACCAAGAGTACCCTCACGTACCCTCGAAGCCTCGGGCTTCGTATCCCAATTCGTTGGAGTCTTCTTTAAAATCAGATGGACGTCCGCTCCTTCGTGTTATACTAAGAATTACTACTTAGTTCTACTAACTAAGTTTTACCACTTAGTTTCCAGGATCATTGTCTTCTTAACTAAGTTTTACTACTTAGTTCTCTTTCCCGTTAAGTTGGATTGGTTAAGTGTCTTTAGTCGATTCAAGCTAACTTAACCCTCTTCCCTTATCCTGTTAAACTGGTTAAGTGTTGTCAGTATTCATGTTGACTTAACCCCACCACAAACCAAGTCATATTGGTTAAGTATTTCTTAACCCTACCCATTCATCCTGTATTGGTTAAGTGTTCCCTTTTTAACTTAACCTTTCCCACCGGTTTTAACTAAACCTGTTATTAATGGTGAAGTATAATCTCTTCGTGTCTTAGACTTAACCCTATTCATTTATTATATTCTGATGGTTAAGTGTTCAAGTTTACTTAACCCTACGGTCCAACCCAGCTAACATATTAAATTGGCTAAGTGTATTACTTAACCCCAACCTCTAGTCTAATTAACATGTTAAATTGGCTAAGTGTATTAACTTTACTTAACCCCACCTTCTAGTCTAGTCAACATGTTAAATTGGCTAAGTATTCCCATGGACTTAACCCTCCCATTCTAGCTTTAACTGTGTTAAGTTGGTTAAGTGTTTCTATGGACTTAACCCTACCATTCTAGCTTAACAGTGTTAAGTTGGTTAAGTGCTCCTATGGACTTAACCTTCCCATTCTAGCTTTAACTGTGTTGGTTAAGTGTTCCCATGGACTTAACACTCCCCTTCTTGTTCTAGCTTTAATTAATAAATTAAAGCCGCAACCTCTCACATTAGACATATATTGCTGCGGTTACTGGATGTGCGGGTCGGTTCCGGGCAGGTTTACACCGCAACTCAGTCTAATCTCGGGTTAGGCATATTCATGTTTTCTAAGTTCAAAGAGTTTTCTAATTAATTTCCAAACCTGGTTTTGAAAGCAACCATCCCGTTCGTCGGATCAGTTAGGGATAGCCAGAGAGGGCAGGAAACTTGTATTTTCCAAACCCAAGCCTATACACTATCCTCTCTGTCACCCTAGAACTTTCTGGTACGAGTTATAAAAAGGGGTGTTATCAAAATATCTTTCTTTTGTTTATAAATTGTTAACAATTTATCTTATAGCCCATTTCCCCCTTTTTAAACAAATTTGGCCTATATTCATTTGTCGCTAACAGACTTATATTCTAGGCCCAAATCTTGATTTGCCTAACCTACAGTTCATAGCAATTTAGATCTATCATCTTTATTTTCAGTTTATGCTAAACTAGATTTTATATTCTAGTTTATAGTCTATGCCAAACTAGATTTTCTATTCTAGTTCACTGTTTATGCCCAAAAACTAGATTTATTCTTCTAGTTTACTGTCTACATACAAACTAGATTTATTATTCTAGTTTTTCAGTTTACAGGCCAATACTAGATCTAAATTTCATAACCTATAATCCATGTCAAATCTACCCAATTCACATGTCTTAACACATGTTCTAAAATTGTATAAATCAGAATCATGTTCGTTTCCAAACTATGCCAATTTCAAGCTTACAACTATATTTATGTTTATTTTTGTGTTTTTCCCAAATCGCATTCCCACCGTTCGTATAATCGTGATTCAACCTAGATTGTAAATAAATCTAGATTCGTAGAAAATAGGGAATGAACCAAAGATGCTATGAAAAAGGGTGGACATAATAATTGGCATAAAAAGATTTGGATAACGACGCAGGTTCAAGAATATGGGTAGACCTAACTTAATAGGTAAACTCCCACGGTCTAAAACCAAGAAATGACAAAATAGGTTCGAGAACATGGGTAGACCTAACTTAATAGGTAAATTCCCACTGTCTAAAACCAAAGAAAATCAAGAACAGACAGAATAGATAAATCAGGTTTTAGACCCAATTTAATAGTCACAAAACCTAAGCAACAATTTTCCTAGTCATGAATCATAGGTGTTTAAATCACCGTTGTTATGTCATAGGTAATACTTTATGTCCAAATCAAAGGCTTGTGTTCATATTCATAGGCAAATGTCCATAGTCATAGGCAATATTCATAGTCAAAAGGGAAAATAATTCCCACAGTCATAAGTCACCGTCATAGGCAATGTTTTATGTCCCAAAATCAAAGGCTTATGTTCATAGTCCAAGGGAACATGTTCTCAGAATCCATAGTCATAGGCAATGGTCTTAGGAAAAGTCTTATTTGTCCTTGAATCATAACAGTTCTTAATTTAGTCCAAGAGTATAAACACAGATTCGAATAGAGAGAGAGAGAGAGAGATTTGGCATATTCTTTTATTCCTTTAATTTCATGTCACAAAATAAAGCAAAAACGTTCAAATCTAGAAACAACTGACTTACAGAGATTCGATTCGATTCATAAAAAAAACAGTCATAGAAGTCGTTGAATCTTCACTTGAAACTCTAGTCTTGATTTGAATCTCCTCTTGAAAGATTTGAGCAGCATTTCCTCGTCTTGAATTTATATTTTATTTTATTTAGAATTTTAGCAGAGTAGAAGCAGAATAGAATGTGAGCAGCATAAAGCTAGAGAGAATTGGTGTAGAGAGAATGGGGCTAGGAGGGTGTTTATATAGCTGCTCAAGACCTTATCGTACACGTAGCGCTGAGTCAGCATTGAACCCGGTTAAGAAAATAGTCCAGGTTCACATATGAATCTAGCCAAATATTATCGTACACGCAGTGCTGAGTCAGCATTGGGTCCCACAAGCTGTTTTGGCGCAGAACTTTGAATTTCGAATGAATTGTTTTGGCGTAGAAATTTGATTTTCGAACTTTTGAATTTTATCATTCGTATACATATATTTTTGCATATATATATATATTTATATTCTCATATGTATATATATATATTTTCTTTATTTCCTTATATGTACGTTCTTATCCTTTCAAATTTTGAATTTGTATACGTACATATATTTGCATGTTCAGTTGGCCCTCTCTAAAACAAAGATAAAAAAATTATGCCGCCGCCGGGGTTCGAACCCCTGACCTCTATGCTACAAATCCAATGCCTTAACCAATTGAGCTACAAAGGCTTTTGTTAATAAGTCTTAGAACAATAATAATTATTGTTCTCTCCTTACTTCTCTTTTTCATGTTGGTTACAATACTTAAATTAAACAACTGCATGGATCTTTTTCATTTAATTTTTCTTTTAAAAATTAATTATACTTTAATTTGTGAGACTTAATGTCACAGAATTACGGGGTGTTACATTCTCCCCCACTTAAAAAGGATTTCGTCCCCGAAATCTTCAAGGTAGGAAGAATGTGTCCTACCATCCAATCACCCATCTACTCAACCATTCAATCACAGGCATTCATTGTCCTTAAAAGATTTCTAATGCTTTCATGTTCATATGCATAGTGTGTGTATATGTCCATATCTAATGCAAAATCAGGCGGTCTACTGATTCAGTTGACCTCCTTAATGCGAATTATGTCAGTGCCATGCGTCCAATTATGTATGCAAGCATCCATAGTTATGTAAATATTACATGCGTGCATAGCCATTCATCCATATGAAACATCCATATGCTAACATATCAAGTTAAATTCGTAAACAAATGCATATATGTGAATGCAATACTAAGGCATCTGAGCTGATCTAGGGCTTAATACTTATGTATATGCATCTACAAGCAACCATTAGCAACCACTCGCAACCATCAATCATAATATGTTTCAAATACATGTTTACATCCAAAAGAGTTTCTACCTAAGGGTCGAAGATACGACCTAGAGGATATATATTTTGGAAAGAGAGAAACAATTATGCGTAAAGCTCCTACAAAAAGGAATCAAGGATGTACCCTTAAGAAAAGGGTATGATGCTACTATCTAATCTTCTTGAGCCTTACTCCACTGTATTTTAACTCCACGATTGTGAAGTTTCTGACCTCCATTTCCAAAGTAAACAGATGTCAATCACGGTACCAAGTGTATATACTAAGATGATTAGAGGTCTCTCCTCCTAGCTTATCCATCATGACATAACTATAAGGGTCAAAAGGTCACTACGTGCTCTTTAGAGCGCCTGCCACAACTATCCATCTCTCACGCAAACCATCCTAGTCGAACTCGACATTCCTCAAGTACAAGCCCCAAAGGCCTAAACCAATATCAGACAAGCACCCAAGGAATATCTCCTTTAGACAATCTACGTCATATGATATAAGCAAACTCGATAGCTATTCAAACCCCTACTAACCAAAAATAAACGGGTCGAACCACCCACTGGGTTTGAGACTGATTGAGATCTTCTTACTATACAAGTACTAAGGTGCAGAGACTCAACTATGGAAGCAAATATGAACAAATGTGAAGCGCTAAATCTGAACAGAAAAACTAGATTCTTCCAACAGAAACTTTTACCACCTATCTCCTAGGTACGCTTAGCATGTACTTGCCCTTCTGAAAATCTTGTCCTTTGTTCTTGCCCTCGTCCTTAATTATATGCCCAATCATACCCGAGTAAAGATACTTCCTCTTTTATAAAATCTTCCTCCTTCGTGAGCTAAACCTATCTCCATGAATTCCTCATCCTAGGGTTGTGCTCCTTTGCCAAACCCCTCATCCCTCTCCGTGTATAACTATGTTGGCAAATCTCTCGAAAGCTGCTTCCATCGTACGGAAAACCCTATGAACTTAAAAGAAGACTGGCCGTAAGTGAAACAACTACGGCTATAGATGGAAGATGAGCACTACTTTGCCTTTCGATGAGGTTACCTCCCAGAAATCCAGGAGCCCCAGAGACTCAAGAAAGAAGGAGACAAGAATTCAAACAGAGGAAGAGGAGACAATGCGTATGGGTTTGGGGAATATGCCTTTAAAACAAATCCTTTCTTTTAAAAATGCTTCTTTAAAAACCGTTTGAAAATAATTTTTCAAATCTTTTATCTGATCCGGTAACCTTCAGCTCTGATACCACGTGTAACACCCCACGTCCGTTAGTGTCACTCACAAAGGGAATGCACTAAGTTCTGTGGAGCATTATAGGGTAAAAGATGCAGATAAATTACAAGACAAACAAAATTAAAACAGCGGAAAATAAAACTTTGCTTTATTGACAAAATACTTTGTACAACAATTTCTTTCCAATATCAGAGTATCATCTGTCTTACAAAATAAAGAAGCATAAAACAACATTTTATATTTCCCAATGTAGCAAGAGCCAGCCATAGCATCTGAAAAGAGAATCCAAGGACAACTTCGTCAAATCTTCAAGCTGGGAAAGAGCAACGATCCAATCTAAACCTGAGTTATACTATTCCCTTCTCAACTACCTGAGGGGGGGAACGGAAAAAAAGAAGCGAAAGAAAAACAGAGTCAGACATAAAGCCTAAGTAAGTCAGTAACTTCTAGCATGTGAACAGGGGAAAAATGAAACGACATGAATTAACTGAATACAAGAAAATACCATGATGATAGGGTCAACAAGATAAGATAAGATTACCACAAGATATGCTAAGGCAAGATAAACTGGATATACTTTAATACTTTCTCTGCTTCGCTATTACCCTATTATTCTGGTTTCTATATCTCTGCACTGCCTAACTAGTGTCCCCACTAGTAACGATAACGTGATCCCAATCCTTGTAGTTTCCATCGCCTTCAGGCGTACCTTGATTATTTATTACCTAGATCTAGTCTAGGTTTTATATCAAGTGCTTTCTAGATTCCACTAGAATCTACGCTATCTGCTGAAAGCTTCTCGGATTCAGGTTTGATGCCACCTAGGTCTAACTAGGAATTATGCTACCTGTCGAACGATGCCCTTTAGTCTAGGATACACTACCTAGAGTGGTACATGTTCCTAGACTTTCCCCACTCATGTATCGCGAATCGTTGTCGCTTGTCTAGATGCACATGTCCTGTAATGTGCTACTCGAGTCCCGTGTCAGGGCTACTCTAGAAATACGGAACTCGGTCGGGAGCTTTAAATATCTGCCGATGCAGATGTTAAGGTCTGTTTTTCCAGTAGCTATGGTCCCACTCGACCCCTCCCTCAACTAATGGAAGGCCATCCTTGTAAAATGAGAACTGTACGAAGGCCCCTATCTGCCCCACTAATTCTATGGCCAACAACACCCCGCAACCACAACTAGATAGCAAGTATGTGGTCCGTATGAGTCCTCCAGCCTTCCCGCTTCACGTGTCTCGCTTGACTGAAGATGGTAGGTAGACGACGAGTTGCTATCACAGGGCTTCCGTCTTCTCGCCGAATCACGCTGGTCCATCCTAGTCTTTTGGTTGCCATGTATTGTAACCAAGGCATACCCTTGGCTCTTCTACTGCAGACCTTAACCTCTGTGCGCCCAGGCGGATCATCTGCAGCCTCACAGAGGGATACCAAGAGTACCCTCATGTCCTCTCGAAGCCTCGGGCTTCGTATCCCAATTCGTTGGAGTCTTCTTTAAAATCAGATGGACGTCCGCTCCTTCGTGTTATACTAAGAATTACTACTTAGTTCTACTAACTAAGTTTTACCACTTAGTTTCCAGGATCATTGTCTTCTTAACTAAGTTTTACTACTTAGTTCTCTTTCCCGTTAAGTTGGATTGGTTAAGTGTCTTTAGTCGATTCAAGCTAACTTAACCCTCTTCCCTTATCCTGTTAAACTGGTTAAGTGTTGTCAGTATTCATGTTGACTTAACCCCACCACAAACCAAGTCATATTGGTTAAGTATTTCTTAACCCTACCCATTCATCCTGTATTGGTTAAGTGTTCCCTTTTTAACTTAACCTTTCCCACCGGTTTTAAATAAACCTGTTAATAACGGTTAAGTATCATCTCTTCGTGTCTTAGACTTAACCCTATTCATTTATCATATTCTGATGGTTAAGTGTTCAAGTTTACTTAACCCTACGGTCCAACCCAGCTAACATATTAAATTGGCTAAGTGTATTACTTAACCCCAACCTCTAGTCTAATTAACATGTTAAATTGGCTAAGTGTATTAACTTTACTTAACCCCACCTTCTAGTCTAGTCAACATGTTAATTTGGCTAAGTATTCCCATGGACTTAACCCTCCCATTCTAGCTTTAACTGTGTTAAGTTGGTTAAGTGTTTCTATTGACTTAACCCTACCATTCTAGCTTAACAGTGTTAAGTTGGTTAAGTGCTCCTATGGACTTAACCTTCCCATTCTAGCTTTAAATGTGTTAGTTAAGTGTTCCTATGGACTTAACCCTCCCCTTCTTGTTCTAGCTTTAATTAATAAATTAAATCCGCAACCTCTCACATTAGACAGATATTGCTGCGGTTACTGGATGTGCCGGTCGGTTCCGGGCAGGTTTACACCGCAACTCAATCTAACCTCGGGTTAGGCATATTCATGTTTTCTAAGTTCAAAGAGTTTTCTGATTAATTTCCAAACCTAGTTTTGAAAGCAACCATCTCGTTCGTCGGATCAGTTAGGGATAGCCAGGGAGGGCAGGAAACTTGTATTTTCCAAACCCAAGCCTAGACACTATCCTCTCTGTCACCCTAGAACTTTCTGGTACGAGTTATAAAAAGGGTGTTATCAAAATATCTTTCTTTTGTTTATAAATTGTTAACAATTTATCTTACAGCCCATTTCCCCCTTTTTAAACAAATTTGGCCTATATTCATTTGTCGCTAACAGACTTATATTCTAGGCCCAAATCTTGATTTGCCTAACCTACAGTTCATAGCAATTTAGATCTATCATCTTTATTTTCTGTTTATGCTAAACTAGATTTTATATTCTAGTTTATAGTCTATGCCAAACTAGATTTTCTATTCTAGTTCATCGTTTATGCCCAAAAACTAGATTTATTCTTCTAGTTTACTGTCTACATACAAACTAGATTTATTATTCTAGTTTTTCAGTTTATAGGCCAATACTAGATCTAAATTTCATAACCTATAATCCATGTCAAATCTACCCAATTCACATGTCTTAACGCATGTTCTAAAATTGTATAAATCAGAATCATGTTCGTTTCCAAACTATGCCAATTTTAAGCTTACAACTATATTTATGTTTATTTTTGTGTTTTTCCCAAATCGCATTCCCACCGTTCGTATAATCGTGATTCAACCTAGATTGTAAATAAATCTAGATTCGTAGAAAATAGGGAATGAACCAAAGATTCTATGAAAAAGGGTGGACATAATAATTGGCATAAAAAGATTTGGATAACGACGCAGGTTCAAGAATATGGGTAGACCTAACTTAATAGGTAAATTCCCACGGTCTAAAACCAAGAATAGACAGAATAGGTTCGAGAACATGGGTAGACCTAACTTAATAGGTAAATTCCCACAGTCTAAAACCAAAGAAAATCAAGAACAGACAGAATAGATAAATCGGGTTTTAGACCCAATTTCATAGTCACAAAACCTAAGCAACAATTTTCCTAGTCATGAATCATAGGTGTTTAAATCACCGTTGTTATGTCATAAGTAATACTTTATGTCCAAATCAAAGGCTTGTGTTCATAGTCATAGGCAAATGTCCATAGTCATAGGCAATATTCATAGTCAAAAGGGAAAATAATTCCCACAGTCATAAGTCACCGTCATAGGCAATGTTTTATGTCCCAAAATCAAAGGCTTATGTTCATAGTCCAAAGGCACATGTTCTCAGAATCCATAGTCATAGGCAACGGTCTTAGGCAAAGTCTTATTTGTCCTTGAATCATAACAGTTCTTAATTTAGTCCAAGAGTATAAACATAGATTTGAATAGAGAGAGAGAGAGATTTGGCATATTCTTTTATTCCTTTAATTTCATGTCACAAAATAAAGCAAAAACGTTCAAATCTAGAAACAACTGACTTACAGAGATTCGATTCAATTCATAAAAAAAACAGTCATAGAAGTCGTTGAATCTTCACTTGAAACTCTAGTCTTGATTTGAATCTCCTCTTGAAAGATTTAAGCAGCATTTCCTCGTCTTGAATTTATATTTTATTTTATTTAGAATTTTAGCAGAGTAGAAGCAGAATAGAATTTGAGCAGCATAAAGCTAGAGAGAATTGGTGTAGAGAGAATGGGGCTAGGAGGGTGTTTATATAGCTGCTCAAGACCTTATCGTACATGCAGCGCTGAGTCAACATTGAACCCGGTTAAGAAAATAGTCCAGGTTCGCAGATGAATCTAGCCAAATATTATCGTACACGCAGTGCTAAGTCAGCATTGGGTCCCACAAGCTGTTTTGGCGTAGAACTTTGAATTTCGAATGAATTGTTTTGGCGTAGAAATTTGATTTTCGAACTTTTGAATTTTATCATTCGTATACATATACTTTTGCATATATATATATATATGTTTATATTCTCATATGTATATATATATATATATATATATATTTTCTTTATTTCCTTATATGTACGTTA
Organism: Allium sativum; assembly: GCA_030737875.1. NCBI lineage: Eukaryota > Viridiplantae > Streptophyta > Magnoliopsida > Asparagales > Amaryllidaceae > Allium > Allium sativum. Next base: position 156,090,656 of record CM060926.1, on the reverse strand, counting down.
TTATCCTTTCAAATTTTGAATTGGTATACGTACATATATTTGCATGTTCAGTTGGCCCTCTCTAAAACAAAGATAAAAAAATTATGCTGCCGCCGGGGTTCGAACCCCCGACCTCTATGCTACAAATCCAATGCCTTAACCAATCGAGCTACAAAGGCTTTTGTTAATAAGTCTTAGAACAATAATAATTATTGTTCTCTCCTTACTTCTCTTTTTCATGTTAGTTACAATACTTGAATTAAACAACTGCATGGATCTTTTTCTTTTAATTTTTCTTTTAAAAATTAATTATACTTTAATTTGTGAGACTTAATGTCACAGAATTACGGGGTGTTACAACAAGTGTCTTAGTGAGCGATAAAACAACTAACAAACTTCAACAATAAAGTATATGAGAATGGGTAGATTTACCAGTCACTGCCTAACACCAGAGAAGAACTCAACTCTCGTCTTCCCCCACATTGGACAGTGATAGCCTTTACGATAAACAATTCAAACATTCATCCATGGAAACCAAAACACTCATTCAATCATTGAAAAACACTCATAACATCCAGATTATATGTATCTCATGCAAACCATCCTAATCGAATTCAACAACCCTCAAGCACAAGCCCAAAATGCCTAAACCAATATCAGACAATCACCCAAGGAACATCTCCTTCAACGTTGGACAACCTACATGAGATAGTACAAACAGAACAATCAATCATCCATGACTGACTCTGGCTATAACCGTCAATCCTGCTTTGAAACTATCGTTAACCGTGTGATGACCCATCATGACTGCCATATGTCAAGGGATAACGGTAGCCTCAGTTCTAGCACAACTCCATATGCCATCATGACTCGTATGTTTGTCTTCTCAAGACAAATAGGCCCTTCACGACTGCCCAAGGTACGAGGCCTTTCGCGACTGCCCAAAGTACCCCTGCTTTGAATATGCTAGAACTTACGATAACGACAATCTCTCGGCCTTTGCATCTCTATTCGTCATCACCGGTGACTATCATAAACTCAAGTCCCACTCGAGTAGCCATTATCCACAACCCAACACCTTTTGAGCTGTCTGCACATTTGTTGCTTTTCACCGATCAACGAACATATCACATCACTTCGAACATCCCCTTCTAGACACTCATCGAAGCCATCATCATCGTCGAACCAAACAACATCAGTATAAGGTTCAAAACAATCCATAGCATTCATATACACAAGCCAAGGAAACCAACCACAGCACTTAAGTCATCCACCACAGCGTTTAGAAGCTCTACTGAAAAACCCATCTTGACCGACCCGTATTAGGACCGACCCGATCCAACCCGACCGACCCAATTACACCAACATGACTGAGCCGACCCGATCATCACTTTCTGGAATATGACTGACCTGACCCGGTTACACTAACATGATCGACCCGATCCGGTTGCACTAACATGACCGACCGACCCGGTTGCATTATCATGACTGACCCGATCCAAAATGACTGACCCGACCAGCTACCCATGGACCGACCCGACCAGCATTCACCTGACTTTTTCTCCAAGACAGAGACGACCGACCCGACCCAAACTAAGCCGATCTAAAACCTACAATTTCAATTTCAACTCCGACTTCGACCAAAACTTCGCCAAACGACAAATTCGACGAAACTAACTCAACTAATTCACCAAATGCACCCACAAACATGTCATAGCATTTCTAATATCATGAATATGATGATTATCACCAAAATGATGCAAATATCACCAAAAATCATTAATATGAACATATGATCAAAATGAGAGATCTAACTTACATGAACATATGAAATGGCATGGATTTAGCCGGTTAAACTTGCTAAATTAGACGATAGGGTGATTCATATGAAAATGGACATATAATGATATAGATCTATGGTAAAACAAGTGCAATTGATTAAAAACATGCACAAACACTCATATACTTTATTTCATTCATGTAGGGGATGTAAATCACTCACCGATTTGCCAAAACAAGCTAAAATCAATTAAATAGGAATCCAGACAGCAAACACCTCGCACCAATCACTTTTATCCGATGAACTCTTGCTTTGATTGATGTAGATCTAGCCTCCAATGGTGTAGATCTATGATTTCCCTCCTTGGATTTGGATTCTTAATTGTGGAAAGGTGTTAGAGGAAGGAGCATAAGGCCACCCAATGAGGAAATAAAAAACTAAACTATTTCTCATATTCCTCACCCCCTATTTATACCCTCCCATCAGCCCACTAATGGGCCTCTCAAATTCCGCCCATTTGGCTTACCAAACCTGGACAGCCAACTGAAAAACCTTAAAACAGCGATTTCACCCAAACCGCAGAGCCAAATCTTTAATGTAACCACTCTACGGAAAGGCGATCATCAATTCCTTTCCAATGGCACAGGTCTCACCATCTGATTCGACTAGAGTCAAAAGTGATGCCCTGTACAAGACTGACAGGGGCTAAATGGTCACAAACAAAATCGGTAAAAATTATGGACATGTCTCACATCCCCATAAGCAACATATTAAAAGATGAGAATGATCCAACCCTTAAGGAATAAAATAAAAATATTTTACGATCCTCTGATACGTAAAATGCGGGTTGTTACAAGAAGCTCCTGCACTTTGACCCTGTCCCTATTTCTTCGGGCACTCCTTAGCAGAGTATGAGACCTCCTCACAATTGAAGCAAGTATTCTTCCTTCTTTTGCAGTCCTTTACGAAGTGACCCTCGGGCCTGCAACTATGGCACTTTCCTCTTATCCTTAGCCTTGTCATTCTTTCCGCCCTTCTTCTGTTGTTGTTGTAGTTGTCCTTTCTTGGGCCATACTTTCTTGTTTGTTGTTTCCTCAACCTTAACTTTCTTCTCGTCGCTTTTGTCTTCCTCATGCATCAAGGCCATATCAACAAGCCTTTCAAAAGTTGTTCCCATTGGAATATGGGACATAGCTAACCCACGAAGGGGTTCATTCAGCCCTTTAACAAATAGTAAAGCTTTTTTATGCGGAGTATCTACCAGTTCCAATTCAAACCTTGCTAGCTGGTTGAATTTGTTCACATATTATTTAATAGTCATGTTTCCTTGTTTGAGCGCCAAGAACCTCTCCATTTGCATGCTCTTCTCAGCTTGAGAAAGAAACTTTATTTCAAACCTCTGTCTAAAATCATCCCAAGTTTCCACCGAATGCCCTGCTTGGGTTACTTCCCACCAGAACGAAGCTTTAACTTTCAGTAGCCAGGCAGCTAGCTGAGTCTTCCTACGATCGTCCACACTGAAAATTCCAAACAAGTCCTCTGTCTCCTTGAGCCAATTCCTTGCCTCTACGAACATCTCGGTTCCATGGAATGGCTTTCCTCCTATAGCACGGAAATTTTTACAGACATTAGAGAAGTTGTCTGCACGCGGAGGAGGAGGAACGACAGGTGCAGTTGGGAGAGGAACGTCAGCTTGACCACCGGCAGGCGCCGTGGCATCTAGATACATACGGAACCAGCCTGGTATCGCAATGCCCTCTGGAATATTAGGCTCTCTAGACATGCTGAAAAGAAAAGGAAAAGGATTTAGACAAAGGATCGAAAAATTTTGCATGTGGCTTTGGGGAATATGTTTTTCAAAACAGACTTTCCTTTTTGAAAATGCTTTCTTTTAAAACCTTTTTGAAAATAATTTTCAAAAACTTTTATCTAATCCGATAACCTTCAGCTTTGATACCAAGTGTGACACCCCACATCCGTTAATGTCACTCATTAAGAGAATGCATTAAGTTTCGTGAAGCGTTATAGGTAAACAGAAACATTACAAGATAGATATAAAATAGCAGCGGAATTAAAAACTTTATTAATCATAAAGCATCGTAGTTCAAAACCTCATATGTTTGAAAATACATAAACCAAGTACATCATCAAAACTTCTGTCTTGCATTTGAAACATCAGAGTACAAAAATAAAAGAAGCATAATCCCCAAATAAAACATAGCCATAGTGGCAAAGATAAGAGCTTGAGCAATACATCTAAGCAGCTCCAGCAAAATGATAGCAGAATCCTGATTAAGCTTGAGTATTCGCACCCTGAGAAACTGGAGGGGAAACATGAGAAAGAAGAGGAAACAAAGAGGGTCAGACACTAAGTCTGGCGAGTCTAGTTACTTTTAGCAAATAAATAAGTAAAAGTATCATGACAGGCATATAAGATGGATAAGAAAGGTAACTTCACTAAAGGCAGGTATGACAAGGTAAACATGATAGAGTGCATACGCTTCTCTAATGAATACTCTTGAACGATACTAGTATAACCAGAATGAGATGATCCCAACAATTATAATATGGTAGAATTAGGCGTACTTCCAGTGAGAGGTTTTCACCCTATACAATCAATAGGCAGCCCAACATTCCGGAGTTACCCCTATGGATAATAATGGGATCCTAAACGTACCGAAGTCTAAGTGTACCCTAATTACTACCCAAATCGATCGGCTCCCTACTCCGAGATACCCTTTGCTGGCCTTACAGTAGGGTGTATCACTCCATAAAGTGGAAACCCTTTATTTTTCGAATGTGCACAACGATATCTACTGGTGTCACGGTCGTCTTGTCCCCCTCTGCCTGGACCATGCACGCACATGATCAGGTCGGTTGGCGCCGCCCACACTATCCTCCACATTTGGATCTCTTACAATCAGCCCAGTAAGTGTGCCTCGACTCCGACCTAGCTCGGAGTACTCGTTTGATACCTATATATGGGTTACAAATTGATACGGGTCCCACACACAAGATGATACAAGCTTTCCCCTTTGTCTTGTATCCCCACTAGGTTTTCCACAGGTTATGCTTACCTATCGGTGTCTTTAATTACATAACCCCATCAGGTTAAGTTTGTGGGCCTATATATAAATATTACCCACCCATCCCAGATTTACTTAACCCACCCACTGTTCAAACAAGTTTACTTAACCCCTATTCAACTTCATGTCCATATAATCCCTATGGATTCAAATAGGTTAAGTATTCCAATTCATTACCATGTCTCACTAAACAAAAACAGCAAATTTGGCAAATTAGGGTGTGGAGATTTGATACGGTTTAAAGCCGTATCAAATTTGATGCCGCTTATAGCCGTATCAAATTTCATTTGTCACTGCACAAGGAATCTGCACCTCCTCCAACCCATAAAATCTAACCCTTGATCCGCTGAGCTTCGGATCGGTTCAGCTAATACGGCTTTGAGCCATGCCAAATACTCATCATAATTTTCTCCCGCGATGTTTTCATTTCTCACCTGACTTACCTCTTTTTTATTCTGCGGTGAACAAAAAACAAAAATTCATTGGCTAGGGTTTTCTGAAATTTCTTCAAATCGCAGATTGATGAATTAATTTATCTCTGGCAAAAGATATCCATCTCCACGGCAGTCGTCAACGTCAGCGAGCAAATCAGAAATTTCAGTTTATTGTATGATTCGTAATTTCGTTGAATCCAATTAGCCAAAGGTACTAGCTACTAATTTTCATTTTAACGTTTTAGACAATCAACCATTGAGGTTCTGAGGCTGTAAATTGTACCCAGAATTATCGTTCTAAGGATTATTTAGAATTGTTGTAATATAGTCTGCTATGAAAGTGATGCGATGTGGATTTTGCTGCAAAGCTTGTAGAATTTGCGGTGTTAATTATATATAAGGATAGTTTGTTTCATATTTACCAAAAAAAAAGGTAGCACAAGGAAAAGACGTATCTTTGATTCAGAACTTGTACTCAATTCTACGTTTTTTTGTTTGGAGTTTTTGCTTAATCTTTATTCCTGTTAGTTTGTTAATATTATACTTGGAACATGGTTATCTAAGCAGAAAAATAATTTGAAGAGTTCAGGTGTTGATGCAAGTGAAATACATACATAATATTGATTAACATACAACTATAAATTCGTACAATAATACCAAATTTTTTTTGGTTAAAAATGTTATTTCTGACTAATTAGACCCATTTGAAATCACACACAAGGTTTTCCTAACGTCTCAAAGTCATAGTTGTGAAAAAATTGCATTCTATCAGCTCTTTGTTTGCTGATTTGTTAATATATTCATTTTCTATTTCTTTTTTTAATAATACAGCACACATTGTCATTTGATTTAAATGGAATTTCTGGAGATTCGAATGATTTCTTTTTTACTATGTTTGAAGGAAGAAATAAAAGTGGCATTGGTTTGTTCATGCTATTCGAAATGGAAAGGGGAACGAAGATAGTGTGTCTTTTAATAGAGAAAGTAATACTGAACTAACATACGTTCTGCGACTCTTTTATATATATATATATATATATATATATATATGTATGTATGTATGTATGTATGTATATGTGTATATATATATATATATGTGCATTGCAGCCTTGAGCACTTGAGTTGTATAATTGTTGCACTTTCATGAAGTTTTTGCTACTGGCTTGATCATTTGTTATTGCCCTTGATGGCTGGCATGCACACTTGTTGTTGCACCGCTTTGAAAACTGTCCTACCAGTTTTGAATTTTGATTGTACATGCATGTTTGCTATTACCTGCATTTCACCCTAAGAATGTAAATATAATGAGTCTTCCTACAACTTTTAAACAAATAGCCATCATTATATGGACACAAGTTCGTTTTCTTAACCTCTTTCGTCTCCATCCTGAACATGCATAAAGGCATGCAATCTGATAGGTAATTTCATGCTCTACTCTTCTTAACCATCTGTGCTTACACATTTATAACCTTATTTCAAAAATATACTTTGAAGTTATCAGTAGGAAAATGAGCCATTAATCATGTCTTTGTGGGCTTATCATACATTTTAGTCAAACATAAATATTTTCCAGAATCTTATTTATGACCTTATGACAGAAATCATTTTGGTTTTATTACAACGTTATTCATTTTGCTAACTATTTACAGACATAATTGAATCGCGATTATTTTGTGTATCTATGATATTTTATTTTTATATGCTTAAAAAATCCTAAAATTTAGGGATGATGCAATTAGCAGCAGCATCAACAAGTGGAAGAAATGATATATGAACATAAATCAAATTAATGTAAGAAAATTTGATCTCTATAACTTGAATGATCAATAAATTGTATATTAATAAAATGAAGGAATATGTATGTTAACATTAGATTTTTTGAATTATTCATATATGTTATTGTTTACATTTCGCTCAAGCATGGATCTGAGTCGCTCAAGCTAGCACCCGAGGTTTGATCTGCACAAATAAGCTTTAGGTATGTCCACTTTCTATCCTGTACCAGTCTTTTATCAAAAATTACTATCTAAAATTTGATACATGCTTCCAAATTTCTCTCAGTATCAACAACGAGATAGCATATTGGAAGTACTTGGAATTATCGAGCTGTAACTTTAATGCAGTTATGCACTCAAAGAAAGGTACTTTTCATTACTGTTAATATATGTGTATTTACCATGAAATGAATGATCTTGGTTTCTAATTTCAGTGAACAATGAATTGGGTTATAATTCGTATTATACGTTAAACCTGCTCTATACTTCATACCTGAAACAACAAAGCTGGTGAAACGACTCGAACTTCCCCGGTAAGGAAAGCCCGGATAGAGTTGAGGACAACACACAAAAGAACGCAGACAGAAGAACATTTCATTGTATATTACAACAATTCATCAGATTACAAGAATATACAGAGTATAAACAAATAATATACATTTCAGAGATATCAGAGATTATAATACATAGCAGCGGAAAATAATACAAAATACAACTGAAGAAGATACATGGATACAAAGCTTTCCGGATATCGGTCCAGCTGTAAACCAGGTTCCTGTGAATATAAATTTGCAAAACAAAAAAAACTAGCTGCCTGTGTCAAAATAAGGGCACCCAGAGTTTAGGTTAAAACAATAAACTCCAGGTCAGTCATGGGACTGGTGTGAGAACTAAAATAGTTATTAATCTTTATCTTTAAAGTTCGGTAAATCAAGGGACCACGCCGTATAACACGGAACGGGTTTCCTCCCAAGAATACTAGTGCATAAAACAAACAGCACAATGCTAAATAAAGAAAAATGAAGCTATTATAAGGCCCAGGTCCCATCACACAATGCAACGCAAGCCGGAGGATAGGGTTTTACCTTATAATAGCCAAAGAATGCTTGGTACGTTAAAAACAAATCATTTGATACTATTATAAGTGTATAGTGTCAAAACAATTTCAATCATACATATCAATCATAGACGGCATGGGTACCATATATCATGTCGCCATACTAGGCTCTACAATCAAAACCGCAAATATCACGTATTGGAAGTTGGATTTCCATCTATGTACCAAGGCAAAAGATAGTCCTTACCGATTCGAGACGCTCTAGCCCGTGTCTCAGGATCAGAACGCATCAACCCTTTGGATCATCAGGGCCGGTCCACCGATGTGGATTATTATGCCTGAACACTACGTTTCCCCGCCCTTTGGGGGCATAAATGATCTAACGAATGACTCCATCGGTCCCGGATCGACCGATATATCCGAGGTGCCTCGCAAACGAACAACCACATAAGTCAAACTCGTCAGGGCGTGTAAAACCACTGACGCCACTTCTAACTAGAAAGAAACGCATGTCCTCCCTGAGGTCCTTCTCCCGTTTCTGGTTCACTACTGGGGTGTGAGGCTCGCGAATCAACGCTACACAAAGCTACGCCACAAAGGCCGTGCTTTGATCCTCAACCACAAGACTCTGCTTTTCAACAGAAGCCTTGATCATATTGTCACTTAGGCATGCCACACAGGCAATTCACTCCATGCGTTTGATATCCACCAATATATAACCCCTGAGCTCGTACGTCTCAGAGAAGGGCGTTAAGAAAGAGAATAAATTCTCCGCCGCCAAACAGATATATATTTAATAGAAATCAATCACACAGACTAAAATCCAATGTCAAACACACCGTCTATTTACAAGTTCGTTCTGGGTTTGAACGAAACCGGAGGCACCTAGTACCCCGCATATCCATCGATCTCCAAGTACGTCTGGACGATCACCAACTGATTCCCTCCTCTTGGGTGTACGGCCCAATCAAGATTATCAGTAATTATCCAAACGACGTGAAGACCTCCGGTCTTCAACCATCGTCTTCATCTTCGACTTATCATCGTATCAGTTATTCAGAATGGGATAAACCCGGCCTTTTTGAATAACTCGCGTATATAATAAACAAGTGTTACACAAACACAACATACGCCTCATTCCAATTCATCAGTCACTAACCGTAAATTAATCAAGAGAATAATTCCCCAAATATTAACCCCGAAGGCCGAAACCGACATCAGCTCAATACCCAGGAAACCATTCTACTTAGCTAACCTACGGTTAGTTTCTAAATTTCACATTCTTAGGGATAGGTTCCCATTAATTTTATCAAAGATAAATTCTTTTAAATATATTCTTTAATCTTCTTTCGAATATCGATTCAACTAGTCGGGATTAACGAACCTTACCGAAGTAATCATTTGTTTTAATTTCCCAACCCCAACCTATTCATTCCATGAAGTAAAACTGGTAATACTTCATATCTAACACCACGGTGTTATCGGTAAATTCAATTACCATTTCACGTTCCAATCTAATTAAAGATTTAACTACCGTCTGGAGTAAAACTGGTGATACTCCATTCTCGATCTTTTCAATCTAATTAAAGATTCATTAAAACTCCACTTAGTTTTAATCTTCGACTGGGTTAAAGAATCAGTGTCATTTAAAACACGGTTCACGATAAACCCCAAAATCACATCACATTTCAATCAGTCCCTAACCGTAAATTAGCAAGTGAGTAATTCCCTAAGTATTAACCCCGAAGGTCGAAACCAACATCAGATCAATACCCCAGAAACCATTCAACTTAACTAACCTCTAGTTAGTTTCTGATTTTCTTAACTCCATTGGGTCTAAGAACAGTATTATTGAAGATACCTTTCACGACAACCCAAAATCACATTCCATTAATTATCGAGTTAAAGAACAAGTGTTATTTAAAACACTGTTCTCGATAAACCCAAAAATCAATACCAATTCAATTCCAATTAAATATTATTTAATTGGTACACTTCATTAAATCTAAATAAAAAGATTTAATCTTTTCCTCAGTTGGGCTTAAGAACAGTGTTAATGAAGACACCATTCACGACAAACCCAAATCACATTTGATATTAAATACACAGCTCTGAATAGAAAATATATCGGCTTATATTCAATATCAAATTCTACGACCAACAAATATCATATTGGAAATAACGATATATATATATATATATATATATATATCTTTCAAATTTCCATAACAACATCTGTATAATCACGAAATTCAACATCGAAATATTCCGAAGACAATTTCGATTCAAATCCATTCCAATGCAATTATTGGAAATTCTGGTTATTTTCAAAACCATTTCAAATCCAATTTATTTATTTTAAAAATAAATAAATTACTATTCTAGTTCAAAACTAGTTCATTTAGATAAAAATCTATTTTTATCTTTTCAAATATGAAGTTTTTCATCCTAATTCTTCACTAATCATTCCTTATGATTTTACACAAATTATTGATATTTTTAATAATTTTATCAAGGCCCGTACAGTCGATTTCCATCAACGGCCATCGAACTGCACTTACAGCGACCTTTTTCAAATTTTATTTGGACATAATTCCAAATCCAACCATTAGATTTGAAACTTCTAATATTCGTTAGAAAGCTCTTTTCGATACGAACCTAACGGTTCCGGTTTCAGGAGAATCCGACGGTCGGATCTCCCGCAATATCCATTCGAAGTCAATGGTCGAAATTCACGAACTACCGCGGCGCGGCGCGTTCTATTCAGGATATTATATTATATATATAATATATATAATATACACTTCGTCGATTTCCTTTTAAAACGTATTTTATAAATCATTTTAAATTTGTTTTCGAAATGATTTCAACTTCCTTTTCAAATTCAAATCAAGATTGAATTTTTCAATATAAATTCGTTTTAATTTCATTTCAAATTGATTTCAATTTGAATTGATTTCAATATGAATTGATTTCAATTCAATTTCAATTCGTTTGAATTCAATTCAAAACGAATTCATTTCTATTTCAATTTAATTCGAAATTCAATTCACTTAAATATTCATTTCAATTCACTTCAATATTCATTTCAATTTGAATAAAATCGATATAAATATCATTCACGTCAAAATGGCACAAATCTAATCAACACGGCTTTATATATTTCTATTTTCAAATATTTCTATTTCAAATATTTCTATTTCAAAAATTCCTATTTCAAATATTTCCATTTCAAATATTTCTATTTCAAATATTTCTATTTCAAAACTGGAATGAGGCCCAATCAATTACCATGTAATGTTAATTATATGGATTTTCTACAACACATGTACAAAATAACAACGATAAATAATCAACCATCATCCAGAGTGCATTCTACACTGTATAAGCATCAAATATAAATATTAAACGCTTATGACGGTCTGTCAATCAATCGATCGACATACAACTAATTATTGGGATTAGTGTGTGTCATATATCATCCCAATACCCGTGAGGGGTTTCAAACAATCAAACACAGATTTTATTTGTGCAGTTGAGCGATGTGTAAAATTTATCGTCCCAATCAATATCAGTCAAATGTGTGTGTATAAACAAATCGTCCTATTTGTTTATATTTATTTATTCACATTCATGTTAAAAAATATATTTTCAACTATAAAATATTTTTAACTATTTAAATATTTTATTTCATTTCACATCACATCACACAATCAACTACACATCAAACAAACAAGCATACAAGCCGTCCATGGTCTGTGGACGACGGGTGTCGGGTGCTACTAAACACCGTCTGCATCCTAGTATTTACTTTAACTAGAAAAATTAAAAGTGAGGAGTTCTCACCAACTAGCTAAACCGAACGCCACGACTCTTCAAATGTAGAAGTCTTCGCCGTTCCTTCTTTCCTCACTTTCATCATCCGTAATCACTACATATATAAAAATCGAATTTTTACTTCGCTATTCAATATATAAAAATCGAATTTTTACTTTGCTATTCAATATATAAAAATTGAATTTTTACTTTGCTATTCAATATATAAAAATCAAATTTTTACTTTGTTATTCAATATATAAAAATCGAATTTTTACTTTGCTATTCAATATATAAAAGTCAAATTTTTACTTTGCTATTCAATATATAAAAATCGAATTTTTACTTTGTTATTCAATATATAAAAATCGAATTTTTACTTTGCTATTCAATATATAAAAATCGAATTTTTATATCATCGCTATAAAAATCACTCCTTTACTACGCTACTTTCATGATAAAAATTATATTTTTATCTTGCTAGCAATATAATAAAAATTATATTTTTATTACCCTACATGAATAAAAATCATATTTTTACATGGCTACTTCTATAAAGATCACATTTTTATTATTTCTACTATATAAAAATTATATTTTTAACCTTTCTATATTATAAAAATTATATTTTCTATATTATAAAAATTATATTTTTATATGAACGAAGATCATAGCCTCATACAAGTAATAATAAAATCAAAAACAAAATCAGGAAGCTCACGGTGTTATCGGAAGAGAGAAGGAGGGTTTTGTGCGCTCGTCGGAGGTCAGGGGGTTTTTGGGGTCCTCGCACAGGTGGTGGCGATGATCTGGTGTCGAGTGGCAGAAGCAAGGGGCGGCGGCTCTGATTTGGGGCGCGATTTCTGATTTGGGGCGCAGTTTCTGATTCGAGGTGGAGGAGGGTTGGCTTGGCAGGAAGATAGACGAGAGGGGGGGCTTAGGCGGTGCGGCACCAGGGGAAGGGGTGCGGCCGGTCGATGGCAGGTGGCGGAGGCGAATCGCGCCCCCCTATTCATCGTTTTGTTTTTTCTTATTTTATTTTCTGAAGTGAAAGTGAAAGGGGGGTGAGATATTTATATATGTTTAATTTATTTATTTTCAAAAAGCAACTTTTTTATTTCAACCTCAAAACGAGACCCACCGCCTGTCGTCCATAGCTAATTACCCTCATTCCGAACACAATGGGATATGTACCGCAGGCTGATTCGACTGTTTCGATTAGTTTTCATCAAAATCAAAATATAACTCTATATATTGAATTTGAACGCGCATTTCAATTTACCGGGGCCACATACAGACTCTAAAAATTCCCGAAGAATATTTTCTAGCTTCGTATTGACGATACGGTCCTAACAAAACTAGTTTCGTCGAATTTTGAGATCGTTTGAAAAATGGCCATTTTCCAATCGATTAAAATCAACTGAAACTGGTCAAACGCGTTTTCCTTTTCCACGCTCACATATTGATTCGAAAATTATGAAATTTGAAACCTAGCAATAACTTGACATCACGGATCCAACAAAAGTGGCTTCGTCGAATTCTGAGGTCGTTTGCAAAATGGTTACTTTTAATGGCCGAAATTCCATAGCGACTATTCTGAAATTTCAACTGGGCATATCTTTTGATTCCCGCTATGAAATTTCGATTTTTCGGATTCGTTGGAAAGATATTCTCAATTAGATTCAAATATTTTTGGTTTCACTAAAATCCGGTTTATTTTGCACCTGGTACATTCATTTGAAATTTGAAATCGAATTATCAAACTACCACGCCATTTTCAATTCCTTTTATAATTATGAATAATTATTTATATTCTAACGACGATCTATATAAATATATACATTCGAATTCTATTCAAAATAAATTTCTTGTCGTTATTATTTAAAATAATTCATTTTAAATAATCAAAATTAACTAAAATTGCCAAAATAAAAATTTTAAATTGGCTCGGATTTCCAGGTTATTACAATCTCCCCCACTTAAAACTTTTCGTCCCCGAAAAGGAATGAAGCCGAAAGTTGTTTAACTAATCAACTCAACTTTCATTATTTCCTTTACGGCTTAAGTTCTTCAACTTTTCAGTTTCTAAGAACTTTTCAAATTTTTCAAAAATTTGGCTAACACCCTAAATTTTCGAAAAATGTCGCCATAACCTCCCTTGCACCAGGGACTTTGGGATATTTCATGTAGCCACCCATGGCCTTCTTCAATCCAAAAGAAAAAGAAAAAGCAAAGCGGCTAGCCAGTCGGCTCATAAATCATCATCACCCAAACAAAACAGTAAATTATGGTAAACATGTACCTATTTGTCGGGCAAACAAATTTTATTCTTCTGCTCTAGCCTCCTTGCTATGACCTGTTCAGTGTAAGTACATGTATATGCATGCAAATGCGACCAATTTTCAATACAATTCACTATTTGATACAATTTGGCTAAAGGTTCAACATTTTAATTAATCAAACTATAATCAAACAACACAACCATCAATCAATTAGTTGATTAGCTTTTCAAATTCATAATTTTGATACATAGTCAAAAATCAGATTTTTGATGCCAAATCACAACAATAAACCCTATCTAATTTTGGTTCTCACACCAGTCTAATGGAAATATGTAGATATCTCACTTTCGTCACTCGAACATAAATTCTGATGATGTTTCGAACCACCATCAGAACATCCACGGGCGACTAGAGTGTGACTCTATATCTATCCAGTATATTAAAACTTCAAATACACGCGGATCATACGTATACGCAAAATCTTTATATACTGGATTGTCCAAATTCAATACAAATAAATAATCAAATACGTATAATTGATTAAAATTTTCAAAACAAAATTTGTTTTCATTTTAAAAATATACTCTTCACACTCGTTCTAGGATACTACTGATCCCATCTCTAACGAGTCATTCCCGTTGGATATTACTAATCCAATTTCTGATGAATTTTTTCGTTTGGTTCTAACGTGTCTTGTTCTCTAAGCTTTGTAAACCAAAGCTCTGATACCACGATGAAACGACCCGAACTTCCCCGGTAAGGAAAGCCCGGATAGAGTTGAGGACAACACACAAAAGAACGGAGACAGAAGAACATTTCATTGTATATTACAACAATTCATCAGATTACAAGAATATACAGAGTATAAACAAATAATATACATTTCAGAGATATCAGAGATTACAATACATAGCAGCGGAAAATAATACAAAATACAACTGAAGAAGATACACGGATACAAAGCTTTCCGGATATCGTTCCAGCTGTAAACCAGGTTCCTGTGAATATAAATCTGCAAACCCAAAACTACTAGCTGCCCATGTCAAAATAAGGGCACCCAGAGTTTAGGTTAAAACAATAAACTCCAGGTCAGTCATGGGACTGGTGTGAGAACTAAAACAGTTATTAATCTTTATCTTTAAAGTTCGGTAAATCAAGGGACCACGCCGTATAACACGGAACGGGTTTCCTCCCAAGAATACCAGTGCATAAAACAAACAGCGCAATGTTAAATAAAGAAAAATGAAGCTATTATAAGACCCAGGTCCCATCACACAATGCAACGCAAGCCGGAGGATAGGGTTTTACCTTATAATAGCCAAAGCATGCTTGGTACGTTAAAAACAAATCATTTGATACTATTATAAGTGTATAGTGTCAAAACAGTTTCAATCGTAAATATCAATCATAGACGGCATGGGTACCATATATCATGTCTCCATACTAGGCTCTACAATCAAAACCGCAAATATCACGTATTGGAAGTTGGATTTCCATCTATGAACCAAGGCAAAAGATAGTCCTTACCGATTCGAGACACTCTAGCCCGTGTCTCAAGATCAGAACGCATCAACCCTTTGGATCGTCAGGGCCGGTCCACCGATGTGGATTATTATGCCTGAAAACTACGTTTCCCCGCCCTTTGGGGCGTAAATGAGCCAACGAATGACTCCATCGGTCCCGGATCAATCGATATATCCGAGGCGCCTCGCAACCCAACAACCACATAAGTCAAACTCGTCAGGGCATGTAAAACCACTGATGCCACTTCTAACTAGAAAGAAACGCATGTCCTCCTTGAGGTCCTTCTCCCGTTTCTGGTTCACTACCGGGGTGTGAGGCTCGCGAATCAACGCTACACAAAGCTACGCCACAAAGGCCGTGATTTGATCCTCAACCACAAGACTTTGCTTTTCAATAGAAGCCTTGATCATTTTGCCACTTAGGCATGCCACACAAGCAATTCACTCCATGCGTTTGATATCCACCAATATATAACCCCTGAGCTCGTACGTCTCAGAGAAGGGCGTTAAGCAAGAGAATAAATTCTCCGCCGCCAAACAAATATATATTTAATAGAAATCAATCACACAGACTAAAATCCAATGTCAGACACACAGTCCATTTACAGGTTCGTTCTGGGTCTGAACGAAACCGGAGGCACCTAGTACCCCACATATCCATCGATCTTCAAGTACATCTGGACGATCGCCAACTGATTCCCTCCTCTTGGGTGTACGACCCAATCAAGATCATCAGTAATTATCCAAACGACGTGAAGACCTCTGGTCTTCAACCATCGTCTTCATCTTCGACTTATCGTCATATCAGTTATTCAGAATGGGATAAACCCGGCCTTTCTGAATAACTCGCGTACATAATAAACAAGTGTTACACAAACACAACATACGCCTCATTCCAATTCATCAGTCACTAACCGTAAATTAATCAAGAGAATAATTCCCCAAATATTAACCCCGAAGGCCGAAACCAACATCAGATCAATACCCAGGAAACCATTTTACTTAGCTAACCTACAGTTAGTTTCTAAATTTCACATTCTTAGGGATAGGTTCCCATTAATTTTATCAAAGATAAATTCTTTTAAATTTATTCTTTAATCTTCTTTCGAATATCGATTCAACTAGTCGGGATTAATGAACCTTACCGAAGTAATCATTTGTTTTAATTTCCCAACCCCAACCTATTCATCCCATGAAGTAAAACTGGTAATACTTCATATCTAACACCATGGTGTTATCGGTAAATTCAATTACCATTTCACATTCAAATCTAATTAAAGATTTAACTACCATCTGGAGTAAAACCGGTGATACTCCATTCTCGATCTTTTCAATCTAATTAAAGATTCATTAAAACTCCACTTAGTTTTAATCTTTGACTGGGTTAAAGAATCAGTGTCATTTAAAACACGGTTCACGATAAACCCCAAAATCACATCACATTTCAATCAGTCCCTAACCGTAAATTAGCAAGTGAGCAATTCCCTAAGTATTAACCCCGAAGGCCGAAACCAACATCAGATCAATACCCCAGAAACCATTCAACTTAACTAACCTCCAGTTAGTTTCTGATTTTCTTAACTCCTTTGGGTCTAAGAATAGTATTATTGAAGATACCGTTCACGACAACCCAAAATCACATTCCATTAATTATCAGGTTAAAGAACAAGTGTTATTTAAAACACTGTTCTCGATAAACCCAAAAATCAATACCAATTCAATTCCAATTAAATATTATTTAATTGGTACACTTCATTAAATCTAAATAAAAAGATTTAATCTTTTCCTCAGCTGGGCTTAAGAATAGTGTTAATGAAGACACCATTCACGACAAACCCAAATCACATTTGATATTAAATACACGGCTCTGAATAGAAAATATATCGGCTTATATTCAATATCAAATTCTACGACCAACAAATATCGTATTGGAAATAACGATATATATATATATATCTTTCAAATTTCCATAACAACATCTGTATAATCACGAAATTCAACATCGAAATATTCTGAAGACAATTTCGATTCAAATCCATTCCAATGCAATTATTGGAAATTCTGGTTATTTTCAAAACCATTTCAAATCCAATTTATTTATTTTAAAAATAAATAAATTACTATTCTAGTTCATTTCGATAAAAATCTATTTTTATCTTTTCAAATATGGAGTTTTTCATCCCAATTCTTCACAAATCATTCCTTATGATTTTAAACAAATTATTGATATTTTTAATAACTTTATCAAGGCCCGTACAGTCGATTTCCATCAACGGCCATCGAACTGCACTTACAGCGACCTTTTTCAAATTTGATTTGGACTTAATTCCAAATCCAACCATTAGATTTCAAATTTCTAATATTCGTTAGAAAGCTTTTTTCGATACGAACCTAACGGTTCCAGTTTCAGGAGAATCCGACGGTCGGATCTCCCGCAATATCCATTCAAAGTCAATGGTCGAAACTCACGAGCTGCCGCGGCGCGGCGCGTTCTATTCAGGCCATTATATTATATATATATAATATATATAATATATACTTCGTCGATTTCCTCTTAAAACGTATTTTATAAATCGTTTTAAATTCGTTTTCGAAATGATTTCAAATTCCATTTCAAATTCAAATCAAGATTGAATTTTTCAATATAAATTCGTTTTAATTTCATTTCAAATCGATTTCAATTTGAATTGATTTTAATATGAATTGATTTCAATTCAATTTCAATTTGTTTAAATTCAATTCAAAATGATTTCATTTCAATTTAATTCGAATTTCAATTCACTTAAATATTCGTTTCAATTCACTTCAATATTCATTTCAATTTGAATAAAATCGATATAAATATCGTTCACGTCAAAATGGCGCAAATCTAATCAACACGGCTTTATATATTTCTATTTTCAAATATTTCTATTTCAAATATTTCTATTTCAAAAATTTCTATTTCAAAAATTTCCATTTAAAATATTTCTATTTCAAAACTGGAATGAGGCCCAATCAATTACCATGTAATGTTAATTATATGGATTTTCTACAATACATGTATAAAATAACAACGATAAATAATCAACCATCATCCAGAGTGCATTCTACCCTGTATAAGCATCAAATATAAATATTTAACGCTTATGACTGTCTGTCAATCAATCGATCAACATACAACTAATTATTGGGATTAGTGTATGTCATATATCATCCCAATACCCGTGAGGGGTTTCAAACAATCAAACACAGATTTTATTTGTGCAGTTGGGCGATGTGTAAAATTTATCGTCCCAATCAATATCAGTCAAATGTGTGTATATAAACAAATCGTCTTATTTGTTTATATTTATTTATTCACATTCATGTTAAAAATTATATTTTCAACTATAAAATATTTTTAACTATTTAAATATTTTATTTTATTTCACATTACATCACACAATCAACTACACATCAAAATCAAACAAACAAGCATACAAGCCGTCCATGGTCTGTGGACGACGGGTGTCGGGTGCTACTAAACACCGTCTGCATCCTAATATATATTTTAACTAGAAAAATTAAAAGTGAGGAGTTCTCACCAACTAGCTAAACCGAACGCCACGACTCTTCAAATGTAGAAGTCTTCGCCGTTCCTTCTTTCCTCGCTTTCATCATCCGTAATCACTACATATATAAAAATCACATTTTTTACTTCGCTATTCAATATATAAAAATTGAATTTTTACTTCGCTATTCAATATATAAAAATCGAATTTTTACTTTGCTATTCAATATATAAAAATCAAATTTTTACTTTGCTATTCGAATTTTTACTTTGCTATTCAATATATAAAAATCGAATTTTTACTTTGCTATTCAATATATAAAAATCGAATTTTTACTTTGCTATTCAATATATAAAAATCGAATTTTTATATCATCGCTACAAGAATCACTCCTTTACTACGCTACTTCCATGATAAAAAATATATTTTTATCTTGCTAGCAATATAATAAAAATTATTTTTTTATTACCCTACAAGAATAAAAATCATATTTTTACATGGCTACTTCTATAAAGATCACGTTTTTATTATTTCTACTATATAAAAATTATATTTTTAACCTTTCTATATTATAAAAATTATATTTTCTATATTATAGAAATTATATTTTCTATATTATAAAAATTATATTTTCTATATTATAAAAATTATATTTTTATATGAACGAAGATCATAGCCTCATACAAGTAAAAATAAAATCAAAAACAAAATCAGGAAGCTCACGGTGTTATCGGAGGAGAGAAGGAGGGTTTTGTGCGCTCACCGGAGGTCAGGGGGGTCTGGGGTCCTCGCGCAGGTGGTGGCGACAATCTGGTGTCGGGTGGCGGAAGCAAGGGGCGGCGGCTCTGATTTGGGGCGCGATTTCTGATTTGGGGCGCAGTTTCTGATTCGAGGTGGAGGAGGGTTGGCTTGGAGGAAGATCGACGAGAGGGGGGGGCTTAGGCGGTGCGGCGCCAGGGGAAGGGGTGCGGTCGGTCGATGGCAGGTGGCGGCGGAGAATCGCGCCCCCTGTTCGTCGTTTTTTTTTTTCTTAATTTTTTTCCTAAAGTGAAAGTGAAAGGGGGGGTGAGATATTTATATATATTTAATTTATTTATTTTCAAAAAGCAACTTTTTATTTCGACCTCAAAACGAGACCCACCGCCTGTCGTCCATAGCTAATTTCCCCCATTCCGAACACAATGGGATATGTACCGCAGGCTGATTCGACTGTTTCGATTAGTTTTCATCAAAATCAAAATATAACTCTATATATTGAATTTGAACGCGCATTTCAATTTACCGGGGCCACATACAGACTCTAAAAATTCCCGTAGAATATTTTCTAGCTTCGTATTGATGATACAGTCCTAACAAAACTAGTTTCGTCGAATTTCGAGATCGTTTGAAAAATGTCCATTTTCCAGTCGATTAAAATCAACTTAAACTGGTCAAACACGTTTTCCTTTGCCACGCTCACATATTGATTCGAAAAATTACGAAATTTGAAACCTAGCAATAACTTGACATCACGGATCCAACAAAATTGGTTTTGTCAAATTCTGAGGTCGTTTGCAAAATGGCTACTTTTAATGGCCGAAATTCCGTAGCGACTATTCTGAAATTTCAACTGGACATATCTTTTGATTCCCGCTATGAAATTTCGATTTTTCAGATTCGTTGGAAAGATATTCTCAATTAGATTTAAATATTTTTTGTTTCACTAAAATCCGGTTTATTTTGCACCCGGTACATTCATTTGAAATTTGAAATCGAATTATCGAACTACCGCGCCATTTTCAATTCCTTTTATATTTATAAATAATTATTTATATTCTAATGACGATCTATATAAATATATACGTTCGAATTCTATTCAAAATAAATTTCTTGTCGTTATTATTTAAAATAATTCATTTTAAATAATCAAAATTCACTAAAACTGCCAAAATAAAAATTATAAATTGGCTCGGATTTCCGGGTTATTACAGCTGGAATTGATATGTACGTTTGGTTATACTCGGTATTACACTGATTAGTAGCTCAATGTCTAACAAAAATCCTTTCTTCTTACTCTCTACTTTTAATAGATAACCAAACTAAAATTTTGTAGTCATTCGAGTGCTATTATTAACTATCTTTATCTTATTCAGATCTCAGTTCCCATTCAACCCCGAATAATTAAATGCGCACATTAAAAATTCATCAATTAAATTTCCTTTTTATCCAATTCATCATATAAATTTCTTATGATTTATGTACTTAACAATGCCCTTTATAGAGGGTAAGTCATGTTTTTTTTACACACGTTCCAAAAATTAGTCTAACCAAGAGGCTAAATTCAACCATCCTTACTGTTTATAAAGGTTAAAGACTTATGAGCTATTTTAAATTTAGTTTCTATGTTTGTCGGCCCGAGCTCCTCTACCTCTCGATGACGTCATTCACGGTTGCATTATTGGTAAAAAAAAAAAAAATGCTTTTGTGATTGTTGAGTTGCATAAATTAGCGGGATCTATAATTACGTCTTCTTGCAAAATCATATCTTTTCTTAAATGTGGCAATTTCTTTATTTAGTTGATACTTATGTGATAATTCATTAAGATAAACACTAATATTACTGTATTTTTGTCGGTGACTTCTTACAGCAAGTGCAATTTACATTCTCGGACAAAGAAACCATAGATGCCAAGTAAACTAAAGACGATGACAATATAGATGGACTAGGATGTGAAAGTATGCATGGTAGTCAGGTAACTAGTTTTAAGCGCATGTCTAAATGTATAACATTTACACTACCATGTCAGTTATGCATTAGTCTACATTAATCTACTCTTCTTAGTCCGTCACTTTACTGTGATACTTGATTTTAATATTTCATTTTTTGGCAATCTTACATGTCCCACAGGAATATATCGTCCTAATATAACTTAATGATGTTAATATATTTTGAATTTGACATTTTAGCGTTCACTATTTTATTGAACATATACGTGCTTCACTCATTTTTTTTAGTTTGTAAAGTGATTTCCTTTGTTTTCTTCGGCCATGTTCTACATAAATAAGCTCCTTAACATCCAGTTTGAAGTCATTTCAAGGTAACCAGGTAGGAAATCTATTTTTTTAATACGACTGTTCATATTCAAATTAACTGTCAAACTTACAAATATCAACACTGACTCATTTTCC
This sequence comes from Allium sativum, assembly GCA_030737875.1. Lineage (NCBI taxonomy): Eukaryota > Viridiplantae > Streptophyta > Magnoliopsida > Asparagales > Amaryllidaceae > Allium > Allium sativum. Next base: position 156,068,223 of record CM060926.1, on the reverse strand, counting down.
TCTTTTGTAACTTTTAAATTCTATTTTAAAGGCTTTTTACTAGATACAACATTGCACTACAACATATGTTGGTGATTATGACATCCAGTGGGTTGAGTCTTAGGAATCTACCATATACCCCTTTTTAACCATTTTGTTGTGTTAAAAAGAATTATTTTCAAAGCTGATTGCACTTTCCTCTCAGTTGGGTAGCTAATATCTTAGCATATTTTATATAAGATCAAGTGAAAACAATACATGCACTTGCTGCTGCTAAATCATCAGGTTTGAGAATAAACTTATAACCAGTTAACTTCTTTCCTCGTTTTCTGTTCCTTTTTTCCCTCCATTCCCACGCCGTAAACCAGTCTCTGCTCACTACATATATTATGCCTTTTTTTTTTATATTTCGAACATAAAACATCAACGTTTAGATTATTTACTTCTTTATAAAATATGTGCTCATTTAGTACAAGGTATCCTGCAATAATTTCTACGTCATTTCGGTAATTTTGGGCATCTTGCACATTAGGAAGTGATTAATATTTGCTTTGTTTAACCTGCTGCATGCATAGATGTTTCATAATCTAAAATAAAATCATAATATCATTTTCATTTCAAAGACCAACGACATGCTTAACAGAGGTAGGCAATAACTAATATATATGCCGTGGGATAAAATAAAAGAAGGGAGACATGTATTTATATTCCCATGATTTTGTTTGTCATAGACTTGCAAAACTCTTTCCCAACTAAAATAAAGAAAAATGCAGCAAATATTTATATAAACCATAACTGACCTTATTGGTATAAATGGTTACGCAAATTTTTAAATTCATACTGAAACTTTGAGTAGTCTAAAATTTTATATAGTTGACCTTTCAGGTTGTTTAGTTTTTGATGCAATTGCAAAATTATAACAACGAAGGCGAAGTTTAATTCTTACTCATTTTCGGAGGAAGATGTACTATGATTCTAGCAGTTTTCCTGTTCCATTGACTGTAACATTATTCGGGGAGGGAGAAGCTGATGAAGACGACAATGGACTAGAGAGGGAAGTAGAAGTTTGGTGTTAGGAAGATTACTTTGGAGGTGCATGGGATTAAAGAGTTAAGTAGGATCAGAGAGTAGAGTTGGCATACGCACATTTGATGAGGCATATGCTTTGGGTTATTCAGATGGCTATTGAAACTTTCCCGTATCCATGAAATCTGTTGTTGTATGAAGCAAATGTTGAGACACATGCATGTATAAATGACAAAATCAAATAAAGAGAAGCTCTAAAAGGCCAATCGTTCGAGTTCTGTAACACATGATCCATAGTCCCAATATAACCCGCATGACTATTTTCTAAAACGAGAAGACGACAAGAGGGGAATAGCGACACAAGTCATTTTGGGCTACAACTGTCTACATATCATATCCATGATATAATTTTTCCATAATTTTGTTCTTTAACTGTGTGCCTTTTTATTAATTTGTTTAAATCTATGCGTTTAACAAATTAATGTATTCATTCTCAACACTTTCACCTGGCTGATTTTGTTGTTATAGGCTAGTGACCAGCTACAACTAAGTTCAATTCTATAATTGCCTGCGTCCAACCTGATAACCAAACTTATTTCCTAACTATGTATTTTGAGTTGTATCAAACTTCTATTAATGTTCACTGTTATTGGCATTACCCTTAGTTGACTATATCAATCAATTGCTGTTTGCAGGGACGTTACCCCTACATCCTTACCTTAGGGACTGCCACCCCTCCTCAAGATTCACGTCAGAAATTCACATAATGTTTGTCTTTGCTTCAGTTCTTTGTTATTACACTTCATTTAAATTTTCTGTATGAATCGTCTTTTCGTGTATATGCGTAGGACACAGCCAATAACATGGTGATAACATGCAGTAGGAGTTTTGTTTGCTGAGATTGCTGTAAAAACTTTATTCACATATTTAATTCTGTCCAAAATTATAATAATTTATCAAAGATTTTATTTTATTTTATTAACAAATCTAACTTGTTGCTTTTTTTATTTAGCTGAATTTTATTCAGCTGAATTTTATTTTATTTATCAACAAATCTAACTAGTTGCTTTTTTCCATTTCTTATATAGGGTTTAAACATTTTTGATGATATTTTGTGAGAAGCTGATGGCATTATCCTGTCGAGAGGCAATCTTGGAATTGATTTCCCATCAGAGAAGGTTAGGAACAAGCAATTTGGTTTTGTCTTAGTGTTGCATCACATCTTATTGTACTGAAATTCTGGGTTGCATAGATTATTTTGATAGTGGTTTTTAAATATAATAGCTGTCATATATTGACATATTTGGTTATATAGCATGCTGATTAGACTAGCAAGAAATACCAATCAGTATCTCCATTCGTTCATGCTTATGGCATCTCCAAGGCTCCGACAGTGGGTTCTGAATCCATTACGAACCATAATATTCCTTGTCGTAACTTCGTTAAATGTATGACAGTAGACTCCGGAATTCTTTTTTTTATTTTAATCTTACTTTTCATAAAACATCCTTTGATGTGTTGAGAAATAAAATAAAATAATAACCATGACTGAAAAAACATTTTTCACCTTTTCAATGAATCTGTTCATTTTTCAGTATTTAAGCTACCTTCAGTTATTTTTATTTTTAAATCATATGCATGCATCCATGAAATATAAACTGAAAGGTTGAATTTTGTACTGTAAGATGTACAAATGTTAACTAAAATGCAGGTAGAAGTTGGAAAATTCAAATTTTAATTGTAATTCAGAAATAAGCAAATAAGAAAATGATCACAAATATATAAAAAATCAACATGTAGCACCCTAAGTGTGAACATATTGTTAGGTTCAGGTCGAACCTTGTGGAGTTCCCAGTGAGCGCCTGGATGAATCAGAAGCAGGTTAATTTCAGACCTGTATTTTAATGTTTTTATAGAATAGTGCAAACATATTTTCTCTTTGAATGTTAATATTGAGTTACTTATAAGTCTATCATTTCTGCAACAGGTAAATGTACATAATTGTGCTGGAGCAATCCTTATTATCACCTTACAAATCCTTCTTTGGAAGCAAAGCTGCTTGTGCTACTAAACTTGATTATGGCCTTAGCTATCTCAGTGTCTTTAAGAATTATTTCTTCACATTACACTTGCATTAATTTCATTTATGGAAAAATGATGGAGCAGACTATGAGAATTGGACATTCCAGAAAGTCCCATATGATCATTTTGCTTCAGTGTCATACATTGCATGGATGAGGATGATGAGGAAATGGAAGATGTTGCCGACGGAACAAAAACGGTTAGCAAACAACGCAAAATATCTCATTGGTTATACTTGTTTAGCTGGGTAAATTTGTGATATTAGATTAAGACTAAACAATAATAGTCTCAGTGGCATCACATTACTTATTAACATTAAGCAATTTTGCAGTCTACCATACTCCTTACTTTGTTGTAATGAATTTTTAATGAAGCAGCTAATTGTGCTTTTTGTTTAGATTGTCTATATGTATTGGTCAAGAATCATGTGCAATATATATTGTATGAATTTGCAGTCTATCTTAATCTCTACTTTGCTATAATGAAGTAGCTACTTTTTTTTAAAAATATTTTTCTAAAAATTTGATACAGCTCATGGCCATATCTAATTTTCAAATAGATATGGGAGCCATATCTCATTATCAATTAGATACGGCATGAGCCGTATCAATTTGAAAATTAGATACGGCTCAAAGCCGTATCAATTCACGAATTTGATACGGCTTTGAGCTGTATCAAACCATGAATTTGATATGGTTTTAAGCCGTATCAATTTATGAATTTGATACGGGTTAAGCTCGTATCTAAGTAACAAAGGCGCCATTTTTTGATACGGCCCAGAGCACCGCCAAATCGATTTAGATACGGCCATGAGCACTGCCTAATTAGCATTTCTGGTGTAGTGCTCCATATATGGTTATAATGTGCTAGACCTCCCACATTAAGCCTACCACTTGTGGATGATGGATATGCTGGTCGGTTCCGGACAGACTTCTTCCATAAGTCGGGCTTAACCTTGTGTCTTAGCATGTCTCGTATTTGTGCACCTAGACCCCTCACATTAGATTCACCACTTGTGGTAGCTGGATATGCCAGGCGGTTCCGAGCAGACTTCCACCACAAGTGTAATCTAATCTCGTGTCTAGGCGCGGTTACAGTTCTAATTACTGTAATTCTAGGCATTCCAATTATTAACCAAATTTACCTATGTCGTTACCGGTTTTCATGCCCCTTTTCTCAAGTTATGTTCGTAATAAACTATATGGCCCAAATTCATATTATTACACTTTATTCAAGTTGTGCCCAAATTCCCAATTACATGTTATGCCCAATATTAATGTTTCCCCCTCGTTCCCAATCTAACATATTCGCATATTTCAGCGGCATGCCTAAGCTCGAAGGTAGCCTGGCTATATAAAATAAAAGGGGAAAAGATAGAGGGAAAAGGACAGAGATGATCATACTAATAAGATTGACATGTAATGGCATAAATATATAGTGGCATAATGACAAATATGCATATAGGATGAACATGTGACAATAGCATGGATTCTAGCATAATAGGGATAGGCATGATGTGATCTAAACAATGGTTTGCATATCGAACTAATAACAGATCCAATTTAACGACAAACATGATAGGGACAAGTATAAGGTGATCTAAACAGTGAAACAATGGCAGATCTGACATGATAAATAGGTTAAAGTCATAATCATGTCATAACATATAGATACACAGGTTGTAGTAGATCTGATTTAATTCAAATGGTCATAGGCATAGATCCTAGTTATTGTCATATCAAGTTTTACTTTTAATTATTCAGATCTAAAATTAACATGGACTCGTAGTGTTTGGATCTAGAAAAATAGAAGCAGAATAGCAGATGTTGAATCACAGATCTACACTAGAATAGCTCTAAACTTGATTAACTCGATTGTCGAAGAAGAAAAAGGTTTGATTCAATCCGGGCAACGACAACATCTAGTCCTCCATTATTTTCAGTGTGCAAAAATAAGAAATGAGGCCATATATATAGTTGTCTGCCCAAAACCCTAATCTGCCACGTCTGCCCTAGGGTGTCGACCCTCCCTTAGGGGGTCGACCAAGGGGTCGACACCCCCCTTGAGGGGTCGACACCCTTTAAGCAGGAGAATTCCCGCCCTCCATTTCTGTGTGATTTGAACTGTTTTGGGTTGAATTTGAATATCTGGACCCTATGTGTATATATATATTGTTCTTGCGCGTATACAAACTTCAAACCTTCAAAACTTCTTCATACGGTGTCCGTTTTACGCAAACCAGGTGTCTATTTTGACTAGAATTCCGAGACGAACGCAATGACGTGGTCCGTTTCACTTAATTCTGAATATTAGATTAATTATTCGTTAATTTTTCCTTTTTAGTGTTGTTAAAATTACGGGGTGTTACAAGAAATCTGGGTCTTCCAAGAATTCTCGCCCTCCATTTCTACGCGATATGAACTGTTTTGGGTTGAATTTGAATATCTGGACCATATGTATATATATATATATATTGATCTTGCGCATATACAAACTTCAAACCTTCGTAACTTCTTCATACGGTGTCCGTTTTACGCAAACCAGGTGTCTATTTTGACTAGAATTCCGAGACGAACGCAATGACGCAGTCCATTTCACTTAATTCTGAATATTAGATTAATTATTCTTTAATTTTTCCTTTTTAGTGTTGTTAAAATTACGGGGTGTTACAAGAAATCTGGGTCTTCCACCATCGTCGTCGATATCTTGACATCGACATCACGTCATATAATTATTCGAAATGGGTAAAAACCTGGCCTTTCCAAATAATTAGCGTATCTTTAAAACTAATAGGTATACAGGATATCATGAACCTCATTCCATTTTGGAATATTACTCAATCCATTTATTAAAATTGTAATGAGCTTTAATATGTCAAAATCATTCATCAATGATTACTTAACTTGAAATCCAATTTCAGATTATCAAATCAAACTTTATGACTATTTAGTCATCTCTGTACATGAATACACATTTATTTCAACGCCTTTATCCATTCCAATTTTTATTCAAAGATTTATTAAGACTATATTAAGTTTTAATATATCGAAATCCTTTATTTCTATCCCATGGAGCAAAACTAGTAATACTCCATTTTTAATCATCTTATGTTTTGGTAATTTCAATTACCTTTCAAATTCCATTCCTTCAAATCTTGTTGAAAGATTTCAAATCAAATATTCTGATAACTTAACTTCAAATTCCAAGTTAAATCTTTTTGATAATCCTTATCAATTATTCGCCATCTGCCTCATGTAAACACATGTTCATTCCTTTCCCAAAAATCTTTATAAATAAAGATTCCATTTGCTTAACTTGAAAAATTATCTTTCCTTTTCATGGGTGTAACAACCCGCACCTCCGTTCACGCAAGATATTGTCCCTAACTTAGCCACCGTATAGGTGTGGGGTTTTGTTCCTCAAAAGGCCTCGGCTAAGTTTCGAGATCCGCCAACACATGGCATTGCCACACAGGCTGAGCCAACCTCCTTACTAACATCGATATTGTCCCTACTTAGACACCTCTCAGGTGTAGGGTTTTCCATCACTAGGCATATGCATTAGTAAGAGATGGGCTATACTATATAAGTACGCTTCCACGATGTGGGACTTAAGGGTGTTACATTCTCCCCTCCTACAGAGCCCAATGTCCCTGTTGGCTCACAAACACCTCACCCAGGCGCTGTGGTCCACGCAGGAGCCACAATTCCGGCTGGGTATTGGCTCTGATACCACTGTAACAACCCGCACCTCCATTCACACAAGATATTGTCCCCAACTTAGCCACCGTGTAGGTGTGGGGTTTTGTTCCTCAAAAGGCCTCGGCTAAGTTTCGAGATCCGCCAACACATGGCGTTGCCACACAGGCTGAGCCAACCTCCCTACTAACACCGATATTGTCCCTACTTTGCCACCTCTTAGGTGTAGGGTTTTCCATCACTAGGCCTCGGCATTAGTAAGAGATGGGCTCTACTATATAAGTACGCTTCCACAATGTGAGACTTAAGGGTGTTACAATGGGCCTAAGAACAATGTTATTAAAGACATCTTTCCCAACAAACCCAAAATCATATATCCTTTTATATTGGAATCTCTACACAAATCACATTGGTTTATAATCAATATAAACCTCCATATCCAACAAACACTATAAGCAGGATAACGACATAGCCTTTTAAATCCCTCGAATAGTCTAAGTCATCATCTAGAGACTTACCTCAGTTAATAACCAATTTGGTTTCCATTCTATTCCAAATTAATTTAATTAATTTGAAGATTCTGATTCTCATTAATCATTATCAATAATCCAATTGTTGATTAAAAGTCCAGATTCCTTTATATTTAAATAAAGGTTCTGTTAGATCTTCAATCCGGATTTCCCGAAGGGTTTATACATTTCCAAAACTTGATATTTTCTTTTCAAAACCCTTTTAAATTATTTATTATGACTTATCATAATTTTTCCATATTTTTAAGAATTTTTATATTAATTATTCCACATTTAAATATTTATATTAATATTTAAATCATTAAAATAATATTCTTCTTCAAAAATGATTATTAAAGTCTCAAAGTTGTCTTACGCCCATTATAAAAATAGTAAGAACATTGAAACAATAATAACGCAAATTCGATCCGCTTGCTATGCAAACGTAATTTCAATTTACTATTCATCGTAAAATCGATTTACTATTCATTTCAACCTTTGACAAGCCATAACTTGTTTTTAACTTGTTCAAAACCAGTGCGTTCTTTTGCAAAAGTTCATTATTATGAACTCAATTTCATTTTCGGAAATTGTCGGAGCTTAAATTTAAACTTTTATTTTTCGTGATTATTTTATTATTAAAGTAATCATTTAAAGTCCAATTTCTGGAATGAGACTCATTCAACTCCTGTATATCCGAGAATCTAGGTATATACAGACATTCAATAAACATAAACAAGATGTTATGTGTCTAACGAGTTGTAACCAAACTCGTTAGTTATTTAAGATCAGAGGTCGGTGTCATAATTGTGTTCCATTTTATTAATTAACAACCAAACGGTATTCATAACCATTCCCAATACAACCAATCCAACCAGCAATCATTCAAATCAAAATATCCAAACATGGATATCTCATACCAATAATATTCACACATGAATAATGCTTAAGTAATAATCATAAAAGATGATTTCATGTCCATTGGCTAAGGTTTCACACATATACACATTAATGAGACCAGGATCTCTAAATTTCAAACGAATCCAAACATAAAGAATGTTTATTTATGTCTTTAACCAAATTTAGACCATGTTTTACTTTCCTAACCTTCACCAATCCAACCTGTATTATCGACAAATTTTGCTAATCACAAAACAAGGAATTAGCTTACTAACTTTCAAATTTAGGCTCATAACCTAAACATGGTGACATATATACTACATAAGGGTATTAAGGAGCTAAATTCAATCCTAATCCATGAAGATTTCATCACAAAATCCCTTTAGATTTCTTTGAGACATTTCAACAAACATGTTGTGTGCATGTTTTAAATCAAACTTAAAAGCCCTTTTCACAAATTGATTTCTCATACAAACTTCATCTTTACGTATGGTTACCCATGAAGATCAAAACCTTAGGGGTTCATCATCTTTTACCACATCAAATTAATTATTAACAAACCACCAACAACCAACCAAAGCATATATACACATAATATTCCATAAAGGTGAGATTTTGTGAACTAAACTAAAGAGTTTCATTCCCAAACCTAACTAAGATTTACTTAGAAACCATTAGCAACCATTTCCCGACCATTTACTTAATATTTCTCTTTTAGGCATTTCATAGAACACCTTATGTGCATATAGGTTATCATTTTCCTACTTTTAAATTTCTCACCAATAACCCATAAACATAGATATATAATCACTAATTAAACCCTTTAAAGTATAGTTTCCTCACCCTGTCACGTCCTAGCTCTCGTTATAAGGTCGGATGCTTCTAGATCCAATTTTTCTTCGATTTATATGAAACCCGAAATCTTCTTTGCAAGATCTAAAATTTCCGTCTGCTCTTGGGCTACCAAATCCTTTTCTAGATTGAAGTACTCGTTCCCACGATTCCAACTCCTCGGAGAACGCGTGATTTCGTCTCTGTATGAGGAAGTTATGGCTATTTAAAGATCAGGATGCGTAATTTTCAACCGGAGGTGTAAATAGTTTGGATTAACGGACTCTACGGCCTCGGATCTGGCGAGATCCATGATTTTTAGGGTTGGAGGAGTGACTAGTCGGAACTAAGGTGGATGGATGAGCTGGTGGTGGCAGATTTGGCCATGGAGGAAGAAGGAGGAGAAAGAGAAAGGTGTGTAGTTTAGATTTCTCCACGTTTTCTTCTTTCTTCTTCCCTTTTTTTTCTTTCTTTTCCTTTCCTCTCTTTGTAGCCATGGATGATTGGTGGAAGATAAGGAAGAACTAGGGGATAAGAATGAAGGGGAATAAGGATAAGGATGGAGGGAGGGTATATATAAAGGGATTTAAGACGCGGATTGCTGACTCTGCAGGTACTAAAACACTAGTGTGTTTTCTCAGCTCTATTCGGACGTTAATTTGGCTTACTTATTGATACACTATTTAAAATATTTTTCCATAATATTGTTCCATTTTTCTTTCTCTTCAATAACATATAAAAATATTTCAAATTCGAATTCGTTTGAATTTTCAAATAACTTTAATTCGATTCAAAATAGTGTTTTCTACATATCTTAATTTCCAAAACTCCGAATTGGACTCAATGAAAAGTGCATCTACCTAATTACCCCTATTTCAGACTCAATGGAATAGGTTTTAAAGAGTAATTCATCCATATAAATAGGTTAATTTCAAAAACAAGTTATTTTTAGTTCAAATTTCACTCTTTTTGACACGTTTTCCAATTGCATAATCACATACTGACACGGATTGGCTTGAAATTTCACCTACTACTATACTTTGACGTAACGGATCCAACAAAACTAAAGTTGTCGAAATCTGAGATTTATGAAAAAATGCCTATTTTTAGGGCGACCAAAATATCGCGTTTTTATCAATTTTCAACTGATACATATTAATTACCAATTTTAAAAACCCAATAATCTCATTTTAACTTTATTAACACATAATTCAATTTTAAAACTTATTTTTAATTGCTTATGGGTTCAAATCTATTATTTAAATCATTTATAATCCTTTCATACTCATTTAAAATCATAGTTTAAATGGACCGAAAATCCGGGTCATTACAACATAGTTCAAACGCGATTTAACCCACACAACTTCAAATAATACTTCAAATTAAAATCCTCTTCATAAAATTAGAACTTGAATTAAAATCTCAATAAAAACTCAATTCGAATAAATTCTCAATCAGAGCAAGGAGATCACATTTGGATTTGGGAGGTCGGTTTGGCCTGTCATCGTGGGTTGGGGCCTGCAAGTAGCGATGACGAAGAGGACTTGATTGAATTTCTGATTGATAGAGATGGTGAGTGAGGCTGCAGGTTTGTGGGTAGAGATGAAGGAGATGACGGTATAGGCAGTGGTTGTACAATCCTTGAAATTATTTAGGAAGGTGATCAGTAAATGTCATTTTGTATGGCTTTTGGTGAGTCTCAATTTGGTTGTGTAGTTTTTTTGAGTAGTTTGGCTTCAGGTCTTGGTATTTTCTGAATCAGATGACTTATATATGTTATGGGTGTGTATTTGTAGCTTGTAGAATGGTGAGTTTGTGATGAGTTGTTTATTGTGCGAGTTGGTGAGGAAATTGTGATGAGTGTGATTGTAGTTAAGTGTGGTATGGTGAATATTTTCTGAAATCAAAGGTGACAGACAAGCAATGGTTGCGATTGTGGATGGTTTTACGAGTATGTTTGAAATGGTTTGGTTTGCTTTGTGTAGATGCAAATTATGGTTTTACAGTTGAAGGCAGTTTGATTGTGGATTGTAGGAGTATTAAAGGGTGATGTTAAGTGCAAGAAGTGATGTCTTTTTTTCTCAAAGAGCAGATTTTTGTTTTGGATTGCTTGTAGGTGGTTCAGAATGATGGTAAAGGTTTTTTTTGGATGTTGTTGTTGGTTTTGTGATGGTGGTTTAAGGCTCTGGAGGATGAGAAGTTTTGGATGTACATGTCATAGGTTATGCATTAGGATGGAGCTGGTGGTTGTGGGCTGCATTGTGACGCCGAAGATGACTGGTAGTTGGTAGGTTTGTAGTTGAACTCAAGGAGATGTTTCGATAAATGACAGTTGGTCACTGATCTGATTTGGTGAGCGAGAAATGAAGCTAAGAAACTGTCTGGATGGAACAGAGGGGGGAGTGGTATGAATGTGTAATGCAGTAGGGAGTTGCTTTTTGGTAAAGAAGTTGTTGTATGGAATAGGTGAATTGTGTAGTGCTCTATTGTGGTTTATGATGTTGTGGCAAAAGCAATTTGTGGTAATTGGGTGATGGACTTGTATGGATTGGTGGTCTTTTGTGCATTTAGGTGTGTGTATGGGTGAAGAGGTTACTTAAGGTTGGTATTTGACTGAAGAGAATAAGGGTAAGGAGTTTAACTGTGGTTGAGGGTGATTGTGTGGATGGTGCTCCAGATGTATGGTAATTCAGGTTAGTTTGTAAGGAGGTGTTGATAATGGAAGGAGATGTTTCAGTGCAAAAAGATGGTGTTGTGATTATAATTGATGGTCGGTTTCTGTCTAGTTTGTGGTGGTGATGGTGGAATTTGAGGAATTTCGGTTTGATTAAGCTGTTTAGTTTAGAAGTTGGTGAGTAGAAGCAGTGTATTTAAGGGCTTTGCATATAAGGTTGCGTACGTAACTAGAAACAAAAGTGTAACAGAGAGGCAGGAATAAATATAGATGTGAAAAATTATAAGAATGCACTTGTTTATTGCAATGAGATGAAAAAATTGTTCTTTTTTGTAATGCGGTAATATACAGAATTGAGAAAATTAAACCAACTGGGCAAGCAAACTAGAAGAAAACTAATGAAAGGGAACCAAATGAAAGAATGGAAATGCAATGCTGCTGAAGTGGTGTTGTTTCTCAAACTGAAAACTAATTAAAGTGGACAAAGATCACTGTTTTACAAACTAAAAGGAATTGAAATGCGACCTTTTTTTGAATGAACAATCTAAAAGAAAAACAAGAGATGCACAAATGACCACAAGTAAAACAAACAAGCTAACAAAACAGCAAAACATAAAATGCAACATACACAAACAAAGCTAACTCAAATGAACAAAATGAAACACATACAATGCATTTTTTTTTTACAAAAACAGCACAAAGCTTTAAATAACATAAAGCAATGGAAAAAATAAGCTAAACAGTAAAATTAAAATTAAATTTCTTTTTTCTGCAATGGCGTCAAAAACTTGATTCGCGTGGATTTTTCTATTGTTGTAGAAAACCCGTGGAAAAGCCCATGGTGTACTATCATAATACACATGCAAATACGAGTCTATTCGTAGGGAAAATTTTCAATTTCTAAAATTACTTAATCAAATCAAGCCATGCTTTGAGATTATATTAATTAACTAAAAAATTGACAAAAACTATTGAAGGGCCCGAGAATTAACGATAAGATTAGAGAGCAATTTAGAGATAAATTCACTCTCATGATCACAAAATCAACATAACAAGGATTTTATGATTCATCTTTTGTAACCTTCTGTGTAATTAGCCAATGTACTTATTATAACCATGGTCTAATTGTGTTATTAACTAACACATCTTAAACCTTCAAACTATAATATACTCCCTAACTCACTTTTAAAGTCCCCTGAAAATAAAATGAACCAAAAATGAAATTTATTTTAAGCATACTTTATTCACTACTAATTATTAACATAGAGCAAAAAAAAATTGATTGCACTCTCAATTTAAGTATCATAATCATTTGATGAAGAGGTAATTTGTGTTTATGTTGACTAAGCATAACCTATTTAGTTTTAACAATATAGACTATCAATCTCAATATTAAACAATAAATGGAAAATTTTATCCTTCATTGTACCCAAAAATGGCTTCCGCTAATATTCTCAAAAATGGCTTCCACCATACCGCTGCTCCGCCGTCCGCGCCACCCATTCTGCCTTTTGTCCATCTGCCTCCTCCTCCTTCTTCGTTCCCTTCCGTTTCTGCCAATGCCTCTTCTTTTAATGCCGAACCTCCTCCTGATCCGATGGTAGCTAAACCCCTCATCATCTGCAAGCCCCATGTCCCTCCGCCACCACCGCCATGTCTTCCTCCATCCTTACCAACCCCCAGCCCAGCAGCTTCCCTTGAACCTCCTTTGGTTTCCGCTCCTGCTTCACCGCTTCCAATCATTCCAGCTAAGCTCCCGCCACTTTTACCAACGCCTCCCGCCTCCCAGCGCTTATCCTTCGCGGCAGTGCTTTCGTGTCGCGTAAGAAAACCAACCACGACCCCTCGCGCGCCGAAGCTAGCTTCGGCTTTCAGAAGTGGACTGTTACTTCCCTTCAGCTCCTTCGCAAAAACTGTTCAATTTTTGAAATTAACCCGCCAATGTTTCCACTGTGCCTCTAAGGGACACGTGGCCTCCAAGTGTAGGAATGCGAGGATATGCTATAGATATGGATTTTTTGGGCATGACAACAAAAGTTGTTCAAGAACGGTTAAAAAGAAACAAACAATTGCTACTTTGGGCTCTGCGAAAACTTCTGCAAATTCTTCTTCAGGAAATCTTGCACCAGTCACGTCTCAACCTCTCACTCCACACGTGCCTGCAATCGAAGCCCAGCAACCTTTCTCCATCAAATCGAGTTCTCGATTTAAAACCCCTGCTCCTTCCCCACTTGACCATTCATCTCCTGAAAATTCTAAAGAACTTCTTCCTGCTATGGCTCTCTCTGACGACGCCGTTCACATGGTAAAAGCTTCCATCCTCGCCGGCTATTGGACCATCAACTCCATTAGAGCCACCCTCTCCGACTTTTATCGCCAATTTGACTGGAATATCTACATCATCAGAGACTAGGAGTTCCTAATTAAATTTCCTTCGGTGGATCTTTACTAGGATGCTCTTGGGAGGTGAACTCTTAAGAAGCCTAGTTCTGTGCTTTCCTTGGAAGCCTGGAACCCCATGTCGGAAATTATGGACAGAGACTTCTGGCCAACCACTTGGATTAGGATTAGAGGTTTCCCCATTCACCTTCGCCACTTCCACGACTGTCTCACCACCGCTATCTACCCAGTTGGCCTCTTTCTCCGTGCTAATGATTGTAACTGGGCCCAGATGGACTTCAGGTTCTTTTTTGCTAGGGTTCGGCTTATAAAGGCGGTGTCTTTACCTTGTACTTACTCTGTCTACCTCCGTGGCAACCACTTCGTCATCACTGTGGAGCATTGGGACCATTTCCACCCTACTTTGAACCCCTATGACATGCTCCTTGGCAATCGATGGGAGAACTCCACTGAATTCATGATGGAACCTTTTCAGCTTCCCTTCCCTTTGATTGCTAACTCAAATGAGCTAGAGGATCGTTTCGATGCGATGATTGTTGAATCCTCAATTCCTGAGCCCCCCGTCCCTATTCAGGCGAACCCGGACCCTCAAGCCATGAAGGACAGTTCAATGGAAGTCCTCGGTCCCAGAGGGTAGGATCCCTGACCTGCTGAAGAACCCAGGTGGGACCCATTTCATGACCTTGACCTCTCCGAGCGTTTACCTTTGCTGACAGCTTCCGCAAATCCCGACATGCAGTTGGTCCCTCGAGCAGTTACACCCCCATCTCCACCTCCTCAGTTGAGCGCAGGTGTCTCACCGATCATTGCTCCAGCTCTTTCCTCGTCTGCTGTTAGGCGCAACACCAGGCTCCATGCTTCCAACTCTGGTACCCAAGCTCAGCCCTTCCCGCCTATGATTCTGGATGTCACACAACTTTGGGAGGAATCGGTGGGTAGCGTTCATATCCATGGCGATCAGCAGCAGCCCCAGTACCAGAGACCTTGGTAACCGTTCCAACCTCCAATCGCATTGTAAGCCATCTTCACGTTACAGTCTTTTGGTGGTTTTTCTTGATAAACAGTTCTTGTGCTTGTTGTTTTTGGTTTGCTACGTCGTTACTCTGGCAGTTGGTAGTGTTTGTAAGTTTATTCTGGTGAGCTTGTAGCTGTGCTTGCGCTGAGCGCAATACGTGAATCCTGCATGCAGTTTGCATGCACATTTTGTCGTTTATGGCCAGGGATCAGGCATGTTGATCGCTTATAACTATCTTTATTTTATGTTAATTAATCGGGTGTGTAGATCCGCTCTACACAACCGTCTACTTAAAAAAAACAATAAATGTATATAAACATACAATTTCCATTAAGCACGAAAATTACTCCACAATTGAAGGGGTTTAGCTACTCATAAGTGGGTACATGATAACATAAGTACATTTGTACATAAAAACATTGAAGTAAAAACAACTAACTAACTTGCATAAAAAGAAACTTGAAAATATCTATGAATCGTGTAATATTGGTAGTAAATATATTTTGAACTTTAGATGAAAGCAGTAAAGTAGATGCTAAATATATTTATTATTTAGATGACAGCAGTAAAGCAAATGCTAAATATATAGTATGTATTATTGTAGCAATAAAGTAAATGCAAATGATAAAAAGACCACATCATAGATTTTTATATTGGTTCGGACACCGTCCTACTTCCAGTCCCAGACTCACTTTTGAATTATAACTATTAACACTCTCTTTTCACCCGAAGGAATAGGTTTACAACTCATACTCAATTTGAATGGGCTCTAAGTTCACCTACTTGATTTGGCAGGTCACAAGCTTATCCACCTAATTTTAAAGGGCAACAGACTCTCCTTTAGAATGGTAGAATGTTTTTATCTTTGACTCTTGTGTTTTAGTAGAACACTGATTTGTCTATTGTAGTACACCTTTCATATAATCTTCATCTCAAGTAGAATATGTTTAAATGAATGTGTGTGAGGATAAGGAAGATAAATATTGCTTTTAGAATGAAGATTTGAAAAGTAAATTTGCTTAAATATGAAAGTAAGTAAAGTATATTCCAGCATTCAAAAATAGATAAATAGTAGGTAGAATTGATGATTTGATTCTTCATGTTGTTTGTATGTATAAATATTGAAGTATCGCAACTCTCTATAAAAAGTTACGATGAAAGGAAATTGTTGTAACTCTTTAGTGAAGAGATTTCTTTTCACGAAAGAATGCAACTCTTTAGAAAATTTGAAAATATACCTGTTAGAGGTAATTCAGTCGACTGAAATATATAGTTTAATTGACTGAACTAAAACAGGAAGAAAATAGTACGAAGCATATTTCAGTTGACTAAATTTATATATCAGTCGACTGGGCCGTAGTTGAAAACTCGTGCGGATGCACAAGTTCAGTCAATTGAAAGGGATAATCCGGTCAACTGACCTGTGTATATTTATGTTAGAGGTCTCTGATAAAAGTTGATTTCGAGAACAATTGTCATGAATGCATGTGAGCCTGAACTACCTCAGGATAAATTTTAGAAATTCTGAATAATGGAAATGATTTTAATACATATATGAATTCATAGTCTTGCCTTCGTTTTCGTAGTTCATTGTTGAAGATACATGAATGTCTTCATTATCTTCGTCTTTGAGCAGTTAGCTTTGTCGATCATCAAAATCTAGAATCTAACGTTTTTTATGATGACAACACCATAATGGATATAAATGAATCTTCTGTAATATTTGCAATGGCGGATCCAGGAAATAACAAAGGGGAAGGCTGATTTACGTGATTTAAAATTGAAAAACAAATGTTTTTTTTTGAAATAAAATGGTACTTAAATACAACAAGAAAAAAGGTACAAAGTTTGTGGAGAGAAGGAAAAAATAGGATACACATGAAACGAAATATACACAGACTTAATGACAAGGTCTTCTCACCCAATTAACCCAGCCCAAAAACAAAATACCCAAACGTTGCAAAAAAACAAGATAAGCATTGAAGCGCGTGAATCCTTTCTTCCTCAAAGCAGACGAAAGGAAAAATCGTGGCGGAGCTAAAGAGTTTTCTGCAACTCGTCTATTCTTCCTACCATCTGAAGAAGAATAAAACTCTGTGAGTTTTTCCGACACTGGGCTACTGTGACAGCCCGCCCCGCACCAATAGACATTTACTCCAGAAGTGCGTTGTACACATGTCCGGTTAGCACGGAACGGTCGTCAGAAGGAAAGAAAGAAGGCGAAGAATCAACAAGGAACCTGTAGAATGTCTCACAGTGCATAGAACAAAATATAATAACAACATACTTGACATAAAGTAGGTGAGACAGTGCATAAGCTGAAAACAAACTATCATAGCAGCGGAAGTACAGCTTATGATCCAAAGCCAACATTATTACAACTTTTAAAAACTGTCTCAAAAAGCTAAACAAGAAAGGTACACTACTAATGCCCAAAGTAGTGACCAGCAACGACACAGGGAGAATATCTATATATATCATACGTGGAAGCCTCCTGCTCGCCTCCGAGTCAGCTACTCGCGCCAGCTAACCTGTCTCTAGTCTGCTCGTGTGAGCACCCAAAGTAATAAGAAGAGACATAAAACTCTAGGTCAAACAAAAAGTCTGGTACGAGCGATAAGCAGCTAAATAGAACAATAACAGGTATACTAAGCCATACCTGAACCTGGATCTGCAACCAAAGAGTTAGCACTACATACTGTACAATACTCCAAGGTGCCACTGAACAGATGGTGTAAAGATAACGGGGGTGGGGGTGTGCTTGTCGTAATGATGGCAAACAATCAGGCATAGCAACCATCCTCACATCTCTCACTCAGTGCGTAAAGTATACGATATCCACCACTTCGAACACCCAATACTTTGCTATGATCACTCTGCCCCATGAAGTCATAACGGCTTCACTGCATTGATCCATAGCCACTAATCCTTCGCTATGTCCACTTTGCCCCATGGAGTCGTATACACCCCATTGCACTGGCTCATAGCCTTACTAATCCTTTACTATGTCCACTCTGCCCCATGGAGTCACAATGGCTCCACTGCACTGGCTCATAGTCTTACTACGATCACTTTGCCCCTCGAGTCATGATGACTCTACTGCACTGATACATAGGCCTGCTACGATCACTTTGCCCCTCGAGTCGTATTGACTCTACTGCACTGATACGTAGCCCATCATTCCTTTTCAGTGGTGAATCGAAGTTATGGACGTCGACAATTCCTTAGCACACGTCCCGCAGCAAAGCCCAACCATGAAGTGAACTCATTGGTTCCCAACTGGACCCGAAGCTCTAACTTCCATTTGGACTACCTTTGCATCTCGGGTTATTGGTCATCACCGGGTCGGTTCGGATCTCCTCCTAGCCATCGGTTCGGTTCGGCCTTCAGTATCCCCCACTGGATCGATTCGTGCCAAGCTTCTTCGGATTGGATCGGGTACATCGAGCTCCCTCACAGTGCATCGGTTCGGATCGGTAGTCATCACCCCCTGGCGGATCGGGTCGGGTTCTTCCAGTCCAATCACCACGCGTCGGTTCGGTTCGGAGGTGGCCATGCGGGTCGGATCGGAGTGATGCATGCCACAAAAGGCGGATCGGGTTGGAGTTTCCAGGTCGCATTGCCATACAATGTTGATGGGACGGATCAGAGCTTCTGGATTCGCGTGGGAGGTGGTTCGGATCGGGCTCTCTTCTTCGTTCCGATCCGGATCGGCCCATTTCCTGCACTTTTTCCAGCAAGCAGATTACGCCACTCGACGGCGTTTTTGACCATTTCAACTATTCTAATCAATCACAAAGCATACCATACATTCATAGCAACATGTTCAATCACCCACAAACACCGAAACAACAATATGATATGTTAAAATGGATCAAACATAGCCAAAACCCCATATTTTCCCTTAAACATGTTCAAACATAATTAATGATAGGATAAACAAAACTTAACTGAATTAACCCAAGTTCATATCAGAGGTCTGAAACATCATTTAAGAATTTATAAATATTTTTCCAAAATTTTATCATGTTTAAATTCGCTAATTAACACTAATTACCCTTAATTAACCATAATTAGTGAGGAACTATGCAAATCACTCACCTTAGCCACAAATAACCTTAGATCTGAAATAAATCTCTGTTTGGGCGCGAATAACAATGCTAAATAACAGCTCTAATCTTGATTTGGTGAAGATCTCCCTTGATTTGATGTTGCTAAGCTTAATCCTTGATTAGAAAGTGATTAAGAGGGGATTTAGAGGTTGGAGGCCATTTTTAGGGTTTCTAAGAGGTAAGTGGAGGCTAGAAAACTGAAATGGAATGAAACCCTAACACTTTTCAGCCTCCCCTAACCCTAATCCCGAAATGGGTTATAGGCCCATTAACTAATCACCCTCTTTGGCCCGGTTAAGCAGTTTTTCACCTTCCAAACCTTATTTCAGCCATATCTCCCAAACGGTGAGTCCGTTTGGCTATTATGACCACTCTACGGAAAGGTAAACCATCAAACGAATCTAATGGAAGTGGTTTCAGGTCAGAATTCCTTTCCAGTCAAAATTTATGGCCAAAACAGTATCAGCTAGCGGAAAAACGGTCATTTAAAAATCGGCAAAAATCATGAACATGGGAAATGACCCCAATAGTCGTTTCCCAAAGTTACATGACCATACATCTTCATATAAGAAAGAAAGAAATATTCTACGATCCTCCGATGCGTAGAATGCAGGTTGTTACATTCTTCCCCCCTTAAGGAATTTCGCCCCCGAAATTCCCTAATCAAAACACACAAAGGGTCCCGCATGCCTATCAGCCATAAAACAACAATCAAACATGCAAAACAAGTCTATCCTAGCATGCGGAATAACTAAATGACGAAGTAAATCTTACCAGGCAAAGAGTTCTGGATACGTCTTCCTAAGGCTCTCCTCTGTCTCCCAAGTACAGTCATTCTCGTTCTCGCCCCACTGAACCTTGACTAGCTTCACCGCCTTCCTTCGAAGTTTCTTCGTATCGTGCTCGACAATACGAATCGGCTTGCGGTTCCCAACCGCCTCGGGTTCCACTTCAAAGTCCTCTAACTGATCATTGAATTAGTCATGTCTGGGTCGTGCACGAACTTACTTAGCTGGGAAACATGAAATATGTTGTGAACTCCCGCCATCTTCTCTGGTAATTCAACTCTATACGCCAAATTCCCAACTTGTTCGAGAACTGGGAATGGACCAACAATTCTTGGTGCCAACTTGCCTCTCCTGCCAAATCGTATCACGCTTTTCAATGGAGAAATTTTGACAAACACCAATTCACTAACGGAGAATTTTAAATATCTTCTCCTCCTATCAGCATAACTCTTCTGCCTATCCTGGGCAGCCTTCATTTGTTGCTAAATGATCTTAATCTTAGCTGAAGTTTCTCTTATCACATCGGGTCCAAGTACAAACTTCTCACCAGTTTCTGCCCAACATGACAGTGAGTTGCACGGCCTTCCGTACAAAGCTTCATATGGAGCCATACCGATACTGGATTGGTAGCTATTATCATATGCAAACTCTACTAGATGCAAATGGTCATCCTATGATCCACCATAATCCAATATACAAGCTCTCAAGAGATCTTCCAATATACGATTCACCCTCTCTGTCTGACCGTCCGTTTGAGGATGATACGCGGTACTAAGATATAATTCCGACCCTAAAGCCTCTTGTAAGCTCTTCCAAAACCCACTAGTAAACAACGGGTCTCGGTCACTCACAATGCTTTTAGGTACTCCATGAAATCTCACTACCCATTTCATATAGAGCTCTGCTAACTTAGTTGTCGTTCTGGTCGATTTGACTGGTATAAATCTTGCACTCTTAGTCAATCGATCCACAATTACCCAAATGCTATCATGTCCCGATCTAGTCCTTGGTAAACCATCAATGAAATCCATCGAGACTTTCTCCCATTTCCATTCGGGAATTTCTAATGGTTGTAACAAACCACTAGGCTTCTTTTGCTCGGCTTTAACTAGCTGGCAATTCATGCATTTGGATATAAACTTCCGAACGTCTCTTTTCATCCCTTCCCAGTAGTAAGTCTGTTTCATGTCTCGATACATCTTATCACCACCGGGGTGTATAGTCAGTTTTGAGTGATGACATTCTCTAAGCACTTCATCTCTCAAACCATTCACGTTGGGTAAGTCTTCCATTCTTTCGAAGCCATCCTTCTCGATCAAGTCCATACAAACTCATCTCCTCACTGTCGATATTCATCTCTAACTTGGAGATGATTTCCAATAGATTAGGATCGTCCCTCTGACTGGAACCAATCCGCTCAATCAAGGTGGGTCTGATCGTCAAACTAGCTAATATCTCTGGATCCAATTCGCACTTTGGTCTGAAATCAAACCCTGCGATATACTCCAGTTGCTTCCATTCAAGAAACATAGCCCCTAAACTGGCATGTCTCCTACTCAAGGCATCGGCTACTGCATTGCCTTTCCCAGATGTATATGCGATATCAAAATCATACGAAGCCAAGAACTCTAACCATCTCTGTTGACGGAGATTCAAAACCTTCTGAGAGAAGAGATAACTTTCACGATTTATGATCGGTAAACAACTCAAATCTCTCTCCCAAGAGATAATGTCTCCACATTTTCAATGCGAACACGATCGCTGCCAATTCCAAATCATGGGTAGGGTACCTTTTCTCATGCGGCTTTAGTTGCCGACTAGCATAAGCTACAACCCTGCCTCCTTGCATCAATACAGCACCTAGTCCGATACCATAAGCATCTGTGTATACCGTCATCACTTCATTCCCTTTTGGAATGACTAACACTGGCACACGCGTCAATTTTTCTTTTAGACTCTTGAATGCATTCTCACACACTCCTTCCCAGACGAAGGCTTGATTCTTCTTAGTCAACTGAGACAACGGTGCTGCTGTCTTGGAGAAGTCCTAGATAAACTTACGATAATACCCAGCTAATCCCAAGAAACTTCTTACAACTGTTGCATTCTTGGGCGTAGACCAATCCTGTACCGTAGCTACCTTCGCAGGGTCCACGGCAATACCATTCTCTGAAACAACATGGCCCAAGAATCTCACTTCCCTCCTCCAGAAGTGACACTTAGAAAACTTCGCTTTCAATTGGTGTTTTCTCAACACCTCCATCACTATCCTCAAATGTACCTTGTGTTCTTCCTCTGTCCTCGAGTAAACAAGGATGTCGTCTACGAACACAAGAACAAACTTATTTAGCTGATCTCTGAATACCCGATTCATAAGATCCACGAAGTATGCTGGTGCATTGGTCAACCCAAATGGCATGACCAACCACTCATAGAATCCAGACGGCGTTCTAAATGCCGTTTTCAGAACACTCTCATCCGCTACTCGTAGCTGATGAAATCCTGTAGCGAGGTCCAACTGGGAGAACACTCTTGCTCCTTCCAGTTGATCAAACAAATCATCTATCCGCGGTAGAAGATACTTATTCTTCCTCATCACCTTATTCAACTCGCGATAGTCCACACACAAACGAAGGGAACCATCTGCCTTAGTGGCAAACACAACTGGTGCTCCCCACTCGGAGACACTTCTTCTAATAAATCCCTTCTTCAAAAGATCGCTTACTTGCACCTCGAGCTCTCGCTGCTCCCTTGGTGCCATACGACGAAGTGGCATCACTATAGGTCTGGCATCTTTCACTAAATCAATACAGAACTCAATCTCTCGGCATGGTGGAAGCCCGGCCACCTCCTCGAAGACGTCCGGATACTGTCCAACCACGGGCATATCTGACAACTCATCATGCGGGATGTCGAGGGAATTTATAAAACTAGCCATTACCCCATCACTAGGTAGACTACCAAACACTACCCTCCGCCCATCATCCGCCCTAACTGTCACCAAAAAGCCCTCACAGTCTACCACCACCCCGTATCTTTGGAGCCAATCGACCCCCAATATAATGCCATATCCAGTAAAGCCCAAAACAAAGCAATCACAAACAAACATATATCCATGACTCGATAGACCAAATTTCGGCAAATCATACTAAGGTTAGTCGAACCACCAATCGGGTTCGTCACAACCAACGGTCTATCGACTATCTCGGGTTCCAGTCCTAACCTATCTACCAGGTCACTAGATATGAAGGAACGGGAAGCCCCAGTATCAAACAAAACTCGAACAGGTACATCAAGAATAGAAAGCATACCTTTAATAACGACATTCTTTCCTTTCTCCGCCACAGTTGGGGCATTTGACGAAGAAGGAACAACATTAATAGCATATGCTTTCACAATCTGCTTCTCTTTAAGAGGTTGTGGACATTTATCCTTATGATGTCCCACTTGGCCACAGTTGTAGCACTTCTTATCCGCTGGCTTGGCCCGACATTCTTTAGCATAATGGCCCTTCTTACCATGGCTGAAGCACTCAACATCTTTCTTGCTCTTTTTCTGGCCATCCTTAGCTTGGTTTTGTTTCCCCTTGTTCTGAGTGTTATTCTTGCCTCCACCGCCTGCTTGCGGCTTCAGCCCTTCTGCAGATGCAACCTCAGCCTTTGACTTAGGGTAAAGACTCTCTGATCTCAAAGCTTTCCCAACAATCGGTTCAAAAGTCTCATCGATGTGGTTGATAAGCCTTTCCCCCAATTATCCATCCAAACCAGTAATGAATTTCTCATTCTTCTTCTCAGGAGTATCGATAAGGGATAGTCCATATTTCAACAAAGTGTCGAACTCAGCAATATAGTCCGAGACTGCCCTACCATTCTGCTTAAGCTCCAAGAACTTCCTAAACAATTCTGACTTCTGAGCAGCTGGGATAAACTTTTCACTGAAGCGAGCCTTAAACTGATCCCAAGTAACCTGATCCTCTGGAGTGGTTGTCCTAATAGCATTCCACCAATTCATCGCTCGCCCTAGCAGTTGACGAGATGCTAGCCTTCTCTTCATCGCATCCCCGATACCCAAGTCGTCAAAGATACGATCACAGCTATCCAACCAATCCTGAACATCCGTGGCCGACTCCGTTCCGTGGAACGACATCCCACCAAGGTTAGTGTAATCCTTGGACAACTTGGCGAAATCGGCCCTAGGCGCCTGCACTACTGGACCACCACCATTACCGGGATTGGGAGCTGCCCCCCGCACCTCCCTAAGCATCTCTCTCATGAAGTTAGTGAACATTGTCCTCATGTCAGAAGCATTCCCATTATTGGTCCCTCTACCAGCACCCCTCGTGTCTCGACTCATCGTTCAATCTATAAAGACAAAACGATTAACCATCTCCATAGTGGTGCTAGTGCAGTGCGACTTCATCCTTAACTGTACTAATAGTATATATATAGCTTTTGAAAACCAAAGTAATCACAAATACGCACTCTCATATATGTACTTTCTCTCCCTAGTGTCTTTCCCTCGGTTAACTACGCAACCTAGAGCTCTGATACCAAATGTGACGGCCCGCCCCGCACCAACCGACATTTACTCCAGAAGTGCGCTGTACACAGGTCCAGTTAGCACGGAATGGTCGTCAGAAGGAAAGAAAGAAGACGAAGAATCAACAAGGAACCTGTAGAATGTCTCACAGCGCATAAAACAAAATATAATAACAACATACTTGACATAAAACAGGTGAGACAGTGCATAAGCTGAAAACAAACTGTCATAGCAGCGAAAGTACATCTTATGATCCAAAGCCAACATTATTACAGGTTTAACTATCTCAAAAAGCTAAACAAGAAAGGTACACTACTAATGCCCAAAGTAGTGACCAGCAACGACACAGGGAGAATATCTATATATATCATACGTGGAAGCCTCCTGCTCGAATCCGAGTCAGCTACTCGTGCATCACCAGCTAACATGTCTCTAGTCTGCTCGTGTGAGCACCCAGAGTAATAAGAAGAGACATAAAACTCTAGGTCAGACAAAAAGTCTGGTATGAGCGATAAGCAGCTAAATAGAACAATAACATGTATACTAAGCCATACCTGAACCTGGACCTGCAACCAAAGAGTTAGCACTACATACTGTACAATACTCCAAGGTGCCACTGAACAGATGGTGTAAAGATAACGGGGGTAAGGGTGTGCATGTCGTAATGATGGCAAACAATCAAGCATAGCAACTATCCTCACATCTCTCACTCAGTGCGTAAAGTATACGATATCCACCACTTCGATCACCCAATACTTTGCTATAATCACTCTGCCCCATGAAGTCATAACGGCTTCACTGCACTGATCCATAGCCACTAATCCTTCTCTATGTCCACTTTGCTCTATGGAGTCGTATACACCCCACTGCACTGGCTCATAGCCTTACTAATCCTTTACTATGTCCACTCTGCCCCATGGAGTCACAATGGCTCCACTGCACTGGCTCATAGTCTTACTACGATCACTTTGCCCCTCGAGTCATGATGACTCTACTGCACTGATACGTAGTCCTGCTACGATCACTTTGCCCTTCGAGTCGTAATGACTCTACTGCACTGATACGTAACCCATCATTCCTTTTCAGTGGTGAATCGAAGTTATGAACGTCGACAACTCCTTAGCATACGTCCCGCAGCAAAGCCCAACCGTGAAGTGAACTCATTGGTTCCCAACTGGATCCGGAGTTCTAACTTCCATTTGGACTACCTTTGCATCTCGGGTTATTGGTCATCACCGGGTCGGTTCGGATCTCCTCCTAGCCATCGGTTCGGTTCGGCCTTCAGTATCCCCCACTGGATCGATTCGTGCCAAGCTTCTTCGGATCGGATCGGGTACATCGAGCTCCCTCACAGTGCATCGGTTCAGATCGGTAGTCATCACCCCCTGGCGGATCGGGTCGGGTTCTTCCAGTCCAATCACCACGCGTCGGTTCGGTTCGGAGGTGGCCATGCGGGTCGGATCGGAGTGATGCATGCCACAAAAGGCGGATCAGGTCAGAGTTTCCAGGTCGCGTTGCCATACAATGTTGACGGGACGGATCGGAGCTTTTAGATTCGCGTGGGAGGTGGTTCGGATCGGGCTCTCTTCTCCGTTCCGATCCGGATCAGCCCATTTCCTGCACTTTTTCTAGCAAGCAGTTTACGTCACTCGACGGCTTTTTCGACCATTCCAACTATTCTAATCAATCACAAAGCATACCATACAATCATAGCAACATGTACAATCACCCACAAACACCGAAACAACAATATGATAGGTTAAAATGGATCAAACATAGCCAAAACCCCATATTTTCCCTTAAACATGTTCAAGCATAATTAATGATAGGATTAGACTGGTACAAAAAGCACCTGTTGCTTCTCCTCATTTGCTTCTGATGTGCCTGCAACAGAAGCAAATAATATTATTTGCTTCTGTTCATCATTACATTAGAAACAATTAGTACAAGGACTACAGCAGAAAATCCAACTATTAAAATTTGCTTCTGTTGTTGTGGGAACGGAAGCAATAGAAAGGAAGCCAATTTAGTTTTTTGCTTCGTATTCTTACACATCAGAAGCAATTTCGTTTTATTTGCATCCGGTTCTCAAGTACTGGACGCTAATTATGTTGGATTGTCCACAAAACCAAATCTCCCTGCCACAAACAACCCTACCGCGCCAAATTTCTATCAATTAACACGTCAATTTCTATCAACACGTCATTTATCGAAGGAAAACAAAAAAGTAAACCTCCTTTATTCACAGAAATTGTTTATCAACAAAAAAAGAAGTAATCAACATAAATCGTTTCTCCATATCGACTCGTCAAGGGTGAATTCAACGCTAATTTGGATCTGCGTGATTTATTGATTCGCTAATTTGGATTGCTTTAGGTATTAACCGATTTATGAATTCCCTTGTTTGTGATTCCCTAAATTTTTGTTATGTGTTTTGAGTTTAGCGAAGCGTTTAAAGATTGGTTATACGTTTAAGCAAAGTTAGAAATCTCAATAATGTACAAGTAGGATGGCTCAACCAAGATTCGTTATAAGTTTAAAGATTGGTTACGTTTAAGCTAAGATTGGTTATACGTTTTGAGTTTAGCGAAGAGTTTAAAGATTGGTTATACGTTTATGCATATAAGTTGTTTGTTTTAATTCCACTGTGGTTCTTCAGTTTGTCTGCCTAGTGCTTAAACGTTTAAGCTAAGATTGGTTATCTATTTTTGTTTGTTATGCCTTACTAGGTTAGGACACGTGCTTCGCAGATAGTTGATGAGTTGTAGGTTTGAAATAGAAGTGATTAATCTTTGTTGTAAGGCATAGTAACTAAGTGTTATAGAACTACTCAGAAAATTATGATTGTGCTTTGAAGCCAATAAAAAATATCATCGTAATGTTAGGTGATTATTTTGTAGAGTGCGATGTTTTTGCAGTGTCGATATTTTCTGCCAAGCTGAAGCAAAGAACATTGAACGCATGATTTTGCAGTAAGCATAATTTGAACATATGTCTGTAAAAGACATAAAAATGTGAGAGTCTTAAGTATGAGAACCTAAATGTTTCACGATGAATGCATTGATTTAAGTAAACATGGTAGGACAATTAAAATGCACCAGATTAACAAATGAATAAAATATTGATTTTGATATAATAGTCATACAAACGATAGATACAATACGTGACACATGCAATACTATTTTGCACAGCAAAAAGATGTAAAGTACAGACACTATCAAATATATGATTGAACTCATATTCCGGAAAAAGAAAAAAAGATCACATAATTAGGTGCCGAACAGTTTTTATTCTTCAATTAATTCATCACATGTGTGACGGGTATCAAGTTATGTCAACTATTTTGAGTTTTCCTACCATGTTTAGCTGAGTTGTTGGTGGGTAGACAATTTTGTGATGAGTTGGATCATTTAATTTTATAGTAGTGATGTAAGGTGCAGCGACAATTTTTGCAAAAGCATTTGAAAATAATCTTTGGCAGAATCAGTGACAAACAATCATGAAATGTAATACAATAAATTCATATTGACTTTCAGAAGACATGTCTTGGAAAAAGAATGATGAACAGACCTAAGGTCAGATCACGGATCGCCAGTGGAAAGGTGAATGCTATGAGCCATATGTATTCAATAGACACTGGTAGTCTGTAACATCACTAATTATAGTAAAGAAATCCAAAGGCCTAAAAACAAATTCCAGGCTTCAAACTATGAGCCATTTATTTTAAACAGACAATGGTAGTGTTAAAAATAGCATCGATAGGTTTTCTTCTGGCTTTATTACTACCATAACTCTCATCACATTCTTCCATCGACTTCACATTCGATGGAACTCGCAACAATGGAGAATATACATAGGGAACGACAAATCACATTAGCAACATTAGGCTAGCATAACCCTTTTTAAAAGTACAGTGTAACCTGACAGTGCATGCTCCACATTATGAATACGTTTATGGTCTTGACGCCAAAATTACCATTTCATGATTCAACTTTTATATGGACAACAAAGAAATATCTAGGCCCAAACCAGTTCAGAACCCCCTTAGCACCAAGCTTGCAAAGTCAAGTTTCTCAAGGTTGAACCCCCATCGTTTCATAGATATAATAGTTGAGACCATTCACACGAGTCATATGATGTGCAGGTTACTGTGACTGCGATATACTGCCATGTCAGGTACAAAAGCTAGACTCCAAATCCTTGTACAATAAGATGATCAGTCATATTTTGTATGAAACATAAAATATAGTTTTTTGCTGCAGTATAATGTTATCATCATCCTCGTATCTACATTTAATATCTCAAGATTTCTTCATAGCTCGCCATGATATAACAACTTTTCGATAACAAACAGGTTATTCATATCTTCTATAGTTTCACTTTTGCACACAGTAGAAACCCAAAATGAAATATTTTAGGTTATCCAGTATTTAAGTTAGAGACCGACTCATCCATATTTTAGATATTATTCCATGCATTATACCCAGTATGAAAGGTTATTCGTTTAGGACATAAAATATTATCGTAAATAATGTAGTATGGGTATGTGGAAACTACCCGAGAAATATACTAACATGCCTCTGTTTTATTCCTACATATGTAGCTGTGACCCATATGTTTTATTAGTTCATAACATTGAATTTGAAAGTAAATTACTCCATGAATCAAATTTCACAACATTGTTAAGAAACAATGCTTAAAAGTACTGAGGTACCAAAGAAAGACGAAGTGCAAGCGTGATTTATCGATTCGCTAGTTTGGATTGCTTCAGGTATTAACCGATTTATGAATTCCCTTGTTTGTGATTCCCTAAATTTTTGTTATGCGTTTTGAGTTTAGCGAAGAGTTTAAAGATTGTTTATACGTTTGAGCAAAGTTAGAAATCTCAATAATGTACAAGTAGGATGGCTCAACTAAGATTGGTTATAAGTTTAAAGATTGGTTATACGTTTAAGCTAAGATTGGTTATATGTTTTGAGTTTAGCGAAGAGTTTAAAGATTGGTTATACGTTTATGCATATAAGTTGTTTGTTTTAATTCCACTGTGGTTCTTCAGTTTGTCTGCCTAGTGCTAAAACGTTTAAGCTAAGATTGGTTATCTGTTTTTGTTTGTTATGCCTTATTTCGTTATGGATCCTTAAGATTTGACTGAGCAGTATAAGATTATAATCCTAACTTATATCTTGGATTAATCAATTTTCATCCTAAAATCATTGTTTCTTCTTCATGTTATAGTCTGCTGGCTTCATAACTCCAGGTTGCTAAAAATATATATTGTTTTTCCTTTGTAATTTGAGTTCCCACAATTTTGTAGGAAAAGCTAAGATTCAAACCCATTAGGGTAAATTTGTAAATTACTAAAATTATTGCATAAATATACATTTATTTTTGAATGTTTTCTGGTATATCTTTCCCATGTTACCTATGTGACTCAGAAAAAACATATTCATTAAACAAAGATTATTACTATTTACTAATATAGGATATAATTGTAAACTTGATATAGAAAACAACAACCTTAGTATAGAAAACAACAATATTCCTTAAAATTGAGTCCAACCATCAGAACTTGAATTGTATTGTGATGTATTGAAGCTTAATTTGGAAATTTGATTTTATAGTTCATTTTTGTTTGACATTTGAGAAATTAGTATCTTTTATCAATAAGATTGAAATTAAATTCTTGTCTTTGGTAATTTCAGTGAACGAAGATAGTTAATTTACATAATCTCTATGTTAAATCTGGCTAACTTTATCATATATGGAAATCACTGTCCAAACTATATCATATATGATACATATGGGTCAAAGCTTTTATCATCCTGTAGCTGTAATACGAGAGGTAACAATGCACATTTTTCAAAACATTGGATTGTGCAAGTATAACATATATCACATAATGTATTTTTTTGGAAAGTTTTTCATGTTTTACATCTCCATACTTAATTTTTTTACTAATAAATTTTGATGTTTTTTTTATCTTGCTGGTTTGTAACTAATACTATGACCATGCGTATATCTTCAATTTAGCAAGCAAGTTTCATGATTTTCTTAAAGCTTTTATATGGATATGCTATTTTTCAACTTTGATGAAAACTATCCTCTATGATTTTGATGGTACTACGTTTGTCTTCGTAATTGAAAGCCAGCTTATGTTGTTCATGTAAAAACAATCTACGTATGACAAATCATCTCTAACATCTGTTTGTTTTTGTATAAAATTAGCAGCAGTTGATGACATATTAATGATGATTTAATAATATATGCTGCTTTAGAATGCGACTATCCGGTGTTGGCATCGTTGCCTTCTCAGGTTGTCATGTCTTTTTGCAGCTCTTCCCGCAAGCATTATTTTATGAATTTGATTATTAGAATTATGCGATGTTATTGTTTGTTGGGTTAATAAACAACAATATGCAATGTGCTGTTTATCGAAGCATCTCATTCATAGAGGATGGTTTTCATCTCATTCGTAATTGAAAGCCAGCTTATATTGTTTATTTATTGACAACTGAGCAGCTTTTTTTTTATTCACTGAAATTATTACTGAGATAAACAACAATGGTCATTTTTCCTCTCTTCAGTCGCAAGCTTCCTTTTTAATTCTTCCCTTTCCTCATTCCACCCACTACTTCTATGCAAATTCAGCTATTTTCTCCAGTCTCCAAAACCGAAGTCATTCCAAACCCAGAAATTGTTTTACTCCTATTTCACTTTAACTTCCTCTCATACTGTCCTCGACCAATTTCCTTCCTCGCGCCGTACACTCGCTTGTCTTTCTCTTTTTTGACGATTACAATGGCATGTTTTGATGACGTCCCTTCTTATTCAGATTAATTATGTTCAAAAAATTTAATAGTAGCATCATCTTCTTATTATTTTCCTAACCTGGCCTCAAAAGTTGCAAAAATTTGTTGGATCTAGATTAACCCTAGAGGGGGGGTGAATAGGGTTTATCACAGCTTTTAACTGAATTAAAATTCTAATGAGATATCCAATAATAAACAGATCACAGAATATAGCAGAAACAGAAATGCAGAAAATAAATCACACACAGATATACCCAGCTTCGGAATAAACCCTGCCTACTGCTGCATTTCTAAGGTTTCTACTAGGTGATAGAACAGTTCCCGCATACAAGACCATGTACACTCGCAAACCCTGCTCCTATTCTAACCCTACGCTCAAATCCCTAGATTGATCGATATCCCCTCGATCAGATTTCCCGTATTACAAACCAGTAACACGTAACCTAGATTTACAGACTCTAGTGGACTGCCAATCAACACCCTGACTGGAACCCTAGAAATTTTGCAGACTTCTAGAAACTGTTCGATGGTTTTTACAAAGCAAAATAGAAAGTACAAGACCAAAAAAAAAAGGAAAACCCTAGGAAATTAAGAAAAGAGGGTCATCCCCTTTAATTAGACAATTCAAAAACCCTTTCAACTTGACCGGCCCATTCACAAATTGGTTGCCCACTTATTTTGACCCGATCACTTTCTCTGTGTAAAAATGGCGGCTAGGGTTTTGCCCCAAATCCAATTGCGATAGCTTCAGATTGATGTAATATGGTTCTCTGATGTTCTTCTTCACGTTGTTTCTCTCTGGTCAGTGATTTGGGGCTTCTCTCTTACGCTCGACACTGATTTGGAAATGTTCTCTGGCTCGATCGAAAAACTGTGAGTATTTCTGAAAATTCTTGCTTTTAAAAACTTGTGGGTTGTTTGTTGGTTTCGGTTTCGATGTTCTCTTGTTTTGTTTTTTTGGTTTCGATCGATAATTGCCTGTGATGTAAAGGGTGTAAATATAGGGTAAAATATAAACCCTAAAATTCTGATTTCCACGATTGTCTTGATCTGAAATTGCGATGCTTTCCCCTTTTGAGATTCGACTGATTTGTAATCGACCATACGCTAGCTTTCCTCTTTTTACTGTCTTTGATTGAAAATGATTCCTTGGCATTAAAAAA
This sequence comes from Allium sativum, assembly GCA_030737875.1. Classification (NCBI taxonomy): domain Eukaryota; kingdom Viridiplantae; phylum Streptophyta; class Magnoliopsida; order Asparagales; family Amaryllidaceae; genus Allium; species Allium sativum. The sequence goes on along the minus strand of CM060926.1, from coordinate 156,035,698 downwards.
ACTTGTGTTTCCCATTTTGATTTGGCTTGTTTGATTGCGGGTTACCTCTTTTGAGTTGCCTTGATAAACTCTGATTTTGCTATCGAGTTATTTGTGATTGAATTTGCAAGATATTCCTTGATTGATGCCTTAAAAAATATATTCACAGAATTGAATTGATGTTATGACTTGCATGATTCTCCTTGGATTTGAGTTGAATTGGATTCCTTGGATTTGTTATGGCAATTCAGAAGAATAATTTGCGGTCCCTTAAAGATATTACCATGAAAAACCCTTGCTGATTTTGTTTCCACTTATGAAATCGGCCCCCTTTAAAAACATTCTCTGTTTTTTAAAAAAAACTTGCCAAATCAGTAGTTTGATTTCATGCCATATACTAATTTGATTATCACTGCAACTTTGTTGACAATGCCTCTTTTAACAGTTTGCTTGCATGATTCTTGGCCGTATGATATGATTTGTTTCCCTGCTCGAAAAACTTGCCAAAAACATGAATACTGATTTTCCAGAAAATGTTTAAAACTGTGAGTTAAAACTTTCCAAAATACCTTTGTCCAAGAATTATGCAGTGACTCAAAAGTTGATTTATGTTTGTTAAAACTGAAAACACAGATTTGCTTCTTGCCCTGTTAAATTTGTTTCATGCTAAAAAATGGTTTGATAGACATTGGAAATTTCCTTGCACATTTGAACCGATGCCATTCACTTACTTGAACCATGCCATATATGTATATACTTGAGCAATACATTTGCTTTGTCTCCTCGACCATGTGACTTCACCATGCTTGTTCATCATAAAAGCCGTTGAACCATGCAATTGTTCACCACTCCATTCATGTTTCATGTACTTAAAGCTGCTCCATTCCTGAACATTTGCTGAAATGATTTTCTCCATCATGTATGCTGAAATGCTGTTGCATCTTCCAATGTTGACAGTGAACATTTTTGATATGAACATAAATGGCTCGATCATGTTTCATGTTGATTGTTTGTTGAGTGTTTGCTGAACCATTAATGTCCCTGAAATGCTATTGCTGTGTGAACTTTGACTTGCTCCATAACTATATTGTAGTTACTTTCACCATTGATCATTTGTGCCATAGCCATGTACATAGTTGAATTGTTTAAACATGTGGCCACTTAGACTCTGCCATGAACAATTATTTAGCTGTTGTATCACCATGTATTCATGCTGTTGTCTTTGACTTCTCTGACCTGCATATGCTGTATGGTTTATTTGTGCTGAGTTGATCACTTTGGCACCCTTGAACATGCTTTTGCTGTCTCGACCATGCTGTACTTTAGCCTGCATTGATGTTGTGCTAACCACTTGACTTGGTTGCACCCAATTTTACACTGTCTCGACCATTTGAACTGTATTGAGTTCCACCATGAATTTCTTGCTTGACATTGCTCTATTGTGTATACACTATGCTGCTTTGTTCCTTGGGTTGTATTTGCACACTTCTGTTTCCTGAAAACTTGAATTTGTCATTTGTTCTTGTGGCTTGTCATCACCATGTATGTTGACCATTTTGCTGAAGCTATGTATTTGTTGAGACTCGACTATTTTGTGATATGTTGAATTGTTTTCTTGTGCACTGAGTCGAGATGGTCCACGTGGCTACTCCTCAGTTGCTCGCTACTATATTCTGATTGGCGAGGCAGTGCACACGTGTATACACGTGTGTATATGCAGCCAACAGACGAATTTTCCTATCCCTGTACTATATACTGTCTAGACACAGTCGGATTAACAAATCAGATCAAGTCAGAAAAATGATGAGAAACACACCAGAAAACTGAGGCAAATAAAATTTTAAAAATAAAATTTATATTTGCACATATTCTGTTTCAATTCTATTGTAGTGTACTGTGTGTGTGTTTCTATATATGACAGGTATGAAGACTGGACTGACTGTGAAGCTTATAGAAGACAGAGGACAATGAAACTGAAGAACAAAGAGACAGTGTATATGAGTGACTGTGTGACTGTAACTGAGTGTGAGAATTGCAGTGAAGAGCAGTGTATGAATATGTGAATTGTACTGAATATTGTAATAAACCAGTTTGATCGAAATAAAATATTATTTTATTGTGTTCAAATAAACTTGTCTATTAAATTATGTTTATTTACAAGTACAATGTTCTGTGAATGTATATCAGTGATGTATTCAAATAGTGGGGTTATAAAAGATTGTATTGTTTGAAAGTTGAAATAGAATATTCAATTTAAATAAAATACTGTATAAATATATGAATGTGTATACAGTCGTATTCTATTCAAATATAAATATTATATTACAGTCTGTGTTGTAATGAACAGTACAATAACAAACACATTTATATAAATATATATTTGGTTGTTATCATCAAACAAAAATCATAAAATTGTGTATACAACACCGTTATATACAACAATCTCCCCCTTTTGATGATGACAAACAAATAAAAGATTTTGAATATAATAAATGTGTTTGTTCGTGAATATTTGAACTCCCCCTATTTAAATGCTCCCCCTACAACAGAAACTCCCCCTATAACTGTGCATGAGTGAAATGTATAAATAAATTTTCAAAATTAAAGATTTTTATAAAATATTCACTCATAAATCAAAATCTAATCCATTCTCCCCCTTTTGTTATCATCAAAAGGATACAGATTTTAAAGTATAGATGAAAAATGACTAAAAATATAATTTCATCTTAAGATGAAGAACGGTCATCATAAATTTCAATCAGTCAAACAAAAATCATAATATTCTAACAACTGGTGGCATATTTCACATTTTAGAGAATGATGGATATACGATGAATTTTATATAAAATGGAGAGGAGAGAGTTAAAAAAAATATTTCCAATTTTTTTTTTTCAAAGGATTTTTATAAAATAAAGCACAAAAAAAACAGTGATGGATTTGGACTATAGTAAATAATTCAATTTAAGTGAAACAATCGAATAATCTCAAATCCCAATACCCATCAATCAACAAATCATAATATGTCATAAGATTTCAACACATTTCACGATTAGAAGATGGATTGATAGACTGGTTTTTTTACACAATGGAGAATTTCAATTTTTTTATTTATTTATTTAAGAGCACACTGACCACGCATAACCAGAGCTTGGATTTTTAAATGGGGTCAGTCGCAGCTTAAATTATAAGTTGTCTCATAGCCATGCATAACCAGAACTTGGATTTTTAAATGAGGTTAGTGACACACTTATATATTAATCATATATTTTAACATTTTCAGCTTTAAACAGAAAAACTCCTCGGTATATACAACCAATATGAATGACAGAAATGTGGTAAGTACAGAAATGGACTGTGAAATAAATTTCTAAATTAATAATATTATGAAATATGACCAACTGTACCGGGGTTATTGAAAATTTTCAATTGACACTAATTAAAAAAAATAACATAACCACAATTCCATCACAATTATTTTCACTGTTTATTCAATATGATTTTTTTAAAAAAAGTAAACTCTTCACAAATTTTTTTTATCATGGATGGCAGAATGATGATAGATAATGAGGATGGTCGTGAAATAATTCCCAGTTCAAAGATATTATAATAAATATTCAACCGTCATGAAAAACTAAATAAAATCTCCTCTTGTTGTGAAATATATTGTAGTCATACTTCATCATAATTTCAAATTCTGATATATTTTGATGAATTATAAATTCAGAACAATATGGATATTGATTTCAATTTGTGAATGAATAAAAAATAAATAGTTTTTAAAATTGAAAATCAATTACAAGAGGAATATGAAGAGCTATACAAAGCACATGAGGGAAAAGAAAAATATATACATGATGAGAATAAGAAAAAAAAATTCAGCACTTCCTAATCCGATACCACTTGTAGTCTCTATTAATGAGGATTTTTAAAATGACACTGGTGGCTAAACAAGGGTATCTCAGTCAACAGAAAGACTTAATTACAAAGCAAGCAACTCAAGCACACAAGTTTCATTTATCAGAGCACGATAAACCTTTGATACCAAATCAAGCAGTCCTCAAAAAATATATACAAATCAATTTCTTATAATCAGAGCAGCATGATTCCAAAACAAACATTTTTCAAAACAGTATCAGAGCAGTGCAGAACACAATATCACATCAGACTTGTCTGGGGATGGTCACATAAGAACTTTCATGATCCAAGATTAGAACTACCGTTTATTTGAAATCATTTGAAGAAATATGAAAATATCAGGATTTAATAAATCAATCACACCAATTTATAAAATTTTGAATTGAGATATGTGTGAGATTTAATAAATCAATAATTTCAAATGATTTTGAACAAACAAATAGTTAAATCATATAACCATGAAATAACAGAGAAATTCAAGACCGGATTTTCAAAGAATTTTCACAAGAATTTTCTGACCAGTCCTCAAGAAATTTCGGATCATCTACATCAATTTTGTGAGATATTCATGATCCAAAGAATAAAAATAATTTATTTGAAATCATTTGAATCAATGTCAAATTTTGAGATATAATGAATCAGTCACACAAGGTTAATAATTTCAGATTTAAGTGGTGTGTGAGATTCAAAATATCAGGAATTTCAGATGATTTCAAACTAAACTAATTTCAACCATAATAATCATGAATAAGGATGAAATTCTAGATGTATCACTGGTTCAACCCAAATATTTTTCAAGTCAGAAATAATCAAGCCAATCTAAAAATTAATGAGATTATCACAACTGAGAAGTAACAGTGCTGTAATGAGTATAATACTTTAAGCGTTTCCAAAATGAATTGGAAGGGACTCAAAACAGTATAAGTGTGTGAAATTTCATTAATTATTCAGATCTTCAAAAAATTTAGAATTCTAGTTAACAGTGTTCAAGATATGATATGAATGCATCAACACTGTTATGAATTCAAAAATTAGAAAATAAACTTCAAAAACAATTGCAGATATATACAAGTTCAAATTCAGGATATGGAAATAATTAACACATGATGATTTTATACAAGTAAGGCAAATTTCCAGAAAATCATTAATTCTGCAACTGGAAGTTTAAGAAGAACAAACAAAAAAAATATGGCAGTGTCAAACCAAAAAACAAAAAAAAAGGGAAAGAAGAAGGAATAAACACAGAAAATAAAAAACAAAGAGAATATACAAAGGCGAGTTTAGAGATCATACCAGAATCCAATGTAAAGCAGAATCTCTAACTCATCAGATGTTGGCCTAAGGAACTATAAATGACACAGAATTTTAGACAAACTTGATTTCAAATTTCTTTTCAGCACAGCAGTTTCTCAGCCACCTTCGGTACCTAACAGTTTATAGAATCGAGTGGTCTAACAAAGTTTGTAAAACCACTCACAGTTGTATTCATAGCTTTAGGTACCCAAACCTGCTTATATAACAATCCATTAGAATCAACTAGAGTACCCTTTGTAACCCAAATTTGTTTAGTTTTTCCAAAAATCATTTTATTTCTTTTCGGGATCCATAATGAATTGTTATCAAACCAATTCTTATCTCGATTGTGATTCAAAAAACTTTTGGAATTTTTAAAATTCAAATTTTCAGAATGACTCTTCTTGAAGCAATTTGAACAGTTTTTGAAATCACAAGAGTTCAAACTTTCAAAATCATTTCTTTTCTCAAAACCAAGACCATTTTTATGACCAGAAGAAAATTGATTTTTCAACAACATATTCAAAGATTTTTCACCAATTGAAAAGCGTTTCAAACTCAATTCAAGATTGTTGATTTTGGATTTAAGATCAGAATTCTCTTTTATTAGATTCGAACAACGATTAATGTTGATCTTTCTCTTTTCAGTATCATTCTGTTTCAAAATCAAATTTTCGTTTTCAAGCATTTTAACTTTGGTCTTGGATTCAAAGATCTCTGATTCAAATTTAATTTGTTTTTCAGATTCAAGTTTCTTGAGATTTTCAATCTCTTTTTCAAGTTCACTCAAAATCAAATCTGTTTTCAACAAACTATCACTTTCAGCAATTTCAAGTTTGGAATTTTCGATAGTCTTAAAATTTTTAAATTCCTTTTGAAAAAAATTGTTTGCACTTTTCAACTCAATCTCGTTATCTTTTAAAACTAGAATTTCTTCTTCAAGCCTTTGAATGTTATTGTTGAGATGAACGAGATCTGTTTTTAATTTCAAACAATTTTCACAATTAGAATTTTCAAATTTCACAACATTTTCAAGTTTTAATTCCAAACAATGAATTTTGCTGGTCAACTCATGATTTTCAGTTTTCAAAGATTTGTTTTTAGATTGGAGTTTATCTACAGAGTTTGTTAAATCAAGACACATGTAAACCAAATCTTCATATGAGAGATTTTCTGTTTCAACATTTGTTGATTCTCCATCATCTGATTCATCTGAAGTTTCATATACATGACTTGTTAAGCATAGATCTGAATCAGAGTTGACATTCTGGGGTTTTGAGCTGTTGTCAGATTTTCCATACAACTTGTCGAGAGTTCTCCAAATTTCCTGTGCAGATAAACAATGACAGATAAGATTAAACTGTTCAGTGCTAAGATAGTCAAATATAATTTTCATAGCACGAGTATTGAAATTAATATCTACACTATCAAACCCATTGATAATAACATCCCAACATTTAATATTAACAGATTTCAAATAAAATTCCATTTTGGATTTCCAGTTTAAAAAATCTGTACCATCAAAAATATTTGGAATGTGACTAGACTGACTCTCTATGGACCGATAACTAGGAATCACCATTGTTCTAGAGTTAACCGAATACCTGGCTCTGATACCAAATGTTGGATCTAGATTAACCCTAGAGGGGGGGTGAATAGGGTTTATCACAGCTTTTAACTGAATTAAAATTCTAATGAGATATCCAATAATAAACAGATCACAGAATATAGCAGAAACAGAAATGCAGAAAATAAATCACACACAGATATACCCAGCTTCGGCAAAAACCCTGCCTACTGCTGCATTTCTAAGGTTTCTACTAGGTGATAGAACAGTTCCCGCATACAAGACCATGTACACTCGCAAACCCTGCTCTTATTCTAACCCTACGCTCAAATCCCTAGATTGATCGATATCCCCTCGATCAGATTTCCCGTATTACAAATCAGTAACACGTAACCTAGATTTACAGACTCTAGTGGACTGCCAATCAACACCCTGACTGGAACCCTAGAAATTTTGCAGACTTCTAGAAACTGTTCGATGGTTTTTACAAAGCAAAATAGAAAGTACAAGACCAAAAAAAAAAAGGAAAACCCTAGGAAATTAAGAAAAGAGGGTCATCCCCTTTAATTAGACAATTCAAAAACCCTTTCAACTTGACCGGCCCATTCACAAATTGGTTGCCCACTTATTTTGACCCGATCACTTTCTCTGTGTAAAAATGGCGGCTAGGGTTTTGCCCCAAATCCAATCGCGATAGCTTCAGATTGATGTAATCTGGTTCTCTGATGTTCTTCTTCACGTTGTTTCTCTCTGGTCAGTGATTTGGGGCTTCTCTCTTACGCTCGACACTATTTGGAAATGTTCTCTGGCTCGATCGAAAAACTGTGAGTATTTCTGAAAATTCTTGCTTTTAAAAACTTGTGGGTTGTTTGTTGGTTTCGGTTTCGATGTTCTCTTGTTTTGTTTTTTGGTTTCGATCGATAATTGCCTGTGATGTAAAGGGTGTAAATATAGGGTAAAATATAAACCCTAAAATTCTGATTTCCACGATTGTCTTGATCTGAAATTGCGATGCTTTCCCCTTTTGAGATTCGACTGATTTGTAATCGACCATACGCTGGCTTTCCTCTTTTTACTGTCTTTGATTGAAAATGATTCCTTGGCATTAAAAAAACTTGTGTTTCCCATTTTGATTTGGCTTGTTTGATTGCGGGTTACCTCTTTTGAGTTGCCTTGATAAACTCTGATTTTGCTATCGAGTTATTTGTGATTGAATTTGCAAGATATTCCTTGATTGATGCCTTAAAAAATATATTCACAGAATTGAATTGATGCTATGACTTGCATGATTCTCCTTGGATTTGAGTTGAATTGGAGTCCTTGGATTTGTTATGGCAATTCAGAAGAATAATTTGCGGTCCCTTAAAGATATTACCATGAAAAACCCTTGCTGATTTTGTTTCCACTTATGAAATCGGCCCCCTTTAAAAACATTCTCTGTTTTTTAAAAAAAACTTGCCAAATCAGTAGTTTGATTTCATGCCATATACTAATTTGATTATCACTGCAACTTTGTTGACAATGCCTCTTTTAACAGTTTGCTTGCATGATTCTTGGCCGTATGATATGATTTGTTTCCCTGCTCGAAAAACTTGCCAAAAACATGAATACTGATTTTCCAGAAAATGTTTAAAACTGTGAGTTAAAACTTTCCAAAATACCTTTGTCCAAGAATTATGCAGTGACTCAAAAGTTGATTTATGTTTGTTAAAACTGAAAACACAGATTTGCTTCTTGCCCTGTTAAATTTGTTTCATGCTAAAAAATGGTTTGATAGACATTGGAAATTTCCTTGCACATTTGAACCGATGCCATTCACTTACTTGAACCATGCCATATATGTATATACTTGAGCAATACATTTGCTTTGTCTCCTCGACCATGTGACTTCACCATGCTTGTTCATCATAAAAGCCGTTGAACCATGCAATTGTTCACCACTCCATTCATGTTTCATGTACTTAAAGCTGCTCCATTCCTGAACATTTGCTGAAATGATTTTCTCCATCATGTATGCTGAAATGCTGTTGCATCTTCCAATGTTGACAGTGAACATTTTTGATATGAACATAAATGGCTCGATCATGTTTCATGTTGATTGTTTGTTGAGTGTTTGCTGAACCATTAATGTCCCTGAAATGCTATTGCTGTGTGAACTTTGACTTGCTCCATAACTATATTGTAGTTACTTTCACCATTGATCATTTGTGCCATAGCCATGTACATAGTTGAATTGTTTAAACATGTGGCCACTTAGACTCTGCCATGAACAATTATTTAGCTGTTGTATCACCATGTATTCATGCTGTTGTCTTTGACTTCTCTGACCTGCATATGCTGTATGGTTTATTTGTGCTGAGTTGATCACTTTGGCACCCTTGAACATGCTTTTGCTGTCTCGACCATGCTGTACTTTAGCCTGCATTGATGTTGTGCTAACCACTTGACTTGGTTGCACCCAATTTTACACTGTCTCGACCATTTGAACTGTATTGAGTTCCACCATGAATTTCTTGCTTGACATTGCTCTATTTTGTGTATACACTATGCTGCTTTGTTCCTTGGGTTGTATTTGCACACTTCTGTTTCCTGAAAACTTGAATTTGTCATTTGTTCTTGTGGCTTGTCATCACCATGTATGTTGACCATTTTGCTGAAGCTATGTATTTGTTGAGACTCGACTATTTTGTGATATGTTGAATTGTTTTCTTGTGCACTGAGTCGAGATGGTCCACGTGGCTACTCCTCAGTTGCTCGCTACTATATTCTGATTGGCGAGGCAGTGCACACGTGTATACACGTGTGTATATGCAGCCAACAGACGAATTTTCCTGTCCCTGTACTATATACTGTCTAGACACGGTCGGATTAACAAATCAGATCAAGTCAGAAAAATGATGAGAAACACACCAGAAAACTGAGGCAAATAAAATTTTAAAAATAAAATTTATATTTGCACATATTCTGTTTCAATTCTATTGTAGTGTACTGTGTGTGTGTTTCTATATATGACAGGTATGAAGACTGGACTGACTGTGAAGCTTATAGAAGACAGAGGACAATGAAACTGAAGAACAAAGAGACAGTGTATATGAGTGACTGTGTGACTGTAACTGAGTGTGAGAATTGCAGTGAAGAGCAGTGTATGAATATGTGAATTGTACTGAATATTGTAATGAACCAGTTTGATCGAAATAAAATATTATTTTATTGTGTTCAAATAAACTTGTCTATTAAATTCTGTTTATTTACAAGTACAATGTTCTGTGAATGTATATCAGTGATGTATTCAAATAGTGGGGTTATAAAAGATTGTATTGTTTGAAAGTTGAAATAGAATATTCAATTTAAATAAAATACTGTATAAATATATGAATGTGTATACAGTCGTATTCTATTTAAATATAAATATTATATTATAGTCTGTGTTGTAATGAACAGTACAATAACAAACACATTTATATAAATATATATTTGGTTGTTATCATCAAACAAAAATCATAAAATTGTGTATACAACACCGTTATATACAACAATCTCCCCCTTTTGATGATGACAAACAAATAAAAGATTTTGAATATAATAAATGTGTTTGTTCGTGAATATTTGAACTCCCCCTATTTAAATGCTCCCCCTACAACAGAAACTCCCCCTATAACTGTGCATGAGTGAAATGTATAAATAAATTTTCAAAATTAAAGATAATTATAAAATATTCACTCATAAATCAAAATCTAATCCATTCTCCCCCTTTTGTTATCATCAAAAGGATATAGATTTTAAAGTACAGATGAAAAATGACTAAAAATATAATTTCATCTTAAGATGAAGAACGGTCATCATAAATTTCAATCAGTCAAACAAAAATCATAATATTCTAACAACTGGTGGCATATTTCACATTTTAGAGAATGATGGATATACGATGAATTTTATATAAAATGGAGAGGAGAGAGTTAAAAAATATATTTCCAATTTTTTTTTTTCAAAGGATTTTTATAAAATAAAGCACAAAAAAAACAGTGATGGATTTGGACTATAGTAAATAATTCAATTTAAGTGAAACAATCGAATAATCTCAAATCCCAATACCCATCAATCAACAAATCATAATATGTCATAAGATTTCAACACATTTCACGATTAGAAGATGGATTGATAGACTGGTTTTTATACACAGTGGAGAATTTCAAATTTTTTTTTTATTTATTTAAGAGCACACTGACCACGCATAACCAGAGCTTGGATTTTTAAATGGGGTCAGTCGCAGCTTAAATTATAAGTTGTCTCATAGCCATGCATAACCAGAACTTGGATTTTTAAATGAGGTTAGTGACACACTTATATATTAATCATATATTTTAACATTTTCAGCTTTAAACAGAAAAACTCCTCGGTATATACAACCAATATGAATGACAGAAATGTGGTAAGTACAGAAATGGACTGTGAAATAAATTTCTAAATTAATAATATTATGAAATATGACCAACTGTACCGGGATTATTGAAAATTTTCAATTGACACTAATTAAAAAAAATAACATAACCACAATTCCATCACAATTATTTTCACTGTTTATTCAATATGATTTTTTTAAAAAAAGTAAACTCTTCACAAATTTTTTTTATCATGGATGGCAGAATGATGATAGATAATGAGGATGGTCGTGAAATAATTCCCAGTTCAAAGATATTATAATAAATATTCAACCGTCATGAAAAACTAAATAAAATCTCCTCTTGTTGTGAAATATATTGTAGTCATAATTCATCATAATTTCAAATTCTGATATATTTTGATGAATTATAAATTCAGAACAATATGGATATTGATTTCAATTTGTGAATGAATAAAAAATAAATAGTTTTTAAAATTGAAAATCAATTACAAGCGGAATATGAAGAGCTATACAAAGCACATGAGGGAAAAGAAAAATATATACATGATGAGAATAAGAAAAAAAAAATCAGCACTTCCTAATCCGATACCACTTGTAGTCTCTATTAATGAGGATTTTTAAAATGACACTGGTGGCTAAACAAGGGTATCTCAGTCAACAGAAAGACTTAATTACAAAGCAAGCAACTCAAGCACACAAGTTTCATTTATCAGAGCACGATAAACCTTTGATACCAAATCAAGCAGTCCTCAAAAAATATATACAAATCAATTTCTTATAATCAGAGCAGCATGATTCCAAAACAAACATTTTTCAAAACAGTATCAGAGCAGTGTAGAACACAATATCACATCAGACTTGTCTGGGGATGGTCACATAAGAACTTTCATGATCCAAGATTAGAACTACCGTTTATTTGAAATCATTTGAAGAAATATGAAAATATCAGGATTTAATAAATCAATCACACCAATTTATAAAATTTTGAATTGAGATATGTGTGAGATTTAATAAATCAATAATTTCAAATGATTTTGAACAAACAAATAGTTAAATCATATAACCATGAAATAACAGAGAACTTCAAGACCGGATTTTCAAAGAATTTTCACAAGAATTTTCTGACCAGTCCTCAAGAAATTTCAGATCATCTACATCAATTTTGTGAGATATTCATGATCCAAAGAATAAAAATAATTTATTTGAAATCATTTGAATCAATGTCAAATTTTGAGATATAATGAATCAGTCACACAAGGTTAATAATTTCAGATTTAAGTGGTGTGTGAGATTCAAAATATCAGGAATTTCAGATGATTTCAAACTAAACTAATTTCAACCATAATAATCATGAATAAGGATGAAATTCTAGATGTATCACTGGTTCAACCCAAATATTTTTCAAGTCAGAAATAATCAAGCCAATCTAAAAATTAATGAGATTATCACAACTGAGAAGTAACAGTGCTGTAATGAGTATAATACTTTAAGCGTTTCCAAAATGAATTGGAAGGGACTCAAAACAGTATAAGTGTGTGAAATTTCATTAATTATTCAGATCTTCGAAAAATTTAGAATTCTAGTTAACAGTGTTCAAGATATGATATGAATGCATCAACACTGTTATGAATTCAAAAATTAGAAAATAAACTTCAAAAACAATTGCAGATATATACAAGTTCAAATTCAGGATATGGAAATAATTAACACATGATGATTTTATACAAGTAATGCAAATTTCCAGAAAATCATTAATTCTGCAACTGGAAGTTTAAGAAGAACAGACAAAAAAAATATGGCAGTGTCAAACCAAAAAACAAAAAAAAAGGGAAAGAAGAAGGAATAAACACAGAAAATAAAAAACAAAGAGAATATACAAAGGCGAGTTTAGAGATCATACCAGCATCCAATGTAAAGCAGAATCTCTAACTCATCAGATGTTGGCCTAAGGAACTATAAATGACACAGAATTTTAGACAAACTTGATTTCAAATTTCTTTTCAGCACAGCAGTTTCTCAGCCACCTTCGGTACCTAACAGTTTATAGAATCGAGTGGTCTAACAAAGTTTGTAAAACCACTCACAGTAGTATTCATAGCTTTAGGTACCCAAACCTGCTTATATAACAATCCATTAGAATCAACTAGAGTACCCTTTGTAACCCAAATTTGTTTAGTTTTTCCAAAAATCATTTTATTTCTTTTCGGGATCCATAATGAATTGTTATCAAACCAATTCTTATCTCGATTGTGATTCAAAAAACTTTTGGAATTTTTAAAATTTAAATTTTCAGAATGACTCTTCTTGAAGCAATTTGAACAGTTTTTGAAATCACAAGAGTTCAAACTTTCAAAATCATTTCTTTTCTCAAAACCAAGACCATTTTTATGACTAGAAGAAAATTGATTTTTCAACAACATATTCAAAGATTTTTCACCAATTGAAAAGCGTTTCAAACTCAATTCAAGATTGTTGATTTTGGATTTAAGATCAGAATTCTCTTTTATTAGATTCGAACAACGATTAATGTTGATCTTTCTCTTTTCAGTATCATTCTGTTTCAAAATCAAATTTTCGTTTTCAAGCATTTTAACTTTGGTCTTGGATTCAAAGATCTCTGATTCAAATTTAATTTGTTTTTCAGATTCAAGTTTCTTGAGATTTTCAATCTCTTTTTCAAGTTCACTCAAAATCAAATCTGTTTTCAACAAACTATCACTTTCAGCAATTTCAAGTTTGGAATTTTCGATAGTCTTAAAATTTTTAAATTCCTTTTGAAAAAAATTGTTTGCACTTTTCAACTCAATCTCGTTATCTTTTAAAACTAGAATTTCTTCTTCAAGCCTTTGAATGTTATTGTTGAGATGAACGAGATCTGTTTTTAATTTCAAACAATTTTCACAATTAGAATTTTCAATTTTCACAACATTTTCAAGTTTTAATTCCAAACAATGAATTTTGCTGGTCAACTCATGATTTTCAGTTTTCAAAGATTTGTTTTTAGATTGGAGTTTATCTACAGAGTTTGTTAAATCAAGACACATGTAAACCAAATCTTCATATGAGAGATTTTCTGTTTCAACATTTGTTGATTCTCCATCATCTGATTCATCTGAAGTTTCATATACATGACTTGTTAAGCATAGATCTGAATCAGAGTTGACATTCTGGGGTTTTGAGCTGTTGTCAGATTTTCCATACAACTTGTCGAGAGTTCTCCAAATTTCCTGTGCAGATAAACAATGACAGATAAGATTAAACTGTTCAGTGCTAAGATAGTCAAATATAATTTTCATAGCACGAGTATTGAAATTAATATCTACACTATCAAACCCATTGATAATAACATCCCAACATTTAATATTAACAGATTTCAAATAAAATTCCATTTTGGATTTCCAGTTTAAAAAATCTGTACCATCAAAAATATTTGGAATGTGACTAGACTGACTCTCTATGGTCCGATAACTAGGAATCACCATTGTTCTAGAGTTAACCGAATACCTGGCTCTGATACCAAATGTTGGATCTAGATTAACCCTAGAGGGGGGGTGAATAGGGTTTAACACAGCTTTTAACTGAATTAAAATTCTAATGAGATATCCAATAATAAACAGATCACAGAATATAGCAGAAACAGAAATGCAGAAAATAAATCACACACAGATATACCCAGCTTCGGCAAAAACCCTGCCTACTGCTGCATTTCTAAGGTTTCTACTAGGTGATAGAACAGTTCCCGCATACAAGACCATGTACACTCGCAAACCCTGCTCCTATTCTAACCCTACGCTCAAATCCCTAGATTGATCGATATCCCCTCGATCTGATTTCCCGTATTACAAACCAGTAACACGTAACCTAGATTTACAGACTCTAGTGGACTGCCAATCAACACCCTGACTGGAACCCTAGAAATTTTGCAGACTTCTAGAAACTGTTCGATGGTTTTTACAAAGCAAAATAGAAAGTACAAGACCAAAAAAAAAAGGAAAACCCTAGGAAATTAAGAAAAGAGGGTCATCCCCTTTAATTAGACAATTCAAAAACCCTTTCAACTTGACCGGCCCATTCACAAATTGGTTGCCCACTTATTTTGACCCGATCACTTTCTCTGTGTAAAAATGGCGGCTAGGGTTTTGCCCCAAATCCAACCGCGATAGCTTCAGATTGATGTAATCTGGTTCTCTGATGTTCTTCTTCACGTTGTTTCTCTCTGGTCAGTGATTTGGGGCTTCTCTCTTACGCTCGACACTATTTGGAAATGTTCTCTGGCTCGATCGAAAAACTATGAGTATTTCTGAAAATTCTTGCTTTTAAAAACTTGTGGGTTGTTTGTTGGTTTCGGTTTCGATGTTCTCTTGTTTTGTTTTTTTGGTTTCGATCGATAATTGCCTGTGATGTAAAGGGTGTAAATATAGGGTAAAATATAAACCCTAAAATTCTGATTTCCATGATTGTCTTGATCTGAAATTGCGATGCTTTCCCCTTTTGAGATTCGACTGATTTGTAATCGACCATACGCTGGCTTTCCTCTTTTTACTGTCTTTGATTGAAAATGATTCCTTGGCATTAAAAAAACTTGTGTTTCCCATTTTGATTTGGCTTGTTTGATTGCGGGTTACCTCTTTTGAGTTGCCTTGATAAACTCTGATTTTGCTATCGAGTTATTTGTGATTGAATTTGCAAGATATTCCTTGATTGATGCCTTAAAAAATATATTCACAGAATTGAATTGATGCTATGACTTGCATGATTCTCCTTGGATTTGAGTTGAATTGGATTCCTTGGATTTGTTATGGCAATTCAGAAGAATAATTTGCGGTCCCTTAAAGATATTACCATGAAAAACCCTTGCTGATTTTGTTTCCACTTATGAAATCGGCCCCCTTTAAAAACATTCTCTGTTTTTTAAAAAAAACTTGCCAAATCAGTAGTTTGATTTCATGCCATATACTAATTTGATTATCACTGCAACTTTGTTGACAATGCCTCTTTTAACAGTTTGCTTGCATGATTCTTGGCCGTATGATATGATTTGTTTCCCTGCTCGAAAAACTTGCCAAAAACATGAATACTGATTTTCCAGAAAATGTTTAAAACTGTGAGTTAAAACTTTCCAAAATACCTTTGTCCAAGAATTATGCAGTGACTCAAAAGTTGATTTATGTTTGTTAAAACTGAAAACACAGATTTGCTTCTTGCCCTGTTAAATTTGTTTCATGCTAAAAAATGGTTTGAGAGACATTGGAAATTTCCTTGCATATTTGAACCGATGCCATTCACTTACTTGAACCATGCCATATATGTATATACTTGAGCAATACATTTGCTTTGTCTCCTCGACCATGTGACTTCACCATGCTTGTTCATCATAAAAGCCGTTGAACCATGCAATTGTTCACCACTCCATTCATGTTTCATGTACTTAAAGCTGCTCCATTCCTGAACATTTGCTGAAATGATTTTCTCCATCATGTATGCTGAAATGCTGTTGCATCTTCCAATGTTGACAGTGAACATTTTTGATATGAACATAAATGGCTCGATCATGTTTCATGTTGATTGTTTGTTGAGTGTTTGCTGAACCATTAATGTCCCTGAAATGCTATTGCTGTGTGAACTTTGACTTGCTCCATCACTATATTGTAGTTACTTTCACCATTGATCATTTGTGCCATAGCTATGTACATAGTTGAATTGTTTAAACATGTGGCCACTTAGACTCTGCCATGAACAATTATTTAGCTGCTGTATCACCATGTATTCATGTTGTTGTCTTTGACTTCTCTGACCTGCATATGCTGTATGGTTTATTTGTGCTGAGTTGATCACTTTGGCACCCTTGAACATGCTTTTGCTGTCTCGACCATGCTGTACTTTAGCCTGCATTGATGTTGTGCTAACCACTTGACTTGGTTGCACCCAATTTTACACTGTCTCGACCATTTGAACTGTATTGAGTTCCACCGTGAATTTCTTGCTTGACATTGCTCTATTGTGTATACACTATGCTGCTTTGTTCCTTGGGTTGTATTTGCACACTTCTGTTTCCTGAAAACTTGAATTTGTCATTTGTTCTTGTGGCTTGTCATCACCATGTATGTTGACCATTTTGCTGAAGCTATGTATTTGTTGAGACTCGACTATTTTGTGATATGTTGAATTGTTTTCTTGTGCACTGAGTCGAGATGGTCCACGTGGCTACTCCTCAGTTGCTCGCTACTATATTCTGATTGGCGAGGCAGTGCACACGTGTATACACGTGCGTATATGCAGCCAACAGACGAATTTTCCTGTCCCTGTACTATATACTGTCTAGACACAGTCGGATTAACAAATCAGATCAAGTCAGAAAAATGATGAGAAACACACCAGAAAACTGAGGCAAATAAAATTTTAAAAATAAAATTTATATTTGCACATATTCTGTTTCAATTCTATTGTAGTGTACTGTGTGTGTGTTTCTATATATGACAGGTATGAAGACTGGACTGACTGTGAAGCTTATAGAAGACAGAGGACAATGAAACTGAAGAACAAAGAGACAGTGTATATGAGTGACTGTGTGACTGTAACTGAGTGTGAGAATTGCAGTGAAGAGCAGTGTATGAATATGTGAATTGTACTGAATATTGTAATAAACCAGTTTGATCGAAATAAAATATTATTTTATTGTGTTCAAATAAACTTGTCTATTAAATTCTGTTTATTTACAAGTACAATGTTCTGTGAATGTATATCAGTGATGTATTCAAATAGTGGGGTTATAAAAGATTGTATTGTTTGAAAGTTGAAATAGAATATTCAATTTAAATAAAATACTGTATAAATATATGAATGTGTATACAGTCGTATTCTATTTAAATATAAATATTATATTACAGTCTGTGTTGTAATGAACAGTACAATAACAAACACATTTATATAAATATATATTTGGTTGTTATCATCAAACAAAAATCATAAAATTGTGTATACAACACCGTTATATACAACAAAGTTAATCTATTTATTTTGTTTTAAATTTTACTTAGTGTATCATGTATTTATTGATAAAACTTCAATTTTTCCATAATGTGCATGTTTGCTTCAAGTTAGAAAACCAATTCAAAATTTATAATTACATTTTATAACCAATGTTGCACATCTAATAAGGTATAATTAACTAAATGTTTTATGTATTTAATCTCTGAATACAAATTTATTAGAATTCCAAAAACAATCAATTTGAAAGCTGGTTCTAACATATTAAATTGAAAATAAAGTTTTTCTTGTTTTCGATTGTTACTCTTCCTCTTTTTTTCTCCTTATAATATCGTTCATGTCCTCCTATGTCTTTCGCTTCTTCACTGTAAACAAAGTTTTGCATTTTTCTTTTTTTCTCCTTATAACATCGTTCATGTCCTCCTATGCCTAGTGCTTGCATGCAAGAATGCAGTTTTTCAGGCCTTGAATTTTTTTAGATGCGATATTTTTGTTGTATAAATCATGCTTAACAAATTAACGTTTCCTCTTTCCTCATCATCCTTTTGAAATTTCTATCCTTTGTAATTTGAATTGTTAAATCCATGGTCAAAATTTTGTCGAGTATCTTTTCATTTTTCCACCTTTCATATTTGCTTTTATTTTTGTATTCGTTGTATTTTTATTTTTATTTTGGGTATAGCTTGTCCTTGACATTTAAAAATGGATCGTAGTTGGATATACAATGCAAAAAGTAGCAGCCTTGAGTTTCTCAACAAAATTGAAGAGTTCATCATTTGTGCATTAAATGATCAATGAAGAAGAGGAGACGAAACTATTTTTTGTCCTTGTAGATTCTATAAAAATATAAGGAGACTCCGCAACGTAGATCAAATTAGGGGTCACATAATTCGTTATGGGTTTAAGCAAAATTATGAACGGTAGATATGACATGGTGAAAGTATACCCAGTAGAGCTAGCTCTAGTAATCATGAGAATGACAGGAATGATCGGGAGAAATACGGGGATAATCGGGGGAATGACGGGGATGATTGGGGGAATGATGTGAATAATGAGGCAAATGACGATAATGATTGCTTTCATGAGATGTTTCGTGATGTTGAAGATCATTTGATGAAAGATCCAAATCTACACGAAAGAATATTAATAGATGCTAAGAAGTCTTTGTTTGATGGTAGTGCATTCACAGTGTTGTCTGTCGTGCATAAGCTCTTTAATTTAAAATCAAAGTACGGATGGAGCGACACAAGTTTTACATCATTGTTGATACTTTTGAAAGAGATGCTTCTGGAAGGTAATGAGCTTCCTACTTCTAACTATGAGGCAAAGAAAATTATGTGCCCTATTGGTATAGGGTACAAAAAGATACATGCATGTCCACATGATTGTATACTACATCAAATGGATATGAGAATTTGCACGAATGTCCCAAGTGTGGATTATCTCGTTACAAGTCGCAAGGGAATCTTCATAATGATCCAAACAAAAAAGGGTCTCCGGCAAAAATCTTATGGTATTTTCCAATTATACCAAGGTTTAAACGCTTGTTTGCAAATAAAGAAAATGCAAAAAACCTAAGATGGCATGCAGATGTGAGGAAAGATGATGGGTTACTTAGGCATCCAGCCGATTCTCCGCAGTGGAGAAATGTTGATGCATTGTATCCTGGTTTCGGTAAAGAAAGTAGAAATCTTAGACTTTGCACGGATGGCATAAACCCATTAGGCAACCTAAGCAGTCAGCATAGTACGTGGCCTATTATTTTAGTGATTTACAATCTTCCACCTCATTTGAGTATGAAACGCAAGTACATCATGTTGTCTCTTCTAATTTCTGGACCACGACAACCTGGAAATGACATCGATGTTTATCTTGCTCCTCTTATTGATGATCTAAAACTCTTATGGGATGAAGGAGTCCATGTGTTTGATGCATATAGTAAAAATGAATTTACATTGCATGCCATGGTTTTTTGTACTATAAATGATTTTCCTGCGTATGGTAACTTGTCTGGTTATAGTACAAAAGGCGCCAAAGCATGCCCAGTCTGTCAAGATGATATGGTTGTTGAGCGCTTGCATTTTTGTAAGAAAAATGTGTATATGCATCATCGTAGATTTCTCCCTCTTAATCATCAATATCATAAAAAAAAACATTTCAATGGACAGATAGAAAATAGAGTTGCTCGTTTACCGTTATCAGGAAATGATGTTTATGAGCGAGTCATGAATATTGAAAATACATTTGGCAAAACCTTCCCTCTTATAGATTGCTCGTGGAAGAAGAAATCTATATTTTGGGAACTTCCATATTGGAGACATTTACATGTTAGACACTGCCTAGACGTAATGCATATAGAAAAAAATGTTTGTGACAGTATCATTGTGACACTCTTGAATATACCTGGTAAAACAAAGGATGGTGAAAAAGCTAGACAAGATATATTGTAAATGGGTACCCGTAAGGAGCTAACACCGGTCCGGAGAGGTAAACGTACCTTTTTGCCCCCTGCATGTTATACATTGTCCAAAAAAGAGAAAATTAGTTTTTGTGAGTGCCTTCGTGGTGTCAAAGTTCCAACAGGCTATTCTTCAAACATTAGCAGTCGTGTGTCATTGAAGGATTTGAAATTAATCGGTTTGAAATCTCAAGATTGCCATGTGTTAATGCAACATTTGCTACCTGTTGCAATTCGAGGTATATTGCCTAAGCATGTTAGACATGTTATTACAAAGCTTTTCATCTTTTTCAATATGATATGTAGCAAGGTGATTGATCCTAATATGCTAGATGCGCAACAAGCCGATGTTATTGTTACCTTGTGCCGATTTGAGATGTATTTTCCCCCTTCAATTTTTGATATTATTGTGCATTTAATTGTTCATTTGGTAAGAGAAATCAAAATTTGTGGTCCTGTGTTTATGAGATATATGTATCCGTTTGAAATGCACATGGGAACTTTAAAAAGAAAAACAAAAAACAGATATAGACCCGAAGTAAGCATCGTAAAAGGTGTTGTGGCTGAGGAGGTTATTGAATTTGTCACTCAGTACTTACCTGATGTTGAACCTATTGGACTTCGCAAGTCCAGGCACGAAGGGAGACTTGATGGTCATGGCATAATTGGGTTAAAGTCGATTTCTATTGGTGATGAAATGTTTCATAAAGCCCAACTACTTGTTTTACAACACCTTAGTGAAGTTCATCCTTATTTGGAAGAGCACATGGCAATTTTAAAGTATGAAAATCCTTCAAAAAAAGAAAGGTGGTTGACAAATGAACATAATTGTTCATTTGTCAAATGGTTTAAAAAAAAGGTCTTTAATCAACGGACAAATCATGATATTTCTGATACAATAAAATGGTTAGCGTGTGGGCCTCGATTTCAAGTTAACTCGTATAAGGATATGATATTAGTGACTATGTTTTTTTATACGAAAAGACAGGATGAGAAGAGCAAAATGCAAAATAGTGGAGTTAATGTCGTGGCTTCTACAAGGGAATTTGCCAGCGCTAAAGATAATAGACCGGTAGACGCGACAATGCAATATTATGGAGTAATTGAGGATATTTGGGAGCTTGAGTATATAGACTTCACGATCCAGCTATTTCGATGTAGATGGGCTGATAATCATCGTGCTGTACGAGTAGATGAACATGGATTCACACTTGTTGATTTTGGTCGAGTAAATCACGATAATGATCCACTCATCTTGGCATCTCAAGCAAATCAAGTCTTTTATGTGACTGATCCAGCTGATAACAAGTGGTCCGTTGTTCTTCTTGGTAAAAGACGCATTGTGGGATTGGTGATGTGGTAGATGAAGAAGAATATAACCAATTTGATGAAAACCCACCTCTCTCCGTCGGCGTAAGTCTACAAGAAGATGAAGTTAATCTAGATGCAAATTATGCACGTTCTGATCATGATGAAGGAGTTTGGATTGTGGGGTAATTTTTTAAATTCTCATCATGCTTTTAGTTTTCATTTGAAATCTTAGATGTAAAATTTGTGCCTTGCAGAATAATTTTTTGTTGTTTAATTTTTCGTTGTCAAATTGGTGTGCTTTTTGTGTATGACGATAGAGTGTGCATACTTTTTTCTAGCGTTTCATAAAACAAACACACATTTGATATTAAATGATAGTATATTTATGTCTTGTTACTTACATAATGTTTGACTAATCAATAGCTAATACTTACGTTGTATTTGCAGGGATAGAGATACCGATCTGTGATTTCAACCATCCATCAAAAACTTTAAAGGTAATCATTTTAAAATAATAAGTTTTAAAAACATTACTTCTTATTAATTAGGTTTAAGAATAATTTTTAGAAATAATAAATTTATAATTTTACAGAAATAATTAGGTTGAATGACATCTTCTTTCACGCTACACGATGTCTTTTTATAAGTTGTATAATTTTACATATACTACAATGTAGAAAAAGAGTAAAACATCATTTTGTAAAATTTATAAATTGTAAAATTTATCATTATGTCTTAATTTCATATATAAGAATAATGGAAGTAGAACCATATGGACAGAATGATGAGCAGAACACTTCTTCTACGCAATCGTCCTCTAAGAAGAAGGGAAGAGGCCCAACAACCGGAAAAAAATAAAGAACACAAGAGCCAAAATATATTGAGTGGGGTGATAATGGCAAACCTATTGGAAAGTGGGTGAAGTCTTACAAGGCGTATGTGGGTGATGCAGCTAGATCCAAAATTAATATCACTATTAAGAGTTGGGACAACGTGAGTCAAGGGCTTAAGGATATTATTTGGGAAGATGTCAAGGTATTAAATTCATTTATATTTGCTTGTTTTTAATTGGTTGAAACATGGATAGCTGAAAATTTTATAAGAAGAGGCAAAGGATAGCCCATCTTCTTAAGTACCGAAGTGCCAAAAAGTAACAAATAATCTCTTGCCCAGCTTTGAATAATTGCTTGTGTTATTGCTAATAAACTTGCTTTATTGCTTTGCAATATGATCTTATTTTATTTTTCATCATTTCCGTTCACTGTTATCACATCTACACGTGTTTCAGAAATGAATGTGCATGAAAGTGTAGCTGATTATATCCAAATGTAATTATCACTCCATGTAGAAAAATTGTAACCACTTGACCTGAGGTCACAGTTCAAACCACGCAGTCTATGATTATCACTCCATGTAGAAATATTGTAATTATCGCTCCAGGGCTGAATATAGCTAATGTAAAATATTTATTTTGAATCTATAATAATATTATTTCTTCTGTCCTAAAAAAATACTGCCTTATCATGCCTTCATAATAAGTACAACATGTCAACCTTCATCACTCATCTTACTTCATCAACTCTTTTCTTCATATATCATTTTATTTTCTTTAAGACTTTCATAGCCATATTAATAATCACAAATGAATGAATTGCATAGGTCTTTTTGTTTATTCATAAAAAGAAAAGTCAACTTATAACACATGTTAAATTGAATTATGTAGTGTTCAATTGTTAGGGAACTTACAAACTAGTATTTAAACAATAAATGGTGCAAGTGTGTCGTGTTTAATTTTTACTATAAAGAAGGTGTTAAATACTCAAATAAATTGAGGTTTTCTTGACGTAAACTGAATAATGAAATCTTATCATAATAGTTCCAGAACAATTTACAAAATATCCAGTGAAGTTAAAAGAAGTCGGATAACTTTTATTTATGCTTTCATTTGAGCTGATGAATATTTCTATATTTTTTTTCCTACCATAAGCTTATGAATATTTCAATTAAAAAGAATAAAATGTAAGTCTCACAGTATGTTTTTTTCAATCTATCTATTACTTAAATCTTAAGGTAGGAACACACTGTTGCTGATGTGGACATTAAAAGCTTAATTGCTGATGGGAAGAAAAACTCTTGGATGTTATCCATTTTTATCTTTTGTCAAGTTAGTCTTAAATCCACGGATCAGGCAATTTGGATGGTACCATCACCACATTTTTCTTCCCTGTGGCATACCAATGCCAAAAATAAAGAATCACTTCAGATACAAATCTTATCTGTTAGTACATTTACACTTGCAATATAAAATTAAAGATGATATAAACCAAAATGCATTAATATTCTTATCATAAAATTCTTGTACATGTAAAATATGTTAATGAGAATTAACTGAAAAGATGTATGAAATTCCTGAGATGAGTGCAAATTACTTCTCTTGGAGTTGAAAATCTCCAAACATAAAGCAAAACTTTGATTGATATTGTATAAAGCATCTCTTCAGTGGATTTTTAATTTTAAACAAACAGGGTATTTACAAATCATACATCCTTATCAGGAATGAAAGTCGAAGGAATATAAATGAATTTCCTTTGTTCATAATGAACCACAAATATCCGAAAGTTATAAGCTACAACCTATGAATGCTTCACTTTGGCCTATATAAAAGTAAGATAAGAAAGTTGTTACAATGGAGAGTCAATTGAAGACTATCTATAACCAAATTAATAAGACTTAATTGTTGTTCCACGCATTTGCTTTAACCAAATTTTTGTTAATTTCCACCTCAACATGCTTATAGCAATTCCAACCATAACTATAACCAAAACCCTGTTTGTATGAATCACAGTTGCTAACATGTATGGTAATTCTGTGATTTTCAATGTAACATATGATACCATACAATATATTCTTCTGAGTGTGATACATGATGGGACACATATATATATATTGATGATGTTCGAAAATATATTTACCAATCAAAAAATATATGAAGATCATAATACAAACACTATTAGCTGTAATAGCAGGTTAGAAGACTAACTTTGATGAGCACATAATAACTCATGTAATAAAAGAAAAAAAATGTTGTTGCACCAATATCATGAAAAGGCATCCTATAACATTATTAGGTAGGAAATCTTTAAAAATGTCCTCAGAATATTTTGCTTACATTGCTTACTTTTGCCCAAAATTAACAACATTTTATATTTGTCAGTAACTATAAATATGAACAGTACAAAATTTCATAAATTTCGCAAAGTTCCAAATGTGTCAAAGAGAATATTTGAAATACCTGTTTTATAGTGAAAAAATGCACCTACTTTATATGAAGCTAAAGGTAAAAAGTAGACTAATCAGAAAATGACTCACCAAGATAAAGTTCCAAGAAAATCGATAAATCTGGCACATACCCCAAAAGAATGTGGGAATTTTTTATATTAAGAAACTGATCAAATTCCTACTGTGAAAATGAATTTAATTTTGAAGAGCTCCTTGTTTGTTAGTTAAAAAAAGTTGCATTAAAAATAAAAATTAAGGAATGAGTGATATTACTACTATGGCAACATGACGCATGTCGTTCAAACGACTTGAAACAGATCGACAAGTCTATGCCATAAAAACCATGTCATGCAATTCAAGCCGCATGCAAACCATATCGTTGAATTCAAGCATGTCGTATGTCATTCCCGTGACTTGAGTAAAGAACATCTGTTGTCCACGTGAAAAGTTAAAATGTGGGATACAAGCATTTACACAGAGGGCACTTGACAATGAGTATGGGCACATGAAGTACAAAACACGAAGACGTGTATACGACATTAAGTTAAAACGCGTATTCGACATGAATTTAACTCATGGAAACCAAGTGTTCCTACCTTAAGATTTCTGAATGCAGTCGGATGGATATGCACCCATGCGACAATCGACGATTGTGAATGCCTCGCCTGAGTTGTACAACTTGTTGTAAAAAATCACGTGGTGGCCATTTGCACTTAGAGCTCGGTTTTCATGGTAATACACAACTGAAAAATGATAATAACGCCAAATGAACCCAAATGTATGATGTGTTAGCCAGCGCAGTACTGCTGTGTGTTTGAGAACCAGTCGTTTTAATCTTATTGTTTTCAATTAGCTTTGTAGATTAGTGCATACACCCAGCTTTTCATAAACATCAAGGTATATCTCAGCTTTCTAATTTGCCAGGTTTACCAATCCTGCCACGTCTTTTATTGTGCTAAATTTAGTATATATCTCAATTTTTTTTATATATTTTCTTACTTGTTTCTTTGTATATTGGATGAAATATACAAAATAAGCAAATAAAGTACAAACTGGACTGACTTTGTTTGCTCTGGGAAAATGGTTTGATTTTAACGGAATGTAAATAATATTAATTAATTGTCTTTATTTCGTTTGTTCACATGCGTTTATTCTGAAATAGCTTTTTTTTTAATTAATATAGGCAGAGTATCATATTGATGAAAAATGAAAGCCATTGCGTTGAGAAATATTTGGGAACGGTGGAAGGATTTCAAAACAAAATTGGTTAGTGGTTGGATAACGAAGACAAGAAAGCTTCCAGAAGACCACAAAGAGCCGTACGAGTTCTATGATGCTATTACAAAAGAACAGTGGGAAGAATTTAAAAAGAATTGTGAAACAGAAGAATTTAAGGTATATTTCTTTGATCATTTAAGCATGACCAGTATGTTTATGCCTGTGATTCATTGATCGTGTGTCTCATGTGTTTCATTGATCGTGCTTCCGACTTGTATTTTGTTACACAATTAGCAGGCTTAATGCTTTCCCTTAGCAGGCTTATTGCTTTGTCCATTTGATACACAATTATGTATGCCTGTATGCATCATGTATGCCTTTTGCTTAATGTTTCACGTTTGCCCAGCAGTCATTTATGTCTGTCATCATGTATCCATCCAAGAATTCCATCATTCATGTTATTAATACAGAATGATTAAATAAAGATATATTCGGTTAGCATATAATTTACCAGCACGCTTTTAACCCTTTTAACGTCAGAAATTGGCTGTATACACTCTTGTCATAAAGGATACGCAAATGCATGACGATTTATAGAAAATCTTATTAAAGAAATATACAGACAAAATATTCTACTCAATATACAGGATGAGTCCAAAAAATTAAAAACAAACATCACTTGTTAGACCACTTCAAACAGCAAAGAATGCGCACATTAAGCAACGGGCATCACTGGTTATACCACTTCAGGAACACATGTACAAAATATAGTAGCATGCTTTATTTTGTAATCTATTTCAGAATTGATTGTTCTAATTTTGTGCTGATTTTTTTATATATGCAAAACCATGATCTTATATCTATTCATTTTACGAACAACAATCAAGTGAGAAAGCTAGAAAGAATCAGAAGCGCAACGAGCATCCTCACTATTTAGGACAAGCTGGTTACATAGGAAAAAAATCTAAATGGATAACGGAAGGCTATAATTCTTCGATGAAATTACCTAGTGGATCTTTTTTGGATTGAAGTATGGACTGGGTATTGGCATGATCCAAAAAAGGAGTTGATGGAAATTATATAATCCCAAATGAGAAAACTAAGATTGTTGCAAAAAAAGTGGTATGCTTAATTTCCATCTATTTTATCTCTTTTGGTTAATCTCTTGCAATACATGAAATTATATAACTATGCTTTGTTGACAGAACAATTGGAGAGAAAAAGCAATCGAAGGATCATGGGTTCCATATAGACAAGACAATGTCTTAAGCCGTGCTCTTGAAAAAAGAGAGCATCCAGGTCGAGTAAGAGGAATTGGTGGGTTGGTTGGCATCAAAGATGTATTTGGAGAGGCAGAAAGAAATAAAGATAAATGTCCAAGTGGCGTAATATCGACAAATGATCTACATTTTATCACCCAGGAAATAGAGGCTAAAGTGAGCCAAAGATTCGAGTCCATGGTTGAGCAAAAAGTTACAAGTATTTTGAACAAGATGGGTATAAAGATGTCCAACGATATGGGGGTCAACAACACACCTTCAGTTGGTATTCATAGTAGTTGTCAATCCGTATACTTTGAAAAAGCACAATCTGCAAGCAAAGTTCAAGAGATGGATCCTTTTGCAGACTTGCAGGCAAGCAATTCAAACGTTTATTTTTGTGAATCAATATCCTTTTATCCATATGATATGTGTGTGAAAAATGTTTGTTTTGTTTTTATCATTCTAGAAACCAACAAAATGTCGTCTAACTGCAATTATCAATTCTGAAATTATCGTAGTGGGTCGTGGTATGGTACATCCTTCTTCAAGGTCCGGAGATAACTGTCATAATCAACATCTCTTGCCCGACCATGTAAATGTTGGGATTGACGCGGTGGAGCCTATTTATGTAGAAATCCCACTTCCAATTCCAACTCAATATCTCACCACAATTGGAGAAGCAATTGGTAGTTTTTCTCAATGGCCTAAAAATTTTATGCTTTTAGGAGACAATAATACGGTAAAAAAAAAATAGTTTTTTTTTTTTTTTGAGTTTTGCTACTTCTAGCTTGTTTAGTATCTTTGTACCACCTAATTTATGCATAGAAAAAAAAATGTACATACAATAAAACATCATTATAATTTGATTTTCTTCTTTCACCCTATTTGTAAATATTACTATTTTCTCCATTCATCATGGGAAGATGACCACTGAAGTATTTTTCTAATGGTTATCTTATTGTAAATATGATACGGATTACAATCAATAATGTAATGTGAGAAATGGGAGTAGAAGCAACATCTTAAATATTATCAATTTGTCAATAATTGTGATGCAAACATAGCATATTGACCCATTTTAAACCTGAGTTAGACATGTATGGCAAATAATATACTCACAAGATCATACACTGATCTACAAGTTTTTTGCGTGCAGGCTACACATGTTGTGAGCAAAGATAAAGGGGAAGAATGTGTTGCTGGTATCTTGAATAATAATGAAAAGGTCGTGAATACACTGTCCAATGAGGTCGCAAAGCGTAAGGCAATCGTTGATGAAGAGATCCTCAAAACTCTGACGGATGAGTGCAAATATTTCCATGACCTAGTAGTTCAAGTGCCAACCGGGGATAATGTTATCAATGCTATTCACGTGAAAAAGGACATATTTACATGTGAGGAGGATTTTGAAATTCATATAACGATGGATGAGATTGTCCAGTTTCTTAGCATGAAATGGTTGAATGCATCATGGTTACAGATTTACATCTTATGAGTATTTGAAATCCATACCCTTTTTTTTAATAGTTGATTAGGTGTTACTTTCGAGTATATGTTTGATTGACCATTGTCATAACACATCTGCATATTGGTTTCAATGTCTACAAATCGTTGTCTCGTCGTTGGATTTTTCTAATATAACTTAAGAATGATTATTCTAATATCTAAATAATGACTATCTTTAGATAAACATTAATACTCAATATTAAATTAGTTTACTTACGGTAATTAATCGTTGTCTCGTCGTTGAGATTCATATAAGAAACATACATCTATTTTGATTTTTTCAGTTTTTTTTTTTTTCAATTTGCATGCCTTGAAAAGAACATATCTTTAACATATCTTTAAATAATGCGTAGGTGATGAAATCATATGTGTAACGATCTCGAATTGAAGGCCATTGGGTTTATGTGTCCCCAGAAGCTTTCCCAAGTGCGGAAGTTTCCAGATGCGACAAATACATATATCTCAAACACATGGATCGCATCACAATCTAAGAACTTACTCTTAGCCCCATACTACGAAAGGTATGAATATCAAACTTTTAGTAACTTTTACAAATTTTAATGTCTACAAATCTTATATTGCAGGAAACACTATATACTAATTGTTTTCCGTTTAGAAAAGAGCGAGGTTTATATTTTGGATCCCCAATCCGAACGCAAACACAATTTGAAAATCAAGCCACAAGCGAATATGTGTGTTTTATTTGTTTGCTTTTTAATATCCTTTTGGCTCGGTGGATAAGTGATAATATCAAACTAACTATAGAGCGGTGTGTCTAATCTACACGAAGAGTTAACGAATTGTATATTTTTATTTTGTCGTATTATTTTTTGTTTTAACATTTGTTGAATGTCACGGCCTTCAAAACATACAGAGCATATGGCGGCAAGTGTCGGGCGAGTACCTTGAATTGGAACATTGCTAAGGTTATCTGTTTTGTAACGATAGTAGTAATAATAATAAACTTGTATGTTGTTTTGGATATAAACCCATTTTAAACTGACTATTTAATTTTCTTGAAATGTTGCTATAGTGTCCCCGACAACGAGGATCAATGGATTGTATATATTATGTGATGAGGTATATGCATGATATAATAAAAAACCACCGTAAAATTATCGAGTTAAACGAGGTATCACTTTCTTAGTTTTATCGTTTCCCTTCATATTTTATATTAAGTAATCATATGACTAATTTTTTTTGAAAAAAATATATCTTTTAATTGCAGAATTTTATACAAGTTGATTCTTATAGTCAACAAGAGATGGACGAGACTCGAGATAATATGGCTAATTATATCATGCAGAACTTGATGTAGTCGTCGTATATGCTTCATTATTGTGAGTTTATTCTCGCCTCTTTTAGTTGCAACATATTAAAATAGCTTCAATATTGTGAGTTTATTGTAGATGATGATTAGAATGGGTTAATGACATTGATTTTGTATCTTAGTCATAGAAGATACCCAAATACCTTTGCTGGGGATTAGTTTTGCAATTAACCCTCTAAAGCGGATTTCATTATTTATGTAGAGCAACACAATTTCCTGTTTGCATAAAAAAATAAAATTTCCTCATGTGTGCAAGTATCTTCTGCTCACACATAAAAAAATAAAGTTTGACCATGTTGATGGTTTGGATTGTGTATCCAAAAGTCGCGAGTTTGATCCTCGAAACTGACACCCAAACGGACATGAACCATGAACCAGTCTGAACCATCAACCAACCGTTAGACTTCATTTTTCACATTCTGCAGTATTTCCCATAAGTTCATTTACAGAGAATGAATATCCAAGATCATCCCCTGAAACACCATTAGACCTCTTGTTCTTGAATCTAAATCTTCATGGTCACTAGTATCTTCATCAGAAGAATCATTCGTAGTTTGCATCCGTTTATGACGTTCTTCCTACACACAATACACATGCAAATTATAAGGAGAATATTAACAAGTTTGGCATTACCAATATTCAAACAAGATCTGCCTCACTTCTAATGTTTCAAGCTGCTCTCTTTCCTCCTGAGCAACTTCTTCTGGAGTCTTGGTCCTGTCCGATGGACGAGCTCGCATGTCTAGAGACATCTCTTTCACAATTTTGTCGTACTCATCGGGTTTTTCCTATAAGAGAGAAATGAAGTCTGTTATCAACAAAAAAAAGAGGTTAAAATATACCGACCATGCATACGCGTGCACAAAAAAAATTGAAACTAAAAAATAATAATGAAGAAGCATGAGTGGGGCTGAGATACAAGCTATTTCAAAATCATAATCATGGATATATTGATAAGACTATCTATAAGAAATAGTAGTACAGTCTTTGATATCAACTATGATTAATTATTCCATCTGTGGACGAAAGGCGAACTAGGAAAATAATACCTTTGCAAGTGATACTACGCCTGCTGAAGTGGAGGATCCTTTAAAAGACAAACTGGTACTGGTACTGTTTGCAATCGCTTTTAATGCATTCATCTTAGTTGGTTGTGTTAAAGAGGCTAAAGCCTCATTTTGTGCCAATGATGCAAAGTCTTGGTCTAGCTTATCAATCAATTTCTCATCAGCTTCTTTACTCTTTGCTTTCTCGGCCTGCAAAACAATTGAAGGTAAACACTTTGGTATGTGCGAAAACTCAAAATTAAAAACTATGAATCGAAGGCACCCTTAGTTTTTGTTGTCTGCTAGTACATTCCTAGTTATAATCTGTATATGTCAGTTGCGTTTTGTATATAGTCTGCTTCTATGTCTAATCTCATTGTTAGAACAAATAAGTTGGATGTAACCCAGTTACCCAGTCTTGTTTACTTGTCATTTAACCTTATTGTTGGTTCAATGAAACTTACACCTTGCTGAACTAAGAATAATTTTGTCAATTCAAGTACATTTTCCTCCCAGTATTATAGTGAATTTATTACCATATGGAAGCTTTATATGAACGTCAGTTTACATGTGTATTGTAGTTATGCATAAAATTGGCTTGCTTAAAACAACAGTTTAACTAACTGGTTGCGCCCCCTCCCCCTCCCCCGGGCCTGTGGACGACATTGTTAAATGGACGTAAATATAGTACAAGCTGACCAAATTAAAAATAGAAATAAGATATAATTACAGTGGAGAACTTGAATGATGGTTATAAATAAGAATATAGTTAAAAGAATACTCACGTAAAAAAATTGTAATTTGATTAGTCACAAAATGATTATGAAAGACAATTAATATATCACTTACGGAGGCATTGACAATAGGTTTTTAATCCCTATTTGATTTGGATATAGCATTTAAACATTTTAAGGTTTGTCTTTCCTTCTCTTTGGAATAAGGTAATTTATTTTAATAAAGCCTCAAATTTTGGTCGAGATAACAAATATGAAAATGATAAAGGAAAGTTAATTTTAAATTCAAACAAAATTAATTTCACAAATAGTAAAATTACTAGAAATTGAAAATCAACGTTTTCACATGTGTAAATACTATTTGATATCCTACATAAATCAAAATCTTCAACATCAATGCGTTGTGGTCATTCAGTATTCATAAAATGAATGGATATTCGTTGCAAAATGTTAAGTTTAATCAAAAGGTTTATGGAGTAGTATGTAAAGCCTACTTTCTTTTTTTCTTATGATATTTTGGATTACTTTCTATAAACATTACCGATATTGATCTTGCTAATTAAAAATATGCCACCTTATTCTTCTTTTATTCTTTTATTTCTATGTTTATTTAATTGCTACCTGCACTGTTTGATATTTTGATGTAAATGCCACTGGGTTTGTTTTGAGGCTGTATCAATACAAAAATACGATATCATTTACTGTCTAGGAATCTGAAATTCAAATTCAAAATTTTGATATCATGTTCAAGGACGATACAACTTCTAATGAATATTTTTAGCATTGTGCAATATTATGCTTTTGCAGTACGTAGCTTACTACATTGATTACTGGAAAGAACTGTAATAGCCTTTGGATGGATAATGTTTTGCTTCCTACTATCCATTGGACTTGTTACTTTTTCAATTTGACTTGCTGCTATTTTTGTTTTCCTTTCAAAAAAGCGCTTTCTTTCCCTTGCCAACAGCGCCTTCTTGAATATTGAGTTTTATATGTTTATGTAACCTTTGGATTTGCAGCCAATTTCTTGTTATATCGTGTTTTATATGATTTGTTGAGGAATCTAAAGCCCCAAGTAACATCATATGATAAGTTGTTAGGTGCATCCCTCTGCCCCAAGTACACCTGCAGCCTGCTGCCCCAATTTGGTCCCATCCCACTATTAATTTTGCATGTGGTACCGACTAATTAATTCATATCTAACATTGTTTTACTTTTCTACTTGCAATCAGCTGAAGCATATAGAAATATTTCAATTGTATCTAACAATCAAAGAGAAGCATGTTTGAAGAAAACGAAGAGAAACTACGTTCCCCTCAGAGAGTTGTATTTTGTAAAAGCCGCACATCATCTTAAAACTGTGATTTTATAATTTAGTAAGCTGTAGTTTTAAGTTTGTACTTGGTATTTTCTTATGTTAAGACCGGATTATTAACAATATTACTAAATTGTTTTGTTTTCTGCTATGTTGTTGCTCTTAAGTGTATGAATTATAATACGATCAATGAAATTGTGATATTCAATTGTCCAATTTATTTTTTTATAGGTTTCGATTATATAATTGCAAAAGATAATTATCTGTGATATATATCAATTGCTTGTTTGAGAATTATAGTGATTTGAAAGGGGTATATTTTTTTATCAAATGTAGTTTTTTGCTTCTGATGTAAGCATAACAGAAGCAACAAATAAGGTCCTGCTACCCCTTTTTTGCTTCTACAGCGGGGAACGGAAGAAAAAAAGATTTTTTTTCTTGCTTCTGTTGTGTACCAGAAGCAACAAATTTGGATCTATTTGCGTCTTCTTCATTTGCTTCTGATGTTGAACAGAAGCAACATGAAATAGGAAACCGAAGCAAAAAATATTTTTTGCTTCTGATGTTGAGCAGAAGCAACAAGGAGGTAAGAAACCGAAGCGAAAAACTATTTTTTGCTTCTGTTCCCAAGCGGAAGCAACAAGTTTTGGTTTATTGCTTCGGTTGCAGTTGCTTCTGTTTTTGAACAGAAGCAAAAGGGGATTGACAACAGAAGCAACAGACCAGTTTTGTAGTAGTGTTAGCAAAACTTAACCAAATTAACCCAAGTTCATATCAGAGGTCTAAAACATCATTTAAGAATTTATAATTATTTTTCCAAAATTTTATCATGTTTAAATTCGCTAATTAACACTAATTACCCTTAATTAACCATAATTAGTGAGGAACTATGCAAATCACTCACCTTAGCCACAAATAAACCTTAGTTCTGAAATAAATCTCTGTTTGGGCGCGAATAACAATGCTAAACAGCATCTCTAATCTTGAATTGGTGAAGATCTCCCTTGATTTGATGTTGCTAAGCTTAATCCTTGATTAGAAAGTGATTTTGAGGTGATTTAGAGGTTGGAAGCCATTTTTAGGGTTTCTAAGAGGTAAGTGGAGGCTAGAAAACTGAAATGGAATGAAACCCTAACTCTTTTCAGCCTCCCCATAACCCTAATCCCGAAATGGGTTATGGGCCCATTCACTAATCACCCTATTTGGCCCGGTTAAGCAGTTTTTCACCTTCCAAACCTTATTTCAGCCATATCTCCCAAACGGTGAGTCCGTTTGGCTGTTATGACCACTCTACGGAAATGTAAACCATCAAACGAATCTAATGGAAGTGGTTTCAGGTCAGAATTCCTTTCCAGTCAAAAGTTATGGCCAAAACAGTATCAGCTAGGGGCAAAACGGTCATTTAAAAATCGGCAAAAATCATGAACATGGGAAATGACCCCAATAGTCGTTTCCCAAAGTTACATGACCATACATCTTCATATAAGAAAGAAATAAATATTCTACGATCCTCCGATGCGTAGAATGCAGGTTGTTACAGCTACAGCACATGCCCGTCTGGGGCTAGATCCACCCTTCATATTTGATAAATCTCCCATTGAATCTGTCATTTTTGTTGAATAGAGCTTCTCGAATCTCCTCCTTAATTCTTACTCGTACTATTTTTCTTGAAAAATCTTGTTAGCTATATCCATTTTCTCCTCTTTTGTCATCGATAAAAAGAAGAGAATATAATAATTTTGTTAATATTAAGTTTCACGTCATGATAAATAATCAAGTTACACGTTTGATGTTAACATTAAGTTACACGTTTGATGATAAAAATCAACTAACCCAAATTTTGTTTTGCATGAAAAACCCAATTATTTAGTCCACTATGACCTTCCTTCCAGAAGCCTGTTCCCAATTTTTATTTCAAAACCCTATCTAATTCATTTCTCAACTCATCTCAATATAGGGTCCGTTTAGATGGGTTAAAATAAACTACTTTTTAGCTTTTTAAAATCAAAATCTAGAAAGCCCATATGGTTTCATGAATTATTTGGGCTTTCATAAGTTCCTGATTAGCTTAGTACGAAAGCCCAAAAAAATTTGCTTTCAACTTTCAGAGCGAGAACTTTTCCGTCGCATCGTGCAATTAGGTTTTGGGCGATTTTCCTTTTTTCAGCCTCGCTTGATTTACTCTCTCAGATTCTTCACAAAAGGTATTATTTTTCTTTTCTTATTTGTTTTCAATGCTTTCGATGTATTCTCACTTCTCTCAACCGTTCCGTTTTATTTGTGTTTGTTTGATTGATAACAAATTTGTTCGATAGTTTCATATTTTTGTGTGTTTGTTTGCTTGTCACACTTGAAACCCTAATCTATTTTTGTGTTTGTTGTCGTGTTAGCTGTAAGCAGTTGTGATTAAATTTTTTATTTGATTTCTTTTCTACATGGTGTGGTTTGGATTTATTTTTTATGTTAATATTGTTTGCTGGTTGCAAATCCAATGAACCGTTTGTTTATCCGTAAATGAACCTAGTTATGATAATTAAAACATGCTGCTAAATGGATGTGGAGAATAATGAGGTAAATGGAGTAATCATATATGAGCGAGATAAATGGAATAATGAGGTAAATGGGATGTATTCTCATATTAATTCAATGGAGAATGATTTTAGTTTTTATGTCACTGTTTCTTATTTTGGTTAAGTTATTTAACCATGTATACAGCGTAGTGTAGATTGATAATCATTGTTGGTAAGCCTGACATGGGATTAACTAAATGGAAGTGGTCATCTTTATCCAAATTTGAATACTTATGTGGGTTAATTTTATGTTTACCGCCTTACTTTTGTTCTTACTTTTGTTTTGGCTTTTCTTTTATAAACGTTCTTAATAAGCAGCAAAGAGAATAAATAGTATGAAGAACATAGCCACATATATTATCTAAAGGCCACTGAATATACCCCAATTTTAGAAAACTTGTGGAAACAAACAGACCAATAAAACTTTCGTATGAGATCAAGTAGCGTTGGAAGCCATCCCCAACATTATAATTTTAGATCGTTCTTAGTTTTGTTCAATGTCAAATTTATGCTACACAGACATTGTGGGTATCTATATTTAGATTTAGGTTTTAAATAAAATAATAAAATCTGATATTTTGATTTGCAATTTCAAGAAATAATATTGCTTATGTCAGCACAAATTATAGCAGAGATGTATTATATCCCAGTAAGCACAATTAAGCCATATGCAAAAGAGGTAAAGATTTGTAAATAATCACATATCAGTTCAATCCTAATGCCACTGATATTTTTGAGAGCCGAGGAAAACTTTGAAACCATAATTTCCTATTCTTTTCATCAAGTTCTACTTATAGGACTATACAAAGACTCAAACATGCTGCTAAAGGACATAAAGATTCAAACATGCTCGACAGAACATGAAGATTTAAATCATTCTGCACACAACATAAAGATTCAAACATGCAGCTAAAGTTGTTTTTTTTTTTTTTTTGGGTAAACAATTGTGCTGAATTTTTTTTGTTATTCAGTGTCCTTTCTGAACCAATGATTCTAGATGTTGCTACAGCTCTGTCATTTAAAATGTATCGAATGAATGAAGTGTAAGTTATTTTCTTCTACATTGAGCTATCCACCTTTTTCTTATTTGCTACAGCTCTGTCAATTTCTTCAAATGAATGAAGTGTAAGTTATATTATGTGTAAGTCTGGGCAAAGGCATGTTGCTAGTTAGATAGTATTGAAGTGGTTAATGTTTACATAGCATAGCCATTGAACAGTGGTAAGAATGATAAGAAATTGGATTGGTAATCATAGTCATTGAACAGTGGTAAGAATGAAATCAGAAACATGTTTATATTATTTTTCTGACTCATTCAATCTACAGTCCTAGGAATTGATCATTATTGGTTTTGGTTTGGATCATGTATTTTAAAAATCGCATATTTCATAATGTTCTGATAACATTATTTTTTCGTGTTTACTGTTTGAACTTCGGGGATGTTGCACTAATTACTTTAGTCTGGATTACATTCATTGAATTTATCCTTGTTGTTTCATGTTTGGTTTTGTTTATTACACCTGCTTGATGAGTTAATGTGTGCTTGCTTCACGCTGATCATTACTACGCTTGTATTTCTCTTCACCATTGCACTTTCTTACTGCATGGTTGTATATTTGTGTGTTGTAGCTTTGATTTTGCTGAATTGATTTGATGTTGGATTTTTTTTGAATTGATTTGATGTTGCTTCTATTTGGACTTGCTGCTTCTCATTCGGCCATTTCTTGTACATTTGACGTGTACAGATACATACATGTAAGAAAGTATCAATATGCCAATAACTGCTCATACATTTATCTAGTGAACTTGTGTCGTTGACTTGCTTGTTGGTAATGAACTGCTGCCTATATATTCAGTTTGAGCTGCTCCTTACAGCCTTGCATTTGTCAAGGCCTGGCCCTGTTAAGTTGCCATATGATCTGGTGTTGTATTCTGTTATAATTGCTCCACTCTACACCTGTACACAGTGCTCTGAAAATGTTTTCAGTCCACTTGCACTTGTGTCAAGTCAGTTTGAGTGATTGCTTCTTGCATCCTTGATAATGATTTGTTTGTAAAGAATTTCAAAATGATGATTTTTTTTTTCTTTTTGGAAAAAACAATCTTGAATCTAATCAAAGTTCGTTGAAGTGGATTCAACTCAAGGAGAAAGATGAGTTTTCAACAATAAAAAAAAGAGAACAAATCCGACAAAGCTTGGCTATGTTTTATCGTTTGTCATCTTAGGTTCCATACGATTTTAGAAGTTTCTAATATTTTGATTGTAATGCTAGAAATATATGTAAAAGATCAACTTTTATCTATAGTGTGGTTTGTTGTTTGATTTTGTACGTTAAAGTGGACTTAGTTGTTTGAATTATGTGCAAATAACATGCATGCATTTATGTCATGTTTCAATTCAATATTTTAAGACTTACTTTTTGGAATACGAATTGTTTTGTGATTTTTTTTGTTAACCAGTTGTAGCATGTACTTCGAAAATCCGAATTATCTTACATTTTATTTCAATGTTTTAGCGCAAAAGTCAAATAGCTATTGTGAAAATTTGTTTTTATCGATATTGGCTTTTTATCTTTTTTGACTTATAAGTCGCTATTGTGCCAAACAAACTTTTGGACTTTTTAGCTTTTTATAAGTAAAAAGCACTTATCATATAAGCATAAGCACTTTTGCTTTGGGTTGCCAAACGGGCTCTATACATGCCAAAGCTTCTGGTTAAGCATTTCATTTTCATCAGATTTTGAAGAGTTCTTGCATTTCAATGGCTGAAACCAGTGGGGATTTATTGGATGGCCAGCCTCACAGGCCCTCTATCTTAGGTAAAACTGTGATACTTTCCCCCCTCAATTAATACTTCTATGTTTTTACTCTCTAAATTTTTGCTTTATAATATGTATTTTTATTATTAGAGAGTATCGTTCCAAATGCGAATAATTCTACTTCAAAAGCCCAAAAGAAAAAGAAACCGTTAAACAAGAACGATAAAGGAGAATTCTTGACAACTGAGCTTCCTAGGAGCCAAGGTAACATGATACAGCTTTTCATTTACTTAATCAGAAGTGAATTGAAGGGAAAACTTTGATCCATTCATGCATACATCAATGGTTTGTTCGCTGACGGTTAGGGTGGAAATTTTCAAACATATATTGCACAACATGAATGATTGGTTAAAGTAGGGAATACAGTGTGTTGGTTAAGGTTGAAAGCATGTATCTGATATCAATTTGCTTATTAGTTAGAAGCGATCTTCATCTGCAAATTAAGCATCTCTGTTTGTCTAAAATGCAAAATTCCAAATTCTGATTGCTGAGCTTTGATTTCTGAATGTTGATCGTTGAATACCGAATTATGAATAATGAGTTACTTGTTCGATTGCATCAAACAGTCAAAATAAGAAACATAGTAGGTTTGAGCAATTTTGTTGAATATATGGCTTTATTCAGAACATAGACGAAAAATAAACAATATAAAAAGTTCTGATTTATACATTAGAAGTTCGATTCAGCTGATTTTCTTTTAACACCCAATGAAAATAAATAAGATCATTTGGCCGTGGTTAGCTGATAATAATCAGTGGCAAAGTTATTTTTTTTCGGCGATAGGTATGTAAATGGTACTATTAGCTGTAAGCATAGTCAAAGGCTTCTTGGGTTTTAAATTGCTTGTGTAATCGATTGGTTTGGAAGTCCTAGATGGGGATATTTGCATCAAACTTCACGTATGTTATTTATTGGGTCACATTTCTTAAAATTGGTAATCCTTCGTAATTATCTATCAAGTCGCAGTTTTCCAACATTTAAACATTTGGCAGTTAACTTCCTCCTACTTTTTACATACTACTACTTAATTGTCCCTCTGTGATACTAAGTCTTTCCCTCTCCATCATAACCTATATGCTTTTCCGAAATGACATCACTATTAAAAGAAGTTATGTTTCTATCAATCATTATAGCAGGCTTCCTATTTTTGTGGTTGGTTGAATTCATTATGAATATTGAAAATAACAATTTCTGAAAGCCTTGTTTCCTTCTCTTTTTTCCAAATTTATAGTTTTTTATTTCCAACCTTTTATTTTACAAGGTTGTCTGTTGATTATTTGAAATAATAAAGTAATTAAACATTAACAATGGTAACAAAATTGAGTCATTTGTATATTATACAAGCTTTTAAAGCACAATCCAATGTGTGATTTGTTGATATATCCAGAATTAGCTATTAAAAATTATTGTTTTAATTTTTCTCAAGCTTTTACATTGAGTCTATAAATTGACTTACAGTCTTTGCTCATGAATTCTTTCGCTCGCTGAACAATAAATGTTAATGAGTAGAATGCATGTTTTACTATTTTTTTCGCCTTTACTATGTACCTGTTCAGATGTAAAGCATAAGAATACCGATTGAACTAGCTGATACAAACCCATTGCGATTGATTAGAAGCATTTTTTATTTACCTAGTGATTTATATTTTACTATTTTATTATAAAATAGATACAAATGCGAAAGTTTTCCGTAGTTCCTACGATTAAGTTGAGTATCTAAAAATACAGAGTGAGACAGAACAAGCAGCATAATATTGACACATAAGTAAATTATTCTCCTAGGAGACAGCATATAATAAATAGTTTATAGTGATTGAAGTGGAGAAGTAAATATAATTTCCTTAAGTTAACCAACTGAAGGTTTTCTAGATTGGATCGGCGTGTAAAAACTGTGGATGGGAATAGAAGTCGTCTTTTATACCGATATAATCTTTTTCAAGAGTCTTCAAGTACTATGAAGATTTGTAATTTCTATGACATACTATGGTTGTTTGTATAAAATGATAGTTAAAATGATTTAGTCTGTGGCGATAGATTGATTGTGCATGTGTAAGAGAACTGCCCTAGTTGTTTCATTGTTTGCCACTTAAAACAACCTCAAAACGCATACAATGTATATCTAATAACTATTATTTTGCCATTATATCTGTTCTCATGAATTAGTTTAGTTCAAATTACATCAAAAATCAATTATTTGAACTCTTGTTATATCATCTCATCTTCCTCTTCTAATATTAATGTGGTAGTTCTTGGAAAGGTGAAGGATTTCTTGGGAGTCATGGCTAAAGCAAACGAGGAGCTGAAAGCACAGGTATTTTATTGCAGCTTTTAACAAATATGCTGTGTGATCTCTGATCAGATTCACATATAATTGCAGGGTTCGTCGCAAACAGATTATGTCAAAGTTCTGGAAGATTGGATCTCTTTTCATCAAATATGTCAAGTTCTTACTCCTACGAAATCACAGTTCCCAAACAGTAGTAATGAACAAAAACAAAATGTAGAAAATGTGAATGACACACAGAACTTTTTACTGGTTTGGCAATGTTCAGTCCATGTTTGCTTACATCTTTCAGTATGATTTTCTAATTTGCAATTGCTACCATGTTTGCTAGGTGTTTCCTGATCAGTTACAGTAATTGTAGGTTACTCGGTTTTGGATTGGCAAAGCTCTGATTTTATAGATCTTCAGGTAATTTACTGCTGAAATTCGATTTAGGTAATCCGGTTAGGTAGATACTCGGTTCAGCTTATTGCTTCGTTAGCTTTAGGAACTTCAAACTTGTTCAAAATTATGGCTCACTAATGAGATATTTGTAGGTTTGAGGTTTTTAGAATGTAGGTACTTTCCGTGTATGACCAATTTGATTCGATGGAAAGAGGTCCATAAGAAAATGGTTTGGTAATCAAACCACTGGACTGTTTTTTTTTTTTTGGTTTGACGTTGTAACGACAATGTATTTTATGCCGTAAAATTTAGTTAAAATAAATTGTTTGATTTTTTTTATAATAATTACTATTTATGAAAATGAATTATTACCAAGTATTTTTTTAATAAACTATTTTTTGATAAATTAAATAAAATCAATAAACTATTTTCAGATGATATATTAAGGTTGATTAAAATTGCATAGTTATCGGATTATACTTTGCAAAATAAAGTTCAGTTCAAATTAAATTGGATTGCAATTTGTTTCCAAATAAATCACAAGAATTAATTAAAATGGGAAAAGAAGGAAATATTAATTTAATCAAATTTAGACTCAGGCTCATGTGCATCCTATATCTTCCATTTTCTAGTAAAAAACCGGTCTTCTACTTTTGTAGGAAGCCCAACTTCCCCTAAAGCTATTCTGACCTTAAGTTCAAAGTCGCGTCAAAGGGAGGAAAAACAAAAAAACAAAAATCAAATTTGCTGGCACGACCAGGCATCAGCTACGTTGTCCAGCAAATGTGAGGAGTGCGAGTGGCGAGTCGCGTGCATTAACAAATAACAAAGGTATAGTAATTTCCGGAAATTTGTACTAATAATTGTATAAATTTATGTAATTATCCAAAGAACGGTCATAGGCATTTATATAATTATACTAAAAATTAACGGAAAATTCTATATTATTCACAAAAAAATTGCGGAAATTTCCGTAATTTTTTGAAATATTTGTGGAAATTTCCGCACTCATTTACCAAAAAAAATTGCAGAAATATCTGCAATTTTTCACCGTAAAATTGCAGACATTTATGTAATGTTTTAATGCAATTATTCATTGAATAATTGCATAATCTTGTGTGGTTGGTTAGTTAAATTTTAAAGATGTAGTTTTTGTTTGGATGAATGTTTACAACCTTCTTTAGAAATGAAGTTTTTGTGTTCTAAGTTTTTGTGTTCCTTAGACCTCTTCTAATGGCATGGTTTAAGATGCTCCAAATTTGCACATCAAATTTGATTTTATTGCTGAAAACTCTACCTTTACGTTCATTCCATATCAAGTAGAGAAATTTCTGGAGGATAAGAAGTAGAAAATGGCTTTTATTAGTTTTCCACCTCGTGGCCTTGTAAATAATGTCCTGGTCTATCAAACTGTCCCTGTGAGTATCTATTCTTAGGGCTGACAATGAATACCTGAAAAATCCGAAATTCGTCCGCATCCGTATCCGGAAAAACGAATATATCCTATATCCGAAAAAGCCGATGCGGATACGGATACGATAACATATGCATTCAAAAATTATTCGTTTGGTTGTTTTCAAAATTTTAGCTTATTTTTATATGTATTTTAACCTAGTAAACAACGATAATTTATTGTTTTGTTAAGTTGATAGTTTATATTTTATGCATTTAATGTATATTAACTGCTCCAAATTTCTTATTATCATTTTACCTATTAATTTTGTATACTTGTATAATTCATGACATAAAAAAGTACCATGTTAAACCTAAAGTTTAAAGTTACGTTTTTTTAATTATCGATCGTTAGCGGATAGGATAATTATCCGATATCCGTCCATATTCGCGAATACGGATATCCGAAAATAGTTTCGGATACGGATACGGATATGACACTATCCGCATTCGAAACTATCCGTTGACAGCCTTGTCTATTCTACCAACTTTCAGCATAAGCCTAAGCCAAAGGCCCAAAGGGCGTAGATGACTGAGTAGTCAAAAGTAAAGGAGGATGATATCCTCATTGGAACCCGGGGCGGAGCCACATTTGCCTTGGCCTGGGCTCGCCCCCCCCCCCCCCACCCACCCCCTCGAATTTCAAAAAACGAGAAAAAAAATACATTCCCAATCTCCGCATAACAGAAGGGAACGAAAGGAGAAAAAAAAACAAAATAGATACCCACCTCCGCATAACAAAAGGAAAACAAAAGGAGGAAAAAAAACAAATTAGAAAACGCAGTCTCCTGATAGCTGGCAAAAAAAGAAAAAAGAAACCCTAATCGATCTTGCCTCCTCGAATCAGCGCACTACAACACTGTCTCTCCGCCGTTGGACTTGCTTAGAATTGCTACTACGTGCATTTGCTCTCTTTTCCTTCGTACGACTGCTGCTGCCGCCTGCAAA
Organism: Allium sativum; assembly: GCA_030737875.1. Lineage (NCBI taxonomy): Eukaryota > Viridiplantae > Streptophyta > Magnoliopsida > Asparagales > Amaryllidaceae > Allium > Allium sativum. The sequence continues at coordinate 155,991,639 of CM060926.1, read as the reverse complement.
TTGGGTGGTGAGTGATTTTAATCTGCTGATTTTGATTTATGCGATTTTCATTGGATTTAATATTATCGATTTGCTGTAAATTTGTTTTGATGAAAATGAGTTGTTGCTTCAACTTCTTGCTGTAGAACCAGAATTTTGTTTGTGTAAATTTGGGGGTTATTAGTTTGAATGGTCTGTTGGTTGATTTAATGGCGTTAGGGGTGGATAGTTTGTTTGATTTGGATGGATGAGCAATTGTAATGTACTGGACAGTTTGTTTGATTTGGACGTTTTGTTAGTCTCTGAACGATCGGTTTATTTTTACAGTGTCTCATTGAAAAACCATGGCCCTGGTCAACTTGTTGAAAGTCGATGTTTGCTTAACTTGCCTTTTAAATTGTTTGAAAGATCAATAGTTGATCATTTTTGTAACCGATTATGGTTATATGTATATTTTGTTGTGCTTGTTTGATGGTTTGAAATGGTATTTATACATACAATCGGATTGTCGAAAAGAAAAATTTTGGGGCAATCACCCCCAAACCCCCTCCCTCGATGTCTTGCCCCCCATATTCATTTTATGGCTATGCCACTAATTGGAACCCTGGAAGAAAACTCAAGAGGCATCAACTGTCATATCTTTAGCAGCGAGGTTTGCTTTACAAAGTGGGTGCGGACTAGCTAGAAGTTATGTAGCTAGTTAAACATTTCATCTAAGGAAAAAAAATGCTTGGATACAATTTTCTTTAGAGGAACTTCGTAAGAACCTAATGTTGAGAAATAATAATTTATAAGCTGAACTAAATTACCCATATTTTATTATTTAAAAATGGTATACAAAATAATAATTTAAAATTAAATAATGATAAATAAAACAATATTGGAATTTGTTATGGCGAAGAATAATTTAAAAATGGTCTAGGGTCGGGTCTGGGGCATGGCTAACCCGCCCCAACCCGATCCGCATGATCGAAACATCATTCAAACACTTTATAATTATAACTATAACTATAACTTGTTAATCTTCTTAAATTTACATGGTTATAACTTGAATATTATATTATTTCAATTGACAAACTATAAAATTTTCATTGTATTAAGTTGCATCAATGATAATCATACAATAACAAATGCATATACTTTGAACTATTATCTTACAACTCATTTTATAATATTCTCTTGTCATTGTGAACACATTATGATATGCATATAATTTATCATTTAGTGATAAAAAAATATAAATATATAAATTTGTGTACACTAGAACATAATATCATCGGGTCGTGGGGCGGGTCGGGTCTACCCTGACCCGTACGGGTTTCGAGTACGGGGCGAGATTACAGACCCACATCGGGTCTACGAGGCGGGTCTGGGGCGGGGTTTAAAAAGTCCGGGTCGGGTCTGGGGCACGAGAAACCCGCCCCAACCCGCCCCATTGCCATTCCTAGTTTCGAATGATTTAATATCACACACACAACTATTAATTTATTAAATAATAATAAAGTAGAAGAATTTTATGTTTTCTCATTAATTCTAGGAATTTCCCCTTCTTTCTTTCGTTCCCTCCATATATATTATTTCAACTCCCTTCAATTTATTATTGTTATTATAACTATTACCATATTTCAACTATTCTATTTTCCATTAGAGGTAATTAGGGAGAAGGACAAACTTTGTCAAAAAATTAGGCTGAAGGACACTAAGTTTATTTTTAGTTTGAAGGACAAACTTTGAATCAAAATTAAGCTGAAGGAAAATGCTAAATGTAATTAGCATTATATTCAGTTTTTTACACTACACGAAAATGCTAGTTTTAACTAGCATTATTCGGTTTTACACTGCAGAAAATGCTAATTAGATTTAACATTGTCCTTCAGCCTAATTTTTTTTTTAAAGTTTGTCCTTCAGTCTAAAAATAAAACTGGACGTCCTTCAAACTAATTTTTTTTCCAAATTTTGTCCTTATGCCTATTTTCCACTTTCCATTATCTATATTTAACTACCAACATTTAATCATTTTTATAATTATATACATATTTCTCAAAATTTTGCAATTATTTAACATATAAATCAATTTAATAAAATTAATCAGATGATACTAACTTCTAAAGTTTTTATTAAAGTACAACTAACAAATATTCATTTATTGTTTTGATAAATTCTTTAAAAAATGACAAGTAACTGTGTGTTCTACATTTATATTGACGAAAATGATAAAAGCTAATTTTTCATTGAAGTCCCTATAGTTTAAATTTTCCATAATCATTTACAAATTAATCCGATGTTATACTAATTTCTCATCTTCCATTTTACACTTATTTAAAAACATTTAGTTGTTTTTACAGTTATTTATGCGTCTCTATTGAGTTTTCTTATGTTGTTTTACTTTTAAGTCCATATATTTGAATTTTTAAAATAGTCTTAAGTTTAAACCTTTTAAGGTAAATTCAATTGACAAATACTTATTAATTCATCTAATAAATAAAAAAATGATTTAATCCTATTAACAATATGGTAATACTCTTTTTTTTTTGAATTAAGCACATATGATGTACAAATTTGGAATTATATACCAAAATTTATTAAATACCATTCATTTATTCTGCACTTAAGTTCATAAATTTCATTCTTTTTAAAATTAGTATTTTGATGCTTACACACAAGTATACACATACATAGTTAAATACATGTATGTGTGTGTGTATATAAACACACACATCTATATTATAAAAAGCCTTGTCTTTAAAGGAAAAGACAAACAAGTGCCTAGATTTATTCTCGATAAAGACACCAGATGTTTAGAAATCATTCACCTCATCAAACTTCTTCGGTTCGGCCTTCAGTATCCCCCACTGGATCGATTCATGCCAAGCTTCTTCGGATCGGATCGGGTACATCGAGCTCCCTCACAGTGCATCGGTTCGGATCGGTAGTCATCACCCCCTGGCGGATCGGGTCGGGTTCTTCCAGTCCAATCACCACGCGTCGGTTCGGTTCGGAGGTGGCCATGCGGGTCGGATCGGAGTGATGCATGCCACAAAAGGCGGATCAGGTCGGAGTTTCCAGGTCGCATTGCCATACAATGTTGACGGGACGGATCGGAGCTTCTAGATTCGCGTGGGAGGTGGTTCGGATCGGGCACTCTTCTCCGTTCCGATCTGGATCAGCCCATTTCCTGCACTTTTTCTAGCAAGCTGTTTACGCCACTCGACGACGTTTTTGACCATTCCAACTATCCTAATCAATCACAAAGCATACCATACAATCATAGCAACATATACAATCACCCACAAACACCGAAACAACAATATGATAGGTTAAAATGGATCAAACATAGCCAAAACCCCATATTTTCCCTTAAACACGTTCAAGCATAATTAATGATAGGATTAGCAAAACTTAACCAAATTAACCCAAGTTCATATCAAAGGTCTAAAACATCATTTAAGAATTTATAAATATTTTTCCAAAATTTTATCATGTTTAAATTCGTTAATTAACACTAATTACCCTTAATTAACCATAATTAGTGAGGAACTATGCAAATCCCTCACCTTAGCCACAAATAAACCTTAGATCTGAAATAAATCTCTGTTTGGGCGCGAATAACAATGCTAAACAGCATCTCTAATCTTGATTTGGTGAAGATCTCCCTTGATTTGATGTTGCTAAGCTTAATCCTTGATTAGAAAGTGATTTGGAGGTGATTTAGAGGTTGGAAGCCATTTTTAGGGTTTCTAAGAGGTAAGTGGAGGCTAGAAAACTGAAATGGAATGAAATCCTAACTCTTTTCAGCCTCCTCATAACCCTAATCCCGAAATGGGTTATGGGCTCATTCACTAATCATCCTATTTGGCCCGGTTAAGCAGTTTTTCACCTTCCAAACATTATTTCAGCCATATCTCCCAAACGGTGAGTCCGTTTGGCTGTTATGACCACTCTACGGAAATGTAAACCATCAAACGAATCTAATGGAAGTGGTTTCAGGTTAGAATTCCTTTCCAGTCAAAAGTTATGGCCAAAACAGTATCAGCTAGGGGCAAAATGGTCATTTAAAAATCGGCAAAAATCATGAACATGGGAAATGACCCCAATAGTCGTTTCCCAAAGTTACATGACCATACATCTTCATATAAGAAAGAAATAAATATTCTACGATCATCCGATGCGTAGAATGCGGGTTGTTACAGCTACAGCACATGCCCGTCTGAGGCTAGATCCGCCCTTCATATTTGATAAATCTCCCATTGAATCTGTCATTTTTGTTGAATAGAGCTTCTCGAATCTCCTCCTTACTTCTTACTCGTACTATTTTTCTTGAAAAATCTTGTTAGCTATATCCATTTTCTCCTCTTTTGTCATCGATAAAAAGAAGAGAATATAATAATTTTGTTAATATTAAGTTTCACGTCATGTTAAATAATCAAGTTACACGTTTGATGTTAACATCAAGTTACACGTTTGATGATAAAAATCAGCTAACCCAAATTTTGTTTTGCATGAAAAACCCAATTATTTAGTCCACTACGACTTTCCTTCCAAAAGCCTGTTCCCAATTTTTATTTCAAAACCCTATCTAATTCATTTCTCAACTCATCTCACTATAGGGCCCGTTTAGATGGGTTAAAATAAGCTATTTTTTAACTTTTTAAAATCAAAATCTAGAAAGCCCATATGGTTTCATGAATTATTTGGGCTCCTGATTTGCTTAGTACGAAAGCCCAAAAAAATTTGCTTTCGACTTTCAGAGCGAGAACTTTTCCGCCGCGTATCGTGCAATTAGGTTTTGGGCGATTTTCCTTTTTTCAGCCTCGCTTGGTTTACTCTCTCAGATTCTTCACAAAAGGTATTGTTTTTCTTCTCTTATTTGTTTTCAATGCTTTCGATGTATTCTCACTTCTCTCAACCGTTCCGTTTTATTTGTGTTTGTTTGATTGATAACAAATTTGTTCGATAGTTTCATATTTTTGTGTGTTTGTTTGCTTGTCACACTTGAAACCCTAATCTATTTTTGTGTTTGTTGTCGTGTTAGCTGTAAGCAGTTGTGATCAAGGTTCGAGAACTCGGTTTCGAACTCGGTTTCGGTCATTTGAATTTTTGTCAATTTCGGATGATTTCGTAAATTTCGGTTTCGGTTCAGAATTCGGTTTTTTGTCGTTTATTACTTAATTTGCAATAGTGAAACAAAATTTCATTGCCTACCAGCAAGTTAAATTTGCGATAAAGATGCTTAGTGCTAATAAACTGAAGAAAAAAGGTCCACATACTTAATAAATTGAATAAAGCCCAAAAACAGCCCAATTTGTTGCCACTTCATATATTGTATACAATACCTAGCCACGTTTCCTGCTGCGACGCATAAATTAGGGCATTTGACTTCAAAAGAAACGCTCGGATTAAAACGACGGAAAAGAAACTTTATCATTTGTTCGATTAATCCTTCCGCACAACTTCGACTTCTCCGTGCTCAACTTCCTCTTCTCATCTTTGAAAACTTCCTACTACAGAGAGAAATTCAAGGTACTGTTCTCTATTTTGTCAACTCAACTGCTTCCTTCTGGGATCCGACGATTATGCTTTTTTTTTTTTTTTGTCGATCGCTTCTCTTCCTTGTCAATTGCTTCGATTTAGGGTTTTGACTTTTTTTTTTTTGAAGAACACCGAGACCGAATTTGAGGCTTAATTCCGGCTCGCAGAGACCCGATACCGGTACGGTACCCCCGAAATTTCGGGGTACCGGCCGATATTTTGAACCATGGTTGTGATTCAATTTTTTATTTGATTTCTTTTCTACATGGTGTGGTTTGGATTTATTTTTTATGTTAATATTGTTTGCTGGTTGCAAATCCAATGAACCGTTTGTTTATCCGTAAATGAACCTAGTTATGATAATTAAAACATGCTGCTAAATGGATGTGGAGAATAATGAGGTAAATGGAGTAATCATATATGAGCGAGATAAATGGAATAATGAGGTAAATGGGATGTATTCTCATTTTAATTCAATGGAGAATGATTTTAGTTTTTATGTCACTGTTTCTTATTTTGGTTAAGTTATTTAACCATGTATACAGCGTAGTGTAGATTGATAATCATTGTTGGTAAGCCTGACATGGGATTAACTAAATGGAAGTGGTCATCTTTATCCAAATTTGAATACGTATGTGGGTTAATTTTATGTTTACCGCCTTACTTTTGTTCTTACTTTTGTTTTGGCTTTTCTTTTATAAACGTTCTAAATAAGCAGCAAAGATAATAAATAGTATGAAGAACATAGCCACATATATTATCTAAAGGCCACTGAATGTACCCCAATTTTAGAAAACTTGTGGAAACAAACAGACCAATAAAACTTTCGTATGAGATCAAGTAGCGTTGGAAGCCATCCCCAACATTATAATTTTAGACCGTTCTTAGTTTTGTTCAATGTCAAATTTATGCTACACAGACATTGTGGGTATGTATATTTAGATTTAGGTTTTAAATAAAATAATAAAATCTGATATTTTGATTTGCAATTTCAAGAAATAATATTGCTTATGTCAGCACAAATTATAGCAGAGATGTATTATATCCCAGTAAGCATAATTAAGCCATATGCAAAAGAGGTAAAGATTTGTAAATAATCACATATCAGTTCAATCCTAATGCCACTGATATTTTTGAGAGCCGAGGAAAACTTTGAAACCATAATTTCCTATTCTTTTCATCAAGTTCTACTTATAGGACTATACAAAGACTCAAACATGCTGCTAAAGGACATAAAGATTCAAACATGCTCGACAGAACATGAAGATTTAAATCATTCTGCACACAACATAAAGATTCAAACATGCAGCTAAAGTTGTTTTTTTTTTTTGGGTAAACAATTGTGCTGAATTTTTTTTGTTATTCAGTGTCCTTTCTGAACCAATGATTCTAGATGTTGCTACAGCTCTGTCATTTAAAATGTATCGAATGAATGAAGTGTAAGTTATTTTCTTCTACATTGAGCTATCCACCTTTTTCTTATTTGCTACAGCTTTGTCAATTTCTTCAAATGAATGAAGTGTAAGTTATATTATGTGTAAGTCTGGGCAAAGGCATGTTGCTAGTTAGATAGTATTGAAGTGGTTAATGTTTACATAGCATAGTCATTGAACAGTGGTAAGAATGATAAGAAATTGGATTGGTAATCATAGTCATTGAACAGTGGTACGAATGAAATCAGAAACATGTTTATATTATTTTTCTGACTCATTCAATCTACAGTCCTAGGAATTGATCATTATTGGTTTTGGTTTGGATCATGTATTTTAAAAATCGCATATTTCATAATGTTCTGATAACATTATTTTTTCGTGTTTACTGTTTGAACTTCGGGGATGTTGCACTAATTACTTTAGTCTGGATTACATTCATTGAATTTATCCTTGTTGTTTCATGTTTGGCTTTGTTTATTACACCTGCTTGATGAGTTAATGTGTGCTTGCTTCATGTTGATCATTACTACGCTTGTATTTCTCTTCACCATTGCACTTTCTTACTGCATGGTTGTATATTTGTGTGTTGTAGCTTTGATTTTGCTGAATTGATTTGATGTTGGATTTTTTTGAATTGATATGATGTTGCTTCTATTTGGACTTGCTGCTTCTCATTCGGCCATTTCTTGTACATTTGACGTGTACAGATACATACATGTAAGAAAAGTATCAATATGCCAATAACTGCTCATACATTTATCTAGTGAACTTGTGTCGTTGACTTGCTTGTTGGTAATGAACTGCTGCCTATTTATTCAGTTTGAGCTGCTCCTTACAGCCTTGCATTTGTCAAGGCCTGGCCTTGTTAAGTTGCCATATGATCTGGTGTTGTATTCTGTTATAATTGCTCCACTCTACACCTGTACACAGTGCTCTGAAAATGTTTTCAGTGCACTTGTGTCAAGTCAGTTTGAGTGATTGTTCCTTGCATCCTTGATAATGATTTGTTTGTAAAGAATTTCAAAATGATGATTTTTTTTTTTTTTTTTTTGGAAAAAACAATCTTGAATCTAATCAAAGTTCGTTGAAGTGGATTCAACTCAAGGAGAAAGATGAGTTTTCAACAATAAAAAAAAGAGAACAAATCCGACAAAGCTTGGCTATGTTTTATCGTTTGTCATCTTAGGTTCCATATGATTTTAGAAGTTTCTAATATTTTGATTGTAATGCTAGAAATATATGTAAAAGATCAACTTTTATCTATTGTGTGGTTTGTTGTTTGATTTTGTACGTTAAAGTGGACTTAGTTGTTTGAATTATGTGCAAATAACATGCATGCATTTATGTCATGTTTCAATTCAATATTTTGTGACTTATTTTTTGGAATACGAAATGTTTTGTGATTTTTTTTGTTAACCAGTTGTAGCATGTACTTCGAGAATCCGAATTATCTTACATTTTATTTCAATATTTTAGCGCAAAAGTCAAATAGCTATTGTGAAAATTTGTTTTTATCGATATTGGCTTTTTATCTTTTTTGACTTATAAGTCGTTATTGTGCCTAACAAACTTTTGGACTTTTTAGCTTTTTAGAAGTAAAAAGCACTTATCATATAAGCATAAGCACTTTTGCTTTGGGTTGCCAAACGGGCTCTATACATGTCTAAAGCTTCTGGTTAAGCATTTCATTTTCATCAGATTTTGAAGAGTTCTTGCATTTCAATGGCTGAAACCAGTGGGGATTTATTGGATGGCCAGCCTCACAGGCCCTCTATCTTAGGTAAAACTGTGGTACTTTCCCCCCTCAATTAATACTTCTATGTTTTTACTCTCTAAATTTTTGCTTTATAATATGTATTTTTATTATTAGAGAGTATCGTTCCAAATGCGAATAATTCTACTTCAAAAGCCCAAAAGAAAAAGAAACCGTTAAACAAGAACGATAAAGGAGAATTCTTGACAACTGAGCTTCCTAGGAGCCAAGGTAACATGATACAGCTTTTCATTTACTTAATCAGAAGTGAATTGAAGGGAAAACTTTGATCCATTCATGTATACATCAATGGTTTGTTCGCTGATGGTTAGGGTGGAAATTTTCAAACATATATTGCACAACATGAATGATTGGTTATAGTAGGGAATACAGTGTGTTGGTTAAGGTTGAAAGCATGTATCTGATATCAATTTGCTTATTAGTTAGAAGCGATCTTCATCTGCAAATTAAGCCTTTCTGTTTGTTTAAAATGCAAAATTCCAAATTCTGATTGCTGAGCTTTGATTTCTGAATGTTGATCGTTGAATACCGAATTATGAATAATGAGTTACTTGTTCGATTGCATTAAACAGTCAAAACAAGAAACATAGTAGGTTTGAGCAATTTTGTTGAATATATGGCTTTATTCAGAACATAGACGAAAAATAAACAATATAAAAAGTTCTGATTTATACATTAGAAGTTCGATTCAGCTGATTTTCTTTTAACACCCAATGAAAATAAATAAGATCATTTGGCCGTGGTTAGCTGATAATAATCAGTGGCAAAGTTATTTTTTTTTCGGCGATAGGTATATAAATGGTACTATTAGCTGTAAGCATAGTCAAAGGCTTCTTGCGGTTTTAAATTGCTTGTGTAATCGATTGGTTTGGAAGTCCTAGATGGGGATATTTGCATCAAACTTCACGTATGTTATTTATTGGGTCACATTTCTTAAAATTGGTAATCCTTCGTAATTATCTATCAAGTCGCAGTTTTCCAACATTTAAACATTTGGCAGTTAACTTCTTCCTACTTTTTACATACTACTTAATTGTCCCTCTGTGATACTAAGTCTTTCCCTCTCCATCATAACCTATATGCTTTTCCGAAATGACATCACTATTAAAAGAAGTTATGTTTCTATCAATCATTATAGCAGGCTTCCTATTTTTGTGGTTGGTTGAATTCATTATGAATATTGAAAATAACAATTTCTGAAAGCCTTGTTTCCTTCTCTTTTTTCCAAATTTATAGTTTTTTATTTCAAACCTTTTATTTTGCAAGGTTGTCTGTTGATTATTTGAAATAATAAAGTAATTAAACATTGACAATGGTAATAAAATTGAGTCATTTGTATATTATACAAGCTTTTAAAGCACAATCCAATGTGTGATTTGTTGATATATCCATAATTAGCTATTAAAAATTATTGTTTTAATTTTTCTCAAGCTTTTACATTGAGTCTATAAATTGACTTACAGTCTTTGCTCATGAATTCTTTCGCTCGCTGAACAATAAATGTTAATGAGTAGAATGCATGTTTTACTATTTTTTCGTCTTTACTATGTACCTGTTCAGATGTAAAGCATAAGAATACCGATTGAACTAGCTGATACAAACCCATTGCGATTGATTAGAAGCATTTTTTATTAACCTAGTGATTTATATTTTACTATTTTATTATAAAATAGATACAAATGCGAAAGTTTTCCGTAGTTCCTACGATTAAGTTGAGTATCTAAAAATACAGAGTGAGACAGAACAAGCAGCATAATATTGACACATAAGTAAATTATTCTCCTAGGAGACAGCATATAATAAATAGTTTATAGTGATTGAAGTGGAGAAGTAAATATAATTTCCTTAAGTTAACTAACTGAAGGTTTTCTAGATTGGATCGGCGTGTAAAAACTGTGGATGGGAATAGAAGTCGTCTTTTATACCGATATAATCTTTTTCAAGAGTCTTCAAGTACTATGAAGATTTGTAATTTCTATGACATACTATGGTTGTTTGTATAAAATGATAGTTAAAATGATTTAGTCTGTGGCGATAGATTGATTGTGCATGTGTAAGAGAACTGCCCTAGTTGTTTCATTGTTTGCCACTTAAAACAACCTCAAAACACATACAATGTATATCTAATAACTATTATTTTGCCATTATATCTGTTGTCATGAATTAGTTTAGTTCAAATTACATCAAAAATCAATTATTTGAACTCTTGTTATATCATCTCATCTTCTTCTTCTAATATTAATGTGGTAGTTCTTGGAAAGGTGAAGGATTTCTTGGGAGTCATGGCTAAAGCAAACGAGGAGCTGAAAGCACAGGTATTTTATTGCAGCTTTTAACAAATACGCTGTGTGATCTCTGATCAGATTCACATATAATTGCAGGGTTCGTCGCAAACAGATTATGACATTGAGGTGCTTGACGGGAATGAAAAAGAATATATCGAAATGGTAAATTATTCTTGTCTTTCTACGTTATGATGATATACATAGTTCATTTTTTTTCAAGTTCAGTCGAATTCTGAAGGCCATAACATTTCTTATGTTGACATCATACTTCTTATACATCCATATCCAGTATATCTTTTCTTGTTGGAAGCACATGGTTAATGAAACATATTTAGCACGTCGCGGTATATATGTAAAAAGAACGTTTGATAAAATGGACCTATAAGTCAAGTGTAGAATCTGTTTGTGGCTTTATGCAAATGGTGTGTGATATCAAGTTTAAGATATTTATTGTGGCATATTTAATCATCTAACCAGTTTAGCAGTTGATGCCAAATTACAGTAGGCCATGTATTTATGGCCATAATTAAATTGTTAACTTTGAAAGTTGTCTGTCTTGGTTTTTCAAGGTGTATCGGTAAAACTTAATATACCGGTGTGTCCACCAAATCAGTACAAGACACGTAAGCATTATAGGATCTGCTGTTTTGTTCTTTTTGTGGGCTTATCATTAGTAATGGAATAAATTTTGCATAGTAGGATCTGCTGTTAGGGGTTGCAGATTTGAATACACCAGAAGCAGTTGCAGCAGCTGAGGCTGCCACAGCAGGTGAATATAAGCAACCCACTACTTCAACAAGTAGCTCAGGCTCAGAAAACGACAGCGATGAAGATGAAGATGGCAGTACCAAAGTTGATTCCAACCCAAGTAAGCGACCTAAGATTGTTGTGCTCGGTTGAGAGAAGTTATTGTTTGATAAACATATAAATGTTGTCACAGTTAATTTGGTTAGCCAGTTTATGCGAATTGCTGAGACTAAATGGTGAAGTAACAGTTCTAAACATAGGTTATATTATTAAATATGCTACTTTGGAGCCACATTAAATATGCAACTTTTACTGTCAATGTACAAAAACAGGTGCATTGAAATTCTGTTTATTTCTTCGAAGAGATTAAATTCAATGAGTTACCCATGGTAGTGGCATTGTGAATTGATGTTTATAATGTGAATTACTTGATAATCCATCTTCCAAGCTATGCTTTCACTTTTTTACTAGGTTTTTTTTACATGTATTAGTGATTAGTCAACATTTATCGTTTTATTATGTTAACTTGTCAAACACTGTTTGTACTGTCAATGTTTTATTTCATGAACTTCCTAATGGACTGGACTTTGCCTTGTATCCCAACGATGCAAAAAGGTGTAAAATTCCACAGAAATTACCCCAGCAAGAAAAAGGGGAAAGTAATAATTAACCCACTAGAAATCAGAATGATGTTCAAAGTGTTCATCACAACACTTGGAATTTAATTATCTTCTAATCTCAAATATCCGAATTTTAATTTAACCAGATGCTGAGCTCAGTCTAAGAATAAAATAAAATTAATATAAACTATAGTTTAAATTAAAATTAACTAACCTTTGAATTCAAATTATTTAAAACTAAACTAGCATAGGACTAAATTTCAAATTAATATTAAATAAGCATATCAATTATCAACCCTGGTTGAGGCGCTCTTTTTACGCGTCTTTGGGTTTCGTCACTTTGGCAAAAGGTGCGCTTTATCGACGTCTTGAACACCGTGAGTGCCTCGGCTTTCCAAAAGGTGCAACTATTGCGTTTGCCTCATTCTACATCATATCTGCCTGTTTATTTTCTAAAGCTTTACGGTTTCGACGTTTACTAGCAAATTTGAATTTAATCCCGATGATCGAGACAAGTATTGAGATATGGATCCGTATGTGGTTGATATACTGGTTGGGGATTTCTGTTACATCTTTTTTGTCCTATTCCAAACCATGCTTGGAGTGAAAGATATATGTCAAAGTTCTGGAAGATTGGATCTCTTTTCATCAAATATGTCAAGTTCTTACTCCTACGAAATCACAGTTCCCAAACAGTAGTAATGAACAAAAACAAAATGTAGAAAATGTGAATGACACATAGAACTTTTTACTGGTTTGGCAATGTTCAATCCATGTTTGCTTACATCTTTCAGTATGATTTTCTAATTTGCAATTGCTACCATGTTTGCTAGGTGTTTCCTGATCAGTTACAGTAATTGTAGGTTACTCGGTTTTGGATTGGCAAAGCTCTGAATTTATAGATCTTCAGGTAATTTACTGCTGAAATTCGATTTAGGTAATCCGGTTAGGTAGATAATCGGTTCAGCTTATTGCTTCGTTAGCTTTAGGAACTTCAAACTTGTTCAAAATTATAGCTCACTAATGAGATATTTGTAGGTTTGAGGTTCTTAGAATGTAGGTACTTTCCGTGTATGACCAATTTGATTCGATGGAAAGAGGTCCGTAAGAAAATGGTTTGGTAATCAAACCACTGGACTGTTTTTTTTTTTTTTTTTGGTTTGACGTTGTAACGACAATGTATTTTATGCCGTAAAATTTAGTTAAAATAAATTTTTTGATTTTTTTTATAATAATTACTATTTATGAAAATGAATTATTACCAAGTATTTTTTTAATAAACTATTTTTTGATAAATTAAATAAAATCAATAAACTATTTTCAGATGATATATTAAGGTTGATTAAAATTGCATAGTTATCGGATTATACTTTGCAAAATAAAGTTCAGTTCAAATTAAATTGGATTGCAATTTGTTTCCAAATAAATCACAAGAATTAATTAAAATGGGAAAAGAAGGAAATATTAATTTAATCAAATTTAGACTCAGGCTCATGTGCATCCTATATCTTCCATTTTCTAGTAAAAAACCGGTCTTCTACTTTTGTAGGAAGCCCAACTTCCCCTAAAGCTATTCTGGCCTTAAGTTCAAAGTCGCGTCAAAGGGAGGAAAAACAAAAAAAACAAAAATCAAATTTGCTGGCACGACCAGGCATCAGCTACGTTGTCCAGCAAATGTGAGGAGTGCGAGTGGCGAGTCGCGTGCATTAACAAATAACAAAGGTATAGTAATTTCCGGAAATTTGTACTAATAATTGTATAAATTTATGTAATTATCCAAAGAACGGTCATAGGCATTTATATAATTATACTAAAAATTAACGGAAAATTCTATATTATTCACAAAAAAATTGCGGAAATTTCCGTAATTTTTTGAAATATTTGTGGAAATTTCCGCACTCATTTACCAAAAAAATTGCAGAAATATCTGCAATTTTTCACCGTAAAATTGCAGACATTTATGTAATGTTTTAATGCAATTATTCATTGAATAATTGCATAATCTTGTGTGGTTGGTTAGTTAAATTTTAAAGATGTAGTTTTTGTTTGGATGAATGTTTACAACCTTCTTTAGAAATGAAGTTTTTGTGTTCTAAGTTTTTGTGTTCCTTAGACCTCTTCTAATGGCATGGTTTAAGATGCTCCAAATTTGCACATCAAATTTGATTTTATTGCTGAAAACTCTGCCTTTACGTTCATTCCATATCAAGTAGAGAAATTTCTGGAGGATAAGAAGTAGAAAATGGCTTTTATTAGTTTTCCACCTCGTGGCCTTGTAAATAATGTCCTGGTCTATCAAACTGTCCTTGTGAGTATCTATTCTTAGGGCTGACAATGAATACCTGAAAAATCCGAAATTCGTCCGCATCCGTATCCGGAAAAACGAATATATCCTATATCCGAAAAAGCCGATGCGGATATGGATACGATAACATACGCATTCAAAAATTATTCGTTTGGTTGTTTTCCAAATTTTCGCTTATTTTTATATGTATTTTAACCTAGTAAACAATGATAATTTATTGTTTTGTTAAGTTGATAGTTTATATTTTATGCATTTAATGTATATTAACTGCTCCAAATTTCTTATTATCATTTTACCTATTAATTTTGTATACTTGTATAATTCATGACATAAAAAAGTACCATGTTAAACCTAAAGTTTAAAGTTACGTTTTTTTAATTATCGATCGTTAGCGGATAGGATAATTATCCGATATCCGTCCATATTCGCGAATACGGATATCCGAAAATAGTTTCGGATACGGATACGGATATGACACTATCCGCATTCGAAACTATCCGTTGACAGCCTTGTCTATTCTACCAACTTTCAGCATAAGCCTAAGCCAAAGGCCCAAAGGGCGTAGATGACTGAGTAGTCAAAAGTAAAGGAGGATGATATCCTCATTGGAACCCGGGGCGGAGCCACATTTGCCTTGGCCTGGGCTCGCACCCCCCCACCCCCTCTACCCCCTCGAATTTCAAAAAACGAGAAAAAAAATACATTCCCAATCTCCGCATAACAGAAGGGAACGAAAGGAGAAAAAAAAAACAAAATAGATACCCACCTCCGCATAACAAAAGGAAACAAAAGGAGGGAAAAAAAAAAAAAAAACAAATTAGAAAACGCAGTCTCCTGATAGCTGGGAAAAAAAGAAAAAAGAAACCCTAATCGATCTTGCCTCCTCGAATCAGCGCACTACAACACCGTCTCTCCTTCGTTGGACTTCCTTAGAATTGCTACTACGTGCATTTGCTCTCTTTTCCTTCGTACGACTGCTGCTGCCGCCTGCAAATTGGGTGGTGAGTGATTTTAATCTGCTGATTTTGATTTATGCGATTTTCATTGGATTTAATATTATCGATTTGCTGTAAATTTGTTTTGATGAAAATGAGTTGTTGCTTCAACTTCTTGCTGTAGAACCAGAATTTTGTTTGTGTAAATTTGGGGGTTATTAGTTTGAATGGTCTGTTGGTTGATTTAATGGCGTTAGGGGTGGATAGTTTGTTTGATTTGGATGGATGAGCAATTGTAATGTACTGGACAGTTTGTTTGATTTGGACGTTTTGTTAGTCTCTGAACGATAGGTTTATTTTTACAGTGTCTCATTGAAAAACCATGGCCCTGGTCAACTTGTTGAAAGTCGATGTTTGCTTAACTTGCCTTTTAAATTGTTTGAAAGATCAATAGTTGATCATTTTTGTAACCGATTATGGTTATATGTATATTTTGTTGTGCTTGTTTGATGGTATGAAATGGTATTTATACATACAATCGGATTGTCGAAAAGAAAAATTTCGGGGCAATCACCCCCAAACCCCCTCCCTCGATGTCTTGCCCCCCATATTCATTTTATGGCTATGCCACTAATTGGAACCCTGGAAGAAAACTCAAGAGGCATCAACTGTCATATCTTTAGCAGCGAGGTTTGCTTTACAAAGTGGGTGCGGACTAGCTAGAAGTTATGTAGCTAGTTAAACATTTCATCTAAGGAAAAAAATGCTTGGATACAATTTTCTTTAGAGGAACTTCGTAAGAACCTAATGTTGAGAAATAATAATTTATAAGCTGAACTAAATTACCCATATTTTATTATTTAAAAATGGTATACAAAATAATAATTTAAAATTAAATAATGATAAATAAAACAATATTGGAATTTGTTATGGCGAAGAATAATTTTTTATTTAGTTATTGAGAGTAATGGATGACTTTTACAGAAATGAGCCAAATATTACGATGAAGTGGCAATCATTTTTAATGTGAGTAAATTGTGGAAATATAATTTTATAAAAATCCACATGGTTCAGTGGACAATGTCATAAAGCGAGTCTGATATTTAGTTGAGATATAGGGTTATTCTGATGGGGTAGAAAACTTGTTTTGTGAAGATGAATGAAGGAATAAAATGATATATGAACTATTTCAAGACTAGAGCCCAAACTCCTAGCCAGATGAGAAGTAGCTGATATCTTTTCTTGAGAATACCACTCTTCCTACCACTCTTCAAAAAACCTTTCGTTGTCCATATTATTCAATATTACATCTTCCTCTTAACAATATAGCCCTAACCAAATCTTCAAAAATTCCATATAATTCAAATAAAATTTAAAAAATGATGAAACTCGAATACGTATGTGCTTCTCAATAAGGATCTACACTGATAGGAGCTATCAAAATTGAGTTCTGATCCAGTTGGAAGTCAACACAAATTTGACAATGATTGAGGAGCTTCAGCCAATGGTTCGGGATTTCGAGCAACACACTGGAAATTCGATCATTTTGTTCCAAATTTGATGTTTATCAAATCGAAATTTTCTTACTAATCTGGTTTCAACAATGTTTTGAAAAAAATTCTTGACTTATTTGTATAAATATTAAGAATATATCGAAGGAGGGGAAGAGAGTGGCACTAAATCAAGAAGGAAAGACATAGGTTAGGGAATAAACAGGGAGGAGACAATATATTCAATTTAGATTTTTTTCTATTGATCAGAACTTTTTTCTTTTGATTAAGGGTTGAAGCCTTAGCTAATAAGAAATATAATATACTTTGTATTGGATTTGAGTTTCTATTTTCCTGGAATTGATTCTATGTGTGAATTTTGTTTTATTGGGCTAAACCATGTATTATGGACTATATTTTTTTTTTAAAGAAACTGTGAACTGCTAAGATAAGATTTAAATAAAGTTATTTCTTTTAGTTTATTTTAGTCTTAAAGGATTTTTGTCTAAATAATTTGTATTAACTTGCATATGTATTGAAAAATATACCAGAATATTTACAGCAAAATTCCTGAAATTTCCAGAATAGGAAATTTAATTTTTCTGGATGCTCGAAACTAAAGTTTTTTTTTTTAAAACTTGGTTTGAAGCTATAGTAAAGCTTAGAGGTGTATCTTGTCTTTGTTATGGCTAGCGTCAGTATTTTCTTCCTAATAACCATGTGCAACAAAGACTTATGGTCGAATTAGATGATGAGATGATGATTTTTCTTTATATGTATGTGACGCGTGAAATTATATTTTCAATGACTAACCTGTTATGAGCTAAACTACATTAATTTGCTCAGTATATGCTTTGATAGTTTTTTTAAAAATGTTTAGGTTTGTTGTTGCTTGAAAGGACCACAATATGAAGAAAACTAAGAAATAGAAGGGAGACAAGGGCCTTTGAGCATATTAAACTTCAAGATGCTTTAATAGGGTGATCGATAAAAGCAACTGTCAAACTTGTTGTCGAGCCTAGAGATTCGTTGCTCAGCTGCAAAGTGAGTGTGGTGTGTTTTTTAGATAAAATAAAATATGTTTCCAAATGAGATTAAAACCATTGAAAATACAGCTACTTGTGTAAAAAATAGTTGTTTGTTTAATGATCATTTATCAATGAAATTTGGAAATCAATAAATAAGTTATAAATTGATTTAAAGGCTTAAAAATAATTTCAAAATCAAATTTAGTTATAGAAAATTATAGGATGATTCTAGTTAATAATAAGTGATTGGAAATAAGTTTTATATGACTTTAAATATGAAAAACGTGATTTGGAAATTTAATACAATGTTTAAACTACTTTTTTTAGGGATTAAATAAAAGGAAAATTTTGCTTTGACTAGTAAATAATGTAAAGCTTTCGAATTAAATAAATATATCTCATTCATTAGAAAGGTAAAGTAGTCGCATATGCTAATCGATAGTTGAAACCTCATGAGATAAGATATCCTGCTGATGAATTGGAATTAACATCGATTTTGTTTGCACTGGAGATGTGAAGACACTATCTTTTAGAAGAGGTTCGAATTGTTCACTGACCATAAATCATTAAATTATCTCTTCTTGTAGAAGGATTTTAACTTTCGGCTGCGACGCTGGTTAGAATTTCTAGCCTTTTCTGACTTTGACATTGCGTATACGTTAGGGAAGGATAACGCAGTCGCATATGTGTAACACCCCATATTTTTATATAAATATTTAATTAATTGACAGAAAATATCGATAATTTATGATTTTAGAATTTAGCCTCGAAATATATATCATTATGTTCGTGGCAATTTTCTGATTCATTTCATATATGACTTGCCTCAAACTGAGCCCATATAGGGTTATTGACAAATTAAGATTTAAAGATTTGTACGTGTATATATACGTCTAAGCTTGAAATTAGATATATGTAATAGTTGGAATATAATAATTTACTTAAGAGATATTTGGAAATAAAACGAACATTAACAACCAACGTTAATCAATAATTAGCGTCAGAAAAATCAACGACAGTGACCCAGGTCATGGGTCGATCTAGGCAGTATATGAGTCGACCCACGTAGTATATGGGGTCGACCCAGGGGTCGACACACCCTAAAGGTGGGTCAACACATGAGTCGACTTACCAAGGTCCAGATCTGGGGCGTTCTTACGTGCTTTTCTTGGCTTGTAAGGTTCAGATTTTATTTTATTTTATCCGACAGACTAGAATCTTCTATACACCTATAAGTAAACTAGCAGGGCGTAGCCTCTAACTCATATTTTCGGAAACGATGCCTAGGCTCTGACATTTTGTTTCTTCTCCAAATCTTTCATAAATTAAAGTATTAGCTTTAGGGAATTCTGATTCAAGATTTGAGGACAAAGAATGTAGATTTACAATATAGGTATTCAGATTTTTTGTCAAGGTGAGGTAAATCCTGTAAATCCGAATTATTAAGGTTTCTTTCTTTCCTTCGTCTTTTAGCATCTGATTTGTAAATCTGTGATTATCATAATATTAGATTCAATTAGAAAGACCACGGAATAGCAGATCTGAATCGGATTCAAGGACTGGAAAGCAGTCAGGTGAGTGAATTTAAAATTATACATTTTGGTAACGGTATATTTATCGTTTACATCCTGTAATTCTTAACATGATAAATAATTGAAATTTATGGTAATTACGATATAATCTATTTCTAAGTACGTTAAGAATATTGCAGTTGTACAAATCTATTTCGTTAATTTTCTGTTTGGATTGAGAATTATTGCAATACCGAAATTGTTGAATTTACAATAATTATGGCTATGTTTTTAAGATTATTATTTAATGTCAAATTGGATATGCTGTAAACAGAATTACAGTGAAATTTGAATAATGGAAAAAGAATTGATACGCCTAATTTTGTATGGAAAATTTACTGTAATTAAAAATGGTATATGAGAAACAGGAATTTAATATCGAACTCAGAAAATAAAAAGGAGAAATTATTAGTGGACTGAGTTAGTTGTATTTCAGAAAATGGATACATTTTCATAATGGAAAAATTACTAAGAACGTAGTTGCAAGAAAAGAAAGGAAAAAGCGATTAGTGTGAAATAGGGGTTCTTTTACCGTATTGCACACTAATCAAATAATATATATATATATATATATATATATATATATATATATATGTATATGTATGTCCACAATGAAATTAAAGAAAATAGCATGCAACTACAGATCTTAATTGATGTACGTTATGGAAATAGATCTTCACATCTTTCCGTTAACCCATCAATGAGGTGTGTGAAATATTTTTCTAAAATAATAAGAATGCACAAGACAGTGATTAAAGAAAGATTACAACGAGTAAAAGTTGGTTCACGTTAAGGAACCTAAGAAGAAATGTGATGAACAATGAATATAACCTATTACAATTAATTATATGGATAAGATTGAAATATAATAAAAAAGCTTGCCCTAGGGACAAATGTAATTATAACGTAAGTTATAACTAATGATGAACGAAAAATTTATTAATAAACCTTAATTATGTGAACTAAGTTAATAAGTTAACTCACAACAACGGTTGAGATAACAGTATAAGATAAGATTATAATTAAATAAGCAAGAATAAAGTAGGCTTATTATTAATAGACTTATAACTGAAAGTATTAAGTCTAATAAATGTAATAAATAATTAGCGGGAGTCTGCTCAGGTGGCATAAGGCTTAATAAAAAAAGTAAGCAACCAATTATGAGCTAGTGAACCAAGTAACTTGAATAAAAAGTGTATGTGGATAATCAAGTTAATTAGCAATGTGATGAGATAAAGAAATCGCATGATTAAAAGGTTAGACGTTGGATTTAATAACGCGATGATGTGATGCGCTGGAATCAGTAAGTATATATAGAGGTGTAAAACCCAATGGGGTAGATCATCATGGTGTCTGGAGACACGAAAGGAGCACGTCTAACTGATTATTCTACCGGACAGGATGGAGGCGCATGGCTTTTGCGGGATGTGGTAGAGTACTCCGTGATGGTCCTCTGTGGTAGGCTTCGGTTGTACCCACAGTGGTTTGGCCTGTACGGTACCATCCGGTGAGTATACCTTGACTACAACTAGTGATTAGCAGTCAGAAGGTTGTGCCAGATGACGTTGGATGATTCAGCGATTTGCCTCGCCAGTAGGAGAGGTTGATCTGGACTAAATTAAGGACAATAATCATCGGATGCATGTCATAGGGAATCAGTGGGATGCGAAAAGGGTAGAGCTAAACCTATAGACCAACGATCTTTCACAATTGAGACGTTGATTGCGGGACACACCAAATTGGATGTTAGATTAGTTGATAAGGGCATGTCATTAGCTCTTGGTGAAATCTTTCATTAGTTGAGGGAGGGGCCAGGGTGGCGCCATAACCACCGTGAAAAGACATATCATATGTGAATATTTGTATTGTAGACCTAGTGAAGTTGTCCTTTACAGATATTGAAAGCTCACGACCGAGTTTCGTGCATTGGATGCAACTCTATTATGAGACTCGGGTTATTGTAGGCAATATGTTCGTGTGAGGGTCTAGATACATGCATTGGGTGGTGTATTGTAGACATTAGGGCATTACTCTGTGTTGAGACATGATTCGACCAAGAAATACGGATACGATGATCCATATGCTTACATGGCATAATGATGGTGGTTCTATGCGATTATGTGGCGTATATGCTTTCGTGGTGTGACAGTAGAGACCGTATGAAGAGGGTACTATGGGAAGTACCTTGAGATGTTGGATATAACTATATATATATGTATGTATGTGTGTGTGTGTGTGTGTGTGTGTGTATATATATATATATATATATATTAGGTTAATTTACCGGGGAGTAGATGGATACGACGTGAGTGCTGGGCCTTGAGTGTTATTAACCCATATAACCTAATAATTAAGAAAATGTAACTGAACCGTATATGTAGGGTTATTTCAGAATGTATAACTTGTCCTCTCATCAGAACTTTGTATTTTGACCCCTCCCTCATAACATACTCGCAAGTTAGGTTTATGGCAGAGATTTGGTAGCCTTTGGACACTTGTTAGACAAGGTTATTATTTTGATAAAGCTATATTTGATTATTATATTTTATCCATTCCGTCGTGATATGTTTTATCGAGCTCTAATATATTTATTAGTGAATATTAGGCTCACATCCCTATTTTGAAACTTAATTAGGCTCACATCCGGTCATAAACTTATTGTAAATTAGGTCCCTATTTTCTGAAAAGTCATCAAAAAAATCACTTAAATTCGTATTTAAAT
Organism: Allium sativum; assembly: GCA_030737875.1. Taxonomy (NCBI): domain Eukaryota; kingdom Viridiplantae; phylum Streptophyta; class Magnoliopsida; order Asparagales; family Amaryllidaceae; genus Allium; species Allium sativum. The sequence continues at coordinate 155,969,221 of CM060926.1, read as the reverse complement.
AAAACATGTAAACACTAAAAAATTCAGAACAAAAAACCATCAACGAAGGCGTCAAAAATCAAAAATCAAAAAAAAAAAAAAAAAAAAAAAAAACGAAATTTCCAGTTAAATGCATAATAGTATGCACATATATCACTTTCCTGCATACATCCGTGCATATTTTTCACTACATACATCTTCGTTGATTTTTATTCATGCAAATAAATGCATACATGTGCGCAAAAATTTCAAATACTTGCATACATTTGTGCAGGTTTATTTTCAGATTTTAATCTGAAAAAAGCTTACAGAAAAGTTGCACACATATATGCAATTATCAGTAATAATTGCATAAATGTATGCAACTATTTTTTTTCGATTTCCGTAGATTCCTGACATTATTTCCATATTTTAGAATTTTTTTTTAATGAACGTACACACATTTTTTTAAAAAAAATACAAAAAGGCGGAAAAACTAAAATAGGGGGCGGGTTTAAAAATTTTCAGAACTTTGTTTTTTTTTTATAAATTAGGTCCCTACTTTTTATCCTATAAAAATGTTGCACACATGTGTGCATTTTTTTGAGAAATTTGCACATTTGGATGCAAATAAAAATGAACTGAAAAATTATGTTAAATCTATCCGCTGGAAGAACTGCAATAATTGCATATATGCATGCAATAAAATAAAAAAGGTGCATAATATTATGCATTTAACTGTAGTTTTTTCTGTTTTTTTTGCTGTTTTCTTCTTTCTGACATTATTTTTGTTGTTTTTTGAACTGAATTTTTTTTATAATGCGTAATATATTTTATTACTAATTTATGAATTTTTTTTATTTTTTTTTAATTATTATTTTATAAGTTTTGAAAACAGGGACCTAATTTATAATAAGTTTATGACCGGGTTTTTTTTTATATTTTGAAACTTAATAGGGACCTCTAAAAAACGCACCCTATTTATTATCTATATATTTTCTGCAGGACACCATACAAGCCAACTCGGGCTTCGATGGATTGAGATTTTTGATAAAAAATTGGTTTATCGAAATTCGGGTTGTTACATCTGTATCAGAGCTCAGGTTTAGGATTCCTATATAGATAGCGAGTGAACATATTTGTATATTCTTAAATAAAAGGATATTATATGTATATAGATATATCTGTATACGTGGAAGAAGTTGAAATATCGAAACTTGTACACTAGAGTAATGATCATGGAAGTATGGGAAAGGTGAACCACTAAGTGGTTGAGCTAGAAAGTGTACAGAATAGTTGGAAAACACAAAGGCAACGCTGAATGGTAAATCAGTTCAAGAAACTTTTGGAATTCTAATTGTGTTCAAGAAATTATAGGAAATATCGTTACAACAGTGAAAGAACGTATGAGAGGTGGAACAGTCTGTCGACCAATCCAAGGAATATTTTCAGATTTCGGAGTAGCGAATAGTCGGTACACTACAAGAAAAAGACCTTTTTATAGCGTTTAAAAAACGCTATAAAAGGATACGATGGTGTTTTTATAAACGTAGTATATCAACATGTTGTAATATGTCAGGGGTCTATAATAGCAACCTAATAAGTGCTATAAAAAACATGTTATAAATGATGTTACTCGTAGCGTTTCCGAATTGCTATGAAATGGACGATTTGTAACATACAAATTCCTATATATTGCGTTTGTTACTTGCTATAAAACTTCTACGCACAGTTGTGGTTTATGTTGCTAATATTTATGACGTCATTTAATTGCCATTTATATCAACCATAAACGTTGTAGATAGACATTGCTTGGTTACCATAGAAACTACAAACGCTGTAGAAATTTCATAGCCTGATTATTATAGCAACTACAAACGCTATAGTTACACTATAGAAAGCTAAGTATTTTATAACATTATTTACTTGCTGTGAAAACTGTTTAATCATTGTAGAATGGTTTTATTGCAGCAGAAGCTATAATATGTATAACCATTATTAAAAGTATTTCATGCATAATGTTAAGCATATAAATATTTATGATCAAAAGTATGTCATACAAAGTTCGAAGCATATAAATATTTGTGATCGAAAGTAACAATTCTTACAATCGTTGCTTGCCAAAACTATACATATTAAAAACAGCAATCCATACAACCGTCGCTAACGAAAACAATGCATATTAAAAATAAAGATGTATGAACATCCATGCAAATACATTTGAAGGAGAATGAGTGCGACAACATATTTTTTCATGCCTTTCACCTTAGCGTAAACCTAGAGCATCATACACCATTTGTCGAAAAAAACATACGTCTATTAGTTAGAATTTAAACTACATTCAACTCGATATAGAGAGAATCTCGGTTACAATCTTAGATAAATCCATCACCAACGTTTCCCTATCCAGTGCACATTTCTCCTTTAGCAATGTCCAGGATAAGCAAGATGTACGCAGTTTTGCACACATTATTGAAGGGACTTTCTGAAGCTTGATCGTTAAACCAAACATCCACAAAGTTCAATGTGACAACCGCCCACAACCTCTGCACTTAACAATAGGAATGATGCGCTAAAATGCATGCCAGACATCTATGGACAATCATCAAGGTATGAAGCATAAGAGGAACCTGTCGTACAACTCACAACACAAGGATAAAATGTAATAGAACATATACAACAGGTAATATTAGTGAAGCAGAAAATACTAAACTTTCATAACAACTAGAACGTAATATCCATACACTTGGACAACAACAATAGTGTTTATACAAAGTTGTCTTACTATAGTACTCAAAGAAGAACAACAAACAACAGTAATCCAAATACTATATAGTATGTAAGGTAATACACTAGCCTCCTGCTCGCCTCCGAACTGCAACATCGTCCTCACTAAGCTATCACCTGCAACCTAGTCTGCCCATCCAAAAACTGGATGAACAGCCCAAGGTAATAAGAGGAAAACATAAAAGCTTGAGTCAGACAACAGTCTTAGTGAGTGATAAAACAACTAACTAACATCATCAATAAAGTATATGAGAATGGATAGATAAACATACTAATCTACCCACAACACCAGAGAAGAACCCAAACCTTCCTTCTCCACATCCGACAGTGATAGTCTTTACAATCCATTTAACCAAAAGAACAACAACTCATCCAGAGCATTCAAGACAACCATTCATTCAATAGCAATCACACAACTAGTTATATCTCACGTAAACCATCCTAATTGAACTCAACATCCCTCAAGCACAAACCCTAGAGGCCTAAACCAATATCAGACAAGCATCCAAGGAACATCTCCTTCGACATTGGACAACCTAAGCGAGACGGTACAAACAGAACATTTAATTATTCATGACAGACCCTGGCTATCACCGCCAATCCTGCTTCGAAACCATCGTTAATCCTATGATGGCCAACCTTGCCATATGTCAAAGGCTAATGGTAACCCCGGTTCTAGCATAAACTCCATACGCCTTTCAACGATACGTATGTATATCCAACCTTGACAACTAGGCCTTTCAACGATACCCAGGGTACTCGACTAGCAACCTTTCAGTCTTTTGGGTGCCCTATTATACCTCTGCTTTAAGCCTGCTAGAACTTACGACAACGATAATCTATAGGCCTTCATATCTCTAGTCATCCAACCCGACTACTTTTCATAGCTCAAGCAACCTTCTCAAGTAACCATTATCCCCCAACTCACGACCTTTGAGTTGCTACCTCATTCGTTGTTCTACACCGATCAACGAACACCTTCAATACTTCGGATATTTCCACTTGAATTCTCCTCAAAGTCACAACATCTCTGAACCAAATAACATCAATATATGATTCAACACAATTCATAGCATTACATTCATTTGCTATGAAATAAACCACAACGTTCATGCCACCAACCACATTGTTCAGAGCATGCTGCACTGCGACATAAGTTCAGGGGGAAGGGGTCACGCCCAATTTTTTTTCCAGTCCCTTTTGTTCAAATCTGGGTTGTACCCAAAAAAATATAATTTTTCAGAAATAACCGTGTGCGATCGACTCATCCTCTTGGAATGTTCCCGACCGATCCAATCTTGACCGACCACTCTAGACCGATCCATCCTCCTACACCCTTGACCAACTGATCCGATCCCTTCTAACCGACTGATCCGATCCCTTCTGACCGACCCGACCAACTACTAGGGTGCACGACCGACCCCGTGCTTTGCCGACCGACCGACCAGCTCCATGCCTCGACCGACCGACCAGCTCCAGGCCCTGACCGACCAACCAGCTCCTTGCTCCGACCGACTGACCAGCTCCTTACCCCGACCGACCAGAACTATTCCAGATCAGATCCATCATGATTTCCACCCGAAATTCAGCCCAAATCCGTCGAGCGACAATATCAACAAAGCCGATTCATGCAATTCATTCATAGACATATTATGAAGTTGCGAACAATATAAAAATGACAATTTCATCAAAAATGCACTAAAATCTTGATAAATGAACATAATTAAGAATCTAACTTGCATAATGATATGAAATAACATAGAAATTACCGGTTTAAATTTGCTAAATTAGATCTTATGGCGATTCATATGAAAATAATCTTATCATAGTGTAGATCTAGGAGAAATCGATTTAAAATAATGAAAATATGTGCATACAACTCATATACTTGCATGAATCCGTGTGAAAGATGCATATCACTCACCAATTCTCCAAAACAATACAAAATGATTGAAATATGATTCCGGACAGTGAAGAATTTGATCCAAACTTTTCAATTTGATGAACTCCCTCTTTAATTTGAGTAGATCTAGCCTGAAATGATGTAGATCTTCAAATTCCCTAAGCTTTAATGGTGGAAAGGTGAAAAGAATGGAGAGATGGAGGAGCTCTCACTCTTTCATACAAGAAAATGGAGAAAGTAAACTATTCTCCATGTCTCCTACCCTCTATTTATAGCCTCCCACCTACCCACTAATGGGCTTCTCCAAATCAGCCCATTATGGCTTATCAAACCTGAACAACCAACTGTTAAACCTTAAAACAGCGTTTCCTTCCAAACTGCTAAGCCAAATCTTTAATGTGACCATTCTACGGAAAGGGAAACATTATTTCCTTTCCATTGGCATAGGTCTCAGCACCTAATTCGACCTAAGTCAAAAGTTATTCCATGTACAGGACTGACAGGGGTAAATGGTCACAAACAAATTTGGTAAAAATTATGGACATGTCTCACATCCCCATAAACAACATATCAAAATATAAGAATGATCCAACCTTCAGGGAATAAATGAAAAAAATGTACGATCCTCCGATACGTAAAAGGCGGGCTGTTACATTTAAAGTGGATAGTGTTTGAATAAAGCTCATGATAAATTTACATGTTTAAAGCAAACTATGCTACATAAACAACATATGTAAAATAAACCTAGGAAAAATAAAACTTACTAATGCTTCAAACTTGTTTTCTATGGTGATAAAATGTAGCCCAGTTTCTTCTACTACAGCATCAACAATCTTCACTTCAAACCTTAAATTACAGTGGAAATTACATACAACTTATACATCACCCATATTTTCTATGTGGAAAACAAACTATTGGAAGGTTTTGATATTAGATCACCCATAAACACTGCCAACGTATAAATAACTTATAAAAATTGTTGTTTTATTCCCAGATTGCACAAAACTACATTCATGTACACTTCTAAAAGTGATTATTCCAAAACAATCTTTTAAACAGTCTTTTAAAAATGCGAGGACAATAATACTAGAATTCATTACAGCAGGGAAGATCATGGGTTCATAAGGAATAAATCAACTTCCTTACTGTAGGACCTAGTGTCTCAGCACCAAGGTTTTCAAACTTCCCAGTTTTGTCTCATATAAGCATCCTACATCCAATAGTAGAACTTCCCCTTTTTTAGTTTGTTCTTGTGCACTTATATTATTCCCAGCATGTAGAAAAACTGAATGAAACTCGATAGAAAAAACATGTAAATCTACTGTGCAATAATATGCTATAATTATGTGTAACAATGTTTTATGTGCAAGTTAGAAACACTTGATATTAATCGTTTACTCTTAGCAACTTCACATGAAGAAGGAAGGACCATTGCATGGGAGTTGCATTCCAAGTTTAAGTGAAAAAGAAAAAATGTTTTCCTTTTCTTCCACCTCGATCTACATGCGCTGGTGATGGAAAAAGAAAAGAGAAAGAAAACTACATCACCTGCATGCACAGGTGGAAGAACGATAGAAAAATTACCCATCTGCCTTTGCGAGTGAGCTTGCATAGTCAACTCTACCTGCTTGCACAGGGAGACAGATAGGCGATAGCTTATGCACCTACTGTCTCAATTCCAAGAATCAGGGGTGTAACATCCAACAAAAGAATATCTGAAAATGAAAAAAAATCTTGGGTTAGATAAGCTCTTATTTTAGTTAGAATTTTCACAGACATGGTAAATTTTATATGGTAAATGACAATAGAATAGTCTTTAGGATGTGTTGCAGAAATGAAGTGCATGGCAAAAATCCAACAAAAACCCTTGACTATAAACATAAAGCTAAAATTTCATATACCAACTTGGGTACCAAAAATTCATCAATTCAGTACAATATAAAAATATAAAACAAAAGATTGTATTAGAGTCATAGTAAGTGAAACAGCTAGAGAAAGGTTCACAATTAATAGCATAGACTGTGATGTAGTTTAAAGTTCAAACACCATGCTACACCAAATTCTTCTAAATTTATTGCTCTTAGTTTAGAAACATATTAAAAGAAAGCTGTATATACATAGATATAGACATTATAACATAAGTGAAGAATCACGTAATTTTATAGAAGATCATAAAAAAATTTACAATTAGAAGCTGAACCTTTTTAGTTTCAAAATTAATATACAAAGTGTTGAAGGCAAAATTGTCATAACACCCATGGATTCTTAATTACTTAAGAATAAGGTTTCGCATGGAAAAGAAAGTATGGAAAGCAGTAAATAACACAGACGATTTATAGTGGTTCGGTCTTGCGAGGGGCCTGCATCCACTTTGAAGGAGTTCGCTGATATTTTATTCACAACAATAGATTACAAGCTTTGAACATTATCTAGGCATTTAATTACAAGTGTTTCCATGTAATCTAGAGTCGTAGTCGTCATATATGAGTTTTGGAAAAAAGTGATATTTACTTTTCTTCCTCAAGCACTAGGTTGCCATTAATGAGTCCTTGGAACTCTTAAGAGATGTCAAACCAGCAAAAATTCAATCCTTGTAATGAATGAGCATAGGGTTATTTATAGTTGAAGAGTTAGGTGGGAGTAGGTAGGATTTGGGAAAAACGCAGCAGAATTTCGTATCCTTGGGAGACCACATAAAAAATTTCGACTCCCTCATAAAATATGTAAATAAAACTATATCCCTCCTAGGGATATGATTTTCGTATCCCAAGGGATACGAAATTTGTATCCGTTGGGATATGAAATAGCGTATCCCTAGAGGGATACAGTTATTTCGTGTCCCCTAGGGGATACGAATTCCTCGTATTCCCTAAGGGATATGAATTCCTCGTATCCCCTAAGGGATACGAGTTTGTGTCCTTTGGGATGCGACTATTTCGTATCCCTAGGGGATACGGGCTCACATCCCTGGGGACACGTTGGAGGGCTTTGCATGAGGGGATTTAAAGTTTCTAGTACGATGTGGAGGGAGCCAAAGACCTCATGTTGTGAGGCAGAGGAAGTCGAGACTCATGGAGGCTGAGGGATACAAAAATATGAGGGTCAAGGGATACGAGTTTTTTGGAGTATGGGGACTCGAAGTATGTATGTTGAGGGATACGAAATGTGCCTAGTTCACTTTTTTGCGGAGTTATGAGGCTTGTGCTAGCGTGACTTCTTCGGGACTCGTATCCTTAATGTTTTGGCGACACTTCAAGCTTTAACGCCACGCGATGTGTTGAGTCGAGCATGCCTGGTGCACTGTTGGGAAGCAGACCGAAATGCCGGCTAACATTACGTCTTGTTTCGACATGATGTGCTTTGATTTGAGAGAAATGTTCTTGTCGAACGTCTATGTAACACCCCACTCCCGCTATGGTCACTCGCTAAGGGAATGCCATAACATCGGTGGAGTATTTTAAGTGAATATAGAACAGAAAAATTACAACAAGACAGATATAAGTAATACTTGAAAATTTTAAAACATCATTTCATTGCAGCGGAAAGTGAAACATGTTTGGTTACATCACAAAACCATAATAAGAGTCAAGTACAAAATATCCATCCTGATAAATAAAAGTACATAATCCCAATACATGAACTGATAGCCATAAAAGAAAGGGTAAGCTGAGCTCTACATCTATGGTCCAAGCTCCAAAAGAGAATAAAGCAGCCTGATCTAAGCCCACTCGTACTGGGCCCACTCTGATAACCTGAGGGTTGAAAAAAAAGATAAAAGCAACGGGGTCAGACATAAGTCTGAGTGAGTCCTATAACCCTAACAATACAATCATTAAAGTAATTAGGGTATGATATAAACAAGGAACGGTACCTCTGGGGATAATGACTACACTAAGTAGCCAACTAAACACATGGTGTACTAAGATAACCGAAAAGACGCATTTATCCACCCAAGGATAATTACTGGATTACACCCCCCCCAGATCTACCCACCCAAGGGTAATTCCTACACTGCACCACACCAGTCATTCCTAACTTAAAGGTTGATCCCACCCATGGACTTATAAAATTTACTTAATAGTTCTCGCGTACCCCTAGGTGACCAAGTAGACGCCACGGGGCCCTACAATCCACTAGGTGTACACACTACTCCCCATTCGATTGGCTCCCTAACGTAGATACCCGTGCTGGCCCCACCGTGGGGTGTACCATTCCCCAGCGTGGCAACCTGATAAAACTAACGGTGCACGGCTTATATCTACACGATGCAACGTCTTATTTACCAGCCCGGGTCCACACACGCATATGAAACCCGTTGGTCATGCGTTGCCACCGCTAACCCATTTGGCCTCTTATAGTCAAGCCCAATATGCATGTCCCGTCACTCGACTAGAGTCGAGCCCACTAAGATACGTTTGGGATATTGGTTGAAATGGCCCCCCACAAGCTACCACCTAAGCTTGTTATTTTATTTAGTGTATCCCACTTAACCCCTTTTATAATCATGCCCACCTACATGTTAAGGTTTGGTTAAGTCATCTAATCCTATTTTAATTGCCACTTAAGGCCCCCACAAGCTACTACTTAAGCTTGTCATTTAATTGTATTTCAATTGCCACTTAAGGCACCCACTAGATTTCCGCATGCCACCCAAGGCACTTACTTGATTCCCACATGTCACCCAAGGCACTTACTTAACCCTTTAATTATTTTTAATTACATGTTCCACTTTGGTTAAGTATTCTAATCGTATTTTCTATTGCCACCCAAGGCAACCCACTAGTTTCCTCATGCCACCCAAGGCACCCACTTAACCCCTCATGCCCCTCTACATGCTAATTTGGTTAAGTGTTTCTTAATTAATTAAGATCGTAACCTTTGTAAAGACCTCTCACATTAGACTGTCTTTTATGGCAGCTGGATATGCCGGTTGGTTCCGGGCAGCCTTACACCATAACAGAGTCTAACCTCGTGTCTTTACACTTGTCACGTATTTAGTTTATGACTAAGACCTCTCACATTGGGCCAATCATTTGTAGCCGCTGGATTTGCCGGTCGGTTCCGGGCAGTCTTATGCTACAAAAGGGTCCAACCTCGTGTCTTAGTAGATTAATTACACCTAATTAATCACCCACATAATTTATATTAATTATCCCTAATTGATTAATCATGTTTTCCAGAATATGGGTAGACCTAACTCAATAGGTAAATTCCCAACTCTGTAGTATGGGTAGACCTAACTCAATAGGTAAATTCCCAACTCCATAATATGGGTAGACCTAACTCAATAGGTAAATTCCCAATTATGTTCATTTAATTTATGTTACTCTTAAGCATACCCATTCCACATCATTTTATTAACATGCATATTAACCCCATCGTTCCCCACGTAATTCGTTCTCGTAACGTGACATAATAAAAGGGAAGATTCATCACAAATGTCATGGGTTTAGCCAACATAGCATGTAACTTTATCATGGGTTCAAAAGGTGTCAACTTGCATATATGAACATACATTAAACCCAACTAGTAATTAACCCAAACTTGCATTATGCATATCATAAAAGAGACAACTTGCATATGTACTTGCACATAAACTTGCATATGAACTTGCATCATAACTTGCATATGAACTTGCATCATAACTTGCATATGAACTTGCATCATAACTTGCATATGAACTTATATCATAACTTGCATATAAACATATATCATAACTTGCATATGAACTTATATCATAACTTGCATATGAACATATATCATAACTTGCATATGAACTTATATCATAACTTGCATATGAACATATATCATAACTTGCATATGAACTTATATCATAACTTGCATATGAACATATATCATAACTTGCATATGAACTTATATCATAACTTGCATATGAACTTATATCATAACTTGCATATGAACTTATATCATAACTTGCATATGAACTTGCATAACATGCCATACTTAGAGACAAACTTGCATATATTATGCATATCATAAAAAGAGACAAACTTGCATAAAACCAAACACTTAGCATGCATAAAACCAAATACTTAGCATGCATACAATCAAATACTTAGCATGCATAAAATCAAATACTTAGCATGCATAACACCAAATACTTAGCATGCATAAAATCAAATACTTAGCATGCATAAAATCAAATACTTAGCATGCATAAAATCAAATACTTAGCATGCATAAAACCAAATACTTAACTTGCATTAAACCACATGCATAACTTGCATATCATGTTACATATAACTTGCATATACTCTCACATATAGTTTGCATAACATGTTACATATGCATAAATGTTCAACATAGTGTTTTGCATCATAAAACATGGCATTAAACTTGCATATAGCATAAAACTTGCAAATCACATATCATACAAACTTGCATAAACACATTTATCCACAAACATAGCCATGTCTTATCACATCCTACCATAATCAATTTAACAATTGATTATTAAAGCTATAGGAACTCACCAAAACCAAGATTAGCAAACTTATGTAGTAGAACTAGTTGCTATACAAGAGGAAGATGATGATTAGAGGTTGATTAGCTTGCAACTTTCTTCATAAACTAGTGGAGGCTCCTCTCAAGTTTGATTTTGGCGGCATGGTGGCATCATTTCTATTTTTAGTATGAATTAGGGTAGTATTAGGGTGTATTTACAGATTAGGTGAGTGTTTTAGGCCCTTAGATTAACCCTAGATTAGATTAGGACCCTTAGATTTCGGAAATCTCTAGAACACAGCCCAAGACTAACCCAAAAACCAGATCTGGTGCACCCAGATCAACAGGGCCGACACCCTGTGTCGACACCCCTGTCGATAGGGCTGTCGACACCCCTGTCGACATGCCTGTCGACACGGGGCTAGGCGGGAACTTTCCCGCCCTTTCCGCTTTTGGCTCCAAACTTGTTTTAGAACTGAATTTTAAATCTGTTTTTAACTTTGAATTTTCTGCAAACTTTATTGGGCCTTAACTGGGCCATACGGACTCCGATTTACAAAATTTCGGACTCTATTCTGCGTATTTTTCCGAGACGAACGCAATGACGCAGCCCGTTTCCCCCAATTCTCACATCTGAGATTATTTATTCTGCAATTAGTGAATTTTAGCATTAACCGAAATTCGGGGTGTTACATTCTCCCCTCCTTAAAGGATTTCGTCCCCGAAATCTCTAAGCTAAAGAGAATGCATATCCTACCATCCAAACAACCATCTACTCAATCCATCAATCACGAGCATCCATTGTCCTTAAATCAAAATTTCTAATGATGTATGGGCATATGCAAAAAGTGTGTGTATATGTTCCCTATCTAATGTATGAACATATGCAAACCATGATAGTGCCATGCATCCATTATGTATGCGAAAGAACCCTATTGACACATACAATATCTACATGAGTGCACAATCATTCACCAAAATGCATCATCCATATGATAACACAATCATTATACATCCATAAATATAGCTTCCTACACACAATTTTATGCAATATGCAATATGAAGTGACAGAGCCGATCTAGTGCCTAGAGTGTGTGTATATGCATCCACGAGCAACCACTAGCAAACACTTGCATCCACTTGCATCCATCAACCATAACATGTCTCAAACACATGTTTCAACCATAGGTTTACCCTATCTAAAGGTCAAACAGTACTAACGAGAGGACATACTAAAGATAAGATAAGTACTAGACAAGCGATAAAGGAGAAGTTAAAAGACATACTCTCAAAAAGAAATGGATACAAAGAACGCATCTTCGCTTCCGTCTCCCAAGTAGCATTGCCCTCGTCTTCTCCCCATTGCACTTTAACTAGCTGAACTTCTCTGTTCCTCAACTTCCTAGTTTCTGACCCAAGGATGCGAGTAGGAGCTCGTCGAATCGTCGCATCACGCTCTACCTCTACATCTTTAAGCAAGCTCGGCTCTACCACCTCTGCGGTCTCATGTAAGCACTTCCTCAAATGTGATACATGGAATACATCATGAACACCACTAAGTCTGTCGGGCAACTCCACCCTATATGCCATCCGTCCAATCCTTTCCTTAATAGGAAACGGCCCAACAAACCTCGGCGCTAACCTCCCAACGGACCCAAAGCGAACAACATTTCTCAACGGAGATACTTTGACAAAAACCATGTCCCCAACCTCAAACTCAAGATCCGTCCTTCTCTGATCCGCATAAGATTTCTGTCTATCTTGCGCTGCCTTCATCCTTCTTTGAATCAAATCAATCTTCTCTGAAGTCTCTCTAACCATATCCGGCCCAAGCAAGATCTTATCCGTAGATTCCCACCAACATGTAGGAGATCGATAAGGCCTTCCATAAAGAGCTTCAAAAGGAGCCATGCCCATACTAGACTGAAAGCTGTTATTGTATGCGAACTCCACCAAAGGAAGATGTTCTTCCCATGTACCTCCAAAATCCAAGATACAAAGCCTCAAGAGATCTTCTAGATACGGTTCACCCTCTCGGTCTGACCGTCCGTCTGAGGATGATATGGGGTGCTCAAACACAACTGAGTCCCTACCGCCTCTTGCAAACTTCTCCAAAACTCACTAGTGAAGATAGGATCTCGATCACTCACAATGATGGATGGTACGCCATGCAATCTAACAATCTCTCTAACATAGACTGAAGCAAGCCATGGAGCGGTCCTCTTACTCTTCACGGGTATAAAATGGGCACTCTTGGTAAGTCTGTCTACCACAACCCAAATTCCCGTGTTGCCCTTCCTCGATCTCGGTAATCCATCGAGACACTATCCCACTTCCATAGCGGAACTTCCAAATGGGTGAAGCAACCCATCGGGTTTCTTCTGCTCTGCTTTCATCTGCTAACACACCAAGCATCTAGCGACATACTCGGCCATATCTTTCTCCATACCGGCCCAGAAGAAAACTCTCTTCATGTCTTGGTACATCTTGTCCCTACCAGGATGAATGGTCATCTTCGACCGATGTGCATCATCAAGTATAGCCTTCCTCAGACCCTCGTCTTGCGGTATACAAAGTCTACCGTCTCTATGCAACCACCCCTTACCATCTAGGGTGTACCTACTCAAATGGCTGGACGACTCCCCCCCTTATGAGCTTCCCTACTAACTCAACCAACTGTGGGTCGTCTCGCTGTGCCTCGCCAATCCGCCCTAAAAGAGTAGGCCTAACCTCCAAGGAGGCTAGCAAACCGGGTACAAAGTCAACGGAAGGTCTAAAGTCAAACATAGAATTAAACTCCAAGCTTCGCCATTCCACGAACAATGGACTCAAAGACAGCTTTTTTTCTGCTTAAGGCGTCTGCCACCACGTTACCCTTGCCAGGGGTATACGCTATCTCAAACTCATAGGATGCTAAGAATTCCATCCACCTTTGTTGTCTTAAGACAATGCGCTCAAAGAGTCTCCAACACTTCCCTAAGATGTAGGGCATGCTTTTCTCCACTTCTAGAGAAAATCAGGATATTCTCCCATGCAAAATCGTCACAACTATCCATCTCTCACGCAGACCACCCTAGTCGAGCTCGACATCCCCTAAATGCAAGCCCCAAAGGCCTAAACCAATATCAGACAAACACCCAAGGGATACCTCCTTCGAATTCAGACGACCTACGTGAGATGATACTAGTTAAAAACGGCTAAATAATTAAGCCCTTGTCCAACTCTGGATGTTCTTGCCAGTCTTGCTCCAAAACCACCGTTTATCCCATAACGGGCTTTGCTCAACCTATTGAGCACATACGAAGACTTATTTCGCTCCTAGAAAAGACCAAGATGTCATCCACCAAGATCATCACGAACTTATTTAGGTACTCCTTGAACACCCTTCTCATCAAATCAACAAAGTATGCGGAGGCGTTCGTCTAACCAAATGGCATCACCAGCTACTCATAAAACCATCCGGAGTCCTAAAGGCAATCTTCTCTATACTATCCTCAGCTACTCTCAACTGACGAAACCCCGTGGCTGAGTCCAACTGCGAAAATACTGAGGCGCTAACCAACTGATCAAGGAGATCATCAATCCTCGGCAATGGGTGTCTATTCTTCTTTATGAGTCTATTTAGTTCTCTTTAGCCTACACAAAGTCTGAGAGACCCATCCGCCTTCGTAGCAAAAACTACTGGAGCACCCCACTCCGATATACTTTGTCTTATGGACCCCTTCTCAAGTAACTCCCCTACTTACTTATGGAGTTCCCTCCTCTCGTGAGGAGCCATGTGGCATACTGGCCAAGATACAGGTTTAGCATTGTCTACCAGATATATTCGGAAGTCAATCTCCCGCTCCGGAGTTTAGCCCTTCACCTCCTCAAACACATCCGAGCATTCCCGGACCACTCTAACAGATCGCAAACTCTCGACCGACGTGTCAAGCGGTTCTAGATAACTTAGCATAACAGATTCCATGGGATTACAAGAGATCTCGAGAGTGTTACCTAAGAGGGTCATAAGCCTAACAACTCTCCCTTCAAAATCAAGAACGGCACCCCTACTGGATAACCAGTCCATGCCCAAAACTAACCCATAGCTCGTGAAGCCCAAAAAGCATCACATCTACTCTCAATGCTAAGTATAGAAACTTTCAAACCCAAACACTTCATGGAGCCCCAATTGGGTTTGAAACAACTAAGGGATCATCTACCAAACTGGTGTCTAAGTGCAGTGACTCAACTAACAATGATGAGATAAACGAACTCGATGCGTCAGAATTAAATAAAGTTCGAACCGTATAATAAAAAAATCCTAATTCCAACCTAGACGGTCCTATCCCCATCTGGTACACTAGCCGCGAGGGAATACAACTACCCTCCAGGAGATTCCATACCTTGCCCATGCCTCTTTGGACAATCCTAATAAGGTGTCCTATTCCTCTCAAAAGGATAACTACTCGCCTTCTTCTTCCCATTCTCCACACGTAACTTCCCACCAATGAGGTTTCATCCTTCATTAACCAAACAACTATTTGAGCCTTCCTCCCTTCATCTATCCAATAGATACCTACCAGTCCTCCTCCTTCTTGAACCAACTTCTAATCTGACTAACTTCTAAGTCCCTTAAAGTGGTTTTCCGTTCTTATCTATCTTAGAAAGGTCATCTACACGCGGAGAGGAAACTCAAAACGAGAGAGGAAGAGATTCAAAACGGAGAATTCGAAAGATATAGATATGGCTATTGGGGATTATGCTTTTCTTTCAAAAACTTTTCTCTTAAAAGACATGTTTTTGAAAATACTCCTTTCAAAAATATTCTTAGAAAATAGTTTTTCTAAAAAAAATTATCTGTTCTGGTAACCTTAAGCTCTGATACCACGTGTAACACCCCACTCCCGCTATGGTCACTCGCTAAGGGAATGCCATAACATCGGTGGAGTATTTTAAGTGAATATAGAACAGAAAAATTACAACAAGACAGATATAAGTAATACTTGAAAATTTTAAAACATCATTTCATTGCAGCGGAAAGTGAAACATGTTTGGTTACATCACAAAACCATAATAAGAGTCAAGTACAAAATATCCATCCTGATAAATAAAAGTACATAATCCCAATACATGAACTGATAGCCATAAAAGAAAGGGTAAGCTGAGCTCTACATCTATGGTCCAAGCTCCAAAAGAGAATAAAGCAGCCTGATCTAAGCCCACTCGTACTGGGCCCACTCTGATAACCTGAGGGTTGGAAAAAAAGATAAAAACAACGGGGTCAGACATAAGTCTGAGTGAGTCCTATAACCCTAACAATACAATCATTAAAGTAATTAGGGTATGATATAAACAAGGAACGGTACCTCTGGGGATAGACTACACTAAGTAGCCAACTAAACACATGGTGTACTAAGATAACCGAAAAGACGCATTTATCCACCCAAGGATAATTACTGGATTACACCCCCCCAGATCTACCCACCCAAGGGTAATTCCTACACTGCACCACACCAGTTATTCCTAACTTAAAGGTTGATCCCACCCATGGACTTATAAAATTTACTTAATAGTTCTCGCGTACCCCTAGGTGACTAAGTAGACGCCACGGGGCCCTACAATCCACTAGGTGTACACACTACTCCCCATTCGATCGGCTCCCTAACGTAGATACCCGTGCTGGCCCCACCGTGGGGTGTACCATTCCCCAGCGTGGCAATCTGATAAAACTAACGGTGCACGGCTTATATCTACACGATGCAACAACGTCTTATTTACCAGCCCGGGTCCACACACGCATATGAAACCCGTTGGTCATGCGTTGCCATCGCTAACCCATTTGGCCTCTTATAGTCAAGCCCAATATGCGTGTCCCGTCACTCGACTAGAGTCGAGCCCACTAAGATACGTTTGGGATATTGGTTGAAATGGCCCCCACAAGCTACCACCTAAGCTTGTTATTTTATTTAGTGTATCCCACTTAACCCCTTTTATAATCATGCCCACCTACATGTTAAGGTTTGGTTAAGTCATCTAATCCTATTTTAATTGCCACTTAAGGCCCCCACAAGCTACTACTTAAGCTTGTCATTTAATTGTATTTCAATTGCCACTTAAGGCACCCACTAGATTTCCGCATGCCACCCAAGGCACTTACTTGATTCCCACATGCCACCCAAGGCACTTACTTAACCCTTTAATTATGTTTAATTACATGTTCCACTTTGGTTAAGTATTCTAATCGTATTTTCTATTGCCACCCAAGGCAACCCACTAGTTTCCTCATGCCACCCAAGGCACCCACTTAACCCCTCATGCCCCTCTACATGCTAATTTGGTTAAGTGTTTCTTAATTAATTAAGATCGTAACCTTTGTAAAGATCTCTCACATTAGACTGTCTTTTATGGCAGCTGGATATGCCGGTTGGTTCCGGGCAGCCTTACACCATAACAGAGTCTAACCTCGTGTCTTTACACTTGTCACGTATTTAGTTTATGACAAAGACCTCTCACATTGGGCCAATCATTTGTAGCCGCTGGATTTGCCGGTCGGTTCCGGGCAGTCTTATGCTACAAAAGGGTCCAACCTCGTGTCTTAGTAGATTAATTACACCTAATTAATCACCCACATAATTTATATTAATTATCCCTAATTGATTAATCATGTTTTCCAGAATATGGGTAGACCTAACTCAATAGGTAAATTCCCAACTCTGTAGTATGGGTAGACCTAACTCAATAGGTAAATTCCCAACTCCATAATATGGGTAGACCTAACTCAATAGGTAAATTCCCAATTATGTTCATTTAATTTATGTTACTCTTAAGCATACCCATTCCACATCATTTTATTAACATGCATATTAACCCCATCGTTCCCCACGTAATTCGTTCTCGTAACGTGACATAATAAAAGGGAAGATTCATCACAAATGTCATGGGTTTAGCCAACATAGCATGTAACTTTATCATGGGTTCAAAAGGTGTCAACTTGCATATATGAACATACATTAAATCCAACTAGTAATTAACCCAAACTTGCATTATGCATATCATAAAAGAGACAACTTGCATATGTACTTGCACATAAACTTGCATTTGAACTTGCATCATAACTTGCATATGAACTTGCATCATAACTTGCATATAAACATATATCATAACTTGCATATGAACTTATATCATAACTTGCATATGAACATATATCATAACTTGCATATGAACTTATATCATAACTTGCATATGAACATATATCATAACTTGCATATGAACTTATATCATAAATTGCATATGAACATATATCATAACTTGCATATGAACTTATATCATAACTTGCATATGAACATATATCATAACTTGCATATGAACTTATATCATAACTTGCATATGAACATATATCATAACTTGCATATGAACTTATATCATAACTTGCATATGAACATATATCATAACTTGCATATGAACTTATATCATAACTTGCATATGAATATGTATCATAACTTGCATATGAACTTGCATAACATGCTATACTTAGAGACAAACTTGCATATATTATGCATATCATAAAAAGAGACAAACTTGCATAAAACCAAACACTTAGCATGCATAAAACCAAATACTTAGCATGCATACAATCAAATACTTAGCATGCATAAAATCAAATACTTAGCATGCATAACACCAAATACTTAGCATGCATAAAATCAAATACTTAGCATGCATAAAATCAAATACTTAGCATGCATAAAACCAAATACTTAACTTGCATAAAACCACATGCATAACTTGCATATCATGTTACATATAACTTGCATATACTCTCACATATAGTTTGCATAACATGTTACATATGCATAAATGTTCAACATAGTGTTTTGCATCATAAAACATGGCATTAAACTTGCATATAGCATAAAACTTGCAAATCACATATCATACAAACTTGCATAAACACATTTATCCACAAACATAGCCATGTCTTATCACATCCTACCATAATCAATTTAACAATTGATTATTAAAGCTATAGGAACTCACCAAAACCAAGATTAGCAAACTTATGTAGTAGAACTAGTTGCTATACAAGAGGAAGATGATGATTAAAGGTTGATTAGCTTGCAACTTTCTTCATAAACTAGTGGAGGCTCCTCTCAAGTTTGATTTTGGCGGCATGGTGGCATCATTTCTATTTTTAGTATGAATTAGGGTAGTATTAGGGTGTATTTATAGATTAGGTGAGTGTTTTAGGCCCTTAGATTAACCCTAGATTAGATTAGGACCCTCAGATTTCGGAAATCTCTAGAACACAGCCCAAGACTAACCCAAAAACCAGATCTGGTGCACCCAGATCAACAGGGCCGACACCCTGTGTCGACACCCCTGTCGACAGGGCTGTCGACACCCCTGTCGACATGCCTGTCGACACGGGGCTAGGCGGGAACTTTCCCGCCCTTTCCGCTTTTGGCTCCAAACTTGTTTTAGAACTGAATTTTAAATCTGTTTTTAACTTTGAATTTTCTGCAAACTGCATTGGGCCTTAACTGGGCCATACGGACTCCGATTTACAAAATTTCGGACTCTATTCTGCGTATTTTTCCGAGACGAACGCAATGACGCAGCCCGTTTCCCCCAATTCTCACATCTGAGATTATTTATTCTGCAATTAGTGAATTTTAGCATTAACCGAAATTCGGGGTGTTACAGTCTAATTCCTGTTAACTCAAGAATATAAATGTTAGTCGTCGACTCTCCTTTACGTTGTCACGCAAACGAGTTGTTATCGACATAGTGTCGCGATGTGCACTCACACATTTTCACGTGGTTTTGCGTGATGCAACTGGAATGTGAGAGTGAAACAGAATGTATGTACATGTACAAATGTAAATATATATGAGTATATGTTTGTGAATATTTGTTCGTTTGGAACACAAAACTCGCGTGTGAAAGATATGCATGTACATAGAGTTATGATGTACGCACACATATATCAGACATACATATTATAAATATATACATGCATATATATATATATATATATATATATATTTGGAAAAAGGCTTTGTATCCCCTTGGTGGACATGTCACTTCGTATCCCTATGTGGGGATACGAAATTTCATCTCTCACCAGGATATGAGATTTTGTATCCTACTTGTGGGATACGAAACGTCCCTGGGCCTAGCCCAAACTCTTCTCCCCTTCTATAAATTCGAATCGCCCCTCCTACTCTCTCATTTTCTGCCTATTTTTCCTAAGATCGTGACTTAAGACACCTAAATATCCGAATTCGAACATTCCAAACCCTAAAAAATAGGTGGATCTGGACTCTGATGTCATTGGTTTGGAGACGGACTGAATCCGCCCGGTGGTGGAAACGAATCTGAGGTCGGTGCTCGAGCTGCGGCCCATATTTGGATTGAAAATTAGATACCAAGCTTTGCCATGTTTGGTGCCCACGATTGGAGCTCGCCATGGCCAAGTTTGGGGTTCGGATGGTGCTCGATGTGGGGTCTCCGAGGGAATTGACCCAAATTCGTTCTCCATGGCTCTGAATGGCGTTGCGAGGAGAGGGGGTTTGAGGAGTTCGGATGGAGAAAAAGGGTGGGACTCGAACCGTTGCTTGAGCGGTGGATGGAAAACTACGATGCTTCGGAGTAGCAGCCAAAGCTTGGGCTCCAAAAAAAAATGAAAACCCGTATCCCTTTGTTTGGGATACGAAATTTCGTGTCCCCTTAGGGATATTAGATTTCGTGTCCCTAGTGGGATACGAGATTTCGTATCCCTGAGGGGATACAAATATCATATCCCTAAAGGGATACGAGATTTATTTCATACCCCAAAAGGGGATACAAGGTTCTCTGTTGTCCCAGGCACTTCAAGCCCTGTTCTACTTCTCGTGACGTCTCGCATTTATCATCTGATATTCTGAATTTTTCGGCTTCTTGCTTTGGGATTCGCATCGCTTCCGCAACATCATATGACTGAACCGAGACTTGCGCTACTCATAATTTAATCAACAATTCAGCCTGGCACATAGGATTAGAGCATATAACCGGAATCTGACTGAATTATCGAACTGTTGAACGTGTTTTCTCGAGTTTAGTCGTAACACAGTCGCGGCTCAACACGAATCTAGCAACGTTGATCGACAAAGACGATGATTGCAGTCTTGAGAACTAGTGATCGTCGTCATGTCCTAAGTTTCAAGTTGTAATTGTATTAGAATAACACAGCATTGCACATACATTTTAGTTTACACCAACACGAGGGGTACAAGTTATACAATGCAATATCTAATGCAAGTATATAGGAAGTTTAGCTAGCAACGGAAACAGGGTCTAAAACACAGCAGACTCTGGAAGCTGGATCTTTGCAGCGCTCACCGTCCCAGTTAAGTTCAGCTAGCGATACTAGCTCCAGGGGCAACAAGCTTGAGACCTCCGTAGAGTCCACTCCTTCCCAGCCGATGGGTCCACCGAGTGCCCGATCGCGTAGTCAGCTGGAAGGACAACAATCATTGGTTGAGCATTCGGCAGAGTTACCGGTGCAGGGAAGGCTTGGAACGACTGGGGGTGAGTATAAAAGAGAAGAGCACATGGATATCACCGAGGGAAATACATTGGTGGCGCCGGACATGATGGCGGGCGCGGTTATACTTGAGAACCTGTCGAATTCGGTGCTCCCGCACGTGGATGAGATGGCGGTGAGGCGCTTGGCGACGCGGTTCGGTATTTCCCCAGCGAGATGTTCGCATGCCCGGAAAAGGTGATAGGGTACACGCACCACTAGAAAGGTACACTGCTTGGAATAGGCAGACGTGCATTTCTGGGTGCGTACCCCCGCTAACAACTTCATCCGAAACATACTGCATTATTTTCGCCTTGCGTCATCGCAGCTCCACCCGAATGCGTATGCTTCCCTCTTAGGTACTCGCGTTCTCTATATAGAGTACCTGCAGCTAGAACCAACCGGAGAGGATATCTAGTATCTTTTCAGTTGAAGAGGAGAGCCAACGTTGCACGCTCTCAGTATTTTCTAGAAGCTCTACCTAGCATTCGGTTTTTCGATGGAAAATGGAGCAAGTTAAGTGTATATAAGCAAGACCGATTCTTCATGCATTGTCCTCCCGGATTTGCGAGGAGGTGGATGGAGGGAAGTAAATGTCTTCGACTATTTTGAGTTTGATGCTTGTTAGGTTGTTGTTGATGGAAAAAATTGTTGTAACACCCAAAGATTCTCTGTTGCTTAGAGAATTATGTTTTGCGTGGAAAAAACAAGTTCAGAAAGCGGTAAATAACAGTGGTTCGTACCCCTAAGGGGCCTACGTCCATTTTGGAAGTGTTGGTGATATATTATTGACAATAATAAGCTAGAAGCACAAGACTATCTCATGACATCCTTTTACAAACATTTCTAAGTATTTTGATGCCATAATTATCATATCTAAATATTGGGAAAAAGTAACTTTTGTGCTTCTTCTTTCTCAAAATAATGGTGCCATTAAAGAGGTCACTTGGAGCTCTCAAGAGGTGTCAAATCAATGAATTTCCAACCCATTTGAAGTGCAAGCTTGGGGGTATTTATAGTAGAGTGGTTAGGTGTGAGTAGGTAGGGCTTGGGGACCATAACAATACATTTCGTATCCTTGAGTGCAGGCCTCCATAATTTCGGATCCCTCTTACCATGCCTCGAAAAATCATACCCCTCTCCGTCTATACGAATTTCGCACCCTATCTGTGAGATACGAAATTTGTACCCTGTGGGGTACGTTAAATACATTTGTGTCATGAAGGGGCCCGAAGTGCTGGGGTTCGAAGTCATGCATGAGCGGTCCAAGCTCCCTGGATTTGAAGTGGGGGACTCAAGCTGAGGGGATCCGAGTTTTCTACCTATGTGAGGGATTCGATAATGTGATGTGTGAAGCAGGGGGATCCGACGTATATGGGACTCGAGCTGTAGGGGTTCGAACCATAAGGGTTCGAATGTCTTAGGTACGAAGGCAGGGATTCGAGCACCTTATCTGGGGGGGTATGAAATTGTGGTTAGGGCATAGTTTTGAGGAGTCGAGAGGATTGTACTCGCATGACCGTTTCCAAGCTTGTTTCATTAGCTTCTTGACAACACTTCGAGATGTATCGTCATGCGATGCATTGAGTCGAGCGTGTCTGATATGCTTTTGGGAACCGGACCAAAATCCTGGTTAACATTTGCTCCCCAAAGTACATCTTACCTTGACATGATGTGCTTTGAGTTGGAAGAGTAATATTTGTTGAATCGTTTGATTCCTGTTAACTTATGAAAGTAAATGTTAGTTGTCGACTCTCGTTTACATTTTAACGTAAACGAGTTGTTGTCAATGTGATGTCTTGTATATACTTACACATTTTTCGTATAATTTTGCGCGACGCCATGGGAAGTAAGAAATAGATAGTAACATAGACCGAAGTGAATGAGAACACACACGAATACATGTTTGCGAGTGTTCGGTTTTTGGAGACACGGCAGGCCATGCATGAGTAATTGTTCAGATTCATATGTAAATATATGCCCACATAATTGCGTAGCACATATTATATATGTATATCTTCCTTTTTTGGAAGGAGGTTCGTGCCCTATGCTTGGGGCACGAGATTTTCGTGTCTTACATGGGGATATGGAATTCTCATATCCCGGTGGGATACGAAATTTTCGTATCCCACTGGGATATGAGAACTTGTATCGCTATGGGGGATACGAAACGTCGACTGGGCTAAGCCCGACTTCTCCTCCTCTATAAATCATGTAACAACCCGAATTCTGACAAACTGATTTTTTTTAAATTCCAATCTATTGAAACTCGAGTTGGCTTGTTTGGTATCCTGTAGAAAAGACAGAGATAAAGAATATATAAGAGCTAAGAAAACATCTCACAGTGGAATGGATAAAATATAATATAATCAAATATATCCTTACCAAGGTAATAATACCGTCTAACCAGTAACCAAAGCTATCATATCTCTGCCACAAACCTAACCTGCAAGTATGTTATGAAGAGGGGGCCAGAACACAAGTTATTGTGACCGGACTTAAATTACATATTCTGGAATAACCCTAATATACCGTTTAGTTACCTTTTCTTATTTATTAGGTGTTTTGGGTTAATAGCACTCACGGGTTTATACACACGTCGTGCCCATCTACCTCCCAGTAGATTTACCTAATATAACATGTATGTAGCTACCCCCAATATCAAGGTACTTCCCATTATATCCTTCTCGCACGGTCTTCGCCGTCATGCCACGGAAGCGTATACAACTCATATCTTACGCCAGAGCGACGTACATATATCCATAAAACTATGCCACCTTACGCAACGCTTATCCTACGCTGGAGCGACATACAAATCTCCCTATCCAAACTTCTCGACCGATTCAGGTCTCAACGCAGAGTAATGCCCTAACATCTACGATACACCACATGGTGCAGTGTGCATGTATTCGGATCCTCACACGTATGTACTATTTATTGTACCCCGATTTTTGTATTAGGGATGCATATGAATGCACCGAACTTGGCCGACAGCTTTTCCATATCTGTATAGGTCTGCTAAAGAGGCCTAAAGTACATATATCTAAACTATGGTCTGCTTTTCTATGGTGGCAATGGTCCCTCCTTGACTCCTCCCTCAACTAGTGAAAGACTACATCAAGAGATAAGTGACATAACCTTAGCAAATAATCTACATCCAAATTGGCGTGTCCCGCAATCAAAGTCTCGATAGTGAAAGGTCGATGGTCTGTAGGTTTAGCTCTAGTCTTTTCGCGTCACACTAACTGACGATAATAGGTACCCGACGATTACTATCCTTTCGATGGTCATGAACCATCCTATCTATAGGCAAAGTCATCGAATCACCTAACATCGTATTGCAACAACCTTCTGACTATCAACTACATTGCAGTCAAGATATACTCGCTGAGTGGTAACGTGCAGTCCTAACCTCTACGAGTACAGCCTAAGCATGCATCGCAACAGAGGACCACCATGGAGTACCCTACCACGTCCCTCGAAAGCCACGTGCTACCTTCCAGTCCCTCGGAGCAAGTATGATGGATGTCAGTAGAATAACAGGAAGGATAATCAGACGGACGTGCACTCCCCTTGCGTCTCAAGATACCACTATGATCTACCCCGTTGGGTTCTTCACCTTCAGACATGTGGATTGGTCCAAGCGCATCATTCTAACATGTTATTAGATCCTATGTCTAAACGTTTAATTACGTGCTTGCCTTACCTCATCATATTTCCAGTTAACTTGGTTATCTCTTATCATATTAACTTCTTATTCAGCATACCAAGTTCTCTCCGAACCCCTTTTTATCTCTAACGAATGGACCCTTTTTTCTTATTAATTTTAGTTATATAACTTAACCCATTTAAGTTCATTGGTAAGCCTTTAACATGTTATTCTCTAGATTGTAATTCAAGATCTGAAATCTACAATCTTCTTATACTATTATCCTGTCATTGATCGTCTAACTTCAGGTTTACATGTTCTCAGATTTTCAGGTTACAATAACATGTTCTTCTTATCATAATCAGCAGGTTTCATGTTCTTTTTATCACAATTAGCAGGTTTCATGTTCTTTTAATGGCAATCAGCAGGTTTAAGACTATTTCAATCAGTAGGTGTCAGATTACTTAATTTATAATTAAGTACAACTTATTTCATTTCATAAGTTTTCCTTATTTTCTCTACTTATCACAACCTCTTGTTGTTATTTACTTATTTACTTAGTTCTCTTTAACTATGGTTTATCGATAAGTTTTCTATTGTTTATTATAACTTACGTTATAATTTCCACTTGTCCCTAGGACAAGCCTACCTATTATCTTTCATTCTCATATTCATGTTTATTCATAATAGGTTATTATCATTCCTCGTTCATTCCAATTCTTATATTGTTGTAACATTCATTCATTTCCATTAATTACGATTAATGCCATTTATTTATTTCCTATTATATACATATATTTATGTATGTTAATGCACCAGACCCCTTGCATTATGTTTACCTCTTGTGGATGTTTGATTTGACGGGCGGTTCCGGACAGGCTTCTACCACAAGTTGAACTTAATCTCGTGTCTCAGTGTGGTTATTTACAATTTCTTAATTACTTTAAATTTTCCATACAAATTAGGCATGTCTGTTCTTTCTCATTATTCCCAAATTTCACTATAATTCTATTTACAATCTTTCTGGGATAATAATTCTATAAAGAAAATATTCATGTTCATTGTAAATTCCATAATTACAGTGTTAAAGTAATTCTTAATTCAAACAGGTAATTAATGGAAATAGACTTTATACAACAGAAATGTTCTCAATTCAGGTTTTGAGATTATAGTATTGTAGAAGTTTCATAATTTAGAAGAAGGATACAATTCATATTTAATACAACAATAATGATTTAAACATATTTTATCTGGTTGAACAATTGAGCTGGTTAAACTTTTCAGCAGGCTACACATTTCAGTAGGTTTATAGTCAATTGTCACAATTACCAATTGCTCAACACGTTAATTATACAGATTAACGGGGAATGCAAACGATAGCTATATCATTACAAAAGGTGTAACTTAAATCCACTCACCTGACAACTTTCCATTCCTTGAATCTGATCCAAATTTGTTGTTCTGTGGTTTCCCTAACTGAATCTAATATCAAAATAACCACGGATTCACAAATCTGATTCTAAAAGAAGAGGGAAAGAAAGAAACCTAAACAGATCAGATTTGAGAACTTACCTCACGTAGATCAGAATTCTAGATGTCTATGTTATGTATTTATATCTCTTATATTCAAACCTTGAATCAGAACCCCTATGAACTAATATTTTATTTTCTGAAAAGGTTTGGAGAAGAAAGAGAATGACAGAGCCTAGGCAGCACCTCTGAAAATATGAGAACAAAGCTTGGCCTTGCTAGTCTATTTATAGGCATACAAGAAATTCTAGACCATAGATTTAATTAAATAAAATTCGAACCGCACACATCAGCCAAGCCGCGTCACAAAACAGCGTTGGACCGCGCTTGGGTCGACCATAGGTCGACCTGCACTGGTAGTGGGTCAACCCCATCTGGGTCCAACAAATGGTTTTTGGGCGCATTGTTTACTGTTTGTTAGACCAAAAAGCGGTTCTAACACCTAATTGAATGATAATTCTAAAGAGAACGAAACAAAAAGAAACAAGAATACAAGATTTATAGTGGTTCGGCGTTAACGAGCCTACGTCCACTTTATACTTCTCTGATTGATGAATTAAATACAAGTACAATGACAATATCCACTCAATCTCACTAGTACAATCGATAATTTCTCTCAGTTTGGTAGAATTATACCTAAAGATTCTAAGTACAATCTGAAATAATAGAGGAAATTTGTTGGTGATAGATTTGGAGTAGATCATGGACAAAAGATCCCCAAAAATGGAGTGTTGTGGTGTATTTATAGGCATGGGGCATTGTCGAGTCAGATGCCACGTGGGTCCCATCCCATTAATCTCGGAAATGAGTGCATTAAGATGAAGACAACGCATAGAGATCGTGGGTTAGTGGGTTGTAACCGCTCCAAGTTTATAGCTAAATGGCGTGTAACCCCCATGGGTATAACTGTCGGTCTGGTTCGGTGGATTAGGTTCCGACCCAACCTACTCTTCTTTGGTTGAGTCTGGTCTACTGCAAATGGGTAAGAGGGGATCGACCCTTAAGCTCTGATCCGAGCCAAGTAAGAGTGAAATTAAGGGCTGATCTGACCCGAAACTTCATCTTATGTTTAACTTAATAAATTCGTCTCATCGGTTTGCAATGTTTTCCATCCTCAAGTATATTCATTTTATGTGCTTTGTATAGCCTAGTTACAAAGTAGGCTAACATTTTGCTCCCTCAAAGTATGTTTTATCGGAAATGAGACGTGCTTCAAAGAGCTGTCTACATATTAATGAATGAGTGGAATCTAAGGATCGCGTCTGTCTGTAGAGTCGTGATTCTTAGCGAAACCATGCCTCCTGATCCTGTTGATAAATCTATAAATATGGGATTCAATTTGCAGTCCTTTTTCATCGTATTCAACACACTGGAGTTTCTGACCAAGACATAAGTGAACTTCCAAGTAAATTCTCTATTTTATTGTTTCTTTAAAAAGGTTCGAACACTTAGCTTTACAATATTGATTTGTCCATTTGTCTTCGCATGCCCATGCAACTTTCGTATAATTACCCTGTGTTGTTTTTATTCGACTTCAATATTACACTATCGAACTTACGCGGGCCAGTCCAGATATGGTTGAACCGTTTATGCAACCGGTCTATCGGTGGCTTTCAATTTGTCTACTTCCCCACTTGGACCAGATCGGCCAATCCCATCACGGAATACTAAGGGCCTCTTTCAGTCCACTATTTAAACTATTCTCCTTCTCTTCCTATTTTACACTATTACTTTTTCAACATCCACTAGAAAAAACCTAAGTTTCTCTTTCTCAACTTAACTTCGACTCCCATTTTCAATCATTGGTAGGTTTAGATTCTTCACTTCGTGTGATTTAATATTTGAATTCATATAAAAGTATTTGAATATCCATGCTAATCCGCATCGATTTGACCAAACTAATGATGGATCCAACGTTGGGATTATTCGCACCTTTGCCAATGATGGCGATATCATCGTTGCTTCTAGGCGATGGAATGGGTAATCTGTGCTTGGTGGCAAGAGGCTTGACGTTTGGGTTTAGTTCCGCGACTTGATGAAAAAAGAGAGATTGGTGGAAGTTTAGTTCTTGGTACAGTGAGAAGGAGGGAGAAGGTGGTGGACTAGAGAAGAAGGACACAGTTCTGTTTGGGATAGATGATTTCAAAGTGAATTGAGAAGTATTCAAGTAAAATAACAGGGTTATGGTGAGTCGGTCTGTTCAGGTCAAGTTCTATCTATTGGCTTCGGGGAAATTTCGACCCGATCCGGGTAGAGACAATTTCACAAAGGATCTCAACCCAAACCGAGTTGGTTTCCTTCACACACCCTTAACCGAACAGTTGTTGGCTCCCCTAGTGACTCCGAACCGACCCAACGAACTTATTCAAACATTTCCATTCTGACATTATGACTATATACAAACCTCTGAACCGAGCCGTTGTTTAAGATTTAGGCCTCCGAACCGAGCCGATAACATCTAATATGAAACATATGTGTGATCAATTCACATCATTCAAACTTGGTTAAGATTAGATCCTTGACAAAGAGAATTTGTGGCATACAACTTTATGCATAACTTAACCAAAACCAAGTATAGCTTATAAACTTGTGGACAGTTAGGATAGAGCCTTCATAGTTGAACATTCTCATACTGAATGAACAAATGAATGCTAACTTTTCTTTATACTGCATTCCATTCTGCTTGCTTTTATGTTTTTAGACTTCTGTATTGTACACAGCAGCACAGATTAATTAGCACATATACACACATGGGCGACATGGGCAAATACACTCTAACTTCTGTTATCTTTTGGATTGTACAGCAATCATGTCTGGAAGACTTTCAACCAGATTGACAGAGAGAAAATAAATTGTAGGCCATCTGAAAATCCCGACTTCGAAGATGTACCCTCAACTTTAGATTCAACATTGGATAGTGTCTGCTCGAACTATGAAATAGAAATTCACGAAGGTGGAGAATCATCTGGAAGTGAAGTTTCCGTTGATGAATAAGAGGAAGGTGAGTAGGAGACAATTGTGCTCTTGATGAATTTGAGAGTGCATCTATCATAGAAGCACCTACAGATTCAGTCGAGTCGACGATCGATGAATTCAAGCTTATGCGACTATGCTTAAAACATGGAATTCTCCGGAAAGATACCAAAGTGGCTAAAGAAACAGATTGGCCTCATGATTTACCCGAAGAATACATGGCGATTAGCCGGTTGATGCATGTCGTTGGGGCCATCCCTCCGTTTTCACCGTTCGTCGTCGAATTTCTAAGACGAATGCAAATTGCCCCTATGCAACTCCACCCAGTTGCCTATGCTTATTTGTATACATTATATATCTCCCACAGGGAAATTTTGGGGATAGAGCTTACTTTTGAAAACGTATTCTTCTTTTATAATTTCAAACACCGAACAAAAGAGACTGTCTTTCGTGTATTTCGAGTCTGTGCCGAAAAAGAAGATTATTGATGAACAGTTCAGCAGTAAAGTTGATAACGTAACGCTCGAATGGTTCTATATCAAACAACAACTGGGATGCGCTAGGCGATGACTCAAATCAAGTAAGCTTCAGATTCCGGTACTCTAACTTTAATTACTTTTGTAAATTTATTGACTCATCTCATTTTTATTTGCAGTTGCTAATCCGAAAAAGGAAGTGCATCAAGTGTACTTGGATCGCCTGAACCGTTTGCTTAATAGTGACAAAAAACTACTAACTATCAGAGATGGTCTAGAGGACGACTATCTACATCGTCATCATCTTCTTGCTATGACTCGTAGCATAGGCCACGGGAAAGGCCCTTATGTATAATTGCCCCCAATCGAAGGACAGGTCGAGACTATTGTCGAGAAAGGAGAGAGTTCGAAGGGTCGAGAACTCGTAAGGTACAACTAAGAAGTGCAATTAGGTGATGAGAGAACAACAAGATGCGAGGATCCTACCGCACTCCGAAAAAGCCCTTCTCCTATGCCAATTCAGGATTATGTTCTAATGAATATACCTGCCAGGGATATGCATTGATACACTACTCCTGAGGATGCTGCTACTCCCGAAAGACGAACTTCTCCAAAGAAACTACCATTAACCAAGTCTCAAGTCAATGACTCTCTTATAGACGAGTGCATATATCAGGGTTTGGGGAGGCTTCCCCTGCCCGATGCCATTTACACTTCACAAGATTTTGGAACAGATTCTTTCTTTCCCACTTCCGAGGAAGACGTTACTCCAGTGAAAGATGGGGAGACTACACAAACAGGCCTGGCTCTGAACCGTTGGGGAGATCACTTAGGACATACACACTGCACTTGCACTGCACATCACAACACTCATGCACTATATTAGTCCTGATACTAATGTTTACTTATGCATTTTGCAGGGAAAATGACGCACTACCTATACCCTATCAGAGATGTTCGCTCAAGTATGCCCAGATTCGACTTTGATACAAAACATGATCGGGACGATTGTCGCGGGAGAGATAGCAAGTAAAAGCCCACGTCCATTAATGTCACTCACAAAGGGAATGCATTAACTTTCATGGAGTATTATTGGTGTATAGAACGGAATATAACAAGACAGATACATATATTGGTACTTGAAAATTTTAGAACAACTTTTATTGCAATGGAGAAATAGTTTTGATACAACAACATCAAAAACCAACAATAAAACCAAGTACACTTAATATCCGTCTTGACAAATTATTTTCTGAGTACATAAAGTAAAAAGCATAACCCCAACATAAGTAGCCATAAAAGAGATAAGCTGAACTTTACTTTCAGCAATCCAAACACTTCCAAAAGGGGGAGAAAGAGATCCAAATCAGGCTCCACTAGCACTAGTCCCACCCTGAGAACCCTGTGTGTGTGTGGGGGTGGGGGGGGGGAGGGAGGAAGAAAAGAGGCAAAAACAAAGTGGGTCAGACATAAAGTTTTGCAAGTCCAATAGCTTTAACAATATAATTATTAAAGTAATTAGGATAAGGCATAAACTGGTAAATAAGGAATGACTGTGAAACAAATGGGCATGACAAAGCAAACAAGAGGAATAAGATAACGTTAATTGTGTTCCTAATCACTATTGGATAATTACTATACTACACCAATACTAGTCACCCTAAAAGTTGATCCCGCCTACTGAACAAAATAATAATAATGGTAGTTTCGTGTACCCCTAGCTGTCTTCATAGGTGCCGCTTGCTCCTATCTTCACTAGTTGTACCTACTACCCTCCCCATTCTAATTACATCATCTATTCATAATATGGTAGTTGTACTCCTAGCTGTCTTCATAGGTGCTGCCTGCTCCTATCTCCGCTAGTCGTACCCACTACCTTCCCCATTCGATCGGCTCCCTAACTTGTAGATACCCGTGCTGGTCCCACAGTGGGGTGTATCACTCCGCAAAGTGGAAACCCGATACCACTAAAGATGCACGGCTTATACCTACACGATGCAACAACGTCTTACCTACCAGCCCGGGCCCACGCACGCACATGACCCCATTGGACTTGTGTTGCCATCGCTAACCCGTTTTGACCTCTTACAATCGAACCTAGTAAGCGTGTCCCGCCTTCGATCTAGATCGAGCTCACTTAGATACTAAATGGGTCACTGGTTGAAAAGGGTTCCCACACTTGACACAAGCTTTCCACCTATGCTTGGTCCCACTAGGATTTCCCACTTAACCCCCTCTTATTCATGTCTTCTTACATGTTTCAACTTGGATAAGTGTTTATAATTATATCCCACATGTCACCTATGTTACCGACTTATCAAATCAACATGTGTTACTGGTTAAGCTTGTCTTAACTCTATCCGCTTATCAGATCAATATATATATATATATATATATATATATATATTATTGGTTAAGCTGGTCTTAACCCTATCCACTTATATATTATTGGCTAAGTTGGTCTTAACCGTATCCACTTATCAGATCAATATTGGTTAAGTTTGCCTTCACCCTATCCACTTATCATATTAATATATATTCTTGGTTAAGCTGGTCTTAACCCTACCCACTTATCAAAATAATATGTATTATTGGTTAAGCTGGTCTTAACCATATCCACTTATCAGATCAATATTGGTTAAGTTAGTCTTAACCCTATCCACTTATCAGATTAATATATATTATTGGTTAAGCTGGTCTTAACCCTACCCACTTATCAAATATATATTATTGGATAAGCTGGTCTTAACCCTACCTACTTATCAGATTATTGGTTAAGCTGGTCTTAACCCTATCTACTTATCAAATTATTCGTTAAGCTGGTCTTAACCCTATCCACTTATCATATTTTATGTATCATATATATATATATATCGTATAATATGTTTTACTTAATTTTTGATTAATTACATCTTAGTTCACAGATACATTGGTAAAGAGAATAACTCCCTACGTATCGATCCCGAAGACCGAAATCAACATCAGATTGGTCCTCAGAGAATTACTCAACTCAACCAAACTTCTGTTTGTCATTCATATTCGTCATTGATCAACATTAATTAATTATTAATGCACAGACCTCTCACAGTAAGTCGATTGCTTGTGGCTGCTGGATATATCGGGCGGTTCCGGGCAGACTTCCACCACAAACCAGACTTAACCTCATGTCTAAGCATCTTTTAATTATTCCTATGACCTTTCACATTAGACTGCCGTTTGCGGTTGCTGGATGTGCCGGGCGGGTTTGGGCAGTCTTATACCACAAATGAATCGTGTCTTAGGCATTTATTACGCATTTAATTTATGCCTTTGACCTCTCACATTAGACTACCGTTTGTGGTTGCTGGATTTTCCAGGCAGGTCCGGGCAGTCTTATACCACAAACGAGTCTAACCTCGTGTCTTAGGCATTTATTATTACACACTATTATTCAAACCCAATTTGAATTAATATCCCTATTTCAGATTGTCAATAACTTCCAATTTTAATCCATGTCCATAATTGTCATTTAAATTATGTCCATAATTTTCAGGTATATAAATTATACCAATTAATGTCTCAAATTAATTATATGCTTTTAAAGCCATTATATGACCATTCACAATATTAATATTTAATATTTTTCCACTGCCCCACGTCGTTTGTACGTTTAATATGAAATATGTTAGACCCGCAAATAGTCTAACTCATAAAAAGAAAAGAAACATCACAACTTGCATAACACATAAAATAGATCTAACTTGCAAATAAGAATAGGCTAGCATGGATCAAAACTTGCATGATTATAATTTATATAATCACAAATTTGCATAATCAATAACTTGCATAGGCAATAGGCATAATTTGCATAAACTACAAACTGGCATGTATCAAATTATATAAGATATGGTTTGCATAGATCTATACACATAAAGGTGAACTTGCATATATGAACATGGTTTTCACATAAACTTGCATATGATCTACATACAAACTTGTATTAAACTTGCATATGCAATTTAGACATGTAAACTAAGGCTTACATATGATTCACATACAAACTTACATATAAACTAGCATATGATTCACATCCAAACTTATATATAAACTTGCATATATAATTTGGACATGTAAACTAAGATTTACATATACACTTACATATGATTTATACATGTAAATTAATGTCACAAAATGAATCAAATCTAGCATATGTGTTTACACATATGAACCAACATCATGAATCAATGTACATAAGACAACAACTAGCGTATATTCACAAAATAGACAATATCATATCGATCAATGATTCAACAGGCATAATCTTATAACCCAAATTATAACTCATCATAATTAATTTATTAATTATTTTGTGAAAGAAATTGTACTCACCAAGATGAATTAGAGAAGAGAATAATTTGTTCGTCGTTTGTTCTACAATCATGTCTCACAATTCCTTAGCTTTAAGAAGAAGATGAACTATACCAGCAGCATAAGGACATATTTTACTTATTTTAATTAGGATTGAGGCAGCATAGCTTTACAATGGTTTGGTTGGAAAGAAAGTGAGGTTTGGTGGGTGTATAAATAGGTTAGGAGCTAAAGAATCTGTCCAGAAAACAAGTCCAGGTGCAAAATTCCGAATCTGCCTCAGATCTGACCAAATCAGGGGAGGTCGAACCCCAAGTCGACCCCCAGGTCGACCTGTATAGGGGAGTTCGACCCCCTGGTCGACTTGGCCTGGGGCGGGGAAAATCCCGCCCAGCCCGCTTCTGTGTTTTCGTTTGAATTTTGAATTTGAATTCGAGATGTTTTAATTTATTTAAATCCCTAAAACTTCTGAACGCCATAACTTCCTCATATGAAGTCCGATTTACGAAAATTTGGACTCTATTCCAAGCATAATTCCGAGACGAACGCAATGGCGTAACCCATTTCCCTTAATTCTTCTCCTAAAAATTAAGTGTTCTTTAATTTGTTAATTAAAATTACGGGGTGTTACATTCTTCCCTCCTTAAAGGATTTCACCCCCGAAATCTCCAAGTTAAGGAGAATGTATATCCTACCATCCAATCATCCATCTACTCAATCATCAAACACATGCATCCATTGTCCTTAAAAGATTTCTAATGCCATATGAACATATGCAATGAGTGTGTGTATATGTTCCATATCTAATGCAAAATCAGGCGGTCTACTGATTCAGTTGACCTCCTTAATGCGAACCATGATAGTGCCATGCGTCCATTATGTATGTAAAAGAATCCTAATGGTACATATTATTTCTACATGCATGCACCACATTCATCTAAATGCAGCATCCGTATGATAACACAACCATTATACATCCATTAATTTAAATATGCACACATATTTATATGCATATGACAGTGACCGAGCCGATCTAGTGCCTAATGTGTGTGCACATGCATCCACGAGCAACCACTAGCAACCACTTGCATCCATTTGCATCCACCAAACATAACATGTCTCAAACACATGTTTACAGCAATAGGGTTTTTCCTAACTAAAGATCGAAGATATCATCGCAAAGGTATATTAAACGACAGGACAAGTATCAACAAAGCAATAGAGAAAGGAGAAGTTAAAAAAACATACCCTCAAAAAGGAAAGAGTACAACGTATGCATCTTGTCTTCCGTTTCTCAGGTCGCGTCTCTTCATCATTTCCCCATTGCACCTTGACCAACTTGACCTCTCTGTTGTGTAGCTTTTATGACCTTCAATCCAAAGATGCATGTAGGGGCTCGTCTAATCGGGCATCTCACTCCACCTCCACTTCTCTAAGCCTCCTCGGCTCTACTACTTCCGCGATATCTTGTAAACACTTCTGCAATTCGTGAACACCACTAAGCTCATTGCCTCTTCTCATGTCCCTCCAAAATCTAGGATACATAACCTCAAAAGATCTTCAAGGATTCTATTCACCCCTTTATGTCCGTCCATCCGTCTGTGGATGATAAGCGATGCTCGTACTCGCCGCCTTTTGCATATCACCTTTTCCTCTTGCATCGAAAACTACTCCAAGCCCTGTCCCGTAAGCATCGGTATACACTGTGAATGACTTACTCCCATCTGCAAAGCTAAAACTAGAGCTGTCATCAAAGCCCTCTTCAAAGGTTGGAAAGCATCGTCACAGTCAACATCCCATGAAAAAGTCAAGTTCTTCTTCATCAACCGAGTAAGTGGGGCTGATATCTTCGAAAAGTCCTTAATGAACTTCCTATAATAACCAGTCAGCCCTAAAAAGCTTCTTACTTCTGTTGTGTTTTTAGGAATCTTCCAATCTTGGAGTGCCACCAGCTTTGCGAGATCCACAGCTATCCCTTCCTTAGAGACCATGTGTCCCAAGAACCTCACTTCTTTCCTCCAAAAATGACATTTGCAGAACTTAGCTTTGAGTTGATACACTCGTAGGGTCTCTAAGATTTCCCTAAGATGTGAGGGCATGCTCTTCTTCGCTTCAAGAGAAAATCAAGATATCATCCACAAAGACTACCACAAACTTGTTTAGAAACTCCCTGTACACCCTACTTATTAAGTCAACAAAGTATGCGGGTGCTTTCGTCAAACCAAAAGGCATGACGAGCCACTTAAAGAAACCGTCATGAGTTCTAAATGCAGTCTTATTTATGCTGTCTTTAGCCACTCTTAGCTGATGAAATCCTGTAGCTAAATCCAGCTGCGAGAAAAACCGAAGCACCAACCAACTGATCAAATAAATCATCTATCCTCGGCAATGGGTGTCTGTTCTTCTTTATGAGCTTATTCAGCTCTCTATAGTCCATGCACAATCTAAGTGAACCATCAGACTTTGTAGCAAAAACAACTGGAGCACCCCATTCCGAAATACTTCTTCTTATGAACCCCTTCTCAAACAACTCTTTCACTTGCTTACCGAGTTCTCTTCTCTCTCTCGAATCCATGTTGCGTACTGGTAATTCAACAGGATTTGCATTATCTACAAAGTATATACAAAAGTCTATCTCGCGCCTCAGGGGTAAACCACGAACTTCATCGAAGACGTCATCATATTCACGGACCACACGAACAAATTCCAAATCATTGTTGGACGCGTAAAGAGATTCTAGGTAGCTAAGCATCATCGGACCTCTAGGATCACAAGAAATATCAAGACTCTTTCCATAACGAGTCAACAATCTAACTACGCTTCTTTCACAGTCTAGGATGACACTGTATCTGGCTAGCCAATCCATGCCTAGAATCAAGCCCTAGCGCATGGGCAGAGGCCGAGCCATTACCTTTGCCTTTTGCTTCTTTAGACGATCCTAATAAGATGTCATGTTTCTTCGTAATGATAACAACTAGTCTTCTTCTTTCTAACGTCTTTATTTAAGTAGTCAGGTATTTCACAAGTGTGGCCCTTCCTTTTCTCTTGGCCCCATGTTATTCTTACAGCCTTCCTTTGGATCACTTTCTTATCGTGTGTCCTATCCATGTCTCTCCTGCACATTCTCCATTCGTGACCTCCTATCAAAGTGAGGCTTCGTCCATCATTAACCAAGCAGCTAATTGAACCTTCCTTCCATCATCTATCTTAAAGGTACCAACAAGTCCTCCACTTCCTTCTAGCTTTGACAAACGTCCCAGTCCCATAAAGCGGTTTTTCACCCACCGTACGGAAGTTCTTACATATCTTAGAAAAAGCGTCTATACGTGAAGGAAGAAATTCAAAAAGGAAAGAGGAAGAGATTTAAAACGGAGAGTCGAAGGAAAGATATATGGCTTTTGGGGGTTATGTTTTTCAAAATAAACCTTCCTCTTAAAAATACTCTCCTTAAGACATATTTTTGAAAGTATTTCTTTATAAAAATGCTTTTGAAAAACAATTTTTCAAAATCTCTTATCTGTTCTGGTAACCTACAGCTTGGATACCACGTGTAACACCCCACGTTCATTAATATCACTCACAAAGGGAATGCATTAACATTCATGGAGTATTATTGGTGTATTGAACAAAATATAACAAGACAGAAACATATATTGGCACTTGAAATATTTAAAACAACTTTTATTGCAACGGAGAAATAGTTTTGATACAACAACATCAAAAACTAACAATAAAACCAAGTACAATTAATATCCGTCTTGACAAATTGTTTTCTGTGTACATAAAGTAAAAAGCATAACCCCAACATAAGTAGTCATAAAAGAGATAAGCTGAACTTTACTTTCAGCAATCCAAGCACTTCCAAAATGGGGAGAAAGAGATCCAAATCAGGCTCCACTAGCACTAGTCCCACCCTGAGAACCCTACGGGGGGGGGGGGGGGAGGGGGGAGGAAGAAAAGAGGCGAAAACAAAGGGGGTCAGACATAAAGTATGGAGAGTCCAATAACTTTAATAATATAATTATTAAAGTAACTAGGATAAGGCATAAACTGGTAAATAAGGAATGACTATGAAACAAATGGGCATGACAAAACAAACAAGAGGAATAAGATAACGTTAATTGCGTTCCTAATCACTATAGGATAATTACTATACTGCACCAATAATAGTCACCCTAAAAGTTGATCCCGCCTATTAAACAAAATAATAATGATGGTAGTTTAGTGTACACCTAGCTGTCTTCATAGGCGCGGCCTGCTCCTATCTTCACTAGTTGTACCCACTACCCTCCCCATTCTTATTACATCATCTATTCATAATATGGTAGTTGTACTCCTAGCTGTCTTCATAGATGCCGCCTGCTCCTATCTCCGCTAGTCGTACCCACTACCTTCCCTATTCGATTGGCTCCCTAACTCATAGATACCCGTGGTGGTTCCACCGTGGGGTGTATCACTCCCCAAAGTGGCAACCTGATACCACTAAAGATGCACGGGTTATACCTACACGATGCAACAACGTCTTACCTACCAGCCCGGGCCCATGCACGCACAAGACCCCGTTGGACTTGCGTTGCCACCGCTAACCCGTTTTGACCTCTTACAATCAAACCCAATAATCGTGTCTCGTCCTCGATCTAGATCGAGCTCACTTAGATACTAAATGGGTTACTGGTTGAAAAGGGTCCCTACACTTAACACAAGCTTTCCACCTATGCTTGGTCCCACTAGGATTTCCCACTTAACCCCGTCTTATTCATGTCTTCTAACATGTTTCAACTTAGTTAAGTGTTTATAATTATATCCCACATGTCACCTATGTAACCCACTTATCAAATCAACATGTGTTATTGGTTAAGCTTGTCTTAACCCTATCCGCTTATCAGATCAATATATATATTATTGGTTAAGCTGGTCTTAACCCTATCCACTTATCAGATCAATATTGGTTAAGTTTGTCTTAACCCTATCCACTTATCAGATTAATATATATTATTGGTTATGTTGGTCTTAAACATACCCACTTATCAAATATATATTATTGGTTAAGCTGGTCTTATCCCTACCTACTTATCAGATTATTGGTTAAGTTGGTCTTAACCCTATCTACTTATCAGATTATTGGTTAAGATGGTCTTAACCCTATCCACTTATCATGTTTTATGTATCATATATATATATATCGTATAACATGTTTTACTTAACATATGATTAAGTACATCTTAGTTCACAGATACATTGGTTAGGAGAGTAACTCCCTAAGTATCAACTCCAAAGACCGAAATCAACATCAGATTGGTACTCAGAGAATTACTCAACTCAACCAAACTTCTGTTTGTCATTCATATTCGTCTTTGATTAGCATTAATTAATTATTAATGCACAGACCTCTCACATTAAGTCGATTGCTTGTGGCCGCTGGATATGCCGGGCGGTTCTGGGAAGACTTCCACCACAAGCTAGACTTAACCTCATGTCTAAGCATCTTTTAATTATGCCTACAACCTCTCACATTAGACTGCCTTTTGCGGTTTCTGGATGTGCCGGGCGGGTCCGGGCCGTCTTATACCACAAACGAGTCTAACCTCGTGTCTTAGGCATTTATTACGCATTTAGTTTATGCCTTTGACCTCTCACATTAGACTACCGTTTGTGGTTGCTAGATTTGCCGGGCGGGTCCGGGCAGTCTTATACCACAAACGAGTCTAACCTCATGTCTTAGGCATTTATTATTACACATTATTATTCAACCCCAATTTGAATTAATATCCCTATTTCAGATTGTCAATAACTTCCAATTTTAATCCATGTCCATAATTGTCACTTAAATTATGTCCATAATTTTTAGTATATAAATTATACCAGTTAATGTCTCAAATTATTTATATGCTTTTAAAGCCATTATATGCCAATTCACAATATTAATATTTAGTATTTTCCCATTGCCCCCACGTCGTTCGTACGTTTAATATGAAATATGTTAGACCCACAAATAGTCTAACTCATAAAAAGAAAAGAAACATCACAACTTGCATAACACATAAAATAGATCTAACTTGCAAATAAGAATATGCTAGCATGGATCAAAACTTGCATGATTATAATTTATATAATCACAAATTTGCGTAATCAATAACTTGCATATGCAATAGGCATAATTTGCATAAACTACAAACTGGCATGGATCAAATTATATAAGATATGATTTGCATAAATCTATACACATAAAGGTGAACTTGCATATATGAACATGGTTTTCGCATAAACTTGCATATGATCTACATACAAACTTGTATTAAACTTGAATATTTAATTTAGACATGTAAACTAAGACTTACATATGATTCGCATACAAACTTACATATAAACTAGCATATGATTCGCATCCAAACTTATATATAAACTTGCATATATAATTTAGACATGTAAACTAAGATTTACATATACACTTACATATGATTTAGACATGTAAATTAATGTCACAAAATGAATCAAATCTAGCATATGTGTTTAGACATATGAACCAACATCATGAATCTATGTACATAAGACAACAACTAGCGTATATTCACAAAATAGACAATATCATATCGGCAATGATTCAACAGGCATAATCTTGTAACCTAAATTATAACTCATCATAATTAATTTATTAATTATTTTGTGAAAGAATTTGTACTCACCAAGACGGATTAGAGAAGAGAATAATTCGTTCGTCGTTTGTTCTACAATCTTGTCTCACAATTCCTTAGCTTTAAGAAGAAGATGAAGTATTCCAGCAGCATAAGGACATATTTCACTTATTTTAATTATGATTGAGGCAACATAGCTTTACAATGGTTTGGTGTGGAGAGAAAGTGAGGTTTGGGGGTGTTTAAATAGGTTAGGAGCCAAAGAATCTGTCCAGAAAACAAGTCCAGGTGTAAAATCCCGAATCTGCCTCAGATCTGACCAAATCAGGGGAGGCCGACCCCTTGGTCGACCTGGCCTGGGGCGGGAAAAATCCCGCCCAGTCCGCTTCTGTGTTTTCATTTAAATTTTGAATTTGAATTCGAGTTGTTTTAATTTGTTTAAATCCCTGAAACTTCTGAAGGCCATAACTTCCTCATACGAAGTCCGATTTACGAAAATTCCAAGCAGAATTCCGAGATGAACGCAATGGCGTAACCCATTTCCCGTAATTCTTCTCCTAAAAATTAAGTGTTCTTAAATTTGTTAATTAAAATTATGGGGTGCTACATAGCAGGAGACATCATGATTCCAATCGTCCTTACTCTTCACGCTCTCGCTCCCCTCGTCGGTTAGGCACTGATAAGCATAGGAGCCATTAGGATCATCGTGAAGGAGATAAATTTCAACATAAGGTTCCAACTCCTTCAAAGAAAAACATCATCAGGAAAGG
Organism: Allium sativum; assembly: GCA_030737875.1. Lineage (NCBI taxonomy): Eukaryota > Viridiplantae > Streptophyta > Magnoliopsida > Asparagales > Amaryllidaceae > Allium > Allium sativum. Next base: position 155,927,185 of record CM060926.1, on the reverse strand, counting down.
TTACCACCAAAACATCTCGACCCATAGGATAGAACCAAAACTTCTGAAAAAGAGCAAGAGTAAGGTAAGACGACCCTTGTACCTGCTAAGCGACGAGAAGTCGATCTATCAATAGCGAAGCCTATGACACTCGATTCTGAGAATAAAGCAAAACTGAAACTTATAAAGAAACAATTTCCGGATCATCACTTTGATAATATGTTTTTTTCCTGCCCTCGAGCCAGTGCCTTCAAATTGGGCAGATGAAGTTAAGGGTAAAATAGACTTAGCAGATAAGCAATATAGGGAGATGTTCAAGTACTCACGCAATCTTTCCAAAGTTATTCGGGACTTAATAGTTAATGTGAAAAATATGAAAGAACTAGCCAAGCATGACGAGAATATCTTGAAATACACATAAAAAGAGGTGGAGGACACACAAGCTCAACTTGCTCTCGCACAGCATAATGTTGACAACTACAAGAAATAATATGAAGAGCTATAAAAGCGTTATCATGCCGAACTGGAAGCTCATAGACATGAACGCTTAGATTTGAAAGAAACAAACAGAGGATGCCAAATCTAAAAGTACCAAGGAAAAGTTAGTTTGTGCTCGCCTTGAGCAGAAGAAGGAGGAGTTAGCGAAGAAGAATGCCGATCTAGAGGTTAAATTTGCAAAGATTGAATCAAGGGTAGTTTTGGTTGAGCGGAACGCAAACATCGCTATCAAACCTGTCGAGAATGCTAATGCACAACTTGCCAAGCTCAAAAGGAACTGGATGATTATGGAGAGACCATGATAGAATTCTTTGCTCAAGTAATTCGTTATCAAGACATTTCTTGGATCAAAGACTATCCAACAACATTGGTCTATGTGTGGGATCAGGTGGTCGATTGGGAGAGACGGCAGCTTAAGGTGGACACCATTACTGAGGAAAAACTCATGGAGAAATATCTAAAAGGTGAGGAGTCGGAACGCTTAGCTGAAGGGCGTAAACTTATTACTATTTCTATGGAGGAGGAAACACATTGGCTTAAGGGAAAACAAACCACTGATGTTGGTTCTTCATCTGTTGTTCCCGTAACTACGGAAACAGAAGAGTACGATCCTACCCATCCTGAGATACCGAAGCTGCTTTCTTATCTCCAATAGCTGAAACAACTCCAGCAACTCCTGCTGCTTATGTTGAAAAGTCATCTGAAAGTATACCTACCTTTTTGCCTCAATTTGTGAAAGCTATCTCCACTTTCCGTCATATTGTTGGACGAACAATCGAAGAGCCCGTGTTTTCTCCTGAGCTAATAATTGTTGCTTCTTTTGCTGCAGATGCAAAGCCGACCGAGAAGACTGATAAGAAACAAGAATAAGTTACCGATACACTTACTGTTGAGAAGGTTGAGGAGAAATAGGAAGAGGCCACCGATGCAAAGTCTGCTGAGAAGACCAAGGAAAAATAGGAAAAGATTGCTAATAAAGCTATCGTGTCATCTAGTACTGAGACTCCCAAGGATGGAGACATTATAGATGATCTAAAGGACGATGGTGGGAACGAGGGGGACGATTATGTTATCGTAACTAGAGGCTTGGGAGAAGATGATGACATGACTTTGGCGAAGATGACAGCGAAGACTGATGCACTTTTGAAAGTCAAATCTGAGGGAGAAACCGAAAAACCTCTTAACATTGATCCCATCTAGTTAGTAACTCCTGGGAAGAAGATAGTCATTAAACTTACAAAGTCAATCATTTCTCAATTAGCATCTCAGTCCTCAGTCCCTCCCCCAAGTTACTCCTCCAAAGGAAAAGAAGAAGTCGAAGAAGCGCCTACTCACGGATGCTGAGAGGGAAGAAAAAGAGAAACAGAAGGCTGCTCGAACGTCCAAGCCTTCTCCCAAATCCAAGTGAAATGTGATTTAGTATTTTCATTTTGTTTTCCACTGGGCAACTATTGTTGTAGCGAGTGCGTCCCTCGCATCTTTTGATTAGTCTCCTTGTATAAACCTACAGTTATGTAAATAAAGTAGCTTGTTTTCTTGCGATGCCGAATATTTGCAAGTTTGTCGTTCATTTCAGTTAAATACACTAGTAGTCAAAACATTATTAACATAAATAACAAATGATAAATCACATCACATATTAAACAAAAAGATCCTACATAGGCTTCCCTGCAAACTATAATATTTGCAATGCAAAAATCATTACTAAACTAAGTAATAAATAATAGGGAGATGTGATGTGTGCGTATGCCCCAATCAATCTTGAATAAAAATGCCTAGCCAAGGCTTCTTCGGGATTGACTAGGACTGTCATTAGATTTCCCCTAGTCCTTCAACAGGGTAAGGATCCTTTTTTCTTGCCACTTGCTCTTAGTGCCTTTATACTCTCCTGTTGTATGCCCAGGTTAAAGTGTGGTCAAGGCGGTCTTCAATCGTGGTGCACCATCACGCCTTAGGGACGTTATCTTACTATCCTTTGTACTCTTTCTCGAATCATGAGAGTTAAAGTTTGGGACGTCGTCTTCTTGTCTTTTGCATTTATCATGTGAATGGTCATTTCGTTCGCTCCGGTTTTCCTTCTACACCCTATTCTCTAGGGCGGAGTCTTAACAGTTTGAATGTCGTGTTCGCTCTTAATTTCAATTCAAGTGTAATGTTTCATACCCAGAACAAAACAATCACAGGATATAAAGAGAAAAATATGGAAAAATAAATGATACACAATATTTTATAGTGTTTCGGCCAAATCATAGCCTACGTCCACTTTATAATCTTTTGTTTATATTAACCTGACTTTTCAAGGCAAATTGTGCCTTTTTACATGGTTTAATAAACAAAAGAACTAATATAGTCTTAAGCCAAGTATTGCCGCAAGTGCTGGGCATTAAATGCTCTGGGTACTTCCTCATCATCTACGGTCGTTAACTTGAAAACTCATGTATCAAGTTTCCGTTGAATGATGTACGGTCCTTCCCATTTCAGACCCAGATGTACGAGGGGGGGGGGGGAGACACATTTCAGGACTAGTCTCCAAGTTTAAAGGTCCAGGGTCGAACATTCCTGTTGTAATATCGAGTGACTTGGTGTCAGTGCCTCGATGCGCATAAGTCTGCTTCATCCCTCTTTTCCTCAATCTCGTCTAAGGACCCGAGGAGAAGTACTTTGTTCATCATCGGATCATAGTACGTTGTCCTGTGAAAGGGAACTTCCAATTCCAGTGGAATGACTATTTCTGATCCGAATGAAAGCAAGAAAGGAGTATGACCAGTCACAGATTTGTAGGTTGTTTGGTAGGCCCACAATGCTAAAGGTAACGCGTCAACCCATATGGCTTTTTCCTGCTTCAGCCACTTCTTAAGAATGGATTTGATTATCTTGTTTCTTGCTTCAACTTGTCCATTCCATTGTGGGTGAGCTACTACAGTATATCTCTTGTCAATTTTGTATTTCTGGCAGAAATCTTTGAACTCAGTGCTATCGAATTGGGTTCCATTATCAATTAAGATGGCTTTGGGAATTCCAAATCAGAAAATTATGTTTCTGACTACAAAATTGATCCCGAATTTTTTATCGTAGTTAATGGCTCGGCCTCTGCCCATTTAGTAAAATAATCTACGACCATGATTGCATATTTGGCTCCACCTTTAGTGATCGGTAGACTTCCAATGATGTCTATTCCCCATACAGTAAACGACCACGGACTCACCAATGACTTTAGTTGATCAGGAGGTGCTCTGGGAATCTTAGCGAATTTCTGGCACTTATCATAGCGTCGTGAATAATCAGGTGCATCTCTGTTTTTGGTAGGCCAAAAATAGCCATACCGTAATATTTTCTTTGCCAACGTTTGACCTTCGGTGTGATCTCCACATTCACCTTCATGCACTTCTTTAAGTACACGTTTGATGTTGTCATGTACTATACATTGGAGCAAGGCCATAGAAAATCGCTGGCGGTAAAGGACTCCGTCCTGTATCATACATATCTCAATGCTTTGCGAACCACAGCCCGTCTTTCACTCTTTTTCGTCGGGAGTGTTCCATTTTGCAGGAAATCCTTTATCAGCGTCATCCATGATTATCTTTCCGGTTCGGTCTCCAGCACCAGATCAACTTCCATCTGGTCAATGCTTGGAGATTCCCGTATCTTTATCACAAAATATGTTCAACGTTGTTACTACCAATTACTTAGCGAGTTTCAACCCGATAATCAGGGCCTCATATTTGGAATCGTTGTTAGTTGCGGAAAATTTTAATAGCAAAGCATAGTAGATTGATCGTCCTTCAGGAGTCGCCAAAACAACCCCGTCGCCAGATCGTCTATCTTTCTTAGCACCATCTGTATATTGCTTCCATGGGCTAACTTCTAATTCCTTCTCCGAGGGGCCAACTTCTTCATATTTGACATCCTCCTCAGAGATATTAAATTCAGCAATGAAGTCAGCTAAAGCTTCCCCCTTATTGATCTTATAGGTTGGAAGTTTAGATCGAACTGGCTTAGTTCAATATTCCACTTAAGTAATCATCCAGACGCCTCAGGCTGTTGTAGGACCTGTCGAAGTGGTTGATCAGTATATACAAAATTTGGATGAGCCCAAAAATAATGGTAGATTTTTCTAGAAATGATCAGTAGGCTACAAGAAAGTTTTTCTATCTTCGAATAGTTGCTCTTTGCTGCTGCCAACTTCTTGATCACATAATATACTAGTCTTTGAACTATGTCTTCCTCGCAAACTAGAGCTGAACTAATGGCATGAGACGACTATTAAATATATAAATAAATCTTCATGGTCCACTGGTTTAGATAGTATCGAGGCTTTTCTAGGAGATCCAACAGGTTTTGAAAAGCTTCTACGCAATATGGAGTCCACTCAAAATTACGCTTTCCACGCTTTATCAAATTGAAGAAAGGAACGCATTTGTCTATGGCCTTGTAAATAAACCTGCTTAGGGTTGCGACATTTCCTGGCGAACTCTGGACGTCTTTGTTCTTTCACAGTTTTTCAATATTTTTGATTGCCGTAATCTAATTGGGATTAATCTCGTTTCCGCGGGAGCTAACTATGAAGCCCAGAAATTTTCCTGATGCAACTCCGATTGAACATTTTAGAGGATTAAGATTCATTCCATATCGTTGGAGAATACCGAACATTTCTGCTAAGTCCGCTATATGATAAGATGATCGCTTCAACTTTACAAACATATCATCCACATATACTTCCATTGTCTTCGCAATTTGGTTGTAAAACATCTGATTCACCAAGCGTTGATAGTGGCCGCGACATTCTTCAACCCGAATGGCCTCACCACATAATAGTACAACCCCAAGTCCGTAATAAAGCTGGTATGCTCCTGGTCCGGTACATGCATAAGAATCTAGTTGTACCCGGAATATGCATCCATAAAAGAGAGAAGTTCATGCCCTACCATTGAGTCTACCAATTGGTCAATTCTGAGGAGTGGAAAGTTGTCCTTCGGGCAAGCTTTGTTTAGACCAGAAAAGTCGATACACGTTCGCCACTTCCCATTAGATTTTTTGACCAAGACAAGGTTCGACATCCAGTCGCTTTCAAAAAGTATGCTAATTATTTCATCTGGAAAGAATGCAAGTGAGATCCAATATTCAAGACCTTTGTGTGTCGTCGTTATCGATTGGAATGTCTATGGTTGCTTCATTAGGCGCCGCCTTTCTGCTTCCTGGTTCTTCGTCCTCTCTAGGATTGATATCTTCAGGAAGATCTTCAGGCGACTCCCTCGGCAATGTTGTCTTTAGTGGCTATACTGAGTTCTCCTTAGTAGGAGGGGAAGTATTCTTAGACTTTGCATCTTTTCCGTTGCGCAGCATCTTCAATTCTACCATATAACTGGGTCTTCCAGTAACTTGGTCACCACGAATCATTCCCACTCCAACTTCAGTTGAGAATTTCGTTAACAGGCACCAGGGTCTGATGTATGCTCTAAACTCTATAATGGTCGGTTGGCCTAAGAAAGCATTGGAAGGCAAATCAATATCCATGATCATGAATTGGAGGATCCTTACTCTTCGGTGCTCTCCCTCCCCCAGCTCTACAGGTAAGTCTACCATTCCAATAGGAGCAGTTGATGATCCATTAAAGCCACATATCCATCCTCAACACATTTTAAATCCTTTATTTCTAACTTCAACTGATCAAAAGATTTTTTAAATAGGATGTTGACGGAACTTCTACTATCCGCGAGGACTTTCTTAACTGATGCAGGTCCGATAAGGGGAGTTATCACTAATGGATCGGTGCTGGGCTCTTCGACTCCGACACTCTCTCTATCTCGGAAGATAACATCATCCGTTGCTGTCTTTTGCTGTTTCACCGGTGCATCCTCTTCAAGATTGCTACACTCTCCAATCTCTGGATGTTTGGCTGCGTTAACATACTGCTCCATTGTTTTGTTGTTAAATCTCACCAGATGTGGACCTCCGTTGATGGTATTAATGACTGTACCTTTTCCCTTTTGCCGGGCAATAGGCTTGGAAGTGGGCTGATTTTGGTTTGGAGCTTGTCCTCCTTGCCCCTAGTCCTTTGGGGTGAATTTGTATTCATCCAACTTTCCGGCACGATGTAGCTTTTCCATAACATCTCTTAGGTGGCGGCATTCATTCGTGGAGTGGCCATAAGTTTCGTGAAATAAGTAAAACTTACCAGTTTCACGCTTTATTGGGTCGAATCCATTGGTGGAGGTTTCTTGTACTGCAAACATTATAAGTATCCAAATAGATATTTTCAAAGTGTCACTCAATGGTTTTTAATTCTCGAAAGTTTGAAATTGAGGTCTCTTTCTGGAATTATTCCCCTGATTCCTATTTCTTTTGCCACCATTTCCACCCTAGTTACCATTTCCTCCACTTTTGTTACCACCATTTACTTCGACTTTTCCTGCGCTATCTCCGGATTGTTTGATAGCAACATTACTCCAAATGTCTTCCCTGGGAGCTCCGTCAGACTTTCTCTTTCAGCTGGCATATACTCACTCTCGTCGTAGGAGAATATTTGCCTTTTCATAGAACATCTCCCAAGTCAACGACGGCTTTCTAGCCAAATATCTCTCAAATTCTGTTTCCTTATCAACCCCATCTATTAGTGCCATCAAGATGGTCGACTCATATGGGGCACTTACTTCAGTAACTGCCAGGTTAAAGCGATCTGAATATGACTTCAAAGATTTTCCAAGAGCTTGCTTGATCCTGGATAGTTCAATGACACTTTTGGACTTCTGTGCATGGAGTCAAAATTGGTGCATGAAGCTCTCACCTAGCTCTCCGAAGTTGGAAATTGATCGAAGGGGGAGTCGAGTAAACCACATCAATGCGACATTGTCAAGACAAATGGGAAAAGCCTTGCATTTTATGGCATCGAGAGCTGCCACAACATTCATGTACCACGAATACCTCATCAAATGCTGCCTTGGATCGGTTCATCCCCTATATCGATCCATTTGGGGCAGATTAAATCGTCAAGGAATTGGAAATTAAGGATATCATTAGTTAAAGGGGTATGGCTATGCTCAATTCCCCAATCTTCGTTGGCGTAATGTCGACTATCATCCATAATCTGGCGTACCATTGCCTCTACCTCGGCATTGGTTAATGTTGGCTCAAGGTCTGCACTCCTGGTTCTCCTAATATATCCAGCCCCTACATCGGCTGACGTCCTTAGGTTTTTGGTAGCCGCTGAATTTCCTTGCCCTCTACGATCCCGGTCATTCACAGGACGAGTGGGATGAAGGAATTGTCCTTGAGTATGGTTAGTGATGTTGGGATCTCTGGGAAGGGCATGAGATCCCCGCATTGGAAGCAACATAGGTTCTCTTAGGCTCGGGTCATCAGGTCCTAACACGCGAGCCACATCTTCGTGAGATCTTAATGATCCAAATTCTAATTGCTCGAGGTTCTGGGGTCTCTCATATGGCCTCCTCTGGCGTGGATGCCTTTCTTCCAAAGAAGATGAATGGTCTGCAACAAGATGATGAGTCGGTAATGGTGTTCTCTGCCTGCGTAGCTCGTCTATTTGCCTACTCATGTCTTTCACTATCTGTTGCATAGTGACGCTTTCACATCTCTGGACCTCCAAGGCATCATTAGTTCTATCTGACATATCGAACATGCATAAAAAAATCCATGTATGAGACGGGTGTAGAAGCAGAGGGTTGATCATTAGTTATCGTGGCTAGCATTGGAGCATTTGCGGTGGCTCGAGTAGATGTACCAGCCTCAGTTGTAGCCGGTTCGGATTGAATCATTATTGCACCATTGGTTCGGTTTGGGGGAGCACTAGTGGTAACATTCAATTCCTCGGTTCAATTCGAGGCTTTTATTTTATTTCGGGTCGGAACTCTTCCCTCAGTTCGGGTCGGTGTGTTCCCTCAGGAGCGGTTCGGTCCCGAATTCTGCCCCCGCGACCAGGTAACAACAATTGCCTGCTGATCTTCATTCACCTCATTTTCTTGAGAAACTTGCGGTTCCTTTCCTTTTCTTCGAGACATGAAGACTGATACTTTTGAAATTAACAAAAACTTCAGAAATAGTGCAAAAAGCGAACTAACTTCTTTGGACTTGAGGATCCAAAAAGTAGAATGAAAATCCGAAATGTTGAGAATTCAAAGTTCTCAGTGAAAGCACCAAAATGTTAGACCAAAAAGTGATTCTAACACCCAATTGAATGATAATTCTAAAGAGAATTAAACAAAAAGCATTAAGAACACAATATTTTTAGTGGTTCGACGTTAACGAGCCTACATCCACTTTATACTTCTCTGATTGATGAATTAAATACAAGTACAATGACAATATCCACTCAGTCTCACTAGTATAATCGATAGTTTCTCTTAATTTGGTAGAATTGTACCTAAAGATTCTAAGTACAATCTAGAATAATAGAGGAAATTTGTTAGTGAAAGAGTTGGAGTAGATGAATGGTCAAAAGATCCCACAAAATGGAGTGTTGTGGTGTATTTATAGGCATGGAGCATGATCGGGTCAGACGCCACGTGGGTCCCGTCCCGTAAATCTCCGAAATGAGTACATTAAGATGAAGATAGCGCATAGAGATCGTGGGTGAGTGGTTTGTAATCGCTTCAAGTTTATAGCTAAATGGCATGCAACCGCCCCTCGGTACAACCGTCGGTCCGGTTCGGTGGAATAGGTTTGGACCCGATCTGCTCTTCTTTGGTTGAGTCTGGTCTGCTGCAAATGGGTGAGAGGGGATCGACCCCTAAGCTCTGATCCAAACTGATTAAGAGAATGGAAGAGCCTAGGCAGCACCATAGAAAATATGAGAATAAAATTAGGCCATGCTGGTCTATTTATAGGCGTACAAGAAAGTCTAGACCATCAGACTTAATTAAAGAAAATATGAACTACACACACATCCAAGCCACATCACAAAACAACGCTGGACCGCGATTGGGTCGACCCATAGGTCGACCTGCACTTGCTGTGGATCGACCCATAGGTCGAACGAGGAAGACGTGGGTCGACCCAACTGGGTCCAGCGGATGGTTTTGGGGCGCATTGTTTACTGTTTTAACATTTTTAATTTAAACGAAGATTACTTGCCCCTTATACTTCATTTAATTTATTTTTCCACTTATACATCTCCATCAGGTTTGAATTTCAATTCTACGTATGCATAAATACATACAATCTTCAAATTAGTCATCTATTAATAATGATCCTTTTTGCAAGCTCCAATCAATGTAATTAATGCACTATTCATTATTGCATTGTTTCTATTCTTCTTCTTGCATGCATATCTGATTTGAACGTTAATTAATAGAATTAATCTTCTTTCAAATATATCTCAGCTAATTTATGACCTTTTCTATTATAATCCATCTTAATGTTTGAGTTGCATGCATGTATGTATATATATATATATATATATCATATCTTGGTTATAAATTCATTATTGCATGCCTTTTAATGTAATTACTTAATTGTTTTACTCCTGTTTTGATGGCATGCATTGATACATTAATCATCTTAATGCATTTCATTTAATTTATTGCATGCAATCTAATTATCTTTCTTGCATCCATTAGTATGTTTCTCTTTTTAATGCATTATGTTTAAATTATTGCATGCAACCTAATTGCTTTGCATGCAATCAATTCTTCCCTTCTTTTTAACGTATGAATTGCATTATTTGTTTATATGCATTCATACAATACTTTTATTTCATTGCATCAATTTCTTTCTTTAATTTGCATCTTTTATTTATTAATGTTCATGCATACACACACACACGCACACACACACACACACACACACATATATATATATATATATATATGCACCATTTCTTATTTAATATTTATAAAAATGCGGGGTGTTAGATTCTCCTATCCTTAGGAAATATCGTCCCCAAAATTTGGTAATGGTGAAATCAAATAATATCTCGAATAATATACATCCATCATATGTGCATCCAACTTTTACAACCATTTGTGCACTGGTGCAAGGTGCAATACAACATAATATGAATGTACTGAATGTCTAGGCGGTACCTCCTATATGAATGCAAATTTTTCTCAAAAATCCTTTGAAAACATGATGCACACACCCTAAATATACCAGCAATTGCTACATGAATGTAATATTTTGAATATCCAAATACTTTTTCATCCAAATTTTTCTCACACTCTTAAAGAGCAAGAGCGTAGTTCATCCAGTTGTTGCATCCAAGATCCTACCATCCATCTTTAGATTTTCGAATTTCAGAAAAACATAATTTTCTAAATTCGATTTCTTTTGTTACAAAAAGGCGGAAAACGGAAAACGGAAAACTTCACCTCTTCCGTTTTTCTTTTATGTACCTTTTCTATCTATGCTTGGAGTTTATGCAACTATTATATAAAGATTTCCTATCTTCCTATCTTCCTATCAAAGTGCAGTTCACATAAGAAAACTTTCTTTGTTACATATTTTATTTACTTTTAGCTTATCTTGGAAAAAATTTCACCTTTCTCAAAATTTTCCACTTTCTTAACTGTCATATTTGGTTCTTTACTGAATTCGTTATTTCCTTTTTAGTTATGTCATTACTCTTTTCTTGGCTTATGTAACTTAATCCTCTGATCTAAGTTTAGTTTTCAAATAAGCCTTCTAATTCTTCAACTAAAGCAGGAAAACAAACACTCTACACAGCTACTACTAAGGTCCAAGAATCTTAGGACTATGTCCCCTCCAACAAAGAAAAGTCCAAGCCATAGGATATAAACACTTACTTGCCCTCCACTATCTAGTAGTCACCACTTGTCTTTATTGTGTACTAATAGTCTTTTCCAAGCAATAACCTAGGCTTCACAATGCTTATGCATTTTACGGGAACTTACCATTATTCCAAGATAATTCTCGCTACCTATTTTATAGCCTCAAAACTAGGGCTTTAAATTACTAACACGACCCAAAACACGATACGTAAGCCGCACGATAAAACCCCGACCCGACCCATTTGTAAACGGGTCAATTTCGGGTCAACCCGCTCTGACCCGTTTAATAAACGGGTGGGTTGCGGGTTGACCCGTGATCCCATTTCTAACCCGTCATGACTCGTTTATTTTAAAACATATTTTTACTGTTTTAGCTTACAATTTACGAACACCTAATTTTATGAAAAACATAGGCCCACGGCCAGCCCAGTCCAGCGGATTAGTTTTATCGCACGCATTCCCCATTTCATATGGTTTACCCGTTTACCCCTATCATGCTTTAACAAGCCGCCACTAATTTTGTTATTTCACATTTTCACTTCACTGCGAGCCCTAGATTCATCCAATTGAAGAACACTGAACACCGACGGCCACATCAGATCTAAAATCAAAGAAAACCGGCGACACCAGCAGCATCATCGGACTCTCGACAGATTCGACAAGTACGGTCAGTTTTTTATTTTTCTTTTTTGATTTTAGTATTATCGAATATCGGCAGATTCAGACCTCAAAATTTTCTCAATTATGGCGTTGTCTTGAAATCTAATCAGGTTTGGTTATGTATTTGTAGACTTGTAGTTTACATTAGTTTCTCATATGCGCCTGTTTAGCAGTAGATAAAAGTCATCTTCAAATTCCCAATTTCAAATAAATACTTGGAGATGTCATGAAATATTAGGGTATATCCCAATATATTTGAAGTAGTTTGTACATAGGTTAGTTACAACTTGCAATTCAAATGTTTAGTATTGCAACCTGAACTCTTAACTGATTAATTAAGAAAGTGCAAAAATATCTCCAGTTTCATGTGAACTAATCTACTGAAGAGATCAAGTGAGCTAATCTTTTCTGGCAGGAGTATTTATATGCAACAAATAATGGTTTTTAATGTATACATACTCTAAATAAATGTACAAATGAAAATATAAATCTACATGTATCACTTCTACATTATTTTATATGACAATTTTTTTTTGCTAGGTAAATTATTTTATATGACAGTTTTTTTTGCTTTTGTTTTGCAGAAAAGAGATGAGTGTTTTTACCCCAAGTAGTGGTGATCAAGTTGAAGATGTCAATATGGAAGAAACTGAAACAGAAAACATAGAAATAAAAGGTGAAAATACTATCGGTAAGAGACGTAGAAAGCTTACCTCTGAGGTATGGACTAAGTTTGAAATTATTCCATTGCAAGATGATGGAAAGCAAAGAGCTAATTGTATGAAATGTGGTACTACTTATTTATGTGATAGTACTTATGGCACTGGAAACTTAAAACGACATATTAAATCTTGTACCACAAATCAGGATCTAGGTCAATTGCTGTTAAGTCAAATCAAGGGCCCTCTTATGATAAGGTCGTCTAAATTTGATCCAGAAAAATTTAGAGAATTGTTGGTAATGTCAATATTGATGCATATTCTACCATTTCAATTTGTTGAGTATGCTGGAATTAGACAATTATTTTCTTATGTCTGTGTGGATATTAAGTTGATTTCTATAAATACTGCTAGAGCTGATGTGATTAAAATGTGTGAAAAGGAAAAATTTAATCTTAGACACACATTGTTTCAATTCCAAGGAGAATTTGTTTGACTTTCGATTTATGGACTTCTATAGCAACCGATGGGTACATTTGTCTAACTGCTCATTTTGTTGATGCTAATTGGGTCCTCCAAAGGAGAGTTTTAAATTTTAGTTTTATGCCTCCTCCACATACCGGAGTTGCTTTTTCCAAAAAAAATATATAATTTGTTGACCGATTGGGGAATTAACAGAGGACATTAGCAGCCTAGAAATCAATGGCATCCACTCTCAAACCGCTATGTGTTCTTCTAACAATCAGCGTCAACTCAATTAACCGGTATGTTTAATAACATTAGCATTTTTTAGTTGTAACTTTTCAAATGTACCGATATGTCTTCTTTTGTTATATAAAATTTAGTTGCTACTTTTATTTATTATGCATTGTAAATGTGCCGATATGTCTTGCTCGGAGCTGCCGTCGAGCAGCAACTCAGAGCTGCCACCGAGCAGCAGCTCGAAGCAGCCGCTGAGCTGCTGCTTAGCAGCAGCTCAGCAACAACTCTGGGATGCCGCTTAGCGGCAGCTCCGAGCTACCACTAAAAAGAGTATATCAAACACATGATTTTCATGAGCTCCCAGTCCAAGAAATCTATCCATGCATTCATGTTATAACAGTCAAGTATCCTTTATGATCTAGTTATATCTTCCCATGTACTTTGAAAGCTTTAATTACCTTCTGCAACTTATATTCAAATTGTCGGCTCATGCTGTATGTTCGGCTGATGTTGTATGTTCGGCTCATGTTGTATGTTCGCTTTTAGTTATAATGCTTGAGAGTTGAGATAGTACCCTACGAATGGTCGGCTCATGTTGTATGCAAGGTTTTAAATCTCGGATATCGGTCGTGTTTCGTCTCAGAGATTTTATAGACTCGGTCTCGTATTGGGGGAGATCTCGGACGAGATGAGTCTAACTTGGGAGTTCATCTCGGATTTTCATCTCGAATCTAAAAGTTCATATTGGAACAATCTCGGGGTACATGATATGTTAAAAATGATATTTTAACAAAATGGTTTTTATGAATGCTATCAAAAACATAGTAACTTAAAGTTAAAATGCAAAATAACTTTATTATTCTTTATTTTGCGAAAGATCATTCATACTCTAAACAGGAATATTGTTAGATAAGAAACATTAAAAGGATCCAAAACATTAAAAAATTCAGCATAAATAGACCATAAAATACATAATTTCATAAGTAACATGTATGTAAAAAGGCGAATATGAAAATCATAAGCATTGTAAAACATATACGAACATACAATATAGTCATTTAACATGCAAAATGTATAATAACAAAAGATTGATATGGCTAGATTTGAGTTTTTTAATTATAGTTCTAGTTCAGGCACAAATTTAAATTTTAACCAAAAAACAAAGATCTCGGACGATATTCTAGTATTTCGTCTCGGTCGATATATCGTTCGTTATTGCAAAATCTCGTGCGATATATTCGAAAGGAGACTTAGCATGATATTTGCTGTTTTGTTTCGGAAGGATCGCAAAATGAGATTTCAGAGGAGATCTCGGGTGATATTTGCGAGATTTGAAACAGTGGTTGTATGTTCACTTTTTATCTTTATTTAGGTGAAGACAATTATACATAGAATCATGATTTTGCAATTCTTTTCGGTGTATGATTTTGCATTTCTTTTCGACTCATGTTGTATGATCATGCTGTATGTCCAAATATTCTTGCTTATGCATAAGATCTCCTCCAGCTCGTTTGTTTAAGCTTGTGGTATATATCACATTTTTGTATTCCATTGTGCAGACTTCAGAGTGAAGACCCAAGGAATTCAAAAGAAATAAGTAAAATGCGGAATTGTTGGATGTCGAAGAAAACATTTCTTTGGTTAAGATTAGGAAGCTATAATTCAACTTCCTACAGTTTCGTTATGTGTTTCAGTGTAATTTGTATCACTGTTTGGAGATGATCCGATCTAGATGTATTTTGGAATTTGGTGTAACACCCCGTAATTTTAAAACTTGACATAAGGGATAATTAGAAAATACTTAATTTTTATAAGAAGAATTAAGGGAAACGGGTTAAGCCATTGTGTTCGTTTCGGATTTCTGCTTGGGATAGAGTCCGAGTTTGCGTAAAATAGATACAGTATGAAGAAGTTATAAAGCATAGAAGATTTCAGTTTAAGCAGAATTTAAATTAAAATAATAATTCAAAAATCAAAATCATGTAAATCTGGGTGAGCGGGAAATCTCTCGCTCTAGGGTATCGACCCCACCTAGTGGAGTTGACATAGGTGTCGACCCCCTTATAGGGGAGTCGACAGGGGTGTCGACCCCCTATCGGGGTGTCGACCCCCTATCGGGGTGTCGACCCCCATCTGACCAGATCTGGGGAGACGTATTTTTGTGGTCTAGGGCTGATGTGTCCTTCTAGGATTTGCTGGATGACGTTTTTTCTGGTTTGGATGGTTCAAATGGATCCTAATCTAGTCTAAAGGTCCTAATACACCTAGTACTCCTATAAATAAACACCTAGACCTAACCCTAATTTCATTACACTAATCCATGGCGCCTCCATGCTGCTCAAGTCTAAATTAGCCTAGCCTTTCTTCTCCACCATAGCAAATCATAATAGGATTATTCAAATTGAAAGATAAGAATCAAATTCTACAACAACGGTTTAGCTAATCAAATTCAGAATACATAATCAGATCTATTCTCTCTTCTAATTCCTGTCGTGGTGAGTCTATGTTACTTTCACATATAATTAATTAAAAGGTGATTGTGAATTGGATTTTATGAACATGCCTGTAAGATGAATCATATCAAGTTGTGTAAATTCTTATCTTTCAGATTTATACCCAAATATCATATGCCAGTTCATATTCCGTATGCCTATTGGATCTATTTTATTGTTCTAGCCAGTTCATGTTTCATATGCCTATTTTATGCCAGTTTAGATGTCATGATTCTTTTCCCTCCCTCTTTTCCGTTTTCTTTATGAGATTAGGCTAACTTCGAGCCTAACATATTGCGTTTTGCATACGAATAACGTTGGGATGATTGGGAAAAGTTTGGGGAAATACCGAATAATATGTAATTGGTCATAGAATGATTTGTAATTGATTTGGGGCATAAATTGGTAAAATTTGTATACATGGAATCATAAGCATAACTTGGTTTAGAATTATATACGTAACTTGAATTGGAAATTGTGGGCAATTGGAATATATGTTATAATTCAGAACTTGAACTAGGGTTTGAATAAAAGAAGAGATAATGAACGCCTAAGACACGAGGTTAGATTCGAATTGCGGTATAAAACTGCCCGGAACCACCCGGCACATCCAGCAACCGCAATTTGGTAATCTAATGTGAGAGGTCAGAGGAAGAAATTAGATATGTAATAATGCAAAGACACGAGGTTAGATTTGGACTGCAGTATAAGACTTCCCGGAACTCCCCGGCATATCCAGCAACTGCGAAACGGCAATCTTATGTGGGAGGTCTTGCAAGATTACGATTATAATGAATTAATGAACACTTAACCAAGATAAGACATGTGGTAAGAAATGGGTATGATAAAAAGGGTTAAGTGGGTAACATGGGTAGCATGTGAAACATAATCAAAGCACTTAGCCAAGATGAGACATGTGATTAGACATGGGAATAAACAGGGGTTAAGTGGGAATTCCTAGTGGAGGCCAAACTTAGGAGGGAAGCTTGTGTCAAGTGGGTGAACCCTTTTCAACTAGTAACCCATTTTAGTATCTATATGAGCTCGAACTAGGTCGAGGACGGGACACGATTACACCCTACTGTGGGACCAGCATGGGTATCTACGAGTTAGGGAGCCGATCCAATAGGGAGGGTAGTGGGTACAACTAGGGGCGATAGGAGCAGGCGGCACCTATGGCAGCAGCTAGAAGTACACGAAACTACCATCATTATTATTATTATTATGTTTAGTAAGAGGGATCAACTTTCAGTATGGAACTAGTATTGGTGCGGTGTAGGAATTAGTGATTAAAAGCACAATCAATGTTATATCTTGTTCATCTTGTTTACCTTGTCATATCTTTTTATGTTACAGTTATCTCTTATATCCAGTCTATGTTCTTATCCTGTTACTTTACTGATTATATTGTTAAAGTCACCAGACTCGCCAGACTTATGTCTGACCGTTTTGTTTTGCCTCTTTTCTTTCTTCTCCCCCCCAGGTCCTTAAGGCGGGACCAGTGGAGCTTGACTTAGATTTCTTTCTTCTTGCAGTGCTTAGAAGTGTTGAGGTAATGCTTAGTTTTATCTCTTTTCCATTATGGCTATTTGGTGTGGGATTATGGTTTTCTTTTTATGTACTCTGATAATAATTTTGTTTAAGATGGATATTTATGTACTTGACTCTAGTATGTGGTTTTGATGTTGTAACCAAACATGTTTTGCTTTTCCACTACAACGAATGAATTTTGAATTTTCTTAAGTACCATTTTATATATCTGTCTTGTGATATTCTTTTCTATACTCTTATAATACTCCATGAAAGTTAATGCATTCACTTAGTGAGTGACATTAATGGACGTGGGTTGTTACATTTGGAATATGGATTCAATATTTCTATGTATGTGTATTGCTTAGCTGGTTATGCAGTATGCATGTAGCAAGCTTAATTGCTTATGGGATTTCTAAAAATGCATAAATAGGTCAAAACAGGTCAACCCAGCCCAACCTGAACCGACCAGACCCGATTAGATAAACAGGTTACACGGGTCGGGTCAGGTCAACCCGTTTATAAACAGGTTGGGTTCGGGTTAGCAAAAGCCGACCCGTTTATTAAACGGGTTGACCCGACCCATTTAATAATTGACCCGAACCCTACTTGACCCGACACAAACCCGAACCGACATGACCCATTGACAGCCCTACTCAAAACTTCTCCCATCTTCCCTAGGTACTAATCCTTACCTACTCCATGATTTTAAAAACTTGGTTTGACTTACTCATTTCATTTTTTTTTCAAAAGTTAAAAGTGTCAAAACTTTAATTTCCTCTTGAAAACTTATTTTTTGCAAACCATAAAAATATGTCATTTCATAAACATGCAAAACATTTTTTTCTCAAATCATAAAAATTGGAGTAGACAAGGGCAACTATTTCTCAATCAGCTTCACAACTGTTCTTGCTTACAATGTTAGTTCAGTTACTTACAACTAGGTGCAAACATCTACTCTATTCTTATAACTTATTTTGTCTACCCAACAAAAATTTTATGCCAAAATAATTATCCAAAATTTATTGTCAAAAGAATAGAGATTTTCAAAATTTTCTTTACCGAAAATTTTAGTTTTCCAACAAAAATGCAATAATTCTATGCTTTGCTTTTTAATCCTTTAATATAACATAACTTGAAATCTAGTGAGCTATACATGCTCTATAATGTGCACATTTTCTGAAAGAATTCATTTTAGACAAAATTCCACAAGAAATCACTATTCCCAAAATATACCCCATTTTATTACAAAACCCAATATGTATTTTTCAAATATGTTCTTTATATTTTTTTCTTCAAACATCAAAAATTCCACTTTTTTGTTTCACAATTTAGCTAGTACATATTTCAAAATTGCAAAATTTTAAGATTAAAACTTGGAAAACACCATATCACCCAAAAGATTTTAAAATTTCAAGCTCTTAAAAGTTAACAATTGGGATAGACTCAAAGTGAGTTTCCAACTTACCTAGACTCTCCTAGATATTTCCACAAAATTAATTCTCTCAATTATATATATGTTACTAATTCATTTTCCTATTTAGTGGGTTCCTCTATGGATCTAGGTGTGTGTATATATATATATAATATTTACATTTTAAAAAAATACGTTCATTGACTATCTATGCAGGAATCATGAACCTAGGCTCTGATACCAGATGTAACAACCCAAATTCCGGCAGACCGATTTTCTTTCAAAATTCCAATCTATCGAAACTCGAGTTAGCTTGTTTAGTATCCTACAGAAAAGACAAATATAAAGAATACATTAGAGCTTAGAAAACATCTTAAAGCGGAATGGATAAAATTTAATACAATCAAATATAGCTTTACCAAGGTAATAATGATGTCTAACCAATATCCAAAGTTATTATATCTCTGCCATAAACCTAACCTGCGAGTATGTTATGAGGAGAGGGTCAGAATACAAGTTCTGGTGACTAGACTTAAATTACACATTCTGGAATAACCCTACATATACCGTTTAGTTACATTGTCTTATTTATTAGGTGTTTTGGCTTAGTAGCACTCACGGGTTTATACACACGTCGTGCCCATCTACCTCCCAGTAGATTTACCTAATACAAAATATATGTAGCTACCCCCAATATCAAGGTACTTCCCATTATATCCTTCTCGCACGATCTTCGCCGTCATGCCACGGAAGCGTATACAACTCTCATCTTACGCCGGAGCGATGTACATATCTCCATAAAATTACGCCATGCTACGCAACTCTTATCCTACGTCAGAACAACATATAGATCTCCCTATCCAAACTCCAAGATTGATTCAGGTCTCAACACAGAGTAATGCCCTAGCGTCTACGATACACTACCCAATGCGGTGTGCATGTATTTGTATCCTCACGCATGCGTACTATCTACTGTACCCCGAGTTTTGTAATAGTGCTGCATCTGAATGCACGAAACTCGGTCAGGAGCTTTTCTATATCTGTATAAGTCTGCTAAAGAGGCCTAAAGTACAGATACCTAAACTATGGTTTGCATTTCTACGGTAGCTATTGTCCCACCTCGACCCCTCCCTCAACTAGAAAGACTACATCAAGAACTAAGTGGCATACCCTTAGCAAGCAATCTACATCCAAATTGGTGTGTCCCGCAACCAAAGTCTCGACAGTGAAAGATTGATGGTTTGTAGGTTTAGCTCTAGTCTTTCCGCGTCACAATGACTGTCGATGACAGGTACTCGACGAGTATATCCTTCAGATGGTCGTGACCCAGCCTATCCCTAGGCAAAATGTCAAATCTCCTAATGTCATACCACCATTTCCTTCTGACTGCCAACTACATTGCAATCCAGGTATAATCACTAGTGGTAACGCACAGACCTAACCTCTGCGAGTACAGTCTGAAAATGCACTGCAACAGAGGGCCACCACAGAATACCATACCATGTACCTCGAAAGCCACGTGCTGCCTTCCAGTCCCTTGGAGAAAGCATGCAGATGCCAGCAGAATAACAGGCAGAATAATCAGATGGACGTGTGCTCCCCTTGTGTCTCAAGATACCACTATGATCTACCCCATTGGAATCTTCAATTTCAGATGTGTGGACTAGTCCAAGCACATCATGTTAACATGTTATTAGATCCTATGTCTAAACGTTTAATTACACGCTTGCCTTGCCTCATCAGATTTTCAGTTAACGTGGTTATCTCTTATTATATTAACTTCTTATTCAAGTTACCAAGTTCTCTCCAAGTCCCTTTTTCTCTAAGGAATGGACCCCTCTCGTTTATTAATTTCAGTTATATAACTTAACCCATTTAAGTTCATTAATAAGCCTTTAACATGTTATTCTCTAAATTGTAATTCAAGATTTGAAATCTACAATCTTCTTATACTATTATCCTGTCATTGATCATTTAACTTCAGGTTTACAGGTTCTCAGATTCTAACATTTCCATGATACAATAACATGTTCATCTTATCACAATCATCAGGTTTCATGTTCTTTTTATCACAATCAGCAGGTTTCATGTTCTTTTTACCACAACCAGCAGGTTTCAGGTTATTTCAATCAGCAGGATTCAGATTACTTAATTTATAATTAAGTACAACTTATTTCATTTCATAAGTTTTCCCTATTTTCTCTACTTATCACAACATCTTGTTGTTATTTACTTATTTACTTAGTTCTCTTTAACTAAGGTTTATCAATAAGTTTTCTATCGTTTATTATAACTTAAGTTGTAATTTCTACTTGTCCCTACGATAAGCCTACCTATTATCTTTCATTCTCATGTCCAGTTTTATTAATAATAGCTTATCATCATTCCCAATTCATTCCAATTCTTATACTATTGTAACATTTATTCATTCCCATTAATTACAATTAATGCCATTTATTTCTTTCCTTTTATGTACACATATTCATGTATGTTAATGCACTGGACCAATCACATTAAGTTTACCACTTGTGGATCTTGGATTTGTCGGGAAGTTCCGGGTAAGCTTCTATCACAGGCTGAACTTAACCTCGTGTCTCAGTGCAGCTATTTAGAATTTCATATTTACTGTAAATTTTCCGCACTAATTAGGCATGTCTGTTCTTTCTCATTATTCCCAAATTTTACTATAAATCTATTTACAACATTTCTGGCATAATAATTATATCAAGAAAATATTTATGTTCATTGTAAATTCCGTAATTACAGTGTTTACAGTAATTCTCAATTCAGACAGGTGATTAGTGGAAATAGACTTTATACAATGGAAATATTCTCAGTTTAGGTTTCAAGAATACAGTATTGCAGAAGTTTCATAATTTAGATGAAGGATAAAATTCAGATTTAATACAGCAGTAATGATTTAAACATATTTCAGTAGGTTATACATTTCAGTAGGTTTCACATTTTAGCAGGTTAAACTTTTCAGCAGGTTACACATTTCAGCAGATTTATAGTCAATTGTCACAATTAACTATTATTCAACAGGATAATTTTACAAATTAACGGGGAATGCAAACGATAGATATGCTGTTATCAAAAGGTATAACTTATATCCACTCACCTGACATCTTTCCAATCCATGATCCAAATTTTTTGTTCCGTGTTTTCCCTAACTGAATCTAATACCAAAACAACCACGGATTCATAAATCTGATACTAAAAGAAGAGTGAAAATAAAGAAGAAACCAAAACAAATCAGATTCGAGAACTTACCTCACGTAGATCAGAATTCTAGACGCCTATATTATAGATTTATATCTATTTTCTTCAAACCTTGAATTAGAACCCCTAAGAACTAATATTTTATTTTCTTAAAACGTTTGGAGAAGTAAAAGAATGGAAGAGCCTAGACAGCACCTTAGAAAATATGAGGATAAAATTAGGACTTGCTAGTCTATTTATAGACGTACAAGAAATTCTAGACCATCAGACTTAATTAAATAAAATCCGAACTACACGCAACATCCAAGCCACATCACAAAACAGCGTTGGACCGCACTTGGGTCGACCCATAGGTCAAGCCAAGAAGACGTGGGTTGACCCAATTGGGTCCAGCGAATGGTTTTGGGGTGCATTGTTTACTGTTTTAACGTTTTTAATTTAAACGTAGATTACTTTCCCCTTATACTTCCTTTAATTTATTTTTCCTCTTATACATCTCCATCAGGTTTGAATTTCAATTCTACATATGCATCAATACATACAATCTTCAACTTATTAATCTATTAATAATTATCCTTTTTGCAAGCTCCAACAAATGTAATTAATGCACTTTTCATTTTTGCATTGTTTTTATTATTATTCTTGCATGCATATCTGATTTGAACGTTAGTTAATATCATTAATCTTCTTTCAAATTATATCAGCTAATTTATGACCTTTTATGTTATAATCCATCTTAATGTTTGCGCTGCATGTCTATATATATATATATATATATATATATATATATATATATATATATATATATATATATCCATGCCTTATCTTGGTTATCAATTCATTACTACATTCCTTTTGATGCAATTACTTGATTGTTTTTTCCAGTTTTGATTGCATGCAATGTTACATTAATCATCTTAATGCGCTTCGTTTATTTTATTGCATGCAATCTAATTACCTTTCTTACATCCATTAGTATGTTTCTCTTTTTAATGCATTATGTTTAAATTATTGCATGCAATCAATTCTTCCCTACTTTATAACGCATGCATTGCATTATTTGTTTGTATGCATTCAAACATTACTTTTATTTCATTACATCAATTTCGTTCTTTAATTTTCATCTTTTATTTATTAATGTTCGTGCATGTATATACATATATATGTGCATTATTTCTTATTTAATATTTATAAAAATGCGGGTTGTTACAAATTCGGACTCCTCTCCCCACTCTTTCTTCCTCTTTCATTTCACCCAAACTTGGATCTGTCCCCTAAAACTTGAAAACATTTGTAGACAGGTGGTTTCAGATCCGATCATGGCCGGTTGGACCTCGTTTGGAGTTTGGCACTGGCCCCTGGGTCGATCTCGAGGCGGACCTCGTCATGGCCTGAAAATGTACATGCTCTTGGGTTTTTCGAGAGGTTGGTGAATGAATTTTGGGATTAACAAGAGGTCGACCCTTGAGGTGACGCCAAAAACTTGTGCAGGGCTTCGTGATTGAAGAGGTGGAAAGCTTGGGAGAGAGATTGGATATGAAGTTTTCTGGAAAGAGATTGGATACAGAGTTGTGAAATAAAGAGGGGGAGATGATGTATTGGCCGAAGTGATGGAGTCTCATGCCCTTAGGTGGGGTACAAGATTTTGTACCCTTTAAAGGAGGGTACAAAATCGTGTACTCCTTAGGTGCACGAGTTTTCATACCCTTATAGGGGGATACGAAATCTCGTACCCCTTAGGGGGTATGGGTTTTCGTCCCCATAAAGGAGGATATGTAATCCCGTACCCCTATGGGGGTACGAATTTTCATATCCCTTAAAATGGGGTACGAAGTTTCGAACCCCTTAGGAGGGATACAAAATTTCGTACCCCTTAAAGGGGATACGAAATTTCGTACCCCTTAAAGGGGATGCAAATTTTCATGCCTCTAAAGGGGTACGGGACCTTTGATAGCCTTAGCACTTCGAGTCCACCTTAGCTGTACTTCGTCTTCCTTGTTTAAGGCCCGAACTCTACACAGCTTACCCTTGGGTTTGAGTTGTTTCCGCGACATAATACGATTGGATCGAAGTTTACTTTAACCATAATTGAACTGATGATCTAGCTTGGCACATAGGAATAGAGCATATACATTTGAATGGTGACTAGATTATTGAACTGTTGAACGTGTTCTACTGATTCCAATCGTAATGTAGTCGTGATTCGATGCGAACCTGGGAACGTTAGTCAACCGCGACGATGGTTACAATCGTAGGGACTTGTGAAGTTACAATCTTAGGGACTTGTGATCATCACCGTGTCCCGAGCTTTTAAATTATAAACTATATTAGCATGATACTGTACAATATTACACACACATGTTAGTTTGCACCAACACAAGGGGTACAGATTATACAACTGCGATGTCTAACGCTAGTATATTGGAAGTATAGCTAGCAATGAAGACAAGGTCTAAGATACAACAAACTTCAGAAGTTGAGGCTTCATCGCATTTGCCATCTACATTTGATTCAACTAGCAATGCTAGTTCGAAGGGAAGCAAGCTTGAGACTTCCAGAAAGTCCACTCCTTCTCAGGCGATAAGTTTGTCGGAAGCATCTGATCGTGGGGTGCATCCGGAAAGACGATACTCTTCGTTCGAGCATGAGGAGGTAGAGCACGTATATATTGTTAAGGAAAAATGAGGAGATGAGGAGGCAGCTGGAACAGGCCAAGAAAGATAAGGAAGATGCCAAAACTAGCATTAAAGATGTGTTGAGCTCGGTAGACGGGCTGAAGGCCGAGCACCAATGGACGCGGATGAACTTCGGGAAGAGATTGAGGATACTGAGGCCAAGATGGATGCATCACTAGAGGACACCATCCAGGGCTTGTTTGTTAAGGTACTAAAGTATCGCAGAATCTGTTGTATCTAACAATTCTATGATTTTTGTTTGATGGTAGGAAACATATATATTATTACAAATTTGCTTATAATTGTACTATTCCACTACATCACTGATAGCATAAAATATTTATAAACTACTACTGCACAAGAATTTAAATATTCAAACATTATTTTATTAAAATATAATATTTTATTTCTACATTTGAACAACACAAATTTATAACTCCACTATTTGTACAACTCACTGTAATACGATACATTCAACTTCATTTATTACATTAGTCCTCACTGTAGTTCACTCAATCACTCAGTTGTACAAACGCATACATTCCACTCTATCACTATTTTACTTTCGCTTTCTGTTATATTTACATTGACACACCGTCACAGTCTTGTCTTCTGCTTACCTGTTACAGGAACACACACAGTAAACTGGAACAAAATTACTTTTATATTCTAGCAGATATAATTTTTATTTAAAAAATTAATTACCTCGGAATTTTGGTGTGTTTCTCATCATTTTTCATGACTTGATCTGATTTATATAGACATCCATCCATGTATAGACATCTTGTGATATTCACAGTGATACACTGTAAATACCACAAGGTAGACAAATCCTCTAGTGCGCACATATATAAACTGCGTGTGCACTATACATGTATACACATACATGTGTATGTATATACACATATTTTTGTGCTGGAACAATACGGTCAAACATCGTGAATGGACATGAACCAAGAAATCCAGTACATATGCAGACATAAACACATGTATATACACATCTTTGCATATACATATATATATATTTGTATGTATGTATATATATACATAATTGGAACAGTGGTTCTGTAAGATCAACACTGGGGCTAAACAAATATGTACAGGGACAACTGCATAATCTGTGTAATGCAAGTACAAGGCATCACCAAATTCACGTGCAACATCATGTACAGGGAACAGTACAAGTGAATGCATGGCCAAGCAAGGCGAGCCAGCTTTAAAATTCAAGTTAGCAAGCACAAAGTTTATATGAACAATGAAGTAAACATGGCAGTTTCAAATGGGCGATGTTCAGACAAGCAGTGCAGTAAACAAGGAGTGCAATAGCTCAAAGTTTTCTTGTGTATACACGGAACTGGACAGTAGGCGGCATAGCCCAAGTCCGCACAACAACAGTGAACACTTGATAGTGGGCCAAGGATAAATGCCCAAAATGATGCAAGCTTATCAGAACTGAAATATGCAGGTTCATTTGCACACACACATATACAACAGTGGAGATAAATACAATTGGTTCAACATACTCACAACAATACACACAACACAACTTATATATACATGTATGACAAAGTGGTCATGACTGCTTGCACTTACATGTACACGGGCAAGTGCACAAAACCAAAATGGTTCAACACAAATAGGTCAGCCAAGTGCATGCTCAAAGATAGCCAAGGCAAGGAACAAAAAATACAAAATTGCATGTACAAGGCAATAATACTCATGCCACTAAAAATCTAGGTGGATCATAACAATGGAAACACAATGGAGCAAATAAGCATACAAGCAGCACATACACAGGTGAATAGAGAGTGTGCAAACTCATCAACAAGCTCATCCAAACCAAACAATGACATGGGTCAAGTATGGAAGTAATTTGAATGTTACATACATGTGTGTATGCATATGTACATAACACAACATGGCTAGGAAATGTTTTTTTCCAGAATTTCAGCAAACATTTTTGAGCAAGAGCCAATTGCAAATTATTTCCATAGATTTCAATCATGAAAATATGTTTGGGCAGAAAACAATTTGTCAGTTCCCTAAAAATTAACAAATGTTTTCAACATGCAATAGTATTTCATATGTTTCTAGAATTTGGAAAAGTTTCAACATAAATTTGGCAAGAGTTTTTCAAACTGTTTCCACTAACAATTCAAGAATTTTCTAAGGGCCACAATATTTTCTTTCCAGTAAATTCAAAGAACAATTGTTATTTTGTTCCCAAAATATCAATGGAGGATTTACCGAAAGAAATCAAGCCAACACTCTCGCGTGGATTTGTATTTGAGAAAGGATTTAAAGCTTTCCTGAAATCAACATTTTTAGACATGGTAGAAAAAGGAAAATTGAAGACAATTTTAGGCAAGAATTTTTTCATTTGTTTCCTGGAATCAACATGTTTATCATGCAAATTTTCAAGGCCGATTCAATTATATCATGGCAGAAAATCACACAACAGTCATGGCTACAATCAAAGTCGAGGAAATCAAAGACAAAATCACACAAGCAATCAGAACAAATCATTCAATGAAATCAAAGTTAATTTAGGATGTTATCATCCTATATATTACACCATGTCATCGCAGGCAATATTATCGAAAACAAAAAGCAATGAAATCAAGAGCAGAAGAAAGAAATCAATTCAAATTACACATGGATGTTTTTCGATGGTAGTGACCCTAATCAGATCGATAAGACAAACATAATTCATTCGAAGATACAGAGAAGATTTGCAAAGAAATCATTTTTGATATCGCGGTTTGATTTAGGGGAAAACCCTAACCTTAATCGGCCGATATTTTTGAAGACCAAGCTTTATAAAGAAATAAACAAAGAGGTCGGGCAACTTAATTTACAAAGGAGAGGTTTTTTGTTTTACCTTTTATTATTTTGTTTTTAATTTCATTTGTATTCGACCATCAGTGTTTTCTAGTTTGTTTGTAAAACTAGGGTTTTCTATTTTGTCTATGAAACTAGGAGTTTACTAGTTTGTATGTAAAAGTATGGTCTACTAGCTATAGGTCTTATAGTTAGGGTTTACGGATTATGGGTTTGTAATTCGGGGAAAATCTGATCTTGGGGTTAAAGATCAGTCTAGGATTTTGAGCGTAGGATTAGAACATGAGCAGGTTTTGCGAGTTTACAGGGTTTAGTAAGCAGGATCTATTTTAATACCTAGTAAATATCTTAAGAATGCAACAGAAGGCAGGTTTTGCCAAAGCTGGGTAAAAATCGTGTTATTTACTTCTGCATATATTATTCTCGGTTATAATCTGTGTTGTGTTTTTTTTAAATATCTCAAATTAATTCAATAAACCCTATTCACCCCCCTCAAGGGTTAATCTAGGTCCAATAAGTGGTATCAGAGATAGTATTTCATTAAAACTAGAGTCATGATATTCCCTAGTTGTCGATCCAGTGAGGGTCAGTCTAGTCGTATTCCAGTTATTTTTAATGGTACAGATTTTTTTAAATTGGAAATCAAAATTGGAATCCCTTTTGATATGGTTGATAGGAATGACATTGAATTTGATTCTCGTACTACTCACATTTTATATTCTTATATTGATGATGTCCAATATAACTGTATCTCCCAATGTTTGACTACATAGGAAATCTGGAAAACTGTCGACGCTTTGTATGGAAGAGACAACAATTGCTCAAAATTCAAGAGTGTCAACTCAGATACAGATTTGTGCTTAACAGGTCGTACAAAAGAAAATTCAGATGGATCAGTCGATGGAGACTCAACAGACAATGAGACAGAAAGTTTCTCATATGAAGATTTGGTTTATATGTGCACTGATTTAACAAAAATTGTTGATAATCTCCATTGGAAAAATAAAACTCTAAAATATAAAAATCTTGAGTTGACTAGCAAAATTAATGATTTGGAATCACAACTTGAATACTTTAAAAACTCTTCAGATTCGGATTGTAAAAATTGTTTGAAATTGAAAACCAATTTGGTTCATCTCAATAAAAATATTCAAAAGCTTGAGAATGAAAATTTGATCTTAAAGGAGAACGAGATTGAGTTATTAAGTTCGAACAATTTTATGCAAAGGGAATTTTAAAATTTTAAGACGGCTGAAATTTCCAAACATGATTTCATTGAAAATTAAAATTTGCTGAAAGATGAATCTATCTTGAATGAACTTGAAAAGGAAATTGCAGAATTCAAAGATTTTGAGAAACTCGAATATGAGAAACTAAAATATTTTGAATATGAAATTTCTGAGTCCGAAGCCAAAATCAAATTACTTGAATATGAAAATATGGTTTTGAAGCAATATGATGCTGAAAGGAAGTTCACTAATAATCGTTGTTCAGTTTTAATAAAAGAATACAGTGATCTTAAATCCAAAATTCAACGACTAGAATCAAATTTTGAAAAATTCTCTAATGGAGAAAAGTCGTTGAATATGTTGTTGCAAAACCAAGTTTTTGTTGGAAATAAACATAGACTTGGCTTTAGGAAAATTGATGTTTTGGAAAATCAGAATTCAAACGATTTAAAAAACCCTTCAAACTTCTTTGAAAAGAATCGACTTGATAATTTGAACTTTGATAATTTCAAAGGATTTTTGAATCATGAACAAGATGTGAATTTGTTGTGTAACAATCGATTTAAACAATCATGGACCCCATAAGGAAATAAAACAACTTTGACTAAATTCAAACAGATTTGGGTCCCTAATGGTACAAGGGTAAATTCTGATGGATTGTTGTACAAACAAGTTTGGGTACCTCAAAATGTGAACAAAATTGTGAGTAGTTTTACAAACTTTGTTAGACCACTCGATCCCCTAAATTTTTAGGTACAGGAGGATGCTGAGGAACTGCTTTGCAAAAAGAGAACCGAATTCAAACTGCTTCATATCATTGAATTTTTCAGAGTTCCTAAGCTAAGACTACTGAGTTGGAGGTCCACAACATTTACTGCAAATCTGGTATTGTAACAACCCGAGATTTCGTGATCCTAAGCAATCGACATACAACACCATGTCAACTGTTCAAGCATCGGAAATATCGGATAGTTAATGAAAGAAGATAGAGGGTGAGAATAGATAAGATAGAAATTAGAATGGAAGAAGGAGAAGAACACAACAACATCAGAGTAAAAAAAAATCTCACAGCGGAACGAATAAAATATAATATACAAAATAACTTTGAAACACAAATCTGTATTTGTATATTAGAGTACAACACTTACATCATAGCAGAAATAAACAATACTAGATAACGCTGCTGAAGCCTCCTGCTCCAAGCTCCATCTAGTGTATCTGTAAATCCCGACTACTTAACTGCCCGTATAAAATTGAGCACCCAAGAGTTTAGGGAAACCAAACAAAATAAACTCCGAGTCAATCATGGGACTGGTATGAATAAACAATTTAAAACAGTTTGAGAAAAATAAACAATATCTCATAAGACCACACCGTGTAACGAAACGGGTTTTTCCCTTATGAGACTCTAAAACATTCGATTCAACTTTTAAAATCATTTTGAAACAAACAATGATCTTTATATAATGCCTATCAATCACAATATAATATCTAGCAGAACACTTTCATCTCACATTCAACATACATAATATATGATCAAAAACCGCGGGCGCTTATTGGGTAATGAATTCGAACTGGCAAGGTATGGGACCACCATCTGACAGTGTATCTCTAGAGAAGAATACACTGGGTTCAACAAGAACATCTTGTAACCCACGCTAAACATGGCCGGTCACTCATTTCGTTTGAGTGTACCGAATGTATTATCACCAACGGTTGGGATCAGCAACTGTTTCCCAAAAGGGACATCATCGAAATAGATTAAAGAAGTAAATGAAAATTTAGATCAGGTGACAATACACCCTAATTGGCAGCTAACCACTTAGCCATGTGACCTACCCAATTTTATACCATTTCCGGTTGTGAGGCTAGAGGCTACACT
Organism: Allium sativum; assembly: GCA_030737875.1. Lineage (NCBI taxonomy): Eukaryota > Viridiplantae > Streptophyta > Magnoliopsida > Asparagales > Amaryllidaceae > Allium > Allium sativum. The sequence continues at coordinate 155,896,660 of CM060926.1, read as the reverse complement.
TATCTCTGATAGATTACACATTTACTCACTTTGAATGTCACATCGTCATACTTGCCAAATCACAAATTGATTTCCTCAAAAATACAACGGGTATATAGCTAAGAGAAACGAATTCCTCTGCACCAAATGTAAATACGTTTGAAAAGATCAACTTACGTGATCCGTTAAATATACTCTGTCAGACATTCTTCCATACAGGTCGTCCTGGGACTGGAGAAACTGAAGGCACTATTCTGTAAATAGGATAGCTCTTGCATAACCCCGTCTTCAGTTATCTTCACCATATTTGATTGCAACGCTAACGCCCATACAAAGTGGTTTTCAGATAATGAATCTGATCCCGGTCTCTCCGTATTAACGACGGAAAAATGGTCAAGAACTTTGATAGTCGGTGATTTAACTATCAAAGATAAACATGTGTGCAAACAACAATATTATTTCTAGATGGAAATTCTATCGATCAATCATTAATCAACATTTATTCATTTCCTCATTTGTCGTTTTCATATATTCATCAAGTCCTTATTTTCTAATTTTAGAAAATATACATTATTAACTTTGGAAAATGTTTCCATCTCTGATTCACGCATCACTATCTTCTCACATATATCAGTCTCTAACTGTAAATTAGTAAGAGAACAACTTCCCAAGTATAAAACCCGAAGTCCGAAACCAACATCAGATCGATACCCAGAAAGCCATCCAACTCAACTAGTTTCCAGTCAGTTTCTAATTTCAATAGTTCCATTTAATTTCCTAATTCAAACCCCAAATTCCTTTATAATATTTTATTTGCAAGATATTTACTTTAATCTATTTTTCACATAAAATGTGAATAATATTTCTTTATATAATCAAAACAGTTTGATTCTGTATTTAAAAATAATTTCCCAAATCAGTTTCTATTTATACTTCTAATTATAGAATTATTCATATAAAATCTCATTTTATTCTTCTAACTCTTATAATCCCATTTAAGATCCCCTTTATGTAATTCTATTTATTCTATATAATCATTTTATATAATTCTATTTATTATATATAAATCCTTTTATATGATTCTATGCATTTTATATAATTCCTTTTATATAATTCTATTTATTCTATACAAAGCCTTTTATATAATTCTATCCATTTCCCAAATATTTCCTTAATTATATTTTCCAATATTTTTTTCCAAATATTACCTTTTATAATACCCTATTTATTTCATATATAAATATTTCATTTTCAGTATTCATTTTGAAATTTTTCTTTTTACATTCCAGTATTTCATATGGCATTTAAAATACCAAATAACATGACCAGTGTCATCATAATCAATCATAGATTATATATCACATCATATATCACAATATATGAAAACAAACAATATTATAAATATTGAGGAATCCAGTTGGATCCCTCCAACCTGTTTCCCTGCATACACAGATGTTAAAAAAAATAACATCGATTTCATTTCAATATGAAATATTTTGATAAACAGAATCAATATTTGATTAACGATTTATATATAACGTTATCTATAATTTCAACCAATAAATCAACAATTCACCTAAACAACAATACACTGCAATCAACCATCATTTATCAATTCTAAATTATATTTATAAAAATATAAACAGTACAGAGTTAGTGAGATTTACTCACATTGGACGATCATCGTTAAATAACGATAACTGTCGGTTGATTCAGACAGACAATTTATTTAACTATAAATTGTAACTAGCTCCAATTTACTCCCCGTCAGTTCCATGGTGTAGCCCCCGTTCATACGATCCTAACGGATCCTGTTTCGCAGAATTCCGTTCACGTATGATAATGTTATTACATTAACAAGTTTGTATATATATTACAAAATTTAATTAAATACTTAAAACTATAATTAGTGTTGGGCCTCACCCTTTAACTCTGCCCATTGCCATTTCACCCTCATTTTCCCTGTACTTCTTCCTCTTGCCGCATATCATTCCAATTTGAATTTTGCTATAGTCCCATCTCCCTAGAAACAATCATCTCGTTCCATTGTTCTCCCCTTTTTTTCTATTTGGGCCACACGTCCCCTTTTATTTAAAAAAAAAACTTGCCAATTAATGTTTTGGCCCACCAGGAATTTATACCCACGTCAACAACACGTTCTTTCTCTCCATATAACTTGCGAGCTCCAGCCTGCTTCGATGGTAACCGCAACTTCCCCCACCACTCGTCCATCTCTCCACGAAAGCACTCCAAACTAAAACTGACATTCTCCTTTTTGATTGCTCTTCTCCTTCATACTAATTTGATCATACTCAGTTCCCATTCAAGGTTCGCGTTTTAACCCTGTTACGTTGCCACTCTAGTATAAACATCGTCAACTAATTGCCTCTTTTTTCCCAAAAAATTCACCACCACATGCTACGCAATCTGAGAAACCCGAAAACGATATCGAATTCGAGCATTAACACCTTCAATCCTCAAAAATGTGAACCTTAGCTTTCTCTGGTAAATTTCCAGCGTGCTAATATGATGTCGAGCCAAGTAAAACTCATACTATATTAAAGCTCTTGTTCCCAGCAACTCATATATGTTAGTTTCATGATTTTATTTGGATTTGTTATGAATTTTTGAAAGAGACGAATTGACTTGGTGAAGAAAAAAAATGTCAGCTGAAATGTTTGTTAACCAGAACAAATGAAGATTTTAGGGTTAGTGCAAGGGTATGTGGGTATTTATAGCATAAGGTAGCTTACAAGTTAAGCTATGTATTTTTATATTAATTTATTTTGCATTACTATCTATATTTACCATTTTAAAATTCTTTATGATTACATAAAATATCCAAATTTGATGAAAATGGACATGCAACTACATTTTGACGTTACGGACCCAACGAAATTTGTTTCGTCGAATTCTGACTCTATTTGCTCACATAGCGTATTTTAACCGTCAAAATACTAACTATTTTTCACATTAAAAATCCGTACGGCCACACACTAACCCCAAAAATCACAAAAATTGAAATCTAGCAATAATTTAATATTGCAGATCCAACAAAATTATTTTCGTGGAAAATGGAGGTCGTTTGCAAAACTAGCTATTTTTAAAGCTCTAAATAAATCCATTTAAATATAAAATATATTTAAAAATAATTAAATTAAATATTTATAAATAAATATTATCGTATATATTCACACTAAAATATCATACAGCTCCAATATATTCCTATCTGGATTTAAAGCTCGATATTTCAAAATCCAGTTAAATCAGTATTCAATTTATATTGAAAACCCTTTTATAATTTAAATAAATCGTTACAAAATTATAAAGGAATTCCATAATGACTTTTCAAAAATTTGATTTGGACTTAACTCAAAACCTACACAATGAAATCTCGATTTTTCTCTTCCATTAGAAAAATATACTTCACTAGCTCCGAACGTTTCTTGTTTCACAGAAATCCGATTTAAAACGGATTCTGTATATTCAATTGAAGTTCGAATCACCAAATTACGAACTGCAGCGCCATTTCGAGCTCGATCTTAATTATAATATAATTATACATTCAAATATCGTTTATACAATATATCCGTTAATATAATTCAACTCTAAACTGAAATATATAGTATAAATGATCTAATTCACACAATATTGTGAATTCCACTATCTCCGACTATTTCAGAAATTAAATATATTATTCTATTATTTATATTAATTAAATAATCAATATTTTTTAATTCAAGTCACTTTAAATTACCAAATCATTATTTAAATAATTAAATAAATTATTTATAATACCGTAAAAATATGGGTCGTTACAGGTATGATCTCTAAACTCATCTCTGTTAATATTCTCTATTTTTATTCTTCTTTATTTATTCATCCTTCTACCCCTTCTATTTAGTTTCTTTTGATTATTCTAGTTTGATTGGCCACTACTATATTTTTTTCTTCTATCAAGCATTCTTAACTTCAAATTGCAGAATTCACCATTTTTTGGAAATTTGCTTCAGTTGTATAAAACTCTAATGTTTTAATGATTTCCAGATTTTGAATTCAAATTTGTAGATTTCTGCAATTATTTTGAAGTTTATTTTTGTTTACTGATTTATGGATTCCTAACATTGCTGAAGTATTCTTATCATATCTTGAACACTGTTAATGTGCATTCTAAATTTTTTGAAGATCTGAAAAACATATGAAATTTCACACACCTTTGCTATTTTGAGTTTCTTCTAATTCATTTTAGAAAGACTTGAAAATTTGTACTCATTACAGCACACTACTAATTTCAAATTGTGATAATTTCATTGATTTTTTGGATTGGCTTGATTATTTCTGAATTGATTTTTTTTGACTTATATCATTGTGTTACATCCAGTAATTCATCTTTATTCATGATCATTTTGGTTGGACATTTGTTTGTTTGAAATCATTTGGAATTTTTGATATTTTGAATCTCACACACTTCTTAGATTTGAAATCATTAATCTTGTGTGATTGATTCTTTGTATCTCAAAATTTATATTTATTCAAGTAATTTCAAATAAATCATTTTAATTTTGATCATGAATATCTCTCATGCTTGATGTAAATATTCTGAAAATTTCTCTTGTACTTGTCAGAAATAATTGTGAAAAAATCTTTGAAAATCTGGTCTTGAAACTCACTAGGCTTGAATACTTGATTGTTTGAAATCGTTTGAAATTGTTTGTTTCATGAATCTCACACAACTCTTGGATTTGAAATTTATAATCTGGTGCGATTGATTCGTTGCATCTTGAGATTTTAATAGTCCTTCAAATGATTTCAAATAAACTATATTTTAAATCTTAGATCATGAATCATCTTTTGTGACCATCAGAAATATCTGTGAAACATTATCTTAACATGTCTACTTTGAAATTGTTTGTTGTGTTGCTCTGATAAAAGGAACTTATTTGCAAATGCTTTTAGATAGCTGCTTGTTTTGGTATCATCTGCTGCTCTGATAAAAGGGTTCAACAATTTTCTGATTGATTTAACTACTTTGAATTGAAAATCTTTTTGGCATAGATACTTGTGCAACATCCTGAAATTCATTTTGAAATCATGATCATTTACTTGGATATTATTTTATTTGAAATCATTTGAATATTGTTTAATATCTTGAATCCTACGCACTTCTTGGATTTGAAATTAATAATCTTATATGATCGATTCATTGAATCTTGAAGTCTTAACGTCCCTTCAAGTGATTTTAAATAAACCGTTTCGTTAAATCTTGAATCCTGATTTATTTTCATGGACTTGTTGTAATTTCTATAAAAACTCTTTTGTGAAACATGTTCTAAGATTGAAGTTTGTTGCTCTGATAAAAAGGAATCGTTTTTTGATAACTGCTTGTTTTTGGTAAAAAATGGTTGCTACTCTGATTGATGGAATTAATTTAACTGCTTGGGATTGGTAATTGGATATTGTTGTCTAGGATACCTTTGTTGGTCACCGGGGTGGTATTAAAATCCCTGTTAGCAGAGACAATAAGCGGTATTAGCCTTAAATGCTTTGAAATTTTAATATGTTTTTATTCTTTAAACTGATTTTCAAACTGTATAAATCTTTCTGAATCCCTCTTGTAATTTTTTTTTTCAATTTTAAAATCATTCATTGATTATGTATTCAGAAATTGAAATCAATAACCAAATTGGACAGTATTTAGAATCCATCAAAAATATTATCAGAATGTTTGAAATAGTGATGCGTTGTGTCTACAGTATATTTCACAACAAGAGGAATTTTTTTGTAAATTTTCGTGATGATTGAACAATTTTTATAATATCTTGAATTGGGGCTAAATTCACGACCATCTTCTATTTCTATCATCGTTCTGCCATCCGTCATGATTTTATATTAATGTAGAGAGTTTAATATTTTTAAAACCATCTTAAATAAATAGTGGAAATATTTGTGATGGAATTGTGACTATATTATTTTTCAGAATTAGTGATAATTGAAAATTTCAAAAATCCCAGTACAGTTGAGCATATTTCATAATATGATTAGTCTAGAAATTTATGTCACCATCATTTTTTTACCTACCACGTTTCTATCATCCATTTTGGTTTAACGTACCGAGGAGTTTTTCTTTTGAAACAGAAAATGATAAATATATAATATACATAAGTGTTTCTCTAACCTCATTTAAAAGTCCAAGCTCTGGTCATGCATGGTTAAGTAATTACTTATAAGTTTAAGCTGCAACTGACCTCATTTAAAAATCCAGGATATGGTTATGTGTGGACAGTGTGCTCATGAAAAAAAAAGAAAATGGAAATAATTTTTTTATAAAGTCTCCTTGGTATGTAAAAACCAGTTTATCAATCCATTTCTCTAATCTATGAAATGTGTTAATATTTTATGATATACTATGATATGTTGACTGATAACTATTGGGATTTGAGATTATTTGATTGCGTCCCTTAAATTGAATTTATAATTGTAGTTCTAATCCATCACTGTTTTTGTGCCCAATTTTAAAAAATTTATTTGAAAATAATTGGAAATCATTGGTTTTAAAACTCTCTCCATTTTTATAAATTTCATCGTAAATTCATCACTCTATAATGTGAAATTTGCCACTAATTCTTAGAATATTATGATTTTCGTTTGATTAATTGATGTTTATGATCAACGTTCTTCCTCTTAAGTTGATGTTATATTTTTAGTTAATTTTTTCATTCTTATTTTAATTTATGTATCCTTTTGATGATAACAAAAAGGGGAGAATGGTTTAAGATTTTGATCGATGAATGGATATTCTTTGATTATTTTAATATTGAAGTTTTAATTGATTTATTATTTTCACTTATGCACATATCTAGGGGGAGTTAAATAATTCACTGTCAAACACATTTATTATAATATTATATTCAAAATCTTATTTTATGTTTGTCATCATCAAAAGGGGGAGATTGTTGTATCTAACAATTCTATGATTTTTGTTTGATGATAACAAACATATATATATTATTATAAATGTGTCTATAATTGTACTATTGCGCCACATCACAGACAAAATTAAATATTTATATTTAAATATAATACTACTGCATAAAAATTTAAATATTCAAACAGTATTTTATTAATATATAATATTTTATTTCTACATTTGAACAATACAAATTTATAACTCCACTATTTGTATAACTCACGGTAATACAATACATTCAATTTCGTTTATTACAATACTCCTCACTACAGTTCACTCAATCACTTAGTAGTACAAACACATACATTCCACTCTGTCACTATTTTACTTTTACTCTCTATTATATTTACATTGACACACTGTCATAGTCTTGTCTTCTGTCTTCTTCCAGCCTTCAGTCAGTCCAGTCTTCTGCTTACCTGTCATAAGAACACACACAGAAAACTGGAACAAAAATATTTTTATATTCTAGAAGATATAATTTTTATTTAAAAAATTATTTACCCTAGAAATTTTGTGTATTTCTCATCATTTTTCATGAATTGATCTGATTTATATGGACATCCATCTATGTCTAAACAGCTTGTGATATCCCAAGTGATACACTGTACATACCCCAAGGTAAACCAATCCTCTAGTGTGCACATATATAAACTGTGCGTGCACTATACATGTACATACATACATGTGTATGTATATACACATATTTCTGTGCAGGGACAATACGGTTAAACATAGTAAATGGACATGAACCAAGAAATCCAGTACATATGCAGACACAAACACATATATATACACATTTATATATATATATATATATATATATATATATATTGCCAAAGACTGGTGGACCAATTGAAACCGCTGAGAAAGAGCTAAATGAAAACCAGGCAGACCCATCAGTAAATCACAATGTTGTAGATATGTCAACTGAGAAACCTGATGAGGTAAGCAATAATGATAACAGTCATGATAACGAGAGTGCAATTAAAAAAACAAATAGCATGCTTATAGACATTGGCGATGAACCAGATGCAAATACAATAATTGAATCTGGATGGATCACATGATATTATAGGTACTCGGAATAATGTAATTGCAGAAAATATACAGCATATGGGCTCGGACAACCCTACTACACTTTTGAACAATATTAATGCTAATGCAACGTCAGAATTGATGAATGTTGACCCATAGCTTGCTTACATGGTAGCAGATGTTTCAAAAGAAGATGGTTCATCCGACAATGCAGAAGGATTTGTAGATGACTGGGAAGACTCCGAGGATGAAAAGTTAATTGATAACCTCAATTCTGTAGAGGAGAAGCAACCCAGCAAACCTGAAAAAGAATTGGATGTGTCACAAAACATAGAAAAATACCAAAAGTTTTTGGAAGAAATGGATAATGCTTACAAAAACATCAAGAATAAATATAACATATCCATTACACCCGCTCCTCCTAAAGTTTCGACAAGGAGCCAGATCTTACTTTGGGATTCTAATATTTGGAAAATCTCTGTCGAACGTTTATCGTACCAGCACATTTCTTTTAAAGCTGAAAATACTGGAGGTTTCGAATGTAGATTTTCTATTATTTATGCGAGCAACTTCTTAAGTGATAGAGAAAAGTTATGGTTGGATTTGGTGATTGAATCTCAAAATGTCAATATACCATGGCTGATGTTAGGTGACTTCAACAATATTTTGTCACCTAATAATAAAAAAGGAGGGTCAACAGTCCCGTTTAGACACATCACTGGTCTTATAGACTGTATTTCAAATGCGGGACCAACGGATATCCCGATTACTGGTTTCAAATACACTTGGAGGAAGAAGGGGGTTGCTACCAAAATTGACAATGTCCTATGTAATCATCAGTTTCTTGACATTTTCCTAGAACTAAACGCTTTTGAGGTGGCTAATCCTTTGAGTGGTCATATTCCTATTTGTGTTAACTTTAGAAAAAAAGCAGGGAGATCAAAAATGTGCCCTTCAGATTCTTAAATTCTTGGACTCTCAAAGATGGATATGCAGACACTTTCTACACAGCAGTAAATTACATGGATCCTAACATTCAGGGATCCAAACTATATAAGTTCCAAATTTTCCTGAATTTTTTTAAATTGTTTCTAAATACTGGAACTATAGAAGCATGAAAGATAGGGACAAACTAAAAAAGCTGGAGGAAAATTACAGGCTTATCCTTGCTGAGTTGAATGAAAACCCAACAAATGTTAATAATTTTGAAAATCTGAGAACTGCATACGACAATTGGAAAGATCAATGCCATATAGAAGCTTGTAACGCAAGGCAAAAGACTAAAATCAATTGGCTTACTTAAGGAGATTCATGTACAAATTTTTTTCATGCAAGAATGTCAATGAGGAAGCATATTAACAACTGGAGCAATTTACTGATGAGTAATGGTGATCTTGTTCATGATGCAGATTTCAATGAAAGGGAGGCTATTTCTTATTTTTCAGGAATATTTAATTCTAACACTCCTATGAATAATAATTTTCTTGAAGTTAATTGTATTACTATGATTAATGACAGGGGTAGAAGACATCTGACTGAAACTATCACTCTTGATGAAGTTAAAACGGCTACTTTCTCTATTCCTGATGATATAAGTCCGGGGCCAGATGGTTTCACTGCTAAATTCTTTAAATTTCACTGGGATGATATGAAAGAAAAGATTCTTGAGTTGGTACAAGAGGTCTTTAGAACTGGGAAACTGACAAAGGGCGTTAATCACACTTTCATCACTTTGATTCCAAAAGTTGAGAAACCCAGTGCTATTTCAGAATATAGACCCATATCGTGTTGCAACATTATTTGCAAAATTATTTCTAAAGTGATTTGCAACAGAATAAAGCCATACCTTAAACATCTTATCTCAGACAACCAATCAGCATTTATTCCAGGAAGATATATCACGAAGAATATCCTGCTTGCACATGAACAGATTAGACATTTTAATTTGAAAGGCAGTGGAAATGTTTGCATTAAAATAGATCTTCAAAAAGCGCATGATATGGTTAATCGAAAGTTTGTTTGTCACATGATCTCATGAATGGGTTTCCCTAATAAACTGGTGCGTATTATACAAACATGTATATCTACTCCTACTTACTCTATCTTGGTTCAAGGCAGCCCCAAAGGTTTTTTACATAGCAATCGAGGCTTGAGACAGGGAGACCCTCTCTCTCCTTATCTTTTTTGCATAGCCATGGAATTTTTTTCCATCCACATGTATAAAGCTTCGGAAGAAAGGCGGATTCATCCAATTTATAATCAAGTGCCTTATATTACTCATCTGATCTACGCTGATGACTTGGTGATTTTCTCTAAAGCTAAGCCTAGTGGAATCAAAGAAATATGCTCTATTCTAAATCTTTTGAAGGTGAATGCTGGATTTAAAATAAATAATATGAAATCAAAGGTTTATTTTAGGAAAGGAGTACGTAATAAAAATCAATTGCTTCAGTTGCTAAATATGAAAGAAGGCAGACTTCTGATTAAATATTTGGGTGTCCCTCTATCATGTAATTATCTTCGCTTTTCAGACTGTGGTTATCTTTTTGATAGAATCAGATGTAAGATGGACAACTGGGATTGTAGACTTCTGTCTATGGCAGGGAAGATTGAACTGATTCGCACAGTAATAACCCCCATGGTTATGTACTGCATGATGACGTATCAACTACCGGAGGCTACGATCAGTAAAATAAATAAACTTTGTGCAAATTTTATTCGGGCGGGGAAAAGACACAAAATCGGGTGGGACAAGATGTGCACACCTAAAAGGAAGGAGGAGTAGGACTTCTTAATTTTAGAGACATAAAAACAGCAGCTGCCCTCAAACTACTCTTGCATTTCGTCAATGGCACAAGCCTATGGAAAGAATGGATGCAGACTAGATATTGTATTGGTAAAATTTTTTGGGTGATGAAAGTGGACAACAATAGTTCAGGAACGTGGAAGACTATACTAAGGCATAGACAAGAGAGTCTGAAATGCATTAACAGATGTATTGTAAATGGAAGGGATACTAAGCTTTGGTTTGATCCATGGATCAACAACGATATCATGGTCAAAATGATAGGTTGGGATCATCTAAGCCTTTTTGGTGGTGAGGACTATACTATTAACAATATTATTCAAGATGGAGTTCTAAATCCAAACAGCCTAGTGGCTGCAAGACACATAGCCACTCAAATTAATGAAGTAAACATGCAGTCTAATGGAGACGAGGATTACTGGAGTTGGCTTGACAAAAAAGATGGTTTTACCTTCTTCTCAGCTTGGGATAGTGTTAGGAACCATGATAATGAGAAAATGTGGTGTAAAGTGGTGTGGCACCACATAAATAGTCCTAAAATGTCGTTGTGTACTTACAAAGATGTTCTTAATCGGCTAAGTACTAAGGACTCTATGATACAATGGGGCTACAACGTTGACCCGATTTGTGTCTTGTGCAATGAAGAAATTGAGTCGAGAAATCACATGTTCTTCCAGTGTTCATATGTTGCTTATCTGTGGGTCAGATGTCGCCTCAAACTGGGTATTATCCCACCACAAACGAGCGGTTTATCTCTGGACAATGAAATCGACTTCCTGAAAAACACTTTTTCCTCCGCATCATTTAGACAAGATGTTGCTTTCTGCACTATCACTACTACAACATACCACATATGGAATGAAAGGAACATGAGACTTCATACCAACAAAAAAGGGACAAGTACAGAAGATGGGATTTCATTGAGATAGAAGTGCGATACTTACTTTGGAAATCAAAGAAGCGTACGGATGCCAGTAGATCTGACACGGACGTAGCTGAACGATGGGGGATCAATCTTTTGGACTCCGGCTGATTTTCTGATGTAGAAGCTTTTCTTTTAGGGTTCGGAGCAATTTGGGGGAGTTCTGAGCTTTGAAATGTGTTTATTTCCTTATATTTACGCGTTGGCTTCAGTTGCTAAGATGGCACGTGTCAGTTTACCGTGTTTTGCTTTTATTTCATGCCTGTCATTTTAACGGTAGACAGTAGGTGATTTTGATGTATTGTTGTCCAATGTACTCTGTACATTTTTATTGATGTGTTATCAATAAAGCACCGCACTCTTTTTTCCTGCCTAGTCCTCACGCTGAGTTCTAGTAGAGGTTTTTAACGAGGCGGTTTACCCATTTTAATATATATATATATATATATATATATATATATATATATATATATATATATAGGGAGTGGCTATATGAACATAAAATTTTGACACAAATCAGGAGACAAAAAATTTTAGCCACACGATTAATTTGTCTTTATGTGAGGGGTGCAAATCATGGGGTAATGCTATGGTTCAGATTTTATGTCGCTCAACTTGTGTCAAATCTTGGTGTTTAAATAGACTTTCCCACATATATATATATATATATATGTATATATACATAGTAGGAACATTGGTTCTGCAAGATCAACACCGAAGCCAAACAAATATGTACAGGGATAACTGCATAATCTGTGTAATGTAAGTACAAGGCATCAACAAATTCACGTGCAACATCATGTACAGGGAACAATACAAGTGAATGCATGGCCAAGCAAGTCGATTCAGCTTTAAAATTCAAGTCAGCATGCACAAAGTTTACATGAACAATGAAGTAAACATGGAAGTTTCAAATGGGCTATGTTCAGACAAGCAGTGCAGCGAACAAGGAGTGCAACAGCTCAAAGTTTTCTTGTGTGCATATACAAGGAACTGGAAAGTAGGCAGCATAGCTCACGTCCACACAACAACAGTGAACACTTGATAGTGGGCCAAGGACAAATGCTAAAAATGATGCAAGCTTATCAAAACTGAAATGTGTAGGTTCATTTACACACACACACACACAGAGAAAGAGAGAGAGAGAGAGTAGTGGTGACAAATACAAATGGTTCAACATACACACAACAATACATACAACACAATATATATATAAATGTATGAAAAAGTGTGTCATGACTGTTTGCACTTACATGTACATGGGCAAGTGCACATAACCAAAATGGTTCAGCATAAACAGGCTAGCAAAGTGCATGCACAAAGATAACCAAGGCAAGGAACATAATATACAAAATTGCATGCACAAGGCAAGAATACTCATGCCACAACAAATCTGGCTAAAACAAAACAATGGAAACACAATGGAGCAAATAAGCATACGAGCAACACATACACAGATGAATAGAGAGTGTGCAAACTTATCAACAAACTCATCCAAACCAAACAATGACTAGGTCAAGCATGGAAGTAATTCGAATGTTACATACAAGTGTGTATGCATATGTACATAACACGGCATGGCTAAGAAATGTTTTTTGCCAGAATTTCAGCAAACATTTTTTGGCAAGAGCAAATTGCAAATTATTTTCAGAGAATTCAATCATGAAAATATGTTTGGGCAGAAAAGCAATTTTTTTTTGTTCCCTAGAAATTAACAAATGTTTTTAGAATGTTAAAGAATTTCATATATTTCCAGAAATTGGAAAAGTTTCAACATAAATTTGGCAAGAGTGTTTCAGAATGTTTCCACAAACAATTCAAGAATTTTCAAGGGGCCACAAATAATTTCTTTCCAGTAAATTCAAAGAACAATTCTTATTTTGTTCCCAAAATGTCAACAGGGGATTTAAGGAAAGAAATCATGCCAACACTCTCGCATGAATTTGTTTTTGAGCAAGGGTTTAAAGCTTTCCTGAAATCAACGTTTTTAGACATGGTAGAAACAAAAAAATTGAAGACAATTATAGGCAAGAATTTTTCATTTGTTTCCTGAAATCAACATGTTTATCATGCAAACTTTCAAGGCCGATTCAATTATATCAAGGCAACAAATCACGCAACAATCAAAGCCGAGGAAATCAAAGCCAAAATCATACAAGCAATAAGAACAAATCGTTCGATGAAATTAGAGTTAATTTAGGATATTATCATCCTATGTATTACATCGAATCATCGCAGGCAATATTATAGAAAACAAAAAGTAACGAAATTAAGAGCAGAAGAAAGAAATCAATTCGAATTACTCATAATTGTTTTTCGATCGCAACGTTCCTAATCAGATCGACAAGCCAAGTATCATTCATTCGAGGCTTCAGAGAAGATTTGCAAAGCTATCCTTTTTTGATATCGCGATTTAATTAAGGGAAAAACCCTAACCTTGTTCGATCGACATTTTTGAATACCAAGCTTTACAAGGAAATAAACAAAGAGGCAGGCCAACTTAATTTACAAAGGGGAAGGCTTTTGTTTTACCTTCTATTTTTTTATTTTTAATTTCATTTGTATTTGACCATAAGTGTGTTCTAGTTTTTCTGTAAAACTAGGGTTTTCTAGTTTGTCTATAAAACTAAGAGTTTACTAGTTTGTCTGTAAAACTAGGGTTTACTAGCTATAGGTCTTATAGTTAGGGATTACGGGTATGTAATTTGGAAAAAAAATATGATCATAGGGATAAAGATCAGTCTAAGGTTTTGAGCATAGGACTAGAACAGGAGTAGGGTTTGCGAGTTTACAGGGTTTTGTAAGTGGGATCTGTTTTAATACCTAATAAAAATCTTAGGAATGCAGCAGTAGGCAGGGTTTGCCGAAGTTGGGTAAAAACCGTGTTATTTACTTCTGTATTTATTATTCTCTATTATAATCTGTGTTGTGTTTTTTTCAATATCTCGAATTAATTTAATAAACCCTATTCACCCCCTCTAGGGTAAATTAGGTCCAACTGAATTTCATGGTTTACCGACTATCCTTGAGAGATGGCTTGGACATAGGAGAGGTTGGTGTTGTTTGAGGCTCGGTTGCGACAGGTGGCAACAGTAGACGAGAATAAACTCATGGTGGAGCTTTTGACAGAGGATGAGCGTAAGAAACTAGATGCAGGGAGGGGGTTGTTACGGGTGGATTCTGAGAGGGAGAGATTGGCAAAGCGTGCCGCTGAAATGGAAAAATTTGTGCCTACGGAGAGCATGCTTATTGCTCCTGAGTTTGCAGAGGGAAGTTCTTATCGGCCGCAAGTTCCACTATCTATCACGACAAGTGGTCCCACAGTCCCAATTCATGTCTCAACTGAATATGACCTCAAACATCCAGGATTGGGAGTGATGGGATCCACTTTTATGGCGACGGTGATCACCCTCCCTATCATACCCACAGCATTCCTTTCTGGAGGAAAAGTCTCGTTACCGCGAATACCTGAAGAGGATGAGAGCGCTAAATCCTAAAAAACTGAGAAATTTTGTTTTTGTTGTGCAGCCCTTCTTAGAGCTGAAGTGACATTAGGCTTTTCCCCATGCTTCTCTAAACGATAGGGTCTGTATCGGGGCTACAGGGAATACAATTTAGAGAGGAAAGTAAGATGAGGAGGAGAGAGCTGATGAGGAGGCGAGTAAGATGAGGGCCAATGATGATGCTAACAAAAGGGCCGAGACGACCTTTAGCTAGCTTAAAGCGGATGCAGCTTCTCAACTCAAATTCAAGAAATTAGCTTATCGGAAGGCTTCAAAGGATGCTAAGAAAAGAGCGGAGTTCAAGGCCAAGAAAGCTCAAGGAGGAGGTGATGTCGTGCTGGCCCATTCTTCTGACAATACCCCCAAACCGCTACAATGTATTGTCCCCGAGGGATGTCTCGGAGATTACAAGTGGCGAGGATGATGGTGGACGACACACCTCGTTGTCTCACAAGTCCATAACTCCCTCGAAGTGTAGAGGAGGAAAAGCGGAAGTGGCTCTCGAAAGAATCAGCCCATCATTGGTGACCCGCCTAGTGTCGAATCTACGCAGAAAAGGAGAAGAAAGAAGAATGATGAGTAGTATCAGTAATTGGTATAGATATTACCGACACTCTGGTTATGTAGGCCGATAGTATACGCGAGTACGACCCCCTCTTTTGATCTTTGATGGCATGGTGTGGATCTCTTGTATACCTTACCATTGGAAAGGAAGATATTAGATATGCAATTTGCTTTTGTTGCGTGAATGAAAGTATTAGTTAACTTTTCTTAAATTGCATTTCATGTTAAGTGTTCGAATGTTCGCCTTATGTTTTCCAACGTCTTGTACTTGTACAAGCGTACTTGTTGTTACACTTAAAGAAATGTGATTGGAGACTCCTCCTTGGGGGTGCCCCCAGTCATGCGGAGGTTGTGTGCTGGTTCCACTCTCGGGTTTCTCCTTTGTTTAAGAGTCCCGAATCGGGTGGAATCCAGGCCAGGGGCCCTCTCCCTTGGGCCTCCCGGAGTTCGTTAGTCCTAGTCGTGAGATGGCATGATCATCATTAAATTCATCCTTTTTGGCTATCCCATCGGGTTTAGAGATTGAGGGTGTCGTTTATTCACCACTGGTACCCAGATCTAGATCCAGACCCGGTGGGTCGGATGGAGCCACAGGGGTGGTTGGTATCACACTAGCTCGGCTGATGGGCTGCTCCTAAGCCCGAAGACATGGAAATGAAATGATTTATACTCGATCTCGTCGTTGGTTCGAGGTTCGAGAGGTACCCGGATCCTGACCCAATGGGTCGGACGGAGCCACGGGAGTGGTCGTTATCACACTATCTTGGCTGATGGGAAGCCCCCAAGCCCGGAGACTTAGGAACATAATGATTTATAATTGGCCTCGTCATTGATTCGAGATTTGAGTGGTGTTATTTAGACTCGATCCTGTCGCAGGTTCGAGACTCGAGTGGTTTTATTTATACACGGTCTCGTGATTGGTTCGAGACTCGAGTGGCGCTACCGACTCCCGTGCTCGGGGTGCCGATCCGATGTTATTTACACTCGGCCTCATCATTGATTCAAGGCTCGAGTGGTGGTATCGACTCCTATTCCTGGGGTGCCGGTCCGGTGTTTGTGTGTGCAAGATAGTTGTGATGGTCAATCACACATATCATGCAGAAAGTAAACACATCAGGGGCACAGAGAAATTGAACATCATCTTTACTAGTAACTTTGGCAGTAACAGCATTTATAATTCCTTGAATTTAAAAGAAAATAATACATTGTTGTAAAGCGGAAAAAATGTATTTTAAGTTATGTGAAGTAGCGACGAATATGTTCACTATTCCATGTCCTTGGGAGTTCGGCTCCATCGACAGTCGTTAACCTGAAGGTTCCATCTCCGAGCCTTCGATGTATGACGTACGGACCTTCCCAACGAGGACTGAAATCGGTCGGTGTGGGAAAGATTCGTTTCAGAATGAGGTCGCTGATATTGAGGTCCTTATGGAGGACTTTAGAGTTGAAGTATTGGGCTACTCGTTGGTGTTGAGCGGTAGCTCTGAGCTTAGCTTCATTCCTTTTCTCTTCAAGTAAGTCGAGTGATTCCAGAAGTAGGTCGTGGTTGGTCTTAGGATCATAATAGGTGACTCAATGTGATTGAAGATTTGTCTCAATAGGAATGATCCCTTTGGATCCATAGGAAAGGAAGAATGGGATGTGGTTGGTCGTTGACTTATTGATTGTCCGGTAGTCCCATAGGGCCAGAGGGAGCTCGTATGCCCGTAAGCTTCCGACCTTTTCCAGATGCTTCTTGATAATGGAGTTAATTACTTTGTTGACAGCCTCGACTTGCCCATTGGCCCGAGGGTGAGCCATTGTCAAAAATCTCTTTTTGATATTGTGTCGTTGGCAGAAGGTCATGAACTCTGCGCCCTCAAACTGAGTTCCATTATCGAAGACGATGGCTTTGAGAACTCAATAGTGGGTGACGATGTTGCAGACGACAAAGTTGATTACTTTCTTGGTGGTGATTGTAGAGAGAGATTTGGCCTCCACCCATTTGGTGAAGTAATCAACTGCGACGATGGCATAGCATCCCCCCTCTGGCCATCGGAAGAGTCCCGTTGATGTTTATTCCCTACATGGAAAATAGCCAAGGGATTACCGTTTGTGTTAGCTCGGTAGGCAGGGTTCTTGAGATCATCGAGAACCACTAGCATTTATCACACTTGCGGGCATAGTTCGCGGTGTCTTAATCGACTGTGGGCCAAAAGTAACCATATTTGGTAAGTTTTCTTGCTTGGATTTGCCCCACGGTGTGCTCGTCGCACTCTCTTTCGTGCACTTCCAGTAGCACGCGATCGGCGTCATTGTGGGCTATACACCGAAGTAACGGGATAGAGAAACCTCTTCGATAGAGCACTTTATCCAAGATGATATAGCCAGATGATTGGCGAGTGAGTGCCTGTCTTTTCTTGTAGCATCCAGGGAGGGTTCCATGTTGCAAGTAGTTCTTGATCGGTGTCATCCAAGATTCAGGCTTGGTCTCGGTCTCTGTTGCCATTACCGAATCAGTCTACATCTAACAAATGCTCGGAGAGTCGAGTACTTCGACCGGGGCAAGCCCCATAAGCTATACATCCTCGGAGCTTGCCAGTTTGGCTAATGAGTCATCCTTTTCATTTTGTTCTTGGGGGATATGCGTGATGATGTAGTGGTAGAAGTTGGTGAGCAGTTTATGAACCTGAGCAAAGGTAGGGAGAGAGCCATGCTCCCTTGGCTTGGTACACTCCATGCACCTGATGCACGACGGGCTGTGAGTCAGAGTAAATCTGGATGGCCTGGGTGTTAATTTCGAGCACAATTCTTAGTCCAGCAATCAAGACCTCGTATTCTGAATCGTTGTTGGTAGCAGGAAAGTTGAGCTTTAAAGCGTAGCATATTGGGCGCTCCTTTGGAGTGATGAGCACGACTCTGGTGCCAGAACACTTACTGTTGGAGGATCCATCCACGAACAGTTTTTATTGAGTGTTTGGTGTCTCAATGTGTTCCGTAGGAGGCTCTTCCAGGCTGGTGAATTCCACTATGAAATCGGCGAGGACTAGTCCGAGGATGGCTCATCGAGGGAAGAATGTGATCCCGAACTGTCTCAGATCTATATTCCATTTTAGTAACCGTCCAGATGCCTCAGGCCACTACAGGATCTATTGTAGTGGCTGGTCAGTGTAGAATTTGATGGGGTGAGACTAAAAGTATGGCCGTAGCTTCCCAGAAGAGATCAACAGGAAGTAGGCTAGCTGCTAAAATTTTGGGTAGTTCTTTTCTGCCCCATTAATCTCTTGTTGATACAGTAAACGGATCTTTGGACATGATCCTCAATGCTCACGAGTGCAAACACGATTGCTTGCATGTAAACCGCCAAATAAACATATAAGTCCTCGTGATCCATAGGTTTGGATAAGATAGGTGGTCCTTTTAAGTGATTTAGAAGATCCTTGAATGCGGCGACACATTCCGGGTTCCATGCGAAGTTGCGCTTCCCCTTTTTGAGCAAGTCAAAAGGGGAACACATTTGTTTGTGGCTTTAGAGATGAATCGTGTGACACCCCACGTCCATTAATGTCACTCTTTAATAAAATGCATTAAGTTCCATGAAGCGTTATAGATAAACAGAAATAGAATCTCACAAGACAGATATATAAAAACAGCAGTGGAAATTTAAAACTCTATTTTCCAACAGAAAACCTCGTGGTACAAAATCCAGTTACAACATTAGTTTAAAATACAGAAAACCAATTGCATCAAATAAAAGTATATGCCTTGTACTAAAGCCATCAGAGTACATTAATATAAAATCATAGTCTAGCCATAACATAGTAGACGAATAGTCAAAGTGGTACATCTAAGCAGCTCCAATTAGAAACAGAAGAGGGAGATTCCTAATTAAGCCTGAGCGTTCCCACCATGAGAAACTAGCGGGAAGAAAGAAAGAGAAAAGGAAACAAAACGGGCTAGACATAAAGTCTAGCGAGTAATAAAAGCATCATGACAGACATATAAACTGGACGAGAGATAATAGTATCATAAAGTAGGTATAACAGACTGAATAGGATAAGCAAGACGAACTGAACAGACTACGCTTCTCAAATATTTTTCTCTGCACCAATACTAGCATAACAAATCTGATCCTAATAGAAACATATGGTAGAGTTAGGTGTACTTCTAGTAGCGGGTGTTACCCCAAACAGTAATAACAGGTACCCCAATAGAAATAACGGGTGTCACCCCAACCATAAACCACCGGCACCTAAACAGGCAGTACTAGATGTACCCTAATTACTACTTCCAGTCGATCGGCTCCCTTTCCCATAAATACCCTATGCTGGCCCCACAGTAGGATGTATCACTTCCTAAAGTGGTAACCCTTAGAAAGACACAGACTTATTTACTGGTGTTACAACGTCTTATTTTCCCGAGCAAGCTGGACTCATGCACACACATGACTCCGTTGGAACGCGCCATCAGAACAGCTCCGCCCATATGAAACTCTTATAATCCGCTCATTAAGCGTGCCCTGACCCCTACCTGGTTCGGTGTCCCCCTATAATACCAGAATGGGTTACTGACTGATACGGGTCCCATGCAACAGATGACACAAGCCACCCCTAGGCTTGTATCCCCATCTACTAGGATTTTTACAGGTTATGCTTAACAGTTTAACAAACCCGCGTAACCCCAATATTTAAAACATGTTAAGTCTTATCTGGTTTATATAACCCCCCACTAATTTAACATATTTACTTAACCCCCACAGATTCAAACAGGTTTACTTAACCCCTACACAATTTAACAGGTTCATATAACTCCCACAAAAATAAACAGGTTAAGTATTACAGGTTAATAGGTTCATATAATCCCCACAGATCTAAACAGGTTTCACACTTGTTTAAGGTTTCATTACATGTTCTGCTTAATCTATACATTAAGCCTACAGATTTACATGCCCCAACTGTGACACCCCATGTTCGTTAATGTCACTCATTAAGAGAATGCATTAAGTTTCATGAAGCGTTATAGGTAAATAGAAACGGAAACATTACAAGACATATATAAAATAGCAGCGAAATTAAGAATTTTATTTATCATAAAGCACCGTGGTTCAAAACATCAAATGTCTGAAATACATAAAACCAGTACATTATTAAAATTACCATTTTGTACTTAAAACATCAGAGTACAATAATAAAAAAAGCAAAATTCCTCAAAAGAAACATATCCATAGTAGCAAAGATAGGATCTTGAGCCATATATCTAAGCAGCTCTAGCAAATGATAGCAAAATCCTGGTCAAGCTTAAGTATTAGCCCCCTGAGAACCTTGGGGGGGGGGGGGGGACGGAAGAAAGAAGAGGAAACAAAAAGGGTCAGACATAAAGTCTGGCGAGTCCAGTTACTTTTAGCAAGTAAATAAGTAAAAGTATCATGATAGACATATAAAGTGGATAAGAGGGATAACAACATAAAATACAGGTATGATAAGGTAAATATGATAGGGTGTATACGCTTCTCTAATGATTACTCTGATTCTTTGCACTGATACTATTATAAACAGAATGAGATGATCCTACCTACTATAAGATGGTAGACTTAGGCGTACTTCTGGTGAGAGGTGTTAACCCCATACAATCCACAGGCGGCCCAACCTAACAGGCTCCTAAACGTTTTTACTAGAGTCTACACGTACCCTAAATACTACCCTAATCGATCGGCTCCCTACTCTGTAGATACCCTGTGTCGGCCCCACAGTAGAAGGTATCACTTCCTAAAGTGGCAACCCTTTGTGATGTGCATAACCATATCTACTGGTGTTACGGTCGTCTTATCCCCTTCTGCCCGAACATGCACGCACATGTCCAGGTCGATTTGCACCGCCCACACCGTCCTCCACATTTGGATCTCTTCAAATCCGCCCAGTAAGTATGTCCCAACTGTAACCTAGGGCGGAGTACTCGTCTGATACTGTTCTATGGGTTACTTACTGAAACGGGTCCCCCACAAGAAATGATACAAGCTCTCCTCCTTGTCTTGTATCCCCACTATGATTTCCACAGGTTATGCGGATAATTCCCCCCAGAACTACATTTTCTTTCAGACCCTGATAATAAGGGGCTGGAGCATGCTATTACTGGATTCGAGATTGAATTCGCAAGCACCTGGTATGAGTTGAACCTGGAGTGCCGTCTCCTTCGATACTGATAAGTGGTTACCTAGGAACGGATAAGTTCTTCCCCAGGGTACCTATTGATGTCTTTAATAACATTACCCCGTCATTTCTATAGTTTATGCTTACCTAACGGTGTCTATAATTACATAACCCCAACCGGTTAAGCTTGTGGGCCTATATATAAATATTACCCACCCCCTCCGTTTTATTTAACCCACCCACTGTTCACACAAATTTACTTAACCCCTATTCAAGTTCATGTTCGTACAATCCCTATGGATTCAACTAGGTTAAGTATTCCAATTCATTACCATGTCCATTTATGGTTATAATGTGCTTGGCCCCTTACATTAAGCCTACCGTTTGTGGATGCTGGATATGCCAGTTGGTTCCAAGCAGACTTCTTCCACAAGTCGGGCTTAACCTCGTGTCTCATCACGTCTCGTATTTGTGCACCTAGACCCCTCAATTATACTCACCACTTGTGGTCGCTGGATATGTCGGGCGGTTCCAGGCAGATTTCCGCCACAAGTGTAATCTAACCTCGTGTCTAGGCGTAGTTACCGTTTCTAATTACTGTAATCCTAGGCATTCCATTATTAGCCAATTATTACCTATGTCATTATAGGTTTCATGCACCCTTTTCCCAAATATGTTCATAATGAATTATATGCCCTAAATTCATATTCATAAACATTATTCAAGTTATGCCAAATTTCCCCTTTACAAGTTATGCCCAATTTCAATGTTTTTCCCCTCGTTCCTAAACAAAAGCACTCGCGTATTTTTAGCAGCACGCCTAGGCTCGAATGTAGCCTGGCTATATAAAATAAAAGTGAAAGGGTGAAGGGAAGATGACAGAAATGATTATTATAACAAAATTGACATAAACATATAATGGCATAATGTTAAGATAGACATATAAGAACAGATCTGGTGAACTTGTGATAATAAAACTGGTTCTAACATAGTAGGGATGTCATAATAGGCATGATTAGATCTAAACAAGGATTTAGATGTCCAACTAGTGACATATCCAAATTATCCACAACATGATAGGTACAAGATGATCTAAATAGTGAATTAGATCTATAATCAAAAGTATAACTGACATGATAAAGGTTAAGATCCAAGTCAAAGTTACTTCAGAATATCATGGATTCACAAATTACAATAGATCTGGTATGATTCGGTCATAGGGATAGATCCAAATTACAGTCATATCATGTTTTACTTTTAATTATTTAAATCTAAAGGTAACTTAAACTTACAGTGTTCGGATCTGGAAAAATAGAAGGAGAAAAGCTGAGGTTGAATCACAGATCTACACTTGAATCTCTAAACTTTATTGCAAAAGAAGAAAAAGATTTGATTCAGTCCAGGCACCGACAACATTTAGGCCTCCATTGATTTCAGTGTGAGAAAACAAGAGAAATGAGGTCGTATATATAGCTATCAGCCCCCAGAACCGACCTACCACGTCAGCCCTAGGGGGGTCGACCCGCCTTATCGGGTCGACCCATGGGTCGACACCCCTAGAGTGGGAAATTTTCCATTCAATTTTCCAAACTGAATTTGATTTTCTATTTTTCTGGATTTAATTATATATATATAATTCTCTTATGTGT
Organism: Allium sativum; assembly: GCA_030737875.1. Classification (NCBI taxonomy): domain Eukaryota; kingdom Viridiplantae; phylum Streptophyta; class Magnoliopsida; order Asparagales; family Amaryllidaceae; genus Allium; species Allium sativum. The sequence continues at coordinate 155,873,107 of CM060926.1, read as the reverse complement.
ATACAAACCTTCATAACTTTTTCATACAGTGTCCGTTTTACGCAAACCAAATGTCTATCTTAAGCAGAATTTTGAGACGGACGCAATGGCGCAATCCATTTCCCTTAATTCTGAATATTAAATTAATTATTCCTTAATTTTCATTTTTTAGTGTTGTTAAAATTACGAGGTGTTACACCAACCCTCAAGTCATAATTCACAGTATAGGAAATGCCCCAATTCTTAGTCATATATCAAAGTATAGATTATGCCCCCAAACCCCAGTCATGATTAATAATACAAGGTATGCCCCCAATTTATCCTTCCCAACCATTCCATTTTCATTCGTTTGCATACTTCAGCGATAGGAATAGGCTCAAAGGTAGCCTAGGCTGTAAAAATAAAAAGGGAAAGAGGGAGAGAGAAGAACAAAAATAGGCATAATAACAGAATAGGCATACAATAACAGAAATAATCAGAAATAGGCATATAAGAACTGAATAGTAGATCAGGTGTACATGTAACGACCGATCTGTTTAGGTATGAATTAGATTTTCAACAGGCATATGTTTAGATCCATATTTATAAACATGTCAGGGTTACTTGTTAAATGATTATATCTAAAAATAACATGGACTCACAGAGACTGGATCTGAAGAATAGATAATAACAAGCAGATGTTGTAGAAGAATTTCTTGTATGCGTATAAGCTATTGTTAAAGAAAAATAGGCTAACTCAATCCAGGAAAGTGCAGCATCTCATTGTTTCCATTGTTTTTTATGTGTAAAACAATAGAAATAAGGTCCTATTTATAGCCTTAAGCCAACGAATCTCGTTCAGAAACAAGTCCAGGTTCAGAAATGAACCTGGATGGATCTAGGGTGGGTCGATCCCGGGGTCGACCCAAGGGTCGACACCCCCTTTAGTGGGTCAACCCCCAATGGGTCACACTCCTACATCAACTTACCGCTTTGATTATTGAACTATTTTGAATTTCTGTACTTGATTTGTTTATATATATATTTCTCTTATACGTATACAAACTTCTAAGCCTAACAACTTCTTCATACATTGTCCGTTTTACGCAAACTCGGAGTCTATCTTTAGTAGAATTCCGAGACAAACGCAATGGTGTAGTCTATTTTATTTAATTTCTAATATTTAATTAAGTATTCTTTAGTTTTTCATTTTAGTGTTCTTTAAAATTATGTGGTGTTACAAATCGACTTAAAAAGGCAACCTTCCGATTTAAAATTTGAACATCCTTGATGCTCTGAGGGGCATGAATATCCTGAATTGCTTTGATCTTATGTGGATTAGCTTCGATGCCTCGCGAATTGACAATGAAACCCAAAAATTTTCCCTATGCAACAATAAAAAAGCATTTCAATGGATTGTGTTTCATGTCGTATCGACGAAGGACAACGAACATTTCGGAGAGGTCGCGGACGTGGTCGTTCGACATCTTTGATTATACAAGCATATCGTCCACGTATACCTCCATGGATCTTCCGTTATGGTCTTTGAAAATGAAGTTGACCAGTCGTTGGTAAGTGATTCCCATGTTCGTAAGACCGAAGGCCATGATGCGATAGTAGTAGAGCTCGAGGTCGGTTATGAAAGGGGAATGGTCCTGGTCCAGGAGATGCATTCGGAAGTGGGAAGCTATCTTTGGGATATGCCTTATTCAAGCTGGGGAAGTTGACACACGTTCACCACTTGCTGTTTGCTTTCTTGACCAGGACTTTATTGGGGATCCATTCAGGGTAGTAGGTTTCATGAATTTAATCATTATTAAGTAGCCTATCAACCTCTTCCTTAAGTGCATTCGATCTTTTGATTCCCAAGAAGCGACGTTTCTGTTTGACCGGAGGTTGCAAGTGGTTGAGAGTTAGCCTATGAAAAGCAACTGCAGGGTCAATACCGCGAATATCAGAGTGGGTCCAAGCGAATACGTCCAGGTTGGCCCTTAAGAATTCCACAATATCTTCTTTTATTACGGGGTGGAGTTTCATTCCAAGTTTCAAGACCTTTGTCGGGTCGTCAGGGCTAACCGGAATGCCCATAGTAGGTTCGAATGGGGTAGCCCTTTCGGAATTGGGCTCTTCGTCTTCCCTTGGATCAAGATCGTCTAAAAGATGGCAGTGGCACCTAAGCCTCTTCGTCAAACGCTTTTGATTTCTATGCAGGGACGGTCTTGGCGTAGGAAGGCGGAGCACGGTCTTGCCTTTGTCCTTATTGTGCGTGTTCTTCCATTCTATTGTGAAGCAATCTCGAGCTGTTTCTTGGTCACCCTTGATTGTGCCGATCCCATTTTCTGTCGGAAACTTCATCAGGAGGGACCATGGTGACATATGGACTCGGAATTCTACAAGGAATAGGCATCCAAAAAAGATATTGTACTGAGAGATGACGTTGATAACCTCAAAGGTGAGAATTCGGACCCGACTCCGATCCTCTTCTTCGAGTTCTACAGGCAGGTCGATCATTCCCATTGGGTCGTTGGAAAATATGTTGAAGCCTGGATTATGGCATGGTAGGACCACAAGTCTTTGGTATCAAGTTTTATCTAGTCGTAGGTTGCCTTAAAGATGATGTTGAATAAGCTTCCTTAGTCGATAAGGATTCTTCGAACGAAAACTGATTCGATCTAGGCAAAGTTGACGAGAGGGTCAATGGTTGGGATATTGATTCACATGGAATCAATCTCACAGAAGATGATATCGTCCGCATTATCTTCTGAATCTTGGCGGGGATGGACTCGTCCAAAGTAGAGCAAGCTTCGTAGGTGACATGCTTTATAGAGGCTGCGTACCCCTCCATCTTGCTAAATATTTTGTGTGTGGGATGTGGCCCTCCACAAATAGTATTGATCACGATGTCATGTGACCTTTGGTTAGAGGACCTTGGGGCCGTGTTCGCAGGCTTGGAAGCATGGGCGTTGGAGGATCCGTGGCTACTTCTGGAAGAGATGGATCCTAAACATACTGTTTAAGGCATCTCTTGCGGATGAGTTTTTCAATTGCATCCTTGAGGTAACAACAATCATTAGTGTTGTGCCCATACATGTCATGGAATCTGCGGTATTTTCCAGAGTTTTTCTCATGGTCGGTGGATTCCCTAGTGTTGGGCTTCTTATGCTAGAGCGTGTTACATTTTTCTAAGTAGATTGTTTCCATATCTCGATTCAGGGGAGTATAGGTCCCATAATTCTGGTAGCGACCATGTTTCTTTGGATCTACCGGAGCCTGGTTGTTGTTGCAACCGCCTTGCTTACTGTTGTTCGGCTTCGGCTTGTAAGTGGTTGCTACTTTACCCTTGTTGGAAGGTTCTCCGACCTTCTTTCTTTTCACGCTGTCGCCGACGCTGTCAGTGTGCGGATTGTTGGAGTGGTTTGCCCCGAGAAGCTCGATTATGTCTCGCTTCCTCTTGGCATAGGAACTGTCCAGCCTTTTCATAAAAAGTCTCTAGGCTCTTATGTTGCTTTCTGTCAATCCAGGCCCCAAACTCGGAGCTAGGAAGGACACCTTTTGTAAGCCGGAAGAGTACAATGTGAGGCTCTGGGTCGTCAATCATGGCAAGGGATGTATTGAATCGCGCGAGGTAGCTCTTGAGGGATTCTACAGGCCTTTGGTAAATATTTGATAGGGTGAGGGCATTCTTCGGAGTTAGAACGTGCATTCTGAACCGTTTAACCAATTCTGTGGCCAGTTGGCCGAAGTTGTTGATAAATTGGAGTGGGATGTGAGAGAACAAAAGCAAAGTTGTGCACGATATGAAGACTGGGAGGCACTTGCATTTGACTGCATCGGTGGCCCGACTGGAGTCCATCTGCCACTCATAATGGTTCAGGAAGGCACATCGGTCAGTCGTGCTGTCATAGAATGCCATCTATGGCACGTTGATACGTCAGGGCCACTCGGCTTCATATACGATCTTGGTGAAGGAAACGCCTCAAGTGGGTTTCCCACGAGTCATTGGCGTTGCCTCGCATATCTCTCATGATCCTTCAGACCATGTTACGGAGACATGCCAGATGGGGATCTTCAGGTGGAATCAATTTGTTTTGGCAAACTTCGGGAGTTATATTCCATGGGCGCCTTCGGTGATGCTTGTCAAGCTTGTCCTCTTCTATGTCGTCGACATCGATGGTCTTATTTTGGTATGGCTGGTGAGGTTGATCGGGCTAGTGTGCATCCTGATCCGAAGGGACTTAGGCCAGCTGTGTTGTCGGAAGCATAGGCCCTAGGTTCTCAGCGGTGACAGTTGGGTTCTGTATAGGAGGGGGTCGGTTACTCGGACCCGTTCATCGTTGATAATCAACTAGGAGCGGTCATGGTACTGCGTTCCCCCGCTTTAAATGGCGGTGGTTCGATCATCATTTCCATTTCAGTTGTCGTTTCCATTAGTTTGAGCATTGGAGCGGACGGTGACATTATTGATGAGGCTGAACCTCCTTCTTTGATGTGGGCCCCTTGATTCGAAAGGAGAGGTTTTCGATATAATACGCCACGGTCGGATGTTGTTCTAAGTGAGTTGAACTTGAGCGACGATGCGTTGACTTTCATGAAGCTGGCGCATAAGGTCAATGTTATTTTTCAATGCCTGTTTGAGTTCAAGAGCTTTATTTTCATACTTCTTATTAAGCGCGTGGATCTGCACTTGGGTTAGGGGACTTCGGGGTCCACAAGAAGAAGGGCATCCGTTTCAGCCGGTTTATCCACCGACTGAGGTTGCTTGAAAGGTTCCAGCTTCGGATACAGCAAAAGAGTCAATCATTTGATTCTTTTTTCGCTTTACCATCATAAGCGGACCCGGCGGCAGGTTATGGAAGGAACCTAAAGCACGTCGAAGTCGAGATAGAGAGGCGCGACAAAGATGCGAGTCTAAGTTCTCAGTGAAAGCACCATAATGTTGATGGAAAAAAAATGTCGTAACAGCCAAAGGTTCTCGGTTACTTAATTACGTTTCGCATGGAAAAATAAGTGTAGAAAGCAGTAAATAACTCAGCAAATTTATAGTGGTTCGGTCCTGTGAGGGACCTACACCACTTTGGAAGTGTTGGTGGTATATTATTGACAATAATAAGTTACAAGCTTTGGACTATCTCATGATATCCTTTTACAAACATTTATAAGTATTTTGATGTCATAATTTTCATATCTAAATAGTGGGAAAAAGTAACCTTTATGCTTCTTCTTCCTCAATGCAAGGATGCCATTAAATAGGTTACTTGGGGCTCTCAGGAGGTGTCAAATCAATAAATTTCCAACCCATTTCATGTGCAATCTTGGGGGTATTTATAGTGGAGTGGTTAGATGGGAGTAGGTAGGATTTGGGGACCGCACAGTACATTTCGTATCCCTGAGTGCAAGCCTCCAGAATTTCGGATCCCTCTTACCCTTGATAACTCATGCCCTTCCCCGGGGATACGAATTTCGTACCCCATGGGAAACAAAATTCGAATCCATAGGATATGAAATTCTTACCCCATGGGGTACGTTAAATACATTTGTGTCATGGATGGGCCCGATGTGCTGGGGTTCGAAGCTACAGTGAGCACGACGGGTCTGAGCACCCTGGATTCGGAGCAGGGGACTCGAGCTTAGGGGATCCGGGTTTTCTGCCTATGTGAGGGATTCGATGATGTGATGTGCAAAGAAGGGGGATCCGATGTAGATGGGACTCAAGTTGTAGGGGTTCGAATGTCTCGAGTATGAAGGCATGGATTCGAGCACCTTATCTGGGGGTACGAAATTGTGGGTAGGGAATAGTTTTGAGGAGTCGAGAGGCTCATACTCGCATGACCATTTCCAAGCGTGTTTCCTTAGCTTCTTGTCACACTTCGGGCTGTATCGTCACGCGATGCCTTGAGTCGAGCATGTCTGATGTATTTTTTGGAACCGGACCAAAAGTCCGGTTAACAATTGTCGGCTGAGAATTAATTGTGCCTATGTATAAAAGGAAATCCTTCTGCACCTATAGATCTTGTGTATCAGTAGCTTCTCGAATCTCTGTTGGCTATCCCATCTAGTGCACGCTCGACCAAGATTGAAATAGAAGCAGGCTCTACGAGTCGATAAAGGAAGGCATCCCTTGTTAGTTCTAAGTCGTACAAGGCTGCAAAGATTCAAGAGGAAGCTCGTGGTTGTGAGACTAATGATGAGGAGGTGCTTGCTAGGGATGAGGGTTCGTCGAATGCTCCTGCCTTTCCTGCGACAAGTAAGGCGAGGACAAAAGTGCTGACTAGGCCGCAGTCTCCGGTAACTTCTTTTAAGACCAATGTCTCACTTGAAAAGGAGGGTCTAGATGAGCTGAACAAGCTCCCACTTATTATGTTTCCTTGGCTTAGCGCCACAAGTATGGAGGAATTAAATCTAGATGTTGGGGAGATTACTCCTTCGAGCGAGCCGCTGTCTGTTCTGTTTGGAGAACACTGAGGACACACATTCATAAAAACTTCATGACACAACATTTTTTTGTGTGCATAGGGTGTTCGGGTCTAATCATGATTATGTTCCTTTCATAAGTGAAATGGTTAGAGGAAGTAGAGGCCATGGCCAAGGGTCAAGGAGTCATCGACCTTCGAGGATTGTTTTCCTCGGTGATTTTAGAAGAGATACTAAATTTTTTGATGAGCCCCAACATTCTCGCATCCGTGGTAGTGAGTATCTTTATGGAGAATGATCTCGGCGTTCTAAATCTCCTCCCCCATACACTTGGTCATCCGGGATAGACACAAGGTATGTTTCCATGAGTGTTGGGCATCCCTCTTCGACGACTGCTCATTACATTCCTCATGCACCGCCCATCATCTCCTCCAAAGGAAAAGAGTTGGTGCATACTGGCAAAAGAAAGAAAACAGCTTTGAAGAAAAAGGACCACTGCCAGAGGCCCCCGAAGCTTTGGAGTTTACTGTAGACCAAAGGATAGCCCAGCTGATAGAACGATTTCCCAAGCATTATTTGGACGAATTAAAATGACTTCCATTTATCAATCCGATTCCTCGAGAGGATAAGAAAATGGTGTGGTAGCAAGTGTACGCAGCTTACTACCAATGTAATGAATACTAAAAATATACAGGGAACCTCTCGGAGCTCATCATCAACAAGAATGTGGAGATTTCCAACTTAAAGAAGAAGGTCAAAAATGTGAAGCTGACTATCGAGGATCCAAAAAAGTCACTGCGAAAGACAATTTTTTAAGTTGTTTCTATATCTATGTATTGGAGCCTCGTTTTTATATGATAACCTTCTATTACCGAAACAGACAAGCTGAAGGAGAAGTATGATAAGAGGGTGTGGGAGTCAAAGCATGCTGCCTCAACTTTTAAAGACATTATTGCCTCGGTGTCAACTGAAAATGCAAGCCTTAAGAAGGAGAACTCCGATCTGGTAAAGGAGAATAATCGTTTAATAGAGGAGAATGAGAAGGTATTCCAGCTCCAGAAAGCTAACGAGGCCTTGGTAAAGGAGAACAAGAGGATGAAAGCCAAGAATGAGGAGGTTCAGAGGTTGCAGAGGGAGAATGCTGAGCTAAAGAGATAACTGGGGGCGGTTAGGAAGGAAAAAGAGGAAGCCGTAGCTAGTAACAAAGATGTACCGAGCTCGCGAGATGGGTTAAAGGCTGAACAACGAAAGGGAAGTGGACAGGCTTAAGGAGTAGATTGAGGATACTAAGGCCAGTGTGGAAGCATCTTTGGAGGAGCCCATCTGGGGTATGTATGTCAAAGCACTGAGATTTCGCGGAATTTCATGGGTTGAAGATTAAGAAAAAGGATAACTCTCGAAAAACTGGCTAAGATAGCTCACCAATAGGCCCTCATCCTCCCGCTTGAACTGGCTGACTTTCCAACCAGACTAATTCTTATCAAATAAAAAGAGGAGTTGGCGATCCACTCTGCCAGGTCTTATTCCGCTTTTCTTTTGATCAGGTGTTGCCCTATAAGTATACTGGCCATAAATGCTAAGTTGTATCGCTTGACTCGGGGGAGATTAGAACGTTGCACACTCAATAAGTATCAACTTAACTTGGGGGTGGTGAGTTAGTGCCAGTAGGTGGCAAAGTAGCTTTGTTACCTATTCCGTTTGAACTGTAGATTTTTTTGGTCCATCACATTCATGCATTTACGATTCATGTAACAGTATTTATACTACTGAAAGGTGGATTATTTTCTCATAGTTCCCGTTTGATACCCAAAAAAGCAAATCTCGATTTTTGTTTCCCTTGCGATGGGCCTGGAAAAGGGGTACATGTCAAGTATCCACCTAGGATCATATCTTGTTCCCTGAGTGATGGCCTGACACGGGAAAGGTTCCTACCATTTGAGGCTCGGTTGTGAGGGGTTGAGGCAGTGGATGAGAACCATCTCATGGTGGAACTTTTGACTGAGCCAGAGCGCAAGGTGCTAGAGGAAGGGAGGTCATTATTGCAGGAGGATGCCAAGAGGGCAAGGTTGGCAGAGCTTGCTGCCAGAAAAGAGAAGTTCATGCCTATTGAGAGTGTGATTGTCACTAATGAGTTTGCAGGGGGAGTTCTTACCAGCCACAAGCCGCGCTCTCTGCCACAGTCAGTGGTATATGGTCCCAACTCACGTTACAACCGATTATCACCCCGATTTTCCAGAGTTTGGATTGTAGGGCTCCTCTCTAACAATAACGCGGGCATTCTTCCTATTGCCCCTGTGCCACAAGTTCGTGGAGGTAAAGTCTCATTATCATTAATGCTCGAAAAGGATACAAGCACTGAATTAAAAGAGAATGAGTAGCTTTTTCTTTGTTGTGCAGCCTCCTTCGGAGCTGAGATCACAACAGGTTTTACCCTAATATTTCCCCACATGCCTGGGTCTGGATTGGGATTGCAGGGAATACAATTCGTAGAAGGAGGATGGGGCATGGGCCCGGTGGATGCGAGAGTGCCCACAATGCATGATTTGGCGCAGTCGCAGAAAGCCCAGATGGTGGCAAAGTCCGAGAAGCACGAACATAAAGGGAGGGTCGATGAGGCAGTCCTATACGAGGATCAAGCGAAGGCTAGGCATGATGCTGAGGAGAGAGTCGATGCCGAGATAGCGAGAAAGAAAGTTGTCAATGAGGCTAAGAAGAAGAGGGATGACGAGGAGGCTAGGAAAAAGAAGGCTGATGAGGATGCAAACAAGAGAGGCGAGGAAGCCTACAAGATGCTTAAGGAGGATGCAGAGGCGCAGCTTAAAGCCAAAAAGCAAGCTGGTCAAAAAGCTGTGCGGGAGGCTAAAAAGAGAGAGGAGGTGGAGGCCAAGAAAGCTCAAGGGGCCACTGAGGTTGTGCTGGCCCTTGCAACCGACATCTCCTAAACCACTGCAATGTATCCCTCCTAGGGAGATCACAGTGATCACATGCGGTGAAAATGACAATGGGAAGCGCAAGTCGTTGTCTTATGAGTTCATATTCTCGGTTAAGGATAAGGGAGGAAGAGGCGGAGGCAACTCCGGAAGGAAGAGGGCAAAGACTGGTGATGACCCCCCTAGTGTTGAATATGTTAAGAAGAAGAAAAAGAAGAAAGACGAGGTGTCCCAGTGATCATTATAAATATTATAGATATTTTGGCCATGTAGGACGATAGTAATACGCGAGTACGACCCTCTCTTTTGGTGACATTGTATGGTCTTCATGTATGCCATGTCATTAGAAAGACAGTTGTTTTCTTTTGGCAATGAATGAAAGTGTTAGTTGACTTTTCTTATGTCATAACTCGTATTAAGTGCTCGAACGTTCATTTATGCTTTCCATTTCATGTACTTGCACGAATAACTTGTCGTTACACTTAAGAAAACATTGTTCAGGGATTCACTCTCTAGTTTCTCGAATTGTGAGAATATTGTAAGTGTGGTCTTCGCTCTTGGGCTTCCTTTGGTCGGGAGTCCCGAGTCGTGCGAAGATTATGAGCACGGACTTCGCCCTTGGTGTTTCCTTCGGTCGGGAATTCTGAGTCGTGCGAAGATTAGAAGTGCGGACTATGCCCTCGATGTTTCCTTTGGCTTGGAATTCCGAGTCGTGCAAAGATTAAAGGCGCGGGCTTTGCCCTTGGTGCTTCCTTTGGTATGGAATTCCGAGTCGTGCGAAGATTAGAGGTGTAGGCTTCGCCCTCGGTGCTTCCTGTGGTCAAGAATTCCGAGTCGTGCGAAGATTGATTTTGGTGCCTTCTCTCTGGGAACCTCCCTAAGGTCGTTGGTCTTGAGTCATGAGAATGCGTGGATGTCATTGATTCGTACTTTATACTCTCTCGTCGTTCCGTTTGGGTTGGATTTTGGGGGCGGGTATTGTTGATTCGCCGATTGTTGCCTAGATCAAGTCCCTTTGGGTCGGATGGAACCAAACGAGCGGTTGACGTCACACTTGTTCGGTGGATGGGCTGCCTCCAAGTCCGGGGACTTGGGAATGAGGTCGGACATCCAAGTAAATGAACGCCCAGAGTTGTTTATACTCGGCCTCATCGTTGATTCGAGGCTCGAGTTAGGTAGGGCCAGTTCCATGTTCCTGGATTCCAATCCAATGTTGTGTGCTTGTGCATGCAAGTCAGTTGTGATGGTTGACAAAAAATATTATGCGGGAAGTAAAACATCAAGAGCACAGAGAACTGAAAATTATCTTTACTAATAATTGTGGCAACTATAGTCTTTACAATGCCTTGAATTTAAAGAAAACAAAAAATTGTTGGAAAGCAATAAGTCTGTACACTAAGTTATGTGAAGTAATGACGAAGATGTTCGATATTCCATGCCCTTGGGAGTTCAGCGCCATCAACGGTCTTTAGCTTGATGGTTCCATCCCCAAGCCTCCGTTGTATGACGTATGAGCCTTCCTAGTGAGGACTGAAGCCAGTTGGTGTGGGAAAGATCCGCTTCAAGATGAGGTCGCCAATGTTGAAGCCCTTTGGTCGGACTCTAGAATTGAAGTATCTGGTGACTCGTTAGTGCTGAGCGGTAGCTCTGAGTTCAACCTCATCCCTTTTCTCTTCGAGTAAGTCAAGTGATTCCAAGAGGAGATCTTGGTTGGTCTTTGGATCGTAGTAAGCGACTCGGTGAGATTGGAGTTTGAGCCCAAGGGGAATGACAGTTTCGGATCCATAGGCGAGAGCAAAGGGAGTAAGGCTAGTCGCGGACTTATGGGTGGTTCGATAGGCCTATAGGTCCAGAGGGAGCTCGTCTACCCATAAGCCTCCGACATTTTCTAGACACTTCTTGATAATGGACTTGATCACTTTGTTGATAACCTTGACTTGCTCATTAGCATGCGATGAGCCACTGTGGAGAATCTCTTGTCGATATTGTGTCGTTGTCAGAAGACTTTGAATTCAACGCTCTCGAGTTGGGTCCCCTTGTCAAAAATGATAGCTTGAGGGACTCTGTATCGGGTAATGATGTTGTAGACGACGAAGTTGATCACTTTCTTGGTAGTGATTGTAGTAAAGGACTTGACTTCGACCCATTTGGTGAAGTAATAAACAACGACGATAGCATAGCGTGCCCTACCTTTGGCCATCAGAAGAGTTCCGATGATAATCTATTCCCTATATAGCGAATGGCCAAGGGCTGACCATCTGTTTTGGCTCGGTTGGCGGGGCTCTTGGAATCTTGGAGAACCTCTGGCACTTGTCACACTTGTGGGAATAGTTCGCGGTATCTTGATCAAGTGTGGGCCAGAAGTAACCATATCCGAGAACCTTTCTTGCTAGGGTTTTCCCTCGGTGTGGTCACCGCACTCGTGCACGTCTGATAGCACACAGTCAAAATCGTTGTGGGCAACACACGAGAGTAGTGGAACTGAGAACCCCCTTCGGTAGAGCACACCATTTTGGATGATGCAACGAGATGATTTACGAGTGAGTGCTCATCTTTCCTTGTAGTTCACGAGGAGGATTCCATGCTGTAAGTAGTTCTTTATTGGTGCCATCTAGGACTCGGGCTCAGTCTCCGTCGTTGCTATCGAATCAGTCTGCATCTGATCGATGCTCGGAGAGTCGAGTACTTCAACTGGAGCAAGCCCCATAAGTTGTGCATCCTCGGAGCTCGCTAATTTGGCGAATGAATCATCTTTTTCATTTTGTACTCTAGGGATATGCATGATGATGCAATGGTCGAAATTGGCTAGTAGTTCGCGAACACGAGCGAGTTAGGGAGCGAGTCATGCCCCCTTGGTTTGATACTCTCCCCATACCTGGCGTACGATGAGACGTGAGTCGGAGTAGATCTGGATGGCCTTGATGTTGAATTCGATCACAATGTTGAGCCCAGCGATCCAGGCTTCGTATTTGCATCGTTATTGGTAGCAGGAAAATCAAGTTTCAAAGCATAACATATCAAGCGTTCCTCGGGAGTAATGAGCACAACTTTAGCGTCGGAACACTGATTGTTGGAGGATCCATCCCCGAACAGCTTCCATCTAATGTCTGGGGTTTCGATGTCTTCCGGAGGGGAATCTTCTGGAATAGTGAGCTCCTTTATGAAGTCTGCAAGGGCTTGCCTAAGGATGGCTTGACGGGGAATGAATGTGAACCCGAATTGGGTTAGTTATATGTTCCATTTTAGAAGTCGTTCAGACATCACAGGACTTTGCAGGACCTGTCGTAGCGGTTGGTCAATGAAGACTTTAATTGGATAGGACTGAAAGTAGGGCCTCAACTTCCGGGGGGAGATCAACAGACAGTAGGCTAACTTCTCGAGCTTTGGATGGTTCTTTTCTGCCTCTGTTAGTCTTTCACTGATATTGTAAACGAACCGTTGGACACTATCATCAATGCGCACAAGTGCTGAGTTGATTTCCTGCATGGAAATAGCCAAATAGATATATAAGACCTCATGATCCATGGGTTAGGGCTAGATAGGTGGTCGCTCTAAGTGATTTAGTAGGTCCTGGGATGCGGCAACACACTCCGTGTCCATGTGAAGTTTCACTTCCCTTTTCTGAGAAAGTCGAAAAAGGGGATGCACTTGTCAGTAGCTTTCGAGATGAATCGACTTAGGGCAGCGACCTTCCCGTTTAATCTTTGAACATATTTGATGCTCTGAGGGGCTTGGATATCCGGGATAGCTTTAATCTTATCTGGATTGGCTTTGATTCCATATTGGCGAAGGACAAGGAATATTTCAGAGAGGTCATGGACATGGTCGTTCGATACCCTTGTTTTCACGAGCATATCGTCCACGTTGACCTCCATGAATCTCCCATTCTGGTCCTTGAACATGCGATTGACCAGTCGTTGATAGGTGACTCCAGCATTCTTAGGACCGAAAGGGCACGACGATAGCAATATAGTCCGAGGTTGTTTATGAAAGAAGTATGATCCTGATCTTGAAGGTACATTGGAATCTTGTTGTAGCCTGAGTACTCATCCATGAAGAACAGTAGTTGGTAGACAACGGTTGAATCAACAAACCAGTCAATCTTTGAAAGTGGAATTTGTCTTTAGGGCTTGTCTTGTTCAAGTTTGAGAAGTCGACACACATTTGCCACTTATCGTTTTCTTTCTTAACCAGGACTAGGTTGGAGACCCATTCGGGTAGAATGTGTCACAGATAAAGCCATTATTAAATAGCCTCTACACCTCCTCTTTAAGTTTAGTCGATCTTTCGATTCCTAAGATTTGATGTTTCTTTTTGAGTGGAAATTGCCAAGGGTCGATATTGAGCATGTGAAAAGTGACTCCTGGATCGATGCCACACATGTCTTAGTGGGTCCAAGAAACATGTCGAGGTTGCCCCTTAGGAATTCCACAAGCTCTTCCATTATTGCGGGGTGGAATTGCGATCCAACTTTCAAGACCTTTGTTGGGTCGTCGGGGCCGATCGGAACATCCGCCGTTGGTTCTACCGGGTTAGCACTCTTAAAGTCGGGGTCTTCGTCCTCCCTTTGATCGTGATCGTCAGAAAGACGGAAGTGGCGCCTGAGCCAGGATTTAAACACGTTTGATTGCTTTGTAGAGACGGTTTTGGTGCAAGAAGGCAGAGGCACCATCTTGCTTTTGTCCTTATCGCGTGCGTTCTTCCACTCTGTGAGGTAGTAAGCTCTTGCGGTTGCTTGGTCGCCTTTAACTGTGCCGATCCCACTCTCTATCGTAAATTTTGTTAGAAGGGACCATGGGGACATGTAGACTCTGAATTCTGCAAGTAAGGGGTAACCAAGGAAGACGTTATGCAGAGAGATGACGTCAATGACCACAAATGTGAGGACTCGGCTCCAATCCTCTTCTCCGAGTTCTACCGAAAGGTAAACCATGCCCATAGGTTGGTTGGAAGAACCGTTGAATCATGGCATGGAAGGGCTTCCGGTCTTTGGCCTTTAATTTCATTTGATCGTAGGACACCTTGAAAGTGATATTTATCGAGCTTCCTGAATCAATTAGGATCCTTCAAACGAGGGCAAGGCCAATCTAGGCAAAGATGACGAGAGAATCTATGGTGGGGATTTCATTTCCTGTAGATTCCTTCTTGTGGAAGACAATAACGTCCCATATTGTCTTTTAGAGCTTGGTTGGGATAGATTTGTCTAAAGTGGAGCATGCTTCGTAGCTAACATGCTTGATGGAGTTGGCATATTCTTCCATCTATCGATAGCTCTCGTATGTGAGGTGAGTTCCACCACAGATAGGATTGATCACAATGCCACGTGTTCTTCGATTGGACAGCCCTAGGACTGCATTAGCTAGGGGAAGAGCGGGCATTGACGGTCCCGCGGCTGTTTCAGCCCAAACTTTTCTCTCGGATGAGTTTTTCAATAGCATCCTCGAGGTGGTGTCAGTCGTTAGTTTTGCGCCCATACATATCGTGGAGTCTACATTACTTGCCGGAGTTTTTCTCGTGGTCGGTAAATTCCTGGGTGTTGGGCTTCTTGTACTGATGAGTAGTACAGGTCTCCAAATAGATTATTTCTAGATCTCGATTGAGCATAGTGTAGCTCCTGTAATTTTGGTAGCGGTCGTTCTTCTTAGGATCTGCACAAGCTTGGTTGCTGTTATGACCGCCAGGTTTGCCGTTGTTTGGCTTGGGCTTGTACGGGACTACCCCCCTTGCCTCTGTCGGAGGATTCTCCAACCCATTTTCCTTTAACATTGTCTTTGATGGTGCCACCGTGTAGGTTGCTAGGGTGGATGCCTTGAGTAGCCCTATTGCGTCGAGTTTCCTCTTGACATAGGAATTGCCCGACTTTCTCGTAGAAGGCTTCAAGAATCTTCGGTTGCCTTCAGTCTATCCATGCCCCAAATTTTGAATCAGCGATAAAGCCTTTGGTGAGATGGATGAGAATTGTGCGAGGTTTCTAATCGTCAATCTTAGGGAGGGCAGTGTTGAAACGCCCGAGGTACTTTTAAGGGTTTTAGTTGAGCCTTGATAGAGGTTAGATTGGGGGAGAGAGTTTTTGGGGTAGAAACATATATTCTGGATTGTCTGACTATCCCAGTTGCCAACTAGTCAAAGTTACTGATAGAATGGAGAAGAAGGCGGGTGAGCTAAAGCAAGGTTGTGCCTTCCAAGAAGACTGGGAAGCATTTAAACTTGATGGCATCAGTGGCCCAGTTAGAGTCCATGTGCCACTCATAGTGGTTCTTAAAAGCGCAGGGCTCAGTTGTTCCGCCATAGATCCTCAACTGTGGCATATTGAAGCGTCGATGTCATTCAGCTTCGTGCACGGTTCTGGTGAATGGGTTACGTCTCAAGTGGATTTCCCACACGTCGTTGACATTCCCTCTTATATTCCTCATGATCATTCTGACCATGTCGAGAAGATTTGTCAGATGGTGTAACACCCCGTGTATTCTATAACTGTGAAAGTCATAAATTAAAGTATAATTAATTTCAAATCAAAGAATTAAGGGAAACGGGGTACGCCATTGCGTTCGTCTCGGAATTCTGCTTGAGATAGAGTCTGAGTTTGCGTAAAACGGATATCGTATGAAGAAGTTATGGACGAACG
Source organism: Allium sativum (assembly GCA_030737875.1). Lineage (NCBI taxonomy): Eukaryota > Viridiplantae > Streptophyta > Magnoliopsida > Asparagales > Amaryllidaceae > Allium > Allium sativum. Next base: position 155,857,183 of record CM060926.1, on the reverse strand, counting down.
AAGTTGGGCGAAAAACCGGAAAACGGGTCAGAATGCACTGGCGCACTTGGGAAGTGCGCCAGAACAAAAATGCACTGGCGCACTTGGGAAGTGCGCCGGTACATTTTTGACCTGGCGCACCTGCCAAGTGCGCCCAGGTCAAAAATGACCTGCTGGCCAGGTCTGGTCTAGCCCTGGCTGGCCAGGTCTGGGTTTGGTCGATTTTCAGAAGCTTGCTTTGTCATTAGGGCTAGGTGGCAGGCTCTAATTGGTCTCTCTTTCGAATGAATGGCTACGATCAATCCAAGCAACATCGATGGTCCTAATCAGTTCATAAACTCTATAAAAATGACCCTAGACTCTGCCTAACCTAAGTCTCTAACACAATTCTCTAGCCTCCATTGCTCTCTTCTTCTAATTAAAAATAAAAATGGCGTCGCTACTCTGCTAGAATCAAAGCTAGAAGTCAATCAACATCATCCTAAATTCAAATTAGAGATTAAAGCTTCTGCAACAATTCTGCAATAACCAAAGTTCTTTCTTTAATCCAACCAAGGCAAGTACAGTTATTTTCCGCTATAAACGTTAATTATAATTTTGATATGTTTTTAAATCTGAATCTGAGATTGTATATATATTCTCTTCTGTCAGATCTGTTTTCTGTGACTGTTCTGTATCCCCTTTTCTTCTTTTCTGTTTCTATAGCCAGGCTACCACGAGCCTGTGCCTAATCTCATAAGAGATGAACGTATGAACGCAAATTTTGGGATAAATAATGAATGATGTGAAATTTGACAAGACTGAATTGAATGTATGACTTTAGGTCTGAGGCATAAAATATATTGGACATGTGACTTGGGATTGGATGCATAAATTTGACTATGAACATGTAATTTATATATTGCATGCATAGAGTATGTTGTAATTTAGATTTGTAACTAATCAGAGAAATGAACATATGTTATTTAGATCTGTAATTAATTAGAAAAATAAGCATATGTTATAAACTAGTTTTATACCTATGCATATTCTGTGATAAAAGAAGAAAAGGAACCACTGTAAGATTACATATGATTTGAGACTTTGGACAAAATGCATATAAAAGTCAAGATTTGATTTTTAGAAGATATGATTTAAAGATTTAGATTGTTGGGTATAATTTGCATAATGATTCATGACTTAAAAAGAAGAAGATATGGAAGCTTAGGTGTAAAAGATTTACATTAATTAGGATATCTATTATTGTGATTACACCTAAATAGGGATTTTTGGATATATGGCATGCATTGGAATTAATGGTTATATTTGGTATAATTTATATGTGAATCTGCTGTAAAATGCTAGTTTAACAAAAATTGGAACATATGTTATATGGTAAATTGTGTCCATATTCTGCGCTATGTAAATTTATGCAAACATGGAATATATGTTCATATTGTGAATCATGACAATTATTTAGGCATATGAATTTAGGCCTAATTTATGTTTAGGCAAGGCATGTAAATAGAACCTTTAGAAATATTAAACCTGCTAAATCTGTCATTTACTGAATCCGTTGAAAATGCCTATTTTGCTAGTTTGCTAAGTTGCCTAAAACTGCTAGTTCCGTTATATTGCCTAGACTGCTAATTAGATTGAAATGCCAAATCTGTTAAATTTGTCTGTTGAGATGCCTAACCTGTTATATGCCAAAATCTGCTAAGTTGCTAAATCTATTAAATCCGTTAAGTCATATAATCTGGAAAATCTGCTATCTGCTAAAATCTGTTATCTGCTGTGTTGATATAATCATCCTGTTATTGATATAATCTGAATTGGCATATACATATATTGGGCGTGCGCATAAACGGTAAATTATTAATTAATTGGCCGTAAAGATAAACATGGCTAACTCGAGGTTAGAATGAGTTTTCGGCGTAATTCTGCCCGGAACCGCCCGGCACATCCAGTGGCCGCAAACAATAGGTTCTAATGTGAGAAGTTAGTCATAACCTGCTTAAGACACTAGGTTAGGTCTGCCTTGTGGCAGAAGTCTGCCCGGAACCGCCCGGCCCATCCAGCGGCCACAAGCTAGCGACCTAATGTGGGAGGTCTGGGCATTAATAATTAATTAATGCAAATCTAAGATAAGAATGACGTCTAAAACGTATTGGGGGAAAATAGGGTTAAACCAACTGGATTAATAGGTATAGTAAACCCGTCCATGAATCTGTAGGCCCAATACAAAGTTAGACAAATCTGAGAAATCTGTACATCTGATCTGTTAGTCTGAAAACTTGTTAACTTAATCTGTGAACTAGTAAATCTGAATTCTGTATGTCTGAACTTGTAAACAAGTTAATCTGAGATCTGTTAGTCTGGGGACACAAGGTTAGGAGGGGAATTACTTGTGTCATCTGTTGTTTGGGACCCATATTAGTCAGTAACCCTTTCTGGTATCAAAACTTTGACCCAACAGTAGGTAGGGTCCGGGCACGCTTACTGAACTAATTATAAGTGGTTCATTTTGATAATGGAGAGGGGTGTTGATGGTGCGTTCCAACCGGGTCATGTGCGTGCATGGATCCCGGTCTGCCTCTGAGGATGTAAGACGCCGTGACATCTGTAAATAGGTATGTGCCAATTGGTTGTCACTTTAGGGAGTGATACACCCTATTGTGGGGCCGACACAGGATATTTATGTATTAGGGAGCCGATCGCTTGGGGTAGGGTTTTAGGGTACACTTAGTTCTGTCTGTTTCTGTTGGTACCGTCTGTTTCTGTTGGGTGGTAACACCTGTCTGTTTCTGTGTGGTACCGTCTGTTCAGGTGGTAAAGGCCCATTACTAGTGTACACCTAATTCTACATTCTGTTTCCATAGGGATAAATCTGTTTCTGCTTCTGTCTGTTTCTGATCGGGTAGTAAAGGCCCATTATTAGCATTCTGTTTCTGTTAGAGTATTCTGTACCCGTTCCTGCTTCAATTTAGACATTAGGGTGACACCTAATTCTGCTATACTAGTATTAGTGCAGAGAAGTGTAAAACAATAGTTTATATCATTCTGTTTTTCTGTTATTCTGCTACACCTGTTACTGTTATCTCACATCCAGTTTTATGTTCATATCATATTATTATTATCTGTTCATATGCTGAAAGTCACTGGACTTGCCAGACTTTTTGTCTGACCCTTGTTGTTTCGCCTCCTTTCTTCCGTTTCCCCCCCCAAGGTTATCCAAGGAGGGAATACTTTAGCTTGATTCAGATTTCTCTTTGCTTGAAGTGCTTAAAGTATGGCTTGGCTCTGTATAGCTTCCGTTCCATGGGGATTATGATTTTAAACCATGCATTTTGAAGGCTTTTGTACAAGACTGATATTTTGTACTTGAATTCTGAAATTTGAAAGGATGTAACCATATTAATTTCTGTTTCCGCTGTAATAAAGTTAAAATTTTTCAAGTACTGTTTTATCTGTCTTGTAAGTTTCTGTTCTATTTACTAAAATGCTCCACCAAAGTTAAGGCATTCCCTTTGTGAGTGACCTTAACGGAGGTGGGGTGTTACAGATAGGCATTCTTTGGCGGGATCCAGTGATTGTTATTCACCTCGGGAGTTCTGGGCCGCAGGCGTCGCCTAGGATGGACGTCGGGCTCGTCCTCATCCATGTCATCATCACGGTCGACTTGATTTTGGTATTACCGATGAGGTTGTGTGGGTTGATGCAGATTCCGATCAGACGGGACTTGGACCTGTTGAGTTTTTGGATGCGTAGGCCCCAAGTTTATAGCGGCGACAGTTGAGTTCTGTCGAGGAGGGGGCCTGTTACTCGCACCTAGTTCATCATTGATAACCAACCGGGAGCGGTCGCGCTGATGCGCTCCCTTACTGATGGTAATAAGTGTTCCATTACCGTTGTCGTTGGTATAGGCGTTGGTGTGAGAAGCGACATTAGTGTTGAGAGTGAACTTCCTTCGTTGGCTGCGGTGCTGGGTTTCGGAAGAGGCACTTTCACGGGAGTTTTGCCGCGGGCGGGAATTATTCTGAGCAAGCTAGATTCAAGCGAAGAGGCCTTGACTTTCTTGAAGCTGACGCATAAGATCAATGTTGTTTTTCAATGCATCGTTGAGCTCGAGTGATATATTCTCCAGCCTTTTGTTAAGCGTGGAAATATGCGCTTGAGTTGCCAGAGCATCGGGGTTCGTAGGAAGAAGGATGTCTGTTTCGGTTGGGTTTCCCGCTAGTTGAAGTTGTTCAGTAGTATTATTAGCTTCGGCTATTGCCGAAGTTCCGATCATCAGGTTTTTTGCTCGCTTTACAACTGTAAGCGGACTCGGGCGTTAGGTTATGAAGTAACATGAGTAGTGCGTCGAAGTCGAGATGAAAATGTGCGACCAAGGGTTGAGTCTAAGTTCTCAGTGAAAGCACCAGAATGTTGACGGCAAAAAATACCGTAACACCCAAGGATTCTTAATTACTTAAGAATAATGTTTCGCATGGGAAAGAAAGTACGGAAAGCAGTAACTAACATAGTAAATTTATAGTGGTTCGATCCCGCAAGGGGCCTACGTCCACTTTGAAGGACTTCGCTGATATTTATTCACAACATCTTCTTGGCATTTGATTACAAGTGTTTTCATGTAATTCAGAGTTGTAGTTGTCAGATATGAGTCTTAGGAAAAAGTGGTTTTTACGTTTCTTCTTCCTTAAGCATTAGGCTGCCATTAATGAGTACTTGGAGTTCTTAAGAGATATCAAATCAGCAAAAATCTAACCATTGTAATGAATGGGTATTTATAGTTGAAGGGTTAGGTGGGAGTAGGTAGGATCTGAGGACCACACAACAGAATTTCGTATCCCTGGGAGGTCACATAAAGAATTTCGACTCCGTCATAAAATATGTAAAGAAAACTGTATCCTTCCTGGGGGATACAATTTTCGTATCCCAAGGGATACGAAATAGCATATCCCTAGAGGGATACAGTTATTACGTGTCCCCTAGGGGATACAAATTCCTCGTATCCCCTAAGAGATACGAGTTTGTGTCCCTTGGGATACGACTATTTTGTATCCCTAGGGGATACGAGTTTTTTGTATCCCCTGAGGGATACGAGCTCGCGTCCCTAGCGACACGTCGAAGGGCTTTGTATGAGGGGATTTGGAGTTTCTGGTACGATGTAGAGGGAGCTGGAAACCTCTGTTGTGAGGCAAAGAGAGTCGAGACCCATGGAGGCCGAGGGATATGAAAAATACAAGGGTCGAGGTATACGAGTTTTATGGAGTATTGGGACCCGAAGTATGTATTTTGAGGGATACGAAATGTGCTAAGTGCATTGTTTTGCGGAGTTGTGAGGCCTATGCTAGTGTGACTTCTTCGGAGCTCATATCCTTAATGCTTTGGCGACACGTCGTGCTTTAACGTCACACCGACGTATTGAGTCGAGCGTACCTGGTGTACTTTTGGAAACTAGACTAAAAGCCACTTAACACAAAGCATTGCACCAGAGAAGAGGACAAACAAATTTTAAGGCACATATACCATATTCGAATGTTGTCGCACGGAGTTCACTAGACTTCCCATTATGTACATTAAGATACATACTTGGTTACTCGGTATATGCGAAATTTAGAGCCTTATTAAGGTTAGTATAATAAGTAATAATAAAATTTGCTCAGTAAGTGAGAAAATTCAGACTTCATTATCGAAAAAAATATGTTAGTCATAGTTAAAGCAAACAAAATCTTGGCACTGAATAATTTATGTTTTCAAGGATGTACGATTCTAGACTAGAAAAAGATCCGTTGTTTACATTTGATTGTAGACATTGTTTCACACACTAAATCAGATTTCCATCCTTCGATTCACAGGTGGGCAACTCACTTTTTTTGTTTTCATACTTATCGATTTTCACTTTTTTGTTTATACCAGTTGAAAGTCATTGTTTAATGTAATATTTGCGATTACATGATATAACTATTGTGGGTACTCCTAAATATAATTCAGCAAAACAAAATGGGTACAAGTAATATCTGATGTTTCAAAAAATCTTTATTATATATGTTATCAAATTCTTATTCAGATATATTATCAAACAACCAAACATTTAGTTATGTAAGAATTGCTGAACATCATATTTCTGTAAAACCAAATGTGTGTGAATTCCATACATTTCAGTAAAGCTACGACATATTTTTGGATCTTTTGTCTAGACATATCATCAAACAATCTGCATTTCTTTAAAGGATGAGAACCCCATTCAAATCCTCATTACATCCTCCTCTATCTTTTTGTTCAAAACAAACTCGGATCAATGAGATTTTTTATGTAGATATCTTTTATTTGTTAAGCAGCATCACCTTTACAACCTTCAAAAAATACGTTTCCAATAGATGGTCAAATAGTTGGATTTTCGACATCCTAAATTCACTGGCAATTTTAAAGAAGTTTAATGTATCAAAATGAATCAAATTATTATAATGATCCCTCTAACGAACAAAGCATATGTACAAAATTCATTTGATCCGAAATCTTATTGAATACAATGACGAAAGAGGGGATTTCTAAGAAGGATCTTGATTTTCCCCCTTGTTTAAAGCACTAATCAATCATACTTACCATATTATTATGAACATGCAAAAAAACTTGTATACATTACTCCAAAAGCATCTGACCTTTTCCAAACATCGGGATAAGTTCTTGACTATATTTTTTCAATACAAACATAGACTATTTTGGAGTAGTACCTAAACACGAAAATTGGAAATACATAACTACCCCTAAATGGAAGGATACGCTAAAATGATTATGAATCAATAAGAAAATGGCACATGGATGCAATCAATAGAACAGATGGTTCAAACAATAGTTATCTTCCACTCAAGAAATCCCCTAAAATATTCATCCAAAAAAGGAATGTATATACATAGTTTGAATCTGTGTTTAAAGTATATTTCAACGGACGCTTCAGCTTAAGTACATTTTATAATATAATTTTCTACTGATTGGCAATGATACTAAGTAAGATGTCTTACTTTCTTTTGTTAAGAATATATCATCGATCTTTAGAAGCAAAAGGTCAGCACACGGCAAATTATGCTTTTCTAGCACCTACTTTGAAGTGCAGTTTATTAAATAATCATGAACTATAGGGACTGTGAATGGTCATTGCCAGTATAGATAGGAGCTATTAGTTTTCAAGGCATATATATGTTCAGCCTGAGTAAATCAGTTATACCTGAACGGAAGTTCTAATACATTCATTGATAATATTGATACTATATAGTTTGCATAATCAAACTGTTTTGGAATTGGACAAATCAATTGGGATAACATTAGTATTTTACCTTGTCAGTATCACGGATGATAGCAGTAATGATTTCCTTCTGATTTTGGTGCAAGTTCATCAACGAAATGCTCCCTGAGCTCTTCAATTTCAGTGTATCCACTTTTGTTCTGATTAAAGAATGTGAAGGCTTTATGCATATGCTCATTGTTTCCTATCTTTCTAAGATGATTTGAAACAACGACAAATTCTCTATAATCCAGTGTTCCATTTCCATTGGCATCAACCTTTCAATAAAAAATAAATCATGTTCCCTAATAAATTTGGTATATATTTAGATTAATTTGCAGAAAAAGGGAATCGATACCTAGCAGACTAATCAAAGCGGATGCCAAATTAAACTTGAAGTTCACATATATGTTCAGAAATAACATTTTCAGTTTATGAACTAATGCAAACATAATTTATGTAGAATACCAAGTTGAACAGTACATGATGTTGTAACCGTTGTGATTAATCCGATTCAAGACCACTCGAATCGGATATCCAAATCACAAAGCGCTAGCAGGAGACTAAATCATTGTTAGACTTGCAAAAATAGCCAAAGTAATAACTCTAGTCACCAAACAAGGATCAACCAATCACTAACAATCCAAATCTCAATCACAAGCAAGAAACTAATGATAAAATAGCAAAAATAAATCATACAAGGATTTATAGTGGTTCCACTAACATCTTGTTAGTGTACATCCACTTTGGAAAGAGTATTTTATTACCACGATGAGAAGAATACAGGAGACTGATCTTATGATCACTATATTTCAATATAGAAAGAGCTTGAGAAGAATAGAATTGAAGAACTGGAATTAGGTTATAAACCCTAATTCACCCTTGAGAATAAACCTTTTATCCCAAATTAAGTTTTCAAGCTCTTCCCTAATTCACATCAGAAAATAGCTTATATAGAGGTTTGGACAACTACCCAAATTGCCCCCCGAATTAATCACAAATATGCTTGCTAATTTCCAGGATGAAAATAGCCCAATCGATCAGACGTCTGTCGAAACCCCTGATAGACGTCTGTCCACTTCAGAGAGTTAAATGGGCACATCCACTCAGCACAGAGGTCTGCCAGGGATATGACAAACGTCTGTCTGAACTCTCGGGAAACCAATGCCCTGCAGTCAGACGTCTGTCACTCCCTATGACAGACGTCTGTTCCCGTTTCCAGCTGACAGCAAACACTTTCCAACTCATAACTCCTACGTACGAGTTCTGATTTACGAACGGTCACCTCCGACTTGAAGCTATTTTCGACCTTTTCAATCCAACATATAGTATCGCATACTTCAATACATGAAATGGCAAATGTCAGTAGAATGCATGCAAAGATCAATTCCTACCTCCCCTAGTTGCTGTAGACACCTTAACCATTGATTTATTTTCATCAGCCATTCATCCAATACGTAGGCATAAAGGGACATAGTAAATTAGGATGGTGGATTTGATCCGATGCATGCTCCCATCAACAGTTTATAAGTAAATTAGCATAACGTTAGAGAATACAACAAAATAATAATGGCATGCAACAAACTGTCCACATCTGATTCTAAAAAAGATAAAACACTCTGATTTTGATGGACACAAACAAAAATACGTGCCTGAACAATTATTTTGACCCAAATAAAATTAAGATAGAAGCTAACATAAGGCATCCACTAGAAAAGTAGCACACAAAAGCAAAAGCGAAGAAGAAGAAGCAGCGGCAACCTTAAAAGCATTAGACTTTGGTAGGGCAGGTTGTTGATTGAAGGTAGGAGACTGGGAGGGCGAAAAGTTGACAGGACTAGAGTTATCAGGAGAGGAGACAGGAGGAGCGGGAGGGGGAGTGATGATAGGGGAGGAGGAGAGGGGGATGGAGAGGACATGCTAGGAACAACATGATTATGAGAGGGCGCTGCTGTAAGTGAAGGCAGAGAGAGAGAGGGGTGATAGGAGAGGGTGAAGGCACGTTTGGAGGAGAAGGGATGACAGAAGGGAAGGGATCACTGGAGAAGGAGTGGAAGGATTCAATAGAGCTGGAGCTATTGGCATTGAGCTGCTCGGTGGGTTAGTGAAGGGATTAGTGGTGAGGTTGGTGGAGCTGGTGAACGGGTCACAGGTGTGGTTGGTAGTGCTAGAGATGGAGTCACTGGACCAGAGCATGGACCTGAAGCTAGTGTCCCTGCACTAAGACCATAACCAACAATCCGTTCTGTTCACTTCGTTCTCTCTCTTATTTTACAACTAAACAAGTCACGTAGCACCCAGGAAGAAAAACTAGCCATGAATCTACTTAAATAATAACATTAAAAAATATAATAAAAAACTATTTTTTGTTTATAACGACAAACTCTTTGCTGTTATAAACATAAAACGCACCAGCTTTTCCACTTTCACGTATTAGAAAATTATTTTTTGTTTATAACGGCAAACTCTTTACTGTTATAAACATGAAACGACAAAGACTTTCCCGTTATAAACTTATAACGACTAAATCTTCGCCATTTTACCACCTAACCTCTGTTCACTCAACCAGCCACAGAATCTATTCAAACCAGTCCAAACTAGCGATGGGGAAGTAAACAAGTCATACTTGGTTGCTTTGTGGCTTGTTTAGTAACTGAACAAGCCATTGTTGAATGTGCTCTAACCGCATATCTGAATTCAAATTAAAATTTGACTACCAATTCTATCTTATCTCACAAACTGCATATTTAATTTTCTCCAACTTGATCGGTATTTGAAAAAAAATATTCTGCTGAGTATTTGCTGTTATTTGGAATACGAAACCTTTAAAAGAAAGGTATCTCACCACAAATTATAAACAATTAAGGTTTTTATTTGTAACGACACAATTTATAGTATAATATCCACAAACTAAGATTTTCCTTATCTTTTTTTTGCAATGTTAACAAAAAATGCAGGCTCTGATAGAGAATGTAAACTTAAAAAAATGTATATCATATCTGTAATTTACGTTTTGGAGATGAAGATCAAAACATAATATTACTAAAAAAATATAGAGCTAATTAAAATGTATACAAATATTGTTTAGATGGGAAACAATTCAACTAAAAAAAGGAATTCATTACTAACATAGGTGATTATTTTAAGTAAGAATAAATATAATTAAAGCAAACAAAATTTTTGATAATTTATCATAGTAAAAAAAATTGCATCATTTTTCAGTCACTCTAGCAGGTTTTAAAAGAAAAGACAAAAAATAACAGTAGGTGTCAAAATTTTGCTTCAATCCAAAAAAATATACTGGATCATCAATAAGGCATATCATCACATAAAAAAATACAAAAACTTAGCTAAAAAATTCACATAAGAAATAACTAAAAGAAAAACGTAGAAACAGAAAATAAAAAAGGAGTACCATTGCAATTTTTAAGATCAGGTACTAGCACGCCACACTGATTCGACAAATCTATGGTCGCTCTTGTAAATTTAGCTTAATACCTCAACTCGGTGCCAGCTTTAGCCCCCCACATACACAACCAGGACTTTTCGCCACCTCAGATTTCACTTCATTGCAACACGTGGTAGAGGGTGCCACATCTGTGATCCTTTGCCCGAGGCAACTTAGGCAATCCACCTTCCCCAACATTACTTGGTAGCATTTACTTTCCGATGGTGGACATGCTACTTTAGCTACTATTGAGATTAGGGATATTATAAAAATAAGAGTTATATGCATGGACTTGGCCACTATTTTTTTTTCTTGATGTGGAGAACTGATGAATTAAAAGATTGGTTGTGATATGTAATGTGAGATCATTAACATTTAGGATAGGTTGTCAAAAATCTTTTTCAGCCTTATTTAGTAGGTGATATAAAAGATATTTTTCGATGTAATTTTGTACATAAAATCAAATTTGTTATGGAAATGCTAGTTCTAACAGAAACTATTTGGTTTCTGAATAAGAAAACCAAACTTACAGACTCATAAGGCTTGTTACTTTCTTATACATAACTACAACTAGGTGAGATTTTACATCAAGCGCCTACTTCTGAAAGTGAAATATGTTGAATATAACAGAAATACGTAATGTTTCTTGAGTTGTTAACTGCTTCTCAGGATTGGGGTTCGACGTTCTCCTAACAATATCTTTTGCATTGTCCGAAACTATAGGCATGTATCTCTTCGAAAGTCTACAACAGATCGAATATATCTTGTGCAACTCCTTTCTAGGCAAAAAATAATCAACAAATTCCAAATCTCTTGTACAACTGTAATGTGACTAACTACCCAACTAAGATTGTTATTTTATATACCTTCCCAAAGTGGTGGAACATCGCAAAGCAAAATGTACAATATAACTCTGGCACTCCAAACATCAATTCAGGCTCATAGTTTCTTTTCAAAACCTCAGGTGCCATGTAGTAAGGAATGCCAACAATCTCAGTGAATTTCTTGCCTACATTATTACAATAGGACATCAAAAGAACATATATAGTTGCCCATAAAATACATGATTGCTGAAAACAAGTAGAGTATGTACAATAAGTATAATATGTACCAGGTTCAAAGAACACTGACAGCCCGAAGTCGCCTTAAGTGTAGTAGTTTCCTTCTTATTTGCAAATAAAAATTTTCCAGTTTCAAATACCCTACGCATCACTCTACGCTTGTGGCACACCTGAAACAAAATCACAATACATTATTATCAATCAGCCCATTCAAAACAAAAATTCCTTTCTTTATTTACAAATTTCCAAATCTACAAATAAAGATCTAGTATTTTTAAAACAAAAAGTTTAATCGAAATTGTGGATTGAAACCACTCAGCGCTCTACTAAAGAACAGAAATTGAAAATATACCTGAAGTTCCAGGTTCGCAAAGTTTCATGCTTCAACTTCATTGAAGGATTTGAGATTCGTTGAGAAACCGACGTTCGTTATAGGATCGTGTTTTGTGAAGAGTCGTGCACTGATCGACAATGGAGCGGACAGAGCTTCAGAGTGAGAAGGATTTTGGTGCAGCTTCAGGATCTATACTCCACACGAATGGATGGATTTGTGTAAACCAGATCAAGGACGAGGTAAATGCTTAACTTCGTCGGTCTTTCGATGCCGGAATCTCGCTATCTTCCACACGTTGATCTCGCAAGATACCGTGTTGTCGATCTACGATTCTTCGAACGTTGATCACTCACAAGCGATATCGTGAATCGTCTTCAAATTTGTTGATTCGAGCGCACTCGAATATCCGAAGATGGAGAAAGGAGATCACACTTACTTCCAATTTTAATGGTAACACAAAGCTCACACAAGGGATTTATTTAAAAGTCAACAACCTTTACAACTCACGCCACACCCCTATTTATAGGGTTTACAACATGCCTTGTCCAAACGACGACATAAGTACATGAGAATGACTCAATATAAGCGGTCGATCTAACTACGATACGCGACCCTTTAACACAGTACAAACAATAGAGCGAACGACTCAACTATGACATTACACAACAATGGAACGAGCGACCCACATATGATCTTATCTTTAACAGCTCTTATTGCCTTCAGCCAGTAGTGGCCCAAGGGTGATCGGCTCGATAGCAAACGATTCCAAAATGAATGACCTAGGTGCAAAAGATCTAGAAGCGAGTGACTCGCTAGCAAATGATCCAGGATTGACCAACTCTAGAGCGAGTGACCCAAGAGCGAACGACCCATTCCTCGTACGATTTAACAATGCTTTCTTAAAACTTGCTTTTCTCTTCGAACTGGAGAACGACCTTATTGGATCATTGGGCTTCTTTCCATGTTTCATCGGATGGCAGAGCGACCCTGTTAGGTCGTTGAACGACCGGTTCTCCACTTCTTCAAGCTTTAGATTCATGGACAATCTTCTCTTCCTTCCTTTTCGTTCTTAGTCGCCGAGCGACTGCCTTAGGTTGCTGGGCAACCGATAGCTCGCATACAAGCATTTTCCATGATGCGCCACATCATATTTGAAGAAGGGATTCATGAGTGAGAGAGACACGAAGGTGAGGTCCGAAAGTTAAGAAGATTAGAGATTTAAGTGAAGGTGAAAAGAGGGACTATTGGCGAGTTACGAAAATGAAAAGGGAAAACTTAATGTTCGACCGCCAATTTTTTCTTTTCGTTAATTATAGCATGAAAAAAATTGTCATTTAACATGAACGACCACTAATTACTTAATTATAGCAGGGCAAGTTTTCATTCAATCCTCTTTGCTATCTATATATCATTTTCTTGTAGTAGTTGGTAGGAAACTCAAAGGGGGTAGATAAAAAAATATAGTTGGTTGCATTGACCCAACTTTTCGGTTGGGTCGACCATTGTGTTGACCCAACCTGTGGTCGACCGTCGTGTCGACCCAACCGGTGGTCGACCCACCCTAAAGGCCGGTCGACACAGGGATCGACGCACCCGTATAGGTGGGTCGACTCACTCACGTTATTTTCAGCTATATAGAAATCACGAAACCGAAGCATCATCATTTTCGTTTTACCCCATCTGAGAGCAGCCGAACCCATTTTTTCCCCACTTCTAATACCCGCCGCCACTCTAAAACTCCACTGTTTTTCACAAAATTGGTATCAAATCGAAGCTCGTAACCTCCTATATCCTTATTTATCCATTTTTTCAAGGATTTGAAGGAATTTTACCATGCCCACGTGACCTTCTTAAATTGCAGATTTTCTCCAATTAAACCCCCAGGTGATCGATAGGTGCTGGAATAACATGTGCATGGCGCAGACCTATGTGGATTCCTTGGGACAACGAATTTTGCTTGGAAGGCCGGTTAGATTTGCAGACTTTGTGGGCACCCCTTTGGAGCAGCTCTTTCTTGATATGGTGTTGCATTCGATTCTTGTCCATTCTACGGTAGAGCAGACTACTTATCGCATTTAGTTCGCCGTTTTAATGCTAATTTGAGTTATAGAGAAGAGAATAATGAGGCAGTGTTTGATGCTGAGGTAAAAGGAATATCGATTGTTTTTACTGAGAGATAGTTCAGGGATATGCTTACTGTTGATGGGCCTTTTGGGCAGCCTATCAAGGCTCGACAATACTGCAGGCTCTTACCTTGGGTGTTTGAAGTGGGCCAGTCGACGAGGCCCGATGTTTAAACTTATTCCCTTTGTCCGATGTGGTCTAGATGAAGCCCGATGTGATCAAGCAAGGTCAGCCACATTGCATCCAGCTGCACGCCGAAAAGCCCTCCTACAGAATAGTTCATTCTTGATCTTACCCTTTCCAGATAATCCGAATTTAATGGATTGGATCCACCTCATACCGGTGATTCCAGGAGTACCGATTCCTTGGAAGAAAATGGCATATTCAAACCTAACTATTCTTTTAGATCCTATGACATGTGTACAAGCTGGCTCAAGTACTATACCATCTATAAATGCCTCTTCTAAATTTAGTAAGGGGGAAGTTTTGGCAGTGGAAAAACCCTAACTTTTAAATATTCTTCGTTGATCTCTTATTGTATGACCATTGTAACTATTTTGTATAATAGTTGAAATACTATATAAGAGATTATAAAGTGGATGACTCTTTAACGCCGAACCACTATAAATTGGTGTGTGTGATTTCCTTTACTTTATACTCTTTTATAGTTATTAATCTTCATTTTTTCTCTACACAACCTCTTTTTGGGTGTTGTATCAATTTTTGGTATCAACACTTTGGTTCTTTCACTGAGAAGTGACATTCTCAGACCTGCTCGGATTTTTGCTCTACTTTCGGATCACCAAGTTCGAGATGAAAATCCTACTTTTTTCTAGGTATTAATT
Source organism: Allium sativum (assembly GCA_030737875.1). Classification (NCBI taxonomy): domain Eukaryota; kingdom Viridiplantae; phylum Streptophyta; class Magnoliopsida; order Asparagales; family Amaryllidaceae; genus Allium; species Allium sativum. Next base: position 155,842,125 of record CM060926.1, on the reverse strand, counting down.
AAGCTATGGCTAGAAAATCAACCCGCAATGCTGGAAAACAGCCGCAGGCGAAACATTTGCGAAAGTGGTAGGCAGATTGCCGCCATTGAAATTGCTTCAGATCAACTTGCATTACCCCCCTGTGGCAGGCTCGGCTTCATCTTCTGCTTTCACTACCCGAGGTGAGTTTATGACCATGATAAATCGACTTTAGGAAACTATGGATGCCTTAAAATCCCATGCTCTAGAGAACGCTGCGATGCGGCAAGACATGACTCGCATGACAAGGCAGTGGGATGAGTTCAGACACGAAACCTAAGAGGCCCGGGACCATCAACTCCCTCCTCCCCAGCTAGATCAAGTGTCAGAAGGCTCCTCCTCATTTGGGGAAAGCAGAGACCCACGTCGACCTCGACGGCTGCTAGAAAGAGCTGAAAATGTTCGGTGGTTGCACCTTGAGAGATGTCCAGAACCGCCAGGGGAAGGCAACCAAGCACGAGTCGACCAAACTGATGTGGAAATTGTTGATCCCATAGCTCTACAAAACTGAGAGGCATCTCCTCCTACGCATCAAAATGCTTCTCGGGGGGATCAGGCTCCCATTCATCCCTTCAGGATCTTGTGATTAACAAAGATACCCAAGGAGGAGGAAGGAATTCCCAGGCGGCATTACCCAATGAAAAAGCCCGGAGAGGTTGGTCTATTGAAGAAGTCGATCCAGAAGTACTCATTCCACTAAATTTGACTGCCATGGTACGATAGATTATGAACAACAGTTGCGGACATAGGAATGATGACTGGGGAGTCAACCGAAACCATACACAGTTCACCGATGATATCTTACAAGCAGAGTTCCCCAGGAGATATGCCCCAGATGATCGAATATGACAGTACCTCATATCCACAACAGCATCTGATGAGGTACTCGTGGCACATGGAGGTGGCGGTGGCCCCCGACACCATAAAGTGCAAAGCCTTTCCGATCTTTTTAACTGGAATAGCACTCATGTGGTTCGTACGCTTGCCCACGAGGTCAGTTCCGAGCTTTAAAGATTTGAGTGAGAAGTTTTTGACTCAATTTCGCCTTCATGCTACCAAAACGAAGCATGTCATGGCTCTTTTAGCAGTTAAGTAGGGAAGAGGTGAATCCCTGAGGAATTATCTTAATCGATTCAACTGAGCTGCTACTGAAGTTTGCAACCCCAACCATGAGATTGTTATGATGGCCATGGTCGATGGCATTGACAAGCGAACAAAATTCGGAAAATACTTGATCGGAGAGCCACCGACCACAATTGAGGCTTTCTATGAGAAAGCCCACATCAGACTGAGACAAGAAGACGTGCAGCTAGAAAAGAGGATAGGCTAAAAACTGCATTTACTCCGTCAACTCAAAAAAATGTCGCAGACAAACAATCTAGAGATAACTCGGAAAAAGTGGAAGTTAATGTTGAAAACAGTGGCAAGCGAAGCAATGAAGGATCAAAGGAGACCAATGGGAGCTCAAGACAAAGGGGGAGCGCCTAGAAGTGCCCCTGGTTCCAAGTATATGATATCTACATGGCCTTGAATGTCACATTGGAGAATATATATCTCGATACCTACAACACAGTTCAGTATAAAAAACTGCCCCCACGCGAACCCACGGAGAAAAAGTGGGCGACCGGGAAATATTACCTGTTCCATGATATTTACGGGCATACGATCAATGAATGTTGACACCTCAGGGACATCATTGAGAATCTAATTCGAGAAGGAAAGCTTGATGAGTATAAGACGGCTATGAGGGGTAGGAGGCAAGGGAGTTCGGCGCCCAAACAAAACCAGGTTGCGCCTCGAGCAACCCCCCAGGAGAAAGGAAAGGGGATTGTTATCAATGCCATTGTTGGGGGATCGCATCCGACAGGTCATATTGTAATATCCGTGGAACGATATGTCAACTCCGTGAAACACCTCAATGTTGAATAAACATATCCCATAGAGGCCACCATTCCCATTAAACAAAGAAGAATGATGGGCGATGATATCGTCTTCCATGATCGGGAATCGGTCGGCATAGAAGTCCCGACGGTCGACCCGCTGGTAATAACAACTGTCATTGGACTAGCCACAGTCCGAAAGATGTTGGTCGACAATGGAAGCTCGGTGGACATTTTGTTCAAATAGGCCTATGACCAAATGAAACCGGAACTAAAAGACTTGGAACCGTATGACAGCCAAATACGCGGTTTCAATGGGGTTTCCACCGAACCCATCAACCAGGTCAAGATATCTATAGAATTGGGGGTCGTTGGAGAATCAGAATTTTTCCATTTGTTGTGATGAATATCAACTCACACTATAATGCCTTTTTTGGGATGACCCGCCCTAGGTGTATTTAGGGCATGCATCGCCTCCTGGTGTTTGCTTTTGAAGTTTCCGACTGATAGTGGAATTGGGACGGTGCAAGGAGACCAAGTAACAAGTCGAGTCTGTTACTTGGCAGAATGGAAGGAGTTACAGAGTGGTGGAAACAAAGAGTTTGAAGAATCCTCTCCCCTCAGGAGGGGAAAGAAGCATAGCAATTACAGAGAATGCCCCGGTCAGGACCATCCATTTGTGAAGTCGAAAACATCGACCCACGAAAGGACGATGAGCCGGGGTGCAGAAAGGCGGCCCCGAATGAGGATGCCATGAAAATTTTGATCGATGAGGACGATCCCACTAAGGTCTTGAAGATTGGATCCCGTCTTGATCCCCTCTAGACGAGGGAATTAACTAAGTTGCTCCGGGCAAGCGTAGACGTGTTTGCATGGACTCACGCTGACATGTGTGGGTTTTCACCTTCCATTATAACTCATTCCCTCAGCATCGACCCAAAGTATACTCCGATAAAGCAAACGAGGCGAATGATTGGCCCTGAAAGGTCGGCAGCCTTGAAGTAGGAAATCAGGAAGCTGCAAGCCAATGGATTTATCCGAGATTTGACCTATCCCGACTGGATAGCCAATCCGGTACTTGTGAAGAAGGCTAATGGGAAGTGTAGAACGTGCATTGATTTTCCGATTTAAATAAAGCCTGCTCTAAGGACAGCTTCCCATTACCTAGGATTGATCAGTTGGTTGAATCGACAGTAGGACACGAGTTGCTTTCGTTTATGGGCGCATATTCGTGATACAACCAGATTGCCATGCATGTTCCCGACCAAGAGCACACTAGCTTCATCACTGATCTTGGGCTATATTGTTACATAGTAATACCCTACGGACTGATGAACGCAAGAGTGACCTACCAGTGGTTAATTTAATGGATGTTCCACGACCAGATAGGGAAAACGATGGAGGTATACGTGGATGATATGCTGGTTAAGTCAAAACGATCAATCGACCACATAAGTGACCTGTTAGAGATGTTCAACATCCTCCGCAAGTATGGGATGAAACTCAACCCTCTAAAATGTTCTTTTGTGGTAGCGTCAGACAAGTTTCCGGGTTTTATAGTTAGCTCTTAGGGGATCGAAATCAATCCCAACCAGATTTCAACCCTTAATGGAATTTAGGAACCATGAAGAATCAAGGATGTTCAAAGTTTAGCAGGTAAAGTCGCAGCTATGGGCTGATTTATTTCTAAGGCAACCAACAAATGCCTACTCTTCTTTGAGTTGATTAAAAGAGGGAAACAGAACTACGCTTGGACACCCAACTATGTCGAAGCTTTCCAAAACTTGTTCGACCATTTAGAGAAACCACCTATCCTATCTAAACCTATCGAACATGAAAACCTCTTTATGTATTTAACAGTATTGCGCATGCAATTAGCTCAGTCCTGATCTGTGAGGAAGATTGAGTACAACGACCAGTTTATTATGTAAGCAAAATGTTGGCAAGAGCTGAGCGCAACTATCCGAGGATCGAGAAGCTCGCTTATTATTCATTAATTTCTTCAAGGAAGCTTCGACACTACTTCCAGGATCACCCAATCAAAATATTCATCGACCAACCCCTTCGATAAGTCTTGCAATGACACGAGGTAAACGTGAGATTACTTAAGTGGAACATTGAATTAAGTCAGTTCGACCTAACTTTCGTCCCATGAAAATCAATCCGGGGGCAGGCTCTAGCTGATTTCATAGCAGAATTTACCACCTCATAAGATGAAGGCCAGGAGGACAATCCTAAGCCCTTGAAGATCGGGCCGGAGCCAGTCGTCCGGAAGCTATATACGGATGGAGCCCGAAACAACTAACGTTTGGGGGATGGCATAGTACTACTATCTCCCGAGAGATGGTCGGTTTGTTATGCTTTGAGGTTAGAATTTCTAGCGACCAACAATGATTCCAAGTATGAGGCCTTAATTGCTAGGATTAAACTCGCGAGGGATTTAAAGATAACGTCGCTCGAGATTTTTTGTGATTCGCAACTTGGAATATGCCAAGTCCGCAAGGAATACCTTACCAAGGGAGATCAATTAACTTCCTACCTCAATCAAGTCGAAAAATTATTGCAAGGTTGCGATCAGTATATCATTCCCCGTATTCCTAGAAGGGAGAATAATAGGGCAGATAGGTTGGCAAAGCTGGCCAGTTTAGACCACCTGGGCGAGACAGAGTTGGTTCCTATAGAACCCCTAAGTGTACCGAGTATCAAGCAGATGGAAGTCGACAAAGCTGATGTTGAACCCGAAAGGGAACATGGATGACTCCCATCAAAAATTTCCTCCTCAACGGCACGTTACCCAAAGAAAGAACGAAAGACGAGCTTTAGTACAACAAGCTTCTAGGTACGCTATTCAACAAGACCAGCTATATAGAAGAGGATTCTCTATTCCCATGTTTTGGTGTGTGGCCAATGATGATGTCAAGAGGATACTGAAGGAAGTACACAAAGGAGATTGCGGAGCGCATATCAGGTGGGGGGGATACTCTGGCCAAGAAAATATTGCGCTATGGATACTTTTGGCCAACTGTCAACAAAGATGTCACTGATTATTCCAAATGATGTGACAAATGCCAAAGGTTTGAACAGATCCCATAAGCTCCCCTGATAGAGATCACCCAAATGGCTAGCCCTTGGCCATTTGCTGTTTGGGAGATAGACATTATCGAAACCTTGCCCATTTCAAAGGGGGAGCTAGATATGCAATAGTGGCAGTAGACTACTTCACAAAATGGGCAAAAGCTGAACAGATGACCACGATCACAACAAAGAAGGTCGTCAACGTTATCATCAGAAACATTATATGTTAGTATGGGATACCTCGAACTATTAGCATAGACAATGGAACTCAGTTCGATAGTCTGGAGTTCAGAGATTTTAGTGAGAAGTATCATATCGAGATGAAATATACCGTAGTTGCACATCCCTAGTCTAATGGTCAAGTTGAAGCGGTCAATAAGATCATCAAAACTATCTTGAAAAAAAGATTAGAGCAAGCTAAGGGAAAATGGGTCGATGAACTACCACTGGTCCTTTGGGCGTATCGTACCACCCATAAGTCTGCCATGGGCCACACTCCTTTTGCCTTGTCCTATGGTTCGAATCAGTTCTCCCGGTAGAACTAGAAGTCCTATCTCATCGGATGACTTACTATGATCCCTCGTCTAATAAAGCACTTCTCCTGACATCGTTAGACACGACTGATGAAAAAGGAGAAGAAGTAAACCTTCATGCAGAAGCCCATAGGTGAAGGGTCGCACGATATTACAACAAAATGGTCCGGCCAAAAACTTTCGACGTAGGCGACCTTGTTTTGAAGAGGATCTTCCCGGTCGCTGTCCACATGGGCCTTAAGTAGGAAGGACCATACGTCATTTAGCAAAAGCTCGATAATGGAAGTTTTAGGCTAACAACTATTGATGGCGAACCTTTTTAAAGAGCATGTAATGCAGAGCATTTACGACTTTATCTTTCTTAAGAATTTTCTAAAGTTTCCTTTTTAGTTCATTTTTTTGATATTGTAATAAGCAATCCTTTATTGATTACAGTAGCGTATGAATAAAAGTCTCCATTCCTGCTCTATTTTATTGTCGTAAAAGCTAAGAACTGTGACTTGACCAACTATTGCTTATGCCCTAGCGCTCTAATGGGTCGACCCGAAATGAAGCAGATCGATACAGTTGGAGGAATAAGGGCTCGACCATACCGATGGTATTTATTCCAAACTTTGACTTATCGGCCAGTTTTTTGACTTCCACTTTGATTGACTCATAGTAAGATCGATGCCCGATCAAACATAGTGATGGACTGTCGGAATTCAAATCTTAATCTCACAACTTGAGGATGAGTATAAACAACGAAAGAGCGTGAATGGTGCACCCCGACAAAAGACCGCTCGATCCCTTAAAACTGTACCCCTTACTAACTAAAGGACGTGTATAAAAGACTAAAAGCGCCCCTGCTCAATGACACCCAACTCCTGATCAAGGTTGGGCCCGCTTGAGTATGACTGGAGAGCTCGCTATTCGGACGACTTACCTTGACACCGGGGACAAGAGGATTGATGAATCACCCCGATTGGGTTAGCATTTGTGTCATCCTCAATTGCTAAAACAAGACAAAAAACCTACATGACATTCTTTTGCACATAAATGATATAAGTATTTGCAAAACAAGTAGATTTTCATTCAAAATACCATGGCATGATTACAAAATATTACTGCGTGATAGGTACAATTCAACATCGTCTCAAAGGACATAGAGTTTGATAAATCATTACAAAAGCGCGAGGGTCGCACTCGCATGAAAGTTTCCAAGGAGCCTTAAAGAAAAAAATACAACAAAAGAACTTCTAACAAGGAGGTGGCATTAATCCTTGTTTAATCGTTTCCGCCATTTCTTTTTGCCTGATCATCTCCAGTGCTTCCTCGGTGTTCAACATATGTCTCGACCCCCAAGCGTGCTTCCAAAAGAACGATAAATTGGTGTTGAGGCGTATGGATTGGCAGGATCCATAGGAGCCGATGTTTTGCCGGAAGGAGGAATGGTCAAGGTAATAGCTTGAATATGTTTAATGCTCAAAGGAACATCAGTTGGCTTAGGCTCCACAAAAGAAATTTCCTTATCATTCTGGGCTTTGATCTCGGTCAGAGAAGGGCGATCCTTTCTCTTAGACTCCTATATGATCGCGATGTCCTCATCCTCCGATGATGCTATGTTAATCCTTTCCTCCCTCAAGACTTTGTTCGCTTCCTCAGGGTTGCCCTTCTCCCCAGCAGTGGGTTCTACTTCCACCTCCCTTAGAGGTGCCTGCAAAAAAAGGGGAGAGTGGGAGGGGGAAGAAAAACACAAGTAAGGGTAGGACGAATAAAGTCAGAACTAGTAATAGAGCTTACCTCCAACATTGGGCTCGATTAGCTCTTCTTCCATGACTTTGACTGACTCGGATGGAGGAACAAATGACAAACCCTTTTCAATAACCGCCGAGGCGGAAGAAATGGGTGCCTCGGCCAAGTCGCTACCAACTTCTGTCTCAAGGACCGATTTCCCCTTCATTTTGCAGCATTCCGCCTCTGCCGCGCTCTTCTCTTGACTTCTCACCTCCGCCATAATTACTCGTTCCTTGTCATTTAAAATTTGGGTCATCAAAAATTCCTCGTCGACCACCTGCCCCTTCGCTGCTTCTTTATCTTCCTACAAAATTATCTTCCATGTGTCGGTTAGTAACTTGGAATACCTCGGCATACAAGATAAATCCCTATGGCGAAGAAATCTCACAAAAAATGAAAGAGTCTGGCAAGTGTTCCCTTTTCTTAGCTCGACTTTCTCCTGTGCATGATCGGCTTTAATGGCCTCGATATCAATATCATGTTGAAGTTTCAAACTGTTAGCAGACTCAATTGCTGCAGCGGCATTCTCTTCAACCTGATTTTTGGCTAACTCGGATGAATGAAGGGTGCCTTTGAGGTTCTGTATCTCTAGACCCAATCGAGCCTTGTCATCTTTCAAAGATTCGATCTCCCCTCTCATTTAATCAATCTCCCGACCTTTCTGTTGGACCTAGATGTTTAGATCCTCGACTTCTTTTTCATGCTTTTCTTTATCGGCCGCTGCTTGTAGCTCCTGGTATTTAATCTTCTTTTCAATAAATTCGAAGGTTTTCTTGTCGCAAGCTATATATCCTTTCAGGCTAACGATTTCGGTCAGCCTTTCCTTCAGCACTTTGCTTACCTTCCTGGCATACTCGCGCATTGCATCATATTGGGAAAGAGAATATTCGATGTTATTACGCATGTGGTAGTGAAAACTACGCGATAATGGCTGTAGCTCGAAGGCAGGTTCGATACCTGAAAAGATGAGGTCGGGAAAATCTCGTTCCAACTCTCGAATTCGATCAATGGAAGAAGGCTCAACCGGAGGTCTGGGGCGACTTAACATTGCCCGAGGATGCTCGGCCCTTTTCCCTTCCTTGGGCCTAGGAGACTTGTCCCATTTCTTCTTTTTAGAAGTGCTCCTCAGCTCTTCCATATCTCTCGATGCTCTATCATGTTTCCTCAAGCGTTTGTTCTTTTGCTTGCCATGATCCTGGGTCAACTCTTCCTTTTCCTCTCCCTTTCCTTCGCTCTCTTTCTCCTTCCCTTTCTTTCTCTCCTTTTCTTCTCTCTTTCTCTCGCTATCTCTGTCTCTCTTCACATTCTCTACCCTCTTCTCATCCTCCCTCTTGCTGCTTTCATTTTCATCATTGTTCCCTCTCTCAACGTGCAACAAAGTGGACTCGTCCGGCCTGATGTCCATCGGGAGGGAGGCAAAAAGATCGCCATAAAACTCTTCATTGATGTCCTCTGAGAAGAGAAGAAAATCCTTGAGTAAGGCGGAGCACCTCCAATGCATATGTAAGAAACATAATATTGTGACGTGCAATAAACCTCGTACCAAGGATGGAAGCATACCTTTGATACCTTTCTGTTTGGCCGAGAAAGACATTCCCTCGGATTGCTTAGCAAAACATTGTTTCGGGTCTAAGCTTTATGGTGAAAGGATAATGTCAGGCATTTGAAGTTTTTCTAAGTCAGGAAGAGAGGATGCACCATGCTCCTCCTGCAAACCGAGGGCCATAGGAGAATCCCGCTCGACTTCGGAATCTCTCGAGCAAGTCTCTGTAATGTCCTCCTTATTTGGATCTCCTCGCACTGTCGTTGGGGCTTTTTGCTAGGAATTTTCTCTCTTTGTTGACACTCGACCTCTCTACGCTCGGCCTCTCGGCGCTCATCCTCTCCAGATCGCCTTTTGAAAGTGGGTTTCTTTGGACCAAATTTATTTTTCTTCGCAGGTGAGGGATGAGCAGAAATCCCTCAATCGAGCGAGTCATTTGCGTATCCTCCGAATTCTTCTTAACTGGGGGCACCACATCATGTCCCGGTGTTGCTAATTCAGATCCCTCTTTCGATGAGCCGATCGTCCTACTTTGGTCAATGAGAGCATATTGATGTTAATTCTTGTCAGTCAGATAGTTCATGTACTGCAGTTGCTTCAAGTCCAACTCGATCAATTGTTCATAGTGTTCCTCAAACACCTCCTCCTCGGGCCTTGCAGCATCATCCCCTATAAAAAGAAAGGAGTATGGCAATCAATATGGGAAACTTTAATATGAAGAGTATCAAATGGCAGAGAGACTCACTGCATTGAAGCCCGTATCAAGCGCACACCGGCTGCCCTTTAATCCAAGACCAGTCCCTCCTTGCTTGGAATTTCTTCGACAATCTTCCAAACCTGAAGAGCCTCAAAATAAAGCAGAGAAGGGGACTACTTCTCCTTGTGTTTAAAATGAAAAAGAAAAGCTAAGTCATCAAAGGTTGGATGGTAACCCAAGTATCTCATATACAGGCAATAAATTGACAACAGATTGCCATAAGCAATCAGATGAAATTGCATTGGAGCTAAATTCATCCGACATAGGAAGTTGATGATAAATGAAGAAAAAGTGGGAATGGCTCCCACATTGCACATCAGAAGAGAAATCGCCATGTAATCGTCCAGGGAATTATGAGTCCGATCAGTTCACTACAACAAAATGACCATATTACAACGGTGGAAAACCGCTATAATATACATTTTACAACGGTGGGCTAACTGTCATGTATTAAGAAGTTGTAATAAACTAAAATCTTTTACTTTTTTGCACCGTTGCAACACCGTTGTAATATGTGTATTTTACAACTTTTTCCACCGTTGTAATAAACTTTATTACAATAGTTATGCACCGTTGTAATAAACTTTATTACAACCACATTAAAAGAGTATAGAATTTTGAAAGAAAAAAATACCAAAGACACTGAGAATAAGAACAAATATACAGTAACACCTTTTCAAAATTTAACCATTTGAATAACATTAGTAAAAAAAAAAGATATAAGATAATTTAAAAAGACATCTAAACAAAAGAAACTTAAAGAAAACTAATGCTAATATTGAAATTATGGAAGAAGAAAACCAAACACAGAAAGTTCAAAATGGGAAACTAAAACTTTCTACAAATTGACTAATAAATTATAACATGATGGTTTACATCCTCAGTTAAATATTAATTGGTTCGAATCTTTTTTAAGTATAAGTGATAAAGTTTCAGATATATAAAATAAAGTAAGGTGGAGAAAGAAAGGAAACAAAATCCAAAATAAATCAGAAACTTATTCCTTACACCTCCAAAGTAACCGTCCTATTATTATTTTTACAATTTAAAAAATAATAGCTGGTGATATATACCGTATATTCTGCACTTGTATGCATGAATTTGTAGAGGAAAAGGAAAGAGTACATATAAAAGGTGAAATACATGAGAGCAGGAAGTGGGGTGGAATTATGTTCATGGAATAGTGAAACAACAAAAATAGCCTGAGAATAGGCATTGTGAACCCCAACTTGATATTGTACAGTAAACAAAGGAAAAAATTGAGTAACAACTTAGTGATTAAATTTAGTGTCCATTTTCAGTTGAAATCCTAGAAAGTGAATAATGGGAGAGGTGAAATTCTGTTGATGAAATAATCAAACAGCAAAAATAGCCTCAAAATAATGTAATAAACATGTTAAACATAATCAATGTTGTACCAACCAAAAGAAAAAAGTACTGAAATCAGTGTCCTTTAAAAGACATCAAGAATGATAAAATCATCTTCTACAGCCTATACATTATCATAATAAGGAAAAAAAATTGAAAAACTTATATCTGGTACTGCCTAAGGGGTAAAAAGAGTAAATATAATGCAACCATATATGGTTGGAGCCGTCAAAATGAAAATACCAATATGTATTAATTAGCCATAAAAGATATCAAATAAAACATACTATATTTTATCACTCTTAACAGGAAACACCAATTAATAAAAGACTGTAAGATCAAATGCAAAACAGCCTATCAATATCAGTATATTTATTGAAATGGTGAACTGTTTTGTACAAAAACCATATTTGTTTGGGCTAACTTATAGGATGGGTGAGACTTACAGAGAAAATATATCATTTAAAATACATAAAGACAAGGAAACGAACAAAAAATTGAAAACCTGAAACTGAAACAAATTACAAATAAGTTATTAATCTCATTACGACAAGCAATTTTTTCGGTTACACATCTAATCAAAATAATTTTGTGTATATTTGTGGCAAAACCAAATATAAACTGTCATAGATAAGCATGTATTAAATCCTCCCAGCGTAGTTAAAGAAACCAATTTGGCACACATTATAACATTTCAAATTCAAAATCTCATTTCATTAATGCCTTAAGTAAGTGCACTGAATTGTTGTATAGAAGAGTCGAAAGCCTATGAATTATATTTGGTTAATTTAACAAAATGAACAATCAATTGCAGAACTAAGAGATGTAATATAAATAAATAAATTCTGTATTTCTGTTTTTTGGTTTTAACGGTAAGTGAAAATAATTCAAAACCCAACTATTCCATATGTCCCATATTCAAATCAATTACCACTAAACTAAAATATAATCCAAAACAATCTTATATGGAATCAACCTTTTTAATTTAGGTCTTAGAAACCATATGCGTCAAAAATTGAAATATAATCCAAAACTTCTACATACACAAAAATCGACAAATTTTTTTATTTAGGAATTCAAAATCTTAATTAAGAACTTATTTCATGAACTAACAGGTATCATTTGTTTCCATGTCCAATAACCAAAAGATAAAATGATTTATGTATTCGTGTTGCATCATGGTACTTACAAATAATAATATTATAACAATAGTCACTTAAAGTTACCTTATACATTACAAAATTGACAAAATGAACATTGAATGGTTAGTGTAATCAAACTAATAAAGCAATAAACAAATAATGAAATCAATTTAAGCTTGAGAATGATTATTAAATACTTAGTCAAATTCAGGAAATATAATCAAGTATGACTGCTAAATTTGGCTTAGCTTTGGCCATGCTGAACTTTTAAATCAGTTGAGAAATGAAAAAAATATACAAATTCTATATTGAATCAAGTACAAAAAAAATATGATGTACCTAATTGTCTTAGTCCTTGTTACCACAGGGAATTAATCTCTGGTCCTCCACAGTCGCCATACATCAATCCTAGAATGACAGTCAAGCCACTACTTTCTACCAAGGTGACGATGTTTCAGCAGCATTACCCACATTATAACTTCAACTTAAACCTCTGAAAAAATAATTTAACTACGATAAAACTAATATATCATTAAGCTAACAGTAAGATGTAAAAAATAATCAGAACAAATTTTATAGTTAAACCTGATATATCAATGCATATCCTGAAATTTTTGATGGAATTCAATCAATTAATTAGTTAAAAACAGAAATGTGATTTAGTTATGTAAATAAAGTAAATAGTTTATTTGAGGTTAAAATTCAATCAGTAAAGAAAACTGGTTTTAGTTAATTTAATTATGCTAGATAGATAATGTTGAATTATGTTACTACAGAATTAGATGAATATTGCAACATATACGTAATCAATGTGAGTGGGTGCATGTGCCTGATACAACTTCCATGTTGATTATCAAAATCAGATAGATAATTTAAAAGCATTCAGTATCAATACGTACATATATATATGTATGTATGTATGTATGTATAAGAAATGTATTTTCTTATTAGTAATTTTAATTAATTACATTTAACTAAACATGCTAGCATGCTTCAGTATTTATTGTTTAGACGAAATGCAACCCACTATTTATAGACAGAGAAAGAAGTTTAACTAATCAAATAACCAACGCATTTGTTAGGCAGTTTTCCGTAATATAGAGCTTTTAGTTGTCTTTTGAGGATCAAATAAATGGAAATTGCTAGCACATGCCATAAGGGAAAATATTAAAGTTGGTTAAATTACATGAATAAACAATTGAATGCCATCTATATCTATGTTATAAGGATGAAATAAATACTGATTTTTTTTTTGTCTTTAAGCACATAAATGCCATCCTCAATGATGATAGATGAACAACAAAGATAGATACATAAATCCAAAATCCCTAATATATTGTTTATCCAGTGTTGCTTAAATGCATTCAATGAAAGCAGTAACAAGTAGAGATAAATTACACTTTGATTTAGTTTACATTTGAAATTCTTAAATGTATTATATTTCTATCGAAGAAAACTTGAAGTAAGATAGATTACACTTTGTTTTAATTTATATTTGAAATGCTTAAATGCATTATATTTTCTACTTAAGAAAACTTGAAGTAACAAACTATATTTACAGACTATTGAAATTCTAGATGGGAAAATCTGAAAAAATGTACAAAACAATACCCACATGAATATGTGAACTGATAATGTGTTTCTCAGGACAGCCTTAACTTTTTACAGTCTATTAAACAAATAGGAAACCCCAGCTTGTAAAAGCAAAAATATTTGTCAACTAACACACAAGAAATCCCAAATTAGAATTCGAAAAAACCAAAACAATAAAACCAAAAGATTAAACTAAACAACCGATCTGGCAACAGATGAACTCCAGGTCCTATGTTGCGCTCTAATGACTAATTTCCAAAGTCTCAGTTCAAAAAAAAAATTACACACCATAAGTTATATTAAAAAGGTCATATATTATCATAGAAAATAGTTGTGAATACCTGATCAATTCAATAATCAGCGAACGAATTGAGTAGCAACGGAGACGAATTACGAGAAGCAACCCAGCGAGCAGAAGGCAGAGAGTAGTGGGTTAGGGTTTGCAAGAGAGTTTGTCAATTTTAAGGATTTTGGTTTAATTTCGAGGATGGTAATGGCGAAGAGCAGCGGGATGCTGCTAGGGTTTGGAATTAGGAAATTTTGCGGCCATTTTACCTTACTTTGATATGTATAGTGGGAGAAATAAAAAAGTGAGGAAATTTAATACTTTTTTCTCAAGAGAAAGCGGACCAGGTGATAAAAGTACATATACTACAAATTTGTGTAAGTTGTAAATGAAAAGTTGTAATATAGCTATTTTGTTGTAGTGGTTGTCTCAGGGACAAGAACGTCATCAATAGAAATACTGTATTTTCCTGTCATGTGATGTAACCGTTTAAGAGTGATCGTAGACCTTTATGCATCTGGAGGATTCTCTAAAGTTTCCACGCCTGGAAGCATATCGGGTGCTATAGGAATAGGTATCGCTTCATATAGCTCAACCGTTATTGGGGGAACATGTAGTGGACTTGTCGACCAATTTAGGGGGTCGCTATCCAGAGCAGGTCTTGACCGATCCGACGACTTAGAAGTGTTATCTACCCTAATGGAAAAAGATAATCCTTTGCCTGATTCTCGCTTATGGGTGTCACGTGCTTTAACCATTGGTATGCTATGGGATTATCGAGCTGGAATCAAAGATTAATTCCAAAAGGGTTAGTGCCCCTATACAGTGCAATTTAAATAGAAGACGAACCACAGATACTATGGTTCAGATTACACGAAGATTGACATCTTTTTACCACCCGTTCAAGCACTGCCACATACCTTAGGGTTCAAAGACACCCTAATACATGAAGTTCTTTGAATGGGCGGGAAATCCCTCCACATCCATAATGCAATTAAATCAGTAAATCTGACACCATCAGACCCTACTCAAGTGATATCAATATCTTCATAGGCAACCGCATCGCCACTGACTCCGGCGATCCGGCGCTGGTCGTTCATTGGTCAAATCAACCTCAAAACGTAGTAAAAAAAAGGAAAAGAGAAAGAAAGATCCCATGCGAGAATGACATTTCGGCATATTAATAAGGATGGGAAATTGATTTCTACCTGAAAAAGATAACTTTGGGGGAAGATAGTGATCGTCTTCTTCTTCCTGTGAAGCAGTAAATCAGTCATCCCAATAGTAAAAGTAAAAAGAAAAAGATGAAGGGAACTTTCCTTTTATAACAAGAAGGAGTGGCTATTCACATTCGGCCGATGTGACTGAACTCGACTGACGTGTAAAGAAGCCGATGAACAAAGGACCAGTCGATGAGGCGGAAGACAGTAAAGCATCATTATTATTTGAAAATCGTTTGTGTTCCCAAAGCAGCGCAGCCGATAGGATTCCTTGCAACTTATAAGGCTTATTAAATGAATGGATCAGACCGACTGTGAAGTTCTTTGTGTGATATGAAAATATTCATTCAAGACGTGTGCTCACAAAGCATGCCCCTTTTTCAATGCACCATGCTTTAGGGGGCAAAGTGTTGATGGGCCTTTCGGGTAACCCATCAAGGCTTGACAATACTACATGATCTTACCTAAGGTGTTTGAAGTGGGCCAGTCGACGAGGCACGATGTTTAAACTTATTCCCCTCATCCGAAGTGGTCTAGATGAAGCCCGATGTAATCAAGCAAGGTCATCCACATTCCATCCAGCTACACGCCGAAAAGCCTCATATAGAATAGTTCATTCTTGATCTTATCCTTTCCAGATTATCCAAATTGGATGGATTGGACGTCACCTCATACCGGTGATTCCAGGAGTACCGATTCCTTTGAAGAAAATGGCCTATTCAAACCTAACTATTCTTTTGATTCCTGTGACATGTATACAAGCCGGATCAAGTACTATACCATCTATAAATTCCTCTTCTAGATTTAGTAAGGGGACGTTTTGGCAGTGGAATAACCCTAACTTTTAAATTTTCTCCATTGATCTCTTAATGTATGGTCATTGTAACTATTTTGTATGATAGTTGAAATACTATATAAGAGATTATAAAGTGGATGTAGGCTCTTTAACATTGAACCACTACAAATTGGTGTGTGATTTCCTTTGCTATTTACTCTTTTATAGTTATTAATCTTCATTCATTCTCTACACAACCCTCTCTTTGGGTGTTGTACCAATTTTTGGTATCAACACTTACTATTAAGAGAGAGGGCCTTGGGTCAGAGCATGTTAAGATGACTAACGAGGCCGTATTAGGCCATATTTTTATTGCTGTTGTTGGATATAGAGCTTGGGATGTGAAGGCATGTGCGCCTATTTGCTAGGGTAGTCATTGCACTATAACTTGGTTGCCCAGACTTGTAGTTTCGATATGGTTACTAACATGGTTAGGCGTGGCGCTTATGCTATTTTTGTAGGATCGAGAATAATTGGACAAGGGAGATTATGACCTATTTTGCGAGCACCATAAACCCCCGACAGTCTGTGATTCCCTTTGGACATTTGTGGTCAGTTGTGTTTAGATAGTTTCATGTTTCTTTAGGGAATGAGAGTTCTATCATGGAGACCCGCCCTCTGATTGATGCACCCACTCTGGTTAGGATACATATTCCGTTGGTCCAGTTACAGAAATCCCAACCCATGCAACGTGAGGATGAGCATGGGGGGTGATGATGAAGATGAGAGTGAAGGTCAACAGGACCAGGAGGATCAACAGATATATCTAGCTGGTCATCAACCAGATGTAGGATTTGGGGACTTGTTTGTACAGGAGGAGGGGCAAGGCATTGAGGAGCGCTATTAGTATTTTGACCCTCCAGTAGAACATGATTGTCAGGGAGTAGAGCCACATGAGGAGGTGTCGGGTCTTCCCTGTCATCACAGTGGAGACTATGGCTAGGAGAGGAGTCATGGGATTTGAGGAGAGAGGTCAGGTCCATATCTGATAGGCAAGACTAGTAGCCCAGGTGCACAATGAGATCTTGCTTGGATAGCAAGATATGGATCGCACACAACTTGACTTTTCTCAGACTTAGCAGGAGTCTCTATAGGAGATATATGTGGCCCAACCGCGGTTTGAGCAAAGGCAGTTCAAGGTTCGAAGCATGCACTTGGAGGTTCGAGATAGCACTAGGCCCCATGGGAAACGCCTAGGTGGATTGGATTCTTTTCTCATGGATATCTTTGGTCAGGGACCCAGGCCTCCATTCTGAGAGTGGATTGATACAGTGTTGCTTCATGTAGGAATCTCTTATTTTTTAGAACTTGACTATCTCTTGTCTGTTTGACAGTTGTTGTAGAAGTTTGTACTTAGAAGTTATCTTCTAGTTGTAGTAGTATTTTATCTTTGTGTGAGAAACTTTTCTCTAGTTGATGAAGTTCTTATCAAATCACAATAGATATAATTCAAGAGTGAAAGAAAACAGAAAACGAAAATTACTTAAAAATAACATAAAATTAATTTTTTTTCTCGAAGATTATTGAGGAGCGAAAATTCAGAAAAGTGATTTTTCTGAAATTTGCCATGTTAAAGTTGGTTGGTAGGGTTTGGATGCAAATTGGATGAACTACGCCCTTGCTCTACAAGAGTGTAGGAAAAATTGGATGAAGAAGTGTTATCAATTTTCAAATTATTGCATTCACATAAAAAAATTCAGTATATGTAGGATGTGTGCATCATGTTTTTGTTAGAGCAAACAATGGCACTAACACCCAATATTTCAGAATTTGGAGAGACTAATGAAGAAATATAAACTAAAAATGAGAAATAACAAGCAAAGACACAAAATATAGAGTGGTTCGGCATTAACGAGCTTACGTCCACTTTATAATTCTTATATTCAGCAAAGAATTATAATTACAACACTTAGAATCTCTCCACACTCAAGATACAATCGATTTCCTCTCAAAAATATGAAAAAACACTCTAAAATGACTAAGATAGAGTGCGGGTTGAATATTAATGGTGGCTTAGATGGAGAATTTCAACTAATTTAAGTGCCAAAACTCCTTATTCCTTCTTCCGGGTCGAGTATTTATAGGGTCAGGTCATGAAGTTTAAGCGGGAGTGGTTACGATGCATTGGTAGCTGCTCTGGTTTTATAGGATGCTAATAGATGCGGTTGTATGCAAAATAATAGATCGGGTCGTGGCTACGTGTCATCGTCTCCGCACCGTTAACAAGTAGTGCGTAGAAATGTGGGCAACAGTCTCTGATGCAGTCAAAACTGAAACGGGTCGAATTGACTCTGTCCGATCCGAGAACAATGACTCGAAGGTATCGACCCGATAGTAAGTTTTGTCATTTAACCCGAACATGGCTTGTCTCTTTATCTTAATTTGGCTTCAACTTGAATCCAGTCACTTAAATAGGCACAACCTTCGGTATCTAATGAACATGATCACGATCACTTGGACTTTGGATGGCCTTGTCACAAGGCGGACTAACATTTTGCCCCCCCAAAAGTACGTCTTAATGTAGATGAGATGTGCTTTGAACTCATCAACTGGTCCATTCCTGAATAAACAGTAGTCAACAGTCATGTCTTTCTATGAAGTTGTGTCTCTTGATTCTGTGCACTATGTAAAATAGGGGTTTGCTCCCACATTTGTATTTGTTGCAATTAATAATTCGAAATCTTTGACTGGAGCAGAGACAGATTGTCAGGTAAATTCTCCAACCCTTGTCGAGTCAAAAGGGTTAAAGATATCCATTTGAGTCATGTCACGTTGTCGGTTCTCGTATTTGGTTACACACACAAGTTGTTATTGATAATTCTTGTTAATTGTCGAATTTTAATTATCACGTACGACAATGATACATCACCATAAACAAGTAGTAATTGCTGACAATGTTTCTGTTTTTTAATTTTTTTTCAACCCCTCTTGCTAATGATTCTTCGGGTCGAAAAACTTGAAGCAGCTTTGGGTCGAAGATTCTCGACCCGATGACTTTCGACCTGAATGATCTCAAATTTCCCATGTTTGTATTTGAAAGACTGGGTCAACCCATCTTTTCAGAGAATGCGAACGACCTCTTTTTTTGTTATATGAGCCGATTTACCCTCTTCATCCTTCACCTTGTTTCTTTGCTGCCAAATCACCTCAAGTTGAAAAACCAAGATTTTTAGGTACCTCAACTTCGATTCAATTCTCGAACTTGATATATAGGTAGGTTGTAGATCAATGAACTCAAGCTTTAATTCGAGATTATGTATGGATTCGGCTTTGAATCCATGAGGTTTACCCTGATTTGAACCGGTACTGAGAATCAATACTTGGTGAATCCTCAGGGTACCACGTCGGAGCTTGCTATCACTTCGTCTAGTGTTGAGATCGCCATCATCGTTAGTAGTGGTCTTGAATCTTGGCGTGATGGGTTTTAGGTGATAGAGAGTGAAGATGTGGAAAGCCATAGGTGAGGTTTGCAGGGGATTGGGTAAGAGTGATCGGAGGAGAAGCATAAGAGAAGGGGACTCAGTTGGCTCGGAGTTCTTCGGATTGAATGATACATTCGACCCGATGTATAGATTTGGGGCGGTGGAGCTTCAAAAAGGATGAAAAGAGAAGAGGAATCGAAGAGGATGCAGGGGTCGGGTCGCAAATTCTTAACTCGGAGTCAATTCAACTTGGGGTCGTTCGATCCAAACTCATTAACTTCGAGATTTCGAGCCAGATCGCTTCTCCTTTGTACAAATACTTCGAGCCATCAGCACACTTCCAACACTGATATAACATATACACTTTCATGGACAGTTAGTATAGAACCTTCCAGAGATTGGACTTTAAGTTAGTACGGCATATTGATCTAGAAATCCTGGACTTAAGAAAAGAACTTTCCGCAACACTTCGATGCACGTTCACACTTTCATTACTTATTTGATGCCTCACCACACTTGCACTGCATACACTAGCACACGCACACACACACACAGAGGGAGGTACAGATTACTTTATTCTAATCTTCGACGTTTCTTGGGTAGCACAACAGGCATGTCTAGAAGGTACCCTACGAAATATTTTGAGTCTCGAAAAGGTAAAGCTCCAGAAACGTGAACCAATCCTAATATTCTTCCATCAGATTCTAACTTGGGTAGTACTGACCTAGAATATGAAGTCTATATTCATGAGGATGTAGAATCATCTGATAAAGGGATATCTATGGACAACGAAGTAGGAGGAGTAGGCAACAATCGAACTTCCGATACATTTGACGATGCGATTATTCTGCAGCAACCCAATGACTCATGGGTGTCTACTGCTGATGAGTCTAGACATCGACGATTATGTCTAAAGTATAGGATATTTTGAAATGAGGTTCAGATGGCCGGAAATATCTTAGACCGACCTCGTAGTCCTCTAGAGAGATATATGGCAATAAGCTGACATGTGTGTTGTGACGGCCCGCCCCGAACCAGCCGACATTTGCCCGAAATGCGCTATGCCAATGCCCGACTAGCACGATACGATCGTAAAAAAAGAGTTTTGAAACAATGAATCATCAAAAACCTGTAGTATATCTCACAGTAAATGAAATAAAATATAATAATAACGCAATTGACATCAAACAGGCGAGATAGTGCATAAGATGAAAACTAAACCATCATAGCAGCAGAATAAAAAATAAAGCTTATGATCCAAACCATCATTATTACAACTTCAAAATACCATCTCTAAAGTAAAATAGAAAAGGTACATTACTAATGCCCAAAACAGTGACCGACAACAATACAGGGAGAATATATGTAAATAATACATAGAAATCTCCTGCTCATCTCCGGACAGCTACTCGTGCATAACCACCTAACCTGTCTCTAATCTGCTCATTTAGGAGCAACCAGAGTAATAAGAAGAGACACAAAACTCTGGGTCGGACAAAAGTATGGTATGAGTGATAGCAGCAAAACAAAACAATAACAGATATAAATAATCATACCTGAACCTGGACCTACAACTAAAGAGTTAGCACAACAAGATGTACAGTACTCTAAAGTAACACTAACATAAAG
Organism: Allium sativum; assembly: GCA_030737875.1. Classification (NCBI taxonomy): domain Eukaryota; kingdom Viridiplantae; phylum Streptophyta; class Magnoliopsida; order Asparagales; family Amaryllidaceae; genus Allium; species Allium sativum. The sequence goes on along the minus strand of CM060926.1, from coordinate 155,821,048 downwards.
TGTAAAGTGGAAGTGCACATGTCATGGTGATAGAAAACATCAAACATAGCAATCATCCTCACATCTCTCACTCAGTGCGTAAAGCATATGATATCCACCACTTCGATCACCCAATCCTTTGCTATGATCACTTTTCCCTTGGGAGTCACAATGACCACATTGCACTGATCCATAGCCCATAATCCATCTCTCAGTGGTGAACCAAAATTATGGATATCGATAACCCCTTTGCACACATCCCTCAGCAAAACCCAACTTTAAAAGTTAACTGATTGGTTCCTATCTGGATCCCGAGTAATAAATTCTCACTTGGGCCTCCTTTGCATCTAGGTTTTGGTTGGATTGGTTTTGATCTTCAGAAGAGTTCACAATTGTCGTCGCGTGGTACAAGTTCGAATCCGGTTTAGTTTGGAGTCATCATCTTGAATGAAGTGACAAAGTAATGGAAAGCTTGGATTCCCACTCTCGGATTCCCTCTCTCGGATTCTTGCTCTCGGGATCCCGCTCCCAGAATCCCACTCTCGGAATCCCGCTCTCGGTTCATAACTAGCCCCCCCCTCCGGTTTGTAACCCACTCCCCGGCTCGTGACACCCTTCCTCAGTTCGTGAGTCCCCATATTCGAGCGGTTCGTGACCATCATCTTGGAGCGGTTCGTGAGACATGCCCTCTTCAGGAATCGAAGTTCTCCTGGGTGGTTTGTAGGGCATACCTCCTTCAGGAATCGAAGTTCTACTGGGCGGTTAGTGAGGCATACCCCTTTATAAACCGGTTTTCTGTATTCTTTCCAACATGCTAATTTTTCCAAACGATGGTGTTTTCAACCATTTTAATCTTACTATGAAGTCATATAACATACCAAACAACAATATTAACATGTAGAATCAACCAAAAACACCAAAATGTCACACCTAAAAAGCATGATTTTCTCCTTAATCCCCTTAAGCATGTTTTAACTATAAGATTAGCAAACTTAATCCAAATTAACCCAAATTTTCACTAGTGACATAAAGTAATATTTTAGAATTTCTACATTGTTTTCACCAACAATGGTTCAAACACCAAAGGTACGATGAATGTACTTCACCAATATGGTTAGAAGATAAGTGGAACCGCACTCAACAACAATTGAAAGTAAAAATGCAAAGGAAACAAAATGGAGATGAGGTTTTATCGTAGTTCAGCCTTGTGTTAGGCCTACATCCACTGTGAATAGAGTTTGCACTATCATGGTGACGATTACAAGACAGATCAGCTCTTGCTCTTTATACATCTTTTCATTCACTAAATATAGTTTCAATTTACATACAAATTCACAAACTCGGCCTAGGTTCACGAGATTCGATGAAGGAATGGCAGGATTGGTGAAGAAGAAGAATGGATATGCAACAGAGGAGGAGGATGTCTTAGAACTTTCACACCTATCAGATTTGGAGGACGCCATGGCCGAGTGGATGGAGGATTTTCGGATGATGATGATGGACATGGCGGAAAAATGTTTAAGGATTGGCTAAGGATGGAATTAACAGCGCTTCATGGTCCCTGGAGATTCCCCTCTCTTGGTGGTGGGTGTGTCCTATTTATAGGTGAGCTGAAATAACCCACCTCCGTTAAGGTCACTCACAAAGGGAATGCCTTAATTTTGGTGGAGGTTTATAAGTAAAAGCCACAGATAAACTCAAGATAGATATAAATACACATATTTTAAACAGCGGAAACCAAACATACTTTTTATTTCATCAATACGTGTTCAAAACATAACATTCCATAATTGTCTCAAAATACTTCCATCATTACAACCTCAAAACTGTCTTGATTATTAAAGAAGCACAAAGCATAAATAAATTGACAAAAATCCCCAAAGTGATATCCAAAGCCATAGTCCGAGCAAAAGAGACCCAAATCATACATCTACATTCTTGGAGCTTGTACAGAGCCTGACTGAGTTGAGCTGTTTCCTACCTGTGGACCTGTGGTGGGGGTAACGAAAGAAAAGAAGACGAAAAGAAAATAGGGTCAGACATAAAGCCTGAGTAAATATAGTAACTCTTCAGTATGTGAATAAGAAAAGGGCATGATAGATATATACTGAAAATAGGATGGTGTCACAAGCTAAGGAAGTGTCAAATGTACTATTGCACCCATATTATATCTCTGCATCTACTTAAGTTTATTCTAACTGGCACCCCATGGTGAGGGTGAAGTGATCCCCATTTTCGAAAGATCGGCTCCTATTCGCGTTAACATGTGTCATACGACCCCCAAGAATTGTAGATACCTATGCTGGTCCCACCATGGGGTGTATCAAGACCCATGGTGGCGGCCCCGACACAAATTCTAGAAGGCATAGGTTATACTACTGGTGTCCCCAGTGCCCTGGTTGTCTGCTCCGAAGTGTGTGCACGCTCGCACCCCATTAGACCTGCACTGTGCACCCACCGCCGTCGTTTTGACCGCTTACAATCAGCCCAGTAATCGTGCCCCACCCTGCCTAGTTTCAGGGGACCGTTGATACCTAACTTGGGTTACTGCTGAAACGGGTCCCACGTTACCAGGATTTTCTAGTAAAACATGTTAAGTGGTTAAGTGTCTGTATTTTCCTAACCCCACCCATCGACTCTTGTTAACATGTTGAATTTGGTTAAGTGTTATAGTTGACTTAACCCTACCATCTGTCCTTAGCCTCTTAGGAGCACCTGACCACTCACATTAGACAGGTATTGCTACGGTTACTGGATATGCCGGTCGGTTCGGGCAGGTTTATACCGTAGCTCAGTCTAACCTCGGGTCATTATTGGGCTCAATGCTTAAACACCTATATTAGATAGGTATTGTTGTGACTACTGGACAGCTGGGCGGTTCTGGGCAGGTTTACATCACAACTCAATCCAACCTCGAGTTAAGCATGTCGTGTTTTCTAAATTTACATATTTTATTATTTCTCAAATATATATGTAAATGTCATATCTTTTATTTTTGGGTATATTAATTCATACCGCTTTAAATGTCATTGTCATTGGCATGTGCCAAACATGCCAGCATATATTTTCATGTTTTACACCCAACGTTATTACCCCCGTTTATATGTTCGCAATGTTATAACAAGTGGTGGGCGCAACACAATTCAGCCTAACTTTATAAGCGTAAGAAAAGGAGAAATCAAGAACATGTAATATTTTTCAACATATAAGGGTGTGTGGCGCATGAACTTGCAATTTAGCGATACTAACATAAACGATGGGTCATGTGAACTTGCATTCAAATCAAAATATAACTAAGTAGGTGACATATGAGATGGCATAGTTTAGGCTAATACAAACTTGTGTTTAAACATGTTTAATTTGGCATAATGTCAAACACAAGACTAGCATGATGTATGTTCACCAAAATGTACAATTTTAACATCTAGTCATATAGCCTATGAATTTGCATAGTTTATGAAACATAGATCCAATTATACTTGCAAATAGACATAATCTTGCATAGTTTATGAAACATAGATCCAATTATACTTGCAAATAAACAAAATCTTGCATAGTTTTTGAAACATAGATCTAACTATACTTGATGAAACATAGTTCCAATTATACTTGCAAATGAACTTGCATAGTTTATGAAACATAGATCTAATTATACTTGCAAATAAACATAAGAACGATATAATAGGTTTTGGATCATGTAGGCATAAAAGGTCTATAACATGTTTACATAAATTCCAACTTAGACATAATCCATGCCATTGCCATATACATAAAATGATCAAATTCTAATTTTTGCCACAAACTTGCAAGTACAATCGTTCAGTAGGCTTGCATCAATCAATTTTATGCCACAAACATCAATACATAAGTCATGATAGAACCATCACAGTACATAGAATAATAACACAATTCTATTTTCATATACATCGAATCACATCACAGTTTTTATTCATATTCTGAAAGGTTACTATACTTACAACGAATGCAGAATCTTGAATTCTGGATTCTGAATTCTGAAACTGAGATGCGCTCCTTTGGGTAGACTAACGTTGCATTGATTTATTTTGATTAAACTTTTATCTTCTTCTTAGTTTGATTCGTCTCTAAGCTTAAGTGTTGGCTTGTCTCTAGGTTTTCTAATTGGCGGTCATTCCTAGTTCCTTTCCAGCAGCATGAAGGCTATTGTATTCTATTATTTGTGTGAGTTTAGGGTTAGGTTTGAGCTGTATTTATAGGATTTCAATCTAATTAGAGCCTTCGATGAAGCTAGAGTGAATGCAGACCATCCATCTCAAGAGAAGCCAATCAGAAAGTGACATGTAAGCCCTAGTGTCTCAGCCAAGCCTCAGAATTCGACCAGACCCTGATCAGGCCAGCCAAGACCTAACCAGCAGGTCATTCTGACCTGGGCGCACTTGGCAGGTGCACCAGGCCAAAAATGTACTGGCGCACTTCCCAAGTGCGCCAATTCATTTCTGTTCTAGCGCACTTCCCAAGTGCGCCAGTGCATTCTGACCCATTTTCTAGTTTTTCTGCCCAATTTCGTTCGTCTATATCTTCTTCATACGATATCCGTTTTACGCAAACTTGGACTCTATCTCAAGCAGAATTTCGAGACGAATGCAATGGCGTAATCCATTTCCCTTGATTTCATAATTTATAATTAATTATACTTTAATTTGTGAAGCTCAACGTTATATAATTCGCGGGGTGTTACATTCTCCCCCTTAAAAGGATTTCGTCCCCGAAATCTTCAAGTTAGGAAGAATGTATATCCTACCATCCAACAGTCCATCTACTCAACCAACAAACACAGGCATCCACTGTCCTTAAAAGACTTCTAATGCTTCATGATCATATGCATTGTGTGTGTAAATGTCCTTAACTAATGCAAAATCAGGCGGTCTACTGATCCAGTTGACCTCCTTAATGCAAATCATGTAAGTGTCATGAATCCATTATGTATGCAAATTTTTCCTACTCATAGTTCTACATGAGTGAACAACTATTCATACAAATGCAACAACCATATGACAACATATCGAGTTTAAACCATGCACAAATATGAATACATATATGTGTATGCAGTATGAAGTGATTGAGACGATCTAAGACCTAGGTTGTGTGTGTAGATGCATCCACGAGCAACCACTAGCAACCACTTGCAACCACTTGCAGCCATCAACCATAACATGTTTCAAATACATGTTTGCATCCATTTGTTTTCTACCTAAGGAGTTAGGAAAAGGACCGAGGAGATATACCTAAAAAGATAGATAAAGCATAACTTATGGAAAAAGAGAGATCAAAGATGTACACTCAAAAAGAAGAGGGTAGGCAGCGCGTATTCTGTCTTCAGTTTCCCAAGTCGCGTCTTCCTCGGTGTCGCTCCACTGGACTTTAATGAGTTTGACTTCGCGGTTGCATAGCTTTTTCACTTAAGTTCCTAGGATGCAGGTTGGAACTCTCCTCACAGTTGCTTCATGTTCCACTTCGGATTCTTCTAGAATGCTAGGTTCCACCACTTCCGCAGACTCATGCAAACACTTCCGAAGGTGAGAAACATGAAAGACGTTGTGAATTCCGGCCAGTCTCTCGGGTAGCTCTAACCTATAGGCCATCTTTCCAACCTTCTCAATGATAGGAAATGGTCCTACAAATCTTGGTGCTAGCTTTCCTGCGGATCCAAAGAGAACGATGTTCCTTAAAGGTGATACCTTAAGGAAAACCCTGTCCCCAACCTCAAACTCAAGGTCGGTCCTTCTTTTATCGGCGTAGGATTTCTGTCTGTCTTGGGCAGTCTTCATCCTCCTTCGTATCAGGTCCACTTTCTCCGAGGTCTCTCAAATCATGTCTGGCCCAAGTATAAGCTTGTCTGTAGACTCCCACCAACAAGTTGGTGATTTGCACGGTCTTCCATACAAGGCTTCGAAGGGTGCCATACCAATGGTAGCTTGGTAGCTGTTGTTGTAAGCAAATTCCACTAAAGGAAGGTGATCCTCCCAAGTCCCTCCAAAGTCAAGAACGCAAAGTCTCAAAAGATCCTCTGAAACTCTATTCACCCTTTCCGTCTGAGCATCAGTTTGGGGGTGATAGGCTGTGCTCAAATATAACTGTGTGCCTACAGCTTCTTGCAGACTCCGCCAAAACTCACTTGTGAAGATAGGGTCTCGGTCACTAACAATGCTGGAGGGTATCCCATGAAGTCGAACTATTTCCTTGAGATAAAGAGATGCTAGAGATGAGGCAGTCCTTCTACTTTTGATAGGTATAAAGTGGGCGCTCTTAGTAAGCCTATCCACTATTACTCAAATGCTAGTGTTGCCTCTTCTCGACCTAGGCAATCAATCAACGAAGTCCATTGAAATGCTCTCCCACTTCCACTGTGGGACTTCTAAAGGATGAAGTAGTCCTCCAGGCTTCTTCTGTTCCACCTTGACCCATTGGCAGGTCATGCACTTAGAAACGAAATCTGCCACGTCTTGTTTCATGCCGTTCCAAAAGAAAGTCCTCTTTATATCCTTATACATCTTATCACCGCCAGGGTGTATAGTCATCTTGGAATGATGTGCTTCCTCGAGAACCTTCTTTGTCAACCCCCTTGCTTGTGGGACGCATAACCTTCCATCTCGCCTCAGCCTGAGGTGACTAGAAATCTCACCCCTAATAAGTCTATCAATCACGTCAACAAGCTGAGGGTCTTCACGTTGTGCAGCCCCTATTGAATCCAAGAGAGTAGGGCATACTTCGAGAGATGCTAACAAACCCGACACAAAATCCGAGGAGGGCCTAAAGTTAAAACTGGCTATATACTCCAAGCTTTGCCTCTCTACGAAGAGCGGGCTTAAGTTCAGTTTCTTTCGGCTCAACGCGTCTGCTACTACATTGCCTTTGCCGGGAGTATAGGAAATTTCAAAGTCATATGAGGCAAGGAACACCATCCATCTTTGCTGCCTCAAGTTAAGATCCTTCTGCGAGAAGAGATATTTCAACGATTTATGGTCAGTGTATAATTCAAACTTCTCACCTAGGAGATAATGGCGCCAAGACTTAAGCACAAAGACGATGGCGGCTAACTCAAGATCGTGGGTTGGGTAGTTCTTTTCATGAACCTTCAATTGTCTTCCACCATAAGCTACTACCCTTCCTTCTTGCATTAGAACAGCGCCTAGTCCCGTTCCACATGCATCCGTGTATACTGTGAACATTTTGCTTCCATCTGGCAAGGTCAGAACTGGGGCTGTTGTGAGAGCCCGTTTTAATCGTTGGAAAGCAAACTCGCAGTCCAAATCCCAAGTGAACGCCAGATTCTTCTTCGTTAGCCTTGTGAGTGGGGCTGATATTTTCGCGAAATCCCTAATAAACTTTCGGTAAAAACCGGCTAGCCCAAGAAAGCTTCGAACTTCTGTTGCATTTCTTGGTGTCTTCCAATCTTGCAATGCCACCACTTTTGCGGGGTCCACGGCGAACCCTTCTTTGGACACTATATGCCCCAAAAATCTTACTTCTTTTCTACAGAAGTGACACTTGGAGAACTTGGCCTTTAGTTGATGAGCTCGAAGAGTTTCCATGATTTCTTTGAGATGCTGAGCATGCTCTTCCTCACTCTTTGAGAAGATTAAGATATCGTCTACGAAGACAACCACGAATTTGTTGAGGAATTCTCTGAACACCCTGCTCATTAGGTCTACGAAATAAGCGGGAGCGTTTGTCAAGCCGAAAGGCATGACAAGCCACTCGAAGAAACCGTCTGGGGTTCTGAACGCCATTTTATCAATAATATCTTCAGCCACTCTTAGCTGATGGAACCCAGTTGCTAGATCAAGTTGGGAGAAGACCGTTGCACCTACAAGCTGATCAAACAAATCATCGATTCGGGGAAGAGGGTGCCTATTTTTCTTGGTCAATTTATTTAACTCCCTATAGTCGACGCAAAGGCGAAGCGAACCGTCTGCTTTGGTTGCGAACACCACTGTAGCACCCCATTCCGAAATGCTCCTTCTAATGAACCCTTTTTCGAGAAGTTCTTTAACCTTCTTACTGAGCTCCTTTCTCTCCCTTGGATCCATGTGTCTAACAGGTAAAGCTACAGGCTTTGCGTTATCCATAAGATATATGCGGAAGTCTGTTTCCCGCCTCAGAGGTAAGCCATTCACCTCCTCAAAGACATCCGGATATTCCCGGACTACTCTTACTGATTGCAAATTCTCATCAGAAGCATCAAGCGACTCTAGATAACTTAGCATAACAGCATTCAAAGGATTACAAGAAATTTCTAGAGTGTTACCAAGCCGAGTCAAGAGCCTAACTACTATTTTCTCACAATCAAGGATGGCACTATTACTGGATAACCAGTCCATGCCTAAGATCAAACCATATCCCGAGAAGCCTAAGACAAAGGCATCACAACTAAACTCAAACAAACCATAGACAAATAAGCGGAGCCCCCAATTGGATTTGAAACTACTAAGGGATCTTCTACCATACTAGCGTCTAGATGCAGAGATTCTACTAAGGCAGAAGAAATAAAAGAGTGTGATGCGCCAGAGTCAAAAAGTGTACGAACCGGATGATCATAAAGATAGACTACACTTTCTGCAGAAATATTACTACCTCGTTCTTGCTGAGGTGCCACTAGCGCATGAACCTGACCCCCTGAAGTGGGTCCAGCTTTCTGTCCCTGCCCTTTCTTCTTTGGGAAGTCCTTAGCTTGGTGCCCAGTTTCTCGACAATGGAAACAACCACCCATCTTCGCCTTTCTTTTCCGGCAGTCTTTTGATATATGGCCCACAATGCGGCAGAAATTGCACCTTCTCTTCTCACGGGGCTTATTGTTCTTTCCTCCTTTCTTGAAGTCGGTTTTCTTTACTTGTAGACCCTCTTTCTTCTCTTCCCCCTTAGTTTCTTTCTTTCCGTGATCTTCCTCGTGTAGCAATGCCATGTCCACCAAGCTTTCGTAAGTCGCTCCCGTGGATACATGGGTCATGGCAAGGCTGTGTAGAGACTCATTCAAACCCTTGACGAAGCGAAGTGCCTTCTTGTTTTGGGTGTTTACTAAGTCTAGCCCAAATCTGGCTAGCTGATTAAACTGATTAACATATTCCCTGATCGTCATGCTTCCCTGTTTCAGAGTTAGGAACTTCTCCATTTGCAGGCTTCTTTCTGCTTGGGAGAGGAATTTCATCTCAAACCTCGTCCTGAAATCCTCCCATGTTTCCACCGCCCGCTGAGCATTGGTAACTTCCCACCAGTAGGAAGCCTCATCCTTAAGCAACCATACTGCTAGTTGTATCTTTTGCCTGTCATCCACTCCAAAGATGACAAACAGGTCCTCAGTCTCCTTTAGCCAGTTTCTTGCACCTACAAAGGATTCTGTCCCATAAAAGTCTTTTCCACCCATTGCCTTGAAGTCTCTACATGTTTTTGCAAAGGCATTTCCACGAGGAGGTGGAGGAGGAGGAGGAACCGCGGCCACTGGGGGAGGGATGTCTGCTGGGCCCGCGCCATTGGCCCTTGCTTCTAAGTACCTCCTAAACCAGCCAGGAATCGGCACTCCTTTCGGAAGGTTAAGGTCTCCAGACATGCTGAAACATAAAGGAAAGATTCAAAACGAAGGATAGAGAGAGATAAATAGGGCACATGGCTTTGGGGGAATTTTGTATTTTATAGATATAACACTTTTTCTTGAAAAATGCTTCTTTAAACTTTCTTTTTTGAAAACAAATTTCAAAAACTTTTGTCTTGCCTGGTAAACCTAGGCTCTGATACCAAGTGAAACACCCCACCTCCGTTAAGGTCACTCACAAAGGGAGTGCCTTAATTTTGGTGGAGGTTTATAAGTAAAAGCCATAGATAAACTCAAGACAGATATAAATACACATATTTCAAACAACGGAAACCAAACATACTTTTTATTTCATCAATACGTGTTCAAAACATAACATTCCATAATTGTCTCAAAATACTTCCATCATTACAACCTCAAAACTGTCTTGATTATTAAAGAAGCACAAAGCATAAATAAATTGACAAAAATCCCCAAAGTGATATCCAAAGCCATAGTCCGAGCAAAAGAGACCCAAATCATACATCTACATTCTTGGAGCTTGTACAGAGCCTGACTGAGTTGAGCTGTTTCCTACCTGTGGACCTGTGGTGGGGGTAACGAAAGAAAAGAAGACGAAAAGAAAATAGGGTCAGACATAAAGCCTGAGTAAATATAGTAACTCTTCAGTATGTGAATAAGAAAAGGGCATGATAGATATATACTGAAAATAGGATGGTGTCACAAGCTAAGGAAGTGTCAAATGTACTATTGCACCCATATTATATCTCTGCATCTACTTAAGTTTATTCTAACTGGCACCCCATGGTGAGGGTGAAGTGATCCCCATTTTCGAAAGATCGGCTCCTATTCGCGTTAACATGTGTCATACGACCCCCAAGAATTGTAGATACCTATGCTGGTCCCACCATGGGGTGTATCAAGACCCATGGTGGCGGCCCCGACACAAATTCTAGAAGGCATAGGTTATACTACTGGTGTCCCCAGTGCCCTGGTTGTCTGCTCCGAAGTGTGTGCACGCTCGCACCCCATTAGACCTGCACTGTGCACCCACCACCGTCGTTTTGACCGCTTACAATCAGCCCAGTAATCGTGCCCCACCCTGCCTAGTTTCAGGGGACCGTTGATACCTAACTTGGGTTACTGCTGAAACGGGTCCCACGTTACCAGGATTTTCTAGTAAAACATGTTAAGTGGTTAAGTGTCTGTATTTACCTAACCCCACCCATTGACTCTTGTTAACATGTTGAATTTGGTTAAGTGTTATAGTTGACTTAACCCTACCATCTGTCCTTATCCTCTTAGGAGCACCTGACCACTCACATTAGACAGGTATTGCTACGGTTACTGGATATGCCGGTCGGTTCCGGGCAGGTTTACACCGTAGCCTAGTCTAACCTCGGGTCATTATTGGGCTCAATGCTTAACCACCCACATTGGATAGGTATTGTTGTGACTACTGGACAGCCGGGCGGTTCCGGGCAGGTTTACATCACGACTCAATCCAACCTCGGTTTAAGCATGTCGTGTTTTCTAAATTTACATATTTTATTATTTCTCAGATATATATGTAAATGTCATATCTTTTATTTTTGGGTATATTAATTCATACCGCTTTAAATGTCATTGTCATTGGCATGTGCCAAACATGCCAACATATATTTTCATGTTTTACACCCAACGTTATTACCCCCGTTTATACGTTCGCAATGTTATAACAAGTGTTGGGCTCGACACAATTCAGCCCAACCTTATAAGCGTAAGAAAAGGGGAAATCAAGAACATGTAATATTTTTCAACATATAAGGGTGTGTGGCGCATGAACTTGCAATTTAGCGATACTAACATAAATGATGGGTCATGTGAACTTGCATTCAAATCAAAATATAATTAAGTAGGTGACATATGAGATGGCATAGTTTAGCTAATACAGTCTTGTGTTTAAACATGTTTAATTTGGCATAATGTCAAACACAAGACTAGCATGATGTATGTTCACCAAAATGTACAATTTTAACATCTAATCATATAGACTATGAACTTGCATAGTTTATGAAACACAGATCCAATTATACTTGCAAATAGACATAATCTTGCATAGTTTATGAAACATAGATCCAATTATACTTGCAAATAAACAAAATCTTGCATAGTTTATGAAACATAGATCTAATTATACTTGATGAAACATAGGTCCAATTATACTTGCAAATGAACTTGCATAGTTTATGAAACATAGATCTAATTATACTTGCAAATAAGCATAAGAACGATATCATTGGTTTTGGATCATGTAGGCATAAAAGGTCTATAACATGTTTACATAAATTCCAACTTAGACATAGTCCATGCCATCGCCATATACATAAAATGATCAAATTCTAATTTTTGCCACAAACTTGCAAGTACAATCGTTCAATAGGATTGCATCAATCAATTTTATGCCACAAACATCAATACATAAGTCATGATAGAACCATCACAGTACACAGAATAATAACATAATTCTATTTTCATATACATCGAATCACATCACAGTTTTTATTCATATTCTGAAAGGTTACTGTACTTACAACGAATGCAGAATCTTGAATTCTGGATTCTGAATTCTGAAACTGAGATGCGCTCCTTTGGGTAGACTAACGTTGCATTGATTTATTTTGATTAAACTTTTATCTTCTTCTTAGTTTGATTCGTCTCTAAGCTTTAGTGTTGGCTTGTCTCTAGGTTTTCTAATTGGCGGCCATTCCTAGTTCCTTTCCAGCAGCATGACGGCTATTGTATTCTATTATTTGTGTGAGTTTAGGGTTAGGTTTGAGTTGTATTTATAGGATTTCAATCTAATTAGAGCCGTCGATGAAGCTAGAGTGAATCCAGACCATCCATCTCAAGAGAAGCCAATCAGAAAGTGACATGTAAGCCCTAGTGACTCAGCCAAGCCTCAGAATTCGACCAGACCCTGATCAGTCCAGCTAAGACCTGACCAGCAGGACATTCTGACCTCGGCGCACTTGGCAGGTGCGCCAGGCCAAAAATGTACTGGCGCACTTCCCAAGTGCGCCAGTTCGTTTCTGTTATGGCGCACTTCCCAAGTGCGCCAGTGCATTCTGACCCGTTTTCTGGTTTTTCTGCCCAACTTCGTTTGTCCATATCTTCTTCATATGATATCCGTTTTACGCAAACTTGGACTCTATCTCAAGAAGAATTTCGAGACGAACGCAATTGCATAACCCATTTCCCTTGATTTCATTATTTATAATTAATTATACTTTAATTTGTGAAGCTCAACGTTAGAGAATTCACGGGGTGTTACATGAGCTTTTGTAGAGATTTGAACTTGAATTCATCCAAATCGCTTGTCCCATTTATTACGATCATGCCACCGCCCGATTGTAGCTAGCTACCAGTGACTATCCCTAACCGTTTAGAGAAAGTAACTTTAAGAGCGGGCGACTCTGTGAGAGTGAGCAACTTCCCAAGTCGCAAACATCTTTAGGTTAGCGATCCTTAATTGGCGGAAAACGTCTAATTGAAATGGTAGCGGCAGATCGAGGAGCAATCGACTAGGGTTGTAATCTATTAATGGACATAGGGCGCATGCGCGACCCCTGATATCTTTGAAATTTTGTCTAACTGATGGGGCAGTTATCTTCTTTGCTTTGTTTAATCAAACTTTTTTTGAAACAAGAATGAACGTGGCGACCCTTCCATTACGTGTGAACCTTTGTGTCGCGCCGTTCTTGGAATGGTCTTGCATGCGTGACTTCTTTGTAAGTTCAAACTATGTCGTGCGACTGACCCTGGCTGTGTTTGAGAGGCCCCCCTGATCGTTTTAGCATGTGCAACCTTTCCCAGCCATACTTAGCCTTTCGTAGTGTGTGGTCACCCCGTACCTTTCACAGATTTTTGAGTATATTGTGAAGCATTTTGCATGACCAATCCTAATGGCGCTCGATCCATGATTCTAATGCAGAATTAACAAACCAATATATGTGTGGTTTTTAAGGGATAAACATTTTCCCCTCGAAGTTTGTAATTTTATTTTGCAAAAATTACTTGCTTCGAAATATCTGATCACAACATAGTTTGGTAAACTAAATCAGGTTTATCAAGGATCAGTCGTGCAAGACTTAGGGACGTTCTTAGGGAAAAGAAACAGCTAAAATTGTACATCCTCGTGGGCGAAAAATCTAAGTCACTCTCCTTATTTTGATCGGTCAAATCATAGGGAAGCGGGCAAGACAGCTGGTCTTTGATGGGCCATGCACAATCAAGCACTGTGCTGATGCGACAGGAAAGGTCTGGATGCATGACTCTTAATCTTCCTTGTCATTTTCTTACCCTTCAATTATTTTATTCTAATTTTCCCATATAAAAACACATCGATAGCACCTATTCCAGTTTCTAAAATCTTAACTTCTGCTTTAGCTTCATTATGACTGAATTCCCACATTAAGGATTTTTGTACTTTTTAATCTGTGAAGTGCAGGTTTGCCGTTCTTACTTGTGCTTATTCTTCTTCTGAATTGATAATGCATGCTCTTAGTCTAAAAAACTGCTTTTTGAAATCCTTTGTGATCATTAGATACGATTCATGCTATCGCTGATCCTTTTGCAATGAGAATAGTTAAAATTTTGGAATGGTTTCACTTCGATTTTGTACTTATTTTAGAGCTTCAATTCACAGCTTCTGCTGATTCTAATCTTTGTACATACAATATGCTTGCTAGAACGTTCAGGACAAGTTATAATTCCCGATACCATGACCATGTGTTGATAACTTGTTCCCTGCTGCTAAAATACTTTAAGGCATGCTGCCCTGATACCGTTACTATGATTTATACTTCTGGTTTGATTCCTGTGACCGCTCGAGTGTATTTTGGTGAAAGATCGTTCTTGCTTTGCTCATGAGTTGACTTTGAACGATTCTGATATGTGAGAACAAAACATGCTTGTTGTACACAATCTGAGTTGAAGGAGTCGATTTTTCATATTTTCCTTTTGATTACTTCACTTAGTTAACTTTGACTAACCCTTTAAACCCTGATTGCACAATTATTCACTATTCCATTTGGCAGGATGGATTCATCTCCAGAACGTCGTCAGATAGAAAGGTTCTTTGATTTAGATGTTCATATAGTTGATGTTCAATCGACGGGGCAGCCTTCTGTGGATTCTCCTCTCAGTCCCTCCTATTCAGAACTTCAGACTATCATGAGCAGGCCACGTTATGATCCTGGACTGTGCAATCCCAAGCTTGCTAAGTGGCTTAAAGGCTGGAGCTTATAGGATTATAGGGTATATCTTCTAATGCGGATATATCTCCATTTGATCTTCAGACTTTTTCTTGCGACATGATTGCTGCGAAGTCCCAGATGCTGCCCGCTTTGAGCCTGCTATGTACCAATTCGGAAAGCAAATGGACTTGCTCAAGGACTATTCCGCGAAGCAAAGAGCGGCTAGCACTCTCTAGCTTGTGACCTTCAAAAGCTCCATAAGGACAATCTTGAGCGCATTTCTGCTTTAGAGGGTGAGAAGGTGAAGTTGATTCAGGCTCTGAGGCCCTGGGATAGCGTAGTCGCTTCTTTTGTCCCAGGAGGTGTCGAGTAGGTAGCTTCAAAGCATGCTGATGAAGCTATATCCTGCTCTGCTTCAGGTTTGAGGAAAGTCGGCAGGCCCCGGAAGAACAGAGGTTTGTAGCTTTCAATTCTTGCTTTTGATTGTTCCTTTTGCAGACTATGTTTTAAGATTGGTTGTGTAAGCGGGTGCCGAACCCCGCATCTGACTTTCCGTTGGTCTGCTCTATGACTTGTGCACATTTTGTTGTTTTGGTGGTTTGGTGGATGACTTGTGATGACGCTTCTATGTTTTGTTTTGCTTGATGCAAGGTAGGCTTGTACTTATCCCATTGTGATCTTTCACCCTGTTTAATAGCATTTTTATTTGTATCTTTGTGTTTTCACTTCTGACGGTCGCGCATTAGTTTCGTATTTACGATGTGTAATTTTAGTGCTACCGGCTTGTTTTTCAGTTTTAAAGCGGCTTGCTTTAATTTTATTGAATTAGAAGCGGTCAGCTTCTTAAAATATATTTTAGTTAGGTAATCTTATGCAACCCCTTTCTCTTTTGAATTAACGCGCTCGAAGTTTGCGGACCCGGTGGCATAAGTCTTTCGAACTTAAATATATATTGTTGTTGATTAAGATGTACTCAAATCCGAATCTCGTTAGCTTGGTGGCCCAAACTCTTTGGAGACTGGTTTTGAGTACATGCCCCCATGGGAGGGCTTGGGTTACAAATTTCAATCCAATTTTGGTCTTGTTTGATTTGGTTATCAAAAAGACCTAAATTTGATATCCCATTTCGGCTAGGATTTCTGTTACCCCCTTTCGGCTAGGATTTCTGCTTTGCGCTAATCCTTCCAGCATGTTTTGTCGGTCCTTCCGGCACTAGAGCTGGTGTTTCCAGCAAGTTTTTTTTAAATCTTTATGCTTCGTCCCAGGAGGTGGGCACTAGCTCTTCTTATCGGATTTGTGCCAGATTCGAAGAATTCGTGTCCAACACCTAACAAGGTGCCTCTTTTGGGATTGGCAAAAAGAAATTTTAAATCCATGGGACATGTTATGCTGCCTTTGATTTGATGCTTCATCTTGGGAGGTGGACACTAGCTCTTGTCGTCGAGGTTTTGCTTGACTTAAAGAATTTGCATCCTACACCTGAGAAGGTGCCTCTTTCATGGGATTTAGCAATCTTTTATCTGTTAGATATATTGAGTTGTTTCAACCTTCGTATAGCTGGATACCAATCCTTTTGCTGGGTGCTTGCAAAAAAAGGCTGGCTTTTTTGTGATGAAAAGCAGAATTTTCTGGCTCAGTGCCCACTTTTTGCTCATTTGCCTACACAAAGAAACCAATTTTAGCAGAAGTCTGTGAATTCATGATTCGTGCATGCAAATGGAGCTCCTTACTCATTTGTTTTTTATGTACATATCTTTAAACGTGAATTTTGCAAATATCTACAACTTTTCCTTTTAATGAATTTGTACAATGCATTAAAGAAAATGACGACGGATGTGGTCGATGGTCCAAGCTCGTGGAATTTAGACTCTATCCGTTGTGGTCAACTTGAAAGTGCCATCCCAAAATTTTTGGTTTATAATATAAGGCCCTTCCCAGTTTGGCCCAAAAACTCCGGTTCCAGTCATTACTTTTTTCAGCCCAAGATCCCCGATCTCGAAAGTCCTGTGTCTGACTTTTGCATTAAAATGTCTAGCTACTCTTCTTTGATGTGTTGCCATTCTAAGTTTGGCTTCTTTTCTTTTTTCCTCTATTAGATTGAGGGCCTCGAGTTGTAACCTCTCATTTCCCTCCTAGTTAAAGTGAGTCCTCATGTGAGTGGGGACTTCCAATTCCACAGGAATCATAACTTCAGATCCGTAAGCTAAGGAAAAGTGGGTGTGCCCAGTCATAGTTTTATGGATGGTATGGTACGCCCACAATGCTAGTGGAAGCTCATCTGCCCAACCACCATTAGATTTCTCTAACGGCTTTTAATAGTTGTCTTAATGATTTTGTTTACTGCTTCCACTTTATCATTCGCTTGTGAATGGGCGAATGCTGAAAAGCTTTTCTGGATTTTATACTTGGCACAGAAATTTTGGAACTTTTCGCTCTTGAATTGGGTTCCATTGTCTGTGATTATCTTTTATGGCACCCCAAATTGGTGTATGATATTTTTCAATTCAAATTTAGTAACTTTCTTTGAGGTTATGGTTTCCAATGGTTTTGCATCAGCCCATTTTGTAAAACAATCAACAGCAACAATAGCATATTTGAAATCAGATCTTGCAGTGGGAAGTGCCCTTATAAGATCAATGCCCCAGATAGCGAATGGTCGTGGGCTGACCATGTGGGTTATGTTTGTGGATGACATCCTTGGGATCTTAGCAAATCTTTGACATCTGTCGCACTTCTTGGTGTAGGCCACAGAGTCTTTGTTTATATCCGGCTAAAAATAACCGTATTGCAGAATTTTCTTAGCCAAGGTTTGACCCCCGGCATGACCTCTGCATTCACCTTCATGTAATTCTGTCATGATTGCTTTCGATTCTCTTTTGGTGACACAATGAAGCAAGGGCGTAGAAAACCCTCATCTGTATAAACATCCATCCTGAATAAGATACATAGGAGCCTTTCGTAGGACCTTCTTTCTGTTCGTCATTTCTATTGGGAGCGCACCAGTCATGAGATATTCTTTGATTTGTGTCATCCATGAGTCTGGCTCAAAAATTGCTTCCATGACTGAATCCATCTCAATCTTTTCCGTGCTGGGGCTAGAAAGGTTCTATTGGAACCAATCCCATGAGTTATGAAGCTCTTGTGCTTTCATATTTCACCAGCGAATCTGCCTTGGTATTTTCTTCCCTTGTAATGTGGGATATGGTGTAATGTTCAAAAATTTATAGTAGCTCCAATGTCTTAGTTAGATAAGTCGGCAGATTAGCCATTTTGGCTTGGAACTCTCCTTTGATTTGACATACCACTAGTTGGGAATCACTGAAAATTTGAATGGTCTTTAGCTATAATTCTCTCGCTAGCCTTATCCCTGCAATGAGGGCATTGTATTCAGCTTCGTTATTTGTTGCCGGAAATTCTAGTCTTAGCGCGTAACAAATGGATCTTCCTTCAGGGGTTTCCAGGACCACTCCTGCCCCGGAGCGATAATCATTTGATGCTCCATGAACAAATAGTGTTGGTTTCAATATTAGATTCCTCTTTTATTTCTCCCCGGTCGGTAAGTTCGGCGATAAAATCAGCAAGTGCTTGTCCATTGATTGCCTTTCAGGGGTGGTATGTAATATCATATTGATTAAGCTCAATATTCTATTTCAGCAATCTCCTGGAAGTCTCTGGTCGGGACAAGACTTATCTTAGAGGCTGATCCGTGAGAGCCTTAATATTGTGAGCCTAAAAGTAAGGCCGAAGCTTTTCTGAGGCAATAAGTAAACAGTAGGCGAGTTTTTCAAGCTTTGGATAATTCAGTTCTGCCGCAGTCATCGTTTTACTGATGTAGTAAACTGGTCTCTGAACCTTCTAGTCATCCCTTACCAATGCCATACTTAGAGCATAGGTAGACACAACCAGATACACAAACAAATCCTCTTCGTTGTTAGGCTTTGACAACATCGGAGGTATTGCCATGTGTTGGATTAATTCTTCGAAAGCTTTCTGGCATTCAGGGATCCATTGTATCTCTTTCTTCCCTTTCCTAAGGGTATTGAAGAATGGAAGACATCTGTCCGTTGCCCTGGATATGAAGCGATTTATAGCCGCAATCTTTCCATTCAAACGCTAAAGCTCTTTCTTGGCTCCTGGGGTACGCATTTCTCTCAAGGCTGATATTTTAGCTGGATTGGCCTACATGCCCCGGGCGTTGACCATAAACCCTGATAACTTACCTGAACCGACCCCAAAAGAACACTTTAAAGGATTCAGCTTCATGCCATATTGGCATAGAATATTGAACATCTAAGCCAGATCTTCCAAGTGATCTTCTGCTCTTTTCGATTTTACCAACATATCATCGACATAGACCTCCATTGTCCTGCCAATATGTTTTTTAAACATAATATTTACCAATCGCTGGTAAGTTGCCCCGCCATTCTTTAGGCCAAATGGCATCACCTTGTAGCAATATAAGCCAAGATTAGTAATGAAACTTGTGTCTTCTTGGTCCGGTCTGTACATCATAATTTGGTTGTAACCAGAATACACATCCATAAAAGACAATAACTCATGTCCAGCCGTAGAATCCACCATTTGATCTATTCTAGGAAAAGGGAAACTATCTTTCGAGAAAGCTTTGTTAAGGTCTGAATAGTCTACGCAGACCCGCCATTTACCATTTGCTTTCTTTACCAGTACAGGATTGGAAACCCATTTTGGATAAGTAGATTCTCTGATGAAATAGTTCTCCATCAACCTATCGACTTCCTCCTTCAAGGCGCGTGATCTCTCTGGACCCTGAGTCCTCCTTTTCTGCTTGACAGGAGGTATATGCAGATCAATGTTAATTTTATAGACTGCGATGTCTGGAGATATGCCGCACATGTCGGTATGGTTCCATGCGAACACATCTAAATTGGCCTTCAAAAAGACAACCAACTGACTTTTTAGTTCTAGGCTCAATTGAGAGCCAATATTCAGCACCCGGTTTGGGTCTTTTGGATTAACAGCAATAGGAATTGTGATCTCAGCCAGAGCCGCTCTTTCGTTCTCTACACTAGCCTTCCTAGGGCTGATCTCCTTTCGCGATCTGCTGTGCTCGCCATTGCAAGGACCCTTCTTAAGTTGTTAAAAAGGGAGTTTGTGAATGCGGAGCATGGCCTCCACATCCTTTCCCAAATCTTTTCTCCTAGCCTAGCGCAGCTCTGTCACATACCAATCCCTTGTAGTGATCTGGTCGCCCTTAATTACACCAATTCCCCTTTCAGTTGGAAACTTCATGGTCAAGCACCATGGAGCTAAAGCGATCTTAAAGCCTGCGAGAGATGGTCTTCCAAGAAATGCATTGTAGAACGAAAACTCATCTATCAGGCAAAGGCATGCACCATAGAGACCTTGCGTTTTCCATCTGCCAGTTCCATGAGCAGGTCTATTGTACCGATGGGTTGTGTGGGTTATCCAGTAAACCCGTGGATTTTATTTGGATAGGCCCGTACTTCTGCCATAGAGAGATTCATCTTCTGTAACGTGTTGATGAAGATCACATTAACGGATGCCCCCGTATCAACTAGGACTCTTTTCACAACTGCAGGACCAAGACCGATTGTAATCACCATGGCATCAATAGTTGGTGCAACTAATCTGTCAGTGTCCCTATCTTTAAATACCACATCATCAGCTAAGGTTCTAGGCCTCATTGTTGGTAACTCATTGTTTAAGATCATGCATCTTTCTTCTTTTGAAGCTCCTTTCAGCTCGTTAGAATACTGTTCCATGTCTTCCCAGCTTCTTCTAGCCGGATGAGGCCCTCCAAATATCGTATTGATTATTGGTCTGGAATCAACAAATGCTTGAGCTTTCTCCCCTGAATCAGATTGGCTAGCGGTGTTACCGTGTCCTTGTGTAGCTGGAGGGTATTGGGATTTTTCACATACTGTTGGAGTTGATTCTATCTGATGAGCTCCTCGATTAAACTCTTCAGGTGTTGACATTCATTAGTGTTGTGGCCTGGTTGGTTATGAAATCGGCAAAACTTGCCGGAGTTCGCTTGTTGCTCAGTAATCTTCTGAAGCTTCATTTGGGGAAAGATGTCTGAATCCTTAGTGGCGGAATAAATTATCTCTGGAGTTTCGTCTAAAAGAGTCAATTCTGAAAACTTGTAAAGTCGTGTTTTCTTATAAGCTTTGCTGTCCTTCTCATCACTCCACCACTTTTGCCCAGAGTCATTTTTCTGCTCCGTTCGGAACTCGTTACTTTTTCCTTCTTTGGCAGTGCTGTTTTCTGTGACCTTATGGATGGTCGGAGCGTCATCTTCCACTCTCATATACTCCTTAGTTTTTTTATAGAACTTCTTAAGAGTTTTGGGTTTTTTCATTTTGAGCCATTTTCCAAATTCCGATTTCTTATTAATAACACCTTTTAGAGCCGCCAGCAAATACCAGGGTTCTAGTTCTATGACTTCAGCCGTTGCGGCATGGAATCGTGTAAGGAAGGCTTTAATGGTTTCCCCAGGCTTCTGTTCCATCTCGAAGAGCAACATTACATCTCTTGCTTTGGTAGTTTGCAGGAGGAACTGGTCTTAAAACCTTCTTGCTAAGTCGACAAATTGATCAACACATTTAGGTGGGAGTCTAGTGAACCATAGCGAGGCTACACCTTCTAGGCATACGGGAAAGTATAAGTACTTTTTCACATTGGTCGCCCTAGCTCCATTCATGTGTTGGTCATACTTGAACAGGAACATATTCAAATCCCCAGTTCTACCATAAGGCGCTATTGTCGGGGATGTGAATTTCTTGGGGAATTATGATTTTTTCTTGATGGACTCGTTCTGTAAATGGATTTTTACTGGATGAAAATTCCCACTCTTCCTCTTCATCCTTCCGGGTTGTTTTCTCTTTCATTATCCGCTGGATCATATCTGCAATGCGTGTCTCATCATTTTCTCACCCCCTAGACTGGCATCTAAGCTTTTGCTGGTGCGAATGCGATACGAGCTCCGACGCTTTTCATTCTTTTGGGAGGACTTGCGGTACTTTGCATCGCACGCTTCTCTGCAGGCTGTGGAGATCTGATCTTAGAGTCCTAAACGTCGGCCTCCCCCTTATTTTCCACTAAGAAGTGGGATCGATTATGGTCCGAGGCTGAAGAGTCCTTATTCTCGTCAGCATTGTTCACAGCATTTGGTGGTGGAAGATTGGCTCGAGTATTAATCAAGGCATCAATTCTTTCCATCATCATTTTGGTCGTGGCATCCATTTTTTCATTCAAACCGGTCAAGCCACATTCACTTCATCACCTGTTACAGATGGCCTGGAGGATTCTTCAACTTCTTGATTCAAAGTTTGCGACGTGGCTTCATCACCGCGAACATCTCCAATGGCTGTGGTAGTTTTACTGAATTTGTTATTTTTCCTTGAACCGGCCATTGCTTTGAGGAATGAGGGCAGTTCAGGATTTTCAAGGTAAGCTGCTGAATCTAGAGGGAAATGCGAAGTATGGATATGAGAATCGGCCCCACGGTGGGCGCCAAAATGTTTTCACCAAAAATGGTTCAAACACCAAAGGTACGATGAATGAACTTCACCAATATTGTTAGAAGATAAGTGGAGCCGCACTCAACAACAATTGAAAGTAAAAATGCAAAGGAAACAAAATGGAGACGAGGTTTTATAGTGGTTCAACCTTGTGTTAGGCCTACATTCACTGTGAATAGAGTTTGCACTATCATGATGATGATTACAAGACATATCAGCTTCTGCTCTTTATACATCTTTTCATTCACTAAATATAGTTTCAATTTACATACAAATTAACAAATTCGGCCTAGATTCATGAGATTCGATGAAGGAATGGAAGGATTGGTGAAGAAGAAGGATGGATAGGCGACGGAGGAGGAGGATGTCTTGGAACTTTCATACCTATCAGATTTTGACGGATGCCATTGCTGAATGGATGGAGAATTTTCGGATGATGATGGACATAGCTGAAAAAGATTTAAGGATTGGCTAAGGATGGAATTTAGCAGCGCTTCGTGGTCGCCGGAGATCCCCACTCTCTTGGTGGAGGGTGTGTCCTATTTATAGGTGAGCATCTATAGAGATTTGAACTTGAATTCATCTGAGTTGCTTGTCCCATTTATTACGATCATGCCACCACTCGATTGTAGCCAACTGTCAGTGACTGTCCCTAACTGTTTAGAGAAAGTAGCTTTAAGAGCTGGCGACTCTGTGAGAATGAGCAACTTCCCAAGTTGCGAACATCTTTAGGTTAGCGATCCTTAATTAGTGGAAAACATCTGAATGAAATAGTAGCGGTAGATCGAGGAGCAAACGACTAGGGCTGTAATCTATAAATGGACATAGGGCGCATGCGTGACCCTTGGTATCTTTGAACTTTTTTCTAACTGATGGGGCGGTTATCTTCTTTGCTTTGTTTAATCAAATTTTTTTGATACAAGAATGAACGAGGCGACCCTTCCATTACGTGTGAACCTTTGTGTCGCGTCGTTCTCGGAATGGTCTTGAATGCGCGACTTCTTTGTAAGTTCAAACTATGTCGTGCGACTGAACCTGGCTGTATTGGAGCAGTCCCCCTGATCGTTTTAGCATGTGCAACCTTTCCCAGCTATATTTAACCCTTCATAGTGTGTGGTCGCCCCCGACCTTTCACAGATCGTTTGGGTATATTGTGAAGCATTTTGCATGACCGATCCTAATAGCGCCCGATCCATGATTCTAATGCAGGATTAATAAACCAATACATGTGTGGTTTTTAAGGGATAAACATACATATTTTTCTAAATTTTTATGATGCATAATTTCGCTAATTATCACTAATCACCCCTAATTAGTCGTAATTAGTGAATAAAAGTGTAAATCACTCACCTTAGCCACAAATAAGTTTTAGATCTGAAACTCTAACTAATTTAAAACAGTTCCCAATGTATTCCAATAGTTCTATCTCGATTTCTATGCTAATCCGCCTTAATTTGTTGTTGATTTGGCTAGTATGTGATTAGGGATGAATTTAGAAGGTAGAGGCCATTACTATGGTTAGAGGAATGTTTGTGGCGGCTCGAAAACTAAAATGAAATGTTTTCTCAAACCCTTTCAGCCCTCCCATAAACCTAATCCCGAAATAGGTTATGGGCCTAACCACTAATCACCTAATTATGCCCGGTTAGGCTGTTTTTTCATCTTCCAAACCTTATTTCAGCCATATCTCCCAAACGATAAGTCCGTTTGGTTAATGTGGTCACTCTACCGAAAGGTAAACCATCATCTAAATCCATTGGAAGTGGTTTTAGGTCAAAACTCCTTACCAGTCAAAAGTTATAGGATAAACAAGATTCGCTAGGGGCAAAACGATCATTTAAAAATCGGCAAAAATCGTTAACATGGGAAATGACTCTGATAGTCGTTCCCCAAAGTTACACGACTATACGACTTTGTATGAGAATAAAATAAATATTCTATGATCCTCCGATACGTAGAATGCGGGTCGTTACACTCTCCCCCCTTAAGAAATTTCGCCCCCGAAATTCGTTAATCAAAACATAAAAAGGTGGCCCGCATGCCTATCAACCATTTATAAACAATCAAACATACATAACAAGCCTATCCTAGCATGCGGTTTACTAACAAGGGAGTACTATATCGATATTAAAACCGTATCAGGTAAAGAGCTCTGGATATGACTTCCTTATGTTCTTCTCGATTTCCCAAGTACAGTCATTCTCATTATCACACCACTTCATATACAGTTCTACTAACTTAGCTGCCGCTCTAATTGACTTAACGGGTATAAACCTTGCACTTTTGGTCAGTCGATCCACATTCACCCAAATACTATCATGGTTGGATCTAGTCCTTGGTAAACCATCGATAAAGTCCATTGAGACTTGTTCCCATTTCCATTTGGGAATTTCCAACGGTTGTAACAAACCACTAGGATTCTTTTACTCAGCTTTAACTAACTGACAATTCATGCCCTTGGAGATAAACTCCCAATGTCCCTTTTCATCCCTTTCCAGTGGTAGGTCTCCTTCATGTCTCAATACATTTTATTACCACTGGGATATATAGTCAGTTTCGAGTGATGACATTCTCTAAGCACTTTTTCTCTCAATCCATTAACATTGGGTATACTTGTCTCCCGTTCTTTCGAAGCCATCTGTCTCAATCAAGTCCATACTTGTTCATTTTCTCACCATCAATATCCATATCTTCCTTGGAGATTATTTCTATTAGGTTAGGATCATCCCTCTGACTGGAACCAATCCGCTCAATTAAAGTCGGTCTAATTATAAACTTGCTAACATCTCTAGACCCAATCCATACTTAGGTCTGAAATCATATCCCGCAATATACTCCATTTGCTTCCATTCAAGGAACAAAGCATCTAAACTGGCATGTCTCTTACTAAATCCATCAGCTATCGCACTTAGTCCGGTAGCAAAGGTATCTGTGTATACGGCCATCTCTTTATTTTCCATCGCCAGAATCCTATAGGTAATAGTCTACTCAAGAGAAGAAAAATAGGAACAACCATATCAACCATCAAACAAGTCCTATCTATCACCTGCTAAAGCCAATAATACGTCGATACTCATATGACTGGTCCAACCAATATAGGGGCGCATGGAAGCCCCGGCTCCAAACGGACTACCGCACGTCCAACGTACATTTATCCTCCAAGGATAACTAGATCCATCCAATGGATCCAAGGTAAATGGGCATCCCCAGATACCCCTGCTTCGATTCTGCCTAGAACACTCCAAACTATCGACGATTCCTTGGCACCCCATCAGAAGAGCTATCCACAACTCCATCTTCAACTTGAGTCCAACCCAAGTCAATCCATTATCTTGCAGCCTTCTCGAGTCCCACTCGAGTCATCTCTTAGCCCTATCAAGTCCAACTCGGGGCAGTCCACATCATCGAACAGTCTTATCATGTCTCGGCTGCCCATCACTCCTCGAGTAAACCAAAACATCATTCAACGAAAATCACAACAACTACTTATATCTCACACAAACCATCCAAGTCAAACTCGACATTCCCCAAGCACAAGTTCCAAAGGCCTAAACCAATATCAGATAAGCACTAAAGGAACATCTCCTCCAAATCCAGACAATCTACGTGAGATGATATGAACAAAAAAGCCGAACGCTCAAGCACTCATAACTAAGTCTGGCTATCCTCGCCAATCCTGCTTCGAAACTATCGTTGATCGCATGACGGCCCAAGCCATATGTCAAGGGTAAATAGCAAACCCAGCTCTAGCCAGACTACTGCACGTCCAACGTACATTTGCCTCACAGAGACTACTAGAGCTTACGACAATGATAATCTCTCTAAAACTCTAATCAGCATCGTCGGCGACTATCCACGAACTCAGACCCAGTCTCGAGTATTCATTACCCACAAACTCAAATCCAAAATGAGTCTTCTTCCTACTCGTTGCATCTCCAAGATTAACGAACAACCATTGTTTAAGAGTTCAAGTCCAACTTGAATCGTCCTAACCATCGTTGTATCCCCATTGAATTTACTCCGAGTTATTACCATTCTAGAACCAAAGGGAACATCAACATAAACTCCTAAACAATCCATAGAAATCACTCATTTACTACGGAATACCACAATGCTCATGCTATTCACCACAGCATTTAAAAATGCTTCCAAAGGCCCTTCCTTCATGAGTCATGGCCGACCCAAATCTCTTTGTTTCCCTAGTTCCAGTTATTATTTCCATCACTAGGTAGGTACCAAATACTACCCTATACCCTTGGAGCCAATCGACTCCCAAAATAATGCCAAACCCAGTAAATCCCAAAATAAAGCAATTACAAGCAAACATAAATCCATGACTTGATAAGACCACATTACAACAAATTTTACTAAGGCTAGTCGAACCACCAATCAGGTTTGTCACAACTAAAGGTCTATCGACTATCTCGGGTTCCAATCCCAACCTATCTACCAGGTTAGTAGATATGACGAAAAAGGAAGCCCTGGTATCAAACAACACTCAAACTGGAACATCATAAATAGAAAGCATACCTTAAATAACGACACCTTTTCCCTTCTACGTCGCAGTTGGGGCATTCGACGAAGAAGGAACAACGTTGATAATACGTTCTTTCACGATCTTCTTCTCTTTAGGGGTTGTAGACATTTATCCTTGTGATGTCCCTCTTGGCCGCAATTGAAGCACTTCCTTTCCCCAGGCTTTTCCTAACAATCTCTGGCATAGTGGCCCTTCTTGCCACAACTTAAGCACTTGCCATCTTACTTATTCTTCTTATTCTGGACATCCTAGGGTTGGTTTTGTTTCCTCTTATTCTGGGACTTTTCCTTGCCTCCATCGCTTGCTTGCGGTTTCGGCTCCCCTGCAGATGCAATAGAAACCTCGGTCTTTGACTTAGGGTAAAGGCTCTCAGATCTCAATGCTTTCACCACAATGGATTCGAAAGTCTCATCAATGTGCTTTATAAGTCTTTCCCCCAAGTACTTATCTAAGCCAGGTATGAACCTCTCGTTTTTCTTCTTGGTAGTATCAATAAGAGACAATCCATATTTCGATAAGGTATCGAGCTCAGCAATATATTCCGAGACTGCCTTACCATTCTGCTTAAGCTCCAAAAAATTCCTGAACAATTCTGATTTCTAAGCAGCTGGGATAAACTTTTCACTGAAGAGAGTCTTAAACTGGTTCCAAGTAACTTGATCCTCAGGAGTAGCTGCTTTAATAGCATTTCACCAATTCAGAGTCCGTCTTTGAAGTTTACGCGATGCTAGCTTTCTCTTCATTGCATCCTCGATTCCCAAATCCTCAAAGATGCACTCACAACTATCAAGCCAATCTTGAACATCCGTATCCGATTCCGTTCCATGAAATGGTTTCCCACAAAGACTAGTATAATCCTTGTTAAGCTTGGCGAAATCAACTCTAGGCGCTTGCATTGCTGCACCACCACCGTTAGCAGTATTAAGAACTGCTCTCCGGGCATCCCTAAGCATCTCTCACATGAAGGTAGTAAACATCGTCCTTATATTAGGGACATTCCATTGTCAGCCCCTAAAACCGTACTCCTCATATATCGACTCATCGTTCAATCTGCAAAGAGAAAACGATTAACCATCTCCTTTATGGTGCCAGTGCAGTGCGACTTCACCCTTAGATATACTAATAGTATATATATACTGCTTTTGAAATCGAAAATATCACAAATATGCTCTCTCGTATATGTATACTATCTCTCCCTGATGTCTTCTCCTAGGTTAACTATGCAACCTAGGCTCTAATACCAATTGTGAAGGCCCGCCCCAAACCAGCCGACATTTCCCCGGAATGCACTGTGCCATTGCCCGACTAGCACGAGACGGTCGTCAAGAAAAAGGGTTTTGAAATGATGAATCATCAAGAACCTATAGTATATCTCACAGCGCATTGAATAAAATATAATAATAATAAAACTTGACATAAAACAGGCGAGACAGTGCATAAGCTGAAAACTAAACCATCATAACAATAGAATCCAAAATACAGCTTATGATCCAAAGCATTATTACAACTTCAAAATACTGTCTCTAAAGCAAAATAGGAAAGGTATGCTACTAATACCCAAAATAGTGACCGACAACAACATAGGGAGAATATATGTAAATCGAACGTAGAAGCCTCCTGCTTCCCTCTGGACAACTACTCGTGCATAACCACCTAACCTCTCTATAGTCTGCTCATTTGGGAGCACCCAGAGTAATAAGAAGAGACATAAAACTCTGGGTCAGACAAAAGTCTGGTATGAGCGATAGCAGCAAAACAAAACAATAACAGATATAAATAATCATAACTGAACCTGGACCTGTGACCGAAGAATTAGCGCAACAAGATGTACAATACTCTAAGGTAACACTAACGTAAAGTGTAAAGTGGAAGTGCACATGTCATGGTGATAACAAACATAGCAATCATCCTCACATCTCTCACTCAGTGTGTAAATCATACGATATCCACCACTTCAATCACCCAATCCCTTGCTACGATCACTTTGCCCTTGGGATTCACAATGACCACATTGCACTTATCCATAGCCCATAATCTGTCCCTCTATGGTGAACCAAAATTATGGATATCGATAACCCCTTTGCACACGTCCCGTAGCAAAGCCCAACTCTAAAAGTTAACTCGTTGGTTCCTAATTGGATCCTGAGTAATAATTTCTCACTTGTACCTCCTTTGCATCTCGGGTTTTGGTTGAATTGGATTTGATCTTCAGAAGAGTTCACAATTGTCGTCGCGTGGTAGAACTTCAAATCCGGTCCAGTTTGGAGTCATCATCTTGGATGAAGTGGAAAAGTATAGGAAAGCTCGGACTCCCGCTCTTGGAATCCTGTTCTCGAAATCCCGCTCTCGGATTCCCTCTCTCGGATTCCTGCTCTCAGATTCCCGCTCTCGGAATCCCGCTCTCGGATTCCCGCTCTCGGAATCCCGCTCTTGAATCCCTCTCTCGGAATACCACTCTTGGATTCCCACTCTAGGAAACCCGCTCTCCGAATCCTACTCTCGGAATCCCACTCTAGGAACGTGACCACCCCCTCCCCCCGGTTCGTGACTCCGTCCCCGGCTCGTGACACCCTTCCACGGTTCGTGAGTCCTTGTACTAGAGCGTTCATGACCATCATCTTGGAGCGGTTCATGAGACATACCCCCTTCAGGAATTGAAGTTCTCCTGGGCAGTTCGTCAGGCATACCCCCTGTAGGAACCGTTTTTCTACAGTTTTTCCATCAAGTTAATTTCGCCAAATGATCGCGTTTTCAACCATTCTAATCTTACTATGATGTCACCAAACATACCAAATAATAGTTATAACATGTAGAATCAACCAAAAACACCAAATTATCAATAGCATGAAATATTTTAGATCAAGCATACCCAAAAAGCATGATTTTCCCCTTAATCCCCTTAAGCATATTTTAACTATAAGATTAGCAAGCTTAATCCAAATTAAACCAAATTTTCACCAGTGACATAAAATAATATTTTAGAATTTCTACATATTTTTCTAGATTTTTATGATGCATAATTTCGCTAATTATCACTAATCACCCCTAATTAGCCGTAATTAGTGAATAAAAGTACAAATCACTCACCTTAACCACAAATAAATTTCAGATCTGAAATTTTGACTGATTTGGCATAGTTTCCAATGTATTCTAGTAGCTCTATCTCGATTTCTATGCTAATCCGCCATAATTTGATGTTGATTTGGCTAATATGTGATTAGAAAGTGATTAGGGAAGAATTTAGAAGGTAGAGGCCATTACTAGGGTTAGAGGAATGTTTGTGGTGGCAAGAAAACTGAAATGAAATGTTTTCTCAAACCCTTTCAGCCCTCCCATAGCCCTAGTCCTGAGATAGGTTATGGGCCTAACCACTAATCACCTAATTAAGCCTAATTAAGCTATTTTTCATCTTCCAAACCTTATTTCAGCCATATCTCCTAAACTGTAAGTCCGTTTGGTTAATGTGGCCACTCTATGGAAAGGTAAACCATCATCGGAATCCAACATAAGTGGTTTCAAGTCAAAACTCCTTACCAATCAAAAGTTATAAACTAAACAAGAATCGCCAGGGGCAAAATGGTCATTTAAAAATCAGCAAAAATCGTGAACATGGGAAATGACCCCAATAGTCGTTCCCCAAAGTTACACGACTATACGACTTCGTATGAGAATAAAATAAATATTCTACAATCCTCTGATACGTAGAATGTGGGTCGTTACATGTGCTCTCTCAGTGCTTTTCCTCCGTTCCACTCTTTTGTTGTTGAATTCCTAAGACGGTAAGTAATAGCTCCCATGACACTTCATCTGATAGCATACTTGTATAACTTGTATATTTCATACATGGAAGTTTCAGGCATTGATCCTACCTTTGAGGACATAATCTTTTTCTATCACTTCAAGCATCGAAAGGTCGAGGCTCCTTCTTTTCTCTACTTTAAATCTGTTCCCAAAAGGAAAATCATCATCGATGGTTTTTGCAATGTGGGCAATATAAGACTAACCGGGATGGATGCATCAGGAGGTGGCTTCAATCTAGTAAGTTTCAGACCTTAACTTTCACGCTTCAACTTTACTTACAAATTCACTGACATTTCTTCCTTATTTTCAATTTCCAATCCAAATAAACTGCAAGGCCAAGTGTATCAAGAATATCTGAACACTTTACTGAATGCTGAATCAGCTTTATTAAGCGTCAAAAGTTGTTTAGCAGACGAATATCTTCATCGGTATCACTTTCTCGGTCCGCAGCGAAGTACAGGACTTGGTCGAGGATGTGTTCCTGCATACATGCCCCTAACTCAAATTCCTTCAGCATCAGCAAGTAGTGGAAGCGTGCCCCCAATCGGGGGGTAGACAGTTATCTCATCTGAGGCTGGGGAGGACATGAAAAAAAATGATCTCGCAAGTTCCACTCGAAGACCTCATGAAGAGGAGAAAGAGAAAATTCTTGAAAAGGAGCCCAGTGAAATCCCCAAAAGTCCTCTTGTAAAAGTATTCACCGAGGAACTTTTGGAAAGGTCGGCCGACAAGGATCTTAGGGGTATTTTTCCAAAAATGCATCTACTTTTGAGGGGCAACCCTCTCCCAAGACCCCACCTCCTACTAAGTAACCAGCTCACAATTCCCGCTAAGAGGAAACAATGTCTTTATTAAAAGGCTATGGGGATCTTCTTCTTCTAGATAAAATATATTCTTCTCAAGGCATCGGCTCAGGTTTTTTTCTTTCTAACCTCTGAGGAAGAAGTCACACCTATCAAGACCGGAAGACGACGCTTACTAGCTAAACTATGGGCTCTGGTCCGTCAGGGGAGTCACTTAGGACACACAACACAAATACTGCATGTTATAGCACTTGTGTGCTATCCTATTTCCTGATTCTAATACTGGTTTGTGTTAATTTGTAAGGACAATGTCTTACCAAAGCTACCCCAAAAGATCCGTGACAGTCTCCCAAGGTCTTATTCCAACGCCGAACATGAACATAGGGTTGACTGTGAGAAAGATGACAGAAGGCGTTATAAATCAAAATACAACTAATCCTCATGCTCCCGCTGTCCAACTCGCTCAGATTATGAAAAGTAAAAAAGTTACCAAAGTCACCATGAAGGGGATAAGCAGGTTCCCAGAGCTCCAATTCATCCAAAGGAGTCATACTCTCAGGAAAGACCTTCCAAGTAACACTCCAACTCTTAGGAGAAATCTAAAGACAAGGACAACGCATCTAAATCCAAAGATAAGGGCAGTGCACCCATCACTCCAGTAAAGCATTAGTCTATTGATATTTACACAACCAAGCATGTAGTTGTCGACGCTTTAATCGCTGAGAGGATAAAAGTTTTGAAGGAGCAGTTCTGTAAATATCAATTTGGGAATATGCATTTCGTGCCCAATCTTGAACCGGTCCCTACTAACTGGTCTGGTAACATCAAGGCCCAAATAGACTTTGTGGATCGATAATACCAAGAAACTTGCAAGTACGCGTGGAAGCTATCAAAAATTATAACGGAACTTCAGTTGGATTTAGACAACCAGAAGCTAATGTTCGAGCATGTCATGTCTGCCAGGAAGGCTACTGAGAAGGAGCGTGAGGACGCCCAGGGTAAGATTTCAATTGTAGAGCGTGACATTGATAAATACAAGAAACTGCATGGCGAGTTACAGCAACACTTTCATAACAAATTTGACACCAGCAACAAAGAACGTACCGCTCTTAAGAGACAATCCAAAGGCATCATGGCTGATAATGCTGAATTAGAACTATCACGCACTCGCTTTGAGAAGGAGAAGTCCGAACTTGATAAGTAGGTTGCCAACCTAAAATCCAAGTTGGCTGAGGCTGAGGAGAGGGCAAGAACAACTGAGGAGAATGCCAACATCGCTCTTGGGTCTGCTACTGATTCTAAGGCATAGCTCACCGAAGCCTAAGAAGAGATGGAGGGTTTTGGACATCTCTTAATATCTTTCTTCGCGTAAGTTCTTCAAATCCGGGACATATCATGGGTACAAGATCTCCCCACAACATTAGTCGATGCAGACGAAGAGAAGCGCAGGCTAAAGGTCGAAATTGTGGATGAAGGGGGGCTGATGAGGACATTTCTGAAGGGTGGTTATCCCGAGTGTCTAGCAGAAGGGAGAAGGTTGTTAAAGGAAGCTATGGAAGCGGCTAAGAACCAAGTAAAGGGTAATATGCTATTGAATGTGGCTCTAGTTCCTCCTCTGTAGTGCCCGAGGATGGGGAGACAGAGAAATATGACCCTGAACGTCCATGACTTACCATGCACATACTTCTTTCTCCTATCATTGAAGCTACTTTTCCTGCCACTCCTGGAGATTTGTCAACCAAAGGTATATCTACATTCTCTCCATGGTTTTCTAAAGCTATTTGGGGATGTCATCGTGCTATGAAGCTTCCGATCGAGAGGACCATTATTTTTTTCTGAGCTAACAGTCATTAATCTCCTTACTTTAGGTATAAAACCTGCTGACATTACCGCGGATCCGAAGGATAAAGCTACCGACAAGTCTACACCACCTACCGGCGATGATGCTCCAAAGGACGATGATATGATTGCAACTTTATAGGATTTCAATGGAAAATAGGGCGAAGGGGATGGTGATGTTGCGTGCACTGGAGTGTCTGGTGAAACAGAGGAGCTGACCTTTGCAGAATTGAAACAAGGAATGAAAGAATGCTCGTGAAGGTTAAAGTTGAACCCTCGAAATTTCCTATCTTGGTTAAACCTATCCAAATGACACTTCCTCCTAGTGCTAAGGTTTATACCAAGCCCTCCCGATCATTCTCAATGGATACAACTTCCCAGTCCATCGCCGATCTGGAGGATCCTTCGTTTGGGAAATCTAAGAGGAAGAAGAGTACTCTTATAGAGACCGAGAAAGAGGAGTAGCGGAAGCTTAGAGAGCTCAACAAATCCAAGGCTACCCCAAGCTATGTGAAACTTTAACTTGATTTTGTATTTTCCACAGGCCTACTGTGATTGTTGCGAGTGAGACCCTCGCATTTTTGTTCTACTATTTTGTACAGACCTACATTTTGTAAATACAACAAAGTTCGTGGAATATCACATATTTGCACGTTTATTATTGCTTTCAATTCAATGCATTCACAGTCAAGGTATTACTAAACTACTAATAAACAACGAATCACATTCCAGTCAGATAAGAGTTTCAAATCAATGTATTCGCAATCAAAGTATTATTAAACTAAGTAACAAACAATAAATCACGTTGTAGCTAGTTAAGTGGTGTGGTGTGCATGTATATGCCTCCAATCAATCTTGAATAAAGTACCCAATCATTGGCCTGTTCGAGATTGGTTAGTAACAACATTCCACTACCTCCTACATCAATGGAGACTTCAGGCTCGGTTCATTCTCATGCCTCCACACGTTCGTTGTGATAAGAGCCAAGTCTCTCGGAAACTTTTGGTCTAAGTGCTTTTATACTCTCCTGTCTATGCCCAGGTTAGATTTTATGGTTCAAGGCGGTCTCAAGTTGTGGTGCACCATTTCAAGCCTTCCTCGCTTTTATACTCACTCTCAAGTCGAGAGAGCTTGAGTTAGTCGTGCGAATAGTCATGTCATTCGCTTTAGCATTCAATCTACACTTTAAGTCTTAAAATAGGATTCTTCTAACTCGAGTGTCGATATCGAAATCTTGTTCAATCAAACCTTCCATTCTGCATTCACAGGAACAGAATTTATTGTACAAGTGGTCAAGTCACATTTGTTCCAATCATGTCCTTTTATCCCTAGTTAAGGGAAAGAGCTATTTTAGCATCATCTCCTAACTTTGGTTTACAAAGTGAGGAGTGCCATTTTAAACGTCGATGTCAAGATCAAATCCAATTAGATACGGAAATGATTTAGCTCGTGGAGATATGAGCGTTCGAACGCTGCTTAGGAGATTATCACTCCTTTCGTTCGTATTTAATCACAAACCAATCTGATTATAATACTTAGAGAAATTAACAAAAATAGTCACAGAGCGTGGAAAGACCTTTTATTTACTATCAATGGCTTCGGGCAAGCTATGCCTCATTGCAAAATCTCGTGTAGAACAAAAATAAAAGCTTAAGTCAAATAATGTTTTAGATGCTTGGCATTCTATGCTCTCGACAGATGATCGCCATCAACGGTCGTTAGCTTGAAATCCCCATTTTCGTACCTTCGATGAATGATGTATGGTCCAACCCACTTCGGACCCATGGTCAGAAGACACACTTCAGTACTAGGTTGCCTTGCTAAAAGGTTCTAGGTCGGACGTTTCGATTGTAATATCAAGAAACCTGATGCTTGTGCTCCGTGGCACGCAAGTCCATCTCATCTCTTTTCTCGTCAATCATATCCAATGACTCAAGGAGAAGAGCCTTATTAGTCAAAGGTTCATAATATGTTGTCCTGTGAGAGTGGACTTACAACACTACCAGGATGACTGACTCTGTGCAATAGGAGAGCGCGAAAGGAGTATGGTTAGTCGCTGACTTGTAAGTCATCTTGTATGCCCATTGGGCCAGCGGTAATTCATCAACCGACTTAGCATTCGCTTGCTCCAATCGATTTTTCAAAATGAACTTGATGGTCTTATTTAAGGCTTCCACTTGTCCATTTGATTGCGGATGTGCAACAATTGTGCACCTCTTCTTAATATGATATCGTCAACAGAAATCTTTGAACTCTATGCTATCAAACTGGGTTCCGTTGTTAGTTATAATGGTCTTGGGAACTCTGAATCAACATATGATATTCCTGACAATGAAGTTGATCACCCTCTTTGTCGTGATTGTGTTTTGGCTTCTGAGCTTTTGCCCATTTTGTAAAGTAGTCCATAACCATGACTGTATATTTCACTTCGTCTTTGGCAATTGGAAGGCTTCCAATGATATCTACTCCCCACATGGGCCACGGATGCACCATCAAGTTAAGTTGGCTGGGCAGAGCTTTATGAATCCTAGCAAACTTTTAACACCTGTCGCAGCGTTGTGAATAATCATCTGCATTTTGGTTTATGGTAGGCTAGAAGCAGCCATACCGCAACATCTTTTTTGTTAAATTCTGTCCTCCACCATGGTCACCACAATCACCTCAAGTATTTCCTTCAACACATGTTTGACGTCATCATGAGCTATGCACCCGAGTAAGGGAACCGAAAAACCCGTCTATAAAGCACGCTGCGCTGCATGACGTATCTTGATGCTTTACGAACAATGGCATTCCTTTGACTTTTCCTCTAGAAGGATTTCATGTTGTAAGAAATTCTTTATAGGGGTCACCCAGGACTCTCTCTAAGGCTCAGTTTCCACCGCTTGATCAACTTCCATCTGATCAATGCTTGGAGCATCCAGTGTTTCAATTGGGACAATCCCTATCACTTTCGGGTTGTCGGAACTTGCAAGCTTGGTTAGTTTGTTGACCTTCTCCTCGCAGAGTATGGGATATGTTATAATACTCCATGCTATCGAATAATTCCTCCGCACGTTCTAAGTAGGCTGCAAGTCATGGTCCCTTCGTTTGAAACTTATTCTAAACAAAAATAACTTTAGCCTCAGAACGTTGATCATTGCGAGCAGCATCCGTAAATAGTTTCCAAATTCACGATTTTGCTTTGTGCTCTTAATGGCCAGCTTCATCATTCGACACATCTTTTCCGGGAATTGTAAACTCGGCTATAAAGTCTGCCAATGCTTTCCCTCAGACGGATTTCCTCGGAAGGAAAGTTAGATCGAACTGACTTAGTTTAATATTCCACTTATGCAGTCTCCTAGACGTCTCAGGTCATTGAAGGACATGTTGTTGCAGTTGATCAGTGTATATCATGATTGGGTGAACTTGGAAGTAATGGCGGAGTTTCCTCGAAGAGATTAATAAGCTATAAGCAAGCTTTTCGATCTTCGGATAATGGCGCTCTGCCACTGCCAAACTTCTTACTCACACAATACACCAGTCTTTGGAACTTATCCTCCTCGCGTATGAGAGATGAGGTGATTTCATGTGGTGATATCGCTAAGTATACGCACAACTCTTCATGAGCAATCGACTAGGAAACTAACAGAGGTTTCTCCGAATGACTAAGCATATTTTGAAATGCTTCGTTACAATCCGCTGTCCATTCAAAGATGTGCTTCCCTTGCTTTATTAAGTCAAAGTAGGAAATGCACTTGTCGGTGGCCCTGCAAATAAATTTGCTTAGAGATGCGACTTTTCCCGCCAAGCTTTATACATCCTTTATTCCTCGCGGTTCTCAAATATTCCTAATTGCTGCAATCTAGTCTGAATAGATTTCAATCCCGCGAGAGCTGATGATGAAACCCAAAAATTTCCTTATCCGACGCCAAATGAGCATTTCAAAGGGTTGAGTTTCAATTCCGTAGTACCATAGGATGTTGAGCATTTCTTTCAAATCTGAAATATGATCAACCGACCACATGGGCTTCACAAGCATGTCATGCACATAACTTTCATAGACTTCCCAATCTGGTCATGAAACATACGAATCATTACACGTTGTTATTATGCCCCGACGTTCTTCAGTCCAAAAGGCATTACTACATAGCAGTATAATCCACGGTCAGTGATAAAACTAGTATGCTCCTGGTCTGGCACATGCATTAGAATCTAATTATACCCCGAATATGCATCCAAAAATGAAAGAAGTTCATGCCCAGTTATTGAATCTACAAGCTGATTGATCTTTGGGAGCGGAACGCTATCTTTCGGGCAACCCTTATTCAAATCCGAGAAGTTGATGCACATTCGACATTTTTAATTATCTTTCTTAATAAGTACTAGATTTGATATCCAATCAGGATACATTGCATCTTGAATAAATCATTTCCTTTCATCTTTTCAACTTATTCCTTTAGAGCGACCAATCTATCGGGCTGAGCATACATCTCTTTTGCTTGAACGGGACGTAGTTCAAGTTTATGTTCAATGAGAGGCTCGTGGTTGATGGAGGTATCCCATACATGTCAGCAGGGTCCATGCAAATACATCTAGATTTGATCGTAAGAAGTTTATCTGCTCCCTCATCTAGAGGTGGTATAAATAGGGCTCGATTTTCAAGACCATGGTTGGGTCGTCATCATCAATTAGAATATCCATGGTTGTCTCATTGGGTATGCCCTTCTACATCCCGTATCTTCATCCTCTCTAGGATCAATGTCCTCGGACTGATAATCAGGCAACTCCACATGGGATATTTCCTTTAACTGCTATGCTGTTGCCTTCTTGGCAGGAGGGTAGGCATCCAAAGGTTCATCATTAACTCCATCGCGGATCACTTCCCATTCCGCTAGATAACAAGCTCTTCTTATAACTTGGTCTCCACAGACCATTCCCACTCCAGACTTGGTTGGGAAATTCAGGAGTAAACATCAGGGTGCGATGCATTGTCTAAACTCTACGAGAGCTGGCCGACCCAAATAGGCATTATAGGGAGTCTATATTCATCACATGGAAAGGTAGAATTATTACTCTCTTGGAATCTCACTCACCGAGCATCACTGCTATATCAACTACTCCAACCAGCATGGTGGTCGAACTTTTGAAACCGCATATCTAACTGGTGCATGGTTTCATATCTCTAGCTTCCAGCTTCATTTGATCAAAAGATTTTTTGGACAAGATATTGATGGAACTCCTGAAATCAACAAGGAATTTCCATACAACTGCTAGGCCGATAATGGCCGATATTACTAATGAATATATACTCAGAGTCTTTAATCCCACGTTTTCTCGATCGAGGGAAACGACGTCATTTGTCGTTGTTTTCTGCTGCTTGATTGGTGCAACATATTTTGGAATACTACACTCCGCTACATCGGGATACTTTGTAGCGTTTACATACTGCTTCATCGTTCTTGTGCTAAACTCTGACGTATGAGGCCCTCTGGCAATGGTGTTAATAACAATCCCTTTTCCTTTTTGTTGGACGATGGCCTCAGGAGCCGCCAGTCCCTGGTTCGTGGCTGAACCTCCTTGCCTCTGTCCCTTAGGGCCACTTTGTATTCTTCCAACTTCCCTTCACACAACAATTTCTCTATTACATCTCTTAAGTGCATGCATTCATTCGTCGAATGGCCATAAGTTTCATGAAATAAACAAAACTTCCCTGTCTCGCGCTCCTTCTTTGTCGAGTCACTCGGTGGCAGTTTCTTGTACTGTATCATATTATGCATATCCAAGTAAATGTTCTCCAAGGTGTCATTCAATGGCATGTAACTTTTAAAGGATTGGAATTGGGGTCGTTTCCTGGAATCACCCTGACGATTTTTTTTCTTCTATTTCCATTCTTGTCTTGGCGGCCATTTCCTTCCTTCTGATTGCCAATAATAACTTCAACCTCGCCAGAGCTGTCGCCAGATTGTCTGATAGCGACGTTGCTTTGAATCTACTACTTCACAAATTCGCTGGATCTCCTTTTTCAGTTCAAGTACCTGTCTTCTTGTCGTAGACATATATTCGCTTTCTCATAAAATAATTCGATAGTCATAGGAGGCTTTCTGACCAAGTACTTTCCAAATTTCGAATCTTTATTGACTCCATCGATCATTGCCATCAGAACAGTTCCTGGATTGGGGATATTTACTTTAGTAACAACCATGAAGCGATCCAGATACTGCCTTAAAGTTTCTTCGGGGGCCTTCTTAACTACAGGGAGCACTATAACACTTTTTTATTTTAACGCATGCAGTCAAAATTGGTTTAAAAACTTCTCTTTGAGGTCCTTAAAATTGGGAATCAATCGAGGAGGGAGTCAAGTAAACCACAGCGTAACAATCCCCTTAAGATATACTGGGAATGTCTTACACATTATGGCATAAGGAGCCGCCATAACATTCATATAACATGAGTAATGCATCAAATTATGTCGCGAATCAGTCTTACCCGAATAATTTCTTATCATGGGTGAGTTAAATCACCTCGTTGTGGTTCCAAGATATCATCTGTAAAAGGCTGGTGGTTGGCCCCAATCATCATTTGTGTACCTTCGACTATCGTTTATTATTTGATGCACCATCACTGCTACTTCTGCACAAGTCAACACATGTTCCTCGGTGCTCTCGGCTCTTCGAGATCAGCCTGCCCCCATCTCTGGCAACGTCACCTAATCCGCTGTCCGAGCAGAGCTTCCTTGCCCCCACGTTCCCTTTCAATAACAGGATGGATGGGTGGAAGCACGAGAGCATGAATAGTTTGGAAAGTGCCTTGATCCCTAGAATGTACTATGGATCCATGCAACAACATGAGCATAGGTTTTGCTAAGCTAGGGTCATTAGGGCCAAGCCAAACTGTTGCATCCTCTTGAGAACCTAATGAACCGAATCGGAGTTATCGAATATTTTCAGGCCTCTCATAGGGTTTCCTATAACGTGGTTCTCATTCTTTTTCCTTAGATGAAGATGAATCCTCCGCTGCTCGTCGACAAGGGAAGGGGGATGGTGTTTTTCGCATCCAAAACTCCTTCCATTATATGGCTATCGTATCCATGTCATTTCGAATTGTAACGTTATCTCGGCTCTGAGCTTCCAAGGCTGTGTTGGTCTCTTCCAACCCTGAGAACAAGCGTGTGAAGTCGTCTTGCGAAATAGGTGCCTAAGAAGGAGATTGGTTTGTAGTAGTAGCGGTTGCTCCAGAAGCCATCTATCCAGGTCTGGTCGAATTCGACTTGGGCAGACTTAGTCTAGGGTCATTCAACCCAGGAGCATCTGCTGTTGCTGATTCTATCTATAGTTCGGTTTATTGATCTTCATTCTTTGCTGTTCTTCGAGAAGCTTACTAGTTCCTATCTACTTTTGGAGCCATACTAACCAAGCTTGTCAAAATAGCTGATAGTGACGAAAATATGGACTATTCCTTCGGACTTGGTTATCCAAATAGTAGACAAATAATCCGAAAAGTTAAGAATTAATTTTTTAGTGAAAGCCCAAAAATGTTAGACCAAAAAGTGGAACTAACACCTACTAGATCAGAATTTGGAGAGATTAATGAAGAAATATAAACTAAAAATGAGAAATAACAAGCAACCACACAAAATTTAGAGTGGTTCGGCATAAAAGGGCCTATGTCCACTTTATAATTCTTATATTTAGCAAAGAATTACAATTACAATATTTAGAATCTATCAGCACTTAAAATACAATTTATTTCCTCTCGAAAATATGAAAAAACACTCTATAATGACTAAGACAAAGTGCGGGTTGAATATTAATGGTGGCTGAGATGGAGAGTTTCAATTACTTAAGTGCCAAAAGTCCTTATTCCTTCCTCCGGGTCCAGTATTTATAGGGTCGGGTCATAAGGTTTAAGCGAGAATAGTTAGATGTGTTGGTTGCAACTCTAGGTTTATAGGATGCTAATAGAAGCAGTTGTATGCAGAATAATATATCGGATCGTGGCCATGTGTCACTTCTATGCGCCTTAGGAGGTAGTGGGTAGAAACGTGGGCAACAGTCTTTGATGGGGTAGAAACTAAACCCGGGTCGAGTTGACTCTGTCCAACTTGAGAACAACGTCCTGTAGGCATTGACCCGATAACAAGTTTTTTCAATTGACCCAAACATGCCTGGTCTCTTTATCTTGACTTAGCTTCGACTCGACTCCGGGATCTTGAATAGGCATGACCTAAGGTATCTATTGAACATGATCATGATCACTTGGACTCTGGATATCTTTGTCACAAGGCGGGCTAACAGTTTTTGGAAATGGTTTTCAAGAAAATTTTGTATTCATATAGGAGGTACTACTTAGGCATTCATTGCATTCATATATTGTTATGCTGTATTACACTTCACACAAGTGCACAAATGGTTGCAATATTGGATGTACACATGATGGTTGTAAATTATCCGAGGGATAACATAACTCTACCCTTATAAAATTTCATGGACGAAATTTCCTACGGGAGGGAGAATGTAACACCCTATATTTTTATATAAATATTTAATTAACTGACAGAAAAAATTGATAATTTATGATTTCATAATTGAGCCAAAAATATGTACCATTGTGTT
Organism: Allium sativum; assembly: GCA_030737875.1. NCBI lineage: Eukaryota > Viridiplantae > Streptophyta > Magnoliopsida > Asparagales > Amaryllidaceae > Allium > Allium sativum. The sequence goes on along the minus strand of CM060926.1, from coordinate 155,779,173 downwards.
CATGGCAATTTTCTAATTCATTTTCATATATGATTTGCCCAAAACAGAGCCCGTATGGGGAAGTTATTAACAAATAAAGATTTGAAGATTTATACGTGTATATGTATGCGTAATATCAAAATTATATATATGTTATAGTTGGAATAAAATAATTTATGTAAGAGATATTTGGAAATAAAACAAACGTTAACAACTGTAACACCCCTTAATTTTATAACATTAAAATTCACAAATTAAAGTATACTTAATTTTTAGAAAAGAATTAAGTGAAATGGGTTGCGCAGAGAAATATATATATTGATATATATACATATAAAAATTAAAAATTAAATTAATAAATATGCGAAAAAGTTCAAAACAGTGAATTGGGAGGGGGAATAACCGAACTGGCCCATTTTTGAGGTCGACCCGAGCTCTACTGGGTCGACTAGGGGTTAATCCAGGGTGTTTGGCTGTCAACCTGTGGACCGATTCGCTCAAATGCAGATTTTTCATTTGATTGGTTCTCATGGTTCAGGGTTAATCTAATGGTCCTAAATAACTTCCTACACCTATAAATACATCCTAATGCTAACCCTAAACCTAATTAAAATTGGAACCAAAGCCGTTATTCCGTCGCCATGGAACTCAGTGTAGCCGCCGCCAACTAAAGAGGAAGATAGCTAATCAATTCAACCTAATTCAAGCTTAGAGCTTCAACAACGAATCAACTAACGTCGCTACAACAATTCTGCATCAAGTTATATCAATTGTTCATAATTCTTTAACCACGAAAGGCAAGTTCGATTTCTCTAATCAAGATAATTATTAAATTATGTAAGATTAGATATAATTGTGGATTATATGGATATGATGTGAATCATTGGTCGTATGATATGATTATGTTGTTAAATTGTGATGTTATCATACATGTTGTAAATTCTATGATTTTATATTGTCATCTATGTTGTAAAGTTATGATCTATGTTGTAATTCTACGATTGGCTTACGTGTAATCAAATCATCATGTTGTTTAAATGCTAGTTTGGTTATGTTGATTCATATGATAGATCATATGTATGTATGCAAGATTAGATGTTGATTTAGACATAAATCACATGCAAGTTAGTAAATATTATGACATCTATTTTAGATCAAAAGTTAGGCTATGATATGCATAAGTTACATGCCAAATCTATACATGCTAGTTTGTATATTTAGAGGTAAATTTACACCATTGTTATGTTGCATAAATCACATATGCAAGTTTATATAAAAATATGAGTTTGGAATATGAATCATGTTATGCAAGTTTTTGGTTATTGCCTATGTAGGTTTTGTGATGAAAATCTTGTTCATAACATGTAGGTTCGTACTTTTAGGCCTATGTTTAGATCGATGATTTTATGCAGGTTATGTGATAAATTCTCATATGCAAGTTAGGCCTATTTTGTATGTTATGTGAATATGTGGTGTTTTTCCCTTTTCCATGTGTTAGACTATTTCTTAGTCTATCATATATTCTATGCGAATGGACGCCGCGGGGGTTATGGGGAAAAATATTGATTATGTTAATAAATGTGAATTGGCATGTAATGGCCTTAAAAGAGGCATATATGTAAATCGAAATATTAATTGGTAAAGTGATATATGGACATAATTAATGTGAATTATGGTCATAAAGATAATTGGAGTTTTATTAACATATTTGATTAGGAATAATTAATCCAAATATGGGATGAAAATATTATGTTAATAAATGTGAATTGGAATGTAAATGAGTCATATATGTAAATTAATTTGAATTTGAATAGGGATATTAAATAGTGAGATAAAAGGCCTTTAATGGCATATAATAAATTTGTGATGAAATTGGTATAATTTTGCATACCATAAATGGATGGACATAATTGAGTCAATTATGGACATCGTTAAATTTGAAATTAATTGATAATTTGAATAGGGGAAATAATTCAAATTGAGGTAAAGGATTATAAGTGATAATCAATGCTTAGGACACGAGGTTGGACTCATTTGTGACGTAAAACTGCCCGGACCCGCCCGACGAATCCAGTAGTCACAAATGGTAGCCTAATGTGAGAAGTCCTAGGCCCAAATTAAAAGCATAACAGTTGTGAAGACACGAGGTTAGGCTCTTTTATGGTGTAAGACTGCCCGGACCCGCCCGGCAAATCCAGCTGCCATAAATGTCAGTCTAATGTGAGAGGTCTTTATAAGGTTACGGCCTTAATGAATTAAGAAATACTTAACCAGATAAGCATGTAGTGGGACATGAGGGGGTTAAGTGGGTGCCTTGGTTGGCATGAGGAATCTAGTGGGTGACATGTGGATGTCATGAGAAATACGATTAGAAAAATGGAGTAATTTGAATATAAACAATTATGACATGTAATTCAAATTATTGGATAAAATAGGTATTGACAACTATGAAGGGAAAATTTTTAATTAATTGTTTAATTAATTAAAAATGGACATGGTAAATGAAATGGACTACTTAACCAAATTTGATTCTTGGGGATTGTAAGAACTTAAGTTTAAGTTGGGGGTTAAGTAAACTGGGTTATACGGAATGAGTTGGTTAAGTAAATCTTGGTTAGGTGGGTAATATTAGTACATATAGGCCCACAAACTTAACCGTAAATTACATATGTCTGAACCAGTGAGAGGGTTAAGTAAATCTTGGGTAGGTGGGTAATATTTGTGTATATAGGCCCACAGACTTAACCAATACAACCTGTTAATTAAACAAAAGGGTGAGCCTAGGTTAAATTAGAAAACACTTAACCAAATTTATACATGTAAGTGGACATGGGGTGAAGTGGGATGTATTAGAGGGGACCAAGCATAGGTGGGAAGCTCGGTGGGGGCCCTTTTCAGTCCAGTAGCCCATTAAGTATCTTTGTGAGCTCGACCCAAGTCGAGGACGGGACACGCCTACTGGGCCTGATTGTTAGAAGCCAAAATGGGTTAGTAGTGGCAACGCAAGTCCAACGGGGTCATGTGCGTGCGTGGGCCCGGGCTGGTAGGTAAGACGTTGTTGCATCGTGTAGGTATAAGCCGTGCATCCTTAAGTTGTATTGGGTTGCCACTTTAGGGGAGTGATACACCCCACTGTGGGACCAGCACGGGTATCTACGAGTTAGGGAGCCGATCGAATGGGGCAGGGTAGTGGGTACATCTAGTGGAGATAGGAGCAGACGACACCTATGTAGTCAGCTAGGGGTACACGAAGCTACCATTATTAATTAATCATTAAAGGGGTACACCTAGTGGAGATAGGAGTAGGCGGCACCTATGACGTCAGCTAGGAGTACATGGAATTACCATTGAAGGGGTACATCTAGTGGGGATAGTGGGTACATCTAGTAGTACACGAAGCTATCATCATTCTATTTAGTCAAGAGGGATCAAGTTTCTAGAGTGACTAATATGGGTGCAGTTAGTGTTAGTACAGTACGGTACAGTACAGTACGGTAGAGTATAGTAATTACCCTATATTGATTAGGAAGCGCCTTTAACGTTATCTTTGCTCATCCTATTATTTTTGGTTGCTTGGTCTTGCCATTAATTCACAGTCATTTCCTTATTTACCAAGCTTATGTCTTATCCTAGTTACTTTGATAATTATATTGTTGGAGTTATCGGACTTGCCAGACTTTATGTATGACCCCCTTTGTTTCCACCTCTTTTCTTCCTTTTCCCCCCAAGGTTCTTAGGGTGGGAAGCTTGATTTGGATCTCTTTGGGAGCACTTGGATTTGGATTGCTGAAGTAAAGCTCAACCTATCTCTTTTATGGCTATTTATGGGATTAACTTTTTATATTATGTACTCTGATTTTGTCAAGATGGATATTATGTACTTGACTTTAGTCTTTGGGTTTTGGTGATGTAACCAAACATATTTACCTTCCGTTGCAATAAATAAAGTTTTAAATTTTCAAGTACTATTTCATATCTGTCTTGTTGTGATTTTATGTTCTATATTCACTTAAAACGCTCCATAGAAGTTAATGCATTCCCTTTGTGAGTGACATTAATGGACATGGGGTGTTACACGTGGTATCAGAGCTGAAGGTTACCAGAACAGATAAGATATTTTGAGAAACTATTTTTCAAAAGTATATTTATAAAGAATACTTTCAAAAATATGTTTGTAGAAGAGTATTTTTGAAAGAAAGGTTTGTTTTAAAAACATAATCCCTAAGAGCCATATATCTTTCCTTCGATTCTCCGTTTTGAATCTCTTCCTCTTTCTCTTTTTGAATTTCCCCCTCAGCGTATAGACGCTTTTTCTAAGATAAATAGGGACTTCCATACGAAGGACGAAAAACCACTTCAAGGGACTTAGACGTTTGTCGGGCTAGAAGTTAGTTCAAGGAAGTGGAGGGCTTGTTGATACCTTTAAGGTAGACGATGGGAGGAAGGTTCAAATAGCTGTTGGTTAATGAAGGACGAAACCTCATCTTGGTGGATGGTCACGAATGGGGAATGTGAACAAGAAGGCTAGTAGTTATCCTTTTGGATAAATAGGACACCTTATTAGGATTGTCCAAAGAGGCAAGGGCAAAGTACAGGATCTTCTGGAGGGTAGTTATATTCCCTCACGGCTGGTATACCTGATAGGGGTAGGACCATCCAGGTAGAAATTTGGTTTCCTTTATCATCCTGTTCGAACTTTGTTTGATTCTGGCGCTTCATACTTGTTAGTATCTGCTTCGTTAGTTGAAAACACTGCACCTAAATACTAGTCTAGTTAAGGATCCCATCCTAGTCTCAAATCTTTTTGGTGGTTCGGCTCATCCTTCAATGGTTTGTCGGGATTTGAGAGTGTCTATCTTGGACGTTGGATTTGAATGCAACGCCTTCGTCCTTGGTTTCATGGGCTATAGTTTGATTCTAGGGGTGGATTGGCTACCCAGGCGGGGTGCCATCCTAGATTGTGAAAGGAGGGTAGTTAGACTATTGATTCATTATGGAAAGACCCTCATATTTCTTGTGACCCTAGGGGGTTTAGTGACGTTTAGCTGTCTATAATCTCTTGACGTATCCAACGGTGATTTGGAATCTTTTCGTGTGGTCCGTGAGTATAGTGACGTCTTCGATGAAGTGCGGGGTTTGCCTAGAGGCACGAGGTATTCGTGTGTGCCTAGGGGATAATGCAAAGTCAGTTAGGTGATTAGTGATGGTTTTGAAGCAAGACTGGCGAGGACAGCCAGAGTCGGTTAAGTGCCCAATTATTTGTTTTGCTAGTATCATCTCATGTAGACTGTCTGAAATCGGAGGAGGTATTCCTTGGGTGCTTGTCTGATATTGGTTTATGCCTTTGGGGCTTGTGCTTGGGGGATATCGAGTTCGAATAGGACGGCTTGCGTGGGAGATGGATAGTTGCGATGAGTTCACATGGATAGTATCTCGATAGATTTTGTTGATGGATTACCAAGATTGAGGAAGGGTAATATGGGGATTTGGATTATAGTAGATAGACTTACTAAGAGCGCCCATTTTATTCCCGTGAAGAGTAAGAGGACGGCTCCATGGTTAGCTTCTGTATATGTCCGAGAGATAGTTCGTTTGCATGGTGTTCCTTCTAGCATAGTAAGCGACCGCGATCCTATCTTCACTAGCGAATTTTGGAGGAGCTTACAAGAAGCGGTAGGGACTCAGTTATGTTTGAGCACCGCATATCATCCTCATACGGACGGCCAAACCGAGAGGGTGAATCGTATTCTAGAGGACCTTTTGAGGTTATGTATCGTAGACTTTGGGGGTACATAGGAAGAGCATCTTCCATTGGTGGAGTTCGCATATAATAATAGCTTTCAGTCTAGCATTGGAATGGCACCTTTCAAAGCTCTTTATGGACGACCTTATCGTTCACCTACACGTTGGTGGGAATCTACGGATAAGATCTTACTTGGGCCCGATATGATTAGAGAGACTTCGGAGAAGATTGATTTGATTCGAAGAAGGATGAAAGCAGCGCAAGATAGGCAGAAATCTTATGCGGATAAGAGGAGGACGGATCTTGAGTTTGAGGTTGGGGACATGATCTTTATCAAAGTGTCTCCATTACGGAATGTTGTTCTCTTTGGGTCCGTTGGGAAATTAGCACCAAGGTTCGTAGGGTCGTTTCCTATAAAGGAGAAGATTGGTCAGATGGCGTATAGAGGGGAGTTGCCTGAGAGACTTAGTGGTGTACACGACGTATTCCATGTATCACATTTGAGGAAGTGCTTACACGAGACCGCGGAGGTAGTGGAGCCGAGCTTGCTTAGAGAGGTGGAAATAGAGCGTGATGCGACGATTCGACGAGCTCCTACATGCATTCTTGGGTCTGAGATCAAGAAGTTGAGAAATCGAGAGGTCATACTAGTCAAAGTACAATGGGGAGACGATGAGAGTAACGCTACTTGGGAGACGAAAGAGAAGATGCGTTCATTGTACCCTTTTCTTTTTGAGGGTATGTCTTTTAATTTCTCCTTTATCGCTTAGCTTGTGCTTATCTTATCTTTAGTATGTCCTCTCGCTAGTATCTTTGACCTTTAGTTAGGGAAATCCTACGGTTGAAACATGTGTTTGAGACATGTTATGTATGATGGATGCAAAGTGGATGCAAGTGTTCGCTAGTGGTTGCTCATGGATGCATATACACACATTATTAGGCACCAGATCGGCTCAGTCACTTCATATTGCATATTGCATATATATGGATGTATTTAGTAAAATGGATGTATAATGGTTGTTTTATCATATGGTTGTTGCATTCGGGTGGATGATTGTGCACGCATATAGAATTAATATGTATCATTAGGAATCTTTTGCATACATATTGGACGCATGGCACTATCATGAATTGCACTAAGGAGGTCGACTGAATCAGTAGACCGCCAAATTTTGCATTAGATATGGACATATACACACACTGTGCATATAAATATTAAAGCATTAGAAATCTTTTAAGGACAATGGATGCTGGTGTTTGATGGTTGAGTAGATGGACGATTAGATGGTAGGATATACATTCTTCTTGACTTGGAGATTTCGGGGACGAAATCCTTTAAGGAAGGGAGAATGTAACACCCCGCAATTTTATAACATTAAAATTCACAAATTAAAGTATACTTAATTTTTAGAAAAGAATTAAGTGAAATGGGTTGCGCAGAGAAATATATATATATTGATATATATACATATAAAAAATAAAAATTAAATTAATAAATATGCGAAAAAGTTCAAAACAGCGAATTGGGAGGGGGAATAACCGAACCGGCCCATTTTTGAGGTCGACCCGAGTCTCGCTGGGTCGACTAGGGGTTAATCCAGGGTGTTTGGCTATCAACCTGTGGGCCGATTCGCTCAAATGCAGATTTTTCATTTGATTGGTTCTCATGGTTCAGGGTTAATCTAATGGTCCTAAATAACTTCCTACACCTATAAATACATCCTAATGCTAACCCTAAACCTAATTAAAATTGGAACCAAAGCCGTTATGCCGTCGCCATGGAACTCGGTGTAGCCGCCGCCAACTAAAGAGGAATATAGCTAATCAATTCAACCTAATTCAAGCTTAGAGCTTCAACAACGAATCAACTAACGCCGCTACAACAATTCTGCATCAAGTTTGATCAATTGTTCATAATTCTTTAACCACGAAAGGCAAGTTCAATTTCTCTAATCAAGATAATTATTAAATTAAGTAAGATTAGATATAATTGTGGATTATATGGATATGATGTGAATTATTGGCCGTATGATATGATTATGTTGTTAAATTGTGATGTTATCATACATGTTGTAAATTCTATGATTTTATATTGTCATCTATGTTGTAAAGTTATGATCTATGTTGTAATTCTACGATTGACTTACGTGTAATCAAATCATCATGTTGTTTAAATGCTAGTTTGGTTATGTTGATTCATATGATAGATCATATGTATGTATGCAAGATTAGATGTTGATTTAGACATAAATCACATGCAAGTTAGTAAATATTATGACATCTATTTTAGATCAAAAGTTAGGCTATGATATGCATAAGTTACATGCCAAATCTGTACATGCTAGTTTGTATATTTAGAGGTAAATTTACACCATTGTTATGTTGCATAAATCACATATGCAAGTTTATATAAAAATATGAGTTTGGAATATGAATCATGTTATGCAAGTTTTTGGTTATTGCCTATGTAGGTTTTGTGATGAAAATCTTGTTCATAACATGTAGGTTCATACTTTTAGGCCTATGTTTAGATCGATGATTTTATGCAGGTTATGTGGTAAATTCTCATATGCAAGTTAGGCCTATTTTGTATGTTATGTGAATATGTGGTCTTTTTCCCTTTTCCATGTGTTAGACTATTTCTTAGTCTATCATATATTCTATGCGAATGGACGCCGCGGGGATTAGGGGGAAAAATATTGATTATGTTAATAAATGTGAATTGGCATGTAATGGCCTTAAAAGAGGAATATATGTAAATTGAAATATTAATTGTTAAAGTGATATATGGACATAATTAATGTGAATTATGGTCATAAAGATAATTGGAATTTTATTAACATAATTGATTAGGAATAATTAATCCAAATATGGTATGAAAATATTATGTTAATAAATGTGAATTGGAATGTAAATGAGTCATATATGTAAATTAATTTGAATTTGAATAAGGATATTAAATAGTGAGATAAAAGGCCTTTAATGCCATATAATAAATTTATGACGAAATCGGTATAATTTTTCATACCATAAATGGATGGACATAATTGAGTCAATTATGGACATCGTTAAATTTGGAATTAATTGATAATTTGAATAGGGGAAATAATTCGAATTGAGGTAAAGGATTATAAGTGATAATCAATGCTTAGGACACGAGGTTGGATTCATTTGTGACGTAAAACTGCACGGACCCGCCCGGCAAATCCAGTAGTCACAAATGGTAGCCCAATGTCAGAGGTCCTAGGCCCAAATTAAAAGCGTAACAGTTGTAAAGAAACGAGGTTAGGCTCTTTTATGGTGTAAGACTGCCCGGACCCGCCCAACAAATCCAGCTGCCATAAATGTCAGTCTAATGTGAGAGGTCTTTATAAGGTTACAGCCTTAATGAATTAAGAAATACTTAACCAGATAAGCATGTAGTGGGACATGAGGGGGTTAAGTGGGTGCCTTGGGTGGCATGAGGAATCTAGTGGGTGACATGTGGATGTCATGAGAAATACGATTAGAAAAATGGAGTAATTTGAATATAAATAATTATGACATGTAATTCAAATTATTGGATAAAATAGGTATTGACAACTATGAAGGGAAAAGTTTTAATTAATTGTTTAATTAATTCAAAATGGACATGGTACATGAAATGCCTACTTAACCAAATCTGATCCCTAGGGATTGTAAGAACTTAAGTTTAAGTTGGGGGTTAAGTAAACTGGGTTACACGGAATGAGTTGGTTAAGTAAATCTTGGGTAGGTGGGTAATATTAGTACATATAGGCCCGCAAACTTAACCGTAAATTAAATATGTCTGAGCCAGTGAGAGGGTTAAGTAAATCTTGGGTAGGTGGGTAATATTTGTGTATATAGGCCCACAGACTTGACCAATACAACCTGTTAATTAAATAAAAGGGTGAGACTAGGTTAAATTAGAAAACACTTAACCAAATTTTTATATGTAAGTGGACATGGGGTTAAGTGGGATGTATTAGAGGGGACCAAGCCTAGGTGGGAAGCTTGGTGGGGGCCCATTTCAGTCCAGTAGCCCATTAAGTATCTTTGTGAGCTCGACCCAAGTCGAGGACGGGACACGCCTACTGGGCCTGATTGCTAGAGACCAAAATGGGTTAGCGGTGGCAACGCAAGTCCAACGGGGTCAAGTGCGTGCGTGGGCCCGGGCTGGTAGGTAAGACGTTGTTGCATCGTGTAGGTATAAGCCGTGCATCCTTAAGTTGTATTGGGTTGCCACTTTAGGGGAGTGATACACCCCACTATGGGACCAGCACGGGTATCTACGAATTAGGGAGCCGATCGAATGGGGCAGGGTAGTGGGTACATCTAGTGGAGATAGGAGCAGACGGCACCTATGTAGTCAGCTAGGGTTACACGAAGCTACCATTATTAATTAATCATTAAAGGGGTACACCTAGTGGAGATAGGAGCAGGCGGCACCTATGACGTCAGCCAGGAGTACATGGAATTACCATTGAAGGGGTACATCTAGTGGGGATAGTGGGTACATCTAGTAGTACACGAAGCTATCATCATTCTATTTAGTCAAGAGGGATCAAGTTTCTAGAGTGACTAATATGGGTGCAGTTAGTGTTAGTACAGTACAGTATGGTACAGTACGGTAGAGTATAGTAATTACCCTATATTGATTAGAAAGCGCCTTTAACGTTCTTTACTCATCCTATTATTTTTGGTTGCTTGGTCTTGCCATTAATTCACAGTCATTTCCTTATTTACCAAGCTTATGTCTTATCCTAGTTACTTTGATAATTATATTGTTGGAGTTATCGGACTTGCCAGACTTTATGTCTGACCCCCTTTGTTTCCACCTCTTTTCTTCCTTCCCCCCCCCCCCCAGGTTCTTAGGGTTGGAAGCTTGATTTGGATCTCTTTGGGAGCACTTGGATTTGGATTGCTGAAGTAAAGCTCAACCTATCTCTTTTATGGCTATTTATCGGATTATGCTTTTTATATTATGTACTCTGATTTTGTCAAGATGGATATTATGTACTTGACTTTAGTCTTTGGGTTTTGGTGATGTAACCAAACATATTTACCTTCCGTTGCAATAAATAAAGTTTTAAATTTTCAAGTACTATTTCATATCTGTCTTGTTGTGATTTTCTGTTCTATATTCACTTAAAACGCTCCATAGAAGTTAATGCATTCCCTTTGTGAGTGACATTAATGGACATAGGGTGTTATAACAACCAACGTTAGTAAACAATTAACGTCAGCAAAATCAACGCCAGTGACCCAGGTCATGGATCGACCCAGGGAGTATATGGGTCGACCCAGGGGTCGGCAAACCCTAAAGGTGGGTCGACACACGAGTCAGCCTGATTTATGGCATTCTGACGTGTTTTTCTTGGCTTGTACACATTGGATTTTATTTTATTTAATCCGACAGATCAGAATCTCGTGTACACCAATAAATAGACTAGTAGAGGTTAGCCTCCAACCCATATTTGCTGAGACAATCCCAAGGATCTGCCATTTTCTTTCTTCTCCAAAGCTTTGAGAAATTTAAATATTATCTTTAAGGAATTTGGATTCAATATTTGAAGGCAAAGAATGTAGATCTACAATATAGGTCTTCATATTTCTAGCCAAGGTAAGGTAAATCCTATGAATCTGAATTATTTAGGTTTCTTTCATTCCTTCTTTTAGCATTAGATTTATAAATATGTGGTTATCTTTGTAACGGCCCACCCCGTACTAGCTGACATTTCCCCTAAATGCGTTGTACCAATGTCTAACTAGTACAACACGATCGTCAAGAAGGAAAGGGCTGAAATGATGAATCACTAAGAACCTGTAGTATAACTCACAACGCATGGAATAAAATATAATGATAACATACTTGACATAAAACAGGCGAGACAATGCATAAGCTGAAAACAAAACCATCATAGCATCGGAATCCGAAATACAGCTTATGATCCAAACCATCATTATTACAACTTCAAAATACCTTCTCTAAAGCAAAATAGCAATGGTACACTACTAATACCCAAAGCAGTGACTAGCAACAACACAGGGAGAATATATGTAAATAGTACGTGGAAGCCTCCTGCTCGTCTCCAGACAGCTACTCGTGCATAACCACCTAACCTATCTCTAGTCTGCTCATTTAGGAGCACCCAGAGCGATAAGAAGAGACATAAAACTCTGGGTCAGACAAAAGTCCGGTATGAGCGATAGCAGCAAAATAAAACAATAACAGGTATAAATAATCATACCTGAACCTGGACCTGCAACCAAAGAGTTAGCACAACAAGATGTACAGTACTCTAAGGTAACACTAACATATAGTGTAAAATGGGAGTGTGCAAGTCATGGTGATAGCAAACATCAAACATAGCAATCATCCTCACATCTCTCCATCAGTGCGTAAAGCTTACGATATCCACCGCTTTGATCACCAAATCCATTGGGACTAAGAAGGCAACTCCGTACAACTATTGCTATGACCATACTTCCCTGGTCTATAGTCAATAACCCTACCCAGTCCACACATCCCTGGCTCTAGGTTAAGGGCCAACCAGTCCACACTTCCCTGGCTCTGGTTCGTCTACATGCCCCTTCTCTTCAATGGTGAACGAAAGTTATAGATATCGATAACCCCTTTGAAAATGTCCCGCAGCAAAGCCCAACTCTAGAAGTTAACTCGTTGGTTCCCATCTGGATCCTGAGTGACAACTTCTCATTTGGACTTTCCTTTGCATCTCGGGTTCTTAGTCTTCTCCGGTTTGGTTCGTCCCTTCACTTCACTTCGTCTCGGTTCTTACTCCCTGATGTGGTTCGGTTCGGATACCCCTCCGGTTTGTGAGTCGTGGTGCTCACTGGTTCGGTTCGGCCTCCATCGGATCATGGTCAAGTTCCAGTTCATGGTACATGATACTCACTAGTTCGTGATACTCACCGGTTCGGATTCCTTCTCCATTCTGGTCGGTCCGTGGCATCGGTTCAGGCTCGTGGGTGCTTCACGGTCTGGGTCGTGATCTCCTGGTCGTGGCATTGGCTCGTGGGGAGTAGGTAATTCATGGTTTGGGTCAAGTTGCTTCACGATGGTTCAACTCGTGGTCACATGCCACGGTTCGAGTGCTCCGGCTCATGATACATGCTTTACGAGCGGGTCGGTTCGTGGTACATGACCCGATCTGATTTCCTGTACCTTTTTCCAGTAACTGTTTACGCCGCACAACGGCATTTTCGGCCATTCTAACTTTACTAAACAATTATAAGGCATCCCAAACAGTAGTAATAACATGTGTAATCAATCAAAAATATTAAAATATCAGTTACATGTATTATTTAGGATCAAACATACCCAAAACCATGATTTTCCCCTTAATCCCCTTAACTATAGGATTAGCAAAATTAATCCAAATTAACCCAAATTTTCAACAGGGGCATAAAATAATATTTTAGTATTTTCACGTATTTTTCTAGAACTTTATGATGCATAATTTTGCTAATTATCACTAATCACACCAAATTAGCCGTAATTGGTGAATAAAAGTGCAAATCACTCACCATATCCACAAATCAAATCATAGATCTAAAACTTTTCTATTATGGCATGGATGTCTATGTATTGCAGTAGCTCCAACCTTGATTTGGTGCTAATTTTACTTGATTTGGTGTAGTTTTGGTTAGTTAGTGATTAGAAAGCAATTAGGGTGAGATTTAGAAGATGGAGGCCATTGTTAGGGTTCAAGGGAGGTTAGTGGCAGTTGGAAAAATGAAAGGGAATGTTTCTTCAAATCCTTTCAGCCCTCCCCTAGCCCTAATCCTGAAATGGGTTATAGGCCCAGCTGCTAATCACCCCGTTAATTCCAATTATGTTGTTTTTCCATCTTCAAATCTTATTTCAGCCATATCTCCCAAAAGGTAAGTCAGTTTGATTAATCTGAACACTATAGAAAGGTAAACCATCATTCAAATTCAATGGAAGTGGTTTCAGGTGAAAACTCATTACCAATCAAAAGTTATAGGCGAAACAAGATTCGCCAGGGGAAAAATGGTCATTTAAAATTCGGTGAAGATCGTGAACATGGGAAATGACCCCAATAGCTATTTCCCAAAGTTACACGACCATATGACTTTGTATGAAAATAAAATAAATATTCTACAATCTTCCGATATGTAGAATGCGGGTCGTTACACTCTCCCCCTTAATAAATTTCTCCCCCGAAATTCCTTAACTAAGAAAACAACAATGGGTCCCGAATGCTTATCAACCATTTGCAACAATCAAACATAAATAATAAACACAACTAGTTTATCCTAGCATGCAGAATAACTATATCGCCACTAAAAATCTTGCCAAGTAAAGAGTTATGGATATAACTTTCTTATGCTTTCCTTGGTTTCCTAAGTACAGTCATTCTCATTATCGCCCCCAATGGATCTTAACCAGTCTCACCGTCTTCCTCCGAAGTTGCTTTGTATCATGTTCGACAATACGAATCGGTCTGCGGTCCCACCTGCCTCAGGTTCTACCTCGACATCATCAAATTGATCTGGTGAAATAGTCATATCAGAATCGTGCATGAACTTCCTTAACTGAGAAACATGGAATACGTTGTGCACTCCTGCCATCTTGTCAGGTAATCCAACATTATATGCCAAATTCCCAACTTGTTTGAGAACTAGAAATGGACAAACAAACCTTGGTGCCAACTTACCTCTCCTACAAAAACGAATCATACTCTTCAACGGAGAGATCTTGACGAAACCAAGTCGCCAATGGAGAATTTCAAATCTCTTCGCCTTTTATCAACATAACTCTTCTGCCTATCTTAGTCGGCCATCATTCGTTGTTGAATAACCTTGATCTTATTTGAAGTTTCTCTTATTATATCTGGCCCAAGCACAAATTTCTTACCTGTTTCCAACCAACATGATGGTGAGTTGCATGGTCTTCCGTACAAAGCTTCAAATGGAGCCGTACTGATATTGGACTGATAACTATTATTATATGCGAATTCAACCAGATGTAAATGGTCATCCCATGACCCTCCAAAATCCAGTATACAAGCTCTCAAGAGATCCTCTTATACACGATTCACCCTCTCGGTTTGACCGTTGGTTTGGTGATGGTATGCGGTACTGAGATGTAATTCTGACCCTAACGCCTCTTGTAATCTCTTCCAAAACCTACTAGTAAATAATGGATCTCAATCACTTACAATATCTTTGGGTACTCCATGAAATCTCACTACCCACTTCATAAACAGTTCTTCTAACTTAGCTGTCGTTCTATTCGACTTGATCGGTATAAACCTTGCACTTTTGGTCAATCGATCCACAATCACCCAAATACTATCATGACCCGATCTAGTCCTTGGCAAGCCGTCAATGAAATCCATTGAGACCTATTCCCATTTCCATTCGGGAATTTCCAATGGTTGTAACAAACCACTAGCCTTCTTTTGCTCGGCTTTAACTAACTGGCAATTCGTGCACTTGGATATAAACTTCACAATGTCTCTCTACATCCCTTCCCAGTAGTAGGTCTGCTTCATGTCTCGATACATCTTGTTACCACTAGGATGTATAGTCGGTTTCAAATTATGACATTCTCTAGGCACTTCATCTCTCAATCCATTAACGTTGGGTGCAACTAGTCTCTCATTCTTTCGGAGCCATCCCTCGCGATCAAGTCCATACTTGTTCATTTCCTCACCATCAATACCCATCTCTACCTTGGAGATGATTTCCAATAAGTTAGGATCGTCCCTTTGACTGGAACCGATCCGCTAAATCAGAGTCGGTCTAATCGTCAAGCTTGCTAACATCTCTGGATCCAATTCGCACTTAGGTCTGAAATCATATCCTGCAATATACTCCAGTTGCTTCCATTCAAGAAACACAGCCCCCAAACTGGCTCCTACTCAATGCTTCAGCTATCGCATTGTCCTTCCCGGGTGTGTATGCGATATTGAAATCATATAAAGCCAAGAACTTCAACCATCTCTGTTGACGAATATTTAAATCCTTTTGAGAGAAAAGGTACTTTAATGACTTATGATCGGCAAACAACTCGAATCTTTCTCCCAAGAGATAATGCCTCCATATCTTTAACGTGAACATGATCGCTACCAATTCTAAATCATGGATAGGATATCTTTTCTCATGTAGTTTCAGTTGCCGACTAATATAAGCTACAACCCTACATCCTTGCATCAATACATCACCTAGTCCAGTACCACAAGCAAAAACTTGATTCTTCTTGGTCAACTGAGTTAACGGTGTCGTTATCTTGGAGAAGTCTTGGATAAACTTACAATAATATCCCGCTGACCCCAAGAAACTTCCCACATCCGTTGCATTCTTGGGCGTAGACCAATCTTGCACCATAGCCACCTTCGTAGGGTCCACGGCAATACCATTCTCTGAAACAACATGGCCCAAGAACCTCACTTCCCTCCTCCAGAAGTAACATTTAGAAAATTTCGCTTTCAATTGGTGTTTCCTTAACACCTCTAACACTATCCTCAAATGTCCCTTGTGTTCTTCCTCTGTCCTCGAGTAAATGAAGATATCATCCACGAATATAAGAACAAACTTATTCAATTGATCCCTGAATACGCTATTCATAAGATCCACAAAATATGCTGGAGCATTGGTCAATCTGAATGGCATGACCAACCACTCATAGCATCCAGACGGCGTCCGAAATGCCGTTTTGGGTATACTCTCTGCTGCTACTTGAAACTGATGAAAACCTATCGCAAGATCTAACTGGGAGAACACTCTCACTCCATTCAAATGATCAAACAAATCATCTATCTGTGGAAGAGGATACTTATTCTTCCTAGTTACCTTGCTCAGCCCACGGTAGTCTACACATAAGCGAAGGGAACCATCGGTCTTGGTAGTAAATACAACTGGTGCCCCCACTTAGAAATACTTCTTTGGATAAATATCTTCTTCAAAAGATCGCCCACTTGCACCTCGAGCTCTCGCTGCTCCCTTGGCACCATACGACGAAGTCACTATAGGTCTAGCATATTTCACTAAATCAATCTGAAACTCAATCTCTCGGTGTGGTGGAAGTCCGGATACTTGCCAGCAATAGGCACATCAGATAACTCATCTTGCGGGATGTCGAGGGAATGTTGAAAACTAACCATCACCTCACCACTAGGTAGGAAACCCAATACCACCCTTCGCCCATCGTCCGCTCTAATGGTCACCGAAGATCCCTCACTGTCTACCACCACCCCATGTATTTAGAGCTAATCGATTCCCAAAATAATGCCAAACCCAGTCAAGCCTAAAACAAAGCAATCACAAACAAACATGCATCCATGACTCAATTAGACCGAATTATGACAAATCTTACTAAGGCTAGTCGAACCACCAATCGGGTTCGTCACAACTAAAGGTCTATCGACAATCTTGGGTTCCAATTCCAACCTATCTACCAGGTCACTAGATACGAAGGAATGGGAAGCCTCGGTATCAAACAGTACTCGAATAGGAAAATCCTAAATGGAATGCATACCTTGAATAACGACGCCCTTTCCTTTCTCCACCATAGTTGGGGCATTCGACAAAGAAGGAACAACGTTGATAGCATATGCTTTCACAATCTTCTTCTCTTTAGGAGGTTGCGGACATTTATCCTTGAAATGTCCCACTTGGTTACAGTTGAAGCACTTCTTTTCCCCTGATTTTGCTTGACACTCTTTGGCATAGTGACCCTTCTGGCCACAGCTATAGCACTCGATATCTTTCTTATTCTTCTTTTTCTGACCATCCTTGGTCTGATTCTATTTCCTCTTATTCTAGGAATTATTCTTTCCTCCACCCCTTGCCAGTGGCCTTGGCGCCTTTGCAGATGTAATGGTAACCTTGGTCTTCGACTTAGGGTAAAGGCTCTCAGATCTCAATGCCTTTCCCATAATAGATTTGAATGTCTCATCGATACGGTTTATGAGTCTTTCCCACAAGTACTCATCTAGGCCAGTTATGAACCTCTCGTTCTTCTTCTCGGCAGTATCGATAAGAGATAATCCATATTTCGATAAGGTATCGAATTCAGCAATATATTCCGAGATTGTCATACCATTCTGCTTAAGCTCCAAAAATTCCAGAACAATTCTGATTTCTGAGCAGCTGGAATAAACTTGTCACTGTAGTGAGTCTTAAACTGATTCCAAGTAATCTGATCCTCGGGAGTAGCTGCCGATTTGATAGCATTCCACCAATTCATAGATCGTCCTTGAAGCTGACGCGATGCTAACTTTCTCTTCGTTGCATCTTCGATCCACAAATCCTCGAAGATACGCTCACAACTATCAAGCCAATCTTGAACCTCTATATCCAATTCTGATCCATGGAACGGCTCCCCACCAAGACTAGTATAATCCTTGCTGAGCTTGGCGAAATCGGCTTTAGACGCCTGCAATGCTGCACCACCACCGTTAGCAGCATTAGAAACCGCTCCCTGAGCAACCCTAAGCTTCTCTCGCATGAAGGTAGTAACATTGTCCTTATATCAGGGACATTCCTACTGTTGGCCCATGAACCCGTACTCCTTGTATTTCGGCTCATCATCAAATCTATAAAGAGAAAATGATTAACCATCTCCTTATTGGTGCTTGTGTAGTGCGACTTTCATCCTTAGATATACTAATAGTATATATATATATACATAGTTTTTGAAAACCAAAGCATCACAAATACGTTCTCTCATATACGTATGCTATCTCTTCCTGATGTATTCCCCTAGATTAACTACGCAACCTAGGCTCTGATACCAAGTGTGACGGCCCGCCCCGTACTAGCCGACATTTCCCCGAAATGCGTTGTACCAATATCCAACTAGTACGGAACGGTCGTCAAAAAGGAAAGGTTGAAACGATGAATCAACAAGAACCTATAGTATATCTCACAACGCATGGAATAAAATATAATGATAACATACTTGACATAAAACAGACGAGACAGTGCTTAAGCTAAAAACTAAACATCATAGCAGTCGAGTCCAAAATACAGCTTATGATCCAAACCATCATTATTACAACTTCAAAATACTATCTCTAAAGCAAAATTACTACTAATGCCAAAAGCAGTGACCAGCAACAACACAAGGAGAATATATGTGAATAGTGCGTGGAAGCCTCATGCTCGTCACCGGACAGCTGCTCGTGCATAACCACCTGACGTATCTCTAGTCTGCACATTTAGGAGCACACAGAGTAATAAGAAGAGACATAAAACTCTGGGTCAGACAAAAGTCCGGTATGAGCGATAGCAGCAAAATAAAACAATAATAGGTATAAATAATCATACCTGAACCTGGACCTGCAACCAAAGAGTTAGCACAATAAGATGTACAGTACTCTAAGGTAACACTAACTTATAGTGTTAAATGAGAATGTGCATGTCATGGTGATAACAAACATCAAACATAGCAATCATCCTCAAATCTCTCACTCAGTACGTAAAGCATACGATATCCACCGCTTTGATCACCAAATTCATTGGGGCCATGACGACAACTCCGTACAACTACTGCTATAACCATACTTCCCTGGTCTATAGTCAATAACCCTACCAAGTCCACACATCCCTGGCTCTAAGTTAAGGGCCAACCAGTCCACACTTCCCTGGCTCTGGTTCGTCTACATGCCCCCTCTCTTAAATGGTGAACCAAAGTTATAGATATAGATAACCCCTTTGCACACGTCCCGCAGCAAATCCCAACTCTAGAAGTTAACTCGTTGGTTTCCATCTGGATCCTGAGTGATAACTTCTCATTTGCACTTCCTTTGCATCTAGGGTTCTTAGTCTTCTCCGGTTCGATTCAGCCCTTCACTTCGTCTCGGTTCGTGCTCCCTGAGGCGGCTCGGTTCGGATACCCCTTCGGTTCGTGGGACGTGTTGCTCACCGGTTCGGTTCGGCCTCCATTGGCTCGTGGTCAAGCTCTGGATTGTGGTACATGATGCTCACCGGTTCATGATACTCGCCGGTTCGAGTCGGGCTCCTTATCCATCTGGGTCGGTTCATGGCATCGGTTTGGGCTCGTGGGTGCTTCACGGTCCGGATCATGATCTCCTACTCGTGGCATCGGCTCGTAGGGAGTAGGTGGTTCATGGTTCGGGTCAAGGTGCTTCACGACGGTTCAACTCATGGTCACATGCCATGGTTCGGGTGCTCCGTCTCGTGATACATGCTTCACGAGCGAGTCGGTTCATGGTACATGACCTAATCTGATTTCCTGTACCTCTTTCCAGCAACTGTTTACGCCGCACGACGGCGTTTTCGACCATCCTAATTTTACTAAACAATTATAAGGCATCCCAAACAATAGTAATAACATGTGCAATCAATCAAAAATATAAAAACGTCAATTACATGTATTATTTAGGATCAAACATACCCAAAACCATTATTTTCCACTTAATCCGCTTAACCATGTTTAACTATAGGATTAGCAAACATAATCCAAATTAACCCAAATTTTCAATAAAGGCATAAAATAATATTTTAGAATTATCACATATTTTTCCAGATAGTTATGATGCATAATTTCGCTAGTTATCAATAATCACCCCTAATTAGCCGTAATTAGTGAATAAAAGTGCAAATCACTCACCTTAGCCACAAATGAAATCTTAGATCTAAAACTTTACTGTTATGGCACGGATCTCTATGTATTGCAGCAGCTCAAACCCTGATTTGGTGCAAATTTGACTTGATTTGGTGTAGTTTTGGTTAATTAGTGATTAGAAAGCAATTAGGTCGAGATTGAGAAGATGAAGGCCATTGTTGGGGTTTAAGGGAGGTTAGTGGCAGCTGAAAAAATGAAAGGGAATGTTTCTCCAAACCCTTTCAGCCCTCCCATGACCTTAATCCTGAAATGGGTTATGGGTCTACCTGCTAATCACCCCGTTAAGCCCAATTATGTTGTTTTTCCATCTCCAAATTTTATTTTAGGCATATCTCCTAAACGGTAAGTCCTTTTGATTAATGTGACCATCTACAGAGAGATAAACCATCATCTGAATCCAATGGAAGTGGTTTTAGGTCAAAACGCCTTACCAATCAAAAGTTATAGGCAAAACAAGATTCGTCAGGGGAAAAACGGTCATTTAAAATTTGGCAAAAATCGTGAACATGGGAAATGACCCCAGTAGTCGTTTCCCAAAGATACACGACCATACGACTTCGTATGAAAATAAAATAAATATTCTACGATCCTTTGATACGTAGAATGCAGGTCATTACTATCTTAATATTAGATCCAATTTGAAAGATCACGGAATAGCTTATCTGAATCATACTCAAGGACTGGAAAGCAGTCAGGTGAGTGGATTTAAAATTATACCTTTTGGTGATGGTATATTTATTGTTTACATTCATCGTAATTCTTAACGTGATAAATAATTAGAATTTGTGGTAATTACGATATAATTTATTTCTAAGTACGTAAGAATATTGTTGTTGTACAAACCTATTCCATTAATCTTCTGTTTGGATTGAGGATTATTGTAATACTAAAATTGTCCAATTTACAATAATTATGACTATGTTTTTAAGATTGTTATTTAATGTCAAATTAGATATGTTGTAAACAGAATTACAGTGAAATTGAGAATAGTGGAAAAAGAATTTATACGCCTAATTTTTGTATGGAAAATTTTCAGTAATTGAAAATGGTATATGAGAAATATGAATTTAACATCTAACTCAAAAGATAAAAAGGGGAAATTAGTAGTGGGCTGAGTTAGCTGGATTTGGGAGAATGGATACATTTCCAAAACGGCAAAATTACTGAGAACGTAGTTGCAAGAAAAGAAAGGAAAAAGGGATTAGTGTGAAATAGGGGTTCTTTAACCATATTGCATACTAATCAAATAAAATATATATGTATTTCCACAATGAAATTATAGAAAATAGCTTGCAACTATGGATCTCAATTGATGTACGTTATGGAAATAGATCTTCACATCTTTTCGTTAACCAATCTAATGAGGTGTGTGGAATATTTTCCAAAAATAATAAGAATGCACAAGTCGGTAATTAAAGAAAGATCACAACAAATAAAAGTTGCTTCATATTGAGGAACCTAAGAAAAAATGAGATGAACGGGGAATATAACCTATAACAATTAATTATATGGACAAGAATGAAGTATAATAAGAAAGCTTTTCCTAGGGACAAGTGTAATTATAACGTAAGATGTAATTAATGATTTACAAAGAACTCGTTAATAAATCTTAATTACGAGAACTAAGTTAACTAGTAAACACACAACAACGGTTGTGATAATAGTATAAGATAAGGTTATGATTAAATAAAAAAGAATAAAGTAGGCTTATTATTAGTAGACTTATAATTGATAGTATTAGGTCTGATAAATGTGGTAAATAATAAGCATGAGTCCCCTCCGACGGCATAGGGCTGAATAAAGAAAGTAAGCAACCAATTATGATCTAATGAACCAAGTAACTTAAATAAAAAGTGAGTACGTGGATAATCAAGTTAATTGTCAATGTGATGAGATAAAGAAAGAGCATGATTAAATGATTAGACGTAGGATATAATAACGTGATGACGTGATGCGATGGAACCAGTCCGTACGTATGGAGGTGAAGATCCCAACAAGGTAGATCATCATGGTGTTTGGAGACACGAGAGGAGCACATCCAATTGATTATTTTATAGGACTGGAGAGAAGCACTCGGCTTCTGCGGGACGTGGTATGGTACTCCGTGATGGTCCTTTGTAGTAGGCTTCGGGCTGTACCCACATAGGTTTTGTCTGTACGATACCATCTGGTCAGTATACCTTGACCTAGTGAGTGGTAGTCAAAAGGCTGTGGCAGATGGCATTGGGTGATTTGGTGATCTGCCTCGCTAGTGGGAGAAGTTGGTCAGGACCAAAGTAAGGATAGTAATCGTCGAGTACCTATCATCGGCAGTCAGTGGGATGCAGAAAGATTAGAGCTAAACCTACATACCAATGATCTTTCACTATTGGGACGTTAGTTGTGGGACATGCCAAATTAGATGTTAGATTGGTTAATAGGGGCACGTCATTATCTCTTGGTGATGTCTTCCATTAGTTGAGGGAGAGGCCAGTGTAGGGCCATAACCATCGTGAAAAAGATAGACGATATATGAACATCTGTATTCCAGGCCTAATGAAGTTGTGCTTTACAGATATTGAAAGCTACCAACCGTGTTTCGTACATTTTATGCAGCCTTATTACATGATTCGAGTTATAGTAGGAAGAACGTTCTTGTGAGGGTCTAGATACACGCACTGGGTGGTGTATTGTAGACATTATGGCATTACTCTTTATTGAGATGTGACTCGACGAATGAGGGCGGATTCGAGGACCTATATGCCTACGTGGTATAGCGATGGTGATTCTATGTGATTACATGGTGTATACGCTTCCATGGCATAACGACGGAGATCGTACAAGGAGGGTACTATGGGGGAAACCTTGAGATGTTGGATATATATATATATATATATATATATATATATATATATATATATATATATATATATATATATATATATATATATATTAGGTTAAGCTATCGGGGAGTAGATGGGTACGACGTGAGTGTGGGGCCTTGAGTGTTATTAACCTAGATAACCTAATAATTAAGAAAACCTAGTTGAACGGTATATGTAGGGTTATTTCAGAATGTATAATTTGTCCTCTCACCAGAACTTTGTGTTCTGACTCCCTCACCATAACATACTCGAAGGTTTGGTTTTGGGTAGCGATTTGGTAGCCTTTGGACACTTATTAGACATTGTTATTATTTCAGTAAAGCTATATTTGGTTATTGTATTTTATGCACACCGTTGTGGAATGTTTTATCGAGCTCTAATGTATTTATTATCTTTGTCTTTTCTGCAGGATACCAAACAAGCTAACTCGGACTTCGATAGATTGGGATTTTTGAGAAAAAATTGATCTATCGAAATTCGGGTTGTTACAATGTGCCTTGAGCATGAGACATACTATCTTAGGATCTATGTTCCTTAAGTGGAAGTAGCTCGAGCATATCGCTGATTATGATTTTTTCCCTAGATGTGAGTTGGAACAGGAAATGTTGACAAGTTTGACTAGCAGACCAACTTTGATTTAGCGGATTGGTTTTAGTCAAAAACATGATCGCAACTTGGTTGGGATCATCGCTAAAATTGAATCTGGGAGGATATGAGAATGTATGGACTCAACCAAGTTGATTGACTTCATAAGAATGGAAGACTATTTTTTCTTGATGTTGACATATTAGGGGATGAAGTTCTTCGAGAGTGCCATTAATCGAAATTTACTATACATCCTAGTGGTTATAATATTTTTTGGGATACAATAAAACCTATTATTAGGAAGGAAAGAAGAAGAATATTGGGACATTTTGAGATGCACACTAGGATTGACTAAAGAGTAAATGAATATGATACTATGTAAATACCACAGAAAAATAAACCAAGAGTTAGAAACGATCACACCAGAGTTTTCATACTGGTTTGGACTTCTTGTTCTACCTTTAATCCTTAAGCTTTCTTTCGTCCTTTCACTAACAAAACAAACCCCTCACTTGGTCCATAGTAATAGGCTTGTACAAATGGTTTTTTAATAGCTTTTTGTTCTATATACACTGATTTTGGTTCGAGCACAATTCTTCTTATAATATCTCTTGAGTGAACAAGGATATAAAAAAGAATTTTTTTGTTAGTAGCGAGTGTAAGACAACAATCGAACTTTTGATAACGTATAAGAGTTTAGAAAGCAAGAATGTTTACAAAGAAAAATTAATTCTTAGTCTCATGAATTCAACATCTTAAGGTAAATGTTAAATGGTTTCCATCAGTAGTTACATATCTATATAATGGTTGAAACTACTGGTAAAGAGATGTAGAGGAGGAGGAAGAAAATAAGTGTCTTTTTAGAAAGGTGCATTATAATTTGATTAGACTTCAGGATATTTGTTTCACACGTCTGAGTCAATTTAGGATTATTTCTTGAACTTTGAGTCAGATGTCTGAATCATTATTCAGATGTCTTAATCATTATTTAAACATCCGACTCAGGTTTGGAATCGATTCTAAGAACAGAGTCAGATGTCTGGTTTTAATTTCAGATGTATGACACATATGCGTGCAAGTTTTTGCCTTATGCACCAAACATCTAGAAGGATGATTCATACGTCTGATTCCCTTCTAAAAATATATGATAAGACTTGAAATATATATAATAATTGTATACGTGTTTGTTTTTCAAGAGAAATTATACATATTATCTAAAACACTAAAATGCAAATAATTGTATCTTACAAAAATCTTGTTAGGTATTGCACCTGGCAGAATGGTTTCTTTGGTTAACTGCAAATATTTGAATATACTATACCTACAAGTGGTTGGATAACTTGGTGATATATGATTGTATAGTTGTTGTCTTTAAAACTCGAAAGGTGGTGTTCTAACACATTCATTTCAAAGTGCTTGAACCATTAGTTAGTCAATGTTGAGTAAAAGAAGCTTAGTAGTTTTTAACAACCATTAGAGATTTCCTAACGGAAACAGAACAAGTGTCAATGGATTTCATTGATGATATGTGAAGGACTTGATCATAGTACAATATCATTTTTGTAATCGTCGATCGGTTTCCATGATCGCTAGATTTAATCCCATCAAATGAAGTAAAATGGCAGCTAAGCTGGCCGACTTGTATGTCAGATGAATTGTGCAATTCCATGGATTGTTGAAGGGTATTGAACGCGACCGAAACCCATTGTTTTTTAGTGGATATTAGAAAATCTTATTGGTAGCCTTAGGGTTTGAGCTACACTTCAATACAAGTTATCACCCTAAAATTGATGACCAAGGTGAAACAGTGAGTCATATTGTGATGACCGCCCACAGCCTCCGCACTAAACAAAAAGAATAATGCGCTAAAAGATGTGTCATGTAGCTATGGACGATCATCATGGTATAATTACACAATTGGAACCTGTCGTAAATCTCACAGCTTAAGGATAAAATATGATAGAATATATACAACAAGTATTAATAGTGTAGCAGAAAACACTAGACTTTCATAACGACTAGAAAATAATACCCATAGACTTGAATTACAATAATAGTGTTTGTACAAATTGCCTCACTACAGCACTTAGAGAATAACAAATAGCGGAAATCCAAATACTATATAGTAAAAGACAGTACGCCAGCCACCTACTTGCTTTCGAACAGCTACATCGTCCACGCTAAGCAGTCACCTGCCACCTAGTCCGCCCATCTAAAAACAGACAAACAGCCCAAGGTAATAAGAGGGAAACATAAAATCTTGAGTCGGACAACAGTCTTAGTGAGCGATAAAACAGCTAACAAACTTCATCAATAAAGTATATGAGAATAGGTAAATTAACAAACCAATCTACCAAACACCAGAGAAGAACTCAACTCTCGTCTTCCCCACATCGGACAGTGATAGCCTTTACATTAAACAATTCAACCATTCATCCATGGAAACCAGAACACTCATTCAATCATGGTAAAGCACTCATGACATCCAGATTATATATCTCATCTAAACCATTCTAATCGAATTCAACATCCCTCAAGCACAAGCCCCAGAGGACTAAACCAATATCAGACAAGCACCCAGGGAACATCTCCTTCAACGTTGGACAATCTACATGAGATAATACAAATAGATTATCCAAACAATCAAACATCCATGACAGACTCTGGCTATTACCGCCAATCCTACTTTGAAACAATTGTTAATTGTATGATGGCCAACCTTGCCATATGTCAAGGACTAATGGTAACCCCAGTTCTAGTATAAACTCCATGCGCCTTTCAACGATACGTATGCATGTCCATCCGTGACAACTAGGCATTTCAATGAAGTATATGAATACATTAATTTTAGCATGTTTTGGAGAATCGGTGAGTGATTCTAGCTTGTCTGGAATCTTAATACATTGATTTTAGCTTGTTTTGGAGAATCAGTGAGTGATTTGAATTTCTCACATGGACTCAATGAAGTATATGAATGTTTGATAATGTTTTTCATAAAATTTAAGTGTTTTACCATAAATGTACAAGTTGGTAAGTTCATTTTCATATGAATCACCCTAGGATATAGTTTAGCATCTTTAAAGTGATAATTTGTATGCCATTTCATATGTTTATGCAAGTTAGATCCGCAATTTAGTTCATATGTTCATTTATGATGATTTTGGTGAATTTTACATAATTATTGATGAAAATGTCATATTCATGTTGTTAGTGATTTCATAACATGTTTATGGCTGCAAATGATGAATTAGATGAATAGATTTCATCGAGATAGTCGATTGGCGAAGTTTTGGTCGAAATTGGACTTGATTTCGGGTTGTACATGCCACGAGTCGAGTGTGTAGTATGGGTGAAATACAAGTGCAGTACAAAAAGAGGGTCGATTGCATGCAATGCCCTGGTTGGTCATGCATCTCGTAGGGGTCGGTCGGACTTTATGTTGATGGAGGGACGATCGAGAATGAAAGTTGGGTCGATCCGTCCTCTCCTGGTCGGTCAGTCTAATCTGGGTTTGAGCAAAGGTGGTCGGTCCAAGGTGGGGTCGGTCATGGTTTCTTGGTCGGTCGTGCACCCATATAAAAGTGGTCGGTCAGCAAAGGGGCTGGAGATGATTTGGGTCAGTCAGTCCGGTGAAGAGCAGGTCTGTCGATCGCACCATGTTGGGTCGAGCAAAGGCAGGGGTCGGTCGCACCAGCAGATCGGTCCACAGGGTCATTTTCTGAAAATTCTATTTTTCTGATACGGCCCAGATTTGAACAATAAAGCTTTAAAAAAATTTCAAGGGCAACCCTCCCAAACCCTAGCCGCAACACAGTGGTGTAAATTGGCTCACTAATGGTGTGACTTCAAAGTAATTTCAAGTAGGAAGGTTTGAAGTAATGAAAGGTGTTCGTTGATCGGTGTAGAATAGCGAATGAGGTGACAACTCAAAGGTCGTGAGTTGGCGGATAATGGTTGCTTGAGCTATGAAAAGTCGTCAGGTTGTAAGATTAGAGATGCAAAGGCCAAGAGATTATCGTTGTCGTAAGTTCTAGCAGGCTCAAAGCAGGGGCATGATAGGGGCACCTAAAAGACCGGTTGTAGTTTGAGTACCCTGGCTATCATTGAAAGGCCTAGTTGTCAAGGTTGGACATGCATACGTATCGTTGAAAGGCGTATGGAGTTTATGCTAGAACTGGGGTTACCATTCGCCGTTGACATATAGCAAGGTTTGCTGTCATACGATTAACGATGGTTTCAAAGCAGGATTGGCAGTGATAGCCAGAGTCAGTCATGGATGTTTGATATTGGTTTAGGCCTCTGGGGCTTGTGCTTGAGGGATGTTGAATTTGATTACGATGGTTTACATGAGATATATAATCTGGATGTCATGAGTGCTT
The DNA here is from genome assembly GCA_030737875.1 of Allium sativum. Classification (NCBI taxonomy): domain Eukaryota; kingdom Viridiplantae; phylum Streptophyta; class Magnoliopsida; order Asparagales; family Amaryllidaceae; genus Allium; species Allium sativum. Next base: position 155,750,982 of record CM060926.1, on the reverse strand, counting down.
TACCATGATTGAATGGGTGTTCTGGTTTCCATGGATGAATGGTTGAATTGTTTAATGTTAAGGCTATCACTGTCCGATGTGTGGAAGATGGGAGTTGATTCCTTCTATGGTGTTTGATAGATTGGTTTGTTAATCTACCTATTCTCATATACTTTATTGATGAAGCTTTTTGTTGTTTTATCGCTCACTAAGACAGTTGTCTGACTCAACGTATTATGTTTCCCTCTTATTACCATGGGATGTTCATTCGTTTTTGGATGGGTAGACTAGGTGGCAGGTGATTGCTTAGTGTGGACGATGTATCTTTTCGGAGGCGAGAAGGAGGCTGGCATACTATCATTTTACTATATAGTATTTGGATTTTCGCTGTTTGATGTCCTCTTATTACCTAGAAACCATGACCGACCCCAACTTTGACTGACCACCTTTGCTCAAACCCAGGTTGGACCGACCAACAGGAGAGGATGGACCAACCCACCTTTCATTCTCTATCGTCCCTCCATCAGCATGAAAACCGAACGACCCTTACGAGATGCATGACCGACCAGGGCACTGCATGCAACTGACCCTCTTTTTGTACTGCACTTGTACTTCATCCATACTACACACTTGACTCGTGGCCTATACAACCACAAATCAAGTCCAATTTCGACCAAAACTTCGCTAATCGACTATCTCGTTGAAATCTATTCATCTAATTCATCAGTTGCAACCATAAACATGTTATGAAATCACTAACAACATAAATATGAAAATTTCGTCAATAATTATGTAAAATTTACCAAAATCATCATAAATGAACATATGAACTAAATTGCGGATCTAACTTGCATAAACATATGGAATGGCATAGGAATTATCTGTTTAAACATGCTAAATTATATCCTAGGTTGATTTGTATGAAAATGAACTTGCCAAGGTATAGATCTATGGTAAAACACTTGAAAAACATGATCAAACATTCATATACTTCATTGAATCCATGTGAGAGATGCCAATCACTAATCGATTCTCCAAAACAAGCTAAAATCAATGTATTAAGATCATGGACAACAAACAATTCGAACCAAACTCCTTGATCTGATGAATTCTCACTTCAATTGATTTAGATCTAGCCTCTAATGGTGTAGTTCTTTAATTTCCTTCCTTAGATTTTGATTTTTATTGGTGGAAAGGTGTTAGAGGAAGGAGGAACATAGGCACCAAATGAGAGAAAAGAGAAACTAAACCATTTCCCATATCTCTCACCCCCTATTTATAGTTTCCACCAGCACACTAATAGGCCTCTACAAATCAGCCCATTAAGGCTCCCAAAACCTGAACAGCCAACTAAAAAACCTTAAAACAATGATTCCTTCCAAATCGCTGAACCAAATCTCTAATGTAACCACTCTACGAAAAGACAATCATCATTTCCTTTCCAATGGCATAGGTCTTACCACCTAATTTGACCTGATTCAAAAGTTATGCCATGTACAAGACTGATAGGGGCAAAATGGTCACAAATAAATTTGATAAAAAATTATGGACATATCTTGCATCCCCATAAACTACATATAAAAATATGAGAATGACCCTACCCTCAGGGAATAAAATCAAAATATTTTACGATCTTCCGATACATAAAATGTTGGCTGTTATTCGTATCATGGAAAATCTTTTACGAGGTTGCATATTAGTTTTTTGAAGGCTCATGGGACGGTCTCTAGCATTTGGTTGAAATTGCATATACAAATTATTATCGATCTAGCATCAGTCTGGCACCGTATGAAGCTTTATATGGTAATCCGTTCAACTCTCCTTCATGTTGGTGGAAAGCGGGTGAGAGACTGATATTTGGGCCATGTTGTTAAAGTGCCCTCAGAGAAGATTGAGATCTTCTGATAATGGATGAAGATTGCTTAGGACAAACAAATATGTTATGCCGATAAGAGATGTTGAGATTTGGAATTCTCTACTGGCGACTAGGAGTTTGTTGTGATTTCACCCTTTAGAAATGTGATTCGGTTTAGTAGGGAAGGGAAGTTGGCGCCAGAATTTGTGGGACTTTTTCTGATTCTCTAACGGAATAGAAACTTAGCTTGCATGGTTGACCTACCTTAAAAGTTGGTTGGAGCACACAATGTATTCTACATTTTTCACTTAAGAAAGTTTGTACATGACTCAAGCATGACCCTCACACCCAATTAGTTGGACGATATCGAGGTGGAGCAGAAAGCTTCAGAGACTTGTAAACCCACTCGTATAATTGAGCATGATACAAAATAATTGAAACACCCCATACCACTTAATGTTTGCTAAAGCATGGTCCCGCTAAGAAATATAAAGCATTATAGGTATAAAGACATGAATATAGATAACAAATATTTAAATTCACCGAACATAAATAATAAAACGCATTGGAATATAATTTAAAAAGAAGTGACATTACATTTATTCAAAACCAGCTGCCTCAAAATGACAAGAAAAGAAAATAAATCTCAGTCATAAAATCAGAGTACAACTAGAAATATTACAACCAAATAGTGGAATTAGATAAATTAGCAATGGAAATACTTCTGCTAAAAAGATAAGGCTCGAAGAAATGTCTGTTAAGCAATCCACACTAAGTGCTTCCACCCTTTGAGCCTCTGGGGAAGAGGAAGAAAAAGAGAAATAAGAAAGGAGAGTGGGTCAAACATAAACTCTGGCGAGCTGCATAATTACTAGCATGATTGATAAATAAAGGAAATAGTCAAAATAGTAGTTCTAGTGTCAGATAGGATAAGTGCCTTTGCACAACTAATAAGTGAACATATAAGAATGATGTACGAGGATTAAAAGTATGGTCAATTATTATTTAATTTGATACAATTTGATTATTTGCACTTTACAGCTACAAAAATGATATAATTAGGATAATCTTCCTAATACTACTAATTAATCGGTTGCTAATAAACCAAAGAGTGATAACTTGTGCCCACTATAGTTCTTGGGCTTATCAGACCCGACCTATCAACAAAAAGACATTGCATTACCGTAGGCGTTGTAGTGTTTTATCTTTCCCAATAGGTTCAACGCACACACATTGTACCATAAGAACACATCCCGCACTCATCTACATTTGGACTATCTTACTAGCTAACATATCACGAGTGTGTTAGCCTCCTCCCTAGTGTGAGACCATCTGTGATAAATGGTATGCCATCTGGTATGGATCCTGACCAAGAAATCCTACTTGTCCCAAATCCCCTTTGATTAGGACCCTCATAGATTTACCATAGAAACCATAATGATAGAATAACCATAGAATGCCTATTTATGAGGTCAAAATATAATTGCCTATTTACGAGTTCACCATAGAACCGTGGAATTAGGCTTATAACTTAACATTGTTTAAATTCAATTTTATATTAAATCTATTTGTTTATTTATAACCTTGTGTTATAATTGCATATTTACATCTACATTTAAACCACATTTGTTTATCATGATTCTTTGTATTTGTACAATCTATCGTATTTATGCAAATATATTACAGTTTATTTTTCAGTCAACCAGTGCCATAGTTATTAGGAAAATCTTATAAAGTTTGCCTATTTTCAGTCCAAAATCCTTTTGTTACATTTAACATTACATGTCAATTTATCCCCAAATTCTCAAATCTTCTATTACATAATTCTAGTATAACCATATTTTCCATCGCATGCAAAATAAAAAGGATTATAATCAGTCGCATAAGTTTAGATGCACAAATCAGTGACCTAAATCAGTAGTATACATATGTCGATATTGCAAATCTAGGGATACTTTGGGCATAACAAAAAATTAACTTAAAACTGAAAAACTAGACATAGAAAAGAGAGGAAGGAGACTGAGAAGATATCTTACATCATTTTAAATATTAACTAAATAAGAACCGTAAGAAAAAGGCAGAATAATAACTTATAGAAAGAAATTTGCAGAAAAACTACAACTTAGAGGAAATGAACTAAATGATAAGAACTGTAAATAAAAGCGTAAATAAGAACAACAACTACTATTAGGTCTATTTACCTAAATATAACAAAAATCTAAATAATTATAAAACTCATTGGAAAAGGCTTCCTTCCTGGTCCAGCCGGAACCCACCTCCAAAATAAATAAATATAAGAGAAAATATTATTATTTAAAAAAACTCAGTTTCCCTAAAATTTAAATTTTGTTTGGCATATCTTCGAAAAAGAAGACTAGCTATAACACCCTGAACTTTAATGAACAACGATTGAATATAAAAGATTAATAAACTAAATATCAATCAGAATAATATTCCTGGTCAAAATGGACACTTGGTTTGCCAAAATCAGAGTTAAAATGAATTAGTTATGAATTAAAGAAGAATTTAGAAAAATTAAAATAAATAAACAGTTGAACCAACGGTCACTGGGCGACCTAACCCAACTGGATCGACACATGTGTCGACCCATGGGTCAACCCCTGTGTCGACATAAGTATGCGGGTGGGTCAAGTAAAGGTAACTGCGTGCCTTGCATGGCATGCAGGCAAAGATGTTCATATTTGTTAACGATATTTTTCATCAACACCGGTGGTGAGTCAGTAGGGAAAGACCTAAAGGGGAATTAGGTGGATTGACTCACTTTCACAATCGATTCTAGTGTGAACTTTAGACACTGATGCTCAGAAGTGCAGGATCACCGAGGACTATAAGCCCGATCTAAGCTCAACGGGTGAGATTCGTTTCGAAATTCGAGGGCATTGAGGGATATAAACCCAACTCTGTATCATGTATAATAAACTGCAACTACTATGATTAAAGAAATAATAATACACACTTACAGAGCAACTTTCATATAAGAAGATCCCTTTTCATTAAATTTTTGTTAGGAGTACATGAATGTCATAGGGAGGAATTCTCCATTGATTCTATTTATTAAGTTATTTTGAGAGTACAAATATTAAGGAAGAAAAGATCGACCCCCTAAATGTGACCTCTGGGGTCTTATTTATAGTGGTTCTGGACCCCTTCCGTTGGTGGGCTATTGGGCCTGCAGGGGTCTGTCGGTTGTTTAATTCTTGGCTTTGGATGCTCGACCTTCGGCCACCTTTGGTGTATTCGGTTGTAATCATTGGATGATGCTTGAATTCTCGAAAGCAGCTCCTGAATGTAGGCTTGCGGATATGAGCTTTCGAATGTAGGCTCTCGGCTTTATGATGAATGCTTAGAGGGGCTTCACCTCATGGCGTATGTTGACAGACGCCGAGTCGAATCCGCTATGGGTTTCGGTACTAGGTGGCTGTGACGACCCGAACTTCCCCATGAAGGAAAGCACGGATTGAGTTGAGGACAACACACATCGGAACGCAAACAGAAGAACATTTCATTGCTTATTACAACAATTTCATCAGAATACAAGAATATACAGAGTATAAACAAATATAATACATCAAAGAAATATCGGAGATTCAAATACATTACTGCAGCGGAAAAATAAAACAATACACAACTGAAAGAGATATACGGATATAGAGCTTTCCAGATATCATTCCAGCTGTAAATCAGGATCTTGTGAATATAAATCTGCAAAACCAAAACTACTAGCTGCCCGTGTGGAAAATAGGGGCACCCAGAGTTTAGGTTAAAACAATAAACTCCAGGTCAGTCATGTGACTGGTGTGAGAACTAAAACAGTTATTCTTTTGATTTTAAAGTTAGGTAAATCAAGGGACCATGCCGTATAACGCGAAACGGGTTTCCTCCCAAGAATACCAGTGCATAAAATAACAAGGAATGCTAAATAAAGAACAGTGAAGCTATTATAAGACCCAGGTCCCATTACACAATGCAACACAAGCCGGAGGATAGGGTTTTTACCTTATAATAGGCAAAGAATGCTTGATAAGCTAAATTCATCTTTTATTATTACTATAAGTGTATAGCATCAAAACAATTTCAATCATGTATCAATCATAGATGACATAAATGCCTCATACCACTATGTCGCCATATATAGGTTCTACAATCAAAACCGCAAAGTCACGTATTGGAAGTTGGATTTCCATCTGTGAACCGAGGCAAGGGATCATCCTCACCGAATTCGAGACGCTCAAGTCCGTGTCTCAGGAACAGCTGCAACTGCCCTATGGATCATCAGGGTCGGTCCACCGATGTGGATTATAATGCCTGAACACTGCGTTTCCCTGCCCTTTGGGGCGTAAATGAGCCAAATGACTCCATCGGCTCCACATAGTCACCGATATATCCGAGGCGCCTCGCAATCCAACAACCACACAGGTGAAAATAATATAAATGTCAGGGCTGGTAGGTCACTGATACCACCCTAGCTAGAAGGAAATGCATGCCCTCCCTGAGGTACTCTCCCGTTTTTGGTTCACAACCGGGGTGTGAGGCTCGCGAGACAATGCTACACAAAGCTGTGCCACACAGGCGGTTCTTTGATCATCAACCACAAGACTCTGCTTTTCAACAGATGCCTTGATAATTTGCATCTTAGCATGCCACACAGGCAAACCACTCCATGCAACCGATATCCATCAATCACACAAAATGATATCCAATGTCAGACACACAGTCCATTTACAAGTCCGTTCTGGGTCTGAACGAAACCGGAGGCACCTTGTACCTTGCATATCCATCAATCTCCAAGTATGTCTGGACGATCACTAACTGATTCCCTCCTCTTGGGTGTACGGCCCAATCAAGATCATCAGTAATTATCCAAACGATGTTAATACCTCCGGTATTCGACCACCGTCTTCATCCTCGACACATCGTCGAATCAGTTATTCAGAATGGGGTAAACCCGGTCTTTCTGAGTAACTCGCTTATATAATAAACAAGTGTTACGCAAACACAACATACGCCTGTTTCCAATTCAGAATATTCTTTTATTCAAATACTCTTATACTTTGGGAAAGGTTCCCATTAATTTTATCAAAGATAAATTCTTTAAATTTATTCTTTAATCTTCTTTTGAATATCAATTCAAACCAAATTATGGTTTATCCAAACTAGTCGGGATTAGCGAACCTTACCGAAGTAATCACTTGTTAAATTTCCCAACCCCAACCTATTCATCCCATGAAGTAAAACTGGTCATACTTCATATCTAAAACCACGGTGTTATCGGTAAATTCAATTACCATTTCACGTTCAAATCTAATTAAAGATTTAACTATCGCTTGGAGCAAAACTGGTGATACCCCATTCTCGATCATTTCAATCTAATTAAAGATTCATTAAAACTCCACTTGGTTTTAATCTTCCCAAAAATCAATATTAATGATTTTTTAACTTGGGAAATCATATCATGTCTTTAACTGGGTTAAAGAACCAATATCATTTAAAACACGATTCACGATAAACCCAAAATCACATTCTATTTACAATGGAATCTTCATGGAAAACAAATCGATATATATATATAATCGATATAAACTTCCATATCCGACTAATAATATAAATGGAATAACGGCAAAGCCTTTTAAATTCCAGATATATTAATTGTCTTCGTCCACAGAAATTCACTTCGATTATTACCAAATCAAATTCCAGTCCATTAAAATTTATTTTTATTAAATTGGAAAACTTTACTTTGGAAAATCTCCTTTAAATCTTAACAAAAGATTTATAAATTCCAAATCACATTTCACTGAAAATAGGGTTAAAGAACGAATGTCGTTAAAACACAGTTCACGATAAACCCAATTCGCATTCCATTAATTATCGGGTTAAAGAACAAGTGTTATTTAAAACACCGTTCACGACAAACCCAAAAATCAATTCAAATTCAATTCCAATTAAATACCATTTAATTGGTATACTTCATTAAATCTAAATAAATAGATTTAATCTTTTTCTCAACTGGGTTTAAGAACAGTACTAATGAAGACACCATTCACGACAAACCCAAATCCCATTTGATATTAAATACAAGGCTCTGAATAGAAAATATATCGGCTTATATTCAATATCAAGTTCTACGACCAACAAATATCGTATTGGAAATAATGATATAAATATATCTTTTAAATTTCCATAATAATATCGGTATAATCACGAAATCCAACATCGAAATATTCCAGAGACAATTTCGACTGAAATCCATTTCCACTTTATATATTGGAAATTCTGGTGATTTTCAAAACCATTTCAAATCCAATTTATTTATTTTAAAAATAAATGGATTATAATTCTAGTTCAAAACTAGTTCATTTCGATAAAAATCTATTTTTATCTTTTCAAATTTGGAGTTTTTCATCCCAATTCTTCCCAAATCATTTCTTATGATTCTACACTAATTATTGATATTTTTAATAATTTTATCAAGACCCGTACAGTCGATTTCCATCAACGGCCATCAAACTGCACTTACAGCGACCTTTTTCGAATTTGATTTGGGTATAATTCCAAATCCAACTGTTAGATTTCTAATTTCTTGTATTCTTTAGAAAGCTCTTTTCGATACGAACCCAATGTTCTGGATTTAGGAGAATAAGATGGCCGGATCTCCCGTAATGTCCATTCGAAGTCAATGGTCGAAATTCGCGAACTGCCGCAGCGCGGCACGTTCTATTCAGGTCATTATTTATATAATATATATATATTATATATTTTTTTGATTTCCTTTTAAAACGTATTTTATAAATCATTTTAAATTCGTTTTCAAAACGATTTCAACTTCATATTCAATTACTAATCAAAATTGAATATTCCATATCATCGATATATAAATGATAATATTTTTAAAGCATTAGATTTTGAAATATATTCCTTTTTTATATTCATTATAAAAATGAATAAAATCGATATAAATATCGTTCACTTCAAAATAGCGTCAATCTAATCAACACGACTATATATATTTCAACAACTTCGTTATTCAATTCAACAAATGAATTTTTTCTTCAACACATGAATTTTCTTTTATTCAACACATGAATATATATTTTATTCAACACATGAATTTTTTTTATTCAACACATGAATATTATTTTATTCAATACATGAATTTTCTTTATTTTCCAACTTGAAATGAGGCCCAATCAATTACCATACAATGTGATTGATATGGATTTCATACACACCCGTACACTACAACAATCAAACACAGTCAACCATCATCCAAAGTGCATTCTGCACTGCATAAGCATCAAATATAAATATTTAATGCTTATAACAGCCTATCAATCAATCGATCGACATACTTCTAATTATTGGAACTAGTGTATGGCCAATTTCATCCCAACACCCGTGTGGGGTTTTCAAACAATCAAACACAGGTCTTATTTGTGCAGTTGAGCGATGTGTAAAATTTATCGTCCCAATCCATATCAGTCAAATGTGTGTACATAAACAAATCATCCGATTTGTTTATAACTATTTATTTTATATAAACATTAAAAATTATATTTTTAACCATAAAATAATTTATTCCATTCCACTACACACAATCATTTTTCCCAACACATCAATCAAACAAACAAGTCATCCATGGTCTGTGGACGACGGGTGTCGGGTGCTGCTAAGCACCGTCTGCATCCTAGTATATATTTCAACTAGAAAACAAATAAAAATAAATGTGAGGAGTTCTCACCTAGAAGCTAAACCACACACCGCGACTCTTCATATGTAGAAACTTTTCGCCATGTTTTCCAACGAGATCTGTTTCACGCGGTATATGTTAAAAATCAAGTTTTTACTTCGCTAACTTCATAATAAAAATCAAATCTTTATCGCTACTTCATATATGCAAAAATTGAATTTTTATCGTGGCCTAGTATGGGTAGCCTGTATCCTGCTCGGGTCTCGGATAGCTTTTTGGTAGGGCCTTTGTGGTAGCATGTATTCTTTAAGGATGGCCTTTCGGTATCCATGCATTAGATGTTCCAAAAGTAGATTCTGGGTATCCTTCGCATTCTTCTGGTTTGGGGCCTTCGATGCTTTCGTCTTTAGGTGTATCGATATTTGGGCAGGTCATTATTGAAGATTCCTTTGGGCTTTGTCCATCAGGTTTACTGCATCTAGCTTATCTGGCCTTTAGATTAGGGTGGATCCTCGGACAGAGTCTTTCGTCGAGCCGGTACTGTCGGAAGGGTCTTGTTGGATTGACTCGGGTGGAGAGATTCTGTCAGTTACACCCCATAGTGCCTTACGATCCTTTACTTTAGGGGAAGGGAGAGGGTTTCGGTTAACGTGACTTTACGGATTACCCCTTCCTGCTTTTGCCCCTCTTAGCATTCGACTCCGCTTTCTATTGAACCTCCCGCGAGCTTTCGGTCTTCTACCACCCCTTCACTGCTAGCTCACTTCGTTGTTGATATTTGGTTGTAGCATTTGCCTCCCCACCCTTTGTCAAGGGGTATTTTGACTTTTCAAGCAAACTCCTTGTCCTTTACGAAGTGTCATATCAGAGTCATTTGATATTCCTTGGTAGGGAACGTTAATTGGTCCTTGTTTGTGCGGTGTGGACTTGGGTAAATATCCTTGCACAATTACCACTGTCTTTTCTTAAACTTTTACCTGGCAGTATTATATCTGATAAGAGGAGTTCCGGTTTATCGTCCGTTGATGATTATGATTTCTCTCGGAAGGGCAAGTCTCCCCTCTTGAAGAAAACGTTGATCACTTCTCAAGGTGACGTAAACTCCATTCTTGCCAGCTTTGGGATGGACAATGTGGAGGCCGTTCCTGCTTCTTACTGTGATGACGTTATGCATCCTCCTAAGGGATACTTTGCTTACTCAGCTAAACATATTTGGTGTGAGGGATTCTTTCCTTTTCCCCCTTTTGTGCTTCAACTTCTGCAAGATTTGGGAATAGCGCCCATCCAATTTCTACCAAGCACTTACACATTACTATTATGCCTGGAAGTACTCATTCTGGAATCGTGTCAAGTTTCTCTCACTTCGAACCTTGTTCGTTATCTGATGCGTTTTTCAAGGTGTGCTGGCTTCCCCCTATTCCATGCTACCCCTCTGAGGAAGATTATCAGCGACGATGCGAGGAAGGTTATGTCTTGGGAAGATCAATTTTTCTTCATTACATATCCTGCCGGTATTTCTGGCCAATTTGCTGATCATGGTAAGCCCTATTAACTCTTCATAGTGGTTATTTTCTCATTTGTAACATATCTTTAATCCCTTTCTTTCAGACTTTGCTTCTGATGAGGTGTCCCTAACTGGGAGCGAATCTTGCATGTTTAAGTTTATTTTGAAGTTACTTGAAAGGCCGCCAAGTCGGTCCACTCTACTAACCAAGGACAAGCTGCGTCTTTATATCCTTCTTTTTCATGGACAAGAGATATTGGGGCATCCCCCTGTCCGTCTTCCCGGTACCAAACATCTACTAGCATGTTCAGAGGTGTTCGCTCCTTTGGCTCCTTTATTTCCAGGTATGTTTTGTTGATTCGACAATTTCTTTGCGGAAATTCTTTTGGTACCTACGTTTCACACTCTCGACTTTTCCTCGACCTTTCGTTTGACTAGGAGTTTCAGTTTTGGAAGCCCCTACTCTTGCTAATGCTTTGAACCTTACCACCGTGGCTGCTCTTAAGAGGGTTGCTGAATTTCCTGCTGGTCCATCAGCTAAGAGACCGAGGTTCAATACTTCTACCTCCGCGATTTCTAGGAGTGTCTTTGGTAGGGAAATGAGAAGTGGTGTCTGTTCACCATTTCTTCCAAGCACATCCAGGGAGGGTGTGAGCGCCACACCATATATTTCTTCTTCTCAGACTGCCAATTCTTTGAGGCCACTTGATCTTCCGTCAGATTTTACTGATCTCGTGAAACTTATCATTTCAGGACCCGAATTTTATAATGTTTTGTTGCCACCCACTTCTTCCAACACGATGGATTTTTATCGGCATTTGATTGCTCGGCTTGAGGTACGACACCCCCCTTTTTTACTCTAGGCTTTCCGCTTGCCGCTACTATATTCTGAATTCTTCCGATTTCCCAGATGGTTAAGAAATGGCCTTTGTCTAGGCCCGTTCCTTCTTCTTTAGTTACTAAAATTACTCGGCTCCGAGAGGCTAATGCAGCTTTGAGCGACGAGTGTGGGAGGTTGAAGGCTTCCTCGGAACATGCTGAGTTGGCCTTCGAAAAGGAGACGCATGCTAGGGGTGCAACTCCTGACAAGGTGTCGGGATTAGAGCATCAGATGGCGGAGAGCGTCGTTACCCATGCTGATGAGCTTCGGAAGAAGGATGAAAAGATTTCTCGTGTCGCCCAAATAATTTATGCAGCCCAGGACAGGATTTCTGATTTCTTTCAAGTCCACCTTCCGCAGATTAAATCCAATTGTTATGAAGATGCATTATTTCATCTTTTTTCGACAACCTTCAGAATCATTCTGAACTCCGATCTACCCGCATTCCTTCCTTCATCCGGGATCGGGTCATAGAGAGGATTAGGATGGGTGAGGAAGGAATTGAGGTGTCACGAAGGAGTGATCCTACAGTTGAGAACCTTTTATAAATTGATTGTCTTTCGGATGACTTAAGCGATGAGGGGGAAGCTCCTATCCCTACTAGTTGCAGTAGAGAAAAAGTGGGTATCAGCCCCAAGGAAGGCAACTGTCTAGGCGAGCATATTGTTCACAATTCTGAATTGCCATTGCCCAAAGAAGGCGGTCCTATGATTTTCCAGGAGGGAAGAAAGCCGTCGGTTGTGAAGTTCCCTCCCCTTGGGTATAATTCTTACTTTGGACGCGTTTTTCTCTTTTCCTAGATGCTTGGCTTTGAATAGTTCCATGTCGTTATGATATATAGAAGAAAAACTGTTTCCCTGCTTTATGTAGAGTTAGGTAACAAAAAGTTCCAACCGTTTTTATGTTGGGCAGGTGGTACACTTGTATGTTTAATTCTGCAACCTATGTAACGTTTATATGGGGCTCCCTTTCGTTATCCGCAAGGGCTAACACGATTGTTTGCATTTAGTTTACTATGAGGAGGCATTACACACGATTTGTAGGCTGAGAAAAGAGTTTCGCACCACGCCTACTAACACTTTCAGGAAACGCGTTTCCTCGATAGACTTGAGTGTGTTTATACTACATTTCCTCAGCTCTGCTTTAGTTTTTTGAATGGGGATCGTGAAGCAATATTAAAGAGGTTTAGGGTGAGCTATGCTAAGGCATTATGTGAACATAAATGCATGCAGAAATGATATTAATAAATTCACTTTTCTGTCTTTATGTTATAGTTGGTAGGCTCTGGGTGTGACCCACGTAGAGCTGTATATAAAAAGGAATGAGAGGAAGGTATGATCCTCGAAAGTTTGAAAAGAGAATAAAATTGTATTCACTTTCCTGTATGTCTGTGGGCAGGTTAATCAACGTGAGATCCCTTCCTCCCGAGGCGGAACATCGTCGACGAGAGAAGTTTCTTCTGTCTCATGAAAGGAAGATCTTACATCAGAATTTATCTATCAAACGCTTAACTGAGGGATGAATATATTGAAATGGCAGCTAGAAGAGAGGGACAGGACTATTCAGGGATTGAGAGCATACATAAAGGCTAAACCCTCTATCGAGTTCGAGGATGAACTAAGGAGTCTTCGTCAATGTGTCGTTGACTTAGAAATTGACTTAAATAATGCTACTACAAAGTGTGAGACATGGGAACATTGTTTTGAGAATACCCCTATAATGATGGGGTCTTCGTCCCATAGCATCGCGACAACTCATAAAGCTTTTGCTCTCCTGAAGTGTTATTATTTAAATAACCCTCCTGTGGGGTTAAGGGAAACAATTATTTCCGAGTGGTGCAAAATAGTGGTGGATGAGATGAAAGGAATCTATGATACCAAGTTAATCAAGGATTCTCACGACCATGTCGTCAGGTATGTTGACCAAATTAGATAGCTGCAGGAAGAAAATCATGATTTGCATGTGAGTGTTTTTGAGATTGAATAGGAAAATAAGTCCATCGGTGCAATGTGTAGGGCGTACAACTGAACTTTAAAGCTTCAAATTAAACCTTCCAATCAGTTAGGCAAGACAAGCAGGAAAGTTCAAAGACCTAACAAGTTTCTAGACGTTGCACTTCGTCATGCTATCCACAGCCCTTTACCCGAGGATGAAGAGGGCCTAGAGGTTCAATGATGTTTCGTAACAGTGGCACATAATTTCGCTCATAATAAGGGTATTGAGAATGTAATCTTTTGGTGAAAAAAATTGTGTATCGATAATGTTTAGTATGTAAATAACTGTTGGTCTGAAACACAAGTGAAAATTATTCGTATGATGAATGATTTAATAGGTTTTCTTTTTCTCTTTGAGTACGAGAGAATATAAAATAATTCTTTTTTATCTGGCCTTGTTTCTAACAATGAGCTACTTGTCAACTCCTGAATTTTGTGGATTCTCTTTCGCGAGTGGACCTACGGTTGATCAGATTTGAGATAATTACCTTGGAGATCTTCAAACTATCCATCTCAACTATCGGAATCTTCTCTCGATACATGCGAAGGGTTTCTTCAACCAAGATTCGGGTGTCAATACGTAGGAGGCTTGCGTCCCCTTTGGCGCTTATGTAGAGCCGAATTGATCTGGATTCAGATATCGATAACAATAGACCGGGACCTCCTCCGGTACCTGCGAAGCGCGGCCTCGACCCAGATTCGGGTGTTAATAATAGCAGACCAGAACCTCCTCGGATATCAATGAAACGATGAATCAACCCAGGTTCGGGTGTTAATGATAGTAGACCAGAACCTCCTCCGGTGTTTAAGGAATGGCGAATCGACCCAGATTCGGGTGTTAATGATAGTAGACTAGAACCTCCTCCGGTATTTGAGGAGCATTGAATCGACCCAGATTCGGGTGTTAATGATAGTAGACTGAAACCTCCTCCGGTATTTGAGAAACGCTGAATTGACCCAGATTCGGGTGTTAATGATAGTAAACCGGAACCTCCTCCAGTGTTAATGAAGTAAGTATCCCCTTCGGATTTGATTTGGGAAGCAGTGGATGTACATGCTTCTTGAGCCTCCCCTTGGGCTTTTGGTATCAAAGCAAAGGATGTACGTGCTTTTTTGGCCACTCTCTGGGCCTGTGCATCCGGAGCACTTGGCTACCTTATCCAAAAGCAGGGTCCAAGGACTTACCCGACCTCCCTCCAGGAGGTGCCTTATCCTGACCATCGTAGGTGATGATAAGGGCTTAGAAACTTGGACGGAGCCCTCGTAGTCACAGAACTAAGGTTTACTCTTTTAACGCTCTATACGGGCCATCGTAGGCACTGATAGAGGCTTATACGCCACCCCTCCAAGGGGTGCCCTATCCTGACCATCGTAGGCATTGATAGGGGTTTTCATTCCCTTCTGCAGGTAACGCGAAATATAAGCGGAGGTAGGACGTGCTCTTCTGCGAGCAGAGGTAGGATGTGCTTAGTTCTAGCAGCGGCTGGGCGGACTCTTCTACAAGCAGAGACAGGGCGTGCTAATTTTAGATGCATCGCCACGACCATTTCTAGTGTGAAATGGCGGCTTATGCTTTCGATGCTTCAACACTGCCCCCTATGATATGGGCATGGAGAAAGACTAACACACCGCCCCCTGCGGGGGACGCCTTGCCCGGGCTAATTTAGTACTGGCAAGGGTTTTCTTTTTCTTTATCCACTTGTGGCCTGACCCTTCCTTGGTCATTTTGTTTATAGAGTTTCTTTCTTTTGCAACGGGGGTAGTCCGTTTCTTACTATTTTGAGAGGGTTTTAACGACGCAGTCTCCTACGTTTTCTTTACATAACTTTGTAATTTTCCTTGGTTCAAGAATCTGATGATCATCCCCTCCAGAAATCTGCAATGGTTTGTTTCTTGTCCATTTACCATATGGTAGTAGCAATACAATCCTTCTTTCTTAGCTTCATTCTTGGGTTTCTTCTTGGGCAACGGCCAGAAGTTTAACTCATGCCTAGTTAGGAAATAGATACCCTTAATTGACAAAGTTAGCTAATAACCCTTTGGTAATCTTTACTTGAAATTGTTCTTTTTCTACTGCATTTTGGCCTTTTTGTTACTCAATTTGATCATTCCTTCCTTATCTATGCACTTTCTTTTTATTGCCCCCGATATGGGGGTATAACTTTTTCAGACTTTCTATCGACTACAGGAATAAGAGTTTTCTCAATGCTTCGCACGAATATGGTTTCTCTAGCCTTTGTTAGGATGGCTTCTTTGGTGAGGAGAAAGGAACTGTATCTCTCCGTCAAGGGTTGGTAAAAGCAAAAATCGGGGTTGATCCTATTTGGAAGGGGTTAATGCTCCATCAATCAGGGTCATAAGGTTCTACGTCCTTCTCTTTTTCTTGAATATGGAGGGTTGATTCTTTCGATCGCCCATGGCTCGTCAATACTTGCCCCAACCATGGGCAATCCATTAGTAATTGGCGGAGATCCTTTACTCAAAATGCTCGCCTCTTCAAGGTCCTAGTACGATCCGGGAAAGAACAACACAGGTAGATATGTGGTAGGGTTAACCAAGGGGTCGGAGGTTCAGGCCTTTCTTCTAGCGCCAAAATGTTAACGATATTTTTCATCAACACCGCAGGTGGGTCGGTAGGGATAGACCTAAAGGGGAATTAGGTGGATTGGCTCACTTTCCCAATGTATTCTAGTGTGAAATTTAGATGCTGATGCTTAGAAGTGCAGGATCGCTGAGGACTATCAGGCCGGATCTAAGCTCAGCGAGTGAGATTCGTTTCGACATTCGAGGACATTAAGGGATATAAACCCATGATTCTCTGTATCATGTATAATAAACTGCAACTACTATGATTAAAGAAATAATAATACACACTTATAGAGCAACTTTCATATAAGAAGATCCCTTTTCATTAGACTTTTGTTGGGAGTACATGAATATCATAGGGAGGAATTCTCCATTGATTCTACTTATTAAGTTATTTTGAGAGTACAGATATTAAGGAAGAAAAGATCGACCCCCTAAATGTGACCTCTAGTGTCTTATTTATAGTGGTTCAAAGCCCCTTCCGTTGGTAGGCTATTGGATCCGCAGGGGTCAGTGTCGGGTGTTTTATTCTTGGCTTTGGATGCTCGAGCTTTGGCCGCCTTTGGTGTATTCGGTTGTAATCCTTGGATGATGCTTGAATTCTTGAAAGCAGCTCCTAAAAGTAGGCTTGTGGATATGAGCTTTCGGATGTAGGCTCTCGGCTTTATCGTGAATGCTTAGAGGTGCTTGACCTCGTGGCGTATGTTGACAGTTGCCGGGTCGAATCTGCTATCAATTTCGGTACTAGGTGGCCTAGTACAAGTAGACAGTATCCTGCTCGGATCTCAGCTAGCTTTTAGGTAGAGCCTTTGTGGTAGCCTGTATTCTTGGAGGACGGCCATTCGATATCCATGCATTAGATGTTCCAAAAGTAGATTCTGGGTGGCCTTCGCATTCTTCTGGTTTGGGGCCTTCGATGCTTTCGTCTTCAGGTGTATTGTTATTTGGGTAGGTCATTATTGAAGATTCCTTTGGGCTTTGTCCATCGGTTTTAATGCTTCTGGCATACTTGGCCTTTAGATTTAGGTGGCTCCTCACACGGAGTCTTTTGTTGGGCTTGTACTGTCGGAAGGGTCTTGTTGGATTGACCCGGGAGGAGAGATCCTGTTAGTTACACCCCATAGTGCCTTATGATCCTTTCCTTTGGGGAAAGGGAGAGGGTTTAGGTTGACGCGAAACTCCGGATTACCCCTTCCTGCTTTTCCCCTCTTATTATTCGACTCCACTTTCTATTGAACCTCCCACGAGCTTTCGGTCTTCCGACACACCTTCACCGCTAGCTCACTTCATTATTGATATTTGGTAGTAACAATATTATTATTTAAATCATTTTTAGCTGAGTTAATATTATTTTATGGTTTATTTTAAGCCATAGGTCGATGTGGCGCTTTCTTATTGGTCCGATGACATGGCTGGAGCAGATATAATCTTATATTTGAATGGATGAGGGCATCTAGTAAATCCGGTAAATAGACTAGCATTCATTTTCTCTTCTTCTTCAATAGGTCTATCCTCAAAATTTTGGAAGGTCACATAATTAAATTTCTAAGGGGTGAAGAAGTTCTTAAGTTTAAATAATCATTGTAATAAACACTTCTGAAGACGGGATTCTACTAGATTTAAGAAGAAGTCACAGGGGAAGCTTTGTTCATCAGATTTATCAGTTTTTACATAACTTTTAGATTAGTTATCTATGTAGGAATGTTTATAAAGTTAAGTAGTTTTAATTTGCAAGTTCTATGTTTAAAGCATTTACAGTATTTATATGTTAGTTTTTCTGCAAGTTACTATAAAATATTTACTTTCTACACCTATTTCTTTCCAGTTGTTTATTGGTTATAAGTAATCTCTCTTTCTTCTTATCCCCTTATTTGTCATCATTTATTTACTGTTATGCTTTTGCCTATTTTATTTGCTTTTTGTTTATCTTGAGTCTAGGCCTTGCGAGTAACCTAGACCATTTTCTCTTTCTCGTTTAACGCTGAGCCTAAGCCTGAGAAGAGCCTTTAACATTATTTGTGTTAAAGTGGAATAATGTTTAAATTGAATAAAAAGGGATTTTTGGGCATATTGAAACTGAATAAGTATTGTAATCAGATTGGACTACAAAATTAGGGATAAAGCTTTAACATGTAATTGGAGAACATGTAAATTGGAATAAATTGAACTTAATGATATTAAGTGACAAGGGGATGGGTTATATAAAAAGAGTAACATTAATTAGAAATGTTAACACAACCTAGGAATATAACATGAGGTTAATTGGTCTTATTAAACTTAATCGTGTTAAGCTAAATTGATTAAATTAATAGGCTAAGGTAGAGGGAGTCTGTTCCGGCAGCGTGGAGCTAATTGGTGAAGATAAGTGGCTCATACCCATTCTGGCAGCATGGGGCCATTTGGAAAGATAAGAGGTCAAATAGTATAATGAAATCCTAGTTAGGTTCGTTTCGGCAGCATATGGTTGATTATGGAAGATAAGAGGCCTAATAAAATAATAAAAGGGAACCAAGTCTAGGGTTGACTTGTGTCAATTCCATTTCTGGTTGAGAACCCGTATCAGTCAGCATCCCTTTGTTATCATGGAGTCTCACACTAATTAGAGGCTAGGGCACACTTTACTGAATTGGATAGTAAGAGGTTCAAACAAGGTGGGTACGGTCGCGTTCTGGCAGAATGATGAGCATGCATCATTCCGATTGGGGAAGATAAGCCGCTGTAACACCTGTAATTAAAGGCTATGTCCTTTAAGTTGATGGTTTCAGGATTAATAACCATGAATTCCATAGCCGACATAGGTTATCACATTTTGGGTAAAGTAGTTAATCTACGAGTAGAAATTAGGTAAAGCCTAATTATGATATCTTAGGAGTTAGTGCAACAATTTTTGGATATGAAATGCCTATCTTTATTCGTATTTGTCTTACCCACTATTTCATTTATGCTTTTATGTCTATTGCTCCTCGAATTATTCATTTGCCTAAATGCTTCCTTTACTTATGGTCATGCTAGAAATTACTATAACTCACTAGACGTATGTCTATCCTAGTTTGTTTTCTCCTTCTCTCTTCCTTCCCCCTTCCAGGTTCGCAGGTTGGAGGGTCTCAATAATGATTCCTTATTATTTGGTTCAACTTGGATTCAAACTCTTTCCAGATTCATGTATTGGTTCAGTTCTTGTTTTCTGATCATTGTATTGACTTATGAACGGGATAGTTTTTATGATTTTACTAATGTACTATGATATTTTTCATGAGACAGTATGTTTGCTTTATGATGATAACTATCTGGTATTTGGAAATGTAATAAGTGTTGTGATTTGACTTGCTTATTTATTAAATGTTTTAAAGTTTCCGCTGTGTTTTACATTTTTTTCTAGTGAATTTTAGTCTTTGTATTATTACTTTATACCTAAGCGCTTCATAAATCGTAACTCATCCTCATATGGGTGATGTTAAGGAGTGTGGGGTGTTTCATTTGGTATCAGAGCCTAAGGTTACATGATCAGAGAAAATTTTATGAAAAAGTGTCTTCAAAATTATGGTATTTTCAAGTAAAACTTATTTTTGGAAAATATCCCCTCAAGTCAATTACATTATTTCCTTGGGAAATTTTTAAATCATTGTCTCTTTTCTTTCCAACATGTCTAGGGTCCCAAATTTCCAGAAGTCGTTTCCATTTTGGTATGGTTCTGTTTATATGTTGAAGCTACAATTCCTACATTGGGGCAAGGAAATGCCCTACCTCCATCTTTAGCCGTAGTAGTTCCACCCAATCCAGCGGTTAATTTATCTAAGCTTTGTAAGTATTTTCTACTATAGGTGGCAAGCCATTTCTTGGATCAAAGAGTTTTGTAGGTGCTCGTATTTGAATGAGAGAGACTAATGGTGTGTTAGAATTATTAGAGCTTGATGACCGGTGAAGGAGTCAGTTGGTCACTTGAGAACTGAATAGAGAGACGTTATTTTGGTGGAAAGGGGCTGAGCGTGCCGAAGTGACATGGGATGAATTCAAGGATAAATTCAAGAAGAAGTATTATCGTAAGCTAAAGAAGGGATGCAGTTGGAGAAGTTCTTGAGTTTGAGTCAGGGAAGTATATCAGCCAATGAGTATGTGAATAGATTTACATAGTTTACAAGATTTGGCTTAGATCTGGTTAATATTGCACATAAGAAGGCTTTAAGTTTTGCAAGGGGGCTGAACCAACCCCTCCAAGGACTAGCGATGACGCATATTCCGATGGGAGCTACGTTTGATAGGCTTGTGGGTATGGCTCTTATGCATGAGGATGGAAAAGAGAGTAAATAAGAGGACAAGACTGAAGTGGCCAAGATGGGTATGGAAAAGAAAAGGTTATGGCCCAAGAAAGATGCAATGAAAAAGAGAGATAAGACAGATAAAGAACAGATCAAGAAGGAAGTGAAGTGTCATTAAAGATTGTAAGAAGATAGCTAAGAAGAGTGCTTGTTTTCAGTGTGGATAGATGGGACATTACAGTAGGAAGTGCTCTCAGAAGTAAGGACAGGTTCATCCGGAGCACAGTTTCACGCGCTTGAGCCTACTCGAATAGGTGGTAGCGGTTAGGGCAGAGGTAGAAAGGTCACTGTAGAAGGTTTGATTTATCTTTTCGACTTTCCCATTAGTACCTTGTTCAATTCTGGTGCTTCTCATTCTTTTATATCCAGCTTTGTTGTTGATAGTTTGCACCTAAATACTTCTGTAGTTTCTGATCAAGTAGTTGTCTCTAACCCTATAGGAGGTGCGGCTCACGTGTCTATGATGCGTAGAGATTTGAATGTTTCTATTCTTGGCGTCGAGTTTGAGTGCAACGCATATGTACTGGGTTTTATGGGTTACATGCTTATTCTAGGTATGGACTGACTGGCCATGTATGATGCCATCATTGACTGTGAGAGGAGAGTTGTTAGGCTTTTGACGTGTCATGTAGGACTCTCGAGATTTCTTGTGACCCATGAATGTCATCCATTCTTATTCTTTTGGATTCCTTAGATGCTTATGTCGATGATCTTCGTTTGGTGCCATAGTTAGAGACTTCTCGGACGTGTCTGAGGAGGCGAGAGGGCAAACTCCCAGGAGTGAGATAGATTTTTGGATATACTTAGTGGAGAAAGCTAAGCCTGTTGCATTATCAGTGCGCCAAATGGCCCCGAGCGAGAATATGGAGCTTAATAAGCAAGTGGGTGAGATATCTGAGAAGGGGTTTATTAGACGGAGCATTTCTGAGTGGGGAGCACCAATCGTCTTCACAACTAAAGAGGACGGCTCTCTCCTTTTATGTTTGGATTACAGGGAGTTGAAATAAATCATGAAGGATAATATACACTCACTCTCATGGATAGATGACTCGTTTGATCAGTTAGTAGGCACTTTAGTTTCTCGCTGTTGGATTTAATTCCAGGTTTTCATCAGCGTTAGGTAGTGGATGACAATATAGATAACACTGCTTTTAGAACTTCGGATGGATTCTTTGAGTGGTTGGTTATGCCTTTTGGGCTAACCAATGCACTGGCACATTTTGTGGATTTGATGAGCAGGGTATTTAGGGAGTACCTAAATAAGTTTGTGGTGGTATTCGTTGATGACATCTTGGTTTTCTCGAGAAGCAAAGAAGAGCACGCCTTGCACTTGGGAGAGGTCCTCCGTACTCTCCGTGCACATCTGCTAAAGGTGAAGTATTCTAAGTGCCATTTTTGGTGGAAGGAGGTAAGGTTCTCAGGGCAAGTTTCTCTAGTAGTGATATAGTAATGGACCCTGCTAAGGTAATTGCAGTTAAAGATTGGAAAGCCCCCAAGAGTGTGACAAAGGTGAGAAGCTTTTTGGGTTTGATAGGATACTATCGGAAGTTCATTAAGGATTTTTCACGGATCCCAGCTTCGCTTGCCAGCCTAACGAAGAAAAACTGAGTTTTTGCTTAGGATATGGATTACGAGGATGCATTTTTGAGATTGAAAAAGGCTCTTACATCATCTCTAGTATTGACCCTCCCTGATGGTATGAAGATGTTCATCATTTATATGAATGCTTACGACATGAATTTCGGTGTGGTTCTTACGCAGAAGGGTAGGGTTGTCTGCTACAGGAGTAGGCAGTTGAGGGTACGTGGGAAGAACTACCTACCATGATTTGGAGTGCACTTAAGACTTGGAGTGCACTTAAGACTTGGAGTGCACTTAAGACTTGGAGACACTATTTACTGGGAGAGAGGTTCGAGCTTTATACAGATCATAAGTCGCTCAAGTACTTGTTCTCTTAAAGAGACCTTAATTTGCGATAGCAGGGTTGGATGGAGTTTCTTGCATCTTATGAATTCAAGATAGCATATACCCTACGGAAGGGGAATGTTGTAGTAAACGCATTGAGTAGGAAGAGAGTGACTCCAAGTCCATTGTTTGTAAAGTGGTAGAGTTTGGGGTTTATCTCATTATTAGATTTTTGACCATCTACGGATTTTGCATCAAGATTATTGGTATCAATAGGGGTATGATCTACTCTTTAAAGCGTATTGGATCTAGTCAATGCAAGGATCGGCAGTTATCATATATTTTGGACTGACTCAATATAGGAGAGACCTCTAGTCACCTTGCTAGGTATTCTGTGGATGAGAGGGGATGACTACATCATGATGACAGATTTTGTGTCCCTCGAGTTGGTGATTTGTTGAGATTGGTTTTAGAAGAGGCTCATCGCTCTTGGATAACCATCCATTCGGGGAATGACAAGATGTACAGTAATATGAGGAGGGTCCTTCATTGGATATGAATAAAGAACGACGTGGCAGAGTATGTAGGTTGATGTATGACTTGTTCGCGAGTGGAGGTTGAGCAAAGGAAGCATTGTTGATTATTTCAGCCATTGGATGTGCCTTAGTGGAAGCGGGAGAGCATCTCGATGGACTTCATAGATGGGTTGCCCAGATCGAGGAAGGGTGACACTAATATTTAGGTTATAGTTGATAGTTTTACTTAAAGCGCTTATGTTATCCTGGTTAAGAGTAAATGGATGGCAGCTTAGTTGACATCCGTGTGTCTTAGAGATATCGTCCGACTTCATGGAATACCCTGTAGTACTGTTAGTGATTATACCCAATCTTTACGATCAAGTATTGGAGGAGCCTGCTGGAGGCTTTGGGGGCACAACTACAACTTAGAACTGCCTATCACCCCTAGACAGATGGATAGATAGAGAGGGTTAACAGAATTCTCAAGGACTTATTATGGCTGTGTATCCTAGACTTCGCAGGGATTTGGGAGGAGCATCTTCCATTGGAATATTTTGCATATAATAACAGCTATCAGACGAGTATTGGTGTCGCCCCCTTTGAGGCATTATACGGACGACCCTGCAGACCACCTATATGTTAGTGGGAGTCTACAGACAGACTTCTACTTGGACCTTAGATGGTTAAAGAGACCCCAGAGAAGATAGATTTGATTCGAAGGCGGATGAAAGTAGCTCAGGACATACATAAGTTGTATGCAGATCAGTGCAGGACAGACCTAGAATTTGTGGTAGGAGACATGGTTTTTTTAAGGTGTCACCTTTGAAGTGTGTTGTTCGGTTCGACCCACTGGGGAAGTTGGCACCGAGGTTCGTAGGGACATTTCTTGTAGTAGAGGGGATAGGTCAAATGGCCTAAAGAGTTAGACAACCTGAGATACTGGAAGGAGTTCATGATGCATTCCATATTTCACAGTTATTGAAGTGTCTACATGATTCCACGATAGTAGTAATAGAGCCGAGTACTCTAGAGGATATCGAGGTAAAGAAGGAGCATTAGCCAGGAGAGTTCCTACTCGGACACTAGGATCTAAGGTGAAGAAGCTACAGAATAAAGAGTTCAAGCTTGTTAAGATTTAGCGGGGAGAAGATAGCAACAACCGGACTTGGGAATCAGACGATAGAATTCACGCTTCTTTTCCATTCCTCTTTGAGAGTACGCTCTTATCTTTTCTAAGATATGAATTTGAATCTATTTTCCTTATCATTTGAATAATAAGTCTTACATAGAAGCCTATGGATGGTAGGAAATGGTTAAAAATATGTTAATAGAACATGTTATAGTTGGATGGATTCACGTGGATACAAGTGTTTTCTAGTGGAAACAATGAATGCATATACACACATTAGGCACTAGTTAGAGACCGGCTAAACTAGTACACTTACATAATTGCATACGGATGTGTGTGCAGTTTTTAATTTTATATGGATGAAAAATGGTTGAATCCTCACTTGGATGTTGCATTTCGATGAATGGTTGTTCAACGCATATAGAGTTTTATATGTATCATTCGGTTTCTTTTGCATACATATTTGATGCATGGAACAAACACAAATTGCATTAAGGAGGTCAATTGACTCAGTAGACACCTGATTTTTGCATTAGCTTAGGGACATATAAACAATACCTTTGCATATGTTCATAAATAACATTAGAAAATCAAAGGACTATGGATGCCATTGGTTGATGGTTGAGTAGATGGGTTTAGATTATAACGGATAACATTCATAACATTCATCTAGCCTTAGAGATTTCGGGGATAAAATCCTTTAAGGTGGAGAAAATGTAACACCTCGAATTTTAATGAAAAATAATTAAATATAAAAGATTTAATAAACTAAATATTAATTAAAATAATATTCAGAATTGGACAACGGGACTAGCACAATTGGGTTCGTTGTAATTTTCTAATCAAAATGGACACTTGGTTTGCCAAAATCAGAGTTAAAATTAATTAGTTATGAATTAAAAAAAATTGGAAAATTTAAAATAAATAATTAAACAGGTGAACTAACGGTCACTTAGCAACCCAGCCCAACTTGATAGACAGGTGTGTCGACCCTTGTGTCGACCCAGGTATGAGGGTGGGTCGACCTAGGTGAAGGAAACTGCTTGCCTAACCTAGCACACGGGCAGTGACGTTTATATTATTATTTATAGTGTTGTTAACTGAGTTGACATTGTTTTGTTAGTTTATTTTAAACCAAAGGTTAACATGGCGCTTTCTTATTGGTTCGATGACATGACCAGACTAGATCTAATCTTAGATTTGAACGGCTGAGGGCATCTAGTAAAACTTATAGTAGACTAGCAAGACCTCTCTCATTTCTTCACTTCCATTCTCTTTTCTCTCTTCTTCTTCTTCCCCAGGCCTATCCTCAAAATTAGGAAAAGGCCACATAATTAAATTTTTAATGGGTGAAGAAGTTCTTAAGTTTTAATATTTATTTTTATAAACACTTCTAGAGGTAGAGGTTCCACTAGATTTAAGAAGAAGGCCATGAAGGAAGCTTTGTTCATCAGATCTATGAGTTTTTACATAATTTTTAGATTATTTATCTATGTAGGAATGTTTAGACAGTTAAGTAGTTTTAATTTGCAAGTTTTACGTTTACAGTATTTATATGTTTAGTTTTTCATGTAAGTTATTGTAATCTTCTTACTGTCAATGCCTATTTCTTTCTAGTTGTTTATTGGTTATAAGTAACTTCTTTCTTCTTATCCCATTCTTTGTTATCGTTTATTTAAAATTATGTTTATGCCTATTTTATTTGCTTTTGTTTATCTTGAGTCTAGGCCTTGCGAGTAACCTAGACCATTTCCCCTTTTTCTTTTAAAATTGAGCCTAAGCCTGAGAAGAGCCTAGGTTGTTACCGTTATTCTACGTTAAAGGGGAATAATGTTGAAATTGAGAAAAAAAATAGATTTTTGGGTATATTGATCCTAATTAAGTATTGTAATCATATTGTACTATAATATTGGGGATAAAACCTAACGTATATTGGAGAAAATGTAATCTAAAATAAATTGGACTTAATTTTACATTAAGTAACATGAAGATAAGTTGTGCATAAAGAATAACATTAATTAGAAATGTTAACGCAACCTAGGAATATACCATGAGGTTATGTTGGGCTTATTAAACTTAAACGTGTTAAGTCAAATTAATGAAATTAATACGCTAAGATAGAGGGAGTTGTGTTTTGCAGCTTGGAACTGATTGAGGAAGATAAGTGGCTCGCAAATTATGTCTGTTTCTACAGCGTGGGCTGACCAGGGAAGATAAGAGGTCTAATAGTATAATGAAATCCTAGTTTAGGTTCGTTCCAGCAGTGTGGGGATGATTGTGGAAGATAAGAGGCCAAATAAAATTATGAATAGGGACTAAGTCTAGGGGTGACTTGCGTCAGTTGCATTTTTGGTTTGGAACCCTTATCAGTCAGTATCCTTTTGTTATCATGGAGTCTCACATTAGGTAGAATCCAGGGCAAGCTTTACTGAACTGGGTAGTAAGAGGTTCAAACGAGGTGGGTGTGGTCGCGTTTTGGCGGAACGATGAGTGTGAATCATTTCTATTTGGGAAGATAAGCCATTGTAATTTCTATGATTAACGACTATGTAGTTGATGGATTCGGGATTGATAACCCCGAATTCCATAGCTGGCATAGGTTACCACATTTTGGGTAAAGTAGCCGATCGACGGGTAGAAATTAGGTAAAACCTAATTATGATATCTTAGTAGTTGGTGCAATAATTTTTAGATATAAACGAGAGGCCTATCTTTAATTGTATTTATCTTACATGTTATTTCATTTATGCTTTTATATCTATTGTTCTTGGAACTATTCATCTCTCTAAATGCTTTCTTAACTTATGCTCATGCTAGAAATTACTAGAACTCAATAGATGTATATTTGACCTAGTTTGTTTTCCTATTCTCTCTTCTTCCTCCTAGGTTCGCACGGTGGAGGGTCTCAGCAGCG
Source organism: Allium sativum (assembly GCA_030737875.1). NCBI lineage: Eukaryota > Viridiplantae > Streptophyta > Magnoliopsida > Asparagales > Amaryllidaceae > Allium > Allium sativum. The sequence goes on along the minus strand of CM060926.1, from coordinate 155,723,694 downwards.
ACTCTTGATTATTTGGTTCAGCATGGATTCAGACTCTTTCAAGTTTCATGTATTTGTTCATTTCTTGTTTTCTGATCATTGTATTGACTTATAAGAGGGATAGTTTTTATGGTTTTACTCTGATATTTTCCACAAGATAGTATGTTTGTTTTATGATGAGACTATACAGTATTTTAAAATGTACCATGTGTTGTGATTTGACTTGCTTATTTAATAAAAGTTTTAAAGTTTTCGTTGTGTTTTATATTTCTACCTTGTGAATTTTATTCTCTATGTTGTTACTTTATGCCTAAGTGCTTCATAAACCTTAACACATCTTCATATGGATGAAATTGAGAGGTGTGGGGGCATTTCACTAGCCTACGCAGGGATGAGATTTGAGTTGTGAAGAATGAGGGGAGTTAGAGGTTTATTTATAAGTTAAGTTGAAGAACTTAGGTCGTCAGGTTTAGGAATTAAATCCGAGCCAGCTGTGTCCTTGGACTAATCAGAGCTTGCCCCATCAGCTTAGGATTTGAAATAGGACAACCAGAAAATGCCAAGTCATAAAAATGCATTGGAGAAATTATCTCTGTTCACTCGACTTCAGGCCAGGTACGCTTTTTGTGATGATCGCCCAATATCTCCTGCACCGAACTAAGGAAAGGCACATTGTATGATGTGCTAGGCCAATATGGAATGATCATCAAGGAAAAGACCTATCGCATAACTCAAAGCTCATGGATATCACATAATAGAAAATATACAACGGGATATACTGGTGAAGAGTAACAGAACTGAAAATCAAATCTCCATAACATCAAAGAGTCACCAATACAAAAGATTCATGAGGATGAATATTTGTACATTAAGCCTCACTATATCTCTCTCAGAGTATCAACATTAAACAGTATACATCGGAATCAACATTTATCTATATAGTAGGAAATAACACGTTAGCCTCCAACTCGTCATCTCACAGCATCATCGGCACCAAAACCAATCATCAGATATCTCGGTCGACTCACCCAAAAACATTGATGAATAGCCCAATTTAATGAGATAAAACATAAAACCTTTATTTAGGCAAGAATCTTAGTGAGCGATAAAAATAACTATCAAAAGTTACATAGGATACATGAGTATAGATAGTTCAACCATATGATCTATCTCAGCAACCAAAAGATTAACACAGGATAATCTTCTAGCATATGTCGCTCCAGAATAGGAAAATAACATCCCCCAATCCCTCTTCTCTTTGACGACCTACAATGGTAGACTACCTAGAGAAAACATAGAAGAAAGCACACAATCAATCATGGCAACCAATATTCTAGCTATCAATGACTAAGGCCCTGAATACATCAATCATTGAATGACCGACAACTCCCATTCGAGTCAGTTTATTATCTTACTGCGACGTGCACCAGACCACGACTGGTATCACATCAATCAAGCTCCGACCACTCAACCCTTGAGTTCACAATCGAAGCACCATCTATCTTCCAGTTGCTCGTTAATCATATGAAGTCCATCGGTCACCAAACTTCACCAGAAACTCCCAGAAGATATTGTAACAAGCTCACAATTCAAGCCCCAAATAATCTTATCCGATGGATCGATACCAGTAAATCAGCTATGAACTAGTACCGGTCCATTGCCTATGAATCGATACCAGTCCATACACTTAGTGGATATTCGGTTAAGTGTTGGACCGTCACCATCCCATCCTCGAGCACTTCCTTTCAGTCCATCCATTAACCTAAATACCCTTTCGACGAGATCTCCTCTCAATCCATCGACCAATGCTCTAGTAATCAACCTCGATCCATCCAAATAACTTAAAATTTTGCACGTAGCTTTGATTGACCACCACGATGCAATGTCCAAAAGGTCAACATCATACGACCTACTGTGATGGACCAACGTCAGTCAATTGGGCATGGTCCATTGTCGATCCATTCAGTTAGCGTGTTTCGAACTCAAAATTTTTAGGTTCCCTCCTTTCGTCTTCCAGAGCTTCTTCGCCAAGTTTCATCTGAATCCGACCATCTAAACCTCTGATTTGTTTTTTTATTAAATCTAAGATCTACAATAAATATTCTAACAAACAATTCAAGGAGTGCATTCAATTCAATCAAACCAAATAGTGATTCATCAAATGTTGATCATATAAACATGTATAAACATTAAACATCTAATAAAAATAGATATAACATGATTTGGATCAATACATAGTTGAGAACATGATTAATCTGACTTCTAGTTGATTAATATGATTAAATTAGATTATCCTAAGATGTCTAAGTCTGAATTAACATATACAACTAGATCAAAGATGAATTTAACATGTATGATTCGAATCAATCCTAATTTAACCCATATAATCCGTAGTTTCCATGTGGGAGATATCTATCACTTACCTAAACTATTATTCGATGCAAATCAATGAATTCATATTTGGGCAGCAATGAAAATCATGAAAATCGATGTAATTTGATGTGATTTGTAACACCCCACGCCCATTAATGTCACTCACTAAGGGAATGCATTAATTTTCATGGAGCATTATAAGAGTATAGAACGGAACATCACAAGACAGATATATAAAATGGTACTTACCAAATTCAAAATTTATTCACTGCAGCGGAAAAGCAAAACATGTCTGGTTACAACATTAAAACGATATACTAAAGCCAAGTACACAAATATCCATCTTAAACAAAATTATTATCAGAGTACATAAAAGCAAAACCATAATCCCACTCCAAATAACCATATTGAAAAAGAGATAAAGCTGAGCATTACTTTCAACACTTCCAAGCACTTCAAGAAGAAAGAAATCTGAGTCAAGCTCCACTAATCCCACCCTGAGGACCTGTGGGAGGGGGGGGGGGAAGAAAGAAAAGAGGCGAAACAAAAAGGGTCAGACGTAAAGTCTGGCGAGTCCAGTGACTTTAACAATATAACCAGTAAAGTAATAGGATAAGAACATAAACTGGATATAAGAGATGACTGTAACATAAGCAGATATGACAAGGTAATCAAGGTAAGCAAGATAGAACATCGACTGCGCTCCTAACCACTATAAGATATGTTCTGCACCGTACCTACATACTAGTTACATACTAAAAGATGATCCCTCTTAAACAAATACAATGATGGTAGTTTCGCGTACTTCTAATTACTATCATAGGTGCCAACTTGCTCATATCCCCACTAGTTGTACCCACTACCCTTCCCATTCGATTGGCCCCCTAACCTCGTAGATACCTGTGTTGGTCCCATAATAGGGTGTATCACTTCCTAAGGTGGCAACCCCGATACTACTGAAATGCACAGCTTATACCTACACAATGCAACAGAGTCTTACCACTAGCCCAGACCCACGCATGCACATGACTCCGTTGGACTTGCACTGCCATTGCTAACTCTTTATTGACCTCTTACAATCAACCCCAGTAAGCGTGTCCCTGTCCTCGACCTAGTTCGAGCTAATATAGATACTAAAATGGGTTACTGGTTGGAAAGGGTCCACACACTTGACACAAGCTTCCCTCCTAAGCTTGGTCCCCACTAGGAATTCCCACTTACCCGTTTTTATCTCCATGTCTTATCACTTGTCTCATCTTGGTCAAGTGCTTTAATTATGTTTCATATGCTACCCATGTTACCCAGTTAACCCTTTATTATTCCCATGTCTTACCACATGTCTTATCTTGATTAAGTGTTCATTAATTCATTATAACCGTAATCTTGCAAGATCTCCCACATTAGATTACCATTTGCGGTTGCTGGATATGCTAGGCGGTTCCCTACAGGCTTATAACGCAATCCGAATCAAACCTCGTGTCTTTGCATTATTACGCATCTAATTTCTTACTTTGACCTCTCACATTAAATACCCTTTGCGGTTATTGAATATGCCGTGTGGTTCCGGGCAGGCTTATACCGCAATCTGAATCTAACCTCGTGTCTTAGGTGTTCATTATCACTTTCTTGATTCAAGTCCCAATTTAAAATCTTGGATTATAATATATTCCAATTACCCATAGTTTCCAATCTAAAATTTATTTATAGTTTTAATCCAAATTATGCCTATAATCTCATGTGTACAAGTTGTACCAAATTATGCCCAAACCAATTTCCATAGCTATCAGCAATTTATGCCAAACCTCATTTTATTACATATTTCCCAACTTTTCCAAATCATTCCAAAGTTAATCGTACGTAAATCTCAACGCAATATACTTAGGCTCTAAGTTAGCCTAATATCAAAAGGAAAAAGGAAAAGAAGAAGGGGAGAGAATCAAAACATCAAGATTGGGATAAACATATTAACAAGCATGTGAAATGAATAACGACAAAATAGATTAGATAGGCATATGATAATGGCAATTGGGTATGAATCTAAAGGATAACAAATTACAAAACTTGATATGATTCATTTTATTTATAGGCATATACATTAGATCCAATTTACAATCCTATCACAATTACTTTTTAATTTAATTATATGTGAAAGTGACAAACTCACATCGATAGGATTCTTAGAAAAGAGAATTAGGCGTTGCTGTAGTAAATCTGATCTTGAATAACCTCTTATTTGATTGTTGAAGAAGAAAAGCTAAATAAATTTGAGTTGGAGCAGTAGCATGGAGGCGCCATGGATTAGGGTTGAATGAGATTAGGGCTAGGTTTAGGTGTTTATTTATAGATGTATTAGGTGAATTAGGACCTTTAGATTAGAGACCATCAGAACCACTCAGATTAAAAAGACACGTCATTAGGGAACTGTCTAGAATTCTGCAGATCTGGGCTCAGCATGGGCGCACTTCCCAGATGCGCCAGTGCATTTTTGTTTGGCGCACTTCACAAGTGCGCTATTTATGCTGGCCCGTTTCCTGAATGTTCTGCCAAACTTCTATCGTCCATAACTCCTTCATACGTTATCCATTTTATGCAAACTCGGACTCTGTCTCAAGCAGAATTCCGAGATGGAAGAAATGGCATAACTGTTTCACTTAATTATTCTTTTAAAAATTAAGTATTCTTTAATTATCCATTATGTCATGTTTTAAAGTTACGGGTTGTTATATTCCTCCCTACTTAAAGGATTTCGCCCCCGAAATCTCGAAGCTGAAAGGAATGCATGTCAACCACCCATCTACTCATCCATCAATCACGAGCGTCCATTGTCCTTAAAAGATTTCTAATGCTTTCATGAACATATGCAAAGTGTGTGTATATGTCCTTATCCTAATGCAAAATCAGGTCGTCTCCTGATTCAGTTGACTCCTTATTGCAAAATATGATAGTGCCATGCATCCATTATGTATGCAAAAGAATCCTAATGATACATATCATTTCTATCTGAGTGCACAACCATTCATCCAAATGCAACATCCATATGATAACACATTCAATGTACATCCATTAACTTAAATATGCACACTCATCCATAGGCAATATGAAAGTGATTGAGCCGATCTAGTGCCTAAAGTGTGTTTAAATGCATCCACGAGCAACCACTAGCAAACACTTACATCCACTTGCATCCACCAAACATAACATGTCTCAAACACATGTTTAAAACCGTAGGATTTTCTACCTAAAGGTCGAAGATATAATCGAGAGGATACACTAGACGATAGAACAAGTATAAACAAAGCGGTAGAAAAAGGAGAAGTTAAGAAAATACCCTTAAACAGGAAAAGGTACGACGCACGTATCTTGTCCTCAGTCTCCCAAGTCACGTCTTCTAGATTATCTCCCCATTGGACTTTGACCAACTTGACCTCTCGCTTGCATAATTTCTGGACCTCCGATCCGAGGATGCATGTAGGAACTCGTCTAATCTTGGCATCTCGCTCTACTCCCACTTCTTTAAGCATGCTAGGCTCTACTACTTCCGCGGTATCGTGTAAACGTGTCCTCAAATGCGATATGTGAAATACGTCATGAACACCACTAAGCTTCTCAGGCAACTTCACTTTGTCGGCCATTTGTCCAATTCTCTCTATGATGGGAAATGGCCCCACAAACTTTGGTGCCAACTTCCCTACGGATCCAAAGCGAACTACATTCCTTAATGGTGGTACTTTAATAAAAACCGTGTCTCCCACATCGAACTCAAGATCGATTCGTCTCTTATCAGCGTATGACTTTCGCCAGTCTTGTGCCGTCTTCATGCGTCTTTGAATCAAGTCTATCTTCTCCGAGGTTTCCCTAACCATCTCGGGCCCAAGCAGAATCTTATCCATAGATTCCCACCAACAAGTCGGTGATCGGCAAGGTCGTCCATATAGAGCTTCAAAAGGTGCCATACCAATACTAGTCTGATATCTGTTGTTGTAGGCGAACTCTAACAATGGTAGGTGTTCTTCCCATGTCCCTCCAAAATCCAAGATGCATAACTTTCAAAAGGTCTTCTAGAATCCTATTCACTCTTTCTTTTTGACCATTCGTCTGAGGCTGATAAGCGGTGCTCAAATACAATTGCGTTCATACCGCTTCTTGCAAGCTCTTCCGAAACTCACTAGTGAAAATGGGATCTCGATCGCTTACGATACTAGAAGGTATGCCATGTAGACGAACTATCTCTCGGAGATAAACAGATGCTAACCATGCCGCTGTTCTTTTACTCTTAACGTGAATGAAATGGGCACTCTTGGTAAGTCAATCTACTACTACCCAAATCCCCTTATTACCTTCCTTGACCTCGGCAAACCGTCGACGAAATCCATGGAAACACTCTCCCATTCCATTGTGAAACCTCTAAAGGGTGAAGCAAAACACCAGGCTTCTTCTGCTCAGCCTTGACTTGCTGGCACACTAAGCATCTAGAAACGAACTCAGCCACATCCTTCTTTATTTCGGCCCAAAAGAAAACTTGCTTCATGTCCCTATACATCTTGTCACTACTGGGATATATGGTCATCTTAGAATGATGTGTTTCTTCAAGGATTGTCTTTCTCATATTCTCGTCTCGTGATGCGCAAAGTCTCCCATCCCTACGCAACCAAACTTATTCTTCTATACTATACCTACTAAGACGGCTCGAAGACTCCCCTCTTATGAGCTTGTCCACTATCTCTATCAGCTGTGGGTCATCTCGCTGCGCCACTCCTATCTATCCCAAAAGCGTAGGTTGCACCTCTAATAATGCCAACAAACCAGGTACATAATCAATAGAGGGTCTAAAGTCAAAGGTAGATATATACTCCAAACTATGTCACTCAACAAACAAAGGACTCAAAGTCAACCTCTTTCTACTCAAGGCTTTAGCTACAACGTTACCCTTGCCAGGGGTGTATGCAATCTCAAAGTCATAGAATGCTAAGAACTCCATCCACCTTTGTTGTCTTAAGTTTAAATCCTTTTGAGAGAACAACTACTTATATGACTTATGATCTGTATACAACTCAAATCTCTCACCAAGCAAGTAATTGCGCCAAGACTTAAGCGCAAAAACTATGGTAGCTAATTCTAAGTCATGGGTAGGGTAATTCTTCTCATGAACCTTCAACTGCCTTCCACCATAACATATCACTTTTCCCTCCTACATCAAAACTGCGCCCAGCCTTGTCCCGCAAGCATCGGTATATACTGTGAATGGTTTACTCCCATCTGGCAGAATTAAAACTAGAGTTGTCCTCAAATCCCTCTTCAAACGTTGAAAAGCATCGTCACAGTCAACATCCCAAGAAAAGGTCAAATTCTTTTTCATTAACTAAGTAAGTGGGGCTGCTATCTTAGCAAAGTCCTTGATAAACTTTCTATAATAGCCTGCCAAACCAGGAAAACTTCTTACTTCTGTTGCATTCTGAGGAATCTTCCAATCTTGGATTGCCACTACCTTCGTGGGATCCACTGCTATCCCTTCTTTAGAGACCACGTGCCCTAGAATCTTACTTCCTTCCTCCAAAAGTGATATTTGGAGAACTTAGCCTTAAGCTGATGTACTCGATGGGTCTCTAAAACTTCCTTAAGATATAAGGCATGCTGTTCCTCGTTTCTTGAGAAGATCAGGATATCATCTACAAAGACTACTACAAATTTGTTTAGAAACTCCCTAAACATCCTACTCATCAAGTCCACAAAATATGCAGGTGCATTCGTCAAACCAAAAGGCATGACGAGCCATTCAAAGAAACCATCTGGAGTTCTAAATGCAGTTTTATCTATGCTGTCCTCAGCCACCCTTAGCTGATGAAATCCTGTAGCTAATTCCGACTGCAAGAAAACCAAAGCACCAACCAACTGATCGAACAAGTCATCTATCAGTTGACTCCTTATTGCAAAATATGATAGTGCCAAGCGTCCATTATGTATGCAAAAGAATCCTAATGATACATATCATTTCTATATGAGTGCACAACCATTCATCCAAATGCAACATCCATATGATAACACATTCAATGTACATCCATTAACTTAAATATGCACACTCATCCATATGCAATATGAAAGTGATTGAGCCGATCTTGTGCCTAAAGTGTGTGTAAATGCATCCACGAGCAACCACTAGCAAAAACTTACATCCACTTGCATCCACCAAACATAACATGTCTCAAGCACATGTTTACAACCGTAGGATTTTCTACCTAAAAGTCGAAGATATAATCGAGAGGATACACTAGACGATAGAACAAGTATAAACAAAGCGGTACAAAAAGGAGAAGTTAAGAACATACCCTTAAATAGGAAAAGGTACGACGCACGTATCTTGTCCTCAGTCTCCCAAGTCACGTCTTCTAGATTATCTCCCCATTGGACTTTGACCAACTTGACCTCTCGCTTGCGTAATTTCTGGACCTCCAATCCGAGGATGCATGTAGGAACTCGTCTAATCGTGGCATCTCGCTCTACTCCCACTTCTTTAAGCATGCTCGACTCTACTACTTCCGCGGTATCGTGTAAATGTGTCCTCAAATGCGATATGTGAAATACGTCATGAACACCACTAAGCTTCTCAGGCAACTTCACTTTGTCGGCCATCTATCCAATTCTCTCTATGATGGGAAATGGCCCCACAAACTTTGGTGCCAACTTCCCTACGGATCCAAAGCGAACTACATTCCTTAATGGTGGTACTTTAATAAAAACCATGTCTCCCACATCGAACTCAAGATCGATTCGTCTCTTATCAGCGTATGACTTTTGCCAGTCTTGTGCCGTCTTCATGCGTCTTCGAATCAAGTCTGTCTTCTCCGAGGTTTCCCTAACCATCTCGGGCCCAAGCAGAATCTTATCCGTAGATTCCCACCAACAAGTCGGTGATCGGCAAGGTCGTCCACATAGAGCTTCAAAAGGTGCCATGCCAATACTAGTCTGATATCTGTTGTTGTAGGCGAACTCTAACAATGGTAGGTGTTCTTCCCATGTCCCTCCAAAATCCAAGATGCATAACTTTCAAAAGGTCTTCTAGAATCCTATTCACTCTTTCTTTTTGGCCATTCGTCTGAGGCTGATAAGCGGTGCTCAAATACAATTGCGTTCATACCGCCTCTTACAAGCTCTTCCGAAACTCACTAGTGAAAATGGGATCTCGATCGCTTACGATACTAGAAGGTATGCCATGTAGACGAACTATCTCTCGGAGATAAACAGATGCTAACCATGCCGCTGTTCTTTTACTCTTAACGTGAATGAAATGGGCGCTCTTGGTAATTCAATCTACTACTACCCAAATCCCCGTATTACCTTCCTTGACCTCGGCAAACCGTCGACGAAATCCATGGAAACACTCTCCCATTCCATTGTGGAACCTCTAAAGGGTGAAGAAAAACACCAGGCTTCTTCTGCTCAGCCTTGACTTGCTGGCACACTAAGCATCTAGAGACAAACTTAGCCACATCCTTCGTTATTTCGGCCCAAAAGAAAACTTGCTTCATGTCCCTATACATCTTGTCACTACTGGGATATATGGTCATCTTAGAATGATGTGTTTCTTCAAGGATTGTCTTTCTCATATTCTCGTCTCGTGATACGCAAAGTCTCCCATTCCTACACAACCAATCTTTTTCATCTATAGTATATCAACTAAGACGGCTCGAAGACTCCCCTCTTATGAGCTTGTCCACTATCTCTATCAGCTGTGGGTCATCTCGTTGCGCCGCTCCTATCTATCCCAAAAGCGTAGGTTGCACCTCTAATGATGCCAACAAACTAGGTACATAATCAATAGAGGGTCTAAAGTCAAAGGTAGATATATACTCCAAACTCTGCCACTCGACAAACAAAGGACTCAAAGTCAACCTCTTTCTACTCAAGGCTTTAGCTACAACGTTACCCTTGCCAGGGGTGTATGCAATATCAAAGTCATAGGATGCTAAGAACTCCATCCACCTTTGTTTTCTTAAGTTTAAATCCTTTTGAGAGAACAAGTACTTATATGACATGATCTGTATACAACTCAAACCTCTCACCAAGCAAGTAATGGTGCCAAGACTTAAGCGCAAAAACTATGGTAGCTAATTCTAAGTCATGGGTAGGGTAATTCTTCTCATGAACCTTCAACTGCCTTCCACCATAACATATCACCCTTCCCTCCTGCATCAAAACTACGCCCAGCCTTGTCCCGCAAGCATCGGTATATACTGTGAATGGTTTACTCCCATCTAATAGAATTAAAACTAGAGTTGTCCTCAAATCCCTCTTCAAACGTTGAAAAGCATCGTCACAGTCAACATCCCAAGAAAAGGTCAAATTCTTTTTCATTAACTGAGTAAGTGGGGCTGATATCTCAGCAAATCCTTGATAAACTTTCTCTAATAGCCCGCCAAACTAGTAAAACTTCTTACTTCTGTTGCATTCTTAGGAATCTTCCAATCTTGGATTGCCACTACCTTCGTGGGATCCACTACTATCCCTTCTTTAGAGACCACGTGCCCTAGGAATCTTACTTCCTTCCTCCAAAAGTGATATTTGGAGAACTTAGCCTTAAGCTGATGTACTCGATGGGTCTCTAAAACTTGCTTAAGATATAAGGCATGCTGTTCCTCGTTTCTTGAGAAGATCAGGATATCATCTACAAAGACTACTACAAATTTGTTTAGAAACTCCCTAAACATCCTACTCATCAAGTCCACAAAATATGCAGGTGCATTCGTCAAACCAAAAGGCATGACGAGCCATTCAAAGAAACCATCTGGAGTTCTAAATGCAGTCTTATCTATGCTGTCCTCAGCCACCCTTAGCTGATGAAATCCTGTAGCTAAATCCGACTGCAAGAAAACCAAAGCACCAACCAACTGATCGGACAAGTCATCTATCCTCAGTATTGGGTGTCTGTTCTTCTTCATGAGCTTATTCAGCTCCCTATAGTCCATGCACAATCTAATCGAACCATCAGCCTTCGTAGCAAAACCAAATGGAGCACCCCACTCTGAGATACTTCTTCTTATGAACCCTTTCTCAAGCAACTCTTTCACTTGTTTACTAAGCTCCCTTCTTTCTCTTGGAGCCATTGGCGCACATGCAACGCAACTGGCTTTGCATTGTCCACCAAGTATATATGGAAATCTATCTCGCGTTGTGGAGGTAAGCCCCTAACCTCCTCAAAGACAACTGCATACTCACGGACTACTCGAACAGATTGCAAATCATCAATAGATGTGTCAAGAGATTCTAGGTAGCTAAGCATAACAGAACTCTTAGGGTCACATGAGATATCGAGAGAATTACCCAAACTAGTCAACAGTCTAACTACCCTCTTTTCACAGTTGAGAATGGCACCATACCTGGCTAGCCAGTCCATACCTAGAATCAACCCATAGCCCGTGAAACCAAGCACATATGCTTTGAATTCAAACTCAATGCCATACACAGATATTCTCAAATCCCGACATAACATAGACAGATGAGCCGTACCCCCAATAGGATTTGAGACAACAATGGGATCCATTACTATACTAGTATCTAGGTGTAGAGACTCAACAATAGAAGCAGATATAAACGAATGTGAAGCGCCAGAATCAAACAAAGTACGTAAAGGATGATCGAAAAGGAAAATCAAACTTTCAACAGAAATGTTTCTACCTCTCTCCTGCATAGCTTCCATGAGAGCATGAACCTGCCCTCCAGAAGTAGATCCTGTCCTCTGTCCTTGCCCTTGTCTTTGCCTCCTTGGGCAGTCTTTAATCATATGACCTACCTCACCACATTGGAAGCAACCCGTCCTCTTCTTCTTCCTACAGACCTTCTTCAAATGGCCAGGTATTCCACAATTGTGACACTTTCTTTTCTCTTAACCCTTGTTATCCTTACCGCCCTTCTTTTCTTGTTGTTGTGCCTTTTTTGGATTCCCTTTTTTGTCCTATGCCTTATCTACGTTATCACCTTTCTCCTCTTCATGTATCAATGCCATATCAACAAGATTCTCGAAAGTAGCCCCCATAGGAATGTGGGACATAGCCAACCCGTGTAATGTTTCATTCAGACCCTTGGCAAATCTCAAGGCCTTGATATGTGGTGTATTAACTAATTCCATACCAAATCTTGCTAACTGATTAAACTTGTTAATGTACTCTTTCATAGACAAACTCCCTTGTTTCAAAGCCAAGAACCACTCCATGTATAAACTCTCCTCTGCTTGTGAAAGAAATTTCAACTCGAACCTTTGTCTAAAATCGATCCACATCTCCACTGCATGTCCTCCATTAGTTACTTCCTACCAAAATGAAGCTTCATCCTTTATCAACCAAGCAGCTAGTTGAACCTTCCTTCCATCATCTATCTTAAAGATACCAAACAAGTCCTCCACTTCCTTAAGCTAATTCCGAGCCTCAACAAACATTTCAGTTCCATAAAACGGTTTTCCGCCCATCGCATGGAAATCTTTGCATATATTAGAAAAAGTGTTTACACGGGGAGGAGGAGGTGGAACGACGGCTGCAGCTGAGGGAGGAGGGAAGTTTTTGGGCCTGCGGCAGTAGCTCTAGCCTCCAGATACCTTCTGAATCAGCCTGGTATCTGTACGCCCTCGGGTATATCGGGTTCCCCAGACATGCTGAAAGAAAAAGGAAGAGATTCAAAACAGAGAATCGAAAGATAGATATATGGGTTTTGGGGATTATGGTTTTCATAATAAACCTTTCTCTTGAAAATACCCTCTTTAAAACATGTTTTTGAAAATACTTCTTTTTTAAAAATGCTTTTGAAAACGATTTTCAAAATCTTTTATCTGTTCTGGTAACCTTCAGCTCTTATACCACATGTAATACCCTACGTCCATTAATGTCACTCACTAAGGGAATGCATTAACTTTCATAGAGCATTATAAGCGTATAGAACAGAACATCACAAGACAGATATATAAAATGGTACTTACAAAATTTAAAATTTATTCATTGCAGCGGAAAAGCAAAACATGTCTGGTTACAACATTAAAACCATTTACTAAAGCCAAGTACACAAATATCCATCTTGAACAAAATTATTATCAGAGTACATAAAAGAAAAACCATAATCCCACTCCAAATAGCCATAATTAAAAAGAGATAAAGCTGAGCATTACTTTCAACACTTCGAAGCACTTCAAGAAGAAAGAAATCCGAGTCAAGCTTCACTAATCCCACCCTGAGGACCTGTGGGGGGGAGAGAAAGAAAAGAGGCGAAACAAAAAGGGTCAGACATAAAGTCTGGCGAGTCCAGTGACTTTAACAATATAATCAGCAAAGTAACAGGATAAGAACATAAACTGGATATAAGAGATGACTGTAACATAAGAAGATATAACAAGGTAAGCAAGATAGATCATTGACTGCGCTCCTAACCACTATAAGATATGCTCTGCACCGTACCTACATACTAGTTACATACTAAAAGATGATCCCTCTTAAATAAACATAATGATGGCAGTTTCGTGTACTTCTAGTTACTAACATAGGTGCCAACTTGCTCCTATCCCCACTAGGCTTTCTAACCTCGTAGATACCTGTGATAGTCCTACAATAGGGTGTATCACTCCCTAAGGTGGCAACCCCGGTACTACTGAAATGCACAGCTTATACCTACATGATGCAACATCGTCTTACCTACCAGCCCGGACTCATGCATGCACATGACTCTGTTGGGCTTGCACTGCCATCGCTAACTCTTTATTGACCTCTTACAATCAAACCCAGTAATTATGTCCCTGTCCTCGACCTAGTTCAAGCTTATATAGATACTAAAAAGGGTTACTGGTTGGAAAGGGTCCACACACTTGACACAAGCTTCCCTCCTAAGCTTGGTCCCCACTAGGAATTCCCACTTAACGCCTTTTTATCCCCATGTCTTATCACATGTCTCATCATGGTCAAGTGCTTTAATTATGTTTCACATGCTACCCATGTTACCCACTTAACCCTTTATTATTCCCATGTCTTACCACATGTCTTATCTTGGTTAAGTGTTCATTAATTCATTATAACTGTAATCTTGCAAGACCTCCCACATTAGATTACCATTTGCGGTTGCTGGATATGCTAGGCGGTTCCCTGCAGGCTTATAACGCATTCCAAATCTAACCTCGTGTCTTTGTGTTATTCCCACTAGTTGTACCCACTATCCTTCCCATTCGATTGGCTCCCTAACCTCGTAGATAACTGTGTTGGTCCCATAATAGGGTGTATCACTCCCTAAGGTGGCAACCCCGATACTACTGAAATGCACAGCTTATACCTACACAATGCAACAGAGTTTTACCACCAGCCTAGACCCACGCATGCACATGACTCCGTTGGACTTGCACCGCCATTGCTAACTCTTTATTGACCTCTTACAATCAACCCCAGTAAGCGTGTCCCTGTCCTCGACCTAGTTCGAGCTCATATAGATATTAAAATGGGTTATTGGTTGAAAAGGGTCCACATACTTGACACAAGCTTCCCTCCTAAGCTTGGTCCCCACTAGGAATTCCCACTTAACCCCTTTTATCCCGATGCCTTATCGCATATCTCATCTTGGTTAAGTGCTTTAATTATGTTTCACATGCTACCCATGTTACGCACTTAACCCTTTATTATTCCCATGTTTTCCCACATATCTTATCTTGGTTAAGTGTTCATTAATTCATTATTACCGTAATCTTGCAAGACCTCCTATATTAGATTACCGTTTGCAGTTGCTGGATATGACGGGCGGTTCTGGGTAGGCTTATACCGCAATCCAAATCTAACCTCGTGTCTTAGGTGTTCATTATCATTTTCTTGATTCAAGCCCCAGTTTCAAATCTTGGATTATAATATATTCCAATTACCCATAATTTCCAATCTAAATCATGTTTATAATTTTAATCCAAATTATGCCTATAATCTCATGTGTACAAGTTGTACCAAATTTTGCCCAAACCAATTTCCATAACTATCAACAATTTATGCCAAATCTCATTTTGTTACATATTTCTCAACTTTTCCCAATCATTCCAATGTTAATCTTACGTAAATCTCAACGCAATACACTTAGGCTCGAAGTTAGCCTAATATCAAAAGGAAAAAGGAAAAGAAGAAGGGGAGAGAATCAAAATATCAAGATTGGCATAAACATATAAACAGGCATGTGAAATGAATAACGACAAAATAGATTAGATAGGCATATGATAATAGCAATTGGGTATGAATCTGAAGGATAACAAATTACAAAACTTGATATGATTCATCTTATTTATAGGCATATACATTAGATCCAATTTACAGTCCTATGACAATTACTTTTTAATTTAATTATATGTGAAAGTGACATAAACTCATAGCGATAGGATTCTTAGAAAAGAGAATTAGGCGTTGCTGTAGCAAATCTGATCTTGAATAACCTCTTCTTTGATTGTTGAAGAAGAAAAGCTAAATTAATTTGAGTTGGAGCAGCAACATGGAGGCGCCATGGATTAGGGTCGAATGAGATTAGGGTTAGGTTTATGTGTTTATTTATAGATGTATTATGTGAATTAGGACCATTAGATTAGAGACCATCAGAACCACTCAGGTTAAAAAGACATATCATCAGGGAACTGTCTAGAATTCTGCAAATCTGGGCTCGTCATGGGCGCACTTCCCAGGTGCGCCAGTGCATTTTTGTTCTGGCGCACTTCACAAGTGCGCCAGTTATTCTGGCACGTTTCCTAATTGTTCTGCCAAACTTCTATCGTCCATAACTCCTTCATATGATATCCGTTTTACACAAATTCGGACTCTATCTCAAGTAGAATTCCAAGACGAACGAAATGGCATAACCCGTTTCACTTAATTCATCTTCTAAAAATTAGGTATTCTTTAATTATCCCTTATGTCATGGTTTAAAATTACGGGGTGTTACATGATCTAATCCTACTGAATGATGATCTTGCCTCAAGATGCAATCTATGATGAATTAGAATGATTAGAATGATGAAATTAGGGTTTACTTTGAATTTAAGAATCAAGGACACAAGCCTAATTGTTCGAATGAAGAGAGAAAACTCAATTCTCTCCCTAAACCTCTCTATTTATAGCAACAGATGCCTAATAGGCTTCAGTGGTCAGCCCATTAGCAATTTATTAGTCTATCTAAAAGAAATTGAAACTTAAAACAATTATTTCTCCTAAACCACCGGACAAAATCTTTAATGTGACCACTCAACGAAATTTCCAATCGCCATTCAAACAATATTCACAAGGGTAAAACAGTCACAATTAAGTCTGGTAAAAATCATGGATATACCTCACATTCCCACGAACAACATATAAAAATATGAGAATGATCCGACCAAAAGGGAATTAAATATAATTATTTTGCGATCCTCCAATATGTAAAATATGGGTCGTTACATTCTCCCTTTCCCCTTTTAGAAATTTCACCCTTGAAATTCTAATCAAACAATACAAACAAGGTATTCTGCATGCTTCCCATCCATGAGTATCTAATCTAACATTCAATCTTGCATCTAACAATCCATGCAATCAAAATCCTACCCTAGCACGCAGAACTCTAATAGTGCAAGACACAAGGGTACAAGTAAGATACGATACATGGGAAAACCACTCAAAGAATTTTGATGGGTAGACCTCGTACTCTTTTTCGTTTTCCATGTGCAATTTCCATCGTTCTCACCTATTGTACCTTGAGTAGGTCTAAAACCTTCCTCATAAGCTGTTTCGTGTCACTTCCACCAATGCGAAGCAGCTTACAATGCTTAAAAAATTCGAGCTCAACTTCTAAATCTTCTATCTGATCATGGGATAACACAACATTCGAGTCATGAACAAACTTTCGTAGAAACGTTACATGAAACACATTATGCACACCCTCTATATTCTTAGGTATATTACTCCATAGGCGAGCTTCTCAATACGATCGACAATCATAAATGGACCAACAAACCTAGGCGCTAACTTTCCTTTACTGCTAAAACAAACAACATTCCTTAAAGGTAAAACTTTAACAAATACCAAGTCTGAGATGACCGCCATAACTCCCGCACTTAACAAAAGGAATAACATGCTAAAAGACATGCGAGGAAGTTATGGGGTGATCATTAGGGTAGAATAACACACGCGGAAGTTGTCATATAACTCACAACGCAAGGATAAAATATAATAGAACATATACAACAAGTAATAATAGTGAAGCAGAATTGAGCAGAATCTTAAACTTTTCATATCATCATGAAAAATCCATACATCACTGGAGTAAATCCTAAGAGTCTGTACAAAAATGCCTCACTGCAAGTCACTCAGAGAATACATCAAACATAACAGTGGAAAACAAAAAATAGTAGATAGTGGGAAATAATATGTCAGCCTCCTGCTCGTCATTGCTTGGCAACATCATCCTCATCAAGATCCATTACCTGTCACCTGTTACTCAGTCTGCCATCCACGACCAGATGAACAACCTAAGGCAATAAAAGGGAGACATAAAACCTTGAGTCAAACGATAGTCTTAGTGAGCTATAAATAGCTATGTAACATCATCAGTAAAGTATATGAGAAATAGGTAGATCAATTAACTAATCTACCAACACCTCAGAGATGAACCCAAACCCGTCTCCTCCAAACCCGACAGTGATAACTTTTACAACAATCAGAAAGAAACAAACAGTACATTCATAGCAACCAATTATCAAGCATAGACCATCCTAATCGAATTCGACTTCTGCCAAGCACAATCCCAGAAGGCCTAAACCAACATCAGACAAGAACCTAAGAGATATCTCCTTCAATGTTGAGCAATCTACACAAGACGATACAAGCAAATCAACATCATCCATGTCTCTGGCAATCACCACGTGCTTTGCCTTGAAACTATCGTTAATCGTATGACTAGCAAACCTTGCCATCGGTCAAGGGCTAATGGTAAACCCGGTTCTAGCAAAACTCCATACGCCATCATGACCCGTATTTAGGCCTTTCAACGATACCCAGGGGTATTCGACTAGTCCCACTAGTTTTTTAGGCATTCCAATTATACCCCTGCTTTGAGTCCGCTAGAACCTCTGACTAACGATAATTCTGTAGCCTTTAATATCTCTAGCCATCTGATTTGATGACTATCCATAAGCTCAAGCAACTTCGTGAGCAACCATTGTATACGAACTCATAACTTTGAGTCGTCTTCACATTCGTTGCATTCCATCGATCAATGAACACATGACAACACTTTGAACATTCCATCTTCAATTCACTTCGAAGCTACGTCCAACGTTGAACCAAAAATAACTCCGTTTGGTCGATAGTTGATATACAACATTCATCTCTTGATATGAATTGTAACACCCCATAATTTTAGAAGACACTATAATGATGAATTAAAGAATGCTTAATTAAACATTGAGAATTTAGTAAAACGGATTGCACCATTGCGTTCGCATCGGAATTCTACTTAAGATAGACTCCGAGTTTGCGTTAAACGGACAACGTATGAGGAAAATATTAAGATTTGAAGTTTATAAACATATAAGCCACTTACATATAAATAAAATAAAATCTAGAAATCAAATCAGTTCAAAATTCAAGGCGGGAACCAATACTGGAATCAGTGCCGTTGGGGGTCGAACCCAGCCAAGGCGTGTCGACCCATGGGTCGACACCCACACAGGGGTATCAACACCCATGTTGACACCCCCCAGATTCGAACCGGATTCATTCTTGCGTATGTAGGCTTGTTTTTTGACTAGATTTGTTGACCTTAGGCTATAAATAAGACTTTAGTCCCATTGTTTTATTCACCTAAATCAATGGCGACAATGAGGTGCTACCCCAACATAGTTTGATCTAGCCTGCTTCTTCTTCAACAAGAAAGTTATTCATATTCAGATATCTGTGCTACAACATCTGCGATTGATTCTCCGTTCTTTAAGATCCAATCACAGTGAGTGTATGTTATCTTTAGATGTAAACACTTAAAAGTTATCTTGACATATCTATGAATTGGATCTAAGCCTATGACTATCTGAATCATACCAGATATACCATTACTTGTGTATCTAACTTACTGTTTAGATCTCATATGTCTATTCATGATATCCTTATTCTATCAGTTTGCCTAATCATGTTACCTTATGCTTATCATTCTAACTTGCCTAATCATGTCACCTTATGCCTATAATGCTAGTTTACCTAATTATGTCATCTTATGCCATTTTTATTTACTATGTCTATTATTGTTCTCTTCTCTCCTTTCTTCCCTTTTTGTTTTTGATGTCAGGCTACCTACGAGCCTAGGCCTATCGCTGAAATATGCGAATGCGTGAAATTGGGAACGAATGGGAATGATTAATTTGGGGCATGATTCTTGTTGTAAAACATGATTGGCAATTTTGGGCATAATTTGTACCTTGAAACAAAAATAGGGATTTGGGGGTATATCTATATCTTGACCTAAATCTTAATTTGGGGCATAACTTGTATTGTAGAACGAATGGGAAATTAGGGCATAATGAACATGATAATTGGTTAATAATGAAAATGCCTAGATTTACAGTAATTAGAAGTTGTAACGATGCTTAGACACTTGGTTAGATTACACTGGCGGTAGAAGCCTGCCTGGAACTGCCCGACATATCCAGTGTCCACAAGTGGTAAATCTAATGTGAGGGGTCTAAGTGCATAAACACGTAACATGCTAGGACATGAGGTTAAGTCCGAATTGTGGAAGAAGTCTGCCCGGACCGACCTGCATATCCAACATCCATAGGTGGTAGACTTAATGTGGTAGGTCTAGAGCATTATAACCATAAATGAATAAATGGTAATGAACTTGTAATACTTAACCTGTTTGAATCCATAAGGATCACATGGACATGTTAACATGAGTTGGGGTTAAGTAAACTTACTTGAATCAGTGGGAGGGTTAATTAAATCTTGGGGCGGTGGGTAATATTTATATATATAGGCCCACAAACTTAACCTATTGAGTTATGCAATCTTGTCAAACTGGTAGGCATAACCTGTTGAAATCCTAGTAGTTGGGATGCAAGTCTAGGGGGAAGCTTTTATCATCTAGTGTGTGGCATCCTTTTCAGTCACTAACCCATATAGATATCAAATGAGTACTCCAAACTAGGTCGGAGTCCGGGTGCACTTACTGAACTGATTATAAGAGGTCATTTGGGAAAAGGTGTCTGATGGCATGTTCCATAGGGGTTATGTGCATGCATGGGTCTACTTGCTCGGGAAAATAAGACGTTGTGACATCAGTAGATATGGTTTTGCACATCTTTTTAACAACAGGTCTCCACTTTAGGAAGTGATACATCCTACTGTAGGGCCAGCAGAGGGTATCTCCGGGGTTAGGGAGCCGATCAATTGGGGTAGTAATTAGGGTACATCTAGTCTCACTTGTTTAGGAGCCCGTCATTATCCTTAGGGGTAACACTGGTAAGTCCAATTGGGCTACCTGTTATTATATGGGGTAAAACCTCTCACTAGAAATACGCCTAAGTCTACCATCTTGTACTTCTTGGGGGTCATCCTGTTCTTGTTATACTAGTATTGGTGCAGAGAAAAGTATTAAAGAAGCGCAGTATATTCTATCATGTTTATCTTGTTATACCTGCCCTATTACACTGTTATCTCTCTCTAACTTATATGCCTGTCATGATGCTTTTACTTATTTATATGATAAAAGTAACTGGATTCGCCATACTTTACATCTGACCCATTTTGTTTCCTCTTCTTTCTCTTCCGTTTCTCCCCCCTCAGGTTCTCAAGGTGGGAATACTCAAGCTTGATCGGGATTCTTCTTTCCTTCTCCTTGGAGCTTCTTAGATATATTGCCTGATTTTGTATCTCCCCTACTATGGCTACATTTTGGGGATTATGCTCTTTTTATGTATTATTGTACTCTGGTGATGATTTTGTACATGGCAGAAGTTTTTATGTTTTTGGTATTTCTGACTTATGATGTAACCATGTTTTGGGACCACGATGTTTTCTATTTAATAAAATTTTAATTCTGTTGTTATTTTATACCTGTCTTGTAATGTTTTTGTTTCTATTTACCTATAACGCTTCACGAAACTTAATGCATTTTGTTAAAGAGTGACACTAACGGACGTGGGGGGTGTCACATGAATGATGGTCCTTTCTCCTTTCATAGTGTTTCTGGAAATGTTGTGATTCATCAAGTCCTCTACCTGACCCGTCATGGATCGTTCATATATTTGCCACGATCCACAATGTTTCAAACGATGCTATGATTGCTCAGCTCATAAAGTTACAACTGACCCATCGGATCGCTCAATTCATCCTTTCGCAAGCTAGGTCGATCCATCTTTCCCTCATGTCGATCCATCAAAAATACTATCGGTCCATGCCAAAAAGTGTTGCTGGTCCATTGACTTGCGTTACCAACCAATCCTTAGAAAACAGGCGCTACCAACCCATCTTCTTGCGCTACCGATCCATCAGAGACAAATTGCCCAATCCATCAAAAAAACATGGCTGGTCTACTTGTTTGTCGACCCATCACAGTGTGCCCGATCCATCACCAAATGCATGCCGATCCATCATAAAAACTGTATCGATCCACGGATTCTTGAGTGTCGATCCATCAAATCTTGAACGTTGCCGATCCATTGACTCGCGTGTCCAATCCAACCTGTCTTGTGTACCAAGAAACGATCCAATCCCGAAACCAATTCAATTCAAACTCGTGCAATTTCAGACAACCAATCAATGATAAGATCAAGCAATCATCAATAAACATTAATACATCAAATAATCATCATTCAAGAATATAAAATTCACCTAATCGTTATTAAACAATAAATGAATCAAATAAATGGATCTAACTTGTATAAACATAGAATCAGCACATGAATTTACCATTATAATCTTACTATATTAAATCTTATGGTAATTCGAATTAAAATTATACTTACGTCAATTAGATTTAGGTGAAAACAACTTAAAATGATGAAACTAAGATCAAGCAACCATTTACTCGGTTGAGTCCGTGTGATAGATGCTTATCACTCACCAAATCTTCAATATAGCTTGAAATCAATGATTCTCTAATCCGGACAGCGAAGAACGGTCTACAAATCACCCAATTTGATGCGATCTACTCTCTCTTGATGTTGATCTTTAATATTCTAACGTAGATCTAAGAATTAAATGAAGTGGAGAGGTATTTGATTGGAGTAGGGAGAGTATGATACGCCAACCACATAGAGAAATTAAGAAACTAAACAATTCTCCTTGCCACTACCCTCCTATTTATAGCCAACAACTCCTGGCCTTAATGGGACTCACTAATTAGCCCACTAATAACTAACTAGTCTGTCCAAAAATTATGTAGCATTAAACTGCAATTCCTCCCAAACCGTTGGACCAAAACGTTAATGTGACCACTCTATGGAATTGGAAACATCATTTCCTTTCCAATGAAATCGATCTCAGCATCTGACTCGATCTCAGTCAAAAGTTATACCATGTACAAAATTGATAGTGGCAAAATGGTCACAAATAAAATTGATAAAAATTATGGACATGTCACACATCCTCATAAACAACATATCGAAAATATGAGAATGATCCAACCCTTAGGGAATTAAATAAAAATGTTTTACGATCCTCCGATATGTAAAATGTGGGTCATTACATTCTCCCCCTTTAGGAATTTCGCCCTCGAAATCCCAAGCAAACATAAGCAACCAAAACCATTCTGCATGCCAATCATCCACAAGTAGCCAATTTACTATCCATCAATCCATTCATCCATAGCCTTATTCTAGCACGCGGAATTCTACCTATAGTACAAGTTACAATGATGTAAGGTGACATGACATTAATGGGTCATAACAACGCTGGATGGACGTCTTCACATTCTCTTCTGTTTCTCACGTACAATTGTCATCATCCTTACTCCACTGCACCTTGACTAGCTTAACTGTCTTCCTCCTAAGCTGTTCCGTGTCATTCCCCACAATTTGTGAAGTGGTTACGAGGTCTCGTCACTACAGATTCGACTTCTAGGTCTTCGTACTGATCCGAGGATACTACCACATTCGAATCTTGCACACACTTCTGTAGATATGAGAAATGGAAAACATTGTGTGCACTAAACATCTTCTCGAGTAAATCCAACCTATACGCAAGCTTTCTAGTCTGCTCGACTACCGAAAATGGTCCAATGAACCTTGGAGCTAACTTTCCCTTATTTTTGAATCAAACAACATTCTTTAATGGCGAAATCTTCACGAAAACCATGTCACCCACGTCGAGTTCCAAATCTTTTTGACGTTTATCAACATAACTCTTCTGACGATCTTGGGTTATCTTCATTCATTGCCAAACAATCTCGATACAATCCGAGATCTCTCTTATCTTCTCAGACTCAAGTATCAACTTACCTTCAGTCTCTAGCCAACATGCCGGAGAATTACACGGTCTACCGTACAACGCCTTATATGGTGTCATCCCAATGCTCGACTGGTAGCTGTTGTTATACACAAACTCAATTAAATGTTGATGGTCTTACCACAATCCCCCGATGTCCAGTCCATAATCTCTAAGGAGATCTTCCAACACTCGGTTAACTCTCTCAGTTTGACCATCAGTCTAGGCATGATAAGCCGTACTCAAACGTAACACGATTCCCAAAGTCTCTTGCAAACTCTTCCAAAATCCACTCGTGAATAATGGATCTCGATCACTCACTATGCTCTTCAGGATACCATGGAATTGAACTATCCATTTAATATACAGCTCAGCCAACTTCGATGTTGTCCTAGTCAATCTGATAGAAATAAATCTTGTACTTTTGTTCAAGCAATCCACTATGACCCAAATTCCTTCGTTTCCTCCCCTAGTTCTAGGTAGTCCAACGATATCTGCTCCTACTTCCACGTAGGAACTTCAGACGTCTGAAGAAATCCACTCGGTTTCTTCTGTTCAGCTTTCACTAACTGGCTGTTCATGCACTTGGAATTAAATTTTCCAACATCCCTCTTCATCCATTCCCAGTAGTATGCTTGCTTTATGTCTTGATACATCTTATTACCACCAGGATGAATCGTCAACTTTGAGTGATGGCATTCCCTTAGAACCTCATCTCTCAATCCATAGATGTCTGGAACAACCAGTCGTCCTTTCTTTCGAAGCCAACCCTCTCGATCGACCTCAAATTCCTTATCCTCTGGTTCTAATTTTGGGATGATCTCGACTAGCTTTCGATCAAGCTTTTAGCTCTCGCAATCCTTTCGACGAGGGTAGGTCTTATCGATAAGATTGCCAACATTTCAGGATCTAACTCTTACTAAGGCCTAAAATCAAATCATGGAAAGTACTCGAGGTGCTTCCATTCTGAAAACATCGCTCTTAAACTTGCATGTCTTCAACTCAACCCATCTGCCATTGCGTTGCCTTTACCAAGAGTATAGGCTATACCAAAATCGTATGATGCCAGAAACTCTAACCATTGTTGCTACTGAAGATTCAAATCCTTTTGGGAGAAATGATACTTCAATGACTTGTGATCTGTAAACAACTTGAATCGAGCTCCCAATAGGTAATGTCTCTAAATTTTCAGAGTAACACTATTATTTCCAACTCCAAATCATGAGTCGGATAATTCCTCTCGTGCAGCTTCAGCTGTAGACTCGCATAGGCCATAACTCTATCTTTCTACATCGGCACTGCTCCAAGTCTAGTACCACATGCATCGGTGCATACCACCATCTCTTCACTCCCGCTTGGAATGGTTAAAACAGGAGCGCTTGTCAGACTCTCTTTCAGGATTCCAAAAGCTTGCTCACACTTTGGATCCTATGTAAACACTTGATGCTTATTCGTCAATCCTGTTAATGGTGCATATCTTAGAGAAATCCTTGATAAATCGACAATAAAACCCCACCAATCCAACGAAACTCTTAATGTATGTTTCATTCTTAGGTCTATCCAGTCCTGGATTGTCTCCGCCTTAGCAGGATCCACTGTTTTTTCATTTCGAGAAACAACATGGCCTAAGAACCTCACTTCACTATTCCAAAAGTGACAATTCAAAAAATTAGCTCTCGGCTGATGCTTTCGCATGATTTCCAAAACAGCTCGCAAATGCGACTTATGCTCTTCCTCGTTCCCAAAGTAAACCAGAATATCATCCATGAACACAAGCACGAACTTGTTCAACTGATCTCCGAATACCCTATTCATAAGATCCACAAAATATGTTGGTGCGTTAATCAACTCAAATGGAATCACTAGCCATTCGAAGAAACCAGATGGTGTCCTACAAGTAGTCTTCGACACACTATCCTTTGCCACTCTTTACTGGTGAAATCCCGTTGCCAAATCCATCTGAGAAGACACCTTGGCTTTGTGTAGCTGATCAAACAAGTCATCTATCCTTGGCAATGGATACTTGTTCTTCTTGTTCACCTCTTTTATCTCACAGTAATCTGCACACAATCTTAAAGATCCATCAACCTTGGTTGCAAACACAAGTGGTGCATCCCATTTGGACACACTCCTCTAAATGAATACTTTTCTCAAAAGATCATGCACTTAAACCTCTAATTCTCGATGTTCCTTAGGCGCCATCCTCCTAAGAGGTACAACGATAGGTCTAGCAACTTCGACCAAATCGATCCTAAACTCAATCTCGCGATGCGGCGGCAACCCTTTGACCTTGTTAAAGACATCATCAAACTCATTTGTGATCGACATAAATGACAAATCTTCCCGTGGAATAATAGGTGAATATAAATAGCTTATGAATATCCCGTCTTCTGGCTTACATGAATCACAACCATTCACCGTTCCACATTCCCGACTGTCATCTCGAGCTTTTCGCAATCTGTTTTTGTTGCATACCTCTTGAGCCAGTCCATACCCAATATAATCCCAAACCCAGCGAAGTTCAAAACAAAGCAATCACACACCAAGGAGCAACCATGTCTTGATAACACTAGACCATGACAAACCATACACAAACTGGACGAACCCCCAACTAGATTAATCACGGTCCGTGGTCTATCACAAATCTTAGGTTCCAAACCTAAGCGGCACACAAGCCCATTACAAATGAAAGAATGCGACACCCTAGTATCAAACGAAACTCTAACCGAAACATCTCTAATGGAAAGAGTACCTTGAATGATAACACTCGTCCCTTATCCTCCGCCGTAGGAGCCCTCAGAGGAAATGGAACAACTTCCAAAGCATATGCCTTCACAATCTGCTTTCCCTTCAGCGGTTCTGGATCATTCTTCCTGTTATGCCCAGGATTTCAACAGTTGAAGCATTTCTCCTTAGCTTTCGAATTCTTGCAATTCCTGGAAAAATGTCCCTTTTGATGGAAATTAAAGTATATCACCTCATTTTTTTGCTTTTTCTAACCATTTTTTCCATTCTGTTGTTGCTGCTTTCTCTTTTTGTTATTACCACCCTGTTGTGGTTTTGGTTCTTAAAGCTTTCTCTACGACGTTCTCGTAAGTATCATCTAAGTGATCAACCAGCTGATTCCCATGATATTTGTCCAAGCCCATGACAAACTTTTCGTTCTTCTGGTAAGGAGTTTAAACATATGAACGAGCATACTTGGATAAAGCTTCAAAGTCATAATCATAATCCAACACTAATCAACCATTCTGCTTCCACTCAATGAACCTCTTGAACAGAATAGACTCTTGAACAGTAGAAATGAACTTCGTCTCAAACTTGACTTGGAACTGATCCCACGTGATCTCATCTTCTGGAGTCCCTAATGTGAAAGAGTTCCACCAATCCATAGCTCTACCATGTAGCTGTCTTGATGCAAGTTTCCTCTTAGTCGCATCATTTATTCCCAAGTCTCCAAAAATCCTAATGCAAGTATCAATCCACACTTGAATATCTACAGTTGGCTATGTCCCTTTGGACGACTTCCCTCCTAAAGTAGTGAAGTCTTTGCATAGCTTCGCGAAGTCCACAACCCTAGGCACTTGCACCTGAACCCCCCACATCAAACGTGGCTATCTCAGGAGCGGGTACCCTCCTCATGATCGCTGCTACTATGACCTCGAACATAGCTGGGTAATCTGGTATACTGCCATTTCCCCTCCAGGAATAGTCCCCTCCCTAGCAGTACGTCTTGACGTTCGACAACTCTTTCTAAACCTGAAAAATAGAATGATTAGTCCACATATGAGAAAACTGCAAATGGAGTTCAAACGCTACTATACACTATAATATAGTATACATCCATCCATCAGAAATCTACAAATACGCCTCTCATATGTCTTTACGTCTTTAAACTTTGGCTAAAATCGATTAACCACAGCTCTGAAACCAAATGAGACGACCTCTCATAGCTCCCTCACTTAACAAAAAGAATAATGCATTGAAATACGTGCTAGGCAGCTAAGGACGATCATTAGGGTAGAATAACACACGTGGAACCTATTGTATAACTCACAGCGTAAGGATAAAATATAATAGAACATATATAACAGGCAATAATAGTGAAGCAAAATTGAGAAGAATCTTAAGCTTTTCATATCATCATGAAGTATCCATACATCACTGGAGTACATCATAAGAGTCTGTATAAAAATGCCTCACTACAAGTTACTCGGAGAATACATCAAACATAACAGCGGAAAACAACAAACAGTGGATATTTGGAAATAATACGTCAGCCTCGTGCTCGTCATCGCTCAACAACATCGTTCTCATTAAGATCTATTACCTGTTACCTACTACTCAGTCTGCCCATCCACAACCGGATAAACAATCCTAGGTAATAAGAGGGAGACATAAAACCTCGAGTCAGACAATAGTCTTAGTGGGTGATAAACAGCTATTTAACATTATCAATAAAGTATAGAATAAATAGGTACATCAATCAACTAATCTACCAACACCTCATAGAAGAATCCAAACCCTCTCATCCACATCCGACGGTGATAGCCTTTACAAAAATCAGAAAGAAACAAATAGTACATTCACAGCAACCAGTTATCGAGCGTAGACCATCCTAATCGAATTCTACATCTCTGAAGCAAAAACCTCGAAAACATAAACCAACATCAGACAAGCACCCAAGAGATATCTCCTTCAACATTTAACAATCTACACAAGACGATACAAGCAAATCAAAAACATCCATGACTCTGGCTATTACCACCGGCCTTGCCTTGAAACCATCGTTAATCTTATGATTGGCCAACCCTGCTTTCGGTCAAGGGCTAATGGTAACCCCGGTTCTAGCAAAAATCCATACGTTATCATGACCGATATCTAAGCCTTTCAACGATACCCAGGGTATTCGACTAGTCCTACTAGTCTTTTAGGTGTCCCTATTACACCCCTGCTTTGAGTTTGCTAGAACCTCCAACTAACGATAATTCTGCAGCCTTCAATATCTCTAGCCATCAAACTTGATGACTATCTATAAGCTTAAGAGACTTCTTGAGAAACCATTATATACAAGCTCACAACTTTAAGTTATCTTCGCATTCATTGCATTTCATCAATCAATGAATACATCACAATACTTTGAACATTCCGTCTTGAATTCACTACGAAGCTACTTCCAACGTCAAACCAAAAATAACATTGTTTGGTCGATAGTTGATATACAACATTCATCTCTTGATATGAATAATAGTCTATCCTCCTTTCATAGCGTTTCTAGAAACGCTACGATTCATTAAGTCCTCCCGAACCATCATGGATCGTTCCTATATTTGCCACAATCCATAGCTTTTCAACCAACTCTATGGCTACTCAGATCATTAAGTTACAACCAACCCATCGGATCTCTCAATCCATCCTTGTGCAAGCTGGGCCGATCCATATTTTCCCATGTTGATTCATCACAAATATTATCGATCGATAGGTTTTCCAATCCATGCCAAAGAGTGTTGTTGAACCGTTGACTTGCGCCACGAACCGATCCATGGAAAACAAGCGCTACTGACCTGTCTTCTTGTGCTACCGATCCATCAAAAACAACTTGCCCGATCTATCAGCTGATCCACTTGTTTGTCGACCCATCATAACTGGCCCGATCCATCCAAAAATGCATGTCGATCCATCATAAAAACTGTATTGATCCATGGATTCTTGAGTGCCGATCCATCAAATCTTGAACAATGTCAACCCATGGACTCGCGTGGTCGATCCATCCTGTCTTGTGTACCAAGAAACAATACATTCCTAAAACCAATTCGATTCAAACTCGTGCAATTTCAGACAACCATTTAACAACAAAATCAAGCAATCATCAATAAACACTAATACATCAAATAATCATCATTCAAGAATATAAAATTCAATGAATCATGATTAAACAATAAACGAATCAAATTAATGGATCTAACTTGTATAAACATAGAATCAACACATGAATTTACCGTTATAATCTTACTAGATTAGATCCTATGGTGATACGAATTAAAATTATGCTTACATTGTTTAGATCTAGGTGAAAACAATTTGAAATGATGAAAATAAGATCAAGCAACCAATATACTTGATTGAATCTTTGTGAGAGATGCTTATCACTTACCAAATTTTCAATATAGCTTGAAATAAATGATTATTTAATCCGAACAGCGAAGAACAATCTTCAAATCACCCAATTTGATGCGATCTACTCTCTTTTGACATTGATCTTCAATCTTCTAACGTAGACCTAAGAATTAAACGAAGTGAAGAGGTAATTGATTGGAATTGGGAGAATCTCAAACCCCAATCAAATAGAGAAATAATGAAACTAAATAATTCTCTTAACCTCTACCCTCCTATTTATAGCCAACAAACCTTAGCCTTAATGGGCCTTACTAGTCAGCCTATTAATGACTAATTATACTGTCCAAAAGTTGTGTAGCACTAAAATAACAATTCCTCCAAAACCACTAAACCAAAACTTTAATGTGACCACTCTATGGAATTGGAAACATCATTTCCTTTCTAATGAAATTGATCTCAGCATCTGATTCGATCTCAGTTAAAACTTATATCCTATACAAAACTGATAGGAGCAAAACGGTCACATATAAAATTGATAAAAACTATGGACATGTCACATATCCCCATAACAACATATCAAAATATGAGAATGATCTAACCCTTAAGGAATTAAATAGAAATATTTTATGATCCTCAGGTACGTAAAATGAAGGTCGTTACAAAGTCTTCGACTGAAAATTCCAAGTCTTTTCATTGTTTATTGGCATAACTCTTTTGGTGATCTGGGGCTGCTTTCATTCGTTGTCTAATGATCTCAATATTATTCATCATTTCTCTTATCATCTCTGGCCTAAGTACTAACATTTCTCTTGTCTCTAACGAACATGATGGAAAATTACACGGTCTACCATACAATGCTTTATATGGTGTCATTTCAATGCTCGACTAGTTACTGTTATTATAAGCAAACTCAACTAAATGTAGATGATCTTCCCTTGATCCTCCAAAATCTAATACACAAGCTCTAAAAAACCTTCCAATACTCGATTAACCCTCTCGGTCTGACTATCTGTCTGGGGATGATAAGTCGTACTCATGCATATCTCGGTTCCCAATGTCTCTTGCAATCTCTCCCAGAATCCACTAGTAAATAATGGATCTCGATTGCTAATAGTGCTCTTCGACATCCCATACAATCAAACTATCCACTTAAGATATAACCCAGTCAATTTCGATGTCGTCCTAGTTGATCCGACATGAATAAATCTTCCACTTTTGGTCAAATGATCCACGACAACCCAAATACTGTCATTTCCTTCCATTACCCTAGGCAATCCAACGACACTTACTCCCATTTCATGTAGGAACTTCCAATGGAAGCAACAATCCACTCAGCTTTTTTCGCTCAGCTTTAACCAACTAATAGTTCATACACTTGAAGATAAATTTCTCGACATCCCTCTTCATACCTTCCTAATAGTAGATTCGCTTCATAACTCGATACATCTTATTACCACCAGGATGAATTGTCAATTAGAGTGATGACATTCCCTCAAAACTTCATCTTTTAATCCATATAAATAAAAAACAACCAGTCATCCATTCTTGCGAAGACAACCATCTCGATCGACCTCAAAATCATTAATTTCCTTAGGTTCCACTCTCATCCTTAAGTGAATAATCTCCACCAGCTTAGCGTCGCGCTTCTGACTTTGGTCATTCCTTTCGATGAGAGTTAGTCTAATCGATAAGCTAGCTAACATCTCAGGCTCTAATACACAATGAGGTCTGAAATCAAATCAAACTAAATACTCGAGATGCTTTCATTCCCAAAAAATAGCTCATAAACTAACATCTCTTCCACTTAACGCGTCGGCCACTGTGTTACCTTTTCCTAGAGTATAGGCTATACCAAAGTCATATAACAACAACTCTAACCATCGCTGCTGACGAAGATTTAAATCCTTCTAGGAGAAAAGATACTTCAACAACTTATGATCCGTAAGCAACTCATCTAACTCTCAACAAATAATGCCTTAAAATCTTCATGGAAAACACTATCGCCGCTAACTCCAAAACGTGAGCCAGGTAATTTCTTTCATTCGGTTTCAGTTATCGACTCGTATAAGCCATAACTCTATCGTTCTACATTAGCATTGTTCCAAGCCCAGTACCACATGCATCGGTGTATACTACCATTTCATCATTTCCCTCCCAGAGTAGTCAATACAGGAGCACTCGTCAGTCTCTCTTTCAAACTTCCAAAAGCTTGCTCACACTTTACATTCCATGTGAAGGCCTAATTCTTCTTTATCAGTCCGGTTAACGGTGCAGCTATGTTCGAGAAATCCTTGATAAAACGTTGATAATATCCAACAAAACCAAGGAAACTCCTCACATCTGACACATTCTTAGGTCGACACCAATCCTAAATTGCTACCACTTTAGTGAGATCCATCGCTATTCCTTGCCCCAACACGACATGACCTAAAATTCTCACTTCTTCCTTCCAAAATTAACACTCCGAAAACTTAACCTTCAGCTGATGATTCCGTAAGATTTCCAAAACAATCCTTAAGTGCGGTATTCCTCCTTATTTCTAGAATAAACAATATGTCATCCATGAATGCAAGTACGAACTTATTCATTTAATCTATGAAAACTAGATTCATAAGATCCACAAAATATGATTGTGTGTTAGTCAATGCAAACGGAATCACCAGTCGCTCATATAATCCGTATGGAGTCCTTAAAGTAGTCTTTGAAATGCTATCCCTAGCCACTCTCAGTTGGCAAAATCCCATCACCAAGTCTATTTGTGAAGAAACCTTGGATTCGTGAAGCTGATCAAACAAGCCATTGATTCTCAGCAACGGATACTTGTTCTTCTTGGTCACCTTGTTCAACTCATAATAATCCACACACAATCGTAATGATCCATCGGTCTTGGTCGCTAACATAACCGATGCACCCCATTTAGACACGCTAAATCACTTATCAAAATATCGTTCACTTGCACCTCTAACTCTCACTATTCCTTAGGCGCCATCCTCCAAAAAGGCATAATAATAGGTCTGGATCCATCTACCAAATCAATTAAAAATTCAATCTCTTGATGCAGCGGCAACCCTTTGACTTGACACCGACAACAATCCTTCCCGTGGAATCACAAGCGAGTAAAAAAAGATGACTAGAACCCCATCCTTTAGTAAACAACGTATCACCATCGTTCGCCCTTCCACATTCCTGATCGTCACCTCGAGCCTCTCACAGTCCATGATAGCTGTATACCTCTTGGGCCTATCCATACCGAGAAAAATCCCAAAACAAGTGAAGTTCAAAACAAAGAAATCACAAACAAAAGAGCAACCATGACTCGAGAGGACTAGGCTATGATAAATCATACACAAAATAGAATATTTTCCTACTGGATTATTCATAACTAATGGTCTATCAACAATCTTAGGTTCTAAACCCAACATGCAACCAAGCTCATTGCAAATAAAAGAATGCGTTGCTCTAGTATCAAACCAAACGTCTTCGATAAAAATCATACCTTGCACAACGAAACTCTTCCCCTTTTCTACAACAGTCGAACCCCTCGAGGAAAATAGCATAGCAACCAAAGCATGTGCTCTCACAATCTGCTTATCCTTAGGTGGTTCTGGATAGCTCTTCCTCATACGCCCAAGCTTATCACAATTAATAAATTTCTTGTCCACCTTGGGTTCTTACAATCCTTGGAATAATGACCTTTCTCTTGACAGTTATAGAAGGTAACCTCAGACTTTGGTTTCTTTTAGCCATTTTTCCCTTAGTGTTGTTGTTTCCTTTTACCGTTCCACTTCTTCTTATCGCCATTACCCTGTTGTGGCTTTGACTCCTCCATATTCTCAACAATAGCCTCTACTTTATGCGAAAACAAAAACTACTTCCTTAAATCCTTTTACACTAGCTTTACATAAGAATTATCAATATAATCTATCAATTACTTCCCAAGACACTCTTCCAAACCAAGTATAAATTTCTCGTTCCTCTGGTTAGGAGTCCTAATATATGAATGAGCATACTTAGGTAGAACTTCAAACTTGGCCACATACACAAATACGGTTCTGCCTCCTTGCTTAAACTCAACAAATTTCTTAGAGAAAGCTGACCTTTGGACCGTCAAAATAAACTATGCCTTGAATCTTGGCTTGAAACTAATCCCAAGAAATGTCATCTTCTGGAGTCTCTAAAATAATGGAGTCCCACAAATAATCGCTCATTGTTGCAGCTGAATCGATGCAAGCTTTCTCTTAGTTGCATCATTAATTCCCAAATGTCCAAAGATACGGATACACATGTCCAGCCAATTTGGAATCTCAACAATTGGTTCTGTCCCAACAAATAGCTTCACCCAGAGAAGCGTAATTCTTGCAGAGCTTAGCGAAAACAATCACTTTGAGTTCCTGCACAGGAACACCACCATTTACTGCCGCA
Organism: Allium sativum; assembly: GCA_030737875.1. Lineage (NCBI taxonomy): Eukaryota > Viridiplantae > Streptophyta > Magnoliopsida > Asparagales > Amaryllidaceae > Allium > Allium sativum. The sequence continues at coordinate 155,689,375 of CM060926.1, read as the reverse complement.
TCTGAAGTGGGCATCCTCCTCATCATCGCTACCATCATGGACTCGAACATACAGGATAATCGGGTATTTGCTGTAGTAGATCCAGACTGGCTACCCTCGCTTACCTCTCCAATGGTAGGCTCATCCCTAGCAGGCTGTCTCAAAATTTGATGAATCGTTCTCTATCTAAAATGAGAATGATCAATCCGCATTAGAGAAAATCCACAATGATGTTCAAATTCTTACTAACCTAATAAACTATATATTATAATATAGCATTCATCTATTACAATTACAAGTAAGTCTCTCATATGCTTTTACGCTCGCAAATTTTTGGGTAAAATCGATTAACCGAAGCTCTGGTACCTAATGTGACGACTGCCTTATATCTCCAGCATCGAACTAAGGAATGGTGCATATGGAACGATCATCAAGTAAGAATAACCTGAAATAAGACCCGTCCTATAACTCACAACACATGGATAACATATAATAGGAAATGTACTACAGGATATAGTGGTGAAGCAAAATAGATCAAATCTCTATAAAATCATAGAGTCTCCAATTCAAAACTTTTGTAAAGATGAATATCTGTACATTAAGCCTCATTACATATCTCTCAGAATATCAACAGTCAACAGTATACAACGGACTCATTAAGTATATATATAGTAGGAAATAATAAGCCAGCCTCTAGCTCATCATTGCACAGCATCATCGGCACCAAATACAATCACATGATTTCTTTAGTAAACTCACCAACAATATTGATGAGAAGCTCAAGGTAATAAGAGAAAACTTAATACCTTGAGTTAGACAATAGTCTTAATGAGTGATAAAAAAACTAACAGCAGTTACACATGATATATGAGTATAGATAGTTCAATCATCTGATTTGTCTCAATAACCAAAGGATTAGCACTATATAATTTTCTAACATATGTCGCACCAGAATCGGAAAAGGACATACGCAAATTCCACTTCTCTTCGACGACCTACGGTGATAGCCTATCCATAGAAAATAGAGAAGAAAGCACACAATCAGTCATATCATCCATAACAACTTATATCTGAGCTATCATTGACTAAAGCCTTGAATACATCAATCATCGAATTACCGGCCATTGTCGTCCATCAAGGGATAATGGGAAACCCCTGGTTCTAGTCAGACTACCATACACCGTCCTGCTTATGTTTTATCTGTCTGAGACAAGATCAATCTAGAGTACCTGATCCATCTGATCCTAATGGGCGTCCTCATGATACCCTTACTTTGAGCCCGCTAGAACCTTCAATAACCAACGATTCCTTGGCACTGCATTCTTTTAAGCCTTTCTCCTTGGCAACTTATCTTTAGTTTGAGCTATCTCTCAAACCAATTCAATTACCATACGCGATCAACACCCATTTAGGTCAATCTAGCGTCTTACTGCATCATGCATCATCCCACGACGAGTATTGCATCAATCCATCTCCGACCATTCCATCTTGAGTTCACAATCGATGCACCGTCCATTTTTTAGTTGCACATTATTGGATCTAGATTAACCCTAGAGGGGGGTGAATAGGGTTTACTGAATTAATTCGAGATACTAAATTATAATAGAACAGATTTGCATCAGATAAATAAATGCAGAAGTAAATAACATAGTTTTTACCCAGCTTCGGTAAACCCTATCTACTGCTGCATTTCTAAGATTTTTACTAGGTATTAAAACAGATTCGGCTTACAAACCCTGTAAACTCGCAAACCCTGCTCCTATTATAATCCTACGCTCAAAACCCTAGATTGATCTATATCCCCTAGATCAGATTTTCCCTAGCTACAAACCCGTAGCTAGTAAACCTTAGTTATTACAGACACTAGAAAACTGCTAGTTAAAATCCTATAACTAGTTGACCTAGTTTTTACCGACACTAGAAAACCGAGACGATTTTACAAAAGAATTTAAAACAATACAAAATAATATAAAATAAATAAAAAACCCCTTTGTAATTCTAAGTTAAAACAAAATCGGCTCTTTTCTCTCTTTATTTCATTTAAAGCTTGCTCCAAAAATAATGTCATTCGTGCTCAAAACTAAATTAGGGTTTTTCTGTGTTCTCCCCCAAATCGCAATCGACTGTTCTTTGATTTGGTTCTTCTATGGCTTTGAATCAGGTGATGCTTCGAAGATTGCTCGTCTTTATCAATCAATTTTGGGATTGATCTCGATTGAAACTCAAAGATGTGAGCTCTTTGATTTTTATTTCCTGCTTGAATTTGTTGCTTGTTTCGATCATTCTGATTTCCCAGTGATGATAAGTATTTTTATAGGATTATAAAAATCCTTAAGATAACTCTAATTTCACATAAATGATTTTGATCTGGTTATTGCCAGATTTTCTCTTGCGTGATTGGTGATTTGTTGAATTGTCTTGTATGATTTGTTGAATACTTGGGATATATATGCCGAGAAACCTGGTTTTAATTTCTGGAAAGAAACAAAAATTTTATTCCTGAAAATGGTTTATGCATTTGTCCACACATGAATATCTTGCCTAAATATGTGATTTACAAGCCGTGATTCTTTTGCTTGATTGTTGCCATGTATCAGTAATAGAATTCCTTATCGTGAATGACACATTTGATTTCTGGAAATCAATGCTATTGATTCTTAGCCCATTTAAATTGATATGATCATTTCTGGAAATATTAATCTCCCTTTTAAAACCATGTTTATTCCTACAAGCTAAAAACTGATTTGCAAATTCTGTTTGGCCAAAAATTCTTTTATGATAAAAACTTCCATGAAAATTGGAAGTAATTTACTTGTTCCTGGCCAAAAAAATATATTTGTTTCCCATTTAAGCTGTTGCCAAAAAATGGTTGAGTAATTTCTTGAAAACATTGATTTGATGCATGCCGAAAACTAAAAATCAATTTATAACATATATTACCCAAAATTGTTTTGATTATTTTGTAAATACTTGTTACCAAAGATGCTTACTAGACTTGACACTGTGATGGCAATCTCCTGAAAATAAATTTGCTGAATTCTTGCGCAAAAACATATTGGAGAGATTTGCATTTTCCCTTAAACTTGAACTGTGCAGAAACTGTTGTATTTATACCTCGACATGCCCATTTTTCTTGTCATATTCATTTTGTTGTTGTGCCATTTTTCTTGTTTCACTCGCAAGTGCACCTCTATCATTTGTTGTTTGAATTGATACATGCTCTAGCACTTGCTTTTATTCTGGCCATGAACCATATTTGTATCAAATGCCTGTGACAAATATTTTGAGATTCTTGGACTATTTTGTTTGTGTACTTGCCATTTTGGTATTTCATTGTTCCTCGACCATTTGACTTGCCATGTACATTTGCATGTTTGCATATGTAAACCTGCCTCATGTATATATCAGCATATAACCTTGTGTTGCCCACTTGCACCATTTGTTTTAGACCCTGTACACTTGTACAATAGCTTTGTGAATGCTCCACTGTATTTCCATTATTTTGTTGACATGGCTATACCATGTTTGCACTGTCCATTGTTACTATCATGTATATGAGCAGTCTTGACCATTATGAGATATATTACTGTTTTGGCCCATGCTCATGCACTTGCACTGGCTCGAGCTTAGTCTTCATGGCCGCTCCTCAGTTGCTCGCAGTCTTGAGCACTGTACACCATTATATGTGTTCATGTATCACCATTATATATATATATATATACACGTGTGTATATATATGTGCTTGTATTTGTTGCTTGAGTGTTCATGGATATTGCAACATACATATGTTGTTAAGCTTCACATGACACATCATATTCGATATATTTGTCCCATTCTAACCATATTGCCCCTACACAGAAAATATGTGTATATACATACATTGTATGTGTATACATGTATAGTGCATGTCTAGGGAATATATATATGTGAGCACTATAGATGATGTCTACCTTGTGGTATTTACAGTGTACTATGAATATCACAAGCTATATAGACACAGATGGATGTCCAAAAAAAAATCAGATTAAGTCATGAAGAATGATGTGAAACACACAAAGATTCTGAGGCAAATAAAATTTCAAAATAAAAATTATATCTTCTAGAATATTAAATATTTATGTTCCAGATTACTATGTGTTTGTTTCTTTTTGTGTCAGGTAAACAGAAGACTGGACTGACAGTGAAGCTAGTAAAAGACAGAAGACAAAGCTGTGAAACAATATATGAGTACGTAAGAGAATTTGTACAACATGAGTGACTGAGTGAACTGTAGTGAGGAGTGGTGTATACAAATGAAAATTGTACAACGTGAATGTATTGTATTACAGTGAGTTGTACAAATAGTGGAGTTATAAATTTGTACTGTTTGGAATGTTGGAATAAAATATTATATTTAAATAAAATACTGTTTGAATATTTAAATTCTTGTACAACAATATTCTATTTAAATATAAAAATTATATTCTGTCTGTGATGTAGTATAATAATACAATTACAATGACATTTATAATAATAAATATATGTTTGTAATCATCAAACAAAAATCATAGAATTGTTAGATACAACAATCTCCCCCTTTTGATGATGACAAACATAAAATAAGATTTTGAATTTAATATTATAATAAATGTGTTTGGTAGTGAATTATTGAACTCCCTCTATTTGAATGCTCCCCCTACAACAAAACTACCCCTAAATATGTGCATGAGTGAAAAACGATAATTGAAACTTCAATATTAAAATATTCACTCATCGATCAAAATCTTAGCCCATTCTCCCCTTTTGTTATCATTAAAAGGATATAGAAATTAAAATAGTGATGAAATAATTGACTAAAAAATATTATATCAACTTAAGAGGAAAAGCGATCATCATAAATCTCAATCAGTCAAAAAAATCATAATATTCTAAAAACTAGTGGCAAATTTCACATTGTAGAATGATGGATTTACGATGAATTTTATAAAAATGGAGAGAGTTAAAAAATATTGGTTCCAGTTATTTTCAAAAGAATTTTTATAAAAAAATGAGCACAAAAACAGTGATGGATTTGGACTAAAATTATAAATTCAATTTAAGTGACGCAATCAAATAATCTCAGATCCCAGTAACTACCGATCAACAAATCATAATATAAAATATTAACAAATTTTAAAATAGAAAATGGATTGATGGGCTAGTTTTTACACACAAAGGAGAATTTCATATTAATTTTTATTTATTCAAATTATTTTCTTTTTCTTTTTCTTTTTCTTTTTATTTAAGAGCACACTGACCACGCATAACCATATCTTGGATTTTTAAATGAGGTCATTGCAGCTTAAAAATAAGTAATCTCATAACCATGCATGACCATAGCTCGGATTTTTAAATGAGGTTAGAGAAACACTTATGAATATTATATTTTTATTATTTTCTGTTCCAATAAGAAAAACTCCTTAGTATATAAAACCAATATGAATGATAGAAATATGGTAGGTACAGAAATGGTTTATGAAATATATTTCTAAATTAGTCACATTATGAAATATGCTCAACTGACTGGGATTCTTGAATATTTTCAATTATCACTAATTCTGAAATATAATATAATCACAATTCTATCACAAATATTTCCATTGTTTATTTAAGAAGATTTTAAAATATATATTAAACTCTCTACATTAATATAAAATCATAATGGATGACAGAGTGATGATAGAAATAGACTTCGATTTACCACCACGATGCAAATCACTTGAAAATTTGCACGCAACTTCGATTTACCACCACGATGCAACGTCCAAAAGCGCAAGATCATATGACCACTGTAATGGACGAATGCATATACATCAGCCATGGACTGGCGTCGATCCATATAGTTAGCCTGTTTCTAACCCAATTTTTTTGGGTTTTCTCTTTTGGTCTTCCAGTGCTCCTCCGTCCAGTTTCATTTAAATCTAGTCATTTAAATCTCCGATTTGCTCTGTTATTCAAACCTATGACCTGCGACAAACAATATAAGCAATGCATTTAATTCAATCAAAATAAAAAGTGATTCATCCAATCTTGATCATACAAACACACGTAAACATTGAACATCTCTTAAAACAATAGATCTACAATAATTTTGATCAAAACATATTCAAGAATATGATTAATCTAACTTCTTGCTAGTTTATATGATTAAATTAGATTATCCTAAGATGTTAAAATCTGAATTAACATATCTGATCAGATCCAAGGTGAAATTACCATGTATAATGTTAATCTATCCTAATTTAACCCATATATTCAATAGTTTTCATGTGAGAGATATCCATCGCTCACATAGAACTTGATTCAATGCAACCCGTTGAGATCAGATCTGGACATTGATGAGAATCCTCTAAATCTATGTAATTTAATGTAATCTGATCTTTCTGGATGATGATCTAGCCTCTAGGTGAAATCTATAATGAAACAGAATGGAGAAATTAGGGTTTAGGTTGAATTTGAAGAACCACATAACATGCATAAATATTTGAATGAAGAGAGAAATGTCAATTCTCTCCCTATACCCCTCTATTTATAGCAGCGAGTCCTTAACCTAATGGGATTCACAAATCAGCCCATTATCAGTTAATTATTCTGTCTAACAGAAGCTAAAACTTAAAAAAGCGATTTCTCCTAAAACACTAAGACAAATCTTTAATGTGACCACTTTACAGAATCATCAACCGCCATTCCATTCCAATGAGACCAAACTCAACACCTAATTAGTTTCCTATCAAAATTTATAGCTAAAAACATTATCCATGAGGGTAAACGGTCAAAAATAAGTTTCGTAAAAGTCATGACATGTCTCACATTCCCATTAATAACATACGAAAATATGAGAATGATCCGACCATTAGGGAATTAAGTATAATTATTTTATGATCCTCCGATAAGTAAAAACGGATTGTTACACTCACGTGCTTGGAAAGCAAGTGGATCGTCCCACTTAGAACCCGGGTCCACCCATGGATTATCCCTCGTATAGCCCGGGTTGACCTGGGTGAAGGATGGTCGTCTAGACCCAACGTTTTAATATATATACATATGTATATGTATACATATGTAATATATATATATATATATATATATGTGTGTGTGTGTGTGTATGTACACATATATATATATATATTTCTCTTCCTTTTGTTCAAATTTCATTTGGCCATAACTTATTCGTTTTACTTCTATTTCTTGCAAACCAAATGTGTAACTAGGCCAGAAAATCGTAACGGGCTCAGTATTATAAGTCACGTAGCCCAATTTTGATAAATTTATAACTTTTTATTTATTTTGTTAATTAACCATCATATATTTTGGGTTGCTACAAATGTGTGGTTAACGCCCCACTATTACCCTTCTATAATTCTGTATACCCATTGCGGACTAATACAACTATAATTTTTCCGTATAGGCCCAAAAATTGTCTTCCTGCAAAAAAATCTGCTACATTCTATTTTTCCCAATATATTCTGTTATTTCCGCTATATTACGTTATTCCCACTATATCTTTTATAAAAGAAATGAACTGAAAACTGAAAATTGTACATTATATAAATTATCAGTTTTATTTTCCTAATTAAATTTTTTGACGCATATTTTTAGAAATAAAAATATAAATATTTTATTACATTTGAATGAGACAATTATTTACATATATTTGTACATATTTTTAATAAAAATTAAGAATGAACTAATTAAAATCAAATTGAATAATGATTTTTTATTTATATATTTGTAAATACATTATGAATGTGTTTTATGTTCTATTTTAGATGCATCCTCTATATTCCGCTATTTACTTCCATTATTCTTGCTATGATTTTTTGCACCTCTTCTGCATTGAAATTTCTAAGCGGTTTAACTACACAAATACGAAGAAGCTTAAATGGAAGGCGATGAAGCTTATAAAGCTCCGATGGGGGTGAAATGAGGGTAATTGCACCTGGAAGATCAAAGGGAGTGTGAGGACATCATATCCTGTGCTCTTCATTTGTAGGACTTTTAGTTTATTGCTCTTATTTTCATCTGTAACATTAGATATGTGCCCTAATATAGTGTCATGCATGTTAGGTAGGTCTAGATCACATTTTCTGTTTTGGTTGCTATGTGTGCATATTTGATTATAATGATCACATATATTCACAAATGATTGGTAAGTTTGTGGGATGATCTTATTAACCTTTTTAGGGAATTCAAGGGCGAAATTCATAAAAGGAGAAGAATATAATGACTCATATTCTATGTATCGGATAATCATAGAATATTTGTATTATATTCATTCGAGGTCATATAATTCTGTAATTTTGGAAAACGACTATTGTTGTCATTTCTCATCTTCAGAATTTGCATCGAATTTTTCTAACACCATTTTACCCTTCGATGAATGTTATATCATCCCTAAATTTTCTCTGAAAGGGAATTAAGATTTGAAACAACTTCCATTGGATTCAAATAATGATGTATGTCTCTGTGGAGTCACCACACTAAGAAAACAGACTTATCGTTTGAGAGATATGGTTGTTTTATGGTTTAATGAGGTTTAGGCGATTTAAATGGCTAATGAGGGTCACACTGAAATGAGTCAATCCATTATTTCAGGATTTGATATGTGCGGGCTGAAGGGAAAAGGAGAACCATCTTCTAATCATTCAAGAACTTCCAAAATAGATCTCCACCTCCATTAATAGTCTCTGCCTCCTAAACTATCCAAAATCCTTACTTTAGCTAGCTAAATCTTGTCATTAGGGAAAAGGTAACAAAAATCAACTAGAGATTGAAGATTTTGTTGAATATAATAATATGATTTTTGTTTAATGATAACAAACATATATACTATTATATAAATTTTCTTGTAACAGTAATATTCTACATTACATCCGATATAGAAATAAATATTTACATTGAATAAAATGCTATTGCATAGAATTTTGATACTCAAACAGTAGTTTTATTCAATTGAATATTTTATTTCAATATTTGAAATAGTATAAATTTTCTGACTCCACTATTATGCAATTCATTATACAGACATTCCTTACCACATCACTAAGTTCACTCAATTGCATATACAGCTTCATACACACTTTGATATACACTAACACACTGAATCTTCAACTGCTTCAATATCCAGTCTAGTCACCTGCATACCTGTCACAGAAACACACATGGTAAAATGGAACAAAAATAGATTCAACTGTAGACGAATATAAATTGATTATTATTTACTTCAAATTTTGTGTGTGTTTCTCATCACTTTTCTGGACTTGGTCTGGTATATATTCATTTATTTGAGTGTAGACTACTTGTGACATTCACAGTGATTCACTGTAAATACCAAATGGTAGACTGAATAATAGTGCCCGCAGATCATCCTCAGCATAGCTATAATGGTCGGTTGATCAAGGTCAACCATGACTCAAAAATATGGTCTACTGACCTTGACCAACCACGACACAACATATAGTGGTTTGCAAATGTAAACAGAAAATATATATATACACATGTATACAGTTATTTTTAGCTTGCACAATGGCACAAATGCAAATGAACAGGAAAACAACATAGCACAAAACCATAGCCAATGTAAACATATGATCAAGGCTGAAGTACAATATGGCATCAGCATCATCAAATGCATGGGTAGCACATGAACAAGGCAGGTCCAACAAAACTAGATCAACACAGCAGTAGTGATGTTAAATTCAGCAATAACAAAATGCACATGCAAACTAAAATGAACAAGGCACTTTCAGGATGAAGACCAAACATGTACAAACAAAGTATTTCAGATTAGCAAAGAGGGAAACAAGTCAATGGCCCAAAATAAAAAAAGAAAAGTGCAACTTTTTGGTTGCATAACAAGTTAGAGTGAGCAGGGCAGAATCAACAAAAAAAATTGGTTCAACTTAGACACATAATGACACAGGGATCAAGACAGTAGCATGGTTTCACATGCATAAGTGAAAAGTAGAATGACAATAACAGAAAATGGCAAGGGTGCCAGAATACAACTATAACAAAGTGCAACAAGGAAAGAATGTCAAGAATACAACATGCACAAGACAGGCAACCAACAGGGCACAACATAGTGCATATAAATGGCTATTGAACAAAAGCAAGCAAAGATCAACACACTCAAATGCAAGTGCAAAATGCCACAGTAATTAATATACAAGTGTACAAGTAAACAAAGAGAATGGAGATACACCATTTATTATCCATGGTTACTCAATCAAGGACAAAATGTACAAGATCAAACAAGGCAGAAATGCCATGCATAATAGACCAATGGTTACAATAATTACAAGTCAATCCAGTAACAAGTTTCCAACATCAAGGGTTTAATTACTAACCATTTTTAAAAAGAGCCATGCCTATACAACAAAGGTAGACAAGACCAACAAACGTGTATCAAGTGAAACAAAGAAGCAAGTATTCTTATACATCTCAAAGCAAGAGAAAACATGGACAATACCCAAGTCAATCCACATGTAGCCAAGAGTAGATTTTAGGTTCAAGCAAGTAGAAAATGACAAACAACAATATCAGAATGCAAAACCATAAATAATTCTAGTGTAGCATCAGTTGAAATTTACTTCTTTGGAAAATCAAGTATAATATCTATTCAAAATTTTATCTACACAAATCCGACGGTCAAAGCATAGCACAAGGTTTCAAATTTATTTTCGGCAAGTATTTATTCTTGACAAGAAGGAATATTTCAAAAGAAATTTCTAGGAATCACAACTTTTTTCTAGCGAGGAAAATAAATTAAACATCCTAGAAACATATTTTCAAGGATAACAATCCAAATTTTCAGGAAGTCAGCTGAATATATTTGGCAAGAAGAACAATTCAAAAAATACCAGAAATTACCAAATACGCAAGGTTTGCTTTCAGCAAGATTGAAAAATTCGAAACACAAGAGGTATCAAGAAATTAGAGAAAATCAAGGGTTTCGAAACCCTATAAATAACACCACTTCATCACCAGCATTAGCATCAAACCAACCAAATCAATTGAGCAAAATAGAAATCAAAAATCAGAGAACTCTCAATTTCTAGTGTTTCGATCATCTCTTATACACTTCTGCAAATCAAATCTTAAGGAAAAGGAGCAGCGAACAATCGAGCAAAGCCATAGTGATTCTATCAGCAAACGATTTGAGGATAATAGCCGTGATTAAGTAGAAAACAAAACCCTTATTTTTGTCAAAGAGACGGCGAACATTAGTGTGACGGCAAGGAATTTCGCTCGGTCCGAACCAGTCGCTAAACCGATCCAGGCCGTTCGAAACGCCCTATCGTTGAGAACAGGACAAAATAGAACGCATACAGAAGGACATTTCACTGTATATTTCAACAATGCATCAGATTACAAGAATATACAGAGTACAAAAGAATATTACACAGAAATATCAGAGATTTAAATTACATTTAAATACATCGCAGCGGAAAATAATACAATACACAACTAGAAGAGATATACGGATACAAAGCTTTCCGGATATCATTCCAGCTGTAAACCAGGATCCTGTGAATATAAATCTGCAAAACCAAAACTACTAGCTGCCCGTGTCAAAATAGGGGCACCCAGAGTTTAGGTTAAAACAATAAACTCCAGGTCAGTCATGTGACTGGTGTGAGAACTAAAACAGTTATTAATCTTTGTTTTTAAAGTTCGGTAAATCAAGGGACCACGCCGTATAACACGGAACGGGTTTCCTCCCAAGAATACCAGTGCATAAAACAAACAGTGCAATGCTAAATAAAGAAAAATGAGGCTATTATAAGACCCAGTTCCCATCACACAATGCAACGCAAGCCAGAGGATAGGGTTTTTACCTTATAATAGCCAAGAATGCTTGATACGTTGAAAACAAATCATTTGATACTATTACAAGTGCATAGTGTATAAAACAACTTCAAATCATAAGTATCAATCATAGGCGGCATGAGTGCCCCATACCACTATGTCGCCATATATAGGTTATACAATCAAAATCGCAAACTCACGTATTTGGAAATTGGGTTTCCATCTATGAACCGAGGCAAAAGATAGTCCTCAACCGATTCGAGACGCTCTAGCCCGTGTCTCAGGATCAGAGCTCGAGTGACCCTTGGATCGTCAGGGCCAGTCCACCGATGTGGATTAAACTTAAACCCTGAACATGCGTTTCCCCGCCCTTTGGGGCGTAAATGAGCCAACTAAATGACTCCATCGGTTCGAGAACGACCGATCAATCCGAGGCGCCTCGCAACAGCAACAACCACATAAGTCAAACTCGTCAGGGCGTGTAAAACCAATGACGCCACTTCTAACTAGAAAGAAACGCATGCCCTCCCTGAGGTCCCCTCCCGTTTTTGGATCATACCGGGTGTGAAACTCGCGAAGTAAACGTTACACAAAGCTACGCCACAAAGGCCTTGCTTTGATCATCACCACAAGACTTTGCTTTTCAACAGAAGCCTCGATCAATTGCCACTTAGGCATGCCACACAGGAAATTCACTCCATGCGTTTGATATCCATCAATATATAACCCCTGAGCTCGTACGTCTCAGAGAAGGGCGTTAAGCAAGAGAATAAATTCTCCGCCGCCAAGCAGATATATATTTAATAGAAATCAATCGCACGGACTAAAATCCAATGTCAGACACACAGTCCATTTACAAGTCCGTTCTGGGTCTGAACAAAACCGGAGGCACCTAGTACCCCGCATATCCATCGATCTCCAAGCACGTCTGGACGATCACAAACTGTTTCCATCTTCTTGGGTGTACAGCCCAATCAAGATCATCAGTAATCACCCAGACGACGTGAAGACTTCCGGTCTTCGACCACCGTCTTCATCTTCGACTTATCGTCGTATCAGTTATTCAGAATGGGGTAAACCCGGTCTTTCTGAATAACTCACGTATATTTTTAAATAAGTGTTACACAAACACAACATACGCCTCATTCCAATTCATCAGTCACTAACCGTAAATTAATCAAGAGAATAATTCCCCAAATATTAACCCCGAAGGCCGAAACCAACATCAGATCAATATCCAGAAAACCATTCAGCTTAGCTAACCGACAGTTAGTTTCTAAATTTCACATTCATAGGGAAAGGTTCCCATTAATTTTATCAAAGATAAACTCCTTGAATTTATTCTTTAATCTTCTTTTGAATATCAATTCAAACTAGTCGGGATTAGCGAACCTTACCGAAGTAATCATTTATTTTATTTCCCAATCCCAACCTATTCATCCCATGAAGTAAAACTGGTAATACTTCATATCTAACACTACGGTGTTATCGGTAAATTCAATTACCATTTCACGTTCAAATCTAATTAAAGATTTAACTATCGTCTGGAGCAAAACTGGTGATACTCCATTTTCGATCATTCCAATCTAATTAAAGATTCATTAAAACTCCACTTAGTTTTAATCTTCGACTGGGTTAAAGAATCAGTGTCATTTAAAAACACGGTTCACGATAAACCCAAAATCACATTCATTAATTATTGGGTTAAAGAACGAGTGTTATTTAAAACACTGTTCACGATAAACCCAATATCAATATCAATTCAATTCCAATTAAATAATATTGAATTGGTACACTTCATTAAATCTAAATAAAAAGATTTAATCTTTTCTCAACTGGGTTCAAGAACAGTGTTAGTGAAGACACCATTCACGACAAACCCAAATCACATTCGATATTCAATACAAGGCTCTGAATAGAAAATATATCGGCTTATATTCAATATCGAATTCTACGACTAACAAATGCCGTATTGGAAATAACGATATAAATATATATCTTTCAAATTTCCATAACAACACCTATATAATCACGAATTCCAACATCGAAATATTCCGAAGACAATTTCGATCCAAATCCCCTCCAATGCAATCATTGGATATTCTGGTTATTTTCAAAACCCTTTTTAAATTCAATTCATTTATTTAAAAATAAATAGAATTATAATTCTAGTTCAAAACTAGTTCATTTCGATAAAAACCTATTTTTATCTTTTCAAATATGGAGTTTTTCATCCCAAATCTTCACAAATCATTTCTTATGATTTTACACAAATTATTACTATTTTTAATAATTTTATCAAGGCCCGTACAGTCGATTTACACCAATGGCCATCGAACTGCACTTACAGCGACCTTTTTCAAATTTGATTTGGACATAATTCCAAATCCAACCGTTAGATTTCAAATTTCTAATATTCGTTAGAAAGCTCTTTTCGATACGAACCCAACGGTTCCGGTTTTAGGATAATCCGACGGTCGGATCTCCCGTAATGTCCGTTTGAAATAAATGGTCGAAATTCACGAACTGCCGCGGCGCGGCGCGTTCTATTCAGGCCATTATATTATATATATAATATATATAATATATATTTCGTCGATTTTCTATTCAAAACGAATTATATAAATAGTTTTAAAATTCGTTTCAAAATCTATTTCAACTTCCATTTCAATTCAAAGCAAAATTGAATTCTTCTTTATAAATTCGTTTCAAAATTCATTTCTATTCAATTCAAATTTCAATTCAATTTGAATTCATTTCAATTCGCTTTCAATTCAATTTGAATTCGTTTTCAATTCAATTCATTTCGAAATCGTTTTCAATTCAATTTATTTCGAAATCGTTTTCAATTCAATTCATTTCGAAATCGTTTTCAATTCATTTCGAAATCGTTTTCAATTCAATTCATTTCGAAATCGTTTTCAATTCAATTCATTTCGAAATCGTTTTCAATTCAATTCATTTCGAAATCTTTTTCAATTCAATTCATTTCGAAATCGTTTTCAATTCAATTCATTTCGAAATCGTTTTCAATTCAATTCATTTCGAAATCGTTTTCAATTCAATTCATTTCGAAATCGTTTTCAATTCAATTCATTTCGAAATCGTTATATATTCAATTCATTTCGAAATCGTTTTCAATTCAATTCATTTCGAAATCGTTTTCAATTCAATTCATTTCGAAATCGTTTTCAATTCAATTCATTTCGAAATCGTTATATATTCAATTCATTTCGAAATCGTTTTATATTCAATTCATTTCGAAATCGTTATATATTCAATTCATTTCGAAATCGTTATATATTCAATTCATTTCGAAATCGTTATATATTCAATTCATTTCGAAATCGTTATATATTCAATTCATTTCAAAATGAATAAAATCGATATAAATATCGTTCACGTCAAAATGGCGTCAAACTAATCAACACGGCTTCATAAATTTCTATTTTCAAATATTCTATTTCAAATATTTCTTTTTCAAAATAGTTGTTATTACTAAAATATTTCGTTCAACACATGACCAATCTCAATGGATGAGTACTGTCAACACATGAACTTTTATTTTATATCGATAAAGATGTAAATTTTATTACTAAAATATTTCGTTCAACACATGACCAATCTCAATGGATGAGTACTGTCAACACATGAACTTTTATTTTATATCGATAAAGATGTAAATTTTATTGCGAAAATATTTCGTTCAACACATGACCAATCTCAATGGATGAGTACTGTCAACACATGAACTTTTATTTTATATCGATAAAGATGTAAATTTTATTACTAAAATATTTCGTTCAACACATGACCAATCTCAATGGATGAGTACTGTCAACACATGAACTTTTATTTTATATCGATAAAGATGTAAATTTTATTACTAAAATATTTCGTTCAACACATGACCAATCTCAATGGATGAGTACTGTCAACACATGAACTTTTATTTTATAATATTCTTTATTTTTCAAATTGGAATGAGGCCCAATCAATTACCATATAAAGTTAATTATATGGATTTTCATACAACACATGTATAATAGCATTGAAAAATAATCAACCATCAACCAAAGTGCACTACACTGTATAAGCATCCAATATAGATATCTAATGCTTATAACAGCCTGTCAATCAATCGATCGACATTTTTAATCAATTAGGATGAGTGAACTTCAAATTTCATCCTAACACCCGTGTGGGGTTTCAAACAATCAAACACATATTTTATTTGTGCAGTCGGGCGATGTGTAAAATTTATCATCCCAATCCATGTCCTTCAAATAGGTGTACATAAACAAACCGTCTGGTTTGTAAATGAATATTTATTTATTCACATTCACGTTAAAAATTATATTTTTAACGATAAAACATTTTATTCCAACATATGAATTTCTATTCAGTTCATTCTTTAAATAAAATGATATTTTTGTTTTTCTAACATATTTTAGAAAATTTCGGCGGCATAACGGCACGATACTAGAAACGGGACAAGGCCTAGCCTTATCCCCGGTCTAGTGAAGGCCCACGCCATTCACACATCAATCAAATTCACCAAACAACCAAATTCAAATTAGATCATCAAATTAATTTATGCAACCAAACCAACAAGTCCATGGTCTGTGGACGGTTGTGTCGGGTGCTACTAAACACCGTCTGCATCCTAGTATATATATATATATAACTAGAAAATTTAAATTGAAAGGTGAGAAGTTCTCACCAATAGCTTTCCTAGCTCCACGGCTCTTCATTGATAGAAATCTTCATCGCTACCGCATCTTCGTCATCTTCGTTGTCCGCTTTCACTTCCTATGTAAAAATCGAATTTTTACTTCGCTATTCCATATATAAAAATTGAATTTTTATTTCGAAGTTCAATATATAAAAATCATATTTTTATTTCGAAGTTCAATATATAAAAATCATATTTTTATTTCGAAGTTCAATATATAAAAATCATATTTTTATTTCGAAGTTCAATATATAAAAATCATATTTTTATTTCGAAGTTCAATATATAAAAATCACATTTTTATTTTGAAGTTCAATATATAAAAATCACATTTTTATTTCGAAGTTCAATATATAAAAATCATATTTTTATTTCGAAGTTCAATATATAAAAATCATATTTTTATTTCGAAGTTCAATATATAAAAATCACATTTTTATTTCGAAGTTCAATATATAAAAATCATATTTTTATTGCGATGCCATATAGATAAAAATTCCATTTCAAAAATATAGACTTCGCCTTTTCCAATAAAAAGTTTTCGCCTTTTCTAATAAAAAGTTTTCGCCTTTTCTAATAAAAAGTTTTCGCCTTTTCTAATAAAAAGCTTTCGCCTTTTCTAATAAAAAGTTTTCCAAACTTTTAGATATTAAAAATCCCTCCTTTCTCTGCTATGTATATTTAATTTAAAACAATACTAATCTCAGTTTTAAACAATTTTGATTCAGATTTAAAAACAGTTTTATTTAAGTAAATTTCAGATTTTAATTAACTAAATTAATTAATAAACTGATTAATTAAGTTGTTAATTACCTTCCTGAAGGCTCCCGAATGGATCGAACCCATTGCTCAGAACTAGGGTTCCACCTGGCGCGTCACACGAGACATCGGAAGCGGATCTGGGGTCTCGCCGTCGACGGCCTTGGCAGCACCGCCCATCGCCAGTGGTGGCGAGAATTCCGGTGTCCTCCTCCTCTCTAAAAACAGGCGCGACGGCAACATCTTCGAGCTCGAATTCCGAGCTACTCGCGCCGCCATTGATGATCACCTCCATATGAATTGAAAGCCCGCAGAATGCTCTTCGATATTGATGTGAGGGTTTGGATTAAAACACTAACGGATTGGAAGAAGATTAAGCTAAAAAATTTGAGCTTTTTCCGCTGTAGGTTGCCCTGGGAGCGGCTTTGACCAGGAGAACAAAATGAAAGGGTTTGACTGGGTTTGACCGGGTTTATATATTTATATTTTTAATTTATTTAATTTCGAAGATACCCGTTTAACACCACGAACCCCAAATCAGAGCCAACGACTGTCACCCCTAGCTAAATACCCCCGTCCCGAGCAAACTGGGATTTGTATCGCTAGCTGATTTGATCGTTTCGATCAGTTTCCTTTAAATTTACATTTAAATCGCTATATTGAATTTTAAACGTACATTTCAAATTACCGGGGTCACATTCTAACTAGAAAAATTCCTGAAAAATATTTTCTAGCTTCGTATTGACGATACGGTCCTAACAAAACTAATTTCATCGAATTCTGAGACCGTTTGAAAAATGACCAATTTCCAGTCGATTAAAATCAACTGAAACTGGTCAAACGCGTTTTCCTTCGCCACGCCCACATATTGATTCAAAAAATTATGAAATTTGAAACCTAGCAATAATTTAACATCACGGACCCAACAAAACTGGTTTCGTCGAAATCCGAGGTCGTTTGCAAAATTTCCATTTTTTAAGGGCCTGAATTCCATAGCGACTATTCAGAATTTTCAACTAGACATATCTTTTGATTCCCGATATGAAATCTTGATTTTTCGGATTCGTTGGAAAGATATTCACAATTAGATCCCAATGTTTTTGTATTACTAAAATCCGGATTGTTTTGCACCCGGTACATCCAATTGAAGTTTGAAATCGAATTATCGAACTACCGCGCCATTTTCAATTCCTTTTATAATTATATATAATTATTTATATTCCAACGACGACGTATATAATATATACGTTCTAATTATATTCAAAATAAATTTTCCGTCGATATTATTTAAAATAATTCATTTTAAATAATCAAAATTCGCAAAAATTGCCAAAATAAAAATTTTAAACTGGCCCAGATTTTCGGGTTATTACAATCTCCCCCACTTAAAACTTTTCGTCCCCGAAAAGGAACAAAGTCGAAAGTGGTTTGATTAATTAACTCTACGTTCGATCTGGCTTCTATTCTCCAACTTTTCAGTTTCTGAGAATTTTTCAAAAATTTGGCTAACACCCTAAATTTTTGAAAAATTTCGCCATAACCTCCCCTGCACCGGGAGCATCGGGGAATTTCAAATAGCTTCCCCGGTCCTTCAGATCTCAAAAAGAAAAAGAAAAAGTCAAGCGGCTAGCCAATAGGCTCATAAAATCATCATCACCCAAACAAAACAGTAAATTATGTAGTAAACATGTACCTATTTGTCGGGCAAACAAATTTTATTCTCTGGCTCTAGCCTCCTTGCTATGACCTGTTCAATGATATATATGTATATGCAAGCAAATGCGACCAAATTTCAATTATAACTCAATATTCGGTTCAATTAGGCTAAATGGCTAAAATTAGCAAACAAATAAACAAACAACACAAACATCAATCAATTAGTGAATTAGAGTTTTAAATTCATTATTTTTGATACATATACAGAAAATCATGTTTTTGATGCCAAATCACAACAATAGGCCCTATCTAATTTTGGTTCTCACACCAGTCAATAGGAAATATATAGAAATCTCACTTTCGTCACTCGAATATAAATACTGATAATGTGATCACAATTATCAGCATCATCCCCGGGCGACTAGAGTGTGATTCTATATCTATCCAGTATATTAACATTTCGAATACACGCGGATCAGACGTATACGCAAAATCTATATATACTGGATTGTCCACATCTATATAAATAAATAATCAAATACGAATAATTGATTTAAATCTTCAAAACAAAAATTTGTTTTCACTTTTATTTATCAAAAACACTACTCTTCACACTCGTTCTAGGATACTACTGATCCCATCTCTAACGAGTCATTCTAATTGGATATTGCTAATCCAATATCTGACGAATTCTTTCGTATAGTTCTAATGTGCCTTGTTCTCTAAGCTTTGTAAACCAAACCTCTGATACCAACTGTGACGGCAAGGAATTTCGCTCGGTCCGAACCAGTCGCTAAACCGATCCAGGCCGTTCGAAACGCCCTATCGTTGAGAACAGGACAAAATAGAACGCATACAGAAGGACATTTCACTGTATATTTCAACAATGCATCAGATTACAAGAATATACAGAGTACAAAAGAATATTACACAGAAATATCAGAGATTTAAATTACATTTAAATACATCGCAGCGGAAAATAATACAATACACAACTAGAAGAGATATACGGATACAAAGCTTTCCGGATATCATTCCAGCTGTAAACCAGGATCCTGTGAATATAAATCTGCAAAACCAAAACTACTAGCTGCCCGTGTCAAAATAGGGGCACCCAGAGTTTAGGTTAAAACAATAAACTCCAGGTCAGTCATGTGACTGGTGTGAGAACTAAAACAGTTATTAATCTTTGTTTTTAAAGTTCGGTAAATCAAGGGACCACGCCGTATAACACGGAACGGGTTTCCTCCCAAGAATACCAGTGCATAAAACAAACAGCGCAATGCTAAATAAAGAAAAATGAAGCTATTATAAGACCCAGTTCCCATCACACAATGCAACGCAAGCCGGAGGATAGGGTTTTTACCTTATAATAGCCAAGAATGCTTGATACGTTGAAAACAAATCATTTGATACTATTACAAGTGCATAGTGTATAAAACAACTTCAAATCATAAGTATCAATCATAGGCGGCATGAGTGCCCCATACCACTATGTCGCCATATATAGGTTATACAATCAAAATCGCAAAGTCACGTATTTGGAAATTGGGTTTCCATCTATGAACCGAGGCAAAAGATAGTCCTCAACCGATTCGAGACGCTCTAGCCCGTGTCTCAGGATCAGAGCTCGAGTGACCCTTGGATCGTCAGGGCCAGTCCACCGATGTGGATTAAACTTAAACCCTGAACATGCGTTTCCCCGCCCTTTGGGGCGTAAATGAGCCAACTAAATGACTCCATCGGTTCGAGAACGACCGATCAATCCGAGGCGCCTCGCAACAGCAACAACCACATAAGTCAAACTCGTCAGGGCGTGTAAAACCACTGACGCCACTTCTAACTAGAAAGAAACGCATGCCCTCCCTGAGGTCCCCTCCCGTTTTTGGTTCATACCGGGTGTGAAACTCGCGAAGTAAACGTTACACAAAGCTACGCCACAAATGCCTTGCTTTGATCATCACCACAAGACTTTGCTTTTCAACAGAAGCCTCGATCAATTGCCACTTAGGCATGCCACACAGGCAATTCACTCCATGCGTTTGATATCCATCAATATATAACCCCTGAGCTCATACGTCTCAGAGAAGGGCGTTAAGCAAGAGAATAAATTCTCCGCCGCCAAGCAGATATATATTTAATAGAAATCAATCGCACGGACTAAAATCCAATGTCAGACACACAGTCCATTTACAAGTCCGTTATGGGTCTGAACGAAACCGGAGGCACCTAGTACCCCGCATATCCATCGATCTCCAAGCACGTCTGGACGATCACAAACTGTTTCCATCTTCTTGGGTGTACAGCCCAATCAAGATCATCAGTAATCACCCAGACGACGTGAAGACTTCCGGTCTTCGACCACCGTCTTCATCTTCGACTTATCGTCGTATCAGTTATTCAGAATGGGGTAAACCCGGTCTTTCTGAATAACTCACGTATATTTTTAAATAAGTGTTACACAAACACAACATACGCCTCATTCCAATACATCAGTCACTAACCGTAAATTAATCAAGAGAATAATTCCCCAAATATTAACCCCGAAGGCCGAAACCAACATCAGATCAATATCCAGAAAACCATTCAGCTTAGCTAACCGACAGTTAGTTTCTAAATTTCACATTCATAGGGAAAGGTTCCCATTAATTTTATCAAAGATAAACTCCTTGAATTTATTCTTTAATCTTCTTTTTAATATCAATTCAAACTAGTCGGGATTAGCGAACCTTACCGAAGTAATCATTTATTTTATTTCCCAATCCCAACCTATTCATCCCATGAAGTAAAACTGGTAATACTTCATATCTAACACTACGGTGTTATCGGTAAATTCAATTACCATTTCACGTTCAAATCTAATTAAAGATTTAACTATCGCCTGGAGCAAAACTGGTGATACTCCATTTTCGATCATTCCAATCTAATTAAAGATTCATTAAAACTCCACTTAGTTTTAATCTTCGACTGGGTTAAAGAATCAGTGTCATTTAAAAACACGGTTCACGATAAACCCAAAATCACATTCATTAATTATTGGGTTAAAGAACGAGTGTTATTTAAAACACTGTTCACGATAAACCCGATATCAATATCAATTCAATTCCAATTAAATAATATTGAATTGGTACACTTCATTAAATCTAAATAAAAAGATTTAATCTTTTCTCAACTGGGTTCAAGAACAGTGTTAGTGAAGACACCATTCACGACAAACCCAAATCACATTCGATATTCAATACAAGGCTCTGAATAGAAAATATATCGGCTTATATTCAATATCGAATTCTACGACTAACAAATGCCGTATTGGAAATAACGATATAAATATATATCTTTCAAATTTCCATAACAACACCTATATAATCACGAATTCCAACATCGAAATATTCCGAAGACAATTTCGATCCAAATCCCCTCCAATGCAATCATTGGATATTCTGGTTATTTTCAAAACCCTTTTTAAATTCAATTCATTTATTTAAAAATAAATAGAATTATAATTCTAGTTCAAAACTAGTTCATTTCGATAAAAACCTATTTTTATCTTTTCAAATATAGAGTTTTTCATCCCAAATCTTCACAAATCATTTCTTATGATTTTACACAAATTATTACTATTTTTAATAATTTTATC
Organism: Allium sativum; assembly: GCA_030737875.1. Taxonomy (NCBI): domain Eukaryota; kingdom Viridiplantae; phylum Streptophyta; class Magnoliopsida; order Asparagales; family Amaryllidaceae; genus Allium; species Allium sativum. Next base: position 155,666,780 of record CM060926.1, on the reverse strand, counting down.
AAGGCCCGTACAGTCGATTTCCACCAATGGCCATCGAACTGCACTTACAGCGACCTTTTTCAAATTTGATTTGGACATAATTCCAAATCCAACCGTTAGATTTCAAATTTCTAATATTCGTTATGCTCTTTTCGATACGAACCCAACGGTTCCGATTTTAGGAGAATCCGACGGTCGGATCTCCCGTAATGTCCGTTTGAAATAAATGGTCGAAATTCACGAACTGCCGCAGCGCGGCGCGTTCTATTCAGGCCATTATATTATATATATAATATATATAATATATATTTCGTCGATTTTCTATTCAAAACGAATTATATAAATAGTTTTAAAATTCGTTTCAAAATCTATTTCAACTTCCATTTCAATTCAAAGCAAAATTGAATTCTTCTTTATAAATTCGTTTCAAAATTCATTTCTATTCAATTCAAATTTCAATTCAATTTGAATTCATTTCAATTCGCTTTCAATTCAATTTGAATTCGTTTTCAATTCAATTCATTTCGAAATCGTTTTCAATTCAATTTATTTCGAAATCGTTTTCAATTCAATTCATTTCGAAATCGTTTTCAATTCAATTCATTTCGAAATCGTTTTCAATTCAATTCATTTCGAAATCGTTTTCAATTCAATTCATTTCGAAATCGTTTTCAATTCAATTCATTTCGAAATCGTTTTCAATTCAATTCATTTCGAAATCGTTTTCAATTCAATTCATTTCGAAATTGTTTTCAATTCAATTCATTTCGAAATTGTTTTCAATTCAATTCATTTCGAAATCGTTATATATTCAATTCATTTCGAAATCGTTTTCAATTCAATTCATTTCGAAATCGTTTTCAATTCAATTCATTTCGAAATCGTTATATATTCAATTCATTTCAAAATCGTTTTATATTCAATTCATTTCGAAATCGTTATATATTCAATTCATTTCGAAATCGTTATATATTCAATTCATTTCGAAATCGTTATATATTCAATTCATTTCGAAATCGTTATATATTCAATTCATTTCAAAATGAATAAAATCGATATAAATATCGTTCACGTCAAAATGGCGTCAAACTAATCAACACGGCTTCATAAATTTCTATTTTCAAATATTCTATTTCAAATATTTCTTTTTCAAAATAGTTGTTATTACTAAAATATTTCGTTCAACACATGACCAATCTCAATGGATGAGTACTGTCAACACATGAACTTTTATTTTATATCGATAAAGATGTAAATTTTATTACTAAAATATTTCGTTCAACACATGACCAATCTCAATGGATGAGTACTGTCAACACATGAACTTTTATTTTATATCGATAAAGATGTAAATTTCATTACTAAAATATTTCGTTCAACACATGACCAATCTCAATGGATGAGTACTGTCAACACATGAACTTTTATTTTATATCGATAAAGATGTAAATTTTATTACTAAAATATTTCGTTCAACACATGACCAATCTCAATGGATGAGTACTGTCAACACATGAACTTTTATTTTATATCGATAAAGATGTAAATTTTATTACTAAAATATTTCGTTCAACACATGACCAATCTCAATGGATGAGTACTGTCAACACATGAACTTTTATTTTATAATATTCTTTATTTTTCAAATTGGAATGAGGCCCAATCAATTACCATATAAAGTTAATTATATGGATTTTCATACAACACATGTATAATAGCATTGAAAAATAATCAACCATCAACCAAAGTGCACTACACTGTATAAGCATCCAATATAGATATCTAATGCTTATAACAGCCTGTCAATCAATCGATCGACATTTTTAATCAATCAGGATGAGTGAACTTCAAATTTCATCCTAACACCCGTGTGGGGTTTCAAACAATCAAACACATATTTTATTTGTGCAGTCGGGCGATGTGTAAAATTTATCATCCCAATCCATGTCCTTCAAATAGGTGTACATAAACAAACCGTCTGGTTTGTAAATGAATATTTATTTATTCACATTCACGTTAAAAATTATATTTTTAACGATAAAACATTTTATTCCAACATATGAATTTCTATTCAGTTCATTCTTTAAATAAAATGATATTTTTGTTTTTCTAACATATTTTAGAAAATTTCGGCGGCATAACGGCACGATACTAGAAACGGGACAAGGCCTAGCCTTATCCCCGGTCTAGTGAAGGCCCACGCCATTCACACATCAATCAAATTCACCAAACAACCAAATTCAAATCAGATCATCAAATTAATTTATGCAACCAAACAAACAAGTCCATGGTCTGTGGACGGTTGTGTCGGGTGCTACTAAACACCGTCTGCATCCTAGTATATATATATAACTAGAAAATTTATATTGAAAGGTGAGAAGTTCTCACCAATAGCTTTCCTAGCTCCACGGCTCTTCATTGATAGAAATCTTCATCGCTACCGCATCTTCGTCATCTTCGTTGTCCGCTTTCACTTCCTATGTAAAAATCGAATTTTTACTTCGCTATTCCATATATAAAAATTGAATTTTTATTTCGAAGTTCAATATATAAAAATCATATTTTTATTTCGAAGTTCAATATATAAAAATCATATTTTTATTTCGAAGTTCAATATATAAAAATCATATTTTTATTTCGAATTTCAATATATAAAAATCATATTTTTATTTCGAAGTTCAATATATAAAAATCACATTTTAATTTCGAAGTTCAATATATAAAAATCACATTTTTATTTCGAAGTTCAATATATAAAAATCATATTTTTATTTCGAAGTTCAATATATAAAAATCATATTTTTATTTCGAAGTTCAATATATAAAAATCACATTTTTATTTCGAAGTTCAATATATAAAATTCATATTTTTATTGCGATGCCATATAGATAAAAATTCCATTTCAAAAATATAGACTTCGCCTTTTCCAATAAAAAGTTTTCGCCTTTTCTAATAAAAAGTTTTCGCCTTTTCTAATAAAAAGTTTTCGCCTTTTCTAATAAAAAGTTTTCGCCTTTTCTAATAAAAAGTTTTCCAAACTTTTAGATATTAAAAATCCCTCCTTTCTCTACTATGTATATTTAATTTAAAACAATACTAATCTCAGTTTTAAACAATTTTGATTCAGATTTAAAAACAGTTTTATTTAAGTAAATTTCAGATTTTAATTAACTAAATTAATTAATAAACTGATTAATTAAGTTGTTAATTACCTTCCTGAAGGCTCCCGAATGGATCGAACCCATTGCTCAGAACTAGAGTTCCACCTGGCGCGTCACACGAGACATCGGAAGCGGATCTGGGGTCTCGCCGTCGACGGCCTTGGCAGCACCGCCCATCGCCAGTGGTGGCGAGAATTCCGGTGTCCTCCTCCTCTCTAAAAACAGGCGCGACGGCAACATCTTCGAGCTCGAATTCCGAGCTACTCGCGCCGCCATTGATGATCACCTCCATATGAATTGAAAGCCCGCAGAATGCTCTTCGATATTGATGTGAGGGTTTGGATTAAAACACTAACGGATTGGAAGAAGATTAAGCTCAAAAATTTGAGCTTTTTCCGCCGTAGGTTGCCCTGGGAGCGGCTTTGACCAGGAGAACAAAATGAAAGGGTTTGACTGGGTTTGACCGGGTTTATATATTTATATTTTTATTTTATTTAATTTCGAAGATACCCGTTTAACACCACGAACCCCAAATCAGAGCCAACGACTGTCACCCCTAACTAAATACCCCCGTCCCGAGCACACTGGGATTTGTATCGCTAGCTGATTTGATCGTTTCGATCAGTTTCCTTTAAATTTACATTTAAATCGCTATATTGAATTTTAAACGTACATTTCAAATTACCGGGGTCACATTCTAACTAGAAAATTTCCTGAAAAATATTTTCTAGCTTCGTATTGACGATACGGTCCTAACAAAACTAATTTCATCGAATTCTGAGACCGTTTGAAAAATGACCAATTTCCAGTCGATTAAAATCAACTGAAACTGGTCAAACGCGTTTTCCTTCGCCACGCCCACATATTGATTCGAAAAATTATGAAATTTGAAACCTAGCAATAATTTAACATCACGGACCCAACAAAACTGGTTTCGTCGAAATCCGAGGTCGTTTGCAAAATTTCCATTTTTTAAGGGCCTGAATTCCATAGCGACTATTCAGAATTTTCAACTGGACATATCTTTTGATTCCCGATATGAAATCTTGATTTTTCGGATTCGTTGGAAAGATATTCACAATTAGATCCCAATGTTTTTGTATTACTAAAATCCGGATTGTTTTGCACCCGGTACATCCAATTGAAGTTTGAAATCGAATTATCGAACTACCGCGCCATTTTCAATTCCTTTTATAATTATATATAATTATTTATATTCCAACGACGACGTATATAATATATACGTTCTAATTATATTCAAAATAAATTTTCCATCGATATTATTTAAAATAATTCATTTTAAATAATCAAAATTCGCAAAAATTGCCAAAATAAAAATTTTAAACTGGCCCAGATTTTCGGGTTATTACAATCTCCCCCACTTAAAACTTTTTGTCCCCGAAAAGGAACAAAGTCGAAAGTGGTTTGATTAATTAACTCTACGTTCGATCTGGCTTCTATTCTCCAACTTTTCAGTTTCTGAGAATTTTTCAAAAATTTGGCTAACACCCTAAATTTTTGAAAAATTTCGCCATAACCTCCCCTGCACCGGGAGCATCAGGGAATTTCAAATAGCTTCCCCGGTCCTTCAGATCTCAAAAAGAAAAAGAAAAAGTCAAGCGGCTAGCCAATAGGCTCATAAAATCATCATCACCCAAACAAAACAGTAAATTATGTAGTAAACATGTACCTATTTGTCGGGCAAACAAATTTTATTCTCTGGCTCTAGCCTCCTTGCTATGACCTGTTCAATGATATATATGTATATGCAAGCAAATGCGACCAAATTTCAATTATAACTCAATATTCGGTTCAATTAGGCTAAATGGCTAAAATTAGCAAACAAATAAACAAACAACACAAACATCAATCAATTAGTGAATTAGAGTTTTAAATTCATTATTTTTGATACATATACAGAAAATCATGTTTTTGATGCCAAATCACAACAATAGGCCCTATCTAATTTTGGTTCTCACACCAGTCAATAGGAAATATATAGAAATCTCACTTTCGTCACTCGAATATAAATACTGATAATGTGATCACAATTATCAGCATCATCCCCGGGCGACTAGAGTGTGATTCTATATCTATCCAGTATATTAAAATTTCGAATACACGCGGATCAGACGTATACGCAAAATCTATATATACTGGATTGTCCACATCTATATAAATAAATAATCAAATACGAATAATTGATTTAAATCTTCAAAACAAAAATTTGTTTTCACTTTTATTTACCAAAAACACTACTCTTCACACTCGTTCTAGGATACTACTGATCCCATCTCTAACGAGTCATTCTAATTGGATATTGCTAATCCAATATCTGATGAATTCTTTCGTATAGTTCTAATGTGCCTTGTTCTCTAAGCTTTGTAAACCAAAGCTCTGATACCAACTGTGACGGCAAGGAATTTCGCTCGGTCCGAACCAGTCGCTAAACCGATCCAGGCCGTTCGAAACGCCCTATCGTTGAGAACAGGACAAAATAGAACGCATACAGAAGGACATTTCACTGTATATTTCAACAATGCATCAGATTACAAGAATATACAGAGTACAAAAGAATATTACACAGAAATAACAGAGATTTAAATTACATTTAAATACATCGCAGCGGAAAATAATACAATACACAACTAGAAGAGATATACGGATACAAAGCTTTCCGGATATCATTCCAGCTGTAAACCAGGATCCTGTGAATATAAATCTGCAAAACCAAATCTACTAGCTGCCCGTGTCAAAATAGGGGCACCCAGAGTTTAGGTTAAAACAATAAACTCCAGGTCAGTCATGTGACTGGTGTGAGAACTAAAACAGTTATTAATCTTTGTTTTTAAAGTTCGGTAAATCAAGGGACCACGCCGTATAACACGGAACGGGTTTCCTCCCAAGAATACCAGTGCATAAAACAAACAGCGCAATGCTAAATAAAGAAAAATGAAGCTATTATAAGACCCAGTTCCCATCACACAATGCAACGCAAGCCGGAGGATAGGGTTTTTACCTTATAATAGCCAAGAATGCTTGATACGTTGAAAACAAATCATTTGATACTATTACAAGTGCATAGTGTATAAAACAACTTCAAATCATAAGTATCAATCATAGGCGGCATGAGTGCCCCATACCACTATGTCGCCATATATAGGTTATACAATCAAAATCGCAAAGTCACGTATTTGGAAATTGGGTTTCCATCTATGAACCGAGGCAAAAGATAGTCCTCAACCGATTCGAGACGCTCTAGCCCGTGTCTCAGGATCAGAGCTCGAGTGACCCTTGGATCGTCAGGGCCAGTCCACCGATGTGGATTAAACTTAAACCCTGAACATGCGTTTCCCCGCCCTTTGGGGCGTAAATGAGCCAACTAAATGACTCCATCGGTTCGAGAACGACCGATCAATCCGAGGCGCCTCGCAACAGCAACAACCACATAAGTCAAACTCGTCAGGGCATGTAAAACCACTGACGCCACTTCTAACTAGAAAGAAACGCATGCCCTCCCTGAGGTCCCCTCCCGTTTTTGGTTCATACCGGGTGTGAAACTCGCGAAGTAAACGTTACACAAAGCTACGCCACAAAGGCCTTGCTTTGATCATCACCACAAGACTTTGCTTTTCAACAGAAGCCTCGATCAATTGCCACTTAGGCATGCCACACAGGCAATTCACTCCATGCGTTTGATATCCATCAATATATAACCCCTGAGCTCGTACGTCTCAGAGAAGGGCGTTAAGCAAGAGAATAAATTCTCTGCCGCCAAGCAGATATATATTTAATAGAAATCAATCGCATGGACTAAAATCCAATGTCAGACACACAGTCCATTTACAAGTCCGTTATGGGTCTGAACGAAACCGGAGGCACCTAGTACCCCGCATATCCATCGATCTCCAAGCACGTCTGGACGATCACAAACTGTTTCCATCTTCTTGGGTGTACAGCCCAATCAAGATCATCAGTAATCACCCAGACGACGTGAAGACTTCCGGTCTTCGACCACCGTCTTCATCTTCGACTTATCGTCGTATCAGTTATTCAGAATGGGGTAAACCCGGTCTTTCTGAATAACTCACGTATATTTTTAAATAAGTGTTACACAAACACAACATACGCCTCATTCCAATTCATCAGTCACTAACCGTAAATTAATCAAGAGAATAATTCACCAAATATTAACCCCGAAGGCTGAAACCAACATCAGATCAATATCCAGAAAACCATTCAGCTTAGCTAACCGACAGTTAGTTTCTAAATTTCACATTCATAGGGAAAGGTTCCCATTAATTTTATCAAAAACTCCTTGAATTTATTCTTTAATCTTCTTTTGAATATCAATTCAAACTAGTCGGGATTAGCGAACCTTACTGAAGTAATCATTTATTTTATTTCCCAATCCCAACCTATTCATCCCATGAAGTAAAACTGGTAATACTTCATATCTAACACTACGGTGTTATCGTTAAATTCAATTACCATTTCACGTTCAAATCTAATTAAAGATTTAACTATCGCCTGGAGCAAAACTGGTGATACTCCATTTTCAATCATTCCAATCTAATTAAAGATTCATTAAAACTCCACTTAGTTTTAATCTTCGACTGGGTTAAAGAAGCAGTGTCATTTAAAAACACGGTTCACGATAAACCCAAAATCACATTCATTAATTATTGGGTTAAAGAACGAGTGTTATTTAAAACACTGTTCACGATAAACCCAATATCAATATCAATTCAATTCCAATTAAATAATATTGAATTGGTACACTTCATTAAATCTAAATAAAAAGATTTAATCTTTTCTCAACTGGGTTCAAGAACAGTGTTAGTGAAGACACCATTCACGACAAACCCAAATCACATTCGATATTCAATACAAGGCTCTGAATAGAAAATATATCGGCTTATATTCAATATCGAATTCTACGACTAACAAATGCCGTATTGGAAATAACGATATAAATATATATCTTTCAAATTTCCATAACAACACCTATATAATCACGAATTCCAACATCGAAATATTCCGAAGACAATTTCGATCCAAATCCCCTCCAATGCAATCATTGGATATTCTGGTTATTTTCAAAACCCTTTTTAAATTCAATTCATTTATTTAAAAATAAATAAAATTATAATTCTAGTTCAAAACTAGTTCATTTCGATAAAAACCTATTTTTATCTTTTCAAATATGGAGTTTTTCATCCCAAATCTTCACAAATCATTTCTTATGATTTTACACAAATTATTACTATTTTTAATAATTTTATCAAGGCCCGTACAGTCGATTTCCACCAATGGCCATCGAACTGCACTTACAGCGACCTTTTTCAAATTTGATTTGGACATAATTCCAAATCCAACCATTAGATTTCAAATTTCTAATATTCGTTAGAAAGCTCTTTTCGATACGAACCCAACGGTTCCGGTTTTAGGAGAATCCGACGGTCGGATCTACCGTAATGTCCGTTTGAAATAAATGGTCGAAATTCACGAACTGCCGCGGCGCGGCGCTTTCTATTCAGGCCATTATATTATATATATAATATATATTTCGTCGATTTTCTATTCAAAACGAATTATATAAATAGTTTTAAAATTCGTTTCAAAATCTATTTCAACTTCCATTTCAATTCAAAGCAAAATTGAATTCTTCTTTATAAATTCGTTTCAAAATTCATTTCTATTCAATTCAAATTTCAATTCAATTTGAATTCATTTCAATTCGCTTTCAATTCAATTTGAATTCGTTTTCAATTCAATTCATTTCGAAATCGTTTTCAATTCAATTCATTTCGAAATCGTTTTCAATTCAATTCATTTCGAAATCGTTTTCAATTCAATTCATTTCGAAATCGTTTTCAATTCAATTCATTTCGAAATCGTTTTCAATTCAATTCATTTCGAAATCGTTTTCAATTCAATTCATTTCGAAATTGTTATATATTCAATTCATTTCGAAATCGTTTTCAACTCAATTCATTTCGATATCGTTTTCAATTCAATTCATTTCGAAATCGTTTTCAATTCAATTCATTTCGAAATCGTTATATATTCAATTCATTTCGAAATCGTTTTATATTCAATTCATTTCGAAATCGTTATATATTCAATTCATTTCGAAATCGTTATATATTCAATTCATTTCGAAATCGTTATATATTCAATTCATTTCGAAATCGTTATATATTCAATTCATTTCAAAATGAATAAAATCGATATAAATATCGTTCACGTCAAAATGGCGTCAAACTAATCAACACGGCTTCATAAATTTCTATTTTCAAATATTCTATTTCAAATATTTCTTTTTCAAAATAGTTGTTATTACTAAAATATTTCGTTCAACACATGACCAATCTCAATGGATGAGTACTGTCAACACATGAACTTTTATTTTATATCGATAAAGATGTAAATTTTATTACTAAAATATTTCGTTCAACACATGACCAATCTCAATGGATGAGTACTGTCAACACATGAACTTTTATTTTATATCGATAAAGAAGTAAATTTTATTACTAAAATATTTCGTTCAACACATGACCAATCTCAATGGATGAGTACTGTCAACACATGAACTTTTATTTTATAATATTCTTTATTTTTCAAATTGGAATGAGGCCCAATCAATTACCATATAAAGTTAATTATATGGATTTTCATACAACACATGTATAATAGCATTGAAAAATAATCAACCATCAACCAAAGTGCACTACACTATATAAGCATCCAATATAGATATCTAATGCTTATAACAGCCTGTCAATCAATCAATCGACATTTTTAATCAATCAGGATGAGTGAACTTCAAATTTCATCCTAACACCCGTGTGGGGTTTCAAACAATCAAACACATATTTTATTTGTGCAGTCGGGCGATGTGTAAAATTTATCATCCCAATCCATGTCCTTCAAATAGGTGTACATAAACAAACCGTCTGGTTTGTAAATGAATATTTATTTATTCACATTCACGTTAAAAATTATATTTTTAACGATAAAACATTTTATTCCAACATATGAATTTCTATTCAGTTCATTCTTTAAATAAAATGATATTTTTGTTTTTCTAACATATTTTAGAAAATTTCGGCGGCATAACGGCACGATACTAGAAACGAGACAAGGCCTAGCCTTATCCCCGGTCTAGTGAAGGCCCACGCCATTCACACATCAATCAAATTCACCAAACAACCAAATTCAAATCAGATCATCAAATTAATTTATGCAACCAACCAAACAAGTCCATGGTCTGTGGACGGTTGTGTCGGGTGCTACTAAACACCGTCTACATCCTAGTATATATATATATAACTAGAAAATTTAAATTGAAAGGTGAGAAGTTCTCACCAATAGTTTTCCTAGCTCCACAGCTCTTCATTGATAGAAATCTTCATCGCTACCGCATCTTCGTCATCTTCGTTGTCCGCTTTCACTTCCTATGTAAAAATCGAATTTTTACTTCGCTATTCCATATATAAAAATTGAATTTTTATTTCGAAGTTCAATATATAAAAATCATATTTTTATTTCGAAGTTCAATATATAAAAATCATACTTTTATTTCGAAGTTCAATATATAAAAATCATATTTTTATTTCGAAGTTCAATATATAAAAATCACATTTTTATTTCGAAGTTCAATATATAAAAATCACATTTTTATTTCGAAGTTCAATATATAAAAATCATATTTTTATTTCGAAGTTCAATATATAAAAATCATATTTTTATTTCGAAGTTCAATATATAAAAATCACATTTTTATTTCGAAGTTCAATATATAAAAATCATATTTTTATTGCGATGCCATATAGATAAAAATTCCATTTCAAAAATATAGACTTTGCCTTTTCCAATAAAAAGTTTTCGCCTTTTCTAATAAAAAGTTTTCGCCTTTTCTAATAAAAAGTTTTCGCCTTTTCTAATAAAAAGTTTTCCAAACTTTTAGATATTAAAAATCCCTCCTTTCTCTACTATGTATATTTAATTTAAAACAATACTAATCTCAGTTTTAAACAATTTTGATTCAGATTTAAAAACAGTTTTATTTAAGTAAATTTCAGATTTTAATTAACTAAATTAATTAATAAACTGATTAATTAAGTTGTTAATTACCTTCCTGAAGGCTCCCGAATGGATCGAACCCATTGCTCAGAACTAGGGTTCCACCTGGCGCGTCACACGAGACATCGGAAGCGGATTTGGGGTCTCGCCGTCGACGGCCTTGGCAGCACCGCCCATCGCCAGTGGTGGCGAGAATTCCGGTGTCCTCCTCCTCTCTAAAAACAGGCGCGACGGCAACATCTTCGAGCTCGAATTCCGAGCTACTCGCGCCGCCATTGATGATCACCTCCATATGAATTGAAAGCCCGCAGAATGCTCTTCGATATTGATGTGAGGGTTTGGATTAAAACACTAACGGATTGGAAGAAGATTAAGCTCAAAAATTTGAGCTTTTTCCGCCGTAGGTTGCCCTGGGAGCGGCTTTGACCAGGAGAACAAAATGAAAGGGTTTGACTGGGTTTGACCGGGTTTATATATTTATATTTTTAATTTATTTAATTTCGAAGATACCCGTTTAACACCACGAACCCCAAATCAGAGCCAACGACTGTCACCCCTAGCTAAATACCCCCGTCCCGAGCACACTGGGATTTATATCGCTAGCTGATTTGATCGTTTCGATCAGTTTCCTTTAAATTTACATTTAAATCGCTATATTGAATTTTAAACGTACATTTCAAATTACCGGGGTCACATTCTAACTAGAAAAATTCCTGAAAAATATTTTCTAGCTTCGTATTGACGATACGGTCCTAACAAAACTAGTTTCATCGAATTCTGAGACCGTTTGAAAAATGACCAATTTCCAGTCGATTAAAATCAACTGAAACTGGTCAAACGCATTTTCCTTCGCTACGCCCACATATTGATTCGAAAAATTATGAAATTTGAAACCTAGCAATAATTTAACATCACGAACCCAACAAAACTGGTTTCGTCGAAATCCGAGGTCGTTTGCAAAATTTCCATTTTTTAAGGGCCTGAATTCCATAGCGACTATTCAGAATTTTCAACTGGACATATCTTTTTATTCCCGATATGAAATCTTGATTTTTCGGATTCGTTGGAAAGATATTCACAATTAGATCCCAATGTTTTTGTATTACTAAAATCCGGATTGTTTTGCACCCGGTACATCCAATTGAAGTTTGAAATCGAATTATCGAACTACCGCGCCATTTTCAATTCCTTTTATAATTATATATAATTATTTATATTCCAACGACGACGTATATAATATATACGTTCTAATTATATTCAAAATAAATTTTCCGTCAATATTATTTAAAATAATTCATTTTAAATAATCAAAATTCGCAAAAATTGCCAAAATAAAAATTTTAAACTGGCCCAGATTTTCGGGTTATTACAATTAGAGAATAAAAGAAGAAGCCGAGATTTACAAGAGACAAAGCACAAAGATAGGGCGTCGACCTATTTTAGTTTAACTTAGTTTATAAATTTAGGGTTTTGTTTTTTAGGTTTTAAGTTTTTAAGCATTTTTTTTTTGTAATTGTTCCAACGTTGACTAGATTTCTAAGCTAGGGTCTCTAGGTATAGGGTTTTGTAGTTAGGGAAAATATGATCTTTGGGATTGAGATCAGTGCAGGGTTTTGAGCGTAGGATTAGAATAGCTGGGAGCGGGTGTCGCGAATTTACAGGGATTGTAAGCGTAGAGATTGTTTTAATACCTAGTAGAAACCCTGGGGAATGAAGTAGTAGGCAAGGTTTTGTCAAAGCTGGGTATTTCTGTGTGTTATTTAATTTTTTGCACTTATTCTGATTATTATCATGTAGCTATTACTTATTACTGTGCAAAAAAAAAAGCAATAAACCTTATTCACCCTCCTCTAGGGTTAATTTTGATACTACAAGTGCTATCAGAGCAGATATTTTTTTCCTTATAAATAAATCTAGAGCCATGGATTTCTCAAACCGTGATTTTCCTAGTTGTCAATTTAGCGAGGATTTTTCTAGTATAAATCCAACTATTTTTTATGGAACAGGTTTTCTAAATTGGAAATTAAAAATGAAATCTTATTTTAAATATGTTAATATTAGATGTCGGGATATTATTAAAATTGGATGTGATATGGTATATAAGAATGATATTATGATTAATGCCCGGTTACGGATATTTTATATTGTTACATTGATAATGATCGGTATAACCATATCTCTCATTGTTTAACTATACAGGAAATCTGGAATACTCTTAATTCGGTGTATGGTGGAAAAGATAACAGGAGTGCAAAACCCTCAGAGGTCAACTCGATTTTCGAATTATGGCTAACAGGGTTTAAAGAAGTTAAAGAAGACGACTTGGATTATAATAGCGATGTAGACTCAATAGATAATAAGCAGAGTGAATTTCCATTTGAAGAGTTAGTTCTTCACTGTGATAAATTAATTAAAACCGTTGATGGTCTCAAATTGATGAATAAATATTTGAAACCTAAAAATATTGAGTTGAGCAATAAAAATCATGATTTGGAACTAAAACTTGAAAACGTTAAAAAGGTTGAAAACTCCGATTGCATAAAATATTTAAATTTGAAAAATGATTTAATTCATCCCAATGAAAAGATTCAAAAGCTTGAAAAGGAATTTTTTTTAAATCAACGAGATTGAGCTAAAATGTAAAAACAATTTTTCGCAAAAGGAGTCAGATAAGTTCAAGATGGCTAAAAATTCCAAACATGAAATTTTAAAGAAAGAGAGTTTACTGAAAACCGAATTGATTTTGAATGAGCTTGAAAATAAGGTCGAGAAAATGAAAAATCTCAAATGTGACGGTTGTGAGACTTTTCAAAAGGAAATGTTTGAAATAAAAGAGAATTTCAAAATTATTGAAAATAGAACTGTGATTTTGAAAAACAATAAAATTGGGATTTATAAAATAAATCAAGATTTGGAAAGTGAGATTAAAAAATCATGGATTTTGAAAAATTGGAATTTGAAAAACAACAATGTTTTGAAAAGGAGATGGTTAGATTAAAGACCAAAATTAAGGAATCTAAAAAAGAAAATTTGCTCTTAAAATGAAAAGGTGCTGAGAAGAGAGAAATTGCCATCAATATTGTTCTAAGCTAATAAACAAGAGTAATCTTTTCAAATCTAAAATCAACGGTCTTGAGTTGAGTTTGAAGATATTTTCAAATGGAGAAAAATCATTAAATATGTTATTGAAAAATTAATTGACTAATCAGAATAAACAAGGATCTGGTTTTGATAAAATTAATCAAGTCGAAAAGCGAAATTCAAACGATTTCAAAGATCCTTCAAATACCTTTGGAAAAGATCGAATTGAGGATTTGATCTCTGAAAATTTCAAAGGATTTTTTGAACATAAACTAGACAAATGTGGGTTTAGAAATTAAAACAATCCAATTAAACAAATGTTGGTCTCAAAAGAAAATAAAACAAGTTTGATTTAATTTAAAACAAATTTTTGTTCCTAAAGATATGTTAGTGAATGTGAATGGATTGTTATATTAACGATTTGGGGTACCAAAACATATAAATAAATATAAGAGTGGTAAAACAGTTTTTATTAGACAACTAGATCCAATAAACAATCAGGTATCGTAGGAGTCTAGGAACAACTTTGCGATAGAGAGATAAAATTCAAGTTGCTCCCTAGAATTTTTGAATAAACTATTTGTAGTTCCTTAACCATATGATGACGAGATGGAGATTCATTGGTTCACATCGAGTATAGTACGTCAGGTATGATCTCTAAACTCATGTTATATTTTTATTTTTCTTCTATTGATGTTGATTCATATTGACATCATTATAGTAATTTTGACATAACTTGAGCTTCATAACTATAAATTACAAAATTCAAGATGTTCTGGAAATCATATTCAATTATCTACAACTTTTATGTTTTGAGTATTTTTAGATTCTGAATTTAAATTGATGAAAAACTGCAATACATTTGAAGCATAGATTATATGCAGTTCCCTGAATTTTTGACAGCTCTTTAGTATTTAGATCACATCTTGAACTCTGTTTCTCGGAATGTTAAAAATTTTGATGTTATGAAAAGCTAGTTAAATTTCACACATCTTTTCTGCTATGAGTTTCTGCAAATTCTTCTTGAAAAGTCTTGAAAATCTGCCCTCAATACAACGCACTACTTGAAAACCATTTTTGATAAGTTCTGATAATTTCATAGTTTTTGGGTTGGCTTGAGTATTTTTATTTGTAAATCATTTGATAATGTATTGATATGTTGAATCTCAAATTAATCACGATTTTAACTCATTTTAATCTCCGAATATAAATCTCATCTCGAATGAACTACTTTAGATCATTGATTATCTCTTGTGTTTGATAAAGTGTTGAAATTGTATAATGGATTTTGTTCAAATTTTCTTCTACTATGATAATAGGAATTGAATAGTTAAAAGTTTTGATTGAACTTAATGGTGCAAGATATGTTGAAAAACCGGTGTCTAGAATTTATTAACTTCTGTAGGCAATCTGAATTACAAGTGGTTATTAAAATTGTCTGGGAGAAATCAATTTAATAAGTATCAGATAATTTCACCATTGATTAATTTTTGAAACTGATTTTCGACTTGCAAAGTTATTTCAAAACTCCCCTTATGGAAATGTGGTCTTCACATATTTCAGATGTTAAAAGTATTTTTGATTATTTATTCAAAAATTAAATGATTTACCAATTGAACCATTTTGAAACTCGCTAAAGTTATTTTTAGCTTTTTGAAGTTTTGATGAGTGGTGACTATAATATATTTCATACCAAGAGGAGAAATTATTTAAATTCTCACAATGATCGGACAGATTTTATAATATTTTTGAATTAGTGCTTATTTCATGATCATCTTCCTTTTCTACCGTCCTTCTGTTATTCATCATGGTTTTATATAATATGGAGAGTTTAAAATATTTTTGTAAACATGGATATATTTAAAATTAAATTATCTTTATCCTTGATATTCCCTCCCATTTAAAAGTCCTCGTGTTATGCATGGGTGAATCACCTTAATCTCTGTATATGTGCTTCCATTCTCATTTAAAAGTCCTTACAGTTATGCGTGGATGTAACTCATATAAGAGAGGATAAATGTTAAGTATTCTTCTGATCTCATTTAAAAGTCCTAACGGTTATGTACGGTTAGGAAATATTTAAAAGATTTTAAGTTACTACTATCCCTATTCAAAAATCCTAGTGGTTATGTGTGGTCAGCAAGTGCTTAAATTATTGTGCTTAAATTTGAATTTAATTTGATTTTTTTTTTTTTTGCATTCATAATCCTATATTTGAAAATGAAAAACTTTCCTCATTTTATAAAATCAATCGTAAGTCTATCATTCTAAAAAGTGAAATTTGCTTCTAGTTTGAAGAATATTATGATTTTTGTATGATTAAATGAGATTTAAGATATATATTTTCCCTCTTGATTTTAAGTTATATTTCTAGTCTGTGTTCATCACTATTTCGATTTCGGTTATTCTTTTTATGATAGAAAAAGGGGAGAATGGTTAAGATTTCGACTGATGAGTGAATAAATCAAGAATGTTTTAATGTTTGAAATTCAACTTAATTTAAAATCTCTCATATTCATATATGTAGGGGAGTTCAGTTGTAGGAAAGCATATAAATACGAGGATTACTGTGTCTCACAATCAAACATATTTATCACATTCAAAATTATCTTAATGTATGTTTGTCGTCATCAAAAGAGAGAGAATATTAAGTATAACAATATGAATTTTGCTTGATCATAACAAACATATATACAATTATGTAAATGTGTTTGTAATAGTACTATTCTACATTACGTTTGATATAGAAATAAATATTTATATTGAATAAAATGCTAGTGCATAGAATTTTGATATTCAAACGGTATTTTTATTTAATTAAATATTTTATTTTAACATTTGAAATAGTACAAATTTTTTGACTCACTATTGTAAAATTCATTATACAGATATTTCTCACCACATCATTTAGTTCACCCAATTACAAATACAATTTCATACACACTTTGATATACACTAACACACCGAATCATCAATGCTTCAATATCCAGTCCAGTCACCCACATACCTATGCTACTGTTTTGGTTGCATGTCTTGTGCATGTTGTATTATTGACATTCTTTCCTTGCAACACTTTGTTATAGTTGTATCATGGTATCCTTGCTATTTTGTAATGTTTTCATTATACTTTTCACTTATGCATATGAACCCATGCTACTGTTTTGACACTTGTGTCATCATGTGTCTAAGTTGAACCAATTTTTTTTGTTGGTTCTGTCTTGACTCACTTTAACTTGTTGTGTTGCTGAAAATTGCACTTTGCTTTTGTGATTTTGGGCCATTGACTTGTTTCCCTCTTTGCTAATCTGAAATGCTTAAAATAGGTTCAATTGTAGACAAATATAAATTTATTATTTATTTGCCTCAGATTTTTGATATGTTTCTTATCACTTTTCTAGACTTGGTCTGATATTTATTTATTTACTTGAGTCTAGACTACTTGTGATATTCATAGTGATTCACCGTAAATAACACATGGTAGAGTGAATACCAATGCCCGCAGATCATCCTCAACACAACTATAGTATTCTGATGATCAAGACCAGCCACGACTCATAGATATGGTCTGTTAATCTTGACGTCCACGACACAACATACAGTGGTTTGCAGATGTAAACAGAAAAATATATATGCATATATATATATATATACAGTTATTTTCAGGTGAACAGATACAAAACCGAGCAGCATGCACAATGGCATAAATGCACATCAACAAGAAAACAACATGCGACAAAATCATGGCTAATGCAAACACATATTCAAGGCCAAAGTACATTATAACATCAACGTAATCAAGTGCATGGGTAGCACAACAAGGCTGGTTCAACAAAACTGGATCAACATAGCAATGACGTTGTCAAGTTCAGCAATAACAAAATGCACATGCAAACCAAAATGACTAAGGCAGTTTCAAGATGAAGCAGTACCATACATGTACAAACAAAGCATTTCAGATTAGCAAAGAGGGAAACAAGTCAATGGCCCAAAATCACAAAAGCAAAGTGCAATTTTCAGCAACACAACAAGTTAAAGTGAGTCAGGACAGAACCAACAAAAAAAATTGGTTCGACTTAGACACATGATAACACAAGTGTCAAAACAGTAGCATGGGTTCATATGCATAAGTGAAAAGTATAATGAAAACATTACAAAATAGCAAGGATACCATGATACAACTATAACAAAGTGTTGCAAGGAAAGAATGTCAATAATACAACATGCACAAGACATGCAACCAACATGCTACAACATATGCACATAAATGGCTATTGAACAAAAGTAAACGAAGATAACCATACTCCAGTGCAAGTGCAAAATGTCATAGTAGTATACAAGTGTACAAGTAAACAAAGAGAATGGAGATACACCATTGATTATCCCAGTTTACTCATGGTCAAGGATAAATTATACAAGACCAAACAAGGCAGAAATGCCATGAACAATAGATCAATGGTTACAACAATTGCAAGTCAAGCCAGCAACAAGTTTCCAACATCAAGGGTTCAAGTATTAACCATGTTTAAACAGAGCCATTCCAATACAGCAAAGGTAGGAAATACTAGAAAACATGTATCAAGTGAAACAAAGAAACAAGTATTCTTATCAGTCTCAAAACAAAAGAAAACATAGACAGTACACACGATAATGCACATGCAGACATGAGCAGTTTTCAGGTTCAAACAAGTAGAAAATGACATATTAAAATATCAGGAATACAAAACCATAAGTAACTCAAGTGTAGCATCAGTTCAAATTTATTTCTATAGCAAATCAAGTATAACATCTATTCAAAAATTTATCAATACAAAGCCGATGGTCGAAGCATAGCACAAGGTTCAAATTTATTTTCGACAAGTATTTATTCCCGGCAAGTAGGAATATTTCAAAAGAAATTTCCAAGAATCGCAACTGGCTTTTTAGCAAGGAAAATAAATCAATTTTTCCTAAAATATATTTGCAAGAAGAAAAATCTGAATTTTCAGAAAGTCAACCGAATATTTTTAGCAAGAAGAATGATTCAAAAAATTCTAGAAAGCACCAAATATGCAAGGTTTATTTTCAGCGAGGTTGAACAATTCAAAACATACGAAGCATCAAGAAATAAGAGAAATTCAAGGGTTTCGAAACCCTATAAATAACGCCACTTCATCACTTGCATGAACATCAAAACCAAGCAATTCAATTGAGCAGAATAGAAATCGAAAATCAGAGAACTCACAATTTTGAGTTCTTCGATCATCTCTCGAGTTCTTCTACAAATATATTCGTAGGGCATAGGAGTAGCTAACGATCGAGAAAAGCCACACTGATTCTATCAGCGAACTAACTGAGGTTAATAGTCACGATTTGATAAACCTTATTTTTTGCAAAGAAATGATGGTCATTAGAGAATAAAAGAAGAAATCAAGATTTACAAGTGTCAAAGCACGAAGACAAAAGGCCTACCTATTTTAGTTTAACTTAGTTTAAAAAATTAGGATTTTGTTTTTATTTTCTAGGTTTTAAGTTTTTAAGCGCTTTTTCTTTTGTAATTATTCCAACGTTTACTAGGTAAGGTATCTAGCTTCAGGTTTTGTAGTTAGGGAAAATCTGATATCTGGGATTGAGATCAGTGCAAGGTTTTGAGTGTACGATTAGTACAGTTAGGAGCGGATGTCGCGAGTTTACAAATATTGTAAGCATATAGATTGTTGTGTTGTTATTTTTTACTCCAAGAATAATTGCAATATACCCTATTTATCCCTCTCTAGGTTTTATTTAGATCCTATAGGTTCCCTGCTCCAATCATCTAGGAATTCCTTCTAATCACGGTCTGAAAGAGATTAAGGAGCTAATTTGGACTAAGGTGAGTGATTAGTGTTATCACTTACTAGTTAGGATATATCAGGCCTACATTGTCCCCTAAAATTTCCTTAAAATACTTATAAATCATGATTAATAATGTTAATACTCATATATAAGTTTGAGGTTAATTGGGTCATCTTTAGGAAAATTGAGTTTTGGGAATTCATAAAAAACTTATAAATATGATTTTATTTTCTTGGATCTACACCTTATTTTTCTAATTCGACTAAACTCTTGTTTGAATATGCTTTACCTGTCATATTTCTACTATAAAAATGTGTGAATGCATGCAAACATTGATCGAATAGCTGTTGGAAGTTGTAGGTATTTTGTGTACTCTAGATCAAACCCGATCTAAGCCATGTGCTCGTATGAGGGTGCAATCTAGAGGAAAAGACAAGGGAAGTCCCATGAAGCATACATGAAACTTCAATTCATTTGGATTTGGTGGCTTACCAATGTTAGGACTCATTAATCTCGAATCTGTGCAACCAAGATTGGAGTACACCAGATCGACTAGTATTCGTTTACGGTGATTAAATGTCGAGTCGGTGTGTTTGCATTATGAAGTAAAGGTATCAAGGTCTATGTAAAGAAGCAACTTCAAAACAATGGAGATGGAGCAATTTAGATTAGTAGAAGTGAGGAACTTCGGATCGACATGGATGCTGGAGGTCTCGAATCATTATAAGTGGCATGATTCTGGATTGTTAGGAGTGAAATGACCTTGGAATAGTGTTAGAGGAGGATTCTTTCGATCGGTGCACTAGGAGGAGAGGAGGATTAGGTCGGCAAGGGGCGAATTCCGATCGTGTCGACCTTCATGGTGAGATGCGATCTTTTGTGATCATCTACAGTTCATCAATGGAGTTTTGGTTTGACGATTATGGTATATCGGCTTGTTCGATGACTACTTATTAAAGAATGATTCCAATAACAACTAGCTACATTCCAAGATGTAGAGTGACGATGGTGAGTAGAGATGAAGCAACTAGAGCGGGATAGGGACATGCGATTAAGTTTGACAACAAATTAGACGTTTATGACTAGTCCCAACAAAGGGAAACTCCTGACGAGAGTTGTAGAGATAGTTCATAGGATAAGGTCAGTTGCGGAGTGCAAAGTGGTAGTCGATACATAAGGTTTTGTCGAGTACTCGAGGAGAAGAAGAGCTAGTGGTGTCATGTCCATCTGGACCAAGTTAAGTCCTCTTTATCTCTTAGTTGAGAGAATGTTTCCTAGTTTGGAAACTTATTTTATTCACTTAGGCCAAGTTGGATCCTTACCATAGGGCGTAAAAGTTGGTAAAACCTATTTCTTGGCCTACTAAATGTCATGGATTCGAGTATCGAGGAGCTGAATATTGTCTTATATCCAAAGACCTGAGTGTGTGAATGTGAAGATGGATGATGGATGTTATGTTTGTTTGTTTATTGTCACCATATTATTTTGACATTGTCACCTTTCGACCTAACGACCGTAGAGTACTGTACACTATCCTGTGTGGTAACACTGTGAATGTAGGGGTAGGTCAGGTATAGTATAAAATACTTGTTGTCCTATTTTACTTCAATACTTCAGATTATTTTCATTCATATCAAACTATTATCTAACATAATATGCATTCCTCTTATTAATCTAGGAATTTTTAAATGAGCGGATTAGAGACAAGTTGGATTGACCACGAATTGTTGTTCAAGAAGCGAGTAGGAGGCTATTCCAAGTATTATTACATGTACTATACTGCTTTCCGTTGTTTTTTTTAGAGGAAGACGGGTGTGTAGCATGTCACTACACAGTCAGTTACGCGTAAATGCATATAAAGCTGAAAATAATATCTAGTTGGCAGGCCCAACCAGTAGCAAACATAGAACAGACTTGGTCATAGCAGACAGTCTAAAGAGTACTGATAATATATACAAATAGCAGCCACTTCACATAATAGTAATTAATACACAACCAAAATAAAACTACTTGCTGAACCCCATCAGTACGGAAACAACGAACTGCTTCCCTGGGAACCTGGAGAAGGAGGCCTGGGAAGGGAGAGTCTGAAACGAGCATGTCGGGATGTGCCTGTCCATAGTTCGAAGAGATGCAAGATTTGGTAACAAGTTCCCATCAAGAACTTTTTGGGTTTGCCGAAGACATAAGCATTGCATTCTAACCAGATACACCATGAGAAGATTACCACCAAAGAATCCTTCAAGAGGTCGAGGGGTTGTGCTACCAGTAATTGAAGAAAGAACGAAATGAAGGGAGGAAGCCAAGAACGAATGAGCTAATAGCAGCCCAGACAGTGAAAGAGAAGTCACATTTGAAGAACAGGTGGGTAGGAGATTCATTATTGAGATTGCAGAGGACATAGATTGCATCGACGTCAATGTTAATGCGGCAAAGTCTGTCTTTTGTGTTGATGCGATTGTGAATTAGTAACCATTGAAAGAAAATGATGCGAGGAGGAAGACGACATTTCTAAATTCTGGAGTAAGAGTAGCATCGGCCAGGATGGACAAGATAGTTATAGCCCGATTTAACCGAGAATTTTTGTGAAGAGCCCAAAGCCCAATAAAAAGAATCGGGCCCAGAAGAAAGATGAAAAGTGTTTATAATTTCGCCGATCTTGACCAATTCGTATAGAGTGGTAAGCCCAAACAACGAGTTGGGAAGTAAGCCCAATGGACCCAAATTGAAAACTTCTGCAATTGTTTATGGGTTAGAAATGTTACGAGGACCAAGGTTGGGTAAAGAGGAGGATAAGGGAATCTCTCCATTCCAAATGTCTTGCCAAAACAAACATGATTCACCATTGTTTATCTTAACATGGAAAAGCGATTTAACCCTAACGAGAGAGGTCAAAACACCTCGCCAGAATGGGGATGGTCGTGAGGAGGGGCTGAAGTGAAGAATACAGAATGGATTAGCATTATATAGACGCAATAAGATCCAATCCTTCCAAATGAAATGAGAAGGTGAGAGAGCACACCAAATCCATTTAGCTAAGAGAGAGAGATTGAAAGTGGAAAGCTGATGAACATTCAAACCCCCATGAGAGTAAGGAAGACATACTGTTTGCCAATTGACAAGTCTTTTGAGTTTATCCCCATTCCAAAGGAAAGAACTTCGGATGGAATCGACTTTATTGATAACCCAGATGGGTAATTTGTGAAAAGACATCCAATAAGTTGGCATTGAGGAGAGTACATTCTTGAGAAGGACAAGGCGACCAGCTGAAGATAAAGAATTAGCCTTCCAATTTGCGAGTCTAGATTCAATTTTTGAGATAAGGGGAGACCAATCTGCTCTGTGGAGTTTGGTGGGACGCAAAGGGATACCAAGGTATGAAATGGGGAATGATCCAACCTTACAATTAAGGCATTCAGCAATTGAGACACCGAGGTAAGAGCAATTACCCAACATGATAATGGAGCTTTTATTGAAGTTAATAGAGAGACCCGAAATGAATTCAAAGGTGTATAAGAGAACTTTTAGGCTGTGAATGTTTTGTGGAGAAGGGGTGGTGAAAAGGATAGTATCATCAGCAAATTGTAGGTTAGAAATGGTAAGGTTGGAGTTTGGTAGAATTGCTTTCCGTTGTTTTGTACTATCAAGATTAATAGTAATCCTATTTAGAAACGGTTTACTATTTGAGCTTTATATCACTTGTATGACTCTACTTCTGTTATGCTTTACAGACATATTATAATGATCTTTATGGTTTATTATCATATATTTAGCATGTTGCTTGTTTTATATCTGTTATGTTACATTATTATATTTTAATAGATGCACTACGAGATATGCTATAGATTTCTTGGTTGTTTTCTTTTTATTTAACCTGGATGATTGCCTTACATGATATAGCATCACTGTAGCACATTATTTTGTTGCTGGAGGCATAGGGTGCTTGTTGTCAATTTATCTAAAGAAAATCCATTGTCATACTCCTTATTTTTAATGTTAAAGATGACACTAGCTTTAAAACGATCATCCACATCATAATTGGTACATAACATGGACTTGGCATGATTTTCAACATGAATATTTTGAACCAAACATAAAAAAATCATCCACCAACAAATCTATAGTAGTGCAAATTTTAGTTTTGCATCTATAATAAATACAGTTGTTAATTTGTTCACTTTAAAACCATGTGAAATAAATATATGATCAAAATTTTCATGTCGTTGTTTATGTATCTATATAAAAGTATATAGAGATTTATCTAATTTACAAACTTTATGCTTTTGACCATGTATAACAAAACCTTCAACTTGGTTCTTATAGATCTCTCTTCTAATTTACAATTCAAAAAAGTTGTTTTCACATCAATATGTTGAATTAGTAACTCATAACGTAAAGAAAAAACATTAAGCCCAAACAAATGTTATTCTAATTGCAAGTGAAGAAGTGTCAACTAGCCAAGGTTTTCTCCTTGTCTAGATCCTTCAGCTACAGGATAAGCCTATATTTATCAGTTGTGCCATCATGGTTCAACTTCGGTTTTAAGTATAACCAATAGCTTTACGTCTTGGATGTTAATAAACTAAATGTCATATTTTATTTGATTCTAAACATTCCATTTTGTTATTTAGTCAGAGTCCTTAGTCTAAAAAAAGACAAAGCTTCTTGAAGATTAGCAAGGTCCTCTTTTAATACGTAGGAAAAATATTATAAATAGAAATCTTTAGCTATCCTAGATCTTTTACTTCTTTTAGGTTTAGATTCAGTTTCCAAATTATGTTTATTATCTATGATTATTGGAATGTCATAGTGTAATAACCCGAAAATCTGAGCAAGTTTAAATTTTTTATTTTGGCGATTATAATGAATTTTGAATATTTAAAATGAATTATTTTAAATAATAACAACGAGAAATTTATTTTGAATATAATTCGAACGTATATATTATATACGTCGTCGTTAGAATATAAATATTTATTTATAATTATAAAAGGAATTGAAAATAGCGCGGTAGTTCGATAATTCGATTTCAAACTTCAATTGAATGTACCGGGTGCAAAACAAACCGGATTTTAGTGAAACCAAAAACATTAGGATCTAATTGAGAATATCTTTTCAACGAATCTGAAAAATCAAATTTTCATAGCGGGAATCGAAAGATATGTGCAGTTGAAAATTCTAAATAGTCGCTATGGAATTCAGGCCCTTAAAAATGGGAATTTTGCAAACAACCTCGGATTTCAACGAAACCACTTTTGTTGGGTCCGTGATGTCAAATTATTGCTAGATTCCAAATTTCATAATTTTTCGAATCAATATGTGAGCGTGGCAAAGGAAAACGCGTTTGACCAATTTCAGTTGATTTTAATCGACTGGAAATTGGCCATTTTTCCAACGGTCTCAGAATTCGACGGAACTAGTTTTGTTAGGACCGTATCGTCAATACGAAGCTAGAAAATATTTTTCGGGAATTTTTAAAGTTAGTATGCGGCCCCGGTGAATTGAAATGTGCGTTCAAATTCAATATATAGAGTTATATGTTGATTTTGACGAAAACTGATCGTAACGATCGAATCAGCCTACGATACATATCTCATTGTGTTCAGAATGGGGGTAAAACGCTATGGAAGACAGGCGGTGGGCCTCGTTTAGAGGTCGTATGTAAAAGTCAACTTTTTCATAATTAAATAATTTAAAAAAAATATATAACCCTCTCCTATACCTTGCCACCCCCCCCCCCCCCCCGATTCATCAATCAGAAAGAAAAAAGAGAAAAAAAAATGGAAACCGCGATCGATAGAGCGGCGCCCCCCTGCCATCGCCTCCGCCGAACCCCACGCCACGCCTTGGCCGGACCCCGCCAGAGCCGACGATCCCCTCCCCCAGTCCCTCGATACCCTCGCTCCTCCTCCCCCTCTTGAAAACCGCACCCCCTTCCACAACCGTACCTCCCTACGCGCCCTCCGCCACTCCATCGCCCTCGCCAGAGGACCCCGACCCGACCCCCTGCCTCCCCTCCACATTTCCTCCCTCCTCCCTTCGATGAAGACGACCGCCACAGCCCCCAGTCACGAACCCCGATCGCCGTGAACGCCTCCCTGACACCAGACCTCCGGAGCGACGGATTTCCCCTCCGACGATGCCTAACAGTAAGTTTTACTGTTATGGGTATTTATTTATTTTTGCTATCATTTATTTAGGTTTACAAAAAAATTTGTTTTTCATATAAATTTTATAGCATATAAGTTTCGATTTTTATAGAAGTAGCAGAATAAAAATATAATTTTTATTATAGTAGAAGAATAAAAATATAATCTTTATATTAGTAGAAGGTTAAAAATATAATTTTTATATAATATAGATATCGTTCTTTATTATGTAGAAGGAATAAAAATATAATTTTTGTAAAGTAGAAATAATAAAGATGGGATTTTTATATTAGTAGATGAATAAAATACGATTTCTGTAATATATAGGTAGTAAAGATTTGATCTTTATATATGTAGCGAGATAAAAATCTGATTTTTATTATATATACATTGAAATAAAATGTGATTTCTATAGTGATGAAATTGAAAAGGTAAAATCTTTATAGTTGAAAAGGCGAGATCTTTATATGGTGAATAGCAAAGAAGAAATTCGATTTTTATATATTGAATAGCGAAGTAAAAATTCGATTTTTATATATTAAATAGCAATGTAAAAATTCGATTTTTATATATTGAATAGCAATGTAAAAATTTGATTTTTATATATTGAATAGCGAAGTAAAAATTCGATTTTTATATATTGAATAGCGAAGTAAAAATGTGATTTTTACATATGTAGTGGCTACGGGCAACGAAAGCGACAAAAGGCGAGAATGACGATGATTTCTCTAAATGAAGTGTCGAGATGATTGGAATAGCTTTGGTGAGAACTTCTCACTCTTCAATTTCTTTTTCTAGTTAAATATATACTAGGATGCAGACGGTGCTTAGCAGCACCCGACACCCGTCATCCACAGACCATGGATGGCTTGTTTGTTTAATTGTTTGGTTGTGTAGTTGGTTAGATTATTTGGTTTGAATTGAATTGTTTGGTGAAATGAAATGGATTTGATTGATGTGTGAATGGCGTGGGCCTTCACTAGACCGGGGATAAGGTTAGGCCTTGTCCCGTTTCTAGTATCGTGCCGTTATGCCGCCGAAATTTTCTAAAACAAGTTAGAAAAATAAAGATATCATTTTATTTGATAAATGAACTGAATAAAAATTCATGTGTTGAAATAAAATGTTTTATTGTTAAAAATATAATTTTTAACGTGAATATGAATAAATAAATATTCATTTACAAACCGGACGGTTTGTTTATGTACACTGATTTGACTGACATTGATTGGGACGATAAATTTTACACATCGCCCAACTGCACAAATAAAATCTGTGTTTGTTGATTTGAAACCCCACACGGGTATTGGGATAAAATTAGGCATACACCAATCCCAATAATTAGTTGTATGTCGGTCGATGGATCGACAGGCTGTTATAAGCGTTAGATATCTATATTTGATGCTTATACAGTGTAGTGCACTTTGGATGATGGTTGATTATTTATCGTTACTATTATATACATGTGTTGTATGGAATCCATATAATTAACTTTATATGGTAATTGATTGGGCCTCATTCCAATTTAGAAGATAAAGAATATTATAAAATAAAGATTCATGTGTTGACTGTACTCATCTGTTGAGATTAGTCATGTGTTGAACGAAGTATTTTAACAATAAAATTAACATCTTTATCATTATAAAATAAAGGTTCATGTGTTGACTGTACTCATCCGTTGAGATTAGTCATGTGTTGAACGAAGAATTTTAATAATAAAATTTACATCTTTATCATATATAAAATTAGAAACTAACTGGAAAATAGATAAGATGAGTGATCTCCTAGATATTGATCTGACGTTGGTTTCGGCCTTCGGGGTTAATACTCAGGGAATCGTTCTCTTACTAATTTACGGTTGGAGTCTGATTTAATATCAAACGATAGATACCTTAATTTTCATAGAATACATTAAATAACAAAAATAGTCACACGTGGACAGTACTCATTCGTTGAGATTAGTCGTGTGTTGACAAAGATATAGAGTCGTGTATTGAAAGAAATATAGATCCATTTGTTGAATATAAAGCCGTGTTGATTAGAGATGCGCTATTTTGACGCGAGCGATATTTATATCGATTATATTCATTTTTATAAATTGAACTGAATAGAAAACCCATTTGAATTGAATCGAATAGAAAATGAATTTGAATTGAATCGAATAGAAAACCCATTTGAATTGAATCGAATAGAAAATGAATTTGAATTGAATCGAATAGAAAACGAATTTGAATTGAATCGAATAGAAAACGAATTTGAATTGAATCGAATAGAAAACGAATTTGAATTGAATCGAATAGAAAACCCATTTGAATTGAATCGAATAGAAAACGAATTTGAATTGAATCGAAAAGAAAATGAATTTGAATTGAATCGAATAGAAAACGAATTTGAATTGAATCGAATAGAAAATGAATTTGAATTGAATCGAATAGAAAACGAATTTGAATTGAATTGAATAGAAAACAAATTCGAATTGAATTGAAAAAGAATTTAAATGAATTCAAATTGAATTGAAATTTGAATTGAATAGAAATGAATTTTAAAATGAATTTATAAGGAAGAACTCAATTTTGATTTGAATTTGAAATAAAGGTTGAAATTGTTTTTGAAACGAATTCAAAACTATTTACAAAATTCGTTTTAAATAGAAATCGACGAAACATATATTATATATGTTATATATATATATATATATATATATATAATATAATGGCCTGAATAGAACGCGTCGCGCTGCGGCAGTTCGTGAATTTCGACCATTTATTTCAAACGGACATTACGGGAGATCCGACCGTCGGATTCTCCTAAAACCGGAACCGTTGGGTTCGTATCGAAAGGAGCTTTCTAACGAATATTAGAAATTTGAAATTTAACGGTTGGATTTGGAGATACGTCCAAATCAAATTTGAAAAAGGTCGTTGTAAGTGCAGTTCGATGGCCGTTGATGGAAATCGACTATACAGGCCTTGATAAAATTATTAAAAATAGTAATAATTTGTGTAAAATCATAAGAAATGATTTGGGGAAAAATTGGGATGAAGACTCCATATTTGAAAAGATAAAAATATATTTTTATCGAAATGAACTAATTTTGAACTATAATTAAAACCCGTTTATTTTTAAATAAATAAATTTGATTTGAAATGGGTTGTAAATAGAATTGATTAGTGGGTTTATCGTGAAGGGTGTTTTAAATGACACTTGTTCTTTAACCCGATAATAAATAGAATGGGATTTGGGTTTGTCGTGAAGTGTGTTCTAAATGACATTAGTTCTTTAACCCAGTAAAAGGAGTTTTAAATGAATCTGTAATTAGATTGAAATGTGAATCGATAATCTAAATTTTCAAATTTAGAAATTGAGCGAGAATGGAGTATCACCAGTTTTGCTCCAAAGCGATAGTTAAATCTTTAATTAGATTTGAACGTGAAATGGTAATTAATTTTACCGATAACACTGTGGTGTTAGATATGGAGTATTACCAGTTTTGCTTCATGAGATGAATAGGTTGGGATTGGGATATAAAATAAATAATTACTTCGGTGTGGTTCACTAATCTCGACTAGTTTGGGAAAACCATAATTTGGTTTGAAATGATACCCAAAGGAAGATTAAAGGATAAATCTTAAAGAATTTATCTTGGATAAAATTAATGGGAACCTTTCCCTGAGAATATGAATTGGAATGAGGCGTATGATGTGTTTGTGTAACATTTGTTTTTAATATACGCGGGTTGTTCGGAAAGTCCGGGTTTATACCCATTCTGAATAACCAATTCGATGATAAGTCGAAGACGAAGACGGTGGTTGAAGACCGGAAGTCTTCACATCGTTTGGGTGATTACTGATGATCTTGATTGGGCTGTACACCCAAGATGAGGAATCAGTTGGTTGTCGTCCAGACGTACTTGGAGATCGATGGATATGCGAGGAAAGTGCCTCCGGTTTCGTTCAGACCCAGAACGAACTTGTAAATGGATTGTGTGTCTGACATTGGATTTTTTCAGTGTTGATTGATTTCTGTTAAATATATATCTGCTTGGCGGCGGAGAATTTATTCTCTTTCTTAACGCCCTTCTCTGAGACGTACGAGCTTAGAGGTTATATATCGATAGATATCAATCGCATAGCATGAATTGCCTGTGTGGCACACTGAGTTGCATGGATCAAGGCTTCTGTTGAAAAGCAAAGTCTTGTGGTTGATGATCAAAGCATGGCCTACGTGGAAGCTTTGTGTATAGCGTGGATTCGCGAGCCTCACACCTCGGTATGAGTCAAAAACGGGATACAGACCGCTGGGAGAGCACGACGTTTCTTTCTAGCTTTGGTGGTGTCAGTGACTTACCAGCCCTGACATTTATATACTTTTCACCTTTGTGGTTGTTGGAATGAGGCGCCTCGATTATAGGTCTGTAAGGACCAGGAAATGTGTGTTCAGGCATAATTAATCCTCTAACATAAGTGAGGACCGGCCCAGCCGAATCCAGGATTGCCCAGAGTGTGTAGTCCTGAGACATTTGCTAGAGTGTCTCGAACGCGGAGAGGAGCTTTCCCCTTGCCTCGACTCATGACGGAAATCCAATTTCCAATACGTGTATGGCGGTTTTATTTGTAGAACTAGTATGGCGACATGATATATGGTACCCATGCCGTCTACGATTTATATTTATGATTGAAATTGTTTTGACACTATACACTTATTATAGTATCAAATGATTTGTTTTAAACGTACCAAGCATGTTTGGCTATTATAAGGGAAAACCCTATCCTCCGGCTTGCGTTGCATTGTGTGATGGGACCTGGGTCTTATAATAGCTTCATTTTTCGAAAAAGCATTGCGCTGTTTATTCTATGCACTGGTATTCTAGGGAGGAAACCCGTTCCGTGTTATACGGCGTGGTCCCTTGAATTACTCTCTTTTAAAGTAAAGTTTTAAATAACTGTTTTAGTTCTCACACCAGTCACATGACTGACCTGGAGTTTATTGTTTTAACCTAAACTCTGGGTGCCCCTATTTTTCGACACGGGCAGCTAGTAGTTTTGGTTTTGCAGATTTATATTCACAGGATCCTGATTTACAGCTGGAATGATGCTCGGAAAGCTCTGTATCCGTGTATCACTTTCAGTTGTGCTTTGTATTATTTTCCGTTGCTATGTAATTTATTGTAATCTCTGATATTTATCGAATGTAATTTATTCATTTATGCTCTGTATATTCTTGTATCTGATGGAATTGTTGTAATAACAATGAAATGTTCTTCCGTCTGCATTCTATTTTGTCCTGTTCTCAAAACGATCAGGGGTTTTGAACGGTCTAGATCGGTTTAACGACTGATTCGGATCGAGCGAAATTCCAGACCGTCACACATAGGTAGATGTTCCCGTACCATTTTTCTATTTGAAAGAAATATTTTTTCAAAGAAATCAACATCATTTGACTCAATAATAACTTGAGCATTCAAATAGAAAATCTATATGCTTTGATGTTTGTGGAATAATCAACCAAAACCCCATTCATATGCTTGACTTGCCAATTTGATTCTTTTAGCGACTTGATTATGAAGTTATACTAAGTAACTTCAAGTTTTAAAATAAACAAGTTTGATTTGTGGTTTTTGAATATCGCTAAAGAGAAAATTTGCTCCCAGATTTAGGAAACAAGTTTACACGTAACAAACCATCAATAAAATTTTCCCTCCACCATGTGATGTTGCACTCAAATTAAACAAAATAGCTATCAATAATTTGGCAAGAGTCTCTCCTATTCATTTAGCTGTGACATTCATTTCAGGCGAATTCAGTGCAATTCTCTCGTAAGTTATACCATGCAATTTATAAAATTCATTGAATATTCTAAATTCATATTATATTCCTCTATCACTGCAAAATTTCTTCATTTCTCTATTGAACCAGTTTCAATTTCAGTGATAAATATTTCAAGCATGTCTAACGCATCAATTTTAATTTTTCATGAGATGAATAATATGTAAAATAAGAACAGTTTTCAACAAAAAGAAATGGCTTACCATCCCTAATCAGATAATATGAAGTTCATGTATATTATAATGTAATATATCTAGAGGTTCAGACTATTTAAATATAGATTTTGGGGTAAGTAAATTTTAGCTCAACTACAATATCCATATTTTTTCTATATTACTCATGGTTACTTTAAGGATTAGCCTAGATACCCATGTTATGGATCAGTCGTTTATTAACATGACAAATTCTAGAATGTCAAGTATTAAAATCACATAACATATAAGCATAATAAGTAACTTTATTGAAATCAATATTTGAACTAAACATCCTATCTATAACATATCATTTACCAATAAAAATACCATTTTTACTGATGGTGTACAAGTCAGATCCAATAATTTGAATATGACTATTTTGATTTAATAAAAGTCGGATACTTAATCCTTTTTCTTCGTCCATGGAGTATGCTTTACGTCTTTCAACAATAAGTTTTTTCCAAAGTTAAACCATACTAATTTCAATATAGGTGAATTATGATCCATAGATACCGACCTATGGTGGTTCACCACCAAAAAGTTGCTTAAAGGGAAAATAAGAGCTTTAAATGGCATGCACAACATTAGTGCACATGGCTCTTCCCTAAGTAGTCGCATCGCTCACATATATTTTGATGCACCTGAAGAGAAGAGGTTGTAATTATTACATTTGAAACAAAAGATGCAACCTTGACATTTCAAAACAATACGTCCTTTGAGCCCACACTAGAAACATTTTGTCAGAATGGAAATCATTGCAGCCCCTTCGTACATTCAATGGATAATTAGAGGGATCTATACCCAATTTCAAACCAATAATGGGCTAGTTTTTATTTGCAAGGAGAACAAGAATCCAATAACTGACATCTTTTTCTATGATCATTTATCAAGGTGGACAACGAGTCCCTTAAAAATCTCAAGAAAAGCTTAGTTAGCGTTTGGTTAAAAATGAATTTTGGGTTTTGAATTTTCGAAATTAATTACAAAAATTTAAAGGTGTGAAATGAGTATTGGTAGAATGAAAGGAAGATGGAGGAGACCACAGAGGGGATGTAGCAATCATGGAAGGAAGAATTGTTATTCGTATTTCTCTTATTTCTCAAAACATGAAAAATAGATAAAAGTTGTTTTTTTATTTTGTATGTTAAATCTGTTCTCGAAAATAGTTGTTTTCCATAATATACATGCATCGTGCACATTTTTGTGTAGACGAAAACCCAAAATTTTAAATGATAAACCAGACACTACCTTACTTTCATAGCCATGCGGTGAGAGGGGATACCTTTTTTGAGAGCTATTGGTTACTACACACCGGAAAGGTGGCATAAATGTTGTTAAATGGAGAAATGGAAAGAGAAAAAGATTTTGAAAAGGATGACCAAATAAAGTGGCTGGAGAATGGAAGATGGGAACAAGGAAACAAAATGCTAAAGGTATTGTTAGATCTGACTTGTACACCACCACCAAAATTTTATGATATTATCACAAGTTGTATTTTAAATTTCCATTGACTCTTCCAATATTATGATTACTTTGCTAATAAAATACAGAAGTGGGGAAGCATCACTTGGATTTCTTCATCATAATTATGTTTTTTTTTTTTTGAAACTAAATATAGTTGCACTAAAAGTTTATAAGCATATTACAAGGCAACACATGCCACATGACATAAGTCTACGATCACATTAACCACAGTTACAAGGTCAAACCATTATGCAATGTTGTTGGATATATCGGCAATCATTTAATATGTGAATATATATATATATAATCATATGTGTACATATATGTAATAAATATGCTTTTACTATATGTATGTGTATATACTATATATATAAGGCACACTCTATGATACTTCTATTTTCTAGTATCTCAATAGCACTCAAACTATAGCTACTCATTTACAATTAAATAAGTTAGTGAGAAGAGAGAGAATTGGTGGAAAGAGATAGAATCATAGAATGTATGGTAGAAATCAGGGGAGGCTAAATGAATGCTGTAATGTTTGAGGGGAGCAGATCACCTGCACCGAAAAGAGCATAGTCCCGTGGACCCAGCCAATTAGGTGGTTGTGATTTATTCCTTTTGTAATTAAATTCACATTCTTTCAGGGGTTTAATTGCAAAAGGGAGAAAATCAGAGGGTCTAATTGGCTGGGTCCAGGGCCAGTTTTGAGTTAAGGTGATTTCAACCCATGTTTGAGGTGCTCTTGATCCTATCCTCATATATATATATATATATATAATATGTTTAATTGTACATACTAGGGTTAGACGGCACACTGGAAATTACAATTTCAATTTCGACGATGTTTACACTAGAATTCTCTAAAAATCCTAATCCAATAAACTAGTGATTAAATGGTGGACTTAATAATGAATAGCATGAATTTGAGGATAAAAATTGGATGACATAAGAAAAGAAGAAAAGATTCAAAGGCTAAAAAGGTAAATTGAAGAGGAATATGAAAGAACCGAGAAAGGGCATAGGGACTGCTTGGACTTTTGATTGATTAGGTCTTCTCATGTTTTGATTTTCACCGTTTTGACTTCCATATCCATTTTAATGTAATTTGAGTTAGGAAATATGCTTCAATGGAAGGAATTAAGGCTTTACCGAGGGAAAAATGATGATGGTGATATTTGTAAACAAATTCGATGTTTGGTGGAATCCAAGGCTTGTTGGGGTTTAGCAGAAATATTTAGATGTTACGTTATCTGTAATTTTGGGCTTTAGTATGAAAAGTGTTATACAAAATTCAAGTTTAAGCTTATTAAGTTTATTATATTATCTATACAAAAAAATAGCAATGGAAGTTGAAATCGAAAATAAAACAATTTTTTTTGAAACGGAACTACAACTAAAAAGAAATGACGAACGAAATAGAATCGAAAACCAAAGAGTTTTGAACCATGATACGTGCATAGATACTAAGATACAAGTATGTATGTTTATATACAAACGCACATATATGCATATTCGTATACATAAATGAGGAATGTTCAATAGCAGCTTAAACAATGCTGCATCCAAAATGCCCCCGATTTTCACCATAAATTCCGATATAAATAATATTTTGCTATTATTTAAATTAGAAATTGTTGTAGAAATCGAAGGGCATTTGAGGTGTTGCACAATTTGGGTTCCTTCGAACGCTAATTACATATATATGTGTGTGTGTGTGTGTGTGCGTGTGTACACACACACACACACACAAACACACACACACATATATATATATATATATATATATATAAAGAAAATCTATTAAGATATAAAATATAAACACAACTGATAACACAAAGAATATCCACCATTAGATTGCATTCTGAATTTGCATTCCATGTAAAGGCAAAAAATTCCAATAGTCCATATCATTTGTATTTGACTTTGTGTTAACAAAGTAGGCTTCATATGTATGTGTGTGTGTGTATGTATATGTGTGTGTATGTGTGTGTATATATATATATATATATATATATATATATATATATATATATATATATATATATGAGGCACACCCTTGGGGATTCCTAATTGGTAGCACCTCTTTTGCACCACATTTTAGGCCATTCATTTATGATTTAATAAGCGAATAGGGGAAAAGGAAAGAGGGGAAAATGAGGATGTATGGTGGAAATCAGGGGGTCTGCAGAGATGCTGCACTAATTAGGTGCTCTTGATCATATATATATATATATATATATATATATATATATATGTATGTATGTATGTATGTATGTATGTATGTATGTGTATATATGTATGTATTGTGTGTGCATATGTGTGTTGCTACCAAAAATGGTTTAATGCCCCATAGCAAGTCTATATAGAGATTGAAAGTGAAGAAGTAATAATTTAAAATGAGGAAAACCAAGGCAGCACAATTTATAATGGTTCGACAACGATAAGCTTACACCCACTTTATCTTCTAACTCTTTATTGAATGATTTGTGATGGTTACACGATTTCAATTCGTAATGACAATGAATATAATGTACAAAAATTGCACAAAGAGCCAAAAGATCTTTGACTTTCCCACTTTAACGACCCGTATTTTATATGGATAATAATTAATTTATTTAATTATTTAAATAGTGAAAATAGTTGTTTAACTAAATAACTATGAATATTTAATTAATTTAAATAATAGAATAATATATTTAATTTCTGAAATAGTCAGAAATAGTGAATTGATAATATAATGTGAACTAGACAATTCAAAATATATATAATTCAGTTTGGAATTGAATTAGAATAGCGAATATATTTAAATAATGATAGTTTGAACGTATAATTATATTTTAATTTTAATCGAGCTCAAAATGGCGCTGCAATTCGCTATTTGGCGATTTGAACTTCAACTGAATATACAGGGTCCGTTTTAAATTAGATTTCCATGAAACAAGAAACGTTCGGAGCTGGTCAAGTATATCTTTCTAATAAAAGAGAAAAATCGGGATTTCATTGTGTAGATTTTGATTTATGTCCAAATCAAATTTTAGAAAAGTCGTTATGGAATTCCTTTGAAGTTTATAAATATATATTTATATTATAAAAGGATTTCATATATAAATCGAATATCGATATAACTGGGAATTTTGAAATATCGAGTTATAAATCCAATTGGAGCAGTATGGTATTCTAATGTGAATATATACGATAATATTAATTTATTAATATTAAATTAAAATGTTTTTAAATATATTTATATATTTAAATGGGTTATTTAGAGCTTTAAAATAGCCTTTTTTGCAAACGACCCCCGTTTTCGATGAAACTAATTTTGTTGAATCCGCAATGTTAAATTATTGTTAGATTTCAATTTCCGTGATTTTTGAAGTCGGTATGTGGCTGTGGGTGATTGTAATGTGAAAAACAGTCGATAAATTGACCTTTAAAAATACGCTGTGTGAGCGAATGCAGTCGCCGTCAGTTTTTCTACAACCAGAAAATGCGCAACTTCTAAAATCCTCATAAAAGAGAATCAAATAACATAAATCAAAATATTTATGTTTTTGAACTCGTGGTGTACTGCTCTTCAATGCAGTATGGTCCTTGTGAAGCTCGCCGCAATTTTCTCGAGTTCGAAATAACCAGCGTGAGTCCTAGGGTTACGGTTCTTTGGAAATTTAAGCACTGATGTTGGTTTTGGTGGGTGGGTTTGAACTCGCGGTGTCGAGTACTACCTTGTAGCAGAATTTTGGAGGGATTAGTGAAGATAGATGTCGATACCTGTACCGGGCTTCGAGGTTTTCTCCTGTCGACGCAGTGAAATGGGTGCCACGAGTTGAACAAGATGGTAATGGAGGGAAGTGGATTTTGATGAGGAGTATTGAAATGATTTTTTTTTTTGATTTTTCGTGAGCCATGGAAGGACATACGGGTGAAGAAGGATCGAAAATGGTGATTTAGGTTCCTGGAGCTCGTATTTCTGTTTTGAGGAAGACGAGGGTAGTACTGGGTGCGGGTCTGGAACGTGCAAAGGGTATTGGGCTGGGGAAAAAGGTTAAAGCCCAAATTACTATTTAAAAGAAAATCAAAAATTTTGTTTTTATTTTGTAAATAGTTTAAACTTGTAAATTTTGTGACTTGTCCGTCCTGTATCAGAATTTCGAATGGCCAGATCCATTGGGACCGTATGGACGAGAGCACCACAATGGAACTGGTTGGGAGTGAACTGAAGCTCGTTACAATTTATAGCAAAATATATTGTCCGTTTGAATCAAGCGATGATTATCGTTATTAACGATGATCGTCCAATGTGAGTAAAACTCACCAACTCTGAACAGTTATATTTCTATAACATATTCTTAGAACTGATAATTATCTGTTGATTGCTGTATGTTAACTGTTTGGTTGAATTGCTTATGTATTGGTTGAAATTATAGATAACGATATATATATAAATCGTTAATCAAATGTTAATTCTGTTTAGCAGAATATTTCATATTGAAATGAAATCGATGTTAATTATATTGTTTAACATCTGTGATGCAGGGAAACAGGTTGGAGGAATCCAACTGGATTACACAAAATTTATTTTAATGTTTTTCATATATTGTTATATATGATGTGATATATAGCCTGCTGTTGATTATATATGGTTGAATGATATTGATCAATTTTACATGGTATGGCAAACACCATAGAGGACACTGGAATGTATAAAAGGAAATTTCAATGTATATATATTGAAAGAAATTATTTATAAAATCAAAAGGTTTTATGAAAGAAAATAATTATAAAATCAAAGAATTTTATAAAAGGAATATTTATTTGTTTAAGAAATAGAATTGAAAAGAAATATTTGTTTGTTAAATAAATAGAATTGAAATAGAATATTTATTTAAGAAATAAATAGAAGTTTAAAAGGATTATTTACTTAGAAAATAAATATAATAGAAAGAGGAATATTTGTAAAACATTTACAAATAAAATAGAAAGAGAAATATTTGTAAAACATTTACAAATAGAATAAAAAAGGAAGTATGTAGAAAATAAATAGTAATGAAAAGGAAATATTTATTTGTTAAAAAAAATAGAAAAGGGAATATTTGTAAAACCAATAGAAAAGGGAATATTTGTAAAACAAATAGAAAAGGAAATATTTGTAAAACCAATAGAAAAGGGAATATTTGTATAAACAAATAGAAAAGGAAGTATTTGTAGTGTTAGTCGAAATAGAGTTAAAGTAGTTAATTGAATATAGTTTATTCAAATAGAGAAAAGAAGTTATCGAACATAGTCAATCAATTAGAGTTAATTCATTAGAGTAAATCGACAGGGTTGATCCAATAGAGTTAATCGAATTAGAATTTATCGATTAGAGTGAATTGAGTTAGTGATAATTGAATAGAGTAATCGAGTTAGAGTTAGTCAAGTATTTGTAATCAAATAAAGTTAGTAGAATAGGACTTAATTGAATATAAGTTATTCAATAGGAGTTAATTGAATATAAGTTATTCAATAGGAGTTGATTGAATATAAGTTATTCAATAGGAGTTAATCGAATATATTTTATTCGAATGGAATTAAAGGAGATAATCGAATATTAGTTATTCGAAGAGAGATAATCGAATATTAGTTATTCGAAGTGAGTAAATCGAATATAAGTTATTCGAAGTGAGTAAATCGAATATTAGTTATTATATCGAATTCGGGAAAGTATTTATACTTTTCGGTGTTTAAATCAAGATTTATTTATTTATAAATTAGGTGTTTATTTATTTATTCAAATTAAATAATAAAAGTTATATTTGAAGTTAGATATTTCAATAGTAGGGATAATAACATTATCGTTATAACCAATGTTTTTATAAAAGAAGTGGATTCGTAAATAGAATCCGTGAGGTTCGCAAGGAAGTTATTAAAGGTTTAAAAAGATAAACTTTGTCTATTCTGAATTTAAAACGTTGTTCAGTTAAGGTCTGAGAGGTAATTATACCCCAACTTGATTGACTTCCTTATTAACTAAGGAATGGTTAAAGTTT
This sequence comes from Allium sativum, assembly GCA_030737875.1. Classification (NCBI taxonomy): domain Eukaryota; kingdom Viridiplantae; phylum Streptophyta; class Magnoliopsida; order Asparagales; family Amaryllidaceae; genus Allium; species Allium sativum. The sequence goes on along the minus strand of CM060926.1, from coordinate 155,626,995 downwards.
GATAGTAAAGGTAGGTTAAGTGAATTTAGTTAATGAGCGTAATGTTTTGTGTTGGCATAACGATGTTTATTTAAACATTAGTTTAAATCAAATGAAGGAGTTTTGGAGATATTTTCCAAATAAGAATCAGAAATGTTTTCTGATAATAGAAAATAAGAAATGGGAATAAATATGGAAACGTTTTCTAGTGATTAATAACGTATATTTCTTAAGTTTAGAAAATAAAGATTTACGAATATATGAAAACAGGAAATAAGGAAATGAATAAATTAATGATAAATTAATTTAAAGGGATAAATGTTGAATGTTGATCGATCGATAAAATTTCCATTTGGAAACAATATCGTTGTTTGCACACGAGTTTTCTTTTGATAGTTAAATCACAGACTATCAAACTTTTGACCATTTTTCCGTCGTCAATACGGAGAGACCAGTTGGGTTATTATCCGAGAACCACTCCGTATGGGCATTAGCATTTCGATTTAAATAGATTGAAGACAATTGAAGACGGAGTTATGGAAGGGCTATCCTATTTACAGAATAGTGCCTTCGGTTTGTCCAGTCCCAGGACAACCTGTATGGAAGAATGTTTGACAGAGTATATTTGGTAGATCACGTAAGTTGATCATTTCAAATGTATTTACGTTGGTGGCAGAGGAATTCGTTTCTCTTAGCTTATACCCATGGTATTTTTAGGGAAATCAATTTGTGATTTGACGGGTATGACGATGTGGCATTCAAAGTGAATGAATGAGTAATTGGTTGAAAGATATGTTATGACCTCCAGCCTTATCAACTGGGAAATGACATAAATCGGGCAGGCAACATGGCTAAATGGGCCGCACCCAAGTAGGGTATATTCTCCATTTAGAGAATATTCATATTTGTTACTTCTTTCAATTTTGTATCTCCCGGGAATGGTTATGTTGGTTTACCAACTATAAGGTGACAATATATTCGATACACTCAAGCGAAATGAGTGGTCGGTCATGTGTGGCCGAGTTGCAAGATGTTCTTGTTGACTCCAGTGTATCGCTTCTAGAGTACACTGATCGGAAGGTGGATCCATACCTTATCATAGTTGGAATCCATTCCCAAATAAGAGCCTGTGGTTTTGATTGTATATTATATATGTAGAACGTTAGATGCAAGCGTTTCTGCTAGATTTCTATTTACTTGATCTAGACATTATTATAATATCAGACAAGTATCGTTTTAGAAATATTTTGGGTTATCATAAGGTAAAAGCCATCTGTGTTTATGTGTGGATCGGTCTTATGATTATCCTTTGTTTCAAAAGAATTTTGAAAGTTAAATCAAATGATTTAAGTTTACTCACACCAGTCACATGACTGACCGAGAGTTTATTTTGTTTTGTTTTCCCTAAATTCTTGGGTGCCCAATTTTGTACGGGCAGTCAAGTAGTCAGGATTTACAGATACTTGAAGAGCTGGAGCAGGAGGCTTCAGGATTATATAGCTATTGTTATTTCCTCTGTGTTGTAAGTGTTATACTCTAATAATGGTATTGTTTATGTTATGAAATATATTTATTCATTCCACTGTGAGGTTCGTGTTTACTCTGATTATGTTGTGCTGTTCTTCTTTTATTCTAAGTTTCTATCATATCTATTCTCACCCTCTGTTTTCGTTCATGGACTATCCGACATTTCCAATGCTTGAATAGTCGACATAGTGTTGTATGCTGATATCCAGGATCACAAAATCCCTGGGTCGCTGCAGTGGTATCAGAGCTGAAGGTTAAGTTATTACATTGGCTCTGTGGCGTGACTCGGTAGAGATAGGTTTAGCAATACCCTAGATTGAGTTTGAGTGTATATATAAGAGTGAACATATTTGTTGTTCAATATAAAATGATTATATATTGTGGAGATTTATTGATTGATTTGTTTATGGGTTCTGGTCGATCAGTTTGATCCACTGTATCGGTAGGGGTTTATAAACACTCGAATACGATGAACCGACACTGTATGTTTTGAAAGGAGGGTAAATGAAATAAATTTACCCAAATTATATTTTGATATAAAGGAAATAATTATCTTCGGATTATTATGGTATATTGGTTGTATTGGTTGTTATTATAATCGAATGAGATTCTAAATTGAAATGGTTATATAAATAACCAATTAGAATTCATATAAGTGTAATTTATGAAATCAGATGAATTGAATCTGAATTTAAATCAGAATTGAAATTGAAACCCTGGAAATTTGGAGAGGTGTTTGTTAATGGAATTGGATTAAATATACGAGAATTTTAAAATACTGGGAGATTTTAAATTGTTTTACAAGCATCCTGAATTTTATTTTGAGATGTATTTCAAATGAAAGTGTTTAAATATGGGTTTTGAAAAATGTTATAGTATTGAACTCACTTCAGCCACTGGGAAATAACTCTGATGATGCTGGCCACATCATCAGTGATCATTTACGAGTTGTAAGTGACAGATTACTACCAAAGACATTGTTTTTGGATTGATTTGAGAAAAGCAAGTGGTTTGAAACTTGAAAAGGAAAGTTTGATTTTCGACATGGTAAAGCGGTTTAAAATTCCCGGGGTAAGATTGCTGAATTAAAACCAAATTGAATTGAAATTTGGAAAAGCAATTGGAATTAAATTGAAACCAATTAAGTGGAAATTGAATTGGATTAGAATGATATCGAGAAAATTGGATTTGTGACATAGGAATCCGAAATGGTATGGGATTGATGAGTTAAAAATTTGAAAATCGAGAATGGAACTTTGATTTGAAATTGAATTTGCCTTGGATAAGCGAATGGTGGTGTAGGAGATAAAAATGATTTGAGTTCGATTAGAATGACATTGGTATATGCTGAATTAGTAGCAGAGATGGAAAGGATATAATGATATGCCCGACAAAAAGGTACCAGTTTATATTATATATGGGTTTGAAATTTTGATGAGCTGAATTGGCAAGACGCTTGGCTGTTTGATTTTCTTTTGGGTTGGAGAAGGCCCAGAGAGGCGAGTTGGAGTTTGAGCTATTGACCAGTACAAAGGAGGTGCTGGCGAAATTTTCCGTAAAGTTAAGGTGTTAGAAAATTTTCAGGTTTTTTTTGAAAATTTTCGTTGATAAGAATAAATTAATATTTTAATTAAAATTAATTGGTATAGTGAAACTGGAATTTAAGAAGTAAACAAATAATTTTTAGCCAGTCAAAAGGGTTTGTTTTTGTAACAACCCGGAATTTTGGGGCCAATTTAAAAATTTTATTTTAGAAATTTTAATGGATTTTTAATATTTAAAATAGTTTATTTTAAATAATAACGACCATAAATTTATTTTAAAACGAACAAAATCAATTTAATTATAAAAGGAGTTTAAAACAGCGTTGCAGTTTGAAAATTTGAATTTGAACTTTGACTGACTGTACAGGATTCAAAACAAATCGGATTTCAGTAAAACCAAATTTTTTTAAATATGTTTAATCATATCTTTCCAACGAATCTGAAAAACTGAAATTTCATCGCAGGAATAGAAAGTTATGTCCAGTTTAAAATTTAGAAAAGTCGCTGTAGAATTTATATATATATTAATATAATATTTAGCCCTTAAAAATAGTCATTTTTCAAACGACCTCGGTTTTCGATGAAACCACTTTTGTTGGAACCGGAATTTCAAACTATTGCTAGGTTTCAATTTTCATAATTTTTGAATTAATACATGAGCGTGGCAAAAGAAAATATATTTTGTCAGTTTCGGTCAAATTTAATCGACTTGAAAATAGCTATTTTTCAAACGGACTCAGAATTCAACGAATTTAGTTTTATTAGGACCGTATCGACAAAAGAAAGCCAGAAATAATTTTTCTGTAATTTTTAGAGCCCGTATGTGGCCCCGGTGAATTAAACTATCCGTTCAAATTAAATAAATAAATGTTTTATATTTTAATTTAAAGAAAAACATATCGTAACAGCCGAATTGGGTTACGAGACATATTCCATCGTGTCCGGGATGTGGGTTATTAGCTAGGGGCGACACTCGTTGGGTTTGATTTGAAGTTTGTGGCAACATACATATAAATTTGGAGAATAAATAAATTAAAATACGCTCTAAATACAGTATAAATACGCCGTACTACACCAAACCCTAATCTCCTAAACCAGCAGCCACCACTAATTAAACCAAGGGCCATGGCGCTCCCATCTTCTTCCCCTTCAATCTCTTCCAATGCTCAATGAATTTCAAAAACTCCAACACACAATCGAAGAGCTCTATGAGTACTTGCAAATCAACAGTCATGATTGGATCTCGAGTAGCGAGCTGAGAGGAATTGCGCCCCAAACTCACACCTTTGCAACCGCCGCCCCTCCTCCTTGACCAGTTCGAGCTCGCCACCAGGGGGACCCCCTTGCGTGCATTGCATCCCCCATTGACGTGACACCATCCGATCTCCACCCCGTGCCTCCCTTCGCCTGAATTTCCGAACCCTAAAATCGAACCCGAAGGATAAACTCGGCGGGTTGTCTTTCTGATGTAGAAGAAAGGTTAAGAGAGTAATTAGAAGACTAATTAAATTTTAATTATTTAAATAGTATGATCAATATTCGAACTGTCATAACTCACTCAAATTAAATCAAAATCGGATGAAACTTAAAGCGTCGGACTCGTATCAGAAAACTCTACAACACAGAACTGTCTAGATCTGAAACCGGACACATTGGAAATTCAGGAAATTTCAGATTAGGATTGTTCGGTGAGATTTCTATTTTTAAAATTAAAGTTAATTATTTATTTATTGTGTTATTTATATAGCTATTCAGTGTGAAATCCATGTTGTATGTATATATTATTTTTATTATTAATTGTGCTGTGATTGTGGTGAACAATTGATTGTGATTGCGTATTCATGTTCATTAGAATTTTGTATATACGATAAAATCATATTTTATTGCAAATATAAAATATATTATATTCATGTGTGTTAAAATTTGTGTATAAAATAAAAACCATATTTTTTTTTGTTTTATATACAAAAACAGAAATGTTCATGTTTGATTTAAATAAAGGTATGGCATGTAAAGAAAATTTATTTTGTCAAACATGATTATTGAATTAGAAACATAATTTTATCAGAACTGGTTAATTAGGATAAAACAACACTTTTTGATTAACTTGTTTATTGAAATGAAAACAAGTCATTTTGTTAACCTGTTTATTGAAATAAAAACAAGTCATTTTGTTAACTAATTTATTGAAATAAAAACAAGTCATTTTGTTAAACTTGTTTATTGAAATAAAAACAAGTCATTTTGTTAAACTTGCTTACTGGAATAAAAACAAGTCATTTTGTTAAACTTTCTTATTGAAATAAAAACAAGCAATTCTGTCAAACTTTTTAGTTGAAATAAAAATAACGCTTTTGTCAAAACATAAGTATTGGAATAAATATAACATTTTTGTTAAAACTTGTAGATTGAAACAAAAGTTCTCATTTGTGTAAGAAATGTCACTCTTTTTAAAACCATGTTATGTTAGAAATAAATTGTCAATTTTGTTGTATTAAAATTGACAATATAAATCATGGCTTTTATGTTTAATCAAAATTGTCAAAATAAGCATATCATTTATATTGAGTTAGAATTGTCAATGCAAAATTGTCGTTTTGTCATTAGGATTTGTAAACAAGTGAAAATAACATTTTTACTTGTTAAGATTGGATTAGAAACTTGAAATTGGTAAGGAAATAAAATATGCTCTTTATATATTATTAGAATCCATAGAAAAATGTAAACATGTCAAATACTCTTTTATACGTCATTAACGTACAGAGGAAATGTATACATATAAAATTTCTCTTTTATATGTTAATAAAACACATAGAAAAATGTAAACAAATAAAATATTCTTTTATTTGTCATTAGAATACATAGCAAAATGTACGTCAAATTTATTTGCCAACAAGTTATGAATTGTTGTGTCAAAAATTTAGATTATAATAAAAAGTTCATTTTATTGTTTACATTAAAACCAGGTTTTTGGTAAAAATTTAGAATAATAATAAAATATTCATTTTATTGTTTACATTAAAACATGGTTTCTGTCAAAATAAAGTTATTAAAATAAAAACATTCATTTTGTCACTTTAAAGTAATGAATTGAAAATGTTCATTTTTGCCATGGTAAAAGAATGAATAACTAAACTTTCATTTTTATCATTGAAGTAGAAGTAGACAAAAATACTCATTTTTGTCTAAATTGAAATAATGAAATAAAAATGTATATTTTCATACATTAAAGAAGATGAGTAGAAATGTAGATTTTTACACATTAAAAAGTAATGAATATGGAATGTAGATTTTTACACATTAAAAAGTAATGAATATGGAATGTAGATTTTTACACATTAAAAAGTAATGAATATGGAATGTATATTTGTACACATTAAAAAGTTATGAATATGAAATGTATAAAAACATTTACTTTTGGTCACTGTAAAAGAATGAAGTAAAAATATTTCTTTTGTCAACATTAAAAAGATTAGTCAAGAATCACCATATTTTGTTACATTAAAAAGATTAGTCAAAATCACATATTTTGTTACATTGAAAAGATTAGACAAAATAACTTTTTTTTTGTTTACATTGAAAGGATTAGACAAAATTATCATATTTTGTTGCACTAAAAGGAATTAAACAAAATTACAATTTTTGTCACTTTAAAAGCATTAGAATAAAGGAGACATTTGTGTCCTTTTAAAAGAGAACGGAGTAAAATATTCATTTTGTCATTTAAAAATGAATGAGACTAAAAAATATACATTTTGTTAAATAAATAAGAGTTAAAGATTTTATTTTCATTTGTTAACAGTAAAAAGAATTGAATTAAAAGGACTAGATTTTTATTGTCATTTGTTCACAATAAAAAGAATTTAATTATATGTCTATGATGTTAAAGGCTTGATGTGTTAATATAATGTTAATATATTCATACTGAATATTACACTTCCATTTACAAGTCATCCGACTTGTTTATGTGATTGGGTCGATAATTTTTACACATCACCCAAGTGCACAAATAACGTATTATTTGATTGTTGGATGAAACCCCACACGGGTGTTGGGATGATATTTGATCTACACTAGTCCCAACATTTAGTGTAGAATCCACTTTGGGTGTTATTTGGATGCTTGACAATTATTTATCATAATTATCGATTACATGCAATATATGGCTGTTGATTGAGTCACATTCCAACAAAGAATATTCTAGAAAAAGAATATTTTAGAAAATATTTTAGAAGAAGGAATGTATTTTAGAAAATACATTTTAATTTAAATGGACTAGTTATTAACTAGAATTAATCATTAAATTTTGATTTAATGAAGTTTTCCAATTTGTTAATATTTAAGTGAAGTTAAATTAAATAAATTGGATTTTAGGTTTGTCGTGAATAGTGTCTTAAATAACACTGTTCTTAAATATGTATGAAAAGAATAATCTTTTATTTAGATTATTAAAGTTTTTCAGTCATATTTAGAATTGGGAATGAAAACGAATGTGAGTTGGGTTTATTGTGAACTGTGTTTTAGTGACATGTGTTCTTTAACCCAACTGACAGTGAAAATATGATTTGGAATTTATAAATATTTTATTAAGATTTAAAGAGGAATTATCCAAAAGCCCTGTTTTCCAATATAATATATTAAATTGGAATTGAATAGAATTCGAATTAATAATAACCGAGATAAGCTTCTGTAAAAGAAGACCGATACTACATATGGAATTTAAGAGGTTTTGTCGTTATTCCATTTATATTGCTGGTCGGATACAGAAATTTATAACGAATATATATTGATTTGATTTCTGTGAAGACTCCATATTTATGGAAGATGATTTTGGGTTTACCGTGAACTATGTTTTAAATGACATTAGTTCTTTAGCCCAGTTAAAGATAAGATTAATTTCTTAAATTTAAATAATCATTGAATAATGATTTTTGGTATTTAAAACCCAATCGAAGTTTTGATAAATCTTTAAAGAAAAGATTTAAGGATAATTTAAAGAATTTATCTTTGATATAATAATGCGAATATCTTATTAGAAGAATATTCTGAATTGGAATGAGATGTTGGATGTGCTTTTATAGTACTTGATTTTTATTATAAAATACGTGGGTTATTCGGAAAGACCGGGTCTAACCCATTCCGAATAATTATTACGACGATAAAGATTCAAAGATGAAGACGGTGGTTGAAGACCGACCATCTTCACATCGAATGGATGTGTTGCTACTGAGACCCATGATGGGAGTAGCTACCTTGAAAGGGCTTCAGTGGTAGCCGTTCAGACGTATTGTTGATTGTCCGGATATGCGAGGACCTCTCAAGTATCTTCGGTTTCGTTCAGACCTAGAACGGACTTGTAAATGGATGCGTGTCTGACATTGGATTTCGTTCCATGTGAATTAAATTGATTTTTATTAATGTATATCTGATTGGTGGTGGAGAATTTATTCTCTGCTTAACACCCTGCTATGTATTAATAGTGATTGATCGCATGGCGTGAATTGTCAATGTGGCAAGCCAAAATGCAATGGATCAAGGCTTTTGTTGAAAAGCAGGGCCTTGTGGGATGATCAAAGTATAGCCTATTACGGCATAGCTTTGTGTATAGCATGACTTCGCGAGCCTCACGCCCCGGTATGAGTCAAAAACGGGAGTAGGACTGCAGGGAGTGCACACGTTTCTTTCTAGCTACGAGTAGTGCCGGTGCTTAAACTGGCTGGTATTTTACTTATGTGGATGATGGATTTTGGGGCGCCTCGGATTTTTATAGGCCGTTAGTGGTCATACTACAGGTCCAAAGGGACCGGAAAGCGTGTGTTCAGGCATAATTAATCCACTACCCTTAGGTAGGGACCGGCCCTGAAGATCCAAGGGTTGCCCATAGGTGTGATCCTGAGGCATTTGCTAGAGTGTCTCGAATCGGAGAGGAGCTTTCCCCTAGCCTCGACTCATGATGGAAATCCAATTTCCAATACGACCTTGCGGTTTTGAATATAGAACTAGTATGGCGATATAATAGGATGGGGTACTATGCCGTCTATGATTAATACATTATGATTGAAATTGTTTTTGAAATATATATATACCCATAGATATACACACTAATATTAAATCTGTTTTATCGTATCAAGCATCTTTTGACCATTATAAGGTAAAATCCTATCCTCCGGTTTGCGTTGCATTGTGTGATGGGACTTGGGTCTTATAATGGTTTCATTTTTCTAAAAAGCATTGCGTGGTTTAAACGATTTACTTTAATTTAGGCACTAGCAATCCAATGGAGTAAACCTGTTCCGCGTTAGCGGCGTGGTCCTTTGATTAGCCATATTTATTAGATAAGTTAAGTTAAGATTTCTCATACTAGTCCCATTACTGACTTGTAGTTTGTTTCACCGGCAAACTCGGGTGCCCATATTTCCCACACGGGCAGTTGAGTAGCTCTTTGCAGATATATTTACAGGATCCTGGTTTACAGCTGAAGCGGTACTCGGAAAGCTCTGTACCCGTGTATTCCTTTCAGTTGTATATTTGTATTATTTTTCCGCTGCTATTTAAATATAATTTAAGTCTTTGATATTATTGTATTTCTATTGTGTAATAAGTATCCATACTCTGTTATATTCTTGTACTCTGGTGTAATTGTTGTAATCATCAATAAAATGTTCTTCGGTTTGTGCTCTGATGTGTGGTGTTCTCAAAGCATTCCAGGCTTTTCCTTGACTGGGAAGTTTGGGTCGTCACATTTGGCATCAGAGCTTTGGTTTACAGAGCTCGAGAACAAGACACATTAGAACTGAACAAAAGAATACATCAGAGATTGGATTAGTAATATCCAATGAGAATAACTCATTAGAGATGGGATCAGTAGTATCCTAGAACGAGTGTAAAGAGTATTATTTTCTCTAAAAATGGAAACAAATTTAGTTTTGAAAATTTTATCTTAATATACATATTTGAGTATATTATATTTTAATGTGGACAATCGAGTATATAAAGATTTCGAATATACGAGTAATTAACGGATATTCGAAGTTTTAATATACTGGATAGATATGGAATCACACTCTTGTCGCCCGGGGGAGATTCTGGTGATGCGGCCGCATCATCAGTATTTATGTTCTAGTCTCGAAAGTGGTATATCTATATATTTCCATTGACTGGTATGAGAACCAAAACTTAGTTAGTACACAATGCTGTGATTTGCACTAAAAATATGATTTTTGACTATATATAAACATTATATATTTTAAAAGTTAATCACCTAATTGATTACTGGTTGTGATGTTTGATAATTAGTTTCACTAATTAAAAGTATAGAAATGATAATTACTTTAACTAACGAAGTTATTGAAACCAATAAAGTTGAGTTGTTTAATTAAACAACTTTTAGCTTTGTTCCTTTTCGAGGACGAAAAGATTTTAAGTGGGGGCGATTGTAACAAGCCGGAATTTTGGAGCCAAATAAAAAAATTTATTTTAGAAATTTTAATGGATTTTTAATATTTAAAATAGTTTATTTTAAATAATAATGACTATAAATTTATTTTAAAACGAATAAATTCAATTTAATTATAAAGGGAGTTTAAAAAACCGATGCAGTTTGAAAATTTGAATTTGAACTTTGACTGACTGTATAGGATTCAAAACAAATCGGATTTCAGTAAAACCAAAAATATTCAAATATATTTAATCATATCTTTCCAACGAATCTGAAAAACTGAAATTTCATCGCAGGAATAGAAAGTTATGTCCAGTTTAAAATTTAGAAAAGTCGCTGTAGAATTTATATATATATATACTAATATAATATTTAGCCCTTAAAAACAGTCATTTTTCAAACGACCTCGGTTTCGACGAAACCACTTTTGTTGGAACCGGAATGTCAAACTACTGCTAGATTTCAATTTTCATAATTTTTCGAATTAATATGTGAGCGTGGCAAAAGAAAATATATTTTTTCAGTTTCGGTCAAATTTAATCGACTTGAAAATAGCTATTTTTCAAACGGTCTCAGAATTCGACGAAATTAGTTTTGTTAGGACCTTATCGACAAAAGAAAGCAAGAAATAATTTTTCTGTAATTCTTAGAGTTCGTATGTGGCCCCGATGAATTAAACTATCCATTCAAATTAAATAAATGTTTTATATTTTAATTTAAAGAAAAACATATCGTAACAGCCGAATTGGGTTACGAGACATATTCCATTGTGTCCCGGATGTGGGTTATTAGCTAGGGGCGACACTCGTTGGGTTTGATTTGAAGTTTGTAGCAACATACATATAAATTTGGAGAATAAATAAATTAAAATACGCTCTAAATACAGTATAAATACACCGTACTATACCAAACCCTAATCTCCTAAACCAGCAGCCGCCACTAACTAAACCAAGGGCCATGGCGCTCCCATCTTCTTCCCCTTCAATCTCGTCCAATGCTCAATGAATTTCAAAAACTCCAACACACAATCGAACAGCTCTATGAGTACTTGCAAATCAACGGTCATGATTGGATCTCGAGTAGCGAGCTGAGAGGAATTGCGCCCCAAACTCGCACCTTTGCAACCGCCGCCCCTCCTGCTTGACCAGTTCGAGCTCGCCACCAGGGGGACCCCCTTGCGCGCCTTGCATCCCCCATCGACGTGACACCATCCGATCTCCACCCTGTGCCTCCCATCGCCTGAATCTCCGAACCCTAAAATCGAACCCAAAGGATAAACTCGGCGGGTTGTCTTTCTGATGTAAAAGAAAGGTTAAGAGAGTAATTAGAGATTAATTAAATATTAATTATTTAAATAGTATGATCAATATTCGAACTATCATAACTCGCTCAAATTAAATCAGAATCGGACGAAACTGAAAGCGTTGGACTCGTATCAGAAAACTCTACAACACAGAACTGTCTAGATCTGAAACCGGACACTTGGGAAATTCAGGAAATTTCAGATCAGGATTGTTCGGTGAGATTTCTATTTTTAAAATTAAAGTTAATTATTTATTATATTGTGTTATTTATATATCTTTTCAGTGTGAAATCCATGTTGTATGTATATATTAATTTTATTATTAATTGTGTTGTGATTGTGGTGAACGATTTATTGTTATTGCGTATTCATGTTCGTTAGAATTTTGTGTATACGATAAAATCATATTTTATTGCAAATATAAAATATATTATATTCATGTGTGTTAAAATTTGTGTACAAAATAAAAACCATATTTTTTGTTTTATATACAAAAACAGAAATGTTCATGTTTGATTTAAATAAAGGTATGGCATGTAAAGAAAATTTATTTTGTCAAACATGATTATTGAATTAGAAACATAATTTTATCAGAACTGGTTAATTAGGATAAAACACCACTTTTTGATTAACTTGTTTATTGAAATAAAAACAAGTCATTTTGTTAACCTGTTTATTGAAATAAAAACAAGTCATTTTGTTAACTTGTTTATTGAAATAAAAACAACTCATTTTGTTAAACTTGTTTATTGAAATAAAAACAAGTCATTTTGTTAAACATGCTTATTGAAATAAAAACAAGTCATTTTGTTAAACTTGCTTATTAAAATAAAAACAAGCCATTCTGTCAAACTTGTTAGTTGAAATAAAAATAATGCTTTTGTCAAAACATGAGTATTGGAATAAATATAACATTTTTGTTAAAACTGGTAGATTGAAACAAAAGTTCTCATTTGTGTCAGAAATGTCAGTCTTTTTAAAACCATGTTATGTTAGAAATAAATTGTCAATTTTGTTGTATTAAAATTGACAATATAAATCATGGCTTTTATGTTTAATCAAAATTGTCAAAATAAGCATATCATTTATATTGAGTTAGAATTGTCAATGCAAAATTGTCGTTTTGTCATTAGGATTTGTAAACAAGTGAAAATACCATTTTTACTTGTTAAGATTGGATTAGAAACTTGAAATTGGTAAGGAAATATAATTTGCTCTTTATATATTATTAGAATCCATAGAAAAATGTAAACATGTCAAATACTCTTTTATACGTCATTAGCGTACATAGGAAATGTATACATATAAAATTTCTCTTTTATATGTTAATAAAACACATAGAAAAATGTAAACAAATAAAATATTCTTTTATTTGTCATTAGAATACATAGCAAAATGTATGTCAAATTTATTTGCCAACTAGTTATGAATTGTTGTGTCAAAAATTTAGATTACAATAAAAAGTTCATTTTAGTGTTTACATTAAAACCTGGTTTTTGGTAAAAATTTAGAATAATAATAAAATATTCATTTTATTGTTTACATTAAAACATGGTTTCTGTCAAAATAAAGTTATTAAAATAAAAACATTAATTTTGTCACTTTAAAGGAATGAATTGAAAATGTTCATTTTTGTCATGGTAAAAGAATGAATAACTAAACATTCAATTTTTATCATTGAAGTAGAAGTAGACAAAAATACTCATTTTTGTCTAAATTGAAATAATGAAATAAAAATGTATGTTTTCATACATTAAAGAAGATAAGTAGAAATGTAGATTTTTACACATTAAAAAGTAATGAATATGGAATGTAGATTTTTACACATTAAAAAGTAATGAATATGGAATGTAGATTTTTACACATTAAAAAGTAATGAATATGGAATGTATATTTTTACACATTAAAAAGTAATGAATATGAAATGTATAAAAACATTTACTTTTGGTCACTATAAAAGAATGAAGTAAAAATATTTCTTTTGTCAACATTAAAAAGATTAGTCAAGAATCACCATATTTTGTTACATTAAAAAGATTAGTCAAAATCACATATTTTGTTACATTGAAAAGATTAGACAAAATAACATTTTTTTTGTTTACATTGAAAGGATTAGACAAAATTATCATATTTTGTTGCATTAAAAGGAATTCGACAAAATTACAATTTTTGTCACTTTAAAAGAATTAGAATAAAGGAGACATTTGTGTCCTTTTAAAAGAGAACGGAGTAAAATATTCATTTTGTCATTTAAAAATGAATGAGACTAAAAAATATACATTTTGGTAAATAAATAAGAGTTAAAGATTTTATTTTCATTTGTTAACAGTAAAAAGAATTGAATTAAAAGGACTAGATTTTTATTGTCATTTGTTCACAATAAAAAGAATTTAAGTATATGTCTATGATGTTAAAGGCTCGATGTGTTAATATAATGTTAATATATTCATACTGAATATTAAACTTCCATTTACAAGTCATCCGACTTGTTTATGTGATTGGGTCGATAATTTTTACACATCGCCCAAGTGCACAAATAACGTATTATTTGATTGTTGGATGAAACCCCACACGGGTGTTGGGATGATATTTGATCTACACTAGTCCCAACATTTAGTGTAGAATCCACTTTGGGTGTTATTTGGATGCTTGACAATTATTTATCATGATTATCGATTACATGCAATATATGGCTGTTGATTGAGTCACATTCCAATAAAGAATATTCTAGAAAAGGAATATTTTAGAAAATATTTTAGAAGAAGGAATGTATTTTAGAAAATACATTTTTATTTAAATGGACTAGTTATTAACTAGAATTAATCATTAAATTTAGATTTAATGAAGTTTTCCAATTTGTTAATATTTAAGTGAAGTTAAATTAAATAAATTGATTTTGGGTTTGTCGTGAATAGTGTCTTAAATAACACTGTTCTTAAACCCGTATGAAAAGAATAATCTTTTATTTAGATTATTAATGTTTTTCAGTCATTTTTAGAATTGGGAATGAAAAAGAATGTGAGTTGGGTTTATTGTGAACTGTGCTTTAGTGACATGTGTTCTTTAACCCAACTGACAGTGAAAATATGATTTGAAATTTATAAATCTTTTATTAAGATTTAAAGAGGAATTATCCAAAAGCCAGGTTTTCCAATATAATATATTAAATTGGAATTGAATGGAATTCGAATTAATAATAACCGAGATAAGCTTCTGTAAAAGAAGACCGATACTACATATGGAATTTAAGAGGTTTTGCCGTTATTCCATTTATATTATTGGTCGGATACAGAAATTTATAACGAGTATATATTGATTTGATTTCTGTGAAGACTCCATATTTATGGAAGATGATTTTGGGTTTACCGTGAACTATGTTTTAAATGACATTAGTTCTTTAGCCCAGTTAAAGATAAGATTAATTTCTTAAATTTAAATAATCATTGAATAATGATTTTTGGAATTTAAAACCCAATCGAAGTTTTGATAAATCTTTAAAGAAAAGATTTAAGGATAATTTAAAGAATTTATATTTGATATAATAATGCGAATATCTTATTAGAAGTATATTCTGAATTGGAATGAGACGTTGGATGTGCATTTATAGTACTTGATTTTTATTATAAATTACGCGAGTTATTCGGAAAGACCGGGTCTAACCCATTCCGAATAATTACTACGACGATGAAGAGTCGAAGATGAAGACGGTGGTTGAAGACCGACAATCTTCACATCAAATGAATGTATTGCTACTGAGACCCATGATGGGAGTAGCTACCTTGAAAGGGCTTCAGTGGTAGCCGTCCAAACGTATTGTTGATTGTCCGGATATGCGAGGACCTCTCAGGTATCTCCGGTTTCGTTCATACCCAGAACGGACTTGTAAATGGATGCATGTCTGACATTGGATTTCGTTCCATGTGAATTAAATTGATTTTTATTAATGTATATCTGATTAGTGTTGGAGAATTTATTCTCTGCTTAACACCCTGGTATGTATTAATAGTAATTGATCGCATGGCGTAAATTGTCAATGTGGCACACCAAGATGCAATGGATCAAGGCTTTTGTTGAAAAGCAGGGTCTTGTGGGATGATCAAAGTATAGCCTATTACGGCATAGCTTTGTGTATAGCGTGACTTCGCGAGCCTCACACCCCGGTATGAGTCAAAAACGGGAGTAGGACTGCAGGGAGTGCACACGTTTCTTTCTAGCTACGAGTGGTGCCGGTGCTTAAACTGGCTGGTATTTTACTTATGTGGATGATGGATTTTGAGGCGCCTCGGATTTTTATAGGCCGTTAGTGGTCATACTATAGGTCCAAAGGGACCGGGAAGCGTGTGTTCAGGCCTAATTAATCCACTACCCTTAGGTAGGGACCGACCCTGAAGATCCAAGGGTTGCCCATAGGTGTGATCCTGAGGCATTTGCTAGAGTGTCTCGAATCAGAGAGGAGCTTGCCCCTAGCCTTGATTCATGATAGAAATCCAATTTCCAATACGACCTTGCGGTTTTGATTGTAGAACTAGTATGGAGACATAGTAGGATGGGGTACTATGTCGTCTATGATTAATACATTATGATTGAAATTGTTTTTGAAATATATATATATACCCATAGATATACACACTAATATTAAATCCGTTCTATCGTATCAAGCATGTTTTGACCATTATAAGGTAAAACCCTATCCTCCGGTTTGCGTTGCATTGTGTGATGGGACTTGGGTCTTATAATGGTTTCATTTTTCTAAAAATCATTGCATGGTTTAAACGATTTACTTTAATTTAGGAACTGGCAATCCAATGGAGTAAACCCATTCCGCGTTAGCGGCGTGGTCCTGTGATTAGCCATATTTATTAGATAAGTTAAGTTAAGATTTCTCATACCAGTCCCATGACTGACCTGTAGTTTGTTTCACTGGCAAACTCGGGTGCCCATATTTTCCACACGGGCAGTCAAGTTGCTCTTTGTAGATATATTTACAGGAACCTGGTTTACAACTGAAGCGGTACTCGAAAAGCTCTGTACCCGTGTATTCCTTTCTGTTGTATATTTGTATTATTTTTCCGCTGCTATTTAAATATAATTTAAGTCTCTGATATTATTGTATTTCTATTGTGTAATAAGTATCCATACTCCGTTATATTCTTGTACACTGATGTAATTGTTGTAATCAGCAATAAAATGTTCTTTAGTTTGTGCTCTAATGTGTGTTGTTCTCAAAGCAATCCAGGCTTTTCCTTGACTGGGAAGTTTGGGTCGTCACAGTTTTCTACCTTAGCAATTTCGAGGATGAAATTATTTTAAAGGGGGAAGAATGTAACGACCCGTATTTTATACGGATAATAATTAATTTATTAATTGTTTAAATAGCGAAAAAAGTTGTTTAATTAAATAACTATGAATATTTAATTAATTTAAATAATAGAATAATATACTTAATTTCTGAAACAGTCAGAAATTGTGAATTGACAATATAATGTGAACTGGACAATTCAAAATATATATATATTCAGTTTGGAATTGAATTAGAATAACGAATATATTTAAATAACGACAATTTGAACGTATAATTATATTTTAATTATAATCGAGCTCGAAATGGCGCTGCAGTTCGCTATTTGGCGATTTGAACATCAACTGAATATACAGGGTCCGTTTTAAATTGGATTTCCGTGAAACAAGAAAGTTCGGAGCTGGTGAAGTATATCTTTCTAATGGAAGAAAAAATCAGGATTTCATTGTGTAGATTTTTCCAAATCAAATTTTAGAAAAGTCACAATGGAATTCCTTTGAAATTTATAAATATATATTTATATTATAAAAGGATTTTATATATAAATCGAATATCGATATAACTGGAAATTTTGAAATTTCGAGTTATAAATCCAATTGGAGCTGTATGGTATTCTAATGTGAATATATACAATAATATTAATTTATTAATATTAAATTAAAATGTTTTTAAATATACTTATATATTTGAATGTTTTTAAATATACTTATATATTTTCGACGAAACTAATTTTGTTGGATCCGCAATGTTAAATTATTGTTAGATTTCAATTTCTGTGATTTTTGAAGTCAGTATGTGGCAGTGGGCGATTTTAATGTGAAAAACAGTCGATAAATCGACCTTTAAAAATACGCTGTGTGAGCATACGGAGTCGGAATTTGATGAAACTAGTATCATTGGGTCTGTAGTGTCAGACTCTAGCTGCATGTCCATTTTCATGATATTTAGGTATCATGTGTGATCATATGAATTTAGAAGACGAATGCACATAGCGATTGCTTAAAAACAAATATAAAAATCAAATAAAAATATAGTAAAACTTACCTATAAATACAACACACATCTTAAACCTAATTCTAAAAGTCATTCCTCAATCAAACACGTAACCCACCGTCAGTTTTTCTACAACCAGAAAATGCGCAACTTCTAAAATCCTCATAAAAGAGAATCGAATACCATAAATCAAAATACTTATGTTTTTGAACTCGTGGTATACTGCTCTTCAACCAGCATGGTCCTTGTGAAGCTCGACACAGTTTTCTTGAGTTTGAAATAACCAGCGTGAGTCCTAAGTTTATGGTTCTTTGGAAAATTAAGCACTGATGTTGGTTTTGGTGGGTGGGTTTGAACTCGCGGTGTCGAGTACTACCTTGTAGCAGATTTTTGGAGGGATTAGTGAAGACCTATGTCGATACCTGTACTAGGCTTCAGGGTTTTCTCCTATCGACGCGATGAAATGGGTGTCATGAGTTGAACAAGATGGTAATGGAGGGAAGCGGACTTTGATGAGGAGTATTGAAATGATTTTTGTTTGATTTTTCCTGAGCCATGGAAGGACATACGAGTGAAGAAAGATCGAAAATGGTGATTTAGGTTCCTGGAGTTCGTACTTCTGTTTTGAGGAAGACGAGGGTAGTATTGGGTACGGGTCTGGTATGTGCAAAGGGTATTGGGCCGGGGAAAAAGGTTAAAGCCCAAATTACTATTTAAAAGAAAAATCAAAACTTTTGTTTTTATTTTGTAAATAGTTTAAACTTGTAAATTTCATAACTTATCTGTCCTATATCAGAATTTCGAACGGTCAGATCCGTTGGGACCGTATGGACGAGAGCTCCACAATGGAACTGGTTGGGAGTGAATTGAAGCTCGTTACAATTCATAGAAAAATAAATTGTCCGTCTGAATCAAGCGATGGTTATCGTTATTAATGATGATCGTCCAATGTGAGTAAAACTCACCAACTCTGAACAGTTATATTTCTATAACAAACTCTTAGAACTGATAATTATCTGTTGATTGTTGTGTGTTAACTGTATGGTTGAATTTCTTATGTATTGGTTGAAATTATAGATAAGGATATATATATATATAAATCGTTAATCAAATATTAATTCTATTTAGCAGAATATTTCATATTGAAATGAAATCGATGTTAATTATATTGTTTAACATCCATGATGCAGGGAAACAGGTTGGAGGAATCCAACTGGATTCCTCAACATTTATTTTACTGTTTTTCATATATTGTTATGTATGATGTGATATATAGCCTGCTGTTGATTATATATGGTTGAATGATATTGATCAATTTTATATGGTATGTTAAACACCATAGAGGACACTGGAATGTACAAAGGGAAATTTCAATGTATATATATTGAAAGAAATTATTTATAAAATCAAAGATTTTATGAAAGAAAATAATTATAAAATCAAAGAATTTTACAAAAGGAATATTTATTTATTTAAAATTGAAAAGAAATATTTATTTGTTAAATAAATAGAATTGAAATGGAATATTTATTCAAGAAATAAATAGAAGTTTAAAAGGATTATTTATTTAGAAAATAAATACAATAGAAAGAGGAATATTTGTAAAACATTTACAAATAAAATAGAAAGAGAAATATTTGCAAAACATTTACAAATAGAATAGAAAAGGAAGTATGTAGAAAATAAATAGAAATGAAACGGAAATATTTATGTGTTAAAAAAAACAAATAGAAAAGGGAATATTTGTAAAACCAATAAAATAGGGAATATTTGTAAAACAAATAGAAAAGGGAATATTTGTAAAACCAATAGAAAAGGGAATATTTGTATAAACAAGTAGAAAAGAAAGTATTTGTAGTGTTAGTCGAAATAGAGTTAAAGCAGTTAATCGAATATAGTTTATTCGAATAGAGAAAAGAAGTTATCGAATATAGTTAATCAATTAGAGTTAATTCATTAGAGCTAATTCATTAGAGTTAATTCACTAGAGTAAATCGATAGGGTTGATCCAATAGAGTTAATCGAATTAGAATTTATCGATTAAAGTGAATCGAGTTAGAGTTAATTGAATAGAGTAATCGTGTTAGAGTTAGTCGAGTATTTGTAGTCAAATAAAGTTAGTTGAATAGGAGTTAATTGAATATAAGTTATCCAATAGGAGTAAATTGAATATAAGTTATTCAATAGGAGTTAATTGAATATAAGTTATTAAATAGGAGTTAATTGAATATAAGTTATTCAATAAGAGTTAATCGAATATAGTTTATTCGAATGGAATTAAAGGAGATAATCGAATATTAGTTATTCGAAGAGAGATAACCAAATATTAGTTATTCGAAGTGAGTCAATCGAATATTAGTTATTCGAAGAGAGTAAATCGTCGAATTCGATTATATCATATTCGGGAAAGAACTTATACTTTCCGGTGTTTGAATCAAGATTTATTTATTTATAAATTAGGTGTTTATTTATTTATTCAAATTGAAGAATAAAAGTTATATTTGAAGTAAGATATTTTGAAAGTAGGGATTATAACGTTGTCGTTATAACCAATGTTTTTATAAAAGAAGTGGATTCGTAAATAGAATCTGTGAGGTTCGCAAGGAAGTTGTTAAAGGTTTAAAAAGATAAACTTTGTCTATTCTGAAGTTAAAACGTTGTTCAGTTAAGGTCTTAGAGGTAATTATACCCCAATTTGATTGACTTCCTTCTTAACTAAGGAATGGTTAAAGTTTGATAGTAAAGATAGGTTAAGTGAATTTAGTTAATGAGCGTAATGGTTTGTGTTGGCATGGCGATGTTTATTTAAACATTAGTTTAAATCAAATGAAGGAGTTTTGGAGATATTTTCCAAATAAGAATCAGAAATGTTTTTTGATAATAGAAAATAAGAAATGGGAATAAATATGGAAACGTTTTCCAATGATTAATAACGTATATTTTCTAAGTTTAGAAAATAAGGATTTACGAATATATGAAAACGAGAAATAAGGAAATGAATAAATTAATGATAAACTAATTTAAAGGGATAAATGTTGAATGTTTATTGATCGATAAAATTTCCATTTGGAAATAATATCATTGTTTGCACATGAGTTTTCTTTTGATAGTTAAATCACAGACTATCAAAGTTTTAACCATTTTTCCGTCGTCAATACGGAGAAACTGGTTGGGTTATTATCTGAGAACCACTCCGTATGGGCATTAGCATTTCGAATCAAATAGATCGAAGACAAATTGAAGACGGAGTTATGCAAGGGATATCCTGTTTACAGAATAGTGCCTTCGATTTGTCCAGTCCTAGAATAACCTGTATGGAAGAATGTTTGACAGAGTATATCTGGTATATCACGCAAGTTGATCGTTTCAAACGTATTTACGTTGGTGGCGGAGGAATTCGTTTCTCTTAGCTTATACTCGTGGTATTTTTGGGGAAATAAATTTGTGATTTGACGGGAATGATGATGTGGCATTCAAAGTGAATGAATGAGTAATCGGTTGAAAGATACGTTATGACCTCCAGCCTCATCAGCTGGGAAATGATGGAAATAGGGCAGATAGCATGGCTAAGTGGGCCACACCTAAGCAGGGTATATTTTCACCATCTAGAGAATATTCATATTTGTTACTTCTTTCAATTCCGTATCTCCCGGGAATGGTTATGTTGGTTTACCAACTGTAGGGTGACAATATATTCGATACACTCAAGCGAAATGAGTGGTCGGTCATGTCTGGCCGAGTTGCAAGATGTTCTTGTTGAACTCCAGTGTATCGCTTCTAGAGTACACTGATCGAAAGGTGGATCCATACCTTGTCATAGTTGGAATCCATTCCCCAAATAAGAGCCCACGGTTTTGAATGTATATTATATATGTAGAACGTTAGATGCAAGCGTTTCTGCTAGATTTCTATTTACTTGATCTAGACATTATTATAATATCTGACAAATATTGTTTTAGAAATATTTTGGGTTATCATAAGGTAAAAGCCATCCGTGTTTATGTGTGGATTGGTCTTACGATTATCCTTTGTTTCAATGAATTTTGAAAGTTAAATCAAATGATTTGGTTTTACTCACACCAGTCTCATGACTGACCCAGAGTTTATTTTGTTTTGTTTTCCCTAAACTCTTGGGTGCCCAATTTTGTACGGGCAATCAAGTAATCGGGATTTACAGATACTTGAAGAGCTGGAGCAGGAGGCTTCAGGATTATATAGCTATTGTTATTTCCGCTGTGTTGTAAGTGTTATACTCTAATAATGGTATTGTATACAGATACTGTTTTATTTCAAAATTATGTTATGAAATATATTTATTCGTTCCGCTATGAGGTTCGTGTTTACTCTGATTATGTTGTGTTGTTCTTCTTCTTCTATTCTAAGTTTCTATCTTATCTATTCTCACCCTCTGTTTTCTTTCATGGACTATCCGGTATTTCCGATGCTTGAATAGTCGACATAGTGTTGTATGCCGATATCCAGGATCGCAAAATCCCCGGGTCGTTACACCCACGCACCTCCCCTTTATATGCTATTGCAGGCTCAAATCGATCTTAAATCTAGCATAAAAAGTATGAGTAGTGAGAAGACCAATTCTAGAAAAAACTAAGGTCGGTTACCCAAATAATGAGTCTCGGATCGGCACCGATCCGGGGTAATCCGGATCGAACCCATCCTACTTCACCCATATTTGGTTGAGTTTGTTTGAAGTCTTTCCCCTGATCATGAACTTGTTGTTTGACCTGCATTAAATCTGACGTTTGTGTTAATGCACAAATTTCTCCAAGGCATATTAGAACTTGAGCAAGTTGACCAAACGCTCGCATCGACCAAAAGAATGAAGACATGATACAATAGCCAATCCGAAGCCATTCGATCTAGCCAATTTAAAGTAAAGTGCCAAGGCCAATCTAA
The DNA here is from genome assembly GCA_030737875.1 of Allium sativum. NCBI lineage: Eukaryota > Viridiplantae > Streptophyta > Magnoliopsida > Asparagales > Amaryllidaceae > Allium > Allium sativum. The sequence continues at coordinate 155,603,998 of CM060926.1, read as the reverse complement.
TGTACTTATTTGACGATGCTCGAACAAACCTAAATCTTAGAGAGCACGCTAACCCAAGGCTAGTTGTTGTGACAAATCTGAAGTTGATGATCGTTAGGTACTCACGAATTGTCGGATCCATACGCCAAGTAACTAATGCATGTATGTATGTATATGTGTGTGTGTTGAAATTTAAAGATGAATGAAATGTATGTTAGTCCAATATTTCCAAATTTTAAGACCAAAATCATGTATATGTATGAAATTCACAATCCCTATATTGGGTTTTAGGATCAGATACTTTTGTGCGAGGGGAATGACCTATATCGCATAACTAAACACATACAAGCGTACGCTGTCTGCCTGTCCCATATCGAACCAAATCGGGCCCGGCTCGGAGTCGGGTCTAATGAGATGTCTAACTAGCCAAAAACATGTCCTTTTCCAGTATTTTTCGTAAAGAGATGCGAAGTTCAACTTCAAATGAATGGTAGCGATCTTTTGTGGCAGTAGCAACAAATGGTAAGTGGTGAGACCCGTTGTACAGGCGACGCTTTTGGAAGAGAAGGCAGACTGCTATAAAATGCGAAGAATACCGGTCACATTCTACATATCTGAAATTCTAGTCTTCTTCTTTCTCTTTTTAGAAAAATTCGTTGTCATTTTCAACATAGAGCAAACATATTCTTTACAATCTCAAGCAGATAGATTCGGCTGTATCTAGGGAAACTTTGTAAATAGAGGTTTTAAGGAGATTGCCAAGACAAGCCTCAAGATCCCCATCACCATGCTCATAATTTGATTACTTTAATTTCATCCCTTCTATTTCGATACCTACTTTTAGATAAGCATGTTTTCTGCAAGATCTTAGCAAACACTTCTACAAATAGACACAGTTTTAATAAGGATTTGCCATAGTTTTTCTACATCATAAGTGTAACATTTTTTGTCACAATACAAGTAAGATTAGTTGTTGGTTCTTAGATAACTTTGATTTTAGGCTTGATCTTTTTTTTCCCTCAAGTTGAGTACATATATTTTACATTCTTGGACTATTCTTCATGCAACAGGAAACGGCAACGGAGTAGATATCGCACAGAAGTGCTACTTAGAACATGCTTGATCCTTTTGAAGGAGATCATAATAAATTTTAGACATGGAAGAGTTAAATGTATTTCTACTTTCTACAAATGTTTGCGCTGGTATCTCAAGAAGGAGGAACCAGTGCCTTCACCAAGCAAGGAAACATACAAGGATGCAACCTTTATTTTTGATACATGACACCATTCAGACTCACTATGCATAAATTATATCATAAACTACTGAGGCAATATGTTGTACAAAGCATATCAGACTCTAGAGACATCAAATTCCTTTAGAATGCACTAACCACGAAGGTAGTGACATGGAATGTTAGTCTGAAGAATTTTTTTTAGATTAATTCATGGATCACAAGATGATAGTCTCTAAATATGCGACTACTCAACTGCAAAAATTTTTAATTATCATTCATGAACTTGAAGCAGAAGGCCATAAAATTGGATTATCCTTTTTGGTTGAAGCCATAATAGGAAATTGCCTTCATTATGGAGAGACTACTGTAATTATCTAAAGCACATAAAGAAAGAAACCTCCCCATATGATCGCATAGTACGACTCAAGATTGAGACAAATAATCGCGGAGTAATAAACAAAGGAGGAGGCATTTGTGGCTGAAGAATCAAAGACCAAAGGCTATGTCAACAAAAATAAAAATGAAGAATTTTCTAAAGAAGAGATGCTCCTTAAAACAAACCCAAGGACAAAATATAAAACAAAATGTTTAGTGGCAAATGTTGGGTTTGTGGAAAAAGGGGACACGCCGCTAGATATTGCAAAAATAAGAAGAAACCAAACTTACAGGCAAACATGGTAGATAACATGGAAGTGAATATGTCCAACTTTCTAGCAATTATATCTGAATACAATTTTTCAGAACCCTATATAGTGGTGGTAGACATAGGTGCTGATTTCCATATTTGTGTTGCTAAATCCATTTTACTACGACGAAGAAGATTAATCATGAAGAAAAAAATCCATATGGGTAATTCCGTCGTTTTCAAGATCGAAGGTAGTGGCACAGTCTGTTATGGTTTGTGATATTTATCACATGGATATTGAAGATGGAGAAATTGGTAGTTGTGAAATTAAAGGATCTGCTGTGGATTTTATGGATCTATTAAGATATATTAGGGAAAGTTTTATTTTGATCAAGTTTTAAGGAGGATTTATTTTTGAGATATTTTAGGTTCCAATTGGGTATAGACCTAGTCTTTCCATTTATCTATATAAGCATGTCATTAGGGATAGATTTATTTGTATCTGAAAGGAAGAAAAACTTGTTTTTTTAGGGATTGAGATATTCTCTCAATTTTAGGTCTTTCATTTTAATCAATTGGTGGAATAATAAAGGTTTGTTTGGAGGAATTTGTTTGTTATTATTTTCTTTTCCCTCTTTTAAAATCTAATTGTGTATAGATATCGGAGATACCCTAACAATTGGTATCAAAGCCTCCTACACAATTTTTTTGAAGAGGGTTTATGGATAAAGTAATTATTGAAAATCTTAACGGAAGAAATTGAGGATTATGGAAGGCAAAGATAGAAGATTTTCTTTATCTTAATGATCCTCATCAACCATTAGAGAATAATGAGGAGAAACATAGTAATTGGTCCAAAGCAAAAAAGGGAGACTTTGGATAAGAAGGTTGTTGCATCTATTCGACGTTTTTTGGATAATTCAGTGTTTCATATCGTTGCTAATGAAACATCTTCTTACACTATATGGAAGAAACTGGAAGGGGTTTATGTGAAGAAATCTGCAACAAATAAGGCTCTTTTTATGAGAAGGTTAGTGAATTTGAAGCTTAAGGAAGGTGGATCAATTGGAGATCAACTTATTGATTTTCAGGAAATTGTGAATCAATTCGATGTCATGAATTTCAAGGTGGATGATGAAACACAAGCCTTAATAATGATGAGTTCATTGCCAGAAAGTTGGAAAATACTTGTGGTTGCATTGAATAACTCAAATTCGGATGGCTTGTTTCAATAGGGTCCGGTGGTTAGTAACTTGCTTAATAAGGAGATAGGAGGACGAGCCTTATGGAAGGAAAAGATAAGGAGGCAATGGAAATTGAAACTCCAATTGAAAAAGCTTTTATTGCAAGGAGGGTTAGTCAACGAAATATGGAAAGGCAGTCGAATAGATCATACATGAGAACGGAATATATTTGTTTTTCTTGTGATAAACCCGGACATCAACTGAGATTTTGTCACAAGCTTTAAAGGGATAAGGAGAAGATGAAGACATTGGAAGAAGAGACCGATGAACAAAATAACAACGATAATGAGGTGAATTTTGGTGAGGAGATTGAAGGAAATGTTTTATGTGTTAATGAAGGTGAAAGCAAAGATTGGATACTTGATTCAGGAGCTTGTTTCCACATGTGCCATCAAAAAGAAGTATTTATTGATTATGAAGAACAAAGTAGTAAAGTGGAATCCACCGACGGTCGAGATTTGCATGTTAAAGGCACAAGTTCGGTTCGATTGAAGATGAATGATGGAAAGGTGGTGAAGTCAACGGGAGTTAGGTAAATCCCAGAAATTAAGAAGAATCTTGCTTCAATTGGAAAAGGAAGGTTGCAATTTCTCGACTAGAGGTGGAGTTAAAAGGGTTTGGAGGGGGAAAAAGGAGCTTCTGTGCACAAAACGGGGAAATGATAACATATATAAATTGCTTGGAAAAACGGTGGAGAATGTTATGAGCTCTCAAATTGGATTACGAGAGGCGAGTTCATCTGAATCAAGGTGAAGCCATCAACGTAAAGCCACAAAGTCTACATGGAGGCCATTGTGGTATTACAAGCAATTTTGAGATTATTTTTTTGTGGTGTATCTCACGTGAGAGATGCATCATTTGTAGGTGGTTTTTTGGTTTATGGATTGTTGATTGTTGGAGTGATTTCGTATCAAGGTGGAGTGTCATGGTTTGTGATATTTATCACATGGATATTGAAGATGGAGAAATTGGTAGCTACGTAATTTAAGGATCTGCTGCGGATTTTATGGATCTATTGAGATATTTTAGAGAAAGTTTTATTTTGAGCAAATTTAAGGAGGATTTATTTCTAAGATATTTTAGGGCCCAACTGGGTATAGAACTAGTCTTTCCATTTGTCTATATAAGCATGTCATTAAGGATAGATTTATTTGTACTTGAAAGGTAGAAAAAACTTGTTTTTTTTAGGGATTGAGATATTCTCTCTATTTTTGGTCTTTTATTTTAATCAATTGGTGGAATAATAAAGGCTTGTTTGGAGGAATTTGTTAGTTATTGTTTTCTTTTCCCTCTTTTAAAATCTAATGGTGTAGAGATCTCGGGGAAACCCTAACACAATCATCCTCAAGTTCACTTCTAGAATACAATCAAGTCGAATGATTTGCTTTATGCTCCTGACATATGTAAGAATCTCATTTATGATTCACTACTATCGAAGAAAGTATTCAAACTGGTTTTCGAGTAAGACAAGGTGATTCTGTCCACGATTTGAATGTGTATTGGAATGAGATATTTATGTGATTGCCTATTTAAGGCAAATGTAGTTGTAATCACCAATAAAAATATGTATTCTTATAATGCTATTAATATAAATAAAATTTCATATTTGGTTGAGCATTAAATTTTATTATGGCATGACAGATTAGGAAACATAAATTTCTAGAAATGAAAATCTAACAAATTTGGGATTATTTCTTAAATTCCACAAAGATAAAAACTACATATGTGAGACATGTGTAGAAGCAAAAATGATCAAAAACATTTCATATTGTTAATAGAAGTACTAAACCATTAGGTTTGGTTCATATTGATTTACGTGATTTTAAATCATTGCCTACAAAAGGTGGTAAAAGGTATTTTATCCCTTTTATTGATGTCTATATATGATACTGCTATGTACATTTTTTAACTAGTAAAGATGAAGCAATTACATTGTTTATTAAATATAAGGCTGAAGTAGAAAATTAGTTAAATAAAACGATCAAGATATTGAGATCTTGTCAAGATGGAAAAAATTGAACCACCATTTGAATAATTATGTGTATAGATATATTTCATCAAACAACAACTCCACAATCACCACAATAAAATGATATAGCCGAAAAAAAAAATAGAACATTAAAAGATAAGAGTAATGCTATTAACTTTAGCATATCCAATGAATTTATAAGGGGAAACCTTAAATATGTCTAACACATATTAAACAAGGTTCCTCACAATAAAATAGGAATTATTCCATATATTATATGGAAAGGAGACATACAAAGTTCCAAATACATCAAAGTGTGGGAAGCTTGGCAAAAGTTTCAGTTCTGGCCCTTAAGAAAGTCAAACTTGGACAAAAACTATAGATTTTTACTATCTAGCCCAGCCCAAAATAGTCGTGCCTATACATTTTTGGTATTAAAGTCTAATATACCTATTATTAATGTAAATAAAATCATGGAGTCAAGAGATGTCTTATTCTTTGAAGATATGTTTCTGCACAAAAAGAATGAAGGAAAATATATCTCCAAAAAGACAAGAGAAGAATAGGTCAATGCACATAAAGATGAAATTTATAATGGAGATGAACGAAGAAGAAGCATAAGCGCATGAACTTTCAAGTCTTTTGGCTCAGAGTTCTTAACTTACGTGTTAGAACATAAACCTCAAATTTAAAAGATGCAATGTCATCTTCAGAATCTTCTTGTTGGAAAGAATCAATCAAAAGTAAGATTGATTCAATTCTAATAAATTTGAGAAATAGTTTTTTTTGTTTTGGCAAGGACGACGGGGTTGAGTGGACCCCTACCACTTTATTAATGTATCGGAGAAAAAACAAAATGAAATACAACATACACAAGACAACGTAGAAACACGGTACATCAACACGGGAAGACAACAAGAAAAACACATATTTACTTTTGGCATCTCAGCTCAGGTTAACCTATGCAAAATGCCATGATCAAAAGTGAAGTTCAGAAGCTGTAAACCATTCTGAATGTTGGTTTTGACGCAAGCTTTCAGATTTTCATTGCTTTTGGCTTCAGCTGGATTAGAAGTCCTAGTGTTCCTCTCCTGCCATATTGAGCTATCAAATTTCTTAAGGGTATAACAAAGAATTCTGCCTCTACTTAATTTCTTACTTATCATCTTCTCTAGATTAATCCATTCTGTGCCATTATCCTGAAAAGCTCCATTGAAAGTTGCTGATTGTTTCACTTCGTTCCATAAGTTGTTGGTAGTATTGCATTCAAAAAATAGGTGATATGTGCTTTCTTGTTGCATATCACACATCACACATATTTGCTCAACTTGCATTCCACGTTGAAGTAGTTTATCTTTTGTAAGCAAGGCTTTGTACAAGACTTTCCAGAGCTTCATATTCTCCTTGGCGCTATTGTCCCGACACCAAATTTGATAAATAGTTGATATTCCATATGGAATAAAACCAACAGGTTGTAAATGGGTTTTCAAGTATAAAATGATACTAGATAGTTCTATCGATAAATATAAACCTAGATTATTTGCCAAAGGGTATCGTAAAAAAGAAGTAGACTTCTTTGATACTTGCATACTGGTTACACTAATAACCTCTATAAGAATGTTGATAATAATTATACCCACCTATAGTATAGAAATTCATCAAATGAATGTAAATTCAACATTCTTAAATAGAGATCCTGATGAGAAGATCTACACAAAACAACCAGAAGATTTTATCTCCAAAGGAAATGAAAACAAAGTTTGTAGACTGATTAAATCATTATACGAACTCAAACAAGCTCCAAAACAATGGAATGAAAAAATTGATAGTGTCATGAAAGAAATAGATTTTTCTATAAATTAGTCTGATGAATGTTGTTATTATTAACAAGTTAGATAATCATACATGATGATTTGTCTATATGTGGACAATATGCTAATCTTTGGCCCAGAAACTAAAGTTATAAAGACCATAAAGAAAATGTTAATCAACAATTTCGATATGAATGATTTAGGAGTTTTAAATATTATTTATGAAATCAATATAATAAAAACACCTAACGGAATAGAACTATCTCAGTCGCACTATGTAGATAAAGTGATAGAAAAATTCCAAAATTATGCAATTACAAGGGATAACATCTTTTAATGCATTAGAAGTACCACACTAAACATAAAAAAACCGTAAGGAAACTGGAATACCAACATGTAATAGGATTCTTAATGTATTTCATGAGTTGCACATGACCAGATGTTGCTTATGTAGTAAGTTGGCTAAGCAGGTGTATAAGTAAAACAGAGAAGGAAAATTAGGAAGAACTTATGAAAGTTCTAAGATATTAAAAGAGTACTAAAAATTATTTCTTACATTGCAGTAAATATCCAATCGTCTTAGAAGGGTATAGTGATGCAAAATGGATCGCAAATTCAGATAATTAAAGTCTACAAGTGGTTATGTCTTTACTCTTGCAAGAGCACCAATGTCTTGGAAATCTACTAATCAAATATGCATAGCTCCAACCGCTATGGAATCTAAATTCATAGCTTTAGATTAAGCAGAAGAAAGGCTTTGTCAATTCTTAGAAGATATCCCATTTTGGGTTAAACTTGTAATGGTTATATGTATTTGCTGCAATAACCAAGCATAAGTAGAGAAAAATATTTTGCGCATAATGGAAAATCACGACACAATCGTCGATACCACAACGTAATTAGGCAGTTACTCTATAATGGAACTATTTACATTGATTATATAAGAATCAATGATAACCTAGAAGATTCATTTACTAAAGGTTTAACAAGAGAGAAAACTGACTGCACATCAAGGGAAATAGATTTAAAAGCCTAAAGGAAAAAATACCTTATACGGAAAACTATTCCAGAGATTGGAAATCCCATAGACCATAGTCAATAAACAACCAGTTCTGAGTAATTCTAGAAGTAATGCATTTAGGCACTAAGTCCTTACAAACCATTCCTATGATGTGTAATAGAATGCATGTCGGCATAACTATTAAAACATTAAACTATGCTTTTTGATGGTCGTATCTTGAAATAACAAGTGGAGTATATATAGGACACTCTAAATGGATGCAATCACCTATGTTAGTATGAGATGAGATTATCAAAATCTTAAATTCTCTATAAACAATCGTAAAACCAAATTGTTTAGGACCAAAATGAACACAACCAAGAGATTGGATGAGAAGGGAAGTAATGCTTTGTAAATCTTATTATTTGATTACGCAAAAATGGTTAATGGTTCAAGATGAAATAGTTCACCGATCGATTAGTCAAATATATCCAATGAGATTTAATAAGGGAAGGTTCAAAGTTAAATATCTTCTTGTCCCCGATACGACATTATTCCTTAAGTACTCTGTGATATTCCACTTTGTGTGGGAGGAAAGTATATTTTCATTTATGTTGGTATTATTGGAAGAAAAAGAAGACGTTAAGAGACCTCCTGTAACATCCTATATTTTCGACCGTTAAATCGACAATGATCCTCAAAGTCGACTTAAAAAAATCAAAAATACAGATAGTTATTGGGATTTATATAAGAAAAAGAAGAAAGAAGAAAACAAATACAGAATCTCGCAGCAGAAGGACGAAATATAGTAAATAAATAACAGTTCAAAAAAAGTTGAAAAATATATATTTGACTATAATATACAATGATTATCAGAGTTACACATATAAAGATATATACAAGGCGACGGAAACAAAGTGCAATGGAAAAATCATATATATAATAAATGTATACCAAACCTTCGTCTTCGTTCTCCAAGGCAAGGTAATCTTCGCTAACTGCACTTCATCTGACCCGAGCGTATTGCATAAAAAGAAAACACAACAAACACTCGGATCAGAACTAAATCATTCACATATTAGTCAAATTAAAATACGAAATAACATGGTGTTATAGGTGCAGAAATCTAAAGAAGTATTATGGAAAATTCGCAAATGATTTTGGAAAATGAAGTTATCATAAGCTCGTCCCAGATTACACAATGCAAGCGCACACCAAATGGCGATTTTTGTCCTGTGATAACCAAGCAAGCTTTCATACGTGAAAATCTTCTTAAATACTATTATTAGTGCATAGTGTTGAAAACCAATTTGCAAATAAATATATTAATCTTAGCAAGCATAGTGGCTATTCCCACATACATAGTTTACAAACAAAACGAAAGACTCGTATTGGATGTTGGGTTCCAATATGATGGTTCCTGACACAAAGATTAATCGGGAACAAGGTGCAACCTCATGGTTCATGGTTTTCATCCAGACTCAGACACCAAACACCAGGTAAATCACCGGTTAACATCCAGACACAAACACCGAACATACCCTTTATTTTCCCCAGGTTTCAAAGTAGATCTACCGCCAAAGCTTTCGAGTTTCAATAGAGATATATATACAACCTAACCGCCAGTTTACCATCAAGTCGATGTGTGAGGTTCGTCGAAGTCACGATTTACAGAATTCTATCACCACTAGATCACTTCATAACTAGAGTATGCCACATTTTCATTTTATAACATATCACTTATTTCTATCAATACATTACCTCAAAGCACGTAAAACTTAGAGACGGGAATAAAATATTTGCCAAAATCCGATATATATTAATAAAAACCAGTGCTACGCAGTTAATTACAATGTCAGACACACAATCCACACAAGTCCATCCTGGGTTTGAACGGAACAAAATCCGAAAATTCTCAAATATATTCAAACCTCATGCCATATATAATCTCGTATTTATTGATCGGGCCAATCTAGATATCAGCAGTCAATCCAAATAAATCCAAAGATTCCGAGTCTTCCTTTGTAACTTCGACGTCTCCAATTTGCTTTATAACGTCGTATTATTACTTGGAATGGTTTTCGAACATATATTTGATCCCGGTCTTTCCAAATAATAAGCGCATTTTTAAAACAATAGTCATGCCTCCAAATTTTCATATCAATATCAAGATTATTTAAACATCGATTTTTATTCAAAGGAGAATATATTTATTTCAAACCTCAACTTGGATCCATAGTTTAAATCGAGAAAAATTCCAACTTGGAACGAATTTACAAATGTTTAAATAACTTGAAAAATAGATAATTTTGAATAAAACCTTTTATGAAGAAAAATAAAATATATATTATAAAATAATTAGAGTATGATAAAATAATTTAAATTACTATATATACATATATTAAATGTTATACCCAAAAAATATTTTTAATAATAAGTAATATAACATAATTTATTTCAAACCTACACATATACATATAGTAACTAATTTTTAAAACATAATTGTTTCATGGTCCCATTTCCAAATTCACATTTTTTTTGGAATAATTGTTTTAACAAATTCAATTAACATTTCGGTGTCGATATCAATGCAGTAACCAATTTCACATCAAACACCCATCACAACCATTTCACCCAAATTGTCAATAATATATCATTTCATTAGTTAACCAATATCGGGGTTTCAGACTAGCAATTAAATTTCGAATAAAAATTTAAATGTCAATTCTAAATTTACACTATAATTAACTTGTATGTCAATTTTAACAACCATCAACAATCAATCACAACCATACAATCAAACCATTTTTATAAATTTATTTAATAAATATGAGAATAATTTAGTTAATTATGAGCGAGAAATTCGCTCACCTTGATTTCAAACGACATTGTAATTCAAATTTTAGCCCAAAAATCAACCATCTCAGAATCAATCCAAATCAGTGCCATCGCGATGAGTTCGTCAATATGATTCCAACGCAATTTATTACGTCTAAAATCGACCTCGTAGCAGAAAGTTATTAACGATTTAGAACAATTGATATACACATATACTAAATAAATAAAATAATAAAATATACCTTATATTTTGACAAAACCGCAACACTATCTCGTTACTCTCTAACATGAATTTATTGGTGAAGACCGAATACAACCAAAATGGAATGAGGATTTAGATCTTCTCGTTACGATCCTATCGAATCAAAATTCAGGATTTTTCATTGAGTAATTTGTTTGATTTGGATTTTTTTGAAGATGAAAAGCTAATGGCCATTGAAAATTTCTAAAAAGAGAACAAAGCGGCTATTTGTTTTTTTTGTTACAGGCAAGATAAAGTAGCTAGGTAAGGATGGAGTTATTATATAGGCAAATGGTTTAATTATTTAATTATTTACATCAAAGAAATTGAACGCTTAAATAAACAAAGTATTCAAATTTTTATTTATCCATCTTTAATTCAATTCCAAATTATAATCCCCTAAAACAAGGATTATATTAATTATAGGAATCAATTACACACGTTATAAATTTTCTTGGTTTCATTAATTAGTTTTAACGTGACAGTATTAATTATAGGAATCAATGAAAATTTCAATGTAGTCAATTTATTTCCATTAATCAATCTTTAATTCAATTTCTAACGTTACCAACTTCATCCTAATCCAACATTGCATTCAAATTAGTTAAGTTTTTTTTTTTTTTTTTTGCTTAATTATAGTCCAAATCACATAAATATTTCAATTTACCATTTGATTTGTTTACATTCATATAACCAAATCTACTTCCATTTATATTCATTTGCATTATTCATCATTTGAAAATTTCTTTAAATACTCTTCTCTTCATAATACAGAAAAAGAGTACAACTTTTTATGACCATAGATTTATTCAACTAATTTATTTGAATTCCGATATTGACAATTTACTATTTCAAATTTTTGTATTTCTATTATAAATTACACAAATCAAAATATTTCAACATTAAGTTTCGAATATCATTATTATCAATATAAACAGATTAACAGTTTTATGAGCAATTAATATGTCACTATTGTCAAGCTAAGCTGAACACGATTGCTTAAATAATTTAATTAAGTTCCCACAACACAAATATTCATACTTGAAACATTAAAGTTAAATTGTAAATTAATTGACTCAATTTAATTCATAAAATATAATATTAAAGCTCAAATCTCCTTATTTAACCTTAAATATCAAATCGTAGTCATATTTACAATTAATGCAAATTATTACATTTTTTGACTAGTAGAAATTTATTACATAATCAAACGATTTTTATTATTCATATCCATAAATTAGAATTATCAACATAAAATAAATCTCAAAATTAGTTAATCCATTTTACATTGTTAATTCAATATAAATTTCAAATTCTCTTATAAATAGACTATCAAACACTGTCATTATCATACATAGCTATTGCAATTCATTGTTTAACAAGTCAATTTTTGTTCAGAACTTATCAATAGACGACATAAATCATTAATTTTAATATTTAAACCAATTTTATTGAAAATCACATTAAATTTAATATTTTAAGTTATCGCGAAAATCTCGGGATGTTACACTCTCCCCCACTCAAAAATTTTCGTCTTCGAAAAGGAACGTAGTAAAGAAGTGGCAAAATAAAATTAAAATAATACAAAATTTCTACTAAACTTAGAAAACATTTACTTAAATATATAGAAAACATGAGTTTGAAAACATATTTCACAAAATTTTCTAACTCTAGATTTCACGAAATTTTTTGGCAGAGTCTCCTTTGTACGAAGGGGTCCGAAAAACAACAACATATACAATATCACAAATATATATCCCATCTTAGTGATGGGCATCCCAAAACATGGGGAATAATATATAATATCCAAACATTATATAAAACCGTTATACGTACCTTTCATTAGCGTTTTCATTAGGGGTTTTTAGCATCTTACCTTTATTTTAAGCGAGTAAAAGAGAAGCATGAAGCGCAAGAGTCCTCTAAGCGAGTGGATTCTAACAGTACCTGCTACCAAACTCAACCACAAAAAGTAACACAATATATATATATGTATATAAATATATATATATATATGTACATATGTATGTATGTATGTATGCGTGTGTGTGTGTGTGTGTGTGTATATATATATATATATATATATATGTAACAACCATACATGACATAATAATTGTAGCAAAGAAATAATAGAACATCCAAACTAACACATTCATTTGGAATAAAACATAAATTTCAAGTTAAGTTCACCATTGGTTTCATACATTGATTCTAAAGCATCCAATTCAAATTAATCCACTGATTCCAATAAATACTATATTTTAGTTAATCTTACTTAATTAAATTTAATTTGCTAATATTTATTAAGCATATATATATATATATATATCCACTACCTAAACTTTACATATTTACAATTAACAGTTTCTGCACATTTATTTTATGTCATTTATCAATATTTCCAATAATTGTGGTTATTAACTATTGACACTAAAGTAGTTAAATTTATATTATTCAGTATATTCATATATTTATTTTCCTACTCATTTAATTTGTCTATTATTATTATTATTATTTTATAACTAATGAGCAATAGTAACTTTCAAATTAATTATGTTATGCAATATCTTGTCTCTTATCCCAAACACCTTAACTTTTATATAATTTTGGCAAGTTATGTTCATGTTTAGAATAGAACCTTATATTACATAAGTTTTTTTTCTCCATTTCTTTCAACCAAAGCACATAAATTATATAAATTTAATATTTCATTACTTAAGTATTATTTCCCATATATAATAATTATGTATGTTTAAAATCATTTTAACCTCTCACTAATATACAGTGTATATACTTTAATTTTAGTTTTTAGTTGTCTATAATAATCTCAATATTCCATTCATTTAAGGTTGTTCCCGTATTATTAATTAACCGAAGTTAAGAATTTCAACATTGTACCACTTTCATATCGTTGAAAATAATTATAATTATTCTTTTGCATATCTAAACATCAAATCATGTTTCTAAAGCTTCAACAAACTTAGGTTTTTAAAGAAAATTCATAGCACGGCTACAAAGTGTCCCCCCCCCCACTCGGAACTTGAAAATAAATATGCACCCATCACCAACATTATTTCCCAGCCACAAATGGAGGAGTACTTAATAACTTTTATGCTATATCTTATACAAAATATCATTTTATAGTACTTATAAAATTTTAAAACCTTTAAAAAGAACTTTTTCAAAGGAACCCGAGTTAGATTCTTAAATTCGACTTAATTTATTTTAATTTCAACTTGTATTTATATATCGAATCTTGGATTTTATTTTTTTAATATTATTTACATGGTCAATAGCTAAGGATATCAAACATTCAAACAATAAATGACGATAATCAATTATAGTCATTTCTAAATACCAAATATACCATAATTTCAAATAATACCATATATATAGTATAATATAATTCAAAACAGTATTATGTCAATGATCCCTATTCGAGTGTTTAGAAAGCTCTATCGATGGCTTGGAGTCCCAAGAACCGACCAAAATCCATAAATACTCAATGGAACAAACCAACATAATACAAAATCATTTTATATCGAAATTACATGTACGCTCTCTCATATATACTCAAACTCATTCTAGGGTATTACTACCCTATCTATAATGAGTTAATCCTAAATAGAGCTAAGGTTTTCACTAAACCTGGCTCTGATACCAAATTGTAACATTCTATATGTTCGACTTTTCAAATCGACAATGATCCTCAATGTCGACTTAAACAAAAAAAAAATACAGATAGTTATAGGGATGTATATAAGAAAATGAAGAAAGAAGAAAACAAATACAGAATCTCGCAATGGAAGGAAAAAATATAGTAAATAAATAACAGTTCAAAAGAAGTTGAAAAAATATATATTTGACTATAATATATATCAGAGTTACACATACACAGATATATACAACAAGGCAGCGGAAAAAAAGTGCAGCTGAAAAATCATATATATAATAGATGTATACCAAACCTTCGTCTTCGTTCTCCAAGGCAAGGTATCTTGGCTAACTGTACTTCATCTAACTCGAGCATATTGCATAAAAAGAAAACACAACAAACACTCGGATTAGAACTAAATCATTCACATCTTAGTCAAATTAAAATATGAAATAACATGAGTGTTATGGGTGCAGAAATCTAAAGAAGTATTATGAAAAATTCGCAAATGATTTTAGAAAATGAAGTTATCATAAGCTCGTCCCACATCACACAATGCAAGCGCACACCAAATGCGTGAGTTTTGTCTTATGATAACCAAGCATGCTTTCATACATGAAATTCTTCTGTAATACTATTATTAGTGCATAGTGTTGAAAACCATTTTTCAAATAAATATATTAATCTTTGCAAGCATAGTGGCTATGCCTACATAGTTTAGAAACAAAATGAAAGACTCGTATTGGATATTGGGTTCCAATATGATAGCTCCTGATATGAAAGATCAATTGGGAACAAGGTGCAACCTCACAGTTCATGGTTTTCATCCAGACTCGGACACCAAACACCAGGTAAATCACCGGTTAACATCCAGACACCGAACATGCCCTTTATTTTCTCTATGTTTCAAAGTAGATCTACCACTAAAGCTTTCGAGTTTCAATAGAGATATATATACAACCTAGCCGCCAGTTTACCATCAATCCGGTGTGTGAGGTTTGTCGAAGTCACGATTTACACAATGCTACCACAAATAGCTCACTTCATATCTTGAGTATGCCACATTGTCAATTTACAACATATCACTGATTTCTATATATACATAACCTCTAAGCATGTAAAACTTAGAGACGGGAATAATTTATTTGAAACGACCTGAATTCCCGTACTGTTTGAGTCGACTAATAACACCACACGTCCAACCCAAGTTTCACAGAAAAATGAATCATTATTAGAAAGAAGTTAGAGAATGAGAAATAGAAAGAAAGAAATATTAGAATAGAAGAAAAACGAAGATCACAAACTCACAGCGGAACATATAAAATATATTATAACATAACTTTTGAAATACAAATCAGTAACTGTATATACATACCATCATCAGAGCACAACAGTTATCCCTGGAACAGTTATAACTCCTGTTTCCAGATACAACATAGTACACAGCGGAAAATATGATAGTCTATAGCCAACTGATGAAGCCTCCTGCTTCGAACACCTCCAAGTGAATCTGTAACGTCCCGACTACTTGACTACCCATACAAATTTGGGCACCCAAGAGTTTAGGGAAAACAAAACAAAATAAACTCTGGGTCAGTCATGGGATTGGTGTGAGTAAACTCCAACCATTTGTTTAACTTTCAAATTTCTTTCGAAAGGAATGATAATCGTAAGACTGATCCACACATAAACACGGATGGTTTTTACCTTACGGTAACCCAAAATATTTTGATAACAAAATCTGGTGATATTATAATAGTGTCTACAAAAATAAATAGAATCTAGCGGAACGCTTGCATCTCACGCTCCATATATAACATAAAATCAAAAACCGCAGGGAACTTATTGGAGATTGAATTTCCAACATGACAAGGTGTGGGACCACCTGCCGATAGTGTATCTCTAGAAGCGAATACACTGGGTTCAACAAGAACATCTTGCAACCCGGCCCTCACATGACCGACCACTCATTTCGCTTGAGTGTATCAAATGTATATCACCAACGGTTGGGATCAGCAACCGTTTCCCGAAAGGGACAACATCGATAGATTAAAGAACAAATGGAATTTCTCTAGATTTGTGATTATACGTCCTAATGGGTGCCACCCGCATAGCCATGCTGCCTGCCCGATTTTTGTAAAATTCCAGGTTGTGAGGCTTGAGGTTTGAATTATCTTCCAGAACATCTGGCCACCATTCATTTTGAATGCCACATCGTCAGATCCAGCGGAAATCACTAATTGATTCCCACAAAAATACTCAGTTTGTGGGGCTAAAGAAGTTTCCCTTCTGTAACACTCCACATCCGTTAGTGTCACTCACAAAGGGAATGCACTAAGTTCTGTGAAGTATTATAGGTAAAAGATGCAGATAAATTACAAGACAGATAAATAAAGCAGCGGAAAAGTGAATAAAACTTTATTTCATTTATAAACAGCTTGTACAAAGATTGTTTTCCTACAACAAAGTATCTATCTTGTTTAACAAAATAAAGAAGCATAAATATAGAATGATATTCCCCAATAAAACATTAGCCAGCCATAGCGGTGGAAAAGAGAGTCCAAAGCAGCACATCAAAGGGTCTTCAAGCTTGGAAAGAGTAACAAGTCCATACAAATCTGAGCTATTCCCTCCCTGACTACCTGGGGGGGAAACGAAAGAAAAGAAGACGAAAGAAGACATAGAGTCAGACATATAGCCTGGTAAGTCTAGTGGTGTTTCGGTATATGAATAAGGAAAAGGACATGACAGGCATAAACTGAAAAAGGGACAGCACCCGAATAACAGACTAATATAAACCAAAGCAAGATAGTTTACACCGAATATACTATCACACACCATTCTATATCTCTGCACCACCTAACTAGTATCCCAACTAGTAATCTGTATAAAGATGATAACGTGATCCCAATCCCTGTAATTGCGGTTTCCTTTAGGTGTACGTCTATTATTTATTACCTAGATCTAATCTAGGGTTTTCTTATCGAGCGCTTGCTAGATTCAACTAGGGTATATGCGACTTATCTAATACTTCTCAGATACAGGATTTATGCCACCTAGGTCCACTAGGGATTATGCTACCTGTCGAACGATGCCCCCAGTCTAGGACACACTACCTAGAGCGGTATATGTTCCTGGACTTTTCCCACGTATGTGTCGCGAATCGTTTATCGCTGCCAAGATGCACGTGTCCTGAAATGTGCGACCCGAGTCCCGTGGCAGGGCTATTCTAGAAACACGGAACTCGGTCGGGAGCTTTCAGATATCTGTCGATGCAGATGCTAAGGTCTGTTTTTCTACCAGTAGTTATGGTCCCACGTGACCCCTCCCTTAACTAATGAAAGGCAATCCAAGAAAATCAAGCACGAGAACTATACTCCTGCCACCTATGCCCCACTTTCCTATTGGCCAGCCTCACCCAATACTAGATAGCAAGTATATGGTCTGTTGGGAGTTCTCTGCCTTTCCGCATACGTACTACGATTGACTGAAGATGGTAGGTAGATGACGAGTTGCTATCACAGGGCTACTGGTCTCGTCGAATCACGCCGGTCCATCCTAGTCTTTAGGTTGCCTTAAATTGCAACAAAGGCATACCCTTGGTTCTTCTGACGCAGACCTTAACCTCTGTGAGCCCTGACGGATCATCTGCAGCCTCACAGAGGGATACCAAGAGTACCCTCACGTCCCCTCGAAGCCGCGGGCTTCGTTCCCCAGTTCGTTGGAGCCTTCTTTAAGGTCAGACGGACGTTCGCTCCTTCTCGTGTCGTACTAAGGTTTACTGCTTAGTCCCCGAACCGTCGTTTTCTTAACTAAGGTTTACAACTTAGTCCTAACTAAGGTTTACTACTTATTCTCTTTCTCGTCAAGTTGGATTGGTTAAGTGTCATTAGTCGATTCAAGTTAGCTTAACCCATTCCTTTGTCATATTAAACTGGCTAAGTGTTATCAGTAGTTCATGTTGACTTAACCCTATCACAAACCAAGTTATATTGGTTAAGTATTTCTTATTACTTAACCCTACCCATTCATCTTGTATTGGTTAAGTGTCCCTTTTTAACCTAACCTTGCCCATCTGTTTTAACTAACATGTTATAACGGTTAAGTGTTCCCTTAGTTAACTTAACCCAAACATCTGTTTAATTAACATGTTCTAATGGTTAGGTATTGTCCCTTCATGTTTCAACTTAACCCTATACAATTTATCACACTATGATGGTTAAGTGTTCTAAGTTTACTTAACCCTACCCTCTAGTCCAGCTAACATATTAAATTGGCTAAGTGTATTTACTTAACCTTACCCACTTATCTAGCTAACGTGTTATAATGGTTAAGTGTTCTAAATTTACTTAACCTCGCCCACTTATCTAATTATCAGGTTATAACGGTTAAGTGTCCTGAATTTACTTAACCTCACCCTCTAGTCTAGTTAATATGTTAAATTCGTTAAGTGTATTAGCTTTACTTAACCTCTCCTTCTAGTCAAGTTAACATGTTAAATTGGCTAAGTGTTTTCTTTGTTACTTAACCCCTACATGTCTTGTCTTGTTAACATGTTAAGTTGGTTAAGTGTTTTAGTTAACTTAACCCTACCAATCCTAACTTAGCTTTAATTGTCTTATTAAAGCACCAACCACTCACATTAGACAGGTATTGTTGTGGCTGCTTGTATGCCGGTCGGTTCCGGGCAGTCTTACGCCACAACTCAGTCTGACCTCGGGTCTTTATTGGGCTCAATGCCTTAACCTCTCACATTGGATAGGTATTGTTGTGATTACTGGACAGTCAAACGGGTCCGGGCAGGTTTACATCACAACTCAATCCAACCTCGGGTTAAGCATGCTCGTATTTTCTAGATTTACATATTTGTCACTTTTCATTTTTATATGTAAATGTTTATGGCCCAATTATCCAAATTCACTAATTTTGGGTATAACAATTTATATCACTTTAAATGTCACTAGTCATTGGCATGTGTTGGACATGCCAATACATGTATTTTATTTTAAACCCAACGTTTGTTTCCCCTGTTTGTACGTACACATCATTATAACATATATTGGGCTTAACATTTCAGCCCAATTCATAAACATAAAAAAAAGGGAAGCACAGAATCATGAATTGTTCTAGAATACATAAAAGTGTGTGGCGCAAGAACTTGCAACATAGCGTTTTCACTAACATAGATTGTGGGTCATGTGAACTTGCATTCAATAAGGATATAACTAAATTGGTGTCACATGAAATGGCGTACTTTTAGACTTGTTTAAACATGGTTTTATACACATATAACTAGGCATAATGTCAAACACCAAACTAGCATAAAAATGTCCACTTATTGGCACAACCCAAAGGTGTAAACTAACTTTACATTAGGTAGCCTATTTCAACATGAAACTAGTATAATTTGTGTAACCAAAAGGTACTTGCATAAACCCAATTATCACTTGCAAATAAACATAATAATGTATACAAAGGTTCTGAGTCATGTAGGCATAAAAGGTTTCAACTTGGAACATGTTTACATGACTTTCAACTTAGGCCTAAAAAGAATGTATGCTAACCATGTTAATGACATAACATAAAGATGCCAATTCTAGTGTTTTACTACAAACTTGCAAGTGATATTTATCTTCATATACAAATGTCAATAGGCTCGCATCAACCAATTTATGCCACAAACTCCCAATACAAAATATGATATAATCAATGCAATACACATAATTTGCATCAATATTTTACAATAGTAAAACCCCAATTTCATTTACATCGAATCACATCGCAATTTCTATTCATATCCACTATACTTACAACGGGCGCTGAAACTTGTTTTCTGGTTTCTGTTATTCTGAATTTGCAAAGATTTCCCCTTGGAGTAGAAAATGTTGCATAGAAATTAGATTAGACTTTTGTTTCTTGAATCGTTGCTCGTCTCTTTTCAAGTGGAGGCTCTCCTTAGTTTTCTTCTGACATCATGGCGGCTCAAGTTCTTATTTTTGTGTGAATTTTAGTTGGGGACCTAGGGTGTTTTTATAGAGTTGCAAGTTAATTAGAGTCGTCGATGAAGCCAGGGTTAATCAAAGCCATCCGTTCTAAAGAGAAGCCAATCAAAAGAAGACAACTCAGCCCTAGTGACAAGACCAGGCCCAGAAATTCGAGCCAGGACCCAACCAGACAAACCAGGCCGACCAGGCAGGTCGACACCATGGTCGACCCTATGGTCGACCTGGGGGTGACCAGGTCGACACCATGGTCGACCCTACGGTCGACCTGGTCCCTGGGCGGGAATTTTCCCGCCCAACCCAGTTTGAGCTTACTTTTCAAATTTTGAATTTCGTTCTGAACTGTTTTGAATTTTAAACTGAAATCTGAAATTTCGGAAGGCCATAACTCCTTCATATGGAGTCTGATTTATGCAAACTCGAACTCTATCTCAAGCAGAATTCCGAGACGAACGCAATGGCATAACCTGTTTCCCTTAATTCCCACATTTAGAATTAACTATACTTTAATTTTTGAAACTTAATGTTACAAAACTATGGGGTGTTACATTCTCCCCCTCTTAAAAGGATTTCGTCCCCGGAATCTTCAAGTTAGGAAGAATGTGTCCTACCATCCAATCACCCATCTACTCAACCATTAAATTACAGGCATTCATTGTCCTTAAAAATATTTCTATTGCGTTCATGTTCATATGCATAGTGTGTGTATATGTCTTTATCTAATGCAAAATCAGGCGGTCTACTGATTCAGTTGACCTCCTTAATGCGGATTATGTCAGTGCCATGCGTCCAATCATGTATGCAAACATCCCTAGTTATGTAAATACTATATGTGTGCATAGTCATTCATCCATATGCAACATCCATATGATAACATATCAAGTTAAATCCATTAAGCAAATACATATATGCGAATGCAATATGAAAGTGACTGAGTCGTTCTAGCGCCTACGGTGTGTATATGCATCCACGAGCAACCATTTGCAATCATCAATCATAACATGCTTCAAATACATGTTTACATCCATTGGCTTCTATCTAAGGATCGATGATACGTCCTAGAGGATATACCTTAAAGGCTAGAAACAAGTAGGCATAAAACTCCTAGAGAAAGGATATACCCTTAAGAAAAAGGGTATGATGCACGTATCTAGTCTTCAGTCTTCTAAGTCGCATCTTCTTGAGCTTCTCTGTACCGTACCTTATCTAGTTAATCTTCATAATTGTGAAGCGTCTTGACCTCCATTTCCAAAACTGTCATTGATCGGATAGCTGGCTTTTCATTGTCAACTGGATATATGCGGAAGTCTATCCCGCGTTTTAGGGGTAAACCCCTAACCTAATCAAAACATCTGCGTACTCATGGACTACTCTAACGGATTGCAAATCATCGATAAATGTATTAAGTGGTTCTAGATAGCTAAGCCTAACTGATCCTTTTAGGATCACGTAATCTCGAGGGTATTTCCAAGGCAAGTCAAAAAGTCTAACTTTCAGAATTACTAGCCAACCAACCCATGCCTAGGATCAACTCATAGCCCATGGAACCAAAACATTATGCTTAAACTCAACACTTAATGTGGCCGTTTTCAAATCCCTACAAACCAAAATTAATGGGCCGAACCACCAAATTGGATCTGAGACTAATTGGGATCTTCTATTATACAAGTACCTAGGTGCAGAGACTTAGCTATGGAAGCAGGTATAAACGAATGCGAAGCACTAAGATCAAAAGAGTACTAACAGGTTGATCAAATGAAAAGCTAAACCTTTCCAATGGAGACTTTTACTATCTCTCTCCCAGGTATTCTGGTGGTGAAAGCACGCACTCGTCCTCCTGAAAATCCTTTCCCTCGTCCTTGCCCTTGTCCTTAATTATATGCCCTATTATACTGTAGAAAAGCTACTTCCTCTTGTCTTAGGTTTTATAATTCCTTCCTCCTTCGTGAGCCAAGTCCATATCCATGAATTCATCATCCTTGGGTTATGCCCCTTAGCCAAACTCCTCATCCTCTTCCTTGTGTAATTACGGCTATAGATGGAAGTCGGGCACTACTTTGCCCTTCGATGAGGTTACCTCCCAGAAAGCCAGGAGCCCCAGAGACTCAAGAAAGAAGGAAACAAGGACTCAAACAGAGAATCAAAGGATAGTGCATATGGCTTTGGGGGAATATGCCTTTAAAACAAAACTTTTCTTTTGAAAATGCTTCTTTTAAACCCGTTTTGAAAATAATTTTTCAAATCTTTTATCTGATCCGGTAACCTTCAGCTCTGATACCACGTGTAACACTCCACATCCGTTAGTGTCACTCACAAAGGGAATGCACTAAGTTCTGTGAAGTATTATAGGTAAAAGATGCAGATAAATTACAAGACAGATAAATAAAGCAGCGGAAAAGTGAACAAAACTTTATTTCATTTATAAACAGCTTGTACAAAGATTGTTTTCCAACAACAAAGTATATATCTTGTTTAACAAAATAAAGAAGCATAAATATAGAATGATATTCCCTAATAAAACATTAGGCAGCCATAGCGGTGGAAAAGAGAGTCCAAAGCAGCACATCAAATGGTCTTCAAGCTTGGAAAGAGTAACAGGTCCATACAAATCTGAGCTATTCCCTCCCTGACTACCTGGGGGGACGGAAGAAAAGAAGACGAAAGAAAACATAGAGTCAGACAAAAAGCCTGGTAAGTCTAGTGGTGTTTCGGTATATGAATAAGGAAAAGGACATGATAGGCATAAATTGAAAAATGGGACAGTACCCGAATAACAGACTAATATAAACCAAAGCGAGACAGTTTACACCGAATATACTATCACACACCATTCTATATCTCTGCACCACCTAACTAGTATCCCAACTAGTAATCTGTATAAAGATGATAACGTGATCCCAATCCCTGTAATTGCGGTTGCCTTTAGGTGTACGTCTATTATTTATTACCTAGATCTAATCTAGGGTTTTCTTATCGAGCGCTTCCTAGATTAAACTAGGGTTTATGTGAATTATCTAATACTTCTCGGATTCAGGATTTATGCCACCTAGGTCCACTAGGAATTATGCAACCTTTCGAACGATTCCCCTAGTCTAGGACACACTACCTAGAGTGGTATATGTTCCTAGACTTTTCCCACGTATGTGTCGCGAATCGTTTATCGCTGTCTAGATGCACATGTCCTGAAATGTGCGACCCGAGTCCCGTGGCAGGGCTATTCTAGAAACACGGAACTCGGTCGGGAGCTTTCAGATATCTACCGATGCAGATGCTAAGGTCTATTTTTCTACCAGTGGTTATGGTCCCACGTGACCCCTCCCTCAACTAATGAAAGGCAATCCAAGAAAATCAAGCATGAGAACTATACTCCTGCCACCTATGCCCCACTTTCCTATTGGCCAGCCTCACCCATAACTAGATAGCAAGTATATGTTCTGTTGGGAGTTCTCTGCCTTTCCGCATGCGTACTACGATTGACTGAAGATGGTAGGTAGACGATGAGTTGCTATCACAGGGCTACTGGTCTCGTCGAATCACGCTGGTCCATCCTAGTCTTTAGGTTGCCTTAAATTGCAACCAAGGCATACCCTTGGTTCTTATGATGCAGACCTTAACCTCTGTGAGCCCAGGCGGATCATCTGCAACCTCACAGAGGGATACCAAGAGTACCCTCACGTCCCCTCGAAGCCGCAGGCTTCGTTCCCCAGTTCGTTGGAGCCTTCTTTAAGGTCAGACGGACGTTCGCTCCTTCTCGTGTCGTACTAAGGTTTACTACTTAGTCCCCGAACCGTCGTTTTCTTAACTAAAGTTTACAACTTAGTCCTTTTAACTAAGGTTTACTACTTAGTCTCTTTCTCGTCAAGCTGGATTGGTTAAGTGTCATTAGTCGATTCAAGTTAGCTTAACCCATTCCTTTGTCATATTAAACTGGCTAAGTGTTATCAGTAGTTCATGTTGACTTAACCCTATCACAAACCAAGTTATATTGGTTAAGTATTTCTTATTACTTAACCCTACCCATTCATCTTGTATTGGTTAAGTGTCCCTTTTTAACCTAACCTTGCCCATCTGTTTTAACTAACATGTTATAACGGTTAAGTGTTCCCTTAGTTAACTTAACCCTAACATCTGTTTAATTAACATGTTCTAATGGTTAGATATTGTCCCTTCATGTTTCAACTTAACCCTGTTCAATTTATCACACTATGATGGTTAAGTGTTCTAAGTTTACTTAACCCTATCCTCTAGTCCAGCTAACATATTAAATTGGCTAAGTGTATTTACTTAACCTTACCCACTTATCTAGCTAACGTGTTATAATGGTTAAGTGTTCTAAATTTACTTAACCTCGCCCACTTATCTAATTATCAGGTTATAACGGTTAAGTGTCCTGAATTTACTTAACCTCACCCTCTAGTCTAGTTAATATGTTAAATTGGTTAAGTGTATTAGCTTTACTTAACCTCTCCTTCTAGTCTAGTTAACATGTTAAATTGGCTAAGTGTTTTCTTAGTTACTTGACCCCTACAAGTCTTGTCTTGTTAACATGTTAAGTTGGTTAAGTGTTTTAGTTAACTTAACCCTACCAATCCTAACTTAGCTTTAATTGTCTTATTAAAGCACCAACCACTCACATTAGACAAGTATTGTTGTGGCTGCCTGTATGCCGGTCGGTTCCGGGCAGTCTTACGCCATAACTCAGTCTAACCTCGGGTCTTTATTGGGCTCAATGCCTTAACCTCTCACATTGGATAGGTATTGTTGTGATTACTGGACAGCCGGGCGGGTCCGGGCAGGTTTACATCACAACTCAATCCAACCTCGGGTTAAGCATGCTCGTATTTTCTAGATTTACATATTTGTCACTTTTCATTTTTATATGTAAATGTTTATGGCCCAATTATCCAAATTCACTAATTTTGGGTATAACAATTTATACCGCTTTAAATGTCACTAGTCATTGGCATGTGTTAGACATGCCAATACATGTATTTTATTTTAAATCCAACGTTTGTTTCCCCCGTTTGTACGTACGCAACATTATAACATTTGTTGGGCTTAACATTTCAGCCCAACTCATAAACATAAAAAAAGGGAAGTACACGATCATGAATTGTTCTAGAATACATAAAAGTGTGTGGCGCATGAACTTGCAACATAGCGTTTTCACTAACATAGATTGTGGGTCATGTGAACTTGCATTCAGTAAGGATATAACAAAATTGGTGTCACATGAAGTGGCGTACTTTTAGACTTGTTTAAATATGGTTTTATACACATATAACTAGGCATAATGTCAAACAACAAACTAGCATAAAAATGTCCACTTTTTGGCACAACCCAAAGGTGTAAACTAACTTTACATTAGGTAGCCTATTTCAACATGAAACTAGTATAATTTGTGTAACCAAAAGGTACTTGCATAAACCCAATTATCACTTGCAAATAAACATAATAATGTATACAAAGGTTTTGAGTCGTGTAGGCATAAAAGGTTTCAACTTGGAACATGTTTACATGAGTCTCAACTTAGGCCTAAAAAGAATGTATGCTAACCATGTTAATGACATAACATAAAGATGTCAATTCTAGTGTTTTACTACAAACTTGCAAGTGATATTTATTTTCATATACAAACGTCAATAGGCTCGCATCAACCAATTTATGCTACAAACTCCCAATACAAAATATGACATAATCAACGCAATACACAGAATTTGCATCAATATTTTACAATAGTAAAACCCCAATTTCATTTACATCGAATCACATCGCAATTTCTATTCATATTCAGAAAACCACTATACTTACAACGGGCACTGAAACTTGTTTTCTAGTTTCTGTTATTCTGAATTTGCAAAGCTTTCCCCTTGGAGTAGAAAAAGTTGCATAGAAATTAGATTAGACTTTTGTTTCTTGAATCGTTGTTCGTCTCTTTTCAAGCAGAGGCTCTCCTTAGTTTTCTTCTGACATCATGGCGGCTCAAGTTCTTATTTTTGTGTGAATTTTAGTTGGGGACCTAGGGTGTTTTTATAGAGTTTCAAGTTAATTAGAGCCGTCGATGAAGCCAGGGTTAATCAAAGCCATCCGTTCTAAAGAGAAGCCAATCAAAAGAAGACAACTCAGTCCTAGTGACAAGACCAGGCCCAGAAATTCGAGCCAGGACCCAACCAGACAAACCAGGCCGACCAGGCAGGTCGACACCCAGGTCGACACTATGGTCGACCTGGGGGTGACCAGGTCGACACCATGGTCGACCCTATGGTCGACCTAGTCCCTGGGCGGGAATTTTCCCGCCCAGCCCTGTTTGAGCTTATTTTTCAAATTTTGAATTTCGTTCTGAAATGTTTTGAATTTTAAACTGAATTCTGAAATTTCGGAAGGCCATAACTACTTCATACGGAGTCCGATTTACGCACACTCAGACTCTATCGCAAGCAGAATTCCGAGACGAACGCTAGGCGTAACCCGTTTCCCTTAATTCCCACATTTAGAATTAACTGTACTTTAATTTGTGAAACTTAATGTTATAGAACTATGGGGTGTTACACCTTCTATGCCACCAACTTCGTACATTTGAAAGAATCAACGTACGTAATCCCTTTGGAAATACTCTGTCAGACACTCGTCCATACAAGTTGTCTTGGGTCTGGACAAACTGAAGGCACCATTCTATTAATCCACCTTGGGCAATTTCTGCTTAAGGTTAACAGAACAGCCCTTGCACTTTACTCCGTCTTCATAATCTTTTCAACATAAGTTGAGTTGTAACGCTTATGCCAATACAGAGTGGTTTTCAGATATTAAATCTAATCCCGGTCTCTCCCTATTGACAACGGAGGTATAAAATAAATCAAAACTTTGATAGTCGGTGATTTAACTATCAAAGGAACATCCATTCAACCAACGATCCTATTTCCAAATGGAAATTTCTATCGATCCACCATCAAAATAATATTGGGCCCTTTTAAATTAATTTCTTATTAAATTTATCATTTCCCATATCTTTCCAGATATTTCTCAAAAACCCGTTTAGCCTCTCACAATTTCTGGGAAAACATTTCTAGTTATTTAAACTCTATTTTTTCCATATTTCAGAAGATATACATTTTTAACGTCGGAAAATATTTTCAACCTATTAGAAAATATACATCAGAAATATTGGAAAATATTTCCAACTTCTATTTCTAACTTCCCATTAATTAAATCATTTCAGTTTCTATACTTAGAGAATACTTCTGCTTTATATTTGGGAAATGTTTCCAAAAATCCTTTTTACTCGATTAAACCGATGTTAGATGAAACATCGTTATTATAACTCAACACATTCATTAACCGAACGTATCACTAACCAACCCTTATCACCGAATCTTAACCATTTCTCAGTCCATCATGACGTCAATCAAGTTGGGGTATAATTACCTCTCAGACCTTAATTGAACGACATTCTTACTTTGAAATAGTTAAAGCTCACAACTTTAAACCAAACATCGCTTACGCGACCTTCAGATCCAATCTAAAAACATACATCTTCCATGGAAAAACTCTGATTATAATGATAGCGTTATAATCGCTGTTCCCAAATATTTGATTTATAAAACATTACTTTTAACAACAGCGTTACAAACACTATTTAGAATTATAGAACCGTTATTATAATAATAGCGTAAAGACCGCTACAAAACAGTTATTATAACGGCAGCGTTAAAAATTTGCTATTTAAATTTACCAAACATTTATTATAACGACAGCGTTTAAAATCGCTATTTAGATTTACCAAAACAGTACCAAATTCCTTTATAACCATTCCACTTTACAAAACATAATTCATTCTATATTTCCTCCTTTTTGGAGTAGAACTAGTCGTTTCCCTTTTAAACGTTCATCCATTTCCCTTTTTCAATCAAATTCCAATTTGAGAACATATTTCAAATCTAAATTACCTTTATAGATATTTCATTTGCAAAATACTTGGTTTGAGCCATTATTCACTTTAATCGTGAATATATTTCCTTTATATACCATTTGATTCATACTTACAAAAATATCTTAAACCCAACTTTTATTTATAACTTCTATTTGGAATTATTTATTAAAGTCTTATTTCCTTTATTTTTCAATCATTTAGAATCACATTTTAAATTTCCTTAATAATTGCTAAGTTAAATCTCATTCCAAATATTGGTTTCAAAAATCCTTTTCCACTTTTTCATATAAATTCAAATTTGAATTTATATTTCAATTTATCTAATGATAATTAATCCACTTAATTTATATTCTCATTTAAAATCAACTTCTTGTTTTAGTAAAACAAGTTTCTACCTTTTAACTATATTCGAAATAACACTTCAATTTTTTTCTTTTAAAATCTCAAATTTCATGCTCTATTCGAGAATATTTTACGGTATTTAAATACCAAAATTCTAGGGTCAGGGTAGCTCAAACACAACAAAGTCAATCACTAGCTATATATATCACACCATACATCAAAATCAAGGAAAAACAGTAATATAAATATTGAGGAACCCAGTTGGGTCCCTCCAACTTGTTTCCCTGCATCCACAGATGTTAATCCTCATCAATAATATTATTTCACATCAATATGAAATATCAAAACAAATAATCGATCAACGATGTAATCATATTAACCAATTTTATCAACTATTCAACCAAGCAACAATCACGCAGTATAAAATAATTTAAAAAAAACTCGTTTATATAAAAATATAAACGAAGCAGAGTTAGTGAGTTTACTCACCTTGATTCGCTGTTGACAATGCTGCTTTTGTTCCATTTAAAAATGAAACAGACTTTTAATTTCTCTGTAAAATTCCTGTAACTCTACTCTCTGCCATATCAGTGTCATTGTAGATCTCATTGTCAAGATTTCAGTGTGATTGATTTCGTTCGATTCTGTTCAGAAACGAACAAGTTACGGTGGTTATAAGTTAAATAAAATTAAACTTCCTTAATTATTATTAATTCAAAATAAATTAACCAAAAGATTATACCCTTAATTACGTTATAAGCGAATTCAAAGCACCCCATAAATAACGTGTTTGCTCAATTCTCTAGTAGTCTTGACTTCCCTTTCTCCTATATCTGGTTCGAACTGCAAATTTCCCCCTCACCTAAACTTCTCACCAATTAACTTTCGATCCTTTCTCCAGTATGCAATTCACAATCGAAAACTTCCGGTTTGTTGTCCAAGTCGCGACTTTGAATTTCCATGCAACAGGACCTCGATCCCAAACCGTCCTTCACCACTCTCGAGTATCCAGCAATCCCAAAATGAATCCAACCTTCCTCAAACCCATTTCCTCCCTGTTTAAAAATAGCCGAACCAATGAAAACATTTGAGCTCCTCCTTGTAATCACGTCCACCCAGTATGATATATATACACTTCTCATTTCATGTGTATGCCCGCTTAAACACGGTTGTCTACAAATTCTTCTCTGATCAAAACAATTCACAACCGTATTGAATCCATTTTAATTTATATTAACTAATGATCAGTATAAGGCTAATTACCGTGATTATATTAACTTAATTCCCCCTAGATCACACGTTCTTTTTTTTCTTCCTTTCTATTTATATTTTTCTTCTTTCTTTTTCGGATCAAAGAAATAAACCATACCTTCATCTCCGGTTGAAACCGCTAATAGTACTTCTTCTTTATATTTCCTGATACACTCCTGCAATCAGTTTGTAATCAATGCATCCCATGCCATCCAGCAGACTCCCCATGCGATTCCACTGCCATTTGTTTGGACGAATAATTTTCTTTTGTTAACTAATCGTTCTTCCCATTTCAGTATATTTCCAACCTTCATCCCAATATTCTTGCCGATACCCTTAAGTCCACCTTGTTCTTCCTTAACCCACTACTGTCACCAAAAACTTGCTCCATTCCTCGTGAACCCAACCATTGCCTTAACTCTCCTCAGCCCCTAATTCATTTTCTTTTTGTTCTCTATTGTGAGGCTTCAAATCTCAACTCCATCACAATTTTATAAAACTCCAAACGTCCCTCCTACCTGCTGTTCAAACTCACCACCTTCATTCACAACGTGATTTGTCCTTCCAATGATTTCAACTCCAACACGATCAAACTCTCCATCCACTGACAGACCACCGTACCACTCCTTTTCAGGAGCTCCACACTATAGTAGCCACCAGTGTAAGCTCGCCACGCCCATGATAAATCCGATTTTAAGTCTCAAGCACACCTACAGGCATAGACCTGCAACACAAAATTTCATTGTTCGCTTCCAAAGTTTGCCAAGCTAAGCGCCTCACCTCAACAAACCCAGTTCTTCCCTCGTTTTTGCCACCAGCGTCACCTATTGACAAAGAACTCGAGCCAAACAGTCGTTGCAAAAATAATTTGCTCGAGAGTGATGATCGAACCATATAAAATTTGAACCAGATGAAAGAGTAGGAAAGGAGGATTCCGAATATATGAATTTCGGAATTTATGAAGCCTGCTTTGATTTAAAATGAATTTTCCAAGAGATGGATTTGGTTTCATTTACTGGAGAGACATATCTGGAACGAGGAAATGAAAACAAGAATGGAACTCCAGTATTTAAATGAAGGAAAGTTTGTGGAGCACGAGTTATAACAGTGTGGCGTGCACGTTTCCAATAGCTTGCCGCACATGGTTTTAAATTACATGACAGACACGGAATGGTTAAATGTGCAGGGAATGAAATAGATTTTTACTTGGAGGATACAGGTTGAAGAAATATTGGCAGTCATGGCGTGCATGGTAAGGTAATAGGTACAAAAATATTTTTAGTCCTTACTGTTTTTAAGATTAATTTTTATTAAAGCAAGTATGGTTTTGCAGGTACATAAGGTTTTCGTTCATATTCGAACTGCCACGGACAGAAATAAGAGTACAGTCGTGTCCAGCGAGCTACCACGATCCCAAAAATATAATAATACCAGTAGTTGAACTTATATTATGAAACACCAAAACATTGATATAGGGTGCAAAGTATTTCAAATAAAAAGTTGCATATTTAATTAATTAAAAATTACAAAAAAATTTTAAAAATTAAAATATAACTACGCCTCAAAAGAGCCTTGTCGAAATTAGAAACTAATATTTACTTATATTAAATAAATCGTTATGGCGTATACACGACTCCATAGCGACTATTTCAAAATTTGATTTGAACATAACTTTTTATTCCTGCTATGAAATCTAGATTTTTCACATTTGTTGAAAGATATTTTCAAACAAATTCAAATATTTCTTATTTCGCTAAAATCCAATTTATTTTGAATCCTGTATATTCATTTGAAATTTGAAATCGAATTTTCAAACTACCGCGCCATTTTGAACTCGTTTTAATTATATTATAAATTATACGTTTAAATATCGTTTTATTAAATGAATTCCTTATAAATTCCTATATATAATTCAAATAAAATATTTAAACCAAAATAAATATTTAGAATTCAACGGCGGAAAATCCGGGTCATTACATTCGTTCCCCCCTTAAAATAATTTCGTCCTCGAAATTGCTAAGGTAGGAAAAGATGCTACATACCCTATTGACTGGGTCCAAAATTCCTTTTTGTTCACTTCTTAATTTTCAGTTTAACTGGGCCAATTTATTTCAATTAAAATATTAATTTATTATTACTAACGAAAATTTTCAAAAATTCTAAAAAATTTCTAGCACTTTAAATTTTGAAAAATTTCGGCAGCATCTCCTCTACACGGCTCAATCGGTACAACCACAACCCACCTATCGATAAAGTTGTACATCCTGTATCGACCAGAATTCATAAACCACTCAGCAAATCAATCAATACAATATAAAACAATTTCATATCAAATCTACAAATACGCGCTCAAATATATACATTCAAACTCAATCTAGGGTATTACTAACCCCATCTTTATTGAGTTACGCCACAGAGCCAAGGTTATAACCCAACCTTCAGCTCTGATACCAAATGAAACGACCCGAATTCCCGTACTGTTTGAGTCGACTAATAACACCACACGTCCAACCCAAATTGCATAGAAACACGAATCATTATTAGAAAGAAGTTAGACGATGAGAAATAGAAAGAAAGAAATATTAGAATAGAAGAAAAACGAAGATCACAAACTCACAGCGAAATGAACAAAATATATTTTATAACATAACTTTTGAAATACAAATCAGTAACTGTATATACATACCATCATCAGAGCACAACAGTTATCCCTGTAACAGTTATAACTCCTGTTTCCAGATACAACATAGTACACAGCGGAAAATATGATAGTCTATAGCCAACTGATGAAGCCTCCTGCTTCGAACACCTCCAAGTGAATCTGTAACGTCCCAACTACCTGACTGCCCGTACAAATTTGGGCACCCAAGAGTTTAGGGAAAACAAAACAAAATAAACTCTGGGTCAGTCATGGGACTGGTGTGAGTAAACTCCAACCATTTTTTAACTTTCAAATTTCTTTCAAAAGGAATGATAATCGTAAGACCGATCCACACATAAACACGGATGGTTTTTTACCTTACGATAACCCAAAATATTTTGATAACAAAATCTGGTGATATTATAATTATGTCTACAACAAATAAATAGAATCTAGCGGAATGCTTGCATCTCACGCTCCATATATAATATAAAATCAAAAACCACAGGGCGCTTATTCGAGATTGGATTTCCGATATGACAAGGTGTGGGACCACCTGCCGATAGTGTAACTCTAGAGGCGAGTACACTGGGTTCAACAAGAACATCTTGCAACCCGACCCTCACATGACCGACCACTCATTTCGCTTGAGTGTATCGAATGTATATCACCAACGGTTGGGATCAGCAATCGTTTCCCGAAAGGGACATCATCGATAGATTAAAGAACAAATGGAATTTCTCTAAATAGGTGATTATACATCCTAATGGGTACGACCCAAATAGCCATGCTGCCTGCCCGATTTTTGTCAAATTCCGGGTTGTGAGGCTTGAGGTTTGAATTATCTTTCAGAACATCTAGCCACCATTCACTTTGAATGACACATCATCAGATCCAGCGGAAATCACTAATTGATTCCCACAAAAATACTCAGTTTGTGGGGCTAAAGAAGTTTCCCTTCTATGCCACCAACTTCGTACGTTTGAAAGAATCAACGTACGTAATCCCTTTGGAAATACTCTGTCAGACACTCGTCCATACAAGTTGTCCTGGGTCTGGACAAACCGAAGGCACCGTTCTATTAATCCATCTTGGGCAATTTCTGGCTATGGTTAACAGAACAGCCCTTGCACTTTACTCCGTCTTGATAATATTTTCAACATAAGTTGAGTCGTAACGCTTATGCCAATACATAGTGGTTTTCAGATATTAAATCTGATCCTGATCTCTCCCTATTGACAACGGAGATATAAAATAAATCAAAACTTTGATAGTCGGTGATTTAACTATCAAAGGAACATCCATTAAACCAACGACCCTATTTCCAAATGGAAATTTCTATCGATCCACCATCAAAACAATATTGGGCCCTTTTAAATTAATTTCTTATTAAATTTATCATTTCCCATATCTTTCCAGATATTTCTCAAAAACCCGTTTAGCCTCTCACGATTTTTGGGAAAACATTTCCAGTTATTTAAACTCTATTTTTTCCATATTTCAGAAGATATACATTTTTAACGACGGAATATTTCCAACCCTTCACATTTCTTATTTTTTATATTTAGAAAATATACATTATAAATATTCCAAAATCCATTTCTAACTTCCCATTAATTAAATCATTTCAGTTTCTATACTTAGAGAATACTTCTGCTTTATATTTGGGAAATGTTTCCAAAAATCCTTTTTACTGGATTAAACCGATGTTAGATGAAACATCGTTATTATAACTCAACACATTCATTAACCGAATGTATCACTAACCAACCCTTATCACCGAATCTTAACCATTTCTCAGTCCATCATGACGTCAATCAAGTTGGGGTATAATTACCTCTTAGACCTTAACTGAACGACATTCTTACTTTGAAATAGTTAAAGCTCACAACTTTAAACCAAACATCGCTTACGCGACCTTCAGATCCAATCTAAAAACATACATCTTCCATGGAATAACTCTGATTATAACGATAGCGTTATAATCGTTGTTCCCAAATATTTGATTTATAAAACATTACTTCTAACAACAGCGTTATAAACGTTGTTTAGAATTATAGAACCCTTATTATAATAATAGCGTTAAGATCGCTACAAAACAGTTATTATAACGGCAGCGTTAAAAATTTGCTATTTAGATTTACCAAATATTTATTATAACGGCAGTGTTTAAAATCGCTATTTAGATTTACCAAAACAGTACCAAATTCCTTTATAACCATTCCACTTTACAAAACATAATTCATTCTATGTTTCCTCCTTTTTGGAGTAAAACTAGTCGTTTCCCTTTTAAATGTTCATCCATTTCCCCTTTTCAATCAAATTCCAAATTGAAAACATATTTCAAATCTAAATTACCTTTATAGATATTTCATTTGCAAAATACTTGGTTTGAGCCATTATTCACTTTAATCGTGAATATATTTTTTTTATATACCATTTGATTCATACTTATAAAAATATCTTAAACCCAACTTTTATTTATAACTTATATTCAGAATTATTTATATAAGTCTTATTTCCTTTATTTTTCAATCATTTAGAATCTCATTTTAAATTTCCTTAATAATTGCTAATTTTAATCTCATTCCAAATATTGGTTTCAAACACCCTTTTCCACTTTTTCATATAAATTCAAATTTGAATTTATATTTCAGTTTATCTAATGATAATTAATCCACTTAATTTATATTCTAGTTTAAAATCAACTTCTTGTTTTAATAAAACAAGTTTCTACCTTTTAACTATATTCGAAATAACACTTCAATTTTTTTCTTTTAAAATCTCAAATTTCATTTTCTTTTCAAGAATATTTTACGGTATTTAAATACCAAAATTCTAGGGTCAGGGTAGCTCAAACACAACAAAGTCAATCGCTGGTTATATATATCACACCACACATCAAAATCAAGGAAAAACGGTAATATAAATATTGAGGAACCCAGTTGGGTCCCTCCAACCTGTTTCCTTACATCCACAGATGTTAATCCTCATCAATAATATTATATCACATCAATATGAAATATCAAAACAAATAATCGATCAACGATGTAATCATATCAACCAATTTTATCAACTATTCAACCAAGCAACCATCACGCAGTATAAAATAATTTTTTAAAAAAACTCGTTTATATAAAAATATAAATGAAGCAGAGTTAGTGAGTTTACTCAACTTGATTCGCGGTTGACGGTGCTG
This sequence comes from Allium sativum, assembly GCA_030737875.1. Classification (NCBI taxonomy): domain Eukaryota; kingdom Viridiplantae; phylum Streptophyta; class Magnoliopsida; order Asparagales; family Amaryllidaceae; genus Allium; species Allium sativum. The sequence goes on along the minus strand of CM060926.1, from coordinate 155,568,040 downwards.
CTTTTGTTCCATTTAAAAATGAAACAGCCTTTTAATTTCTCAGTGAAATGCCAGTAACTCTACTCTCTGCCATATCAGTGTCAGTGTAGATCTCATTATCAAGATTTCAGTGTAATTGATTTCGTTCGATTGTGTTCAGAAACGAACAAGTTACGGTGGTTATAAGTTAAATTAAATTAAACTTCCTTAATTATTATTAATTCAAAATAAATTAACTAAAAAATTATACCCTCAATTATGTTATAAGCAAATTCAAACCACCCCATAAATCACGTGTTTGCTCAATTCTCTGGTAGTCTTGACTTCCCTTTCTCCTATATCTGGTTCGAACTGCAAATTTCCACCTCAACTCAAACTTCTCACCAATTAACTTTCAATCCTTTCTCCAGCATGCAATTCACAATCGAAAACTTCCAGTTTGTTGTCCAAGTCGTGACTTTGAATTTCCATGCAACAGGACCTCGATCCCAAACCGTTCTTCACCCCTCTCGAGTATCCAGCAATCCCAAAATGAACCCAACCTTCCTCAAACCCATTTCCTCCCTGTTTAAAAATAGCCGAACCAATGAAAACATCTGAGCTCCTCCTTGTAATCACGTCCACCCAGTATGATATATATATATACACTTCTCATTTCATGTGTACGCCCCCTTAAACACGGTTGTCTGCAAATTCTTCTCTGTTAAACAATTCACAACCGTATTGAATCCATTTTAATTTATATTAACTAATGTTCAGTATAAGGCTAATTACCGTGATTATATTAACTTAATTCCCCCTAGATCACACGTTCTTTTTTTCTTCCTTTCTATTTATATTTTTCTTCTTTCTTTTTCGGATCAAAGAAATAAACCTTACTTTCATCTCCGGTTGAAACCGCTAATAGTACTTCTTCTTTATATTTCCTAATAAACTCCTGCCATCAGTTTGTAATCAATGCATCCCATGCCAACCCGCAAGCTCCCCATGCGATTCCACTGCCATTTGTTTGGATGAATACTTTGCTTTCGTTATCTAATGGTTCTTCCCATTTCAGTATATTTCCAACCTTCATCCCAATATTCTTGCCAATACCCTCAAGTCTACCTTGTTCTTCCTTAACCCACTACTGTCACTAAAGACTTGCTCCATTCCTTGTGAACCCAACCATTGCCTTAACTCTACTCAGCCCCTACTTCCTTTTCTTTCTGTTCTCTATCGTGAGGCTTCAAATCTCCAACACCATTTTATAAAACTCCAAACGTCCCTCCTACCTGTTGTTCAAACCCACCACCTTCATTCACAACGTGATTTGTCCTTCCAATGATTTCAACTCCAACATGATCAAATTCTCCATCCACTGACAGACCACCATACCCCTCCTTTTAAGGAGCTCCACACTACAGTAGCCACCAGTCTAAGCTAGCCATGCCCATGATAAATCCGATTTTAAGTCTCAAACACACCTACAGGCACAGACCTGCAACACAAAATCTCATAGTTCGCTTCCAAAGTTTGCCAAGCTGAGCGCCTCGCCCCAACAAACCCAGATCTTCCCTCGTTTTTGCCACCAGCGTCACCTATTGACAAAGAACTCAAGCCAAACAGTCGTTGCAAAAATACTTTGTTTGAAAGTGATGACCGAACCATATAAAATTTGTACCAGATGAAAGAGTAGGAAAGGAGGATTCTGAATATATGAATTTCGGAATTTATGAAGTCTGCTTTGATTTAAAATGAATTTTCCAAGAGATGGATTTGGTTTCATTTACTGGAGAGACATATCTGGAACGAGGAAATGAAAACAAGAATGGAACTCCAGTATTTAAATGAATGAAAGCTTGGGGAGCACGAGTTATAACAGTGTGGCGTGCACGTTTCCAATAGCTTGCCGCACACGGTTTTAAATTAATTGATAGACACAGAATGGTTAAATGTGCAGGGAATGAAATATATTTTTACTTGGAGGATACGGGTTGAAGAAATCTTGGCAGTCATGGCATGCATGGTAAGGTAATAGGTATACAAATATTTCTAGTCCTTACTGTTATTAAGATAAACTTTAATTTTTATTAAAGCATGTATGGTTTTGCAGGTACATAAGGTTTTCGTTCATATTCGAACTGCCACGGACAGAAATAAGAGTACAGTCGTGTCCAGCGAGGTACCCCGATCCCAAAAATATAATAATACCGGTAGTTGAACTTATATTATGAAACACCAAAATATTGAAATTGGGCGCAAAGTATTCCAAATAAAAAGTTGCATATTTAATTAATTAAAAATTACAGAATAATTCTAAAAATTAAATTATAACTACGCCTCAAAAGAGCCTTGTCGAAATTTGAAACTAATATTTACTTATATTAAATAAACCGTTATGGCGTATACACGACTCCATAGCGACTATTTCTAAATTTGATTTGAACATAACTTTTTATTCCTGCTATGAAATCTGGATTTTTCACATTCGTTGAAAAGATATTTTCAAACAGATTCAAATATTTCTTGTTTCGCTAAAATCCGATTTATTTTGAATCATGTACATTCATTTGAAATTTGAAATCGAATTTTCAAACTACCGCGCCATTTTGAACTCGTTTTAATTATATTATAAATTATACGTTTAAATATCATTTTATTAAATAAATTGCTTATAAACTCCTATATATAATTCAAATAAAATATTTAAACCAAAATAAATATTCAGAATTCAATGGCGGAAAATCCGGGTCGTTACATTCCTTCCCCCTTAAAATATTTTCGTCCTCGAAATTGCTAAGGTAGGAAAAGATGCTATTAACTGGGTCCAAAATTCCTTTTTATTCACTTCTTAATTTTCATTTTAACTGGACCAATTTATTTCAATTAAAATATTAATTTATTCTTACTAACGAAAATTTTCAAAAATTCTTAAAATTTTCTAACACTTTAAATTCTGAAAAATTTCGGCAGCATCTCCTCTGCACGGCTCAATCGGTACAACCACAACCCACCTATCTAGGCGTCTCCAGTCCAAAAGAAAATCAAAATGCCAAGCGGCTAGCCCTATAGGCTCATAAAACCATCAAACCCAAGTAGTATTGTAAACATGTACCTTTTTGTCGGGTAGAAATTCTATCTCTTGCACTTGCTTCCATTCAATATCTGCTCAGCATACACATATCTATTTCTAGTTGATTTCAAATCAATTCAACTCCCAACTTTTAACTTTCTTCTCTAATCAACTTATGATTAGTTCACTTTCATTCTATCAACTCAAATCTGGTTTCTATCTAAGTCAATCCACTTGTCATACTTGAATCCAAATGATTCAACCTCAATTAACAACACTCGATATATTTTCAACTTGCTTATTCATAAGTCGAATTCATATTGATAATTTGAATCTCAATATTCCTCATTATTTAATTCCATTCGAAATTATTTATAATTCAATCCAATTTTATATCAATCTTAACCTAAGTTAAATTCCAATTCATTTGATATATTTCACCATTTCAATTTATTCAACTTATACAAGTTAAATTTTAATTTCAGAATTCAAATTCCCCGGTTTATTTCAAATTAGTTTGAAATCATATACATCTATATACATATATTTATAATCAACTCAATCCAAAACATTTGAATTTCTAAATCATCATGTCTTTTTCAATCCAATTTTTTCATTCCCAAATTACTATAGTAGCAATCCTTCACTCAGAAACTCAAAAATGAATACCGATAATGTCGCGACCCATTATCAGAATTATTTTCTCGCTACTGAAGTGATTTCAGTGCTTAATCAATTTTGAAATCTATTTAAAACCATTATAATTCAAAAATCCCTTTTAAACAATGCTATATTACCTTTGAAATATTTCAAGAAATATTTTCTAAATACGCGGGATTAAAATTCCTATTCTGGTTTGTATTAAATCTTGGTTTATCTCATTTGTATACGTTATCCGTATACAAATTATATAACCATTTCAATATTTCATAATTCCATTTGATTTCCATAATAATCAACACATTCATATATAATAATTCAAAAATTATTCCTTTTATACCAAATACTTTTTGGGCAAAATTATATCATTTACCCATTTTTAGACAATACTGTATCGAACTACTTTGTTCGAGAGCTTAGAAACACCTATCGATACAGTTGTGCATCCTGTATCGACCAGAATTCATAAACCACTCAACAGATCAATCAATACAATATAAAACAATTTTATATCAAATCTACAAATACGCGCTCAAATATATACACTCAAACTCAATCTAGGGTATTACTTACTCCATCTTTATTGAGTTACGTCACAGAGCCAAGGTTGCTACTCAACCTTCAGCTCTGATACCAAATGAAACGACCCGAATTCCCGCACTGTTTGAGTCGACTAATAACACCACACGTCTAACCCAAATTGCACATAAACACGAATCATTATTGGAAAGAAGTTAGAGGATGAGAAATAGAAAGAAAAAAATATTAGAATAGAAGAAAAACGAAGATCACAAACTCACAGCGGAACGAATAAAATATATTATATAACATAACTTTTGAAATACAAATCAGTAACTATATATACATACCATCATCGGAGCACAACAGTTATCCCTGCAACAGTTATAACCCCTGTTTCTAGATACAACATAGTACACAGCAGAAAATATGATAGTCTATAGCCAACTGATGAAGCCTCCTGCTTCGAACACCTCCAAGTGAATCTGTAACATCCCGACTACTTGACTGTCCATACAAATTTGGGTATCCAAGAGTTTAGGGAAAACAAAACAAAACAAAATAAACTCTGGGTCAGTCATGGGACTGGTGTGAGTAAACTCCAACCATTTGTTTAACTTTCAAATTTCTTTCGAAAGGAATGATAATCGTAAGACCGATCCACACATAAGCACGGATGGTTTTTTACCTTACGATAACCCATAATATTTTGATAACAAAATCTGGTGATATTATAATAGTGTCTACAACAAATAAATAGAATCTAGCGGAACGCTTGCATCTCACGCTCCATATATAATATAAAATCAAAAACCACAGGGCGCTTATTAGAGATTGGATTTCCAACATGACAAGGTGTGGGACCACCTGCTGATAGTGTATCTCTATAGGCGAATACACTGGGTTCAACAAGAACATCTTGCAAACCGGCCCTCACATGACTGACCATTCATTTCGCTTGAGTGTATCGAATGTATATCACCAATGGTTGGGATCAACAACTGTTTCCCGAAAGGGACAGCATCGATAGATTAAAGAACAAATGGAATTTCTCTAGATAGGTGATTATACATCCTAATGGGTGCGACCCACATAGCCATGCTGCCTGCCCGATTTTTGTCAAATTCTGGGTTGTGAGGCTTGAGGTTTGAATTATCTTTCAGAACATCCGGCCACCATTCACTTTGAATGCCACATCGTCAGATCCAGCGGAAATCACTAATTGATTCCCACAAAAATACTCAGTTTGTGGGGCTAAAGAAGTTTCCCTTCTATGCCACCAACTTCGTACATTTGAAAGAATCAACGTACATAATCCCTTTGGAAATACTCTTTCAGACACTCGTCCATACAAGTTGTCCTGGGTATGGACAAACCGAAGGCACCGTTCTATTAATCCATCTTGGGCAATTTCTGCCTAGGGTTAACAGAACAGCCCTTACACTTTACTCCGTCTTCATAATCTTTTCAACATAAGTTGAGTTTTAACGCTTATGCCAATACAGAGTGGTTTTCAGATATTAAATCTGATCCCGATCTCTCCCTATTGACAACGGAGGTATAAAATAAATCAAAACTTTGATAGTCGGTGATTTAACTATCAAAGGAACATCCATTCAACCAACGACCCTATTTCCAAATGGAAATTTCTATCGATCCACCATCAAAACAATATTGGGCCCTTTTAAATTAATTTCTTATTAAATTTATCATTTCCCATATCTTTTCCGATATTTCTCAAAAACCCGTTTTGCCTTTCACGATTTCTAGGAAAACATTTCCAGTTATTTAAACTCTATTTTTTTCATATTTCAGAAGATATACATTTTTAACGTCGGAAAATTTTCCAACCCTTCACATTTCTTATTTTCTATATTTAGAAAATATACATTATAAACATTGGAAAATATTTCCAACTTATATTTCTAACTTTCCATTAATTAAATCATTTCAGTTTCTATACTTAGAGAATACTTCTGCTTTATATTTGGGAAATGTTTCCAAAAATCCTTTTTACTCGATTAAACCGATGTTAGATGAAACATCGTTATTATAACTCAACACATTCATTAACCGAACGTATAACTAACCAACCCTTATCACCGAATCTTAACCATTTCTCAGTCCATCACGACGTCAATCAAGTTGGGGTATAATTACCTCTCAGACCTTAACTGAACGACATTCTTACTTTGAAATAGTTAAAGCTCACAACTTTAAACCAAACATCGCTTATGCGACCTTCAGATCCAATCTAAAAACATACATCTTCCATGGAAAAACTCTGATTATAACGATAGCGTTATAATCGCTGTTCCCAAGTATTTGATTCATAAAACATTACTTTTAACAACAGCGTTACAAATGATATTTAGAATTATAAAACCGTTATTATAATAAAAGCGTTAAGATCGCTACAAAACAGTTATTATAATGGAAGTGTTAAAAATTTGCTATTTAGATTTACCAAACATTTATTATAACAACAGCGTTTAAAATCGCTATTTAGATTTACCAAAACAGTACCAAATTCCTTTATACCATTCCACTTTACAAAACATGATTCATTCTATATTTCCTCCTTTTTGGAGTAAAACTAGTCGTTTCCCTTTTAAACGTTCATCCACTTCCCTTTTTCAATCAAATTCCAATTTGAAAACATATTACAAATCTAAATTACCTTTATAGATATTTCATTTGCAAAATACTTGGTTGAGCCATTATTCACTTTAATCGTGAATAGATTTCCTTTATATACCATTTGATTCATACTTATAAAAATATCTTAAACCCAACTTTTATTTATAACTTCTATTCGGAATTATTTATATAAGTCTTATTTCCTTTATTTTTCAATCATTTAGAATCTCATTTTAAATTTCCTTAATAATTGCTAAGTTTAATCTCATTCCAAATATTGGTTTCAAAAACCCTTTTCCACTTTTTCATATAAATTCAAATTTGAATTTATATTTCAATTTATCTAATGATAATTAATCCACTTAATTTATATTCTCGTTTAAAATCAACTACTGTTTTAATAAAACAAGTTTCTACCTTTTGACTATATTCGAAATAACACTTCAATTTTTTTCTTTTAAAATCTCAAATTTCATTTTCTATTCAAGAATATTTTACGGTATTTAAATACCAAAATTCTAGGGTCGGGGTAGCTCAAACATAACAAAGTCAATCACTGGCTATATATATCACACCACACATCAAAATCATGGAAAAACAGTAATATAAATATTGAGGAACCCAGTTGGGTCCCTCCAACCTGTTTCCCTGCATCCACAAATGTTAATCCTCATTAATAATATTATTTCACATCAATATAAAATATCAAAACAAATAATCGATCAACGATGTAATCGTATCAACCAATTTTATCAACTATTCAACCAAGCTACCATCACGCAGTATAAAATAATTTTAAAAAAACTCATTTATATAAAAATATAAATGAAGCAGAGTTAGTGAGTTTACTCACCTTGATTCGCAGTTGACGGTGCTGCTTTTGTTCCATTTAAAAATGAAACAGACTTTTAATTTCTCTGTGAAATTCCTTTAACTCTACTCTCTGCCATATCGGTGCCAGTGTAGATCTCACTATCAAGATTTCAGTGTGATTGATTTCGTTCGATTCTGTTCAGAAACGAACAAGTTACGGTGGTTATAAGTTAAATTAAATTAAACTTCCTAAATTATTATTAATTAAAAATAAATTAACTAAAAGATTATACCCTTAATTACGTTATAAGAGAATTCAAATCACCCCATAAATCACATGTTTGCTCAATTCTCTGGTAGTCTTGACTTCCCTTTCTCCTATATCTGGTTCGAACTGCAAATTTCCACCTCACCTCAAACTTCTCACTAATTAACTTTCGATCCTTTCACTAGTATGCAATTCACAACCGAAAACTTCCAGTTTGTTGTCCAAGTCGCGACTTTGAATTTCCATGGAACAGGACCTCGATCCCAAACCGTCCTTCACCACTCTCGAGTATCTAGCAATCCCAAAATGAACCCAACCTTCCTCAAACCCATTTCCTCCCTGTTTAAAAATAGCCGAACCAATGAAAACATCTGAGCTCCTCCTTGTAATCACGTCCACCCTGTATGATATATATACACTTCTCATTTCATGTGTATGCCCCCCTTAAACACGGTTGTCTGCAAATTCTTCTCTGATCAAAACAATTCACAACCGTATTGAATCCATTTTAATTTATATTAACCAATGATCAGCATAAGGCTAATTACCGTGATTATATTAACTTAATTCCCCCTAGATCACACGTTCTTTTTTTCTTCCTTTCTATTTATATTTTTCTTCTTTCTTTTTCGGATCAAAGAAATAAACCTTACTTTCATCTCCGGTTGAAACCGCTAATAGTACTTCTTCTTTATATTTCCTGATACACTCCTGCCATCAGTTTGTAATCAATGCATCCCATGCCAACCCGCAAGCTCTCCATGTGATTCCACTGCCATTTGTTTGGATGAATACTTTGCTTTTGTTAACTAATCGTTCTTCCCATTTCAGTATATTTCCAACCTTCATCCCAATATTCTTGCCGATACCCTCAAGTCCACCTTGTTCTTCCTTAAACCCACTACTATCACCAAAAACTTGCTTCATTCCTTGCGAACCCAACCATTGCCATAACTCTCCTCCACCCTTACTTCCTTTTCTTTCTGTTCTCTATCGTGAGGCTTCAAATCTCAACTCCATCACCATTTTATAAACCTCCAAATGTCCCTCCTACCTGCTGTTCAAACTCACCACCTTCATTCACAACGCGATTTGTCCTTCCAATGATTTCAACTCCAACACGATCAAACTCTCCATCCATTGACAGACCACCGTACCACTCCTTTTCAGGAGCTCCACACTACAGTAGCCACCAGTCTAAGCTCACCACGCCCATGATAAATCGGATTTTCAGTCTCAAACACACCTACAGGCACAGACCTGCAACACAAAATCTCATAGTTTGCTTCCAAAGTTTGCCAAGCTGAGCGCTTCGTCTCAACAAACCCGTATCTTCCCTTGTTTTTGCCACCAGCGTCACCTATTGACAAGGAACTCGAGCCAAACTGTAATAACCTGGAAAATCTGGGCCAGTTTAAAAATTTTATATTGGCAATTATAGCGAATTTTCTATATTTAAAATAGATTATTTTAAATAATATTGACGAAAAATTTATTTTGAATATATTTCGAACGTATATATTATACACGTCATCGTTAGAATATAAATATTTATATATAATTAGAATAGAATTGAAAAAGGCGCGGTAGTTCGATAATTCGATTTCAAACTTCAATTGAATGTACCGGGTGCAAAACAATCCGGATTTTAGTGAAACTAAAAACATTAGGATCTAATTGATAACATCTTTCCAACGAATCCGAAAAATCGAGATTTCATAGCGGGAAATAAAAGATATGTCCAGTTGAAAATTCTGAATAGTCGCAATGGAATTCAGGCCCTTAAAAATGGAAATTTTGCAAGCGACCTCGGATTTCGACGAAACCACTTTTGTTGGGTCCGCAGTGTCAAATTATCGCTAGGTTTCAAATTACATAGTTTTTCGAATCAATATGTGAGCGTGGCAGAGGAAAACGCGTTTGACCAGTTTCAGTTGATTTTAATCGACTGGAAAATGGCCATTTTTCTAACGGTCTCAGAATTCGACGAAACTAGTTTTGTTAGGACCGTATCGTCAATACGAAGCTAGAAAATATTTTTTTGGGAATTTTTCTAGTTAGTATGTGACCCCGGTAATTTGAAATGTACGTTTAAAATTCAATAAAGTGTTTTAAATGTAAATTTAACGGAAACTGATTGTAACAGCCGAATCAGCCTACGATACATATCCCATTGTGTTCGGAATGGGGGTAAAACGCTATAGACGACAGGCGGTGGGCCTCATTTCGAGGTCGTATGTGAGAGTAACTTTTTTTACAATTAAAATAATTAAATAATATATTTTCCATTTAAACCCCTCCCTCCTTTCTCCTTTTCCTCCCCGATTCTTCTCAAAAAAAAAAAGAAACCTAATCTAACGAGCCGCCGCCTTCCACTGGTCGCCGCCACCCTCGGAGGACCCCCGCCGCCATTGATCTCCGACCGCAGCTCCGCCTCGAGCCCTCCCCTCTTCCCCTTACCTCATCGGCCCCCCTCCCTACATCGAAGGACGCGAGCCCCAAACCCCGACGTCGCCCACCTCCACACCACCACCGCCATCGTCCCCAGACCCCCTCCGCACCTCCCTCTCTCCCCTATCAATTTTAACACCTCGCGAGACCAGTCCATCGTGGCCCACCCCAGCGCCACCCACGTCCAGCCCCGACGAACTCCGGCCACTGACCCCAACCGCGACCACTTCCGACACCTTGAACCCCCGCGTTGGCTTCAGCAAACCCCCTCCCCCCTGTATCGAATACTGTAAGTTTTCTATTTTAATTTTGTTTTTATTTATTTACTTTATTATTTATTTTTCAGATTAGGATTTTGTTTCTTTTAGGATAATAAAATTGGGTTTTTAGAATCATAAAAATGCAGTTTTTATGATGATAAAAAAAATAGGATTTTCTTAAGGTTTAACTACTTTGAATTTGCTTTAATAGCACTGCAAAATCAGTTTTTAAAATTAGCATTCTTTTTAAATTATATATGGTTTAATATAAAAATATAATTTTTACATGATAGGAATATTAGGAATATCATCTTTTTATGTGTAGGAAAATAAAATTGTGATTTTTATAATGATATATTTGAAAAGGCGAAATCTTTATATAGAGAATAGCGAGGTAAAAATATAATTTTTATCTATATAATAGCAATGTAAAGATAGAATTTTTATCTGTATAGCGTCATAGTAAAAATTCGATTTTTATATATTGAATAGCAATATAAAAATGTGATTTTTATATATATAGTGGCTACAGGCAGCGAAGATGACAAAGATGCGATAACGATGAAGATTTCTATCAAAGAAAGAGTCAAGATGATTGGATAGCTATCTGTGAGAATTTCTCACCTTTCAATTTATACTAGGATGCAGACGGTGTTTAGTAGCACCCGACACAATCGTCCACAGACCATGGACTTGTTTGTTTGGTTGCATAAATTAGTTAGATGATTTGATTTTAATTTGGTTGTTTGGTGATTTTGATTGATGTGTGAATGGCGTGGACCTTCACTAGACCGGGGATAAGGCTAGGCCTCGTCCCGTTTCTAGTATCGTGTCGTTATGCCGCCGAAATTTTCTAAAATAAGTTAGAAAAAATAAAAATATCATTTTATTTAAAGAATGAACTGAATAGAAATTCATATGTTAAAATAAAATGTTTTATCGTTAAAAATAAAATTTTTAACGTGAATATGAATATAGTGAATATGAATAAATAAATATTCATTTACAAACCGGACGGTTTGTTTATGTACACTGATTTGACTGACATTTATTGGGACGATAAATTTTACACATCGCCCAACTGCACAAATAAAATCTGTGTTTGATTGTTTGAAACCCCACACGGGTGTTGGGATGAAATTTGAAGTTCACTCATCCTAATAGATTGAATATGTCGATCGATTGATTGACAGGCTGTTATAAGCGTTATGTCTATATTTGATGCTTATACAGTGTAGTGCACTTTGATTGATGGTTGATTATTTTTCAATGCTATTATTTACGTGTGATGTATGAAAATCCATATAATTAACATCATATGGTGATTGATTGGGCCTCATTCCAATTTAGAAGATAAAGAATATTATAATATAAAGGTTCATGTGTTGACTGTACTCATCCGTTGAGATTAGTCATGTGTTGAACGAAATATTTTAATAATAAAATTTACATCTTTATTAATATAATATAAAGGTTCATGTGTTGACTGTACTCATCCGTTGAGATTAGTCATGTGTTGAACGAAATATTTTAATAATAAAATTTACATCTTTATTAATATAATATAAAGGTTCATGTGTTGACTGTACTCATCCGTTGGGATTAGTCATGTGTTGAACGAAATATTTTAATAATATAAATATTTGAAAAAGAAATATTTTGAAATAGAAATATTTGAAATAGAATATTTGTAAATAGAAATATATGAAGCCGTGTTGATTAGATTGACTCCATTTTGACGTCAACGATATTTATATCGATTTTATTCATTTTAAAATGAATACTGAAAAGCGATTTCGAAATGAATAGAATATAAAACGATTTCGAAATGAATAGAATATAAAATGATTTCGAAATTAATTGAATAGAAAACGATTTCGAAATGAATTGAATATAAAGTGATTTCGAAATGAATTGAATATAAAGTGATTTCGAAATGAATTGAATATAAAACGATTTCGAAATGAATTGAATAGAAAACGATTTCGAAATGAATTGAATAGAAAATGATTTCGAAATGAATTGAATATATAACCAATTTGATTTAATTTGAATAGAAAACGATTTCGAAATGAATTAAATATAAAACCAATTTGATTTCAATTGAATAGAAAACGAAATGAATTTGATTCAAATAGAAAACGAAATGAATTTGATTCAAATAGAAAACGAAATGAATTTGATTTGAAACCAATTTGAATTGAATCGAATAGAAAACCAATTTGAATTGAATCGAATAGAAAACCAATTTGAATTGAATCGAATAGAAAACGACTTTGAATTGAATTGAAAACTAATTCGAATTGAATTTAAAATGAATTGAAATGAATTCAAATTGAATTGAAATTTGAATTCAATAGAAATGAATTTTAAAACGAATTTATAAGGAAAGATTCAATTTTGATTTGAATTGAGATGGAAGTTGAAATTGTTTTTGAAACGAATTTAAAACGATTTATAAAATTCGTTTTAAATGGAAATCGACGAAATATTTATTATATACATTATATATATAATATAATGGCCTAAATAGAACGCGCCGCGCCGCGGCAGTTCGTGAATTTCGACCATTTATTTCAAACGGACATTACGGGAGATCCGACCGTCGGATTCTCCTAAAACCGGAACCGTTGGGTTCGTATCGAAAAGAGTTTTCTAACGAATATTAGAAATTCAAAATCTAACAGTTGGATTTGGAGATACGTCCAAATCAAATTCAAAAAAGGTCGTTGTAAGTGCAGTTCGATGGCCGTTGATGGAAATCGACTGTACGGACCTTGATAAAATTATTAAAAATAGTAATAATTTGAGTAAAATCATAAGAAATGATTTGGGAAAAATTGGGGTGAAAAACTCCATATTTGAAAAGATAAAAATGAATTTTTATCGAAATGAACTGGTTTTGAACTAAAATTAAAACCCAATTATTTTTAAATAAATAAATTAGATTTAAAAAGGGGTTTTAAATAATCGGAATTTCTAATATATTTGATTGGATTTGAAATGGGTTTATCGTGAACGGTGTTTTAAATAACACTAGTTCTTTAACCCGATAATAAATAGAATGTGATTTGGGTTTATCGTGAACTGTGTTTTAAATAACACCTAGTTCTTTAACCCAGTAAAAGGAGTTTTAATGAATCTGTAATTAGATTGAAATGTGAATCTATAATCTAAATTATCAAATTTAGAGATGAGCGAGAATGGAGTATCGCCAGTTTTGCTCCAAAGTGATAGTTAAATCTTTAATTTGATTTGAACGTGAAATGGTAGTTAATTTTACCGATAACACCATGGTGTTAGATATGGAGTATCACCAGTTTTGCTTCATGGGATGAATAGGTTGGGATTGGGAAATAAAATACATAATTACTTCGGTGTGGTTCGCTAATCTCGACTAGTTCAGAAAACCATACTTTGGTTTGAAACGACATCCAAAGGAAGATTAAAGGATAAATTTTAAAGAATTTTTCTTGGATAAAATTAATGGGAACCTTTCCCTAAAAATGTGATTTTGTGAATAACAGAATATTCGGAATTGGAATGAGGCGTATGTTGTGTTTGTGTAACATTTGTTTCTAATATACGCGGGTTGTTCGGAAAGGCCGGGTTTATAACCATTCTGAATAACCGATTCGACGATATGTCGAAGATGAAGACGGTGGCTGAAGACCGGAAGTCTTCACATCGTTTGGGTAATTACTGACGATCCTGATTGGTCTGTACACCCAAGAGGATGGAAATAGTTGGTGGTCGTCCAGACGTACTTGGAGATCGATGGATATGCGAGGAAAGTACCTCCGGTTTCGTTCAGACCCGGGACGAACTTGTAAATGGATTGTGTGTCTGACATTGTATTTTATTCTGTGTTGATTGATTTCTGTTAAATATATATCTGTTTGGCGGCGGAGAATTTATTCTCTTGCTTAACGCCATTCTCTGAGACATACGAGCTTAGAGGTTATATATCGATAGATATCAATCGCATAGCATGAATTGCCTGTGTGGCATGCTGAGTTGCATGGATCAAGGCTTCTGTTGAAAAGCAAAGTCTTGTGGTTGATGATCAAAGCACGGCCTACGTGGCAGCATTGTGTATAACGTGAATTCGCGAGCCTCACACCTAGGTATGAGTCAAAAACGGGATAGTGACTGCAGGGAGAGCACGACGTTTCTTTCTAGCTTTGGTGGTGTCAGTGAATTACCAGCCCTGACATTTATGTACTTTTCACCTATGTGGTTGTTGGAATGCGAGGCGCCTCGATTATAGGTCTGTAAGGACCGGGAAACGTGTGTTCAGGCATAATTAATCCTCTAACGTAAATGAGGACCGGCCCTGAAGCATCCAGGGGTTGCCCAGAGTGCGTAACCCTGGGACATTTGCTAGAGTGTCTCGAACGCGGAGAGAAGCTTGCCCCTTGCCTCGACTCATGACGGAAATCCAATTTCCAATACGTGTATTGCGGCTTTATTTGTAGAGCCTAGTATGGCGACATAGTGGGATGGGGCACTCATGTCGTCTATGATTTATATTTATGATTGAAATTGTTTTGACACTGTACACTTATTATAGTATCAAATGATTTGTTTTAAACGTATCAAGCATGTTTGGCTGTTATAAGGTAAAACCCTATCCTCCGGCTTCCGTTGCATTGTGTGATGGGACCTGGGTCTTATAATAGCTTCATTTTTCGAAAAAGCATTGCGTTGTTTATTCTATGCACTGGTATTCTTGGGAGGAAACCCGTTCCGTGTTATACGGCGTGGTCCCTTGAATTACTCTCTTTTAAAGTAAAGTTTTAAATAACTATTTTAGTTCTCACACCAATCACATGACTGACCTGGAGTTTATTATTTTAACCTAAACTCTGGGTGCCCCTATTTTCTGCACGGGCAG
This sequence comes from Allium sativum, assembly GCA_030737875.1. Lineage (NCBI taxonomy): Eukaryota > Viridiplantae > Streptophyta > Magnoliopsida > Asparagales > Amaryllidaceae > Allium > Allium sativum. Next base: position 155,552,498 of record CM060926.1, on the reverse strand, counting down.
CTAGTAGTTTTGGTTTTGCAGATTTATATTCACAGGATCCTGGTTTACAGATGGAATGATATCCGGAAAGCTCTGTATCCGTATATCACCTTCAGTTGTGCTTTGTATTATTTTCCGCTGCTATGTAATTTATTGTAATCTCTGATATTTATCGAATGTAATTTATTCATTCATGCTCTGTATATTCTTGTATTCTGATGGAATTGTTGTAATAACAATGAAATGTTCTTCCGTCTGCGTTCTATTTTGTCCTGTTCTCAAAACGATCAGGGGTTTCGAACGGTCTGGATCGGTTTAACGACTGATTCGGATCGAGCGAAATTCCTGGCCGTCACATTTGGTATCAGAGCTTTGGTTTACAGAGCTCGAGAACAAGACACGTTAGAACCATACGAAAGAATTCATCAGATATTGGATTAGTAATATCCAATTAGAATGACTCGTTAGAGATAGGATCAGTAGTATCCTAGAACGAGTGTGAAGAGTATATTTTCCAAATGAAAACAATTTTGTTTTGAAAATTTATACCATTTTAAACGTATTTGATTATTTATTTATTTTGAATATGGACAATCGAGTATATAAAGGTTTTGCATATACGCGTCATGAACGTATATTCGAAGTTTTAATACACTGGATAGATATAGAATCACATTCTAGACACCCGAAGATGATTCTGGTGATTGATATATCATCATCAGAGTTTGTGTTCGTGTTTCGAAGGTGTGATATCTATATATTTCCATTAGACTGGTGTGAGAACCAAAACCAATATAGCTAGAACACATTGTTGTGAATTGGCATCAAAAACAAGATTTTCAATATATATATCAAAATTATGAATTTGAAACGTTAATCCACTAATTGATTGATGTTTGTGTTGTAGGTTTATTTATTTGCTAATTTTTGAACCATTATGCCAAATTGCATCAAATATTGAATTGTATTGAAAATTGTTCGCGTTTGCATGCATATACATGTGCTTTCATTGAACAGGTCATAGCAAGGAGGCTAGAGCCGAAGAATAAAATTTGTTTGCCCGACAAATAGGTACATGTTTACTACATAATTTACTGTTTTGTTTGGGTGATGATGATTTTATGAGCCTATTGGCTAGCCGCTTGGCTTTTTCTTTTTCTTTTTGAGATCAGAAGGCCTATATGGCAATTTCGGGATTATCCCGTGGCTCCCGGTGCAGGGGAGGTTATGGCGAAATTTTTCGAAAATTTAGGGTGTTAGCCAAATTTTTGAAAATTTGAAAATTCTCAGAAACTGAAAAGTTGGAGAATGGAAGCCAGATCGAACGTAGAGTTGATTAATCAAACCACTTTCGACTTTGTTCCTTTTCGGGGACGAAAAGTTTTAAGTGGTGGAGATTGTAATAACCCGGAAAATCTGGGCCAGTTTAAAATTTTTATTTTGGCAATTATAACGAATTTTCTATATTTAAAATAGATTATTTTAAATAATATTGACGGAAAATTTATTTTGAATATATTTCCAACGTATATATTATACGCGTCGTCGTTAGAATATAAATATTTATATATAATTAGAATAGAATTGAAAATGGCGCGGTAGTTCGATAATTCGATTTCAAACTTCAATTGAATGTACCGGGTGCAAAACAATCCGGATTTTAGTGAAACCAGAAACATTAGGATCTAATTGATAACATCTTTCCAACGAATCCGAAAAATCGAGATTTCATAGCGGGAATTAAAAGATATGTCCAGTTGAAAATTCTGAATAGTCGCTATGGAATTCAGGCCCTTAAAAATGGAAATTTTGCAAGCGTCCTCGGATTTCGATGAAACCACTTTTGTTGGGTCCGCAGTGTCAAATTATTTCTAGGTTTCAAATTTCATAGTTTTTCGAATCAATATGTGAGCGTGGCAGAGGAAAACGCGTTTGACCAGTTTCAGTTGATTTTAATCGACTGGAAAATGGCCATTTTTCTAACGGTCTCAGAATTCGACGAAACTAGTTTTGTTAGGACCGTATCGTCAATACGAAGCTAGAAAATATTTTTTTGGGAATTTTTCTAGTTAGTATGTGACACCGGTAATTTGAAATGTACGTTTAAAATTCAATAAAGTGTTTTAAATGTAAATTTAACGGAAACTGATTGTAACAGCCGAATCAGCCTACGATACATATCCCATTGTGTTCGGAATGGGGGTAAAACGCTATAGACGACAGGCGGTGGGCCTCGTTTCGAGGTCGTATGTGAAAGTCAACCTTTTTTGCAATTAAAATAATTAAATAATATATTTTCCATTTAAACCCCTCCCACCTTTCTCCTTTTCCTCCCTGATTCTTCTCAGAAAGAAAGAAAAAAAAGAAACCTAATCTAACGAGCCGCCGCCTTCCACTGGTCGCCGCCACCCTCGGAGGACCCCCGCCGCCATCGATCTCCGACCGCAGCTCCGCCTCGAGCCCTCCCCTCTTCCCCTTACCTCATCGACCCCCCCCTCCCTGCATCGAAGGACGCGAGCCCCAAACCCCGACGTCGCCCACCTCCACACCACCCCCGCCATCGTCCCCAGACCCCCTCCGCGCCTCCCTCTCTCCCCTATCGATTTTAACACCTCGCGAGACCAGTCCACCGTGGCCCACCCCAGCGCCACCCACGTCCAGCCCCGACGAACTCCGGCCACAGACCCTAACCGCGACCACTTCCGACACCTTGAACCCCCGCGTTGGCTTCAGCAAACCCCCTCCCCCCTGTATCGAATACTGTAAGTTTTCTATTTTAATTTTGTTTTTATTTATTTACTTTATTATTTATTTTTCAGATTAGGATTTTGTTTCTTTTAGGATAATAAAATTGGGTTTTTAGAATCATAAAATTGCAGTTTTTATGATGATAAAAAAAATAGGATTTTCTTAAGGTTTAACTACTTTGAATTTGCTTTAATAGCACTGCAAAATCAGTTTTTAAAATTAGCATTCTTTTTAAATTATATATGGCTTTAATATAAAAATATAATTTTTACATGATAGGAATATTAGGAATATCATCTTTTTATGTGTAGGAAAATAAAAATGTGATTTTTATAATGATATATTTGAAAAGGCAAAATCTTTATATAGAGAATAGCGAGGTAAAAATATAATTTTTATCTATATAATAGCAATGTAAAGATAGAATTTTTATCTGTATAGCTTCATAGTAAAAATTCGATTTTTATATATTGAATAGCAATATAAAAATGTGATTTTTATATATATAGTGGCTACGGGAAGCGAAGATGACAAAGATGCGATAACGATGAAGATTTCTATCAAAGAAAGAGTCAAGATGATTGGATAGCTATCTGTGACAATTTCTCACCTTTCAATTTATTTTTCTAGTTATATATATATACTAGGATGCAGACGGTGTTTAGTAGCACCCGACACAATCGTCCACAGACCATGGACTTGTTTGTTTGGTTGCATAAATTAGTTAGATGATTTGATTTGAATTTGGTTGTTTGGTGATTTTGATTGATGTGTGAATGGCGTGGGCCTTCACTAGACCGGGGATAAGGCTAGGCCTCGTCCCGTTTCTAGTATCGTGCCGTTATGCCGCCGAAATTTTCTAAAATAAGTTAGAAAAAATAAAAATATCATTTTATTTAAAGAATGAACCGAATAGAAATTCATATGTTAAAATAAAATGTTTTATCGTTAAAAATAAAATTTTTAACGTGAATATGAATATAGTGAATGTGAATAAATAAATATTCATTTACAAACCGGACGGTTTGTTTATGTACACTGATTTGACTGACATTTATTGGGACGATAAATTTTACACATCGCCCAACTGCACAAATAAAATCTGTGTTTGATTGTTTGAAACCCCACACGGGTGTTGGGATGAAATTTGAAGTTCACTCATCCTAATAGATTGAATATGTCGATCGATTGATTGACAGGCTGTTATAAGCGCTATGTCTATATTTGATGCTTATATAGTGTAGTGCACTTTGGTTGATGGTTGATTATTTTTCAATGCTATTATATACGTGTGATGTATGAAAATCCATATAATTAACATCATATGGTGATTGATTGGGCCTCATTCCAATTTAGAAGATAAAGAATATTATAATATAAAGGTTCATGTGTTGACTGTACTCATCCGTTGAGATTAGTCATGTGTTGAACGAAATATTTTAATAATAAAATTTACATCTTTATTAATATAATATAAAGGTTCATGTGTTGACTGTACTCATCCGTTGAGATTAGTCATGTGTTGAACGAAATATTTTAATAATAAAATTTACATCTTTATTAATATAATATAAAGGTTCATGTGTTGACTGTACTCATCCGTTGAGATTAGTCATGTGTTGAACGAAATATTTTAATAATAGAAATATTTGAAAAAGAAATATTTTGAAATAGAAATATTTGAAATAGAATATTTGTAAATAGAAATATATGAAGCCGTGTTGATTAGATTGACGCCATTTTGACGTGAACGATATTTATATCGATTTTATTCATTTTAAAATGAATATTGAAAAGCGATTTCGAAATGAATAGAATATAAAACGATTTCGAAATGAATAGAATATAAAACGATTTCGAAATAAATTGAATAGAAAACGATTTCGAAATGAATTGAATATAAAGTGATTTCGAAATGAATTGAATATAAAGTGATTTCGAAATGAATTGAATATAAAACGATTTCGAAATGAATTGAATAGAAAACGATTTCGAAATGAATTGAATAGAAAACGATTTCGAAATGAATTGAATAGAAAACGATTTCGTAATGAATTGAATATATAACCAATTTGATTTCAATTGAATAGAAAACGATTTCGAAATGAATTGAATATATAACCAATTTGATTTCAATTGAATAGAAAATGAAATGAATTTGATTCAAATAGAAAACGAAATGAATTTGATTCAAATAGAAAACGAAATGAATTTGATTTGAAACCAATTTGAATTGAATTGAATAGAAAACCAATTTGAATTGAATCGAATAGAAAACCAATTTGAATTGAATCAAATAGAAAACCACTTTGAATTGAATCGAATTGAAAACTAATTCGAATTGAATTTAAAACGAATTGAAATGAATTCAAATTGAATTGAAATTTGAATTCAATAGAAATGAATTTTAAAACGAATTTATAAGGAAAGATTCAATTTTGATTTGAATTGAGATGGAAGTTGAAATTGTTTTTGAAACGAATTTAAAACGATTTATAAAATTCGTTTTAAATGGAAATCGACGAAATATTTATTATATACATTATATATATAATATAAAGGCTTGAATAGAACGCGCCGCGGTAGTTCGTGAATTTCGACCATTTATTTCAAACGGACATTACGGGAGATCCGACCGTCGGATTCTCCTAAAACCGGAACCGTTGGGTTCGTATCGAAAAGAGCTTTCTAACGAATATTAGAAATTCAAAATCTAACAATTGGATTTGGAGATACGTCCAAATCAAATTCGAAAAAGGTCGCTGTAAGTGCAGTTCGATGGCCGTTGATGGAAATCGACTGTACGGACCTTGATAAAATTATTAAAAATAGTAATAATTTGTGTAAAATCATAAGAAATGATTTGGGAAAAATTGGGTCGAAAAACTCCATATTTGAAAAGATAAAAATGAATTTTTATCGAAATGAACTAGTTTTGAACTAAAATTAAAACCCAATTATTTTTAAATAAATAAATTAGATTTAAAAAGGGGTTTTAAATAATCGGAATTTCTAATATATTTGATTGGATTTGAAATGGGTTTATCGTGAATGGTGTTTTAAATAACACTAGTTCTTTAACCCGATAATAAATAGAATGTGATTTGGGTTTATCGTGAACTGTGTTTTAAATAACACCTAGTTCTTTAACCCAGTAAAAGGAGTTTTAATGAATCTGTAATTAGATTGAAATGTGAATCTATAATCTTTATTATCAAATTTAGAAATGAGCGAGAATAGAGTATCGCCAGTTTTGCTCCAAAGCAATAGTTAAATCTTTAATTAGATTTGAACTTGAAATGGTAGTTAATTTTACCGATCACACCATGGTGTTAGATATGGAGTATCACCAGTTTTACTTCATGGGATGAATAGGTTGGGATTGGGAAATAAAATACATAATTACTTCGGTGTGGTTCGCTAATCTCGACTAGTTCAAAAAACCATACTTTGGTTTGAAATGACATCCAAAGGAAGATTAAAGGATAAATTTTAAAGAATTTATCTTGGATAAAATTAATGGGAACCTTTCCCTAAAAATGTGATTTTGTGAATAACAGAATATTCGGAATTGGAATGAGGCGTATGTTGTGTTTGTGTAACATTTGTTTCTAATATACGCGGGTTGTTCGGAAAGGCCGGGTTTATACCCATTCTGAATAACCAATTCGACGATATGTCGAAGATGAAGACGGTGGCTGAAGACCGGAAGTCTTCACATCGTTTGGGTAATTACTGACGATCCTGATTGGGTTGTACACCCAAGAGGATGGAAATAGTTGGTGGTTGTCCAGACGTACTTGGAGATCGATGGATATGCGAGGAAAGTCCCTCCGGTTTCGTTCAGACCCAGGACGAACTTGTAAATGGATTGTGTGTCTGACATTGGATTTTATTCTGTGTTGATTGATTTTTGTTAAATATATATATCTGTTTGGCGGCAGAGAATTTATTCTCTTGATTAACGCCCTTCTCTGAGACATACGAGCTTAGAGGTTATATATCGATAGATATCAATCGCATAGCATGAACTGCCTGTGTGGCATGCTGAGTTGCATGGATCAAGGCTTCTGTTGAAAAGCAAAGTCTTGTGGTTGATGATCAAAGCACGGCCTACGTGGCAGCTTTGTGTATAACGTGAATTCGCGAGCCTCACACCTCGGTATGAGTCAAAAACGGGATAGTGACTACAGGGAGAGCACGACGTTTCTTTCTAGCTTTGGTGGTGTCAGTGACTTACCAGCCCTGACATTTATATACTTTTCACCTATGTGGTTGTTGGAATGCGAGGCGCCTCGATTATAGGTCTGTAAGGACCGGGAAACGTGTGTTCAGGCATAATTAATCCTCTAACGTAAGTGAGGACCGGCCCTGAAGCATCCAGGGGTTGCCCAGAGTGCGTAACCCTGGGACATTTGCTAGAGTGTCTCGAACGCGGAGAGGAGCTTGCCCCTTGCCTCGACTCATGACGGAATCCAATTTCCAATACGTGTATTGCGGCTTTATTTGTAGAGCCTAGTATGGCGACATAGTGGGATGGGGCACTCATGCCGTCTATGATTTATATTTATGATTGAAATTGTTTTGACACTATACACTTATTATAGTATCAAATGATTTGTTTTAAACGTATCAAGCATGTTTGGCTGTTATAAGGTAAAACCCTATCCTCCGGCTTCCGTTGCATTGTGTGATGGGACCTGGGTCTTATAATAGCTTCATTTTTCGAAAAAGCATTGCGTTGTTTATTCTATGCACTGGTATTCTTGGGTGGAAACCCGTTCCATGTTATACGGCGTTGTCCCTTGAATTACTCTCTTTTAAAGTAAAGTTTTAAATAACTATTTTAGTTCTCACACCAGTCACATGACTGACCTGGAGTTTATTGTTTTAACCTAAACTCTGGGTGCCCCTATTTTCCGCACGGGCAGCTAGTAGTTTTGGTTTTGCAGATTTATATTCACAGGATCCTGGTTTATAGCTGGAATGATATCCGGAAAGCTCTGTATCCGTATATCACCTTCAGTTGTGCTTTGTATTATTTTCCGCTGCTATGTAATTTATTGTAATCTCTGATATTTATCGAATGTAATTTATTCATTCATGCTCTGTATATTCTTGTATTCTGATGGAATTGTTGTAATAACAATGAAATGTACTTCCGTCTGCGTTCTATTTTGTCCTGTTCTCAAAACGATCAGGGGTTTCGAACGGTCTAGATCGGTTTAACGACTGATTCGGATCGAGCGAAATTCTGGCCGTCACACAAACAGTCATTGCAAAAATACTGTGTTCGAGAGTGATGATCGAACCATATAAAATTTGTACCAGATGAAAGAGTAGGAAAGGAGGATTCCGAATATATGAATTTCGGAATTTATGAAGCCTGCTTTGATTTAAAATGAATTTTCCGAGAGATGGATTTTGTTTCGTTTACTGGAGAGACAGATTTGGAATGAGGAAATGAAAACAAGAATTGAACTCCGGTATTTAAATGAAGGAAATCTTGGGGAGCACGAGTTATAACAGTGTGGCGTGCACGTTTCCAATAGCTTGCCGCACACGGTTTTAAATTACTTGATAGACACGGAATGGTTAAATGTGCAGGGAATGAAATATATTTTTACTTGGAGGATAGGGGTTGAAGAAATCTTGGCAGTCATGGCGTGTGTGGTAAGGTAATAAGTATACAAATATTTTTAGTCCTTACTGTTATTAAGATAAACTTTAATTTTTATTAAAGCATGTATGATTTTGCAGGTACATAAGGTTTTCGTTCATATTGAAACTGCCACGGACAGAAATAAGAGTATAGTCGTGTCCAGCGAGGTATCACGGTCCCAAAAATATAATAATACCGGTAGTTGAACTTATATTATGAAACACCAAAATATTGATATAGGGTGCAAAGTATTCCAAATAAAAAGTTGCATATTTAATTAATTAAAAATTACAGAAAAATTCTAAAAATTAAATTATAACTACGCCTCAAAAGAGCCTTATCGAAATTCGAAACTAATATTTACTTATATTAAATAAACCATTATGGTGTATACACGACTCCATAGCGACTATTTCTAAATTTGAGTTGAACATAACTTTTTATTCATAGCATTCCTGCTATGAAATCTGGATTTTTCACATTCGTTGAAAAGATATTTTCAAACAGATTCAAATATTTCTTTTTTCGCTAAAATCCGATTTATTTTGAATCTTGTATATTCATTTGAAATTTGAAATCGAATTTTCAAACTACCGCACCATTTTTAACTCGTTTTAATTATATTATAAATTATACGTTTAAATATCGTTTTGTTAAATAAATTCCTTATAAATTCCTATATATAATTCAAATAAAATATTTAAACAAAAATAAATATTCAGAATTCAACGGCGGAAAATGCGGGTCGTTACATTATTTGCCACAATCCGATATATATTAACATAAATCAGTGCAACGCAGTCAATTACAATGTCAAACACATAATCCATACAAGTCCATCCCGGGCATGAACGGAAAAAAATCCGAAAGTTCTCAAATATATTCAGACCTCATGCCACTTATAACCTTGTATTGAGTGATCAGCCCAATCGAGACATCAGCAGTCAATCCAATAAAATCTAAAGATTCCTGGTCTTCATTCATTATTTCGACGTCTCCAATTTGCTTTGTAACGTTGTATTATTATTAGGAATAGTTTTTGAACATATATTCGATCCCGGTATTTCAAAATAATAAGCGCATTTTTAAAACAATAGTCATGCCTCCAAATTTTCATATCAATATCAAGATTATTTAAACATCAATTTTTATTAAAAGGAGAATATATTTATTTCAAATCTAAACTTGAATCCATAATTTAAATCAAGAAAAATTCCAACTTGGGACGAATTTACAAATGTTTAAATAACTTGAAAAATAGATAATTTTGAATAAAACCTTTTATAAAGAAAAATAAAATATATATTATAAAAAATTAGAATATGATAAAATAATTTAAATTACTATATATACATATATCAAATGTTTTACCAGAAAAAAAAATCTTTTTAATAATAAGTAAATTTATTTCAAAAACTATACATATACATATAGTTAACTAATTTTTAAAACATAATTGTTTCATGGTCCCATTTCCAAATTCACAATTTTTTTTTGGAATAATAGTTTTAACAAATTCAATTAATCTCTCGGTGCCGATATCAATGCAATAACCAATTTCAAATCAAACATCCATCACAACCATTTCATCCAAATTGTCAATATTATATCATTTCAATAGTTAACTAATATCGGGGTTTCAGAGTAGCAATTAAATTTCGAATAAAAATTTAAATGTCAATTCTAATTTACACCATAATTAACTTATATGTCAATTTTAACTACCATCAATCACATCCATACAATCAAACTTGTTTCATAATTTTATTTAATAAATATGGGAATAATTCAGTTAATTGTGAGTGAGAAATTCACTCATCTTGATTTCAAACAAGATTATTATTCAATTGTTAGCCCAAAAATCAACCGTCTTAGAATCAGTCCAAATCAGTGCCATCGCGAAGAGCTTGTCGATATGATTCCAACGCAATTTATTTCATCTAAAATCGAACTCGTAGCAGAAAGTTATAAATGATTTAGAAAAATTGATTTACACATATACTAAATAAATAAATAAAATAGTAAAATATACCTTATATTTTGACAAAACCGCAACCCTATCTCGCTACTCTCTAACATGAATTTCTTAGTGAAGATCGAATACAATAATAATGGCATGAGGATTTAGATCTTCTCGTTACGATCCTATCGAATCAAAATTCAGGATTTTTCATTCAGTAATTTGTTTGATTTGGATTTTTTTTGAAGATGAAAAGCTAATGGCCATTGAAGATTTCTGAAAAGAGAACAAAGCGGCTATTTGTTTTTTTTTTTTTTTTTTTTTGTTACAGGCTAGAGAAAGTGGCTAGGTTAGGGTGGAGATATTATATAGGCAAATGGTTTATTTATTTATTTACGTCAAAGAATTTGAACTGTTAAATAAACAAAGTTCGCAAATTTTTATTTGTCCATCTTTAATTCAATTCCAAATAACAATCGCCTAAAACAAGGCTTATATTAATTATAGGAATCAATTACAAACGTTATAAATTTTTTTGGTTTCATTAATTAGTTTTAACGTGACAATGTTAATTATAGGAATCAATCAAAATTTTAATGTAGTCCATTTATTTCCATTAATCAATCTTTAATTCAATTTCAAACGTTACCAACTTCATCCTAATCCAACATTGCACTCAAATTAGTTAATTTTTTTGTTTAATTATAGTCCAAATCACATAAATATTTCAATTTACCATTTGATTTGTTTACATTCATATAACCAAATCTACTTCCATTCACGTTCATTTGCATTATTCATCATTTGAAAATTTCTTTAAATACTCTTCTCTTCATAATACACAAAAAGATTACAACTTTTTATGACCATAGATTTATTCAACTAATTTATTTGAATTCCGATATTGATCATTTACTACTTCAGATTTTTGTATTTCTATTATAAATTACACAAATCAAAATATTTCAATATTAAGTTTGAAATATCATTGTTATCAATATAAACAAATTAACAATTTTATGAGCAATTAATATGTCACTATTGTCAAGCTAAGCAGAACATGATTGCTTAAATAATTTAATTAAGTTCCCACAACACAAATATTCATATCTGAAACATTAAAGTTAAATTATAAATTTATTGACTTAATTTAATTCATAAAATTTAATATTAAAGCCCAAATCTCCATATTTAACCGTATATATCAAATTGTAGTTATATTTACAATTAATGCAAATTATTACATTTTTTAACTAGCAGAAATTTATTATATAATCAAAAAAGATTATTATTCATATCCATAAATTAGAATTATCAACATAAAATAAATCTCAAAATTGGTTAATCCATTTTATATTGTTAATTCAATATAAATTTCAAATTCTATTATAAATAATTATCAAACACTGTCACTATCATACATAGCTATTGCAATTCATTGTTTAATAAGTCAATTTTTGTTCATAACTTATCAATAGACGACATAAATCATTAATTTTAATATTTAAACCAATTTTATTCAAAATCACATTAAATTTAACAATTTAAGTTACCGCAAAAATATCGGGATGTTACACCTCCTAGCAATTCCAAGATGAATGAAATATACATCAATCCCACATTGTCAAATTTAAGATAAAAGTCATGTATATATATACTAAATTCTCAATCCCTATATCGTCCCTTAGGATCAGATACTTTTGTGCGGAGGGAGGGGAAGGACCTACATCTCACGACTAAATACACAGTATGTAGTCGTCCGTTCGTCACGTATCGATTCGAACCATGCCTAGCAGATCTTGGACTCGGGTTCGGGTTTAATGAGATGCGATGTTCAAATTCAAATGAGTGGTCGCGATATTTTGTGGACAACAACAGCAATGGTAACGGGAGCGATCCGTTGAGCATGCATGATTGTTAGATGAGATGGCAGACTGCTATAAAACGTGAAGAATACTAATCACATTTTCCACATTTGAAATTCCAATCTTTTTCTTCCACTTCTTAAAAATATCCGCTGCCACTTCAGCACAGAGAAGACATACTCTTTACAAATATCGAACAGGTAAATTTTGTTGTATCTTGGAAAACTTTCCAAATATATTTTTTAAGGTGATTGCTATGACAAACCTCCGAATCTCCATCACCATACTCACGGTTTGATTACTCTATTTTCTTCTATTCTGTTAAGTTACTTGCTTTTACGTAAACATTTTTTTTTCAAAGTATTTGCAAACAGTTCTGCAAATAGACACAATTTTGCAAAAAAAATGCAATAGCTTTACTATATTATAAGTGTGTCGGTTTCTTTTACATATACAACTAACACATACACATATATACACACACGCGCACACACATGTTACTTAGTGGGAACATATACATTTTTTATTTCAGTTTGATTCAACCTTTCAAAACATGCGATGTAAACTTGAATAAAACGAAATGGATATTTATCAAATTTATATGTACATTGGCAAATTAATTAACTATTTTATTTTATTGATTACATATCATATTTAACAACTACATTCATAAGGTTCTACAAGTTTTTTTTAAAGAAAATAAACACCTGCAATGTTCTTATGGATCATACGAGTGTGTAGTATAGTGAAAGACATCTTAAAGATATAGTTTAGGTTTATAATGGTTTTAAAATACTCAATGTTCAATATTCAAGGTCTATAGAAAAATAATTTTAGTCTGTATACAGATGTCATAAAAATGTTGAAATGAGAAAAGTCTACACAATATTGACATGGATGTATAAAGTATTAACTTCAATAGTAAGACACATTATGGTACCATTTGGAAAGCGGGGAATTTTGCCTTTAAAAAAAACAATAAAATGAACCATTGGCGTTGTTCGTGTTTTTTGCTATAAAAAGCTATTCTCTTTCTTCTTCTCCCATCACAAATCCAAAAATAATTCTTCAACCTCTCATTTTCAAATTTTATGGCTTTAAAAGTAAAAAAAATGAAAAATTTCTCTGTTAATATTCCTGTTTTTTTGTTTCCTATCATATATATTTTTTTACAAATTTTTTAGATAATTTTGAAAATTTTCCTTTTTGACGTTATAACGCATTCAGTCCCATTTGTTTCTGCTTATTCTTTGTTTACGACTATTGCGAATTGGAAATATGAATGCACCAAAACCTTCATTGATATATGCATTAATCACCTAAGCCACATTTTTTTTTCAATTGTAACTGAGGATTTCAATGACAGACTCGACGATAGTTGGATCGAAATATATATGAAGAATAATGAGACAATTTGAAGCGTACTCGAAAGGAGTGGAATATGGTTTTTAGAGCCATTATGAGGTGAGTGGAATGTACAGTTTGATTTTTTTCAATGATTTCGAGGAATGGTAGAATGGTGTTGTGCAAAGATAATAGAGGGTCAAATGAAATACTCCGTTGAAATTCAAAAAGCAATATGGGATATTTAATGGACGCATTCGAAGAGATGCTATTCAATATCAGATGCCAATCATTCCACCGTCTATGCCCCATCCTGAGTCATATCCATTTATTATTGCATACATATCTTTGTATGACAATTGGATAACTGATACAAATCATTTGCCCAGCCATGACATCCCTCTCCCTGCACGCATGTGAATTTTGCTAGACTATCGCCTTTGGTGTCGAAAAACCGCTTCGCTGAAGTGACGACACAATGTTATTTTCTTATATCACACCGATCTATAAGTCTTTAATAAGATAGATGTGTTACCTAACCACGTGCTTTAAGGGTATGTTGGCTACCCATTCATAAGGTTCCACCATAGTCATTAGTAGTATACTTGTAGTTTTTTTATTGAGTTCATTTGATTTGTTGTTGTCCATTTTGTTCGCTAGTATTTGAATAAAAAATGTGTTATTATGATTGAATGAAATATAGAATTTATCCTATGGTGTTCTATTTGTAACTATTAAACGTATATTACATACCAAAACAAGTCGTTAATTAACTACATATTAATTAAACTAAAATCGCAAATTAAAATACTTTGTTTAAGTCTCTCGTCTACAATTGCAAACACATAATACGTTTAACTTTCTGCTGCAAATCCCTATGTCTAGGAGTATATAACATCTACGTGAGAACAACTTACATTTAGCTGACATTGATTACAAACATCGCATCTAACATATTTTGACTATACTGGTGCTAAGCACAACTTTGGAAGTATAACAAATATGAACTAGGAAGTTTAGATACTCATTTCAATGATATTTCTAATCTTGTGTTCGGAACATACATACATATATATATATGTATGTATGTATATATATACACACACAAATATATATATGTGTGTGTATGAGATAGGATCAAAAGCACCCAAATAGTGCAGCACCCCTTTAAGCCCCCCTAATTTCCACCACATAATCTTTTTTCTCTCTCCTCCGATTAACTCTCTCTCCTCCCACAAATTTATTTAATAATAAATGAGTGGCTTACGTTGAGGGGCTTTAAGGGTTCCGCAAAATAGGGGTGCCATGGAACCCTCCGATATATATATATATATATATATATATATATATATATATATATATATATATATATATATATATATATATATATAGGGAAATGTTCTGTTGCACCTTTATCTCCCATTGAATTCCAACCATTCATTTCGATCTTAATATCAATTCTCTCTCTCTTTCCACTACGCTATATTATTTAATTCAATTAGAGAGAGAAATAATGAATATTAAAATCGGAATGAGTGATTGAAATTCAGGGGGAGATAACGGTGTAACCTAAGAGGTGTAGCAGAACATTTCCCATATATATAGGGATAGGATCAAGTGCACCCCCAAACAGTGCAGTACCCTCATAGCCCCTAATTCTGCCATGTATTTTTCTTTCTCTCTATTCCCACCAACTCTCTTTCCCCTACTAACTTATTAAACTATAAATGAGTGGTTTATAATGAGGTGCAATAGTTATGCTACCGAATAGGGGTGCCCAGGAGCGTGCCTCATATGTCTATTGAATATTAGTAAAGCAAAAGAATTTCTTGCTCTCTCCTTAATTTTAAGGGTTTTCTTTCTTTTGCATTCTCTCTTGATATATAACGTTTAAATCTTTTAATTATAAGTTAAATTATTTAACTAAACCACTCATTTTTTACATTATGATATACATATTCAAAACTTGTACAAATATCTGCAAATAATTCATCGAATAACTTCTAACATTTTATATTCAGATCCATATATTTATATTAATTACATAATATGAAATTTAAACAATTTAAAAAAAAATAGCTAGCTAATATTTATTAATATTTCTAATGTATATTAAAACATCATAATTCAAAATGTATACAACTATTATGCTAATAAAAATAATAAAACTAATTTTTTATTTAACTACGATATATAAGTATCATAAAATGATAATAACAAGTTAACTTTTTTATTGTTTTTCCATTAACTCAAAATACATGTATTTAAAATGGTAAAATATATTTATCATGTGTTGCATTATAAAATTCTACATTTAAGTTAAAATACCTATATACAAAATTACCATAACCTCACTTTCTCCTATATTTTACGTCATATGTTTAATTTAATTTTGCAGTCTTAAGTTTAAAATAATAAGATAAATGTAATTAAGTGATATTAATTAGCAATGTCACTAATGACAATAGTAAAATTCCAATAATATACATCATATCCGTAACAATAAAATACGATAAAATTGCACTTTGATTAAACCAAAACACATAAGTCACATACAATATAACATAAACAATAAGAAAATTTATAAAATATACTTTTTTCAAAATACAGAGATGTTTTTTCTCGAAAAAATGTTTAAAAACACTATTACTTTTAGTTTTAGCCAGTCTATAAATAATTTTCATTAAAAACAGAAAATATTTTGGCTTTTGCAAAAAAAAGAAAAAACTTTAGCAAAGAAAATTCAAAAGAAATTGTTTGTAGGAACGTGAAATTAAGTATAAATTTAATTTTTGATATAAAACAAAAAACAAATAGCAAAAAAACATACGAAAAAAGGTATCAATGATTTTGTCATGCATTACAAAATTATGTTTTTTACAACTGCAACCTTAGTTTAAAAATTCCTACAACCTCTTATCGAACTATCTAAGTTCTCTTCAAATATTTTATACTTGACTTTGTATATTAGAGCTAATCAAGAATTTTAAAACTATAATTAAACATAGTAAAATATTAGTTGCTAATGTGTCAAATAAATCACAAAATATGAAAATTTCACTATTTGCTCAATATTCATACTAACAAAAAAGGGTATAAAATTCATTTGGATATACAAATGCGTCGGTTACATAACATAATTATATACATATGTAATGAATGAAAATTTAATTTATAATTCATATATGTCGATACATTGATGCATTACATTATAAAGTTATTATTTTAACCGAAATGCCTACATTCTAAAATTTCTATGGTTGCTTACAAAACTTATCTCAATCTCACATAATTTTGTAAATTTACGTTAGTATATTTTGAATTAACTATGTAATCTTAGTTTCAATTTATTTGAATAAATTTAAATAGTAAATATTCATTAATACATCTAATGAATCCTTAAATGTGACAGTTTCAATTTGTATATCACATTCATATTTAAAAAATAAATCAAATATATTTTTTATTTAAATATCATAAATAATATATGAATAACATTAACAAAACAATTTATTATTCATTTATCTCAATAAGTTTATGTAACACCCCACCTCCACTAGGGTCACTCACAAAGGGAATGCACTAGTTTTGGTGGAGCATTATCTAGGTAAACATACACAGAGATATCACAAGACAGAACATAAATAAAGCAGCGGTAGAAATTAAAAACCAAATTGAAACGACCCAAACTTCCCAATAAAGGAAAGACTGGATTGCTTTGAGAACGACACACATCAGAACATAAACTGAAGAACATTTTATCGCTGATTACAACAATTACATCAGAGTACAAGAATATAGCAAATTATGAATACTTATTACATAATAGAAATACAATAATATCAGAGTTTTAAATTACATTTAAATAGCAGTGGAAAATATTACAAATATACAACTGGAAGGAATACACGGATACAGAGCTTTCCGAATACTGCTTCAGCTGTAAGCTAGGATCCTGTAAATATATCTGCAAAAAAACTACTCGACTGCCCGTGTGGAAAATATGGGCACCCGAGTTTGCCAGTGAAACAAACTACAGGTCAGTCATGGGACTGGTATGAGAAATCTTAACTAAACTTATCTAATAAGGCTAATCACAGGACCACACCGCTAACGCGGAACGGGTTTACTCCATTGGATTGCCCGTGCATAAATTAAAGTAAAACGTTAAACAACGCAATGCTTTTTAAAAAAATGAAACCATTATAAGACCCAAGTCCCATCACGCAATGCAACGCAAACCGAAGGATAGGGTTTTACCTTATAATGGTCAAAAGATGCTTGATACGATAAAACGAATTTAATATTAGTGTGTATATCTATGGGTATATATATTTCAAAAACAATTTCAATCATAATGTATTAATCATAGACGGCATAGTACCCCATCCTACTATGTCGCCTACTAGTTCTAAAATCAAAACCGCAAGGTCGTATTGGAAATTGGATTTCCATCATGAGTCGAGGCTAGGGGTAAGCTCCTCTCCGATTCGAGACACTCTAGCAAATGCCTCAGGATCCCCCGCAGTGAACCCTTGGATGCGGTAGGGCCGGTCCCCGCCTATCGGCAGTGGATTAGTTATGCCTGAACACACGCTTCCCGGTTCCTTTGAACCTATAATATGACCACTATCGGCCTATAAAAATCCGAGGCGCCTCAAAATCCATCATCCACATAAGTAAAATGCCAGGCCGTGTTAAAGCACTGACACTACCCCTAGCTAGAAAGAAACGTGTGCACTCCCTACGGTCCATATCCCATTTTTGACTCATACCGGGGTGTGAGGCTCGCGAAGTCACGATATACACGAAGCTATGTCGTAATAGGCTATGCTTTGATCATCCCACAAGGCCCTGCTTTTCAACAAAAGCCTTGATCATTTGCATCTTAGCGTGCCACATTGACAATTCACGCCATGCGATCAATCACTATTAATATATACCAAGGTGTTAAGTAAAGAATAAATCCTCCCCCACCAAACAGACATATATTAACAGAAATCGATTTAATTCACACGGAATGAAATCCAATGTCAAACACGCATCCATTTATTAGCTTATGCTCTGGGTCTGAGCGAAAACCAAATCCAAACAATCAACAACAGTCCGGACGACCACCACTGAAGCCCCTTCAAGGTAGCTACTCCTATCAAAGGTCTCTGTAGCAACACATCCGTTCGATGTGAAGATCGTCGGTCTTCAACCACCGTCTTCATCTTCGACTCTTCATCGTCATAGAAATTATTCGGAATGGGTTAAACCCGGTCTTTCCGAATAACTCTCGTATTTTTATAATTAAAAATCAAGTACTATAAAAACACATCCAACGCCTCATTCCAATTCAGAATATTCTTTTAAATAAAATATTCAAATTATTCTATCAAAGACAAATTCTTTATATTTACTATTAAATATTTCTTTTAAAGATTTATTCAAAACACCATTTGGTTTTAAATATCAAAAATCATTATTAAATGATTCTTTAGATTTAAGAGATAAATCTTATTCTTAACCGGGTTAAAGAACTAATGTCATTTAAAAATATAGTTCACGGTAAACCCAAAATCGTTGTAACGACACGGATTTCGCCCGGACCTAATCGATCGCTAAACCGACCAAGACCGTTCGAACCCCGCATACGCTAACTTTGGGTATACAACACATCAGAACAAATAACAGAAGACTTCAATAAACATCATAATAATGTTACATCAGAGTACAGAATATCAGAGTATATCGATAATAATACACAGCGGAAGATAAATTTACATAAATGTAATACAATGCACAGCGGAAGACTGTAAATGCCTGGACACAGCTTAAAGCTTCAATCCAGAATCCTGCTCAATACATCTGCAAAATAAAACTACTCGACTGCCCGTGTGGAAAATAGGGGCACCCGAGTTCGCAAGGGAAAAGCAAACTACAGGTCAGTCATGGGACTGGTGTGAGAACTCAAAAACAGTTGTTAAACTTGTTTAAAAATAAGGCAAATCACGGGACCACGCCACTTTCGCGGAACGGGTTTACCCCCATGAAAGCCAGTGTATAAGCAACAATCAATATAGATATATGGATCTACTATGCATCACACAACATGCAATATCCCAATCTACCCACTTAGATTAATCACAACACTTAGATTATCCAAATCCAATTCAATTTACAGAAATTATTCCTTTGGATTTTATTCCCGATTTCTTATTTCAAATCATTTGAAATACATATCTAACTTTCTATATCAAAGTAGATTTCACTTCGGGATCTCAAATCAAATCATTTGGAAATGTGAATTCCAAAACATAACAATGCATACAAACAAGTATGCAACCAAATATCGTGCTCCCCATCGACAAGGCAAAGGGTACGCACCTCGCAACTCGATATATATATGTGCACCTACCCCACATAGGAGTAGGCTACACCGACGATGCACCTCCCACTCAGGAGAGCATACACCGCCCTCTCACCCATACTTTTAGTCTCAGGGTTACCCGAATCTTTAGCCACATACCAAATCATTTCATATCCCGAAGTAGGGAAAATCATTTCACAACATAATAATCACAATGTAACATATAATACATTTCTAAATCACTTTAGAAATCATCGGGTTTTGGGCCTCGAAATCCTTTCTGTTTTATAAAACATTTTTATAAAACATTCCCTGTCCAAAATCGGGAATACATTTCTTTTCACTTAAGAAAAATATCATTTCACAATCATTCGTTAAATTTGAAATGAACACAACATCGCTAAACACCTTATCGTCAAATCGTGAAGTGTTTCACAAGGCGTTAGCACACAGATATTTTCAACCCAACCCAATGCTAAATGTAAAAGCATATTCTGCTCATAAACTGGTCGAGCACAATCCAAACCATCAATCAATCAAATTTAACATACGCCTCATTCCAATTCATTAGTCACTAACCGTAAATTAATCAAGAGAATAATTCCCCAAATATTAACCCCGAAGGCCGAAACCAACATCAGATCAATATCCAGAAAACCATTCTGCTTGGCTAACCGACAGTTAGTTTCTAAATTTCACGTTCAAATCTAATTAAAGATTTAACTATCGCCTGGAGCAAAACTGGTGATACTCCATTCTCGATCTTTTCAATCTAATTAAAGATTCATTAAAACTCCACTTAGTTTTAATCTGTGACTGGGTTAAAGAACCAGTGTCATCTAAAAACACGGTTCGCGATAAACCCAAAGTCACATTCCATTAATTATCGGGTTAAAGAACGAGTGTTATTTAAAACACTGTTCACGATAAACCCAAAAATCAATATCAATTCAATTCCAATTAAATATTATTTAATTGGTACACTTCATTAAATCTAAATAAAAAGATTTAATCTTTTCTCAACTGGGTTCAAGAACAGTGTTAGTGAAGACACCATTCACGACAAACCCAAATCACATTCGATATTCAATACAAGGCTCTGAATAGAAAATATATCGGCTTATATTCAATATCGAGTTCTACGACTAACAGATGTCGTATGGGAAATAACGATATATATATATATATCTTTCAAATTTCCATAACAACACCTGTATAATCACGAATCCCAACATCGAAATATTCCGAATACAATTTCGATTCAAATCCACTCCAATGCAATCATTGGAATTTTGGTTATTTTTAAAACCCTTTTCGAATTCAATTTATTTATTTAAAAATAAATAGAATTATAATCCTAGTTCAAAACTAGTTCATTTCGATAAAAATCTATTTTTATCTTTTCAAATATGGAGTTTTTCATCCCAATTCTTCCCAAATCATTTCTTATGATTTTACACAAATTATTACTATTTTTAATAATTTTATCAAGGCCTGTACGGTCGATTTCCATCAATGGCCATCGAACTGCACTTACAGCGACCTTTTCCGAATTTGATTTGGACGTATCTCCAAATCCAACCGTTAGATTTCAAATTTCTAATATTCCTTAGAAAGCTCTTTTCGATACGAACCCAACGGTTCTGATTTCAGGAGAATCCGACGGTCGGATCTCCCGTAATGTCCGTTCGAAGTCAATGGTCGAAATTCGCGAACTGCCGCAGCGCGGCGCGTTCTATTCAGGCCATTTATTATATATATAATATATATAATATATATTTCGTCGATTTCTATTTAAAACGAATTATATAAATAGTTTTGAATTCGTTTCAAAAACATTTTCAACTTCCTTTTCAATTCAAATCACAATTGAATTCTTCTTTATAGATTCGTTTTAAAATTCATTTCTATTCAATTCAAATTTCAATTCAATTTGAATTCGTTTTGAATTCAATTCATTTCGAAATCGTTTTCAATTCAATTCATTTCGAAATCGTTTTCAATTCAATTCATTTCGAAATCGTTTTCAATTCAATTCATTTCGAATTCGTTTTCTATTCAATTCAATTCGAATTCGTTTTCTAGTCAATTCAATTCGAATTCGTTTTCTATTCAATTCAATTCGAATTCGTTTTCTATTCAATTCAATTCGAATTCGTTTTCTATTCAATTCAATTCGAATTCGTTTTCTAGTCAATTCAATTCGAATTCGTTTTCTATTCAATTCAATTCGAATTCGTTTTCTATTCAATTCAATTCGAATTCGTTTTCTATTCAATTCAATTCGAATTCGTTTTCTATTCAATTCAATTCGAATTCGTTTTCTATTCAATTCAATTCGAATTCGTTTTCTATTCAATTCAATTCGAATTCATTTTCAATTCAATTCAATTCGAATTCGTTTTCTATTCAATTCAATTCGAATTCATTTTCTATTCAATTCAATTCGAATTCATTTTCTATTCAATTCAATTCGAATTCGTTTTCTATTCAATTCAATTCGAATTCGTTTTCTATTCAATTCAATTCGAATATTTCATATACATCGTTTTCAATTCGAATATTTCATATACATCGTTTTCAATTCGAATATTTCATATACATCGTTTTCAATTCGAATATTTCATATACATCGTTTTCAATTCATATATATATTTCATATACATCGTTTTCAATTCATATATATATTTCATATACATCGTTTTCAATTCATATATATATATATATATATATATTCACCTTTCACTATATACGATATTTTCATTTTCAATACATACGATATATTCATTTTCAATATATACGATATATTCATTTTCAATATATTCGATACTTTCACTTTCGATATATTCGATATTTTCACTTTCAATATATTCGATATTTTCACTTTCAATATATTCGATATATTCATTTTCAATATATTCAATATTTTCACTTTCGATATATTCGATATTTTCACTTTCAATATATTCAATATATTCATTTTCAATATATTCAATATTTTCACTTTCGATATATTCGATATTTTCACTTTCAATATATTCGATATTCACTTTCAATATATTCGATATTCACTTCGCTATATATATATAAATTTCACTCTTCATATATATGTTATTTCACTTCGCTATATATATAAATTTCACTCTTCATATATATGTTATTTCACTTCGCTATATATATAAATTTCACTCTTCATATATATGTTATTTCACTTCGCTATATATATAAATTTCACTCTTCATATATATGTTATTTCACTTCGCTATATATATAAATTTCACTCTTCATATATATGTTATTTCACTTCGCTATATATATAAATTTCACTCTTCATATATATGTTATTTCACTTCGCTATCAATCAATTTTCACAACAATTTCAACCAATAAATATCGTCCATGGTTTGTGGACGAGGGGCGTATATATATATATATAGATATTTATATATAGCAATTCACTTCCACTTTCAACACATATATATAAAATTATAAAAAGAAATTGAAGAGTGAGAAATCCTCACAAATAGCTATCCTAGCTCCACGGCACTTCATTGATAGAAATCTTCATCGCTATCCCATCTTCGTCATCTTCGTTTCCCGTAGCCACTACATATGTAAAAATCGAATTTTTACATCGCTATTCAATATATAAAGATTGCACTTTGACTTCGCTATTAAATATAAAGATTATATTTTTATTATTCTTTCAAAAATGCAGTTTTTTTTCCTTTTAGAAAAATGCAGTTTTTCTATCTTCAAAAATGCAGTTTTTCTATTCTTAAAAATGCAGTTTTTCTATCTTCAAAAATGCAGTTTTTTTTTTTTACTTTTTAAAAAATGCAGTTTTTACTTTTTACTTTTAAAAAATTCTGTTTTGATTCCTTTTAAAAACAGTTTTAAAATCTTTTAAAAACATGCAGTTTTTAAAATCTTATTCAAAATTTCTGTTTCAACTTCTTTTTTTAAAAACAGTTTTAAAATCTTTTAAAAACATGCAGTTTTTAAAATCTTATTCAAAATTTCTGTTTTAAAATCTTTTTAAAATTCTGTTTTAAAAACTTAAAACAAAAATCAGTTTTATATTTCATTTTTAAAACAGTTTTTAAATCATAAAAAAAACAGTTTATATATTCTGTAAAACAAAACAAAAATCAAAAATAAAAATAAAATCAAATTAAACGCTCACCTAGCTTCGAATGGGAGGAGAAGATTGGTCGGCGGTGGCTCGTGGCGTTCGGAGGTGACGGTGGTTCAGGGGTTGTCGAGGTCGAGGGTTTCTGCTTCGATTCGTTCGGTGGGAGGAGGATGCGAGGGTGGCTCAGGCGAAGGGTTCGGCGGCGGCTCGAGCTAAGGGGCGGCGGCGCGATAGGGCTTCGAAGTCTGGAGGGCGGCTTCGGAGTATTTAGGGTTTTGTCTTTTTTTTTTTTTTATTTCGTTAGTGAATACTGATCGGGGGGGGGGGGGGCCAACGAGGAAGAAAAAGGGGGGGGATGTATTTTTTTTATTATTTTATTATATTATTTAATTATTAAATTATGCACAAGGGTTGACTTTTTCATATGACCTCGAAACGAGGTCCACCGCCTGTCGTCCATAGCGTTTTACCCCCATTCCGAACACAATGGGATATGTATCGCAAGCTGGTTTGATCGTTACAATCAGTTTCCGTTGAATTTACAATTTAAATCCTTATATTGAATTTTAAACGTACATTTCAAATTACCGGGGTCACATACTAACTAGAAAAATTCCAGAAAAATATTTTCTAGTTTCGTATTGACGATACGGTCCTATCAAAACTAGTTTCGTCGAATTCTGAGACCGTTTGAAAAATGGCCAATTTCCAGTCGATTAAATTCAATAGAAACTGGTCAAACGCGTTTTCTTTTGCCACGCTCACATATTGATTCGAAAAATTATGAAATTTGGAATCTAGCAATAACTTTACATCACGGACCCAACAAAAGTGGTTTCGTCGAAATCCGAGGTCATTTGCAAAATGTCCATTTTTAAGGGCCTGAATTCCATAGCGACTATTCAGAATTTTCAACTGGACATATCTTTTGATTCCCGATATGAAATCTTGATTTTTCGGATTCGTTGGAAAGATATTCACTATTAGATTCCATTATTTTTGGTTTCACTAAAATCCGGATTGTTTTGCACCCGGTACATTCAATTGAAGTTTGAAATCGAATTATCGAACTACCGCGCCATTTTCAATTCTATTTATAATTATATATAAATATTTATATTCTAACGACGACGCGTATAATATATACGTTCGAATTATATTCAAAATAAATTCTCGTCGATATTATTTAAAATAATTCATATTAAATAATCAGAATTCGCTAAAATTGCCAAAATAAAAATTTTAAACTGGCCCAGATTTTACGGGTTGTTACAATCTCCCCCACTTAAAACTTTTCGTCCCCGAAAAGGAACAAAGTCGAAAGTGGTTTGATTAATCAACTCTACGTTCGGTCTGGCTTCCATTCTCCAACTTTTCAGTCTCTGAGAATTTTCAAAAATTTCAAAAATTTGGCTAACACCCTAAATTTTCGAAAAATTTCGCCATAACCTCCCCTGCAATGGGAGCATCGGGAAATTGCAAATAGCGTTCCCGGTCCTTCAGATCTCAAAAAGAAAAAGAAAAAGCCAAGCGGCTAGCCAATAGGCTCACAAAATCATCATCACCCAAACAAAACAGGAAATTATGTAGTAAACATGTACCTATTTGTCGGGCAAACAAATTTTATTCTCTGCTCTAGCCTCCTTGCTATGACCTGTTCAATGTAAGTGCAAGTATATGCATGCATTTGCAACCAAATTTCAATACAGTTTACTATTTGGTTCAATTGGCTAAATGGTTAAAAATTATCAAACAAATAAACCAACAACACAAACATCAATCAATTAATTGATTATATTTTCAAATATATAATTTTATATATTTAAAATCATATTTTCTAAAATCAAATTATATATATAATCACAAATACGTTATTTATAAACAAATAACTCTCGACTCATTCTAGGGCATTTCTAACCCCATCTCTAACGAGTCACTCATTCTAGAATGCTACTGATTCTATCTCTAATGAGGATTCTTTTATAGGACATTACTAATCCTACCTCTGATGAGTCTTTTGTTCAGTTCTAACGAGTTGTACCCCAAAGATTTGAGTTTAACCAAAGCTCTGATACCACGTTGTAACGACACGGATTTCGCCCGGACCTAATCGATCGCTAAACCGACCAAGACCGTTCGAACCCCGCATACGCTAACTTTGGGTATACAACACATCAGAACAAATAACAGAAGACTTCAATAAACATCATAATAATGTTACATCAGAGTACAGAATATCAGAGTATATCGATAATAATACACAGCGGAAGATAAATTTACATAAATGTAATACAATGCACAGCGGAAGACTGTAAATGCCTGGACACAGCTTAAAGCTTCAATCCAGAATCCTGCTCAATACATCTGCAAAATAAAACTACTCGACTGCCCGTGTGGAAAATAGGGGCACCCGAGTTCGCAAGGGAAAAGCAAACTACAGGTCAGTCATGGGACTGGTGTGAGAACTCAAAAACAGTTGTTAAACTTGTTTAAAAATAAGGCAAATCACGGGACCACGCCACTTTCGCGGAACGGGTTTACCCCCATGAAAGCCAGTGTATAAGCAACAATCAATATAGATATATGGATCTACTATGCATCACACAACATGCAATATCCCAATCTACCCACTTAGATTAATCACAACACTTAGATTATCCAAATCCAATTCAATTTACAGAAATTATTCCTTTGGATTTTATTCCCGATTTCTTATTTCAAATCATTTGAAATACATATCTAACTTTCTATATCAAAGTAGATTTCACTTCGGGATCTCAAATCAAATCATTTGGAAATGTGAATTCCAAAACATAACAATGCATACAAACAAGTATGCAACCAAATATCGTGCTCCCCATCGACAAGGCAAAGGGTACGCACCTCGCAACTCGATATATATATGTGCACCTACCCCACATAGGAGTAGGCTACACCGACGATGCACCTCCCACTCAGGAGAGCATACACCGCCCTCTCACCCATACTTTTAGTCTCAGGGTTACCCGAATCTTTAGCCACATACCAAATCATTTCATATCCCGAAGTAGGGAAAATCATTTCACAACATAATAATCACAATGTAACATATAATACATTTCTAAATCACTTTAGAAATCATCGGGTTTTGGGCCTCGAAATCCTTTCTGTTTTATAAAACATTTTTATAAAACATTCCCTGTCCAAAATCGGGAATACATTTCTTTTCACTTAAGAAAAATATCATTTCACAATCATTCGTTAAATTTGAAATGAACACAACATCGCTAAACACCTTATCGTCAAATCGTGAAGTGTTTCACAAGGCGTTAGCACACAGATATTTTCAACCCAACCCAATGCTAAATGTAAAAGCATATTCTGCTCATAAACTGGTCGAGCACAATCCAAACCATCAATCAATCAAATTTAACATACGCCTCATTCCAATTCATTAGTCACTAACCGTAAATTAATCAAGAGAATAATTCCCCAAATATTAACCCCGAAGGCCGAAACCAACATCAGATCAATATCCAGAAAACCATTCTGCTTGGCTAACCGACAGTTAGTTTCTAAATTTCACGTTCAAATCTAATTAAAGATTTAACTATCGCCTGGAGCAAAACTGGTGATACTCCATTCTCGATCTTTTCAATCTAATTAAAGATTCATTAAAACTCCACTTAGTTTTAATCTGTGACTGGGTTAAAGAACCAGTGTCATCTAAAAACACGGTTCGCGATAAACCCAAAGTCACATTCCATTAATTATCGGGTTAAAGAACGAGTGTTATTTAAAACACTGTTCACGATAAACCCAAAAATCAATATCAATTCAATTCCAATTAAATATTATTTAATTGGTACACTTCATTAAATCTAAATAAAAAGATTTAATCTTTTCTCAACTGGGTTCAAGAACAGTGTTAGTGAAGACACCATTCACGACAAACCCAAATCACATTCGATATTCAATACAAGGCTCTGAATAGAAAATATATCGGCTTATATTCAATATCGAGTTCTACGACTAACAGATGTCGTATGGGAAATAACGATATATATATATATATCTTTCAAATTTCCATAACAACACCTGTATAATCACGAATCCCAACATCGAAATATTCCGAATACAATTTCGATTCAAATCCACTCCAATGCAATCATTGGAATTTTGGTTATTTTTAAAACCCTTTTCGAATTCAATTTATTTATTTAAAAATAAATAGAATTATAATCCTAGTTCAAAACTAGTTCATTTCGATAAAAATCTATTTTTATCTTTTCAAATATGGAGTTTTTCATCCCAATTCTTCCCAAATCATTTCTTATGATTTTACACAAATTATTACTATTTTTAATAATTTTATCAAGGCCTGTACGGTCGATTTCCATCAATGGCCATCGAACTGCACTTACAGCGACCTTTTCCGAATTTGATTTGGACGTATCTCCAAATCCAACCGTTAGATTTCAAATTTCTAATATTCCTTAGAAAGCTCTTTTCGATACGAACCCAACGGTTCTGATTTCAGGAGAATCCGACGGTCGGATCTCCCGTAATGTCCGTTCGAAGTCAATGGTCGAAATTCGCGAACTGCCGCAGCGCGGCGCGTTCTATTCAGGCCATTTATTATATATATAATATATATAATATATATTTCGTCGATTTCTATTTAAAACGAATTATATAAATAGTTTTGAATTCGTTTCAAAAACATTTTCAACTTCCTTTTCAATTCAAATCACAATTGAATTCTTCTTTATAGATTCGTTTTAAAATTCATTTCTATTCAATTCAAATTTCAATTCAATTTGAATTCGTTTTGAATTCAATTCATTTCGAAATCGTTTTCAATTCAATTCATTTCGAAATCGTTTTCAATTCAATTCATTTCGAAATCGTTTTCAATTCAATTCATTTCGAATTCGTTTTCTATTCAATTCAATTCGAATTCGTTTTCTAGTCAATTCAATTCGAATTCGTTTTCTATTCAATTCAATTCGAATTCGTTTTCTATTCAATTCAATTCGAATTCGTTTTCTATTCAATTCAATTCGAATTCGTTTTCTAGTCAATTCAATTCGAATTCGTTTTCTATTCAATTCAATTCGAATTCGTTTTCTATTCAATTCAATTCGAATTCGTTTTCTATTCAATTCAATTCGAATTCGTTTTCTATTCAATTCAATTCGAATTCGTTTTCTATTCAATTCAATTCGAATTCGTTTTCTATTCAATTCAATTCGAATTCATTTTCAATTCAATTCAATTCGAATTCGTTTTCTATTCAATTCAATTCGAATTCATTTTCTATTCAATTCAATTCGAATTCATTTTCTATTCAATTCAATTCGAATTCGTTTTCTATTCAATTCAATTCGAATTCGTTTTCTATTCAATTCAATTCGAATATTTCATATACATCGTTTTCAATTCGAATATTTCATATACATCGTTTTCAATTCGAATATTTCATATACATCGTTTTCAATTCGAATATTTCATATACATCGTTTTCAATTCATATATATATTTCATATACATCGTTTTCAATTCATATATATATTTCATATACATCGTTTTCAATTCATATATATATATATATATATATATTCACCTTTCACTATATACGATATTTTCATTTTCAATACATACGATATATTCATTTTCAATATATACGATATATTCATTTTCAATATATTCGATACTTTCACTTTCGATATATTCGATATTTTCACTTTCAATATATTCGATATTTTCACTTTCAATATATTCGATATATTCATTTTCAATATATTCAATATTTTCACTTTCGATATATTCGATATTTTCACTTTCAATATATTCAATATATTCATTTTCAATATATTCAATATTTTCACTTTCGATATATTCGATATTTTCACTTTCAATATATTCGATATTCACTTTCAATATATTCGATATTCACTTCGCTATATATATATAAATTTCACTCTTCATATATATGTTATTTCACTTCGCTATATATATAAATTTCACTCTTCATATATATGTTATTTCACTTCGCTATATATATAAATTTCACTCTTCATATATATGTTATTTCACTTCGCTATATATATAAATTTCACTCTTCATATATATGTTATTTCACTTCGCTATATATATAAATTTCACTCTTCATATATATGTTATTTCACTTCGCTATATATATAAATTTCACTCTTCATATATATGTTATTTCACTTCGCTATCAATCAATTTTCACAACAATTTCAACCAATAAATATCGTCCATGGTTTGTGGACGAGGGGCGTATATATATATATATAGATATTTATATATAGCAATTCACTTCCACTTTCAACACATATATATAAAATTATAAAAAGAAATTGAAGAGTGAGAAATCCTCACAAATAGCTATCCTAGCTCCACGGCACTTCATTGATAGAAATCTTCATCGCTATCCCATCTTCGTCATCTTCGTTTCCCGTAGCCACTACATATGTAAAAATCGAATTTTTACATCGCTATTCAATATATAAAGATTGCACTTTGACTTCGCTATTAAATATAAAGATTATATTTTTATTATTCTTTCAAAAATGCAGTTTTTTTTCCTTTTAGAAAAATGCAGTTTTTCTATCTTCAAAAATGCAGTTTTTCTATTCTTAAAAATGCAGTTTTTCTATCTTCAAAAATGCAGTTTTTTTTTTTTACTTTTTAAAAAATGCAGTTTTTACTTTTTACTTTTAAAAAATTCTGTTTTGATTCCTTTTAAAAACAGTTTTAAAATCTTTTAAAAACATGCAGTTTTTAAAATCTTATTCAAAATTTCTGTTTCAACTTCTTTTTTTAAAAACAGTTTTAAAATCTTTTAAAAACATGCAGTTTTTAAAATCTTATTCAAAATTTCTGTTTTAAAATCTTTTTAAAATTCTGTTTTAAAAACTTAAAACAAAAATCAGTTTTATATTTCATTTTTAAAACAGTTTTTAAATCATAAAAAAAACAGTTTATATATTCTGTAAAACAAAACAAAAATCAAAAATAAAAATAAAATCAAATTAAACGCTCACCTAGCTTCGAATGGGAGGAGAAGATTGGTCGGCGGTGGCTCGTGGCGTTCGGAGGTGACGGTGGTTCAGGGGTTGTCGAGGTCGAGGGTTTCTGCTTCGATTCGTTCGGTGGGAGGAGGATGCGAGGGTGGCTCAGGCGAAGGGTTCGGCGGCGGCTCGAGCTAAGGGGCGGCGGCGCGATAGGGCTTCGAAGTCTGGAGGGCGGCTTCGGAGTATTTAGGGTTTTGTCTTTTTTTTTTTTTTATTTCGTTAGTGAATACTGATCGGGGGGGGGGGGGCCAACGAGGAAGAAAAAGGGGGGGGATGTATTTTTTTTATTATTTTATTATATTATTTAATTATTAAATTATGCACAAGGGTTGACTTTTTCATATGACCTCGAAACGAGGTCCACCGCCTGTCGTCCATAGCGTTTTACCCCCATTCCGAACACAATGGGATATGTATCGCAAGCTGGTTTGATCGTTACAATCAGTTTCCGTTGAATTTACAATTTAAATCCTTATATTGAATTTTAAACGTACATTTCAAATTACCGGGGTCACATACTAACTAGAAAAATTCCAGAAAAATATTTTCTAGTTTCGTATTGACGATACGGTCCTATCAAAACTAGTTTCGTCGAATTCTGAGACCGTTTGAAAAATGGCCAATTTCCAGTCGATTAAATTCAATAGAAACTGGTCAAACGCGTTTTCTTTTGCCACGCTCACATATTGATTCGAAAAATTATGAAATTTGGAATCTAGCAATAACTTTACATCACGGACCCAACAAAAGTGGTTTCGTCGAAATCCGAGGTCATTTGCAAAATGTCCATTTTTAAGGGCCTGAATTCCATAGCGACTATTCAGAATTTTCAACTGGACATATCTTTTGATTCCCGATATGAAATCTTGATTTTTCGGATTCGTTGGAAAGATATTCACTATTAGATTCCATTATTTTTGGTTTCACTAAAATCCGGATTGTTTTGCACCCGGTACATTCAATTGAAGTTTGAAATCGAATTATCGAACTACCGCGCCATTTTCAATTCTATTTATAATTATATATAAATATTTATATTCTAACGACGACGCGTATAATATATACGTTCGAATTATATTCAAAATAAATTCTCGTCGATATTATTTAAAATAATTCATATTAAATAATCAGAATTCGCTAAAATTGCCAAAATAAAAATTTTAAACTGGCCCAGATTTTACGGGTTGTTACAATCGTCTTCCATAAAATATGGAATCTTCACAAAAATCAAATCGATATATAATCGTTATAAATTTCTATATTCAACCAATAATATAGATGGAATAACGACAAGGCCTCTTAAATTCCACATGTAGTATCGGTCTTCTTCTACAGAAGCTTATCTCGGTTATAATTAATTCGAATTCTATTCGATTCCAATTTAATATATTAAATTGGAAAACTTTACTTTTGGAAATTTTCCATTTGAATCTTAATAAAAGATTTATAAATTCTAAATCCTAATTTCACTGTCAGTTGGGTTAAAGAATAAATGTCGCTTAAAAACACAGTTCACAATAAACCCAACTCACATTTCTTCTAGTTATTAAATATAATTGAAAACCTTTCTAATAATCTTAATTAAAAGATTATTCTTTACATACGGGGTTTAAGAACAGTGTTATTTAAGACACTATTCACGACAAACCCAAATTCCATTTATTTAATTTAATTTCAATTAAATATTAACAAATTGGAAAACTTCATTAAATCTTAATCTAATGATTTACTCTAGTTACTAACTAGTTCATCTCAATAAATAAATCTATTTTTCTGAAATATGTTCTTTTTCTAAAATGTTCTTTTTCTAAGGTGTTTTCTGAAATATTCTTTTCTAGAATATTCTTTATTGGAACGTGACTCAATCAACAACCATATATTGCATGTAATCGATAATCATTATAAATAATTGTCAAGCATCCAATTTATCAACCAAAGTGAATTCTGCACTAAATATTGGGACTAGTGTAGATCGAATATTGTCCCAACACCCGTGTGGGGTTTCATCCAGCAGTCAAATAATCAAATTATTTGTGCACTTGGGCGATGTGTAAAAATTATCGTCCCAATCACATAAACAAGTCGGATGACTTGTAAATGGAAGTGTAATATTCAAACTTGAATATACTAAACATTATATTCAACACATCACACATCTCCATACAACGAAACATATATTTCTATGCAACTATTAAAACTATTCTTTTTAATTGTCTCTAAAATGATAGTAAGAATGCTTCTTTTAATTTCATACTTTTTATTGAATATAAAATGTCAATAAAAAATGTCGCTTTAAATCTACTCTTTTTTATTTACATCTAAAATGTAAATTAAAATGTCACTTTTATATCTCTGTTTTTATATACATCTAAAATGTAAATAAAGACATACTTTTTCAATTCAGATTTTTATTCACATCTTCAATGTAAATAAAGATATACTTTTCAATTCAAGTTTTTATTCACATCTAAAATGTAAAACAAAAAATCTTTTTAAATCCAAGTTTTCATTTATATCTAAAATATAAAAGTGTCAACTTTTATAATCATGTTTTTATTTACAACAAAATTGCAAATACAAATGTACTTTATATCTTCATGTTTATATTTGCAACTAACTTGCAAATAAAAATGTATTTCTATCCTATGATACATAATTCAATAAAAATGTGAGTTTTTAGTTCATTATATAAAAATGTGGTCTTTTCCATCCTTGTATTATATTATAAAATGTAATCTTTTATTTTCCTTTTTTTTTAATTACATTACAAAATGTAATCTTTCATTTTCCTTTACTGTAGAAAAGTGAAATCTTTTCTATTTTTTTGATTACATTAAATAAAAAGGTAATCTTTCTATTCTTTCATATGACAACAAGTAAATTTTTGTTTCATTCTTTTTACTTGACCAAAAATGTAAATTTTGGCTTTCATTCTTTTTACTAGGCCAAACTGTAGATTTTAATTCTCAAGCTACACTTTATAAAAAAAAGTTATTTTCTCTAATGTAACATTTTAAAAATAAAAATGTTATCTCTTTTGCTAATGCAACATTCATATAGAAATGTTATCTCTTTTCTAATGCAACATTTTAGAATAAAAAGGTCATTTCTAATCTAATGTCACATAAAATAATATTTTATATGTAAATATTTTCCTATGAATTCTAATGTCAAATAAATGGATATTTACTTGAAAACAATCTTCTATGTTATTCAAGTGGCAAATAAATGGTCATTTATTTGGAATCAGTTTTCTATGTTCTCTAATGACATATAACAGAATATTTTATATGTAAATATTTTCTACGTTATCCTAATGACAAATAAATGAATATTTATTTGTAAACAAATTACAATGTTATTCAAATGACAAATAAATGAATATTTATTTGTAATCAATTTTCAATGTTATTCAAATGACAAATAAATGAATATTTATTTGTAATCAATTTTCAATGTTATTCAAATGACAAATAAATGAATATTTATTTGTAATCAATTTCAAATGTTATTCAAATGACAAATAAATGCAATTTATTTATAAACCATTTTCTATTTATGTTAATGACTCATAAATGCACATTTTATTTATAAAACATTTTCTATTTATGTTAATGACACATCTGCTAACAAAACGGTGTTTCTATTTCAAGGTATATTTACATCAAAGGACGCCAATAAAAGTATAGCTTTTAATTTCAATTTATATTTGCATCAAAGAATGTAAATAAAAGAATAACTTTTTATTCCAATGATTATTTGCATCGAAGAATGCAAATAAAAGAATATCTTTTTATTCTAAAAAGAAAATGACAAAAATGTGTTCTTTTTATCCAAAAAAAAAAAAAAAAATGAAAACAAATTATGTGTCTTTTTATAATTAAAACTTTCTAACAAAAGTTATGTTTTAATTAACATGACATTTCTAGCAAGAGTGACATTTTAATCTAATATAATCATTTTTGTAACAAAAATGATGCCTTTATTTTAGTGTACATTTCTATTATATTTTATTCTAACTTCACATTTTATACAAAACAATATTTTTATTTTATCTTGAATGATGTTTTTATCATGTAACATGTTCTAACCAAAATGACATTCTTCCTAGTGAAAATTTATTCTAGATAAATAACATTTTATATACATTCATGTTTTATGTACATAACATGTTAAAGTTTATATTTAAATCTTACAAACATATAATTCAACAAAATGATCATATATATACATATTTTTTGGTTCTAATTGAATAAATTGGAAATAATCTACTTTAACAAATCGACCCTTTTATTTTGTCAATTTGACTACAACAAAATTTACACTTTCATATCACCAATTCTAATACCACAACAATATTTCATCATATCAACAGATCGACAAACCACATCAAATCATTTAAATCAAACATGTATGACATTCAGCAAAATATTTCAACGCATGAGTAACATTAAAATTATTATCAGCAGATTTTAATTATATAAATAAAAGATAGAATTTCTCACCTTGGTTCAAATTCAGATCAAAAATTCAAAAGGTTCATAATCTGTTCTAGGCGGTTCCATAAAGTAGAGTTTTCTGTCACGAGCGCCTTACGCTTTGTTGAATTCACCACTGTCGATTCGCCTCTGACTTCAGCGCCTTAGAGCGCGAGATTCTCTCAACCCGCTCATCATAATTCGATCATGACCGTTGATGTTGGAGGTCATGTCATGCTCTTCGATTTTTATTTTTTATTCATTTATTTTTGAGTTGATGAATTCTTTGAGTAGATTAGGAGAGAAAGGAAAAAGGAGACAAGAAGAGTGCAGCCATAGATATAAGAAACGATATTTATGAAATTAAGGTTAAGAAAGTGAAAGGATATTATACAGTGGAGGAAGAAGGAAAATATAATATATAGCGCAGTGAGAGTAAAACATATAGATGAGTAAGAAAAGAAAGGAAAGTCTTTAAAATTGATGAATTAAATTTGGCATAGATTATGTAGCCAATAAATGCAAAAATGAATTCAAAAAGGTTTCGTTGTTTCCTAATGCACTAAAGAATATGAAAACCTTTATTTAGACTTAAATTTATTACCTGGTTTTCATAAGTATTGAATTCCACAAAGCATTTATATATATGTGTGTGTGTGTATATATATATATATCAATCCTATTTCTATCACCAAAAAGTGCCATTTATGATGTAAATCTATTTGTATCAAAAAGAAGTAAGTACAAAATCAAAAAAAAATATTGCACATGGTTAATATGCAGTTTTTCTCTCCTTTTTATAATATTTGTTGTTTAAAAATTCAAAAGAAAATTACATAGGAAAAGGGATAACAAGAAGAAATTAATGCATGATTTATTGTCTGATGTTGACATATAGAAAGTTGTGATGACCTTTCAAATTTCAAAATTCATAATAATAAATATCATAATATAGGCAACATACTCAATTAGATTAATAAGAATAAAATAGAGAAAAGAACGAAAATAAAAGGGATTAGAGATAAGGTCATTAGTTGTGGATCTAAACATTAAATCATGCATGACAATATTACAAAAGTTTGAATTCTTCCTATATATAATTTTTTCTTTTTAAAATGTACATCAGATTGAAAAGGGGAAAGGAAATTAACGCCATGCATTTAAAGTGTATGAAACGTTCTAGCTAATGCATACAAAATAATATAAAAAAAAATAATAAAATAAATAAATAAATAACGTGAGTGAGACAATAAATGTGCATGCAACATTTTTATTATTATTATATAGAAACGTGGCTTGCAATGGTTTTGGACATGGACCGCCTGCATGCATTATAAATGATACCATAAATGATATATGTCTGTATGATTCCCACTAAACAAATGAAAAGATTATTTTGCTTTTTTTTTTTTGAAAACGTGACCAAGTAATTTATTCATTAATTCAAATTAAATGCGAGCATTAATTTGCACCAAGCATATATACAACATGTTTTACATTAATTCATAATAAACACAAAATATGCAAGTTTAGAAATGAATGAACGTGTTGATATATATAAAAGAAAAAGGTGGCTAGAATAAGGAGGCATTTAAAATTAGTGCACGTGCATGAGAATGTATTGATTTCTTACTATATATTGAGAGGGTTTCCTAAGAATTAATGAAGAAATGAGAGGATAAATAAAGACAATATAATGCAACGTAAATAATAAATACTTATTCCAATATACAACTGTACATACATGTAAGCTTAGACTATTACTAGTGACTTGGTTAAATCGTGATTTATAACTGGTAACTCTTTCATGTGCATTAAGTTTGCCTATTCTGAAATCTTTAGTCATTATTACTTAAAATAAAATATTTTAAATATTAAAAACAATTAAAATTTCTATAATAAAAATTTTAAATTGGTCCCAAAATCCCGGGTCGTTAGACAAATCTTATTACTTTCAAGAAAAGAGACAAAACCTCATGTATCCAAAGTACAAGTTGCCATTATTCCATTACATCAAGTTCTAGATAAAGAAGCATAAACTTAAAATAACAGAAGTAAATTATTCCCCAAAAATAGCAGACGTGCAGCCATAGCATAGCTCAAGACCAAACCGTACATGAGCTGACGGAAAGTAAGCAGAATCTCAGCTAAGTGCTAGAGTTTCCTCCCTGAGAACCTGGGGGGGAACGGAAGAAAAAGAGGCGAAAGAAAACGGGTCAGTCATAAAGACTGGTAAGTCCAAGTGACTTTCAGCATAAAAACAGGTAAAGGTAACATGACATGTATAAACTGAAAGTAAACATAAGTACGATGTCAAGATGGACAAGATAGACTAAGATAACATGATGAATCAAGTATATGCCAAGTATAGCATCACATGTTCAAGGTTCGCTGCACCAACTGTACTAATAGCCCAACCCATGTCAAGTATAAATCATGAAATGATCCCTTGGCCCAAAATCGTGAATGGCCTATTGCTAGGTCCAACGGAACGATCCATTAATCGATCGGCTCCCTACAAGTTCTAGCTCGTTGTGTTTCTGTGTCATACGGCCCAATCACGAATGTAGTCACCTGTGCTAGTTCCACCATAGGGTGTATCAAGCCCTATGGTGCCAACCACCGACACGAATCAAGAATGCACAGATAAACCTACTGATGCCCAATGCCTACTTTTTCTGCTCCGGAGTGTGTGCACGCCCGCACTCCGTTAGAATCTACACTGGCGCACGCACACAGCCGTCGTTCTGGTCGCTTACAATCAGCCCAGTAATCGTGCCCCACCCTGCCTAGTCCCAGGGTACCATGATACATCTAGTGGGTTACTGCTGAAACGGACCGCGTAACTAGGGTTTCCATCTAGTAGGTTAAGTATTGTCATTTAAATTCGAGACTTAACCCCATCGGTCTAGTATATCAAGTTGGCTAAGTGTTGTCATTTAAGTTCGTGACTTAGCCCTACCATTCACGTATTAAGTTGGTTAGGTGTTGTCGTTCAAGTTCATGACCTAACCCTACCAATCATATTTCAAGTTGGTTAAGTGTTGTCTTTCATGTTCATGACTTAACCCTATCATGTGGCATTAATTCATTAATGCACTCCAACCTCTCACATTAGACCTGTTGTTGTGGTCATTGGATATGCCGGGTGGTTCCGGGAAGATTTACACCACAACTCAGTCTAACCTTGGGTTTTCAAGTGCGATATGACCAACTACTCACATTGGATCCTATTGTTTGCAGTAACTGGATTTGTCGGGCGGTTCAGGGCAGATTTACACTACAAACTCAACCCAACCTCGAGTTGGCCACTTTCTAGTTCATTCTAGTGTCATGTCAAGTTCATGTCAAGTTTCAAGGATAAGTTTCATGCCCACATCCAGATTCAAGTTATAACAATGTTCATGTTTCAAGTTTTGCCTATTATCAAGTTCATAATTCATGTTCATAACCAATTCATGTTTTGCCTAATCTACCCAAATCGTATTCCCATCGCATGTAAACGTTAATCGACCTAAATTACAAGCAATTCTAATTCTAGAGATAAAGGGAATAACATCGAAGCTATGATAGGCAGAAGAGACAAGCATAAAGTGATAAAAGAGATTACAAGACTGACATGGTATGACTTGAGATAATCGGTTACAACATCACTGGCATATAGAAATTAACAGGGTTTTCAAATTTAGCAAAATAAGGCGATAGTCCTGATAAAAGCTTGACATGAAAGAATAGGTATGCGAAAGCAAGCCAAATACAAGGATAATGGATCCAATGGTTTTGGTGTACATAATAGCGAATAAACTAAACAAGTCACACCCTAGGTACGAGATCCAACAAACTGCAAATTCGGTGTACAATCATGGGTTTCAACTATAGTGTTATGGGCATGAACAATCAACTACAATAGTCTTAAGCAATTAACCCCAATAGTCATAGGTAGAAATCTCATAGTTATGAATCATAAGCGACTCATCACAATAATCATGGACAATTATCAAAAATAGTTCTAGGCAAATAGTCATAGGCAATTAACAGTAATAGTTTCAAAGTCATGGTCATAGATAATGGCCTTATGTTCATAATCATAGGTAATAATCCTCATAGTCAAGAGTCATAGGTGATTAGCCACAATTGTCCTCGTCATAGTCATAGGCATAGTCTTATATTCACAGTCATAGGCATGGTCTTATGTTCTGTCATAGGCATAAGTATAGTCTTATGTTCATCGTCATAGTCATAGGCATTGGTATAGTCTTATGTCCATAGTCATAGGCATATTAAGGTTATAGTCCTGAAGGAATTTGATTTACAACATGAACAGATCCAAAGCAATATTCACGAAAGTCGAGATCCAAGATGAATAAGAATAGATACGAATCAATTTCCATACATAGATCCAATTCCAATTTACAACATGGATATTAAGTTTACAGCTTTTATCTAAAAGTAACTTGAACTTACAATCCGTGGATTGAGAATTAGATAGCAGAATTTGATTGTTGAATCTCTATGTGATTGATCGTGTTCTAATTGAAATCCCCCCAATTTGCAAATCTCTAAGAGTAGTCTTGATGGAGAAGGAGCAGTCCTTTTTCTTCCTTTTTATTTTATTATTTAGATTATCTTAGAAGCAGCATAAGGACCGAAAGAAATGGTGTGGGGAGAATGAGGCTAGGGGGATGCTTATATAGGGTTAGGCAGACGAATCTGGTCACGAAACAAGTCTAAATACATCAGAATGCATCTGGTTCAGGAAACAGGTTCGGGAGGCAGGTCGACCCCCAGGTCGACACTATGGTCGACCTGGTCCCTGGGAGGTTGACACCATGGTCGACTCCCAGGTCGACCTGGCCTGTGGGTGGGAGTTTTCCTGACCTGCCTGCTGCGGGGTTTGAATTCGAATTTCGAATTCGAAATCCGAGCTGTCTTTGATTTTGAAAATTTCTGAAACTTCTAGAGGTCATAACTTGGTCATACGAACTCCGATTTTCGAAAACTCAGACTCTATTTCGTGTAAAATTTCGAGACAAACGCAATGGCATAGCCCGTTTCCCTTGATTCTTAGTTTAAAATTTAATTCTGCCTTGATTTATGACTTTAACATGTTATAAAAACTCGGGTTGTTACATTCTCCCCTCCTTAAAGGATTTCGTCCCCGAAATCTCTAAGTTAGGAAGAATATATCCTACCATCCAATCATCCATCTACTCAACCATCATTCATGAGCAATCATTGTCCTTAAAAGATTTCTAATGCTATATGAACATATGCAGAAAGTGTGTGTATATGTTCCTTATCTAATGCAAATGATCAGGCCTGTTTGATCTTCTTAATGCAAAATATGTTTAGTGTCATGAATCCAACATGTATGAAAAGAATCCTAGTCACATAAACACTATATGTGTGCACAAACATTCATCCATATGCAACATCCACATGATAACACATTCAATTTCATCCATAAACAAGTATAAACACTCATGCATATGCAATATGAAAACGTGTCTAAGCCGATCAAGTGCCTAATGTGTGTTATGCAACCACGAGCAACCACTTGCAACCATTTGCAAACATCAACCATAACATGTTTCAAATAAATGTTTACATCCATAGGGTTCTACCTAAGGTTCTCAAGATAGGGTCGAAAAGATATACAAGATAAAACAAAGCATCAAGGAGGAGAAGTTAAAGATGTACCCCCAGAAGGTCCTGCTTGCGGGGCTTGCCCTTGCTTCTTAGGGCAGTTCTTGCTGATATGTCCAATATCACCACACTGAAAGCATGCTCCCATCTTCATCTTCTTCTTCTTACAATCCTGGACTATATGCCCTTCAATACCGCAGAAGTGGCACTTTCTTTTCTCATGTGTCATTATTGTTTTTGTTGTTCTTGCTTCCTTTCTCGGAGTCTTTCTTCTTGTTTTGAGAATCGTTCGCCTTGGCCTCTTTCTTTCCATTCTCGTCTTCTTCATGAAGGAGGGCCATATCCACCAAGCTCTCAAAGGTCGCCCCCATGGGTACATGAGTCATAGAAAGGCTGTGTAGTGGCTCACTCAAACCT
The DNA here is from genome assembly GCA_030737875.1 of Allium sativum. Classification (NCBI taxonomy): domain Eukaryota; kingdom Viridiplantae; phylum Streptophyta; class Magnoliopsida; order Asparagales; family Amaryllidaceae; genus Allium; species Allium sativum. The sequence continues at coordinate 155,510,827 of CM060926.1, read as the reverse complement.
CTGACGAAGCGAAGAGCCTTCTTGTGTTGGATGTTCACTAAATCCAGTCCAAATCTGGCCAGCTGATTAAACTGATTGACGTACTCCCTGACCGTCATGCTTCCTTGCTTAAGAGTTAGGAACTTCTCCATCTGCAGGCTTCTTTCAGCTTGGGAGAGAAATTTCATCTCAAATCTCATCCGGAATTCTTCCCACGTTTCCACTGGCCTCTCAGCATGGGTAATCTCCCAACAATACGAAGCTTCATCTTTAAGCAACCACCCTGCAAGCTGTATCTTTTGCCTATCGTCAACTTCGAAGATGACGAACAAATCTTCGGTCTCCTTCAGCCAGTTCCTCACTTCCACAAAGGATTCAGTCCCATAGAAGTCCTTTCCACCCATAGCCTTGAAGTCTCTACACGTCTTTGCGAAAGCATTTCCACGAGGAGGAGGAGGAGGAATTGTTGCAGCTGGAGGAGGAATATCTGCTGGGCCTGCATCATTGGCCCTAGCCTCTAAGTACCTCTTGAACCAGCCAGGTATTGGCACGCCCTCTGGAAAGTTAAGATTCCTAGACATGCTGAAAAACGAAAAGATAGAGATTCAAACGAGGAAACAAAGGAAAGTGCTAATGGCTTTTGGGGAATAGCCTTTTCAAAAATAAATTTTTCTTGAAAAATGTTTCTTTATAAACGGTTTTGAAAATAATTTCAGAAGGTTTTTAAAAGCATTTGCCCAGTCTGGTAACCTTCTACTCTGATACCAAATGTAACACCCCACCTCCGCTAGGGTCACTCACAAAGGGAATGCACTAGTTTTGGTGGAGAATTATCTAATAAACATACACAGAGATATCACAAGACAGAACATAAATAAAGCAGCGGTAGAAATTAAAAACCAAATCTTATTACTTTCAAGAAAAGAGACAAAACCTCATGTATCCAAAGTACAAGTTGCCATTACTCCATTACATCAAGTTCTAGATAAAGAAGCATAAACTTAAAATAACAGAAGTAAATTATTCCCCAAAATAGCAGACGTGCAGCCATAGCATAGCTCAAGACCAAACCGTACATGAGCTGACGGAAAGCAAGCAGAATCCCAGCTAAGTGCTAGAGTTTCCTCCCTGAGAACCTGGGGGGGAACGGAAGAAAAAGAGACGAAAGAAAACGGGTCAGTCATAAAGACTGGTAAGTCCAAGTGACTTTCAGCATAGAAACAGGTAAAGGTAACATGACATGTATAAACTGAAAGTAAACATAAGTACGATGTCAAGATGGACAAGATAGACTAAGATAACATGATGAATCAAGTATAGGTCAAGTATAGCATCACATGTTCAAGGTTCGCTGCACCAACTGTACTAATAGCCCAACCCATGTCAAGTATAAATCGTGAAATGATCCCTTGGCCCAAAATCGTGAATGACCTATTGCTAGGTCCAACGGAACGATCCACTAATCGATTGGCTCCCTACAAGTTCTAGCTCGTTGTGTTTCTGTGTCATACGGCCCAATCACGAATGTAGTCACCTATGCTAGGTCCACCATAGGGTGTATCAATCCCTATGGTGCCAACCACCGACACGAATCAAGAATGCACAGATAAACCTACTGATGCCCAATGCCTACTTTTTCTGCTCCGGAGTGTGTGCACGCCCGCACTCCGTTAGAATCTACACTGGCGCACCCACACAGCCGTCGTTCTAGTCGCTTACAATCAGCCCAGTAATCGTGCCCCACCCTGCCTAGTCCCAGGGTACCATGATACATCTAGTGGGTTACTGCTGAAACGGACCGCGTAACTAGGGTTTCCGTCTAGTAGGTTAAGTGTTGTCATTTAAATACGAGACTTAACCCCATCGGTCTAGCATATCAAGTTGGCTAAGTGTTGCCATTTAAGTTCGTGACTTAGCCCTACCATTCACGTATTAAGTTGGTTAGGTGTTGTCGTTCAAGTTCATGACTTAACCCTACCAATCATATTTCAAGTTGGTTAAGTGTTGTCTTTCATGTTCATGACTTAAACCTATCATGTGACATTAATTCATTAATGCACCTCAACCTCTCACATTAGTCCCTTGGCCCAAAATCGTGAATTGTCCTCGTCATAATCATAGGCATAGTCTTATATTCACAGTCATAGGCATGGTCTTATGTTCTGTCATAGGCATAAGTATAGTCTTATGTTCATCGTCATAGTCATATGCATAGGTATAGTCTTATGTCCATAGTCATAGGCATATTAAGGTTATAGTCCTGAAGGAATTTGATTTACAACATGAATAGATCCAAAGCAATATTCACGAAAGTCGAGATCCAAGATGAATAAGAATAGATACGAATCAATTTCCATACATAGATCCAATTCCAATTTACAACATGGATATTAAGTTTACAGCTTTTATCTAAAAGTAACTTGAACTTACAATGCATGGATCGAGAATTAGAAAGTAGAATTTGATTGTTGAATCTCTATGTGATTAATCGTGTTCTAATTGAAATCCCCCCAATTTGCAAATCTCTAAGCGTAGTCTTGATGGAGAAGGAGCAGTCCTTTTTCTTCCTTTTTATTTTATTATTTAGATTATCTTAGAAGCAGCATAAGGACAGAAAGAAATGGTGTGGAGAGAATGAGTCTAGGGGGCTGCTTATATAGGGTTAGGCAGACGAATCTAGTCAAGAAACAAGTCTAAATACATCAGAATGCATCTGGTTCAGGAAACAGGTTCGGGAGGCAGGTCGACCCCCAGGTCGACACTATGGTCGACCTGGTCCCTGGGAGGTCGACCCCCAGGTCGACCTGGCCTATGGGCGGGAGTTTTCCTGTCCTACCTGCTGCGGGGTTTGAATTCGAATTTCGAATTCGAAATCCGAGCTGTCTTTGACTCTGAAAATTTCTGAAACTTCTAGAGGTCATAACTTGGTCATACGAACTCCGATTTTCGAAAACTCGGACTCTATTTCGTGTAAAATTTCGAGACGAACGCAATGGCGTAACCCGTTTCCCTTGATTCTTAGTTTAAAATTTAATTCTGCCTTGAATTATGAATTTAACATGTTATAAAAACTCGGGTTGTTACAGTTTATCTACATTGTAGAATTCTATTTTTAACTTCAAATATCCATATTTTAACATTTCTACGATTATGCACAATTTCACTGATTGTTTCCTCATCTTTCATGTCTAGATACATGTATTTAAATTACGTCTGAAATCTCAAATTTTAAGTATTTTAATTTAATTTACATATCAGTCGAACATATATGCACACACGTACTAATAAAAACTACAGTATAAAATTTATGTTTGATTATATAGATATATAGATTGCACACACAAATTAATGCACACGAACAATAATAATAAAGTTAATTTGTACTATATTCATTTTATGTACATGAGAAATAAATATATCATAATTATAATCATTTTATATACATAAACAATAAATTCAGCATATAGATGTTAAAAAAAATCATTTTTAACTTGAAATAACTCCGCATTAAAATTTCTGTAATTTTTTATATAAAATCCTTCTCTATTTATTCTTACTATTTACTCTCAAGTTAATATATTTTAACCAATTACATAATTTCAAATTTAATATATATAATAGAAATAATTTAAATTATATTTGTTAGTTCATCTAAAATAATCAAAACATTTCAATTTCAACAAGAATACTTGCTTATAGTAGTAAGAACGTAAAATTGTTGTTTTACTTCAAAGAAATATAAGTTACATAGCACATACTATATATAAGAAATAATAATAATTTATATTATATTTATTTTGCCTTATTATCGTGTGTTGTATAATAATGTTCCAATTTTAACATTAAAATTTGAAATTTTTTATTTTATAATATTATCGTGTGCAATGCACGGGTTACACTATATATATATATATATATATATATATATATATATATATATATATAGGAGTATTCCAGGGTACTCCTGTTTTGCAGCACCTCTACCTTGAACATGTGCAGTTTATGCCCCGCTATATGTCGTAGCCTGTTACTACTGCTACGCTTTTATCAAATAGCCACCAATATAGCCTTCCCGCTTTAAACCCCGCAATATTCGGTTATTCCCGATATATCCCATTGTTTCCGCTGTATTATGTTTTTCCCGCTGTACCTTTGATGAAAGAAATGAACTAAAAAATGATATTTATACTTTTTTTAATGAACTATGTTTTACAATTGATTTTTTAACATATATTTTTATGAACATGAACACTCTAATGTTCTACTAAATTTAATTAAGTTGACTAGCAGCTTCATATGTTATTATTTAAAATTAAGAATGTACTAATTATAGGTAAATTGAATGTAAGTTTTTTAATTAATTATACTTTATATATTCCTTAAAACATTAAGAACGGATTATATATGCTATTTTAGAGTCATCGGCTATACTCTGCTATTTCCTCGCTTTATCCCCGTTATGACTTTATGGACCTCCGCCACATTTAATCCGCTAAGCGCTTTAACTGCACAGTCTTGAACTACACTAATCCAAATCCAACAAGATCTTGTAGATGTTCAATACATACATACATACATACATATATATATATATATATATATTATCGTCTATCCAAAATTTAAGCTTATTCCGACATTCCTAACGTTATCAAAATCTTAGCTCAATTTTACCGTTCATACATTTATTGGAACCATTAAATTTAAACATAAAATATATCATTCTACGAATGGGCTCAAATTTTGGATAGACGATAATATAAATGTGGATTGAAGATCTACAAAATCTTGTTGTCTTTGGATTAGTGTAGCTCACGGTAGGGTAGGGGTGTTGCAAAACAGGAATGCCCCGGAATGCTCCTTATATATATATATATACATACATATATATATATATATATATATATATATATATATATATATATATATATTGAAGATGGATAATTCGTTTTTAAGGCTTTGCAGCCTAGAAAAGATAAGGCCCAATCGACCTTACAGAAATAAAGCTTCACAGTTACAATAGTCCAAAATCGATCTTCAACATCGAAGCCTCTCGAACATAATAGAAACAAAAAATGCTTTATAACTAAATTATTCCCGAAAAGTTATTCCTCTTCAAATACCAAAAGGCGAAAAATCTAGGTTATGGCGGTTGTTAATTATTTCCCGCAAATCAGCTTCCTACCCATGGATCCCTCTGATCCTCTCCTCGCGTCTCCTCTACTGTTGTTGTCAGGTCATTAGTAAGTCTTCTCACTTTGATTCTCTTGGTCGTAGTTTGGACATCAATCCAATTCATGAAACTGACTTTGTTTGGGGATTGTGTTGCATGTTGAAAAACCCTTTTATTGCGCTCTCTCTAAACTGACCAAACAGTGGTAGTGATGGCGATTTATACAATTTGGCTTCATAGCTTTCCAGCTGCCTACTGACATTCAGGTACTTTATTCATGCAACTAGATTATGACCGCTATCACTGATACTCAGTTTAGCCAAACAATTCCTCCAGATCTTCTTAGAAAATTCACAATCGAAAAATTAGTGCTGATAAGTTTCAATTTCCTTAATACATAAAACACATGAATTATCATGAACTATCCCCTAAGCATTTAACCTATCTTTGGTAAGAAGTCAATTAAGTATGTCTTTATACGTGGTAGCGACCATTTTAGGACAGTTAACCCTATCCCAAACAAATTTTTTCCATTCCTTAATCTGATGCTTCTCCCTAGTAGCTTCCCAAGATGATCTAGTGGAGAATTCTTTTGCATGCTTCCACGACCAAATATCCTTATCCCTGTTGTAAAACAAAGATATGTGTTCAATTTTTGATTTGTATTCTTCATTGCAAGGAAAACTGCCACAATTCCAGCTATTATTAGCAATAATGTCTTCCACCTTTTTTTTGGGCAACCATATGTCGGATATGTATCCCAACCAACTAGGTCTATCCGCAATTTACCTTTAATCCATGGGACTTTTCATTAGCCTGTCTCTTTCCCTTTAGCTATCTCCTTTGTGCAATTTTTGGCTAATTTATCTTTGATGCTTAAAATTGCCTTCTAAGTAGGTGAGGAGTTATTATCAGTTGGCATTTGCCAAAAATTGCCCTTTAAGTATCTGCTTCTCATCCATTTAGCTCATAACACATTTGAATTAATAATTTTCCTACCCTGCTTAAGAGTAAAAGCTTCCCTCATTTCTCTGATATTGTGTAAACCAACCCCACCTTCCTCTTTGGTACGGCCTAAGTCCGAATATTTGATATTGTGGAGACTGCCCTTCCAAATGAACTCTGCATATACTTGCTCTAGTTTATCAATAGAAGCGTATGGCAACTGAAAAGTTTGAGGCCAAAAATTAACTTTAGCTTGTATGACCGCGAACTAGTTCCCCTCTACCAGCAAATAATAACAACTTTGAGCTCCAACCTTGTAATTTGCTTCTGATTTTCGCTAATGAGTTCTGCACATTTGGTGTCAGTACTTTTATTTGAGGATAATGGAACACCAAGATATTTGATTGGTAAATTTCATTCCTAGACTTTCAACACTTCAAGTATAGCCTCTTTCGTGTTGTTGAACTTGTTAAAATAACATTTGGTTTTAAGTTCATTCACTTTTAAGCCTGTATATTTTTCCAATGCTTCAAAAATTATGTTTATGGTTAAGGATTCCTCTCTAGAAAACCGAACACATATGATCATATTATCTGCATGTAATAAATGGCTGAGAATAGGGTGGAAGTCAAAGATTGTTTCAATCTCTTTCTTGAAACATGCAATTTCCATTTGTCGCGAGTAAAATTCCACCACTATTGCAAACAAGTACAGAGATAACGGGTCTTCTTGTCTGATGCCCCTATTGCTACTGATATGATCCTTAGGTATACCATTAATAAGAATGGAGAAAGTAGGTTTAGATATACATTCTTCGATGAGAGCAGTAATTTTGGCAGGGAAACCCATACTTTGTAGCATATGTATGATGAATTTGCGATTAATCTTATCATATGCTTTATGCAAATCCACTTAAAGCATAATTTATCTGCTCCCTTTTATTGAAGTTTCTGATTAACTCATGCGCTAACAATGAGTTAATTGAAATGCTCTCCTTTAATAAATGCACTTTGACATTCAGCAATGAAATATTGCAAAATGAGGTTGATTCTGTTGCAAATAACCTTTGATAGAATCTTGTATAACTTTACAATTAACATGCTATCGACCTGTAATCTTTAATTCTTGTCGGGTTGTCCTTTTTAGGGATAAGGCAGATGAATGTGTGATTTATTTCTTTAAGAATTTTACTAGTTCGACTTGCTTCCAGAATGGCTTCTAATACGTGAATGTTCAGGTTATCCCAGTGCCTTCTAAAGATTCAGCACTCAGCCCGTCTGGCCCGGGGCTGGCATCGTTGTGAGTGGTGGCCAGAGCTTCCCAGATTTTGTTGATAGTCACTGGTCATCGAAGCTTCCTAGTGCCAGCAACATTTAGCAATCTCTTGCATTGAATGTTGGGTAAGTCATTCTCTGTTTGGCCATTGTATAAATCTGAGTAATATTTGATCGCTTCCTCTTCCGTCACTTGATTATTGTTATTGGGTGAACCGTCTTGTTCAAAACATTGCATGTTAGAGTTTAGAATTTTCCTGATGGACATTTTAGTATAGAAAAATTTAGTGCACTCGTCCCCTTCGGTAATCCATCATTCTTTGGCCTTTTGTTTAAACTCTACAGCCTTAATTTTAAGTGCATCCTTAAGTTTCCCTTGCAAATTGTAATAAGCTCTCCAACTGTCATCCTCTTCATGGTCTTCATTTAGTTTGGCCAGTAACTCTTCACATTGATTCTACAACACTGTGATTTTGTCTTGGTCTTTGGGTCCGAGTCTGTTCCATAATTCCTTCAGGCTAAGTTTGATCGTATGGGTAAGTTTGTAGAAATAGGACCCTTCTACCGGTGTCACTCTGTTTATCTGAACTGCTTCTCCGTAATCTTGTAATTGTGGCTAGGAGTTACAAAACCTAAATGGTTCTCCTTTTGCATTTTCCAGTTTCTCGATAAGAAAAATATGCAAAGGGTTATGGTCACTCGTAGGCTTAGGCAGGATGTTAACTGATATTTCCGAGAACATGTTAATGCAATCAGCGTTTACTAACACTCTGTCAAGTTTGCACGAGATTATATTACATTCTCCACTTCTCTATGTAAATTTCAAACCCTTATGGATCGGTTCCAGCAATCCGGACGCTACAACACAAGAATTGAATTCAGCCAATTGGGAAACTCTCAACGTACGTAAGTCCACCTTTTTCTCATGATTTCGTAGCACTATATTAAAATAACCCATTACAATCCATGGATCGCCTATTATTGTGCTAATGTTCTTTAATTTATTCCAAAGAAATAACCGTTGTGAAGCTTAGTTACTGACATAGACTGTGGTTACAAATAAAACCGAACCACCTTGATTGGTGGTTTTGATAGTAATTTGTTGCTCATCTTTCTCTGTGATTTGAGTACTCCAGATGTGTCTGTTCGACATTAGCACAATTCTCCCCTTCTCAACCATGTCATTATTATTAGTCGATTTCCAATCATCACCCATGGTCGTTTCAAAGTACTGCATATTTTCATCATTAAACTTATTTTTCAAAATGCCCAAAATAGAAGGAGATAAATTCCTTCTGAGATTATAAAGGTCTAATTTTTTAGCATCATATTTAGACCTCTAACATTCCAGCTTGCGGTAGACATTTGGAAGATTGAGAATTACTTATCAACTTCCTAGGAGGGTTATCTTGCACGTTGGATGCAGTGCTCATACCTTTACTTTTGATGAACTAAGAGTCATACTTTTCATTTGGTTTGGTATACTTCATAGATGGAGTTTCACTATCTGATGTAACTACCATATCATATAACTTCACCTGATTTTGTGTTTCTTCAGGTGTTTGCCTTGCTGGTGCTGCTATATTTGCTTGGGCTGAATCCTGCTGTTCTTGGGCATTTTCAACCACATGGTCATGGACCATCTCCTCCTGGTCCAGCACTACCTGGGTTGCAATCATAATGATCTAACTGGGGAATGATTGTAAATTATAACTAGTTACTACCGAGAGGGTGCTTTAGTTATTGATGTCGAAGCTTCATCGATAAGTCCCACCATTTTGTCTTGTGTATTTATTTGTATGTACATATCACTAACTTTGGCTTTACCTTTCTCTTTCCAAACTTGCTTAACTGGTTTAGCTATTACTTCACATGGTCATCAGAATGACCAAAGCATACACACCTAGTGCACTTAGGTGGAACAAACGCTCACACTTTATGTCCTGCTCATAGATGTTGCCTTTGCCATCTTTGGCACACACTTGTTTTTTAAGTTCACCACTTTCTTTGATGTCCACCGGTACACGGGAATATTTTAGTCTTTTAGCATTCCTGGTATTGTCATCCATAAGTAGGGGTTCGCCCACTAGACTAGCTAATTTACTAATGCCTCTGGCATTCCAAAGAGATAAATCTAGGTTTAGCGTTCTAATCCAAATCAGATGGGATTCCAACATATCCCTCTCCAATCTCAGATTTGGTTTCTATTTTTTGATAAATATAAATTTGTTATCCATGAACCAAGGTCCACTGCCTAGCAATTTTTTACAATCCGCTTCTTTATCAAACTTAACAAGGTAGAAGCCACACACGTAAAAACTTCCCAAGTAGCTGATGGTTTCCATTCCCTTCGTATATATGCATTTAAATGAACACAGTATGGTCTTTTGGCCACAAGATATACATAAACAGCATTACCCCACATAGTGCCAGCTTGTTTGAACACTTGGTCATCCAAAACCGGATATTTGGTAGATTCATCCACTGTTGCATTAAAATTTTCCATGCTGCCATTTATTTTATTCCCTGCAAGTTCATTTGCTCATGTACGTGAGCAGTTGAGATTGAAATGCTGATTTAGCCAAGCAGCTTTTAGGGATTGTCGATTCTTGCTTTGTCCTTGATTTGAGTGATTTACAGGGTCCGTGAATGAAGGGGCTAACGTCACATGCTCAAGTTTTTTCCTTACTTATTTCCATCCTTGTTCCGTAGGATTTCTAGGGTTCTGAACCCCATGCATGTGAGTAGTCGCCATTTTTCATATATATATATATATATATATATATATATATATATATATATATATATATATATATAGGGAGCGACCATTTAGACACAAAATTAAACATAAATCAAAAAACACAAAGTATTAGCTGTTGGATCATTTTGTCTTTATGTGGAGAGGTGGAAATCATGGGGGATCCAATGGTGGAAATGCATTGTGTCACCAATTGTGTCTATATTTTGTGTCCAAATAGAGTTTCTCATATATATATATACACACACACACACACACACGAAATCGGGGGTCTATTAGGATCAAGAATACTCCTATATCTTTGTGAGTGATAGATTAAAGAACTAAAAAAGTAATTTCTTATTTCTTGAATGTGTTCAATACAACCTGGGTATATATACCCTAAGTACCAAAATACCCTTACAATACAAAAGCTGAACTAAAACCGTATGTTACAACAAACTTAAGGAAAAACAATACAAGATAGAAAGAAATAACACACAAACATAACAAAACACTACTCACAAACACTCTTTACATCCCCCCTCAAGCTAGACATGGTGGTTTTGACACAAGTCCTAGCTTGGCAGATAAAAAGAATGTTGATCAGTCCCCAAAGCCTTAGTAAATATGCCAGTTGTAGAGACGACTTCACATGAAAAATATTGATGAAATTAGCATCCACATGATCTCTAACAAAATGGCAATCAACCTTAAGTGTTTGGTTCTCTCTTGAAACACTTTGTTCTCAGCAATATATTTTGCAGCCATGTTATCACAGAATAAATTGATAGGAAGAGAAATATTGACCTGTAAATCTGCAAGCAGTCCTTCCAACCATATAAATTCACTCGTAGTGTAACTCAGGCTTCTATATTCAACTTCACAAGTGCTTTTTGAAGTTGTTTTCTATTTCTTAGTCTTCCAAGAAATCAGAAAATCTCCCAAAAAAATAGTATATCCAGATAATGGTTTAGCAGAAAATGGGAAACTACCCCAATCAGCATCACAATATGTTGTAAGATGAAGATCACATTTGGCAGAATAAAAAAGACCAATGTCTAAGATACCCTTGAGATATTTGAGAACATGTAATGCAGCTTCATGATGTTTTTCAGTAGGTGCACTCAAAAATTGACTCAATTGTTGTACAACATAAGAAATATATGGTCTAGTCATATTTAAATATAATAATTTACCAATTAATCTTCTGTATACTTCAGGGTCTGGAATCAAAGGTGTGTCTTGAGTGCTAAGCTTTATGTTCTTTTGCATAGGAACTGGAACAGGCTTACATTCCTCCATGTTTATGTCTTTCAACAAATCCAGAATATATTTTCTTTAATTCAAAAGGATGCCTACATCATTTCTAAAATCCTCTATACCCAAAAAATATCTCAATTGACCCAAATCTTTAACTGTAAATGTAGAATGAAGAGAATTTTTCACAGCTTGAATTTCATCTAAAAAATTTCCAGTAATTAGCAGGTCATCAACATAAGCAATGATTGCAGTAAATAAACCATTACTAGACTTAATGAATAGAGAATAATCTTGTCTTGATTGCTTGTACCCTAAATAAACCAAATGCTTTGTCAACTCCATATTCCATTGCCTTGCTGCTTGCCTCAAGCCATATAAAGATCTCTTCAACTTACATACTTCACCAGGTTTGCTTATAGAATAGCCAGGTGGTGGTTGCATGTATAACTCTTCTTCAACATAACCATGCAAAAATGCATTGTTTATGTCCAATTGATGAAGTTCCCAAATTTTAGCAGCAGCCAAACCAACAATGACTCTGAGAGTAGTAAACTTTGCCACAGGACTGAAAGTATACTTGAAATCTTTCCCTCCCTTTGATTTTTTTATCACCACTGGCCATGTAATAACCCGGAAAATCAGGGCCAGTTTAAAATTTTTATTTTTGGCAATTTTAGCCAATTTTGAATATTTAAAATGATTATTTTAAATAATATCGACGAGAAATTTATTTTGAATATAATTCGAATGTATATATTATATACGTCGTCGTTAGAATATAAATATTTATTTTAAATTATAAAAGGAATTGAAAATGGCGCGGTAGTTCGATAGTTCGATTTCAAACTTCAATTGAATGTACCGGGTGCAAAACAATCCGGATTTTAGTGAAACCAAAAACATTAGGATCTAATTGATGATATCTTTCCAACGAATCCGAAAAATCAAAATTTCATAGCGGGGATCAAAAGATATGTCCAGTTGAAAATTCTGAATAGTCGCTATGGAATTCAGGCCCTTAAAAATGGGAATTTTGCAAACGACCTCGGATTTCGACGAAACCACTTTTGTTGGATCCGCAGTGTCAAATTATTGCTAGATTCCAAATTTCATAATTTTTCGAATCAATATGTGAGCGTGGCAAAGGAAAACGCGTTTGACCAGTTTCAGTTGATTTTAATCGACTGGAAAATGGCCATTTTTCCAACGGTCTCAGAATTTGACGAAACTAGTTTTGTTAAGACCGTATCGTCAATACGAAGCTAGAAAATATTTTTCTGGAATTTTTCGAGTTAGTATGTGACCCCGGTAAATTGAAATGCGCGTTCAAATTTAATATATAGAGTTATATGTTGATTTTGACGAAAACTGATCGAAACGATCAAATCAGCTTGCGATACATATCCCATTGTGTTCGGAAGGGGGGTAACACATTGGACAACAGGCGGTGGGCCTCGTTTTGAGGTCGAAAATAAAAGTTGCTTTTTGGGTGAAAATAAAACAATTAAATAAATTAAAAATTAAAAACCCCCTTCTCCTTCTATAATCTCTGCCCCCCCCCCCCCCGTTCATATTCATTTCAACAGAACCCATAATAAAAAAAAGGGAGAAAAGGAGGGGGAGGAGCTCGTCGCTCCTCCGATCAATCCCCCACCGTCGAAATTTTCTAAAATAAGTTAGAAAAATAAAAATATCATTTTATTTAAAGAATGAACTGAATAGAAATTCATATGTTAAAATAAAATGTTTTATCGTTAAAAATAAAAATTTTAATGTGAATATGAATATAGTAAATGTGAATAAATAAATATTCATTTACAAACCGGACGGTTTGTTTATGTACACTGATTTGACTGACATTGATTGGGATGATAAATTTTACACATCGCCCAACTGCACAAATAAAATCTGTGTTTGATTGTTTGAAACCCCACATGGGTGTTGGGATGAAATATGAAGTACACTCATCCTGATTGATTAAATATGCCGATCGATTGATTGACAGGCTGTTATAAGCGTTAGATATCTATATTTGATGCTTATACAGTGTAGTGCACTTTGGATGATGGTTGATTATTTATCATTGCTATTATGTACATGTGTTGAATGGAATCCATATAATTAACTTTATATGGTAATTGATTGGGCCTCATTCCAATTTAGAAAATAAAGAATATTATAAAATAAATGTTCATGTGTTGACTATACTCATCCGTTGAGATTAGTAATGTGTTGAACGAAATATTTTAACAATAAAATTTATATCTTTATCAATATAAAATAAAGGTTCATGTGTTGACTGTACTCATCCGTTGAGATTGGTCATGTGTTGAACGAAATATTTTAACAATAAAATTTACATCTTTATCATATATAGAATTAGAAATCAACTGGAAAATAGATGAGATGAGTGGTCTCCTGGATATTAATCTGATGCTGGTTTCGGCCTTCGGGGTTAATATTCAGGAAATCGTTCTCTCACTAAATTACGGTTGGAGTCTGTTTCAATATCAAACGATAGATACGTTAATTTTTATAAATTATATTAAATAACAAAGATAGTCACACGTGGACAGTACTCATTCGTTGAGATTAGTCGTGTGTTGAACGAAATATTTTAACAATAAAATTTATATCTTTATCAATATAAAATAAAGGTTCATGTGTTGACTGTACTCATCCGTTGAGATTGGTCATGTGTTGAACGAAATATTTTAACAATAAAATTTACATCTTTATCATATATAGAATTAGAAATCAACTGGAAAATAGATGAGATGAGTGGTCTCCTGGATATTAATCTGATGTTGGTTTCGGCCTACGGGGTTAATATCCAGGAAATCATTTTTTCACTAAATTACGGTTGGAGTTTGATTCAATATCAAACGATAGATACGTTAATTTTTATAAATTATATTAAATAACAAAGATAGTCACACGTGGACAGTACTCATTCGTTGAGATTAGTCGTGTGTTGAAAAAAAAAATATCATTTGTTGAATAGAATATTTGAAATAGAAATATTTGAATAGGAAATATTTGAATAAGAAATATTTGAAATAGAATATTTGAAAATAGAAATATATGAAGCCGTGTTGATTAGATTGACGCCATTTTGACGTGAACGATATTTATATCAATTTTATTCATTTTAAAATGAATATTGAAAAGCGATTTCGAAATGAATTGAATATAAAGTGATTTCGAAATGAATATTGAAAAGTGACTTGAATTGAATTGAATAGAAAACCAATTTGAACTGAATGGAATAGAAAACCAATTTGAATTGAATCGAATAGAAAACCAATTTGAATTTGAATTGAATTGAAAACGAATTGAAATGAATTCAAACTGAATTGAAATTTGAATTGAATAAAAATGAATTTTAAAACGAATTTATAAGGAAAAATTCAATTTTGATTTGAATTGAAATGGAAGTTGAAATTGTTTTGAAACGAAATTAAAACTATTTATATAATTCGTTTTAAATAGTAATCGACAAAATATATATTATATATATAATATAATGGCCTGAATAGAACGCGCCGCGCCGCGGCAGTTCGTGAATTTCGACCATTTATTTCAAACGGACATTATGGGAGACCCGACCGTCGGATTCTCCTAAAACCGGAACCGTTGGGTTCGTATCGAAAAGAGCTTTCTAACGAATATAAGAAATTAGAAATCTAACGGTTGGATTTGGAATTATGTCCAAATCAAATTTGAAAATGGTCGCTGTAAGTGCAGTTCGATGGCCGTTGATGGAAATCGACTGTACGGGCCTTAATAAAATTATTAAAAAAAGTAATAATTTGTGTAAAATCATAAGAAATGATTTGGGAGAAATTAGGATGAAAAACTCCATATTTGAAAAGATAAAAATCGATTTTTATCGAAATGAACTAGTTTTGAACTGAAATTAAAACCCATTTATTTTTAAATAAATAATTTGGATTTGAAACGGGTTTTAAATAGAATTGATTCATGGGTTTATCGTGAACTGTGTTTTAAATAACTCTATTTCTTTAACCCGATAATAAATAGAATGTGATTTGGGTTTGTCGTGAGCGGTGTTTTAAATGACATTAGTTCTTTAACCCAGTAAAAGGAGTTTTAATGAATCTGCAATTAAATTGAAATGTGAATAGATTATCTGAATTATCAAATTTAGAAATTGAGCGAGGATGGAGTATCGCCAGTTTTGCTCCAAAGCGATAGTTAAATCTTTAATTAGATTTGAACGTGAAATGGTAATTAATTTTACCGATAACACTGTGGTGTTAGATGTGAAGTACTACCAGTTTTGCTTCATGGGATGAATAGGTTGGGATTGGGAAATAAAATAAATAATTACTTCGTTACGGTTCGCTAATCTCGACTAGTTTAGAAAACCATAATTTGGTTTGAAACGGCATCCGAAGGAAGATTAAAGGATAAATTTTAAAGAATTTATCTTGGATAAAATTAACGGGAACCTTTCCCTGAGAATATGAATTGGAATGAGGCGTATGTTGTGTTTGTGTAACATTTGTTTTTAATATACGCGGGTTGTTCGGAAAGGCCGGGTTTATACCCATTCTGAATAACCGATTCGACGATATGTCGAAGATGAAGACGGTGGTCGAAGACCGGAAGTCCTCACATCGTTTGGATAATTACTGACGATCCTGATTGGGCTGTACACCCAAGAGGATGGAAATAGTTGGTGGTCGTCCAGACGTGCTTGGAGATGGATGGATACGCGAGGAAAGTGCCTCCGGTTTCGTTCAGACCCAGAACGGACTTGTAAATGGATTGTGTGTCTGACATTGGATTTTATTCTTTGTTGATTGATTTCTATTAAATATACATCTGTTTGGCGGCGGAGAATTTATTCTTTTGCTTAACGCCCTTCTCTGAGACGTACGAGCTCAGAGGTTGTATATCGATGGACATCAGTCACATGGCATGAATTGCCTGTGTGGCACGCTGAGATGCAATGATCATGGCTTCTGTTGAAAAGCAAAGTCTTGTGGTTGATGATCAAAGCACGGCCTACGTGGCAGCTTTGTGTATAATGTGAATTCGCGAGCCTCACACCTCGGTATTAGTTTAAAACGGGATACGGACTGCAGGGAGAGCACGACGTTTCTTTCTAGCTTTGGTGGTGTCAGTGACTTACCATCCCTGACATTTATATACTTTTCACCTTTGTGTTTGTTGGATGAGGCGCCTCGATTTTAGGTCTGTAAGGACCGGGAAACGTGTGTTCAGGCATAATTAATCCTCTAACGTAAGTGAGGACCGGCCCTGAAGCATCCAGGGGTTGCCCAGAGTGCGTAGCCCTGAGGCATTTGCTAGAGTGTCTCGAACGCGGAGAGGAGCTTGCCCCTTGCCTCTACTCATGACGAAAATCCAATTTCCAATACGTGTATTGCTGTTTTAATTGTAGAACTAGTATGGCGACATGATATATGGTACCCATGCCGTCTATGATTTATATTTATGATTGAAATTGTTTTTACACTATACACTTATTATAGTATCAAGTGATTTGTTTTAAACGTACCAAGCATGTTTGGCTATTATAAGGGAAAACCTTATCCTCCGGCTTGCGTTGCATTGTGTGATGGGACCTGGGTCTTATAATAGCTTCATTTTTCGAAAAAGCATTGCGTTGTTTACTGATATGCACTGGTATTCTTGGGAGGAAACCCGTTCCGTGTTATACGACGTGGTCCCTTGAATTACTCTCTTTTAAAGTAAAGCTTTAAATAACTGTTTTAGTTCTCACACCAGTCACATGATTGACCTTGAGTTTATTGTTTTAACCTAAACTCTGGGTGCCCCTATTTTCCGCATGGGCAGCTAGTAGTTTTGGTTTTGCAGATTTATATTCACAGGATCCTGGTTTACAGCTGGAATGATATTCGGAAAGCTCTGTATCCGTATATCATCTTCAGTTGTGCTTTGTATTATTTTCCGCTGCTATGTAATTTATTGTAATCTCTGATATTTATCGAATGTAATTTATTCAATTATACTCTGTATATTCTTGTATCTGATGGAATTGTTGTAATAGCAATGAAATGTTCTTCCGTCTGCGTTCATTTGTGTGTTGTTCTCAAAGTATCCGCTCTTTCCTTCACGGGGAAGTTACGGGTTCTCACATTTGGTATCAGAGCTTTGGTTTACAGAGCTCGAGAACAAGGCACATTAGAACCATACGAAAGAATTCATCAGATATTGGATTAGTAATATCCAATCAGAATGACTCGTTAGAGATAGGATCAGTAGTATCCTAGAACGAGTGTGAAGAGTATATTTTTTCAATGAAAACAATTTTGTTTTGAAAATTTAAACCATTTTATACGTATTTGAATATTTATTTATTTTGAATTTGGACATTCCAATATATAAGGATTTTGCATATACGCGTCATGAACGTATATTCGAAGTTTTAATATACCGGATAGATATAGAACCGCACTCTAGTAGCCCGGAGATGTTATGATGGTGGTTCGAAACATCATCAACATTTATTTTCGAGTGACGAAGGTGTGATTTCTATATATTTCCATTAGACTGGTGTGAGAACCAAAACTTATATAGTTAGAACACATTGTTGTGAATTGGCATCAAAAATGTGATTTTTGTATATATATCAAAAATAATGAATTTGAAACTGTAATCCACTAATTGATTGATGTTTGTGTTGTTTGTTTAGTTGTTTGCTAATTTTTAGCCATTATGCCTAATTGCATCAAATATTGAATTGTATTGAAAATTGGTCGCATTTGCTTGCATATACATATACTTACATTGAACAGGTCATAGCAAGGAGGCTAGAGCCGAAGAATAAAATTTGTTTGCCCGAAAAATATGTACATGTTTATTATAATTTACTGTTTTGTTTTGGTGATGATGATTTTATGAGCCTATTGGCTAGCCGCTTGGCGTTTTCTTTTTCTTTTTGAGATCAGAAGGTCTGTATGGCAATTTCGGGATTTTCCCGTGGTTCCCGGTGCAGGGGAGGTTATGGCGAAATTTTTCGAAAATTTAGGGTGTTAGCCAAATTTTTGAAAATTTGAAAATTCTCAGAAACTGAAAATTTGGAGAATGGAAGCCAGATCGAACGTAGTGTTGAATAATCAAACCACTTTCGACTTTGTTCCTTTTCGGGGACGAAAAGTTTTAAGTGGTGGAGATTGTAATAACCCGGAAAATCTGGGCCAGTTTAAAAATTTTATTTTTGGCAATTTTAGCCAATTTTGAATATTTAAAATGATTATTTTAAATAATATCGACGAGAAATTTATTTTGAATATAATTCGAATGTATATATTATATACGTCGTCGTTAGAATATAAATATTTATTTTAAATTATAAAAGGAATTGAAAATGGCGCGGTATTTCGATAATTCGATTTCAAACTTCAATTGAATATACCGGGTGCAAAACAATCCAGATTTTAGTGAAACCAAAAACATTAGGATCTAATTGATGATATCTTTCCAATGAATCCGAAAAATCAAAATTTCATAGCGGGGATCAAAAGATATGTCCAGTTGAAAATTCTGAATAGTCGCTATGGAATTCAGGTCCTTAAAAATGGGAATTTTGCAAACGACCTCGGATTTTGACGAAACCACTTTTGTAGGATCCGCAGTGTCAAATTATTGCTAGATTCCAAATTTCATAATTTTTCGAATCAATATGTGAGCGTGGCAAAGGAAAACGCGTTTGACCAGTTTCAGTTGATTTTAATCGACTGGAAAATGACCATTTTTCCAACGGTCTCAGAATTTGACGAAACTAGTTTTGTTAAGACTGTATCGTCAATACGAAGCTAGAAAATATTTTTCTGGAATTTTTCGAGTTAGTATGTGACCCCGGTAAATTGAAATGCACGTTCAAATTTAGTATATAGAGTTATATGTTGATTTTGACGAAAACTGATCGAAACGATCAAATCAGCTTGCGATACATATCCCATTGTGTTCGGAAGGGGGGTAAAACACTATAGACGACAGGCGGTGGGCCTCGTTTTGAGGTCGAAAATAAAAGTTGCTTTTTGGGTGAAAATAAAACAATTAAATAAATTAAAAATTAAAAACCCCCTTCTCCTTCTATAATCTCTGCGCCCCCCCCCCCCCCCCCCCCGTTCATATTCATTTCAACAGAACCCATAATAAAAAAAATGGGAGAAAAGGAGGGGGAGGAGCTCGTCGCTCCTCCGATCGATCCCCCACCGCCGAGCCCACTCCCCAGGCGGCGCACCGACCGAAGCCCCCCTCTCGCGATTGCCGATCACAAACCCCCCCCCCCCCCCCCTGAAGCGAACGCCACCACCGACGCCCTAATTCTCCGCAGCAGAGCCGCCCTCCCCACCACCGCAACCACCTGCCGCCGTTCCCTTCTCCCTCCTCCTTCTCTCACCCTGTCTGATTTGAAGGTCAGCGCCCTAGGGAGGAAACCCGCCAGCCCTGGAGCCTCCTTCCCCGATCTAACTGCAGCCACCACCTCGGTCTCCATCCCCTCTGAAAATCCAAAAGTGAGCCCTTTTCCTTTTTATTTTGATTTTCTTTTCGGTTTTAAATTTTATGAATGATAAAAGATTTATTTTTTATGCGGTAAAGTTAGTATAAAAATCAGATTTTGTATGTGTTAAAGTTAACATAAAAATCAGAATTTTTATATATATAGCTTAGATTAAATGAATAAATCCTATGGTTGAATGGTAATAGAAAATTTAAAAAGATTTGATCTTTAAAAAGACAAATGTTTGATTTTTAAAATAGAAAAGAAATAATTTTTAAAATAAAAAGGCAATATTTTTCATATTGAAAAGGCAATATTTTTCATATTGAAAAGGCGATATTTTTCATATTGAAAAGGCGGAATCTTTATAGTTGAAAAGGCGGAATCTTTATAGTTGAAAAGGCGGAATCTTTATAGTTGAAAAGGCGGAATCTTTATAGTTGAAAAGGCGGAATCTTTATAGTTGAAAAGGCGGAATCTTTATAGTTGAAAAGGCGAGATCTTTATATATTGAATAGTATAATAAAAATTCGATTTTTATATATTGAATAACAAGGTAAAAATTCGATTTTTATATATTGAATAACAAGGTAAAAATTCAATTTTTATATATTGAATAACAAGGTAAAAATTCGATTTTTATATATTGAATAGTATAATAAAAATTCGATTTTTATATATTGAATAACAAGATAAAAATTCGATTTTTATATATTGAAAAGCGAAGTAAAAATTCGATTTTTACATATGTAGTGGCTACAGCAATGAAGATGACAAAAATGCGATAACGATGAAGATTTCTATCAAAGAAGAGTCAAGATGATTGGATAGCTATTGGTGAGAACTTCTCACTCTTCAATTTCTTTTCTAGTTATATATATATACTAGGATGCAGACGGTGCTTAGTAGCACCCGACACAATCGTCCACAGACCATGGACTTGTTTGTTTGATTTCAAAAATTAGTTAGATTATTTGATTGAAATTGAATTGTTTGGTGAAATGGAATGGATTTGATT
The DNA here is from genome assembly GCA_030737875.1 of Allium sativum. Taxonomy (NCBI): domain Eukaryota; kingdom Viridiplantae; phylum Streptophyta; class Magnoliopsida; order Asparagales; family Amaryllidaceae; genus Allium; species Allium sativum. Next base: position 155,489,920 of record CM060926.1, on the reverse strand, counting down.
GATGTGTGAATGGCGTGGGCCTTCACTAGACCGGGGATAAGGCTAGGCCTTGTCCCGTTTCTAGTATCGTGCCGTTATGCCGCCGAAATTTTCTAAAATAAGTTAGAAAAATAAAAACATCATTTTATTTAAAGAATGAACTGAATAGAAATTCATATGTTAAAATAATGTTTTATCGTTAAAAATATAATTTTTAACGTGAACATGAATATAGTAAATGTGAATAAATAAATATTCATTTACAAACTGGACGGTTTGTTTATGTACACTGATTTGACTGACATTGATTGGGACGATAAATTTTACACATCGCCCAACTGCACAAATAAAATCTGTGTTTGATTGTTTGAAAACCCACACGGGTGTTGGGATGAAATTTGAAGTACACTCATCCTGATTGATTAAATATGTCGATCGATTGATTGACAGGCTGTTATAAGCGTTAGATATCTATATTTGATGCTTATACAGTGTAGTGCACTTTGGATGATGGTTGATTATTTATCATTGCTATTATGTACATGTGTTGAATGGAATCCATATAATTAACTTTATATGGTAATTGATTGGGCCCCATTCCAATTTAGAAAATAAAGAATATAATAAAATAAAGGTTCATGTGTTGACTATACTCATCCGTTGAGATTAGTCATGTGTTGAACGAAATATTTTAACAATAAAATTTATATCTTTATCAATATAAAATAAAGGTTCATGTATTGACTGTACTCATCCGTTGAGATTGGTCATGTGTTGAACAAAATATTTTAACAATAAAATTTACATCTTTATCATATATAGAATTAGAAATCAACTGGAAAATAGATGAGATGAGTTGTCTCCTGGATATTAATCTGATGTTGGTTTCGGCCTTCGGGGTTAATATTCAGGAAATCGTTCTCTCACTAAATTACGGTTGGAGTCTGATTCAATATCAAACGATAGATAAGTTAATTTTTATAAATTATATTAAATAACAAAGATAGTCACACGTGGACAATACTCATCCGTTGAGATTAGTCATGTGTTGAACGGAATATTTTAACAAAAAAATTTATATCTTTATCAATATAAAATAAAGGTTCATGTGTTGACTGTACTCATCCGTTGAGATTGGTCATGTGTTGAACGAAATATTTTAACAATAAAATTTACATCTTTATCATATATAGAATTAGAAATCAACTGGAAAATAGATGAGATGGGTGGTCTCCTAGATATTAATCTGATGTTGGTTTCGGCCTTTGGGGTTAATATCCAGGAAATCGTTCTCTCACTAAATTACGGTTGGAGTCTGATTCAATATCAAACGATAGATACGTTAATTTTTATAAATTATATTAAATAACAAAGATAGTCACACGTGGACAGTACTCATTCGTTGAGATTAGTCGTGTGTTGAAAAAAAATCATTTGTTGAATAGAATATTTGAAATAGAAATATTTGAATAGGAAATATTTGAATAAGAAATATTTGAAATAGAATATTTGAAAATAGAAATATATGAAGCCGTGTTGATTAGATTGACGCCATTTTGACGTGAACGATATTTATATCGATTTTATTCATTTTAAAATGAATATTGAATAGCGATTTCGAAATGAATTGAATATAAAGTGATTTCGAAATGAATATTGAAAAGTGACTTGAATTGAATTGAATAGAAAACCAATTTGAACTGAATGGATTAGAAAACCAATTTGAATTGAATCGAATAGAAAACCAATTTGAATTTGAATTGAATTGAAAACGAATTGAAATGAATTCAAATTGAATTGAAATTTGAATTGAATAAAAATGAATTTTAAAACGAATTTATAAGGAAAAATTCAATTTTGATTTGAATTGAAATGGAAGTTGAAATTGTTTTGAAACGAAATTAAAACTATTTATATAATTCGTTTTAAATAGTAATCGACGAAATATATATTATATATATTATATATATAATATAATGGCCTAAATAGAACGCGCCGCGCCGCGGCAATTCGTGAATTTCGACCATTTATTTCAAACGGACATTACGGGAGATCCGACCGTCGGATTCTCCTAAAACCGGAACCGTTGGGTTCGTATCGAAAAGAGCTTTCTAACGAATATAAGAAATTAGAAATCTAACGGTTGGATTTGGAATTATGTCCAAATCAAATTTGAAAAAGGTCGCTGTAATTGCAGTTCGATGGCCGTTGATGGAAATCGACTGTACGGGCCTTAATAAAATTATTAAAAATAGTAATAATTTGTGTAAAATCATAAGAAATGATTTGGGAGAAATTGGGATGAAAAACTCCATATTTGAAAAGATAAAAATAGATTTTTATCGAAATGAACTAGTTTTGAACTGAAATTAAAACCCATTTATTTTTAAATAAATAAATTGGATTTGAAACGGGTTTTAAATAGAATTGATTCATGGGTTTATCGTGAACTGTGTTTTAAATAACACTAGTTCTTTAACCCGATAATAAATAGAATGTGATTTGGGTTTGTCGTGAACAGTGTTTTAAATGACATTAGTTCTTTAACCCAGTAAAAGGAGTTTTAATGAATCTGCAATTAAATTGAAATGTGAATAGATTATCTGAATTATCAAATTTAGAAAGTGAGCGAGGATGGAGTATCGCCAGTTTTGCTCCAAAGCGATAGTTAAATCTTTAATTAGATTTGAACGTGAAATGGTAATTAATTTTACCGATAACACTGTGGTGTTAGATGTGAAGTACTACCAGTTTTGCTTCATGGGATGAATAGGTTGGGATTGGGAAATAAAATAAATAATTACTTCGTTACGGTTCGCTAATCTCGACTAGTTTAGAAAACCATAATTTGGTTTGAAACGACATCCGAAGGAAGATTAAAGGATAAATTTTAAAGAATTTATCTTGGATAAAATTAATGGGAACCTTTCCCTGAGAATATGAATTGGAATGAGGCGTATGTTGTGTTTGTGTAACATTTGTTTTTATTATACGCGGGTTGTTCGGAAAGGCCAGGTATATACCCATTCTGAATAACCGATTCGACGATATGTCGAAGATGAAGACGGTGGTCGAAGACCGGAAGTCTTCACATCGTTTGGATAATTACTGACGATCCTGATTGGGCTGTACACCCAAGAGGATGGAAATAGTTGGTGGTCGTCCAGACGTACTTGGAGATGGATGGATACGCGAGGAAAGTGCCTTCGGTTTCGTTCAGACCCAGAACGGACTTGTAAATGGATTGTGTGTCTGACATTGGATTTTATTCTGTGTTGATTGATTTCTATTAAATATACATCTGTTTGGCGGCGGAGAATTTATTCTTTTGCTTAACGCCCTTCTCTGAGACGTACGAGCTCAGAGGTTGTATATCGATGGACATCAGTCACATGGCATGAATTGCCTGTGTGGCACGCTGAGATGCAATGATCAAGGCTTCTGTTGAAAAGCAAAGTCTTGTGGTTGATGATCAAAGCACGGCCTACGTGGCAGCTTTGTGTATAATGTGAATTCGCGAGCCTCACACCTCGGTATGAGTTAAAAACGGGATACGGACTGCAGGGAGAGCACGACGTTTCTTTCTAGCTTTGGTGGTGTCAGTGACTTACCATCCCTGACATTTATATACTTTTTACCTTTGTGGTTGTTGGATGAGGCGCCTCGATTTTAGGTCTGTAAGGACCGGGAAACGTGTGTTCAGGCATAATTAATCCTCTAACGTAAGTGAGGACCGGCCCTGAAGCATCCAGGGGTTGCCCAGAGTGCGTAGCCCTGAGGCATTTGCTAGAGTGTCTCGAACGCGGAGAGGAGCTTGCCCCTTGCCTCGACTCATGACGGAAATCCAATTTCCAATACGTGTGTTGCGGTTTTAATTGTAGAACTAGTATGGCGACATGATATATGGTACCCATGCCGTCTATGATTTATATTTATGATTGAAATTGTTTTGACACTATACACTTATTATAGTATCAAGTGATTTGTTTTAAACGTACCAAGCATGTTTGGCTATTATAAGGGAAAACCCTATCCTCCGGCTTGCGTTGCATTGTGTGATGGGGCCTGAGTCTTATAATAGCTTCATTTTTCGAAAAAGCATTGCGTTGTTTACTGATATGCACTGGTATTCTTGGGAGGAAACCCGTTCTGTGTTATACGGCGTGGTCCCTTGAATTACTCTCTTTTAAAGTAAAGCTTTAAATAATTGTTTTAGTTCTCACACCAGTCACATGACTGACCTGGAGTTTATTGTTTTAACCTAAACTCTGGGTGCCCCTATTTTCCGCACGGGCAGCTAGTAGTTTTGGTTTTACAGATTTATATTCACAGGATCCTGGTTTACAGCTGGAATGATATCCGGAAAGCTCTGTATCTGTATATCACCTTCAGTTGTGCTTTGTATTATTTTCCGCTGCTATGTAATTTATTGTAATCTCTGATATTTATCGAATGTAATTTATTCAATTATACTCTGTATATTCTTGTATCTGATGGAATTGTTGTAATAGCAATGAAATGTTCTTCCGTCTGCGTTCATTTGTGTGTTGTTCCCAAAGTATCCACTCTTTCCTTCACGGGGAAGTTACGGGTTCTCATATGCCACAACCCTTGCTTTGCATTTTTTTAAACTACCATCTGGAATGAATTTTGCTTTATATACCCATTTGCTTCCAATAGCCTTTTTGTTTGGAGGCAAAGTAGTCATTTCCCAAGTATTGTTCTTTTCCAGAGCCTGTAACTCATTGTTCATAGCCTCAACCTAATTTGAATCTTCCTTAGCTTGAGCATAAGAACTTGGTTCATGAACAAATAAGGAATGTGCTAAACTGCTAACATATTCTGAGGGTAAATAGATCAATTCATGATTAGAGAAAATTTGCTGAACAAAAGAACATGCAGTGGGTGGCTTGACATGCTTGTCTAAAACAAACTGATCAAACTTTTTAGGTAACTGTGTAGCACAAGTAGATTTTCTAATAGGAACATTTGTGTTTGAAGGAGAAGATTCTTGTGGAGTTGTAGAGGCTAATTGTTGTGTTTGAGAATGAGAAATAGGTGAGTTATTAGATGAAACTCTTTCAGGGAAAGGAGGAATATTTTCAGTGGTATTCTGTGTTGACTGAATATCATTTTGAATTGGAGAATTGGAAACATAATCAGAAGATATTGCAGGATTAACAAGAGGAAAATTGACGTGTTGATCTGAACTTGAAGAATCAGTAGAAACTGAACGAAAAGGGAATATATCCTCTTTAAAAATGACATCTCTACTCAATAAAAATTTATGATTTTCCAAACCATATAGCTTATATCCTTTCTGTGCATAAGCTAGCCAAGAAAAATACATCTTTTGGATCTAGGAGCCATTTTATCTTGAGACTTTACAGCAGGGTAACACAAACAACCCATAACCCTTAAATGTGAATAATCTGGAACTTTATTCATTAAAACTTCATATGGTGTCTTCCAGTTAAGAACAAAACTTGGCATAAGATTTATCAAATAAGTTGATGTAAGAAAGCACTCCCGCCAAAACTTACTAGGTAAATTTGCATGTATCTTAAGAGCCCTAGCAGTTTCAGCCAAATGCTTGTGCTTACGTTCAACTCTTCCATTTTGCTGTGGAACTCCTACAATGCTTCTTTGATGAACAATCCCCTTTAATGCAAATAACTTTGTACATGATTGTTGAACTATTTCAGTTCCATTATCAGATCTTATTGTTTTAACTGATGTTTGAAAATGATTTTCCACATATGCTAAAAATGCAGATAGTATCTGGGGTACTTGATCTTTATGATGAACCAAATAAATCCATGTAGTTCTTGAATGATTATCTAAAATGGTCAAAAAATATCTTGCACCAGTTGTAGTGGGTACACGATATGGTCCCCAAAGATCAATGTGAATTAAATCAAAACATGCATTAACAATGGAATTTGACACACGAAAAGATAACCTATGATGTTTTGCACAAATACATGACACACAATGGAAATTATTATTTGTAAAAGGTGCTGGAAAATCATATACATGTTTTAATTTGCCTAAAGAGGCATGTCCAAGCCTAGCATGAAAAAGATCAACAGAATTTTTCGTATTAGAAGCTAGAACAAGAGAACACTGATTAGAAACAAGTTTATTTGTAGATAGAGAACTACTTGAAACATCTTTGACAAATTTATACAAACCTCCTTGTCTCAATCCAATAGCCTTCACTTGATTAGTTGTAAGGTCCTGGAAAGAGCAAGAGTTTTGCTCGAATTTAGCAATTTGATTATTTTGATCTAATAAATCTTCTAACAGATAACAAGTTGTGTTTGAATTTTGGAACATAAAAGACATTCTGAAGTGTAATATGTGGACTGATGGAAATGATGCCAATAATAGAAACAAATTTGAGTGTTCCATCAGGAAGAATGATTTTTATAGGTTGTTTAAGAAGATGAGTTTTATCAAACATGTTTAAGTCAAAGGACATATGATCACTTGCACCTGTGTCTATAATCCATGTATTATTATGTGCATGCTCAATTGAATAATTCACATTAAATGCGGAGACAATACCTGCAAAATTCACAGCAGCATTATAAGCTTCAGAAGTAGATCTTTGATTGTTCTGAACCATCTTAACAAGCTCCTTGTATAAAGCAGAAAGGGTTTGAGGATTAACTGAAGTTGAAGTTATAGCTTGATCACCATTTTCCAGAGGAGAAGCAGGAGCAGATCCATGAACTCCATTTCCAATAGAGCTTTCTTGTACATTTGCTGCAAATTTGTGATGTTTCTGAACTCTTCCTTTCCCCAATCTGGATATCCAACTATCTTAAAACATTGTTCCTTCACATGACCCTTACACTTGCAGTGTTCATAGAATTTGTCAAGTTTGGCCCTATTGTAATCTTTCTTTTGAAATGATGAATTGAAATTATTATGATCTTCACCATTCTTTGCAGAGAAAAATGCACTAATCTCAATTGACTGATTTGCAATATTAAGCGCATTTTGTCTTTCAATTTGCTGAATCATGTGATAAGCTCTATTTACAGTTGGTAAAGGATCCAAACTGCGAAGACTAATCTTGGCTTGATCATATGATTTATTTAAACCAAAAATAAACTGTATTAGCTTTCTTAATTGATCAACCTCCAAAATTTTCATAAGTAAACCGCAAGAACATTGAAGAATTGCTCCACATGTACAATCAGGATAAGGTTCTATAACTTGCAATTGATCCCAAACTTGCTTAATATTTGAGTAATATGTAGCAATATTATCATCATTTTGTTGTATACTCATTAATTTCTTATGGATTTCATAGATCTGGGGAGTGTTAGAATGTCCATACCTCTCTTGAATTTCAGTCCAGAGCTGTCTAGCGCAGGAATTGAAGATAAAACTCTCTGAAATCGTCTTTTCCATCGAACAAAGTATCCACGCAGTGACCATATAATCATTCTAAACCCATCTCTGCAGATCTGAAGAATCATCAGATGGTCGAAGAATAGATCCATCGATAAATCCGATTTTATTTTTTGCTCCAAGCGCTAATCGACCGCTACGACTCCAGTTGAGATAATTGTCACCATCGAACACGATTTGACCTAATTGAGAATTAGGGTTATCACTGTAAGAAAGAAAATACGAATCATTATAACTGATCGCAGAATTCGCATGATTTTCTGGATTCGTATTCGAGATTTGACTCAATTCAGGCATACTGAATTAGGGTTCAATTGAGGGAAAAAATAGCTTTGCTCTGATATACCATGAGCGATAGAAGAAAGAACCAAAAAAGTAATTTCTTATTTCCTGAATGTTTTCAATACAACCTGGGTATATATGCCCTAAGTACCAAAATACCCTTACAATACAAAAGCTGAACTAAAACCGTATGTTACAACAAACTTAAAGGAAAAACAACGCAAGACAGAAAGAAACAACGCACAAACATAATAAAACACTACTCACAAACACTCTCTATTTTGATTTTCATTGCTCTCTCTTCGCATTAACTCGGTCTTCCCATTAAAATTATTTAAATATAAATGGATGATTATTATTCAAATGCAAAAGGAATGCCATAAAAGAGGGTTATCATGTAACATCCTATATTCGTGTCTGTACCGTTTTTAGTACTGTAAAGTGCAAAATCAAGAAACAGCTATAGTATATATCAAATGAAGCAGCTGTATAATTTCTGTCTACAAATAATACTGCAGTATGATCCATATATTGTATGTAAAAAGAATGTGGGAACAAAAATAACAGTGGAAGTCCATCTCAATGTCCTTCCCCCGGGCTTGGCACGGACTCCTCATCTTCCACCCTGGTGATGCGCCGTCCATCCGCTTCCTCCATCCCCTTTGGAGGAGCGACGTCGATTCCTCCACTTGGTTCAGAAGGTGGCACAATATTCCCTCTAGGCAATGCATTCACAACAATTCCATGCTTCCTTAACAATTCTTCATCCTTCATGTATCTGCCTTCTACACAAAGCAACAACAAGCAGGCCAGGATTATCATGGCAGCTGCTGCTCTAGCAAGAAAAGAAACCATATTATAAAGGGGAGGATTATGCAAGTACTTGATGTATAGAATATACATGTAGAAGTGCTTTCTAGTCTAAGCTTTTATAAGGAAGAAGTTGCCGCGTTTAATGTTTTTGAACACACACCGGTCTGCTTTGTTTATTCGTGTTAGATGATGATGGTGTATTTTTGTTTGATGAACATGTGGAGGGTGGAGAAGTAGGGAATGCGCTCCTTCCTTTCTTTTCTTTGTAAGCAGATGCCGGCAGTTTTGTTTGCTTCAGTTCTGATGGCGTTGGCATATTGTTTGGATGGGATCTGAGTTATGGGATTTTGCGCGTGCGGCACTGGAATTTTTGCCAGTTTTCATTCTTTTTCAATTTTGGAAGGTAGCTCGCTAACAAATGCGTTAACTTGCATGCTGCTGCAGCTGAAAACATCAAAATACACTAAATTATAGTAGAGAAACTTACATGCAATACATCTTGCCTCCTGATTTCGTATATACCCCCCCTCCTCCCCGGCCTGAAATCAATGGGAAAGATGTATTTGCCTCACCGGATCCAAGGAATTTCGGACTAGAGAATTTAATACCGATCCAGAACTGTTTCTTTTAAGAAAAAAGTGTCCACGTCCGACGTCCCTTTTCGTATTCATAATTGAAATATTTCCATTATTGTTTGATTTTCATTTTCGCCCCAGCTAAGAAAAATAAAATTTATATTAGAAAAAAATAACGTTTGGTCATTGTTTGTTCGAGTTAATCCGAATTTTTTGTAATTTAATATATTTACCTAATAGAAACTTTATTTAAAAGCATAAAATTTGATATAAACAACAATATTCGAGCATTTCCATCCATGTTTGTGTCTGCAAAACATATGTGTTCATCCAATTTCATTTGCAACGTGAGATAGGACAACAAAATTTAAAAAAACACAAACTTCGTAGAATTTGTGTTCAATCTGATTTCATTTAGGATATAAATTGGATACATCTCCTGTTATGTAACGACGGTCGGAACAAAGTCCTCATCCTTTCACATAGGTCGCACACATATGAGTTGGCACCAAAATCCCTGATACTACAAAGCCTACCAACTTATTTTTGTACTCCACTCCTTCAATTTATTCCGTGATGTGAGACTAATTTTACACATGAATCAGATTCAGGTTTGATAACCAGATTTACAGATCAATATCATTTTTCAAATGAAAATGATAAATCTATCGATTGAAATCCGATGAAGATGTACAAGGTTGAGGGAAGAAACCGATATTCCCGTAACAGAAATAAGACGGTGTTTGGTGTATTTTATATTTTGTGGTCTAAGTTTTCAACGTTAATTACAAAAGATAAAAACAATTGAGGGTCAATGTAGGTGATGTAAGAAAAATGAAGAGGACAATGGAGAGAATAGAGAGATGCAACAATGTTAAACCGTCTCTCCTTCTTCTATTAATTTTCAATACACGAAAAATAAAATAATTTTCGCTTATAAAACGATCATTTTTAAACGATATACATATGCGTTCATGCTTTTTAGGGCAAAATCCTAAAATTAAAAACATAAATCAAACACTATTTGAGTTTCTGTCTTGATCTTTTACAACCCAAAATAATCAATTGATACATCAAGGTTCCTTCCTAAATGTGAAAACAATAATGGGGATTATGTCCCTGTCAATAACAGTAATCGTTATCATCTCCATTGCATTTGCTGGGAAAACGTTCACCTAAGATGTTAAGACAAATCTCAAATTGGGGAATTTATAAAATAAATTCTGTATAAATATTAAGAGTCCACCCTTCACTTTGTGAATCGAATTTGTGATAATTTGGTGTTCTCTAACACAAGATCTCCAAGTATCATAAGTGATTTCATTTTCAATACTTTATGAAAGTCTCTGCTGCTGCATACTGAGTATACATGTCCATATCTACCAGAAGAGAAGTAATATACAACATCAGCTCCAAACAACATGACTAATGAAGATGCAATCAACTTTAGTCCTGACAAGTGCAGTGTAATAGAAGGAAGATGGATATTCAATAATTGATCAACGTTGATATATTCGGACGTTGAATGTCCATACATGGATCAACCAGCGTCGTGTTTGAAGAATGGGTAACCAGCTAAAGACTACACGTTTTTGGCAACGGCGGATCTAGACCTGAGCGGGCCTGTGCTGCAGCCCAGGGTCAGAAAAAAATACGCAGGAGAAAGTATGGTTTTTTATTTTCCAATCGCGTCTCTTTCCATTTATCATTTCACTTCAAATCAAGACTACGTTGCTCTTCTTCCTTCCATCTGGCGAATAACGGGTTTACGGGTCTGATACTACTTCTATTCTAGGGTTTCATTGCTTCCTTTCGGAGTCAGCTCAGCTTCATTTCAACATGATAGGGTTACGAGGTAGTGAAATCTTTTAGGGGTTTGAAGTAAAGATTGTATTTTGCTGGAGTTCTATTCCAATTCGGAGGTACCTAAATGACAAAGCTTTCTTATTTGTTCACTTTGTAATTTTGGTTGCTTTGGGATTATTATGTAGCAAAAACAGGATTTCGGTGAAGGGTTCTTTTTGTGATTTGGATGCATTAGAATATGTTAGCAAAGTTTAATTTTAGTTCTATTCATTAATCACAGCTATTTTGGATGTTGACTGCAGTTGGTGAAGCAGCTTATTTTGTTTTTTTCTTGTATTTGTGATGTACATGTTGTACGAAGCAACTTATATTAGAACATTGGTAATTATTGTTGACTACAGTTGGTGAAGCAGCTTATATTAGAACATTGGTAATTATTGTTTTACACAGAATCGGCCTTTATTTAAAATTCTACATGTGTGATTACTATGCTATATTATTCATTTCTCTAAAACGATTGTGGCCATACTCTACTGTTGGTAAACATGATTATATTACTCCTTAAGTTTCACTGAAGAAAGGTTATGGAATGGATTATGATTGCTAAATATCAAATTTGGCTTAAATATCCAATTGCTTTTTATCCTATGCAAACGATTCTTCTTCTTCTTTTTTTTTTTTTTTTTTTTTTTTTTTTTTTGGCCATAGGCAGTCGTTGGTTGCTATTATGTATAAAATGCGAGTGGGCTATCTTCCATTTTGTTCAGATGAACTGATGACAGCTTGTACGAAGGTAAGTGAAATATAATTACATTATGGGATAAGTTTGTCTTTGCACGCAGTTACCACTTATTATTAGAAGCTTCAAAAGTATTTCACTTCAGTTTACACTGGTGTTAAATCAAATCTCTAAAAAATGCTAAGTAGTATTTTCTGAAATATGAAATAAAATCAATATTGATGGTTGAAAAAGTTTTAAACTTTTTAGATGTACATTGCTTCACATCGTTGTAACCCAGCTGATTCAATTTTCTACCTTGTTGCAGGAAACATTCTTGCATCAAGCTTTTTTGTGTACTCTCTTTTTCTGAATGGATTACATATGCCCGTCCGTATTTTGGAGTGGAGCTAGAGAAGACTGAAAGTGATGGACTCTTGCTTTTAACTATGATGGTTGAAGGAAAGGTTAAGGATAAGTTACGATGTTTTAGAATATCTATGCCATCGTTGTTGTCTTCCTCGTAAATTGGTTAGGTATGTTAAGACTTATTCTGATGTAATTATAACGTTATGGTTTTAGTACTGTTATGGATGTTATGTGTTTGTGTATGAGGTAATGTTAGCACCAATTGAATAGTTTTGTTGTTTATAATTCAGCTTAGTCTATGAACCGAGGAATGATTATGGATGTTCTTTTCTGAATGTGATTATGAATGTTATGGTTTTATGATGTTTTTTCTTGCAAATTTATCTTTGTTTTTTAATATGCTATTTCAATGTTCACAGTTAAATGATATTAGTTTGATATATATATATATATATATATATATATATGTGTGTGTGTGTGTGTGTGTGTGTGTGTCTATATATGTGTGTGTGTGTGTGTGTGTGTGTGTGTGTGCGTGTGTGTGTGTATATCAGATGGGGAATAGTGACAGATTACCCGTAAAAAGGAAAGCCAAACTAAAATGCGTCGCTAATCCGTTGCTGATTAGCAAGGGTTTACCGACGGTTATTTATAGATAATAATTTAAGAAAAAATATGTATCCATCGCTAAAACGTCGGTTAACTAATTTTAAATTAATTCAAAATTATAGTTTTATATTGAGTGAAACGACGGAAAATGGTCAGAAATCTCACGCTAAAATCCGTCGCAAAAATTCGACACAAATATCGTCTTGAAATTTACCGACCACTATAGTCCGTCGGTAATCCGTCTCTAAGCTCTATATAGCGACGGATTACCCGCGGATTATGCCGCTGCAAAATCAGCTTTTTCTTGTAGTGTAATTAGGGGTGAGACTTCTAGTCACCTCAATAGATACTCCATTGATGCCAAGGGCTGGTTGAAACGAGATGGAAGACCATGTGTCCCACAAGCAAGGGGCTTGGTTAAGGCGGTTCTAGAAGAGGCACACCATTCCAAACTGACCATACACCTAGGCGGAGACAAAGTGTATAAAGACATCAGAAGAGTTTTCTTTTGGAATGGCATGAAGCAAGACGTAGTTGAATTTGTTTCTAAGTGTTTAATATGCCAACAAGTCAAGGCAGAGTAGAAGAAGCCTGGTGGTCTGCTTCATCCTCTAGAGGTCGCACAATGGAAATGGGATAGCATCTCGATGGACTTTGTAGATGGGTTGAAACGACCCGCAAATCCGTACCCTTTGGATCGACTAATAACACCACACATCCAACTCAAATTGCACAGAAATACGAATCATTTTTAGAAAGAAGTTAGAGGATGAGAAATAGAAAGAAAGAAATATTAGAATAGGAGAAAACGAAGATCACAAACTCACAGCGGAACGAATAAAATATATTAGATAAAATAACTTTGAAGCACAAATCAGTATTTGTATATACATACCATTATCAGAGCACAACGATTATCCCTGGAACAGTTATAAACACCTGTTTCCAGATACAACAAAATACACAGCGGAAAGTATGATAGTCTATAGCTAACAGGTGAAGCCTCCTGCTTCAATCTCCTCCAGGTAAATCTGTAAAATCCTAACTACTTGACTGCCCGTACAAATTTGGGCACCCAAGAGTTTAGGGAAAACAAACAAAATAAACTCTGGGTCAGTCATGGGACTGGTGTGAGTAAACTCCAACCATTGGTTTAACTTTCAAAATCCTTTCAAAAGAATTAATGATAATCATAAGATCGATCCATACATAAACATGGATGGTTTTTACCTTACGATAACCCAAAAATATTTTGATATCAAATCCAGTGATATTATAATAATGTCTAAATCAAATAAATAGAATCTAGCGGAACGCTTGCATCTCACGCTCCATATATAATATTAAATCAAAAACCGCAGGGCTCTTATTGGAGATTGGATTTCCAACATGACAAGGTATGGGACCACCTTCCGATAGTGTATCTCTAGAGACGAATACACTGGGTTCAACAAGAACGTCTTGCAACCCGACCCTCACATGACCGACCACTCATTTCGCTTGAGTGTATCGAATGTATACCACCGACGGTTGGGATCAGCAACCGCCTCCCGAAAAGGGACAGCATCGAATATAGATTAAAGAAACAAATGGAATTTCTCTAGATAGGTGATTATACATCCTAATGGGTGCGACCCATATAACCATGCTGCCTGCCCGATTTTTGTCCAATTCCGGGTTGATGAGGCTTGAGGTTTGAATTATCTTCCAGAACATCTGGCCACCATTTACTTTGAATGCCACATCATCAGATCCATCGGAAATCACTAATTGATTCCCACAAGAATACTCAGATTGTTAGGCTAAATAAGCTTCCCTTCTATGCCCCAACTTCGTACGTTTGAAGGAATCAACGTACGTAACCCCCTTTGGAAATACTCTGTCAGACACTCGTCCATACAAGTTGTCCTGGGTCTGGACAAACCGAAGGCACTATCCCGTAAACAGGATAGCCCTTGCATAACTCCGTCTTCAATTTTCTTCAGCATAAGTTGCTTCATAACGCTTACGCCAATACGGAGTGGTTTTCAGATATCAAATCTGATCCCGGTCTCTCCATATTGACAACGGAGGTATATAAAAAGATAAAACTTTGATAGTCGGTGATTTAACTATCAAAGAAACATCCATACAATCAACGGTCCTATTTCCAAATGGAAATTCTATCAATTAAGCATCAAACAACACTGGGCCCTTTTTATATTAGTTCTTTATTACATTATCATTTCCAATTCCCATTTTCCACCTTTCGTGTTCTTTCAAAGCTCTATTTTCTCTCTTGATTATTGGGAAACATTTCCAATATATAATTCCTTTATTGAGAAAATATCTTTTACTCCAGTTAGAAAACATTTCTAAATCCTTTGAATTAACTGATGTTATAAACATCGTTATTATAACTCAAATCATAAATCATTCGTTAACTAACGATATCACTAACCAACCCTCGCTATCGAGCCTTAACCATTTCTCCGTCAATAATGCAGTCAGTCAAGTTGGGGTATAATTACCTCTCAGACCTTAACTGAACGACATTCTTAACTTTGAAATAGTCAGAGCTCACAACTTTAAACCAAACACTGCTTACCACAACAGCGTTAAAACCGCTGTCTAGCATTATAGAACACTTATCATAACCATAGCATTAAGATTGCTATTAAAACCGTTATTATAACGGCAGCGTTAAAATTGCTATTTAGATTTACCAAGACATTTATTATAACAGCAACGTCTAAAATTGCTGTATAGATTTACAACATCTATTATAACAACAGCGCTAAATTCGCTGTTTAGTTTTATAAAAGCATTTCTTACAAAGAAAGCGTTATAATCGCTATTTAAAATTATAAAAGCATTTCTTATAACAACAGCGTTATGATTGCCGTTTTGAATAAAATACCATGTGCGACACACACGCTTCCGTTGTTCATTTATAAACTCTGTTTATTTTAAACAATTCAAGTTCTCCTTTAAACATATTTATAAACTATACATTCTTCTAACCACTTAATTCGATTTCTATAAATCCCCTTTTTATATACATTTTATTTGCAAAATATTTCCTTGTTTTAAACTATTTATTCTTTTACTTTAAGCATTTAAAAATCTTTCTTTAAACTTTCCTCTGTAATTTGCTAAATTCGGATCCATTTCCAAATATTGGTTTCAAAACCGATACTCACTTTCAAATATACATTCATATTTGAACTCACCTTTTAATTTATTCAATGGTTAATGATCCACTTAATTTATATCTTTATTTATAACATTTTTCTTGGTTTACCCAATGGAATAGGTTTCCATTTGCAACTCAATGAAAAAGAAATTATTTCTAATTTGGAAATAAACTCTGCTTTTAAATTCTAATTTCCTTTTTCACATTTGATGATATTTTACGGTATCTAAAATACCAGGCTCCTAAGGCCAGGGTAAACCAAACAAACAAATTCAACCATGGATAATGTAGCATAACATATATCACCATCAAATAAAACAGTAAATAAAATGTTGAGGGATCCAGTTGGATCCCTCCAACCTGTTTCCCTGCATCCACAGATGTTAGTAACATCAAAAATATCGCCTTAATGAAAAAATCAATCAACTATGTGATTATATCAACCAATTTATCAACTATTTAACCAAGCAACCATTTCACATTATAAAATAATTTAAAACTCGTTTATATATAAAAATATAAACGAGAGGGAGTTAGTGAGTTTACTCACCTAGTTTTGCAGTCGATGGTTCTGCTTTAGTTGTTATTTAAAATCAAACGATCGCTTGACTTTATCACGAAATACTTATAGCTTCATTTTTAGCAACATTAGTTCCCTTCGCTGTAGACCGTTCTTTTGTTTTTCCATCTTTAGAAACCACGTTGATAATGCTTCTTCTCCGGTAGATTCACCAAATTATCAACTGACATAAGCATTTCAATGCTTCTCCCTTAAAATGTTAAACCCGTTCTTTCTCCTAACACACGTTGCCCCTGCTTCGAACTGCAGCCAATCATTTGCCGAGACAAAGCCAACTCCATACAAGGATCCAAACCTCCTTAAAATACCAACGCTTCATCCTTTCATCATTTATTTTTATTTATTTTTTCTATTTTTCTTTCCTCCTCCGTGCTAACAACGAACTTTGCTGAGACCGTTTATCACACAATCCTCACCGTGTTTCCAAGACACCCACCCCGCTTCCACTAATTTCGATCCCTTCAAGAACCACCCTCCAGTGACTCGCAACATCACCCAAGTCCAGAACCCAAACCATGCTCTCTTTCTCCCCTCGCAACTCTCTTTCCACTCTACCGTTCAACAAACAACCCCTGCCTCATAGTTGCGACAATTTACAATAACAAACTCCCTCAAAATTCGCCAACCAACTCAACCGCTCCTCACTGGCTTGAAACTAAATACCTAATTGCGAGTAGATGCACAGATCGACCACAATTTCCCCCTAAGTCGTTTCTAAATTATCGATGTCAGGAAAAAACCATCGTCGAATTTTACAAAGACGGTATGAGTTGAGGTCTTTGATTTCGCGAGTTCACTCGATTATGGGCTACGCGATTTCATGGAGGAATCAAAGAAATAAAATTTTCAGTGCTCGAATTGTAGAGTATTGACTGGATTTGGGATCCGGCAGAGAATGAATGAGAACGAAGTGTTTTGGGGCTTTCTTTGGGATTCACCGTGAGAAAAGACATATGGTGTTAATTTATAAGGGAAGATAGCAGCCCGTTACCTTTTTGTTTCAGGAGCTTTGGTGGTTTTTTTATTTTTCGTTTGGTGTCTGAAAGGAAAGGCAAGAAGGAGAAAGCTGGGGAATAACAGTATTTAAAAGAGAAATAACTTGAGGACCACGGTTTTCAATACCTTGAGGCGCACGAATGTCAAACGTGAAGAACACGCTATTTAAATGCCGTGGGGAGCAGGGTTTTGAATTTCTTGGGGAGCACGGTTGGAAAACTGGGCAGACACGAGTTGAAAAGCTTGTCAGACAGGATTTTGAAAAATCTTGGCAATCATGTGTTGAGGGTATGCTGCTGAACGAAGTTTATAATGTAAAGTGAGACTGTCATCTTAATTTATTTTAGTTACTTGGTACGTTATCGATTATGCCTTATTATCAAATTGTGGTGTATTTGAATATGAACGAATAATCATACGAATGAACAGTCCGTTTACTGATAAAAAAGCTAATCTTGGTATAAAAAGGTATTCTGAACCCAATGTGACAAGTTTCGTCGAAATCCGAGGTCATTTGAAAAAAATCCCTTTATAAAACCAGAAATCAACACGCGTTTAAATTTTTCACGATCACCAGATAAATCGAAATAACTTGAAACTGCGAACACCGACAATAACTTTTCGATACGAACCCAACGGCACTAGTTTCGTCGCATTCTGAGACTGTTGCCCCGGTAGACTGTTTTTGGCGCGTACCGCACTGCCCTTCTGAACACCAAATTTGCCGATCTCTAAAAATAACAAACTATATACCTACCCTGACTATATCCGACGCTACGAACTCACCGGAACTGGTTTCGTGGCCTGATTTGATCGTCTGTTCAAGTTACACTCTAATATCCCTTTATTCAGTTGAATTAATTTAATTGTACTGAACGAGCGTTTACAGCTACCGTGGTTACATACGACATCGGTTTTCCACGCCACTCACCACCTTACAATAATTTAACGATACGGTCCCAATGAAACTGATTTCATCGAAAATAGAGTCCGTTTGCAAAACGGCTATTTTAACGCGTATATTTTAAATAACGATTTCCACAGCGACTATTTCAAAATTTGATTTGGCCATAACTTTCTATTTATAGCATGAAATCTGGATTTTTCTCTTTCATATGAAAATTATAATAAATACGGTTCCAACGTGTCTTGTTTCACAGAAATCCGACTTATATCGGATCCTGTATCCTCAGTTGAAGTTCAAAACTCTATACTACGAACTGTCGCGCGATTTCGAGCTCGTTTTATAATTATATTATAAATTAACGTTCAAACTTCGTTTTTAATTAATAAATTCCTATATGTAATTCAATTAAAATTCTTAAAACAAATTTAAATATTCAGAATTCAACGGCCGAAAATCCGGGTCGTTACATTCCTTCCCCCTTAAAATAATTTCGTCCTCGAAATTGCTAAGGTAGGAAAAGATGCTACGTACCCTATTAACTGGATCCAAAAATCCCTTTTTTTTCTTCACTTCTTAACTTCCGTTTAACTGGACCAATTTATTTCAATTAAAATATTCTTTATTCTTGCCAACGAAAATTTTCAAAAATTCTGAAAATTTTCTAACACTTTAAATTCTGAAAATTTCGGCAGCATCTCCTCTGCGCTGCTCAATCGGTACAACCACAACTCGCCTTTCTAGGCCTCTCCAATCCAAAAGAAAATCAAAAAGCCAAGCGGCTTGCCCATAGGCTCACAAAATCATCATACCCAAGTAATATTGTAAACATGTACCTTTTTGTCGGGCATAATTCTATCTCTTGCACTTTCTTCCATTCTATATCTGCTCAGCATGCATATATCCATTTCCCACCGGTTTCAAATCAATACAACTTCCAGTTGTCAGATCTCTAATCAACTTCTGATTAGTTACTTCCATTCTATCAATTCAAATCTGATTTCTATTTAAATCAATCCACTTATTATCCTTGAATCCAATTCAATCCCATTCAACAACATCCAATATATTCAACTTTCTTATTCATAAGTCGAGTTCACTTTATTAATTCCAATTTCAAGCCTTTCTCTTTGTTTAATTCATTCTGGATTATCTCTAATTTAATCCAATTTTATTTATCTAAAGTTAAATTTCAATTCATTGATTTACTTCCACCATTTCAATTTCTACAACTTACACAAGTTAAACTTTAATTCAGGATTCAAATTCCCGAGTTTTATTTCAAATTAGTTTGAAAATCATATATATTTATATACATTATAATCAACTCAATTCAAAACATTTGAATTTCTAAAACAACTTGTCCCTTTCAAACATATTTTCATTTCCAAATTACTATGGTAGCAATCCGTCACTCAGAAACTTGAAAATGAATGCCGATAATGCTGCAGTCCATTATCAGAATTATTTTCTCGCCACTGAAGTGGTTTCAGTGCTTAATTACTTTTAAAATCCATTTAAAACAATTTCTATTGAAAAGTCCTTCAAAGTAATGTTATATTGCTTTTTAAAAAAAATACTTCAGAAAATACTTCTAATCACCCGGAATTTGAATTCCCATTCTAGTTTGATCTAAATCTTGGCTTATCTCTTTTGTATACATTATCCGTATACAAATTCCATAACCATTTCAATATTCTATAGTTTTACTTGATTGTAATAACAATCAACCCATCTATATAAGATTTCAGAAATTATTCCATTTATATCAAAAATAGTTTTTGGGCAAAATTACTTCATTTACCCAATTTAAAACAATACTGTATCGAATTGCTTTGTTCGAGAGTTTAGAAACACTTACCGATACAGTTGTACATTCTGTATCGACTAGAATTCATAAACTACTCAACAAACCAGACAACACAATATAAAACAATTTTTATATCAAATCTACAAATACGCGCTCATATATATACACTCAAACTCAATCTAGAGTATTTCTAACTCCATCTCTATTGAGTCACGCCACAGAGCCAAGGTAATCATTTAACCTTTAGCTCTGATACCAACTGAAACGACCCGCAAATCCGTACCCTTTGGATCGACTAATAACACCACACGTCCAACTCAAATTGCACAGAAATACGAATCATTTTTAGAAAGAAGTTAGAGGATGAGAAATAGAAAGAAAGAAATATTAGAATAGGAGAAAACGAAGATCACAAACTCACAGCGGAACGAATAAAATATATTAGATAATATAACTTTGAAGCACAAATCAGTATTTGTATATACATACCATTATCAGAGCACAACGATTATCCCTGGAACAGTTATAAACACCTGTTTCCAGATACAACAAAATACACAGCGGAAAGTATGATAGTCTATAGCTAACAGGTGAAGCCTCCTGCTTCAATCTCCTCTAGGTAAATCTGTAAAATCCTAACTACTTGACTACCCGTACAAATTTGGGCACCCAAGAGTTTAGGGAAAACAAACAAAATAAACTCTGGGTCAGTCATGGGACTGGTGTGAGTAAACTCCAACCATTGGTTTAACTTTCAAAATCCTTTCAAAAGAAATGATAATCGTAAGACCGATCCATACATAAACATGGATGGTTTTTACCTTACGATAACCCAAAAATATTTTGATATCAAATCCAGTGATATTATAATAATGTCTAAATCAAATAAATAGAATCTAGCGGAACGCTTGCATCTCACGCTCCATATATAATATTAAATCAAAAACCGCAGGGCTCTTATTGGAGATTGGATTTCCAACATGACAAGGTATGGGACCACCTTCCGATAGTGTATCTCTAAAGACGAATACACTGGGTTCAACAAGAACGTCTTGCAACCCGGCCCTCACATGACCGACCACTCATTTCGCTTGAGTGTATCGAATGTATACCACCGACGGTTGGGATCAGCAACCGCCTCCCGAAAAGGGACAGCATCGAATATAGATTAAAGAAACAAATGGAATTTCTCTAGATAGGTGATTATACATCCTAATGGGTGCGACCCATATAACCATGCTGCCTGCCCGATTTTTGTCCAATTCCGGGTTGATGAGGCTTGAGGTTTGAATTATCTTCCAGAACATCTGGCCACCATTTACTTTGAATGCCACATCATCAGATCCATCGGAAATCACTAATTGATTCCCACAAGAATACTCAGATTGTTAGGCTAAATAAGCTTCCCTTCTATGCCCCAACTTCGTACGTTTGAAGGAATCAACGTACGTAACCCCCTTTGGAAATACTCTGTCAGACACTCGTCCATACAAGTTGTCCTGGGTCTAGACAAACCGAAGGCACTATCCCGTAAACAGGATAGCCCTTGCATAACTCCGTCTTCAATTTTCTTCAGCATAAGTTGCTTCATAACGCTTACGCCAATACGGAGTGGTTTTCAGATATCAAATCTGATCCCGGTCTCTCCATATTGACAACGGAGGTATATAAAAAGATAAAACTTTGATAGTCGGTGATTTAACTATCAAAGAAACATCCATACAATCAACGGTCCTATTTCCAAATGGAAATTCTATCAATTAAGCATCAAACAACACTGGGCCCTTTTTATATTAGTTCTTTATTACATTATCATTTCCAATTCCCATTTTCCACCTTTCGTGTTCTTTCAAAGCTCTATTTTCTCTCTTGATTATTGGGAAACATTTCCAATATATAATTCCTTTATTGAGAAAATATCTTTTACTCCAGTTAGAAAACATTTCTAAATCCTTTGAATTAACTGATGTTATAAACATCGTTATTATAACTCAA
This sequence comes from Allium sativum, assembly GCA_030737875.1. Lineage (NCBI taxonomy): Eukaryota > Viridiplantae > Streptophyta > Magnoliopsida > Asparagales > Amaryllidaceae > Allium > Allium sativum. The sequence goes on along the minus strand of CM060926.1, from coordinate 155,467,884 downwards.
ATCATAAATCATTCGTTAACTAACGATATCACTAACCAACCCTCGCTATCGAGCCTTAACCATTTCTCCGTCAATAATGCAGTCAGTCAAGTTGGGGTATAATTACCTCTCAGACCTTAACTGAACGACATTCTTAACTTTGAAATAGTCAGAGCTCACAACTTTAAACCAAACATTGCTTACCACAACAGCGTTAAAACCGCTGTCTAGCATTATAGAACACTTATCATAACCATAGCATTAAGATTGCTATTAAAACGTTATTATAACGGCAGCGTTAAAATTGCTATTTAGATTTACCAAGACATTTATTATAACAGCAGCGTCTAAAATTGTTGTATAGATTTACAACATCTATTATAACAACAGCGCTAAATTCGCTGTTTAGTTTTATAAAAGCATTTCTTACAAAGACAGCGTTATAATCGCTATTTAAAATTATAAAAGCATTTCTTATAACAATAGCGTTATGATTGCTGTTTTGAATAAAATACCGTGTGCGACGCACACGCTTCCGTTGTTCATTTATAAACTCTGTTTATTTTAAACAATTCAAGTTCTCCTTTAAACATATTTATAAACTATACATTCTTCTAACCACTTAATTCGATTTCTATAAATCCCCTTTTTATATACATTTTATTTGCAAAATATTTCCTTGTTTTAAACTATTTATTCTTTTACTTTAAGCATTTGAAAATCTTTCTTTAAACTTTCCTCTGTAATTTGCTAAATTCGGATCCATTTCCAAATATTGGTTTCAAAACCGATACTCACTTTCAAATATACATTCATATTTGAACTCACCTTTTAATTTATCCAATGGTTAATGATCCACTTAATTTATATCTTTATTTATAACATTTTTCTTGGTTTACCCAATGGAATAGGTTTCCATTTGCAACTCAATGAAAAAGAAATTATTTCTAATTTGGAAATAAACTCTGCTTTTAAATTCTAATTTCCTTTTTCACATTTGATGATATTTTACGGTATCTAAAATACCAGGCTCCTAAGGCCAGGGTAAACCAAACACACAAATTCAACCATGGATAATGTAGCATAACATATATCACCATCAAATAAAACAGTAAATAAAATGTTGAGGGATCCAGTTGGATCCCTCCAACCTGTTTCCCTGCATCCACAGATGTTAGTAACATCAAAAATATCGCCTTAATGAAAAAATCAATCAACGATGTGATTATATCAACCAATTTATCAACTATTTAACCAAGCAACCATTTCACATTATAAAATAATTTAAAACTCGTTTATATATAAAAATATAAACGAGAGGGAGTTAGTGAGTTTACTCACCTAGTTTTGCAGTCGATGGTTCTGCTTTAGTTGTCATTTAAAATCAAACGATCGCTTGACTTTATCACGAAATACTTGTAGCTTCATTTTTAGCAACATTTGTTCCCTTCGCTGTAGACCGTTCTTTTGTTTTTCCATCTTTAGAAACCACGTTGATAATGCTTCTTCTCCGGTAGATTCACCAAATTATCAACTGACATAAGCATTTCAATGCTTCTCCCTTAAAATGTTAAACCCGTTCTTTCTCCTAACACACGTTGCCCCTGCTTCGAACTGCAGCCAATCATTTGCCGAGACAAAGCCAACTCCATACAAGGATCCAAACCTCCTTAAAATACCAACGCTTCATCCTTTCATCATTTATTTTTATTTTATTTTTCTATTTTTCTTTCCTCCTCCGTGCTAACAACGAACTTTGCTGAGACCGTTTATCACACAATCCTCACCGTGTTTCCAAGACACCCACCCCGCTTCCACTAATTTCGATCCCTTCAAGAACCACCCTCCAGTGACTCGCAACATCACCCAAGTCCAGAACCCAAACCATGCTCTCTTTCTCCCCTCGCAACTCTCTTTCCACTCTACCGTTCAACAAACAACCCCTGCCTCATAGTTGCGACAATTTACAACAACAAACTCCCTCAAAATTCTCCAACCAACTCAACCTCTCCTCACTGGCTTGAAACTAAATACCTAATTGCGAGTAGATGCACAGATCGACCACAATTTCCCCCTAAGTCGTTTCTAAATTATCGATGTCAGGAAAAAACCATCGTCGAATTTTACAAAGACGGTATGAGTTGAGGTCTTTGATTTCGCGAGTTCACTCGATTATGGGCTGCGCGATTTCATGGAGGAATCAAAGAAATAAAATTTTCAGTGCTCGAATTGTAGAGTATTGACTGGATTTGGGATCCGGCAGAGAATGAATGAGAACGAAGTGTTTTGGGGCTTTCTTTGGGATTCACCGTGAGAAAAGACATATGGTGTTAATTTATAAGGGAAGATAGCAGCCCGTTACCTTTTTGTTTCAGGAGCTTTGGTGGTTTTTTTATTTTTCGTTTGGTGTCTGAAAGGAAAGGCAAGAAGGAGAAAGCTGGGGAATAACAGTATTTAAAAGAGAAATAACTTGAGGACCACGGTTTTCAATACCTTGAGGCGCACGAATGTCAAACGTGAAGAACACGCTATTTAAATGCCGTGGGGAGCAGGGTTTTGAATTTCTTGGGGAGCACGGTTGGAAAACTGGGCAGACACGAGTTGAAAAGCTTGTCAGACAGGATTTTGAAAAATCTTGGCAATCATGTGTTGAGGGTATGCTGCTGAACGAAGTTTATAATGTAAAGTGAGATTGTCATCTTATTTTATTTTAGTTCCTTGGTACGTTATCGATTATGCCTTATTATCAAATTGTGGTGTATTTGAATATGAACGAATAATCATACGAATGAACAGTCCGTTTACTGATAAAAAAGCTAATCTTGGTATAAAAAGGTATTCTGAACCCAATGTGACAAGTTTCGTCGAAATCCGAGGTCATTTGAAAAAAATCCCTTTATAAAACCAGAAATCTACACGCGTTTAAAATTTTCACGATCACCAGATAAATCGAAATAACTTGAAACTGCGAACACCGACAATAACTTTTCGATACGAACCCAACGGCACTAGTTTCGTCGCATTCTGAGACTGTTGCCCCGGTAGACTGTTTTTGGCGCGTACCGCACTGCCCTTCTGAACACCAAATTTGCCGATCTCTAAAAATAACAAACTATATACCTACCCTGACTATATCCGACGCTACGAACTCACCGGAACTGGTTTCGTGGCCTGATTTGATCGTCTGTTCAAGTTACACTCTAATATCCCTTTATTCAGTTGAATTGATTTAATTGTACTGAACGAGCGTTTACAGCTACCGTGGTTACATACGACATCGGTTTTCCACGCCACTCACCACCTTACAATAATTTAACGATACGGTCCCAATGAAACTGATGTCATCGAAAATAGAGTCCGTTTGCAAAACGGCTATTTTAACGCGTATATTTTAAATAACGATTTCCACAGCGACTATTTCAAAATTTGATTTGGCCATAACTTTCTATTTATAGCATGAAATTTGGATTTTTCTCTTTCATATGAAAATTATAATAAATTTGGTTCCAACGTGTCTTGTTTCACAGAAATCCGACTTATATCGGATCCTGTATCCTCAGTTGAAGTTCGAAACTCTATACTACGAACTGTCGCGCGATTTCGAGCTCGTTTTATAATTATATTATAAATTAACGTTCAAACTTCGTTTTTAATTAATAAATTCCTATATGTAATTCAATTAAAATTCTTAAAACAAATTTAAATATTCAGAATTCAACGGCCGAAAATCCGGGTCGTTACATGGGTTGCCTAGGTCAAGAAGGGGCAATACCAGCATTTGGGTAATAGTGGACAGGCTCACAAAAAGCGCTCACTTTATACCCGTCAAGAGTAGAAGGACTGCCTCATCTCTAGCATCCATATATCTTAAAGAGATAGTTCGACTCCATGGGATACCCTCTAGCATAGTGAGTGATCGAGACCCTATCTTCACGAGCGAGTTTTGGAAGAGTTTACAAGAGGCAGTAGGCACACAGTTATGCTTAAGCACGGCCTATCACCCTCAAACCGATGGCCAAACGGAAAGAGTCAACAGAGTATTAGAAGACCTCTTGAGATTATTCATTATTGACTTCGGAGGTACATGGGCGGATCATCTACCTTTGGTGGAATTCGCTTACAACAATAGCTACCAAGCCACCATAGGCATGGCGCCTTTCGAAGCTTTATATGGAAACCGTGCAGGTCACCAACTTGCTGGTGGGAGTCCACAGACAAGCTGATAATTGGACCAGACATGATTAGGAAAACTTCAGAGAAAGTATACTTGATACGAAGAAGAATGAAGACTACCCAAGATATACTGAAGTCCTACGCAGACAAAAGAACTGACCTTGAATTCGAAGTTAGAGATAAGGTGTTCCTTAAAGTATCTCCTTTGAGGAACGTCGTTCGCTTTGGATCCGCAGGAAAGTTAGCACCAAGATTTGTAGGGTCGTTCCCTATCATCGAGAAGATTGGGAAAATGGCTTATAGGGTACAGTTGCCCGAAAGATTGGTCGGGGTTCATAATGTCTTTCATGTCTCTCACCTGCGGAAGTGCTTACACGAGTCTGCGGAAGTGGTAGAACCAAGCATGCTAGAGGAAGTAGAAGTTGAACGAGAAGCAACGGTGAGAAGAGTTCCAACCCGTATCTTGGGAACAAAAGTAAAAAAGCTACGCAACCCTGAAGTTAAGCTTTTCAAAGTTCAATGGAGCAACACCGAGGAAGACGCGACTTGGGAAACTGAGGACAGAATACGCGCAACCTACCCTTTTCTTTTTGAGGGTACATCCTTGAATCTCTCTTTCCTTAAGTTTATGCTCGTATCTATCTTTTTAGGTATATCTCCTCGATCATATCCTTTATCCTTGGGTAGAAACTCATTTGGATGAAAACATGTAATTGAAACATGTTATGGTTGATGGTTGCAAGGGGTGCTAGTGGTTGCTCGTGGATGCATATACACACACATTAGGTATTAGATCGGCTCAGTCACTTCCATATTGCATATGCATATATGTACTTGTATATGGATTGAAACTTGATGTGTTATCATATGGTCGTTGCATTTGTATGAATGATTGTGCACTCATGTAGAAAATTTTGAATAGGAAAAAATTGCATTCATAATGGACTCATGGCACTGACATAATTTGCATTAAGGAGGTCAACTGAATCAATAGACCGCCTGATTTAGCTTTAGATAAGGACATGTACACACATTATGCATATGATCATGAAGCATTAGAAATCTTTTAAGGACAATGGACGCCTGTGTTTGATGGTTGAGTAGATGGGTGATTGGATGGTAGGATATAAGTTCTTCTCGACATGAAGATTTCGGGGACGAAATCCTTAAAGGAGGGTAGAATGTAACACCCCGCATTTTCTGTTAACTTTGAAGTAATGAATCAAAGAATATTTAATTTCACATGTGAGAATTAAGGGATACGGTTACGTCATTGCGTTGGTCTCGGAATTCTTCTTGAGATAGAGTCCGAGTTTGTGTAAAACGGACACCGTATAAAGGAGATATGAACGAACGAAGTCTAACAAAGAAAACCAGAAGAAAAAAAATTGCACTGGCGCACTTGGGAAGTGCGTCAGTACAAAAGTTGCACTGTCGCACCTGCCAAGTGCGCCTAGGCTGAGCAGAAAGCCTGCACAGCTTTCTGGTGTGATCCGATCCATACTGTGACTCATTGCTGAGTCCTTTCTGACTCCTTGCTGAGTCATTAGGGCTGAGGTGTCACCCTATCCTGACTGAGTGGTTATGATTAACCCTAAGATCATCCGACGGCTCAAATTAAATTGAATTTTTATATAAACAACCCTATGCTCAAACCTAAAAATCACACAAAAATAATCCTGGAACTATCATGCCGTCAGTAGAGAACTTGGAGTAGCCATCACCAATTCAAAGACAAGATAATAACCTGAATCAAAATCAAATTAAAGTAATCAAATTCAACGATCTACATCAAAGGCGAGCTTACCAATTTCAGAATTCAGAAATCAAGAATTCCTTTTTAGTTTGTAAGTTGGTTATTACGTAGATTTAAACGTCCTTTTTAATTAAAATCATGACATGTTGTAATTCGAATATAGAATGATGCTTATGTATAAGATAAATAAAGTTTGATTCTCAAACAACTGTTGCGATTGATCATATGTTTGTGATGATGAGCGTACTATATTGAAAGTTATTGGAATCTATTGTGATTGGGTATTGGATTTATTATGCCAACTGAATGGTGAAACATGTCATGTTTATAATTTGGTGATTACTTGCAAGTTTATGATCTAAAACACATGCTTATATGTTAGATCAACACTCATGTATATTTAGATCCATGTTAAGTTGAATCTATTTATGTTGCAAGATTTGATTTGTGGCTTTCTTATGTTTAACACACATAAGTTATCATTCTAAGTTGTAATTCGAATATGTTTATAACAGCCCTCTTATGTTTAACACACATAAGTCATCATGCTAAGTTGTGATTCGAATAAGTTTGTAATAGTTCTCATATGTTTAACACACATAAGTTAATATGCTAAGTTGTGGTTTAAATATGTTTATTGTAGCTTTCTTATGTTTTGGCATACATAAGTTAATATGCTAGGTTGTGGTGTAAAACTGTGATTATATGTTAAACCTTCATGCTAGACCTTTAGCAAGTTCACATGACAATTAGACCCAACTTAGTCACAAGTTCACCTTTACCCGTTTGATTAAGTTAATGATACTTCTATGCCAAGTTTCACATGATAAGTTAAATGTATGCTATTTTATGTTGTTTCATATCCCTTGTTTATTACCCCTTTTTGTTTATGGGTTTGGGCTAATTTACTAGCCCAATATTTATGTGATTCATACGTACGTTCCACGGGGGTAGCGATGGGAAAATATGAAAATTCATGGCATAGATTTGTTCATAAAATGGTATATTTGATATACCATTTATTGTGAGCATAATCAAAGGAAAATTATGGCATGATTAAATAAAAATTAATTTACGTAAAGAAATTAGACATATATATAGAAAATATGTGAATTTAGAAAAGACGAATATGCCTAACCCGAGGTTAGACTGAGTTGTGGTGTAAATCTGCCTAGAACCGACCGACATATCCAGTGACCACAACAAGACCTGTCTAATGTGGGTGGTTAGTGCATCAAGCCCAAAAAGAACCCGAGGTTAGACTGAGTTGTGGTGTAAATCTGCCCGGAACCGACCGGCATATCCAATGACCACAACAAGACCTATCTAATATGAGTGGTTGGTGCTTTAATGAATAAATTAAAGCTAAGTCAGGATTGGTAGGGTTAAGTAAGTCAGGGAAATACTTAACCGATCCAACATGTTAACTAAACAGATGGATGGGGTTAGGTAAACTTGGATACTTAAACAAATAAACATGTTGATTAGAAAACCCTAGTAACGGGGACCTATTTCAGCAGTAACCCACATATATGTATCATGGTACCCTGAAACTAGGCAGGGTGGGGGCATCTGTCCTTATACGTATTCGAGTTTCTAATGTAGTTGATACGTCCATTCTTTTTCTCCTTTTTTGGCTTCTTAGCTAATAGTTGATCTTGCAGTAATTTCATGTTAATGTTTATTTGTAAAATCAGATGTCAATCCAATCACAAATCTATAATTGTTTGATATGTTTATCAAAATGTCAATTTTGTACGAGCAAACCATGGATCTATGTCATCTTAAGTTTACTGATTTTTTTTTATTTGACCACTATGGTTAAATAGACTTAGGTTGAGGTAGCAAGATGATGGGAAATTCTTTTGGTTCTACTTACAGTGTGATATTATGATATTTACCGGTTATCTTATAGTAATGAATACATGTTATATTTGATAGCGATTACTGGGCTGATTATAAGCGGTCAAAACGTCGGCGGTTGGTGCGCGAGTGTAGGTTCGACGGAGTATGGGCGTGCACGTACTCCAGAGTGGAAAAAGCAGGCACTGGACATCAGTAGTATACACTGTGCATCTTGAATCGTGTCGGGTTGCCAACAGAGGGACTGATACACCCCATGGTGGGACCAGCACAGGTATCTACAGTCAAGCGGGGCCGAATGACACAGGACATGAATGCATGTGAGTAGGAGCCGATCATTAAGGGGATCGTTTGTTATGAACACGTGGGGCTGGTTGAACCAATGGTTAAGTAGGTGCAGAGATTATAGTAATGGGCGCGATCACATGTTCAACTTATCTTATCTTATATTAGGGTATTGTCCTATGTTCTGTTATTACTGTCATGATCCCTTCCTTGTTTAAATACTAGTAACCACTGAACTTACCAGACTTATTGTCTGACCCCTTTTCTTCCGTCCTCTTTTCTTCTGTTCCCTCCCCCCAGGTCCGCAGGGAGGGAATACTCCAGCTTAATCAGACTCTTTGCAAGCTTCAAGAAAGTAGATGTATGATTGGGACTCTCTTACCTTGGCTTTGGCTTTTGGATACTACAATTGGGGTTTTATGTAGTTTTATTTATGGTTTATGCTTCTTTAATAAATAATCAAGACAGAAATTATGGTGTAATGTTTTGGAAGTTATTTTGAGACAATTTGATGTAATGCTTTTATATGGAACCACATATGCAATAAATAATTGAATTTCGCTACTTATATTTATCTGTCTTGTAAATTTTTCTGTGTCTTGTACCTATAACCCTCCAACAATGTTAAGGCATTCCCTTTGTGAGTGACCTTAACGGAGGTGGGGTGTTTCACTTGGTATCAGAGCAAAGGTTTACCAGATTAGATAAGAGTTTTTGAAAACTATTTTCAAAAAGAAATATAAAGAAGCATTTTACAAGAAAAAAATGTTGTTTTAGATTTAAAAAGGCATAATTTCCAAAGCCATATGCACTATCTTTCTATCCTTTGTTTTGAATCTTTTCTTTTTCGTTTCAACATGTCTGGGAATCTTAACCTTCCAGAAGGTGTACTGATACCTGGCTGGTTCAGGAGGTACTTAGAGGCTAGGGCCAACGACGCAGGCCCAACAGATATTCCTCCTCCTCCAGCTGTAGCGGTTCCTCCTCCTTCTCATACAAAACTTTTTCAAAGATTTGTAGAGACTTTAGGGCCATGGGTGGAAAGGATTTCAAGGGAACTGAATCATTCGTAGAAGCAAGGAACTGGCTCAAAGAAACTAATGATCTGTTCATTATCTTCGAGGTGGACGATAGGCAGAAGATACAGTTGGCTGTATGGTTGCTCAAAGACGAAGCTTCCTATTGGTGGGAAGTCACTAACACTGAAAGACCGGTCGAAACATGGGTGGATTTCAGAATAAGGTTTGAGATGAAATTCCTCCCACAAGCTGAACGAAGTTTACAGCAGGAAAAGTTCTTATCTCTTAAGCAAGGAAGTATGATGGTCAAGGAGTACGTCAACCAATTCAATTAGCTGGCCCGATTTGGACTAGATTTAGTGAATACTCCTCATAAGAAGGCTCTCCGTTTTGTAAAGGGATTGAATGAGCCACTTCACAGCTTGGCTATTACCCATATACCTATGGGGGCTACTTACGAGAGGTTAGTGGACATGGAACTCTTACATGAGGAAGACAAGGGCAAGAAGGAGGCAAAAGCGGAAGTGCCTCAAGATAAGAAGGGGGAGGGGTCACAGAACAAGAAGGACGATTCAAAGAAAGGCGGGAAGAACAACAAACCCCGTGACAAGAGAAAGTGTAATTTCTGTGGCATTCCTGGACATCTGATCAAAGACTGCAAGAAGAAGAAAAGGAAGATGGGTGGTTGTTTCCACTGTGGTGAGACAGGACACATGGCTAGGGCCTGCCCAAGGAAGCAAGGCCAGGGAGCTGGACCTTCTTCTGGAGGACAAGTTCACGCTCTCACGGCACCTCCGCAAGAACGAGGTAGAAATATTTCAGTCGAAAGTTTAGTCTATCTTTTTTATCATCCTTTTCGTACACTATTTGATTCTGGAGCATCACACTCTTTTATATCTACTACTTTAGTGGAATCTCTGCACCTAGACACCAATATAGTAGAGGATCCCTTGGTTGTTTCAAATCCAATTGGGGGCTCAGCCTATTTGTCAATGGTTTGTTTGGATTTGAAAATATCTATACTAAGCGTTGGGTTTAGATGTAATGCCTTTGTTTTGGGTTTCACGGGATATGGGTTGATTCTAGTAATGGTGCCGTCCTCGATTGTGAAAAGAGAGTGGTTAGACTCATGACTCGCCTCGGTAACACTCTCGAAATTTCTTGTAATCCCACAAATTCCGTCATGCTTAGTTATCTAGAATCTCTTGATGCGTCTGTTGAGAACTTGCAGCCTGTAAGGGTAGTCCATGAATACTCGGATGTGTTTGAAGAGGTAAAGGGATTATCTCCGAAGCGGGAGATAGACTCCCGCATTTACCTCATTGATAACGCAAAACCCGTTGCTTTACCCGTTAGACACATGGCTCCAAGGGAGAGGAAAGAACTCAGCAAGCAAGTTAAAGAATTGCTTGAGAAGGGATTTATAAGGTGGAGTATCTCTGAATGGAGTGCTCCAGTAGTGTTCGCAACTAAAGCAGACAGTTTGCTTCGCCTGTGCGTTGATTATAGGGAGCTAAACAAGCTAACCAAGAAGAATAGGCACCCACTCCCGAGAATAGATTATTTGTTCGATCAGCTTGTAGGTGCATCGGTTTTCTCCCAATTAGATTTAGCTACCGGGTTTCATCAGCTAAGAGTGGCTAAAGACAGCTTTGATAAGACCGCATTCAGAACTCCAGATGGTTTCTTCGAGTGGCTTGTCATGCCTTTCGGCTTGACAAACGCACCTGCTTACTTCGTTGATTTAATGAGTAGGGTGTTCCGAGAGTTCCTCAATAAGTTTGTGGTGGTCTTTCTAGACGATATTTTGATCTTCTCAAAAAATGAGGAAGAGCATGCTCAGCATCTAAAGGAAGCCATGGATACTCTCCATGCACATCAGTTGAAAGCTAAATTCTCCAAATGCCATTTCTGGAGAGAAGAAGTTAGGTTCCTTAGACACGTAGTGTCCAAAGAGGGGTAGTTGTGGACCCCGCGAAAGTGGTTGCTGTGCAAGATTGGAAGGTTCCTCGAAACACAACCGAAGTCCGAAGCTTACTCGGGCTAGCAGGCTTTTATCGAAAGTTCATCAAAGATTTTGCAAAAATCTCAGCTTTACTCACAAGGTTGACAAAGAAGAACCTAGCTTTCAATTGGGATTCGGATTGCGATATTGCTTTCCAACGTTTGAAAAGGGCTCTAACAACAACCCCAATTCTGACATTGTCTGATGGAAGCAAGATGTTTATAGTATAATCAGATGCATGCGGAATGGGACTAGGCGTTGTTCTGATGCAAGAAGGGAAGGTAGTGGCTTATGGTGGAAGGCAGTTAAAAGTACATGAGAAAAACTACCCAACCCACGACCTAGAGTTGGCAGCCATCGTTTTTGCGCTTAAGTCTTGGCATCATTATCTCCTAGGTAAGAAATTTGAATTGTATACTGACCATAAATCGTTGAAATACCTTTTCTCGCAGAAAGATCTCAACTTGAGGCAGCAAAGATGGATGGAGTTTCTTGCCTCGTACGATTTTGAGATTTCCTACACTCCTGGCAAAGGCAATGCAGTAGCAGACGCCTTAAGTAGAAAGGAACTGACCTTAAGTCATCTCTTTGTGGAAAGGCAAAGCTTGGAGTTCATAGCAAGCTTTAACTTTAGACCCTTCACTGACCTTGTACCTGGCTTGCTAGCAACGTTAGAAGTACGATCAACTCTATTAGACTCAATCGGAGCCGTGCAAAGAGAAGACCCTCAGCTAGCCGATGTGGTGGACAAGTTAACACTACAAGAAAAGCTGAAAATAGCGGCAGAAAATAGCGGCAGAAAATAGCGACGGAATTTTCTGTCGCTATTTTGCGACGGATTTGCGTGTGATCTGCAAGGGATAATTTTAAGAATTCTTTATTTTAATTTTTTTTCATATTATCATTGACAATTTTTACATCCGTCACTGAACCGTTGCAAATTGCGTCATTTACCGACGGATAAATTCTGCCACTAAATTCCGTCGCAGATTGAGGCAGATTCCAAGCGGAAACATTTTGACGCTATTTTGCAATGGATTTTCCAAGGATTTTGCAAGGAATGATTATTCAATTTAGAATTTTCTGAGGAATTTTGCAAAGAAATTTTGTTATTAATTAGTTAGAATTTGGGAAGACTTATCCAATTTAGCCATGAAATTTTGTTATATACATATTTAATAATCAATAACTAATGATGAATATTAAACTATTAAAAAATAGTTTTCAATAATTAAATTTTATTGATTAGTAATAATTCAGTGATAACTAATAACTAACAATAGGTATTAAATAAATTCTTATAATAGTAATTAATTAATAATAAAATTTGTAATGTTTTATATTTAATAATTAAAATTTATAGTTAATTTTACCACTTAATACAACAAAAGTATAAACTTAAGTCCAAAATTTGAAACTTCATTTTTTTTGTCTCTATACAAGGACTACTTAGGAACAAAATAATCATGTCTCATTTAACTAATTAATTCTACATTTAACAAAATATTTTTCTTCCATAGGTCTCAATTGAGAAGCCCGAAAATGCACGCATCTACTCATCACTTTTTTTATCTCACGCTAATCGCCGCCACTCCAGAAAACAGTACTTTTCTTATCAAATCTTAAACCCTAAATCGCTTCTTCTTCTTCTTAAAATCAAAACAAGAATCGGTTTGCTTGCGTTAATCTCCCCTAGCTTCTGACGTTTGCGTAGCCAATAGCTCACACGGTCGAGTTACCTAAGAGGAAGATCATTCAAAGACAATAAAGGTTAGCTTTCTCCAATCCGATTATAAATCAGTGCGAATTTCTTATTCATTTAGTTCATTTGATGTAAAATCGATATGAATCTAATCACGACTTTCAATCTTTGTTGAAAAATGAAAAAAAATGGAAATCTTAGCGACGGGAAATGGAATATGGAGTGAGGAAGAACAAGGTATGCTTTTTCATTCAGTATCCATCCGATCTACAATTCTTGGTTCTCTATTCAACCGTCATAGACATTTGATTTTACATTGAGCTTTGGAAGTACAAACCAGTTAGTTCAACCGTCACATAGGTTAATGATTTTGATCTTCAAACAGCCTTTTTTATATAATGTAATTATGTTACATTAAGTGACATTTGATAAAAAAAATGTACATTCATTTAGTTAAACGTGGGATGTGGTAGTGATATTGTGAATATTTACCTACCTTTATGTTGCATAAGTATATGTAACTGATTTTTGATTTATGTCAATGCACGTTTTAGGTTTGTCTAAATGACCATTTTGTTTTCTTATCCTATAGAATTATAGAAAGGGACTCCTTATGAGCAATCATACTTGTCTGTAGGTGTACACTAATATAATTAATATTTGAAATGTATATTCCAACATTAATATTTGAAATGTTCGTGGTAATGATCATTAATATGTTTGCTAACCAACGCTATACATACCAACGCTATATATTATCGATATTTTGAATGCTAAATAATAATTGTTTTAAACTTCAATATAATAATTATGATCTGATAAATTTTAACATTAATTGAAATAATTTTACATCTAAAATAGTAAAATAGCAATTAAAGATAAATGTGGTTCTCACACTCTGAATTATTTGAACTACTAAATAATTAAATCTTGCATCAACGCAGTTCAGCCTACAGTTCAATCTTTGAAACAAGGACCGAAATGACATAATTTTTTCGAATAGCTCAATTCTTGCCTTAGAGTTAAAAATATTTCATTAAAAAAAACCAAGTTCAATTATTCAAATACTGCACAATACTTCAAAATTCCCAGAATCCAATCATTTTACTAGAAAACGAAAAAACAAAGGATCAATACTTCAAAAGCAACTATTTCCTTCAAAATCTTGAAATAATTATTGTTTCCGACTATAGAAAAATGAAACCCACTAATGAAGGAAAAATAGATAAATAAAACCACATGATGCTTCTTGCTTTTCCCTTGCTTGCTTTCTTGCTTGAATCGATGTTACCAGGTGTATTTACAAATACCCCCTCCTTTCCCTTTTTGTGAGGATCCAGAACATGACTTTTTTGATCAGTTTAATTCCCCGTCTAATATATATGTTTAGATTTGCCGAAATAGGATTGGATATAAGCACTATAACACATTTTTTTAGATAATAGATTTAACACTATCTACGCATGTGTAATCTAAACCTTAACAAATTCCATGGCCATATTTTATCAGTTTGGAGCCATAGGTCACTGGAGGAAACATCAACCAACATAGTAGAAAAAACTCTAGTTAGGAGTGTTTTTTGCCTGAGATAAACTGTTATGGGATGTTCATGTGTTTGCAAGTATATTTATACATGAGTATATATGTAAACATGTAATTTCCCTTAGCCAGGTTCTTTTCCAGTTTTGTAGCTGTCACTTAGGCTGGGTAGCTTTGTTGGTCTTAGGATTCTGTATATAAATATTAAATAAAATCACCAAATTAAGGGTGAAGAATCAATAAAATAGTTTTTCCTGTTATGTCAGCAGCCATGCACCTTCCATCAACCGTAAATTCTTTTTTTTTCCTTAACTTTTTCAGCAATCCTCTTATCAAATTGTCCTTTATTCTTGTTAAAATTTTCTATATTACTAAATCTGCATTTTTCATTCATTTCTTCTATCAATATTTTACTTACAACCTTGATCGCACCTTTAGTCTCCATGAGTCATGTTACAACTTTCCGAAGGCAATGTAAAGCGCTAACCCTCCTCTTCGTGCTAGTACTTAAAAAAAATATACTCCTAAAAAATTTAAATCCTAGATCCTCTTTTGTGAACGGTAAAGATGTGAAAGGATATTTTAAGTTGCAGCTTTACATAGGAGAAAATTTTATCTGAAGTAAAGTTAGATTTCCCAATCTACTTATAAATCTATGAAAATTTCAACTTATGACTAGTTCATACAATTGTTTTGTGCAATTTGATATTATTTTATCGCGGGGATTGAATGGCTTTATTGATTACGAGTGGATGACAGTTAATTTCATTTATCAATTCGAAGATTATGTTACATGGTAATTTCATAGCCTTGCATACTGCCATGACTGATTAAACAGCTAGTAATGACATTTTACAAGTATTATGCTTATTTTTATGTATTATAGGTTCTCTTTCGGGCTTTTATTTCTTTCAGTATTTTAATGTACAAGCTGAAATATCTTAGTGGTCATTTAGCTTGTTTAGCGTTGGTGTATTATTATCAATAATTTTATGTAATTATGATGGCTGAATTTGATCCAGACCAAATAGTACATTCATCATTATAAAGCCAACATAACATTACAGTTCCTGATGCTAACACAAGACATATATGTAATGGTATATACTTATGTTGTATTAAATTTTTAGTTTGAACTTTTATAAAGTGATTTTTTCATGTAATGATATTGATACATCATTATTTAACCCTATTTAAATAACTATTAAGATGTTGATTAGAAGTATATATAACACAAAAGAATGGTCATTGACATCCATTAAATATTGATGCTCAAATTCATAATGTGATCAAGAATAGTACTTGTACGAAAATGCACAATCTATTAGTCATAATTTACTTGGTGATTTGTTCTTCAGTATACAAAATGTTAATAATACTTACACAATTATAAATTAATATGCTAGCATTTGTTGCATATTTGCTTTGAGATAAAGTAGCTGGTGTTACCTAGACATGTATAAAATTACAGTATAAAATTTGGCAATCCAACATGAAGCTAGCTTAAAGTAGTTTGTAGTTGTACCCAAAAGTAAGATTAGTGCTACTTAGAGTTTACCGAGGATCCTTTCTAAACATCATATTATATTACATAGATATTGGTGAGGTCATCACGAAATGAACAGGTTTGAAATGTTATGTATCTACTAAGACAGTCGTTGATTCTCTTTGTAACTTGTTTTTTTTTCAGTAAGCAAAAAGAGGCATTCAAGTGCATTTTTTAAAATAAGAAAACAAGAGGCCTATAACTCAAACTGAGGTGCAAGTGAAGAAATGTAGTTGAAAATAGCTATTGTTATAGTTGTCTCTGAGAAATAACTATACCTAAGTTATAATCCCTGCAAAATGTGAAAAATTGGTATGTTATTATCTGATGTTGGAAAAAATAAAGATTAGAGTTAAATTGCAGGTTAGTAATACATCGATGATTCCAGTTTAGCTCATAATAATGGCAGTGCGTGATAACAAAAAGTTTCTCGTAAACCAAAGCTAGTGCTTACATGTAATTGCGGCTAAAATGTGCTTTTCTTTGAAGACGTCTAAGCTTCCATGCAAAGTCATCTGGGGTTTCTTACCCCAGTGATAAGTTTGATCAAAGATAATAATTTTATCGACATTGGATTTGGCATGTTTGATGCATCCATGACCATCCATAAACAACGCAAGTAAAAACTCAGGCTTAATTTTGTTGGAACAAAATCATTCCCCACCTTAGCCAAAGATAAGCATCCTGTTGACAAATTGCTTGGGTCTGTTTAATAAGAATAAAGTTTTAATTTATAGAAACTTCCCTACTGAGTAAAATGGTAATGTTTGTGTTTCTAAATTCTATCATCAACATATGCTTTTGTATTTTGCAGGGTGTCGAGCCAGGCAATTTATCATTGGACGGAGCATGCCATTTGAAACTATTAGTTTTTGAGTTCTGTCAGTAGTTTTGCAGCATTAAAGATCCAAATGAGATTAAGACTAGCACACTGGAGAAAGAATAGGCGAACATTGGTAATTATTGTTTTACACAGAATCGGCCTTTATTTAAAATTTTACATGTGTGATTACTATGCTATATTATTCATTTCTCTAAAACGATTGAGGCCATACTCTGCTGTTGCTAAACATGATTATATTGCTCCTTAAGTTTCACTGAAGAAAGGTTATGGAATGGATTATGATTGGTAAATATCAAATTTGGCTTAAATATCCAATTGCTTTTTATCCTATGCTAACGATTCTTTTTTTTTTTGCCATAGGTGGTCGCTGGATGCTATTATGTATAAAATGCGAGTGGGCTATCTTCCATTTTGTTCAGATGAACTGATGACAGCTTGTACGAAGGTGAGTGAAATATAATTACATTATGGGATAAGTTTGTCGTTGCGCGCAGTTACCACTTATTATTAGAAGCTTCAAAAGTATTTCACTTAAGTTTACACTGGTGTTAAATCAAATCTCTAGAAAAAGCTAAGCATTATTTTCTGAAATATGAAATAAATCAATATTGATGGTTGAAAAAGTTTTAAACTTTTTAGATGTACATTGCTTCACATCGTTGTATCCCAGCTGATTCCATTTTCTACCTTGTTGCAGGAAACATTCTTGCATCAAGCTTTTTTTGTATACTCTTTTTTTCTGAATGGATTACATATGCCCGTCCGTATTTTGGAGTGGAGCTAGAGAAGACTGAAAATGATGGACTCTTGCTTTTAACTATGATGGTTGAAGGAAAGGTTAAGGATAAGTTACGATGTTTTAGAATATCTATGCCATCGCCGTTGTCGTCCTCGTAGATTGGTTAGGTATGTTAAGACTTATTCTGATGTAATTATAACGTTGTGGTTTTAGTACTGTTATGGATGTTATGTGTTTGTGTATGAGATAATGTTAGCACCAATTGAATAGTTTTGTTGTTTATAACTCAGCTTAGTCTATGAACCGAGGAATGATTATGGATGTTCTTTTCTGAATGTGAATATGAATGTTCTTTTTTTTAACGTGTTTATGGATGATGTTTTTTCTTGCAAATTTATCTTTGTTTTTTAATATGCTATTTCAGTGTTCACGGTTAAATGATTTTAGTTTGATATATATATATATGTGTGTGTGTATGTGTGTGTGTGTGTATCAGAAGGGGAATTGCTATAGATTACCCGCAAAAAGGAAAGCCAAACTAAAATGCGCCGCTAATCCGTTGCTGATTAGCAAGGGTTTACTGACGGTTATTTATAGATAATAATTTAAAAAAAATATGAATCCGTCGCTAAAACGTCGGTTAACAAATTTTAAATTAATTCAAAATTATAGTTTTATACTGAGTGAAACAACGGAAAATGCTCAGAAATCTCACGCTAAAATCTGTCGCAAAAATTCGACACAAATACCGTCTTGAAATTTACCGACCACTATAGTCCGTCGGTAATCCGTCTCTAAGCTCTATATAGCGACGGATTACCCGCGGATTATGCCGCTGCCCTTTTTCTTGTAGTGTAATTAGGGTTGAGACTTCTAGTCATCTCAGTAGATACTCCATTGATGCCAAGGGCTGGTTGAGATGAGATGGAAGACCATGTGTCCCACAAGCAAGGGGCTTGGTTAAGGCAGTTCTAGAAGAGGCACACCATTCCAAACTGACCATACACCCAGGCGGAGACAAAATGTATAAAGACATCAAAAGAGTTTTCTTTTGGAATGGCATGAAGCAAGACGTAGCTGAATTTGTTTCTAAGTGTTTAATATGCCAACAAGTCAAGGCGGAGCAGAAGAAGCCTGGTGGTCTGCTCCATCCTCTAGAGGTCCCACAATGGAAATGGGATAGCATCTCGATGGACTTTGTAGATGGGTTGCCTAAGTCAAGAAGGGGCAATACCAGCATTTGGGTAATAGTTGACAGGCTCACGAAAAACGCCCACTTTATACCCGTCAAGAGTAGAAGGACTGCCTCATCTCTAGCATCCATATATCTTAAAGAGATAGTTCGACTCCATGGGATACCCTCTAGCATAGTGAGTGATCGAGACCCTATCTTCACGAGCAAGTTTTGGAAGAGTTTACAAGAGGCTGTAGGCACACAGTTGTGCTTAAGCACGGCCTATCACCCTCAAACCGATGGCCAAACGGAAAGAGTCAACAGAGTATTAGAAGACCTCTTGAGATTATGCATTATTGACTTCGGAGGTACATGGGAGGATCATCTACCTTTGGTGGAATTCGCTTACAACAATAGCTACCAAGACACCATAGGCATGGCGCCTTTCGAAGCTTTATATGGAAACCGTGCAGGTCACCAACTTGCTGGTGGGAGTCCACAGACAAGCTCATAATTGGACCAGACATGATTAGGAAAACTTCAGAGAAAGTAGACTTGATACGAAGAAGAATGAAGACTACCCAAGATATACCGAAGTCCTACGCAGACAAAAGAACTGACCTTGAATTCGAAGTTGGAGATAAGGTGTTCCTTAAAGTATCTCCTTTGAGGAACGTCGTTCGCTTTGGATCCGCAGGAAAGTTAGCACCAAGATTTGTAGGGTCGTTCCCTATCATCGAGAAGATTGGGAAAATGGCTTATAGGGTACAGCTGCCCGAAAGATTGGTCGGGGTTCATAATGTCTTTCATGTCTCTCACCTGCGGAAGTGCTTACACGAGTCTGCGGAAGTGGTAGAACCAAGCATGCTAGAGGAAGTAGAAGTTGAATGAGAAGCAACTGTGAGAAGAGTTCCAACCCATATCTTGGGAACAGAAGTAAAAAAGCTACGCAACCGTGAAGTTAAGCTCGTCAAAGTTCAATGGAGCAACACCGAGGAAGACGCGACTTGGAAAACTGAGGACAGAATACGCGCAACCTACCCTTTTCTTTTTGAGGGTACATCCTTGAATCTCTTTTTCCTTAAGTTATGCTCGTATCTATCTTTTTAGGTATATATCCTCGATCCTATCCTTTATCCTTAGGTAGAAACTCATTTGGATGAAAACATGTAATTGAAACATGTTATGGTTGATGGTTGCAAGTGGTTGCAAGTGGTTGCTAGTGGTTGCTCGTGGATGGATATACACACACATTAGGTATTAGATCGGCTTAGTCACTTCCATATTGCATATGCATATATGTACTTGTATATGGATTGAAACTTGATGTGTTATCATATGGACGTTGCATTTGTATGAATGATTGTGCACTCATGTAGAAAATTTTGAATAGGAAAAAATTGCATTCATAATGGACTCATGGCACTGACATAATTTGCATTAAGGAAGTCAACTGAATCAGTAGACCGCCTGGTTTTGCATTAGATAAGGACATGTACACACATTATGCATATGATCATGAAGCATTAGAAATCTTTTAAGGACAATGGACGCCGGTGTTTGATGGTTGAGTAGATGGGTGATTGGATGGTAGGATATAAGTTCTTCTCGACTTGAAGATTTCGGGGACGAAATCCTAAAAGGAGGGGAGAATGTAACACCCTGCATTTTCTGTTAACGTTATAGTAACGAATCAAAGAATATTTAATTTCAAATGTTAGAATTAAGGGATACGGGTTACGCCATTGCGTTCGTCTCGGAATTCTGCTTGAGATAGAGTCCGAGTTTTTGTAAAACGGATACTGTATGAAGGAGATATGGACGAACGAAGTCAAACAAAGAAAACTAGAAGAAAAAAAATTGCACTGGCGCACTTGGGAAGTGTGCCAGTACAAAAGTTGCACTGGCGCACCTGCGAAGTGCGCCCAGACCGAGCAGAAAGCCTGCACAGCTTTCTGGGGTGATCTGATCCATACTGTGACTCATTGCTGAGTCTTTTCTGACTCCTTGCTGAGTCATTAGGGCTGAGGTGTTACCCTATCCTGACTGAGTGTTTATGATTAACCCTAAGATCATCCGACGGCTCAAATTAAATTGAAATTCTATATAAACAACCCTATGCTCAAACCTAAAAATCACACAAAAATAATCCTGGAACTATCATGCCGTCAGTAGAGAACTTGGAGTAGCCGTCACCGATTCAAAGGCAAGATAATAACCTGAATCAAAATCAAATTAAAGTAATCAAATTCAACGATCTACATCAAAGGCAAGCTTACCAATTTCAGAATTCAGAAATCAAGAAAACGATCTAGATCAACACTCATGTATATTTAGATCCATGTTGAGTTGAATCTATTTATGTTGCAAGATTTGATTTGTGGCTTTCTTATGTTTAACACACATAAGTTATCATGCTAATTTGTAATTCGAATATGTTTATAACAGCCCTCTAATGTTTAACACACATAAGTCATTATGCTAAGTTGTGATTCGAATAAGTTTGTAATAGTTCTCTTATGTTTAACCCACATAAGTTAATATGCTATGTTGTGGTTTAAATATGTTTATAGTATCTTTCTTATGTTTTGGCATACATTAGTTAATATGCTAGGTTGTGGTGTAAAACTGTGACTATATGTTAAACCTTCATGCTAGACCTTTAGCAAGTTCACATGACAATTAGACCCAACTTAGTCACAAGTTCACCTTTACCCGTTTGATTAAGTTAATGATACTTCTATGCCAAGTTTCACATGATAAGTTAAATGTATGCTATTTTATGTTGTTTCATGTCCCTTGTTTATTACCCCTTTTTGTTTATGGGTTTGGGCTAATTTACTAGCCCAATATTTTATGTGATTCATACGTACGTTCCACGGGGGTAGAGATGGGAAAATATGAAAATTCATGGCATAGATTTGTTCATAAAATGGTATATTTGATATACCATTTATTGTGAGCATAATCAAAGGAAAATTATGGCATGATTAAATAAAAATTAATTTACATAAAGAAATTAGACATATATATAGAAAATATGTGAATTTAGAAAAGACGAATATGCCTAATCTGAGGTTAGACTGAGTTGTGGTGTAAATCTGCCCGGAACCGACCGGCATATCCAGTGACCACAACAAGACCTGACTAATGTGGGTGGTTAGTGCATCAAGCCCAAAAAGAACCCGAGGTTAGACTGAGTTATGGTGTAAATCTGCCCGGAACCGACCGGCATATCCAGTGACCACAACAAGACCTGTCTAATGTGAGTGGTTGGTGCTTTAATGGATAAATTAAAGCTAAGTCGGGATTGGTAGGGTTAAGTAAGTTAGGGAAATACTTAACCGATCCAACATGTTAACTAAACAGATGGGTGGGGTTAGGTAAACTTGGACACTTAACCAAATAAACATGTTGATTAGAAAACCCTAGTAACGGGGACCTATTTCAGCAGTAACCCACATAGATGTATCATGGTACCCTGAAACTAGGCAGGTGTAATAACCCGAAAATCTGGGCCAGTTTAAAATTTTTATTTTGGCGATTTTAGCGAATTTTGAACATTTAAAATAGATTATTTTAAATAAAATCAACGAGGAATTTATTTTGAATATAAATAGAACGGATATATTATATACGTCGTCGTTAGAATATAAATAATTATATATAATTATAAATAGAATTGAAAATGGCGCGGTAGTTCGATAATTCGATTTCAAACTTCAATTGAATGTACCGGGTGCAAAACAATCCGGATTTTAGTGAAACCAAAAATAATAGGATCTAATTGTGAATATCTTTCCAACGAATCCGAATAATCAAAATTTCATAGCGGGAATCAAAAGATATGTCCAGTTGAAAATTCTGAATAGTCGCTATGGAATTCAGGCCCTTAAAATGGACATTTTGCAAACGACCTCGGATTTCGACGAAACCAGTTTTGTTGGATCCGCAGTGTCAAATTATTGCTAGGTTTCAAATTTCATAATTTTTCGAATCAATATGTGAGCGTGGCGAAGGAAAACGCGTTTGACCAGTTTCAGTTGATTTTAATCGACTGGAAATTGGCCATTTTTCCAACGGTCTCAGAATTCGACGAAACTAGTTTTGTTAAGACCGTATCGTCAATACGAAGCTAGAAAATATTTTTCTGGAATTTTTCTAGTTAGTATGTGGCCCCGGTAATTTGAAATGTACGTTTAAAATTCAATATAGTGATTTAAATGTAAATTTAACGGAAACTGATTCAAACGATCGAATCAGCCTGCGATACATATCCCATTGTGTTCGGAATAGGGGTAATATGCTATGGACGACAGGCGGTGGGCCTCGTTTCGAGGTCGTATGTAAAAGTCAACTTTTTGAAATATAAATTAATTAAATAAATTAAAATTTTCTTTTGCATATACCCCCCCCCCCCCCCGTTTATTCTTCAACTCATTCAGAAAAAACAAAAAAATAAAAAAAAAGAAAGAAGAAGGGGGGGAAATCGCGATTCCCCCCAGTCGATCCGTCGTCCTCCTCTGCCGCGCCGCCACCGCCGGCGTGAGGCGCCGCACACCCCTCCAACCTCCCCCCCCCCCCTGATGCGCTCCGCCGTCGCCAGAGTGGCGAGCCACCCTATCGCCCCTCCCCTAACGCGACGCCCCCTTTCTCCTCCCCTTCTGCTTCTTTGACCTCGACGCGCCGCCCTGAACCCCCAACCACCGCCCCCTCCAGCGAAGTCCGCCACTGCCCCCCCCCCTGTAAGTTTAAAACTGATTTTTATTTATTTATTTTTAAAACTGATTTTTATTTATTTATTTTTAAAACTGATTTTTATTTTTATTTTTTTGTTTTGCAAAAAAAACTAATTTCTGAATTTTTTTTATTAGATTTAAAAACTGAGTTTTTTTAGAACTTAAAAACTGTTTTTTTAGGATTTTAAAAACTGATTTGTTTAAAATATAAAAACTGATTTGAAAAAAAGAAGTTTAAAAACTGATTTGTTTAAAATATAAAAACTGATTTGAAAAAAAGAAGTTTAAAAACTGATTTGTTAAAAATATAAAAACTGATTTGAAAAAGGTTTAATCTTTTAGTAGAAAAAGATTTGAACTTGCAAAAAGTAAAGATCATATTTTTAAAAAGAGAAAAGATGGGATTTTTATTAGGTAGAAGGAGCAAGACATGATTTTTGTATTTTTAAAGTAATAAAAATATAATTTTTACATCATAGGAATATTAAAAATATAATCTTTACTATATAGAAATATTAAAAATATGATTTTTATATTTTTTAAGTATTAAAAATATAATCTTTATAGGATAGAGAATATAAAAATATCATCTTTGTATATGTAGCGAAATAAAAATATGATTTTTATTTTATATACGTTGAAGTAAAGTGATGATTTTTATAATGATGAAAACTTTATTTTTATAAAGGCGAAAACTTTATTTTTATAAAGGCGAAAACTTTATTTTTGAAATGGAATTTTTATCTATATAGTAGCAATGCAGAAATAGAATTTTTATATACTGAACTTCGAAATAAAAATAGAATTTTTATATACTGAACTTCGAAATAAAAATATGATTTTTATATATTGAATAGCGAAGTAAAAATTCGATTTGTACATATGTAGAGAATACGGGCGAAAGCGACAAAAAGGCGAGTTGGCGAAGATTTCCTACATTAGAAGTGCCGTGGAGCTAGGATAGCTATCGGTGAGAACTTCTCACTCTTCAATTTATTTTCTAGTTATATATATATATATACTAGGATGCAGACGGTGTTTAGTAGCACCCGACACAATCGTCCACAGACCATGGACTTGTTTGTTTGGCTGTTTGGTGATTGATTGCGATATTGGTTTGAATGTAGTTTGTGGTGTGAAAAATCGAATTGATAAATTGGTTAGGATTAGACGTGCGCCGTTATAAGGCGAAGGAGTAAGGCTAGGTTAGACTCTTACTCCAAATTTTGTGGTTTGCATAACGAAAGTGATTTGATTGATGTGTGAATGGCGTGGGCCTTCACTAGACCGTGGATAAGGCTAGGCCTCGTCCCGTTTCTAGTATCGTGCCGTTATGCCGCTGAAATTTTCTAAAATAAGTTAGAAAAATAAAATATCATTTTATTTAAAGAATGAACTGAATAGAAATTCATATGTTGAAATAAAATGTTTTTATCGTTAAAAATATAATTTTTAACGTGAAAGTGAATAAAATAAAATATTCATTTACAGACCAGACTGTTTGTTTATGTACACCTATTTGAATGACATTGATTGGGACGATAAAATTTACACATCTCCCAACTACACAAATAAAATCTGTGTTTGATTGTTTGAAACCCCACACGGGTGTTGGGATGAAATATGAAGTTCACTCATCCTGATTGATTAAACATGTCGATCGATTGATTGACAGACTGTTATAAGCGTTGAATATCTATATTTGATGCTTATACAGTGTAGTGCACTTTGGTTGATGGTTGATTATTTTCAATGCTATTATATACATGTGTTGTATGAAAATCCATATAATAAATTTTATATGGTAATTGATTGGGCCTCATTCCAATTTGAAAATAAAGAACAATATAATATAAAGGTTCATGTGTTGACAGTTTCATCCATTGAGATTGGTCATGTGTTGAACGAAATATTTTTATAATAAAATTTGTATCTTTATCAATATAAAATAAAGGTTCATGTGTTGACTGTACTCATCCGTTGAGATTAGTCATGTGTTGAACGAAATAATTTAACAAAAATAGTCACACGTGGACGGTACTCATTCATTGAGATTAGTCGTGTGTTGACAAATAGAATATTTGAAATAGAATATTTGAAAATAGAAATATATGAAGCCGTGTTGATTAGATTGACGCCATTTTGACGTGAACGATATTTATATCAATTTGATTTCGAAATGAATTGAATATAAAACGATTTCGAAATGAATTGAATATAAAACGATTTCAAAATGAATTGAATATAAAACGATTTCGAAATGAATTGAATATATAACGATTTCGATTTGAGTTGAATATAAAACGATTTCGAAATGAATTGAATATATAACGATTTCGAAATGAATTGAATATATAACGATTTCAAAATGAATTGAATATATAATGATTTCAAAATGAATTGAATATATAACGATTTCGAAATGAATTGAATATATAACGATTTCGAAATGAATTGAATATATAACGATTTCGAAATGAATTGAATATATAACGATTTCGAAATGAATTGAATATATAACGATTTCGAAATGAATTGAATATATAACGATTTCGAAATGAATTGAATATATAACGATTTCGAAATGAATTGAATATATAACGATTTCGAAATGAATTGAATATATAACGATTTCGGAATGAATTGAATATATAACGATTTCGATTTGAATTGGATATAAAACGATTTCGATTTAAATGGAATAGAAAACCAATTTGATTTCAATTGAATATATAATAAATTTGATTCAAATAGAAAACGAAACGAATTTGATTTGAATAGAAAATGAATTTGAATCGAATAGAAAACCAATTTGAATTGAATTGAATTGAAAATGAATTCAAATTGAATTGAAATTTGAATTAAATAGAAATGAATTTTAAAACGAATTTTTAAAGAAGAATTCAATTTTGCTTTGGATTGAAATAGAAGTTGAAATGGTTCTTGAAACGAATTTAAAACTATTTATATAATTCGTTTTAAATAGAAATCGACGAAATATATATTATATATTATATATATAATATAATGGCCTGAATAGAACGCGCCGCGCCGCGGCAGTTCGTGAATTTCGACCATTTATTTCAAACGGACATTACGGGAGATCCGACCGTCGGATTCTCCTAAAACCGGAACCGTTGGGTTCGTATCGAAAAGAGCTTTCTAACGAATATTAGAAATTCAAAATCTAATGGTTGGATTTGGAGATACGTCCAAATCAAATTCGAAAAAGGTCGCTATAAGTGCAGTTCGATGGCCATTGTTGGAAATCGACTGTACGGGCCTTGATAAAATTATTAAAAATAGTAATAATTTGTATAAAATCATAAGAAATGATTTGGGAAAATTTGGGATGAAAAACTCCACATTTGAAAAGATAAAAATGGTTTTTATCGAAATGCACTAGTTTGAACTAAATTTAAAACCCAATTATTTTTAAATAAATGAATTAGATTTAAAAAGGGGTTTTAAATAATCGAATTTCTAATATATTTGATTAAATTTGAAATGGGTTTATCGTGAACAGTGTTTTAAATAACACTAGTTCTTTAACCCGATAACAAATAGAATGTGATTTGGGTTTGTCGTGAACTGTGTTTTAAATAACACCTAGTTCTTTAACCCAGTAAAAGGAGTTCTAACGAATCTGCAATTAGATTGAAGTGTGAATTTGTAATCTAAATTATCAAATTTAGAAATGAGCGAGAATGGAGTATCGCCAGTTTTGCTCCAAAGCGATAGTTAAATCTTTAATTAGATTTGAACGTGAAATGGTAATTAATTTTACCGATAACACCACGGTGTTAGATATGGAGTATTACCAGTTTTGCTTCATGGGATGAATAGGTTGGGATTGGGAAATAAAATAAATAATTACTTCGTTGTGGTTCGCTAATCTCGACTAGGTGGAAAAACCATAATTTGGTTTTAAATGACATCCAAAGGAAGATTACAGGATAAATTTCAAAGAATTTATCTTGGATAAAATTAATGGGAACTTTTCCCTAAGAATGTGGAATTTAGAAACTAGCTGTAGGTTGGCTAAGAAGAATGGTTTCCTGGGTATTGATCTGATGTTGGTTTCGGCCTTCGGGGTTAATGTCTGGGAAATTGTTCTCTTGCTAATTTGCGGTTAGTGACTAATGAATTGGAATGAGGCGTATGTTGTGTTTGTGTAACATTTGTTTTCAATATACGCGGGTTGTTCGGAAAGACCGGGTTTACACCCATTCTGAATAACCGATTCGACGATATGTCGAAGATGAAGACGGTGGTTGAAGACCGGAAGTCTTCACATCGTTTGGATAATTACTGACGATCCTGATTGGGCTGTACACCCAAGAGGATGGAAATAGTTGGTGGTCGTCCAGACGTACTTGGAGATGGATGGATATGCGAGGAAAGTGCCTCCGGTTTCGTTCAGACCCAGAACGGACTTGTAAATGGATTGTGTGTCTGACATTGGATTTTATTCTGTGTTGATTGATTTCTATTAAATATACATCTGTTTGGCGGCGGAGAATTTATTCTTTTGCTTAACGCCCTTCTCTGAGACGTACGAGCTCAGAGGTTGTATATCGATGGACATCAGTCGCATGGCATGAATTGCCTGTGTGGCACGCTAAGATGCAATGATCAAGGCTTCTGTTGAAAAGCAAAGTCTTGTGGTTGATGATCAAAGCATGGCCTCTGTGGCGTAGCTTTGTGTATAACGTGAATTCACGAGCCTCACACCTCGGTATGAGTTAAAAACGGGATACGGACTGCAGGGAGAGCACGACGTTTCTTTCTAGCTTTGGTGGTGTCAGTGACTTACCAGCCCTGACATTTATATACTTTTCACCTATGTGGTTGTTGGAATGCGAGGCGCCTCGATTATAGGTCTGTAAGGACCGGGAAACGTGTGTTCAGGAATACTAATCCTCTAACGTAAGTGAGGACCGGCCCTGAAGCATCCAAGGGTTACCCAGTGTGCGTAATCCTGAGGCATTTGCTAGAGTGTCTCGAACGCGGAGAGGAGCTTGCCCCTTGCCTCGACTCATGACGGAATCCAATTTCCAATACGTGTATTTCGGTTTTATTTGTAGAGCCTAGTATGGCGACATAGTGGGATGGGGCACTCATGCCGTCTATGATTTATATTTATGATTGAAATGTTTTGACACTATACACTTATTATAGTATCAAATGATTTGTTTTAAACGTACCAAGCATGTTTGGCTGTCATAAGGTAAAACCCTATCCTCCGGCTTGCGTTGCATTGTGTGATGGGACCTGGGTCTTATAACAGCTTCATTTTTCAAAAAAGCATTGCGTTTGTTTATTCTATATGCACTGGTATTCTTGGGAGGAAACCCGTTCCGTGTTATACGGCGTGGTCCCTTGGATTACTCTCTTTTAAAGTAAAGTTTCAAATAACTGTTTTAGTTCTCACACCAGTCACATGACTGACCTGGAGTTTATTGTTTTAACCTAAACTCTGGGTGCCCCTATTTTCCGCACGGGCAGCTAGTAGTTTTGGTTTTGCAGATTTATATTCACAGATCCTGGTTTGCAGCTGGAATGATATCCGGAAAGCTCTGTATCCGTATATCACCTTCAGTTGTGCTTAGTATTATTTTCCGCTGCTATGTAATTTATTGTAATCTCTGATATTTATCGTATGTAATTTATTCATTTATACTCTGTATATTCTTGTAATCTGATGCATTGTTGTAATATACAATGAAATGTTCTTCTGTTTGTGTTCTGATTTGTCCTGTTCTCAACGTTCAGGGGTTTCGAACGGTCTAGATCGGTTTAACGACTGATTCCGATTGAGCGAAATTTCCGGCCGTCACAGCAGGGTGGGGCACGATTACGGGGCAGATTATAAGCGGTCAAAACGTCGGCGTTTGGTGTACCAGTGTAGGTTCCGACGGACTATGGGAGTGCACGTACTCCGGAGTGGAAAAAGCAGGCACTGGGCATCAGTAGTATACACTGTGCATCTTGAATCGTGTCGGGTTGCCACCAGAGGGACTGATACACCCCATTGTGGGACCAGCACAGGTATCTACAGTCAAGCGGGGCCGAATGACACAGGACATGAATGCATGCGAGTAGGAGCCGATCATTAAGGGGATCGTTTGCTATGAACACGTGGGGCTGGTTGAACCAATGGCTAAGTAGGTGCAGAGATTATAGTAATGGGCGCGATCACATGTTCAACTTATCTTATCTTATATTAGGGTATTGTCCTATGTTCTGTTATTACTGTCATGATCCCTTCCTTGTTTAAATACTAGTAATCACTGAACTTACCAGAATTATTGTCTGACCCATTTTCTTTCGTCCTCTTTTCTTCCATTCCCCCCTCCCACCCAAGTCCGCAGGGAGGGAATACTCCAGCTTAATCATACTCTTTGAAAGCTTCAAGAAAGTAGATGTATGATTGGGACTCTCTTACCTTGGCTATGGCTTTTGGATACTACATTTGGGGATTTATGCAGTTTTATTTATGGTTTATGCTTCTTTAATAAATAATCAAGACATAAATTATGTTGTAATGTTTTGGAAGTTATTTTGAGACAATTTGATGTAATGCTTTTATATTGAACCACGTATGCAATAAATATTTGAATTTCGCTTCTTATATTTATCTGTCTTGTAAATTTTTCTGTGTCTTGTACCTATAACCCTCCACCAAAGTTAAGGCATTCCCTTTGTGAGTGACCTCAACGGAGGTGGGGTGTTTCAATTATAAGTACATAGTGTATAAAACAACTTCAAATATAAATGTATCAATCCTAGACGACATGGGTCCATATATCATGTCGCCAATATTAGGCTCTAAAATCAAAACCGCAAATGTCACGTATTGGAAGTTGGATTTCCATCTGTGAACCAAGGCAAGGGATCGTCCTTACCGCTTGGAGACTCTCTAGCCCGAGCCTCAAGAACATGACGCATCGTCCCTTGGACCGTCAGGGCCGGTCCACTCGATGTGGATTAAAATGCTTAAACACTACGTTTCCCCTACCTATGGGGCGTAAATGAGCCAAATGACTCCATCGGCCCCGGATCGACCGATATAACTAAGGTGCCTCGCAATCCATCATCCACATAAGTGAAATGTCAGGGAACGCAAAACGCTGACACCACTCCTAACTAGAAAGAAACGCATGCCCTCCCTGATGTCCTCTCCCGTTTCTGGTTCACACCGGGGTGTAAGGCTCGCGAATTAACGCCACACAAAGCTATGCTATATTAAAGCCGTGCTTTGATCACCAACCACAAGACTCTGCTTTCCAACAAAAGCCTTGATCATTTGCATCTCAGCATGCCACACAGGCAATGCACGCTATGCAACCGATGTATATCAATCACATAAAATGAAATTCCGATGTCAGGAACACATCCATTTACAAGTTCGTTCTGGGTCTGAACGAAACCGGAGGCACCTTATTCCTCCCCCATATGTCCAATATAGTGGAGAGGCCCTCGCATATCCGGTCGATCTCCAAGTACGTCTGGACGATCACCACTTATTACCTTGCCTTGGGTGTACAGCCCAATCAAGACATCAGTATTCATCCAATGGATGTGAAGACCTCCGGTCTTCGACCACCGTCTTCATACTCGACATATCGTCGAATCAGTTATTCAGAATGGGATAAACCCGGTCTTTCTGAATAACTCGCGTATATAATAAACAAGTGCTATAAAAACACAACATACGCCTCATTCCAATCCAAAATATTCCTTTATTCGAATATTCTTATAATTTGGGAAAGGTTCCCATTAATTTTATCAAAGATAGATTCTTTAAATTTATTCTTTAATCCTCCTTTGGATATCATTTCAGTCTAATTAAAGATGCATTAAAACTCCACTTGGTTTTAATCTTCCCAAACGATTGTTTTACTTCGGAAATCATATCCTGTCTTTAACTAGGTTAAAGAACCAATGTCATTTAAAACACAGTTCACGATAAATCCAAAATCACATTCAATTCCATCATCCTTTAACTGTAAATTAGCAAGTGAACATGTAACACACCGTATTTTCTGTAAACGTCAAAGTAACAAATTAAAGTATACTTAATTTTTAAGAGAAGAATTAAGGAAAACGGGTTATGCCATTGCGTTCGTCTCGGTATTCTGCTTGAGATAGAGTCCGAGTTTACGTAAATCGGACTCCGTATGAAGAAGTTATGACCTTCATAAGTTTCAAAGATTTAAATAAAACAGCTCAGGTTTGAAATTCGAAATTCAAATCACACACCCAGGTTAGGCGGGAAATTTCCAGCCCAAGACCCAGGTCGACCAGGGGGTCGACCAGGGTCATACAGGTCGACCTGGGGGTCGACCTCCCCCCTATTTCTAGATCCGAGGAAAGATTCATTTTTCTGCATTTGGACGCCCGTTCTGACCAGATTCGTTGATCCCTATACTATATAAACACCCCTAAGGCTACAGTTTTCTCTACACAACTTCATTTTTACTATACTCTACCCTGATTCATATCAAAATAAATCAAATACGGGGTTATGCTGCTCAAGCTCTTCATAGAAATCAAGTTAGAATTCAAGTAGAGATTCAAAGGCTAATTCAACGACTTCAACAACTATTTCTAAGAATCAAATCAAATCTAAGTTAGAAGAACGAATAGTCTACTTCAAGGAAGAGCTATTCAGTTTCAGAATACAAATCCCAAAATTCAAGACCGTTCTGTAATTTGTAAGTTCACGTTACTTTCAGAAATAAAAGTTAATTGAGATTCTGACATTGTAATAAATCTGGATCTGAGATTATGCCTATTTCTATCTGTCTTTCTATATCTATTTGTATCTATCTCATTGATGATATTATGTCCATTCTTTGTCCCTTCTTTCCTTCTTCCCTTTTTGTTTTATAGCTAGGCTACTGCGAGCCTGAGCCATATCCCATAAGAGAAGAACGTACGTTGGAAATAAAATTGGGCATAAATTATGATTTGGACATGACCAGCGCTAAAATTTGGGAAAAGTATTAAATTGTGTATAATTGGGCATAATTGAGTTGTAACTGATTTGAGGACATAACACCTGT
Source organism: Allium sativum (assembly GCA_030737875.1). Classification (NCBI taxonomy): domain Eukaryota; kingdom Viridiplantae; phylum Streptophyta; class Magnoliopsida; order Asparagales; family Amaryllidaceae; genus Allium; species Allium sativum. The sequence goes on along the minus strand of CM060926.1, from coordinate 155,435,450 downwards.
TGTATTCAAAACGCAAAGTGTATCGAACATATGACTTGAGATTTAAGGCATAAAGTATTGGACATATGACTTGAGATTTGAGGCATAAAGTATTAGATATATGACTTGAGATTTGAAGCATAAAGTATTGGACATATGACTTGATATTTGAGGCATAAAGTATATTTGACATATAACTTGGGATTTGGGGCATAAATTGAACTATAAACATGTAAGTTCAAGTTATTTTCAAATTTAAACACCTAATAGTGATTTTGGCATATAATGAAATGGATCTAAATCCATGCTTGATGATAAGACAAATCTTTTAGATTAATTCCTATCTATCTATTGAATCAATGATTTACATGCCTAGAAAGTTATTATTCAATCATGCCTGTCTTTGTTGGACATCTAATATATTATCCTTTTAGGTTCATGATGTTATCAGATCTATATGTCTATGAGGTTATTTCTGTCAGTTCGTTTCAGATCTATCTTTGTTATACCCCAACTCTAACAGATCTGTAATCCTCTTAGGTCCAAAACATTTGACAGATCTACCATTTTATTGCATGTTTTCTGCCTTCTCTCGTTTATGTTCCTCTTTCGTCCCCTTTATTTTATGAATCTGGATTAACCTCGAATCTAGATTGAAACTTATTATGCGTGCGATTGGAATGCGGGGGTAATGGGGAATAGTCTATTTGGTGATGGTGGAACATAATTTTGTAACTTTTGGTTTGGGGCATAATTTGTCTTTGTTGCGAACTTGGGGTATTGGGGCATGACTATTAGTACAAACTTGGGAAGATTAGATGTAGCCTAATTTGAGTAATAACTCGTAATTGAATTTGGGAGCCATAACTTGTAATTAGCTTTGTTGGGCATAACTTGAGAATTGAAACATGACTGGTTGGGATAATTAGCATGTAAATCTAGACTTGGACATTTATGGTAAATGTGGCATAACCTGAAATTGACAACAATTGTGAATAATTTACATATAATATGTAAATATGTAAATTAGTGAAGAGATGAATATGCCTAACCCGAGGTTAGATTGAGTTGTTGTGTAAAACTACCCGGAACCGCCCGGCACATTCAGTAACCACAACAACACCTATCTAATGTGAGAGGTTAGTGCATCATGCCCAAGAAAAACCCGAGGTTAGATTGAGTTGTGGTGTAACTCTGCCCGGAACCGCCCGGCACATCCAATAACCGCAAAAACATATATCTAATGTGAGAGGTTGGTGCATTAATAAATCAATTAATGCTAGTGAACAAGATGTATGACTAAGTTAAGTTAATACGAAACACTTAACCAGTATAGCATGATGAATGGTAGGGTTAAGTAATAAGAAACACTTAACCAGTATAACTTGATTTGTGGTAAGGTTAAGTTAAAACAAGAGGGCAACACTTAACCAATATAACTTGATTTGTGGTAGGGTTAAGTTGACACAAGAAGGCAACACTTAACCAAAGTAACATGATAAGTAGGTGGGTTAAGTTAACTTGAATTGATTGATGACGCTTAACCAATACAACATGATGAACACGTGGGGTTAAGTTAACAAGAAAACACTTAACCAATATAACTTGATGAACGAACGGGGTTAAGTTAATAAGTAACACTTAACTAACATGACACGATGAATGGGTGGGTTAAGTTAACATGAATGGACAACACTTAACCAATATGACATAATATGCGGGACGGTTAAGTACATATCGAGTTAGTGGGTAATATTAGTAAATATAGGCCCACAAACTTAACCGTTAAATAAACATGCTTGAATAGATGGAAGGGTTAAGTACATCTCGCGTAGGTGGGTAACATTAGTACATATAGGATCACAAACTTAACCGTTAAATAAGTATGCTTGAGTCGATGGAAGGGTTAAGTACATCTCGTGTAGGTGGGTAATATTAGTACATATAGGCCCACAAACTTAACCGTTAAGAAAACATGCTAGAGTCGGTGGGAAGGTTAAGTACATCTCGTGTAGGTGGGTAATATTTGTGTATATAGGCCCACAAACTTAACCAGCAGGAAACCCTAGTAACAGGGATCCATTTCAGCAGTAACCCACATAGATGTATCATGGTACCCTGAAACTAGGCAGGGTGGGGCACGATTACTGGGCTGATTATAAGCGGTCAAAACAGCGGCAGGGGGTACGTCAGTGTAGGTTCCGACGGTTTACGGGAGTGCACGTACTCCGGAGTGGGAAAAATCAGGCACTGGGTACCAGTAGTTATACACTGTGCATCTTGAATTGTGTCGGGTCGTTATCATAAGGATTGATACACCTTATGGTGGGGCCCGCACAGGGTATCTACACGCAAGAGAGGGTCGATTGACACAGACACATGGAACATTAATGCAAGTAAATAGCCGATTGATAGGGTAGTAAGGGTACATCCAACATGTTCATGGCAATTAGGCAGATTGAGGTGGAATCCTCACGATAGATGTACACCTGAAGGCTATCACAATTTTGGGGGTTGAGATCACGTTATCATTTTATATAGATTACTAGTTGGGACACTAGTTAGGTGGTGCAGAGATAGATATAGAAATCAGAATAACAAAGTAGTAGCGAAGCAGAGAAAGAGTAAAAACGCATTCAGTTTATCTTGTCTTATCATACCTTATGCTTACCCTATGTTATCATGTTGTCCTTGTTCTCACGGTATTGTCTTATATTTAGATTATTCATGTCATGATGCTTTTGCCTGTTTATATGCTGAAAGTCACTGGACTTACCACACTTATGTCTGACCTAGTTTTGTTTTGCCTCTTTTCTTCCGTTCCCCCCCCCCCCCCAGGTTCACAGGGAGGAAATGTTACCACTTAGCTCATTTTCTTTCCAAGCTCGAAGATAGTCAATGTGTTGCTTTGGACTCTCTCTTCCACTGCTATGGCTGGTTCATGAATTATTGGGGAATATCATTGTTATTTTTATGCTTCTTTTATATTTGGAAGTTATTAGATCCAGACAGAAGTTCTATGTATTACTTTTAAGTATGATTGAGACAACAGTTGTAAAAGCTTGACTGAACCATATTGTTTATAAAATGACTTTATTTTCTGCTACTTTATTTGTCTGTCATGTAATTTATTTGCATATTTTACCTAAAATGCTCCACCAAAGTTAAGATATTCCCCTTGTGAGTGACCTTAATGGAGGTGGGGTGTTTCACTTGGTATCAGAGCTGAAGGATACCAGATCGGATAAAAGATTTGAAAAATTATTTTCAAAACAGTTTTAAAAGAAGCATTTTCTAAAGAAAAGTTTTGTTTTTAAAGGCATATTCCCCAGATCCATATGCACTATCTTTTTTATCCTCTGTTTGAATCCTTGTTTCCTTCTTGCCTGAGTCTCTGGGGCTCCTGGCTTTCTGGGAGGTAACCTCATCGTGGCATGGTTATGTAGGTTTGATGAGACTACGACACTTGTCAAAGGGAAAATAAGCGCCCAACTTCCATCTATAGCCGTAGTAATTTCACCTGCGACTAATTTTCTTTCGAGCTTTGTAGGATTTTCCATGCGATGGAGGCAGCTTTCAAGAGACCTATCAACAAGTTACACAAGGATGGCAAAGATGAGAATGAGGGAGTTTGGCTAAGGAGCACAACCCAAGGATGAAGAACTCATGGATATAGACTTGGTTCACAAAGGAGGGGAGGAAAGAATAGTAAAACCTAAGACAAGGGGAAGTATCTTTATTATGGCATAACGGGTCATATAATTAAGGACAAGGGCAAGAACAAATGACAGGATTTTCAGGAGGGCAAATGCATGCTCTCACCGCCAGCGTACCTGAGAGAGAGGTAGTAAGGTTTCTGTTGAAAGAGTTTATTTTTTTCCTCTTTGATCATCCTGTTAGTACTCTTTTTGATTTTAGCGCTGCACCTTAGTACTTGTATAGTAGAGGATCCCATTATTGTCTCAAATCCAATTTGTGGTTCGGCTTTGGTTTGTATGGATTTGAGATACTTATGTTTTTGGTTTCATGGGCTATGGGTTGATTCTAGGCATGGATTGGTTAGCTAGTAATTGTGAAAGGAGGGCAGTTAGACTTTCGACTTACCTCGGGAATACCCTCGAAATTTCGTACGGTCCTAAGGGATCAATTTGTCTTAACTACCTAGAATCACTTTATGTATTTATCGACGATTTTCGATCCGTTGGAGTAGTCCATGAGTACGCAGATGTTTTTTTATTAAGGCTAGGGTTTGTCCCCTAAAACGTGAGGTAGACTTCCACATATATCTAGTTGGCAATGCAAAGCCAGTTATGCGATCAACGATAATTTTAGAGCAAGATTGGCGAGGATAGCCAGAGTCGGTTAAGTGCTCAATTGTTTGGTTGTTCTGCTAGTATCATCTCACATAGATCGTCCAAATTCGGAGGAGGTATTCCTTGAGTGCTTGTCTGATATTGGTTTAGGCCCTTGGGGCTTCTACTTGAGGGATGTCAAGTTCGACTAGGATGGTTTGCGTGAGTGATATCGACCCTCAGATTTGTGACATGATGGATAAGCTCAGTAGAGGAGAGACCTATAATCATGTTAGTATATACACTTGGTACCATGGTTAACATATGTTTATCTTGGAAATATAGTTCGACAACATTGGATACCCTCTAGCATAGTAAATGGTCGAGGTCCTATCTTTACTAGTAGGTTTTGGAAATGGAGGTCAAGAAGCTTCGCAATTGTGAAGTAAAATTAGTTAAGGTACAATGGAGTGAAGCTCAAGAAGATGCGACTTAGAAGACTGAAGACTAGATACGCGCATTATACCCTTTTTGAGGGTATATCATTGATTCCCTTTTTCTGTAAAGTTTATTTGCATGCTAGTCTTTATCTTTTAAGTATATCCTCTTGGTCCTATCCTCGATCCTTATGTAAAAGCCAATGGATGTAAACATGTGTTTGAGACATGTTATGTTTGGTGGATGCAAGTGGTTGCTCGTGGATGCATATACACACATTAGGCACTAGATCGGCTCAGTCACTTTCATATTGCATATGCATGAGTGAACTTTTTTTTATATATATATGGATTGAAACTTGATGTATTATCATATGGATGTTGCATTTGCATAAATGACTGTGCACTCTTGTAGAAGTTATAATTGCATACATGATGGATTCATGGCACTAACATGATTTGCATTAAGGAGGTCAACTGGATCGGTAAACCGCCTGAATTTGCATTAGATAAGAAACATATACACACACTCTACATATGTTCATACGGCATTAGAAACCTTTTAAGTACAATGGATGCCTGTGATTAAATGGTTGACTAGAGGGATGTTGGATGTTAGGATATGCATTCTTCTTAACTTGAAGATTTCGGGGACGAAATCCTTTAAGGAGGGGAGAATGTAACACCCCGTATTTTTTGTTAACGTCAAAGTAACAAATTAAAGTATAATTAATTTCTCAGTGAAGAATTAAGGGAAACGGGTTGTTCCATTGCGTTCGTCTCGGAATTCTGCTTGAGATAGAGTCCGAGTTTACGTAAATCGGACTCCGTATGAAGAAGTTATGACCTTCATAAGTTTCAAAGATTTAAATAAAACAACTCAGGTTTGAAATTCAAAATTCAAATCACACACCCGGGCTAGGCGGGAAATTTCCCGCCGAGGACTCAGGTCAACCAGGGTCACACAGATCAACCAAGGGGTCGACCTGGGGGTCGACCTCCCCCCATTTCCAGATCCGAGGACAAATTCATTTTTCTGCATTTGGATGCCAGTTCTGACCAGATTCGTTGATCCCTATGCTATATAAACACCCCTAAGGCTACAGTTTTCCCTACACAACTTCATTTTTCCTGTACTCTACACTAATTCATATCAAAATAAATCAAAGACGGGGTTATGCTGCTCAAGCTCTTCATAGAAATCAAGTTAGAATTCAAGTAGAGATTCAAAGGCTAATTCAACGACTTCAACAACTATTTCTAAGAATCAAATCAAATCTAAGTTAGAAGAACAAATAGTCTACTTCAAAGGAGAGCTATTCAGTTTCAGAATACATATCCCAGAATTCAAGACCATTCTGTAATTTGTAAGTTCACGTTACTTTCAGAAATAAAAGTTAATTGAGATTCTGACATTGTAATAAATCTGGATCTGAGATTATGCCTATTTCTATCTGTCTTTCTATATCTATTTGGATCTATCTCATTGATGATATTATGTCCATTCTTTGTCCCTTCTTTCCTCTTCCCTTTTTGTTCTATAGCCAGGCTACTGCGATCCTGAGCCAGATCTCATAAGAGATGAACGTACGTTGGAAATAAAATTGGGCATAAAATATGATTTGGACATGACCAGCGCTAAAATTAAGGAAAAGTATTAAATTGGGTATAATTGGGCATAATTGAGTTGTAACTGATTTGAGAACATAACACCTGTTGTATTCGAAACATAAAGTGTATCGAACATATGACTTGAGATTTGAGGCATAAAGTATTGGACATATGACTTGAGATTTGAGGCATAAAATATTGGACATATGACTTGGGATTTGAAGCATAAAGTATTGGACATATGACTTGAGATTTGAGGCATAAAGTATATTGGACATATAACTTGGGATTTGGGGCATAAGTTGAACTGTAAACATGTAAGTTCAAGTTATTTTCATATTTAAACACCTAATAGTGATTTTGGCATATAATGAAATGGATCTAAATCCATGCTTGATGATAAGACAAATCTTTTAGATTAATTCCTATCTTTCTGTTGAATCAATGATTCACATGCCTAGGAAGTTATTACTCAAACATGCCTGTCTTTGTTGGACATCTGGTATATATTGCTTTTAGGTTCATGATGTTATCAGATCTATATGTCTATGAGGTTATTTCTGTCAGTTTGTTTCAGATCTATCTTTGTTATACCCCAACTCTAACAGAACTGTAATCCTCTTAGGTCCAAAACATTTGACAGATCTACCATTTTAATCCCTGTTTTATGCCTACTCTCCTTTATGTTCTCTTTCGTCCCCTTTATTTTATGAATCTAGATTAACCTCGAATCTAGACTGAAACTTATTATGCGTGCGATTGGAATGCCGGGGTAATGGGGAATAGTCTATTTGGTGATGGTGGAACATAATTTTGTAACTTATGGTTTGGGGCATAATTTGTCTTTGTTGCGAACTTGGGGTATTGGGGCATGACTATTAGTACAAATTTGGGAAGATTAGATGTAGCCTAATTTGAGTAATAACTCGAAATTGAATTTGGGAGCCATAACATGTAATTAGCTTTGTTGGGCATAACTTGAGAATTGAAACATGACTGGTTGGGATAATTAGCATGTAAATCTAGACTTGTACATTTATGGTAAATGTGGCATAACCTGAAATTGACAACAATTGTGAATAATTTACATATAATCTGTAAATATGTAAATTAGTGAAGAGATGAATATGCCTAACCCGAGGTTAAATTGAGTTGTGGTGTAAAACTCCCCGGAACCGCTCGGCACATCCAGTAACCACAACTACACCTATCTAATGTGAGAGGTTAGTGCATCATGCCCAAGAAAAACCCGAGGTTAGATTGAGTTGTTGTGTAAAACTGCCCGGAACCGCCCGGCACATCCAGTAACCGCAACAACACATATCTAATGTGAAAGATTGGTGCATTAATAAATCAATTAATGATAGTGAACAAGATGTATAACCAAGGTTAAGTTAATAGGAAACACTTAACCAGTATAGCATGATGAATGGTAGGGTTAAGTAATAAGAAACACTTAACCAATATAACTTGATTTGTGGTAAGGTTAAGTTAAAACAAGAGGGCAATACTTAACCAATATAACTTGATTTGTGGTAGGGTTAAGTTGACACAAGAAGGCAACACTTAACCAAAGTAACATGACAAGTCGGTGGGTTAAGTTAACTTGAATTGATTGATGACACTTAACTAACACAACATGATGAACACGTGGGGTTAGGTTAAAAAGAAAACACTTAACCAATATAACTTGATGAACGAACGGGGTCAAGTTAAAAAGAAACATTTAACCAACATGACACGATGAATGTGTGGGCTAAGTTAACATGAATGGACAACACTTAACCAATATGACATAATACGCGGGAGGGTTAAGTACATATCCGGTTGGTGGGTAATATTAGTAAATATAGGCCCACAAACTTAACCATTAAATAAACATGCTTGAATCGATGGAAGGGTTAAGTACATCTCGCGTAGGTGGGTAATATTAGTATATATAGGCTCACAAACTTAACCATTAAATAAATATGCTTGAATCGATGGGAGGGTTAAGTACATCTCGTATAGGTGGGTAATATTAGTACATATAGTCCCACAAACTTAACTGTTAAGAAAACATGCTAGAATCGGAGGGAGGGTTAAGTACATCTCGTGTAGGTGGGTAATATCTGTATATATAGGCCCACAAACTTAACTACCAGGAAACCCTAGTAATGGGAACCCATTTCAACAGTAACCTACATAGATGTATCATGGTACCCTGAAACTAGGCAGGGTGGGGCACGATTACTGGGCTGATTATAAGCGGTCAAAATAGCGGCAGGGGGTACGTCAGTGTAGGTTCCAACGGCTTACGGGCATGCACGTACTCCGGAGTGGGAAAAAGCAGGCACTGGGTACCAGTAGTTATACACTGTGCATCTTGAATTGTGTCAGGTCGCTATCATAAGGATTGATACACCTTATGGTGGGGCCAACACAGGGTATCTACACGCAAGAGAGGGTCGATTGACACATGGAACATTAATGCAAGTAAAGAGTCGATCGATATGGTAGTAAGGGTACATCTAATATGTTCATGGCAATTAGGTAGATTGAGGTGGAATCCTCACGATAGATGTACAACTGAAGGCTTCCACAATTACGGGGATTGGGATCACATTATCATTTTATACAGATTACTAGTTGGGACACTAGTTAGGTGGTGCAGAGATAGATATAGAAATCAGAATGACAAAGTAGTAGTGAAGCAGAGAAAGAGTAGAAGCGCATTCAGTTTATCTTGCCTTATCATACCTTATGCTTATCCTATGTTATCTTGTTGTCCTTGTTCTCACGGTATTGTCTTTATATTCAGTTTATTCATGTCATGATGATTTTGCCTATTTATATGCTGAAAGTCACTAGACATACCAGACTTATGTCTGACCTAGTTTTGTTTCGCCTCTTCCCCCCCCCCCCCCCCACAAAGTTCAAAGGGAGGAAATGTTACCACTTAGCTCGGTTTTCTTTCCAAGCTCGAAGATAGTCGATGTATTGCTTTGGACTCTCTCTTCCACTGCTATGGCTGGTTCATGATTTATTGGTGAATATCATTGTTGTTTTTATGCTTCTTTTATATTTGGAAGTTTTTAGATCAAGACAGAAGTTCTATGTATTACTTTTAAGTATGATTGAGACAACAGTTGTAAAAGCTTGACTGAACCATATTGTTTATAAAATGACTTTATTTTCCGCTACTTTATTTGTCTGTCATGTAATTTATTTGCATCTTTTAACTAAAATGCTCCACCAAAGTTAAGGCATTCCCCTTGTGAGTGACCTTAACGGAGGTGGGGTGTTTCAGAACAATTCCCTAAGTATTGACCCCGAAGGCCGAAACCATTATCAGATCAGTACCCAGAAAACCATTCAACTTAACTAATCTCAAGTTAGTTTCTGATTTTCTTAACTCCATTGGGTCTAAGAATAGTATTATTAAAGATACCATTCACGACAACCCAAAATCTCATTCCATTAACAATGGAATCTTCATGGAAAACAAATCGATATATGTAATCGATATAAACCTCCATATCCAACCGATAATATAAATGGAATAACGACAAGGCCTTTTAAATTCCATATATATTAATCGTCTTCCTCTACAGGAGCTTACTTCGATTGTTACCAAATTGAATTCCATCCAATTCCAATTTAATATGTTAAATTGGAAAACTTTACTTCGGAAAATCTCCTTTAAATCTTAACAAAAGATTTATAAATTCCAAATCCCATTTCACTGCAAATCGGGTTAAATAACGAATGTCGCTAAAACATAGTTCACGACAAACCCAATCTACCTTCCATCAGTCTTTAACCGTAAATTAGTAAGAGAACAATTCCCTAAGTGTTAACCCCGAAGGCCGAAACCAACATAAGACCAATACCCAGGGAACCATTCAACTTAACTAATCTCCAGTCAGATTCTAATTTTCTTAACTTTATTGGGTTTAAGAACAGTATTATTAAAGATACCATTCACGACAACCCAAAATCCAATTTGATATTAAATACAAGGCTCTGAATAGAAAATATATCGGCTTATATTCAATATCAAATTTTGAAATCAATAAATATCGTATTGGAAATAACGATATATATATCTTTCAAATTTCCATAACAATATATGTATAATCACGAAATCCAACATTGAAATATTCCAAAGACAATTTCGATTCAAATCCATTTCCAATTTATATATTGGAAATTCTGGTTATTTTTAAAACCATTTCAAATCCAATTTATATGAAAAATAATTGAATTATTATTCTTGTTCAAAACTAGTTCATTTAGATAAAATTCTATTTTTATCTTTTCAAATATGGAATTTTTCATCCCAATTCTTTCCAAATAATTTCTTATGATTTTACACTAATTATTGATATTTTTAATAATTTTATCAAGGCCCGTACAGTCGATTTCCATAAACGGCCATCGAACTGCACTTACACCGACCTTTTCCAAATTTGATTTGGTCATAACTCTAAATCAAAACGTTAGATTTCTAATTTCTAATATTCATTGGAAAGCTCTTTTCGATACGAACCCAACGGTTCTGGTTTTAGGAGAATCCGACGGTCGAATCTCCCGTAATGTCCGTTCGAAATCAATGGTCGAAATTCGCGAACTGCCGCAATGTGGCGCGTTCTATCTAGGCCATTATATTATATATATAATATATGTAATATATATTTCATCGATTTCCGTTTAAAACGTATTTTATAAATCGTTTTAAATTCGTTTTCAAAACGATTTCAACTTCATATTCAATTTCTAATAAAAATTGAATATTCCATATTATCGATATATAAATGATATTATTTTCAAACCATTATATTTTGAAATCAATTCCTTTTCGGTATTCATTATAAAAATGAATAAAATCGATATAAATATCGTTCACGTCAAAATGGCGTTAATCTAATCGACACGGCTTTATATATTGAAATATATTCGTGTCCAACCCAAATCGGACATCAAAATCAGATTTTGATTATTTTCTGAATATTATTTGAAAATTTTCATTATTTCAAAATAATCGTTATTTTAAAATATTCATTCTTTCTGAACTGGAATCAAACACAGTCAATTACCATATAATTTGATTATATGGATTTCATACAATACATGTGTATAACAACAATGATAAACAATCAACCAACATCCAGAGTGCATTCATAACTGCATAAGCACAAATATAAATATTTAACGCTTACACAGTCTGTCAATCGATCGATCGACATACAACTAATTATTGGGATTAGTGTACGCCCAATATCATTCCAATACCCGTGTGGGGTTTCAAACAACAAATAATGAATTTTATTTGTGCAGTTGGGCGATGTGTAAAATTTGTCGTCCTAATCAATATCAGTCAAATGTATGTACATAAACAAATCGTCTGATTTGTAAATGAATGTTTATTTTATTCACATACACGTTAAAAATTATATTTTTAATGATAAAATATTTATTCGGTTCATTTACACAATAAAAATGATATTTTTATTTTTCTAACTTATTTTAGAAAATTTCAACGGCATAACGGCGCGATATTAGAAACGGGATAAGACCTAGCATTATCCCTAGTCTAATTATGGGCTACACCATATACATATCAATCTAATCAATTCCGTCTCATTTCCCCAAACCAAATTCAACCAAACAATCCAATCAACCAAACTAAACAATCACACAAGTCGTCCATGGTCTGTGGACGACGGGGAACAATTCATATATGCGGTTATAAAATAAATAACTGTATAGAAAAATTATAGTGAGGAGTTCTCACCTTCGGGATCCACTCCGCTGTTTCATTCCTGTATTTCAGGACAGTCGGGATTTGCATGACATTCCAACGCAGTCTTCTCTACGCTGTTCATATTAAAAATCGCATTTTTAATATGATGTTTATTTTAAAAATCACATTTTTATAATGGCACTTCATATATAAAAATCATATATTTTTACAACGCTTCTTTCTATATAAAAATTATATTTTTATATCTCTACTTCTTATATAAAGATCGAATTTTTATTTCGCTACAACATTATAAAAATCGAATCTTTATATTATGAAAAATCATATTTTTCTCGCCACTTCACATAAATAAAAATCATATTTTTATTTCAAATCTCTATACGTAAAAATCGTATTTTTATTTCGCTACATGAATAAAAATCATAATTTTGTTCTCTCTATCATATAAAAATCATATTTTTATTCTCTCTATCATTACTTTTTTTTATGTAGATAAAAATCAAACCTTTTCTGTAGATAAAAATCAAACATTTTCTGTAGATAAAAATCATTACTTTGCTATGACAAAAATCATTACCTTGCTATGATAAAAATCATTACTTTGCTATGATAAAAATCATTACTTTTATTATATTAAAAAGCTCGTCTTTAACATATAAAAAAAAATCATTTTTAACATTAAAAAAAATCTCATTTTTAACATAAGAAATAAAGATAGAAAACTTATAAATTTCGATCGTTTGAGAGGGGGTCCGCTAGCGCGCGGTGATCTAGGGTGCGGAGTCGCGATTGGGTACGGAGGTAGCGGGAGGGGGGAGTCACTTAAGGTCGGCGTTGGTGATGCATGGAGTCGACGGTGAGGGGATCGCGGTGGGGCGGTTTAGGGTTTTAAAAGGGGCTACGGGTTTTTGTCAGAAGGGGAGAGAGAACGGGGCACAACGAACGAGGGAGAGGCTGGAGGGGGTCTCGGCGGCCTGCGGCGGTGGAGCTCCGATGGCGCGAAGCGGTTGAGCAGCGTCGAGGTTGAACATCAAGGAGCGGGTCTCTTTTTTTTTCGATTTTGGGTTTGATTTGTTCGAAGAAAACTGATGGGGGGAGGGGTGTTATGTAAAAGGATTTTATTAATATATTTATTTTTATTAATTTAATTCTCCAAAAGAAGTTGACTTTACATTCGAACTCCAAACAGACCCAACGACTGTCGCTCTTAGCTAATTACCCTCATTCCGAACACAATGAGATATGTTTCGTAACCCAATTCGGCTGTTACAATCAGTTTTCATCAAAATTAAAATATAAATCAGTATATTCAATTTTAAACGTACATTTCAATTTACCGGGGCCACATACTAACTCTGACAATTCCAGAAAAATTATTTCTAGCTTTGTATTGACGATACGGTCCTAACAAAACTAATTTCGTCAAATTTGAAGACCGTTTGATAAATGGATATTTTCTGGTTGATCCAAATTGATTAAAACTGACAAAACACGTTTTATTTTGCCACGCTTACATATTGATTCGAAAAATTATGAATTTTGGAATCTAGCAATAAATTTGACATCCCGGATCCAACAAAAGTGGTTTCGTCGAAAACGGAGGTCGTTTGCAAAACTTCCATTTTTAAGTGCTATATTTTCCATAACGACTACTCTGAATTTTCAACTGGATGTAACTTTTTATTCCCGCTATGAAATTTTGATTTTCCGGATTCATTAGAAGGATATTTTCAAATAGATTCTACTATTTTCGGTTTCGCTAAAATCCGGTTTATTTTGAATCCTGTACATTCATTTGAAATTTGAAATCAAATTTTCAAACTACCGCGCCATTTTCAATTCCTTTTATAATTAAAATAAAAGTTTATATTCTAACATCGATTCAAATAAATATATGCGTTCTAATTCTATTTGAAATAAATTTCTCGTCGTTATTATTTAAAATAAATCATTTTAAATATTCAAAATTCATCAAAATTATCAAAATAAAATTTTTAAATTGGTTCTGATTTTCCGGGTTGTTACACCATCTTTCTGCAACTAACTATTCGTTGCTTGAATTTTTCCAAAGTAGGAAAATGACAAACTTTGGTTAGACTTGCTTGGGTAATTTTTAATTAGGAAAACTAGAACTGAACATTAAACTTTGGTAGAAAAATGAGGAACTGGAATTGAAAATTTTAATTTCCGTGCTCGGCTAGTCTTGCTTGGGTAATTTGCTTGAATAAATTAAGCAAACTTTGGTTAAATGACATTGCACCTTGCTTTGCTATAAACTTTGTTTGAGTAAATTAGATGATGTTGTTCCTTGCTTCACCGAAAATTTGTTTGATTAAATTAGACAAACTGTAAATTGTTGTCATGTCGAATTCAAATAGGCATCATTATCCCGCAATGCTATTTACCCAATGTTAAAATTTTAAATGCGCTATCAAACTGTAAATCAGCCGACCCCTTTGTTGATTTCTGGGTCCGCCCTTGGTTTTTGGAGTGACAACCTGATGATTGTAATTTACCAAGGTTTAAATATAGGAAGTTAGTTTGATTCTATCAGCTTGAGGAAGGGTAACTTTTTTCATTCTTTAGATATACATTTTGTTTTGGATTTTTTTTAACCTATTTTGCATGATTTTCTAGGCTCATTCCACATTTGGATGAATTTTAGATCAATTATAAAAATAGTTCATGTGACAAAAAGTGTCATTATCCACTAGCTCAGTTTTAGATAATTTCTTTTTAACGTAATGTTGTTATTTCCCCCAATATCAATACAATTAGTTATAGAAAATTGCACTGCTGTAATTTTAAAGTGTATCAATACTGCTTTTACGGAAAAAATGAGGGGAAAAAACCTATGCATTTTAAAGCGAAAGGGTACTTTCTTTTAGTCCTTTATTTTATGAATATTTTTCTTCTTTTAGTCATTTATTTTTTTGAATGTTTATGTTAGTACGTGCATTTTCAAAGTATAACAATACAAAAAAATTGTTTCTGATAAATAAGCTCGTAGTGAGCTATTTTTATACTTAGGGCAAATCCAACAAATGCGTGGATATTCAATTTTCGGAAATCCAACCTCAAATAGCTCTCCAACAACATGTGAAAATACCCCCAAGTTTAGATTTTCAGGAAATTGTTCCGGAATGTGCAAACTGCTATGGCGCTTTTTGAACAAGCGCCTCAATTTAGGCGTTTGTTGAACAAATGCCTAGATTGAGGCGTTTGTTCAACAAGCGCCTCATTAATTCCAGCCCCACCTTTATATTTTAATAGTTGAGTCTGCCTCCACCATTTTACGAACTGTCTGCACTCTTCTTCTTCTTTCTAGTCCATTATTCGCCAACCCATACCATCAGCGGCGCCATCCATGAACCCAACACCGCCTTTGCTCACCTCCCCTTCGACTTAACTGCTGCCCTCCAACTTACCATCGTAAACCACGTTTTCCCTCCCTCCCTGCTCTTAGAAGAACTATAGTAGACCGCGACTTTCTTTGACCCAGTCCTTCATCACAATTCCACTGCGTGTTTGCCTCGTTTCCAGGAGCTCCGCAGTGAACCTGAGAAGAGAAGATGAGGACCTGAGAAGAGAAGATGAGGAATTTAACGTGAAGGTAGGAAGAGAGAAAGGGAGGCTAGTGATTTTGCTGACCCAATTTTGCTGACATGTGCGTCATTTAATAAATGCAGGCCCCTTTTTTTCAGGCGTTTATTGAACAAACGTCTGATTTCAGGCGTTTGTTGAACAAACGCCTAGTCTTGAAAATTGTTGGGAAATTTCATTGTTTCGATTATTCGGAGTGTGGAAAATTGAATTTCCACACCCGATTTGTTGGAGTTGCTCCTAGGATAGAAATTTATGGTACGTTTGCAGGAACATATGATCTTCCTTTCCTTTAACACCTTAGAACATTTTTCCTTTAGTATCTTTGCAACATTAAACCTAGATCTGATTTCCAGTAAACATTTTACTTTCTTCTATTTAACATAATGATATTTTTAGTAAAACTTTTGATGAGGGACACAATGGATATGATAAAAACAAAATTTCATCGGTTTCCTGTATTTTCCTTTCAAAATAGTATATAGAAAAATTCTTTCTAAAAATATATTAGACATTTTCTAAGACTAAGAGCAACTCCAACAAATCGGGTGTGGAAATTCATTTTTCCACACTCCGAATAATCAAAACAATGAAATTTGAAATTTCCCAACAGTTTTTAAGACTAGGCGCACTACTACAAAACAGGTTAGTTGCTTCGGTTATTTACACCCTGCTGCTTCTGTTCTGGAACCAAAGCAACTGCAGAAGACACAAAAAACCAAAATTTGTTGCTTCGGACAAACAACCGAAGCAAATAATATTTTTTTTGCTTTGGTTGTTTACCCCTTTTTGCTTCATTTCAATAACGGAAGCAAATGCAGAAGATGCAACAGGTATACACCTGTTGCTTCCGTTCTAGGGGGAAGCAAATGACCAATATTTTGCTTCAGTTGCCCCAAACAACCGAAGCAAGAAAGTGGCTGAAGCAAGAAAAAATAATACTGTTTCAGGTTTTCATTAAAACCATCAAATTGCATTTAACGTCAGAATAGAACGCACAACAATAACACAAAACCTGACTGCAATATCAGTATAAAACATTGAAATAAAACTAAATATCAATACTATATCTACATATAATTTTGAATTATGACTAAATGTCAATGTTACACAACGAAATACAACCAAACAGTATAATAAAGTGAAATAAGAATAACTGCAGTATCAAATTCAGCCAATACACAACACACATCGCATTGTTATTTGCTGAAAATAGAAAAATATATTCAGGGTATAAAACCAAATGCATCGACAACTCGCTTACTAAAGCTTGGTGCATGTTCCAAAACCAAATGCGCCTGCAACATAAAAAAATAAAAAAGAATAAAATATTATTTTATCACATATTTACTCTTGTAAATATGCAGAAATATATTTAGTGGCACTAATTCACAATGCAGCAAGATACTTAAGTAATCATAACAATGCTTCTTTGCAATAGCAACCATGAAGTTAAGGTCACTGATACAATATAAAATAACTTACAGGATGATGCATTTCTTTGCTCAATCCAAAGCCCACAAGAATAGAATTAACCACAGAGGAGAAATATTGTGCGATGTATGAACCAACACCATGCTGCAATAAAATAAGTAATGCATTGTGTCATACCGTAATATGAAAGAAAACTGTAATTTTAACATAACCCAAAGCAGAACAAGTTCAAGATGCTCACCACAGACCCATAAAGTGCTATGTAAAGAATATTCTTTCTTACCATAGGCAGTAGCTTCATTAACTACATCATCAGTAGAAGAAAAGGAAGAAAAGGGAGAAAAAAAAAATCAATAGCCAAAAAAATATATCAATAAACCATGAAATCAGACTCCACCAACCAATGATGCATCATGTAGAACCATTCATAACCAATACTACCACTCAAAAATGACACAGCCACAACCAGACAACCAAGAGAATACCTGTAAACAAAAATGCATATATAGATAACAACATATTTTTCTAAAAATTAATTTCAGCTGGATGTTATAAATTACTGTTAACATTTACTGGTCTTCTATACGCAGTGTATGTTATAAATTACCTGTAATTATTATGATAGCATTGTGTAATGTCAAGAAGAAACATCGTAAATTACTGTTAACATTTACTGGTCTTCTATACGCAGTGTATGTTATAAATTACCTGTAATTATTATGATAGCATTGTGTAATGTCAAGAAGAAACATTGTAAATATGGCAAGCAAAAGTTCGGTTGTTGAATTTTTTATCTTCCTCTTCTATACCAGTTGGCTGACGCAACTTGGTGTAGGCTGGAAACCATTGGCTAAACACATAAGTAAAATCTGGAAATCAAAGTGCTGTGATATTAAAATCTGTACAGGTTCAACAGCTCAAAATGAAATCTTAGCAAAATAATAAGATATATTTTGTAGATGAATCAAATAGCGTTGTTAAAAATATTGAAAGCATTCAGTTAAAAAACAATCACCTTTAGCAGTAATTTAATGTAAATGGTACTATTTTAGGCGTTATGGACCAAAATTAAGAATTTAAGATAATGTTTATTGACATTAATAGTAATGGAACTGTTTAACAGCCTTGTGAATTGTTTAAGAAAATTTACAGGATTTAGTTGAAAGTAACAGTGTGTTCTCTTAGTAGTTAAAATCACAAACATTTGTTTTGTACACGAATAAGAAAAACAGTAAATATATTCCTAAGTGGTATGGCGTTTCTGAATAGGTTATCAACACCCTAAATGATTATTGGTTACAGTATATAGAAAATGAATAGTAAGTCCATCATATTATTTTTCACTACAAAATCAGTCATGAGCATGTTAAAAAAAACACCATATTTCAGCCTCAGAATTGCAAGCTAACTCATAGCGCAAGGTCAAATCTTGTTTGCCAAAATCATATTTTTGGAATATTTTTATATTTTCAGCGGGAAAGTAACTTCTACTCAGAAAGCATGGAAAAGGCAATGCGCAGTCAAAAAAGTGGAGGTAGATAATGTTCATGCAATAAAAAAAGTAATTTTTGTTTGAGCTAAAATATGGTAACTCTAATTTTTGCATTATTTACCCAATAGAAAAGGCAATGCGCAGTCAAAAAATTGGGAGATTGTGAGTGAATGATTCACCCATACACATAAAAAATAAATATTCAAAGAACTGATTAAAGAGGTAAATTCTAAGTTTGAACCAAAATGTAGCATAAATATTTAAACAGAAACTCCAAGTACCAAGAAAGTAGATTAGTTTGAATGAAAAATACAATTATGAAAATGTTTTAGACTGAAAGTAGATTAGCTAATAAATATGCATTCATACTTAAGGAATTTTCGTCTTACATTTCAACTACTGTAGTCGAAAATACAAAAGAAATTATCTTATTGTATTTACACCATTTTGTTAGTAGATCATGGAAGGCAGGGCAAGAAAGCATCTCTGTCTTCGTTTAGGTTCAGGTCTTTTAAGTTTAAAAATTAAGTTGGAATGTCAAATATTGGTTATTTTCTCATTTATAACATTAAATTTGAAGAAATATTTAGCAAATGACCATAAATCAGTACCTTCATGTTAACTAAAGAAAAGAACGCGCACAAAAGCTAAATATTCAACACCTTCATCTAAATTGCTAGCTGAACAGCTAATACTATAGCAAAATCACAAATTTTATATCAATTGAAAATAGAAAAAGGAAAATACCAATGGCATTTTGAGGGAATTAGCAGAAGATAAGTGGAGATTAAATAATCATTCATTTATGGGAGAGAAACGTATACTCGTTAAAAAAAAATGGTTACCACATAAAAATGAATCCATTTCAAATTTTATAACTCATCCAAAAACATGCTTAAACGTAAATTTAGTATTCGGAAGAAGAGAGTATTATTAGACATTTGTTTTTGATCATATATCTGAACTTTGTATGTTTTGTTTCATAATCAGTAAAAGGAACTGAATTTGTTCACATCTTGTTTCCATGTGTTACATTCTTTAAGTTTGCTATAAATAAAATCAAAATACGTGGTTTTATAATCGTAATGTTAATAGATGTTAGAATAAGGTATTTCTCATTTCAATCGCTAACATTATTTAATTTGTTTCAAAAAAGGCATCCTATATAGATAAGGAAAGACCATCAATATAGCTGGTTAGATAAAGGGCTGCTAAGCAGAATAACTAAACTTGTGTGGTAGCTTTTACTCACCCCATCATTGGTTAGATCCAATTTTGTTATTTCTAAACCTAAAACTAACAATCGGGTCCACAATTAATACCCAACCGATAACATAGAAAATAGCAGCATAACTACTAACTAATGCTAGCATGTAACTAAAGTTATGTTTATGTGATTGTGTGGATAAAAGTTTGAAATGAATCTATATGGAGAATACATTTTAGTAAATAAAAACGATATTCATACTAACGTATCATAATCCAAATATCAAAACTGTAAATCATAGTTTTTTAATATTAAAATCTGTAAGAATTTTACAGCCTAAAATGAAATTTCAGAAAAAGATAAGATATATAGTATCTAAAAGTAAATGATATCTATTGTAGTGCCTTAATGAGTCAAACAGCTGTGTTAAAAATATTGAACGTGTTGAGAAAGAAACAGTCACTTTTAGCACTATATTAATGCAAATGGTATTACTTCAGGTATTATGGACTAAAAATAAAAATTTAAGATAGTGTCTAATGACATTAGTAGTAATGAAACTGTTTCATAACTTAGTAATTTGTTTGAGCATTTTTAAAGAACTTAGTAAAAACTAATAACGTGTTTTTAGTATTTATAATATTGTAGCACAGATCAGTAAGCATGCTTTAAACCTCTGACTCGGTACATTTCATCAATCAACTCTGAATTATTTTTGAACATTTTTTTCTTTCAGCGTGTAACTGGTAAATCGATTTATACCAAATTTGCTTTATGACAGTTATAGAATTCAAATGTCAAATTTAAATGTTAAACACCAAAAGTAGTATTTTTTTCCAACATTCATTTTAAATGGTGCTACTGCAATAATATGTCAAATATATCGAAAAATTGCATGGCAGGGAAGTTTAAATGAAACAGTATGACAGGAATATTAATACATATACACAGATAGTACCCTATACATATAGGCGCAACATATATATATATATATATATATATATATATATATATATATATATATATATATATATGACCATAATATCAAATTATCCATACAAATATTAAAACCCTCTCATTTATATTTTAGTCTGTTTGCATAGTATGTATTATCTTGCTTAGTACACAGCTGGTTTACTACCCTTTCCTCTATTATTTTCACTTGTCATAATTTCTAGAAACATAGTGCAAGTTTCCTTTACACGACAATACCCTGTTCAAGTTGCAACGTGTTCCTAACTCCCTCCTGTAGAAAACTGGGTTATATTTCCTTTACTTATCTTCTAGCTATCTCATAATAAAACATAAACACCTTTAATTCTTGAATTGTACAAAGTAAGGGGTGCCATCTTACTTAAGTATCAGGTGGTAAAATTTCACTATATGTATCCTTATATTGCCAAAACTACTTTATATATGTTGGTATATTCTTGGGACTGCAGCTATACCAAGCATTTTCACACTATAAAATGCATCAGGTTATATAATAAAGGGTAATTTTACCCACAACATTACATTTTTTCCATTAGTTACAAGGATAAAATGCATCAGGTTATATAATAAAGGGTAATTTTACCCACAACAGAATTATACCCAGCGAAGAAGATCGAAGTAGACGACTTGCCAATAGATTTAATCGTAAGGAATACTTACATTGTTGACGATGGAGGAGCAGTGCTCGCCGCGGCGACGGTCAAGCAAGGCTGCGCAGAATAGTAAGACCATGTGGTGCCGAAGCCGACGACGGAGGGGCTGCGATGCTCACGTTGGTTGTAGAGGCAAATCGATTGGCTCATGTTGGTCTTGACGTGGCGGCTTCACTTGCTGGTGAACTCGGGAGGACTTGGGAGGAGCTCGCGGCACATGTTACGGATGACGATGTGGTTTGCGATGAAGGCAAGGGCGAAGGCTGCTGGTGGATTTCAGGCACGCACGATGGGGGATGGCGGAGTTGAAGCTCAATTTGCGGTGGAGCGAGTCGCAGCGAAGGCGACTGAGTACTAGTTGAGGAGGCGTAGCGCAACCGAACGGTGGCCATGGAGCAATTGGGTTCGATTTGGGAAGAGGTGGCCATGATTTCGAGGATTTGGGGAAAATGAAATTTGATCGGCTGATTTGGGGCAAAAATATTTTGACTGGAGGGAATTAAAAAAAAAAAGGGGGGGACGGGAAAAGATAAAAGGAATACAAAGGGCGGTGGAGAGAAGACAACTAACGCGTATAAAAACATGGACACGCCTTGCAAAATCAGAACCGTGTAGGCTATTTAATATTTCCAAGTATTTAATATTTTTCCAAGTATTTTTAAATAACATATTTTTCTATGTATAAAAAAAACAAGTGTAAAGAAAATTAAACAAGTAAATATTTTTAATTATATTATTGGCAGATTTTATTAGTATATTGAATTGATTTTAGTAACTCTATTTTGTAGGGCATTAAAATAATTATTCCGTGGTAGTTTAACATTTTATTATCTTTCTTTTTTATTTGAATGTTTTAGTTCCTTAAATCTTAATATCGAATTGATAACCAATGACTAATATATGCAGTCACTACAATTGGATTAAATTTAATGCTATGTACATAACATTTCAAATTTGGAAAAGTACTCTGTAATACGATTGGCATATTCTTTTATCATTACAATGTATATTTGGCAAGTTCCTTTATCCTTATAACGTATAATTGATAATTTTCTATGTAACTTTTGAATGATACTGCATCATATTTTGTTCTATATAATGGAACATGATTCCCTTTTAATATCCAAATAGCATGATATAAAATTTTGGGTCCTCTTCCTTGTATTGCTATGCTAACTAGGTTACTTTCATTTGCATAGTTTAAGAAGTATATATTCAAAATACAGTGAGCTGCAAATTTCTATTTTATCTACGTACAATTATGGAAGATGATAAGACTAAGATGTTGTAAAATTATAATGTACACTTGGTTAATTTAGCTACAAAATAATATAAATTAGGTTTTTCCTATGTATGGTTTTTTTTTCTAACATACACAGTCCATTTAGAAATACTTTTTTGTATGCTAATTTTGGTAACAGTCAATTTTGTATCGATTCTATGTTTAATTACGTGGAGTCCTCCAATATAGTCTTCTTACATGCAAATAATGAAAATCATCGGAAATTTAGATTGATAACCATGGATATTGTATTGGCCTTCTTGATCTCCCAATTTGTAAATTAATCTAACAATTTTTTTTCTAACCATGGATATTGATACCCAAGAAACAACATTTGTTGCTGCTGTGTTTATAGCAGCACACTGCTGCTGTGTTGGCAGCAGTTTTGCTGCCTCCAAAATAATGGCCGACGCCGGTATTTACCAAGCCCATCATTCTTCCGTTCGGCGCAACCAATCGCATCTATAATATGAAATTAAACTTCTTCGCTTTTTTTGAACATCAAGCAAAGCTTATTTGGAACATTTATATCTAAGCGGAAAGAAAATCATATGAGTTGTCATTGGCTAACTCATTAAGCCACTGCTAATATATTGTGTGCTAAAGGTCATATTATTTCATGTAGTTAATGGGTATGGAGATTATAGCATATTCTTCTAGTAAAGACTCCAACTAGTTTGTTACTTTTATGTTTGGATCAACCAAAGAAAAAAATATTATCAAGTATACGTAATGGATGTAACCCTCATCAACTGAGTCTGGTATAAGGCTCGTCTAAAATTACATTCATATAACATAACATCTAAGTGCAGTTATAATTTCATATTAACTGTTTGAGTATATGAATTGATATTATGTATAAGATAAGAGACCATGTTAGTGACGGGTAAATTTACTGGTACAAATTTACTCATTTATTTGTTTAGTCGATTTACTAATTTATTTGTCGAAGACTATAGCTGTCATATCTTTGTAATTAACTGAGTACTGATAGTTTCTCAATGATGTAGCAGCTTAATATAATCTTTAGTCTCAAACGCTGCTTTAGACTAACAAATAAGAAAAGAAAAATCACAGCAATGATTAGTGGATCAACATTCAACTAGGTGATTGTTTTGTTATGGAGATAAAGGGAAAAAATATTCATACTCATCGATTGAGGTAAAGAAACCAACATTAATTTAAAGTATCGCTGAATATATTTGATGCTTTTACAATTTACATTATTTTATCTAATTAAAGATATTGTGTGCTTCATTCATGAATTAACCTAGCTCCATAATCTAACAAACATAATTGCCTACAAATACCAAGCAACCTTCTTAGTAAGAAAAATTACCAGCGAGAGGCGCAAAATGGAGGTGGGAGCCGAGAAACGGAGGCCGGAGGTGAGCGATGCAAAATGGAGACGAACGGCGAGCAGATAAGGTTGAGGTTTAAATTTTCCTGTAGCTGAAGAAATCTCATTCTACTGACGAAGAGGAAGAAGCAATGCGATTTGCTTTGGCGGCTAGGTTTTCGTGAATGGAAACGGGGGAGGGTTAAATTTTAAAGATTAGGAAATGTCGTGGCCAAGTTTATTTTTGTTGAATACAAAAGGAGCGGTCAAAGAAATGGAGAGTGGAAAAGAAAATAAGCAGCGATTAGCCTATTACACGTCTATACTATGACTGCTGTACAAAAGAAATTGTAAAAAAAAATACAACTGCTGAAATAAAATACTTGTTACGAAATCATATTGCAACTGTTAATTTATGTTAGTTGTAAGAGAGAAGTTGTAATATAGTTATTTTGTTGTAGTGTTAATTGTAATTATTAATTATTGAAAATTAATTTTTAGTCATAATAGTTATTGTTAATGTGCAATTTTCTTTGATTAAAATAATTTGTTAATGACTATTAATATGTCATTATAAGTTAATAATAATTATTTAAAGTTTTTTACACTACAACAAAAAACACTTTTCGCAACAGGCAAAATCTGTTGCAGAAGGCCTATTGCAACAGGCCAGCGCCCGTTGGCATAGCCGAAGTTGCTAAAGGTCTGCAATAGTTTTCGCCTGTTGCAATAAGATGTTGTGGTATACTTTTTTGCAATGGGCTTTTGTTGTTGCAACAGCTACTTTTGCAACAACAAATGACCGTTGTAAGCCCCTATTAGGTATCGACAAACAAGATACCACAACTATTTTTGACCCTTGCAGTTAGTCAAATTACAACAGTTACTGACCGTTGCAATAGGTAATTTTGCAACAGTCAATTACCTGTTGCAAATTTTTAACAGATAGTGATACCACAATTGTTTTTGACAGTTGCAATAAGTTCAAGTACAACTGCTATTTACTGTTGCTAATGACTCAACTGCAATTGACAGTTGCAGATGCTATATTCAATTCATCAATATCAAAATTCGATAATTTACTGTAGTAAAGATAAGACATATTACGAAGAAATACACATCTGAAAATACATTGACAAAACAATAGATTCACTAACTTTAACATTCCAAAACATTAGTTGAAGTTACATTCGAAAATTAGCATAGTAACAAACGTGATCCATACATAATATAAATGCATCATACCGTACCAACAATTCTAAAATATAGCTTAACATAACATCTAAAAGCTAAGCAGCACATATTACTCTAGTGAAAGGAAGTCTTTATGCCATGCCACGGTTGTTCCAACGGCCTCTTTAATGGTGTACATCTCCGAATTAGGCCTTAGAAGAAAAGCTTCAGGATCCACGGCTACGTTAACCCATACCTTCCAAAAGCAATACGGTACACGTTAAAAATCTAATTTTAACGCAAATAGTGAAAGCAAAGACCAACATAATGAAAGTTGAGCAATACAAGAAAAATATCATAAAAGAAAGATGAAAACCATAAATAGTTTAATACCGCTTGCACACAATTTGTAGAAGATAAACATATAATACTGCTGCATATATACTATAGTTATGAAGGTCATGGATCATCTCTGCTCTGATAATGAAGGGTTAACCAATTGATAATGCATGTGTATTATACATATTGTTGGAAAACAATGGCTGAGTCGCGGACTAGGTCGCTTTCTTGAAGACGATTCGGCGATTTGGTCAGAGGTGCAAACCAATTCGTTCCTTCGCCGCCGCCTCTAGGATAAAACAGCCTCTAAAATAGTAACCGATTTGCTTGCACAAACAAATCAGTGCAGATTTGCACTTTCGGGAAAAAGACTGCTCGAAATTTCTCAGAAGTTTTAATGGCGGCTGAGAAGAAGAGAATATAAAATTCGGTGTTTTTCTCGTCTCAGATAAAATAGTATATATAGAACGAGAATTAGGTTTTGGGAGAAAATATCGGATCTGCTAAAATTTCGGGGGGGGATTAATTATTTTACCGTTGCAAAAATTTTTCCGTTGCAGAATAAATATCGGTGCGCAAAATAATTTTTCCATAAAAAAACGGTTCGAAAACAACTAAGTTTTATGGTCCAAAAATATATGTGCCTACACCACAAAGCCCAAGCCCAAGCCCGAGCCCGAACCGAACCGGGCCGGGTCGGGTCGGTCGGTCGCGCGCGCGTGTGTGGTGGTCATGATGCATGGTCTCCCTCCTCACAACAATGCATGTATTGGGAGCCCAAGGCCCCAACATGACTTCTTAGAAACAAGTATAAATCCTTGCCTCTTCCCTATAATCCCATGATGTGGGACTACTCAAACATAGGAGCCATTCATACACTTATTCAATCATTTTTAATAATTCACATAATGTTTGTAAAACATTTCCAACAATCCCCCACTTGAATTTTTAAAAATATTTTCGAGCAGTTTCTTAAAAACATAAGATTGTGCATAAACAAAGGTGTCCAAGGACTTGAACCTTTGCATAGTGAGTAAGATTCAGTTTTTACTAGAGTGACACGTAGTCTTGAACTCTATTCCTGACATCAAACCACACACAACCTTTTCTATAGTGCAATCAGATAAGCCCGTGCATTTATGGCCCTGCACGTCTATCCCAGTTTAGTGAATGCTCTAGAAGTTTTGCCCAAACTCCATAGGAAACGGCCACATTTCCACATTCACAAAGGTGAGTCTATCAAGAGCACTCCTGAAGGTAGGTACTCCACTCCAAATAGAGTATAGATCTCATTAAGAGTTTCTATTAACTCATCCTCTAATCACTTCAGGAATACATGCTTCTTGGTTCATTAAATAGCATGTTCAACTCATATCACTACACAACTTGTTATTACCCATTGAACCTAGTTCTTGGGATCTCCAGTCATTTAGGTCGGGTTACCATTGTGCGTGAGTCAACAATCTAGGGGCAATAGTCCCATTCTTTTAGAATAGTTATGGACTTTCTCTCTGGACAGTCCTTTCGTCAAAGGATCCGCCAAATTTTCCTCACTACGTACGTAATCCACTCTAACGGTACCTGTGGAAAGTAGTTCTCTAACCGTACTGTGCTTACGACGTATTTGTCGTCTCTTACCGTTATAATATCGGTTCTGAACTTTTGCAATAGCCGCGGTACTAACGCAATGTATCAACACAGCCGGTATCGGTTTTTCCCATAAGGGAATCTCAGCTAGCAGATTTCTCAAGTACTCTGCCTCTTCACTAGCTGTAGCTAGTGCTATCATCTCAGACTCCATAGTAGACTGAGCCAAAATAGTCTGTTTCTTGGATTTCCAAGAAACAGCTCCTCCAGCGATGCTAAATATATAGCCACTGGTCGCTTTAGAATCATCAGATAAGGTATTCCAGTCTGCATCGGAATATCCTTCAAGTACAGCTGGAAACCTTTCATAATGTAATCCAAGGTTCATGGTTCGTTTAAGGTATCTCATTACCCTTTCAATAGCTTGCCAGTGCTCTATACTAGGTCTACTGGTAAACCTGCACAATAATCCCACGACATAGGCAATGTCGGGTCTAGTACAATCAGTGGCATACCGAAGGCTGCCAATGATGCTCGCATAATCAGACTGTCTTACACCTTCACCAGTGTTCTTAAATAACTTTACACTGTGATCATATGGCGTACTTGCAGGTTTACAGTCAAAGTAATTATATTTCTTTAGTATCTTCTCAATGTAATGAGATTGATCCAAAGAAATTCCCTTTTCTGACCTAGTAATCTTAATACCAAGGATTACACTCGCTTCACCTAGATCTTTCATATCAAAATTGACACTTAATAAGGATTTGACTGAGTTTATGGCATGAATATTTGACCCAAAAATGAGTAGGTCATCTACATAAAGGCATATAATAGTGCAAATGTCATTCTCAGATTTGTAATAAATGCATTTGTCACTTTCATTAACTTTAAAACCATTTGAATTGATTAAGTTATCAAATTTTTCATGCCATTGTTTAGGTGCTTGTTTTAAACCATATAATGATTTATCCAATTTACATACTTTATGTTCTTGACCATGTACTACAAATCGTTCAGGCTGGTCCATATAAATTTCTTCGTCTAATTCACCGTTCAAAAAAGCAGTTTTAACATCCATTTGGTGTATAAGAAAATTATGAATGGAAGCAAGTGAGATTAATACCCGAATGGATGTTATTCTAGTTACAGGTGAAAAAGTGTCAAAGAAGTCTATATTTTCCTTTTGTTTAAAACCTTTAGCTACTAGTCGTGCTTTATATTTATCTATAGTGCCATCAGGTTTTAATTTCTTTTTAAGTACCCATTTACAGCCTATAGACTTACAACCAGGGGGTAAATCTACCAAGTGCCAAGTCTTATTGGATTCTAAAGAATCCATCTCATCGTTTATAGCCTCTTGCCAGAAATCGGCATCTAAAGAAGATAAGGCTTCTTGGAGGTTTATAGGATCCTCCTCAATAGTAAAAGCACAAAAATCTGAACCAAAGTCTTTTATGGTTCTTGCTCTTTTACTTCTTCTAGGTTCAGCTTCAGAATTTTCATTAAGTTCTGTTCTAATAGGCATATTTGAAGTGCCCCCACTATTCCTTAATTTGAAAGGAAATTTAGTTTCATAAAAGTCGGCATCATTTGATTCAATTATATTATGTGCATTAAGGTCATAAAATCTATATGCTTTGCTATTAATAGCATAGCCTATAAATGCACATTCATATGCTCTACTTGCCAATTTTATTCTCTTAGGGTCTGGAATGCGAACATATGCTAAACAACCCCAAGTTCTAAAGTATGAGACATTGGGTTTATGATTCTTTAAGATTTCATAAGGTGAAATTTTATTCTTAGATTTAGGGATTCTATTCAGAACGTAGCATACAGTCAATAAAATATCCCCCCACCAATGTTTTGCTGCACCAGAATTTAATAATATGGCAACTACTAGCTCGGTAAAGGTCCTATTTTTCCTTTCTGCTTTACCGTTCATTTCAGGTGAGTAGGGTGCAGTTCTCTCATGTACTATACCATGTTGTTTATAGAAATCCAGAATAGAATTAGATTCATATTCTGTTCCTCTATCACTACGAAGTCTCTTAATTTTTCTATTTGCTTGATTCTCAATCTCAGTTTTGAATGTTTTAAACATGTCAAAAGCATCACTTTTATTTTTCATAAGATATACATATGTGAAATCAGAGCAGTCATCAATAAAAGTGATAAAATAACGATGTCCCTGTCTAGTTAAAGTGCCATCAAGTTCACATATGTCAGAATGAATCAAGTCTAATGGTTCAGAAACTCTATCAACAGATTTGTGAGGTTTCTTTGTGATTTTAGCTTGTGTACAGAATTCACATTTATCAGATTCAGATTCTGTCATTTTAGGTATCATATCTAGGGTGCTCATATTACGAATAATTCGATTATTAACATGACATAATCTAGAATGCCAAATATTAAAATCACACAACATGTAAGCAGAAGTAGTCACTTTATTAGATTCAACATTCAGTTTAAACATACCCTCACAAGCATAACCCTTTCCCACAAAAGTTCCCTTATAAGTAAGAGTGTACAAATCAGCCCCAATAACTTGAGTGAAACCAGCCTTATTAAGGAGGAAGCCAGAGACCAGATTCTTTCTTATCTCTGGAGTGTGCATAACATCTTTCAGAATTACAGTTTTTCCAGAGGTGAACTTAAGTTCCACGTTTCCAATCCCCGCAACTGTAGTGGTGTGAGAGTCTCCCAACAGCACTTTCTGATTTTCAGCAGCCGTGTATGTAGAGAACATGCCACGATCATAGCAGACATGGCGAGAAGCACCAGTGTCTACCCACCAACCCTCTGATCCACCAACAAGGTGAATCTCAGTAACCATAGCCGTAAGAGGCTCCTCAGTCAGGTTAGCCTGCGGTGCAGAGCTTGGCCTGTTCCGGCACTTTCGTGCCATATGCCCTGGTTTTCCACAGTTGTAACAAAGAAACAACTGTCCAGAGTCATTCTTTTGGGCTGGTTTCTGCTGTCCTTTTGGGTTTCCTTGCGGATTCCCATTCTGTTTGTTGCGCCTGTTCTGATTCTTAAAAGATTTCTGATTTGGTTTCAGAACAGCGGGAGTGGTCTTCTTAGTACTGTTGTTATTCACAATCAGCACCTCTTCTTTCTGGTCCTGCTTGCGTGCCTCCTCCTCAATACGGAGGCGCGTAATCAAGCTTTCTAAGGAAAATTCCTTAGTCTTATGTCGCAAGACATTCTTAAAATCTTTCCAGCCTGGGGGTAATTTGTCAATGATAACAGCAATTTGAAATTGTTCGTCCAAGACCATACCTTCGGAGATGATCTCATGAGCTATTTTCTGCAGCTCATGAGACTGCATCTCTACCGATCTATCATCAGTCATCTGGTATTTTAAATAGCGGCTCACAGCATATTTCTTTGCCCCTGCCTCCTCTGTATCATATTTCTTCTTCAGTGCTTCCCAGATCCCTTTTGCTGTCTTTTCATCTGAGTTATAATAATCATACAGATCATCGCTCAGTCCATTCAGTATAAAATTCTTGCATAAGTAATCCTGTTCGGTCCAGGTCTGCAGTTGCTTTGACTGTTCAGCCCATGATGCCATCTTTGCTGCATCAGTCTCATCAGGCTTTTCTGGTAGCTGCGGTTTTTCAGCAGTCAGAGCAGCCACCACCTTCCTGATCGTGAGGAAGAACTCCATCTTCTGACGCCAGCGCTTGAAATGCAAACCTTCGAACTTGAAAGGAGCAGCAGTCACCAGAGGGCCGTGAAAAGCAGAGGGAGGAGCAGAATCGTCCATGGTTGAGTTCGAGGCCATTGTTTCAGTTCGTCTTCAAATTGTTGGAAAACAATGGCTGAGTCGCGGACTAGGTCGCTTTCTTGAAGACGATTCGGCGATTTGGTCAGAGGTGCAAACCAATTCGTTCCTTCGCCGCCGCCTCTAGGATAAAACAGCCTCTAAAATAGTAACCGATTTGCTTGCACAAACAAATCAGTGCAGATTTGCACTTTCGGGAAAAAGACTGCTCGAAATTTCTCAGAAGTTTTAATGGCGGCTGAGAAGAAGAGAATATAAAATTCGGTGTTTTTCTCGTCTCAGATAAAATAGTATATATAGAACGAGAATTAGGTTTTGGGAGAAAATATCGGATCTGCTAAAATTTCGGGGGGGGGATTAATTATTTTACCGTTGCAAAAATTTTTCCGTTGCAGAATAAATATCGGTGCGCAAAATAATTTTTCCATAAAAAAACGGTTCGAAAACAACTAAGTTTTATGGTCCAAAAATATATGTGCCTACACCACAAAGCCCAAGCCCAAGCCCGAGCCCGAACCGAACCGGGCCGGGTCGGGTCGGTCGGTCGCGCGCGCGTGTGTGGTGGTCATGATGCATGGTCTCCCTCCTCACAACAATGCATGTATTGGGAGCCCAAGGCCCCAACATGACTTCTTAGAAACAAGTATAAATCCTTGCCTCTTCCCTATAATCCCATGATGTGGGACTACTCAAACATAGGAGTCATTCATACACTTATTCAATCATTTTTAATAATTCACATAATGTTTGTAAAACATTTCCAACACATATAATACAATGGTACACACTCATGCATCCTAGTAAATTCTGTGATTTCAGTTATCCATTCAACATGTCAAACAACCATTTATTTAACCAATCACTTGTGATTTATATATAGCCAGAAGCTATCTGAAAGAAAACAATAGACTATCTGAAAATTTTCATAACCAATCACTTGTTTGCAAGACGCAATAGACTATCTGAAAGAAAACAAAGTATGGCTACTCCTCCATGTCTCGATTTTTAAGCTACGTGTACTGTCAAATATTCAAACCTTTGCTAACACCTTTAAAATATTTTGTGAAAAATTTCCTTGAGGGCAAAAAAAATCATATTAATTAGTTTACCAACACAAATGTTTATTGATTTGAGCCTAAAAACGAGATGTAAATACATTAATAAGGCACCCAAAACAAATATCATGAACAATATTTAAACTTATAGCAATTTGCTTAACTAATCAGTTGATTAATATAAGATTAAATCTATTAATTGGTAGGATATTCAGCTTGCAATGGAACAATGGATGTTTATCCCTCACGTTGTCGAAGAGGTAGCAGAGCTCGAATCCGGAAAGAACAAAAAAGTACCCAATTCGAAGGCAGAGCTACGTAAATTGGCTCTAACATGTAAAGATATACACCAGAGCTACGTAGGGACATTGACACAAACATTTGGAGTAGAACTGGCAGTTTAGTGTTTTGCACAACTGGCTTGGAAGCAACATGGACTTGAATAATTGGCGTGCTGGTAGAAACAAGTTTGGGGTCTGGGTTAACACACATAGGACTGGAAAGCAACATTACTTTTAATATTTGGAGGGCAAGCAGGATCTGGGAGTGTGTTAGGTAACACAGCGGGTTTGGAAGGCACAATCACAACTTTAGTATTCAAATCTTTACTGGTCGTATTCATATTATTCAATTCCACAGATAAGCGACCAGATGCATTCCCAACACCCGACATATTTGGAAATTTACCTTTAAAGCTCGCAAAGTTGGAACCATCTAGGTTAACAAAGACATTGACTTATGACCATCTCTGAGCTTCCTACACACAGCCATTAAGCAATAGGGTAACAGACGCGGTTACCAGGTCGTGGACGCTAGATGAAGGAACGGTTGGGTTTAAGAAGGCCAATTCTTTAGCGAGTTCTTGCAATAGAAGGGAGCTACCTGGAAGTACTGCTGGCACTAGGGAACATTAACGTTGCCAAGATCTGTAAAGCTTCACCTAGATCAAGTAACACTGTTTGAAAAATGGGGTTTGGACTTCTTTTTCTTAGGCACGGGAAAGAGGGGGGAGTTATGAGAGCGATCAAGAAGAAGGAGGCTGTGAATAGATTAAGATGTGACAAGACGAAAAAAGGTGGGAGATTCAGAAGACGGTGGATGTACTTATCGCTAAGAGGGGCTGCCATTAATGTTCGGCAAGTATTAATCAAGAATTTGAAATGTGTTGGAGTTTGTAACAACCTAGGGTAAACAAATTGTATCTAGTTCTGTAAATTTTAAAAACAACAGGAATAAAATACGATTTTGCGAGCCTAACTCATATAATAAGTCAAGATGAAAAAATTGCGGTTCATTAGGAAATTTGTATATATTGGAATGAATTAAATTCTTTTAGAATTATAATTTTTTTCCAATTTGTGTTTCTTATATTATATTATGATGGTTTTAATGAATGTTGAAAATATAAAATATTGATTAGTAATTAATATTTAAGTAGAAATAAATTTTCAATATGAAGTATTAAGTGGTTTTAATATGATCATTAATATTTTGTGAATTTATGTTTGGAAAACGTAAGTTGTTGAAATTATAAAATAAATTCGTGCTCGTCTGAAACCCCTCTTTAAATAAGGGTGAAAACAGAACCTCGTTGCCTGTTTGCCTTACGTTAGCGGCGCAATGCAGAAACCAACACAGGAATGCTGCGATGATAGAATGTTCTGAAATGTCTCTGTGTTTTGATAATAGAAATGCCTGCTGCTTCCAATAGCGATGCCAGAATCGCCGACTGGCCATGTATGTGTTTCTTAATTTCAAAAAGATAAATGCTAAGCACACTCGTTATACTTTCTATTAGCATGGCAAAGTGTGTGGTAAACGATCATTGACAGCATAAATGTAATGATCGATGGATCCACGCTCCCAACCAATTAGTTACAATTAGAACATTTGATATCTTTATTATCGGAAAAGAACATATTTTGGTTTGAAAAACGTTTGATTGTATGCAGCAATCTTGAAGCAGAGATGATCCAAGAACGTGTTGTGCCGCATCAAATAGAAAAATGTTTGTAAAGATTTTTTTTTTCGACTTGCAGTTTAATTTTTTGTAAACAGTGTTGAATTCTATGTTCTGTCAACTAACAATAATATAATAAATAAACCGTAAGCTATATTAACATGACAAGCTTTCAACTTGCAAGCATATAAAACCGGAACACACTACCCAGAACACTAAGATGAAGGTGATATCACATTATTGACCCATACCATCCAGAAGTCCTGCCCAAGTTGCATAAAGTGTACCGTAGCATTTGGATCGGTGCTTGCAATCGTTCCTTCTGCAACTATGTTCTTATTCAAACCCAATAGCTTGCACTTCCTTTTAAACAAACTTTCGGGACTTTTGCTATTTTGACGATCTTCAATTTGCATATTATTACTTTCACGGTGCGACTACAAAAAAAATGGCTGAAACAGAAACAAAGTTGAAACAGAGCTGAAAAAATTGGTTGGATGCTTGGGTACACTAATTTGCTTTCTCCTGGTTCTGATATTTATGTATAGATTGCATAAATCTACCGGCATATATAAAATTACCGGTTGAGCTCCATAGTTAGCTCATTTTTATCGATAATATTGTAAAACAAACATTCAAGTAGCATTTATACCTAAATATGTGTTTCCTACAACCAAATCTAGTTGTTGCCATGCCTTTGGAAGAATAGAATTCACAGAGTAGATACAAATACTGATATTATTTGATTATTCAGAAAACTAATAATAATCTGTATTGCAAATAATGATAAGAATAGGATCACTGTCATTATTAACATCTGGTCCCTTAGTGATTTGCCTACCCACTTTTGACTTCATCATTTTGTGATGTAAAACATCTTTCGAAATCAAATCATATATTACCTGTGCCGTATGAGTACGAGGAGTCTCCGAATGTGGTGCATTATCGATCCTCTTTTCATTCGTGTTCTGTAAAATGTATAATGTTAGATACTATAACTTATTGTAACATATCATATATTCAAAAATAGGGCTAACTATCTATAACTTACTGTAATGACCAATTTAGTTAACTCTTCTACTTTAGCCGTCAAGCTAGCAACTTGGTTTTCCAATACAGACACCTTTTTTGAATTGCTTACACGAATACCAATTCGAGATGGTACAATGCCAAAGCCTAGTCCTCTCACTCTTCCCTTATGCTCGGTGCCAAAAACCTTCGACACTCCATCTTCATCTATCGATGACATTCCCTGAGAGCTATGAGTGCTACTGCTATGCTCTTTTATCTTAGCCTGCAGATTTTTGTAATAAAAAAAATCCATATTAATAAATGAGCTCTGAAATTATGTTGGTTGATGGTAAAGGAGCGGTTATGATTGATGGTTGCCATTAGATGTTAACTGAAGTAATAGATGAGCTGGGGAACAGCGAGTTGTAGGCTAATGCAAAGGCAGGTTGGGCAATTATGTTGCTACAAGAATCTAACAGGCAGCTCCAATCATTTTTGTTTCTTCAACTAAAAGCCAATCTATGAATAATATTGTTCAGCAACTCAAAGATGAAACTGAGGTCCCTTATTTTAAATTTCATACTGTACCATGAAATAATAGATGAATGCATAAATCTTACTTTATTACATATCTGCAAGAAAGGAACTGCAACTTTTTTTAAAATAACATAAGCATTTGTTGAGACCTGTTTTTTTAGAAAAGTGGAACTGTATTCTGAAAATTATGAAATATTGTTCGACAAAGTGAACTGAAAAAGCTAACTGCACATGTTGTATA
Source organism: Allium sativum (assembly GCA_030737875.1). Classification (NCBI taxonomy): domain Eukaryota; kingdom Viridiplantae; phylum Streptophyta; class Magnoliopsida; order Asparagales; family Amaryllidaceae; genus Allium; species Allium sativum. The sequence continues at coordinate 155,399,683 of CM060926.1, read as the reverse complement.
GTGTATCATATGCATATTGTTATTATTAGTATTATAACCTTTACTGGATTAGAGTACCTATATCAATATGTATCCTATGTTTAGATAGAGGCAAAAGACAGAGAAGATATTAACATTAAACATTTTGAGGTTCATATTACATGCAGGTCAACTCAAAGTGTTATATGATTGACTGATTGCCCCAAGGTAAGTGTTTTAGGTATGAAATTAAATGATGCTTGCAACTTACCATATATGTATGTAGCCTTAGGTGTCTGTATTGATGGCAACCATCAATTTTTTGCTTTTTCTCTTTTTTTTAAAAAATATATTTTCAGGGATGTGGATTATGCAAATCCAGGCTTATCTTTTAAATAGTTCTCATTTTTGAGCGAGATCTAAAATTGTAACAAGGTTTTTCCTCCATCTAAATCAAAAATTCTTTTGTTCAGGTGATTGTCGTGTTTAGAATGAGTCAATTCTTTTAGTAATGAAGTTTGCTAGAACGGACGTTGACAGGAAGTAACACAAAACAAAGTTACAATATTACTATAAATAAATTCTTACAATGCAGTTAGCCACGACAGAATTTGGCGGCTTTCCATTTTTTTTGATGTGGGCTTTGCACCATAGATCGTCTCAGCTAACATCCGATGTTCCACTTTCCATTTTCTACCAAAAAAAAGTAAGAAACAAAGAGAATATATATATATAATGGATGTAAACATAACCCAAACATGCATTTTCTTACCATTTCTTCTGCTAACCTTGCGTAACCCTTTCTACCCATTGTGTGTGGAGTTTTGTTTTTTTCTCTAATTGCTTTGAATTTATTGCGGGTTAGCTACACAAGACAATTTCGTTAGTAATATGTAATTTACATTTGAATTTATAACCGATAAAGCTTATTACCTCAAAGTTTTCTCACAGTTTTTCCTTTACAAAGTCATTCCACTCTTCATCACTCTTTATGTTAACTGGTTTTAGCATGGCTAACCTAGAAGAAGAGTCGGGAGAATCAGACGTCGATTTAATAGCAAAAACCAATCTCGATTTTAACTCTTTCCATCGTGCTCCCATCATCTGAAACAGCAAGTCCTTGTAAACTGCATCTACCTTGAAACTCGTCTGGCAAAAACAGCAATAAAACAACATCATATTATTGAAAGACTTCATGATGTATTCATAGTTGCCTTTAGAAAAAAATAAAAATAAAAATGTATAACTAACGAAATTGCTTTGCATGTTCGTTAGATTTAATCTTCTAATATCGTCGATAACAAAGCGTAGATACTGTATAAATCCAAGTGAAAATAGGTTCAAGGGATAACATTATGTAATTTTTTTTTAAAGTCAAATTAATGATCAGTATGGATGAGTTTATTTTCTGGATCCGAACTCATTTTCGTTCTTTTTTAAGAAAATAGGTTCAAGGCTAGCATTATGTAATTTTTATTTTTAAGAAAATAGAAATAATTGTTTAGAATTTTCGATTTAATGGTATATCTAACATAGTTTCTACAAAAAGAAATCAATTAAGGTAAAATACAAAAACTTAACAGAAAGAAAGAAAAATATAAAAACAGAAATCACAATGGTCATACCTGTATACAAGTCCATAAATCATCCTTTAGGTTCTTGTCGACCTTTTTCCACTCACTAATGGTCATAGGAACCATTTCCCTTACTAATATACCGATGTAAGATGGTAAGTGACGAGAATTGACACCTACCGGTTGACCTAAATCATTAAATTCCACTTCAGGCTTCTCGTCAGGAATCAAGCAAAATTTCTTCATCGTCATCCTTCCTCTTTTTTTCTTGGCCGGCTCTAGTCGACAATCTTCATTGCAAACATCCGGGTTCATGGCAGTAGGCGTGTCAGCTGAGTTTTGAGTAATATTCGGAGATGGGTTTGAATTAGGGCCAGGGGAAACAGAAAAAGGCTGAATTTCCTCGGGTTGACGCTGAATTTCCTCGGGTTGAGGCTGAACAGGACGCTTGCGAGGAGATCTTCTAACATTAGTGTTTAAAATCTGAGCAGCTTCAACTTCAACATTACCCTTTTCTTTTATTTTTACACCACTGTTCTTAACATTATTATCTTCGAATGCACGCGAAGCTATAAGTGCAGCTAAACTCTATCTTTTTGATCGTCTTAGTGCTGCAACTGAGCTCTGAAATTAGCACACAACAAATGAGGTTAGCAAAAAGGAATATGGTTAGCTGATGCAACAAAAAGAATTAATAAATAAGTGTGTGCAACACAAAATTCTTTTGTGTGATTTAAAAAAAACAAAACCTGTGATTCTTATGGTACCTTGCGCAAAGCATATGTGATACATAGATGTATTTATGCATTAGTACATGTGTTCCTATGGTTTTGCGCAAAGCATAGTTGATATGTGATACATATGTGATACATAGAGGTGTTCAGGATGAATGTTCAGTTTACTCTTCAGAAAACTAGTGGAACTGGACGTCCATTTAATGATTGATTGCCATTTAATGGGCGCTAGAACATAGACACCCATTAAAAATGGGCGTCTAATGACGCATAATTTACAGCTATTTAACATCAATGTTAGGCACCTATTAATGGGGGCGCCTGACTATTGGTCTTTTCTCCCAATATTTCCTACAATTTCAGTGAAAAAATATCATTGAGCATAGATCTCATCAGTAACCCAAAAATAAAGTTCTTGTATTATGTTTTGTACCGAACGAGTTGCAGTGAACTGATTAATGTACATTTTAAGTGCACAGTGATTCCAACATGGTAGGATAAATTAAAATAATTACATTTGGATCACCAGGTGCTTTTTCTGATAAAGAATCAAAATGAAAGAAACCCCAAGTTGACAAAGTTAAAATGGAAGAATTAAGAGGATCATAGAGTGTTCAAGGAGGACCTTTCTGAGTGAACAATATAGGTTAGCTTATCGGTTAGAATTCAGAAGAAAGAAAAATTAAAGAACAACCACTACTTGGGGTCTGGCTTGAAGCTAAGAGCAACTGGGAAAAGAAAAATAATCCTGATAATTGCCTGAATTCAAGGGTAGGTTTTCAATTTAGTCAATACCACCATGAGCTTGAGAAACTATTTACTTAATGGCACTATGAGCTTGAGTTACTTTTCAGATCACAAAGAAAATCCAAGTAAGTGGAAAATCTGAATGGATTTTCAATGTAAGAGGATGTATGAGGAAGTTATGTCCAGGTTTTCTACAAGTTGATAAAGAGATAACTTGATATGATCGCAAAAGTTTCTGCAGGTCCGTTCATTTATTTTTTAAAATTTAAGTGGTCTGGATGTCCATTCATCTTATAGTTATACTTGTTGTATATGCTACACTTGCAAACGATTAAAGGTGGAAACTCAGTATTCTCCGAGTCAGACATGTAAGAATATAAACTTGGAAATTAACAATGTAATTGGTTCAATCTTATCAGGTATCTTTCTTATATTCTTATTACTATCCTCGCATATTTCTTTGGTTAAAGAAAGCAGAATTAACAGCTTATGTAGCGTCAAATTTTGTTTGATAGTCCAAACTTTATTATCAGATAGCAAATCTATTCTTGTGTTTAGTTGAACGTGCTTCTTGTTAGTTAGGACGTCAGAAGACGCATCAAAACAGAAACGTGGACAAATTTAACTGCGAACGGCCCCTAGCATTCAACTGAAAAGTTTGAACTTGAGCATTGTTTTCTTCTATGCAGATTGGTAACTTATAGTTTAACTTATTACTAATGAATAATCATTGTTTGCACAAGGTAATGTCGTAGAAGAAACGATCAAATATACAGTCAAATAGCTGATATACATATTATATTATGTTTTATTCACGTATTTGTGCAAGTCATGTGGTTCAGTTTTTGTGTATATGTTGGTTCATAATAAAATTCCAATTTCAAAAGAAATATAGCAATAAAAACCTAAATGTAACTTAGTCAAGTGGAATTAAAGAAAGCTTTTAAACAATTAATGTTAACTTTTCCATTACTATTGTGTAATTGTTGTACACGCATCCATGTGTTTGTGTGATAATTTTTGTATTGCAGTGCAATGAAATGGTTTTGATTTTCCATTGCTGTTTCTTCTCTTTTTCCTTTTTGATTTCAATTTTCAAAATTGAAACGAAAAATCAGTCTCTGTTTTGATTGTGATTAATATAATTCATGATTGTATTAAAAGAAATTTCCCTTCGTTTCCCTAACCGTTCAAATTTTCCAGCTTTTGTGTACACACATACCATATAAAACATAAAACATAAAACATTTTCCATAGTGGCATAAAAGCTGTAATGGCATTTGAACAAATAGTTTTGAAAAATAAGAACAACGATCAACACAAATGTTTACAGCAAGCCTAAAGTGAATCTAAAACCTAAGGCATGTTTGATGATCATGTATTGACAGAAGATAACAAATAATTGCAGTTAGAAGGGATAAAAACTGGTTGTGCACCTTGTTCACGTGCACAGGCTATACGCATGCTATAATTAGACTTAACCGCATCATTGTAAATCCATGTCAAACAGTCTCCACAAACATGTATAAATAGGTTTGTGGAAGTACAGGTTCACTATTACTAAACTCGGTGGAAATCCGGCTCAACAGAGTGCATATAAATATTATTGTTCCCAATTAATTTAATATTTACGCAAGCTTTCACAGCCAACCAGTAAAATTCATAAGCTAGTTTATTACATATGACTTTACAAGCCACCAAGCTAATCTTGTATTGGTCGATTATGAGGATAAATACATATGACTTTACAAGCCACCAAGCTACGTTACCCCCACCCATTAAGTGGTATATTAATTGCAATTCCACCATTTATAAATGAAAAAAAAGTCTGCTCTTCTTTGCTTTTGATTTTTTTGCCTTACGCTTAACTGACACATAAATAAATTAGCACATCCTTCCATAACAGTATGAAGGAAAAAAGAAGAATCAGAAAAGAACCTTTGTACAAAACACAGTGGTTAATAGATGTTTTCCGGTGTGCATGGTCGAAAAGATGTTAAGTTCAATATCATTTTCACGCAACGTTTTATCACTAATTTTGGCAACTAGTTTACATTTAGTTTACATTTATGACTCTGACATTCATGACGACATGATAAAGAGAAAAAGTGCACATAACATCATTGACAGGAATTCCTACATAAAAATTGATTACTTGCATGTTTCTAAATATCTTACCTCTGTTAATTCTTGGTCCTTTCTCCCCATTGATACTTCTTGTTCAGTTATCTTCAACCTAAAAAAAAGAAAAATCAGTATACAAAGTGTTGGAAATAGCATATTACCAGTACGGAAGAATTTATCTGAAATACACAAACGGTTTAATAAACAACAATAAAAAATATCAGTATACATATTGCCACAAACAACAATAAAAGGAGAAAACGTGTTATGCCATAACAATTAGAAGCTAAATAGAATACATCATGTAAATGACAGTAGAATAGAATACACGTCAAAATAGCATGCCTGGTCTATTTACTAGTTCCTAATCCGTTGAAAAAAGGTGACACAATACTGGATTTTCATGTCTAGGTCTAGTTGCATATCAATTTAAGTTCAATCCCAAATTTTGAATCTTATATATAAAAATCATATATGATGGTAATTATTGAAAATAATAAACAGAAGTACTTTTCTAGAACTGAAAATGGTTATATGACAAACAACAATAAAAGATATTTATTTCATACCAAAATGCCCTCACAATCCTTTCTTATGTAACTTTCGTCTCCATTGTCTACATCTCTATCATCAATTTGTGACTCATCTACAGGTTTACTAGTTGGTTCTTCATCCTCATCATAGTTTTCTAACTCATGAAAACCTGGAGGTGGTGCTTTCAATACAACATACCAATTTGATGAGTTGCTTTCTTTACAAAAAAATACTTGTGTAGCTTGCGTAGCTAAAATGAAAGAGTCACTTGCAAATTGATTTTGGAACTGGTGTAAATTGACTAATGTGAATCCATCTTCAATCTTCACTCCACGATTAATATTTGCCCAGTCACACTTAAATAGGACAAGTTGAAATCGGCTGTAGTCTAGTAATAAAATCACACGTAGAACCCCATAGTAAATTATTTTCTCAATGGACCCATCTTCATGAATAGTACTTGCCTCGATAGAAACACCACTATTTTGTGTAGACTTCTCATACTCTTTTGTATGAAAACGTCGACCGTTAATAACATAGCCGGTATAAGATATTATTTGATGGCGAGGTCCATAAGAAAGCCAATTTACTATTTCGCTAACATTCGATGTTTGTCTATCATCTTTAACCTGAAAAAAACATAATAGTATATAACAAATACTTCTACCTCAACGTTATCTATCCGAAACAAAATTTATAACACTTTCAACCTTTTTTTCAAACCAATCGCTAAATGCCTTTGAATGCAGCTTTAAAAGTTCTACATCATCTCGGGAAAGCCGAGGATGCAAACGTTTTAGCTCTTCCTTGTGCATTCTATACACGAAAATGCATGAATCAAAAATTAAGTTGTTTCAAATATAATAGTTGTATTAACTTTATATTTACTCTATATACGGCTCCACTTCTTCGGTATTGAACAACACATACCGATGAGCAGCATTAATCACATCCTTGATGACTACCATAGGTTTTCCTTTGGAGATAGGACGTCCCTCAAGTATGGAATCACTTTGTTTCACTTCATTTCTATTTCTTATTTTCCCAATTTCTAACCCATCTTTAAAATATTCAGCACAATATTTCATGCATTCTTCGGAAGAATAGCGCTCAGCTATGCACCCTTCGGCCTGAGCTTGATTTTTAACATATGCTTTCAATGTTTTCATATACCTATAATCAAGATGCATACATAAAATGCCCCCATAGATACATACACCATTAACTACTTTAAATACTCATGTTAAAATTTTACCTCTCAAACGGATACATCCATCGATATTGTACTAGACCACAAAATCTTGCTTCTCTCCCTAAATGTACTGTTAAGTGAACCATGATATCAAAAAAGGAAGGAGGGAAGAATCTCTCAAGATCGCATAGTGTGACCGCAACCTGATTCTCGACGAATTCTAATTTATCTCTATCTATCACTTTTTGACAAATGTCGTTGTAAAAAGAACATAATCGATGCAATGCATTCCTTGTTGCTTTAGGTAGAAGTCCTCGCAGTGATACAGATAATAGTTGTTGCATCAAAACATGATAATCATGAGACTTCAGATTTGTAATTTTATCTTGATTTGCAAAGCAATTTCCAATATTGGAGCTATATCCATCAGGTACTTTTAAGTTCCTCATTCTATAGTAAAATATCTCTTTTTCTTGGTCAGTTAAAGTGCATGGTGCAGCTGGAAGTAACACTTTGCTTCCTATATCTATGGGATGCAACTTTTTTCTAATACCCATTACTTCTAGATCTCAACGTGCATTGATGTCATCATTTGTTTTCCCTTTAATATCAAGTAATGTGCTAAGAATGCTCTCACCAATATTTTTTTCTACATGCATTACATCTAGATTGTGACGCAAGGGAAGTGCCTGAAGAAATAAAAATAATTTCATGTAAATACCTAACGATAACATACTAAATACTTTGATAGATAAAAATTTTAAGTTAAAATTTACCTCCCAATAAGGCAAATAAAAAAATATCGACTTCTTCTTCCATATTCGACTTCGGTTTTTCTTCCCATCTCCTCTTTTCCTTTTCTTTATTTCTTTTCCTTACTCTTCCTCCTTTGGCTTTTTTCCCCATTCATTACAAATATCTTTAATACAATCGAAGATTTGAGCACCAGTTTGTACTGGAGGCTTTTGTCTATTCTCTACAGTTCCATCAAACAAGTTTTTCCGTTGACGATACTCATGATTAGGGTCAAGGAATCTCCTATGACCCAAGTAAGCACACTTCCTACTAAAAGGCAACCAAGTCGAGCAAGTATTGACACCACAAACAGGACATGCTCTCTTACCCTTTACTGTGCAACCTGCTAGATTTCCATAAGCTGGAAAATCACTTATTGTCCACATTAAAATGGCTTTTAATTTGAATTCACTACTACTATATGCATCATAAGTCTTTACCCCTTTGTCCCATAATTTTTTTAGATCATCAATAAGTGGTTGCAGATACACATTGATATCATTTCCTGGTTGTCGTGGCCCAGGAATTAATAAAGATAACATCAGATTGTCTTTGTGCGTACAAAGCCATGGAGGAAAGTTGTACGCAACAAGAAACACAGGCCAACAACTATATTTACTGTTCCAATTGCCAAAGGGATTAAAGCCATCACTTGCAAGACCAAGCCTTAAATTTCGTGAATCAGATGCAATAGATGGATACATCCTATCAATTGTAGCCCACTGAGAAGAATCCACTGGATGATGTAATTTATCATCTTCACTCTTATGGTTGCTATGCCATCTCAATTGCTCTGATGTTTCTGAGGACGTGAACATTCTTTTCAATCTAGGTATTATTGGAAAGTATCTCAAAATCTTCTTAGGTATTTTGGCATCCTTTTCGTTTGTCTTTGTCTTGCTTTTTTTCCAACGAGACTTACCACATTTAGGACAAAAATCACTATGTGCAAGCTCTTTTCGAAGTAGACAACAATCATTCACACATGCATGTATTTTCTTATAGCCTAAACCAAATGATTTAAGCAGCTTCTTTGTTTCAGACGTGGAATTAGGAAGCGTGTTTTCTACAAGCAACATATCCTTCAAAAGTTTAAGAAGTTATGTGAATGTTGTGTCAGTTAAACCGTTTCGAGCTTTGTGTTTATACAGAAGTATTGTAGCTGATAGCTTTGTGTAGCTTGTACACCCGGGATACAAAGGAATTTCAACATTCTTCAGGATCTCATTAGTCCCTTCTCCATGTCTTACATTAGCATGACCTTCCATCTCCTCATTACATATTTGTGTATCTAAGTACATTCTATATGCATCTGACACTTCATTACCTTGATTACCTTCATTTTGTGAAGGACGTTCTTCCCCGTGAAAAATCCAAACATCATATGTTGGGTCAAATCCATAACAAATCAAGTGTGACACGACATTCCTTGGCGATTCCCTGTTAAGATTCCGACATTCTAAGCAAGGACAGATAATTTTCTCCGGATTTCCCTCTCTTTCTGCATGCCCATATACAAAATTCCAAACAGCTTGCTTATATTCTTCTATCATTCTATAAAACTTGAAAATATTGGTAATCAATCGTAAATAATTGCAACTATGAAACTAATAACCAAAACTAACAAAACCTTGGTAGATAAATCCATGTTTTGTCCATCTTGATGATCCTCTAATATCTTAGCCTTTCCTAAAAACCTGAAATTCCCAAAATCGATCAATGGTGTGAGTGATAAGTGGGTAGTCGAAACCTAAAACCCTTTCAACCCCTAAACGAGCCATGTTTTGCCTGCAGTCTAGAATGCTTATCTTTTGTACTTGAAACCTAATTCGACTAAATTAAAAAAAAAACTTGGTTTCTAACTAAAGAATATCGAACTTTGGTTTAGTTGATTATGCACGTAAGCAAACTACCTACATATTTTTTTCCATCTTTATGGAAAACCTCCTATGCTAGTTAAATTCACTCCAAGCCATAGCCTCTTGGAATACTACTGATATTAGGGAGACCAGTAGAACTTGCACATTATGTATTTATGTTCATCTACTTCATCTAATCTAGAAATTGACAATGTCAGTGATGTAATAAAATTAGTTTAAATTTTAAATCAAATACATTCATTTTCCTTTAATTGTTTGTATCGAGTTATGTTTTTATTGGACTAAATACTGCTGCTAAAAATGTGTTCACAATACGCAGCTGATTTGCATTTTCTTCATTTTGGCAACCATGACAACTTATAATGCTGACCGAGAATCCATACTACAATGGCGGAACTATTATGGGGCCAGTGGGGCCCCAGCCCCCCACCCCCAACCAAAAAAATAAATCACATAGTACTCGCTATAATGTTTATACTAAAGTAATCTTAATGAAACTGAATCTCTGGAATTTATTTGTGGCTGAAGCAAAATAAGTGAAAAACAAGTTCGTGAGGTCTTAAGCTATATACATAACAACTGAACATGGTTAGACTTTAACTTTTCCACTACAGTTTGCTTTGTTTTATTTTGATGCAAGCTTCTTTCTTACATTAACTAATATTATATTACTGTAGATGCAACTAGGTATATATTAGGATTATTTTATATGCAATACATTTTTTCAAAACTTGTTTTCTACCCAGGTTTATGCAAATTAATGGGCTTCCTCGAAGATATGAATTTAGAAAATATATAGATTTAAGTGGTTATTTGAGACTAAAAAGCACAAACATTTGAAAAAATAGTTGCATTTCGTATTCTCATGAATCAAAATAATTATTGCTAGTTACGTGATAAGTATGACATATTTCTCAATATATATGAATGTTTTGAAATAAAGGCATTGCGCCAGTAAACAAATATACATGCTAAATATATAGATAACCTTTTACTGGATCTATCTTATTCAAGTCGGTTGGTATTTGAACATGGTTTAGGTCAAAAAATATATCTGTATAATTGTTATGTATAATGTGCTAATTAACCAAATCATCTGCCTAATATAAACACTTGACACTTTATTGTCAAGGTATCTAGGTTCCATATTCATAGGTTTATAATATATATCGTGAATAAGAATTGGAATCCTTTAAGTGAATTTGATTGCATGTTCAAAATTTGACCAAACTTCTTTCTACAAGGGGTGAACAAGCAGTTTGTTCAGTTTGTAATTGATAAACATTTTCAGAACCATAATAACCAAAATAAAAAACACCAAATTCTAACTGAACTAATATTTTTCAAAATCAAAATCAACTGAACTAAAAAAGCTGGTTCGATTCGGTTGATTTAACGATCTTCCTTATTTCTGGTATGAAGTTCAAAGTTTAAGGTCTAAATTTATTCGTATGGATGACAATTATGTTTATGCATCCATGTTCTCAAATAGACCCCAGCGCCAATAAAATAAAAATATAAAAATAATCGGTATTATTAGCCCAAGCATCTGTTATTTATCAAATCTTCAATAGAGCTACATAAAGTGGAATTTTTTCCACATAAATCACTTAAAAAAATTAAATAATCATGGCTGACCTTTTGAAACTGGCAGTTTCAAAATCAAATAAATCCGCAAAAAAATTTTCTGCAATACATGATATGTAAGGGTTAAATAATCATGGCTGACCTCTCTATACATGTAGTTTAAAAAACAAAATTAAATAAATCTGCAAAAAATACTTTTCTGCGATACATGATATGTGAAGCAATATTGTTGAAGACTGAAATATATCAATATAAAAAAAATCATATTTTTATCTGTGTAAAAAATCTAACAGCCATGTCCTTAGATTTAGGGGTAATTTTACATTTAAACATGAAAAAAAACGTGCATGAGAAAATATGAAAATAGCAACATATAATGAAATTACCAAATCAGTAAGCCTCAAAACCCTTGACATGGAAAGAGATAGCGGCAATAAAAGCTTCCCCAGCTCGGCAATTGCAGAAATGGTTATTTTGTATTATTTTGGCTAGCCAACCATTTGAATGGACTATTACAAATATTTCATATTATTTTACACATTAGATTCTTGCTGATGTGTATGTGTGTATGTATGTGTATATATGCATATTATCCTCCATATGTCTACTAACTTTTCATTGCTTGTTAGGACAACTTCAGCCTCATTCGAAACACTAGGTGTTTTTTTTGTGGTTGTTTTAGGAAAATTTTCACCCCAAAATAAAAATCACCTAGGATAACATATTCCAGACATTTATCCTCTTTCAGTAGCCTCATTCATAGAAGGTTCTAGTTTGCTTTAGAGACACAATAAGGACTAGTCAAAATCATTAATTTTTTTGTCTCTCTATTTAGTCCTATGTATAGCAAATTACATGTGTTACTTGTTCACCTGATTGAAGTATCCTTTGACTCATAATAGTTATCCATTAGAGTTCTAAAATTCCATGTGATTACTATAGTTTTTCATATTATATTTTGCTATTTTGAAAGTGTTATTTTGTTAAGAATTCATCAAAAGATTTAACGTCGTTTGACACTGAACCAATTCTACTTGCATTAGCCTATGTGTACTAATATTGAATAAGTCAAAATTGTAATGCTTGTAAAACAATAATGTACAAGTTTCTTACAAATTAATCATAATAGAATATGGTTTCCTTCTCTCAAAAATATTAGTAATATAACACTATTAATAAAAAAAATCAAAAGGATAATAAAGGAATACTATACTAGTAATTGGCGAAATAGTTGCCAAAATATTCTATTATGTGCTAGTAATTGCCAAAACAATCCCTATAATATTCAATAAAAATTTACAAATTCAATATCAAAGGATATTAGAATAAAAATACTAAATGTACCTGTTTTAAAATAAATTTAAGCAAAAGAAAATCAAAAGGCGAACTTTTGGTTGAAGATTAGATATGGGAAGAAAACTTTCATTTCTGATGGGGGCAGTTATCTGGCATTAGGACATCGAAGAAAAAAAAACAGTGTCCACCGAAGGAATATCAAGATCAGTGAAAATAAAAATGCATGGGAGGCAGTTATGCTAGCAGAATTGTGACGCACTAATCAAATTGGAGGAATGTAGTTTTTATCATTTGAGAATGTTTACAGAATCAAAATTTAAATTGGTTCACTTCCTGAAAAAATAATATTAATTAGCTTCTAAAATATCATGAAAATTGTACCGTATGTAGGATAATTTAGTTTTGTGCCAGAAAAAAAAATCTTTTGTTAAAATTATGCATCAAGGTAAAGAAAGAAAAATTGCATGGAGAAATACATTTACTAAGTTGACGAAGAACATACATGAGATGGAAAGTTGTCGATCAAAATTTATTTTTTCAAAGGAAAACATGACAAAGTTGATGTGTGTATTATATAGGCATCCTAGAGCGCGTTTCCACAATATTAATCCAGAACCGGAATGTTCATATCCCAATAAAATCTTAATGTGAAAGCTTCAATCGTACCCTTTACTATCCAGAAATAGTCATTTGTGCCAACCTGTTTTCTACCAGGTTGTTTTTTAATTAGTAATTATCATAGATCAATCACCAATAACTAAAAGTTACTATATTTAAGTCGATCATAGGGAATCCAAGCCAACAAAAATTTGTCGGGAGCATAATACGAGGGATTAAAACCAAGCAATTTACTATTTTATCTCCTTCATACATAATAGTTTCATACTGATTTGAGAACAACTTCTACAGTAAAACAAAATTGAATCTTAAATTCGTTTCATCACAGATTTGAACAGGATGGGGATTAATCGAAATCGAGCAAACAATTACAACGAAGGAAACGTAGGTTTGAATTTTACCTGATACCAGAACGCCGCCACGAAGCGGATCGATTTTGAGACAGGAGATTGAACGTCGGCACGAACAGAGAGCTCCTGGACGGATCGATTGAATGAGATGTCGAATGGCGGCGGATAAATTGAAGACGGAGGAAACGTGGGATCGCAAACTAGGGTTAAGAAGTGGAAAGCGAGGAATGGAAACAATAAGTTACACGCAACGTACAGAAAGGTAAAAAAATAAAACGCGTTCTTACTTTCTGAAATTGAGTACTGCTTGGACGCGTGACTAATTGCAGAGGATTTTTTATTAACTCATGTACTTGCACTTATTTTAAAAGCAAACAATAATAACTTTTAAGATTATATGGAACTAAATTATGATTATCAAATATCATACATTAATAAATATATTAATTAGTAATAATTAGCCCACATTAATATATAGTTATGTATCAAATAATAATTATTTATTATATTATGATAATTACTTATTAAAATCTAACTCATTATTTACTAATTTTATTGATTGCTTGTTATTTCAGAACTATAACCAAATGTTAATCATATAATTTCCAAATATATATATATAATAATTTTCAATAATAATAATAATAATAATTTTCAATACATACATATATATACATACATGTATATATATATATAATTATATTACAGCAGGATATTACTTGGAGAAAAAATAATTTTCAAAAGTATGTTATTCGCAACAGGCTTTACCACTTGCAAAAAAATTACAGTTATCGCAAGTGGTAAAGAAAGTTGCTAAATATATATTGTTTATAACTAGTTTGAAATTGTAGTTGCAAATAATATTTCTATTGCAACAGGAATGAAAGTGCAGTTGCTAAAAGTATGCTTTTGCAACAGGCACGAAATTGCTGTTGCGAAAAATGTGTTTTTCGCAACAGGAAGAATAAGCCTGTTGTTAAATCTTATCTATTGCAACAGCAACAAAAGGCCTGTTGCTAAATATCATTTACTGCAACTGTCATTTGAAGCCTGTTGCAAATAGCTAGTTGCAATAGGATATTTTTCTAGTAGTGTTATGATTATTGACAAGTCGTTACTAACAAATAATTATTTATATATAATTAACTATTAAATACTAAAGATCATTTCATAAGTTTTAAATTATAACATTGATTGATAAATATTAATTAGTCTTAATTATATATAATTATTAATAATTAATTACTTAATAGTAATTATTAAAAAAAAAATTGAAAAATAATTATTAGATATTACTTATTAATTAATTATTAAGTAATACTAATTAATTTAATGATAAATGTTAAACATTAAATATTGAATATTATTTGTTAATTATTTAGTATTAATTATTAATTCATTTGTTAATTATTAAATGAAATTGATAAATGTTAACTACAATCTACTAAATATTAGTAGTTAACTATAATAAATTATTAAATATAAAATAGAATTATTGATTATTTATAATAGTCTGTAACTATAAATTATTTATTAACAATCATTCATTATAATAAATTATAAATAATGACATATGTAAGGTTGTCTATGATTATTGATATTTGCACTTGCTTTGGTAAAATAATTCGTTGTTGCTTTGGTGCAGTTGTGTAACAACCCGAAAATGCGAGCCAGTTTAAAATTTTTATTTTGGCAATTTTAGCGAATTTTGAATATTTAAAAAAGATTATTTTAAATAATATCGACGAGAAATTTATTTTGAATATATTTAGAACGTATATATTATATACGTCGTCGTTAGAATATAAATAATTATATATAATTATAAATAGAATTGAAAATGGCGCGGTAGTTCGATAATTCGATTTCAATCTTCAATTGAACATACCGGGTGCAAAACAATCCGGATTTTAGTGAAACCAAAAAAGATAGGATCTAATTGGGAATATCTTCCCAACGAATCCGAAAAATCAAAATTTCATAGGGGAATCAAAAGATATGTCCAGTTGAAAATTCTGAATAGTCGCTATGGAATTCAGGCCCTTAAAAATGGACATTTTGCAAGCGACCTCGGATTTCGACGAAACCACTTTTGTTGGGTCCATGATGTCAAATTATTGCTAGATTCCAAATTTCATAATTTTTCGAATCAATACGTGAGCGTACGCGTTTGACCAGTTTTAGTTGATTTTAATCGACTGGAAAATGGCCATTTTTCTAACGGTCTAAGAATTCGACGAAACTAGTTTTGTTAGGACCGTATCGTCATTACGAAGCTAGAAAATATTTTTATGGGATTTTTCTAGTTAGTATGTGACCCTGGTAAATTGAAATGCGCGTTCAAATTCAATATATAGAGTTATATGTTGATTTTGACGGAAACTGATTGTAACGGTCGAATCAGCTTGCGATACATATCCCATTGTGTTGGGAATGGGGGTAAAATGCTATGGACGACAGGCGGTGGGCCTCGTTTTGAGGTCAAAAATAAAAGTTGCTTTTTGGTGGAAAATTAAATAATTAAATAGGGGTGTAAACGGACCGGACCGGACGGAGGTGTGTCCAAGCTCTGTCCTATAAGAATTCAGACGGACACGGACCGGACATCATATAGCCTCGGACCGAGCCGGACAACGGATTGTCCTGTCCGATATAATAGAAAAACATCATCGGACAGAAAACTAGTGTGTCCAAGCTCTGTCCTATAAGAGAATCGGACGGACACGGACCGGACACCTTATAGCTTCGGACCGAGCCGGACAACGGACTGTCCTGTCCGATATACAGCCCTATAATTAAATAAAAAAAAACCTTCCCTCTCCTTAACTACCCAGCCCCCCCCCCCCCCGATTTCATTTTACAGAAAAGAGAAGAAAAAAACCTAAATCTAAAATCGCACCCCCTACAGCCAACCCCCTCGTCGCTCCTCCGATCGATTTCACCCACCGCCGAGCCCCTCCCTAGGCGGCGCGCCGACCGAAGCCCCCCCCCCCCTCTCGCAAGTGCCGACCGAAGTCCCCCTCCATCCTGCGCCGACGCAGCAACCCCACCCACGCACCATTTCCCCCCTCCAGACCCCCACCACCTGCGAGCAGCTCCGGCGAGGCAGCCTCCAATCCGACAACGATGGCGTCTGTGGCGAGGGGCAGTGGAAAATCCACGTCGAACTGAGCTCGATGATTAACGGTGAGGTTTTTCTTTTGTAATTATTCTAGTCTAATTAATTTAGCTTAAATAACTTTGATAAAAATCAGGTTTTTACCACAGAAATTATATATTTGTGTTTTAAAAACTGAAAATGAAGAATATATTTATGTTTTAAAATTTGAAAACGTATTATATATTATAAATAAAATTGTAAGACAAAGAAGTGATGAAGTGATTTTTCACTAGACAAAGTTGGGATTTTTAATTATAAAAGATGTGATTTTTAACCGTGAAAAGACGATATTTTTAAATATGAAAAGACGATATTTTTAAATATGAAAAGACGATATTTTGAGATGAGTAGTGAAGTAAAAATATGATTTTTACTTCGAGAAAAAAATAATTTTTATATTATAGAAAGGCTAAAAATATAATTTTTATATAGTATAGATAATAAAAATTCGATCTTTATTATGTAGAAGATGTAAAAATATGATTTTTGTTTATGTAGAGAATTAGAAATATCATCTATATATATGTAGAAAAAATAAAAATGTGATTTTTATAATGATATTTTTATAAAGGCGAGATCTTTATTTTTATAAAGGCGGAATCTTTATTTTTATAAAGGCGAAATCTTTATTTTTATAAAGGCGAAATCTATATTTTTATAAAGGCGAAATCTTTATATGAAGAATGGCGTAATAAAAATATAATCTTTACTATATGAACATCGATGTGAAAATATAATTTTTATCTATATAGTAGTATAATAAAAATTTGATTTTTATATATTGAATAGTATAATTAAAATTCGATTTTTATATATTGAATAGCGAAGTAAAAATTCGATTTTTACATATGTAGTGGCTACAGCAATGAAGATGACAAAAATGCGATAACGATGAAGATTTCTATCAAAGAAGAGTCAAGATGATTGGATAGCTATCGGTGAGAATTTCTCACCTTTCAATTTCATTTTCTAGTTATATAAATATATACTAGGATGCAGACGGTGTTTAGTAGCACCCGACACAATTGTCCACAGACCATGGACTTGTTTGTTTGGTTGTGTAGTTGATTAGATTATTTGGGTTGAATTGAATCGTTTGGTGAAATGAAATTGATTTGATTGATGTGTGAATGGCGTGGGCCTTCACTAGACCGGGGATAAGGCTAGGCCTCGTCCCGTTTCTAGTATCGTGCCGTTATGCCGCCGAAATTTTCTAAAATAAGTTAGAAAAATAATAATATCATTTTATTTAAAGAATGAACTGAATAGAAATTCATATGTTAAAATAAAATGTTTTATCGTTAAAAATATAATTTTTAACGTGAAGTGAATAAAATAAAATATTCATTTACAAACCGGATGGTTTGTTTATGTACACCTATTTGAGGGACATTGATTGGGACGATAAATTTTACACATCGCCCAACTGCACAAATAAAATCTGTGTTTGATTGTTTGAAACCCCACACGGGTGTTGGGATGAAATTTGAAGTTCACTCATCCTGATTGATTAAATATGTCGATCGATTGATTGACAGGCTGTTATAAGCGTTAGATACCTATATTTGATGCTTATACAGTGTAGTGCACTTTGGTCGATGGTTGATTATATTTCAATGCTATTATATACATGTGTTGTATGAAAATCCATATAATTAATTTTATATGGTGATTGATTGGGCCTCATTCCAATTTAGAAGATAAAGAATATTATAAAATAAAGGTTCATGTGTTGACTGTACTCATTTGTGAGATTAGTCATGTGTTGAACGAAATGTTTTAACAATAAAATTTATATCTTTATCACTATAAAATAAAGGTTCATGTGTTGACTGTACTCATTCGTGAGATTAGTCATGTGTTGAACGAAATGTTTTAACAATAAAATTTATATCTTTATCACTATAAAATAAAGGTTCATGTGTTGACTGTACTCATTCGTGAGATTAGTCATGTGTTGAACGAAATGTTTTAATAATAAAATTTACATCTTTATCAATATAAAATAAAGGTTCATGTGTTGACAGTACTCATCCGTTGAGATTAGTCATGTGTTGAACGAAATATTTGAAATAGAAATATTTGAAAACGAAATATTTGAAATAGAAATATTTGAAAACGAAATATTTGAAATAGAAATGTTTGAAAAGGAAATGTTTGAAATAGAATATTTGAAAAGAGAAATATATGAAGTCGTGTTGGTTAGATTGACGTCATTTTGACGTGAACGATATTTATATCGATTTTATTCATTTTAAAAGAAATATTGAAAAGTGATTTCAAAATCGAATATTTTGAAATGAAATTTGAATTTGAATAGAATAGAAAATCAATCGAATTTGAATAGAAAAGAAAGCGATTTCGAAATGAATGGAATATATAACGAATTGAATTCGAATTGAATATAAAACGAATTTGATTTCAATTGAATATATAATGAATTTGATTCAAATAGAAAACGGAAATGAATGGAATAAAAAACGATTTCGAATTAAATCGAATAGAAAACCAATTTGAATTGAATCGAATAGAAAACCAATTTGAATTGAATCGAATAGAAAACCAATTTGAATTGAATCGAATAGAAAACCAATTTGAATTGAATCGAATAGAAAACCAATTTGAATTGAATCGAATAGAAAACCAATTTGAATTGAATCGAATAGAAAACCAATTTGAATTGAATCGAATAGAAAACCAATTTGAATTGAATCGAATAGAAAACAAATTTGAATTGAATCGAATAGAAAACCAATTTGAGTTGAATCGAATAGAAAACCAATTCGAACTGAATCGAATAGAAAACCAATTTGAATTGAATTGAATAGAAAACAAATTGAAATAGAAGTAAAATCGATTTGAAATGAATTCCAAATTGAATTGAAATTTGAACTGAATAGAAATGAATTTTAAAACGAATTTATAAAGCAAAATTCAATTTTGATTTGAATTTGAAATAAAGGTTGAAATTGTTTTTGAAACGAATTCAAAACTATTCATATAATTCGTTTTAAATATAAATCGATGAAATATTTATTATATATATTATATATATAATATAATGGCTTGAATAGAACGCGCCGCGCCGCGGCAGTTCGTGAATTTCGACCATTTATTTCAAACGGACATTACGGGAGATCCGACCGTCGGATTCTCCTAAAACCGGAACCGTTGGGTTCGTATCGAAAAGATCTTTCTAACGAATATTAGAAATTTGAAATCTAATGGTTGGATTTGGAGATACGTCCAAATCAAATTTGAAAAAGGTCGCTGTAAGTGCAGTTCGATGGCCGTTGTTGGAAATCGACTGTACGGGCCTTGATAAAATTATTAAAAATATCAATAATTTGTGTAAAATCATAAGAAATGATTTGAGAAAAATTGGGGTGAAAAACTCCATATTTGAAAAGGTAAAAATGGATTTTTATCGAAATGAACTAGTTTTGAACTAAATTTAAAACCCAATTATTTTTAAATAAGTAAATTAGATTTAAAAAGGGGTTTTAAATAATCGAAATTTCTAATATATTTGATTGGATTTGAAATGGGTTTATCGTGAATGGTGTTTCAAATAACACTAGTTCTTTAACCCGATAATAATTAGAATGTGATTTGGGTTTGTCGTGAACTGTGTTTTAAATAACACTAGTTCTTTAACCCAGTAGAAGGAGTTTTAATGAATCTGCAATTAGATTGAAATGTAAATCTATAATATAAATTATCAAATTTAGAAATGAGCGAGAATGGAGTATCGCCAGTTTTGCTCCAAAGCGATAGTTAAATCTTTAATTAGATTTGAACGTGAAATGGTAATTAATTTTACCGATAAAACTGTGGTGTTAGATATGAAGTATTACCAGTTCTTGTTGCTGGCCCTGAGTAGGCCGGGTACGCATGATAGGGGGTTCTCGCTTCGCGGTTTGGTGGCGAACGGGAGACTCTTACCCCTACATGTCGCTGGGGAGTGCGTTGGTTCGCCGGTAGGCGCGAGACTCGAGAGGGTCGCCGTAAAACAAGGAATTGAGGGACCATGTGGGAGCCACGATGGGTATTACCTGCTGCTTGGGGGATGAAGGGATGGTTGCAAAGCCTACCGGATTTCGTCGGCCGTCACATTTGGTATCAGAGCTTTGGTTTACAGAGCTCGAGAACAAGACACATTAGAACCATACGAAAGAATTCATCAGATATTGGATTAGCAATATCCAATTAGAATGACTCGTTAGAGATAGGATCAGTAGTATCCTAGAACGAGTGTGAAGAGTATATTTTTCAAATGGAAACAAATTTGTTTTGAAATTTAAATCGTTTTACACGTATTTGAATAATTTATTTATTTTGAATTTGGACAATCTAGTATATAAAGGTTTTGCATATACGCGTCATGAACGTATATTCGAAGTTTTAATATATTAGATAGATATAGAGTCACGCTCTATTCGCCCGGACATGGTCCTGATGATGAAGTATACCATCACCAGCATTTATTTTCGAGTGACGAAGGTGTGATATCTATATATTTCCATTAGACTGGTGTGAGAACCAAAACCAATATAGCTAGAACACATTGTTGTGAATTGGCATCAAAAACATGATTTTTTGTATATATATATATAAATTATGAATTTGAAATTGATTGATGTTTGTGTTGTTTGTTTGATAATTTTGAACCACTTAGCCTAATTGCATCAAATATTGAATTGTATTGAAAATTGGTCACATTTGCTTGCATATATATGTACTTGCATTGAACAGGTCATAGCAAGGAGGCTAGAGCCGGAGAATAAAATTTGTTTGCCCGACAAATAGGTACATGTTTACTATAATTTCCTATTTTGTTTGGGTGATGATGATTTTATGAGCCTATTGGCTAGCCGCTTGGCTTTTTCTTTTTCTTTTTGAGATCAGAAGGCCTATATGGAAATTTCGGGATTTTCCCGTGGCTCCCGGTG
Organism: Allium sativum; assembly: GCA_030737875.1. NCBI lineage: Eukaryota > Viridiplantae > Streptophyta > Magnoliopsida > Asparagales > Amaryllidaceae > Allium > Allium sativum. The sequence goes on along the minus strand of CM060926.1, from coordinate 155,378,182 downwards.
CAGGGGAGGTTATGGCGAAATTTTTCGAAAATTTAGGGTGTTAGCCAAATTTTTGAAGAATTTGAAAATTCTCAGAAACTGAAAAGTTGGAGAATGGAAGCCAGATCGAACGTAGAATTGATTGATCAAACCACTTTCGACTTTGTTCCTTTTCGGGGACGAAAAGTTTTAAGTGGGGGAGATTGTAACAACCCGAAAATGCGAGCCAGTTTAAAATTTTTATTTTGGCAATTTTAGCGAATTTTGAATATTTAAAATAGATTATTTTAAATAATATCGACGAGAAATTTATTTTGAATATATTTAGAACGTATATATTATATACGTCGTCGTTAGAATATAAATAATTATATATAATTATAAATAGAATTGAAAATGGCGCGGTAGTACGATAATTCGATTTCAAACTTCAATTGAACATACCGGGTGCAAAACAATCCGGATTTTAGTGAAACCAAAAAAGATAGGATCTAATTGGGAATATCTTTCCAATGAATTCGAAAAATCAAAATTTCATAGCGGGAATCAAAAGATATGTCCAGTTGAAAATTCTGAATAGTCGCTATGGAATTCAGGCCCTTAAAAATGGACATTTTGCAAGCGACCTCGGATTTCGACGAAACCACTTTTGTTGGGTCCGTGATGTCAAATTATTGCTAGATTCCAAATTTCATAATTTTTCGAATCAGTACGTGAGCGTGGCGAAGGAAAACGCGTTTGACCAGTTTTAGTTGATTTTAATCGACTGGAAAATGACCATTTTTCTAACGGTCTCAGAATTCGACGAAACTAGTTTTGTTAGGACCGTATCGTCATTACAAAGCTAGAAAATATTTTTCTGGGATTTTTCTGGTTAGTATGTGACCCCGGTAAATTGAAATGCGCGTTCAAATTCAATATATAGAGTTATATGTTGATTTTGACGGAAACTGATTGTAACAGTCAAATCAGCTTGCGATACATATCCCATTGTGTTCGGAATGGGGGTAAAACGCTATGGACGATAGGCGGTGGGCCTCGTTTTGAGGTCAAAAATAAAAGTTGCTTTTTGGTGGAAAATTAAATAATTAAATAAAAAAAAAACCCTTCCCTCTCCTTAACTACCCAGCCCCCCCCCTCCCCGATTTCATTTTACAGAAAAGAGAAAAAAAAACCTAAATCTAAAATCGCACCCCCTACAGCCAACCCCCTCGTCGCTCCTCCGATCGATTTCCCCCACCGCCGAGCCCCTCCCTAGGCGGCGCGCCGACCGAAGGCCCTCCCCCCCCTCTCGCAAGTGCCGACCGAAGTCCCCCTCCATCCTGCGCCGACGCAGCAACCCCACCCACGCACCATTTCCCCCCTCCAGACCCCCACCACCTGCGAGCAGCTCCGGCGAGGCAGCCTCCAATCCGGCAACGATGGCGTCTATGGCGAGGGGCAGTGGAAAATCCACGTCGAACTGAGCTCGATGATTAACGGTGAGGTTTTTCTTTTGTAATTATTCTAGTCTAATTAATTTAGCTTAAATAACTTTGATAAAAATCAGGTTTTTACCACTGAAATTATATATTTGTGTTTTAAAAACTGAAAATGAAGAATATATTTATGTTTTAAAATTTGAAAACGTATTATATATTATAAATAAAATTGTAAGACAAAGAAGTGATGAAGTGATTTTTCACTAGACAAAGTTGGGATTTTTAATTATAAAAGATGTGATTTTTAACCGTGAAAAGACGATATTTTTAAATATGAAAAGACGATATTTTTAAATATGAAAAGACGATATTTTGAGATGAGTAGTGAAGTAAAAATATGATTTTTACTTCGAGAAAAAAATAATTTTTATATTATAGAAAGGCTAAAAATATAATTTTTATATAGTATAGATAATAAAAATTCGATCTTTATTATGTAGAAGATGTAAAAATATGATTTTTGTTTATGTAGAGAATTAGAAATATCATCTATATATATGTAGAAAAAATAAAAATGTGATTTTTATAATGATATTTTTATAAAGGCGAAATCTATATTTTTATAAAGGCGAAATCTTTATTTTTATAAAGGCGAAATCTTTATATGAAGAATGGCGTAATAAAAATGTAATCTTTACTATATGAACATCGATGTGAAAATATAATTTTTATCTATATAGTAGTATAATAAAAATTTGATTTTTATATATTGAATAGTATAATAAAAATTCGATTTTTATATATTGAATAGCGAAGTAAAAATTCGATTTTTACATATGTAGTGGCTACAGCAACGAAGATGACAAAAATGCGATAACGATGAAGATTTCTATCAAAGAAGAGTCAAGATGATTGGATAGCTATCGGTGAGAATTTCTCACCTTTCAATTTCATCTTCTAGTTATATAAATATATACTAGGATGCAGACGGTGTTTAGTAGCACCCGACACAATTGTCCACAGACCATGGACTTGTTTGTTTGGTTGTGTAGTTGATTAGATTATTTGGGTTGAATTGAATCGTTTGGTGAAATGAAATTGATTTGATTGATGTGTGAATGGCGTGGGCCTTCACTAGACCGGGGATAAGGCTAGGCCTCGTCCCGTTTCTAGTATCGTGCCGTTATGCCGCCGAAATTTTCTAAAATAAGTTAGAAAAATAAAAATATCATTTTATTTAAAGAATGAACTGAATAGAAATTCATATGTTAAAATAAAATGTTTTATCGTTAAAAATATAATTTTTAACGTGAAGTGAATAAAATAAAATATTCATTTACAAACCGGATGGTTTGTTTATGTACACCTATTTGAGGGACATTTATTGGGACGATAAATTTTACACATCGCCCAACTGCACAAATAAAATCTGTGTTTGATTGTTTGAAACCCCACACGGGTGTTGGGATGAAATTTGAAGTTCACTCATCCTGATTGATTAAATATGTCGATCGATTGATTGACAGGCTGTTATAAGCATTAGATACCTATATTTGATGCTTATACAGTGTAGTGCACTTTGGTCGATGGTTGATTATTTTTGAATGCTATTATATACATGTGTTATATGAAAATTCATATAATTAATTTTATATGGTGATTGATTGGGCCTCATTCCAATTTAGAAGATAAAGAATATTATAAAATAAAGGTTCATGTGTTGACTGTACTCATTCGTGAGATTAGTCATGTGTTGAACGAAATGTTTTAACAATAAAATTTATATCTTTATCACTATAAAATAAAGGCTCATGTGTTGACTGTACTCATTCGTGAGATTAGTCATGTGTTGAACGAAATGTTTTAACAATAAAATTTATATCTTTATCACTATAAAATAAAGGTTCATGTGTTGACTGTACTCATTCGTGAGATTAGTCATGTGCTGAACGAAATGTTTTAATAATAAATTTTACATCTTTATCAATATAAAATAAAGGTTCATGTGTTGACAGTACTCATCCGTTGAGATTAGTCATGTGTTGAACGAAATATTTGAAAACGAAATATTTGAAATAGAAATGTTTGAAAAGGAAATGTTTGAAATAGAATATTTGAAAAGAGAAATATATGAAGCCGTGTTGGTTAGATTGACGCCATTTTGACGTGAACGATATTTATATCGATTTTATTCATTTTAAAAGAAATATTGAAAAGTGATTTCGAAATCGAATATTTTGAAATGAAATTTGAATTTGAATAAAATAGAAAATCAATCGAATTTGAATAGAAAAGAAAGCGATTTCGAAATGAATGGAATATATAACGAATTGAATTCGAATTGAATATAAAACGAATTTGATTTCAATTGAATATATAATGAATTTGATTCAAATAGAAAACGGAAATGAATGGAATATAAAACGATTTCGAATTAAATCGAATAGAAAACCAATTTGAATTGAATCGAATAGAAAACCAATTTGAATTGAATTGAATAGAAAACCAATTTGAATTGAATCGAATAGAAAACCAATTTGAATTGAATCGAATAGAAAACCAATTTGAATTGAATCGAATAGAAAACCAATTTGAATTGAATCGAATAGAAAACCAATTTGAATTGAATCGAATAGAAAACCAATTTGAATTGAATCGAATAGAAAACCAATTTGAGTTGAATCGAATAGAAAACCAATTCGAACTGAATCGAATAGAAAACCAATTTGAATTGAATAGAATAGAAAACGAATTGAAATAGAAGTAAAATCTATTTGAAATGAATTCCAAATTGAATTGAAATTTGAATTGAATAGAAATGAATTTTAAAACGAATTTATAAAGCAAAATTCAATTTTGATTTGAATTTGAAATAAAGGTTGAAATTATTTTTGAAACGAATTCAAAACTATTCATATAATTCGTTTTAAATTGAAATCGACGAAATATTTATTATATATATTATATATATTATATATATAATATAATGGCTTGAATAGAACGCGCCGCGCCGTGGCAGTTCGTGAATTTCGACCATTTATTTCAAACGGGCATTACGGGAGATCCGACCGTCGGATTCTCCTAAAACCGGAACCGTTGGGTTCGTATCGAAAAGAGCTTTCTAATGAATATTAGAAATTTAAAATCTAATGGTTGGATTTGGAGATACGTCCAAATCAAATTTGAAAAAGGTCGCTGTAAGTGCAGTTCGATGGCGGTTGTTGGAAATCGACTGTACGGGCCTTGATAAAATTATTAAAAATATCAATAATTTGTGTAAAATCATAATAAATGATTTGATAAAAATTGGGGTGAAAAACTCCATATTTGAAAAGGTAAAAATGGATTTTTATCGAAATGAACTAGTTTTGAACTAAATTTAAAACCCAATTATTTTTAAATAAATAAATTAGATTTAAAAAGGGGTTTTAAATAATCGAAATTTCTAATATATTTGATTGGATTTGAAATGGGTTTATCGTGAACGGTGTTTCAAATAACACTAGTTCTTTAACCCGATAATAATTAGAATGTGATTTGGGTTTGTCATGAACTGTGTTTTAAATAACACTAGTTCTTTAACCCGGTAGAAGGAGTTTTAATGAATCTGCAGTTAGATTGAAATGTAAATCTATAATCTAAATTATCAAATTTAGAAATGAGCGAGAATGGAGTATCGCCAGTTTTGCTCCAAAGCGATAGTTAAATCTTTAATTAGATTTGAACGTGAAATGGTAATTAATTTTACCGATAAAACTGTGGTGTTAGATATGAAGTATTACCAGTTTTGCTTCATGGGATGAATAGGTTGGGATTGGAAAATAAAATAAATAATTACTTCGGCGTGGTTCGCTAATCTCGACTAGTTTAGAAAACCATAATTTGGTTTGTAACGACATCCAAAGGAAGATTAAAGGATAAATTTTAAAGAATTTATCTTGGATAAAATTAATGGGAACCTTTCCCTAAGAATGTGATTTCGTGAATAAAAGGATATTCTGCATTGGAATGAGGCGTATGTTGTGTTTGTGTAACATTCGTTTTTAATATACGCGGGTTGTTCGGAAAGTCCGGGTTTATACCCATTCTGAATAACCGATTCGACGATATGTCGAAGATGAAGACGGTGATTGAAGACCGGAAGTCTTCACATCGTTTGGGTGATTACTGATGATCTTGATTGGGCTGTACACCCAAGAGGATGGAAATAGTTGGTGGTCGTCCAGACGTACTTGGAGATGGATGAATATGCGAGAAAAGTGCCTCCGGTTTCGTTCAGACCCAGAACGAACTTGTAAATGGATTGTGTGTCTGACATTGGATTTTATTCTGTGTTGATTGATTTCTGTTAAATATATATCTGCTTGGCAGCGGATAATTTATTCTCTTGCTTAACGCCCTTCTCTGAGACGTACGTGCTTAGAGGTTATATATCGATAGATATCAATCGCATGGCATGAATTGCCTGTGTGGCACGCTGAGATGCAATGATCAAGGCTTTTGTTGAAAAGCAGAGTCTTGTGGTTGATGATCAAAGCACGACCTACGTGGCAGCTTTGTGTATAACGTGAATTCGCGAGCCTCACACCTCAGTATGAGTCAAAAACGGGATACGGACTGCAGGGAGAGCACGACGTTTCTTTCTAGCTTTGTGGTGTCAGTGACTTTCAAGCCCTGACATTTATATACTTTTCACCTTTGTGGTTGTTGGATGAGGCGCCTCGATTTTAGGTCTGTAAGGACCGGGAAACGTGTGTTCAGGCATAATTAATCCTCTAACGTAAGTGAGGACCGACCCTGAAGATCCAGGATTGCCCAGAGTGTGTAGTCCTGAGACATTTGCTAGAGTGTCTCGAACGCGGAGAGGAGTTTGCCCCTTGCCTCGACTCATGACGGAAATCCAATTTCCAATACGTGTATCTCGGTTTTATTTGTAGATCCTAGTATGGCGACATGATAGATGGTACCCATGCCGCCTAGGATTGATATTTATGATTGAAAATGTTTTGACACTATACACTTATTATAGTATCAAATGATTTGTTTTAAACGTATCAAGCATGTTTGGCTATTATAAGGGAAAACCCTATCCTCCGGCTTGCGTTGCATTGTGTGATGGGACCTGGGTCTTATAATAGCTTCATTTTTCGAAAAAGCATTGCGTTGTTTATTCTATGCACTGGTATTCTTGGGAGGAAACCCGTTCCGTGTTATACGGCGTGGTCCCTTGATTTACCTAACTTTAAAACCAATATTAATAACTGTTTTAGTTCTCACACCAGTCACATGACTGACCTGGAGTTTATTGTTTTAACCTAAACTCTGGGTGCCCCTATTTTCTACACGGGCAGCTAGTAGTTTTGGTTTTGCAGATTTATTTTCACAGGATCCTGGTTTACAGCTGGAATGATACCCGGAAAGCTCTGTATCCGTATATCACCTTCGGTTGTGCTTTATATTATTTTCCGCTGCTATGTAATTAATTGTAATCTCTGATATTTATCGAATGTAATTTATTCATTTATACTCTGTATATTCTTGTATCTGATGGAATTGTTGTAATAACAATGAAATGTTCTTCCGTCTGCGATCTGATTTGTCCTGTTCTCAAACGATCAGGGGTTTCGAACGGTCTAGATCGGTTTAACGACTGATTCGGATCGAGCGAAATTCCCGGCCATCACAAGTTGCTTGTGTTCTTATGGAATTGATGCAAATACATTATTTGCTTCGGTGCAGTTGCTTCTGTTCTTATGGAACTGATGCAAATACATTATTTGCTTCGGTGCATTTGCTTCGGTGCATTTGCTTCAGTTTCTAAGCAACGGATGCAAATAACACAATTTGCTTCGATGCATTTGCTTCGGTTTTGTGTACAACAGAAGCAAATTATACTATTTGCTCCTGTTATTGGCATAACCGAAGCAATTAATACCATTTGCTTCACTGCATTTGCTTCTGTTGTTAACAGAACAGAAGCAAATGATACTATTTGCTTCTGTTATAAGAACAATCGAAGCAAATGAGGCGAAGCAACATACTTGTTTTGTAGTAGTGGCGTTTGTTCAACAAACGCCTGAAATCAGGCGTTTGTTCAACGAACACCTTAAAAAAAAGTGGATCAGCATTTATTAAAGGACGCACGTGTCAGCAAAATTGGTCAGCGAAATCATGAGCTGCCCCTTCTCTCTTCCTACCTCCGCGTTAAATTCCTCATCTTCACTTCTTAGGTCCTCATCTTCTCTTCTCAGGTCCACTGGGAGCTCCTCATCTTCTCTTCTCAGGTCCACCGCGGAGCTCCTGGAAACGAGGCAAACACGCGGTGAAATTATGATGAAGGACTGGGTCAAAGAAAGTCGCGGCTTACTATAGTTCTTCCAAGAGCAGGAAGGGAGGGAACATGCAGTTTACAAGGGTAAGTCGGAGGGCAGCAGTTAAGTCGAAGGGGAGGTGAGCAAAGGCGGTGTTGGGTTCTTGGATGGCACCACTGATGTTATGGGTTGGAAATAATATACTAGAAAGAAGAAGAAGAGGGCAGGCAGTTCGTAAAATGGTGGGGGCAGACTCAACTATTAAAATACAAAGGTGGGGTTGAAATTAATGAGGCGCTTGTTGAACAAACGCCTAGATTGAGGCGTTAGTTCAACAAGCGTCACACCAGTTTGCACATTCCGAAACTATATCCCCCGAAATCTAAACTTCGGGGTATTTTCACACGTTGTTGGAGAGCTTTTTGAGGTTGGATTTCTGAAAATTGAATATCCACGCATTTGTTGGATTTGCCCTAACAATCCAAAACGCAGAGAAGAGATTTACTATGGACTAATATAGTGAGGGCGGTTACTGCATCTTTAAAAAAAAAGACAAAAGGAAATAATTTGTTCTCCTAAATTGCATTGTTGTATTTAAATGACATTTCTATTTAATTATCTATTAGGTGAAAGTTCTATTAGTATTTTTCAAATACTTGTTACTTTGAACCATTATTACATTTTAATATGTACATACAACCTACCTATATATATATATATATATATATATATATATATATATATATATATATATATAGAGAGAGAGAGAGAGAGAGAGAGAGAGAGAGAGAGAGAGAAAGAAAGAAAGAGGGAAATTCTATTTAAACAAAAAATGGGACATAAATTTAGGCACAAGTAATCTCAACCACTAGATCTCCCCCTAAATTCCACCTTACATATAAAGACAAACGAATCCTATGGTCTAGATTTCGTGTCTTTAATTTTGTGTCTCGATAGCCGCTCACACACACACGCGCGTGCACACGCGCACACACACACACACACACACACACACACATATATATATATATATATACATATATACCAGGGCTGTTATGGTAATGGTAAATTTACCATTACCATACTAGTACCAAACCAGCGGTAATCAATATTGAGCTGCACCGGTATACCAATGTTATCACTGCAAGAAAACAGGCTATTTGCGACGGCTGATTTGCGACGGCTTCAGACGGGCCGTCGGCGGCCGTCGGAAGCCGTCGGAAATTTTCGTGATAAACAGACTACCGAACTCTTTCTTCCTTATTTCTTTTGCTCATCCATTTTTTCCAGCTACGGTTTTTAAAACCCTACCACCCCAAATCTGATTTTTTTTGCCTCCAAATCCCGATTTCTTTGCGTAAGAACCTCCTTGGCTTTCATTCAGATCTCTAGAGCAATCAATCTAAGGTATAATCTCTTTTTTCCATAAAAATCCAATTTTTACCTAAATCTATATTTGCTTAAATTAGAAAATTAGGGTTATCTATTGATTGCAATTGGTTTAAATAGCGTTTTAGTGGGGTTATAGCATCCTATTATGTGCGTATTTCATGTGATATAATGAAAATGATAATTTTATGTGCAATATTTGGTTATTTATGCATATGTCCCCCTAAACTTGATTTTGACCATTGTATAATTGTGGTTATTTGTGTGTATGTGCACCGTTATGTACTTGTTATTCTTGTATTTGTTGCAAAAGTGGAAAATCTTACAAAAATTGTTTGAGTACATCTAACAAAACAAAAACCCTTTTTGTGATTTAAGTTATTTATGAATCAACGATGCAGATTTAAGAGAACACATCAAAATAGGATAATATGCATGAAATCGATGCATTATATCTATGAATATTACATGTATGAATAAATTTGTGAAGTAACATACAAAGCTAACTATTTTCAGTGTTGGAACAACCGTGTGGGAAGTATTTTTCAAGTATTGGAACACTGATGAGGCGAAGGTAAGTGCACAAAATTATTTGTAAATATCAAAAATATTTTATTGATAATGTCATTCTTTGCAAACCCGGCCCAACAACCTCCATACTTGCGCACATAATGTCCGTGATGCTGGTGATAATATCATGTTCTACTTTACTTTATCTCTTGCTTAAAATAAACGAGCAATTAAATCATGTTCAACCAAATTTGATGATACGAGCTTGTCCAATTTTGTTTTCGCCAACTTCTTCATGTAGTCAACTAATGAACTCTTGGCAATAATTGCAGGGAGACAAATTGGACGAATTTGAACCTCTCTTCGATTACAGTACAGTCACCCCCTTTATGTAGTCATCGAAGGTAAACTCCCTTACTTATATCTTGGTGTTTTTGTTGGAATCTCAATTCCCTTTTCTTTTTTGTTAGTATTAATGCATATATATTATAGACGACGACGATGACACAGTTCCTTTAACTATTTTGGATGGGCCTACGGGAAAGAGATGCTTAAATTCTGATTTTATGGTATGTATTTCTATTTTTTTGTGTTAATATATTTTTAAGGTACGTTAATTTTGATTTTAAGGTATGCTTAAATTCTGGTTTTGGATGCGCGTATGTGAAAGTGACGCGAAACAGGCGGTGTGGATTTGGAAATCAAGTGGTAAACGATTTTTTTCTTAATATAATTTTTAGTTTAGAAATAAAATCATGTACCCTTACATAGTTGCTACAAATATGAGTTAGGATACAAACTGCCCACTTCATCAATATTTATACAAAGTATGAGTTAGGATTTGGAAATCAAGCAGATTTTTTTGGGGTAGTGTATTTATTATTATTATTATTATTATTATTATTATTATTATTATTATTATTATTATTATATATATATATATTGGTGGACTACGTGGTGTGCACAAATTTATGTATTATGTAGTTAATGGTTTAAGTTTATGGTGAAATTTTTGTGTTTTTGTTAATTGGTTGAGAGCTGATATGTTGGGTTATCTATTGATTGATTAGAATAGTGGTTTTAATGAAGAAGTATAGTTGGAAGGCTAAATAGTGGCTGAAATTTCAAAAAAAAAAACAAAAAATTATATGCAGGTTTTCCGACGGCCGTCGGAAACCGTTACAAACCGTCGAAAACAAAAACTACGGGCTATGCCGAAAACCGTCGAAAAATCAGATTTTCGACGTCTCTAAAAGCGACGGCTTCCGACGGCCGCCGACAGTTTTCAACCGTCGGAAATAGCCTTTTTTTTTGTAGTGTATCGGTATGGTAACGGTAAGTTTTACCATTATTAACGATAAAATAGCGGTAAAGAAATGTCAATACCAGTGGTAACGATAAATTTACCAGTCATATTAATTTTGTTTTTTCCACTATATGAATTCCAACATTTATTTTTTTGAAAGTTTATCATATTTTATGCAGATGCTTGTAGATTTATTTAGGATAGTAATTCTTTATGGCTTTATTAACTTCAAAGTTTAAGATTAACAAAATTATTATTTCATATTGTTGTAAATATCTTGTGATAAGCTAGGTAAATTTTCCACGCCAATTAAAATAAGTTTAAATATTTATATAAACATTAATGGGGTTAGAGTTAGTAAAAAATATTTATTTTTTATCACTATCAAAATTTTTAATGTGTTAACAGTTTAATAGCTTTATGTATTGGTAAATTTACCATTATCACTCAATGGTTTATCAATTTATCGGTATCCCAATGAATATTTTATCAGTGGCAACAGTAAATTATCGGTATTCATTTTTGACTTACCAATAGTATCAGTATGGTAATGGGTTTTTTCGTATCGGTAACGGTTACCATTATCATAACAGCAGTATTATATACATAGATATATACACATACACGCATATTACTAAAATAATTGTAATGATTGAGTTGTACCGCACATATGGATATGCGTTATCATGTTGATACCAATTAAAACCTTCCAAATAATAATCATGGTGGTATGTTTTCTACCTCCTCTGATTTATGTTGTATAGAAAAAATAATTACGGGTACTTAAATATAATTTTTTTGGCTGAAGATAATTTCTATAGTATGCTTATGCATTATTAAACGCATTCACTATTTTTCCAACCTATTTTTTAGATTTAAATTTAAGCACACTTAATTTTTGACTAATTTAGCCTTCGTAATTAGAAACATATATAAGAACACACTTAGTTTTACTTTTACATTTGTTTTCAATTGCATAAAGAAATATTGCTAATTTTATATACGTATGCAAGAAAGCTTTTTGTTATGCTATTAGTTGCAATTGATAATGTTATTTATGTGGCGGTGATTCCTTTGTATGGGGTTTTATATAATAAGTTTCTCCAAATTGACATTTTGTATCTTGTATTTTGGCGCAGGTGATTCCTTTGTATGGGGTTTTATATAATAAGTTTCTCCAAATTGACATTTTGTATCTTGTATTTTGGCGCAAGTATTATGCAACGACGGTCGGAACAAAGCCCTAAGCATATGAGTTAGAACACATCCTTCTAACAAAAAGAATCTTTGCTGTTACGTGTCTACCAATTCATAATTGTACACAACTCCTTCAATATATTCCGTGATGTGGGATTATTAATTCTAAACTTATCACTCCTTCTTAACAACATGCGAGACAATCTTAAAATAGCAAGTGTGTCCCTGAGAGCATTTGATATTTGATGAGGGCGGTAGACTTTGTATAATATTTGGTCCAAATAGTTTAGTATGTATTTGGTGCATAGAAAATCCGAATATTTCCTTCTTCTTTTTTTCAGTAACGAGAAATGGCTACTTGAGCGGTTCAATTCTTCTGTTCCGAGAATAGCTGTTCCCCCGTGTACCCACCAATCACATCCTCTGATTTTCGTTGTTTTGCACTTAAACTCCTGAATTGTTGGGTGATTTAAATACAAAAAGGTGAATATCAAGAGATGTGATTGGAGGGTACATGGGAACCGCCATTTTCGGAACAGAAGAATTGAGCTGCTATCTGAGTACCTAGTTGGTTTGGCCTGTTGCAGGCATTTGGTTCCTCCTCGTCGAGGTAACCATGAAAACTGAGCATAGTCGGATAAAATATCATCAGACTGCCATTTCTGGAAATCATCACCATCACCTTAGTTAGAGACTTACTGTAAGTAGCAGTTTATTGATAACTTAATTATTGTATTCTCTATTTTAGTAAAAACAGCAAAGACTTAAAAATTATTGGAAGTTGATAATCAAAGCAGTAACAAACAGCAAAAATCAATACTCGACCCATGCGAATTTGATGTAGTAGGAAATCAATACACAAGAGCTCATTGATTCTAAACTATGGAAAAGAGAAGATGATTTGAAAAGAAATAAGGTAGAAATATTAAAATAAAGCAAGCTAACTGATATAAATAAATTCATCTGAGGCTTACAGTAATAATTTCCATAAACCTTTACTTGAAGGTTCTCAAGATAGAAGAGACGATGACCTACATGCCACTGTGATGATTTTATACGTTGTATTGCGTAGTCTAGTCATTTGAATCAGTAGTTACTTGCAGCACTTCAAATTGTTGGTAATTTACAGCGGCTAGATGTGTTCAACAGTTCATATTTATTGGAAAAATCTGTTTGAGTTTAAACAGGCAAAATAAAACGATCCATTCTTATTTGATCCGACCCGATTCGTCACGCGATATAGGTAGGCGTCACGCATGTAAAAACCAATGTTAAATACATGTTTTCCTTCGTATAAAATCATTTAACTGTAAAAGTCAATATAGGTTGGAAGAAAATGGTATATAAACCTATGTATTTCAAATATTTTTTCAACGTGAGACTTAGTGCATATTTTCTCATGCACTATTTTAAAGATCGCTAATATTTTCTACTATGCGCTTTGCATTTGATCCACGAGGTTAATGGTTTGAGCTTTATGTTACATTATGAACCATGGATTATACGTTCGCTCATAGCATTAGCATGCCATATAGTGCACGGCTAACTATACAATTTTAAAAAGAAAGAATAAGACTTATAAAATTGATCAATGGATGGTGGATTGTTGCGGTAGTGTTATCCATTGGTGGATAATGGATGATACAGCTTATTTAATTACCTTTTTACAGTCAATTTATTTTTGTATGTTATGCCTTTTTTCACCTCATTCTAACTGACGTAAACATAACACCGATGTTAATGGTATGGGGTTGTGATTCAATCACAAAAATAAATTATTCAATCACAGCTCTACACTACTAATACCGTTTGTGGTGTTATGTTCACGTCAGTTAAAGTGAGGTAAACAAACTTATGTTCCTTCTTGAATACCTTTAAAGGTACAAAAGTCAAGTTGTACATGAATTTCTATTGTAAAATGTCAATTCAAAGAACTTCAGCACTGTAGGTACCCAACATTTTTACTTATAAAGCAATGAACCTTGCCGTTCCTTTCTCCTTTTCGTAGTTACTTTCGAGACTAATCTTTTTAAGCAGTAACTGAAGTGTTGACGTGATAGGTAATTTTTGAAATGATAAATAGATTGGTAAACAAAACAGTGGTTGTTTCCAAATTTGGTAGCAGTCAAAAGCAGGTCACTGGTAAAAGAGAGCAACAAAACAACCTTTTACTTTTGTTCCAGCGTCAACTTGTTTCGCTGATTTGATTTTGAACGAGGCCCCGCCATCTTCTTTCTATTCACTGGTCTGTAGATACCTGTGTATGTCCTTTAATATGAACAGGCCTACGGTAGGGTAGGGTGCGGTAGGGTAGGGTAGGCATATAGCAGTCATCATTTTCAATACTAAAATTACTATAACTCGGTTAATAAACTTTTGATCCACTGCACTCATACAGTCAGGGTGCGTTCGCAGTTCGCAGTCGTTTCCTGGTACGCTGGATTTTTTGTCGCGTCCGACGCGTTGCGTTCGCAGTCGTTTCCTGGCATGCTGGATTTTTTTGTCGCGTCCGACGCGTCGGGCGCAAGAAAAAATTCCACTGCCAAAAGGGACGATTGTTGAGCATTGGAAATCAGACCGTTAGCGTACGCCAACGGTTTGATTTCCAACGTTCCTTTCTCTCCTCTACATAAACTACCCCTCCACCCCTCTTCATTCACACTACACCAACCCAATTCTCTTCTAAAATTATCGTCAACCGAATTCGATTAGCAATCAGGTTTTTTTCAGTTTGTTGTTCATATTTTTTTCGTTGTTTTTTTAATTTATTTCTAAAATATTTTGTTTTTCATTTTTCAGTATGACAAATCGAAAATCTGCACATCACTGGTCGTTTACTGCAACTCAGATTATGCTGCAATGTTCTGTTGATGCATACGGTGCTTGTGGCAGCAACAAAAAAGGTGTGCATAAAGTGATTGCAGAAAAGTTCAATGATGCCATAGAAACCATTCCGGACATCGTACCGATCGACGAAAGCAAAATCCGAAACAAATATGATAGTCTCCGACGGGATTGGATGAAATGGGATGCACTGATGAACAAGACTAGCGCGGGTTGGGATGCTTACAAAGGAACGACCTCTGGAAGCGATGAATGGTGGGAAGATCGTGTTAAGGTCTGTAAATTTATTTTGTTACCATTCAGTTATTGTTAGTTTCTTACAATTTTCCCTCTTACATTTAGGAATTTGGATCGGGTGTCTTGAAATATAAGAAACGTCCACTAGAAAACTTAGAGCTGATGCAACAATTATTTCGTGGAACGAAGGCAACTGGTCAATCGTCGTACACTCCTGCTGCTACTGTACAACCGTCGCAGACTGGCACCCCGCCATCAACACAAACCACGTTTGACAGAACATGGGAATTCGCCGGTTTTTTTAATCCTTTGGATGACACGCAAAATAATCATATTCCAAACCTGAATTCGCCATCAAATCTTCCTTTGCAACAAAATCCAAATAATCCACCAAATTATGAAGCTCCAACCCAAAATCCAATGAATCCGCCAACCCAAAATCCAATGAATCCGCCCAGTCAACAAACTTCACGTCAACATTTAAGAAGAAGACGTGGTGAAAGTGACGATAAAATGGCTACGCTAATTGACCTAATGACCGAGAGACAGATGAAAAAATCTCGCACGCATTCTGATAGTCGTAATACAGGTATTAGCGTGGAATCAACGGGAAGTACTACAAATTATGCAAATACGGTAGCTCGCATGCAACATCTTGAAGCAACGGGTGAGTTTGATGTTGCAGACTCACTATTATTTGTTTTGGACCCCAAAATAAATGATATGTTCACTGCTCTACCGGATGAGATAGCGAAAAGCTGGTTGATAAGAGGGCTTGCAGACAAACGCCACGAAAAAGAATATCAAACTTATCTGATAAATACCAACAAGTAGGAGGTTCATGTCATCGTGTTATTGTATTTCTGTAGTATTTATGTTTGTTTTTTCTTTTGTGTAATGAATGTAGTCGTTTTGTTTTTCGAAATTAGTACTTAATTAATTCAAAACAAATAATTTAACATATAAATACCCCGCTCAAATACCACGCTCAAATACCCCGTTCGCCGCTAAAAACACATTCCCCGTTCGCTACAGTACCACGCTCAAATACCCCGCTCAAATGCCCCGCTCAAGTACCCCACTCGCGTTCGTTAAGAACGCACCCTCAATTTTTAGATGAGCTGCAATAATAGTATCTTGTGCAATTATATTTGAACCATCACTTCAGAGCTCGAGTTCATCTCTGTAAACACTTTATCCAAATAGACTAGGGTACTTGAATATAATGCGAAAAATCATGAAATCACTTCAGATGTTGTATTATAAATTACATAATGGGAGTTTGAATTTACCAAGATCTATGTTATGAGCTTATGTGTCAATATTTTGCGTAATAATCATATTTAGTTCTTTCACTGACAAAGAAGGAACGAATGCTTCTCATATTGATTTAAGAACAATCAGTTTTGCCATATTCAATCATGGTTGAGACTCAACCTGGTGCTTACAACACCGTACCAGCAGTTTCTATTTAAGAGCCAAAGACCATAACCAACAATCTGATCTGTTCACTTCTTCTCTTTCATCCAAACAAACCACAACGTACTCAGCAATACAAAACTAGCCACAACCAGCCACAAACCACTTAAAAAATATATATTATATAATACAAACAGTACAAAACAGCAAACACCCCTTCCATCCAATATTACCGCTTTTCACCGCAGCAAACAGCGTTTGCATGCTTTTTTATTATTAAAAGTTTATAACGGCAAAGTCTTTGCCGTTATAAATTTATAACGGCAATGACTTCGCTGTTATACACCAACCTCTGTTCACTCAACCAGCCACGAATCACGTCCAAACTAGCCACGGATGACTGAACAAGCCATATCTGGTTGCTCCATGGCTTGTTTAGTAACTGAACAAGCCATTGTTGGTTGTGCTCTACTACTACGTATGCACGAATATGAGTTTGTTGTCCTCACATTATGTGAGGTCACGGTGACTCCCTCCTCCTACTAGAGGAAATCAGGAGGACCCATATGGACTCCCCTGATTTCCTCCAATAGAAGGTCGGGGTCACCATGACCTCAAATAATGTGATGTCAACAAACCAGCTCTTCATATGCAGCATTGTTGAATTTGATTTAGGAAGCAAAAAGAATTGTACAAAAGAGGAATATGAGTACAATAAACATTTTTGTGAAATATTTAGTATTTGTTAAACCATCTCCTTCAATTTCGATTTTAACAAAAGTGGATCACCTCCACGCTTAATTTCTTTTCTCTGCAAATGATTCAAGCATGGAAGAAGAAAATAAATAGAGGTTGTCTCTTTTTTCAAAAAAAAGTGATGAACCGTCGATGATGATTAAAAAACCATTTATAAAATAAACTCTTTAGTGAAATCTGTTGATCCGCATTTTTGCAAGGCAGTCACGTGAAGAATTTACGATTTTCTAAATACTCGAAACTTGAGTACGAACTCAGCAAAACTACCAGCAATTTGGTTGAAATCGCAAAGTTTTCGAACTCTAGGAAAGTATGGTTAATCCTCGCATCAGCATTCTCGGTTCAATGGGGGTCGAATCGGTGAAGACTTCATATGGATAATACTTCGGTTCGACGTTCTTCGAATCAACATCTTGACTTAGCTACTTCGATTCGACACGGTATTGGGATCGAAATTCTCATTTCAATGGGTAATTTTGTACCCGGCTCGACATATATGAGAATTTTTATCTCACTCAAGATAATGTGGCAAGGCTTGAAGATACGAAATGGTCGTTTCATATCAAGCATGGGATATAAAGGGCATCATTTCGTATTGCGGTTTCCTTTGGAATTCGTGTCCCATTCAAGGATATGAAATGGCTCAACGCGATGTGGATTTGCAGAAGGATGGGGATACAAAATGCTTATTTCGTATCAAACACTGCCTTGGTTTTCTTTATCTGATTCAAGGTACGAAGTAGCATCTATTGTAGCTCGAAACTCCTATCTCTAGGGATACGAAAGTATCATTTCGTATCTGACTTGGCACTTGTGGATTTATATCAGCATCGGGGATACGCAGACGAATTTATATCGGCTTTGGCTCGAACAACTTCAAAGCAAAAACATTTAAATCAATTAAGTACCCGGGATATCAAAAATTTGGGGATACGAAACCTCGTATCCCCTCACCTATAAATAGCCCAGCTCTTGTTTTTTTTAGGATCTTTTGGTTGTTTCATTTCTATACGCGGGAAGCCTGGAGCATTTTAATGGATTCCTACTTGATTTTAGTGTTATGTATTAAGTGAATTGCTCGCACTAGGAAACTTAGAAGGAAAATCATGAAGCTTGTCAAGGTCCAATGGGGAGAAAGTGAGGGTGGTTGCACTTGGGGAACCAATGAGAGCATGAGGACATCATATTCGGAGTTCTTTACTTGGTAAAGTTTTAACTCATTGCCCATTCGCGATATCATCATTTTCTTTTGTTTAGTATTCTACATGCTAAAGTAGGTCAGTACTAACTATTTTCATTATGGTTGCTATCTGTGTATGGTTGATTTTGGTGAATTGGTAGGCATGTGGAATTACTTTATTAATTTGTTTGGAAATTACATAAGCAAATTTTCTTAAGGGCGGAAACATGTAACGACTCGTATTCTACGTATCGGAGGACCATAGAATATTTATATAATTTGTATATGATGTCATATGGCCATATTACTATGGGAAAGGGCTGTTAGGTTCATTTCTTACCTTCGCTGTTTTTTTCAAATTGTAGTATGACCATTTTACTGTTTACAAATCTTGGTTCGTCCACAACTTTTAATTGGTAAGGAATCTAGATTTGAAACCACTTCTATTGGATCTAGATTATGTTTTTTCATTCCAAGAGTGGTTACATTCAGCAAACGGACTAACCGTTTGGGATAAATGGCTGAAACAAAGATTTAAAGAGGTCTGGATAAATTAAGTGGGCTTGAGGTGTCACTAGCGAGTGGATTCATGGCCCATTTCGGGAATTAAGAGCTGAAGTGATAGGAGAATCTTTTCCTATTATCTTCACAACTCCCAAAATAGATTCCAAACTACATTAATGGCCTCCGCCCTCTTAATCCACCATTAAAACTTACTTTAATTAGCCAAACCTCAACATTAAGTGAATATCAAGTCAAATTAACATCAAGTAAAGGTTAGAGCTGCTGCAACACCTAGGGGTCCGAGCCAAACACTACTCATCATGGATCTATCAAAGCTTTGGGTGCTAAGGTGAGTAATTAGCATCTTTGCTAAGGTGTATTAGTCTATAATCAGTTTCTAAAAATGTGGAAAAATACCTACAAATCGTAATTAATCATATTATCACACATATGTAAATTTGGAGTGATTGGGTAGTGTTTGTGAAACCCAAAATTCAATGGGGATGTTAGGTATTGCCATATGAACATATGCTCTATGATGCTTTACCTTGATTTGGTTGAACTAAATGTTTGTTTAAGTTCGCTTTGTGTGATATAGCTATGCCTCGAAAAGCTAAAATGGATGCAAACACAAACGAATGGCGAATTAGGAAAGGGGAAGTAATTCAGAAAAGGTATTAGAATCCAGTTCGGCCTAATCCAGTTCGGCATAGTCTGGATCGGCATAGTCCAGATAGACATGATACTTTTTTGTGATAATAAGGAAGGCCACAAAATTCCTTAAGCAAAGTTTCAAGTCATTTAGAATTTCAAGAACCACGTTATGGCTTCAACAGTTCCAATTCGAAACAGACCGGTTCGGCAGAGAGGAGACTTAGAGGGAGCAAAAACGTGGAGGAGGGAGTGTCCAGTTCGGTGGATCGAATAGGATTTGGATCGATATGACCCATCCGGGTCTGGGTCGGCATACGAACCGGACTCGATTCGATAGCCAACCCTAGGTTGGATTGGTCATGCGAATCCGAGCCTGGGCAAGTTCGTGAGTTGGTTGGATGATTGTCAGGGGATGGAGTATGACATTGCACTTATTTATGGTGACGATCTTACTCTTTGATGGATGAACTCCAAAACGACTAGGTTGAGTCTAATATGCGAAGTAATTCAAAGGGAGAGTTACCAAGCAGGTTCCAAGGGGAACCGTAAAGGTGACTTCTGAGATGAACTTCGTTGCGGACACATGTGCGAAGGAGCCACCAGTATTCGCGACTTTGGTACGCTATTGAGAGAGTGGCACAAGGACATAACAAAGCCAATGCAATGTCGATTGATCAGCCTGGACCCCAGATCCTATGCAGCTTAGATTGGGTAGGGTTCTCGGTTACAGTTCAAGTAGTGGGACGTTGCGATAATTTGGTGGAGTTCATGCAGCGGGGCCTGCCAGTGTCTCGATGGGATTGGCAACCAAAACATCGAGTACCATATGCTCAATGCATCGAATGAGTGAATGTAAGAATGGATACTATGCTTGGATGTTTGCTATCATCTTATCATGTACACTTTCATTTACGCTCATTAGTGTGATGACCTTAGAGTATAGTACATTATCGTATGTGCTAACTCTTTGGATATAGGAACGTATCAGGTATAACTCATCATATCTATAGTGTTACCTCCTTATTAGTAGTGTCGATTACCATCGCTCACACTAGACCTTGTATGACTT
The DNA here is from genome assembly GCA_030737875.1 of Allium sativum. Classification (NCBI taxonomy): domain Eukaryota; kingdom Viridiplantae; phylum Streptophyta; class Magnoliopsida; order Asparagales; family Amaryllidaceae; genus Allium; species Allium sativum. The sequence goes on along the minus strand of CM060926.1, from coordinate 155,357,406 downwards.
GGATTTTTATGCATTGCTTCTTATTACTCTGGGTGATCTTAATTAAGTAGATTAGAGATAGGTAGGGTGTGCTCGAGTAGCTAGCGAAGACGAGCAGGAGGCTTTCCACGTACGGTTATATACACTTATATACCTTGTTTTACTTTCGTTGTTCACTACTTTGGGTACAGTAGCGTTTTGTGTAGAAACATTATTTTGGAGATGTATCTATGTATGACTTATTAGATATTATGTTGTGCTTAGTATTTGTTAACAATATTTTTCGTCAACACCCAGAGTATGGTATGTAATGTATGCGTTCATAAACTTTGCCATGGTTACAACTCAGAGTCCTTAGGATATAATCATGAATCTGGAATTGGTAAGCCTCTAAGATATGACAGCGACACTTCCATTAAGAATAAAATAGGCTAATGTTTCCCTTGAGTTCATGGATGAGGGCGTCGCAATATTCGTTAACTCCGATGATCTTCTCTTGTTAGATCCTCCCAAGGGAGGAATCTAGATTACGACAAGGATCGGGGTATGAATTCATATGTGATTTCGTCACATCAATGTTTGGGAAGCGTTAGGCTCAGCTTGAGAGTATAGATCAATCATGAAGACCCCTTAAGGCGAGGAGAAGGGGACTCTGCATTTCCGCCAAGCCCTTTTCCTCCGCTGTTGTAGCGCCCTAATTAATCTCCTCATCAAAAAGTTTAGTGTTAACTCCCAATTTCATCATTATGATACTACAAGATTATCAAATCGCAAGATGTGTGGGACTCGGAATTCTCTATTAATAGATTGTAGATATATTACAAGAATTGATGATTTGCTCCTCCCTGAGAAAAGAGGAAGTAAATTGAGAAATGAAAAGATTGTCCCCCTTTACGGGGTTTCTGGGGTCCTATTTATAGAGAATCCGGGGTCTTCCTTTTAGTAGGGTGTTGGCCCGGAGCGGTTCATGTCGGCCGCTATTTTTTTGGTCTCGGGCATCTGTTGTTGGTCCTCCTTATGGTGTCGGTTACAGTTTTTGAAGTGAGAGTTCCAGGTGAATTGGGGCCTTCCCTTGATGGAGTGAAGTTTGTTGCCGAGACGGACTGTGGAGGAGTTTCGAGTTTCTTATTGGATGCTTCCAAGTGTCGGTCCTTCGTCGTAGGCTTTCGTCTTTATCATGGGTACTTGGAGGGGCTTGCCCTTATGATGTACGTGTATGTCTGCCGATTTAGAACCGTTGATGGTTCAGGTACTAGGCGGATTAGTACCTCTAGCCTGCATCCTTGCTTGAGTCTCGGTTTAGCCATTCGGTTTGGCTTTCTGGAAGATAGCTTCCAGTGATACAAAGGTAACCCATTTTTTCACTTGTGGAACTGTCCCTCAGAGGTTGGTTTCAGACCACCTTTATGCTCTGGTCCGATACTTTTTCTTTTTTTAATGTGTTGGTGTTTATTGATTGACTCTTGACGTGTAGACCCTGTCGGACGGATCTTTGCCGCTGCCCGGTAAGTTTCAGGTCCCTTTTCCCCAGAGGGGGTATCGGCCTGAGTTTCTCTCGAATTCTTCATTCCTCATTCATTTGACATCCCTTTAATGTCGTCTCGTGCTAAGATCATTTTGGTAGTAACATTTTCCCCCTAGTGAAGTAGTGTCTTCGACTTTCCAAGTCAAGCTTCTTTTTCCAGGCTTTCTCCTATTTGTTTGCAAAAAAAATTCTCATTGTCAAGTTACACCATAGGTCCTGCTAAAGAGAATCGCTTTCGACATCTTGTGGAGGAATGAAGTGACTCAGATTTAGGCCTTGATGGAAGATTGAAACTCTTTCCAACAATGATGTTGAGTTGAATACTATCCGGACTTGGACAGATCAAGATTAAGGAGTCGAATTCACCTGGATTCGGGGACTTAAAGGTTGAAGGCTGGGAACCTTCTCGGTACTAGTGAAGAGCTGAATCCACTCAGATTCGGGTATTTTTAGATTAAGGACCGGAAACCCCTCCAGCATTAATGAAGAGCCGAATCCACCCAGATTAGGGTATTTTTAGATTAAGGACCGGAAACCCTTCCGACATAAATGAAGAGCTGAATCCACCCAGATTCGGGTATTTTTAGATTAAACCCTTTCGGCATTAATGAAGAGCTGAATCCACCCAGATTCGAGTATTTTTAGATTAATGACCGGAAACCCTTCCGGCATTAACAAAAAGTTGAATCCACCCAGATTCGGGTATTTTTATATTTAGGAATGGGAACCCTTCCGACATTAATGAAGAGCCGAGTCCACCCAGATTTGGGTATAGGTGTAGAGAACGGGAACTCCTTACGGTATTAGTAAAGTGAGTATCCCCTTCGGATATGTTTCGGGAAGAAGAGGTTGTACGTTCTTCTTGAGCCTCCCCTTGGGCTTTTGTTGTCAAAGCAGAGGACGTACGTGCTTTGTTGGCTACTCGCTAGGCCTATGCGTCCGGAACGCTTGGCTAGCTTATCCACAAGCAGGGCCCAAGGACTTACCCGACCTCCATCCAGAAGGTGCCTTATCTTGACTATTGCAGGAGATGATAAGGGCTTAAAAAACTTAGTCGGGGCCATCATAGGCACAGAACTAAGGTATATTCTTTTGATGCTCTATATGGGCCATCCTAGGCACTGATAGAAGCTTATACGCCACCCCCCACCAAGGGGTGCCCTATCCTGACCATCATAGGCAATGATAGGGGTTTACACTCACTTCTGCGGGTAACACAGAACATGAAAAGAGGTAGGACGTGCTCTTCTACAGGCAAAGGTAAGACGTTTTTAGTTCGAACAGAGGCAGGGCGTACTCTTCTACGAGCAGAGGTAGGGAGTGCTAATTTTTAGAGGCACCGCCACGACCATCTCTGGTGTGAAACGACAGCTTACTCTTTCGATGCTTTAACCCTACCCCCTCTGGTTTGGGCAAGGAACAAGACTAACACAATCATCCCCCTCTTGGGGATGCCTCGCCCTAACCAATTTGGCGATGACGAGGGATTCAACCATTTTTCCAGCTCGACCCCTTTTGGGTTTCTCGCGAGCTATTGGGAGGATTTCCATGCCCCTAGTTGTATGACGATTCTTGGGGGCTTGTCCTCTATTATTTTATGGTTGAGAAATATGGTCTCAAATATTCTGAGTTCCATGTCCTTGGAACAAGGTCACCGTTGAGCCTTCATAGCCGATATGTGTCGGGTATGACTTCTTGATGGACAACTAGGGGTCCTTCCCAATTTGGATCGAGAGGACAATCAACCAGATTCATGGTGTTAGACATTACTCTTCGCAGTACTAATTCACCCTTAGTGAAGATTCTAGATTTGACCTTCGAATTGTAATATCTTGTGATCCTTATTTGGTATTCGGCGGTTCTGATTGCAGCCTCATCCCTTAGTCCCTGTATCAAGTCTGGTGACTCTTTCCTTAACTCCTGATTGGGGTCTAATGCGTATGCTAGCCTCTTATGTAATGGAATTTCGACCTCAACCAGAAGCATAGCTTCGCATCCATATGTCAGGGAGAAGGGGGTGTGTCCCATAGCTATTTTTGTAGAAGTTCTGTATGCCCATAGTACTAAAGGCAGCTCCTCTACCCAATTTCCTTTAGCTTGATTTAGGCTTTTCTTAAGGATTGTCTTAATAGTCTTATTTGCAGCTTTCACAGCTTTGTTAACTTTCAGGTGGGCTACTAAGGAGAAACCTTTGATGATTCCATTTTTCTCACAAAACCGGGTGAATTCTTCGCTCTCGAATTGTGTTCTGCTGTCCGATATGATCTTACGTGGGATTCCAAAGTGGGTAACGATGTTCTTTATTACGAATTTTAATACCTTTTTGGATGTGGTAACCGGAAGGGGTTCTGCTTCCACCCACCTGGTGAAGTAATCATAGCTACTACGACATATTTAGCTCCTCCCTTGGCAAGTGGTAAGGGCCCAATTAAATTTGTTCCCTAAATATCGAAAGGCCAGGGGCTCAATATAGTGGTCAGGCCGCTGGAAGGAAGTCATGGCACCTTTGAGTACTTCTGACATTTATCGCATCTTTTGACATATTCAACTGCTTGACTAACCATCCGTGGCCAATGATAACCTTGTCGTATGACCCTTTTGGCTAACTTAACTCCATTGGAATGGTCCTCGCACTATCCTTCATAAGTTTCCCTTAATAGGCTGAGTCCATCCTCGAAACTTACACACCTTAAATAAGGAAGTGAATATCCCTTTTTATAAAGTACGCTGTCTATGATCACGAATGTGGATGCTTGATTTTTTATCTTTCTTGCATCGTGCTTACTAAGGGGCAATTCCCTTTTAGGAGATAGTCCTTTATGGGAGTCATCCACATAGTTTCTTGTTGATGGCATGTTTCTATTATAGGGTATTCCCTCCCGGAGTTCACTTCTTGGTTTTCTCCATCTCCCCTTCTTAAGGCTTGGGCTCTAGTCAAAACTAGTAACCCTTTTCCCATTTCTGTTTCCTCCTGTTCGATGTTGGGCATCTCCTGATATCCCACCGGCACAAAACGAGTTTCGAGATCTCCTCGGGAGCTGGCTAATTTGGCTAGTGAGTCTGCCTGGATATTCTCCTCGCGGGGTATTTTATGAACTGAGAAGTCCTCAAATAGGGAAAGCATCTTTACCACCTTCTTCATATATAAGATGAGCCACTTGTCCTTGGTTTGGTATGTCTTTTTTATTTGGTTTACCATTAACTGCGAGTCACATTCAATCCTCAGTATCTTCAACCGTAATGCCAGATTCAGACTGGCTATCATGGATTCATATTCAGCCACATTGTTGGTTGCTGGGAATCCTAACTTCATGGCATAGTGCAAGCGTTATCCGTCAGGGGTGATTATAACGTATCCTGCCCCTGCTCCCTGCTCGTTGGAGGCTCCATCTACGAAGAGTTACCACTTGGTCTTTGAGTCATTTTCTTTAATCGACTGTTCCGAAATGAAATTTGTGCACTCGTTTACGAAATCTGCGAGATCTTGCCCTTTGATTTCTGCTCGAGGATGGAAATCAATTTCATATTGGCTAAGCTCGATACCCCATTTTACTAGCCTCCCTGAGGTTTTCGGTTTGCTGAACACTTGTTTAAGCAGGAAACTAGTTAAAACTTTAATAGGTGCGCTTGGAAATACCCTCTGAGCTTTAGTGCAATAAGTATAAAACAATACGCTAGTTTCTCTATGACGGGGTATCGGGTTTCCACGTCCTTTAGCCTTCGGCTAACATAATAGATAGGGTGTTGGATACCCTTGTCCTCTCTTATCAGGACTGAGCTCACTGCATATTCAGAGACAACCATGTATAGGTATAGAGTTTCTCCCTTCTCGGGGTTGGACAAAACCGGAGGCATTCCCGTATAAACTTTCAATTCATGGAGTGCCTTCCTACACTCTTCGTTCCATTCGAAATTCTTCTTTTTCTTTATGACATCGAAGAAATGGACGCATTTATCGGTGGCCTTAGAAATGAACCTGCTAAGTGCTGCTACCTTCACGTTTAGGCTCATAACTTCCTTGTTGGTTTTAGGTTCCTTCATGCATTGATTCCTGGCCTTCGGACAACTTCCGGCAGGGTGTGGTCCTCTGTGGATCAAATTGATTCGGTTTACCAGAGGCCCCAAATCCAAGCTATTCTCCTCCGTAGTGACTTCTATCATGTTTACCGAAACCTTTTGCTGTCCTCCTACACGTTGAGCTGGTGCTGTTTTATTTGAAACAAACTCCTTTAGGTGTCCCTCTTGGATTAATTTCTGGATAATCCTGTCCAATACCTTGCACTCGTTTGTCTTGTGCCCGTTGGTTTTATGGAACTCGCAGTACTTACCGTCGGCATGAGGTTTGGGACAATTTTAGCTTTGAACGAGACGGGGAAGTTATTGACCCTTTCTTTGGCGACAGCATACACATACGGAGATAAGCTTGTTCAAGGCAACCGAGTTGGCGTTAGAGTCTTCCCACCTCGACCTCCTCTGGTTCCCTTCCGGGAGCTTTCATCTGAACTTCATCCTTTTTCCTTCCCCTTGAGGCCCGAACTTCCTCTTCGTGAAGTACAGTTCATCCATGCTGATAAACTTATCGACTTGGAAGTTGAAATCCTGCAGGTCTTATATAAATCCTTCCAGAAAAGGGTTTTATCAATCAACCCTGAGTGTACGATTATCAGCTTGTCACGGTCATTCATATCCTTGGCCTTTAAGGCTTCGATGTTGAACCTTTTCAAATAGTCCCCTAGAGACTCCCCTTGTCTCTGTTTGATGTTGGCGATGACATATAGTCTACGGTTGGATCTTTGCAAATGCAGAACTGTGTGGAGAATTCGTAGGAGAATTGTTTCCACAAGTAAATGGTGTTTTCCCTATATTGGCAATACCACTTCGCCGCAGCCCCTTGGAAGGTCACTGGAAAGAGTTGGCACCTGATGGCTCCGGAAGCATTGTAAAGGTCCCTCTGACTGTCGAAAGCCATAAGAAGATCGTCGGGGTCAGTTGTTCCCAGATATTTTATGGTAGGAACTTTGACTCTTGACGGTATTATGGTATTCATAATCTCATCGATGAACGGTGCCACACTTTCGTTGTCGTTAATCTTGTCATTCTGGGTTCTCTTCCCCTTGCTTCCCAGCAAGTCCTTGACGGTCTTATGAGTGACATCTCTGATATAAGCTTCCGTGTTGTCATAGTTTTCCCTTTTGGGATCATAGCCTTTGAAGGTGGAGCTCCCAGACTGTTCCTGCTCGCACTGATTCCTTTGATGATCTACTCCTGTCGGATGGGACTTCTTTTTCTTGGAAGAAGTTGTCTGAGGCTTCCCTTTTGCTTCTGACTGTTAAACGAGAGCTTTCCTTTTTACAGATTCATTCGTCTCTCTCTAACTATATCTAGTGAGCCTTGAGGATTTTTGTGTCCGGAAGGCGATGACTTGAGCCTGCATTTCTTGAAGTTGCTTTTCCAAGACCGAGATTCTTGCGACATTATCTTCCATGGCATTTGAGTCAGGTGGTTCTTGTGGATTTAACGCGGCTCCTTTCTCATTATCATCCAGGTTGAGCGTTGGGCCCTCATTTCTTTCGAGGGTGATGTTGGGATCTGGCTCCTTATTTTGTTCTTTCAGCTTCTTCAACTTCATTGTTTCCTTCCATGGAACGATAAATTCACCCACTTAGCTTAAACAAAATTAACCGCAGGGTCGGAGGTTCATGCCCTCCTTATAGCGCCAAAATTTTAACGAAATTTTTCATCAACACCCAGAGTATGGTATGTAATGTATGCGTTCATAAACTTTGTTGTGGTTACGATTCAGAGTCCTCAGGATGTAATCCTTAATCTGGAATTGGTAAGCCTTTAAGCCATGACAGCGACACTGTGCATTCCATTAAGAAGAAAACAGGCTAACGTTTCCCTTGAGTTCATGGATGAGGGCGTCACAACATTCGTTAACTCCGATGATCTTCTCGTGTCAGATCCTCCCAAGGGAGGAATCTAGATTACGACAAGGAACAGGTTATGAATTCATATGCGATTTCGTCACATCAAAGCTTGGGAAGCGTTAGGCTTAGCATGAGTGGATCAATCATGGAGACCCCTTAAGGCTAGCAGAAGGGGACTCTGTGTTTCCCAAAGACCTTTTCCTCCGCTGTTGGAGCACCCTGATTAATCTCCTCATAAAAAAAGTTAGTGTTAACTCCCTGTTTCATCATTATGATACTACAAGATTATCAAATCACAAGATGTGTGGGACTCAGAATTCTCCATTAACAGATTTTAGATATATTACAAGATTGATGATTTGCTCCTTGTAACAACCTGGATTTTCTGAACCAATTTAATTTTTTTTTCATTTTAGCTACTTTAATGGAGTTTGACTATTTAAAATGATTTATTTTAAATAATAATGACTAAAAATTTATTTAAATCGAAGTTAGAACATATAAATTTATTTTAATTATAAATAGAGTTTGAAATGGCGTGGTAGTTTGAAAATTCAATCTTAAATTTCAATTGAATGTATAGAATTCAAAATAAATTGGATTTCTGTAAAACTAGAAACATTTAAATCTGTTTAATAATATCTTTTTAACGAATGTGAAAAACTGAGATTTCTTAATATAAATCGAAAGTTATGTCCAGTTTAAAAATTTAAAATAGTTGTTATGGAATTTATATATTTTTTAAATATATTTAGAGCCCTTGAAAATAGCCATTTTGCAAATGACCTCCGTTTTTGATGAAACCACTTTTGTTATATCTATAATCAAATTATTGTTAAGTTTCAATTTTCATAATTTTTGAAATTAATATGTGATCTTGGTAAATTTAAACATGTTTTGAAATTTCAGTTTGAATTTAATCGACTGGAAAAAGGCCATTTTTCAAACGGTCTCCAAATTTGACGAAATTAGTTTTTTTAGGACTGTATTTTCAAAACATAGCAAGATTTATTTTTCTAGAATTTTGGAGTTAGTGTATGGTCTCGGTAAGTTAAAATGTATGTTTAAATTCAATATATATTGATTTATATTTTAATTTTGATAAAAAATGATCAAAACGATAGAATTGGCTTATAAAACATATCCCATTGTGTCCGGAATGGGGCTATTTAGCTAGGGGTGACAGTCATTGGGTTTTGCTTGGAGTTCGTGGCAATAAACTAGTATTTTTGCGAATTAAATAATATAATAAAAACATATATAAATAAAAAAGAAACCCTAACAGCTAGGTCAAAGAGTCCATCGCTGGTCAAAATAATTAACGCGCTCCCAATTCTTACGAGCGATCTGAAAGCTCCGGTTCCTTCCTCCAAATTTCGCAAAATCCAAACAATGATTGAACAAATTTCCAATTGCAAATCTCCTCAGCGCAGAGTGATCCTTCACTTCAACGGTGATGATGATGAATCGTTACAAAATCGGATCGAAATTGCTGCTCAAAGGGGAGGAAGTCAAACGCGTTTCCTGGAGCGATGGTAGGTGCGAGTTCAGCACCGAGGCGAGCGTTGGAAGAGGGGATGAGGCTCTATGGTATGGCAGCCAATGATTGAACTTCGGTGGTGTCTGCTTCGAGCATCGTGAAGCCCTAGTTGCGTGAATTGGGTTCAGATGACTTGTGTTATTTCCTGAAGAAGACGGTAATTAGAGTTTTTATTTTTAATTAAAGTAATTAATTAGTTAATAAATTTTTAAAATGACGTATCTTTTTCGCATGACATCAGAATCCAGTGAAATTGGATGCGTTGGAATCCTCTCGACGAACACTACGCAATGAAACTAACTAGAACGGAAATGGAGCACGTTAGAACTTCAAGCAAATTCAAACCGAAACATAACTGAAATAATGAAATAAAGAATGGTGGAATGGATCCCAAGGTGAGAACTTCTCACTATAATTTTTGTATAGTTATTTATTTTATAACTGCATATATGAACCGCCGGTATTGATTTTTATCAGTTTTTAATTATCACAAATGTTGTATGGTGCCTGTTAGCTCAGCTCCCTCCTCCACAGACCATGGACGATTTAATTGATAGTATTGTGTTGTGATTGTGATGTGAAATGGAGTAAATAAAATATATATGCGTCGTATAAAATATATATATGCGATGTGAATAAAATATATATATATATATATGCGATATATAAAATGGTCATTTAATGAAATAAATATTTGTTCGCTAAAAATATTATACATATGATATATAAAATGGTCATGCAATGAAATAAATCTTTATAAGCTAAAAATATTATTTTTAGCTTACAAAGGCGATGAATAAAATTGTCATGTAATGGAATAATTATTGGATTGTTAAATATATAATTTTTAGCATATATATGCACTGTATAAAATTGTCCTGTAATGGAATATTCAATTTTGATGTAAAATTGAAAAGGAAGTTGAAATCATTTTAAAACGAATTTATAAACATTTTAAATAGAAATCAACAAAATATTAATATATATATATATATGTATGTATGTATTATAATGGCCCGCCGCGCAGCGATCGTTTGCGAATTTTGACCATTAACTTCAAATGGACGTAACGGGAGATCCGACCGTCGGATTCTCCTAAAACTGGAACCGTTAGGTTTGTATCGAAAAAAGCTTTCCAAGAATATAAGAGATTTAAATTTGAATGGTCAGATTTTAAGATATGTCCAAATCAATTTCCAGAAAGGTCACTATGGATGCAATTCAGTGGCCGTTATTGGAAACCGACTGTAAGGGCCTTAATAAAATTACTAAAAATACGGAAAAATCATGTAAAATCATAATAAATGATTTGGAAAGATCTTGGATGAAAAATTCCAAGTTTGGAAAGATAAAAATACGTTTTTTTTTAATCTAAATGAACTAGTTATTAACTAGAATTATAATCCAATGTTTTTAAAATAAATAAATTGGATTGGTAAATGGTTTTAAAATAACTAGAATTTTCCATCGAATAAGTTGGAATGGTTTGAATGGAAATAATCTTCGGAATATTTTGATATTGGATTCCGTGATTATACGGATATTGTTGAGGAATTTGGAAGATTTATATAAATCGTTATTCCCAATACGATATTTGTTGGTTTCAGAATTTGATATTGAATATAAGCCGATATTATTTTAGTTAGACCCTTGTATTTGATACCAAATTAGATTTTCGGTTTTTCATGAATGGTGTCTTCAATAACACTGTTCTTAAACCTAGTTGAGAAAAGAATAAATCTTTTAATTAAGATTTAGAGAAGTTTACCAATTAATTAATGTTTAATTGGAATTGAATTGAAATTGGATTTTGGGTTTGTCGTGAACGGTATTTTAAATAACAGTCGTTCTTTAACCCAAATAACAATGAAGATATGATTTGGAATTTATAATCGTTTAAATAAGATTAATGGAATTTTCCAAAGTAAAGGTTTTCCAATTTAATATATCAAATTGGAATTGAATGGAATTCAATTTGGTAATAATCGAGATGAGCTTCTGTAAAGGAAGACCGTTACTATTATGGAATTTAAAAGGTATTGCTGCTATTCCACTTATAGTATTAGTTTGATACGGAAATTTATATCGATTATATACTGTTATGATTTCCATGAAGATTCCATTTTGATGGAAAATGATTTTGGGTTTATCGTGAATTGTGTTTTAAATAACATTTTTTCTTTAACCCGAGTAAAGGTGGGAGTAATTTCTTAAATTTGTATAATCCTTAAATAATGATTTTTGGAGATTAAAACTAGGTGGGGTTTTAATAAATCTTTAATTTGATCGGAATGAATGAATGATGATTAAATTTACCCAAACATGAGATGTGATATAAACCAAATATTCTTGGTTGTTGATATTGATTGAGATTGATTGATTGTTTGGATTGTGCTCGACCAGTTTATGAGTTATATTTAGCATTGGGTTGGGTAGAAATATTTGTAAGCTAACATCTTGTGAAACACTTCACGATTTAACTAAGAAATGTTTAGCGATGTTGTTGAGTTCATTTAATATTAAATGAATGATTTTTAAAATGATATTTTCCTTAAGTGAAAAGAAATGTATTCCCAAATTAAGACAGGGAATGTTTTACAAAAATGTTTTACAAAACAGAAAGGCTTTTGAGGGTTAAACCCGATGTTGTCGAAATGGTTTCGAAATGTATTATGTGTTTGACATTGTAGTTCATCACATAACCGATTAGTTGTTACTAATGATATATCTATTTAGTGGAGGAGAATTTATTCTCTTGCTTAATGCCCTTCTTTGAGACGTACGAGCTCAAAGGTTATGTGATTAATAGTGACTGATTATATGTGTGAATTGCATATGTAAAGTACTATAGTTTGAAAGTACTTGTGATTATTATGTTGTGAAATGATTTTCCCTACTTCGGGATATAAAAATGATTTAGTATGTGGCTAAAGATTCTGGTAACCCGGACGACTAAGAGTATGGATGAGATGGCAGTGTAGTCCCCGAGGGCGTGGGATTGTGCATCGTCAGTGTTTCCTGCTCCATCGTGGGAAGTGCACATATATATATATATAGTTGGTGAGGTACGTACACTTTGCCTTATCTAACGGGAGCCCAATATTTGGTTGCATGCTTGTTTGTATACATTGGGATATTTTGGAATTCATATTTCCAAAGATTTTGGTTTGAGATCTCGAAGTGAAATCTACTTTGATATAAAAGTTAGATGTGTATTTCAAATGATTTGAAATAAGAAATCAGGGAATAAAGTCCAAAGGAATAATTTCTGTAAAGTGAATTGGATTTTGAAAATCTAAAGTTGGGATTAAGCCTAAATGGGTAGATTGAGGAATTGCATGTTGTATGATGCATCTTAGATCCATATGACTATTATTAGTTGTTGTTTATACACTGGTATTCATGGGGGTAAACCCGTTCCGTGACATGCGGCGTGGTCCCGTGATTTACCTTATTTTAAAGTAAAGTTTGATAACCGTTTTGAGTTCTCACACCAGTCCCATGACTGACTCAGAGTTTATTGTTTCTACCTAAACTCTGGGTGCCCATATTTTCCACATGGGCAATCAGTAGTTTTGGTTTTGCAGATTATTTCATTTAGCAAGATTCTGGATCGAAGCTTAATGTTGTGTCCAGAGCATTGATAGTTTTCCGCTGTGTTAGTTTATTTGTTTCCACTGCATTGTATTACATTTATTGTAAATTTACTTTCTGCTATATATTATTTTTGATACTCTGATATTGTGTACTCTGATGTAACATTATTATGATGTTTATAAAATTCTTCTGTTGTTTGTTCTAATGTGTTGTGCACCCAAAGTTAGCGTATCTGTCTTTTTGGTTCGATTTAAGTCGGTTTAACGATCGATTTGGATCGATCAAGAAGGAGGGTCTCTACACTCCTCTCGAGAAGAAAGGAACTAAATTGAGAAATGAAAATATTATCCCCCTTTATGGAGTTTCTGGGGTCTCGTTTACAGAGAATCCGGGGTCTTCCAATCAGTAGGGTGTTGGGCCAGAACTGTTCCTGTCGACCGCTATTTTCCTTGGTCTCGGGCATTTGCTGCCGGTTCTCGTTATGATGCCGGTTACAGTCTTTGAAGTGAGAGTTCCAGGTGAATTGGGGACTCCCCTTGATGGAGTGAAGTTTGTTGCCGAGATGAACCGTAGAAGCGTTTCGAGTTTCTTAGTGGATGTTTCCAAGTGTCAGTCCTTGGTCGTAGGCTTTCAGATGTAGGCTTTCGGCTTTATCGTGGGTGCTTGGAGGGGCTTGCCCTTATGATGTATGCGTATGTCTTACCATTGATGGTTCAGGTACTAGGCGGATTTGCACTGATAGCCTGTATCCTTGCTTGAGTCTCGGTTTAGCCATCCGGTTTGGCTTTTTGGAAGATAGCTTTCACTGATACAAAGGTAACTTCTTTTGTCACTTATGGAACTGTTCTTCAGAGGTTTGTTTCAGACCACCGTTATGCTCTGATCTGATACTTTATCTTTTTTTTTAATGTGCTGGTATCCATTGGTTGACTCTTGATGTGTAGACCCTGTCGGATGGACCTTTGCCGATGCCTGGTAGGTTTCGGGTCCCTTTTCTCCAAAGGGGGTATGGGCCTGAGTTGCTCTCGATTTCTTCATTCCTCATTCATTTGACATCCCTTCACTGTCATCTCATGCTAAGATCATTTTGGTAGCAATAATATTCATTACAGCTTATATTGTCTCGCCTGTTTTATATCATTCTATGTTATTATCATATTTTGTTACATACGCTATGAGATATACAATAGGTTATGAGTTATTTTTCTTATTTCAACCGTGATGATCGCCTTGCAATGGCGGAACACCATTACAATGCATTACTTGAGTGTTGGCAGCGCAGGATGGTCATCACAAATTATTTCCATGCAAATAATTTACCAACTTACTCAAATAATGGACAACAAAATTAGCATATATAAACTCTGACTAGCAACACTTTCATGTGGTACAATGTATCAAAATCTTTTTACATCGTAACCACTTCAAGTTGTTTTATGGATGAATATAACAATGATTTAGTCATTCGATCTCATGAAACAATTGCACAATGATGCTGCAAGTATGAACTTGCACATTGTAATTAACACATTAGCTTAACATAAATGCACAAGGGTTTACCATTTACGAATGTAAATTAAAAAAAATGGCTTAATTAAGTGTAATAAGATGCCTCAAACATATTAAATAAAAACCATAGTCAATAAGCGTTTTCGAATTACAATTCTTTGGCATATTAAGGTGCATCCCACAGCGTTATTGACAAAGCTTTAATCAGTGTTATCCATGTGAAGTATTGTTCTTATATTCTAATTTGGAAGTGTCAGATGAAAATTAATTCGATAAAAATGATCTGAAAAATATTAAAATTTTACACCTAGTTATGACTTAGAATTATATGTCTTGAAAGTAGAAAAATTATCATCATTGTAATAAAAAAACTATACACATATATGCAATACCCTGGACGATGACCAAGGCATAAGGATATACCATAGTAAGTTTCCAACTACCTATCAATTGTACGAACATATAAATTAACGACATATATGGACATTGTTTGAAATTAAATTAGTTTTATGGATGTGTATATGTGCGTGCATTGCATACGTATACACAATTTTTTGTTCGTATTACCAATTGATTTTACAATTTTGGAATTAAATACCTTTTTAGTGGTACAAGCATTAAACTGTATGAAAATCTGTATGATTTATAATAAATAACATGCTCATGATAAATAAATAAAAATAAGGATTATCAATAATATATTCGGTTTGGTACCCTTTGGCATGAGCTAAAACTTTGGTCGTTTTAAATATAAAAGCGCTCTTTTGTTGCTTTATTGAGCATTACAACATAACTTGCAACTTTGGACTTTTATGTGCTATATTAATCATGTAAAGAACCTAATGTTATAAATAGGATCTGAAATAAAATTGTAAGATGGGCAAAACACATGGATCAATTTTACGACCATTTAGGCATATAAATACGTAATTTTAGAAAACGCATTTAATAATAACCTAAGCAGAGATATGTAAAGAGTTAATTATTACTTACTTTATAGCCATACTCTCATTTTCCAATCCCAACCCAAATAAGAAGATTAAAAGAATGAAAATGAAAAAAAAACATAATAAATTCATTAAATAAGTAACTTTGTAATTACAATAAAATAATAAAAAACACATTTTAAAATATCAGGCAAACATGCAACAACTCATATGACGAATTGAAAATTTAGCAGCCCAAGTTGATCGATCAGAGATCCATGATTAATCTTATTAAACAGTCACCATATCAGAACCTTAGGTTATCTTCCCAAGCCAATTATTCACTAGGAGAATTGCAGACTATGAGTAAACCTTGATCTGGAAGAGGGAGCATCATAGCTAAGAATATAAATTTTTTGAGATCGCAATTAAATAAATCTTTTTCCTATTTCATTTATTGAGACTATAAAAAATCGATTCTAAATATGCTATCTTTTATTCTTTGTTTCTCATGAATCAATATATAGCAGTTTACATTAAACAAAAACCAAATTATAAATTAATAGATAAACGAACAGGTTATGTTTGGTACATTGACTTTCTATTAGAAAACCATGGCATAGAAAGCTAATTTTACAAACAAATAGGAGCACGGAGTAAAATTAAGGGAAGACCCTCTACTCCATTAGTTTAAGTTGGTCATGCTTGAGCCGATTGTCGTTTTCATACTTGTTCTACTTTCATTTTGTTAAGGTTCGTGCAAAGAAGTAGGGATGTGATGAGGGATTGAGTCCACGAAGGGATGTAAGATTATAGTAGAGATTGGAAAGACGGTTTGCCCTAATTTAATTTATTGTATTATAATTCTAATCTGAAAAGATTTTTTTTGGTAACTCGAAAAAGGATTCATCCATTATTTATTTGTGTTATATATAAAAAATATATAAGGATAGTTTGACTAAGGTCCGTGTTAAGTTTTAAAATTCATAAAATATTTTTATCAAAAACCATATATAAAAAGGGAAAAAATTTTATAAGGACAAAGTAATATAATATTTTATCCATAAGGACAACACAATTATTTTTTATCCAAAAGGGCAAATAACAGTCCAACCCAAATTAAACCTCCTTATTTTGTTTTCTGAATTAATTATCGAAAAACTGCCTTCTATCCGCCGAAATTTAGAAATGGCTACAGATTCGCGATCGATGAATTCTACGCCTACGGAGTCTCCTATATTAGACCAAAACCCTAACGACTGTACTGAAAGCGAGTTATTGGAGAAAGAAGTAGAAAGGAATTTCGAAACCCTAATTCAATCTGCCGAATTGTCCCAAACCGTAGTCGAAACCCTAGGTATTGATGTTCAGAAGGAAATTAACAATCCAGTAATGAAAAATGGAGTTGAAAGCGGAAATGATAACGTTGGTTGCCAATTTGGAGACCAAAGAGGAGCTGAAGGGAAAAATGATACTGGAAATGTAGAAGCTGGAGAACAAATTGTCGTTTAGAATCGGAGTGATGCAATAGAAGATAAAAATAATGAAGAAGTTACGTTGGGGGAAAAAATGATACTGTCAACCCTGAAATTGTAGAGCAAATGAAATTCGGAGTTGGAATTGATACCGTGGATAGGAAAAATGATGGGAAAAAAAGTGAGAATAAGCAGTAGAGTAGTTAGTAAGGAGACTCGGTCGAAACGGCTTAATGATCTGAAACATGTTGCAGAAAAATTGAGGAAAGAAATAAAAGTGGATAAAAAAAAGGTATGTGTTATTATTAATAGTTTGAATTTGAAGTATTTTTAGTTTGAATTAATTAACAATTATTTCTAAGTTTTTGCAGGGTAAAGAAGGAAGAATATTCAAAAAAAAAAAATGAACATAAGGATGCTGGAAACACCGAAGAAAATTCTGTAAGTAAAAAATGCTAACTTCAGTAGAATATAAATGATAACTTCAGTGGTATTAAAATGATAACTTGAATAGAGCTATTTATTGAAAATGATACTGTATATGTGTTAAAAATGATACCTTAATTCTGAAAGTAATATTTAACTTGATATTAACTTAGTGCAAGAAAAAATTGTAATGTGGAATGTAAAGATGATAATGCAAATTGTATATCTAAGTTTGAATTATATTAATTTTTTTTTAAATGCATTACATTCAATTATGTCATTGATAAATATTTGTATATGTTAAAAATGATACTATATATGTGTTTAAAATGATACTGTATATGTGTTAAAAATGATACCTAAATTCTGATAGTAATATTTAACCTTGTATTAACTTAGTGCAAAAAAAATGATAATGTAGAATGTAAAAATGATAATGCAAAGTTAAAATGTTAGTGTTAATTAGATTAACTGTTTATTTAAATGCAGTAGATTCAAATGTGTCATTGTTAAATTTTTTTATTCTCTGCAGTAAATTTTTTATTTATTTTTATGATAACTAGGGTGATGATTTTGAGAATCCAAGGCCTCGAGAAATTAAGTTAGGTATTTCTGTGCAGAGTAAAGAAAAGTTAGTCGTTGGTGAAAAAACGAATTGTGCGACTGCTTATAGATGTGGGTTGCAATCGTCTTATAAGACGATATGTTTGTTGAAAGATAAGAAGGCATTAACATGCAAGAAAATAGAAATTTTGAAACAAACACCGTTTTATGATTTCTTTTCAGTTTTTTATAAGAAAAACATATCACTGACAGAGTGCAAAAAGAAAGCAGAAAATTTGGATGTAGTATATACATGCTACTCAGTGGAGAAAGAATGTTTTGTGTTTGGTGAAAGTATAATGGAAATTTCTCCAAAAGATATTAGTTTGTTATTTTATATGCCTTTAGAAGGTACTGATATAGATGACACACCAAAAATGACTAGTAGAACGATACCGACAGATTGCAAGGAATTTGTGTCAAGAAATTTTGGGAAAGCGACTATCATTACAAGGAGTTTAATTGAAAAAAGAATTAAAGATGAAGTTGCGAAGAAAAAGAAGGACTTTGAAGAAGACTTGCCACTACTTATGATTATGTTAATATTGCTCACATTTTTATTTCCCAATAACCAACAAAAGTTTAGGTGGGGTTTTATTCCATACATTGTAGATGTGAAGAAGATGAGTTCAGTGTCATGGCCAAAAACCAATCATTCGAGTTTTAAAAAGTTTGTAAAAAGCTACATAAAAAATCCGTGGGATATGGCCGGCTGTTCGATGCTTCCGTTGGTAAATTTTTCTTACTGTTTTTTTCTACATACGCGAAGATGTATTATTGATTTCAGTTTTAACATTGGTTTTAATTTGTATGCAGTATGTGTTGTGTGAGAAGGTGAATCTAATTGCTCAGAGAAAGAAATTTGAGAAAAAAATCCCTCGATTTGCTAGATGGGATCTAAGGAAGTTGAATAAAATAGTGAAGAAGGAATTTTTGGACAGTTTCAAAGCAGGACAGGTAGAAATATCAATATCTCAATGTTAATTTTTTACACATTTTATTTTTGAGTTGTTACCATGTATAGAAATACTGAAGAATGAACAGATATGATTTATATTTGTTAGCTGATTATGTTTTCTATTTCTTTGTAAGGTTCATTTTAGTGTTGTTACCATGTATAGAATTTTTTCTGGTATCCTTTTTTTATTTTTTTAGGGGTCACTTTTAATTAATCTTACTTTCAAAGTCCATGGGTATCATTTTTTTTCACTGCAGTTATCATTTTTATTTTGAATTTTTAACTATAGATTCTGGTTATCATTTTTTATTTAATATAGATATCATTTTTATAATTCATATCACTAAACAGTTTTTGGGTATCATTTTTTTTATAATTTTAGATATCATTTTCTGAGTGTTGTGTCTTTGAAAACATTTCTGCACAAATACAAATCAATATCCAAAAATATTGTAGGCAGTTGAGTTTTTCATCATCCAATTTAGTGACTACACTATTTGATTTAATTATTCAATGGTTTATTCTTTCCAAAAAAAAATTTCCTGAATATTTAACATTTGAATATTCCATAGCTATCATTTTTGTAATCAAATCAGTTATCTTTTAATTTCTGTCAATGTTTAGTCAGTTTTTTATTATCATTTTCTATAAAATGTAGGTATCATTTTTTGATTTCTTACCAACTGCACAGTTTTTAGTTATCATTTTGTAGCTGATGTAGTTATCATTTTCTAGCTGATGTTAGTTCACTTCAATTCTGCACACATACAAAATACTGGGACTCAATAAAAAATTTGATATGAAATAAGTCTTTTTTCAATACAACTCAGCAATGTGACAAGTATGCAGATTGATTAATATATTGTATTTTGCTGTATAGGTAATGGAAATGGGAAAAATTGAGATACATGAGGCACTTCTGTTAGAGTGTAAGGAAAGTTTGGCTAGAAGAGCTACAATAAAAGGAAAAGCTACACAAACCAAAAAAAGAACCCGTAGTCAGCAGGTCCAAGTAGTAGAAAAAGTTAGTAAGGACATGGAAAATAGAGTACTTAACTATCGCATCACAGAGTTGGAGAAGGAAAACAAAGAATTTAAAAAGAAATGGATGGAAGAAAGAAATTTAAGAAAAAAAAGTAGAAGAGGAGTTATGTAAACTCAAAGACCAGATGAAAGAGCGGAAAGCTGAAATGCAACACGACAAAACAGATGAAAGAGTTGATGTAGAAACAACACTGGGTGATAGGCATACAGATAAAAACATGAATAGTAGTGAAATTAGTAAAAATGAGATGAATATTGAGAATCAGGACCAAGATAAAATGAACGATAGCATGATGAATGATGATGAAAGGGTTTATGGAGAAGAAAACTTGGCACCTGAAATAGTGAATGAAACAACGCCAATCACAGTTAATGATTCGGTCGATGATAGTGGGAAAGAAAGAGGTGTACAGTCAATTTACGACATTGATCCTCCAAACTTTAGTTTTAATTTGACTGCAGAGATTGCAAAGATGAAAGTCAGAGAAGGGAATTCCCCGGAAAAAGGTAAAAGAAGACTTGAAAAATCAGCTTCCAAGCCGAGAAGTGCAAAACCACCGTCATACATATTGAGAATGAGAGCAAGAAGAAGAACACAAAAAAGAAAAGAGGAGTTTGAATATTATGTACAAGCAACGAAGAGAGCAAGGGTAACAAAGAAGAAGGAGACTGAAGGTTCAAGCGAAGGAAGAAATGATGAGTTACAACTTTCTTTGATTCCAATTGATGATGAAAAATGCAGGCAAAACAAGGTAAATGAAAATAACGTAGATGAGGAAAAAAATGTTAAACTTGAAGAGCCAATAAATGTGGAAGAACCTTCCTGGAAAGACTTGCAATTGTCAAAATGCAAAAAAGTGACAAAACATCTTGATGATGAGGAAGGTAGAATTGTAAGAAAATTTTATTCACTGTCATTAGCTGAAGAAAAGTAAGTATAAATTTTTTATCTGTACTTCTACAACATAGAAATAATTTTATTAACTGTTTGACTTGTAAATGATTGACAGTCCGATTGCTTGGGAGGATGATGATCAATCACGGGGAGGTTGTATTGTTACAAAGGATATGTTGACAGAATTGCTGAGAGGTTTGTTCATAGATGGGCAGGTAAACCAATGTAAAAAAAAGTGTTATATTTTTTTAGGGGTCATTTTTATAAATTTTTAGGGGTCATTTTTAATTTTACTTTCAAAGTCCATGGGTATCATTTTTTCTTCACTGCAGTTATCATTATTTGTTTGAATTTTTAACTACAGATTCTGGTTATCATTTTTTATTTAATATAGATATCATTTTTATAATTCATATCACTAAACAGTTTCTGGGTATCATTTTTTTATAATTTAGTTATCATTTTCTGAGTATTGTGTGTTTAACAACATTTCTTCACAAATACAAATCAATATCCAAAAATATTGTAGACATTTGAGTTTTTCATCATCCAATTTAATGACTACACTTATTCAATGGTTTATTCTTACCCATTTATTTTTGTAATATTTAACATATGAATATTCCAAATCTATCATTTTTTAATGAATTCAGTTATCATTTAATTTCTGTCAATGTTTTAAAAAAATTGATTACCAAATTTTTAATTTTGGTATATGATCAGTATAATGAATAAGATAATGATATCTATTTAAATAAAAAAATGATACTTAGAAAATGAAAAATATAGATTCAAATTATGGCATACTAAAACAGATATATTTGAAGAGATAAATCTGTTATAAGATATTGTAACATGTTTATTTACTTTAAATAATATATTGTTTTCATTGTATTTTCAGATAATCGACTGGTGCACCCGTAAATGTGATTTAGTCGATAACAATTACGCAATATCTACACTTATGACAGTAAGTTGAATCAATGATTTTAAGAAATCTTATTGTAGTATTCACGTCTTCAATAAATATTAAATTAAACTTTGCACTGAGCAGAAAGCAATTATGGAGGGAAGGAGTTCAATTATCAAATGTTTGGTTACTCCTTTCTTAAAAGAAGCAGCCTTGAACGGTTTTACAGAAAAGATTTACTTCCCATTACATTTTGACAACCATTGGACGCTGTTGACATTAGCATATGCAAACATGCAATGGGTTCACTATGATTCTTTGAGACCAAGAAGATCAAACAAGTTCAATAATCTTCATTTAAACGAAGCATATGAAGTGGTAAGAAAATTGTAATGTATGTATTGTGTTTAAACGACTACTAAAAAATTATAATTGCAGCGAAAGAAGGTCGAAGAAATTCTGCAACAAATTTGGGTAGAAAATAAAATTGTAGATAAGAAGATAGTTGAAGGGGAAAATTTTCAAGAACCATGTGCACAGCAACATGGTGACAGGTTAATTTTTTTTTTCTGTTGTGATGGTTTTTTTTTAAATTTTGATTTATATGGTCAATACAAAAGAAGTATTAGTTTGTACCGATAATTGATTGGAACCGACATAAATGAGTATTTTCTAAACTTCATTAATTTTCATTTATACAGAGTGGACTGTGGGATATTCGTCATCATAAATTTGATTGCAGACAACAGAGCTGAAATTCCTATGAAGGTCTCAAAGGAGAAAATGGATAAAATAAGAGCACTAATTGTTCGTGAAGTCATATCCAATCATGCTTGCTGCTGGAATTTAGTTCGATTTATTACTGGATTGACCAAGAATAGTAAAAAAAAAAATCAATGAAAAAATGAGTGAAAGAGTGCTGTATGTTGTAGAAGGTTGGAAAACAATGTATTTTCTGTTGGTGTGAATTTTAAGCAGATGATATTGTTTTAAATTCCAGTAATGATTGGGTGAATGTGTGAAATACTAATCATGAATGAATGAATAATGATAACTTTGCACACTTGCAACATAGCTGTTTTGGAATGGAAAAGATTGATTTCATATCAAAAATTTTATTCAGTCTCAGATTTTTGTATGTTTGTAGAAATAAAGTGAACTTAATTAATGTAAAAAATGATAACTACATCAGCTGGAAAATGATAACTAAAAACTGTACAGTGAGTAAGAAATAAAAAAATGATACCTACAATATATAGAAAATGATAATAAAAAACTGACTAAACATTGACAGTAATTAAATGATAACTGAATTGATTAAAAAATGATATCTATGGAATATTCATATGTTAAATACTCAGAAAAATAAATGGTAAAGAATGAACAAGTGCAAAATTGCATCAAAGAGTGTAGTCACTAAGTTGTATGTTGAAAAACTGAACTGACTTCAATATTTTTGCCTATTAATTTGTATTTGTGCAAAAATGTTGTTAAATAAACAAAATTCAGAAAATGATAACTACAGTAATTAAAAAATGATACCCAGAAACTGATTAATGATATAAATTATAAAAATGATATCTATTTTAAATAAAAAATGATAACCAAAATCTGTAGTTTAAAATTCAAAAGAATAATGATTACTACAGTGAAGAAAATATGATACCCATGGACTTTGAAAGTATGATTAATTAAAAATGACTCCTTAAAAATTATAACAATGATACCATAAAAATTTCTATACATGATAACAAAACTAAAATGAACACTACAAAGAAATAAAAAATATAACCAGCTAATCAAACATAAAGAATAACTAATTGAATAAATTTATGCAATTGATAAGAATTAATATTTAACATGCAGATCCAATATCATTGATCAGAACAACCAAAAAAAAACATCACACCAATAACATGAACGTTATAATCAAATATAAACAAAATAAGCAAAGATTTTTTTTATTAAAAATGTAGATTATTAAGTACATTTGCAGATCATCAACAACTAAATTGCAAACGCATACAAGTTTATGTGACAAGTATATATGGAGATACAAATGGAACCTAGAACAAATGTAATGAATTTCATTTTTTATTTTTTGATTCTTGACAATTGCGCTTATTATGACCATATTCATTGCACACTCTACATCTGTTTTGCTTGTTCGGGAAATAAGCAAATCCTCCTTTCCTTTTCTGATGAAGGTCTTCCGGCACCATGTTTATCCTTTGGTGGCATAATTATTCCTTCATTACTTGAATCAACATCCGGTTTGTCATATGTAGGTATAGGATTAATTGTATGACTATATGAAGATCGATAAGCTTCCACAGTGAAATAGTTCTCAATGAAATCATACACATTTAATTTCATTTTATTAATGCATTTTATCGCATGAGCACATGGAAAACCCGTCACTTTCCACTGGTTATAGCTACACGTCCAGTCTTTTAGATCAACACGATGAGAAATTGGTGATTTCACTTCAAAAAGGTGTTCAGAAGCCTTGAATACATCCCAACCAAAACCTTCTTCAACTAAGTCTTTTAATCGGTTTTCCATGTTTGGACACAAAATGGTAGTCTACAAACGGGATTCTTCTCGACGTTTAGCCATTTGTTCCATGATTTTTATTCGTATCCCATCCAAACAAGATGTAATTGGTAAGGCCCGTTCTTCTAAAATCCAGCTATTGAAACTTTCAGCCACATTAGAACTGTACTCGCCATACCTTTTACCATGGAAAAAAAAATCAGCCCATTTATCGAAAGGTTTATCTTTCAAAAAATTTACCGCTGCAGGACCACCAACTTTTAAAACTTAGAATGAGCAACTTGAAATTCATGAACATTAGACGCTCGAGAACATGTACTGAACAATTCCACAATCGAAATGTGTGAATTTTTAGACTTAACAGCAGATAGCAAATTTTGTTCCATATGGAGGTAGCAATAACTATGGTATGAATTAGGTAAAACTTCATGAACACCCGAAATAAGACCTTGATGTCTATCAGACATAAAAACCAAATTACGATCTTCTTTGAGCATTTTCTTCAAATGAGTTAAAAACCAACTCCAATTATCCACATTTTCTATTGAAACTATGGCCATAGCTAGAGGGAAGAAACCTGCAAAAAAATTATGAATAAAAATTCAGTAGGTAATAATTATTTAAAAAAAATGATAAATGCAGACATACAAAAAAGCTAATTAAAAACTGTATGAATCAAACTGATAGCAGCAAACAACAAAAACTGATGGTTATAAAATTTTGGATAAAAAATGATACCTATATAAGGATTAAAATGATAACTACGAATTGTATACTAAAGACAGAGAAGAAAATGATACCGTAATGCCAATAAAAATGATAACTAAAATCTGTATAGTTAAACAATGATGCTGTAAATCGTCTATAAATTATTTTAAAATAATACCTTGGTTGCCATTCTTAGCAGTAGCACCCATTAAGACTCCTGGCCTACCTTTCAGATGCGTATCGTCTAAAAATATCATAGGCCGACAATGTTTGAATCCATGAATACAAGCACCAAAACCAACAAACACTCTCTCAAACTGATTTGTAGAAGAGTTAACATTCATAGCGACATAAGAACCCGGATTGTGAGTCTGTAGTGCACCTAAATACCAAGATAAATCATTGTACGACATTGCATCGTTGCCATACAGTTCCATTAAAGCTATTTGCTTTCCTTTGTAAGCATAAGAATAAGATAAATTCAGATTAAACTCTCTTCGAAAATCATCAATGATGTTTTGTGGTTTCTTACTCGGACGATCTCTAATTTCATCTATTGTCAATGATTTAACAAATGAGCTTGATAGAGAAGGGTTACTCATATTTGTTAGACCACCCCCGCAAGAATGTTCAGCAACCAGCTTTCTGATGAAAAACCTATTTAGTTGGCCAACATCACAAGAAGCATGCACTTTAAACAAACAACCAGTAGAAAACGATGAGCAAATAGCTGTGATCCTAGTAGCACTGTTCTTAAGAAAATGGTATTCATGACCTGATTTAATTTGAAAGGCCATTAAGAATTCTCTGAACTCCTTGGCGCTTCCGAAACAAAAACCGGTAAAATCAGTAAATTTTAATGTAGATCCTCTTTTCATCAAATCTTTTAAATAACTCTTCCTATGAACAACAATGTTCGCATCCAAACATTGATCAGAAGACAAAGGAATTAAAACATTAGTAGAAAGTGCAGAAGAACCATCAATCACATTTTCCAACAGAAATTCCTTCAATTTAACATCAAAACAGAAAAAAGCACTCTTCTTATGTAATTGAAATAAAACTATACTTTGAAGATCAGAGTCAGTCTCAACAATTTTAATTCTATCCTCAAGCACATAGCTAATTTCAATGGACTTTGGAGTATGTTGAGACCAATACTCACATATTTCATTTTTCAAAGCATACAATGAGCTTTTAATCGACAACCGAGTACTGAAAGAGGTATCGTTGAAGACAAGTACGATAAGAAGAGTGCCATCACCACTGGAACAAAAAAGTAATGTCAAAAAACCAGTTAGCCAGTTAAAAAGATGCAAACAGATACCAAAAACCAATAAAACAAGGGTAATACATTAAAAATGATACCTAAAAAAATCTTAAAATGATACCTACAAACTGTTGCACATTCAAATGAAAGAGAAAAAATGCTACCATAAAAAATACTAAAATGATACCTAAAATCTGCTTTAGTAAATTTTTTGTGAATACAATACAAACAATCAAAGTAACATTTACAGTAATGAACGCAAAAGAGGTTTTAATCTAAAACAAATTTAATTCAGCAATGCAGTCCTTATAAATTACAACATGAAAAAAGGAACAAACGAGAATAAAACTAATGAAAAAAATAATTAAAAATCTGGAAAAAGTAAAAAATAATACCTGACTGTAGCACAAGTAGAATCCATGAACTACCAATAGAAACAATCAAAACCTGTCGCAAACAGTGAAAGAATTGTATGATAAACGCAAAATGAATGGAGAAAATCAGCACTAATGTCTTTCGATTTTCCCGTTTTATTGATGAGAGATCGATTTTCCGTCTTAGAATTATGCGTTGATTTAGGATTTCAGATCTCTTTGGATTTATGCGATCAGATTAAAAATTTGATTCGAAAACTGAAGGATAAAAATCGCGATCAATGACAGCGAGATCCAAAATTTTGTTCGATGAGAAATGGATAATGAAACAAGGAAATAGCGCACGTGATTTAAGGATTAAATCTTTAATGGATTAGACGAAATAAGGCACGTGAGAGAAGAAAAGGAGTGTGTTGTCCTTTTGAGTAAAATTTAAGTGGGCTGTCCTTATGGAGAAAAAAGCCTTTAATTTTGTCCTTGTAATTATTTTCCTGATATAAAAAAAACAGGAAAATACCCTAAAGGACAAAATGAACTAAAAATTGTTCTATAAGGACAAGAAGCTAGAATTTTGTCCATAAGGACAAGCCTTACTGTAAAGGGAGGAATTATAATGGGCCCCTGAATTCCTCCATTTACACTAACATTTGTCCTCATGGGTAAAATTTTAATCCCTTGTCCTTATAGAATAATTTTTTGTTTATTTTGTCCTTAAGGCTAAAAATCCCTATATAAATCCGGTCTCTCATTTTGAAAATTATCAAAAAGTCACAAAACAACGTAAAAAACTTTCAGACTTTTTTTTTCCAATCCGTCTTCATATTTACATAAGAAAAGTTACAAAAATTCATCAAAAAGAAAAAAAATGAAAACATGACGCTTCACAATGCTTGCTGATATATATGCATTTTTTCAAAAATTTCTTTTATACATGTAACTATATCCAATAATTGTTCGCTTTTATGCAGTTTTTAATGTATGTTTCAAATTTTATTAACATCATTGTAGAAAAATTATGAACGTTAATGCAAATCGAAAACAAATAAAAAGCAACTCACTCTTGGTAGAACTACATACAAGTATGCAATTTTATTAAATAATTGTAGATGTATCTACGACTTAATTTTGTTACAATTATTCCCTTTATGTGAATATTTGCAAATACACGTGCAAATATTAAGCTAATATTTGCAGATTTGTTCTGCACTTTTTTCTCTAATTCCGTCGATGAAGGGAACTTATCATAAAAAATTGATTTTTTTTTTGGAAGGCCGACGATGTTGAATGGTCGCCTAGCATTTTATTGATACACTAAAGACGAGTATATAGAAACGAGGAGGCAAAAAAAAAAAAAAAGAGAAAACAAGGAAAACACAGCATATCAATCCTTAAAGAGGCTAAACATCACAAGTATATACAAAGTATAAATTAGAAGTTGTGGATTCCTGGGTCAAAAGTGAACCGCAAGAATTTAACTCCATCGCGAGTTTCACGCCAAAAGAGATTCTGAAGTAGAGCTTTATCAGTAGCTTTCGCAGGTTGGAATATACGCATGTTCCTCTCAGTCCAGACTTTATGGAATAATTTCTTAATCAAGTTGCTGCACGTCCTAGCTCGAGGAGATTTTCCCTTGAAAAGTTTCAGTATAACATCAAAATCAAACGCATCACTGCGTGGTGTTATCCCGAGCTTATGCAGAGTAGCACTATGGATCGAACTAGTGACTGCGCAAGTGAAGAAGAGAAGGAAAATTGTTTCAGGTTGCGCATTACAGAAGGCATATTCCAGCTGAACATGAATTCCTCTTGCTGCCATTTTGTCTTTCGTTCGCAATGCTTGGTGGTAAGCCTTCCATAGATTTAGGTTATCCTTCGCTGAGCTATCCAATCTCCAAATGATTTTACTCCACCTGCATTTTATCATACTTGAAACATCTTGAAGCTCATAAAACATTTTACTGATAGTAAACAGCTCACCTAGTTAATTCCAAGAAGCTTGTTTAGGGGGAATATTGAAGACTCTGCTCTTATTAATTTGAGCCCAAATTGTATATTCTGGTTGGAAGAGTTCGGCAGTGCAAGCCGGTTTCTTTCAATAACTTTATTAACAGTGGCATGAATGTTGACTCTAGATTGCATAATTTCAGGGTAAGAGACTGGGTTCACAAGAATTTTCCCGAACGGAAGCCAAGGATCGTCCCAGAATATGATGATACTAAGATTTGTCACCGAATTTAAAATAAGGTAAGAAATGGTACCTCAGCTTAATGCCAAGTGGAGCTGTGATTTTGCTTTTTCTCAAGCATCCATAAGCTGCTGTCTTGATAACGTGACTATAAGACCGTTTCACCCACAAGCTCTCCTTGAAGAACATGACATCGCTCATTTGTTTACCTAAGGCCGCTATGTTCCACTTATTCATATTTATGATGCCCAGCCCACCTCTCGAGACAGGTTTCTCAAGGTTTGAGAAGGAGATCAGCGCTAGTACTTTGAGTGGATGTTGCCTTTCCAGAGGAACCTCATGAAGGCTATTCTGATCATGTGTATCAATTTTTGAGGTAGGATAAAAGTCCTAATCCAGTATACTTGCATAGAAACAATTACAGCTTTGATTAAGGTTAGTCGTCCAGCTTGACTGAGCTTTCTAGCGGACCAACAGTCAAGTCTGGCAGTAATTTTTTCATATAAAGGTAAGCAATGTCATATAGTAATTCTTGCAGTGGCAAGCGGTAGACCCAAATAAGTTATAGTTTCAGCATTATAGGCAAGACCAGTTAAATTTTGAATTTGCTTCTTATGCAAATTAGAAATCCCAACGGCTTTGAATTTAGATTTGTTCGTATTAATTTTCAAGCCACTCATAGAGTAAAAATTGTCTAAAGCCTTCATAATATTCGTTAGAGTGAGCATGTTAGGTTTGCAAAAAATAATGAGATCGTCAGAAAAAATCAGAGAGGGGATTATTGGATTACTACACTTGGGATAAAGCTTAAATAAGTTCTTATCAACAAGTTCATTAAGCATTCTAGTTAGAAGTTCCCTCACTAAAATGAAAATATACGCAAATATAGGATCGCCTTGCCGTATACCTTGTCTACTCTCACAAAATCCAGCCAGTGTACCATTGATGTTAACAGTAAATCGAGTAGTCTAATACAAGAGTAGATCCAAGAAACAAAGCATGGCGGAAAATTCATATTGCTCATTAATCTAGTTATAGAAGTCCACTGTATAGTGTCAAACGCTTTCCTAATGTCTAGTTTAAGCATTATCCTAGGCGAACAATTTTTGGAATTATAGCCCTTAAGCAGTTCATGCGCCACTAGCACGTTATCAAGGATATTCCTCGTAGGTAAAAACGCGGATTGATTCATTGAAATAATGTCCAATAAAACTAACTTAATTCTGGAAGCTAAAATTTTAGAAACACGTTTATATATTGCATTACAGCAGGAAATCGGGCTAAAGTCACTCACGTAACAAGCATTCTTAATTTTCGGAATTAGTGCGATCGTCGTGTAGTTGAAGGAGTTCATCATTCTACCATGTTTAAAAAATTGGTGAGCAGCTCTATAGACATCAGACTGAACAAAATTTCAGCAGTTTTTATAGAATTAAGAATAAAAGGAAAGATAGTGAATTCTAGAATAGAACGACGAGTCAGCAAAACATTTAATTATGGATAAGTTTGTCCTATACCGAGCCACGTCACATTGCCATAGTTATATTTTGCTTACCCGAAATAATGTATTTTACCGTTACATTCACCTGTATATATATCAGGTCTTTCTGTTCTATTTTGTATCAATCAAAAACAATTTCTTACTGAATAAAATAACAAGCTTTATAATTCTCTCAACTGTAGTTCCTCCTTCTCATCTGTGTCTTCAGCTTTATTAACTTGGTATCAAAGCCAGCAACAACCTAACGTCTACAACGATTCAAGCTGATTGAAATCAAGAAAGAACCATCGTCACCTGGTTCTTTACCCATCTGAAATTAAATCCCATCATACAATCATCACCTACAATACCCAAGACCATATTAAAGTTCTCAAAAATCCCCAATTCAAAAGGCAACGAAAGTTCTCACCACTTACCTGCTTTTCGTGGATTCAGATCTGTGATCTATAATCATGTCTGAAGAGAACTCTGCTACTTCCAACATCAATGCTACCATGCAATCTGCCGAACAACTGATCAAGACAATCATCAGCCTACAAAGCCAATTAATCACTATCCAACTTGAAGAAACCAATTATTTATCGTGGAAACTTCAGGTGGAAACTGCCGTGCAAGGTTACGGATTGGTATACTACTTATATGGCACGCTATCAACTCCAGCAAGATATATAACTGACAATCAAAACAGAGTCATTAGCAACGACGAACATACAAAATATCATAGATAGGAAAGACTCATCAGTGCATGGCTATTGTCATCCATCAGTCCAAGCCTACTATCTCATGTCATCGGCTGTAAAACAGCAAGTGATATATGGCTAACTACGGAGAAAGTATTCAACTCACAATCGCCTGCAAAGTCTCTATTTTATAAAAGACAACTACAAACTGTAGAAAATAAAATCTAAGTATGAGAGAATACATATCAAAAGTTAAAAATATATGCGATATGTTGAAGGTTGCTGGCAGCAACATAGATGAAGCTGAACATGTATTGTCATTACTAAATGGACTGGGAGACGAATATGAAGCCATAGTAGCCGTCATAACATCACAAAAGGCAACGCCGCCACTCGACGATGTCTGCGCTATACTACTCTCTCACGAAGTAAGAATCAATGACAAAAAGCCATCAGAAAGTGAATACTCACTGAACTTCACTACTAGCAACAGAGAGAAAAAGCAAAGTAATAGGTACAACGACACTGGTCAAAGAGGTGGTTACTCTAATCGTGGACGAGGACATGGCAGGTGGAGCCCTAACGACGGACCTAAATGTCAAATTTGCGAGAAAATTGGACACACTGCGGTGAAGTGCTACTTTCGATTTAACTCAAACTATGTACCAAATCAAGGTAACGATAATCAAAGAGCAAGCAATCCAAATGTCAACATGGTTGTGTCTTAAACAGAAGGGATAAATCAAAACAATAACAGCAGAGTTTATAATCAAAATGACAAAGCCAAAGGAGAAGATATTCATGACGACAACTGGTATCCAGACTCGGGAGCAAAAAATCACATCTAGCAAATTGGAAAATCTTAATCTCGGAAACAAGGAGCATCGAGGTAATCAAAGCATAAGCTTGGGTAATGGTAAGTGCGTAAAAATTTCTCACATGGGAAATGCTATAATTAATGGTAAAAAACAACTATATTTAAATAACCTACTTAGGGTACCCAATATTAAGAAAAATCTGATAAGTCTATCACAATTTGCAAAAGATAACAATGTTTACTTTGAATTTTTCTCGAAATATTGCTTAGTCAGGGACATACTGACTAAGGAAATTTTATTGCAGGGGAACACTATTAATGGACTGTATCAGTTTAAAGTTGATGGTCAAGACAACAATACTAAAGAGAAAAGCGGCTACAATTCTGTCATGCTACTTGAAGAAAATAATAGAAGTACTTTTGATAAATGGCATTACAAGTTAGGTCATCCTAGTGTAAACGTAGTCAAAACAGTTCTTAGGAATAATAAAATTGTTTTTGATAATATATCTTATCCCTATGTTTGCACTTATTGTCAAATGGGCAAAAGCCACAAACTACAGTTTATAAATTCTTTAACTAACTACACACAACCATTTGAATTGATAGCTACTAATCTATGGGGACCTGCCCCTGTTTGCACCGACTTTAACTACAAGTATTACATTTCATTTGTGGATGCTTGCACTAAGTACACCTGGATTTACTTTCTGAAAGCAACATCTGACACTTATGCTACTGTTGTTAATTTTTCTAATATGGTTGAAAATCAGTTCAATACCAAAATTAAAGTGTTGCAATCTGATGGTGGCTCTGAGTATAAAAACCTATGCGAATTCTTAAAAACTAAGGGAATTCTACACAGAACCACTTGCCCCTACACATCTGAACAGAATGGCTTAGTAGAAAGGAAACACAGACACATCGTGACACTGGACTAACTTTATTGGCTCATGCATAGCTGCCACTAAAATTTTGGTCAGAAGCTTTCAATACTGCCGTGTACTTAATAAATAGAATGCCTACAACAGTGTTGAAAGACTTAAGTCCCATTGGAAAACTATATAACATCAAACCAGACTACCAAAGTCTTAAAATTTTCGGATGTTTGTGTTTCCCATACTTAAAACCATACAACACAAATAAATTAAATTTCAGATGCAAACCATGTACATTTATTGGATATACTATAAAGAAAAAAGGATACAGGTGTATAGATGAAAATGGCAGAATTTTCATTAGCAGACATATGGTATTTAATGAAGAGGTATTTCCATCAAATTAGAAGTTCAAACATCAAAACCACAAATAAAGTAATCACAGGTAAGAGTAGCATACCTAGCATACCATACTATATAGACTCTCTAGCAGGTACTAGCAATGCAGTGGCTCCTGAAGGCAATCAAAACTGCACTACCGGATCAATTACACCCAATACCATCAATGAAGAGCCAATCAGCCTCGCCAACTATTCACCTGAAAGACAACAACAAGAAGAAAATGAGAGCCAAAATAATGAAAGCAACATCAGAAGTACAAACAACAGCAATATGCCAGCAACCACAGTCAATCAAGAGAGCCAATCAGAGACAAAATCTCCAACAAATATTGGGCATCCAATGATAACCGGGGTGAAAAGTGGTATTTTTAAACCAAAATTGCTCACAACAACTATCAACTCAGAAGAACCAGTTACATACCAGCAAGCTGCACAATATGAAAACCGGAGAGAAGCCATGGACGAAGAGTACAAAGCTCTGGTGAATAATCAAACATGGGAACTTGTTCAACTACCAACCAAAAAAAAATTAATTGGATGCAGATGGACATATAGAACAAAAAGAAATCCAGACGGATCTATTCAAAGATACAAAGCAAGGTTGGTAGCTAAAAGATATACACAAGAATATGGATTTGACTACAATGAAACATTTTCACCTGTAGTCAAACCAGCTACCATTCTCACGATTGCTCTCACTAAACAATGGAATATAAAGCACTTAGACGTCAACGATGCATTTCTCAATGGAGTGTTACAAGAGGAAATCTACATGCAACAACCAGAGGGCAACATTCAGAATCCAAATTATGTATGCAAACTGAAGAAAGCAATTTATGGTCTAAAACATGCTCCTAGAGTATGGTTCGACATATTAAAATCAACTCTAGTGACACAGGGATATCGACCAACTAAATCTGACACTTCATTATTCATCAAATCAATTAATTACTATACAACATATGTACTAATATATGTTGACAACTTAATTGTAACAGGGAACAATGAAGGTGAGCTAAAGCAACTGACTCAGTATCTAAATGAGCAATTTTCAATAAAGGATCTTGGCAGTCTATCATATTTTCTGGGAACAGAAGCCCAAAGAAGATCAAAAACAGAAATGGTTCTTAGTCAAAAGAAGTACATAACTGAACTCCTGATAAAGACTGATATGCATGAAGCAAAACCTCAACCAACACCCATGATATATAGTCAGCATCTTTCTAAAAATAGGGGAGAATCTATAAATAATATAAAGGAGTACAGAAGTGTTGTGGGAGCATTGCGATATGCAACCATAACAGGACCAGATATTTCATTCAGTGTTAACAAAGTTTCACAATTTTTACAGGATCCAAAGGGATGAACACTTGAAAGCAGTAAAACGAATACTGAGATATTTAAAGGGGACTATACAGTATGACTTAACAATAAAAGGAGGAAAAGAGTTAAATATCACAGGATTCACTGACTCAGACTGGGCAATAGATCCCGAAGATATAAGATCGGCAACAGGGTAATGTATCTATATAGGAGACAATCAAATATCATGGACATCGAAAAAGCAACCAACAATTTCAAAATCAAGTGCGGAAGCGGAGTATAGAAGCATTGCCAACGCTACATCAGAAATAATATGGTTGCAATCAATATTAAAGGAGGTAAATCTATTAAACAATCAAAAAGCAACAATCTAGTGTGATAATCAAAGCTCGATATACATGACAACTAATCCTATTCAGCACGCACGAATTAGACACATAGAAATCGATATTCACTTCGTTCGAGAGCAAGTAAAGGAGGGAAAGCTACAAGTAAATTACATACCGTCTTACCATCAAAAAGCAGACATACTTACCAAGGCTATCTCAGCTAAAAACTTTACCAGACTACGCGACGCCCTGAATATCAGGACAATCGACACAAAATCAGCGTCAAGTGTAGCTAACCAGCAACCAGAACTTCAAATCGACAGCTCGAAGCCAAATATTAAAGCTGCAGTTTGAATGACAAGGGAGAAAGACCCAATTGAGGCTCATAATTCGGATCCAGCACACTTAAGTCAAGTACAAAGTGAATGGAGAAAAGATCAGAAGCAAACTAGGCTTTGACATGGCCAACCCTAGGGTTGAAGGGGGGAATAAAAGGAAAGATAGTGAATTCTGGAATAGAACGACGAGTCAGCAAAACATTTAATTATAGATAAGTTTGTCCTATACCGAGCCACGTCACATTGCCATACTTATATTTTGCTTACCCGAAATAATGTATTTTACCGTTACATTCACCTGTGTGTGTATATATATATATATATATATATATATATATATATATATATATATATATATATATATATATATATTAGGTCTTTCTGTTCTATTTTGTATCAATCAAAAACAATTTCTTACTGAATAAAATAACAAGCTTTATAATTCTCTCAACTGTAGTTCCTCCTTCTCATCTGTGTCTTCGGCTTTATTAACTTTGAGCACTGAAACCGTCAGCCCTCGCCCCCCCCCCCCCCCCCCGGCGGGGATTTTTGTTTAAGGATAACATTGCTTTTTAAATTTCCTCGTCGGTGATGGTTTCGAAAAGAATGTTAAATTGCAGTTGGTTTTTTTTTTTTTATTAATGTCAAACGATTGAATAAGCCGAATTCAGTTGTTGCTTTCGTTTTTGGTTGTTTGACATTGTGTGATAAATACATCTTTATTTTCAAAAGAGTGAACAACATATGAAAGCAGAGTAAAGAATAATGTTTTGATTGTACCCACTAAAATAAGGAATACTATGAAAAATATTGTCATTTATCTTACACTTGTAAAATTGGATAAATATACTAGGATATTTGTTCGTAATTATTATTGGCAGAGTTAGTTATGCGATCAACAAAGGTTGTTCTGTTTTACCCAAGTGGACCAACTAAGATTTTTCAGGTTTTGGTTGCTGATCAAGCCATAACTTATTTTGATGTGAGTTCTGATGCTATGACAAAAACAATTTTCTATCAAAATGCCATAATACTATAATTTAGGGAATTGAAGAAATGAGGGATAATACGGTAATTTAATATATGATCCGTACCAAAATCATGTTTTTGGTGTACTATTTGATAAAAACTTTTTTTATCATAGTTGCAATTTTTTTGTTTTGATGTGCTCTTCTCGTTGTTGCATTCAACTAACGTCCACACTCCACTCGGGTAATAAAAAAAGAACGGATAAATAGTTTCTGGCGTATGTAAATTCCGGTCAACTCCCATAAATAAATAGCAACCGTTCAATCTCTCCACTCTTTCAAACTGTTTTCCCTCTCTCCTTCCTCCACTTATTTATTTCAACTCAGCTCTCTCTCTTCCTAATCTCCTTCACACAAAAAATGAATTGGAAAAGAAGCAAAAGCACGAAACAAGAACCAGACCAAGACAACCACACCCAAACCGACCCATCCAAATTCTCGTTCTCCTACTGGATATCCAAACTCAAACATCAACCCAAATCCGCAAAGCCTCAAAACCAGAGCAGCACCGCGTCATCCTCACCTCCGTACGCCGGCATCGTCAGCCGCCGCCTCTCCGTGGACGAGCACCCTCCTCGAAACCTTAACGGTAGGCCTCGGCATGCGTCCCTCGGGTCCGAGTCCGAATTGCTTTTTCTGAACTCCGCGCAGACCCGGAAGAAGAAGAAGAAGAAGCCCAAGAGTGCGGATCCGATAAGGATCCGACAGAAGATCCGGGTTGGGTCGCCGAGACGGGACCCAAAGGGGTTCGAGAGGTATGCCGTGGTTAAGAGGTCCACGGACGTGGCTGCGGATTTTAGAGAGTCGATGGTTGAGATGATTCTGGAGCAGGGGATCGGACGGCCGGATGAGCTTGAGAGGTTGCTGGCTTGTTATTTGTCTTTGAATGGTGATGAGCATCATGATTTGATTGTTAAAGTTTTTAGGCAAGTTTGGTTTGATTTGTGTTTGGGAGTTGATTAATTTGCATTTAAGGTAATTGCGGGTTTTGAATATATCTAATTATATAGAAATTAATAAAGCTTATTTCCACTGGGAAGTCAATTTCAATTTTTGACGGTCTACCCCGGATCGAACATGATTATAAATAGATTAATTTGCATATAACTAAAAGTGTTCTCTACTCTCTTCCTCATTCATCACTTCACATCTTCCTCATTCGCAAACTCAAATCTGAACTTCTTCGATTTTTACTAGTCAAATACGTTGCTCAATTCAGGTATCGCTCATTAAATTCGTGAATATTGCTGCATT
Source organism: Allium sativum (assembly GCA_030737875.1). NCBI lineage: Eukaryota > Viridiplantae > Streptophyta > Magnoliopsida > Asparagales > Amaryllidaceae > Allium > Allium sativum. The sequence continues at coordinate 155,320,448 of CM060926.1, read as the reverse complement.
TTCTATGACATATTTTTTTAGCTTCTTTTTAAATTAAACTTCAATTTTACGTTATTTTGATGATCTTTAAATATTTGCAAGCGGTCGGGATAAGGTTTATCAGTAAAATTTCGAATTTGAAACACTATTTCTTAATTGTTCTATCGAGCATACGAGACTTGCAATAAACATGGAAAAGGAATACATAAGACAATGATGCTTAACTTTAATACTGATACAGAAAACATGTCAATGTAATTGCAATTGATGAAGAAAAAGTTGGGCATAAGTACGATAGTCTTAAACAAGAGTGTGTGAAATGGAAGGCTATGAGCCAATAAACTAGAAGTGGTTGGGATGTTGGAAGAGAGACTATTTCATGTAATAGAGAATGGTGAAGACATCGTGTTGCTATAAGTATAAAAAACAATTATATTTTGTTGGTTGAATTCAAGTTTTAGTAGAATTCAGTTCGGGTATTCTATAATACAAAATAAATGACGTATTTTTTTTGGATTTAATCCAATAATTATTTCAAGGTACGAGTGCAACAAAGAGCAATGCGTATATACTAGCTAACACACAAACTCAAGAAAAGATCAAACAACAAATACATCCGCCAACTACAGCCACATTTCGTTTGTAATCCTTTTCTATTGGGCAATCAAATGATTAATTTGGAACAGTTATAAATTTAAATTCTAATTATAATCCTCAAATCAACAAACACCACGATTTCGTCCAACGATCCATATTGGTACATCTTCTAATACCAGTACAATGCAAAAAAACTGCACGAAGACGAAATCATGGTGAAATTGATGAAAAATTTAATGAAATAATAGAAATGATGCATAAACGTCATACAAAAAAAATCTCATTCAGCAAGCCCAGATATAGTAAACAAGACAAACATCGTAGAATCATTAGAAATATATTTAAATTATGATTGCTTGTATTCAATGGATTTCCACTGAAGATATTGAATTTGGCGAAACATTGACTATTGTAACGCAACCTTAAAAAAATAAAAATTATCAATCTTCTGAATGATGACTTGGCAAAAAGCAGGTTGCTAGCAGAGATTGCATAAAGTAGACACATGAAACAATGTTAGTCATCTTTAACCAACAAGGATAATGACACCATGTAATAATTAGTTGAAGTAGATGCAGAGGTTGGCTGTATGTTTTTTGCATTTATTTTATCTATGCATTTCGTATTTAAACTATCTATATATTTTATTAAAAGTATTTGCAATCACATTTCTAAAATATACATATAAACAATTGTTTAATTCTTCGCACAGAATTACCGCTCAATACTTTGTTCAGTTCTCCGCTCAAATGCACAAAAATACATCATTCTTTCACTTCATTTTAACCGTTCAATTCATCGCTCAGAACAACGGCTCATTTTGTTCGCTCACCATTATCGAAAGCAAACCCTCAGCCAACAATAATATGAAAAACGACACGTTTATAACATCAATACTAGGCTTGTTTCTTTAATATGTTAAGAAATAAATGTTAATTCATTATAAATCTCAAAAAAATGAGTTATCATCATTTCAAAAAAGATTTTTTTTGAGAAAATGAACTTATGTTAGGGAACACGAAATGCGGATCTTAAGGCAAGACTAACACTAGAGGGGGGTGAATAGTGTTTCTAAGGAATTTACATAAATCTAAAACTTAAATGATATATTATATGAATCACAAACAATAGAAATGATCACAGACACAGAATCAAACACAAGCGCAGATAAATATAAAATGCAGAAAAGGAAAGAAGACACAGAATTTTATACTGGTTCGGATTATTCCTACGTCCAGTCCCACGCAACGCTGAATTGCGCTGAGTTTTAATAATATCAATATTCAAGTACAATCCCCTTGATTTCACGGCTAGAAGGTTAACACCGCTCCAAACACCCTTGATTTCACGGCTACAAGGCTACCACCGCTCCCTTTCTTTAATTTCAGGGCTACAAGAAACACACCCTTTCCCAAACACTACCCAAATGATTACAACAATCCAATAACTCTTCAACATCACTTCAATTCAGAGAGTAATGAGTAGAGAGAGAAAAGAAGAAGTTTTTTATAATTAGAATAGAAATCAACAAAGTAGAAGTGTAGAAATCAATAAAATATGAAGTATTAATTGTGGGATGAAGAGGGGTAAAGATGGAGAACAAGAATGATCAAAAAAATTCGAAAACAACCCCTATTTATAAGATTTGAAAGGTTGCAACACTTCTGGAACATTACAAATAGTGAAAAGACACTTGCTTTGAAAATTGAATTTCTGACAGTTGTATGTCGGCATAGACATATATGTATGTCGACATAAGCATGTAGAAAATATTTTTAAAACTATTTTTCAAGTTTTTAATTGTATATATTATTCTAGAAGTTCTTGAATTAAAATTTAGTGATATAAATGAGTATTCTAAAGTATAAAACCAAATGAAATCATAATAATACATTATATAAACATATTTATAAGGTTTAAAACTATATAATTATAAAACTATATAAACTTATATATATTAAAACTTTAACTTTATTTAAAAATCATAAGTAAGATAGAATAATTTGAAAATGATTTGAAAAGAGAATTTGAATTTGAAATTTGGAAATCAGAATTTTGAAAGACAGAATTTGAATTTGAACCTGGAGTGCTATTCAGAGTCTTACATATAAACTAGAATCTATTATTATATTTGTCTTGAACTCTTGAAAACTTGATAACTCATAAGTCTTGAATTCTGAATCTCTTGAAACTCTAAAACTGTATAGTCCTCAGTATTTAAGTCCTGTATACATAACCTGCATATATGTATGTATGTATATTCTAGATAGAGATGTTAGTATATATTTTATAATCAATTAATAATGATAATTGAAATAAGGTTGTTGTCATCAAAACTCCATTCTCCAACAACTTAGGTATCTAGCAAAAGAGCCAAAGGGAAAAAAAATATTCAAAATGTTAAATAGTTAAGATTGTTGGATATAGTGGTAAACGCAAAGAGATATGTTTATACTAAAAAAAATGACAAAGCTAGCAGGGCTGACTGGTCCCTTTCAACTTTATTGATATGCCAAGAATTACAGAGAAATAGAGAGAGTTTCTCGAAATAGACTTTGAGGAAAAAAGGAAGAGACATATTTAATTAAAGTACGAAAAAACAACGAAGAGAAAAAAACAAAGAGAAGAACTAGGGTAAAACTTTCCTTCTAATTTGCTTGATCATTTCAGAGATATATTCTTCGTTATCGTTTGCTCCACGGGGCGGAAACCAACGGCCTTTCCGGCCATCTGGTTAGGCAGACGAGTTCGGTTAGCAGGTTGGGATCCTGATCCTCCGACTCGCGAGGGCGCCCCTCCGGTGGTGATTACGACTTTCTGGAAAGAGGGTTTCTTAGGTTGTCTCCGTTTATTCCTATCAACATCAACTCCTTCATTGTCGGTATTGGCGTTATTGTCTAGATTATCATTAGAAACCGACATTCTGTTAAGATCGTTGTGCTCATCAGCCATCGTTCTAGATTGCTTCCCATACTTAGGTTGCTAGGAATAACACCTACACTCCTTCATGCACTAGTTCGGCAACATTAGTCTCATGTAGTATGAGAGCATTTTTCGGATCTCCCTTCCTCCAATTTGAAGCTGAAGAATGTGCTTGCTCTTCCCAATCAATTTCAATTCTATCTGTTCTCGGGTTTGGCCTGGTAGTCAAGAGAGCATCCAGTTTTTCCAGCAACACCCGGTTTGTTTCCTCCAACTGCTAGTTTATTCCTTCTACCACACTATCGAGTTCCCTCCGGGTAACAGCTTCTCTGGGAGTATGGGTTGCTCCAGGGTTATCGGCCATGGAGGAAACCTGAGTATTACCAGCCGCGTTTCTAGAAGTTGCAGCTGCTCTAGATTTTCTTTTACTTATGTCTTTTCTCGGAGGAGCCATGATATCTACCAAACTTCGGGTTCTCAATGAGACTCTTTCCGTGGATCTGCCTTGTAGACCTTGATGATCTATTGTAGAAGCGCAGATCTAGGCCTTAGGTTTAGTTTTCAGTGAAATCACCAAATGTTAACTCCAAAAAATGACAGTAACACCTGATTAAATGCGAAAGCATCATCCCTTTGCGGGGAAACAAAATAAAGTAGTAAAAGTAAATTAAAATAGGAAAGAAACAAAAAGCAGGGAAAGAAGAAGACAATTTTATAGTGGTTCATCTTGGGATCAAGCCTACATCCACTTTATACAATATTAATATAATCCTTGCAATGCCAGATATAATTGGGCATATATGATTACAAAGATCTCCAAAGTAAAGAATAACATACAATCACTAGTACTATTAGTTACCGGAGAATCACGATAACCAGCCTAGGTGACCTAAATTTGTTATTTTTGGAGAAGAAGCTTTGCTATTGGAGGAGAGTAATGGCTATTGGAAGTGAAGAAATATCTTTGCAGAGCTTTGGCAGAGCAAGGAAATCAATCCCCCTTGAAGTTGGAACTTGAGGGGTATTTTGAAGGAGTTGGGCCAAGCTCACTTGTAGGAAGAACTAGAGTAGCACGCCATCCTTCCCTTGAAAATACCACGGTAAAATATACTAAGGGCATGGATTGGTGCCGACCCTTCATGGATCGGTACCGACCCATGGTGTTAGTGTATTTTTCGCACTAGACTTCATGGTTCTGATGCTTGTATATTGTTTAGCTCGTGGGTGTAGTTTGGTACTGATTGGACTTGGTTTGATGTTATATCGAAACTTATTTCTTGAGATCTCGACCTTGCCTCTTGGTTCATTGAGTGATGGTAATCAAACGAACCCAACTAACATAGAATTTTTTGTATAGCCTCCTGCTTGTGTTGTGACAGAAATAAGATAAGTCGGGAGTCCATAACCCTTGTGTACATGGGTCGGTGCGGACCTATGATGGGTTGGTGCTAACCCATTTACATAGCCATTTTGGCCTTGTGCTTTGGGAGACTAGATTTAATAGGTTTTTGTGGTATCTCTGGTGAAGTTTCATCCAATTCCTAGGTTGGCCTCTTTGTTCCTCACTATGACTTTATACGAATACTTATCGGGGTCATACCTAAGTTAACATTTTCCCCCACAGAGTGCATTCATGTTGAAAACATGATGTGCTCTGGCAAGGCGTTCGCATGTTCCTTTCTACAGCGTAATCCAGGACCAAACTGCTATTTCCTTGGGAGATGACTATCAGAATGAATATATTTTGGTGTTGCCTTATATGGTATTCATGTTTACATTGCGATAAGCTATATTAGATTGACACTTCAGTGGTAGGGTTAAGCGGATGTGAGCTCACTCGTAGAAGGGGGGTGTCCTCTTTTTTACGAAGCTACATGGGTCGGTGCCGACCTAAAGACCTTGGGTCGGTGCTGACCTATAGACCTTGGGTCGGTGCCGACCCTTATACTCAACAATTTTTCTTCCCTTTCTTCTATATTACATATGGTCTGCCCCCTTTTAACTTCATTCCTTAACTTGGCTATAAAAAGACTAGGGTTTCGGTATTCCTCATTTTCTATCGTTGATCCAACTCCCTCGACTTTACTACTAATTGCTTGTGCTGCTGCCGACTTTGAGTGCCCCCTGGACCTGCCACTGACTTTCTGGACAACTTTGTTTAATCTTAGCTCCATTGTCCTGGTTTTTTTGGCTCGAATCCGATCGATTTAGCCCTGAACCCTAGCTTAGCCGAGATTCTAAGTGCGACAACGCTTGATTTGATTGTATCCAAGAGTTTCAGGATTTTTAGGTGCTAATTCCAGCTTATTTGTAATACCCCACCTCTATACCCATATTATCCAAGAGTATTACTAAGTAATACCGTCAGATGATACGGAGAATGAGGCTGTAGGGGCACACACGTGCAAATTTTCTTGGACTAACACTGGTACATAATAAAATTTCTGAAATATCACTTACCTTTATGTACTCAATGTCAGTACAAAACAATTACACGTGTGTCTCCAGGACAGAACAATACATAATATACAGAGCTCGCAGAGTTAGTCACAGCGATAAAATATAATAAATATAATATTTAATGTTTCATATACATTAACTTATTACACACCAAAACATACGCATCATTCTATTCAACACATGGTAATAAATAATTCGCTAAATTAATATACTCCTTTAAACCCAGTAAATTACCAATTGGTCTCTATGTCCCCGCACCTGTAATGTCTCGGTCTGACCCGAGTATTATATAAATAATAAACGGATCAGTCTATGTTTAAATCCATTATAGTTAATATATAATGTTCGGGTACTCTAACAAGAATAATAAAATAAAGAGGAACAACATTATTTAATCCACAACGATCATTCATAAGAAAGGAGGCATCGATGATTCATGCCTCACGGTTAAATATTACGGAAGCATCACCATATATGAACATATGCAAATGACAACATAATCTTATTCAAATGAATCTCATTCAAGAGTTATAACGCATTATAAAATCTCCAAAATCTCACAATCACATGATAGCGTAATGAAGCACAAAATTATAAATGTCAAAATAACATTATAGCTCTAAGGCTATATATATAAATCAACACCATCAATAAGGTGACAACATTTGAAATTCAACATCGCTAGGAAACAAATAATGAAACCCAAAAATATCACCGTAAATTGGATCCAAAGCATCGAATGACAACAAAAGCCACAAATTCAACAATGGCATCACAAAATGGATCCAAAACAACGTGCTTATCAAAGCGATAATTTGAATCTACAACAACATAGATTTGCACGTGCTAATAAGCTACCCCTGAGCTTAGCCAAGTACTATATACGTATTTAGACGCTTAACACCACGGCCCTCCCGGTCGAGTATAACTTAGCCCCTCCGGCCAAGTGAATACGTATACGAGACTCCCCCCGAGTCTAGCTCCCCCCCGAAGCGAGTACTGGCTCAACAACAAGCAACAAAAATATGTAACAGACTCACAATCAGTAACCCAAGTAGCGGTAATTGTGTGTCCCATACCACACATTTCCACCACCGGTTTACTAACAGCTAGTCAGCTTCACACTGGAAACCCAAAAATCTCACGAATCACAATATCAACTCAATAGCTTCAATCAGACGAAATAGTAAATTAATCGAGCTCGTATAACACACTTACCCTTTAATACTCTATGAAATAAAATAAAGGATATCATCACTGTATCATATTCAATCCATTAACCAAGTTGTATCAACAGTGAATCATTCACCACAAAAACTCATATAAAGATAAAATCATAAACCGTAAAAATAGCGAGTGAATTCCAGAATTATTCAAGGAGTACACGTAATTTAAATATAATACACAAATAAACAAAAGAAACCAAATTGAATAACTCAAAGAATAATTCAAACATTTTAAAATAAAAATAATAATAATCACAAATTTATGTACCAAAGAAAAATTATATTTGTTCAAAATATATATTATTTAAATTCAATTACTTATAATTTCAAACATCAAAACAATATTTAGATACTGGTAAAGATACTTAAAATCATAAAATTAACTAAACGCCAACATTCAATAAGTTATATAATTGGAAATAGATTATTGTTCAAAAATAAATTGGGCGACATCTACTTTATATTTTCGACGTCCAACGAATCCATCACGCACTATGAAAGCTAAAATCACAACCAACAAAATTAATTTCGAACAATTCAACCATTCAAGCAATTCAATCATAATCGGATAATGATGTATATAAATATTTTTAACTACGTTGGATGTAAACATAGATGTGAATGAGGATTACTCACCTACTTCTTCCTCAATCACACAGTCACAATAGTCTCTTCAACCCGGTTTTATCCAATCTTCCCTTGGCATCACCAGATATAATTGCGCCCTTCACCTAGAATGAAAATTCCACCAGCCTCACTCTAATTCTCTCCACTGCGCGAAGCTTGAACACATGTTGCTCGGACTCCTATTCAGTTCGTGGCCTTCAGACGAGCAGACGCGTTCTTTGGTGATGAACATTGCCAGCTCTAGGTCGCGGCATCCTCCCTCGTTCATCGCACTAGCTGGAGATGTGATCTCGTTCCTCTCTTTTTTTTATGGTTCCAACTGAAGAGGATAAGGGATCGACTGTTTTTTTTCTATAGTCTTAGGGAAGGGGCGGCTTCTAGAGAAAATAGAAGAAACTAAATAGGCCTTGGGTTTGTTTAATTTTGGGCTTGACCTATGCTTATCTAACTATTTTGAACAAACTAAAATTTTCTAACCTTTTAATTCATTTGTTTTCCTCTCCTTGAGGAAAATTTAACTTATATACATTGATTGATTTATTTTCACAAGTATAACTTATTTATTGATAACCAACAATATTATTAGATTCAACGCTCGCCTACTCTATTCATTAATTCAGCATTCAAGATAATAAAATATCAATTATTTAATATTTTAAAGTATATAAAATTAGTTGACAATTCCAAATCCATTTTATATTCATTACAGTTCAATTCATGTTGCGTTCTATAGTTCGCTTGGTGATAGCAGACAACTTTATTTAACCCAACGCTTGATAATTTATTTATTTAGTAATCCAACATTCAATATAAAATGGTTATATTGTCATCTATTTCGGCGTAAAACAAACTACTTAACATCGCAAACGGTTTTACTTAATCTTTTAGTTGACAAAAACTGTCACAACTACAATTTAACACCTTTATTTTAATTAAACACACATACAATTTTTGATGGAGAAAACATGGTTGTTACAGACTTCTCCACTTAACAAAATTGCGTTCTCGCAATTTCTAATACGAAAATGATAACCAAACCAGTACTCTATCTTTTTGATGTATATAACAATCAAATTTATATATGTGGTCTTTACACTACATATTTAATTGTATGTAATTTTAACGAATAACTTGTAGCGTCTTTTACTTCTATACGCGATATAATTTTTGACAGAAAATTTTTCTAACTTCCGAAATTTTCGAAAAAATTCGGCAGAGTCTTCCTTCGTACAGAAGACGTTTTGGGAAAACCGAATACAATATAAACACAAAATATACATCTCCAAAGAGGCATCCCGAAACATGGGGAAACAAAACAATAATCCATCATTTCAATATTTTACAGAATTTTTTCTGAAAACGTACCTTGTATTAGCAATTTTATGCAAATTTGTTTATTTATAAAGCTAGCAACATCGAGTCTTCATCGTCATATAGCCTGGCATGCGACAAAATTTTAATCATCATGTTTTTCTGTAGGTTAGGATTTCAACGACGACCAATCAATAGTGAATTGTTTAAAAGCTTAATCCAGGTTGGTTGGAATGGCATGTTCTGATGTTCCCCTCTTGCTTGCTCTGTATTATTTGTACTGACATAATAAATCAACTTATGAAATAAAAACTATATCCTTCACTGCTTGCTTTAGTTCTCTCTTTGGTCTTTACAAAAGAAATGGCGCTTCTTTCTTGAAAAACATACATAATACTTATCTGAATAGGCATCCTGCTGTGTCCAAAACTATAACATGCAGTGCGTTAGTATAGAATTTAGATGTGTCTATGTAGCAAAACAAACAAATTTACTAGCATCTGTCCAAAATAAAACTACTTCACAAACTATTCACGACATATAACATATTTGATGTAGCAATACATATCCAAGGTTTGGGAATGTGTTTGCACTTGTGTATTTTGTATGCAAGAAAGAATGGTACAAAGTAAATGTTGTAGCTTAGGTTTTTGCGTTTCCATAATGTATAAAATCGTCCAATTCGGATAGACGATTCAAAATTTATGAGCAAAAAGATTTCATCTCAGTTTTTTTTTAATATACAAAATAAATTGTTTATTGCCTTTGGGCTTATGTACATGTTTATGGGCCAATTGTTTTAGCCCACCGCTTAACACTACTGCTATATATATCATAGCAGTCGTTTTACATTCCATTATTCGATTACATCAATTCAATACAAATTTACTTACAAGAAATTCTACAATATTACTCTAATTTCTTACACATAAACCGACATATAATTGAAGAGTTGCAACATCTCAAAAATATCACGACAGCAAATGTGCAAACTACCTTTACATGGCATAACACAAATACAAACTATAATCAGCAAAACAATTTAGGTGCGCAGGTTCAAGCAGCAAATTCAGTAAGAAAAGAAAACTTAATCCACAATGCAAGTACACCAGCCAAGATTAATGTACAAAATCAAGGAAAACTTGAGCACAAATCTGTTCAGGCCAAGCACGAACTGAATGAATAAAGATACTAGCAAGTTAAAACATGTGCACAAGCCTATATACAAGTATACTTATACATATGAGAATTAACAACTAATTCAATGAAGATGCAAGCGCAAGCTCAACAACAAGGTGCATGAATATACAAACAATGTGTACACGAGCAAGGTACAGGCAAGCTCAATAGCAAGGTGTAGAAATACACAAACAATGTACACATAATGTAACACCCCACCTCCGCTAGGGTCACTCACAAAGGAAATGCACTAGCTTTGGTGGAGTATTATCTAGGTAAACATGAACAGAAATATTACAAGACAGAACATATAAAAACAGCGGAAGAAAACATGATTCCATTTCTTAAAACCTTTTACATCAAAGTTCCATTAAATTACTTACATCGAAACCTGTCTTGCAATAATAAAGAAGCATAAAACCATAGTCATAAATTATTCCCCAAGTAAATCAGTAAAATAGCCATAGCCAAGGAAAGTCCAAGCCATAGACGATAATCTTGAAGCAGAAAGATCCGCACTAAGTAGCAACATTTCCTCCCTGTAAACCTGGGGGGGGGGGGGAACAGAAGAAAAAGAGGCGAAACAAAACAGGGTCAGTCATAAAGACTGAGTAAGTCCTAGTGACTTTCAGCCTAAAAACATGTAAGAGTAACATGACATGTATAAACCGAAAGTAAATATAAGCATGATGACAAGGTAAACAGATCAAACTAAGATAACAGGATAAACTCAAGTAACAAGATAACCAAGGTAACAGGATAACCAAGGTAAACTCGGAATAGCATCGCATGTCTAACGTCCTCTGCATCAACCGTGCTAGCATCCTAACTCGTATCATCCCTTCCATGTATATGTATAGACCCTTGCCGTACATCGTACGACTCCATCACACTATTCTATACTACCACGACGTAGTGTCACCATCCTTGAAATCGCTCAGACTGCCATCCTTGTTCTAGCCCGATTCCCTTGTCATGAATTATCGCGTGTTCAACTAGGATTTACGCCACCTAGGACCACTAGGGATTATTCTATCTATTGAACAATTTCTAGATTTGATTAGGGTTTATGTCACCTAGGACCACTAGGGTTTACGCTACCTAATGGACGTTTTTGACTAGGGTTTATGCCACCTAGGACCACTAGGGATTACGCTACCTATCAAACAACGCCCTACGTCACGCTTTAGTCGATCGGCTCCCTACAAGACCTAGCTCGTCGTGTGTCGGTGTCATACGGCCCAATCACGAATGTAGCTACCCTGTGCTAGGTCCACCCTAGGGTGTATCAAGTCCTAGGGTGTCAACCACTGACACCATTCCAAGCACGCACAGTGTAAAGATACTGGTGCCCATGCCTGCTTTTTCAACTCCGGACTACGTGCACGACCATAGTCCGCCTGAACCTACAATGGTGCACCAAACTCAGCCGTCGTTTTGGTCGCTTACAATCAGCCCAGTAATCGTGCCCTATTCTAGCCTAGTCCCTAGGGTATCGTGATACATCCAAGAGGGTTACTGCTGAAGAGGACCGCGTAACTAGGGTTTCCGTCTAGCAGGTTAAGTGTTGTCATCTAAATTCAAGACTTAACCCCTATCAGTCTAGCATGTCAAGTTGGTTAAGTGTGGTCATTCCAGTTGGCTAAGTGTTGTCATTCAAGTTCATGACTTAGCACTACGAATCACGTGCCAAGTTGGTTAAGCGTATTCCAGCGGTTCATGACTTAACCCTATCCAAATCATCGTGTCAAATTGGTTAAGTATATTTAGGCTTAACCCCATCAAATTACTGTGTTAGATTGGTCAAGTATATTCAAGTGATTCATGACTTAACCTCATCACCTAATCAAATTATAACGGTTAAGTGTTTCCCTTTTTTAGTTTACTTAAGGTTACCATGCCTCGCGTTGTACTAGTCGGGTATTATCGACCCATTCAGGTTAAACTAACCCATCCTCTAATCGTGTTATATGGTTAAGTGTGATCTAGAAATCAAGTCCGGTCTTACTTAACCCACCCGTCCACGTTATATTGGTTAAGTGTCATTAGTCTAATCAAGTTACTTAACCCACCCGTCCATTTCATATTGGTTAAGTGTCATTAGTCTAATCAAGTTACTTAACCCACCCGTCCATGTCATATTGGTTAAGTGTCATTAGTCTAATCAAGTTACTTAACCCTCTCATCCATGTCATATTGGTTAAGTGTCATTAATCAAATCAAGTTACTTGACCCACCCGTCCATGTCATATTGGTTAAGTGTCACTAGTCTAATTAAGTTACTTAACCCACCCGTCCATGTCATATTCATTTATTATTTACTAATGCATCAACCTCTCACATTGGACTTATTTGCGGTCACTGGATATGCCGGGCGGTTCCGGGCAGAATTACACCGCAAATCCATTCCAACCTCGGGTTCATGCATTACCACAATCTAATCTTTGCCTACGACCTCTCACATTAGACTATTATTGTTGTGGTCACTGGATATGCCGGGCAGTTCCGGGCAGAATTACACCACAACTCAAGTCTCGTGTCGAAGACATCCGTTAGATTGTTAATTACATATGTGTCATCTAAGTCAAAATCCCCACTTTACATGTTACTATACATATGCCCAAGTTCCACCTTACATGCCCATGAAAAATATGTACCCAATTCTAGCCACTTTACATATATCCAATTCTCGCCTATTTGCATGTATGTCAATTTTATGCCAATTTGCCCAAATCAAGTTCTAACCAAAATGACATTTTTGTCACGTCCATGCCCAAAAAAAACCTATCATGGTTCATGTTCCCAATTTCGCTTATGCCTAATTTACATAAGCCCAATCCCTTGATTTAACTTGCATAGTCCCCAAAACTCGTGATTTAATTCATATGCCAATTCATGCATGCCCAAACTTGCAAATTACATTGGCAATATCCCAAATTTCTCCGTATACAAATCGCATGTAAATCGTAGTTTAGGCCTAGGTCCGAAATCGACCAAGGTTCATCAAAAGAAAATGAATAGGGGAAGGTAGAAACTTTGCATAAAACAAGATCCGAGAGAAAAACATCGTTACATGCATGCTAAGGACATGAAAGAGTGACTTGCAACATGCATAGGTTCAAATAAATGCCATAAGAACATCCCCAAAGGTCAAGATCTAAAATGAACAAGAAAGAACATGGATTGAATATCATGCATAGATCCAATTTCAACTTTATCACATGTCATATTCATATTATCGTTTCGATCTAAAAGCAACTAGAACTTACAAATCGTGGCTAGAGGATTAAGAGCAAGAATCGTCATAGAATGGTGTTGAGATGATGCTCTACTTCCTTGATTTGATGTAGAAAGCTTGCTCCTTTGTCATGGATCTAGTTTGAAAGCTCAAGCCTTTGAAGTTGGAGATGGAGGCCATGATCAAGATAGATTTTGGCAGCACTTAGTTGCTAGAATGATTTTTAGTGATTTAGGTTAGGTCTTAGGGTGTTTTTATAGAGGTTAGGACTAGTTTAGGCCATAGGATCAACCCTAGGATAGATCTGAGCCACTGAAAATCGTCACAGGCCATCAGAACAGAGCACAAGACCAAGCAGGTGCACCAGGCTAACCTGGCCCGACCAGGGAGGTCGACCCCCAGGTCGACACCCATGTCGACTGGGCAGTCGACATGGGGGGTGGTGTCGACTGTGCAGTCGACACCCCTGTCGACTTGACCTGGGCGGGAATTTTCCCGCCCTACCCCCTGTCTGTTTGAATTCGAATTTGGCTCTAGTTTTAAACTGTTTTGAACTTGGAATTTTCTAAAAACTTTGACGGGCCATATCTTGGTCATACGGACTCCGATTTTCGAAAATTCGGACTCTATTTCGCGTATTTTTCCGAGACGAACGCAAAGGCACAGCCCGTTTCCCCTGATTCGGCTTTTATAATTTAATTCTGCCTTGATTTACGTTATAACATGTTATTCAAAATACGGGTTGTTACATTCTCCCCTCCTTTAAGGATTTCGTCCCTGAAATCTCCAAGTTTGGAAGAACGTATCCTACCATCCATCATCCATCTACTCAAACATCATTCACGAGCAATCATTGTCCTTAAAAAGATTCTAAATGTTGTATGCACATATGCAGAGAGTGTGTGTATATGTTTCTTATCTAATGCAAATGATCAGGCCTGAATGATCTTTCTAATGCAAAATATGTTTAGTGCCATGAATCCAACATGTATGCAAATAATCCTAGTCACGTAAGCACTATATGTGTGCACAAACATTCATCCACATGCAACATCCACATGATAACATATTCAATTTCATCCATAAACAAGTATAAACACTCATGCATATGCAATATGAAAGGTGACTGAGCCGATCTAGTGCCTAATGTGTAAGTGCATCCACGAGCAACCACTTGCAGCCACTTGCAACCATCAATCATAACATGTCTCAAACACATGTTTACATCCATAGGGTTCAATCTAAGGTTCTCAAGATAGGATCGAAAGATAGAAGCAAGTAAAAACTCTGTGTCCATTAGGAAATGTCAAAACTGGAAATCTACGTCACATATATACTGATTAGGAGAAGAACTCCCTAAACACCGGCCCCAGAGACCGAAATCAACATCAGGTTGACACCCAAAGAATTACTCAGTCAAACCAATATACGTTTTGAGGAACTAAGCGTGATGGACTCCTTTTTGGTCACAAGGAAATCCCTACCTAAAACCAACCTGTATCCTATAAAACCCAAAAGGTTTAGTCAACCTAACGGACACCTTCAAACCCTGACATGTATTATTAACCGATGAGTCATACCCCCTATGGAGTTTGCAACGGAAATAAGATTGAGAATAGGACCGAGAGGATATGCATAAAAGATATCATGCGGGTAAGCTCTACAGGAAAACAGGGATCAAGAATATACTCTTAAAAAGAGATATGATGCGCGTATCCAGTCTTCAGTCTTCTAAGTCGCATTTCCTTGAGCTTAACTCCATTGTGCTTTGGCTATCTCTAACTTCATGATTTCGTGGCCTCTTTACTCCTATTTCCAAATATGAGCTGGAACTCACTTCATTGTCGCCTCTCGTTCCACTTTTACTCATTCTCCCTCTAGTATACTTGGCTCAACCATATCCATGTACTCTTGGTTTTCATGCAAGCTCTCCAAAATTCACTAGTGAATCATGGATCTCGTTTACTTGCTCTACGGCATTCCACGCAGAAGAATTTATCTCTTGGAAACAAACAGATGCCAACCATGTTACCAAGTGTACTTACTAGAGTAATTTCCATAACTCATGCACAAGCGAAATGAACCATCCGCCTTAGTGGCGAACTCTACTCGAACGGATTACCAACAAATGCATCAAGAGATTCTAGATAACCAATCATGACAGAACCTTAAAGGTTACACGAGACTTCGAGGGTATTACCGAGGCAAGTCAAGAGTCTAACTACTCTCCTTTCAGAACCGAGAATGGCACCCTTACTGGATAACTACTCCTTTCCTAGAATCAACCCATAGCTTAAAAGCATAAGCACTATTCCCAAAAGTCATAGATGTCCTCAAATCCAAACAAGTCATGAATAAATGGGACGATCCCCCAACAGGATTTGAGACAAAAGCGGGACCCTCTATTGTGCTAGTACTAAGGTGCAGAGATTCAACTATCGAAGCAAGATTTAAAAGGATGCGATGTAACAAACAAAGTCCTGACGGGATGATAGAAAGGAAAACCTTTAACGGAAACGTTACCATCCCTCTTAGGTGAGAGTATACAATTTCCCTCTCAACAATCTTGTTCTTTGCCCATGTCCTTGTCCTATAGTACTTAACTACCTTCTTGTGCTGAGTCTTATTCGCCTTATCCACTCCTATCCTTTCTTGTATAACACGGTAACAGGTCTCTTGAGAACTTCCTCCATCGCACGGCAAACATTTACGTAGCTAGAAAAGGATTAGTCACAGTTAAAACTACTGTGATTACAGGTGGAGGAAAGAAAAGAAAGAGAGATTCAATCAAGGGAACGAAGGATAATGCTAATGGTTTTTTGGGGAATAGCCTTTTTCTTTAAAACTTTTCTTGAAAAATGCTTCTTTTTAAAATGGCTTTGAAAATAGTTTTCAGAAGGTTTTAAAACTCTTGCCCAGCCTGGTAACCTTCTGCTCTGATACCAAATGTAACACCCTACCTCCGCTAGGGTCACTCACAAAGGAAATGCACTAGCTTTGGTGGAGTATTATCTAGGTAAACATGCACAGAAATATTACAAGACTGAACATATAAAAACAGCGGAAGAAAACATGATTCCATTTCTTAAAACCTTTTACATCAAAGTGCCATTAAATTACTTACATCGAAACCTGTCTTGCAATAATAAAGAAGCATAAAACCATAGTCATAAATTATTCTCCAAGTAAAGCAGTAAAATAGCCATAGCCAAGGAAAGTCCAAGCCATAGATGATAATCTTGAAGCAGAAAGATCCGCACTAAGTAGCAACATTTCCTCCCTGTAAACCTGGGGGGGGGGGGGAACGGAAGAAAAAGAGGCGAAACAAAACAGGGTCAGTCATAAAGACTGAGTAAGTCCTAGTGACTTTCAGCCTAAAAACAGGTAAGAGTAACATGACATGTATAAACCGAAAGTAAATATAAGCATGATGACAAGGTAAACAGATCAAACTAAGATAACAGGATAAACTCAAGTAACGAGATAACCAAGGTAACAGGATAACCAAGGTAAACTCGGAATAGCATCGCATGTCTAACGTCCTCTGCACCAACCGTACTAGCATCCTAACTCGTATCATCCCTTCCATGTATATGTATAGACCCTTGTCGTACATCGTATGGCTCCATCACACTATTCTATACTACCACGATGTAGTGTCACCATCCTTGAAATCGCTCGGACTGCCATCCTTGTTCTGGCCCGATTCCCTTGTCATGAATTATCGCGTGTTCAACTAGGATTTACGCCACCTAGGACCACTAGGGATTATGCTATCTATTGAACAATTTCTAGATTTGATTAGGGTTTATGCCACCTAGGACCACTTGGGATTACGCTACCTAATGGACGTTTTCGACTAGGGTTTATGCCACCTAGGACCACTAGGGATTACGATACCTATCGAACAACGCCCTACGTCACGCTTTAGTCTATCGGCTCCCTACAAGACCTAGCTCGTCGTGTGTCGGTGTCATACGGCCCAATCACGAATGTAGCTACCCTGTGCTAGGTCCACCCTAGGGTGTATCAAGTCCTAGGGTGTCAACCACTGACACCATTCCATGCACGCACAGTGTAAAGCTACTGGTGCCCATGCCTACTTTTTCAACTCCGGACTACGTGCACGACCATAGTCCACCTGAACCTACAATGGCGCACCAAACTCAGCCGTCGTTTTGGTCGCTTACAATCAGCCCAGTAATCGTGCCCCATCCTAGCCTAGTCCCTAGGGTATCGTGATACATCCAAGAGGGTTACTGCTGGAAAGGACTGCGTAACTAGGGTTTCCGTCTAGCAGGTTAAGTGTTGTCATCTAAATTCAAGACTTAACCCCTATCAGTCTAGCATGTCAAGTTGGTTAAGTGTGGTCATTCCAGTTCGTGACTTAACCCGTCTACATGTCATGTCAAGTTGGCTAAGTGTTGTCATTCAAGTTCATGACTTAGCCCTACGAATCACGTGCCAAGTTGGTTAAGCGTATTCCAGCGGTTCATGACTTAACCCTATCCAAATCATCGTGTCAAATTGGTTAAGTATATTTAGGCTTAACCCCATCAAATTACCGTGTTAGATTGGTCAAGTATATTCAAGTGATTCATGACTTAACCTCATCACTTAATCGAATTATAACGGTTAAGTGTTTCCCTTTTTTAGTTTACTTAACCTTACCATGCCTCGCGTTGTACTAGTCGGGTATTATCGACCCATTCAGGTTAAACTAACACATCCTCTAATCGTGTTGTATGGTTAAGTGTCATCTAGAAATCAAGTCCGGTCTTACTTAACCCACCTGTCCACGTTATATTGGTTAAGTGTCATTAGTCTAATCAAGTTACTTAACCCGCCCGTCCATGTCATATTGGTTAAGTGTCATTAGTCTAAACAAGTTACTTAACCCACCCGTCCATGTCATATTGGTTAAGTGTCATTAGTCTAATCAAGTTACTTAACCCTCCCATCCATGTCATATTGGTTAAGTGTCATTAATCAAATCAAGTTACTTGACCCACTCGTCCATGTCATATTGGTTAAGTGTCACTAGTCTAATTAAGTTACTTAACCCACCCGTCCATGTCATATTCATTTATTATTTACTAATGCATCAACCTCTCACATTGGACTTATTTGCGGTTACTGGATATGCCGGGCGGTTCCGGGCAGAATTACATCGCAAATCCATTCCAACCTCGGGTTCATGCATTACCACAATCTAATCTTTGCCTACGACCTCTCACATTAGACTATTATTGTTGTGGTCACTGGATATGCCGGGCGGTTCCGGGCAGAATTACACCACAACTCAAGTCTAATCTCGTGTCGAAGACATCCGTTAGATTGTTAATTACATATGTGTCATCTAAGTCAAAATCCCCACTTTACATGTTACTATACATATGCCCAAGTTCCACCTTACATGCCCATGAAAAATATGTACCCAATTCTAGCCACTTTACATATATCCAATTCTCGTCTATTTGCATGTATGTCAATTTTATGCCAATTTGCCCAAATCAAGTTCTAACCAAAATTACATTTTTGTCACGTCCATGCCCAAATAAACCCCTATCATGGTTCATGTTCCCAATTTCGCTTATGCCTAATTTACATAAGCCCAATCCCTTGATTTAACTTGCATAGTCCCCAAAACTCGTGATTTAATTCATATGCCAATTCATGCACGCCCAAACTTGCAAATTACATTGGCAGTACCCCAAATTTCCCCGTATACAAATCTCATGTAAATCGTAGTTTAGGCCTAGGTCCGAAATCGACTAAGGTTCATCAAAAGAAAATAAATAGGGGAAGGTAGAAACTTTGCATAAAACAAGATTCGAGAGAAAAAAATCGTTACATGCATGCTAAGGACATGAAAGAGTGATTTGCAACATGCATAGGTTCAAATAAATGCCATAAGAACATCCCCAAAGGTCAAGATCTAAAATGAACAAGAAAGAACATGGATTGAATATCATGCATAGATCCAATTTCAACTTTATCACATGTCATATTCATATTATCGTTTCAATCTAAAAGCAACTAGAACTTACAAATCGTGGCTAGAGGATTAAGAGCAAGAATCGTCATAGAATGGTGTTGAGATGATGCTCTACTTCCTTGATTTGATGTAGAAAGCTTGCTCCTTTGTCATGAATCTAGTTTGAAAGCTCAAGCCTTTGAAGTTGGAGATGGAGGCCATGATCAAGATATATTTTGGCAGCACTTAGTTGCTAGAATGATTTTTAGTGATTTAGGTTAGGTCTTAGGGTGTTTTTATAGAGGTTAGGACTAGTTTATGCCATAGGATCAACCCTAGGATAGATCTGAGCCACTGAAAATCGTCACAGGCCATCAGAACAGAGCACAAGACCAAGCAGGTGCACCAGGCTAACCTGGCCCGACCAGGGAGGTCGACCCCCAGGTCGACACCCATGTCGACTGGGCAGTCGACATGGGGGGGTGGTGTCGACTGTGCAGTCGACACCCCTGTCGACTTGACCTGGGCGGGAATTTTCCCGCCCTGCCCCCTGTGTGTTTGAATTCGAATTTGGCTCTAGTTTTAAACTGTTTTGAACTTGGAATTTTCTGAAAACTTTGACGGGCCATATCTTGGTCATACGGACTCCGATTTTCGAAAATTCGGACTCTATTTCGCGTATTTTTCCGAGACGAACGCAAAGGCACAGCCCGTTTCCCTTGATTCAGCTTTTATAATTTAATTCTGCCTTGATTTACGTTATAACATGTTATTCAAAATACGGGTTGTTACACATAAGCAAGGTATAGGCAAGATCTAAGAAAATTCAAGAATATTGATATACACAAGGAGAAAGGAGCAATAACAAAGCAACAGTAAACAAGTTCAACAAGGCAGCAATTTGAACGAGTCAAAAAAATCTCAAACAACAAAAAAAAATTCGGAGCCAAAGATTACAAATGTTTGACCATATCAGTAAATTCATCATCGGCATAATCAAACAAAAAGTCAAATAGTTTCACGAGTCAGAAAAATCAGAGAAATAATAGGAGTTCAACTCCTATGTAAACCCATCCAACATTGGCATATAAATAATTCGATTCGAGCAATTTAAAATAACAAAGGAGCAATAATTCATACTAGTTTTTCAAAGATAAATCGAACTTGACAAACAGTAAAGCAACCTACACCTAATCAGAGCATAGATTGATCAACGAGCTTCTTAACCGAGATTCATACTTCATTCGATTGAAGAAATAAAGGAGCGAATTTGTTTCTGGAAAACTCCAATTTTTTTTATTTTTATTTTATTTTTAATGATCCTTAAACGCAATGGTGCAGCATGGTAACAAGATATACACAACAGGTATATATGGCACCAGTATCAAGAACAATAGAGCAAGCATGACACAGTGCAAATAAAAACTCAAGTGTAAGAGCATGGCGAGGCAGGGATGAAGACTAAAATGCACAACAGCAACAACACCAGTTCCTCTTCCCCCATTTTTTTGAAAAAGTAAGTCATTTAAATGCCAACAATTAGACTATATAAGTTCATATATCTTTCAATGCACTAGAGCAAAAACATTAAAAATAAACAATGATTTTCAAAACTTTATATTTAATGCATAAGGCAGCGGATGCTTGAAGCCTGACATGATATCTCATGAAGCTGACCATTTGAGAAAAGATACCTAAATCAATATAAAAGGCCCTCAACTCAATTCAACATTGCATATTTTAGTTTCTGTGTTGGGTGAGTTAATTGTACTCACATTTCCATGAGGTTGTAGACATCTAGTAAAAAATATATTAAAATACTTAACCAACAAACTAGCTTTTGGTTTAAGACTATCGACAAAGCAAGATATTAATAATCTGAACACCTTAAGTGTGTTCATGTTGGTTTACAAAGCAGAAAAGTGTATGAAGTCAAAATAACTCAGCAACTTATTTGAAGGCAAAACAACAAGAAGGTCGGCAATTATCTGCTATCTACCTTGTAGGCACATCAAAGAGATTTAATATTCTTTACAGGCCTGTTGGGACTCGGTTTTAATTGTTTAAACAGGTCCAAAATTTGCTCCTCGAAATTCTTGTATAACCATTGAACACTATATTTACACGCATATCTTTAAAAATAAGATTGCATCCCACCTAAACCTTGCTGTATTAGGTTTTTTTTTGTGGATGATTATTTTATCTCTTTACTAGTATAGGCCATTCACAAAGCATTCTTTACATCTAAGCAAAAGCTGAGTTCCATGCTTTTACGACTTCTAATTATTTCTCTTGTTTTTAGCTGTTCACCGTTTTACACATTCATGTATCATTAAGCATGTGTTCACAAAAAAAAAACTATCTATATCTTTTCAATTTCAATTGAATTTGGTGATTTTTTTTAATACTTGCCTTGTTCTTTTCAAAATGAATAAAGTCACATTTATTAAACAATCAACAATCAAATAACAAACAAAT
The DNA here is from genome assembly GCA_030737875.1 of Allium sativum. Taxonomy (NCBI): domain Eukaryota; kingdom Viridiplantae; phylum Streptophyta; class Magnoliopsida; order Asparagales; family Amaryllidaceae; genus Allium; species Allium sativum. The sequence goes on along the minus strand of CM060926.1, from coordinate 155,298,454 downwards.
GAGCCTTCAGCGGAAATTTATATATATAAAACTTCGTTGTACCACTCTAAACATCGATTATCAATCTAATCAACAGCAAACCACACAGAATTTTGCTTTCTTCTTTTTTTTCAAATTTTAAAAATTCCTGTACTACCGGTCGGGTTTACAACTTATTTCTTAATTTTAGTCAACTACTTCAATTTTCAAATAAATATATCTCCAAAATTATGGGAGAAGAAAACTATTTTTATTATTGTTATACGATAGAAAAATAACAAATACGTCCCCAAATGATTACCCCAGTAATCATCGTATACACCTATCATAATATAACTTTTGACAAAACAATCCACACCCACGGGGACATGCACCCTAAGTCTCTTCTAAGGTCTAGACTCGTGTCTCCCATATACATATATACAATGTATTGTTCTAAACCTCACTCTGATACCAACTGTAACACCCCACCTCTATACCCATATTATCTAAGAGTATTACTAAGTAATACCGTCAGATAATATGGAGAATGAGGCTGTAGGGGCACACATGTGCAAATTCTCTTAGACTAACACTGGTACGTAATAAAATTTCCGAAATATCACTTACCTTTACGTACTTAATGTCAGTACAAAACAATTACATGTGTGCCTCCAGGACAGAACAATGCATAATATACAGAAATACAGAGATCGCAGAGTCAGTCACAGCGATAAAATATAATAAATATAATATTTAATGTTTCATATACATTAACTTATTACACACCAAAACATACGCATCATTCTATTCAACACATGGTAATAAATAATTCGCTAAATTACTATACTCCTTTAAACCCAGTAAATTACCAATTGGTCTCTGTGTCCTCGCACCTGTAATGTCTCGGTCTGACCCGAGTATTATATAAATAATAAACGGATCAGTCAATGTTTAAATCCATTATAGTTAATATATAATGTTCGGGTACTCTAACAAGAATAATAACATAAAGAGGAACAACATTATTTAATCCACAATGATCATTCATAAGAAAGGAGGCACCGATGATTCATGCCTCACGGCTAAATATTATGGAAGCATCACCATATATGAACATATGCAAATGACAACATAACCTTATTCAAATGAATCTCATTCAAGAGTTATAACGCATTATAAAATCCCCAAAATCTAACAATCACATGATAGCGTAATGAAGCACAAAATTATAAATGTGAAAATAACATTATAGCTCTAAGGCTATATATATATATATATATATATATATATATATATATAAATCAACTCCATCAATAAGGTGAAAACATTTGAAATTCAACATCTCTAAGAAACAAATAATGAAACCTAAAAATATGACCATAAATTGGATCCAAAGCATCGAATGACAACAAAAGCCATAAATTCAACAATGGCATCACAAAATGGATCCAAAACAACGCGCTTATTAAAGCGATAATTCGAATCCGCAATAACATAGATTTACACGTGCTAATAAGCTCCCCCCGAGCTTAGCCAAGTACTATATACGTATTTAGACGCCTAACACCACGACCCTCCCGGTCGAGTATAACTTAGCCCCCCCGGTCAAGTGAATACGTATATGAGACTCCCCCCGAGTCTAGCTTCCCCCCGAAGCGAGTACGGCTCAACAACAAGCAACAAAAATGTGTTACAGACTTACAGTCAGTAACCCAAGTAGTGGTAATTGTGTGTCCCATACCACACATTTCCGCCACCGGTTTACTAACCGCTAGTCAACTCCACACTGGAAACCCAAAAATCTCACGAATCACAATATCAACTCAATAGCTTCAATAAGACGAAATAGGAAATTAATCGAGCTCGTATAAAACACTTACCCTTCAATACTCTATGAAATGAAATAAAGGATATCATCATTGTATCATATTCAATCCATCAACCAAGTTGTATCAACAGTGAATCATTCACCACAAAAACTCATATAAAGATAAAATCATAAACCGTACAAATAGCGAGTGAATTCCAGAATTATTCAAGGAGTACATGTAATTTCAATATAATACACAAATAAACAAAAGAAACCAAATTGAATAACTCAAAGAATAATTCAAACATTTTTAAAATAAAAATAAAAATAATTACAAATTTATGTACTTAAGAAAAATTATATTTTTTCAAAATATATATTATTTAAATTCAACTACTTATAATTTCAAACATCAAAACAATATTTAGATACTGGTAAAGGTACTTAAAATCATAAAATTAACTAATCGCCAACATTCAATAAATTATATAACTGGAAATAGATTATTGTTCAAAAATAAATTGGGCGACATCTACTTTGTATTTTCAACGTCCAACGAATCCATCACGCACTATGAAAGCTAAAACCACAACCAACAAAATTAATTTCGAACAATTCAAGCAATTCAATCATAATCGGATAACGATGTATATAAATATTTTTAACTACGCTGGATGTAAACATAGATCTGAGTGAGGGTTACTCACCTACTTCTTCCTCAATCACACAGTCCCAATAGTCTCTTCAACCCGGTTTTATCCAATCTTCCCTGGGCATCACTAGATATAATTGCGTCCTCCACCTAGAATGAAAATTCCACCAGCCTCGCTCTAATTCTCTCCACCGCGCGAAGCTTGAACACATGTTGCTCGGACTCCTATTCAGTTCGTGGCCTTCAAACGAGCAGACGCGTGCTTTGGTGATGAACGTTGCCAGCGCTAGGTCGCGGCATCCTCCCTCGTTCGTCGCACGAGCTGGAGATGTGATCCTGTTCCGCCCTTCTTCTTTTTTTGCGGTTCCAACTGAAGAGGATAAGGGATCCTCTGTTTTTTTTTCTGAAGTCTTAGGGAAACAGCGGCTTCTAGAGAAAACAAGAGAAACTAAATAGGCCTTGGGTTTGTTTAATTTTGGGCTTGACCTATGCTTATCTAACTATTTTTAACAAACTAAAATTTTCTAACCTTTTAATTCATTTGTTTTCCTCTCCTTGAGGAAAATTTAACTTACATACATTGATTTATTTATTTTCACAAGTATAACTTATTTATTAATAACCAACAATATTATTACATCGCCTACTCTATTCATTAATTCAGCATTTAAGATAATAAAATATCAATTATTTAATATTTTAAAGTAAATAAAATTATTTGACAATTCCAAATCCATTTTATATTCATTACAGTTCAATTCGTGTTGCGTTCTATAGTTCGTTTGGTGATAGCAGACAACTTTATTTAACCCAACGCTTGGTAATTAATTTATTTAGTAATCCAACATTCAATATAAAATGGTTATATTGTCATCTATTTCAGCGTAAAACAAACTACTTAACATTGCAAACAGTTTTACTTAATCTTTTAGTTGACAAAAACTGCCACAACTACAATTTAACACCTTTATTTTAATTAAACACACATATAATTTTTGATGGAGAAAACAGGGTTGTTACATTATCTTAAAAAATCCTAGTGATTTTGTGCCTTCTAACCTTGAGGTCTTTGACTCGGAATGCATTAGCTTTTAGGAATTGTATTGAACTAATTTGAATATATGATTCAACCCTTGGATTGCATTTTAACACTCAGGACAACATACATATGAACTTAAGCTTGTATGAAATCGCCTTGAACTATTGGACACACGTGTTCTCAGCATAAATGAACCATATAGCATTGTTTATGTGACTCTGAAATGTGTTGTTGACAATTTAATTCAATCCTGGATGACCACATTGACTATTAAAGATGGATTTTGACTTTCTATAGATATGCATATAAACTTTCATGAAAAACAACGATGACAAAAGAGCTTGACGCCGATTCATTATGACGTGTTTGTTATCGATCATTGGAGTCGGTAATGGATTTGTCTATTAAAGTAAAAGGAAGCACTACAAGTTCTTTTGGCATTCATGCAGATCATTTCCATAGATTCGTTTCTTTGGAAATTTTACCAGTCATAAGATACGTTTTTATGGGAATGTGACATTAATTTCATGCACGGATGGCGTTTGGGTTTTGTTAACTGATACTCACTGGTTTCGAATCTCAAGCGTTGTTTCTCTACACAGCACTAACACATTTATAGGATGCGTGTGCCTGACCATTCTGAATACAAGATTCACTTTGTAGAATGACTTCTCACCCCTTAGAGCATCTTCAATCCTGCGAAGGCGATTCTTCCTAAATTCAGGTCCAATATACCTCCGGATTGCGCTCATCACCTATACAAAAGGAAGCATCATCGCATATTCCTTCTGAGAGAGAAATTTTCATGATGGGACCCATGATTGATCGATCTTCCCTAGTTATTCGACTTATTGTGAATCTGCCAGAGAGATGCCCCTCAGTGGTGACCCACCAGATGCTTCATCATATTTGCATACAATTTGGCAATCTAAAGGAGGGTGTCCGAGTACCTGAGAAGAATGAAATGACTGATCGTTCCCTTGTTGGGTTCACTGCATGTCTCTGCTATATGTGAACGCATAATGTCGTCCCGCCATTCAACCCCATTTTTGCGATTAGTTCTCGAGGAATTAGGAGCAACGCCATACCAGCTTCACCCAAATGGTTATGCTGTGCTTACTGGCATGTATGTTCTCTTTATGCGGACTATGCATTGTTCCCTGACCTTCGAGGAGATATGTTATCTTTGCATTTTTAGAAAAAGAAAGGATCGCCCGCCATTGATTTTTGTTGAGGCGGCTAGGAATCGAAAGCTAATTCTTGGCTTATAAGACAAAGTTCCTTCTTTTATGAATATATTTTTCTATGTCAAATGTCTGATGGGTTTCAAACAGATTCTAGACGAGCAAGGGTAAGTTTTTGGTCTGAGTTCATTTCTTTACTAGAACTTGCTTGTTTTGGTGTTGTCCTGATCTGACCTCCTTTTTCACTTCTTTATAGTCCTTCCTACCCAAGTGAAAGACCCCAAGCATTTCCCCACATATGAGTCTTTGGTGGCAGTTGTTAAGAGGGAGAGCGAGGTGGACTTCTTGTTACAAGACAAATTCCTGCACCAATTTGGCTTGCTAGAACCTTCTCGATCTGTTATTTCTCGTGAGGTCTTGACTCCTACACATCCCATGGCAGATGAATTAGCTTCTCAGCAAGTGGAAAAGGGTCGAGCTAAGGGAGTTAGTCTTAAGAAGGATCCCATCGTCGAGAGTTCCAATCAGAGTATTTACTAGGAGCACGACTCACCGCAAAGCGTGTCCCCCATTCATGAAGGTGACGAAGGAGAGTTTGTACAAAGGGAAGGAAAACAAGTTGCAGACATAGACATGAATAGAGAAGAGGGAGAGCTTCCGAGTGATAGTGACACAATCATAGGGATCAGCGAGTGCAACCTTCAATTTGAGGATTCCTCCGACAGGGGATCAGCTAGTAATGAGTTTGAGACTGACTCTGAAGACATAAACGTTGACGATCTTAAGACTACTTTGGTTCATAATTCTCCTGCTCAGGGTTCAGGTAGAAATGGTCAATATACCTTTGGCAATTATAGTTACATATACATTACCCCTTATGAGGTTCTCGGGGATGACCTTACGCTAGTTATACCTTTTATTACTTGTTCAAGGATCACTGCGATTAACCCTACGACTACTGGTTCAGGAAATCCTGAAGCTATTGGTTTGGGGACTCCCGAGATTACTAGTTCGGGAACCCTTGCGACTCTGCCACCTACTTTGCATATTTCCAAGCCTTTTCTAATTCCTTCCAAGGCCCAACGATTCTTACCCCACTGACTGGTCTGTAGAGAAATCAAAGTTAGATGACATTATATACACTTAACACCGTATATTTTTCATATGAGCATATTTCTTGCATAGCTACTCTCGGTATGAGCATATTTCTTGCAGTGCTACTCTCGGTCTTAAGGTTGTTGCTAACTCGAGGCTTTTTCTTTGTAGGTTCTACCATGAGCTGTTCATATGATCATTATGGTGATTTCTCACGTCATGTTTGTAAAGATTTTGGAGAATAAAGATGCTTTCACTGGCGACGATGTTATAAGACGGATGAGGAGTGGAGAGATAGGAAATCTCATGAGGCTCGAGAGGAATACGACCGTAGAGACCGTGAGGACCGTGGTAGAGAAGATTTCGATGAACGGGCTAGGAAGGACTAAGCCTGTCGTGACTATGATCGCAACCATGAGGACAATCACAAAAAGCACGATCGAGATGACAAAAGTAAGGAAGTTAATATTGGAGAGGCGTCCAAGCGCACTAAGATTGACCAACACTCACCTCCTCTTGCCACTACGTTTGCAGCTAATGCACCTATCGATCCGTCGATTGAAAATATTCCTGAAGCCACCACGGATAAGGCTGACATTCATACTATTGTGAAGAGACCTCCCTACACACTACCTAATCCCCCTAGCCATCTTTCGAGGAGGTTCCCCGAGTTGTTTTTGAAGGGTGTGTGTTTTGACTTGGATGCAACTTCCGTTGATAGGGAGAAAATGTTGAAGCATATAGAAATCTATAAACATGACGTGGAAAAACTTTCTAATTGGTAGAAGCTAGTCTCGGAACTTTAGAGGGTTAGTAGTTGAACTATAAGGCCCAACTTACTTTTGAAAGTGATCGTTCTAGATGGGAGAAGGCCCTCAAAGAGCGTGATGGGGGAGATTAACAAAATGGCTATCGGTTACAAAGCAATGGAGATTGCTAAGAAGAAAGCTGAGGATGATTTGATGACTGCAATCGAATCCTATCGGCAAAAAAGGCCCTTACAAGTACTCAGCTACATGATGCCCCTCTGCCCTGAAAAAGGATGAAGATTTGTTAGACGTAGAGAGGACCACTGAGGATTATCGCAAATAAGTGGCGAGTCGTACTGTCTTCGTGAATAATGAGTCTCTTGAGGTTTTAAGGTTGAAGGCATAGCTGGCTGAAGTCCAACAAGAACGCGATCGGGTGATTAAGGAGAAAGCCGAGGTTGAGAAGAATCATGCAAGAACAATGGACACCCTTAATGCCAACATGTTTGTGTTTTACACTCTTTGTTTGATGGGCATGGGAGTTTGGAATTCTTTGAGGAGAGTTACCCCTGCACTCTGGCTGAGGTATGGGAAGAGATCTTGAAACGGATGGGCGATGGTGGTTATACAGAAGAGGGGCTTCTGGAATTTTACTTGGACAATGACTCAAGAGCTGCCTTGGCCAGAGGATAAGAAGAATTAAGGCAAGAGAGAGGAGTTGTTACTACTGAAGGAGCTGGACCTTCTAGAGAACCCTCTCTAAGTCCCCAAGTCGCTACTGTGGCTTCTATTCCTTTGGGTAACCCATCTCATACTTGAGTTGCTCCTACCGATGTCGCTTCTAGTGCTGCTACTGCTCCCACTGATAGCACTCGCTCTTGCCATGGTTGCCTTTATTGGCATTACTACTGGAGCTACCACTCCTCATGTAATCGCTACTGATGATGCCACAATTGAGCAAACTTGTAGAGTACCGAGGGTAACGGTCGGGTAGCTCATGAGTTTGAGATCGCAACACGGGTGTCCTAAAAAGCAGGTAATGATGATATTGTCTGTGATTTGGGGAACCACTTCCTTCATACATACGAGTTTGATAATTTATTTAAATAATATTTAATTGATATAGGATTGGACTTGCTTTTCACTTTCCCGACTGCTGGTGACTTGACGGGAACTACCGCTATTTTTACCCCTTCATTGACCGTTACTATCGAAGTTGTGCCAGGAATGAATACTCCTCAGAGAAATATGACCCCCATTATTATATCGTTGGCTTCCACTCCTGCCTCCCATCCATGATCTCAAGCTGAGAAAATCGCTGCCTTGTAGGATTTGGATGACCCGACAGTCTCTTCGGGTGATAGCGAGGATCCTACTAACGAGAAGGAAACTGGGGAAGGAGGGCCAGGGAATAATAAGAAATCCAAGAAGTGGCGAGGAGGGAAGCGCATCACGCGCAAAAAATAAAAGGACGCTTCCATTACAGATAATGAAGTTAATCCTGTAGTCTTGGCTTGTCCTACTTCTACTACTACAATGTCGATCAGGCCCACCAAGTTAACCATCAATTTCAGCGGGGTTTCTAAGGGCAAGAAGAAGAAGGATTGATGCCTCTACCAATTGTTCTCTTTTTGTCTTCTTGGTCGTGACTATGCGAGCGCCGACCCTTGCTTTCGACATTCTTACTTTGTCATTTTGCATATGACTTTTGTAAATAGTTGCTATTGACGAAACATGTTCTTCTTGTGTTGTACCTCTGTATTGATGGTTTGTACTATTTTTGGTGCATTTTCAGTTTTCATGTCTCGCTTTGGTTGCAACTTTCTATTGTTACTTTCTTTTGTAAGTGTTTATTTTGCCTTGGTACTAGGGACAAACCTGTGATATGCTTTATCTTAGAGATAATAGAGGTTGTTGAGGGTGGTGTTGCCTTCATAACAAAGGGTCGTCACCGGCCTTTTTCAACCTGGACTCTCTCCATACTGTATCCAGTTTTGCTGGCAAGTTCCACTATCTTCTCGATGTTTGTTGATGGTAACCGGTCTTTGGTTATAGTTAGCATATACTGGTCGCGTTCTTTTAAAATTGGATGCTCATTGTGATGTACATCTAACATGCCTCGTAGAGAATAGGTCCTTTCCTACATGATGTTTATTAGTGGCCATATAGCTTCAATTGAGGTCGGGACAGACTAGTGTTGGTTACGTCTTCCCGAAGCCGGACTCACAACGATGCCTATTAAGAGTGTCACATAAGGATGAGCTCTTTTTGCTCTTGATTTTTATTGGTGGTCGTGTGGCTCAGAAGGGATTGTGTTTCCCGGGACCTGACTCAGCGCGACGCATACTGAGAGTGCCTTATAATGACAAGGTCCTTTTGCGCTTGATTTTTATCGGTGGTCATGTGGCCAGGCCGGGATCGTGTTTCCCGAGGCATGACCAACATGATGTATATTGAGAGTGCCTTGTAATGACTAGATCCTTTTGCCCTTAATTTTTATCGATGGTCGTGTGGCCTGGCCGGGATCGCACTTCTCGAGGCTTGACTAGCCGCGATGTGTACCAAGAGTGCCTCGTAAATATGAGGTCTTTTGTTGGATTAAAGTTGTGGGATCGTTAGCAATCACTTCAAGCATACCTCTATGCATGAGTCCTTACTGAAGACAACTTTTCTGAGCGTTGTGCTGTTTTTTTAATGAATCATGCTTGCTTTTCTAGACTTGTTGCTTGCAAGTTTTAAGTTGAATTTTTTAGCATTTTGTAATCTCAAAATAAGAGAAAGAAATTTTTAACTAAAAAATATAAATTTTCAAAGCATATAGGTGTAATCATCCAAAAGCAGATTTCATTAATGACTTAAAATAACATAAGTTCTGGTATAATGCGCCAACTTGAGTGGTGGCTTATTTTCAATAACATAAGGAAAGAAAATAAATAGTACAACTCCAAACAATAGATTTACTCAAAGTAAGGACATAGGTGATCGCTATTTCAAGCCTGGGAATTGAAATTCCATCTGTTGTGGTTAATTTGAATGGGTCGTCAAAGAGTTTATGCCATATCACGTAAGTGTTGGAGAATGGAGTTTTGATGACAACAATATTATTTTAATTATCATTGATTTATAAAATATATACTAACACTTTTTGTATGGAATATATATATATACACACACACATACTTAGGAATTATATATGGGAAATTTTATTGAAGACTATACAGTTTTAAAGATGATAGAGATTCAAAGATCAGAGAAATTTAAAGACTTATGAGTGTTCAAGATTTCAAGAATTCAAGAGTTCAAGATTAATATAGTCATAGAGTCTAGATTATGTAAGACTCTAAATAGCACTATAGGTTCCAATTCGTATTCTGATATTCAATTCTGTCCTCAATCCTCTCTATTTTATTTTCTATCTTTCTAATTTTTTCCTTTCTTATTCTTCTTTGTTTTTCAAACTTAAATTTTATATGTTTATATTCTTATACTTTATATTTATATAGTTTAAAACCTTATAATTTTATAAATATATTCATATAGTTTAATTTTATGTTTTCATATGATTTTCTACTTTATAATATTAATTTACAATACTATATTTTGATTCAAGAATTTTCAGAATTATTTTTATATCAAAACACTTGAAAAATGTTTTAAAATTCAAAAATATACTAAGGTATGTTGACATACCAAAAACACCATGTCGACATATAACTGTCACTTTTTCAATTTCGAAAGGAAGTGTCTTTTCACTATTTGAAACGTTTCAGAAACGTTACAACCTTTCAAACATTATAAAAGGGGTTAAAACCGAATTTTTAAACATATCTTCTTCTCCACTTTCATCCTCTTTCATATAATCATTCTTAATCATTTTTATGATTTCTACACTTATACTGTCGAATTCAATTCTGTTTTGATCAAACTTCTTCTCTCTACACTCTCTTATCATCTCTCTCTGAATCAAGTGCTATTGAAGAGTTATAGGGATGTTTGTAATTATTTGGGTTGAGTAAAAGAGGAATCGGTGGTATCCCTTGTAGCCGTGAAATCAAGGAGGTTAGAATCAGTGGTATCCCTTGTAGCCGTGAAATCAAGGAGGTTGGAATCGATGGTATCCCTTGTAGTCGTGAAATCAAGGAGGTTGTAATTGGATTTTGATATAGTAATAAAACTCTGCGCAATCCAGAGTTGTGTGGTACTGGATGTAGGAGTAATACGAACCAGTATAAAATCAGGTATGTTCTTTCCATTTCTACATTTTTATTTCTATTTATTTTGCATCTGTGTGTGAATTTGTGTCTGTAATTTTGTTTGTGGTGTTTGATTCACCTCGTAGTTCACATAAGTTTTAGATTTTTTAAATTCTCATAAAACTATTCACCCCCCTCTAGTGTTTGTTTATCCTTAACAATCCATTTCACATTACCTAACAGTAAGGTCCATCCCAACTTGGCTTGAACACACACGTGCTAGTCATTATCTTTTTCAGGACTAGATCGCCGACTTTAAAGGTGCGATGGTGGACTCTATAGTTGAAATGTTTTGCGACTTTTCTATCATGTGCTACCAGTCTGAGTTCTGCTTCCTCCCTTCTTTTGTCTAACTGATCAAGAGCTTCCGGCATCAATTGCTCGTTATTAGCTTGATTGAAATGAACTCTTCAGTGGGTTGGAACTTCTAACTCTACCGGAGTCATTGCCAGCGCTGAATGCCAAGGAAAATGGTGAATGCAAAGTTGCGGATTTGTGAGTATTTCGATAGTCCTAAAGCACGAGCGGTAACTCATCGACCCATCCACTATTGGCTTTCATTGGTCGTTTCTTAATAATGGATTTGATAATTTTGTTAACATTCTCCACTTGTCCATTTGCCTACGTGTGAGCTACTACTGCGAAACTCTTCTGGATGTGGTACCATTTGTAAAAGTCCTGAAACTCTCTACTTTCAAATTGCATCACATTGCCGATGATGATCATTCGCGACACACCAAACCTGCAAATGATATTTTTAGTGACAAAGTTAATAACTTTCTTATGGTAATCGTGGTCACCGGCTCCGCTTCGACCCACTTTATAAAGTAGTCTACAATAACTATTGTATATTTAGCATCCGCTTGAGCTATAGGCAGTACTCCGATCAAATCGATGCTCCATACTATGAAAGGCCACGGGCTGACCATTTAAGTTAGTTCAGATGATGGGGCTCTTGGAATTTTGGCGAACCTTTGGCATTTATCACATTTCCGAGCGTAATCTGCAGCGTCTTCATTTACTTCGAGCCAGCAATAACCAGATCAAAGTATCTTTTTTGCTAGAATCTGACCATCTAAGTGATCTCCACACTCTCGCTCGTGTACTTGGATTAAAATCCTTTTAGCTTCATCTCTAGTCACACATCGCAGTAATGGCATAAAAATCCCCTTCTGTATGCTTTCCGTCTTGCATAATGAATCTTGGGGCTTTCTTAAGCAGCTTCTTTCGTTCTACCCGACTTGGGGGGAATGTTCCGTCAGTTAGATATTCCTTTATATGGGTCATCTAGGACTTTGGTTCTTCCGATGCCTCCATAACATACTCAACTTCCATTTCATTAACTCTTGGATTGCTGAGGATTTTACTGGCACCAGTCCCAGATGTTGAGCATCTCCTAAACTAGCATACTTCGCGCGTGAATCAACCTTCATGTTTTCCTCTCTTGCGATGTGCGTAACAGCATAGTGTTCGAAATGATCAAGAAGCTCTCATGTATTTGATAAGTATGGGGCTAAATTTCCTCCCTTTGCTTCGAACTTCCTCCAAACCTAACGTACCACGAGTTGGGAATCACTGAATATCTAGAGAGACTTGAGATTTTACTCTTTTGCTATCTCAGTCCAACTATCTAGGCCTCGTATTTTTCCTCGTTCTTAGTGGCTGGGAATTCTAGTTGCAAAGTGTAACATATCGATCGTCCCTCGGGGTTTTCCAAGACTACTCCTAAGCCCGAACAATCTTCATTCATAGCTCCGTCTACATACAGTTTCCATTGAGCAATTATTTCTGCCGTTTCTTCCTCGTCTTCTTCTCGCAAATTGGGCTCTATAATAAAGTCAGTCATAGCTTGACCATTGATTTCTCTTCGAGGAAAACAGGTTATTTCATATTGGCTTAATTCAATATTCCATTCTAACAGACTTCCCGATGTTTTTGGTCTAAATAGATTTTTCTTCAATGGCTTGGAAATAGGGCCATAACTTCCTTGATGCAATAAGTAAGCAGGATGCGAGTTTTTTGAACTTCGGATAATTCCTTTTTGCCCCAGTTAATCGTTTGCTGATATATTATTCGGTCATTGGACTCGCGACTCTTCTCGTACCAAACTTGCACTCAGGGCGTGGGAGGATACTTCCAAACAAATAAACAGATCTTTACCATCATTAGGCTTTGAGATCATTGGTGGGGCTTCCATGTGTTGTACAAGCTCCTCAAAGGCTGCTTGACATTTTGTTGTCCATTCAAAGTTCTTCTTTCCTTCTTTATAGCATCGAATATGGGTATACAACTATCGGTTTCCTTTGAAATGAATTTTCTTAACGCTGCAATTTTCCCATTGAGACTTTGCAACTCCTTTTTATCTCGAGGAGATATTACACCCTTTAAGGTCGTTATCTACATCGGGTTAGCTTTGATGCCCCTTGCTCTAATTACGAATCCTAGGAATTTTCTAGATGACACATCGAATGAACGTTTTAAGGGGTTTAACTTCATTCCATACTTCCTTAAGGTTACAAATATCTCAGCTAAGTTATCCTTGTGGTTATCTTCCTTATTTGACTTAACGAGCATGTCGTCAAAGTACACCTCCATGGTCCTGCCAATTTGGGTCTTGAACATCATGTTAGCTAGCCGCTAGTATGTCGCCCCGACATTCATCAAACCAAAAGGCTTCACTTTATAGCAATATAATCTCAAATCCGTAATAAAACTAGTGTTTTCTTGATCGGGCTCGTGCATCATAATTTGATTATATCCCGAGTATGCGTCCATGAAAGATAATAGTTTATTCCTTGCCGTTCCATCCATGAGATGGTCAATCCGCGATAATGGGAAACTATCTATGGGACATGCCATATTGAGATATGAAAAATCTATGCATACTCGCCACTTTCCATTGCCCTTCTTGACCAAAACCGGATTAGACACCCAGTCTGGATATATTGATTCCCTAACGAACTCGTTATCCATAAGACGATTGACTTCCTCCTTTAGGTCCATTGATCCCTCTGGACCTTGATTTCTCCATTTTTGTTTACGAGGGTGTATCAAGGATCAATATTCAAAGCATGACTTGCCACCTTTAGAGAGATTCCACACATATCTGCGTAAATCCAAGCGAACACATCCAAATTAGCTTTAAGAAAAACAAATAACTCCCTCTGTACTCTCATACCAAGCTGTGATCCGATACTCAACATTCGGGTTAGATCCTCTGGGTCAGAGACAGATATCGTCATCTCTGCGGGAGCTGCCCTATTATCCGCTGCACTGTTTTTCCGAGGATCCATAGTTTTCCGAGAAATATTATGCTCTTTGGTGCAAGGTTTTCGTTTAATTGCTATAAGATGGGGTTTTGAATGCAGAGGGGTCCCTCCACATCCTTCTTCTTTTCCTTCCTCTTAGCTTCTCGTAACTCGGTTATATAGCTTTCTCGAGCATCATTCTGATCCCCTTTGATAACTCCAACATCATTCTCGGTTGGGAACTCCATCATGAGACACCATGCTGTTAGGGAAATATTGAAATCCATTAACGCAGGTCTGCTAAGGAATGCATTATAGGCTGACACTTCATCAACAATTACAAAAGTTTGGATTAATACCATCTTCCTTTCGCCTTCTCCGAGCTCGACAAGAAGATCGATTGTTCCGATAGGATGTTGTGGCTTGCCAGCGAAAACTTAGATTTTGGTTTGACAAGATGGTACATCTGTCATTGAAAATTTCATCTAGTGAATGTCTTTCTGAAGAGAATATTCATGGATGTTGCACAGTTAACGAGCACCCTTCTTACTGTAGTCGTCCTAATGCCACTTATCGTTACCATTAGATCAAGCGTGGGAACCTCGATCCTTTCTGTGTCCCTGGCCCTGAAAACTATATCATTATTGAATTTCTTTTGTTGCTTTAATGGGGATGTATCTTCTGAAATGAGGCAAGTTTCATCTTTTGGAGCATACTTTATGGAATTTGGGTATCTTTCCATCTCTCCCCAACACTTCTATGAAGGGTGTAGGCCACCCGAAATGGTATAAATTACCAATTTTCCTTTTTTTTACCCTCATTCCGATTGCTGGATCCTGGTTAATTTGCAGAATATCCTGCACCAAGTTGTTGGGAATGGATGAGCTATCTAAGGTTTCTTGATGTACTACTACAATTTATTATTCTTAATAATCTCTTCTATCAAGTTCTTCAAGTGTCTACATTCATTAGTGTTATGTCCCGGCTGATTATGAAAGCAACAAAACCTGTTGAAATTCCTCTGATTCTCTGCCATCTTTAAAGGAGGTGGCTTTGGATAACATTCCTGCTTGTCTATGGCCAAGATGATGTTTTCTGGTGTGTCATTTAGAGGCGTAAAGTCTTTGAGTTTGTAACATCTAAGATTTTTTTCACCTTTATTTCCCGTACCTTCTTCTTCATTAGCTCTCTTTTGACCTCCCCTTCTTTTCTTCTTCTTAAGTAGATGCACTTTCTTTTCAACCATTATTAAGATATTTTTGCACAAGAATATTTACAACCTCGGCTATTGGATTTGCCTCTTCCTATCCAAGGAATTCAACGGCCTTCTTGTAGAATTTCTCCAAGGTGTTAGGTTCTTTCATCTTTACCCATTTTCAAAATTCGGTTTCCTTATCAATAGCTCGAACCAAAGCCGTTAGCATTATTCTCGGCTTTGAGTTACCAACCTCCATTATTGCCATGTTGAATCGATTCATAAAAGACTTTTAAGGGTTCTCCCGGCTTTTAAGCCACCCCGGACAAAAACATGACGTCTTTTGCCTTTGAAGTGTATAAAACCTAAGCTGTTGCTTAAACTTCTGAGATAAGTCCTCAAATGTGTCGACAGAATTTGAGGCGAGCTTTGTAAACCAATATGATGCCACTCCTTCCAAGTACATTGGGAAATATTGCCATATTAACTCATCAGTTGCCCGAGCATCGTTCATATGACAGTCATACTTAAATAGGAACAAGTTGGGATCCGCTATTCTGTTGTATGCCAGTATCGTTAGCGGAATGAATTTCTTAGGATAGTCAGCCCTCGATATCTTTCAAGTGAAATGAGTCTTGCTGGGAGAAAAACCCCAGTCTTCCTCTTCTTCTTTTCTAACAAAATTTTCCTTCATAATTTGCTTAATCATTTCTGAGATATACTCTTCGTTATCATTTTTCTCTATGGGGCGGACGCCGACTGCCTTTTCGATCATCTAGTTAGGTATAAGACTTCGGATAGCAGGTTGGTATCCTGATCCTCTAACTCGCGAGGGTGCCCCTCCGGTGGTGCTTACGACTTTCTGGGAAGAGAGACTCATAGGATATCTCCGTTTATTCCTGTCAACATCAACTCCTTCATTGTCGATATTGGCGTTATTGCCTGGATTATCATTAGAAACTGGCATTATCAAGATCATTGTGCTCATCAGCCTATCGCTCCAGATTGCCTCCCGTACTTAGGTTTCTAGGAATAATACCTCCACTCCTTACTACACTAGTTCGAGCAAAATTAGTCTCATATAGTATGGGAGCATTTTTCGGATCTCCCTTCCTTCGATTTGAAGCCGAAGAACGTGCTTTCTCTTCCAAATCAATTTCAACTCTATCCGTTCTCGGGTTTGGCCTAGTAGTCTAGAGAGCATCCATTTTTTTCCAACAACATCTGGTTTGTTGCTTCCAACGGCTAGTTTATTCCTTCAACCAAACTATTGAGTTCCCTCTGGGTAAGAGCTTCTCTAGAAGTTTGGGTTGCTCCAGGTTATTGGCCATGGAGGAAACCTGAGTATTACCAGCCTTGTTTCTAGAAGTTGTAACTGCTCCAGATTTGGTTTTACTTATGTTCTTTCTAGGAGGAGTCATAATATCTACCAAGCTTCGGGTTCTCAATGCGACTCTTTTCGTGGATCTTCCTTATATACTTTGATGATCTATAGTAGAAGCGCAGATCTAGGCCTTATATTCAGTTCTCAATGAAAGCACCAAATTATAACTCCAAAGATGGCAGTAACACCTGAATAAAAGCGAAAGCACCACCCCTCACTGGGGAAACATAATAAAGCAGTAAAAGTAAATTAAAACAAGAAAGAAACAGAAAGTAGGGAAAGAAGAAGATGATTTTATAGTGGTTCAGCTTGGGATCAAGCCTACATCTACTTTAAACAATATTATTATAATCCTTGCCATGCCTGATACAATATGGTATATATGATTACAAAGATATCCAAAGTAGGGAATAACAAACAATCACTAGTACTACTGGTTACCGAAAAGTCATGGTAACCAACCTAGGTGACCTAGATTTTTTATTTCTGGAGAAGAAGCTTTATTGTTGGAGGAGTGTAATGGCTGCTGGAAGTGAAGAAATTTCTTTGCAGAGCTTTAGCAGAGCAAGGAAATCAACCCCCCTTGAAGTTGGAGCTTGAGGGGTATCTGGAAGGAGTTGGGCTAAGCCCGTTTACAAGAAGAACTAGAGTAGCATGCCGTCCTTCCCTAGAAATACCATGGTAAAATACACTAAGAGCATGGGTCGGTGCTGACCCATGGTGTTAGTGTATTTTTGACACTGGACTTTGTGGTTTTGGTGCTTCTATCTTGTTTAGCTCATGGGCGTAGTTTGGTACTGATTTGACTTGGTTTGATGTTATATCGAAACTTACTTCTTGAGCTATTAACCTTGTCTCTCAGTTTATTGAGTAATGGCATTCAAACGAACTCAATTGACATAAAATTTCTTGTATATCCTCCTGTTTGTGTTATGAGAGAAATAAGATAGGTCGCGAGTCCATACCCCTTGTGTACATAGGTTGGTGCCAACCTATATGCATAGCCATTTTGGCCTTGTGCTTTGGGGGACTGTCTTCAATAGGTTCTTGTGGTCTCTCTGGTAAAGTTTCATCCAATTCCTAGGTTGTGCCTCTTTGTTCCTCACTTCGTACGAATACCTTTCAGGTTATATCCAGGTTAACAAGGTCACTAAGAATTAGCCCTGGCATGGACCAAGGATCATGCCAGAATAATACACTACCACCATAGGCAATGTCATATGACCTAAGAGGCAATACCTCATTTTAAGTAAGCATCTCTATATCCAACTGCTGGTTTGAGGGATAAACATACTCCAAAAAAAATCTTTGAGGTTATAATTTTTGGTCCATTCAACCTATAAACTAGTCTTCTTATTCAAGAGATCATCCATGTGTTTAGCAGCAACACAAGTATTCCACAATTTCGTATTTTTGATACCAAGTCCTCCCTTATATTTGGGTTTTTCAAGCATAGAAAAACTACAAGGAACACTTTTAGAAGAGTGAGTAGAACCATTCTAAATGAATTGTAACATAGAACTTTGTATAATTTTGATAAGATTGGTGGGGAGGATGTACATTCCTTACCAATAAACTATTATGGAAGAGATAGCTGCTAAGCCTACTAGCATGACTTGGCATCCTATTGGTCCAAGAGTTCGTCTGGGAAATTATTCTCTCATATAGAGGAGCACATTGAAGCTTGATGATTCTACTAGTTACAAGAGGGATACCAAAGTAATCAATGGTGTCATGGGTGGGTTGGAGAGTTGTTGGAGAAGGATGTGTTGGTAGGCTTCATCAAATATTCCAGTAGCATTGATATTGGATTTATCCAGGTTGATACGCATGCAATATTCCTATACAAAAGTTCAATCCCATCAAGTATAACACATGTTGGCTCCATATTTGGTTTAGTAAAGACAACTAAGTCATTAGAAAAAATAAGAGAGATGATTAAGGGACTTTAATATTTTGGATGAAGCTTGAATTTGCCATTGTAGATAAGACTGTTGAAAATTTGTTGAGGACCTCCGTAAAATGATAAATAGGTGTACAGACAGAGGATCACCCTGCTTTATGCCTTTTTGAAGGAAAAATAACCAACTGGTTTGTTATTAATATGGAGATTAAATCTGGTAGTGCATACGCATTCACATAACCATGCTACAAACAAGTTAGGGAATCTCATGTATGACATATTACCAACTATTGTAGACCACTAGATGGTGTTAAAAGATTTTTTATGTCAAGCTTTAGTATTGCTCTTAAGAAAATCCGAGAAGAAATGTAACCTTTTAATAGTTCATGAGAGAGTAGCACATTTTCAAGAATGTCACATTTAGGTAGAAAGGCAACCTGATTTGGAGATATTAATTTGGGCAAGACATGCTTTAGCCTAGCAGCTATTATTTTAGAGAGGCATTTATAGAATGTACTGCAACAAGAAATCAACCCAAACTAATCAGAAGTAGAGGGTTGCCATACATTATCAATCAAGGCATTATTGGTGGAAGCGATAACTCTCAACATCTTGCATTTATTGGAATTTTTTTGCACAACCTTAAAGAAGCCAATTTGAATAATGTGCCATGCTTTAATAAATTAATAACCATTAAAACCATTGGGACCACCACATGATTGTTGATTCATAAAGAAAACAATAAATTTAATTTCTTCATTGGTAACAGAATTGCAAAGAAATTTAATGGATTCAGCATCTAGGGCATAAAGAGAAATAATATCTAGCTCTTAAAGGGAGGGAGTATAATTACTATGGTTACCCGGTAAATTAGTAAAGTGTTCAAGAAAATTAACATCTATATGCTCCAGGTTGTCATGGGTTATACCATGCTTATTGGTGATGGTGTTATTTCTATCCTTAGTATGCTTAGATTTGAGAGAGGAATGGAAATAAGTTAAGTTCCTATCTCCGTCCCTATATCACTGCATTCTAGCTCTTCTGCTTCACCATATTAGCTTCATTAAGAAGGACTTCCTTGTACAGATTTGAGATAAAAGATTCAAAAGAAGGTAAGTGGGGGATCATCCAGATTATTGAATATGTTAGTTCGAACTTTTTTCTAGCTATTTCTTCAATTCAGTACAAAGTTTCGACCCAATCCCAAAGCTTTTAGAAGACCAAGCCTTCAGAGCTTGTTTAGTGGTAGTGGGTTTTCTTTGAAAAAATAAACATAGGGTTACAAAAATTCGTATTAGATCAAGCATCTTGTACAACTAGTAAAAATTCAGAATCATTGGCCAAGAGTTACCATTTTTAAAATTTTGATCTACCTCTCACATTAACTACTCTAGTGGAGATAATATGGGCAGAGTGATCATATATTGTTGCAAGTAGGAGGAAATTGTGTAGGCTAAGCCATTTATAAAGGGTAGCAAGGTTAAAAAATGCAAAATACACTTTGGAAAATGTCCGTGCACTATTCTTATTATAGTTATTCTATGAAAATCTAGGTCCAGATGTAATTATTTCTATAAGAGCGGAGTCCTAATTGCAAATTAAATAGTTTTATTTCAACAGGGGTTAGGGGATTTTCTCCATGCCTATCAGAGATTCTCAACTAAAATTGAAGTCACCAACAATAAGTAATAGGTGAGTGTTTTAGCTAAGGGATGTAAGGGTTTGAAATAAGGAAATTCTAGCAGCTTGGGAATTATCTGCATGCACAAAGGTTAGGTAGATAAAAGTGGAATATGGACAGTGAGTGGCATGGAGATGTATGAATTGCTGAGAAAAGTGAACAGGAGAAAGAATATAATATAATGAGTCATGGATGATACATACACTACCATATTAATCGTTTAGCTTACTTTCAATTCTATAGACTTACATTTTATCCATTTTCCCTTTCTCTTAAATGGAAAATACTTCTGGTTTATATTTCTCAAATTAGATTTTTTTACATTGAATTATTATAGAATGGAACTTTTTTTTGTAAACAAAATGTAACCAAGATGTCTATTGTATGTCCATCCTTTTGTTCTGTTGCTAGCTAAATATATTAAGAAAAGTAAATATGATTCAGTGAGCAAAGTCAATTATACTTATTTGTTGTGTTCGTTCTTACGACATTGGTTTGACTGGAGAAAATAAGTGACCAAAGGCTAAAGTGCAAATTAGAATATTTGTTTGCTAGGATCTGTACCGACAACATTCCCATCCAGGTTTACTGTAGATGTTCTCACAATTAGTGGTGGCGAAGGATGAGCATGCTTATGTTGATTAGGGTAAATAAGGGATCAACAGAGATAGGGTCGTGTGTATGTGCGTTCCAACGGTGCAATGAACGTACATGCACATCGAAGAGAGAAAATAAGTTGCTACTATCTCCAATAGCATTTATGTTATGTCTTTACTGATGGGTCGGGTAGGATTAAACCCAGAAGCTATAATGGCATAAGCTACCATGTAAGATGAAATATTAGTAGTTGATTGATGGATAGTACTAGGAATACATCATACTCTTGTTTAACAGGATCAGTAATTGAGAAAGTGCAAACAACCGAATAAATCTATACTCGTACATTTCAAGCATATTTCTTGGTATATTATTCCATTATTTTCATCTTTATAGTTGTGCACGAACACTTTCTCTATTTGACACTAGAACTATTTTTGAATCTATCTATCCTTCATTACTCAATCATGCTAGTAATTACAACAATCACTAAGCTTTATAACTGACCCACTCCAGTTTCTTTCTTTTTCTTCCCTTCTTGGCTCACAAAGTGGAGATGTTTAGTTCTGATTTCCTTGGAGAGCTATTCTTTGGGACTCATTCTTGTTGCGTATGTATTTACCTTTCTATTTTACCTTATTTCATAGTGTTGGTTGTATTAATGGCTATTTTGAGGGATATTCATATTCTACTTTGATTTGTGACTGAGATCTGCTTTCCATGATACAAATGATTTGGAAATGAAATAGTAGTTTTTGGAATAAATGTTGTTTTTCGGTCTTTCAAAATGCTTCTGCTGTATTTATATTTTTATGCCTTGTGAATCTTAGTCTCTGTTATGTACGTCTTTATACCTATAATGCTTTACATTTCTTAACATGACCCCCATTTTGAGGAATGTTAAAAGGTGTCAGGCATTTCATTTTCAATTTTTTTTATATATGATAGGTAGCTCTTTCAATTTAATTGTAGTGCCCTGGTTAAACCATTGTTAAATTTTGCGACCTCTCCAAGTTGATCTTTGACCTCTCTGGATCATTATCGACCACAGTCCATGCCTAACTTCCATTGCCTTCTCATACCAAGCACCGTCCGCAATTAACGATCCAAAACTCATCGGTTTCCTATCGATTATCGCACTCAATGTTTCGAGTTTGGTACGTTTAGTATGATCCATAACCTCATCGGGTTCTTGCGAAGCATTAACCATACTTGATGATCCACAGCCTTGTCGGACTCTTATCATGTACTATCACATTTGACGACCAAGTCTTTTCATGCCTTGCGTGGTTTGTAGTTGGCGATCCTAGCCTGCTGGGTGTAACACCCCATACATTTTTAAGCTTAAATTTCGATAAAAATTGAAACTCAAACCTATTCAAGCATGAAGAGCATAAATTTTGTACTTACAAATAATGGGCATGAGCATAATCAGAGAACTATAAGACTAACTCATAGAGGAAACAAAATAGGATAACAAATGCCAACTAAGGCTACTATCTTAAGAGAAAATTGCCACACGATACCAAGCATGATAGAACAAGAATAGGAAACCAAACTTGAATATTTGCAAGGACCTGTCTTTCCCGAGAAAAACCCTGTTAACGATATTTTTCGTCAACACCTGAACTAGGATGAGCAATGCATATGTTCAATAGTTTGATGCATTAGTGGTCTAAAGGTTATTGGAATATGATTATGAATTGGTGTTCCTAACGAGTTCTACCATTTCCTAGGTGTCACGACCTTGAATCCAAAGATTAGTTACTCTTCCCTCAAAGGGTGAGCATCACACTTATGGAATCACAAAGCCAATGATTACCTTAGGAGAAAGGTTTTCCAAGTTAAGTAGGGCCGAAACTTCATGTCACAGCCATCTTTAGATCTTAGATCAAAAGATATACATTGTGCTAAGTGGAAACAGGCTGATGCCTCACAACATAAGGGTTGTTTGCTTGCTATAATACTTATTGACTTATATGATACTTCCACATCAAACCACCCTGAGGAGGCCTTGGGGGCGTCAGATATCAAGCCACAAGTTCACAGCAAGCTTTCTTCCCTGGTTGGGTTTCATTAGGCTTATTATAAAAGAGATAAATCGTGTATAACCATCCGAAAGGGGGAAGCCTTGGTTTCCCCTAGGGCCTTCCCTCCTACGAATGAGCCGTGATTATCTCTATCATGGGAAAGGTTAGTATAACTCCCTATCTTATCATTATAAACACAATATGATTATCAAATTGAGAAATGCTTAAGTCCAAGACTTCTCCCTTTATTAATTGAGGATATATTACAAGAGTTGAAGAAATCCCCTATTCGATTTGGAAATTAGGGTTTGCTCTTGAGAGAAAGAGAACAGGATTGAGAAATGAAAGTTCGGCCTCCAAAATGAGACCCCCTAGGGTCTTATTTATAGACAAATTGGGGCCTTTACCGTTATTGGGCTAGCTAAGGCCCTTGTCGACCGCTTTTCCCTTCGATTTCAGAAGCTTTGGCTTTCGACCGGCTTCCCCTTTGGATTCAGAGGCTTTAAAGCATTGGTCCTTGCTCTCGAAAAGATGGTCTCGGTGTTTGATGCCAAGTCCATCTTCGTTTTATGAGTACCGAGCCTATCGGTATAGATAGGTTTGGGAAGGCTTTAGGCTCCCAGATATAGCCTCTCGGATATGGGCTCTCGGATATGGGCTCACAGATATAGGCTTCTGGATGTATGCTTTCGGCTACGAGCTTTTGGCTTCGCTGTTGACTTTTTATGGAACTTGCCTTTATGATTCAACTAGATGGCTACCGGATCCACCACCTATGTCGGTATCGACACTAAGCAGATTAATGCGGATAGCTTGTTACTCTTCGTGGTTTCGGCTTGCTTGTCGGTAGATCTCTGAAGTGTATCTTGGCGCTTCGGAGGTTTGCTTCCGGTGCTTCACTAGTTTCTTACTAAAATGGCCTTCCGGTAACCATCTAACTGGGGTCTCGGTAACTTGCTCCCTGTCTATTTCCTTGCATCTCAAACTTCTTGCTTTTGATGCTTTTAGCCTTTTAATGTACCAGCATTAAGCAAGTTAATGCCGACAGCCCCTTTGTCTTTCCAGGTCTCGGTTTGTAGAACTCTCGGCCTCTTTCTTCATTGGCTTCCGGCTTTGTATGATCGTCCGTTATCTGCCCTTCACGCCAGAGCTACCTTGCCGATATCTTTTCTTTGCGTCGGCTTTGAGCTCTTTTCTTTAATGGTGGTGTCGGTTGTCTGACTCTCGGGTTATTCCATTATGCTTTTGGTTTTACCTTGTGCCTAATTCTTGCTTACGGATTATTCTTCTACGGTTGTGACGGTCCGATACCCCTTCACCATCGTCCTATTTTGGTAGAGATTTTGGTAGTAACATTTTCCCCCAGTGAAGGGGTGTTTTTGACTTTTCAAGTCAAACTTCCTTTTGGATTTCTTCGCGTTCTTCCTGCATGAACTTCAACAACTGATATTACACATTAGTTTTTATAATGATTTGAATACACGCTGGATATGATGTTGCTTGGTTTTGGATGATAATATTACATTAGGCTTGTGTCTTTTATCTAATATTTACTTACGCTTTATATTCTATTGTAAAATAAAGGAGAGAGTTGAGGGAACTTCCTGTTTGCCGACTTTGAATGGATATTATTATTAATATCGGACCCCACAATGAAATGCAAATAGCGTCGTCTCTGTAGTAGGCTACAGGATATAAAACGGAAGTCAAAAGAATTCTTACTCAGATGTCCATAATACAATGTTATAACTTCGCCTTTCCGAAAATAAGGAAAGTCTGGGTCCGACTGTTATTTGTGCATTAAAGATTGAAGACCAGAAATTCCAATTTTGATAATAATAGAAGTCCGGAACCAAACCTTATTCGGGAATTTAAGAATTAAGAACCAGAAATCCACTTTTGGTATTAATAGAAGTCCCGAAACAACCCTTGTTGGGCATTAAGGATCGAAGAACAGAAATCTACTTTGAGTAACAATAGAAGCCCCGAACCAACCCTTGTTCGAGTATTAAGACTTAAGGATCAGAAATCCTCTTCTGTAATTAATAGAAGTCCTGAACCAACCCTTGTTCGGGTATTAAGAATCGAAGACCAGATATCCATTTCTGGTAATAATAGAAGTCCTGAACCAACCCTTGTTTGGGTATTAAGAATCGAAAACCAGAAATCCATTTATGGTAATATAGAAGTCCCGAACCAACACTTGTTCAGGTATTAAGAATCGAAGACAAGAAATCCATTTCTGGTAATAATAGAAGTCCCAAACCAACCCTTGTTCGGGTATTAAGAATTGAGGACCAGAAATCCACTTCTATCATTGATAGAAATCCCAAACCAACCCTTGTTCGGGTATTAAGAATCGAAGACCAGAAATCCATTTATGGTAATAATAGAAGTCCCGAACCAACGCTTGTTCAGTTATTAAGTTTTGAAGACCAGAAATCAATTTCTGGTAATAATAGAAGTCTCGAACCAACCCTTGTTCGGGTATTAAGACTTAAGGACCAGAAATCCACTTCTGTCATTAATAGAAGTCCCGGACCAACCCTTGTTCGGGTATTAAGAATCAAAGATCAGAAATCTATTTCTGGTAATAATAGAAGTCCCAAACCAACCCTTGTAATCGAAGGACAGAAATCCATTTCTGGTAATAATAGAAGTCCCGAGCCAACCCTTGTTCGGGTATTAAGAATTGAGGACCATAAATTCACTTATGGAATTAATAGACGTCGCGAACCAACCTCGTTCGTATATTAAGAATCGAAGACCAGAAATTCATTTCTAGTAATAATAGAAGTCCCGAACCAACCCTTATTTGGGTTTGATTTATGAAGCAGAGGATGTATGTGCTTCTTGAGCCACTCTTAAATCAGAAGATGTACATGCTTCGTTGGCCACTCTTTGTGCCTGCACCGGTATGCTTGGCTAGCTTATCCGCAAGCAGAACCCAAGGACTTATCCAACCTCCCTCCAGTAGGCGCCTTATCCTGACCATCGTAAGCGATGATAAGGTCTTAGATGCTTAAACCGGGCCATGGTAGACGCGGAATTAAGGCTTACTCTTTTGATGCTCTTCTTGTCCATCGTAGGCGGCGATAGAGGCTTACACTCCTCTCCTCTCCAAGGGGAGCCATATCCTGACCATCATAGGCAATGATAGGGGTTTGTGTTCCCTTCTATGGGTAACGCAGAACATAAGCAGAGGTAGGACGTGCTCTTCTATGAACAGAGGTAGGACGTGCTTAGTTCATAACAGAGGCAGGGCATACTCTTCTACGAGCAGAGGCAGGGCGTGCTAATTAAATTCTCCGTCATGACCATTTCTGGTATGAGTCGAAGGCTTACGCCTTTGATGCTTTAACCTAGCCCTTTCTGTTTTGGGCGCGAAGAAAGACTTACACATCACCCCCTCCATGGGTGCCTCGCCCTGGCCATATCCCCGATGACAAGGATTTTCATCCGTTTGTAGTTTGACACATCTTGGGTTACTTTGAGCTTTGAGACGATTTCCGTTCCCTTAGTTGCATGAATATTCTTTGGGAAGACCTTTCTGTACTCCTTTAACATTGAGACGTATGGCCTTAAATGTTCCGAGTTCCATGTTCTTAGAACGAGATAACCATTTGTCTTGAATAGTCGATGCAACCCAAATATGACTTCTTGATGGATGATTAGAGGTCCTTCCCAGTTTTGACCAAGCGGACCATCAGATGGATTCTTGGTACTGGCCATTACCCTTCGTAAGACCAAATCTCATTTTGTGAAGGCTCTACTTTTGACCATTGAGTTGTAATACTTTGTGAATCTCCTTTGGTATTCGGCCGTTCTTATTGTAGCCTCGTCTCTTAATCCTTGTATTAGGTCTAAGGTTTCCTTCTTTAGTTCTTGATTAGGGTCAAATGCTTAAGCTATCCTTATGTGTAAAGGTATTTCAACCTCAATTGGAAGCATGACTTCTCATCCATATGTCAAAGAAAATGGGGTATGCCCTATTGCCGTTTTGGCGGAAGTTCTATACGCCCAAAGTACTAAGGGTAACTCTTCTACTAAATTTCCTTTAGCTTGATTCAGTCGCTTCGTAAGGATTGTCTTTATAGTTTTATTTACGGCTTCGACGACTCCATTTGCTCTTGTATGTGCAACTAAGAAAAAGCTTTTGATGATCCCATTCTTGTCATAGAATTGGGTGAATTCTTCACTTTCGAATTGTGTTCTGTTGTCTGATATGATTTTGTAAGGAATTCCAAAAGCGAGTAACATTGTTCTTTATCACAAACTTCAACACCTTCTAAGATGTGATTGTCAGAAGGGTTTCTGCTTCTACCCATTTGGTAAAGTAGTCAATAACTACTATGGCATACTTTTCTCCACCTTTGGAAACTGGTAGATGCCCAATCAAATCTATTCCCCATACATCGAAAGGTCATGGGCTCGAAATAGTGGTTAACTCACGTGGAGGTAGTTGAGGTATCTTGGAGTACCTTTGACATTTCTCGCACTTCTTGACATATTCATTTGCGTGACTAACCATTTGTGGCCAGTAAAAGCCTTGTCGCATGACCTTCTTGGCAAACTTGATTCCATTGGAGTGATCTCCGCACAAACCTTCATGTGCTTCTCTCAGCAAGTTAATCTCATCCTCAATGCTTATACATCTCAAGTAGGGGAGTGATTTCCCCTTCTTATAGAGTATACCACTTGCAATCACAAATGTAGGGGCCTGGTGTCTTATCTTGCTCGCGCCTTTCCTACTATAGGGTAAAATCTCGTTCAAAAGGTAATCTATGACAGGAGCCATCTAGGTATTCTCGTAATGGTAAAGCATTTCTGTTGAAGAAGGTTCCTTACCAATATCAGTTTCATTTTCCTTTCTTGAAGTTTGGGATCTAGTTAGGACCATCAATTCCTTTCCTGTTTCGGGCTCTTCATGTTCAATGCTAGGCTTTTCCTAATATCCTACATAAATTATCCGATTTTCGGGGGCTCCTCCGAAGCTAGCCAACTTAGCTAGTGAATCAGCTTGGGTATTCTCCCCCCTCGGGATTTGACATATTGAAAAATCCTCAAACTAAGAAAGCATATTTAGTAGGATTAATTGTCAACAATAATCCGAAGTTTAACGTGTCTTCCCATAATTATCCCAAGTTTGGATTATTTCTGAATAATCCGAAGTTTGGGGGTGTCTTCCCATATTGATCCCGATGACCCCCTGACATGTTATTTTGGGATCAATATGGGAAGACACCCCCAAACTTCGGATTAATATGGGAAGACACAAATAAATGGGATTAATATTGGAAGACACCCCAAAACTTTGGATTATTCAGAAATAATCCAAACATGGGATTATTATGGGAAGGCATGTAAAACTTCAGATTATTCTTGACAATTAATCCAATTTAGTATCCTTTTCACATATAGGGCCAACCATGCATCCTTGACTTGATATGTTTACTTTATCTGATTCACCATCAGTTGTGAATTACTAAAGATTTCTATTCGAGGTATTCTCAATTGTAGTGCTAGGTTCAACGCTGCCATCACTGATTCATACTCGGCCACATTGTTTGTAGCTGAAAACCCTAATTTCATTGCATAATGCAAGCGGCGCCCATCAGGGGTAATTATGATGTATCCTTCCCTCGCTCCTTATTCGTTTGAGGCACCATCTACAAATAATTGCCACTTAGGTTTTAGGTCACTTTCCTTAGTTGATTGCTCTATAATAAAGCTTGTGCACTTGTTCACGAAATGTGCTAGAGCTTGTCCTTTGATAGCTACTCGAGGCGGAAACTCAATCTCGTATTGGATAAGCTCAATTCGCCATTTGACTAACCTTTTTGAGGTTTTCGGCTTGCTGAAGACATGCTTAAGTGGAAAACTAGTAAGGACGTTAATGGGGTGTGCTTGGAAGTAACCCCTGAGTTTTCGGGCTATGAGTATTAGGCAATATGCTAATTTTTCCGCTACGGGGTATCAGGTTTCGGTATCTCTTGACCTTCCGCTAACATAGTATATTGGGTGTTGACTTCCATCCCTTTCTCTTATAAGTGCCAAACTCACTACATATTCTGAAATGACCATATATAAGTAAAAGTCTTCCCTTTTCTCGGGGCTGGATATAATTGGGGGTTTTCCCACGGCATATTCTGAAACAGCCATATATAAGTACAAGTCTTCCCTTTTCTCGGGGCTGGATATAATTGGGGGTTTTCCCACTGCATATTCTGAAATGGCCATATATAAGTACAAGTCTTCCCCTTTCTCGGGGCTGGATATAATTGGGGGTTTTCTCATGTAGTCTTTCAATTCTTGAAAGGCCATTCTACATTCTCGTTCCATTCGAAATTCTTCTTCTTTATTACATCGAAGAAGTGGACACCATTGTTGGTGGCTTTGGAAATGAACCTGCTAAGGGCTGCTACTTTTCTGTTTAAGCTCATGACTTCTTTGCTTGTTTTGGGTCCTTCCACGTCCTTTATAGTTTGGATTTGACCAAGGCTAGCCTCAATGCCATGTTCACTTACCACAAATCCCAATAACTTTCCAGATTAGACCCCAAAAGAACACTTTTGTGTGTTTAGTTTCATTTGGTAGTTTCTTAAAATGTTGAATCACTCTTCTAAGTCCTTTAGGTGGCTTTCTGCTTTGATGGACTTCACTAACATATCATCTACGTATACTTCCAAGTTACACCCAATCTGCTTCTGGAACATTTTGTTAACCAGCCTTTGGTACGTTGCTCCAGTGTTCTTTAATCCAAACGGCATTACTTTATAACAAAATGTCCCCCAACCGGTGATGAAGCTTGTATGCTCTTCATCAAGTTTATGCATGGGAATTTGATTATATCCCGAGTAAGCATCCACGAGGGATAATATCTTATGACCACTCATCGCATCAACCAACTGGTCTATCCATGGAAGGGGATAAACATCCTTTGGACGGGCTTTGTTTAAGTATGTATAATCAATGCAGGTTCTCCACTTTTCGTTGGACTTCTTAACCAACATGGGGTTGGCCAACCACTTGGGATATAAAACTGCTTGGATGAACCCATTTGTCTCTAACCTTTTAACCTCCTCTTTCAATGCCTTTGACCGGTCTCTATTGTATTGCCTCTTCTTTTGTCGAACTGGGATTATGGAAGGATTGACATTTAGGGCATGGCTCATGATAGTGGGATTGATTCTAACAATATCTGAGTGAGTCCAAGTGAAAATGTCTTTGTTAAGCTATAAGAACTGAACTAGGTTGCTTCTCAGGGATTCTGTCAACATTTCCCTATCTTGATAATCATGGTTCAATCCTTTGAATCAATGCTTATATCCTCCAAATCCTCTATTGGTTTTATCCTCTTTGTGTCTCCTCGAGAATCTAAATCTGTTACGATTTCCTCCTCCTCTGCCAAATTTATGTCATCAACCCTCTTCCTTTTTCATTTCAAGGAAGTGTACCTATCATTTGTACGTTTGTCGGTATTGTTGATTCTTATTTTAGCTTCGAATATTAAATGTAAAAATCCATTATCCAAAGGTTGAAAATTAGTAGAGGAATCAAAATACGAAGAATGATCCCTTTTGTGTTTGTTAACCGTTGCGAAGTACAACTCGCGAGAACTAAATTGTTCCCCTCTGATGGTACCCATCCTTGCTTTGTTAAGGATTTCAGCATCAGGTATTTGGAAGAGACAAAGGCATCCATTTCTTTCAGAGAAGGTCGACCAAAGAAAGCATTGTAATAAGGTGGTTGGTCGACCACGACGAAAAGTGTCTCAAAGGTTAAGTAAAGAGGAGACAACTCGACTTGGACTAGAAGGTTAATCTGTCCTACTGGAGTTAATCCTTTGTTGTTGAAGCTGAAGATTGGCTCATTGCTTGGTTCTAATTTTTCCTCTGAAATTCCCATCTGATCAAAAGCATGCTTAAAGATGACGTTGACTACATTTCGAGTATCAACAAGGATCTTGGCTACAACAGAGAGCCCGATCTAAGTTGTAATCATGAGAGGGTCATTGTGCGCATGGCGGACACCTTTCTTCATTTCGTCCGGGGAAATCACCAAGTTGTGCATTTTGAGAGTATAACGGGCTTTCTTCAATGATGATTCCTCTCGAATGGAGAATATCTCTTCATAGGCCTCCCGCAGATATCGATTCTGGCAACCGGGCAATTTCCAACAGGATGTGGTCCACCATGGATCATACTGATTTGGTTTATTGGTGGTTCGAAGTCTAGATGACCTTCCTCCATAGTGGCTTCTACTGTGTTGGCCGAAGCTTTTTGTTGTCTATTCGTATGTTGGGTAGATAATGAACAGTTCAGAAAAAACTCTTTCAGATGCCTCCCACAGATGAGCTTCTGAATAATCCCATCCAAAACCTTGCACTCGTCTATCTTATATCTATTTGTTTTGTTAAACTCACAATACTTTCCACCGGCATAAGGTTTTGGGCAATTCTTGGCTTTGATCAAGACAGGGAAGTTATTGACCCTTTCTTTTGCCACAACATACACAAAAGAAATGGGCTCGTTTAAAGCGACCGAGTTGGTATTAGAATCCTCCCATCTTGTCCTTTTCTGATTTCCATCTTGATTGAACCTTCCACCTTGGGATTTTCGTTTGAAGCTTAGCTTTCCTCCTTCCCCTCGAGGCCCGAACTTCTTCTTGTTGAAATACAATTCATCCATGTGGATAAATTTATCAGCTTAGAGGTGGAAGTCTTGTAAGTCTTTACATCCATGAATGTACAGTTCTTTCCGAAAGGGGGTATATTCAATCAACCCTGAATGCACAATAATCAACTTGTCATGATCATTCATATCTTTGGCTTTTAATGCTTCTATGTTGAACCTTTTCAAGTAATATCCTATGGACTCTCCTTACCTTTGCTTGATATTAGCAATAACTGTGTAACCAACCATCGAATCCTTACAGATGCAAAATTATGTTGAAAATTCATATATGGTTGCTTCTCCTTGGAGGATTACTAGGAAAAGACGGCATCTGACGGCTCCTAAAGCATTATAGAGATACATTTGACTATCGAAAGCCAATAGGTGATCATCAGGGTCAGTTGTCTCGAGATACATTGTAGTGGTAACCTTCACCCTAGATGGTATTATAGTTCTCATGATCTCGTTGGTAAAAGGGGATACTCTTTCATTGTCATTAAACCTATCATCCTTGGTTCTTCCCTTTGCTTCCCAATAGGTCCTTGATGGGTTTTCTAGTGATATCTTTGAGATAAGCTTCCGAATTGTCATAATTCATCCTCTTTGGATTATATCCTTTAGAAGTAGAGCTCCCAGGCTGCTCCTAGTTAGGGGTGTCAATGGGTCGGGTTGAATCGTGTTCGGGTCGGGTCAATTCAGGTTCGAGTTGATTTTAAACGGGTCAGGTCAACCCGTTTATTAAACGGGTCAAAAATACTTCAACCCGAACCCAACCCGTTTATAAACGGGTTGACCGGACCTGACCCGTGTAACCCGTTTAATTTGGCTGGGTCGGGTTGCAAACAGGTCGGGTCGTAAATGGGTCAGTTCGTAAACGGGTCAGGTCGTAAGCGGGTCATGGCAGGTTGGGTCGTAAATGGGTTATAAATGGGTCGGGTCAACCCTTATAAGGTTTAAATGGGTCATAAATGGGTCATAAACGGGTCAAATTCGGGTTCACGGGTCATAAACGGGTCAAATTCGGGTTCATGGATTAAATGGGTTGTAAACGGGTCGGTCCAACCCATATAAACATAAACAAGTTCACGGTTCTTGACGGGTAGTGGACTGGGCTGGGCCTATATTTTATAGATTGTAGAGTAATAAAAATATGTTTTATAATTAAACAGGTCATGATGGGTCAAAAACGGGTTCACAGGTCAGGTCGGGTCAACGCGTTTATTAAATGGGTTAGAGCGGGTTGACCCGAAATTGACCCGTTTATAAATGGGTTGGGTCGGGTCGGGTTTTCATCGTGCGGGTTACGTGTCGTGTTTCGGGTCGTGTTAGAAATTGATGGCCCTACTCCTAGTCACATTGATTTCCCTAGTGATCTATCCCTGTTAAAAGGGATTTCTTCTTCCTAGCGGAAGATGCTTTGAGCTTCTTTATTGCTTCAGAATGTCGGAAGGAGCCTTTCTCTTTGGAGATTCTCCTACTTCTCTTTGGCTAAGAGTTAGCTTTGAAGACTTCTGCACTTGATTAGCATCTACTTTAGCTTTCATATCATGGGTATGTTTCACTACAGCCATAATATTAGCAGCATTCTCCTCCGTGACCTTTGGTTTGGTGGATTCACTAGGTTGGAAGTTGCTCCTTCTTCATTATTGTTTGGATTGAGCTTGGGATTCACATTTTCTTCAAGGGTTACATTAGTAGCTGATTCCGTATTTCGCTCCTCCAATCTCTTCGATTTCATGTTTCCCTACCACAGAGTAATAAGTTTAGCAAATTAGTTTTTGATAATGTAAAAATAAAGGCGGAGGTTCAAGCCCTCCATCTAGCGCTGAAATGTTAACAATATTTTTCATCTACACTCGAACTAGGATAAGCAATGCATATGTGCAATAGTTTGATGCATGAGTGGTCTAAAGGTTACTGGAATATGACTATGAATTTGCGTTCCTAACGAGTTCTACTGTTTCCTAGGCGTCGGGACCTTGAATCCAAAGATTAGTTACTCTTCCCTCAAAGGGTGAGCATCATGCTTATGAAACCACAAAGCCAATGACCACCTTAGGAGAAAGGTTTTACAAGTTGAGTAGGGCCGAAACTTCTTGTCATAGCCATCTTTAGATCTTGGATAAAATGATATACATTGTGCTAAGAGGAAACAAGCACAGCCTCACAATGTAAGGGTTGTTTACTTGCTATAATACTTATTGACTTATACGATACTTCCGCATCGAACCGGCCTGGGGAGCCCTTGGTTGTGTTAGATATCAAGCCACAAGTTCACAACAAGCTTCCTTCCCTGGTTGGGTTGCATTAGGCTTACTATGAAAGAGCTAAATCGTTTATGATCGTCCGAAAGGGGGAAACCTTGGTTTCACCCTGGGCCTTCCCTCCTTCAAATGAGTTGTGATTAGCTCTATCATGAGAAAGGTTAGTACTAACTCCCTGTCTTATCATTATAAACACAATATGATTATCAAATCGAGAAATTCTTAGGTCATGGACTTGTCCCTTTATCAATTGAGGATATATTACAAGAGTTGAAGAAATCACCAATTCAATTTGGAAATTAGTGTTTTCTCTTGAGAGAAAGAGAACAAGATTGAGAAATGAAAGTTCAGCGTCTAAAATGAAACCCCTAGGGTCTTATTTATAGATAAATCGTGGGCTCTTCTATTATTAAGCCAGCAAAGGCCCAAGTCGGTCGGTTTTCCCTTCGGTTTTGGAAGCTTTGGCTTTCGGCTGCCTTCCCCTTTGGTTTCGGAGGCTTTAGGGTGCTGGTCCTAGCTCTCAGAATGATGGTCACGGTCTTTAATGCCATGTCTATCTTCTTTGTATGGGTACCGAGCCTGTCGGTATAGATGGGTTTAGGAAGGCTTTAGGCTTTTGGATATGGACTCTCCGATATGGGCTCCTGGATATAGGCTTTCAGATGTATACTTTCGGCTATGAGCTTTTGGCTTTGCTATTGACTTTTTATGGAACTTACCTTTATGATTCAAGTGAATGGCTACCGGATCCACCACCTCTGCAGATATTTACACTAAGCAGATTAGTGTGGATAGCTTGTCTCTCTTCGAGGTTCCGGCTTGCTCGTCGGTAGATCTCTGAAGTGTATCTTGGCCCTCCGGAGGGTTGCTTCTAGTGCTTCGCTAGTTACTTACTAAAATGGCCTTCCAGTAACCATCTAACTGGGGCCTCGGTAACTTACTCTCTGTCTATTTCCTTGCTTCTCAAACTTCGTGCTTTTTATGCTTTTGGCTTTTTAATGTATCGACATTAAGCAAGTTAATATTGGTAGCCCCTTTGTCCCTCAGGGTCTCGATTTGTAGAACTCTCGACCTCTTTCTTCATTGGCTTCACACCGAAGCTACCCTACCGGTATCTTTTCTTCGCATTGGTTTTGAGGTCTTTTCTTTAATGATGGTGTCAATTGTCTGACTCTCGGGTTATTCCCTTATGCTTCTGGTTTTACCATGTGTCTAACTCTTGCTTACAGATTATTCTTCTATGATTGTGACGGTCTGATACCCTTTCACCGTCAACCTGTCTCGGTAGAGATTTTGGTAGTAACAAACCCGATAGTTGAGCGAGTAGAAAATGTGTAACACTGTCTATAATACACAAATGCATCCCTTTTGGTTTCACACAAACCATATGTCAAACAAGGCTAGTAATTTTGACCTAACCTCATAAAGATTACACACAATGATTGACTATTACAACTAAGGTAGTGCTTCCCAAAGGTAACATTATCGCAACATATTGGGATAGAACTTTTACACATAAGTACGAAGCCTTTAAACTACCATTCGAATAAATACCAAGGCGAAGAGGCATGCTCTCCAACTACTTAATTAACTATAAATAAAGGAGGTAGGTTATTTCTATATATAGCCACTTATGGCCTCCCTATAATATAACATAAAGGCAGATCCATTGATTACTTAATATCTTACTAAGTGGTTTTACTACAAGCTAAAATAAATTAGAGGACACTAGCTACTTGGTCCTTCTAATTCAAGGCTTTTATCATTCACGCATGTCCCAGCCCCACATAAGGTGAGAGATAGCAAGCACACACTTGTTACCACGCGACGGTAGATGACTAACCATCATTTATGACCTTCCCCCGACGGACCCAATGTTATTATCTAAGTGGACTTTTAGGATAATCCCCAAGTCATTTAATACTTCCTGCATGATAAACAAACCTATGGTACCTCTATGGCGGTCATTTAATAA
This sequence comes from Allium sativum, assembly GCA_030737875.1. NCBI lineage: Eukaryota > Viridiplantae > Streptophyta > Magnoliopsida > Asparagales > Amaryllidaceae > Allium > Allium sativum. The sequence goes on along the minus strand of CM060926.1, from coordinate 155,262,759 downwards.
CTTATCCCAAGATGGACTCTAACCCCAGTCACTTGTTGCCTAGAGAAAGCGAGCTTTTGCAAAGATTACGATCTCACACCCAATTAGTCATTTAACACTTGTTATTTATAGGGAGGTGAACTATCCAATCACTTAGTGCCTGTTAAGGGCAGAATCTATGACTCTACCCTTATGGGGAAGGGTGAATCCAATCACTTAATACCAAATAGGTGGATCTCACTACTTAATACCTCTAATCCCGGAGTAGGCTATGCTAAGAACTATTCCTTTTTTGTTTCTTATTTCGGAAGGGAGGCAGGTCTTATAACCACTTAATACCTCACACTTGAAGTAAACCTTTTAGGATAAATTCGCATTACGAAATAAATTATTGTCACGTGTTCCTATTGTTAATGATATCTCACATCAGTTGTACATATATCTATTCGTTGGAAAGTGCAGACTTCTGTCGAATAGGACAACCGACCTCGCATCGTTAACTTACTAAGTCCAATCTTTTTTTAATATTAAGTATATAGTTACTTGTAATAAACTAGAATTAGGTAAAGATGATTTCCTGTGACTCCCTACCCTAGGATATTTATTTGTTTATTTCCTTGTTTGACTTAGTATTTACTATGACCATTAATGCCCCAAATTCCCATTAAATCTCCTTTAATTCATTATTATAATGGTCGCATGCAATTAATGACCCTAATGGTTATATTTCCTAAGGAAATAGACACTAAATTGATTTAAATTCTATAATTTTTACGTGCCAACAATGACCCTAATGGTCATGTTTCCTAACGCAATGAACAACTTATTAAATGTCATTTATATCAGTCTCATTTAATTATTCTAATTAAAATTGTTGTAGCTCCCAAAATATTACTGTTATTAACTACTTCTATTGATTCTTATATATATATATATATATATATATATATACATACATATATAAGTTTATTATATTAATTTCCCCAATTGGAGTTACAACATGTAGTTCTATTCATCTTGAATTGTAACTTTATGGAATTTATATTACATACTAAATTCCCACTTTTGACAGCTTTAAGTATGTAATTAAACCGACTCAAACCATTCAAAATGACAAATTGTTATTGCTTACCGAGTTAAAACAAAATCAGAAACAGAATCACATATTACAATTTCTTGTAGCGGAATAATTTTTATTCAAATATCATTGTTTATACAATATTTATAGCGAAAATTAAATACATAACTTTAACTAAACTAAATTTTCATAAACTTCAGATTTGTCGAGCCAGATGCATGCGTTTCACATGTGATGTGCCCATAAAAATGCACATTTACATTCATATATTTATTCTTGTTATAATTATATAAATGACATATTGGGCTATTTTTACACGTTTTAACTAAAAACCCAAAATTCTCTGATTACCATGCACTATCTTCATATTGGGGCAAAACGGACATTTGTCATGTATTAATTTTTTTGACAAAATTTACTTGTTTATTTTCATGTTGTTTTGTAGGAATTTTGGTGAATTTACATGAAGATATGAATGCACAAAGTGAATACAAAGGAATGAAGATGGAATTAATTCACACACAAGTTAGTGGAGGACCCTACCTACCCATTACCCCTCTTTCTCTAATGCTACATTTAGAGGCTAATGTATTGGCTAATGGAGACAAATCAAGCTTCATGCACTTTTAATGAATCATTAGTGGCTAAAGACAAATGGAAGATTCCTGAAGAGGGCATTTTCGGTAGTCACCAACAAAGTGGATTAGGGTTTTAAAACACACACACACACACACACACACACACACACACACACACACATATATATATATATATATATATATATATATATATATATATATATATATATATATATACGCACACACACACACTCCTTTATGCTCATGTAAGTATATCCTCTATTTTAACTGGTTGAGTTGTAGGATCAAAGCTCCCTTTCTCTTTAATGGCTACATAGCTACTTTCCTCTTATGTAATTCTTGTTATGCAATTCTAATTAGTGCTCTTTTATTTCATGTTTATTTCTTTATGTTAGTAGTGTAGATTTACATTTCATTCAAGTAGATTGGATTTATTTTATGCTTGTTAATTAGTTTTTGCCCTTACTTTGCTCTCTTTTTCCTTTGTTTCTTGTTTATGTTGAAAGCTATAATTGTTGATATGATAACATACATGAGTAGCTAAACCCCTTCAACTTAGGGGTAATGAAGCCTTCTAATCATATAGCTTCAACATATTTTGATCATTCATGTTCTCTTTTTGTGCTTAATGGAAATAGTAGAAGTGGTTCAACTTTGAATTTGATTGTCTATATTATTGACACCAGATGGACTTTGCTTAAACGAACAAAACATAATTTGCCTCTTCATCTAAATATGATTTTGGCAAAGAAGTGATTGTTTAAATTGAAATTTTATGGCCTATATTTCTAATTAATAGTAAATAGGCCATGCTTAAAATATATTTGATTTTCATCTTTTTATCATTTTCATGAGAGTTAAACAAGTGGGTTAGTGGTTGTGTTAAAGTTTGATGGCTTATGTTGGGCTAATTAATAGCACAAATACGCCATGCTTAGGATAAACACATCAACTAATCACACCTATGATCAAATTAAAGAGATCATGGTTTCATTTTATGTTGATTCATGTGATCTAGGGAGTGGATTTATTCCTATGTTTTCATTTAATCTCATAGTTTTATTCAACTTTTGTAGTAATTAGTTTGTTAGATTTTGCAACTTTTAGTTAGTTAGAGTTTCACTTGATTTCAGTTTAATTTGATTGAATAGAATTAGAATTATTTCTTTCTCCGTTGATCGACCCATATCTGCCACGTACTACGATTGTACGCCGTGCGCTTGCGGTTATTATATTTTAGTTTGTTCAACGGTTTTCTAAACCAATAGAATTTCCATCGTCGAACAATGTGCCTCTAACTTCGATAGCCGAAGTCTTTTAATCTGCAACACTCGTTCTGACCCGAGCGTTGATAGTTACAATATTTATTCCCTCTCAAATTTATTAGTAACCATCTTAATTATAGAAATTAACTCTACATTTATTGCTAACAAACATAACTATTACAAAATATATACATTTTCATTTATTATGGGAAAATACAACTATACACCCAAAAACAGAAACTATCCAACTTCAAACACACAACATAAGTTTATTGTATTAATAATATTAATAGTTTTAGTTACGTAAGTTTTAGACGGAAAAGGTTATAATATAATAACTGTATATATTTTTATTTTTAGCGTGGTATTAACATAGTTACTAATTAAGTTTTATTATTATTATTATTATTTCATAATGTAGTCCAAAATAAAGACTAGATAAACTCTTTTTTGTTTAGTCTTTTTGGGATTCAAAATCTCATAAAAAGGTTATTTACAATCGTTCTTGTAAATTGTGCCCAAACAATTTAAATGAGGGAATATTGACATATTTCAAATCATAAGAAATAGGTAGAATAAATGATGTAAAATACAGAAAAAATATGTGAATTTACGCGTCTCTTCTTATATGATTTGTTATTATTTCTTGTAGATTTCAGATAATGTTTTTTTGTTTAAAAAAGGCAAAAAGGGTTAACTTACAATGTCCAAGTACAAAACCCAAACAATACCAAACACAAACAAGTTTATTATTCCAAAGAAATAAAGTACACAAATTGTATATTTACACCCAAACCCTATATTTCTGGAATAACAACTTCACAAATATAAAAAATATTTAGAGAATGATTTCCACATTCATGGTGTTTACAATAACTATATAACATATTAAAGAATTGTAGGCAAGCTAAGAATACTATAATTTAAAGGCCTATAAATTCATATCAGATTTATAATTTTAGATTTGACACAAACAAAATAAATATGCTATTTTCAACAATGAATTTATTTCCTACTTACTTGAAAGTTATCCCAAATCCAAATCCAAACACATCTTTTGGGCCTAAAATTCCAAATATTACAAATCTACAATATGTATAAACATGGGGATATATATAAGGACACATCAAAATTTGTAGATTTGAGAGAAGAATTGGGAAAGGAGAAGGAAAACTAATAATAAAGGTTACCTACGTGTAGAACCAACCCTTTTGCACAAATCTAGATTCAATATCTCTAATCCGTATTTTGTTGATTTGAATATATTTATATTTTAGAATTCCAAAACATATTGGAGAAATGGCAAACCTACGCTACTGCCTCTAGAAAATGTGAGCAAAAGAGTAGAGGTCCAGGCCTTTATTTATAGGCATAAAAATGATCGTGAACCATTTGATTTATTTTCTAAAAAATCCATCCATTAATATATAACTTATATTATATAAAACCCTAGCTGCTATATAGAAGGCTCGACCTATAGGTCCAAGGGCGGTCGACCCCTTAGTTCGACCTACCTCCTATAGGAGGCTGGGTAATAAATGGAAAATTTATTGCCCAATTAAATATACTCCATTTAATTGTTATCCATCCTTTTCATATTTTGCACGAAACTTTTCCATACGTGCTCCGTTTGCGAAGTTCCAAGCATGAAAGTTGACCAGAATTTTGTCACTAACACAATGGTGCAAGTTTCATGGTTAACTTTTATTGTTTGCTCTCCATTTTTTTAAATCTAACTAATTGACTAATTTAACTAATGATAAATTTCGGGTTGTTACAAGGACACTTCAAAGTATTGTTGTACTTAACAATCCTTATCAGATTATCCCGATTATGGAATAACCTGGACTTTCCAAGTGCGATGAAACTTAACGACTATAACCTCGTTGTGCTCTTGCAGATCACGAGGATGGTCGACTATGCTAATTGAATGAATCTGCATCAAAACCGAACGAATCCTTGCCAAGCATTGTGCACCCTTGATGATCCTTATCAAACCAACTTATTTAAGAATGACCTGACCCTTTCTAAGCATGATGGTGTTTCACGATGTTGATTGAACCATCTCATTGCTAGGATGATCCAGCCCTTTCTAAGCATGATGACACTTGGCAATCCTGACCAAGCCATCCCATCTGAGGAATAACTAAGCCCTTACCAAATACAATGGAATTTGATGTTCCCGAGTGAAGCATCCAGTTGCACGAATGATTCTCCCCTTGCCAAGTGCGGCGGCTCTTGATAATTCATTAAGTTGTTTTAATGTTGAAAACCAATTGTAGTTTTGAATTTGATGAGCATAAGCAATACTAGCCAAATAATTTTATTGAATTTATAAAAGCAAGAGTTTATTACATTTAAAATCCTTGGTTTATCATCATCTCAGAGCTTACCTTGGAATCTCACCAGTTCCGATACAAGTACAAGTGGCTTAGCCATTTTATTATAAAATGAATAAAGCTAAATATTAAAAATGATGGTTTATCTCCAGGACAGAGTATGTCTAAGGACCAAATCCCGATCCCCTACATAGGTAAGCCAACTTGACCATTTATTTCTCAGTTTCCATGCCATCAGTAGATGACGAACCCCCATATGGAACTAGGTCCATCTCAGATTTGAGTAGCTGACGGTTGCTCTGGTTTCATCAATGCAGCTCTGCCAAGGACATACTAAGGTAGTTTCCCTTTCCTAACTAGTTCCTCGACATTGACTTTTAAGTACTTGCATTCATTGGTAGCATGTCCGCAAGTGGTGTTTTCTGGAGGTCTTTCCCATTCTGAGGGTTCCCATTTTGCTAGTCTATTGTATGTCAGAAGATTTTGGGTCACCTGGTATATCCTTTTCCCCTTATCAACTATAGAAGTGTATGGTCCTCCTTAACAACATTAAATTCAAGAAACTTGTGATCATCCCTTGCATTTCTTGTTTTAGAAACCTGTCGGTTTCATGATAGAGTTCACCGAGATCCCATGGAGTTCCCTTTCTAGACGTATTTTAAATTTAGAGTTATCCGAAAATTTTGATATAGCCGCCATCAACACCATAAATGGATTTGGGTGATCCACTGAAGTGACTATTGCATTGAATCTTTCGAGAAACTTTCATAGAGTCTTCCCAGTCCTCCGGTTGATGTTGGGAAATGGGAATCGCAGATCTTAAGGCTAACTTAACAATAGAGGGATGTGAATAGCATTTAATGGGATTTATGAACTTTTTGAAATCTGTTTGAATTTAACATAATCAAATGCAAATCAGATATATGAATAAATCACAAAATACAACAAAATGCAAATAATAAGTAAAAGCAGTAAAGGAAAGAACACACTGGGATTTTATACTAGTTCGGAGTTACCTTACATCTAGTCCTACACAACTCTGGGTTATGAATAACTTTTTCAAAAAGTTAAATTTCCAATCTCACAATTCTAGATTTCAAACAAACTATTTTCCTCTATATTAAAGTGGTATAATGGAGTAAAAATAAATTTAGAACATATACTTATAATCTATAAAAGTTGTATAAAAACTTAATATAAAATATAAGTACGAATAAAATCTAAAGAACAAACAGTGCAGAGAGAACATTGTGAGCATCATGGATAACTCTGGTAAGGTTGTTAAATGCCAAAATGAGGTTGAAGAAGCATTTTTAATTCACTTTACTGAGCTCTTCGGCAATAAACAGAACTTCGTCCCAAATATTGATATGATATACCCTTATATCATACCAAAGATTTCTAGTAATGAATATAATTTGTTGTGTCATAATGTTAGTGATGAAGAAGTAAAGAAAACTATATTCTTGCTTAATAAAAACTCCGTAGGAGGGCCTGATGGTATTAATGCTTTTTTCTTCATTTCCTGTTAGAGCATAATACAAGGAGATGTTTGTGCCTATGTGAAGCATTTCTTCAAGAAGAACTCTATGTTTCGGTCCTTTAATACGATAAACTTAACCCTAATTCCCAAGCTCAAGAATGCCTCTCAAGTCTCTCAGTTCAGGCCAATCTCCTGTTGTAACACGATCTATATATGTATTTCCAAAATTATCGCAACAAGACTCAAGAAAATGCTCCCTTCTATTGTCTCATCAAATCAAGCGGCATTTCTTCCTAGAAGAGATATACTAGACAATGTACTGATGTCTCATGAACTCTTGAATGGTTACGATAGTATAAATGCAACTCCTAAAGCAATGTTTAAGCTAGACATCATGAAAGCGTTCAATGCTCTTCAGTGAGATGATATAGTTAGAATTTTAGGCTATATGAATTTTCCGACACACTTTATTTCTTGGATTCATACATGCATTTCCATGGCACACTTCTCAATAAATATCAATGGTTCTTCTACCGGATTTTTCCCAAGCAAGCAAGGAATTCGGCAAGGCGATCCCATCTCCGTGTACCTCTTCATAACCATTATGGAGGTTCTCACGCAAATGCTCAACCGCAAAATTGATAATGGTTTATTTGAATTGCACCCTATGTGTAAAGAACCCAGAATCTCTTCACTGATGTTTGCCGATGATCTCGTCATCTTTTGCAAACCAAGTGTTCAAACTGTTGATACTATTTTAGAGACGCTTACAAGCTTTTACCAAACGAACGGCCTCAAAGTAAATCTTGAGAAATCCGACATGAAGACATTCGGAATAATTACTGACCTCGCCAATCAACTTCAAGTTAAAACAGGCCTGCACAATAACAATGAAACCATCTCTTATCTCGGCCTTCCAATGACAACTGCGAAGATAACTGTTAGTTAATGTATGCCTCTTTTTTCTAAAATCATTGCAAGACTTGATAACTTGACGGCGAGGCTCCTTAGTCAAGCGGGGCGGCTTACTTTAATCAAATCAGTAATTTCTCTATGCAAGTTTATTGGTCGAGAATGTTCTTGCTCCCTACCAAGTTGATTGTTATGATAAAATCTGCTATGATGAGATTTCTTTGGAAAGGAAAGAATGTAGGTAGATATCTTGCGCCTATTGCCTTTAAGGAAGCTGAGAAACCGCTTGCTAAAGGAGGGCTCGGAGCTCTAAATTTAATGCAATGGAATAAAGTGGCAATGTTTAAACATGCAAATGATTTCATGAACAACAAGAACAACATATGGGTCTATTGGTCTAAGCGTAATATCATAAAAACAATATTTTTTGGACAATGAATCAACCTCAGCGAATCAGCTGGACGTGGCGAAGCATCTTCAAACTTAGGAGCGTTTTTCTACCTTTCTGTAAGTATAACATAACGCATGGATCGCGTGTGCTTTTCTGGGATGATCCCTGGGTGGATAAAGGAAAGATCTTATGTAGGGAGTTTAATCACCTCGAGATGATGAGCTTTGGAGTAAACAGAAATGCTACAGTTAGTGGTTTCATTCAAGATGATGGCATTAGTCTACCTGCATCTCTCCTTCAAAGGACTTCACAACTTTGGAGATCCGCAAGCTATATTAAGGTGGTGAGTAACCTCGCTGGAAATACTTCATGGGGGCCAAAGGGCACTGAATTTAAAATAAAAAACATATACAATTGTATGACGGGAGTTGATGATTTGCATAAGTGTAACTGGAATAAAAAGATATGGGCGGTGTACAACAGTGCTAGAGAAAATTTGCAGTTGTGGAGGGTGGTTCATGGTGCAATGCTTTCTAAGGACAAACTACAAAGGAAAGGGTTTCAAACTGATTTGATTTGTGGGTTCTGTAGACAAACTAATGAGACGTTAGGGCACATATTTTTTGAATGTGACACACTGCATAACATTTGGAAGAAACTTATGGCTGATATTGGGAGGCTGAACACATCAAAAAACTCGATTATAGAATGGAACAAATTGAAGAATCAGATAGGCAAGAGGAGAACCAAAGGAAGAATTCTAAATTATGTTTTGAAGAAATATGTTAATGTTGTGTGGACGGAAAGGAATGTAATCATATTCGATTCTGGCAAAGCGGTGGATAATAATAAACTGGAAAAGAAAATCATAATGCAAATCAGGGATGGTATCAAATTTTTGAGCTTTACTTTTGATCCCAGAATTTTACATGCTTTGCGGGATTGAATTGTTTTTGTGTTCTTTGTTTGTTCTCTCTTTCATCTGGTGTACCTTGTTTCTACGTATTCTTGTGAGTGTTGTAATTTTCTTTTTTCTCTGGTACATCAATAAAGTGGTAGGGTCCACTCAACTCCGTAAGCCTTGCAAAAAAAAGTTGTATAAACATATATTTAAAAACAAAAATATAAATAAGAAAAAAAATTAAATCAGGAGTTAGATTAAAAATTTAAGAAAAAATTTAAAAATTCAGAAGATATATATATTAAAAAAGAAGTAAATTTAAAATCAATTGAAAATAGAAATTTTTTGAAATTTTATAAGATATAATTGGTGAGGGACTTGGAACAAAGATTTTAGTACTTTTATGGATTTTTAAACAAAAATTCTAGACTCTCTTACTTACCTTGATATTCATCTTGAACTGTGGAATTCTTGTTACTCATGAGTCTTCAATCTTGAACTCTTCTTCTTTGTAATTTACAATCTTGAATCATTAACCTACATAGTCACAATAATCAATACCTGCATAAAATACCTACACATACATCCTGCATATATATATATATATATATATATATATATATATAATAACGTTGTATATATTTTATAGTAATAGTTAAAAAGGTTAAAAGGTTGTTGTTATCAAAACGATCATCTCAGTCCATAACAATCTCCCCTTTTTTTATGATGACGACCTTTTTTATATATAAAATATACCTTTTTTATAAAATATACTTACTATATGCTCACCTGATACCTTGATTCTTCAATTACTCCAATAACTCCTTTTGAAAATACTAACTCCCCTTTAATTTAAGCCCTATTTTAAAATTTTAACATTTGGCAATTAGATGACGACATAGGGGGTAGTACATGTTGACCTGGGGTTCTTAATTTTTTTTTTTTTTTTGAGTTTTGGTTTATATTTAAACATTCTTAACACAATAATTAAACATTTCAGAGAATTTTTTGGATAAAGAACAAAAATAGAAGATCTTCACTAATAATTTTAGATAAAAATACATAGAAATAATACATAACATTGAATTGAAATACAATAGGAATAGAAACTACTACAACATGAAAAACCCAGAATTCGGCGGAAGAAGATGAAGATAATCCATGTATGTGACTCACTTTTCTAAAGAACTTGTTCATCTTTGTGGAGATCTTTTTTATTTTCTTACTAGAATATATATTTAAAATCTTTTGATTCTCCAATGTAATCTTTTGATTCTTAAGAAGGATTTTATGGATGGATTAGAGGTACAAACATGATATTTTATGCTTTCCGAGGAAGCATTTTCATCTTCTTCCTCTTCTTCGATTTCCATTTTTTCTCCTTTTTATTCCATTTCACAAGACAACCTTTCCTCCTTTTCCATAAGTGTTTCATATGGTTGAGACACTAGTGGAATCTTCATAAGAGATATATTTTCACCATTAAAAACCTTTTTGGAGAAAAACTCTTCTCCATTAAAATCAACTCCAAAAAATCTGAAATACGTGTAAGTTAACTTTCATGATATAACGCATTTTTACCCATCAAAATTTTTTATGTTTGAAATTCATCCAAAATAACTTGAGCCTAACTTATGTTGTATTATCCATAAACCTAAAAAAGGGATTTGCAAACTTTCATAATCGGATTATTAAAATTTCCCGATCTGGGTGTGATAGTATGTTGAAGAAGTAAATTAACAATCTTTGCTTTTGGACGAAAATAACAGTTTTTGAATTCCAAATGATCACCATCTTCAAAAATATGATTGAAGTCTCTCAATCATGTTCATTGATTTTGAAATCTGAGATATCCATTCTGGTACTCTTACAACCCAAAATATTTCCTTAAATTTCACAATCCAAAATAATATGAGTGCCATTTACACTACTCCCTACTTCATTCTCATTTCCTTCAAAAAAACATAATTCAAATTTGCCTAAAACATTTTTATAAGATTCAGATAGCATACATAATCATTTTCCCAAGAATCAATCAACTAAGGATTTCATTTGGATCAAAAAGAGATTTAAGCTCATAAGTTTCAAAATTTTAAAAGATAGCAAATTTTCCCGTATCCAATTTACCAAAATTTACATAGTTAATGTAATCTTTGATAACTTCTGGGTTATTGAAAAGAAAGCCTTTGGTGGCCTTAGATGGCTTTATAGTACTTGGAGTGCTTGAGGAAACCATTATTGAAGTTTTGTGAAGAGTAGAAGATAACGAATAAAAGTTTGAATTTTGAAATAAAGGTGAAAAGCGAGGATAAAGATAGGGAGATAAATAGAGAATCTATAGACAAGTTCTCTAGTCAATATGTACATTTTCAGTGCATTGGAATTGGTGCAAAGGTTGAGGGAATTTCAAAAGTTAAAATTCAAAATTTGAACTTAGAATTTCAAGAAGCATGTCGATATGGGTAATGGAGTATGTCAACATGTGTCCAATTTTTCCAAACGACATGTGTATTTTATTCTTGATTTATATATATGACTTATAATCTTATTTATATAATTCATGAGATAATATTTAATGTAATAATACTTTCATATTGATATTTAATTAAAATGGTATTTTATAGTTCTAATTTCATATTTTAAATGAAGAATTTTTAATTTAAAACTTCAAGGAATTCAAACAAAGCGAGAAATTAAACAACATTTAAACAAAAAAATATCAACCAAAGCAATATAAACACGTACCTATTTTTAGATCCAAATTTTACTATTTTACGAATCATGAATAGTCATGAAGCACATATTTGAACTGTTCGTTTTTTGTTCTTCGTCATTGGTGGATGAATCAGAAACGTCTAGTGAACCAGTATACGCTCGTTTCCTTTTCTTTGATGTTTTGATATTTGGGGGACGATTCTGCCTTATCTGGATATGGACAATCTCTTTTTAAGTGGCCCAGTTCATCACAATTGTAGTACCTGCCGTTTTTTGGAATCTCGTTATTTTTCATGGAATTTTTATGCTCATTCCTTCTGAGATTGTTCATCTTGTATTTTTTTTGAAATTTCTTATCATCAATGCTATCTATTCATCGACATCGTTGATTGAATTTGAATCTTCAGATATTGCATTGAATGCTATTATTTTATTTTTGAAGACTTATTTTCTCTCCTTCCTTGCATTTGAACTTCAAACGACGTTGGACCTCCAATTAACTCTTCAATTTTCAAAATACCGATATCATTGGCCTCTTCAATTGCCAGAATCTTTGGATCCATTTTGAAGTTAATGAATTTAGGATTTTTCTGACTTGATTTTCTTTAGAGAATATCTTTCTCAAGGCAACCAGTGAATGTACAATATCTTGAAACCTGAAATACATATCAGATATAGGCTCACTCAGATTTTTTTTGAATAATTGAAACTAATCAGTTAAAATGGATATCTTGGTCCGATTAACTTTGCTTGTTCCTTTATGTGTAACTTGCAAAGTTTTCTAGATTCCATATGCAAACTTACACCCAAACACCCTATTAAATTCATTTCTATCAAGTGAATAAAATAAATTATTCATGGCTTTTGGATTATTTTGTGCAGTAGCCTTTTTCTCGGCAGTCCACTGTACATAATTAGTTGTGGGTTCAGCATACTCAGTTTGTTTGATGTTCCAAGTGTCTGATCTTATTGATTGTAAACAAATTTTCATTCTATATGCCCAATATGCATAATTATTTCCATTAAACAATGGTGGTGTAGTAGTGGATTGACACTCTACAAATGAATTATTACTACTAGTGTTAACATTACTAATGTTGGTTATTGTTAAAAACCTTTCATAAACCCGATTATGAAAACTTTGAAAACCAATGGTCTAATACCAATTTTTGGTAAATGCGAATCATAGATCTTAAGGCTAACTTAACACAAGAGGGGTGTGATTAGTGTTTAATGAAATTTAAGAACTTTTTGAATTTAATAGAATCAAACGCAAATCACAAATATGAACAAAACACATAATCAGACACTGATGCAAATAATAAGTAAAAGCGGTAAAGTAAAGAACACATCGGGATTTTATTCTCATTTGGAGTTACCCTACATCCGGTTCCACATAACTCTGGGTTATGGAGATTCCTTTTCAAATAAACATAAATATCCAATCTTGCAATCCATGATTTCAAGGGCCACGGGGTTCAACCCCAACTGCTTCTGAGCATAGGGTGCCCTCTTGATTTAACCAGGCTGTATGATCACCTAATAGATTTACAGGCTATAATCACACCCAGCTGATTTAAACGGGCTACAACCACACCTTTTTGTATAAGTTTGGTAGAGAGACCCAATAGGACTTTGATCTATCAATCTACAAATATGCCTATAACTCTAAATAGAACTTGGATTCTTGAAAAAAAAAAGGGTAGAGAATTAAACTAGAAATAATTTGGTTTGATTCTCTTTGAATTTCAGCATGTTTTGGTTATGGAATCTTGAAAATTTATGAATATAAATGAAGAGGGGAAAAGGATAGAAGAAGATAATGAAAGTTAGTTAAAAAAATCTAATCTAGATGGGTGTCTATAGGGAATCAACCGTTATGTTTCTTCATTAAAAGTTTTAAATGAATAGACACTTCTTTTGGAAATTTGTAATTTTTTGAGAAAAATGGCCATGATATCGACGTGTAAGGTAGTACATGTCGACTTGCCGTATATTTTTTTTTGAAATTAAAAATCTTGAAAGCAATGGAAATAATGTTCAAATAAATCAAGGTAATTCTAGAGTTTAAACAAACTATTTTCCTATATATTAAAGTAGTATAACAGAGTAAAAATATAAATTTATAACATATACTTATAATCTATAAAAGTAATATCAAAACTTAATGCAAAACTATAACTATGAATAAAATTAGTTATATAAACATATATTTAAAAAATAAATTAGAAAATTTAATAAGAAGTTAGATTTAAAATTCAAGGAATGATTTTAAAATTCAGAAGATATATATATATATATATATCAAAAAAGAATTATTCTTATAATAAATTGAAAATAGATTTTTTTTTGGAATATTATAAGACAAAAATTGTGAGAGAATTGGAATAAAGCTTTTAGTGCTTTTATGGAGTTTTAACAAAAATTGTAGACTCCATTGCTTTTCTTGATATCCTTCTTGAATTATTGTTACTCATGAGTCTTTAATCTTGAACTCTTCTTCTTTGTATTTTACAATTTTGAATCTTTTAACTGTACAGTCTTCAATAATCAATACATGCATAACAATATCTACATATACATCCTGCATACAAGTATAGATAATAATGTTAGTATATATTTTATAATAATAACTAAAAGGGTTAAAAGGTGGTTGTTATCAAAAACATCATCTCGGTCCCTAATTATATCCCTTTTTTTATGATGGCAACCTTTGTTTATAAAATATACTTACCATATGCTTACCTGATTCCTTGATTCTTCAATAACTCCTTATGAAACTACTAACTCCCCTTTAATTTAAGCTCTATTTTATAATTTGAAAATTTGGCATTTAGATATCGACATGAGCGTAGTATATGTTGACATAGGTACTTAAATTTTTGATTTTTTTTTTGTGTTGAATTTTGGTTTATATTTAAACATTCTTAACACAATAATTATGCATTTCAGAGATGTTTTAGGGGTAATGAACATAAATAAATGATCTTCATTCATAATTTTAGATAACGGTACATAGAAATGATACATAACATGGAATCGAAATACAATAGGAACAGAAATTACAACAGCATGAAAATAAAACAAGAATTTGATGGATGATGATGAAGATGATGATAATCCAGGTTTGCAACTCACTTTTCCAAAGAACTTGTTCATCATTATGGAGATCATTTCCATTTTCTTACTTAATGATATCTTTAAAATCTTTTGATTCTCCACTATAATCTTTTGATTCTTACAAATGATTTTATTGGATGGATTAGAGGTACTAACGGGATATTCTATACTTTCTAAGGAAGCATTTTCATATTCTTCATCTTGTTCGATTTCCATTCCTTCTCCTTCTTCTTCAATTTCATGAGCCAACCTTTCCTCCTTTGCCATAATTTTTTCATATGGTTGAAACACTAGTGGAATCTTCATAAGAGATATATTTTCATTGTTAAAAACCATTTCGGAGAATAAATCATCTCCTTTAAAATCAAATCCAGAGAATTTGAAATATGTGTAAGGTAAATTCCATGATACAACGTATTTTCACCCATTGGAAAAAAATTGGTTGAAATTCATCAAAAATAACTTGAGGCCAATTGATGTTGTATATTCCATAAACCGTAATACGAGATTTGCAAACTTTCATATTCAGATTATTATAATTTCCCGATCTTGGTTTGATAGTATATTGAAGAAGTATCCTTGCTATTGGGAAAAAATAATGTTTTTTGAATTCCAAATGATCATCATCTTCAAAAATATGATGGAAGGTCTCTTGGTCATGTTCATTGATTTTGAAATCCGAGAGATCCATTATAATACTCTTACAACCCAAAATATTTCCTTGAACTTCTCAATCCAAAATAATTTGAGTATTGTTTATACTACTTCATACTTCATTCCCATTTCATTCAAAGAAAACACAATTCAAATTCACTTAAAACATTTTTACAAGATTCTGATAACATACGTAATTATTTCCTTGAGACTAAATCAAACTAAGGATTTCATTTGGATTAGACTTAAGCTCATAAGTTTCAAAATCTTGAAAGACGGCAAATTTTCCTGTATCGACTTTATCAAAGTTTACACAGTTAATGTAATCTTTGAAAGCTATCGGGTTATTTAAAAGAACGCCTTTGATGGCTTTAGACAACCTTGTAGTGCTTGGAGCGCTTGAGTAAGCCATTATTGAAGTTTTTCGAAGAGTAGAAAATAATGAAGATAAGTTTGAATTTTGAAATAGAGACGAAAAGCGTGGATAAGGATAGAGAGATAAACAGAGATCTATAGACATGGTTTCTAGTCAATATGCCCTTTTTAATACCTTGAATTAGTGAAAAGATGGAGGGCATTTCAAAAGTTTGAATTCAAAATTTCAAGAGGCATGTTGACATGGGTAATGGGGCATGTCGACATGTGTCTAATTTTTCAAAGGACATGTGTATTTCTATTCCTTATATATATATATATATATATATATATATATATATATATATCTTATATTCTTGTTTATATAACTCAAGAAATAATATTTAATATAATAATACTTTTAGAGTAATATTTTGTTAAAATATTTTTTTTTTATTTTTAAATGATGAAATTTTAATTTTAAAATTCAAGGAATTCAAACAAAGCGAGCAATTAAACAACCGTTTAAACAAGAAATTACAATAATATAAATGTGTACCTATTTTTAGGTCCAATTTCCAGTATTTTCTGAATAATGAATAGCCATAAAGCACATATTTGAATTGTTCGTCTCTTGTTCTTCCTCAATAGAGGACGAATTAGAAACGTCTAGTGAAGCAATATACACTCTTTTCCTTTTCTTTGATGTATTGTTATTTAAGCGATAATTCCGCCTTATCTAAATATGGACAATCTCTTTTTAGATGGCCTAGTTCATCATAATCGTAGCACCTGACGTTTTTTGGAATCTCGTTATTTTTCAAAGAATTCTCATGCTCATTTCTTCTAAGATTGTTCATCCATCTGTATTTTAAAAAAATTCTGAAACTTCTTATCATTAATGTTATCTCTTCATCGTCATCACTGTTTGAATCAAAATCTTCCGATACTGCAGTGAATGCTATTGATTTCTTTTTTGTTGACTTATTTTCCTTCCTTCCTTGCATCTGGACTTCAAATGACATTGGATTTCCAATTAACTCTTCAAATTTCAAAGTACCAATATCATCGGCTCTTCAATTGCCAGAGCTATTTGATCCCATTCTGGAGTTAATGAATTCAGGATTTTTCTGATTTAGTCTTCTTCAGAGAATATCTTTCTTAAGGAAACCATTGAATGCACAGTATCATGAAACCTACAATATATATCAGAGATAGACTCATTCCGATCCATTATAAATAATTGAAACTGATTAGTTAACATGGATATCTTGGTTTGTTCAACTTTATTTGTTCCTTCATGAGTAACTTGCAAAAGTTTCTAGATTTCAAATGCAGATTTACACCTAGATACCCTATCAAAATCATTTCTATTAAGTGAACAAAATAAAATATTCATGGGTTCTGAATTATTTTGTGCAGTAGCCTTTTTGCTCAGTAGTCCATTATGCAAAATTATTTGTGGGATCAACATACTCAGTTTGTACGATGTTCCATATGACGACCACCCACAATCCCTGCACTTAATTAAGAGGAATAATGCGCTGAAAGGCATACCAAGTAGCTGTGGACGATCATCATAGGTATACTACAACATCGAATCCTATCGTACAACTCAACGCAAGGATAAAATGTAATATAACATATACAACAAGTAATAATAGTGAAGCTTCATATAACAAACTTTTGAAACTTTCTCAACATCATGAAAGATTATCCATACACCATAAGAATTATCAAAGTCTGTACATAAAGCCACTCGAACACTCTAGAGTAACTCAAACAGTGGAAACATAAAATACTAGATAGTAATAAAACTGGTACATAAGCCTCCAGCTCGTCATCGATCAGCATCGTCGTCCCACCAAACTATCACCTGTCACCTGCTACTCAGTCTGCCCATCCACAACCGGATGAACAGCACAAGGTAATAAGAGGAATACATAAAATCTTGAGTCAAACAATAGTCTTAGTGAGCGATAAAACAACTATCTAACATCATCAATGAAGTTTATGAGAATGGGTAAATAACAAACCAATCTACCCACAACATCGGAGAAGGATTCAACCTCGTCTTCCCCGTACTGGACAGTGATGACCTTTACAATCCATTCAACCAAAGAAATAAAAATCCATTCACGGAAATCAGAAGTAACCAAAAAAAGAACTCATACCATCCAGATTATATATCTCACATAAACCATCCTAATTGAGTTCAACACCCATCATGCACAAGCCCCAAAGGCCTAAACCAATATAAGACGAGCACCCAAGAAGCATCTCCTTCGATGTAGAACAATCTACATGAGATGGTACAAAAAATATAACTAATCATCCATGACAGACTCTGGCTATCACCGCCAATCCTTCTTCGAAACCATCGTTAATCGTATGATGTCCAACCTTGCCATATGTCAAGGGATAATGGTAACCCCAGTTCTAACATAAACTTTATACGCCTTTCAACGATATGTATGTATGTCCAACTATAACAACTAGGTCATTCAACGATACCCAGAGTACTCGACCAGCAACCTTCCAGTCTTTTGGGTGCCCCATTGTACCCCTGCTTTGAGCATGATAGAACTTACGACAATGATAACTCCTCGGCCTTCGTATCTCTTGTCATCCAAACCGACGAATTTCCATAGCTCAAGCAACCTTCTCGAGCAACCATTATTCACCAACTCATGACCTTTGAGTTGCCACCTCATTCGTTATTCTGCACCGATCAACGAATATATATAACACTTCGAATATTCCCACTTGAATTTACTTCGAAGTCACAACATCACTGAGCCAAATTACACTACTGCGCTGCGGCAAGGGTTCGGGGGGTTGCCCCCAATTTTTTTCAAGTTCTGTTGTACAAATCTGAGTCATACCCGAAAAATAGAATTTTTCAGAAATAATCCTGTGCGACCGACCCATCCTCTTAGAGCACTAACCGACCGACCCTTCCCCGGAGCACCACCAATCGGTCCCCCTGAGCACCACCGATCGGTCCTCCTGAGCACCACCGATCGGGCCCCGTGAGCACCACCGATTGGCCCTCCTGAGCACCACCGATCGGCCCCTTTTAGCACCACCGATCGGCCCCTGGCTTATTCCCCAAGACAAGATTTCCGAATGATCGGTCCCTATACAATTCCAATTTAACTACAATTTTGACCAAAACTTCGCCAAACAAATATATCGACGAAATCTACTCATCCAATTCATCAAATGCAATCATAAACATGTTATAAATCACTAACAACATGAATATGACGATTTTCACCAAATTTATGCAATTTTCTCCAAAATCATGATAAACGAACAAAATTATGGATCTGACTTGCATAAACATACGAAATCACATAAAAACACCGGTTTTAACTTGCTAACCTGGATCCTGTGGTGATTCATATGAAATAGAACTTACCATGATGTAGATCTAAGGAAAATGACTTGAATTTAATGAAAAACATGATCAAACATTCATGTACTTGATTGAATCCGTGTGAGAGATGCATATCACTCACCAATTCTCCAAAACAAAGCTAAAAGCAACGAATTAAGATTCTGAACAGCAAGGAAATGGATCCAAACTCCTTGATTCGATAAATTCGCCCTTGAAACGATGTAGATCTAGCCTCAAATGGTGTAGATCTTCGATTTCCTAAGCTTAAACGGTGGAAAGATGGGGAAATAGAGGATCCCTTGGCTCTTTCAAATGAGAGAATGAGGAAAGTAAAGTATTTCTCATACCTTCCACGCCCTATTTATAGCCTTCCACCAGCCCACTAGTGGGCCTCTTCAAATCAGCCCATTATGGCTTAAAAACGTGAACAACCAATGGAAAAACCTTAAAACAGTGATTCCTTCCAAACCGTTGAGCCAAATCTTTAATATGACCACTCTACGGAAAGGGAATCATCATTTCCTTTCCAATGGCATATGTTTCAGCACCTAATTCGTCCTGAGTTAAAAGTTATTCCCTGTACAAGACTGACAGGGCAAAATGGTCGCAAACAAAATTGGTAAAAATTATGGACGTGTCTCATATACCCATAAGCAACATATTAAAATATGAGAATGATCCAACCCTTAGGGAATAAAATAAAAATATTTTACGATCTTCCGATACGTAAAATGTGGGTTGTTACATTCCAAGTGTCGAATCTTATTGATCGTAAACAAATTTTCATTCTATATGCCCAATATGCATAATTATTTCCATTGAATAATGTTGGCCTAGCAGTGGATTGACACTCTTCAAATGAATTAGTACTACAAGTGTTAACATTACCGGTGTTAGTTACCTTTAAAACCCTTTCAGAAATCAGATTGCGAAAACTTTGAAAACCATTGCTCTGATACTAATTATTGGGAAATGTGGATCACAGATCTTAAGGCTAACTTAACACCAGAGGAGGGTGAATAGTGTTTAATGGAATTTATGAACCATTTGGAATCTTTTTGAATTTAACATAATCAAATGAAAATAACATATATGAATCAATCACAAAATCAAATAAAGATGCAAATAATAATTAAAAGCAGTAAAGGAAACATCAGAATTTTATACTGGTTTGGAGTTGTCCTACATCTGCCCCACACAACTTTGGGTTGTGCATAATTCTTTTCAAATAAACTTCAATATCCAACCATACAATCCTCGATTTCAAGGGCCATGAGGTCCACCCCCAACTTCTTCCGAGCATAGGGCACTCTCTTAACTTAATCAGGCTGCAAGATCACCTAATTGATTTGTGGGATACAATTACACCCAATTGATTTGAACAGGCTACAACTACACCTTTTTAGTTACAGTTTGGTAGAGAGACTTGATAGGACATCAATCTTTCGAGTTTTGATTACAAATACTCATATAACTCTGAATAGCACTTGGATCTTTAAGAAAGGTTGGTAGAAAATAAAACTAGAAATGATTTGGTTTGATTCTCTTTGAATTTCAGTAGAGTTTGGTTACAGAAATTTAAAAAATAAAAATGTTAGCTGACCTTTTGGTCCAGTTCCCAAAAGTACGCAAGGCACGCTCTACTCAACGTATCGCGTGAAGCCAATACGAGAGTGTCGCCAAGGAGTAAGGAATGAGCTGAGAAGGGATCATGCCGACAGGAACCTCGCCGCTCCTCTGAATATCGCCAAACCAATGTCTCGAACCCCATAAAGTCATAAGCCCCGATTAGCTCGACTCCTCTTCCCCTTTCATATATCCTTCGTACCCCAAGGAGGGGTACGAATTTTTAGGGATGCGCGCTATGGGATCCAAGATTCTGGTGGTTGGCACTATAGGATACGAGATTATAGGTATGGTTCCCTACTTCTACCTACTCCTAACTACTCCCACCTAACCACTGCACTATAAATACCCCTCAACCTCACACTTCAAAGGGGTTTGAATTTGGTGATTAGACATCTCTTGGGAGCTCCAAGTAGGCTCTTTAATGACATATATGCTTTGACGAAGAAGAAGAAGGGAAAAAGTGTCTTTTTCAACGCATTAATATATGATAATATGGCATCATATAACTTAGAGATGTATGTAAAGCGATGTCATGAGATGTTTTCAACCTTGTAACGCTTTGTTATTAATAATATTCTAACGACTCTTCTAAAGTGGACGTAGGCCACTCGCGAAACCGAACCACTTAAATCTCTTGTGTTATTTATCGCTTTTCGCACTTACTTTTTCGCACGAAACTATAATTCTTAAGTAATAAGAATATTGGGTATTTACGACATATTTTGCCAAAAACATTTTGGTGCTTTCACTGAGAAAACTCGGATTTGTTTCTTTGTAGTACATTACCATCTCGACTCCGACGTGCTTTAGGTTCCTTCGCTAACCTTCTGCTAAGTCCGCTTACGATGGTAAAGCGACCAAAAAATACAATGATTGGCTCTTCTGCCACGGCCGAAGCTGGAACTTCCCAGCAACCCCAGCCGGTGGATATCCCGGTTATAACAGAAACCCTTCCTCAGTGGACCCCTAAGCTCCCGCGACACAAGAGCAGATCCGTGCACTTAATGAAAAATAAGAGGTTATGACACTCGAGCTTAATCAGGCATTGAGAAATAACATCGACCTTATGCACCAACTTCAAGAAAGTCAACGCATTATCGCTCGACTTCAGCTCGCTCAGAACAACGCCCAACCCTGACGTACCGTCTCAGAAACTTCCGCTTTCGAGTCAAGGGGTCCACATCGAAGAAGAAGATTTAGCTTCCTCAACAATGTTGTCATCCGTTTCAATGCTCATACCAATGGCAGCGACAATGGAAACGGAAACAGGAATAGCGACCGAACTACTATCACATACAATGGAGTAACACGGTATCGCGACCATTCCCGACTAATTATCAATGATGAGCAGGGTCCGAGCAACCGATCCCCTCCTCAATAGACCCCGACCGCTTCCATCCAGGATCAAGGACCTACTCTCCCAGCGGCCCATCCGACCCAAGCTTTTTCAGATCACGATATGCATTAGCAAGTTCAGCCTCATCGTTCATACCAAAACCCAATCATCAATGTCGATGACATGGAAGAAGATGACCCAGATGTGCATCATAGAAGGCGACCACGGAACAGAACTCTCGAGGTTCGATGAAATCCATGGACCCCGCCAGCGGATCCGCATCCGACATACCTCCCCAACATGGTCCGAAGAATCATGAGGGAAATGCGAGGGGACGGCAACAACTCATGGGAAACTCATCTAAGGCGAAATCCCTTCACGAGGATCGTGCATGAAGCCGAGTGGCTCGACATTTCAGTATGCCGCAGATGCTACTTTATGATGGCATAACTGATCCATGTGCCTTCCTGAATTGCTATGAATGGAAAATGGCTCTAGTCAGGCCACCGACCCAGTCAAATGTAAGTGTTTCCCGGTCTTCTTGTCAGGCACTGGTTTATTGTGGTTCTCTCGCCTTCCGCTTCATTCTATCAAAAACTTTGGCCAGCTGGCCACAAAATTGGTTAAGCAGTTCAAAATGCACATTCAAACTTCTAAGAACGCTCTCACTATGTCTAATCTATAACAAGGACCCGCCGAATCACTTAAGAGCTACCTCTCGCGATTTATTACTTCCCTCGCCGAGGTAGATGACCCAGAGTCTTGTACCGTTCTTTTCCAACTTGAAAAAGGAGTCCTCCTCACGTCCGAGTTTGGAGCCTGTATTGACAAAAAGCAACCCAAGAGTCTCGATACTTTCTACGAAAAGGCCGAACAATTCTTATGTCAAGAAGAAGCGAGGCACAACCGAATCTCCCGGACTAACTCCTCCAACAAATCGCATGCCGATACCATCAACGTCAACAACAAACGGAAACTAATTGGAGAACCTTTCGACAAGAACAAGGGGGAAGGTCCCAATAAATCAAAACCAGGTAACGGCAGGCAGGGTGGCCGCAACACTAACCAGGCCCAAGCGGATCCTAAAAGACCTGGCCTCTACTAAGCTTATGAGACTTACACTCCATTGAATGAAAAATTAGAGACGTCGTTCCTAGAAACATGCAACACTCTCCAGTACAAGAAACCGCATTTTAGGGAGTCCACTACCAACGAGAAGAACATCAGCAAGTACTGTCGATACCACGACATGTACGGGCACAATACCAATGATTGTCGTCAACTCAAAGACGCAACCGAAAAGCTTATCCGCAAGAAGCGCTTTGAGCTGTATATCCGAGAACCATTTTCTCATGAAGCAAACTCAGGTCCTTCTGCGCCAACGCCTCCAGCATGCGTCAAGGCGGCCCCAGGTCTATCCAACCAAAGGCGGGGTATTTTTATCAACACTATTTGTGGTGTTCCTTACCCCACACACGAAAGCTTTCAGAAGATGGAAGAGTATGTGATCGCCATAAAGCACGCCACTTATGAAGCTTGCTCCACTCTAGACGAGTCCATCCTTGCCAAGCTTCAGAAAATAATGCGGGACGACATTGTCTTCCGCGAGAGAGAGTCTACAAGAATCGTGATCCCAACTACAGAACCTCTCGTGATCACAGCTAAAATCGGCGCAGCCTCCATCCGTAGAGTATTGATTGGCTCAGGAAGCCCGGTCAACATCATCTTTAAAGCTGCCTACTACCAGATGAAGTTGGAAACCAAGGACTTGAAACTTGCTATGCCACAATCCATGACTTCAACGTATCTTCTAATCATCTAGTGGGCATGATCGACCTATTTGTTGAACTAGGGGACAGGGATCAGAGCCGGGTTTGAATCCTCACTTTCGTGGTTATCGACATTATCTTTCGCTACAATGTCTTCTTCGAATGATCGTTCCTTACAGAATTCCGAGTGTGCATGTCGCCTTGGTCTCTCCTAATGAAGTTCCCAACCAAGAATGGGATCGGTACAGTTAAAGGTGACCAAGCTACCACGAGGGATTGTTACGCAATAGAATGGAAAATGCTCGTAAGAAGGACAAGGGGAAGGTCGTGCGCTTGCCTTCCTGCGCCAAGACAGTCTCCTCATAACAATCAAACGTGCGTGGGCCTTGGCTCAGGCGCCACTGTCGTCTTTTTGATGATCTCAATCCCGGAAAGGACGAAGAGCCCGAATATGAGAGGGCTACTCCAGTTGAACCTACGGTGGATGATCTGATCGACGCCGATGACCCATCAAAGGTCTTGAAAATCGGATCGCAACTCTACCCTATGATAAAGACGATCTTGTGGATTTCCTAAGGGACAACCTAGATGTATTCACTTGGTCCCACTCAGACGTGAAAGGCATCGATCCCACAATAGCTTGCCATCGGTTAAACCTCAATCCTACGTTGCCTCCGGTCAAACAGAAACGCCGCTTCCTAGGCCATGAAAGATCTAATGCACACAAGGAAAAGGTATATAGGCTACTCAACCACAACTTCATCCACAAAGCCGACTACCCTGAATGGGTCCTCAACCCGGTTCTAGTTAAGAAAGCTAATGGCAAGTGGCGAACATGTATCGACTTCTCTGACTTAAACAATATATGTCCCAAAGACAGCTTCGTACTTCCGAAGATTGATCAACTTGTTGACTCGACCGCCGAATACCAGCTCTTATCCTTCATGGATGCCTATTCAGGCTACAATCAGATTCTGATGAGTCCTCGTGACCAGGATCACACCTCTTTCATAACCCATCTCGAACTCTACTACTACCGCGTCATGCCTTTCGATCTCAAGAACATGGGAGCCACTATCAACGGATAGTTAACCGCCTCTTTAAAACTAGATCGGGAGATCTATGGAGGTATACGTGGATGATATGTTGGTGAAATCTAAAATATTGAGCGACCATGTCCATTACCTCTCCGAAATGTTCAATTTCCTCCGCCAATATGACATGAAACTCAATCCCCACAAATGCTCCTTCAGAGTTGCCTCATGGAAATTCTTGGGTTTCATCGTCAATTCCTGAGGCATCGAAGCTAATCCAGACAAAATCAAAGCTATCCGGCATATCCAAGTCCCTCAGAACATCAAAGATGTCCAAATTTTAAACGGAAAGGTCGCCGCTTTAAGTCAAATCATTTCCAAAGCTACTGACAAGAGCATTCCATTTTTCGACTTGCTTCGAAAGGGGAAGCACAACTTCGAATGGACCCAAGAATGTGTTACCGCATTCAAGGACCTATTGAGTCACTTAGAGCGACTACCTATTCTGTCCAAACCTGTGAACCATGAAGACTTATACATTTATCTGGATGTTTCCATGCAGGCAATCAGCTTGGCACTGGTACGCATCGAAGACCGTATCCAGCGGCCCGTCTACTATATCAGCAAAAGATCGACTGGGGCAGAAAAGAATTACCCAAAGCTTGAAAATTTTGCTTACTACTTATTGATTTCCTCTCGGAAGCTTTGACCATACTTCCAGTCTCATCCCATAAAGGTTTATACCGACCAACTGCTACGACCGATCCTACAATGACCTGAGGCATCCAGACGACTATTAAAGTAGAGTATAGAGTTGAGTTAATTTGAGATAAAGATGTCGCCTCCTTATCTATGTAACTAATCTGCATTCGTCTAGAAACAAGGAGTGTTTTCCCTTAATCTATCTAAGTCAGGTGGACTTTCTCTTCCTTTAAGGAGTGTACCACGGAAATGGTATAGGGGTCCTCAACACCTGGCTCTCTTCCTTAACTCCTTTGGTATTCCCCGTCAAGCCATTCTCGGACAAGCTCTCGCCGACTTCATATTGGAATTCACCGCTCCGAGGAGACTCCTGCGGAGGACATCGAGGCTCCCGACACTCAATGGAAATTATTCGTGGGAGGGTCTTCCAATAGTAAACGTTCTGGAGCCGGAGTCGTGCTCATCACTCCAGAGGAACGCCCGATATGCTACGCATTAAAGCTCAACTTCCCCGCTACCGATAACGACGTAGAGTATGAGGCCTTGATATCTGAACTTAGAATCGCAATCGAACTCAAGCTAAAGGCCATCCAAATCTTCTCTGATTCACAACTAATCGTGCGCCAGGTACAGGAAGAATATCAAGCCAAAGGGGCACGACTCGCCCTATATCTAACCCAGGTTAAGGAATTGCTCACTAACTTCGACCACTTTGTCATCACAAACATTCCCCGAGAGCAAAATGAAAAAGCAGATTCACTAGCTATTTTGGCGAGCTTCGAGGATTCACAGCTTATAGGACTCGCCTAAGTTGAAGTGCTCAATTCACCGAATATTTAGAAAATGCAAACTGAGGTGGTCATGAATGCCGAGACCGAATCCGAATCCTGGATGACTCCGATTAAAAATTATCTACAACACATGACCCTCCCAACATGTTACAAAGAAAGACGAGCGCTCACTCACCAATCAGCTCGCTACATTCTCATGGATGGAGTACTCTACCGCAGAGGCTTCTCTGTTCTATTACTAAGGTGCGCAGCCCACAACGACTCCAACCGTGTGTTAACAGATGTACACAAAGCCGAGTGTAGCAATGATACCGGAGGGTAAATCATAGCAAGGAAGATCATCATGCATAGCTACTTTTGGCCCACACTTGATCAAGACGCCGCAGACTACGTTTGCAAGTATGACAAATGTCAGCGCTTCTCAAAGATTCCAAGAGCCCCTCCTACCGAATTAACACAAATGGTCAGTCCTTAGCCGTTTGCTATGTGGGGAATAGACATCATTGGGACTCTTCCAATGGCTAGAGGCATGACACATTATGTTATCATCATAGTTGATTACTTTACCAAATGGACAGAAGCTGAAGCTCTTGCCATGATCAGCACCAACAAGGTAATCAACTTCGTCATTCGCAACATCATCACCCGCTATAGGGTCCCCTAGACTACCACCACCAACAATGGAACCCAATTTGAGAGCGTAGAGTTCAAGACCTTCTGTCAGCGGCTTAACATCGAAAAGAGATTCTCAGCGATAGCTCACCCTCAAGCCAATGGTCAGGTCGAGGGTGTTAACAAAGTAATTAAGTCCATCATCAAGAAATGTCAGGAAAACGCCGGAGGCATGTCGGAAGATGAAGTCCCTCTAGCCCTATGGGCCTACCAGACCAAATATAAGTCTGCTACCGGACATACTCCATTCGCCCTTGCCTACAGATCCGAAGCCGTCATCCCCATTGAGCTAAAGCTTCAGTCTCATCAGGTTACCTACTATAATCCGAAAACCAATCAAGATTTGCTTATGGAATCACTCGATCTACTTGAGGAAAAAAGGAATGATGCTGAACTCAGAGTTGCCGCCCAGTGACAACGAGTAGCACGAAACATCGATTCCATAGTCTGCCCCAAGGATCGCAATATCGGCGACCTCGTCCTGAAACAGGTCTCCCCCCCCCCCCCACCGACTGGCCTCAGTCCTCGCTGGGAAGGCCCATACGTTATACAACGTAAGCTCAGAGATGGAACTTTCAAGCTAGCAATCGTAGATGGAGCCAAACTCCCCAGGGCATGGAACAACGAACACATCCGCCGCTACTTTACATAACTTAGTGTACAGTTGTTTATGCTTTCCAACAATGTTTTGTTTTTCTTGAAATTCAAGGCATTGTAAAGGCTGTTACCGCCAAAGTTATAAGTAGAAGTGATGTTCAGTTTCCCATGTCCTCTCCAAGCTTACTTTCTGCATGATATGTTTGATTGAGCATCACAACGGACTAACGTACACTACTATTCGAGCTCTGCATCAGCACCTCGAGCACGAGAGCCGATGTCGCCTTTCGAACCTCAAACCTACATCGAGAATAAACATCACTGGCACCGATCGGCACCCCGAGCACGGGAGCCGACGCCTCTACTCGAGTCTCCAGCCTGCGATGTGATCGAGTATATATAACTCTAAATCGAATCTCGGCCTAACACCGAGATCGAGTATAAATTGTTACGTCCTCAAGTCCGCTTTGTTGAGGGCCGCCCACCAGCCAACCTAATGTGATGCCGACTACTCGCACAGCTACATCCGACCCTTGGGTTAGGATTCAGGTATTTGTCTAATCTCGGTGCAGCACCGAGACCGAGCTTAATTAGGGCTGTCAACGAATACCCAAAAAATATGATATTCATCTGAATTCGTATCTAAAATATCCGTTATCCAGCATTATCCAAAAAGCGGATACGGATATCCGATATCTGAAATGCTTTTCAGATACAGATATGATAATAGTGGTATCCATATCCAAAAAATATCCGTCCAACTAATTTATGTAATAATTATTACTCAAAACAGGAAAATAGAGTTAATAATTATTTTGTAACTGTTGGATGTTACAATGACATAATTTTTTGTCAATTTTTGATGAAAAATGGTAGTTTTAGTGTTTAATTTTGGAATATTTTTCGATATGCCTGTGGATATTAGTGAAAAACAATGTTTCATCATAACATTTCTTTATTTTTTGGTTTCTTACAAACATTAGTATAAAATTTATTTTATGTTGATCCAAACTTTTTTATTTATACTCTTAAATTTATTAATTACAGACGGAGCAGATAAATATCTGATATCCGTCCATATCCGAAAATTAAGCGGATATGGATATCCGAAAATTAAATAGATACGAATATCCGATATCCGAAAATAATTTCGGATATGGATACGGATATGGCATTATCCGTATCTGAAAGCATCCGTTGGCAGCCCTAAGCTTAAATCGTTTTCAACCCCCCAAGCCTCAGGGCTTGGGGCAGCCCAATGGCCACCATCCAACCTCTGGGTTTGGATTCGGGCACTCTAAGGCGAATTAACGACGCCCTCGCTCTTTAACAGAATGAACGGAAGAGCCACAAATTGAACGAATCTTAACGCCCTCGCCTTCGCTCTACTTGGAACTAACTCCAAGCATTCAAGGCAGAAGGCGCCTGGCCTGGTTTCCACAACCAATGGGATTCCTAAGCTGAAGGAACCCCAACAAATGAAAAAAGCGCTCGATCTCTACGGAACTGGAAATGACCCAGAGCGAGATCTCTGATCACATTTCTATAAGTATAACAATAAGTAGGCTTATGCAAGTACAGGACGCTGGAAAACATGAGAAGAATATTCAAACACTTAACATGAAATGCGATATTTACTAATTAATATTTCATCACACATACACTAAACAAACTACATGCCTAACATCTTTCCTTTCTAATGATGGGATGTACATGAGAACCACACCGTGCCTTTAAAAACCACCACCAGCCTACATAACAATAATAACGGTAACGTCTACTACAGTTACTAACGCTAATTATGCTTCTTCTTCTTGTGCTTCTTTTTTTACAAATTCCGCACTAGACGGCTCTCCACCAGTGGTAGCCTCTTCTTCCTTGACCCGCTTCTGCCTCTTCCTCCTCGACCCCTTAGGGGAGTTACTGACTCGTAAGAAACCAAGGTGTGCCTTCCCCCTGCCATCATCCTCACCACTGGTGATCTCCGTAATGTCGACGGGGGCAGTGTACTACGATGGCATGGGTGTATTCCCCGTTGCAAGGGCCACCACAATGTCACCCTCTCTCGGAACTTCCTTGGCCTCCAGCTCCTGTTTCTTTTGGCCTCTCTGGCAGCCTTCCGATCAATTAACTTCTCGGATTTTAGCTTCGTGGCGTTATCAGCTTTGAGTTTCTTAAGGTCTTTGTGGCCCTCTAGTGAGCTTCGTCATCCTCCTATTTTAGGGCCTCATCGGCAGCCATTTTCTTCTACACCTCATCATCGGCCTTCCCCTTCTCAACTATGGCAGTGGCTCTCTCCTCAGCATCCTGCCTGGCCTTCGCCTGAGCCTCCTGCCTAGCGGCATCGTCCTGGCTGCTCTTCTCTTCCAGATCTTCGCACTTAGCCACTATTTTGGCTTTCTGTGACTCCATCATGGCTGACATTAAGGGTATATTGGCATCCATAGGGCCCATGGCATGAGCACTTTGGCCATCAACCACCTCACCTTCCTCTATAAGACCCTCATAAATACTGGACCCTAGCCTGACATCTGAGAAAGTGTCCAACTGACCGCCTCCACCTCCAAGCTACATCCCTTGGAGTCCTAACCCAGACTTTGTTGTTTGAGAGATCAAGGGGGAAATGTCCAGTGTCGTTATAGTTCTAGCAAGGGCTGCACAGTAAAAATACAACCTTTTAGTCCATAAATTCGGCAATCACATCATCTTCGGGAATACACGGTAAAAGGAATTTACCTCTGGTCAAGGATGGTGCGGGTATAATGGGGAGTGTGCTCGTCGTATCAGACAAAGTAAATCCAGTCTCTCCTATTCTGGATACTCGAGATCACACTCAGTCGAGGCCCAAGCCAAAGGGATTACTGGTTGTGGCATATTCAGGGGACAATGGCCGATAAGAGCTTCCTCCTGCAAATGACTCCGTGACAATCACATTCACCATAGCAACAGACTTCCCCCTTTCTTGTGGCAAGCCTCTCCAGTCTCTCATTCTCTGCGTCCTCCTGTAGTAATCTCCTCCCTTCCTCTAGCTTCTCACGCTCAACATCGGTCAGGAGACTAGTCATCAGTTGACGCTCATCTAAAGTTCCCATGTCCACTTGACGTAAATAAGCCTCATACGACATTAGTCTCTCCCATATCTGAGCCAGCAATCAAGAGTAATCCTCAACCTTTGAGAATCCGTGGAACTTTAGAACTTTAACAAACATGTTTCGGATATGTTTAGCCATGGTTGCCTCCACCCGAAATTCGGTATCCACGAGCTCCTCTCTCAACTGTTCCACCTCTTTCAGGTGCTCGACCTTTAATCCCTCCGCCGAGCTCAACACATCCCCATTACTAGCCCCAACAACCTCCTTTTCCTTTCTCATCGCCTCCAGCTGCCTTCTCAGCTCAACAACCTCCACATTCTCGGCCCTCAGCCTCTCATTCTCCACGCTCAGAGCATCATTGTCATTCTGAAGCTGGGTTACTCGTTCATGGTCCTTTTCCAGCTCAGCGTACGCTTTCTCCAGCTCAGCCTTGTCCCTCTTTAGGGCTATATTATCAGTGGTTAGAGAGGCAGCGGTATCCATAAAATTTGAGCTGGCATGCATTGCCTCCTTTTTAGCAGCTCGTACGTGTGCATCATCTCCGCTGCAACAACAATGCTAAGAATTAACATTCGAAAGTATAAATACGAACAAGGGAATGTTTACGACACAAGGACCAGACC
Source organism: Allium sativum (assembly GCA_030737875.1). NCBI lineage: Eukaryota > Viridiplantae > Streptophyta > Magnoliopsida > Asparagales > Amaryllidaceae > Allium > Allium sativum. The sequence continues at coordinate 155,231,321 of CM060926.1, read as the reverse complement.
TACCTATTTCCTTCTCCAAGTTATCGAAGGTGGTCCGCTAGCCATCGATAGTCAGTCTCTGATTCAAGAGCTCCTGGTCTTTCTTCCTAATAAGCTCCGAGAGATGGAAGGAATACCTAAGATGCTCATCAACCTGTGATACACAACCCTCGCATGCACCCATATCTCCCCGGAATCCCTAGCAGGAGGCAGACTGAGATCAGGGAGGAATACCAGCTCATCCAAATGATGCTGAGGGAAATTCTGCTTTAACAACACCTTCCTTTCATTCACGGAAAGCTCTCGCCTCTCAGGCATTGCTAGATCTTTCCTCCTCGTTGTAGTCGTTCCCATCGGCCTCGAATGGCTAAAAGACGACTCCTTCTCCTTAGTAACTTGGGTGGAGCCAAAGACGCCATGTGTAAAGGGGCTATTGGTGATAAATGCTTCGAGTCCAATACATCGAGCCAGGAATCTGCTACGGATAGGAGGAGGACGAGTTGGAGATCGCCGAGATCGGTCTCTATGGCAATACTCACTGCTGCAATCTTATGGAGGTGGGGAGTCACCATATAAGCTAGACCCTCTAAGTGTTCTCATAATAGACCAGATGTTGGTACGCCCGAAGGAGTGAACCCCTTTATAGCTAGAGCTAGCTCTTCCATATTTGTCGTACCAAGACAAGGAGACAAGTCTATAGAAATTTTATTAAGACCGTCGAATTGGACTTATTCCTCGAGTGAAATGGCGGTCTCTGAAGGAGTTGTAGGAGACTGTGGCTTGGCCGATGCTTCTATCGCCGCCTCTCTAGTCGGAGACGGGACATGAGCATTCAGCAGACCCTCGTCCGTAGCAACTATCTCCCCTCCGCCAGTCTAATCCTTCCAGTGTCTCCCTGGGTTTTAGCAGCCTTTCGCGGTTTGGGATTAGTAGGGGGCATCTTCCTCTTCTGACCAGAAACCCCTATGTCTTTCCTCTCCCCATCTTACCGCCCACTGCCTGCAACGTCGGGCCTGATTATAGCTCGATTGTCAGGAAACAACCAACCCTGCACGACGAAGGCGCTTCTGACTAGTAACTTTTTGTTAGTAGAACGAAACTCCACCTGAATCGTTCGCAGAGCATCGAGGTGTTGTTCGTACTCGATGTCGGTAGGCGCCTCAGGATTTCCTGCCATGTCAAAACAAAGTCGAACATAAGACATCAAATCCGCAAACATTATAGTAAAATATGGAGTTCAAGAATGCTTACTTCTGTCCAGCCATCTCCTCGCAAATCCAAGAGGACAATGCACAAAGAACCATTCATATTTGTATACTATCGGCTTACGTTCTGACGGAAAACTTGGTGTTGGGCGAAGCTTCGAGAAAATACTGAGACAGCAATATATTATCTCTTCTTTATAGTTGAAAAAAATACCGAATATCCTCTCCAGTAGGTTCTAAATGCAAATACTCCCGGTAGAGAACGTAAGTGCCTAAGAGAAAAGCATAAGCATTTGGATGCATTTGTGACGGTGCAATGCGGAAGTAGTACAGCATGTCCCGAATGAAATTGTTGGCCAGGGGCACACACCCAGTAATGCAAACTTGCCTGTTCCAGGAAGTATAACCCTCTGGCGGAGCGTGATCTCTACCATCCTCTCCTGGTGAACGGACATGATCTACGGGAATGTTAAACCGCAACCCATTGTCCTAACTACCGTTGCGTACATGTACGATGGCACCGAATCCTGCGGATTTCCAAGAATAACTGCATTGGACAACATATCGTATGCCATCAGTGCATCCCTTTCGATGATTTCCACATTCTCTACCTCTTCATGTGCAACTGGAGAATGTTATCTTTTAGTTTGCTCCCCAGGCTCAGACGCCTTCGACAAACTTGTTGTTTGAGAAGGGGTGGATCTTTCAAGAGTCCTAAGCTCGCTGCCTGTCGAGCTAGCATTGCCATTTGAGTCAGATGTATGCGACAACGGCAAAGAAGTCTCGGCTTCCAAAGTCTTTTCGATCTTGGATCTTGTCTGCATCACTAGCTATACTTTAACACACTAGCGTTAGACATCGCAGTTGAATAACCTGTACCCCTCGTGTTGGTGAAAACTAATATGTGCATGCAGTGTAATGCAGTTTTAGGATTCTAAAGTTTACAAGTCAAGAACATGGATCGCAACGACAATGACAAGTCCTTTAGATCGTCGCCACCACCGCGATCGATTAACCGGATTCGCACCAACTCGCAACTACCTTACTCTTAAGATATACAAAAGAGACCAAATAGTCCGACGGTTCAATCACAGTTCAAGTTTATGCTCTAAGTCCTATGTGTAAACTCAAGTCATCCTTCGTGCGGCCGTCAACGTGTGAGCTCATTCAGTCGCACAAGCAACACGAAGGAGATACGAATCCAGAACACGCGCTAGAGAGTCTAAAGTCTCAAAAGGGGAACACGGCGCATTAGTGAAGACGGAGGTCCCCGGGAGTGACGGGGAGGCTTCGTACCCCATGGTCGGGGTATGAAATCCCATACCCCGATGGGGACACGAACCTCGTACCCCTCAAGGGTACGAAGTTCGTACCCCATAGGGTTTGAATTTTGTATTCCTACCCCTCGGGATACAAAATTCGTACCTCGGCAAGGGGTACGAGGCCTCGTAACCCCGAAACCATCGAGGTACGAAGCTCTCCCTTACCACTCTACAAGATGGCCTCTTCTTCCCCGATACACGCCTCTTTGAGCCTTCGACTTCTCCTTTCTCCCATCCTATCACTACCAAGCTCCTTCCTCCCATTCTCAAAGTCAGAGCAGTGGAAAACACGAAGGCCGGCCTCGACCCCAATGCGGTCCAGAATCGCTTTGTTATCCCCTTGCGCCATAGCCGAGCTCGGAGGAAGAAGATCTCGGTCATGGTCATGGTGTAACCCACCTTCGGTTTCGAGTTCAAAAGGTCCGGAGCTCGGGTTTAATGGCGGTCAAGTAAAGAAGAAGAAAAGAAATGGTGAAGGGGGAACTTATTATAATAAGAAGACGTCTCCTCGTATTCCTTAATGCGGCTATTCGTATCCCGGTGAGGTACTAAAATTCGTACCCCATTAGGGTACAAATTTTCGTATCCCAACGGGGTACAAAAATTCATACCCCATCAGGGTACGAAATTTCGTATCCTAACAGGGTATGATAATTGGTACCCTGCCAGGTTACGAAATTCTGTAATCCTGCTTGGGGATACGAGACTCTCGTACCCCAAATCGGGATACGAGATTTAAAAAAATTGATGATGGCAATGACGTAAACTTATACGTATATATATATATATATATATATTTGTGTGTGTGTGTGCACAATGCGCATGTATACAAATAGTTATGAGTGCGCTAGCGTGATGTAACGCATGTACTTAGCGACGTAAACATAACATCATGCCAACAATGACTCACTTACAATCCTACAGTAAATGAGCTCAACAACTAACGTCTATTTTCATAAGTTTACTGGAAAAGTCGACGACTCATCAACTACTTCAACCAATGCAAAGCAGATCATGTCAAAACAAGACGTACTTTGGGGGGCAAATGTTAACCGGCCTTTTGGTTTGGTTCCTAAAAGTACACAAGGAGCACTCGACTCAACGTATCGCGTGAAGCCAATGCCGTGAGTGTTGCCAAGGAGTAAAGGAAATGAGCCGAGAAGGAATCATGTCGACAGAAATCTCGTCGCTCCTCTAAATATCGCCAAACCAATGTCTCAAATCCTGTAAAGGCATAAGCCCCGATTACCTCGACTCCTTGTGCCCTTTCATATATTCTTTGTACCCCCTCGAGGTACGAATTTTGTACCCCGGAGAGGGGTACGAATTTCGTACCCTAGGGAGGGGTACGAGTTTTTGGGGATGCGTGTTGTCCGAGATTCTGGTGGTTGGCACTATGGGATACGAGATTCCTGGTGTGGTCCCTTACTTCTACCTACTCCCACCTGACTACTCCACTATAAATACCCCTCAACCTCACACTTCAAAGGGGTTGTAATTTAGTGATTAGACATCTCTTGAGAGCTCCAAGTAGCCTCTTTAATGGCATCTATGCTTTGAGAAAGAAGAAGGGCAAAAGTGTCTTTTTCCTAATATATCAATATATGATAATTATGACATAATATTACTTAGAGATGTATGTTAAGGGATGTCATGAGATGTTCTCAACCTTGTAGAACTTTGTTATTAATAATATTCCAACAACTCTTCCAAAGTGGACGTAGGCCTCTCGCGGGACCGAACCACTATAAATCTCTTATGTTATTTATCGCTTTCCACACTTACTTTTCCACGTGAAACTATAATTCTTAAGTAAAAAGAATCTTGAGTGTTTACGACATATTTTACCATAAAAAGAGTATAAATGAAGAGGAGAAAGGAGAGTAGAAGATAATGAAAGTTAGTTAACAAAATCGAATTTAAATGGGTATTTATAGAGAATCAACAGTCATGTCTCTTAAGGAAAAGTTTCAAATGAATAGACACTTCTTTCGAAATTCATATTTTTTGAGAAAAATGGATATAATGTCGACATGTGGGGTTGTACATGTCGACATGCCTTATATATTTTTTGAAATTCAAAAATTTTTAAATAATGGAAATGAAGTTTAAACGAATCAAAGTAATTCTGAAGTGTAAACAAAACTATTTTCCTATATGTTAAAGTAGTATAATGGAGTAAGAATATAAATTTAAAACATATATTTATGATCTATAAAAGTGATATCAAAACTTAATATTAAACTGTAACTATAAACAAAATTAATTCTATAAACATATATTTAAAAAATAAAATTTAAATTAGAAAATTTAAATCTGGAGTTAGATTTAAAATTCAAGAAATAATTTTAATAATCAGGAGATATACATTTTTTTTAATAGGAAGTAATTTTAGAAACAATTGAATTTTTTTTTTAAATATTATAAGATAGAATTGGTGAGAGAAATGGAATAAAGATTTTAGTGTTATTGTGGAGTTTTAACAAAAAAGTTAGACTCTATTACTTATCCTGATATCTTTCTTGAACTCTTGAATTATTATTAGTCATGAGTCTTCAACCTTGAATTCTTCTTTGTAATTTACAATCTTTGTTCTTTAAACCTTTCAATCTTCAATAACCAATACGTACATAAAATACATGTGCATATATATATATATATAATAATGTTAGTGCATATTTTATAATAATAGTTAAAATGGTTAAAAGGTTGTTGTCAACAAAACCATCATCTCATTCCCTAACACTTGATTGTAGTAACCATCATCATATTTTTAGGTCCGCAATTTGAACTCAAAATTGATCCATGAATCTTTCAACCAGCTCTTCCCAACTTTCAATACAGTCATTGTTCTACAGCCTAAACCACATAGCAGATATGTTAGAAAGGAAGAGTAGGAAACGTTTCACCACCACATCATCGAATTCCCCTAACACTTTCATGTGCCTCATATATTTCATCAAATTAATGGTTGAATTCTTCAGCCATCATAAGCTCCCAATACCCTAAGTTTGAAGTTTGGTAGATTCTTTGAATTTTGATTGTTTGGAATGAAAAGAATCTGATTTACATGATCAAAATCGTGGTCCGTTTGTTCGCCTCTTATTGCTCGATTGATCACATTAGCAAAATTATCATTACTGCTAAAAAATGTTCGCCATTCATCATTTTGAACTGTAGTTCGGATGTTTGCATTCATTACTAATCCAACTGCATCTACAGTTTTTTGACCTGAAAAATGCCTCCAAGGTTTAGGCGATCGGGTCTAGCTTGATCTCCTTATGGGAAGTTTACTCCTAGTCGATTTGCATTGCCAACTCCTTCCAAGCCAGCTTCAATTTAGAGTCACAAACTGCATCCTGAAAATGAGTAGTTCGAGGTAGCCTCGAGGTCATGCTCCCTTTCAAAGAGGGACCTATTCAGATCCTTAGGGAAGTTTCAAGACCAATCTAATTCCATTCTTTGGGAGCTAGTCACGGAATCCCATTTTTAGCGTTCCTAAAGAATTTCCATCACTCAAATTTTAATTTTCTACTTCGTTAGCTTATCCAATCCGTTGGAGAAAGTTATTCACCGTTTCCTACTATCGTTGAAGCATATCTTCTTTTCTAACCAACCTATCATGTAGCTGGTTCACCGCTTGGTCCATATCCTTTATTGCTAGGTATAAGGAAGGATTTCCTCTAGAGGATGCCTCCCGGCTTCCTTTCAATGTTGCTCCTTTAACATGAGAACTTAACCGCTTCTTCTTAACCATTGGCTTTTTAGAAGAAAGTGTGTTTTTAGTTCAAGTAGTGTGCCTCTTACTGATGCACTAAAATGTTAGAATTGATTTTGGTCAACGAGTCAAACATCACAGTTTATGCAATCATAAAACAATCACATATACAATCATATAAACAATCATAGAGATAATAGAATGCAGTAAAAGAACACAAGTTTTAACAGTGGTTTCACAAACTCTAACCAATGTCCACTTAACGTAATTTATTTTGTATACTTCTCGATTAAGTACAATTAATTCTTGTATGATTGAAAAGAGTAGAATGTGAAGTTGTCTTAAAAGTGCAGCAGAGCTTCCGCATGGACAAGAGAATCTGTTTTTTAGAGCCATCGATGATTTATTTATGGAGGTAGGATAGAAGCTCAAATCGACACAAAAAAGCATAAAGGGCCCACCTAGAGAAACGATCCGGCCAACAAAGTGGGGGCCTTGATTTCCCCTAACATGAGGGAGTGGTGATGACCCCAATAGAGGGATCGGTAGCGACCCCTAGGGAGGGTGAGTCATTTATCATATTTCCTATCTTCTTCACTTGTTATTTTTTCGAGTTGGGTCTTCGATTTTGAGTTTTTTGATGAAGTTTTGGTTAAAATTTGAAATTCTAAAATCTACACCTTAAATCAAAACCAATTTGACATTTAGCTAAACTCTGAGTTCTAAACCTTTTCCCTGGATACATAGTGATTCAACACTTAGTCAAATTTTGAATTCTGTTCATGTGCTTCGGATATGTATCATTCTAACACTTAGCCAAGTACTGAGTTCTAATCTTGTGCTTCATATACATACCGATTCAACACTTGCCAAACTTCGAGTTCCAACATAGTTTATTTCAAAGCAATATTCCAATGAATTCAGTTGTTTTCAACTTCATTATCTTCTGTATTCGATTTTTCTAGATATCTAACGTCGAAATTCAAAGCATAGTGACCTCGTAAAAAGAATTTGTATGTAGTAAACTGTGAAATTGGTTTGCTAAATATTTTCAAGGAGTTATGATCAACAAGAACAGAACACTCATAATTTTTTCACAACGACAAAAAGGACAAAACATTGCGAGAATATCTAACAGTTGACCAAGTTGATAGAAATGGGCATGACAAAAAGTCTTTCTTCATAGCGACAAATGCCAGTAACGGGTGACCAAGAATATAAATATAGATGCTTGATAAAGGAGAAGATGTACAGGTTCATAGCTTAACATAAAGGTCTATGTTCGAGTTTATAAATACGTAAATAATTAAGAACATGAAAAAGGGAAAATAAAGTATGTGACTAAGAACATAAAAAAAACAATTAGTTCTTTTCTTTATTAAATAAATATAAAAATAAAAATAACTGGATATGGATGAATAATAGTATAAAAAGTCTCGTAGTTGTATAAGACATTTTCAAATCACATTACGCTTGTTTCGAACTCGTGACATTTCGCATTAAAATCGAAGGGTCTAATTTTTCTTTGGGGAAGAATAAAACAATGGTTTTTTTTTGAATTTTAGAAAGGAATAATTTGATCATATCTTAATTTTCTATTAAAGGGAGGTTATTTTTAATAGTACACTCCACAATAATTTGAAAAAAGTAATCATTTCTTATACGAAATTGGAGTGTCATTAACAATTACCTGCTGAAGTGGTATGATTGACACCGAAATTTCAAAAATAAAACGATGTTTTCATGGGAAATCTTTGAAAAGACTAATGTATAGAGTAACTGCATTATTACTGCAAGCAATATGGACGCACGGTTCACGTGTGATTACAGCACACGCTTCGCGTGCATGAATTGTTCTTCTATAAAGTGTATTTGTTTAGCACATTCAAATAAAAATAATTTATAGAAATATTTATCTGTATATTTGCATTGGAATCATTTATTATTAGTTTTAATTTATTTAAGTTTCAAATTTTATTTTATTAGTTTGAATTTTTATTTACATTATTATTTGATAAATTATTCGGCAGATCCTATTTTCAACTGATATTAATATTTAATAATAGATGATTGTTTTGAATTTTATTAGTTTTCTATTTTTCGATGGTGTATATCGTCGCTCCAACGATCTTGTGATAGCTTGGCTACTTTTTCATTGTTTTGCATATGGTTTTCTCTTCTTGTACTCTTTCCACAGATTTTGAATCTCTGCTAGTTTGCTATGTTATTTGCTTGCCGATCTCATGTTGTTATGTCATATTATGTTGCTTAGCAACTTAGTGAATACATTATGTCAATACTGATTAGTCATAGGTGCTTCATAATCATGGGTTGGAGCTTCTGCTGTCTTATGGAGCTCCAACCTGTTGTGTATAGTGGCAATCTTGGGAAAGTCGGAGTTTAAAGTCAAATCGGTTTGCAAACCTATAGTTTCTTCTTCAAAGTAAGGCTATGCCTAGCTATGCTATGTTGCTTTGGGAGCAGATCGCCTGGACCAGGGACCTCATGGTCCCCTGGTTCGGGCCAATCAGATTGCCCCATTTTGGGGTAATTTGCAATTTACCCCTGAATTCCAACCGAAATTTAGGGACCAAATTGCAAATTACCCCGAAATAGGGCAATCTTATTGGTCCAGACCGGGGGACCAGGGAGTCCCCAGTCCAGACAATTCCAACCCTGCTGCTTTGTGCTTCTTATTTTCTTTCTACAATGTCAAAGTAGCTTGTTAGCTTGGGATAGTGACTGCTTGTTATGTAGTCATGCCCCTGACTGCTATGCAATTAGTTACTCATATTGGTCATTTTGTACCTTTTGGTTAACAATCCTGTTTGGAGTACGAAATTGGTCCAAGCTTTACCTTGACTGTCCTCGTAATTGTAATTGTTGATATTTTGCTTCCTAGTGAATAATGTAGAAAATAGTCTAATCTTAGTGATTAGCTTCTGTCTTATAACTTAGGTTAGTAGTAGTGGTCAGACAACTATAAAACTGTCAACAATGGACAGTCCACCTTAAAACCCAATTGTAGTAGCTAGACAACCAGTCTACTCCTGTAATAAGATGTTTATTATTTGTTATAACAAAAAGTGTAACGAATCACTATAAAAACCGGTCGGCCTCTCCAAAATAAAAAATAGTGCGAGATGTCACGGCTTCGAAATCTTCCTAACATATTTCAAACATACTAAGATTTATAGCACTATGTACTGCCATTTAAGTACCAACGTTTTTTTAAACAAATTACTATCGAAGACATTTTTGATGGTTGACATTGATAAAAAAAGAAAGTGACATTGAAACTACTAAAATTACTATTAAAGACGAAAAATGTTATCATCTGCCCTTGGGGAACATGTTAAGATTGGAGAAATTACATGACAAACCTCGAGTTCCACTAATTAGTTATGTTATGAGGGAAAGTTAGGTAATTTAAATAAATGTTTTTTTCTTTAGTATATAAATACAATCCTTGAGGAACATGTAACAATACCATTAAAGATTTATAGAACAATAGTTTAGCTTAGATCCTTGTTAAATTTTGAAATACACAAAAACTGTTTGTCTAAAAGCTTTATAAATTAAGTATGTATTGAATCATCAAGTAACATCAAAAATCCACGAAAGAAACCACCAAATTTCAAAACTTAATTTAATTTATAATTATCTTCGGATTCATGTAAGAAAAGTAAAAAAATGCTTCAATAAAAAGTAAAAGTAAAAAGTCATGCTTCAACAAAACATATAGGAAAAACTGTAATTTTTTGCAGATATCACCACAATTATAACAAAAATTTGCATATTTATATACATTTTTTGTTGATTAGCTTTAAATTTTCAAATTCAATTTCTACATTTACTCAACATCACATCATTGCAGAAAAATTAACAAAAAATTTGATGTAAATTGCATATAAATGAAAAATATCTCACTTACATTAAAAATTAAGAAAAAGAAGTAACTACAAATAAATATTGTAGATATGTCCGTAATTTTTTGATACACAAACATGTCTACAGTACACAATAATTGCATCTTTTTTCTTTTCTAGTAATCTTCTGCTATATTTACAATTTTAAAGTAGTAGCACAAAAAATCATGGAAAACGCATTGCCACAGTAACAATAAAAATCTTTAAATGAAAAATTGCAGGAGGGTGCATGTCGCATGATCTTAGTTTTAAGGATCCGTCCCAAATATTCACATTATAAAAACTCTTTTTAACTTAGCTTATGTTCACACAATTATTGTATCTTCATAGACTAACGGCTGTTATAGGGAAAGCCCAGCTTGTTCTTAGCACGTGAATCAATATAAATACAAACTTAACATCGGTAATGATTATATATAAATAAACTGAAAAGCCTTTTAATTATTTTGATCTTGTTCATCTTCCTACATTGCCCTTAACCAAATGGAGAAAACGATAAAAACAAAAATTTTGATTGTTTACGAAATTAGTTTACAAATTATGTTCTCGAAAGGAAAATGTGAATCATTTCACTTCGACAAATCAAGAAACTATAGCCTAAGGCACTCAGAAAAAGCATAAAATAATCATTTTGACCTTTTTAAAACATGTGTGTGTGTGGACGATAGGTTACACAAAGCATAACTTAGGTTTGGTTGGATCAAATACTTCACTGGACCGGTTTAGATATAGGTTAAAAATACTTCAACTCTCAACCAATCTCATATTGGACTCGATATAGATTGAACTAAAGTATGCATTGAGCTGGTTTAAAAAGGTTGGCTTGGATGACATAGAAATAATTGGAAGATGAGACTTCCAAGGAAAAAAGAATCAAAGTAAAGCATTAGAATATTCAACTCAAATTAGCGTGTTACAATTAGCACAACACATTGAACATAATCGATTAACAATAAGAAATATTTTATTGTAATTTCAACCTGAAAAACATCACACAAAAAATGGTTTATTACATATTAGACAATGAATTTCATTTCAAAATATAATAAAATGCATTTAAAGTACTTCTTAAAACCTCTTCATTAATCTTATATGTTTTAATCACTCTAATTTTATTGTGATCGACATTAATTTTTTTCTAGCATCTATTCTATAATACATATATTTTATTGTACATTTTGGTTGTTACAATTTTACATGTACTGATACTAAATAACTTGTATTGTAATGTTGGATTGATTTAAAATAGATTGGGTTGAATAAAATATTCAACCCGTATGTAGTATGGATTGCAAATTATAATTCGTATCCAACCCAACGAAGGTTGGGTTGGATCGGATAGGTAGGTTGGATCAGATCGAGTATTCGGTAGTGTGCACCTCTAATCAATAACATCCTAACAAAGTTCTCTCCCTCTCATAAACACAATATATATGTATATATAAATATATTCCAAAACACCCCCCATGTGTAGCACCTCAAAAGCTTCTCATTTTTAATCATGAATTTGTATTTAAATGATAGACTAAGAAAAGAGAGAATACGTGGATGGCGAGAAAAACAGAAGTATGTAGCTAAAATCAAAGGAAATTTTGGAATGTTGCACTGTTTAAAATACAGCGGAACACTTTATATGTGTGTGTATTATATTGTTGATCCGCCTTTTTGCAAGGCAGTCACGTCATGGATTTCCATCTATCGAGGCCCTAGAGACTCAAGAATGAACATAGACAAGCTCGAATGTGCATATCCAAAGTAGCAAAAATTTTGAATGCCTGAATACTGAACACTTGGACTCCGACATGGCAAAACCCGGATTGACCTAGCTTGGCTCTACTAACTACAACTCAATGCCTCAACTCATCTTCTCACTCTTGTTTGAAAAATCTGGTCAATCTGGGTTCCATCACATGCAACTATGCCAGAGCTCGAAAGAAGGAGGCAAGGAAGAAGTTCAACCCCCAGTTCGATATACCAGACTCAACTATATCGAACCAAAAAGGGGAAAATTCCTCCTCGCTAGTTCTGCGATATCTACTACCTTAAACGTGGTCAATGCATGATTTCTACACCTCCAAGGATGCTGCCATGTGTATGGTCGAATTGGATATGCCTACACGCGCCATGGCCAAACCAGATTCTAAAGCCTTTATAAATAGCTAGATTTTGGACATTTCAAGGGATCTTCACTCGGCCCCAGCCATGGGAAGTCACCGGAAAGGGGGACAACTCCTTTCCCTTAATATTTCTTACTATAAAAACAATTGTAACTTATAGTCAAACAATATAAACATTAGATTACTACAAGTTGACGTAGGAACATTGCCGAACCACTATAATTTCGTGTCTTTTTTCTTTTCTGCATACTTTTTGATTCTGGATTGTCGAGTATTATGTGAATTACTTATATTCGAGTGTTGACTTAAAAGAACCAATTTTCGAGCTAATATTTTGGCATGCTAGGAAAGGGGAAAGTGACTTAGAATTCTTCTGAAAATGGATTATTAGTTACTACTCTCAACTCTCTACCATGAAAAAAGAAAGAAATATGCCTCACATGTAAGAAGAAAGGAAGAAGAACAAGAGGCATCTTCCACTGGGAACCCCTTTATCTACTTGACAAGGGAAGAACTGGATGAAGTTATTGGTGGATTGCGAACATGCTTCGAGCAACAGAAAGCCATGATGCAAGAGATACTAGCGCAACTGAAAGAGGCTACAGGTCAGGCGCAAGAAACTAGAGCAGGACATGATAACTTGATAAGCAACCAACACCACTACCACACACGAGGGCATAGCCTCCATTTCGTCTTCGGCTTAAATATGGCAAGCAGGAAGTCCGGTTCAACTATGTCGAACCAAAATTTCGGCTCGACTATGTCGAGCTGGTGGTAAGCTTCTCACTGCTACTCAAATCCAACGAGCTCCAACATTGTAAACATACACAAACCGGAGTTCGAGACTAAGGAATAAAGTCATTAATGATAGAATTCAAGCTCCATAGAGGAATATGAGAGATCGAGGGCAATTACCACTCCTGGAAACTTACACGATATTAACCCAAACTTGGCAGTTGGCGCTGGAAGTGCGAACTTGGAAAATCTCGACGTCCTAACTACCGGCGGCATTGATGGGGAAGATGTTGCTTGGTGCCAATAGTAAAGTTGCCAAGATTATTCAGTTGGTAACTCTGGAGGTTTATCGAACCAGGATAGGGATAGTGCACAACGAAGTCCTTTCACTCCAAGTATCAGAAACTCAAGGAATCCACCAAACTTTAAATTGTCGGTGCTGGAATCTTACGACGGAAGGAGAGATCCAACCATCCATCTTATGCGATACATGAGGCAAACAGAAGTGATGACCAAGTGCTTTCCACTATTTTTATCAGATTTAGTTGCTCGGTAGTTTAGAAAATTGGAAAGAAACTCAACCAACAACTGGACGGGTTTGATTGAGAGGTCCTTGGGGGCAATTCTAGGTACATGTAACATGACCCAAAAGTGTAATGACTTTGGGAACGGTAAGGAAGAAGGCTGAAGAATCTCTGCTTGCTTTTTTAGAAAGATTCAACATTGTAGTTGTTATAGTTGACCGATTGGATCCATCGATGGAGTTGATGGAGACCAGTTCTAGAGTGTTGGTTAATACCAAGTTTAAGATATCATTAGAGTGAGATCCTCTGTTAAACTAGAATCTGAAGGAATATTACTTTGAAGCCAACAGGTTTTTGAGAGAAGAGGATGTGAGGGCAGATCGTGAAGCTATCGATGTTTGTGCGACGAAGGATGACAGACTGTCCAACAATGGAAAGCGCAAAGCTGAAAACAACCAAGGTCGGGACAACGAATTTAAAAAGGACCCAAGTATGACTTGTATACAAGGCTGAATGTAAGTTTGGAAGGCATCTATGACACAATCAAAGGCTCTCTCGCAGCGAGGATCATGTAACACCCGCATTTTATGACAACTGAATATTAACTAGTACATATATGCATAGACATAAACAAATAAAATATACAAAAAAAAATAATTGTAATATTGTATGTAATAAGTGCATGCATTGAAAAGAAGAAATAAAATTAAAGTGATTAATGCAATGCATGCATGGTAATGGTTTAAAAATGAAGAAAAGATTAATATAATAAAATGCATGCAATACATGCATTAAAGAGAAAATTAATAAAAAGAAATGCATGCAATGCAATTAAATTGCATGTAGACATTGATGAGGAAAATTAATGCCATAATTTAAAAGATAACGCATGCGGTAAAGGAAGAAATTAATATGTTAATACATGCAGTAATGTTTAAAAGAGAATGCATTAATAAAGAGAAATAAGAGAGTGCATGCAAATATATAAGAAAGGAAAATTAGTAATGAAAATAGTAAAAGGTGAATTAATGGGGTTAATTGCATGCAACAATATAAGAAGTATACATTTAAAACAATGACGGTGGAATGACTGAATAAATTGCAAAGATAAGGCATGCGGGCATTCCACAACTAAAGGAGATGTATGTATAATGTTTGAAATTCAATTTCATGCAACGAAGAATTGAAGACAAAAATAGACATACGCATCAAAACTTGCAATCAATTAGAGAAGGAAAAGAGGCACACATTTAATATAAAAAGGAGAGAAACAAGAAAGAAATTAAACGTTTAAAATTAATAAATGTTAGAAATAAGCAAAACAGGGAGTAACGGGAGAAAAAGCACTGCTGGACCCGATGTGGTCGACCGCAGCTTGGATGGGCCGACCTACGGGTCGACCCATGGTTCGACCCATCAGGGGGTGGGTCGGCCCAAGGGAGGTCCAACGAGCTTTTGTGACGTGTTTTGGCTGACTTGTACGTTTTGGATTTTCATGACTTAAAATCCAATGGATATAGTTCTCCTGGTTCCCCTATAAATATGTTAGTAGAGCCTAGTCTTATTCTGAAACAACGCCCAGGCTCTGCCATTCTTCTTCCTCAAACATCTTCAAAAAATTGGGTAGTTAGTATTAGAAGTTCTGATTTAGAAATTGGAAAAGACTAATGCATATCTACAAATAGGAGAACAAAATTCTAGTTAAAGTAAGGTAAATTCTTGGATCTGGTCAATTTAAATTTCTCTTCTTTCTTTCCTTAGTTGAGAATTATGGATCCATGGTTATTTAGGTTCTAAATTCAGTTAGGGGAGCCATGGAATGCTAGGTCTAGACCAGATTCATGAATGGAAAAGCTATTAGGTGAGTGCATTTAAGTTATACCTTTTTGATAATGGTATATTTATAGTTTGACATTCCCAGTTAATATGCATAGTAAATTTGCTCAAATGATTAATCTGTTGAAATGTATAAACCTGTTAAAATATGTGGAAAGGATTACTATACATGTTCTAATAACTTGCTAATTGGATACTGTAAGTTAAGTTACATTGAAATTGGGAAGAATTGTAATGTTGTATAAGACCCGTTTTCCCTTAATTATCTGTTTGTGTTGGAATTTACTATAAATGTTGTAATTATGGAATTTACAATGAACATGAATAATTGTTATGAATATTATTGTGCCAAAAGATTGTAAATAAGAAAAATAGTGAAATTGGAAGAATGAATATACCTAAATTTACAGTAAACAGAAAATTGTAATCGCACTTAGACACGAGGTTAAATTCAACTTGTGGTAGAAGTCTGCCCGAAACCGCCTGGCAAATCCAGCATCCACAAGTGATTTATTTAATGTGAGGGGTCTAGTGCGTAAATATACAAGTCACGGTGCTAAGACACAAGGTTAAGTCCAACTTGTGGTAAAAGTCTGCCCGGAACTACCCGACAAATCCAACATCCACAAGTGGTCGGCTTAATGTGAGAAGTCTGGTGCATAAACACACATATGAGTATATGCATATAACAAGATAAAAATAAATGGCATTAATTGTAATAGATGGAAATGAATGAAAGTTACAACAGTAAAAGAATTGGAATGAACGGGGAATGAAAATAACCTATTATGAATAAACTTGAAAGGGAAAAAGGAAAGATAATAGGTAGGCTTGTCATAGGGGCAAGTGGAAATTATAACTTATGTTATAATAAACGATAGAGGGAACTTGATAACTTATGTAATCAAATAAGTTATTCTTAATTATAAATTAAGTAATATGTAAATTTGGAAGCCTGAAATCTGTTGTTTGTGATAAGTAGAGAAAAGAGGGAACTTATGAAATGCAATAAGTTCTATTCAGTTATAAATTAAGTAATCTGTAAACTTGAGAATATGAATCCTGTTGATAAGAATAATATGCTATCTATAAACTTGAGAATCTGAAATCTGCTGATAAGAATAACATGTTAAAAGCTTATTAATTAACTTAAATGGGTTAAGTTATATAACTGAAATTAATAAGCCAGAGGAACTTGGTAACTTGAATAAGAAGTCAGTATGACTTGAAATAACCAAGTTAAATGGAAATCTGAAAAGATAGAGCAAGTGCGTAATTAAATGATTAGACATATAGTCTAATAACACATTAACCCGAGGTGCTTGGGCCAGTCCGTACATTTGAAGATGAATAACCCAATGGGGTAGATCATCGTGGTGTGATGAGGCACGAGGGGACCGCACGTCCATCTGATTATTCTTCCTGTTCAGCTGATATTATGCTGGCTTCGAAGGATTGGAAGGGGAAGCACGCGACTTCCTGGGATGTGGAGGGTACTCCTGGCAGTCCTCTGTGTGGTGACAGCATTTAAGCTGTGCTCGCAGAGGTTAGGTCTGCGCGTTACTACTCGGCAAGTATACCTTGACTGCCACAATAAGAGGCAGTCAGAAGGCTGTATGGTGGCATAGGTGATTCGATGAGCCGTTTGCCTTGTGACTAGGAGGGTTATGACCATTTTAGATGTTTTCCTTTGTCAGGTCTAACCATCTATTTGATAGCATTCGTCGGGTACCAACCAGTGACAGTTAGCGTAATGCATGATTCGAAAAGACGGAAAGCTAAACCTACATATCATCGACCTTTCGCTATCATGGCTTTGGTTTCGAGACATGCCAATTAGGATGTTGTTTGTTGTTTTTCTAGGCCACGTCACTGGCTCTCAATTTTGTTTGTCTTTCACTAGTTGAGGGAGGGGTCGGGTGGGACCATAGCCACTGAAAATGCAGACCATAACATCTGTGTATACAGATATTTGAAAAGGCTCTCGACTGAGTTCCATGTATCTGATATAGCCCTGTTATGGAACTCTGTGCATAGTAGATAATACGTGCGGATACATGCATACCGTTTTCGGATGGTGTATCATCAAGGTTGAGGCATCGAGTACATTAATGATACGTACGTGAGAATGTCTAGATACATGCATGTGTGCTCTGGGTGGTGTATCGTAGACTCTAGGGCACTACTCTGCGAAGGAATCTGATTCGATCGAATGGTTCGAAGGTGGTTGTTCGTACGCTTACGTAGCATGGCAATGGCGGTTCTATGCGGAACGTAGAATTGTTATATAGAGATGCGTACGTCGCTCCGGCATAGGGTGAGGGACTACGTATATTTCTGTGGCGTTACAATGGAGACCGGGCGAGTGCGGTACCATGGGGTGTACCTTACTTTGGAGGTAGCTGTTGGATCTAGATTAACCCTAGAGGGGGGGTGAATAGGGTTTATCACAGTTTTTAAACTGAATTGAAAAATTGACAGGATATTAAAATAATAAACAGATCACAGAATGCAGCAGAAATAAAAGTGCAGAAAATAAATCACACACAGATATACCCAGCTTCGGCAAAACCCTGCCTACTGCTGCATTCCTAAGGTTTCTACTAGATGATAGAACAGATCCCGCATACAAGACCTTGTACACTCGCGACTCTCGCTCCTATTCTAACTCTATGCTCAAAACCCTAGACTGATTCAAACCCCTGAATCAGAATTTCCCCTAGTTTAACAGACACTAGTAGACTGCCAGTTAAACCCTAACTGGAATTCTAGAGTTTTACAGACACTAGACAAGCTGATCGTTGAATTTACAAAAGAAATTAAAAAAAACACAAAAAAACAATAAACCCTAGCTCTCCTTAAAACACAATATAGCTTAAAAACATAAAGGCTAGGTCAAAGAAAAAACGCCGGCCCATTTTGAGTTGTGTTGCACCCGATCCTCATTACTCCGATCTCTCTCTCTTTTTCTCTGAGAACTGAAAATGGCGGCTTCGAAATAATAAATTAGGGTTTTCCCTTGGCTTCCCAAATCAAATCGATGTATGCTGGAAAAATTTGTTCTCTGATGGTTTTATTCTCGTTGATGCTCTTGACGTCGGATTTGGGATTGTTCTCACTCTCGATCGAACCCTTCAGAAATTTGTGAGTGAATCTGAATCATGAACTTTGATTGCTTGAATTGTTTTCGTTGGTTTTCGATGATCGATCTTGCCTATGATGAAATGGTGCTTAAATAGGATAATAAAATTCCTATTAAATTCTCTGATTTCACGTGTGTGACTTGGCCTGATTGATGGCGTGTTTCCCCCTTTTGCTTTTGCTGATAAATTCGGCCTTGATAAACATGTGTGATCTTCTGGAGATAAACTTGTGATTTCATGCCTTAAAAAGCTTGCGAATTTCCTGAAAAAAACTTGAATTAATTATTCCCAATTACACTTTGATTTTCCTGGAAACCTCCTGTCGAATTTGCTGGAAGAGTATTGAATGCAAAAATGATTTGTTTCCTGTTTTTGCCTTGATTTTCCAATTGATTTACTCTGCTTTTAAGACCCTTGAAATTATGCCGTGAGTATAAAAAAAAATCCAGGGAAGAATTTTATTTCTGGGCAACTTGATTGATGATGCTTGAAAGACTTTCTGATTAAAACATTTGGTTTTCCCTTGTGTCATATCTGGAGTGGATTTATGAATTGTTCTTGCTCAAAATAACTTTGCTTGATTGAAGATGCACTTGCTTGAATTCATGTTGCTTGCTTGATTGACTGATTTATGGAAATGTGAAATGAACACTTGCCATTTATGTTCATGCTGATTTAAATATTTTTCAAAATGTTGCCTTATACAGATTCATCTAAATCTGAGAATTAATTCGAGATAAAATCCCTGGCTCCCTTGTGTCATTTCTGGAAACTAATTTATGTTGTAGATGAATTTCTGTAATCATTTAAAAATGATTTCTTTCCTCATATTGAATGACATAGCCGACTTTCTGGGAATGTTTAAACAGAAATTTGTTGCCAAACATTGAGTGTGATTTCATTCTTTCCAGAAAAATGTTGCTTGCCATATAAAAACATTTGTCCACACTTGAAATGATTTGTTGCCCACATAATTTGTGAAACTGGTTTGATTGAATTTCTGGTTCAAAAATGCCATTGCTACTTTACTAGCCTCGACCATGCATCATTTTGACTGTTGCACCACATGTTCACTATTGTACCTGAGTTGATTTGTATGCAACTGAAATCATCCATGCTATTTGTTGTGTACCACTGCCTTGTCTATGTATATTTTCGATCTGCACTTGGTTATATATACACCATTTGAAACACTTGCGATGCTAAGTCATGTCTTGAACCATTGCTGTGCTTCCATGTATTGCTGAAATGACCTCTTGCACTTATGTGTTTTGCTCCAGCATTTACTTGACTTGCATGTACATGCTGGCTTGACCAGCTTCACCATAGAACTTGTTTATATTTGTTTCATCCATGTTGCTGACATGAACATGATATCTGCACATTTGATCATGGCTCGACCATTTTGTTTTAGCTTGAGTTTGTGCCTTCACCATGCTGGTTTGGTTTGTGCTCGACATTGTATACTCCACTTGAGTTTTGCTTTTTCATTGTTGGCTTGTGAATTCTTTGCTGTTTTGATATGCTTTCACTATGGCCTACATTTTGACTTTGCTTATTTTTGGCTCCATGTTGACTTTGGTGATTTTTGACTCCATGTTGATTTTGCACTGTCCCTTACTTGTTGTGCACTGAGTCGAGCAGGTCCACGAGGCTACTCCTCAGTTGCACACAGGATTGGCGAGGCTGTGCACACGTGTATATATACACGTGTGTATATGCAGCCATCCAGATAAGTTTTCCTGTCCCTGTATTGAGATATATATGTTGTCTGCCTTGTGGTATTTACAGTGTATCACTATGAATATCACAAGCTGTCTAGACACAGATTGATGGTTTTATAAATCAGATTAAGTCATGAAAACGGATGAGAAACACACCAGAAAACTGAGGCAAATAAAATTTTCAAAATTAAAAATTATATCTGCTAGAATTTAGAAATTATTTCTGTTCAAGATACTGTGTGTGTGTTTCCATATATGACAGGTAAGCAGGGATGTCTGGACTGACTGTAGGATGCTGTGAAGACTGAAGCTTGAAGACAGAAGATAACACTGTGCAATTTGTATATGTATATGAGTCAGTAAAAAATGTGGTGAAGAGCTGATATGTAAATGAAATTCAGTGATGTACAAATAGTGGAGTTATAAATTTTGTACTGTATGGGATGTTGAAATAAAATATTATATTTAAATAAAATACTGTTGAATATTTGAATTCGTGTATAGTCGTATTCTATTTAAATATAAATATTATATTTCTGTCTGTGATGTGATATAACAATACAAAAACAAACACATTTATAATAATATATATTTGGTTGTTATCATCAAACAAAAAATCATATAATTGTGTATACAACTGCGTTATATACAACAATCTCCCCCTTTTGACGATGACAAACAAATATGGAGATTTTGAATCAGATAAATGTGTTTGGCCATGAAGAACTGAACTCCCCCTATTTGAATGCTCCCCCTACAACTAAACTCCCCCTATAACTGTGCATGAGTGAAAAAGAAAGAAAATTGAACGAATTTTCAAAATTAAAAATTTATAAATTATTCACTCATAACTCAAAATCTCAACCCATTCTCCCCCTTTTGTTATCATCAAAAGAATATAGAATTTAAAATATAGACGAATAGTGACTAACAAATATAATTTTAGCATAAGAGGAAGAATGATCATCATAAATCTCAATTAGTCAAACAAAAATCATAATAAACTAAGAACTAGTGACATATTTCACATTTCAGACAATGACAGATTTACAATGAATTTTATATAAAATGGGGAGAGTAAAAAAAATGTATTCCAATTATTTTCCAAAAAAAATGATGTTCTAAAACAGAGATTGAATTTGGACTATAATTAATAATTCAATTTAAATGACAAAATCGAATAATCTCAAATTCCAATACCTATCAATCAACAAATCATAATATGTCATAAAATTTCAACACATTTCACAGATTAGAAAGTGGATTGATAGGCTGGTTATTATACACCAAGGAGAATTTCACATAAAATTTTATTTATTGCAAATTATTTTCTTTTCTTTTTCTTTTGATTTAAGAGCACCCTGACCACGCATAACCAGAGCTTGGATTTTTAAATGAGGTCAGTCGCAGCTTAAATTATAAGTTGTCTCATAACCATGCATGACCAGAGCTTGCATTTTTAAATGAGGTTAGAGACACACTTATGTATTAATTAAATATTTATCGTTTTCAGCTTTAAATAGGAAAACTCCTCGGTATATACAACCAATATGAATGACAGAAATGTGGTAGGTACAGAAATGGACTGTGAAATAAATTAATAATATTATGAAATATGACCAACTGTACCGGGATTATTGAAAATTTTCAAATATCACTAATTTTGAATAAATAATATAGTCCCATTTCTATCACAAATTCCCACTGTTTATTAAAATATATATATATTTTAAAATATTAACTCTCCACATTAATATAAAATCATGATGGATGGCAGAATGATGATAGATAAAGAAAATGATCCTGAAATAATTGCCAGTTCAAAGATATTATAATAAATATTCAACCATCATGAAAATCCAAATAAAATCTCCTCTTATTATGAAATATATTACAGTCATAATTCATCACAATTTCAAAATCTGATAATAATTTTGATGAATTATAAATACAGTTCAATTGGATATTGATTTCAATTTCTAAATGAATAATCAACAAATAATTTTAAAGTTGAAAATTAATTACAAAAGGAAATGTGAAAAGCTATACAGGACAAGAAGAAAAAAAATCAGTACGTCTGATACCAATTGTTCTCTCTTCTCGAGGATTTAAAATTGACACTTGAGACGAACAAGGATATCAAAGAGTTTCAAACACAGAGCCCACTCAGACAAGATTTACAAATTTGGCAAGCAGCAGACAAATCAAAACAGGCAGTTATTTGAAAACAGTATCAGAGCAGCACAAAAATAGTTTCAGAAACAAATTTGTCAGAGTGATGGTCACATAAGATGGTCCATGATCCAAGATTAAAAATACCATTTATTTTAAATCATTTGATGAATATGAAATACTCTAGATTCAATGAATCGATTACACCAAATTATTAATGTCAGATTCAAGATATGTGTGTGATTCAATAAATCAATAATTTCAAATGATTTTAAACAAATAAATATTTAAATCAATTAATCATGAAATATCAATGACTTTCAAACACCATTTTCAAAAAAGAACTTTTCAAGAATTTCTCAAAAACTATTTCTTACAAGCCCAATAGAAATATCAGATCATTTACATCAAATCTGAGAGGTATTCATGATTAAAAAAAATAATTTATTTGAAATCACTTGAATCAATGTTAAGTTTGAGATATAATGAATCAGTCACACAAGGTTGATCATTTCAAATTTAGGAGGTGTGTGATTATTCAGAATATCAATAGTTTCAGATGATTTCAAACAAACAAATTTTAACTATAATGATCATGACTAACTATGATTTTCAAGATGTATCACTGGTTCAAGCCAATCCAAAAAAAATACTGGAATTGTCACAACTGATAAATAACAAAGTGCTATAATGAGTATAATATTTTGAGCTTTTCTAAAATGAATTAGAATAAACTCAGAATAGCAAACGTGTGTGAAATTCCATCAATTTTCAGATCTTCAAAAATTTAGAATTCAAATTAATTAACAGTGTTCAAGATATGACATGAATACAACAACACCGTTATGAATTCAGAATTAGGAAAATAAACTTCAAAACAATTGCAGATATTTACACAAATAAATTCAAGATCTGGAAATGATTACAAACACGAGAGTTTTCTACAAATAAAATGAATTTCCAGACAAATATGAGTTTTGCAATTGGAAGTTAATGGAGCACAGAATAAACAAAGATATGGCAGTGACAAATCAAATAAAGACAAATAGAAGAAAATAAAATAGAAAGGGGTAGAAGAAGCAGGAATAAACAATAAAAAAATATTTACAAGGTTGAGATCAGAAATCATACCTGATTCACAGAAAACGTTGTGGATCTCTAACTCGTCAGACTTTGCTAAGGAACAGTAGATGATTCAATGATGTGAAGCAGTTTGAATCAGTTTCTCTTTTCAGCACAGTTATTCCTCAGCCTCCTTTGGTACCTATCGATTGAGATGATCAAGTGGTCGAACAAAATTAGTAAAACCACTCACAGTTGTATTCATTTGTTTTGGTACCCAAACTCGTTTATATAACAAACCATTCGAATCTACCTTTGTACCTTTCGGGACCCAAATCTGTTTGAATTTAGTCGAAGCCGTTTTATTTTTATTTGGGGTCCAAGATTATTTAAATGATTTGTTATCAATCAAAATCACATCACGTTTTTGATTTAAGAATCCTTTGAGAATGTTAGAGTTCAAATTTTCAAAACAAACATTTCCAAAATGATTTGAAGGATTTTTAAAACCAATTGAATTACGTTTTTCAAACTCATTTGTTTTTCCAAGAACATCATTTTTTCCGAAGCCAAGCCCCGATTTATTTCCAATAGAAACTTGGTTTTGTAACAACATATTCAATGATTTTTCCCCATTAGAAAATTTATTCAAAGTGGATTCTAATCGTTGAATTTTGGATTTTAGATCGCCATTTTCTTTTAATAAATTTGAGCAATTATTTATAGCGATCATCTGTTCAGCATTGGTCTGTTTTAAAACCAGATTCTCATTTTCAAGCAATCTAATTTTGGCTTGAGATTCTGAGATTTCAAATTCAGATCGTTTTTGTTTTTCAGAC
The DNA here is from genome assembly GCA_030737875.1 of Allium sativum. Lineage (NCBI taxonomy): Eukaryota > Viridiplantae > Streptophyta > Magnoliopsida > Asparagales > Amaryllidaceae > Allium > Allium sativum. Next base: position 155,207,016 of record CM060926.1, on the reverse strand, counting down.
TCAAAAATCTTGGATTTTTCAATCTCATTTTCAAGTTCTTTCAAAATCAAATCACTTCTCACCAAATTTTCATTTTCAGCAATCTCAAATTTGGAACTTATATCAGTCTTAAAAACTTCAAATTCCTTTTGTAGAAGATTGTTCAAATTTGATAACTCAATCTTGTTTTCTTTTAAGATCAGAATTTCCTTTTCAAACTTTTGAATATTTTTATTGAGATGAACAAGATTGGTTTTCAATTTTAAACAATTTTTGCAATTAGAATTTGAAGAATTCTTAACGTTTTTGAGTTTTGATTCCAAAACATTATTTTTGCAGATCAACTCAAGCTTCTCAGATTTCAGAAGTTTATTTTTAGATTTTAACTTCTCAACAGATTCAGTTAAACCATTTAAACGGTGAATCAAAGAAATATTTCCTGTTGAGTCTCCATCTGGATTTCCAACTGTACAACCTGTCAAGCACAAATCTGAAGCCGATTTATCTTTCTGGGATTTTGAGCATTTGTCAATTTTTCCATATAGCGCGTTGAGAGTCTGCCAGATTTCCTGCGCAGTCAAACAATGGGAAATAAGGCTATATTGAATATCATCAATATAAGAATATAAAATATGAGTAGCATGTAAATTAAATTCAATATCAACCCTACTTACAATATCATACCCATTTTTAATACTATTCCAACATTTAATATCAACAGATTTTAAATAAGATTTCATTTCTGATTTCCAATTTAAAAAATCTGTACCATTGAAAATAGATGGAATATGACTGGACAGACTCTCTATGGACTGACGACTAGGATTCACCATTTCTCTAGAGTTAACCGAATACCTGGCTCTGATACCAAATGTTGGATCTAGATTAACCCTAGAGGGGGGTGAATAGGGTTTATCACAGTTTTTAAACTGAATTGAAAAATTGACAGGATATTAAAATAATAAACAGATCACAGAATGCAGCAGAAATAAAAGTGCAGAAAATAAATCACACACAGATATACCCAGCTTCGGCAAAACCCTGCCTACTGCTGCATTCCTAAGGTTTCTACTAGATGATAGAACAGATCCCGCATACAAGACCTTGTACACTCGCGACTCTCGCTCCTATTCTAACTCTATGCTCAAAACCCTAGACTGATTCAAACCCCTGAATCAGAATTTCCCCTAGTTTTACAGACACTAGTAGACTGCCAGTTAAACCCTAACTGGAATTCTAGAGTTTTACAGACACTAGACAAGCTGATCGTTGAATTTACAAAAGAAATTAAAAAAAACACAAAAAAAACAATAAACCCTAGCTCTCCTTAAAACACAATATAGCTTAAAAACATAAAGGCTAGGTCAAAGAAAAAACGCCGGCCCATTTTGAGTTGTGTTGCACCCGATCCTCATTACTCCGATCTCTCTCTCTTTTTCTCTGAGAACTGAAAATGGCGGCTTCGAAATAATAAATTAGGGTTTTCCCTTGGCTTCCCAAATCAAATCGATGTATGCTAGAAAAATTTGTTCTCTGATGGTTTTATTCTCGTTGATGCTCTTGACGTCGGATTTGGGATTGTTCTCACTCTCGATCGAACCCTTCAGAAATTTGTGAGTGAATCTGAATCATGAACTTTGATTGCTTGAATTGTTTTCGTTGGTTTTCGATGATCGATCTTGCCTATAATGAAATGGTGCTTAAATAGGATAATAAAATTCCTATTAAATTCTCTGATTTCACGTGTGTGACTTGGCCTGATTGATGGCGTGTTTCCCCCTTTTGCTTTTGCTGATAAATTCGGCCTTGATAAACATGTGTGATCTTCTGGAGATAAACTTGTGATTTCATGCCTTAAAAAGCTTGCGAATTTCCTGAAAAAAACTTGAATTAATTATTCCCAATTACACTTTGATTTTCCTAGAAACCTCCTGTCGAATTTGCTGGAAGAGTATTGAATGCAAAAATGATTTGTTTCCTGTTTTTGCCTTGATTTTCCAATTGATTTACTCTGCTTTTAAGACCCTTGAAATTATGCCGTGAGTATAAAAAAAAATCCAGGGAAGAATTTTATTTCTGGGCAACTTGATTGATGATGCTTGAAAGACTTTCTGATTAAAACATTTGGTTTTCCCTTGTGTCATATCTGGAGTGGATTTATGAATTGTTCTTGCTCAAAATAACTTTGCTTGATTGAAGATGCACTTGCTTGAATTCATGTTGCTTGCTTGATTGACTGATTTATGGAAATGTGAAATGAACACTTGCCATTTATGTTCATGCTGATTTAAATATTTTTCAAAATGTTGCCTTATACAGATTCATCTAAATCTGGGAATTAATTCGAGATAAAAATCCTGGCTCCCTTGTGTCATTTCTGGAAACTAATTTATGTTGTAGATGAATTTCTGTAATCATTTAAAAATGATTTCTTTCCTCATATTGAATGACATAGCCGACTTTCTGGGAATGTTTAAACAGAAATTTGTTGCCAAACATTGAGTGTGATTTCATTCTTTCCAGAAAAATGTTGCTTGCCATATAAAAACATTTGTCCACACTTGAAATGATTTGTTGCCCACATAATTTGTGAAACTGGTTTGATTGAATTTCTGGTTCAAAAATGCCATTGCTACTTTACTAGCCTCGACCATGCATCATTTTGACTGTTGCACCACATGTTCACTATTGTACCTGAGTTGATTTGTATGCAACTGAAATCATCCATGCTATTTGTTGTGTACCACTGCCTTGTCTATGTATATTTTCGATCTGCACTTGGTTATATATACACCATTTGAAACACTTGTGATGCTAAGTCATGTCTTGAACCATTGCTGTGCTTCCATGTATTGCTGAAATGACCTCTTGCACTTATGTGTTTTGCTCCAGCATTTACTTGACTTGCATGTACATGCTGGCTTGACCAGCTTCACCATAGAACTTGTTTATATTTGTTTCATCCATGTTGCTGACATGAACATGATATCTGCACATTTGATCATGGCTCGACCATTTTGTTTTAGCTTGAGTTTGTGCCTTCACCATGCTGGTTTGGTTTGTGCTCGACATTGTATACTCCACTTGAGTTTTGCTTTTTCATTGCTGGCTTGTGAATTCTTTGCTGTTTTGATATGCTTTCACTATGGCCTGCATTTTGACTTTGCTTATTTTTGGCTCCATGTTGACTTTGGTGATTTTTGACTCCATGTTGATTTTGCACTGTCCCTTACTTGTTGTGCACTGAGTCGAGCAGGTCCACGAGGCTACTCCTCAGTTGCACACAGGATTGGCGAGGCAGTGCACACGTGTATATATACACGTGTGTATATGCAGCCATCCAGATAAGTTTTCCTGTCCCTGTATTGAGATATATATGTTGTCTGCCTTGTGGTATTTACAGTGTATCACTATGAATATCACAAGCTGTCTAGACACAGATTGATGGTTTTATAAATTAGATTAAGTCATGAAAACGGATGAGAAACACACCAGAAAACTGAGGCAAATAAAATTTTCAAAATTAAAAATTATATCTGCTAGAATTTAGAAATTATTTCTGTTCAAGATACTGTGTGTGTGTTTCCATATATGACAGGTAAGCAGGGATGTCTGGACTGACTGTAGGATGCTGTGAAGACTGAATCTTGAAGACAGAAGATAACACTGTGCAATTTGTATATGTATATGAGTCAGTAAAAAAATGTGGTGAAGAGCTGATATGTAAATGAAATTCAGTGATGTACAAATAGTGGAGTTATAAATTTTGTACTGTATGGGATGTTGAAATAAAATATTATATTTAAATAAAATACTGTTGAATATTTGAATTCGTGTATAGTCGTATTCTATTTAAATATAAATATTATATTTCTGTCTGTGATGTGATATAACAATACAAAAACAAACACATTTATAATAATATATATTTGGTTGTTATCATCAAACAAAAAATCATATAATTGTGTATACAACTGCGTTATATACAACAGTAGCTACATATATGTTCTATTAGGTTAATCTACTGAGGAGTAGATGGGTACGACATGTGTGTAAGCCTTGAGTGTTGTTAACTCAAGTAACCTAATAAATAAGAAAATGTAATTGAACAATATATGTAGGGTTATCCAAAATGTGTAGTTTAAATCCAGTCCCCAGAAATTGTGTTCTGACCCCCTCCTCATAACATACTCGCAGGTTAGATTTGTGGCAGAGATTTGATAACTTTGGATATTGGTTAGGAAATATTATTATCTGGCCAAGGCAAAAATTTTGAGTATATTACTACCTCCGATTCTAAATATTATATGTTTTACTTGTTTGCACAAGAATTAAGGAATCAATTAATGGTGCTTGAATTCATATTTAAAATAAATAAATCTCTTAAATTAGCTTCTTTTTATCTGCTTGTATTGGTTGAAACATGAACAAATGCATAAAGAGTCACACCATTTATTATGAATAACAGATAAAGAGGGTATTATAACCTTTAACATGTTATATTTTAAAACAAACCAAACTTCTTAAAACATCTTATATTTAGAAACGAAGGGAGTATATTTTATTCCATTCCGCTGTAAGATGTTTTCTGAGCTGTGATATGTTTATTATCTCTGTCTTTTCTACCGGATACCAAACAAACCAACACGGGTTTCGATAGAGTAGAATTTTGAAAAAAAAGGTCTATCGGAATTCGGGTTGTTACATTTGGTATCAGAGCCTAGGTTTAGTATTTATGTATAGATAGTGAGTGAACGTATTTGTATTTTTAAATATAAATAAATTATATATGTACCTAGATCCATAGAGGAACCCACTTAATAGAAAGAGCATAATATGGTAAAAATTGGGATATCTGTTTTGTACACCAAAGTAACGAATATGGAAATCTGTGTCCCTTAGGTAATTTGGGTGGGAAGTGTACAATATGCTTTGTATGAAAGAAAGGTGAATTCCATGTGTTAGTATTTCAGATTAGTGGGTTTGGCAGTAAAGCCATATAAATTGGAAAAGGTTAAAAAGAGAAAAATGGATGAGGAATATATATAGTTGATAGAATTGACTTTGTGGGAGTGTCAAGGAAGCCTAGGTAGTTGGAAACCCACTTTGAGTCTAATCCATTGTTAACTTTTAAGAACTTGAAGTTGTAAAAGCTTTTGGGAAGATGGTTTATGGTGTTTTCAAGTTTTAATCTTGAAAGCGTTTTGATGTTTGAAAAAAAATGTAAAGAACATATTTGAAAAGTACATATTGAGTTTTGAAGTAAAATAGGGTATATTTTGGAGACAGTGATTTCTTGTGAAAATTTTGTCTAAAACAAATTTCTATCAAAAAAAATGTGTTGCATTTTGTTGAAAGCTAGAATCTTCAGTAAAGAAAGTTTCGAAATCTCTATTCTTTTAACAATTATTTTTATAATTGTTTTGACATAAAATTTTGTTGGTAGGTCAAAATAAGTTGTAGAAATTAAGAATAGAATGGATGTTTGCACCTTGTAATAAGTAACTGAACTAACATAGTAAGTAAGAGCTGTTGTAAATCCGATTGAGGGATAGTTGTCCTTGTCTACTCCGGTTTTTGTGATTTGAAAAAAAAAATGATTTGCATTTTTTTATAAAATGACATGTTTTTATGGTTTGAAAAAAGTATGTTTTGGTGAGGAAAATAAAGTTTTAATACTTTTAACTTTTGGAAGGAAAGTGAAATGAAAATGCCAAACCGTGTTTAAAAAAATATGGAGTAGGTAAAGATTAGTGCCTAGGGGAGACGGGAAAAGTTTTGAGGCTATGGAGCAGATAACAAGAATTATCTCGGAATAATGGTAAGTTCCCGTAGAATGTGTAAGCATTGAGAAGCCTAGGGTGTTGCTTGGAAATGACTGTTAGTAAACAACAAGAACTAGTGGTGACTACTAGGTGTGAAGGGCAAGTAAGTGTTTAGATTCTATTGCAAATTTTCCTATTAGTGGTAAAACCCATTATTACATTTCTGCTGGGATTATTTTGTTTTTTTGCTCTTGTTGGGTAGTTAGGGTAACACCTTAACCTGTTATTGATCCCGTGGTTTGAAATTTTCTGTCTGAGGGGGGACATAATCCTGAGATTCTTGGCCCTTAATGGTAGCTGTGTAAAGCGTCTGTTTTCATGTTTTAGTTGAAGGACTGGAAGGCTTATTTGAAACTAAATTTAGATCAGGGAATTAAGTTAAATAAGCCAAGAAAAAGAGTAATGGTACAACTAATTAAAAAGGAGACAACAAATTTAGTAAAGCAACAAACATGACAGTTAAAGAAAAATGGAAAATTCTGAGAAAAGGTGAATAAGAGTAAATTTTTCCAAGATAGGTTAAAAATGAGAATCTGTAACAAAGAAAGTTTTGTTATGTGGGTTGCGCTTGGATAAGAAAATAGGGAATCTTTATATAGTAGTTACATAAAATCCAAGTACAGGTAAAAAGGGTAACAAAAAAGGATGTGAAGTTTTCCGTTTTCTACATTTTATAACATAAGAAATCGAATGTAGAAAATTAGTTTTTTCTGAAATTCGAAAAATAAAGTTGCTTGATAGGGTTTTGGATGCAACAATTGGATGAACTACGCTCTTATTCAGTAAGAGTGTGGGAAAATTTGGATGAAAAAGTATTTTGATTTTTCAAAATATTGCATTCACATAGAACTGCTAGTATATTTAGGATGTGTGCATCATATTTTAAAACAATTTTTGAAAAATTTGCATACATATATGAGGTACCGCTTAGGCATACATATATTACTATGTTGTATTACACTTTGAACAAGTACACAATGTTTGCAAAAAATTGGATGCACACATGATAGATGTATATTATGCGAGGAATTACTTGATTTTACCCTTATTAAATTTCGGGGACTAAATTTCCTAAGGGTAGGAGAATGTAACACCCTGCATTTTATGACAATTGAACATTTAATAGTACATATATGCATAGACATAAACAAATAAAAGATACAACAAAAAAAACAATTGTAATATTGCATGTAATAAGTGTATGCATTGAAAAGAAGAAATAAAATTAAAGTAATTAATGCAATGCATGCATGGTAATGGTTTAAAATGAAGAAAAATTAATACAATAATATGCATGCAATACATGCATTAAAGAGAAAATTAATAAAAAGAAATGCATGCAATGCAATTGAATTGCATGCAAACGTTAATGAGGAAAATTAATGTCATAATTTAAAATATAATGCATGCAGTAAAGGAAGCAATTAATATGTGAATACATGCAATAATGTTTAAAAGAGAATGCATTAATAAAGAAATAAGAAAGCGCATGCAAATATATAAGAAAGGAAAATTAGCAATGAAAATAGTAAAAGGTGAATTAATGGGGTTAATTGCATGCAATGATAGAAGAAGTATACATTTAAAACAATGACGGTGGAATGATTGAATAAATTGCACAGATAAGGCATGCATGCATTTCACATATAAAGGAGATGTATGTATAACATTTGAAATTCAATTGCATGCAATGGAAAATTGAAGACAAAAATAGACATATGCATGAAAACGTGCAATTGATTAGAGAAGGAAAAGAGGCACACATTTAATTTAAAAAGGAGCAAAACAAGAAAGAAATTAAATGTTTAAAATTAATAAACGTTGGAAATAAGCAAAACAGGAAGCAATGGGAGAAAAAGCACTGTTGGGCCTGATGGGGTCGACCGCAGCTTGGATGGGTCGACCTACGGTTCGCCCCTGGGTCGACCCATCAAGGGGTGGGTTGACCCACGGGTTGGCAAAAGGGGGGTCCAAAAGCTTTTGTGAAGTGTTTTGGCTGAGTTGTACGTTTCATATTTTCATGACTTAAAATCTGATGGATCTAGTTCTCCTGGCACCCCTATAAATATTTTAGCAAAACCTAGTCTTATATTGAAAATTCTGAAACAATGCCCAGGCTCTGCCATTCTTCTTCCTCAAATATCTACAGAAAATAGGGTAGTTAGTATTAGAAGTTCTGATTTAGAATAGGAGGAGAAGAATGCATATCTACAAATAGGAGAACAAAAATCTAGTCAAAGGAAAATTCTTGGATCTAGACAATTTAAATTTCTCCTCAATCTTCCCTTTTTCTATTAGTTGAGATTTGTGGATCCATGGTTATTTAGGTTCTAAATTCAGTTAAGGGAGCCATGGAATGCTAGGTCTGGACCAGATTCATGAATGGGAAAGCTATTAAATGAGTGAATTTAAGTTATACCTTCTTGATAATGGTATATTATCGTTTGACATTCCCCATTATTATGTATAGTAAATTTGTTGAAATGATTAATCTGCTGAAATGTATAATCCTGTTAAAATATGTGGAATGGATTACTATACATGTTCTAATAACTTGTTAATTGGATACTGTAAGTTAAGTTACAGTGAAATTGGGAATAATTGTAATGTTGTATAAGACCTGTTTTCCCTTAATTATTTGTTTGAGTTGGAATTTACTGTAAATGTTGTAATTATGGAATTTGCAATGAACATGAATAATTGTTAAGAATATTATTGTGTCAAAAGATTGTAAATAAGAATAACAGTGAAATTGGAAGAACGAATATACCTAAATTTACAGTAAATAGAAAATTGTAACCGCACTTAGACATGAGGTTAATTTCAACTTGTGGTAGAAGTCTGCATGGAACCGCCCGACAAATCCAACATCCATAAGTGGTTTATATAATGTGAGGGGTCTAGTGCGTAAATATATAAGTAACGGTGCTAAGACAAGAGGTTAAGTCCAACTTGTGGTAGAAGTCTTCCCAGAATCGTCTGGCAAATCCAGCATCCACAAGTGGTCGACTTAATGTGAGAAGTCTGGTGCATAAACACACATATGAGTATATGCATATAACAAGATATAAATAAATGGAATTAATTGTAATTAATGGAAATGAATGAAAGTTACAACGGTAAAAGAATTGGAATGAATGGGGATTGATAATAACCTATTATGAATAAACCAGAAAGGGAAAAAGGAAAGATAATAGGTAGGCTTGTCCTAGGGACAAGTGGAAATTATAACTTAGGTTATAATAAACGATAGAGGGAATGTGATAACTTATGTAATGAAATAAGTTGTACTAAATTATTAATTAAGTAATCAGTAAATTTGGAAACCTGAAATCTATTATTTGTAATTAGTAGAGAAAAGGAAGGGGAACTTATTAAATGCATTAAGTTGTACTTAATTATAAATTAAGTAATCTGTAAACTTGAGAATCTAAATCCTACTGATAAGAAGAACATGCTATCTGTAAACTTGAGAATTTGAAATCTACTGATAAGAATAACATGTTAAAGGCTTACTAATGAACTTAAGTGGGTTAAGTTATATAACTGAAATTAATAAGCAAGAGATACTTGGTAACTTGAATAAGAAGTCAATATGACTTGAAATAACCAAGTTAAATGAAAATCTGAAAAGGTAGAGCAAGCACGTAATTAAATGATTAGACATAGGGTCTAACAACGCATTAACCCGAGGCGCTTGGGCCAGTGCGTACATTTGAAGGTGAGTAACCCAACGGGGTAAATCATTATGGTGTCATGAGGCACGAGGGGAGCGCACGCCTATCTGATTATTTTGCCTGTTCTGCGGATATTATGCTGTCTTCGAAGGATTGGAAGGGGAAGCACGTGGCTTCCTGGGATGTGGAGGGTACTCCCGGTAGTCCTATGTGCGGTGACAGCATTTAAGCTGTGCTCGCAGAGGTTAGGTCTGCGCATTACTACCCGACGAGTATACCTTAACTGCCACAATAAGGGGCAATCAGAAGGCTATAGGGTGGCATAGGTGATTCGATGATCTGGTTGCCTTGTGACTAGGAAGGTTATGACCACTTTATCTGTTTGCCTTTGGCGGGTCTAACCATCTGTTTGATAGCATTCGTCGGGTACCAACCACTGACAGTCAGCGTGATGCGTGATTTGGAAAGACGGAGAGCTAAACCTACAGATCATTGACCTTTCGCTATCAAGGCTTTGGTTGCGGGACATGCTAAGTAGGATGTTGTTTGTTGTTTTTATAGGCCACGTCAATAGCTCTCAATTTTTTTTGTCTTACACTAGTTGAGGGAGGGGTCGGGTGGGACCATATCCACTGAAAATGCAGGCCATAGCATCTGTGTATACAGATATTTGAAAAGGCTCCCGGCCGAGTACCGTGTATCTGATATAGCCCTGTTATGGAACTTGGCGTATAGTAGATAATACGTGCGGATAAATGCATACCGTTTTAGGATGGTGTATCATCAAGGTCGAGGCATCGAGTACATTAACGATACGTACGTGAGAATGTCTAGATACATGCATGTGTGCTCTGGGTGATGTATTGTAGACTCTAGGGCACTACTCTGCGATGGAATCTGATTCGATCGAATGGTTCAAAGGTGGCAGTTCATACGCTTACGTAGCATGGCGATGGCGGTTTTATGCGGAACGTAGCGTTGTTATATAGAGATCCGTACGTCGCTCCGGCGTAGGATGAGGGACTACGTATATTTCTATGGTATTACGACGAAGACCGGGCGAGTGGGGTACCATGGGGTGTACCTTAGTTTGCGGGTAGCTACATATATATTCTATTAGGTTAATCTACTGGGGATTAGATGGGTACGACGTGTGTGTAAGCCTTGAGTGTTGTTAACCCAAGTAACCTAGTAAATAATAAAATGTAATTGAACAGTATATGTGGGGTTATCCAAAATGTGTAGTTTAAATCCAGTCACCAGAACTTGCGTTTTGACCCCTTCCTCATAACATACTCGTAGGTTAGATTTGTTGCAGAGATATGATAGCTTTGGATACCGGTTAGGCAGTATTATTATCTGGGTAAGGCTATATTTTGATTATATTATATTTTATTCCATTCCACTGTGAGATGTTTTCTGAGCTCTGATATGTTTATTATCTCTGTCTTTTCTGCAGGATACCAGACAAACCAACATGGGTTTCGGTAGATTAGAATTTAAAAAAAAATCGGTATGTCCGAATTCGGGTTGTTACATATCATTTGGAAGGGTAACCATAGAGCGTAATCTGATGTCTAGGAAATTCGGTGCATTTCATGAGAGAGCTAGGCACGACATAGATGAATGTAAGCACCTCCAAGACGTCATCAAAGAGTGTCTAAGGAAATGGCTATTACAACAGTGTGTCCTGAATGAAACCCCTGCCATGGGACCTGGTCAGCCATACAATGCTCAACAAGGAAGTGGGCCTGGATCACGAGGACTTGTCATTAACTAGCAGGTCTATGTGGATGTTGGATAGTGAATGATGGCTACGTTGGCTCACCCATGCGCGGAATTAACCTTTGGTTCCTAGGCATGTCTGTAATCGCTTCACTTATTTTTCCAATTAAAGTTGTCCGGGTCGGCCTACCCTTGTATGGGACTAATCATTATCCCCTAGGCATGCTCTATACCCGATAATACACCATTGTACTTGTTTTTACCTCCCAATAAACTTGTAATAAATGGCCAAGTCTCCAACTCTTATATAGAATCCACCGTGATTCTCAGTAAGCTCTAGGATGGCGATAAACCATACTTATATTTTCAATATCAATGCACTTGTGTTTTCTATATCTTAATAAAAAAGTTCAGCATGTATGGTTGATGCTTGTTGGACGTTATGTTTTTAACTCTCAACCCTAGACCGTCATGTATGGCTGATGCACAACAATGGTAGGCAACCTCGTCTAAACTTGACAGATTTGCTTACTCTGGACTATCAGTATAGTTTATGCTTATCAAGGATCGAGTGGCACTCAGACACGAACCCAATCTTTCTAGATCGTTGAGCATGGTTGATGCTCAGCAAGAGCCCGGTGAGTCTAGGATCGTCATGCATGATTGATGCATGGAAAGGGTTAGACGACCCCGGATGCAGGTAAGTCTAATCAGGATCATCAATTATGGTTTATGCTTGGCAAGATCCTGGTGAGGCCTGAGTCGTCAAGTGTGGTTACCGCTTGACGTGCAGGAACTTCAATTATCAAGTATGGCTAATACTTGGCTCAAGTGTGATTCAATCATGGAATTTCAGGTACGACCGGTATTCAACAAGAGCTCGGTGAAGCTGCAAACTAATCGTCAGCATAACACTTCTATGGAAATGGAAATCATGAACGATTCGACGAGATCGCAAACCTCGAACACTGAGTCAACAAGAGTCAAAAACACATCTTCTACAACAAAATTTGTTTTGGGGGCAAGTATTTACCCGTATTTTTATAAGGTAGTCACATCACAAATCTCCATATACAGAAGTGCTCGAGACTCGATGATGAACATTGGAAAGCTCGAATGTGCATAACTAAAGTAGAAAAAACCTCGAATGCACGGATACTGAACACTTGGACTCCAGCTCGAAAAATCCCGGATCGACCTAGCTTGGCTCGACCAGCTTCAGATCAATGCCTCAACTCATCATCCCACTCTGGTTCGAACAACTTGAGCCGATGTGGGTCCCATCACTATGCCATAGATGGCCTATTGCAATGAAATTACAAGATATTGCTCGTTACAATGTAACGATAGTTATGTTGATTCTTGTCTATTTAAATATTCGTGCAAGGTGTTAGCATAGATATCAGCAAGATGTTGCAGTAGCTATAAATATATTCAAATTAATTATAAAAAAAAACACCTCAGCGGTCAACACCATCATTTAAAACAAAATATCAACCATTAATCCATACCTCAACTATTTCTATTTCCCACTTTTATTTTCATTCACCCGCTTTCCTTTTCATTTTGTTCTCACCCTCAAATTTCCAAAATCATTCTGATCCCTAATTTTCATTCACCTTTCCCCTAATTTTCATTCACCTCAACTTTTTCTATTTCCCTAATTTTCACTTCGTGGCTCCTTCTATTCAATCGTCCTTTCCCCTTTTCACGTTAAGAGATTTAGAACTGGTTGTTTGGAAGCTCCGAGATTTAGAAAATAAAAGAAAGTTTAGATGAAAGCGGCTAGTGAATTAATGATTGGTGGTTATAGCGTGTTTGAGTGGATCAAATTGGATGCAGGAGATTGGGTTTGTAAAATTTGGGGTTGTATAGGACTTCTATGGATATTGTGCCATAGTGAGATGGAGGTGAATTGTGGGAGATTGGTGATTAGGGTTTGTTTGCTTCATGGTTAGATTATGTTATCAGTTTGGTGAGAGGCTCGGGTATAGGAAGTGACTGGAGATGTGGGGATTGCGTACAGTCTCAAGTTGTTGGCAGTGGTGTGGCGAGCAACTATAGGTGAATGGAGAAGATGATGTTGGTTATAGTGCAATATGGTTGCAATGTAGTTTGGTTAGGAGGTGGTTTGAGATGAAGATGACGGGGGATTTTATAGTTAGCAGGGAGGCAGAGTTTCTGTTAAATTGCAGTCATTGAAGACTGATGCACAAAAAATAGAAATGCACACAAAAGAGAAGAAAAACAGTGAACATAAGAAAATTTGTGTAGAAATGCAGATGTAGTGGTATGAAGATGTAATGTAATGTTTGAAATAACAGAATAGTAATAAAAACAAACTATAATGATGACCAGATTTCACAGAGCCATGAAAGCTAAACATTCATTGAAACTGCCTGTGTTCGAGCATGGTTGTGGATCATATTTTAATGATGTGTTGATCGATATCTTGGTAATCTCTTTTCTTTTTATTGTTGGTGGAATCTGGGTTTTGTTCGTTTGACATAGGTTGTTGTTGGTTGTTTTTCTTCCTGTCTTGATTGCTTGTGCCTGGTTTAAGCTTAGTTGTTTAGTTTTATGTCTTTCTTCTCTTGTGGTTTAGAGTTTCTACCTGTGTTTGCTTGGTTTTGTTGTTATCGCAGTCGTGGTTCTTTGACGAAGTGGTGGTAGTTGGCATGTCTACTGAAGTTCAAACAATATCATGTTGCAAGATTATCTGTTCCTTATGGGAAAAGTAGTGAGTTTTGTTGATCATTGTGTCAGGTTTTATAGTTTGGGTTTAAGTCACCAGTGTTATGCAGGTATGAAATGCTGAAGTTGTTGTGAAGCGGTTATCTTAAGAAATGATGTTCTTGTTTATGTTTTTACTCTTGTGTGGTGTATGTAAATGTAATTTATAATTCACATATTTGTGGTGCATGTAAGTATGATTTGTAATTCACACTTTTGTGGTGTATATGAGTGTTTTTTGGTAATTCACACCTTCGTGGTGTATGTAAGTGTGATTTTAACTCACACTTCTACCACAAATTGAACTTAACCACGTGCCTTAGTACATTTATATTAATGCATTAGACCCCTCACATTAAACTGACTACCTGTGGTTGCTAGATTTGTCGGCCGGTTCTGCGCAGGCTTATACCACAAGTGAGCTTAATCTCATGACTAAATGCGATTATAACTCGAATTTCCTAATTGGGGTGTATCAATATTAATTCTAATTAATTTTAGGAATTGTAACCATTATCCTAGCATTTTTATCTTTCCCAATCAATATTCATTACAATGGTTATTTATTGATCTTTGGTCCTATTATAGCAATTAATTATATTGATTGCTACAAATAGTCACTACAAATATATTCATTTAATATGGAATACAATTTACATATATGATTCCATAAATGAATATTATTAAAACATTCAAACATTCAGCATTATATGTATCTTTTACCGTTTTACGCTGATTTGGAGGGATAATATGTATATATTTATATTTTATGTTTTTGTACAGACAAAGTAGTTATCTTTTATTATTATTATTTTTATTTAAATGGTTTGGTTTAATCAATAACCAAGCATTCCTTTTTGCATTCAATCTTGCCAAAAGGTTTTCAATCTTCCAAAAAGACCATTAGCGGTAATTATTGTACTTATGCCAAATTTGTGGAATAGACACAATTCAAATTCACAAGAAATATATATATATATATATATATATATATATATTAGAATAGTCGATGCAAACTACGCACCAATATTTATTTTTATATTTATACGTACGTTTGCACCACTTTTCCTTTTTAGATCTTTTTGTCATACCTCTTGTGAATTCAAAATGACATTTTTTTGTTCAAAAAGAAAAAAAAATGTTATATTTAAATAATTAAGCCAAACCCAACAATATTGAATACAATTAGGTATAATTATAATCACATAATTAAACGATCACATATTTCCAAATTCACATAATTTATTTTTCGACACTCAACTAAAGATCTGGAATGTAACTATAACTAATTGGTGTCTAACGGGATTGATTTCCAGATCTACAGTGTTATGCAATGTGCACAATACATTCTATAACATAATTGCAATATATTTCATGACATAACTGCAGGAATAAGTGTAAACAAATTTAAGAAATCCGACAATTCATTTTATGCATAGCTACAGTGTACAATTCACAAGTTTTGCACATTTTTATAACCAGATCTGATGGGTGTCAATCTAATTACCACAAATTATTCACCAAATCTGACAGGCATAGGCATAAAAATTGAATCTATTACAAACGAGATAAATATATTATTATAAATGTATATGTAAATTTCCCACTAACCTTATAGCTTCCAAATTCAATTGTTTAAACCTCTTTAGGCCTACAATCCCCAAATTCATATAAATCTACAATTTATCTAGAAAGGGGAAAAAATCAAAATCTGTAGAAATGTAAGAAAAAGGGAAGAGAGCGAAGTCATTGAGCGTCAAATTGCATTCTTTTCCATTGAATCTATCTATCCTCTCAATTGCATATGAATTTGATTTGATTTGATATGCATGAATATATTTTTATTTTAGAAATTAGGTTAGAAGTGGAAGAAAAATGGCAGAGCTCCGCTGACTCTATAGATTTGAATGGAAAAGAATGAGGCCTTACCCCTTTATTTATAGGGGTGGAAATGGCCTTGCATCGTTGGATTCATTTTAAATAACATTCGTCCATTCATTTTATACAATATAATAAGAATACCCCTCAAAACCTAATCGTCATTGGGCACTACAGGCCCGAAGAGGTCGACCGCTCCCTAGGAGGGTGTCGACCGCCCTACGGCTAGTTTGCCCAACGAGGGCTGGTTATAAAAGGGAAGACATTTATTAATTATACTGTTCACTTATTTTTGTCCGTTTTTCATATTTCATCCGTAACTTTTTCATACGGACTCCGTTCGCTAAACTCCAAATATGAAAGTTGACCAGAATTCCGAGATGAATGCAACGGTTTAAGTTTCATGGTCAAATTTCATCATTTGCAAAAATTCCTATTTTTGAGCTTTAAATTAAATAACTATTGATTGTCAAAATTCTGGGTTGTTACATTATTCCCCCTTAAAAGGAATTTCATCCCAAAATTCTGACAACTAATTATCCTATCCTAAACAACCAATTTGTGTATATCCACTTTGCAACCATATATATATGTGCATGGTGTACATAATGCAATTCAACAATAAAACATGCATGCAAGATGATTCTAAATCGGTCTCTCTATATGTATGCATTGAGATTTTTAAAACACTTTTAAAAACATGATGCAAAATATCCTAAATTTACTTGTAGTTCTATATGAATGCAAATTTTAAAAACTCTTTTTCATCCATTACCTTCACACAATTACGAATAAAAGTGTGAAGCAACCAATTTTGCATCCAGACTCTACCATCTAAAACGTCACGCAGTCTAATCGTTTCCTATTTAATTTCTCCTAAACAAGAAAAATGAAATCAAAGCGAAGAATTTTAACATATCCCCCGCTTACAAATATTTCATTTCCCGCCCTGCAATGAAATTTTCACTTCAATTACCCAAAATACTCGAAAAATTTCCATCAAGGAGGCTTAAAATAAGCTCTAAAATGTAAAATGAGTTAATTAATAGCTCGCGCGCATCGTTGATAAGGTATGGAAACAACGTTTTCAAGGCTAAAACAACATTTTTCTTATTACCGTTAACGTTTCTATAGTATCGTTGGCCCTATTGCACCGCTAAAACGCGCACACAAGACATCCAAAAATCTTCCTTACACCGTTCATGTGACCAAAAATCGAAAATTTTCATAAAAATAAATTACTGCTTGAAAACTTGTCATGTCTATTTTGAAAATTTCCTTTCAAAACTGTTTCATTTTCCTATAAAATAAGAAAATGATAAAAATGTTTTTTTTTCAAACAACATTTTCCAAAAACTTCAAAAATATATTTTGCAGAAATTTAAATGATTCAAGTCACATGTTGGCAAAAAGAAAGTCAGTCATGCCAAAAATGCGAAAATTGAAATCACACATAAAAAGACCAGAGCAAATTTCAGCTTTAACAAGAAATAATGATTTATTTATTTATATACCCGTGGCGAAAACAACACAAAATCAGTCCTTTGTTATAATTTATTCAACACAAAGTTCTATTTTTTCCAGCTCTAGGACAATTGTTAGTTTAGATACTAAAACGAGATTTCATTCGAACTGGCACGCGTGAATGACATAAATATCTCCAAACATAGTAATTTCATTAACCTAAGTCATGCGATTTAAACAACACTAACAGTTACAAGCATGAATCACCACAACCAAGAACCCGATGCTGGAAAGGGATAACAACAAAACTCCCAAAACAATGGTTATAAACAACGAGACGCCTTGCTCCGTGGTTGGAGCTCGAACCAATTTTTATTATCTTTTATTAACCATACCGTGGTAGCAAAAATGCTCAATCTCGTGTTACAAACATTGTTGGTGTTGTTAGAGATTTTTACATCACCATCTCTTCTACGAAAGAATTTATGATAAGAAAAAGAAACCTATCACAAAACTGCTTCTCATGGAAATCCACCAAATATTGCCTAAAGACAAAATGGATAGGTGAAATTTACAAAAAATAACTCCATGAGATATAGAGATGGAAATTTAATCCGCGAGGATGAGTACCCGTGGAGACCGGCGCCTAATCGGGTGGGGATTCCCCCACTTTGCGGGTAATGGGGCGAGGACGGAGGATGATTTCAATACCCGAAGCGGGTATGGGACGGGTATGGAGGTAATACATTCGCTCCATATCCGACCAGATATATATTTCATGTTAAAGAACATGTACATTAGACATATATACATTAAGTAGAAACATAGATTGTTGTGCACTTGTGCCGTGTATATTCAGTTTAACAAATTGTATCCTTTCACATACTACTATGCTTATTAAATGCCATTTAATAATAACACATATTCATATCATGCATGTCATTTGTTGTGCTTGTGTCAATTCATTTTCCTTACTTCTTATATATATATATATATATATATATATATATATATATATAAGCAAAATATACATGAACAGTAATAAAACACTACTTTTACATTTTTTTTTATAATACACGAACATGGATAAACTTACATGCATGCATGACATAAATATACATCTTTTTACCATTTTTTCCTAAGTTGTTGAGGTGACAATGACATTATATAGACCATTTCTTTAGCATTCAAGTGTATTGTTATACACTTGAGTTAATGGTTATTGGTTACCCGACGGGTCCTCCATAACCGTTGGTTATTCCTCAACCCAAATCCGTTGGATATTAAGTGGGGATGTGGTGGGTATAGAGGATATGAATGGGTCGTGGGGATGGAGGAGGAGGATGTAGGAGGAGGATGTATTCTCTGCGTATTATCTGCCTCATTTCCATCCCTAATGAGATAACAAACAAAAGAAACAAGCTGAACTTAATATGATGCGACACCAAATGATGGTTACGCCATCGATCAAGCTAAAGATAAATTTCTGCATCATGAGACAAACCTAGTCATAACTTTCCATTTATAGAACGATGTGCTAAATGGGTTACACGTCTACATGGGTAGTTTAAACATAGATTCCAAACACAAAAACCGACATCAAGAAAAAGAGATTTGTTACAAAATCTCTAAAGTCGGTCAAACGAAAGATCATTCAAGTCCGCGTTCAACACAGATTCCTCTAAAATCTCATCGAGATTCTCCTCAAAAAGACCATTCAAAGATAGCTTAATATTCATCTCTGAAACGACGATCGCCTTCGAAATAACCTATTAGAACAAGGTATAGTAAAGGCGAATGCAACACAAACACAAATCATATTCTAAAATCTCGAAGAAATAGGCCGGTGCAAGCCCAACTGCCTTACCAAATTTTCTTAGCCCAAAAGTGGTAAGACCCTTTTTCTCATTCCGATCCAACCAAATGATCTCTACCCAAGGATGAGACCTAAATGGTGTGAGTAAGATCGAATTGTGCAACTAGGTGTTATACGCCAAAAAATGTTCGGAGAGAAGAAATTAAATCTTGGAGTAATAGTGAGGCAAGATCTAATGCGCTAACAAACGAGGAAAAAAATGAGGAGACGAGGTGATAACAAGAAGGATAGGAATATGGTTCTGCTAGATGAGGAAGGAAGGGCGAAAGAAAGAAGTTAAAAGGGAAATTTGGACGCAAATTTTATGGTTGAGTCCTAGGTCCAAGTTGTACCAAAGCCCATTAACTAACTAACCGCCTTAGTATAGCACCAAACGGTCAGCTATCAAATGGGCTCTGGACAGAGATTGAACCTTGATCTTATTAGGCCGAATTAAAATATTAATCGTACCATGTCATCTTTTAATATTTAACGCGATCCGAAAATAATTATCCTTATCACCGCGGTATTTAAAGACCGCCGCCAAAACCCCGAACCAACTCCAAGAATATATAGTCTCAACAATGATGTTGATACTACACAATGAATGAACGAATTTCAAAATAATTCATCTAGAAATCCGTAATAGATTTTAAAATGGATTTTCTTCTCACTAGCTGATATAAGCTAAACAATTCAAAGTCAAATACCCCAAAAATCTGGACAAAAGATCTTCCTTAGCCTTTTCAAAGAAAAATTTAAAACTTTTCAAAAAATGGAATTTTATTATAAACTAAGTCTATTATTAATATTATTTATGTTCCAGTTTTATATTTCAAACTGGAAAAACTATAGAAACTATATCTTTACAAAACTAGGCTTTTATAAAACCAATTCCCGAAACCGTTTTTCATAACCATTGAAACCCGTTTTATTTTTCTAAGTAGTTTTAAAAATAAATTTCCTCGAATAAATAGCCAAGAACTCAACTGAATATCTCAACAAAGGTAGATTCAGAATTTTAACGAACTAAAAAATGGATACACCTCGTAATCATATTTCTGAAATAGATACGACGTATTAACGTGGGCTTTTTCCCGTTTTGGACCGAGAAATGGTCTTAACTAGAACTACCAACGAAACCACACTAGGAATTTGACTCTCGGTTGTAGCTAGATTTTTGTCCGGTCTCCAAACTCGAATCAACTGGCTCCACCATATGTCGTCCTTATGCTCTTCACGACGAAATCGCCAACGTACTATGGGGCAAGACAGAATTTGCTAGAAACCCTAACTCAACATATTTCAACCCTTAGTCGCTCAAAGTCCATTTTATATAGTTAGGCCCACGACTAATTTCATTGTCGAAATAAATTAAATTCGAGTAAGAAAGATGAAGAAAAATAGAAAAGAAAATCAAATTAAGTTCTCTCATGATTCCTAATTTAACTAATTCCTCTGATCGTTTAATCTAAGCTCTGATATCAAATGTAACACCCTACACTTTTCTGCACCCAAATTTCGATAAAAATCGAAATTCAAACACATCCAAGCATGGGGTGTGTATATCTGGTACCTGCAATAAATGAGAATGAGCATAATCAAAGTACGATAAAAGAAAACTCAAAGCGGAAACAAAATAGGATAACAAGTATTAACTCAAGTAACTACTTTTTTCAAAGTAAGCCACTTTACTAATACCAAGCATGAAAGAGAATGAGAACCGAAAGCCAAACTTAAGCACCTATGAGAACCCGACCTTCTCTAGGAAACCTAGGAGGTTGTAATGAGGAGGGTTGTCGGAACAACAAGTTCTGGTGACTAAGAAATTTACAACATAGGTTATAATACACAGATGTATCCCGTTTGGTTCAACCCAAGATGTATGCCTAACCAGGATAGTGATTATAGCCCAACCTAGTAAATGTTTACGCACGACTATACTACCCTTTCCAAAGTATTATTCCAGAAGTATTATAATGAGATAGTACGTTTTACTCATATTTGTGAAGCCTTTATACCAGAGCATGTCTGGTTATTAAACCGAGAAGTGAACTCCAAATTACGGAGTTATATATATATATATATATATATATATATATATATATATATCATTCATTTATCCTTTATTATTTAACGCCTACCTATTAATGATAGATAGGGTGGATTCATTTAATCGCTTAAGACCCTAGGCGGACCTATTGGTCATCCAATGCCTCTCGATGATTTATTCTCATTATTATAAACTAGAGGGCACTAGCTACGGGCCCTACTAGTTGAGGCTTTCGTCATCCACGCATATACCCTTACCCCATGTAAGCTGAGAGATGGTATTTTATTGCTCGCTATACGATCTAGCTAACTTTATTGAATAGCCTCGAGAGATGGTATTTTATTGCTCGCTATACGATCTAGCTAACCTTGTTGAATAGCCTCGTTAGTCGCTTATTACTTCCCGCAGGATAGGTAGCCATATCTGACATTTTAAATTTCCAGGTTGGGCAGGCAATACACACACATGTTATTTAATACCCCTAAACTAAAAGACCTACCCTCAGTTGGACTACTCGACCTAAGCCACTTAAAACCCAAGGAAGCAGACTATACACGATGATTATTAAGTTGCGTTGTTAGCCTTTAACACCTTTCCCTATTGGGATACAATGGGCTACGTCATTTAGTCATTTCCGTCTAGTTCTTCTTTATGGAAATACTATATGTACATGATTCATTATCGTCACGGGTTCATATGGTTAATAATATTTTACATTATTAACCTACTAAGTCCAATTCTATTTTTAATTATAAGTTTTATATTCATTAACATAAATGAGGAAGGTTATATCCCATTTTCCCAAGGATATTTATTTTGCTTCTTCCCTAATTTGGACTTAGTATTTAAACGACAATCAATATCTATTAATCCCCTTTTTGACACCCATTTACTTTCCATTTATTTGTTTATTGCCCTTTATGACCATAACGGTCATATTTTCCTCAGGTAATCATTTATCTTTAATTTCCATTAATTACAATTAATGTCATTTATGAGACAAACAACCATAATTCTCCTAAGATATTAATTACAATGGAATATCCCTATTTTATCAGTCTTGAAGATAATTAACTGTTGTGCCCCAACAGGCATTTCTAATTTTTGTTTATTTATTTGTTGCTTGTTATACATACATACATACATACATATATATATATATATATACATATATATATATATATATATGTATGTATGTGTGTGTGTGTGTATTGGGTCTCTCACATTAAGTTGAATATTTGTGAATGCTGGATTTGCCTGTCGGTTCCGGGCA
Source organism: Allium sativum (assembly GCA_030737875.1). NCBI lineage: Eukaryota > Viridiplantae > Streptophyta > Magnoliopsida > Asparagales > Amaryllidaceae > Allium > Allium sativum. The sequence goes on along the minus strand of CM060926.1, from coordinate 155,184,554 downwards.
GGCTTCTACCACAAGTTGAACTTAACCTTGTGCCTTAATACATTCATATTAATGCATTAGACGCCTCACAATAAATTGACTACCTGTGGTTGCTGAATTTGTCGGTCGGTTCCGGGCAGGCTTATACCACAAGCGAGCTTAATCTCGTGTCTAAATGCGATTATAACTCGAATTTCGTAATTGGGGTGTATAACATTAATCCTAATTAATTTTAGGAATTGTAACCATTATCCTAGCATTTTTGTCTTTCCCATTCAATATTGGTTACAATGGTTATTTATTGATTTGTGGTCCTATTTATAGCAATTAATTATATTGATTGCTACAAATGGTCACCATAAATATATTCATTTAATATGGAATACAGTTTACATATATGATTCCATAAATGAATATTATTAAAACATTCAAATATTCAATACTGTATGTATCTTTTACCGTTTTACGCTGATTTGGACGGATAATATGTATATATTTATGTTTTCGTACGGTCAAAGTAGTTATCTTTTTTTATTATTATTATTATTTAAATGATTTGGTTTAATCAATAACCAAACATTCCTTTTTTGCATTCAAACTTGCCAAAATGTTTTCACTCTTCCAAAAACACCGTTAGCAGTAATTATTGTACTTATGCAAATTTGTGGAATAGACACAATACAAATTAGCAAGAAATACATATGTTTCTATATATTTTTGGAATAGTCGATGCAAACTGCGCACAAATATTTATTTTTATATTTATACATATGTTTGCACCACTTTTTCTTTTTAGATTTTTTGTCATACCTCTTGTGAATTCAAAATGACATCTTTTTGTTCAAAAAGAAGAAAATGGCATATTTACAATAATTAAGCCAAAACCCAACAATATTGAATATAATTAGGTATAATTACAATCACATAATTTAACGATCATATCTTTCCAAATTCACATAATTTATTTTTCAACACTCAACTGAAGATCTGGAATGTAACTACAACTAATTGGTGTTTAACGGGACTGATTTTCCAGTTCTACAGTGTTATGCAATGTCCACAATACATTCTATAACATAATTGCAATATATTTCATGACATAACTGCAGGAATAGGTGTAAACAAATTTAAGAAATCTTACAGTTCATTTTATGCATAACCGCAGTGTACAGTTCACAAGCTTTACACTTTTTTATAACCAGATCCGATGGGTATCAATCTAATTACCACAATTTATTCACCAGAACTGATAGGCATAGGCATAAAATTTGAATCTATTAAACGAGATGAATACATTATTATGAATGTATACGTAAATTTCCCACCCCACCTTATAGCTTCCAAATTCAATTGTTTGAACCTCTTTAGACCTACGATCCCCAAATTCTTATAAATCTACAATTTATCTAGAAAGGGAAAAAAAATCTAGATCTGTATAAATGTAAGAAAAAGGGAAGAGAGCAAAGAATCTATCGTTGAGCGTCAAATTGCATTCTTTTCCATTGAATCTATCTATCCTCTCAGTTGCATATGAATTTGATTTGATATGCATGAATATATTTTTAGTTTAGAAATTAGGTTAGAAGAGGAAGAAAACTGACAGAGCTCCGCTGCCTCTATAGATTTGAATGGAAACAAATGAGACTTTACCCCTTTATTTGTAGGGGTGGAAATGGCCTTGCACCATTGGATTCATTTTAGATAACATCTGTTCATTCGTTTCATAGAATATAACAAGAATACCCCTCAAAACCTAGCCATCACTAGGCACTACAGGCCCGAAGTGGTCGACTGCTCCCTAGGAGGGTGTCGACCGCCCTTCGTCCAGTTTGCCCAGTGATGGCTGGTTATAAAAGGGAAGATATTTATTAATTACGTTGTTCAGTTATATCTGTTCGTTTTTTTTTTTTCGTCAATAACTTTTTTATACGGACTCCGTTCGCGAAACTCCAAATATGAAAGTTGATCAGAGCTCCGAGACGAACGCAACGGTTAAAATTTCGTGGTCAAACTCAATCGTTTACCGAAATACCTATTTTTGAGCTTCAAATTAAATAACTATTTATTGTCAAAATTCCGGATTGTTACAACTAGTAACTCCCGAAGGTACCACAGGGGTTATGCAATTAGTGATGTGGAAGCTTCTTCCACCATTTTGCTTTGTGTATCTATTTGTATATAAGTATCACTAACTGTAGCTTACCTTTCTCTTTCCACGTTTGCTTTACTGGTTTGACTGTTACTTCACATTGGTCATCTGAATGACCAAAGCACACAAAACTTTTGCACTGGTGGCACAAACTCATACTCTAATACATGGGAAAAACTTTAGTTTTTTGACTTGTCTAGTGTTATCATCCATAGCTAGGGGTACACCCACTAGACTAGCTAGTTTACTAATGCCTCTGGCATTCCAGAAAGATAAATTTAGCATTCTAGTCCAAATCGGATGGTATTCTAGCATGTCCCTCTCCAACCTCAAATTAGATTCCATTTTTTGGTAAACATCAATTTGCTATACATGAACCAAGGTCCTTTATCTAGCACCTTTTTATAGTCATCTTCATTGTCAAATTTGATAAGACATAAACCATTTTCACGCGCAAAGACTACCTATTTACCTATTGGTTTCCATTCCCTTCGAATATATGCATTTAAATGAACATAATAAGGTTATTTACCCACCAGATAAACGTAGATAGCATTACCCCACAAAGATCCAGCCTTTTTGAATACTTCATCATCCAGAACCACATATTCACCTGATTCGTCCACTGTAGCATCAAATTTCTCCAGGCCGCCGTTAATTTTTGTGTTACCTGCAAGAGCATCCACTCACGTGCGTGAGCAGTTGATATTAAAACGTTGATTTGTCCACGCTGTTTTTGAGGATTGGTGATTCGTATTTAATCCTTGAGTAGTTTGATTTCTCGGGTTCATGTTACAAAACGCTGGCTACCCACCATTTTTTCTTCTTTCCATCTATCAGCCGCCGCAGAACTAGGGTTCTGATCCCCATGAGCATGATCAGTCGTCGTTCCTCTCTCTCCCTCTGTTTCTACATATATATATATATATATATATATATATATATATATATATATATATATATATATATATATATGTATGTATGTATGTATGTATGTATGTATGGAAATTCTATTAAGACACGAAATTTAGACACAATTGGTGACACAACTAATCCCCATCATTGGATCACCCCGTGAATTACACCTCTCCACATAAAAAAAGATCCAACGGTTAAGGCTTTATCTCTAAGCTTGTATCTAATTTTGTGTCCAAATAGTCGATATATATATATATATATATATATATATATATATATATATATATATATATATATATATATATATATATATATATGGCGAGCGTTCAGTGGCACCCGAAATAGTGCAGCACCTCTAAATGCCCCATGATTTTCACCACACATTCCGTTTCTCTCTCCCTCCACTACTTTCTCCTTCCACTAACTTAAACTAGTATAAATGCTTGGTTTATATGGAGGGTTTTTGGGGTGCTCACTATTTGGGGTGTCATTAAACGCTCCTCTATATATATACGCTCATATATATATATATATATATATATATATATATATATATATATATATATATATATATATATATATAGAGAGAGAGAGAGAGAGAGAGAGAGGGAGAGGTAGGTAGGTTCAATGGCGCCCCAAAAACTAAGCACCCCTTTAGCCTACCACTTCTCCACCACACATTTCCTCCCTCTCTCCCTCTCTCACCTCCCACTCACTTTCTTTAAACATAAATATGTGGTTGAAATTGATATGCAAATGAAGGGTAGAAATTCAAGGAGGCTCCCTGATCCTATATATATATATATATATATATATATATATATATATATATATATATATATATATATATATATATAACCTTAATTGGGGGCATGTGTAGCATCACACCCCCGTTTGGAAAATTCCCAATGGCAAACCACATGACACGCCGCATTAGGCCTTTTTAAAATCAACTTGTTTAAGTCCTTGTGAAAACCAAAATAAATTGGTTTTAACCTTCAGAATCAAATAAACCGGACTCTTGATCAAATTGATCCAAACCAGGCTAGCTATTTTGCTGGCAATACAATACCATTCTAGGGAGCGCTGCGACAAAGTAAAGCACACATTGCATAAAATAAAGAAAACACTTGACAGATCAAAATTTTATTTTGGCAAATAGTGCGAAAATAGAGAAAATGCAACCTAATATATCAGATGCACTACTGGTTAACCAAGTTTCTCAATTCAGTTTGCTATATAATCCTACAGGTTACAAACTATTATTACTCAATATTACCATATCCACAAACAAGGCGCATCAAACCACCTTCAAAAAAATTATATTACATGACAGGAATCAGTGAATGCTAGAATAAAAAAGAAAAAGAAAAAAGAAAAGTCAGACCATAACATTCAAGTTTTTTCAACAGAAGCAAGGTTACCCATTTTCTTTGCAAGATTTTCCACATTCTTCTGATTCTGGTGCCACCAATTATTTCTCTGGTCGCTCTCCCCTCTTCTTTCAGATTGCACCTCTTGCGTCTCCGATACCATAGGACTCTCTGTAAGAAACTGCTCCCAAAACACATCATTTGCACCAGCAGTAGAAGGCTTAGCATTCACATCAATTTGCACTACCTTACTTCCTTTATCCACTGCAATCACAGGACTCCCTTGATTGCTGGTAGAAGAAGATATCGGAGAAGGCGACTTAAAATTGATATCTGTATCACCAGATGAAGTGTTTAACTCGGTGATAATAACACCAGAAGGTAGAGAAGTTATGTTATCGTAACTCATGTCTTCAGCAAATGTTTGACTGGCTTCACGAAAAAGATTTTCCAGCGAATTCAAAGACGATTCCATTTTCTCAAAAGCATCGATGTTGATCAAATGTGCACTTGTACTGTCGTCCTTTGCTACGATCCTGTTGTCCTCGAAGATGAGATCGTATTTGGGTAATCTTCTTTTCTTGGTGTGAAGATCGGATGTGAATGCAACATTAGAAACAAAGCCTGGTTGTTGTACGTAGTGATTTAGATTGGAAATGAGATGCTTTTGACGGAGTTCGACGTTGAGTAACCGCTGTTCTAAGGACTGCATTTGGCTCTCCATTACGTCTTGGTACTGTGAGTGTTTTTTGAAGTCGAGCAGTAGGATGCTTTTATCGTGGATTAGTCTATCGACCTTTTCTTGGAGTTCCTGCCTTTCGGAATCCGACAGTGGACCTGAGCCTTGAGCTTGGTTGTGCAGTGAGTGGCTGTAGATTGGTTTGCGTCTGTGTATGTTTTTTAAAAGATGTCTTTGACCTCGTATGAACTCGTCGTTTGAAAATTCCCATCGGTCGGGATCAATTTTTCTGAAACCCTACAAATGGATATAAAATTGATTAATCATTACCAAGTATATTATTATATTCCTTACTGTAGAGTGTGAGCAGAATAAATAACCAGAATGGATTTTGACGTCAAACACGCAAGCGAGCGTAAGGGGAGAGGCCATGGAAGTGGCACATAGGAAAATGACCTGACATGCAAAAACTGTTATGTATGACGGACTGGTCAGTTGCAACTACAAAAACATGGGCTTGCTCCATCAAGTCTTAACAATAATCAGTACTATGCTGCAATAGTCGAGGTTCCAAGTTGCGTTCAGATGTTAAACCTGACGATAAAGATGAATACATTTGGTCTGGAAAGTCCCAGAATATGCGCGGACACAGGACAAATGCACACACATGTACAAGAACTAAACTATATGAGGGTTAATATTACAGATGTATTGTCTATACCATGTTTACAAATACAGAACCGACTGACGTAAAGAGTAGGCAAATACAGGGAAGAAACAAGCTTTCTAGGAGTTTGCTATTTACCGTGCAGTTAACTCTTGCATGTGATATCACTTCTTCCAACCAAATCTTACAAAAGAATAGGGAAAACATAGAGATAATGTACATTCAAATCCCCATTTTTATTAGATGACATAATATTTTGTAAAGGTTGGTTGCACAGTCAAACAGCTGAAGGGATATAAATAAATCTCACACGGACATAAATTCGTTAAAAAAGATACAGGTTCGTTAGTCCAATTGGCCAGGGACAACTACTACCAATTTATAGAATACAAAATTTTGTGCTTGATCCAAATGGCTAAAATTATTTATAAGGATAAGATTAGGCTATTCTAACACACAATGATCCGGGAGGTCATTTTTAAACATAATGGTTTAAGACAGTGTATCAGGTTCAAATGATAGAGGATGTCTAAGGACTAGACTAAGAAAAACCGCCAGTGATGATGAAATGTTTTATAATGCACTAATAGAACATCAAACTGCGAGCCACTAACAAACGTAGCTTTGCAAGTAATTGCTACGAAAGGTCAGTGCTACTGTGTCATAAAATGCTTCAAAATCATATGTAGCACAAGCAATATGGCACATGAGATGATACAATTTTGTTCTTTTTCCTTAAAAAAAATGACACCTTTTGAATCAGTTATTGAAGAGGGGAAAAAAATCATCAAGCATGATATCTATTGTTCTTTTAATAATACTAATCTTTATTAACAAAAGGGAAATCCCCCATTTAGGCATAACAAAATATTATAACATAAACACAAATGTATCTCCACCCGAATCATAATATAAGGTATCAAACGGACTTTAGGCTGGGAAAGCCCATCTTTTCGAAAGCAATAGTTTCTCTGATGAATTTGGATGCTAATTTCATGTTGGCACATTTAATTTGAACCCTAAAAAATATTGAGTAGCCGTTTCTTTTTTTTCGAGGGAAAAAATAAACAGAAGTTCCCTTCTTCACCCCTTTCCTCTTCTATCAACTATATAGTATTGTTTTAATCTAGTCCACTAAACCCCAGTATCTTTTCAATGTGATGGATTTCAACCAAAATGTATGAAATATTAGCGATCAAAAGAAGTAAATCAAATTATTTCCATTTTAGTTTTTAGTTTTATCACATAGCAAAAAAAAAATACTCACTGAAGTTAGGGTGTGGGTGATTCACAAATAACCATGTACGCCAACTGCGTGATTACGTGTACAACTCAGCTGGGGTACATGGTTGTTATGTATAATGTATATCACACAGTGCACAAAGAGCCCACTCATTCTGCAAGTTAATAATTCTACAACTCCCAAACATAAATGAATAAGCATTTGGTAAACAGAACAAATGCTTGGAGGTAGTTTCAAAGGAGAGGAAGAAACAATTGTGTAAGGAATAGAGTGCATGATTGTAGCAAAGGCCATCATAGAATAATTGTATTTTGTTAATATTTGTATTTTGTTTAGGCCCTACTCAATAAAATAATAGGTGTATCGACTTTGTCAGATTTTTTTCTTCTTTGCATTAGTACCACGCAGACCTATAATGTTACATGATGCATAATGTTAGCCTGCTAAAAGGTAACATATCCATATGATGGGCGTAACAGAGATGTGTATATTATGATGGAGCTATGAGCATACCACACGAGATCGAATTAAAAATTATGATAATCGGGACAAACTTGGAGTTGCACCAATTGAAAAGAAGCTAGTCCAACACCGATTAAGATGGTACATCTCCAACGGAGACCTCACAACGCACTTGTGTGCCTTGAAATTATAGGTTGCACCGAATGTCAAAGAAAGGTAGAGGTTGACCAAGTATGTCAAGAGAGAAAATAATAAAAAGAGACATGAGAAATTAGAATACATCCGAAAAATTGACGCCGAACATGAGCATATAGAAATTAGCGATCCATGTACCAGAACCTTGAGTTTAGTATTAATCTGGGGGAAAGTCATGGTTATAGGACTAGTGAAGGGGCATACGACAGTGTTGGTCTTTGGTATATATTATTACTAGTATTACTATTGTTATTATTGTTACTATTGTTGTTGTTGTTATCGTTACTATTGTTATTATTTGTTTAATTAGTTCACTTTACTTTATCTTTATGTTTTCACCTTTAAATTCTTAAATTCTTGTTATTATTTTTGCTTTTAAATTGACATTACCACTTGGTTTTAGGTTCTATCTCCAGTCAACTCCAACTTATTTGGAATTAATGGCTTAGTTGTCGTCGTTGTTATTGTTTGTTGCATTAGTACCACTTAGTTCATCAAAATTCAAAGCTCTAGTTGTCTCAACGTCTACTACTTTATTGTTTTTCTTATAGGAGAGCTCTTCTTTTGATAGCCACTCAAATCTTGCTAATTATATGCTTATACTAAATAATATCAGAATGCATTCTAACACTTGGACGCTCACAACTGATTTCTATAATAATAAAAACCGCACTCATAGAGCTTTACCAGTGACCGTCACCCAGTCAAGTACAGTGTTTAAAAGTAGACATCGCACTCAACAATAACATTTATCCGTCACAAGGGCAAACTTTTGGCAATAATCCACAAGGACAAAAAAAATCTGTTGCAAGTCCATGTTCACACAAAAGAAAATATAGCAAGAGTGGGTGAACGACAGCTTAGACTATGGCTAGTAAAGGCGATGCGAATGCTAGTGAACGACGGCTGATGGTGCTGATGGTATGGTTCTGCATTCAAAGAGGGGACATGATTAGTGATGGAGATACGACGGAGATGGTAGGTGCCTCTGCAACACTGATGTCTAGTAGGGGTGTGACATTGATGGTGGTGAAGGGATGATCAATCCCTTGCAGCAGAAAAACCAAATTGTAGGATCATGTGATGGTATGGTAAAATAAACAACTCCATCAACTCTGCAATCACATCATAGCGATTCCAAATGAATTAGCAAATAACTATAAAAGAAAAAAAATAAAACACGAGATTTGTAGTGGCCCCACTACCCTCATGATAATATAGGTTCATTTTGGGGAAGATGAGCTTTACTACTTTTTAGTAAACAAGAGAGATTACAAAATCTTACATACAAATAATAATAAAAAATCCTCGATTAGATTAATTATTATTACATTTCCTTTATTGACTCTTTTTTTTCGAGTGAGTTGCGCGGATAATGAACTACGAGCGTTTACCTTTTTATTTATAGTCTTCTCCAACTCCTTAGAGCCGCTGAAGATATGATTTTTTTTTCTATATTAGGTAAGGTTGTAATTAAAGAAATTCTCTATAAAATTAAATTATGAAAGTTTCCATATATTCCAAAATTGCAAATTAGAAAATTTCTATATATTTACAAATTTGCAATTTGGACAGTTCATGTATATTTGAATAACACAAAAAATTCAACATCAAGATCTACGATGAAACAAAGAGAGTAAAATGCAAATCATTATCAATATTAGAGTTGGTACAATTCTAATCAAATTAGAAAAACTTTGATATCCATCACAATATGCCCCATGTTGATGCTCCATGTCTCCTACCCGGTTGAGCTTGTTTTTGAGTTGTTTGTATTGCTGCATGTTTTATTGCTCTTGTTTCTATGTGTTATGTTGATTTCGAGTCACTCACCATGCGCGGTGATTTATGATATTGTTATATGTGATGTATCTCTGTAAGTTTGAAGTGGGCGCCCCACTATAAAAACTGTTGTAATAGATAGGTGTTTGGCTTATCTCCTGGTTCATATTGTATTTATTACTTGTTGTATGGACCACTTCAAAAATCGGTTGGCTTTGCCCCCAAAAAAAAAAAAAAATCATTGTTGTCAAAAATCTCACAATCCTACGGTTTACATTCCGATTCAGATCGAATCTCTCCTTTATGATTGGCTTTATGCTTTGATGATTCAAACTTAGCTAAACTATAGTTAGACTACATTCAACTCTAAACCAACATATTTAACATACTTATTTGGATTCACAATTTTAATTGTATAGTTTTAGGAAATATGAAAGAAAATTGAGTTTTAAGTCTAGTTTTACAAGTTTAAATATCAAAATTAATTTCAAAGTGTGCACAAAACTTGAAATACGGATTTTTTTAAATCTACGATATATGATTTGAATCCCATCTTGATTTAAAGCTTGAACTACTATTTAAATCCTATTTTGAACTTGATTCTAATACTCGACCAGGTTTGTTGAGAAATAAAATGCAACACACCATACTTGCAAATTACACAAATATTCTTCAAAACTGAATCACATCCACCACCAAGCTGATATGTAAGACTTGTGTTACACAAAAAGCCATGCAGCTATTTAAAGTGGAGGTCTGGCAAACATATATCGGCTATAGTTTTTCTCTAGCCTGACTTGAGATTATTTCAACTCCTTGGTCTTGCAGGTATCACTGATAAGCAGCTCAACATCATCGTTGGTTTTAATGATGAACCCAATCATTATGTTTATAACTTCTTGTATTAATGTAAAAATAACTTGACAAACGTACATGTGTTTTGTATGCACATAAAAATATATCCTTCAAAACTGGACTAATTGACAACTGGTTCAAGTATAAAGGATATACTTTCAGATGCATGCAAGAACATATATGCATATCCATCGGTAAGGCATTATATTACTGATCTAGAAAGCTGGTGATGGTGTTTAAAGGAAAAAAAGAAAGAAAAATAAAGTTGATGCTAAAAGATAACTTTTGGTGTAAAATTAGAAACAGATAAACAAAAAAAAACGATCAATAATGCATATATAGTATAATAAAATGTTGGGAGGATTGTATTAAATATGTGAATAGTAGTCCTATATTAAATTAAAACCATACAGACACAGAAATTGTATATAAAAAAAGAGAGGAAGAAACCTTATGGAAAACCAAACTAAAGAACTCGTTTTTGAATAGGGCATGTTTCAAAAAGCTGCAACGCAAACAAATCAGTTCAAGGCCAATTAAAAACATAGGTCAATTTTGAGCACATCAGCATCAAGGTGGCCAAAAAAAAAAGATTTAAATTGGGCATGCACTATTTTTAATTAAAAGATACATGTGATTTTCCAAATAGGATCGCGCTCCCCCCCCCCCCCCCCCCTATCTATCTATACACACACACACATACATACATAAAGCTAGTTATAGACGTGATTAGACTGCATGTTCCTTTTTCTGCTTTAGCATCACAATAGTTGCATTTTATCTTCTATTATTCCTCTTCAAACCCGAAATACCTCAAATTGAATTGTTACTCAAGTGTACACTAATAAACTAAAATAATAATAGAAAGATAAAGGTTTGGCTCTAAATCAACATAACATCATTTCTTGGTTAATTTTAGTTGAAGTTTTAGTGCATGTAGATATTTCAAAAATCATGGTAATTAAATAACATATGATTTGTAGATGATTGTGATAATGTACATAACAAATTTTTTTTTTTTATAGAACATTAGAAATATCATTCCCACTTGTTTTTACAGTGGTGAACAAACACTAGGTCAACACCAGAAGGCACAGTATAATTGGTGTGAAAAAAAGAAAAAAAAACTCGGGAGCATTGAAAGTTTGTAACATTTACTTGGGAGTGCTGAAAGTTTGTAACTTGCAACTGCAGTGAATTGAAAGATTCGGTTCATAAATCTAACAAAATAAATTTGCAACGTTTGATATTGATTTAGTATGTAATCGACCAATGTTCAAAAGCAGTAGAAGACTAGAAGTTATCGATATTGAAGATGATGTAGTGTTTTACATAGGAGTGAATACAGCTAGTAATTTTTTATAAAAAAGAATAGCATGGGTGAAAGAATCTCTACGATCTCTGATAAGTAGTAGTAACGATAGTACATTATACGACTGAAGATGGTGAATAGAGGGTTGGTTTCATCTAATTTCATTAATCCCTACATCAGTGAAGGAAACGATGTCACAACAACTGAATTTTGGTTTCTCTTCTTGCGTGAGTTATCCATAATTAGGACTGTCAATGAATACCAGAAAAACCAGAAATCCATCTATATCCGCATCCGAAAAACAGATAAATATTTGATATCCGCAAAAAAAGATGTGGATGCGGATATAGGCGCATCTGCATCCGAAAATTCTCCTTCCGTTTTTTTCATGATTATAGTTTAAATTATGTGTATTTTAGCATAATGAAGTATGTTAATTTACGATTTTATTAAGTTGAAAATTTATATTAATTTATGATTTTATTGTTAAACTAAAATTTTCATTTATGTACCATTACATATCGATCGCTGGTGGATCGCATAATTATCCGATATCCGACCACATCCACGGATGCGGATATCCGATATTTGAAATTGATTTCGGATGCGGATATGGCACTATCCACATTCAAAAGCATCCGTTGACAGCCCTAATTCATATCCAACATAACGCAGTTCATTAGATCACTATCCCACACAATTTAGCCATCCATTCATGAGTTAGACATATGCATTTATCTAAAAGTTTTTATATTTCATCTTCTTTTCATATTTATTGCTTATAATATCTACAGTAATATTCGGCATCAACCAACATCGTAGACTCATGGACCATCAAATTTTGATGTATACAGTTCTTTTTTCCTACTACACACGAGCCACATAACGAGATTTAGAGGAACGAAGCCTATTCTGCAGCACAATCTTCATCGTCCAAACATCGTAGACTTTATGCCTATTCTGCAGCACAATCTTCATCGTCCAAAGACTCCAAACATCAGTTCAGTTACTAAAAAAATTCCCATACATAACCACTTCAAAGGGGTGGAGACCCAAAAGGTTGGGACTCAAAAGGTGGGAACCTAAATCCGCCTCTCAAATATCCTAATACAACAGCTCCTTAAAATTATCAGCTTCATGAGTCTTAGGTGCATCATCTTACTATTCTCGTAATTCCTTATAATTGTAAGAGAACAATATAGTAAGAGAAACTTCACAGTGAACGAAGGCAGCTTCGTCGAACCACATCACCTTTAGAGTTATTTTCGTTAAAATGCTATTTTCCTCTTTTTTTCTTTTTTGGTCATTTAAGTCTAGTGATTAGCAAGCAACATTTGATCTTCACAATGCATTCCAAGGTAAACAAAAAATATTGACAACAATGAGAAAACGACAAAGATGAAAAAGTTTTTTTTTTTTTTTTTTTTTTTTTTTTTGTACTGTGCAGCATTTGCACATTGCATCATTTGATGCAGCTTCTCGCATGCACTGCATTGTAGGTGCCACACCATAACATGCCTACAGAACAGTATAGTTTATGCTTAATTTTAGTGCTATTATGCTTACTCAACCAAATATCAGCAAGAGTGGAAAAAACTTAACTCTGCTACAAAGATAATCTCAACTTATGCTCTCTGTTATAGAAACTAGAGATCTACCTTCATCCCTCAGTTGTATCAAACAAAAGTAAGACTTCCCACAAACAAGTTTTATCACTGGCTTCCCCTTAAATTTGAAATGGTATTTCTTTCCCTTGTAATGGTGTCACTGGCCACAAACTCACAGAACTCAACTACAAAGTTTATCTCCTATTGAGCTATTTGTTCCAGAAAAAGGATGCAAAGCGGCAGGAGATGGTCAATTCAGACTTCGTTCTAAAGTGTGTGTGTGTGTGTGTGTGTGTGTGTATTTAAAGAGAGATATTGGATAAATGAAAAGTACATCTTGGAGTTATTTATGGGTTATACTGAATCATATTTGATGTGCAGAATTTACATGACAAAAGTTATGTCATCATACATTGGAGAATATGCAAGTCCAAAAATAAATTAGAATGTGATTACTATTTGCATTTTAACACAAATTTTGACAAAATATGAATCCTTGTGTGAACCATGCTTTCAGTGGGCTTGGATTAGTTTGAAACTAAAAAATAATATATCTCACATACACATTGACCATAGATGCTACTCAGATCGATATTAGCTACAATCTGACCATAACAAGCGACCATCGCAAATGAAACAATTGGGATGCCAACAATCAAATTCTTAAAAGAGAAAATACATAAATTAACTCAATTTGAAGATGTCATGCCAATATAGCAAATACACACGGTAAAATATACCGACTCAAATGTTAATCTTGGCTTCGTCATAATTTATTTTCTTGAAAATAAGAGTTGTATTTTATTCAAGCAGAGCACTCATTTTGATGCGTCAAAGGCTCGAACCTAGGACCTCGAAAATCTTAATATATAATGTTCTATCACTTGTCATCTGAGCTAGCAGTCCTTAAATTTATCTGAATTATTTCTATTCTAAATTATCTCCACGGCATTCAAACCATAGTATCTTATAACAAGGATAATTTGGTTTCTACTCAAAACGGTGTTTCACTATAAATCTAGTGCTTCAAATTAGTCAACCGTGATTATCAAAAATTTATTAAGTTGAATTGAATAAATTTTATTTGAATTTGCACTATTTTGGAAACAAATGGATTTGCCGATGTGGATTGCATTTTTAGTGGGTTGTATTTGATTTCAACGTTTAATTAAGCTGAATTATATACAAACTTAAACTATTGAGTTCTTTGCTAATTTATATAGCGAACGATGTTTTAAAATTATCTAGGTGGTGCCTAGGCACTAAGTGAGGAGTGTATTCTTATAAGCACCTAGGTGCCAATTCTAGGCGGTTAAATAGCTTAGGCATCTTTAAATCCACCTACATCTGTTCAAGATCAGCCAACATCCATCTAGATTTCCAAACTGATTCATAGCTTTTTTTTATTTATACCAATCGTAATATTTGAATCCTCAATAGTAACAGTGGTAGTCAAAAACTTCTCTACTTCAACCACTTTGTTGCTCTTGTTGACCTATATCTGCTCTTCTTCCCTTTCTCGTTAAGCTCCCTTCAAGTAATTTTAATTGCTTTCTTATCCAATTTCTTGTCAACTGCCCAAATATTCTTTTCTTTCTTTTTCCTCCATCGACAATAAACAATCAGCTATTCTAAAAGGACTATGATTTACTTTAGCATCCGTTACTTATGAAATACTATTTTGTTTTCATTAAATTATTTTTTCCAACAATTAACTAGGTGGATTTGAGGTTATTTGCTGAGATATTTGTGTTGACTTGATGTTACGGCCTTAAACATATTTAGTGTTAACACAAAAAAGTATATGTACAATATTAAAAAAAATATTAAAAAAAAAACTTTTAAGTCAAGCCTATCTACCGTCCACCTATTTTTATAATACCGATGGTACGTTTAATTGATATGGGATTTCAATAGATTCGTTACCAAAGTTCTTTTATTCTATCCACTAGATACTAATATCAAATTCAGATTTTGCATAACGGATCTAAATTTTGTTTGACTGCCAAGAAATTGAAAAAAGGAAAGGAAAAAAACACTTACATATTTTTTAAGTGAGGTTTAGAATTTTAATTAATTTTAAGGCAACAATTATTGAAAAATAGCACAAATATAACAATTAATTTTAAGTTAAATTATTGAAAAATAGCAACTTGAATTGTATTTCACTGTCTAGAGAACTCTTTTATCTGTTATGGTTTTATAATTATGATGCACGGTTTTATAATTTTATTACAGTGTATGATAACGACAAATAGATGCTAAACATGTGATTCAAATGCATTTTCTAATGAAAAAAATGTAAATGAAACAAAAAAACAAAAAATTATTTGAAATTGGTCTCACATTCATGGAGTTTGTATAGAATTAGATCGGACTGCTATGGTAATGGATACTGTTACCATTTAGTAAATACCGTTAACATGCTCCTTTCACTGGTAAGCTGAAATAGCTTACCGTTATCGTTACCGATTGACTGATATACTGGAGATTGGTATATCGATAAACTGGTAACCATTACACTGGCAACGATAAATTACCATTTATCTAGAATATCAACGATTCAACACATAATCATACTGTAAAGATGTTTTATTATACATTTTATTATCATAACACTAAATAAAAGACATCAATGAAAAATAAAAATAAAGTGCATCTTACATCATTTGAACCGAATAGCTTAATTAAATTTAATCATTTTTTTTTTTTGTTTCTAATTACCTGTAATACAACATATTATATGAATATACATGTATTGCAAATTAACTAGTAAACTGCAGTTACCGCTAGCTTTGAAAAAACCATTACCGATGTTTTATCATAAAAAAGGGTAAATTTATCATTATCATACCGATTATACTGATATACCGATATTACTCAAAAATGGCATGTCTGATAATGGTATGGTAATGGTAAATTTATCGTTACCATAACAGACCTACAATTAGAGGTTCACATAATAATTGTATATAATTCAATATATGTTTAGTTTAATAATATTGTGCATACATATAAAACAAACAGAGAGTACTAAAGTTTCCTTACCAATAAAAGTATAAATGTTTCTAAAACGACAAACTCACTTCCAATTCTAATGCATGCATACGATAACAAATTTAGGCCCAGCAAAAAGTCTCAAACCTTATATTAGGAATAAGAATAATTAACAATCTATAAATTTAAAGAGCAGAAAACAGAATCAATACATTGAATAGACAGATGGAGATAGTTTAATCGAAGACTACACATTTACACACTTACGGTCTAGCATCTTAATGAAAGATTGATTTATTTATTTATTTTAATTTGGTAATTTTGGGTTCAGATGGTATTTGGTTTTGCAAACAGAATATGAATGACGGTACGGACATGAAACTATAACCACGTTCGTACTTGCCTAATGCAAAATAATAAACAAGTTGTTAGTATATGCAAAAGTTCAGTGGATACTTTTACGTTTTCATCGTAAGTTATTTAAAGAAGATTATTATTTTCCAATACTAGTGAATAATTTGAAAATTGAACTTAGTGCCCATTTAAAAGCTTTTAGAATCAGCTGCAGATATCTGACTTGCTTGAGAACATGGATTGAATTGCATTTACAGATTGGAGAAAACCAATGATTGAAACACATGAAAACATACAAAAGGAGTAAATGAATGCTATGCTTTGCAATGCATATAATTATTTGGAATTCATAACAAAGCCCGAGACATAAGTCGAAGCCTATGAGCGGAACGATCCAGAAAAACAACGAAATACATTCTGAGTGGCCACAACTGACGCCCTTTGGAACCTTACTCCAGCAGGTGGAAACACTCTTAGATTAAGCTCCGCCTCCACTTCTATAACAAAGACATTGCTCCACATAAGTCATACAATCCACTCCAAAGAAACACTTGGACTCCGCAGTAATTAAGGACATGCGCCACCTAAACCTTGCCGCACCTAGCATCTAACGAGCTCCAGGATGGCCATAACCGAGAACAAGGGCAAAGCCAATATGCATGCCCCATGGTGCCCTCTCCAAGTTGCATACATCACTCTCATACTTGTTGAGTCTAGCCACGGCACAATCTTCAAACCTTTTTGACTTCGGATGAATCGTACACAATTAGAGACGCTTCTCCCAATCTGTCATGATGGCTGAATATGACCTAAAAAACAGGGGTTGAAATCACCTAGGCCTATTTACGGTGTTCCAGTGGACCAATTCAATCTCCAACGCACATTCCACATTTTCTTTTCTTTTAATTGAGTAAAATATGATAATTGTATGGTTGAGATTCAGTTGGTCCACTGGACGCCTAAAAATAGGACCAGGTGGTTATTTCCTAAAAAACACAGCTTCGAAACTGACACCCCCTCGTGATGGTCCCTACATCAGTAGACCCTAAACTCTAATTAAGTCATCATTTAAAAATTCATTAACCATCTTACCTCCTAGTTAAATCTAACCGTCGAAGTTGTTACTTCCTCGGTTACAAGTCAACAACCCATATTAACTTATTGTTCTGGCAATGATTAGAGCTGACCATGTCACTGTCACATCAGCACTAACCAACCACATCAACTCAATCTTCTATAAAAAGTGTTCTTCATTGAAGAAGAGAGCAAATTCTAAAAAATTGAACAGGGATAGCAAACATGCAAAACCATTGTAATTTTCAAAGTGATATAGCATAAATATAACCACTAATAGTGGAAAATCCTTCACAGATCAAACTACTATAAATCTCCTTTTACTTAGTTGTTTATTTTCATTTCCAGCACCACACACTATCAAAAAACCTTTGACTGCACAACAAAATAGAGAATTTTTAAACCATTGTTATTTCCGAAATTGACACGGATATCTGTCAACAATGAAGAATGCTCAAAATCTTATTAAAAATAGCTTCGTCATTCGTGTTTATAATGGTAAATTTATTAAATAACATGTATATTTTATACTGAATATAAACGGTATCTAAATTTGAACCCATCATGCTAAGGCACATTAAACGTTTTCAAGACAATGAAATTTCACAACATTCTCTCGGAGAAGTGATTCAAAACACATCAATACAATTGTCAGTTGACGACATCAAATTTATAACCAATATTCAAAAACTTGATGCCAATTTTGATCTTTCAAAGTTTTCAATGTATCGGTTCATTTTGTTAATTTCAAAAGATTTGGTGAAGAAAATGATTTTGAATTTTTGTAATAGATTAGCAGTTCAACAATGACCCAACACATTTCAAACATAAAACAACCCCACTAAATATTATAATTCACTAATTAATATAAACCTAAAATCTAAACTCATCCAAATAACCCCAATCCCATAACCTAACATTATTACTCGTCAAAGACCTCGAGCTCATGCAGTTAGAGGTATGACAGTTTAGACTAAGGTTTTTGAGTTCATGGGGTTCAGAACTCTCCTAGACATCATAATAGTGAATGTTCTATTTGAGTAAAGTACGACTCTTGCTATGAAAAATCATATATTATTACTCTAGTACTCCTAGTTATCATTGTCGCACGACATAAGAAAAAAAACCAAAGTTCGCCTCTAACCACAACAAATAAAAAAGGGTTTCAACAACCACTACAAATTTAGGTGACCCCAATCACAAAATCATGATCCATGACATCAGTGAAATAGGAAATAGAAGTTGTAATCACAAATCCAAATTAATCTTTACTAGTTCTTTGTCGCTTGATGCTTCCGTGTTGATTTCACAAATTGTATATGATTTTTTCCTTCCCTTTTTAATTGATTTCATGAATTACATTTAATTTTTTTGTTAAAATCTATTTATTGATTTCTACGATCAATTTATGAAATTTTCCCGAGTTTTATGTAACTTCACTACCAAAATCGAATTTCAAACCAATCTCATCTTAAATTCAAATAACATATCATGACGGCAGGCAGCTTGTGGATCCAACCGAGACCTCAAATTTTGGTCATAAACATCAAAATGATCAAATACCCTCCCCCCCCCCCCCTTCCCCCACCCACAAAAAAGTACATTTAATATTACTCAAGTTGTAAATCATAAGGAACTATATGGTATGGATGTCTCAACAAATCCGTGAAAAGTTAAAGATTTTTTTAAGATATATAAAGTTAAACAATGTTCCTAGCCTTAGATCACCTATTATGGTCTATAAATTGCTTCGAAGTTTTTTGAGCTGGACATTGATGATATAAGAAAGCAAAAGCATGGTGTTGATAGTGATATGCTAGAAAAACAACGATGAACATGGTGAGTGCTAGAATAAATTTTGAACCTTTTTATACTACTTTTGACTGTCGTAGTCCTAATCTTGCACTTGAGACTTGACCAACCCTAGTCCAAAAACAATGCCATTTTCAGAATGATTCTACAAAAGAGAGTGTTGTGGAAATTTATGACTTCTGCGGAAGCGTTTATACCAGATCTTAATCATTCAAATCACAAAAAGATATTTTGGATTGAAAACAAGACGGAAATTCAATCAACACACAAACACAAGATATAACCCACTCAAACATCCTCTTTATTTATTCACCATTTTTGTTTTCACTTATTGGAACGAGCCAAAAATAAACAAATTACAATTGAATCAATAACCTAATTGAGAAAGCAAAACAATGTCTAAATGACTAATATTGCTGGAGAAGAAGAACCATAAAGAACAACGGCTAACCCTTGATCACACCACTAATTCAATCACAATTCCGATCACTTCTTGATTCGATTCTGAAAGCTACTTATATATAGAATAATAGAAAATCTAAGTAAATATCCAAAATGCCCCTTAGAAATATGAAAAATATATTCTAAAAAGCTCGATCAAAACCAGAGAAATCCGGCTCTAACGTCTGACCGGGGTGGCCAAACGTCTGGCCAAGCACTCGGACAACATAATTCTATCAGCTCAGACGTCTGGACGGGGGCATCAAACATCTGAGCAAGTGCTCCGTCCAACTCCTGTCCCCGATCTCCTATCTTCCTCCTTCGATCTCCGATACACGAAATATCTTCTTCGCTACAAAGCTACTTTCCAAAAACTAACACACATCGCCGACTTCAAGATACATATAATGTGATATCACAAATCACAACATTCTGCCTTAATATGAAATCACATCAACATTCCAACAATCAGCAAACATGTTATCTCTAACTCTTTCACAAATCATCAAATCTCAATCAAAACTACATTACAAACTCAGTTACCGCCTGCGAATAATGCATCTTCCTTATGTGGTGCACCACATAAAATCATTCTAAAAAATGTTTGTAATACCACAAAAATATCCATCTTATCTTTGTTGATTTTCCAAGTCAACATCCATCTATCACTTAACCTAAGATCATTACTTGAACACTATTGATTCCTCGAGCAACATCAACATGAAGAACCATATCTGAAATATGATCCTTAATGCTAGAATCATAAACAATGACCACATTAATATATCCACCTTCTTGTGGATTAGGTTCTTCAACTGTCACCCGCTTTCCACGATCGGCAATAGAACCAATCAATCTATAAATGTTTCCTTCTTCCAAAACTCCCATCATTTTTACACGACCATATTTCTTCATTCTCAAAACTCCACCTTAAGTGCCATAAGACCAACCACAGCGATCCAACTGACCGAGAGAAATAAGATTATGCTAACAAGTGGGTACATGCCTGATTCCAAAAACTTCACTTACCACACCATCATGCATACGAAATCGAATAGACTCAATACCACAAACTGGTAGCTCTACTCCGGTGGTCGTTCTAATCATGTCGACATTCTTATTATAAGAGGAAAAACAATTCACATCACTAAACTGGAAAATTTTGTTTTCGAATCCATCTTCCAAGACTTGGTTTCACTAAAGAGGACATCATAAGAAGCATCACTGTTGATAACTTCAGTAAACCATGTATGTGTATTATCACTACTATCACCATGTGCAACCTTCTTTTGGCCTCTCATATAAGCACGGCACTTGCTGCATATATGACCTTTCTAATTACAACAATGACAAATGATAACATCTTTGTCATTAGCTTCCTTCCACATTGTATCTTTCTTCAAATCCCTTGCCACCATAGCCTCACTTTGTACTGATTTGATAACCAACCATTTTCTTCTAAGCTTGCCATTCAAAAGGTTATTTCGTATAGTTTCCAAAGAGATTGTTCCATTAGCATTAGAATTACTCAATGAAACAACCAAAGTTTTCCAACTTTATGAAAGTGAACTCATCAATAAAAAAACATGTAACTCATCATCAAAATTGACCTTCAAATTTGTCAATTGATTTATTACATCTTGAAATTCATTTAAATGCGCTGCAATAGACTTTTCTACATTTAATCTCAACTATACTAACTTCCGAACCAGAAACGTCTTACTTGTAGCACTTCTTGACTCATATACAAGGATACCAGCTTGTCCCATAAATCTTTTGTGGATTTGCAACTAGCCACACGATGGAAAATTAAATCATCAAGGTATTGGCTAATCAAAACAATCGCCTTCTTATCCAATTTTCATTTTCCCTCATTTACATCAGATGACTTCTTCCCATTTCCATCAATGGATTATGAAGATCATCGAGGTAAAGAACATTTTCCATCTTAGGGTTTCAAATTCTCCAATTTCTCCTATCAAAAATAGCCATCTTCGAAAACAAAATCATATCCGACATCGAAAAAAATTCCAAGTCAAATTACTCTAAGTTTTGCGATTGTCTACTATGATACCAACTATTATGGAAATTTACGACTTTTGCAGAAGGGTTAATACCAGGATCTTAGTCACCCAAATCACAAAGAGAAGACTTGAATTGAAAACACGATGAAAATGCAATCAACACACAAACAAAAGATATTCTACCTAACCACCATCGTTATTGATTTACCAATTTTGTTTACGCTTATTGGAACGAACCAAAAATAAACAAATTACAATTGAATTAATAACCTAATTCAAAAAGGAAAATAATATTTATATGACTAATATTGTTAAGGAAGAAAAACCATGAAAAACGACGGCTAACCCTTGATCACACAACTAATTCGATAACAGTTTCGATCACTCCTTGATTTAATTCTGAAAGTTGCTTATATAAGAGAGTAGAAAACCTAGACAAATATCTAGAATGTACCTCGGAAATATCACAAATATATTTTTGGAGAAACTCGATCAAAACTAGAGAAACCCGACTCAAACGTCTAGCCATGGTCGCCAACAGTCTTGCCAATCACTCGGGCAACAAAATTCCACCAGCCCAGACATTTGGACTGAGGCACCAGACCTCTGAGCTGGTGCTCTGTCCAACTCCTACTCCTCGATCGCCTATCTTCATCCTCCAATCTCCGATACACGGACTGTCTTCTCCGCTACAAGGCTACTTCTGAAAACTAACACACATCGTTGGCTTCAATGAACATATGATAAAGTATCACAAATCACAACAGTGGAAAGTGCTTAAAGATAAAGTTGACCGAAACATGGTTAAGTCGCTCTAACATACTCATTAGAAAAGTCAATGATTGAGTCAAACCAATAAAATACGAAGCTCTACAAATAAGAGAAAACAAAACAGGTTGGTTGCAATATGCAATGATGCTTCTAAAGCAAATGATGATGTCAGAATTCTTTAAAATGAGATTGAGATGTTTGAATTGTTCATGGGTATATTGCTTTGTTATAATCTATTTTTCATGTTAACTACATTAGCACCAATTTTCAAATGGTTGGCATGAATACTGAAGTTGCTATTGGTTAGGTCAAAAAATTCAAAACTAGAAAGAAATTGAATTTGAAGAGGTCAAAACCAAAGTTATTGAAATAAGATATGCAGTGGAAACTAAGTCATAGGAAAGACATTTCAATGAAAACGCTTGTGAAGAGCTAGCACTATAAACTAAAATTGATTTAAGTGATTTCAAATGCATGAAATAACATCTGAATCCATCTATGATGTTTTTTTTTGGGGGGGCAAGCAACGAATGGATGTCTGGAAAGAAATTGTGAGAATTACAATTAGTTTTGAAACATGACATGCTTTTAGCTGTGGAGTAAAACATTTATTGAAACTGAAATTCTGATATCTTAAAGAAATAAAATATCAATTGAAATATTTAACTTCTTGAAAATAAAATGGATGTGAATGGTGGTTGTCCAAATTTGTGAATTGCGTACAGGATACCGTTAATTGTACTTGTTACAAAGTCTACCTAAAGTAGTTCTTCAAATTAAAATTGATCCAGTCTTGTCTTCGATCAACTGTCATAAAGAAAAAAAATAACAGGATTAGCATTATCGGCCAAAGAGTTCGTTAAAAACTTGATTGCACAACCTTAATTAGTTAGTTTGGAAGCAAACAAGAGCGATATGAAGATGGTATTTTCATGCAAGTGATGTTATATTGTTCGAATTGCATAATTTGTAGTTTGTTCGAATATTGCTTTATTGTATGAAATCATGCTTTTTTTAAACATGATGCTTAAATTATTATTATTGTTATTGTTGATGTTGTTGTCGTCATTTTTATTTGTGTGTGTCATCCTTGCACATGGGTCATGCTAATCATCTCTGTAACGTTCCAATTTTATTTGTGCGTCGTCGTTTTTATTGTTGTTGTTGTTATTATTTTACATGCTTATGAGTAAATATCCAATCATCCAAATTACAAAGCTTGCATCTGTAGCAATTAGATGTCACGCCAGCCCCGCATGTGTCATAAAGATTTTAAGCACAATAGCCATATAACTCCTAGCGATTCACAATAATTTGTCCGTATTTTAGGCTCCAGATGAATACAACATGTAGTCAAGAGAAAATTACAACAGTTAGCCATGTTATTATATCGCTACTCATTGCCAATTACTTCCAAATTAGTTTCTTATGTAGCATGTCAAGCTACTTTGAAGTTACATTGAATTAGTTTTTTGAACCAGTGCAATTTTCTGTTTACTATTAATATTTAGAACTTCACGGTGCTTACATGTGAACAAATAAAGAGGACTGAACCTCCATCAGGGTAAAATATCAGTGCATGCGGTTGACAAGACACTTAAAAAAAGAATGTCAAAACAATATAGAAAAGGCTTACAAAGCAATCATCGACCAATTGGTATCGCTTTTGCCCACAAAACTGAGCGCAATTAAAATGCACTTCAATGTCAATTAACCAGTATACATACGATCGGCCATTCAGCATATAGAAAATGCACAGAATCACTATGATTGGAGCACTTACATAAGTATTGAGCTGCCGAACAAAACTGGAGAAATTGTTGTGCTTAAAATACTTGGGAAGCAAATCCCTTGCAAAATCCAGATGATTCCAAACAATAAAGCTATTGTTATTCTCCGGATTCCAAGAAACAATCGAGTCAGTGGACGGATCATCAATCATATCGTACGTTTTAGTTAAAAACGGTGGCGGAGAATTTGAGGACGATCCATGTGATGCATCCATGGGTTACTTTTTAGGATTTGTAAAACTGAGATTCCAAACTAATTTCGGTTTTATCGGATGTTACCAGTTAGGGGTTTAATTTTTCAGGGGATTTAGTTGCGGAGAATTCTAGAAGGATATGGAAAGGGGAAGCTTTTGTATTTGACTCACCTTCTGTCTTTTCCATTTCTATTACTGTCTTCTAGCTTTTATGACGTAGCTTGTACATCATGTATGGGTTGTATTTATGATGGCCATGCTGACAGAATATACGAACGTTTATTTATACCGGAAGCAGTAGAAGGAAACTACCTCAAACCGCTTATGTCAGTATGGGTATTAATATGTCAGTCCGGACGGAACATATGGGTGTTTGTATCATGCACTATAAGACATTTGGACGTAGACAGATCAGACGAGGAGTTGGCTCGGACATTATTCGTACAAGTCGGACGGATAAGATTCAGACAATAAAAAACCATTAAACATTGTTAGATGGACATAATTTTTCTTATTTTAAATCATGTTCTAAATAAGAATCGAACGGACACAGACCGGACACATTATCCATTCGGATCGAGTTGTACAGCGGACTGTTATGTCCTATTAACACCACTACCTCAAGCCTCACCTTTAATTTCTGCTAGTCTGTTGAATCGTAATGTTGGACGTTCGATTATAATTTCTCCTCCCCCGCCTCTCTCTCCCTCTCTCTTTCATTTTTTGGTAATTCTATTTGATTTATGTTGAGTTGAGTAGTCCTATTTTTTGCAAAATCAGAAAGACTCGCGATTTTACAGAATAACCACATCTAGTTTTCTTTTTTTATAAAAAATACTCTTTCGTGCACTAGCCCTGCGTGGTGCCAGTAGGGTACCATTGTTGACCTGCCTTTTGACAAGGCAGTCACGCGACAGACTTATAGTTTTTTAAGTGCTCGAAACTCGAGTACGAACTCACGAAAGTACGAAGCGATTTGGTTGAAGTCATGAAGTATTTAAACTCTTGGAGATATGGTTTGTTTCTCGAATCGGCATTCTTGGTCGATGGGTTGGTTCGGTATAACTTTGGGTTCGGCAATCTTGGTTCGACGAAAATTCGTATCCCCCGCTTCCACATAGATATCGGCATTGTTTGATTTCTGGAGAATTCGTATCTAACTCGATAAGGATGGATTTCGTATCCCACGAAATCAGGATGCAAGTATGAAACGCATACGATATGATATAAGTATGAAATGCATACGATCGAAATATGAAGTGTTATTTTGGTATCTGGTTTTTTGTCTTCTGGATGGCTCAAGAATCCACAAAGGCTTCGGATACGAAATATTTGTATCCCGCCTAGCATCGTTTTTTCGTATCTCCGGTTCCACCAGGAATTTCGTATCCCCAGGATATGAAACACAACTACAAATCTGTAGTTTTCTAACCCTTTTTTGTGTCGTTAAGGCATCACTAAATTTTTTAGTGACTTCATAACGACGTCAAATACGTCTCAGAAAAAAAGATGTCACTAAATTACTAAATGTCGCTACGGTGTCACAAAAATATCGTCACTACGGCATCATTAAATTTTCTCATGCCATGACGACACAAATGATTTGGTAAAATATTGCATCGCAATGTCATCAGTAAATATTACTGACGCACTTGTGACATAACTAGAATATCAAAACATTGGAGTCACACCCAAACATTTCTGCCAATCACACCCAAACATAATAAATCCATAAAGTCAACATGCACTATATTTATAATATACCATTTCAAACAATCATATCTTTATAATAATAGGAATACTCATGGGAAGGTGAAGCTTTTTCGGATTCCCTAAACAGCTCATTCACACACTTGCAAAGCAACGGAGTACGAAAATGGTTACTGGGCATATATGTCATTACTCCTTCCCGCACCCATGTTCTGATCCCACGATTTTTTCGACAGTTCAAAGGAATACGTGTCAATACCTTCTCGCCACTTCCCTGTTCTTCTTCACTGAAAAAAACCCCATTCACTCAACCGCCTCTCCTCAAATTCCAATTCTCCCTTTGCTATTCAAATTACAATTCATGTGCTTTTCGGATCTGAATCCAATACAAATCTAGGTGTTTAACGTTGAGTAATTGTTGAAAAGGATGGAGCAAACAAGATCTCAAACTCGGTCTTTTGGTAACCTAATTCTAATATTATTTCTTCCTTACTCTTTTCTAATTTTGATTTCGAAATTGTATTTTTTATTTTTATTTTTGTAGTTAAGTACGTTTACCTGATTACAAAAGATTTGATGATCCTCAACCTTGAATTTTCTATTTTGAACTGTGAAGGAAGTGGACTTCTCGATATTGAACCATCTTAGCGATTATGTGAAAGACCTTTAAAAGACTGGACTACTCGATGAAAGGGAAGTTACTCATCTTGATAATGATATTCAGGTGCTTTACCTATTCAATCTATATCCATTTATTTTTACATTTATCCTACTTTAAAGTTGACTTTTTTGACAGACCGATTTAAAAAGCCTTCTGCGAAAACCACCATTAGTTAAATTACTGAAGCATGCAATATATTAAGAACCATAGAAATATACGACTCACTTGCAAATTCTTTGAAGGGAACCATAGAAATATGCGAAACAACCTTATATAAAGAAGGATCTGCGGTGTTTGGCTTATATCAGTTTGTTATTTTTTGGCACACATTTATCACTCTAATTAGTTTTCTATTGATATCATGATTAATATATTTTCCTTCTTTCCTATTTAGTTGTATATCTATTATTGCACTGACAATGAATGTTTAATGTTTGGCTATAATAAATAACAGAATCAATACTAGCAACTGTCAAAGCAACATACTTCTCTGAGTTCGGCTACATAATTTCCTAATACCAATGGAATTATTTCATACGGTTTTTTTTTTCCTGTATACATGCCTGCAAAACTAACAAGGATTTTTTATTTTTATTTTTTATACACAGTTTATAAGTGCTTATTTCATAAAGCTTAAGTTAATATATGAAACATGATTGAATGAATAACTACTTATGATTTTGCTACTTCACATGGGTAATATCATAGGGATGACTTACCCTTAACGGAATGACTTGCGGGTTTCATAAAGGTAATATAACCAAAAGAATACGTATAATTCCAGATGCCAAATGAACAAGAATCTATAATCAGATATAAAGATACGCCGTGTGTAGCTGCAATATCACATCCTTTTTAATATATACATGTATAATTACCAGTTAGGAACGTGATACGGCTACATGTGTCTGCCATGCCTGCCAACTATAGTGTACCAAATTTTCTTCTTTCTTCTTCATGTTATAGTTTCTAATTATGATTCTGATGATATATAATTCAACTAAAGCAGCGATTCATCTCGAATGTACACCTTAATGATTTGGGTCCTCGGTCCAACGCATATGAAAGCATCCATTTTAGCCTTGATCGGGTTGTACTTGATCTCTTACGATTAAGAATGGGTTAGGGGCGTGACGGCCCGCCCCGCACCAACCGACATTTACTCCAAAAGTGCGTTGTACACATATCCAGTTAGCACGGAACGGGTCGTGAGAAGGAAAGGGAAGAAGGAAATGAACGTACAAAGAACCTGTAGAATGTATCACAGCGCATAGAACAAAATATAATAATAACATACTTGACATAAAACAGGAGAGACAGTGCATAAGCTGAAAATCAGAACTAAACATCATAGTAGCGGAAATCCAAAATATAGCTTATTACAACTTTCAAACTGTCTCAAAGCAAAAATAAGATAAAGGAGGTACACTACTAATGCCCAAGTAGCGACCACCAACGACACAGGGAGAATGTGTATATATATATCATACGTGGAAGCCTCCTGCCCGCCTCCGAATCAGCTACTCGCGCATCACCAGCTAACCTGTCTCTAGTCTGCTCGTGTGAGCACCCAGAGTAATAAGAGGAGACATAAAACTCTGGGTCAGACATAAAGCCTGGTATGAGCGATAAGCATCTAAAGTGAACAATAACAGGTAGACTAAAACATACCTGAACCTGGACCTGCAACCAAAGAGTTAGCACTACATACTGTACAACACTCTAAGGTACCATATCAAACAGTGTAAAGATACGGAGGTGGGGGAGGTGTGCATGTCATAATGATGGCAAACAATCAAACATAGCATCCATCCTCACATCTCTCACTCAGTGCGTAAAGCATACGATATTCACCACTTCGATCACCCAACATACCTTACTACGATCACTCTGCCCCATGAAGTCATAAATGGCTTCACTGCACTGATAACGTAGCCACTAATCCTTTGCTATGTCCACTTTTCCCCATGGAGTTACAAGAACCCCACTGCACTGGCTCATAGCCTTACTAATCCTTACTATGTCCACTCTGCCCCATGGAGTCACAAGAACCCCACTGCACTGGCTCATAGTCTTACTACGCATCACCTTGCCCCTCAGGTCATAATGACCCTACTGCACTGATAACGTAGTCTTGCTACCATCACCTTGCCCCTCAGGTCATAATGACCCTACTGCACTGATAAGTAGCCCATCATTCATTCTTAGTGGTGAATCGAAGTTATGAACGTCGACAACTCCTTAGCACACGTCCCGCAGCAAAGTCTAACCATGAAGTGAACTCATCGGTTCCCAACTAGATCCTGAGCTCTAACTTCCCATATTGGACTACCTTTGCATCTCGGGTTATTGGTCAATACTGGGTCGGGTCGGGTTCCTTCTCAAGCCATCGGTTCGGGTCGGTGTCCTCCATCTGTTCGGGTCGAGTCTCCCTCTGGTGCGATTCGGGTCGGGTGTCCTACATTGGTTCAGGTCGGGTATCCTCCATCGGTTCGGGTCGGGCGTTTCCCCTCGGTTCGGGTCGGGTGTCACTCCCCCTCCAGTTCATGTTTCCGCTCCGATCCGCCTCCTCATCCTTTACGTGCTTCGATCCGATCCATCTTCCTCTATCCGCTCCGATCCCTACTCCCTAATCCGATCCGATCCCAGTTCAGCTAGCATGGCCTTCCTTTTTGCCATTTTTCCCAAGTGTTGGGTCCCGATCCGATCGAATTCCTTGCTCAGTTCAACATATCCGATCCGAGCCCTATATCTGATCCGATCCGAACCCTGCACTGTTTTCTGAAACTGTTCCAGCAAGTGTTTACGCCATTCGACGACGTTTTCGACCTGTCTAACTATTGAAATCAATCACAAAGCATCTCATACAGTCATAGCAACACACATAATCAACCACCAACATCAAAACATCAACATGATAGGTTAAAATGGATCAAACATACCCAAAATCCCACATTTCCCCTTAAGCATGTTTAGGTGGAACTAATGATAGGATTAGCAAAACTTAACCAAATTAACCCAAATTCATATCAGAGGTCTAAAACATCATTTAAGAATTTATGAACATTTTTCCCGAATTTTATCATGTTTAAATTCGCTAATTAACACTAATCACCCCTAATTAGCCATAATTAGTGCAAAACTATGCAAATCACTCACCTTAGCCACAAATAAACTAAGATCTGAAATAATTCTCTGATTTGATGTGAATCTCAATGCCAAACAGCAGCTCCTATGTTGCTTTGGTGTAGATCTTCCTTGATTAGAGGTTGCTAAGCCAAATCCTTGATCAAAAGGTGATTTAGAGGTTGGAGGCCATTTTTAGGGTTTCTTGGTGATAAGTGGAGGCTAGAAAACTGAAATGGAATGATCCTCTATCTCATTTCAGCCTCTCCATAACCATAATCCCGAAATGGGTTATGGGCCTACTCACTAATCACCCGATTTGGCCCGGTTAAGCAATTTTTCACCCTCCAAACCTTATTTCAGCCATATCTCCCAAACGGTAAGCCCGTTTGGCTATTATGACCACTCTACGGAAAGGTAAACCATCAAACGAATCCAATGGAAGTGGTTTCAGGTCAAAATTTCTTTCCAATCAAAAGTTATGGCCAAAACAGTACCAACTAGGGGCAAAATGGTCATTTAAAAATCGACAAAAATCATGAACATGGGAAATGACTCTAATGGATGTTTCCCAAAGTTACATGACCATACGACTTCACATGGGAAAGAAATAAATATTCTACAATCCTATGATGTGTAGAATACGGGTCATTACACTCTCCCCCCCTTAAGAAATTTCGCCCCCGAAATTCCCTAGTCAAAACATACACAAAGGTCCTGCATGCCTATCAATCATAAAACAATCATCAAACATGCAAAGCAAGTAAAATAAGTCTATCCTAGCATGCGGAATAACTAAATTGCAAAGTAAAGCTTACCAGGCAAAGAGTTCTGGATGTGCCTTCCTAATGCTCTCCTCTGTCTCCCAAGTACAATCATTCTCGTCCTCGCCCCACTGAACCTTGACTAGCTTCACCGCCTTCCTTCGAAGTTGCTTTGTATCGTGCCCCACAATACGAATCGGCTTGCGGTTCCCAACCGCCTCGGGTTCTACTTCGAAGTCCTCTAACTGATCAGGTGAAATAGTCATATTTGAGTCGTGAACGAACTTCCTTAGTTGGGAAACATGAAATACATTGTGAACTCCCGCCATTTTCTCTGGTAAGCCAACTCTATATGCCAAATTCCCGACTAATTCAAGAACAGGGAATGGGCCAACAAATCTTGGTGCCAACTTACCTCTCCTGCCAAATCGTATCATGCTCTTTAACGGAGAGATCTTGACAAACACCAAGTCACCAATGGAGAATTTCAAGTCTCTTCTCCTCTTATCAGCATAACTCTTCTGCCTATCTTGGGCAGCTTTCATTCGTTGCTGAATGATCTTGATCTTATCGGAAGTTTCTCTCACCACCTCTGGTCCAAGCACAAACTTCTCGCCAGTCTCTATCCAACATGATGGTGAGTTGCACGGTCTTCCGTACAAAGCTTCATATGGAGCCATACCGATACCGGATTGGTAGCTATTATTATATGCAAACTCTACTAGATGCAAATGGTCATCCCATGATCCACCAAAATCCAATATACAAGCTCTCAAGAGATCTTCCAATATACGATTCACCCTCTCCGTCTGACCGTCGGTCTGAGGATGATATGCGGTACTGAGATGTAATCCTGACCCTAGAGCCTCTTGTAAGCTTTTCCAAAACCCACTAGTGAACAACGGGTCTCGGTCACTCACAATGCTTTTGGGTACTCCATGAAATCTTACTACCCACTTCATATACAATTCTGCCAACTTGGCTGCCGTTCTGGTCGATTTGACTGGTATAAATCTTGCGCTCTTAGTCAATCGATCCACAATTACCCAAATGCTATCATATCCCGATCTAGTCCTTGGTAGGCCATCGATGAAATCCATCGAGACTTGCTCCCATTTCCATTCGGGAATCTCTAATGGTTGCAACAACCCACTAGGCTTCTTTTGCTCGGCTTTAACTAGCTGACAATTCATGCATTTGGATATAAACTTCCCAACGTCTCTTTTCATCCCTTCCCAGTAGTAAGTCTGTCTCATGTCTCGATACATCTTATTACCACTGGGATGTATAGTCAGTTTTGAGTGATGACACTCTCTAAGCACTTCATCTCTCAATCCATTGACATTGGGTACAACTAGTCTTCCATTCTTTCAAAGCCATCCATCTCGATCAAGCCCATACGCATTCATCTCATCATCGATACCCATCTCTAACTTGGAGATGATTTCCAATAGATTAGGATCGTCCTTATGACTAGAACCAATCCGCTCTATCAAAATGGGTCTGATCGCTAAACTAGCTAGCATGACTGGATCCAATTCGCACTTTGGTCTGAAATCAAACCCCGCGATATACTCCAGTTGCTTCCACTCAAGAAACATTGCCCCTAAGCTGGCATGTCTCCTACTCAAGGCATCGGCTACCGCATTACCTTTCCCAGGTGTGTATGCGATATCAAAATCATACGAAGCCAATAACTCTAACCATCTTTGTTGACGGAGATTCAGATCTTTCTGGGAGAAGAGATACTTTAACGATTTATGATCGGTAAACAACTCGAATCTTTCTCCCAAGAGATAGTGTCTCCACATCTTCAGCGCAAATACAATCGCTGCCAATTCCAAATCATGGGTAGGATACTTCTTCTCATGCGGCTTTAGCTGTCGACTAGCATAAGCTACAACCCTACCTCCTTGCATCAATACAGCACCCAGTCCGGTACCACAAGCATCCGTGTATACCGTCATCTCTTCACTCCCTTTAGGAATGACTAACACTGGCGCACGCGTCAACTACTCCTTTAGACTCTTGAAGGAATCCTCACACACTTCGTCCCAGACGAAGGACTGCTTCTTCTTAGTCAACTGAGTCAACGGTGCTGCTATCTTGGAGAAGTCCTGGATAAACTTACGATAATATCCAGCTAATCCCAAGAAACTTCTTACGTCTGTTGCATTCTTGGGCGTAGGCCAATCCTGTACCGTAGCCACCTTCGCAGGGTCCACGACAATACCATTCTCGGAAACAACATGACCCAAGAATCTCACTTCCCTTCTCCAAAAATGACACTTAGAGAATTTCGCTTTCAATTGGTGTTTCCTCAACACCTCCATCACTACCCTCAAGTGCCCCTTGTGTTCCTCCTCTGTCCTTGAGTAAACAAGGATATCATCCACGAACACAAGAACAAACTTATTCAACTGATCTCTGAATACTCGATTCATGAGATCCACAAAGTAGGCTGGTGCATTGGTCAACCCAAACGGCATGACCAACCACTCATAAAATCCAGACGGCGTCCTAAAGGCCGTTTTCGGAACACTCTCATCCGCTACTCGAAGCTGATGAAATCCTGTCGCGAGGTCCAACTGGGAGAACACTCTTGCTCCTTCCAGTTGATCAAACAAATCATCTATCCGCGGTAGAGGATACTTATTCTTCCTCGTTACCTTATTCAACTCGCGATAGTCCACACACAAACGAAGGGAGCCATCTGCCTTAGTGGCAAACACAACTGGTGCTCCCCACTCGGAGACACTCCTTCTAATAAATCCCTTCTTCAAAAGATTGCTGACTTGCACCCCGAGCTCTCGCTGCTCTCTTGGTGCCATACGACGAAGTGGCATCACTATAGGTCTGGCATCTTTCACTAAATCAATACGGAACTCAATCTCTCGGTGTGGTGGAAGCCCGGTCACCTCCTCGAAGACGTCCGGATACTGGCCAACCACGGGCACATCTGACAACTCATCCTGCGGGATGTCGAGGGAATTTACAAAACTATCCATAACCCCATCACTAGGTAGACTACCAAACACTACCCTCCGCCCATCATCCGCCCTCACTGTCACCAAAAAGCCCTCACAGTCTACCACCACCCCGTATCTTTGGAGCCAATCGACTCCCAATATAATGCCATACCCAGTAAAGCCCAAAACAAAGCAATCACAAACAAACATACATCCATGACTCGATAAGACCAAATTCCTGCAAATCATACTAAGGCTAGTCGAACCACCAACCGGGTTCGTCACAACCAATGGTCTATCGACTATCTCGGGTTCCAGTCCCAACCTATCTACCAGGTCACTAGATATGAAGGAACGGGAAGCCCCAGTATCAAACAAAACTCGAACTGGTACATCATAAATAGAAAGCATACCTTGAATAACAACATTCTTTCCTTTCTCCACCGCAGTTGGGGCATTCGACGAAGAAGGAACAACATCAATAGCATATGCTTTCACAATCTGCTTCTCCTTAAGAGGTTGCGGACACTTATCCTTCTGATGTCCCATTTGACCACAGTTGTAGAACTTCCTTTTCGCTGGCTTGGCCCGACATTCTTTAGCATAATGGCCCTTCTTTCCACAGCTGAAGCACTCAACATCCTTCTTGCTCTTTTTCTGACCACCCTTAGATTGGTCCTGCTTCCTCTTATTCTGAGAGTTATTCTTGCCTCCACCGCCTGCTTGCGGCTTTGGCCCTTCTGCAGATGCAGCCTCAGTCTTTGACTTAGGGTAAAGACTTTCTGATCTCAAAGCTTTCCCCACAATCGATTCAAAAGTCTCATCGATGTGGTTGATAAGCCTTTCCCCCAAGTATCCATCCAAACCAATAATGAACTTCTCATTCTTCTTCTCAGGAGTATCGATAAGAGATAGTCCATATTTCGACAAAGTGTCGAACTCGGCAATATAATCAGAAACTGCCCTTCCGTTCTGCTTGAGTTCCAAGAACCTCTTAAACAACACTGACTTCTGGGCATCTGGAATGAACTTCTCGCTAAAGCGAGCCTTGAAATGATCCCAAGTAACCTGGTCCTCTGGAGTAGCTGTTCTAATGGCATTCCACCAATTCATCGCTCGCCCTTGCAGCTGACGAGACGCTAGCCTTCTCTTCATCGCATCCTCAAGACCCAAGTCATCAAAGATACGATCACAACTATCCATCCAGTCCTGAACATCTGTGGCCGACTCCGTTCCGTGGAACGGCTTTCCACCAAGATTAGTGTAATCTTTGCACAACTTGGCGAAATCGACCCTAGGCGCCTGGACTACTGGGCCAACACCAACTCCGGGATTGGGAACTGCCCCTTGCACTTCTCTAAGCATGTCTCTCATGAGGTTAGTAAACATCGCCCTCATGTCAGCGGCATTCCCTTGGTTGGTCCCTCTACCAGCACCCCTCGTATCTCGGCTCATCGTCAATCTGAAAAAGGGAAACGATTAACGACCCCATAGTGGTGCTAGTGCAGTGCGACTTCATTCTTATACTACTAATAGTATATATACATAGCTTTTGAAAACCAAAGTAATCACAAATACGCGCTCTCATATACGTACTATCTCTCCCTAGTGTCTTTCCCTAGGTTAACTACGCAACCTAGAGCTCTGATACCAAGTGTGACGGCCCGCCCCGCACCAACCAACATTTACTCCAAAAGTGCGTTGTACACATATCTAGTTAGCACAGAACGGGTCGTGAGAAGGAAAGGGAAGAAGGAAATGAACGTACAAAGAACCTGTAGAATGTCTCACAGCGCATAGAACAAAATATAATAATAACATACTTGACATAAAACAGGAGAGACAGTGCATAAGCTGAAAATCAGAACTAAACATCATATCAGCGGAAATCCAAAATACAGCTTATTACAACTTTCAAACTGTCTCAAAGCAAAAATAAGATAAAGGAGGTACACTACTAATGCCCAAGTAGCGACCACCAACGACACAGGGAGAATGTGTATATATATATCATACGTGGAAGCCCCCTGC
Organism: Allium sativum; assembly: GCA_030737875.1. Taxonomy (NCBI): domain Eukaryota; kingdom Viridiplantae; phylum Streptophyta; class Magnoliopsida; order Asparagales; family Amaryllidaceae; genus Allium; species Allium sativum. The sequence goes on along the minus strand of CM060926.1, from coordinate 155,148,615 downwards.
CCGCCTCCGAATCAGCTACTCGCGCATCACCAGCTAACCTGTCTCTAGTCTGCTCGTGTGAGCACCCAGAGTAATAAGAGGAGACATAAAACTCTGGGTCAGACATAAAGCCTGGTATGAGCGATAAGCATCTAAAGTGAACAATAACAGGTAGACTAAAACATACCTGAACCTGGACCTGCAACCAAAGAGTTAGCACTACATATTATACAACACTCTAAGGTACCATATCAAACAGTGTAAAGATACGGAGGTGGGGGAGGTGTGCATGTCATAATGATGGCAAACAATCAAACATAGCATCCATCCTCACATCTCTCACTCAGTGCGTAAAGCATACGATATTCACCACTTCGATTACCCAACATACCTTGCTACGATCACTCTGCCCCATGAAGTCATAAATGGCTTCACTGCACTGATAACGTAGCCACTAATCCTTTGCTATGTCCACTTTGCCCCATGGAGTTACAAGAACTCCACTGCACTGGCTCATAGCCTTACTAATCCTTACTATGTCCACTATGCCCCATGGAGTCACAAGAACCCCACTGCACTGGCTCATAGTCTTACTACGCATCACCTTGCCCCTCAGGTCATAATGACCCTACTGCACTGATAACGTAGTCTTGCTACCATCACCTTGCCCCTCAGGTCATAATGACCCTACTGCACTGATAAGTAGCCCATCATTCATTCTTAGTGGTGAATCGAAGTTATGAACGTCGACAACTCCTTAGCACACGTCCCGCAGCAAAGTCCAACCATGAAGTGAACTCATCGGTTCCCAACTGGATCCTGAGGTCTAACTTCCCATATTGGACTACCTTTGCATCTCGGGTTATTGGTCAATACTGGGTCGGGTCAGGTTCCTTCTCAAGCCATCGGTTTGGGTCGGTGTCCTCCATCTGTTCGGGTCGAGTCTCCCTCTGGTGCGGTTCGGGTCGGGTGTCCTCCATTGGTTCAGGTCGGGTATCCTCCATCGGTTCGGGTCGGGCGTTTCTCCTCGGTTCGGGTCGGGTGTCACTCCCCCTCCAGTTCATGTTTCCGCTCCGATCCGCCTCCTCATCCTTTACGTGCTTCGATCTGATCCATCCTCCTCTATCCTGTAATAACCCGAAAATCCGAGCCAGTTTAAAAAATTTTATTTTGGCAATTTTAGTGAATTTTGAATATTTAAAATAGGTTATTTTAAATAAATCGACGATAAATTTATTTTGAATATAATTCCAACGTATATATTTATACGCGTCGTCGTTAGAATATAAATATTTATATATAATTATAAATAGAATTGAAAATGGCGCGGTAGTTCGATAATTCGATTTCAAACTTCAATTGAATGTACCGGGTGCAAAATAAACCGGATTTTAGTGAAACCAAAAATAATGGGATATAATTGGTGATATCTTTCCAACGAATCCGACCAATTGAGATTTCATAGCGGGAATCAAAAGATATGTCCAGTTGAAAATTCTGAATAGTCGCTATGGAATTCAAGCCCTTAAAAATTGGAATTTTGCAAACGACCTCGGATTTCGACGAAACCAGTTTTGTTGGGTCCGTGATGTAAAGTTATTGCTAGGTTTCAAATTTCATAATTTTTCGAATCAATATGTGGGCGTGGCAAAGGAAAACGCGTTTGACCAGTTTCAATTGATTTTAATCGACTGGAAAATGATCATTTTTCAAATGGTCTCAGAATTCAACGAAATTAGTTTTGTTAGGACCGTATCGTCAATACGAAGCTAGAAAATATTTTTCTGGAATTTTTCAAGTTAGTATATGACCCCGGTAAATTGAAATGCGCGTTCAAATTCAATATATATAGTTATATGTTAATTTTAACGGAAACTGATTGTAACAGCCGAATCAACCTACGATACATATCCCATTGTGTTCGGAATGGGGGTAAAACGCTATGGACGACAGGCGGTGGGCCTCGTTTTGAGGTTGTATGCAAAAGTCAACTTTTTTTGAATTAAAAATATATATAAAAAAAAAATATAAAATAATACCCTCCCTCTTCCTATACGTTCTGGCCCCCCTTTTCTTTCAAAACTGAAAACGAAATAAAAAAAAAAGAAGAGAAAGAGGCGGACGGGGGGAAACTCGTCCCCCCCCCCCCGATGAGCCGCCTTGCCTAGGCGGCGCAGCCACCACAGCCGCCACCCCTCCTCTACGCCTCCCTCTCTTCTTCGATTTCTCAGAAACCCGCGACCCCCCCCTAAAACCCAAAAAAACCGCCTGCGCCCTCTCCCAAGTCAGCACCGCCGGCCCACCGAGCTCCACCACCGCCTGACGAGGCTCCTGCGCCACCAACAAACCCCAACGACCCTTCTCAGACTACCAGCGAACCAAGCCCTCCTCCGACGCCGAGTTTCATCGATTTAGAGCTTCTCCGGTGAACTTTGGGTAGCACAGCAACGGTGAAGTCGAGGGGAGCACGGGTTCGAGCTCTCCCGGGTTGAAATCGATAGAGAAAGGTATTTTAATTAATTTTAGCAATTAAAAATACAATCTTTTATATTGTAGGAGGATAAAAATATAATCTTTCATATAGTAGAAGGGTAAAAATATGATTTTTGTTTAGGTAGAGTATATGTGTAATAGAAAAGATTAGATTTTTAAAATAGAAAAGATTAGATTTTTAAAATAGAAAAGATTAGATTTTTAAAATAGAAAAGATTAGATTTTTAAAATAGAAAAGATTAGATTTTTAAAATAGAAATGATTAGATTTTTGAAATTGAAAAGGCGAAATCTTTATATGAAGAATAGCGGGATAAAAATAGAATTTTTATCTATATAACATCGTTGCAAAAATATGATTTTTATATATTGAACATCGTTGCAAAAATATGATTTTTATATATTGAACATCGAAGTAAAAATGTGATTTTTATTTTAAAGACATCAAAATATAAAAATGTGTGATTTTTATATATGTAGTGACTATGGGCAACGAAGATGATAAAAAGGCGAGAATGAAGAAGATTTCTATAAATGAAGAGTCGTGATATTGGATAGCTATCGGTGAGAATTTCTCACCTTTCAATTTCTTTTCTAATTATATATTTATACTAGGATGCAGACGGTGCTTAGTAGCACCCGACACAATCGTCCACAGACCATGGACTTGTTTGTTTGGTTGCATAAATTAGTTAGATGATTTGATTTGAAATTGGTTGATTGGTGATTTGATTGATGTGTGAATGGCGTGGGCCTTCACTAGACCGGGGATAAGGCTAGGCCTCGTCCCGTTTCTAGTATCGTGCCGTTATGCCGCCGAAATTTTCTAAAATATGTTAGAAAAATAAAAATATCATTTTATTTAAAGAATGAACTGAATAGAAATTCATATGTTAAAATAAAATGTTTTATCGTTAAAAATATAATCTTTAACGTGAATATGAATATAGTGAAGTGACTAAAATAAAATATTCATTTACAAACCGAACGGTTTGTTTATGTACACCTATTTGAAGGACATTGATTGGGTCGATAAATTTTACACATCGCCCAACTGCACGAATAAAATCTGTGTTTGATTGTTTGAAACCCTACACGGGTGTTGGGATGAAATTTGAAGTTCACTCATCCTGATTGATTAAATATGTCGATCGATAGATTGACAGGCTGTTATAAGCGTTAGATATCTATATTTGATGCTTATACAGTGTAGTGCACTTTGGTTGATGGTTGATTATTTTTCAATGCTATTATATACGTGTGATGTATGAAAATCCATATAATTAAAATTATATGGTGATTGATTGGGCCTCATTCCAATTTAGAAGATAAAGAATATTATAAAGTAAAGGTTCATGTGTTGACTGTACTCATTCGTGAGATTAGTCATGTGTTGAACGTAATATTTTAACAATAAATTTTATATCTTTATCACTATAAAATAAATGTTCATGTGTTGACTGTACTCATCCGTTGAGATTAGTCATGTGTTGAACGAAATATTTTAATAACAAAATTTACATCTTTATCAATATAAAATAAAGGTTCATGTGTTGACTGTACTCATCCGTTGAGATTAGTCATGTGTTGAACGAAATAATTTAACAAAAATAGTCACACGTGGACAGTACTCATTCGTTGAGATTAGTCGTGTGTTGACAAAAATAAATATTCATTTGTTGAATAGAATAAAGGAATATATGAAGCCGTGTTGATTAGATTGACGCCATTTTGACGTGAACGATATTTATATCGATTTTATTCATTTCGAAATGAATTGAATTGAAAACGATTTCGAAATGAATTGAATATATAACGATTTCGAAATGAATTGAATATATAACGATTTCGAAATGAATTGAATATATAACGATTTCGAAATGAATTGAATATATAACGATTTCGAAATGAATTGAATATAAAACGATTTCGAATTAAATGGAATAGAAAACGAATTTGATTTGAATAGAAAATGAATTTGAATCGAATAGAAAACCAATTTGAATTGAAATGGAAGTTGAAATTGCTTTTGAAACGAATTTAAAACTATTTTTAAAACTTCGTTTTAAATAGAAATCGACGAAATATATTATATATATATTATATATATAATATAATGGCCTGAATAGAACGCGCCGCGCCACGGCAGTTCGTGAATTTCGACCATTTATTTCAAACGGACATTACGGGAGATCCGACCGTCGGATCCTCCTAAAACCGGAACCGTTGGGTTCGTATCGAAAAGAGCTTTATAACGAATATTAGAAATTTGAAATCTAACGGTTGGATTTGGAGATACGTCCAAATCAAATTTGAAAAAGGTCGCTGTAAGTGCAGTTCGATGGCCATTGTTGGAAATCGACTGTACAGGCCTTGATAAAATTATTAAAAATGGTAATAATTAGTGTAAAATCATAAGAAATGATTTGAGAAAAATTGGAGTGAAAAACTCCATATTTGAAAAGATAAAAATAGATTTTTATCGAAATGAACTAGTTTGAACTAAATTTAAAACCCAATTATTTTTAAATAAATAAATTAGATTTAAAAAGGGGTTTTAAATAATCGGGATTTCTAATATATTTGATTGGATTTGAAATGGGTTTATCGTGAACTGTGTTTTAAATAACACTAGTTCTTTAACCCGATAATAAATAGAATGTGATTTGGGTTTACCGTGAACTGTGTTTTAAATAACACTAGTTCTTTAACCCGATAATAAATAGAATGTGATTTGGGTTTGTCGTGAACTGTGTTTTAAATAACACTAGTTCTTTAACCCGATAATAAATAGAGTGTGATTTGGGTTTGTCGTGAACTGTATTTTAAATAATACCTAGTTCTTTAACCCAGTAAAAGGAGTTTTAACGAATCTGCAATTAGATTGTAATGTGAATAGATAATCTAAATTATCAAATTTAGAAATGAGCGAGAATGGAGTATTACCAGTTTTGCTCCAAAGCGATAGTTAAATCTTTAATTAGATTTGAACGTGAAATGGTAATTAATTTTACCGATAACACCGTGGTGTTAGATATGGAGTGTTACCAGTTTTGCTTCATGGGATGAATAGGTTGGGATTGGGAAATAAAATAAATAATTACTTCGGTGTGGTTCGCTAATCTCGACTAGTTTAGAAAAACCATAATTTGGTTTGAAACGACATCCAAAGGAAGATTTCAGGATAAATTTTAAAGAATTTATCTTGGATAAAATTAATGGGAACCTTTCCCTAAGAATGTGGAATTTAGAAACTAGCTGTAGGTTGGCTAAGAAGAATGGTTTCCTGGGTATTGATCTGATGTTAGTTTCGGCCTTCGGGGTTAATGTTTGGGAAATTGTTCTCTTGCTAATTTGCGGTTAGTGACTAATGAATTGGAATGAGGCGTATGTTGTGTTTGTGTAACATTTGTTTTTAATATACGCGGGTTGTTCGGAAAGTCCGGGTTTATACCCATTCTGAATAACCGATTCGACGATAAGTCGAAGATGAAGACGGTGGTCGAAGACCGGAAGTCTTCACATCGTTTGGATAATTACTGACGATCCTGATTGGGCTGTACACCCAAGAGGATGGAAATAGTTGGTGGTCGTCCAGACGTACTTGGAGATGGATGGATATGCGAGGAAAGTGCCTCCGGTTTCGTTCAGACCCAGAACGGACTTGTAAATGGATTGTGCGTCTGACATTGGATTTTATTCTGTGTTGATTGATTTCTATTAAATATACATCTGTTTGGCGGCGGAGAATTTATTCTTTTGCTTAACGCCCTTCTCTGAGACGTACGAGCTCAGAGGTTGTATATCGATGGACATCAGTCGCATGGCATGAATTGCCTGTGTGGCACGCTAAGTTGCATGGATCAAGGCTTCTGTTGAAAAGCAAAGTCTTGTGGTTGATGATCAAAGCACGGCCTACGTGGCAGCTTTGTGTATAACGTGAATTCGCGAGCCTCACACCTCGGTATGAGTTAAAAACGGGATACGGACCGCTGGGAGAGCACGACGTTTCTTTCTAGCTATGGTGGTGTCAGTGATTTACCAGCCCTGACATATATATATATATATATATATATATACTTTTCACCTTTGTGGTTATTGGAATGAGGCGCCTCGATTATAGGTCTGTAAGGACCGGGAAACGTGTGTTCAGGCATAATTAATCCTCTAACGTAAGTGAGGACCGGCCCAGCCGCATCCGGGGTTGCCCAGAGTGCGTAACCCGGAGGCATTTGCTAGAGTGTCTCGAACGCGGAGAGGAGCTTGCCCCTTGCCTCGACTCATGACGGAATCCAATTTCCAATACGTGTAATTCGGCTTTATTTGTAGAGCCTAGTATGGCGACATAGTGGTATGGGGCACTTATGCCGTCTATGATTTATATTTATGATTGAAATTGTTTTGACACTATACACTTATTATAGTATCAAATGATTTGTTTTAAACGTATCAAGCATGTTTGGCTGTTATAAGGTAAAACTCTATCCTCCGGCTTGCGTTGCATTGTGTGATGGGACCTGGGTCTTATAACAGCTTCATTTTTCGAAAAAGCATTGCGTTGTTTATTCTATGCACTGGTATTCTTGGGAGGAAACCCGTTCCGTGTTATACGGCGTGGTCCCTTGAATTACTCTCTTTTAAAGAAAAGCTTTAAATAACTGTTTTAGTTCTCACACCAGTCACATGACTGACCTGGAGTTTATTGTTTTAACCTAAACTCTGGGTGCCCCTATTTTCCGCACGGGCAGCTAGTAGTTTTGGTTTTGCAGATTCATATTCACAGGATCCTGATTAACAGCTGGAACGATGCTCGGAAAGCTCTGTATCCGTGTATCACTTCTAGTTGTGTTTTGTATATTTTTCCGCTGCTATGTAATTTATTGTAACCTCTGATATTTATCGAATGTAATTTATTCAATTATACTCTGTATATTCTTGTATCTGATGGAATTGTTGTAATAGCAATGAAATGTTCTTCCGTCTGTGTTCTGATTTGTCCTGTTCTCAACGACATGGGTTTCGAACGGTCTAGATCGGTTTAACGACTGATTCGGATCGAGCGAAATTCTAGGTCGTCACATATCCGCTCCGATCCCTACTCCCTAATCCGATCCGATCCCAGTTCAGCTAGCATGGCCTTCCTTTTTGCCATTTTTCCCAAGTGTTGGGTCCCGATCCGATCGAATTCCTTGCTCAGTTCAACATATCCGATCCGTGCCCTATATCCGATCCGATCCGAACCCTGCACTGTTTTCTGAAACTGTTCCAGCAAGTGTTTACGCCATTCGACGACGTTTTCGACCTTTCTAACTATTAAAATCAATCACAAAGCATCTCATACAGTCATAGCAACACACATAATCAACCACTAACATCAAAACATCAACATGATAGGTTAAAATGGATCAAACATACCCAAAATCCTACATTTCCCCTTAAGCATGTTTAGGTGGAACTAATGATAGGATTAGCAAAACTTAACCAAATTAACCCAAATTCATATCAGAGGTCTAAAACATCATTTAAGAATTTATGAACATTTTTCCCGAATTTTATCATGTTTAAATTCTCTAATTAACACTAATCACCCCTAATTAGCCATAATTAGTGCAAAACTATGCAAATCACTCACCTTAGCCACAAATAAACTAAGATCTGAAATAATTCTCTGATTTGATGTGAATCTCAATGCCAAACAGCAGCTCCTATGTTGCTTTGGTGTAGATCTTCCTTGATTAGAGGTTGCTAAGCCAAATCCTTGATCAAAAGGTGATTTAGAGATTGGAGGCCATTTTTAGGGTTTCTTGGTGATAAGTGGAGGCTAGAAAACTGAAATGGAATGATCCTCTATCTCATTTCAGCATCCCCATAACCCTAATCCCGAAATGGGTTATGGGCTTACTCACTAATCACCCGATTTGGCCCGGTTAAGCAGTTTTTCACCCTCCAAACCTTATTTCAGCCATATCTCCCAAACGGTAAGCCCGTTTGGCTATTATGACCACTCTACGGAAAGGTAAACCATCAAATGAATCCAATGGAAGTGATTTCAGGTCAAAATTCCTTTCCAATCAAAAGTTATGGCCAAAACAGTACCAACTAGGGGCAAAATGGTCATTTAAAAATCGACAAAAATCATGAACATGGGAAATGACTCTAATGGATGTTTCCCAAAGTTACTTGACCATACGACTTCACATAGGAAAGAAATAAATATTCTACAATCCTATGATGTGTAGAATACGGGTCATTACAAGGGGATTTGGTGAGGCTTCAGGGACGTTATACATGATTATGTGCAAGAAGTGACAGGATGGGAATTGAAGAAGTTGGTGTGTAAACTATCATTTTTACTTTTTAATTTTAATGGCGAATTTTGTTACTATTGTAGTAGGAACAAATAATTCGTTACTAAAAAAATTTATACATAGCTATATGGTTCATATTTGTACTTTGTTTGGAGTAATAGCTTACTGAATATGTCAGTCTTAAGCCATCTTAGGAGGTCGTTAAATACCTAAAGTGAATATGTTCTTTATACTGCAATATATAAACATTGATGAAATATTTATTTTTTATCTGAATTTAGATATTTATCCTATATATAATTTGTTTATACAGTCAAGTCGGTTTGTTGACAGATGGTTCATAATTAGGTGTGTATATGTTGTATTACGAAGAATGAGGACAATGCATGCAATTATAGTATCTATTACCATACGTAGACAATTTATGAGGACGATAATATAAATGAAGAAAATAGTCATCAAGGTCTCAACTTACTGTTTGCATGTTCAACTCGTAAAACTGTAAATATTTAAAATGATTGTATGAGTCATTTATCTTTATTGTTATTTATGTTTTACTGCTTCGCTTTTGAATCGAATTATAATGCAGAAGGGAAGAAAAATCTGCCTTGATTCATTTGTTATTATTTGATCGTTTCTTTCAGATTTGAGTGTTTATTGGCACATCTAGAGTTCATGGTCTTATGCGTGTTAAACTGTTTTGCTCTTCTTTCTAAATCCTTTCTATTTGCAGTGCATTATTCTACAACAAATTGAACCTCTCACGTAAAACGAGACACAGATCTACACCTGCCTCCTCTCGGGTGCCTAAGCTCCCATCTCTTGATGAGGTCGTTTCTGCACCACTGGGTTCTTCTTTGACCCATAGCTTCGCCTTTTTCTGCCTCTACGGGCATTGTCATTACACGTGGCTGGATGCAGGATTTGTGCATTTGGATCGAACGTCAGCTAAACCTATCGGATTGGCCATGGCTTCAACACCCATACCTGTTGAAAGCTTGGTTGGACTTCTGCAAAAACTGAAAATGTATTTTTTTTTAAAAATTGTCTATCGAATATTGTAAACCATTTTATTTCTTTCCATCTTCGTGTGTCCCAATCTAAGTTTGTTCTGTGTGGTTCTCGGGCATGGTGCTAATTCTTTTGTTATTAATTGATTAATTTGTGTTTCTTTATATACTTTTTTTTACTTTCATTCATTTGTTTTAGATCTAGAAAAATATTTCTCTGATTTTAGGTATGATTTGAATTTTTATCTTTCTTATTATCGATTGATTAACTTAGGTTAGTTTATATATAGTTTTGATTAATTTTTATCTTTGTATTGATTTCACCAATGTTCTCTTTTTTTGTTCATGTTAAGGGAACATAGTATGATAATTATCTTGGCGATTTTGAACCAGTTAACTGTAAATCTGATTCGCTTCACCACCGATTTTATCATAAACTTGCTGGCTACTTTCTACTATTTTCAACAGATTTCAGTAATATATTTTAATTTCCTAACAAGAATAAACAACGGGTTTCCTTGCATAATAATATATAAAGATTGTTCCAAAATGACATGTTGACCAGAGCTTAAACATGATGAATTGTTAAATCTGAAGGGGATTCTAGCATTCCCAGTTGAATTAAAAGTTTAATTGAAATATAGCAACATCATGCTACCACCGAGCAGCAGCGTAGGGTGACTGCAAATAGGCTGCTGTATATAGCAGCAGTAGCAGTAGAGAGAGGGAAAGAATTGAGCATAATGTAGACAACACCATTGCCCTTTATTCACCTTCCAGCACCTCTAACCTTTAAATAATCACATGCATACATTCACATGCTTTTTTTCTATACTCTTCTTTTTCCTCCTTACTATTTTTCAATTTTTCTTTTAAGCTTTTGGGTGATGTGCTGATACATTTGCGCACTTTTGGCTGTGCCCTACTTACATTATATGTTTTCATGAAACATGAGCTAACTTTATTCCTTTTTTGTTCCATTTTGTTATATTTTCTTCTCTTTATTTATTTCATTTGGATGTTATAGCCTTAGGCATTGTTAGCTTTTGCTGCATTGTCTTTTGATTTTAGAATGTTAAATATTATGCTTTGTTGATTCATGGTTATGTGTGATTAATCTGTATTTTATCTCCAGAATATATAACATCCATTTAGGAACTTTAATATCCACAAAATCCAGATTTTTTGGGGGTACTTATACCAATTAGATATAAATAGAAATAAGCATGTGAAAATCCAGTAATTTATTATTGTTTGTAAATTTATTTTTCTGCTGATTTTTATGTTACATGCAAATTTTATCCATATTATTATGAATTATCGCATGTAGTTTGTATTTTTGACTTTATAGATATGCATATGATTGTATTTTGATTTCATAGATGTGTCAAAAATACAGTAGAATGAAGTAACAGTAGTTGCGAAAAATTGACGACGACTTGAATGTTAACTTATTTCAATTGTTCTTTCACTCTTTATATACTATTGATTTTCCAACTCAAATAACTCTTCAAAATAGTGAAAATAAGATCTTCCCGTTTGCCACTGCTGTTGGAAATGTTTACAAACATTATGTGAATTATTAAAAATGATTGAATAAGTGTATGAATGGCTCCTATGTTTGAGTAGTCCCACATCATGGGATTATAGGGAAGAGGCAAGGATTTATACTTGTTTCTAAGAAGTCATGTTGGGGCCTTGGGCTCCCAATACATGCATTGTTGTGAGGAGGGAGACCATGCATCATGACCACCACACACGCGCGCGCGACCGACCGACTCGACTCGACCCGACCCGGCCCGGCCCGGTTCGGTTCGGTTCGGGCTTGGGCTTGGGCTTTGTGGTGTAGGCACTTATATTTTTGGACCATAAAACTTAGTTGTTTTCAAACCGTTTTTTTTTATGGAAAAATTATTTTGCGCACCGATATTTATTCTGCAACGGAAAAGTTTTGCAACGGTAAAATAATTAATCCCCCCGAAATTTTAGCAGATCCGATATTTTCTCCCAAAACCTAATTCTCGTTCTATATATACTATTTTATCTGAGACGAGGAAAATACACCGAATTTTATATTCTCTTCTTCTCAGCCGCCATTAAAACTTCTAAGAAATTTCGAGCAGTATTTTTCCCGAAAGTGCAAATCTGCACTGATTTGTTTGTGCAAGCAAATCAGTTACTATTCTAGAGGCTGTTTTATCCTAGAGGCGGCGGCGAAGGAACGAATTGGTTTGCACCTCTGACCAAATCGCCGAATCGTCTTCAAGAAAGCGACCTAGTCCGCGACTCAGCCATTGTTTTCCAACAATTTGAAGACGAACTGAAACAATGGCCTCCAACTCAACCGTGGACGATTCTGCTCCTCCCTCTGCCTTTCACGGCCCTCTGGTGACTGCTGCTCCTTTCAAGTTCGAAGGTTTGCATTTCAAGCGCTGGCGTCAGAAGATGGAGTTCTTCCTCACGATCAGGAAGGTGGTGGCTGCTCTGACTGCTGAAAAACCGCAGCTACCAGACAAGCCTGACGAGACTGATGCAGCAAAGATGGCATCATGGACTGAACATTCAAAGCAACTGCAGACCTGGACTGAACAGGATTACTTATGCAAGAATTTCATACTGAATGGACTGAGCGATGATCTGTATGATTATTATAACTCAGATGAAAAGACGGCAAAGGAGATCTGGGAAGCACTAAAGAAGAAATATGACACAGAGGAGGCAGGGGCAAAGAAATACGCTGTAAGTCGCTACCTAAAGTATCAGATGACTGATGATAGATCGGTAGAGATGCAGTCTCATGAGCTTCAGAAAATAGCTCATGAGATCATCTCCGAAGGTATGGTCTTGGACGAACAATTTCAAATTGCTGTTATCATTGACAAATTACCCCCTAGCTGGAAAGATTTTAAGAACACTTTGCGACATAAGACTAAGGAATTTTCCTTAGAGAGCTTGATTACACGCCTCCGTATTGAGGAGGAAGCACGCAAGCAAGACCAGAAAGAAGAGGTGCTGATTGTGAATAACAGCAGTACTAAGAAGACCACTCCCGCTGTTCTGAAACCAAATCAGAAATCTTTTAAGAATCAGAACAGGCGCAACAAACAGAATGGGAATCCGCAAGGAAACCCAAAAGGACAGCAGAAACCAGCCCAAAAGAATGACTCTGGACAGTTGTTTCTTTGTTACAACTGTGGAAAACCAGGGCATATGGCACGAAAGTGCCGGAACAGGCCAAGCTCTGCACCGCAGGCTAACCTGACTGAGGAGCCTCTTACGGCTATGATTACTGAGATTCACCTTGTTGGTGGATCAGAGGGTTGGTGGGTAGACACTGGTGCTTCTCGCCATGTCTGCTATGATCGTGGCATGTTCTCTACATACACGGCTGCTGAAAATCAGAAAGTGCTGTTGGGAGACTCTCACACCACTACAGTTGCGGGGATTGGAAACGTGGAACTCAAGTTCACCTCTGGAAAAACTGTAATTCTGAAAGATGTTATGCACACTCCAGAGATAAGAAAGAATCTGGTCTCTGGCTTCCTCCTTAATAAGGCTGGTTTCACTCAAGTTATTGGGGCTGATTTGTACACTCTTACTTATAAGGGAACTTTTGTGGGAAAGGGTTATGCTTGTGAGGGTATGTTTAAACTGAATGTTGAATCTAATAAAGTGACTTCTTCTGCTTATATGCTTTGTGATTTTAATATTTGGCATTCTAGATTGTGTCATGTTAATAAACGAATAATTCAAAACATGAGCACCCTAGATATGATACCTAAAATGACAGAATCTGAATCTGATAAATGTGAATTCTGTACACAAGCTAAAATCACAAAGAAACCTCACAAATCTGTTGATAGAGTTTCTGAACCCTTAGACTTGATTCATTCTGACATATGTGAACTTGATGGCACTTTAACTAGACAGGGACATCGTTATTTTATCACTTTTATTGATGACTGCTCTGATCTCACATATGTATATCTTATGAAAAATAAAAGTGATGCTTTTGACATGTTTAAAACATTCAAAACTGAGATTGAGAATCAAGCAAATAGAAAAATTAAGAGATTTCGTAGTGATAGAGGAACAGAATATGAATCTAATTCTATTCTGGATTTCTATAAACAACATGGTATAGTACATGAGAGAACTGCACCCTACTCACCTGAAATGAACGGTAAAGCAGAAAGGAAAAATAGGACCTTTACCGAGCTAGTAGTTGCCATATTATTAAATTCTGGTGCAGCAAAACATTGGTGGGGGGATATTTTATTGACTGTATGCTACGTTCTGAATAGAATCCCTAAATCTAAGAATAAAATTTCACCTTATGAAATTTTAAAGAATCATAAACCCAATGTCTCATACTTTAGAACTTGGGGTTGTTTAGCATATGTTCGCATTCCAGACCCTAAGAGAATAAAATTGGCAAGTAGAGCATATGAATGTGCATTTATAGGCTATGCTATTAATAGCAAAGCATATAGATTTTATGACCTTAATGCACATAATATAATTGAATCAAATGATGCCGACTTTTATGAAACTAAATTTCCTTTCAAATTAAGGAATAGTGGGGGCACTTCAAATATGCCTATTAGAACAGAACTTAATGAAAATTCTGAAGCTGAACCTAGAAGAAGTAAAAGAGCAAGAACCATAAAAGACTTTGGTTCAGATTTTTGTGCTTTTACTATTGAGGAGGATCCTATAAACCTCCAAGAAGCCTTATCTTCTTTAGATGCCGATTTCTGGCAAGAGGCTATAAACGATGAGATGAATTCTTTAGAATCCAATAAGACTTGGCACTTGGTAGATTTACCCCCTGGTTGTAAGTCTATAGGCTGTAAATGGGTACTTAAAAAGAAATTAAAACCTGATGGCACTATAGATAAATATAAAGCACGACTAGTAGCTAAAGGTTTTAAACAAAAGGAAAATATAGACTTCTTTGACACTTTTTCACCTGTAACTAGAATAACATCCATTCGGGTATTAATCTCACTTGCCTCCATTCATAATTTACTTATACACCAAATGGATGTTAAAACTGCTTTTTTGAACGGTGAATTAGACGAAGAAATTTATATGGACCAGCCTGAAGGATTTGTAGTACATGGTCAAGAACATAAAGTATGTAAATTGGATAAATCATTATATGGTTTAAAACAAGCACCTAAACAATGGCATGAAAAGTTTGATAACTTAATCATTTCAAATGGTTTTAAAGTTAATGAAAGTGACAAATGCATTTATTACAAATCTGAGAATGACACTTGCACTATTATATGCCTTTATGTAGATGACCTACTCATTTTTGGGTCAAATATTCATGCCATAAACTCAGTCAAATCCTTATTAAGTGTCAATTTTGATATGAAAGATCTAGGTGAAGCGAGTGTAATCCTTGGTATTAAGATTACTAGGTCAGAAAAGGGAATTTCTTTGGACCAATCTCATTACATTGAGAAGATACTAAAGAAATATAATTACTTTGACTGTAAACCTGCAAGTACGCCATATGATCACAGTGTAAAGTTATTTAAGAACACTGGTGAAGGTGTAAGACAGTCTGATTATGCGAGCATCATTGGCAGCCTTCGGTATGCCACTGATTGTACTAGACCCGACATTGCCTATGTCGTGGGATTATTGTGCAGGTTTACCAGTAGACCTAGTATAGAGCACTGGCAAGCTATTGAAAGGGTAATGAGATACCTTAAACGAACCATAAACCTTGGATTACATTATGAAAGGTTTCCAGCTGTACTTGAAGGATATTCTGATGCAGACTGGAATACCTTATCTGATGATTCTAAAGCAACCAGTGGCTACATATTTAGCATCGCTGGAGGAGCTGTTTCTTGGAAATCCAAGAAACAGACTATTTTGGCTCAGTCTACTATGGAGTCTGAGATGATAGCACTAGCTACAGATAGTGAAGAGGCAGAATATTTGAGAAATCTGCTAGCTGAGATTCCCTTATGGGAAAAACCGATACCAGCAGTGTTGATACATTGCGATAGTACCGCGGCTATTGCAAAAGTTCAGAACCGTTACTATAACGGTAAGAGACGACAAATACGTCGTAAGCACAGCACTGTTAGAGAACTACTTTCCACAGGTACCGTTAGAGTGGATTACGTACGTAGTGAGGAAAATTTGGCAGATCCTTTGACGAAAGGACTGTCCAGAGAGAAAGTCCATAACTCTTCTAAAAGAATGGGACTATTGCCCTTAGATTGTTGAGTCACGCACAATGGTAACCCGACCTAAATGACTGGAGATCCCAAGAACTAGGTTCAATGGGTAATAACAAGTTGTGTAGTGATATGAGTTGAACATGCTATTTAATAAACCAAGAAGCATGTATTCCTGAAGTGATTAGAGGATGAGTTAATAGAAACTCTTAATGAGATCTATACTCTATTTGGAGTGGAGTACCTACCTTCAGGAGTGCTCTTGATAGACTCACCTTTGTGAATGTGGAAATGTGGCCGTTTCCTATGGAGTTTGGGCAAAACTTCTAGAGCATTCACTAAACTGGGATAGACGTGCAGGGCCATAAATGCACGGGCTTATCTGATTGCACTATAGAAAAGATTGTGTGTGGTTTGATGTCAGGAATAGAGTTCAAGACTACGTGTCACTCTAGTAAAAACTGAATCTTACTCACTATGCAAAGGTTCAAGTCCTTGGACACCTTTGTTTATGCACAATCTTATGTTTTTAAGAAACTGCTCGAAAATATTTTTAAAAATTCAAGTGGGGGATTGTTGGAAATGTTTACAAACATTATGTGAATTATTAAAAATGATTGAATAAGTGTATGAATGGCTCCTATGTTTGAGTAGTCCCACATCATGGGATTATAGGGAAGAGGCAAGGATTTATACTTGTTTCTAAGAAGTCATGTTGGGGCCTTGGGCTCCCAATACATGCATTGTTGTGAGGAGGGAGACCATGCATCATGACCACCACACACGCGCGCGCGACCGACCGACTCGACTCGACCCGACCCGGCCCGGCCCGGTTCGGTTCGGTTCGGGCTTGGGCTTGGGCTTTGTGGTGTAGGCACTTATATTTTTGGACCATAAAACTTAGTTGTTTTCAAACCGTTTTTTTTTATGGAAAAATTATTTTGCGCACCGATATTTATTCTGCAACGGAAAAGTTTTGCAACGGTAAAATAATTAATCCCCCCGAAATTTTAGCAGATCCGATATTTTCTCCCAAAACCTAATTCTCGTTCTATATATACTATTTTATCTGAGACGAGGAAAATACACCGAATTTTATATTCTCTTCTTCTCAGCCGCCATTAAAACTTCTAAGAAATTTCGAGCAGTATTTTTCCCGAAAGTGCAAATCTGCACTGATTTGTTTGTGCAAGCAAATCAGTTACTATTCTAGAGGCTGTTTTATCCTAGAGGCGGCGGCGAAGGAACGAATTGGTTTGCACCTCTGACCAAATCGCCGAATCGTCTTCAAGAAAGCGACCTAGTCCGCGACTCAGCCATTGTTTTCCAACAACTGCTGATTATATTTTTGGAGTTTCCTGATTAAATTGCTTTATGTGCTTAATGAACAAAACAGGAAACATATATACTTTCGAAACGAAGAATTGATGATATGTACATCAAACACTGGATAGTATTTTTGTGATTCAGTTATTGCATAGTTAATTCAAATTTTCGGATGGTACAAGTTCATTTTTACTAAACTGACATTTTTTGATAACATTGGCATAGCTGCAAAGTTTTGTCTTAAGTTTACAATAATGCAGATATGTTTAAAATGACTAAAAGGGGTAAATATAACATTCTCTACCATCCACCTCAAAACTCTTTATCATCGCTGTGGTAAGCTCATGTTTGTTGTATATTTTTATTCTTCAAATTTTCGTATTATCCGTCATTTAAATTCCAATTCTTTTTATCTCTGTAGGTCTAAGAAGATTATGCAGCCTTACTAGCATGGATAAATTCTATCCAGCAGACTGTAGGAAAATGCTTTTAGCAACATTTCTTCTTGCGTGTTGAAGAAAATGCATTCTTTTCCTACAAAGATGCGAGACTAAAGTTTCATTTACCTGTTGTCGTTTTCTTTCCACAGTTGGTTCAGCTAATGTTTGTTTTCCTACAATCTGACTGCTCAATGTTTCCAATATTTATACTACTACCGTACATTTTCATAGTTGTTTGGATGTGTATATATACTCCAGTTCTTTTGTTTGCTTTTTTTCTTGCTTGGGATTGATATAATGCTCAGCGTGCTGCTGCATCAGGCAGTACCTGCGTATCAACATTTTTATGCAACAGTCGTCATTTGCTTGACCAGTCTATGCACACGTCCAACGGACGTGCATAAGTACTGGTATTAATAAAGCTAATATACATAATTGTACTATCACAAAATGTACAAATTGTGTCTAAATGTGTGCAACATAATGCTGGTTAATGAAATAAAATCACATGACAATCACAATTCCTTACTAAACAGGTCTAAATAACACTTAATGGAACAAAAATACATAAATCCTTCACAAAATATCCAGATGAACAATTTACATGTCATGTGATGGACCATTACTATCCTCGCTTCTTTGTCTCCATGCTTCTGCATAAACTCCATCACATCCACTATACTCATCTCTAACTCGCTCATTTTGCTATTGAGTGTAGAAATCTTGACATCATTCACATTCAACTCCACGTTGAATTTTTATCACTTAGTCAATTCAGCCATACTTGTGTTGAATGTGTTAATTCTGTACAGCTATACATACATATATATATAACTACATTACTACGTGTACATTTTCTTGTAATTAATTAATAATTGCATCAATGCATATACACCTATTGTGTATATAAAAGTATCGTTATGAATATTGAAAACAAAAAATATCGTGGATATTCATACTCACTAGCAGGACATAGTAAGCAACGCGTAGAGCTCTAGCAAACTAAAGTAAATCTAATCTAGCTTAAAATTTGCACGGTTGAACACATTCCTACAGTAGAGTGGCAGGAGATGAAAGGGCATAAGCGGGAATAAATAGACTATGATTAAATTCCATACAGTAAAGATGTTTTAGGATAAATCTGTACATATAGGTTTGTAAGGTGCATTTTCTTGTTGTTTTCTTTTTTATTCTAGCCATATAAATAAATATAATGCTTTCAATTTTTTTTAAAAAGATTTGATCATCATAAAAAAACTAAGAACATAAATGTAACCATGGAAGGAATTATGCAAAAAATTATACATAGAAGAAACTAAATAAGGGAACAACAGTAAGCTGATTATGTGCTACAGTGATTAAAATGCTCATGTTGTCTAGTTCATATAACATAGCTCAATTGCATATTATATATGCGATCCTCTAGCATTTATAGAAACTTATTATTCACTAGTGTTCATCCAAAAGGTAAAGTGCATGTTGACAAACTAGGCACAATTTATAACTAACTCCATTATGCCAATATCCCATAGGAACATAAATAATATTTTAAGCTCTCACCTTATTTAACAGACCTTCAACAAACTTGAGCTCTTAAGTTCAAGCATAATCATTTTTTTAGTTAAACCTGCATATCAAAAGATGACAAGAATAAGACATTCCACTGAAAAAGCAAAATATGTAGAATATGTTTGAAAACGTAAAAGAACAACTTACAAAAGCATATGAAGTCCAGGCAGCTCATTTTGCATTGCTTGGTAGGGTCAAAGGTCCCAAAAATGTTTTTAACATCCTAAAATCCAGATTCCTAGAGCACCAACATCTATATATGTGAAAATGAGAATATAGTTATTAGCAACACCCATCTTGATGTCCAGGGCCAAGCAATAACTTTAAACACACTAACTAGAATTTTGGGTACTAAGTTTCAATTATAGCAGTTGATATTCAGTAATTTAAATAAGTGATTTCTTGCATAAATAGTTTTTTACAAATGAAAGTTGAGAACTTCTAAAGATTAGTTTTTAGAACATTTAAATTTTAAGTCTGTTAAATTAAAAAATCAATATAGACCCAAGCCATTGGCCAACCTATTCAAATTGAAAGGGTTGGAAATCCTAACCTTTTGAAACACCCCACCCTCCATTAAGGTCACTCACAAGGGACTGCCTTAACTTTGGTGGAGGTTTGTAAGTAAAAGTCACAGATAAAACACAAGACAGATATAAACATATATATATATATATATATATATATATATAGCAGCGAAAAACATCAGACTTTTATTTCATAAAATACTTGTTCATACAACACATTTCCATAATTGTCTCATAACAACTTCCAAAACATTACAACATCATTTCTGTCTTGGTTTTTAAATAAAGAAGCATAAAACGTGATTAAAACTACATAAATCCCCATAGAGTGTGTCCAACAGCCGTAGCCAAGGAAAGAGACTCCAAACCGTACATCCACTATCTTGAAGCTTTTAAAGAATCTTACTAAGCTGGGTTGTTTCCTCCCTGTGGACCGGGGGGGAATGGAAGAAAAGAAGATGAAAGAAAATAGGGTCAGACATAAAGTCTGGTAAGTCTAGTGACTCTTCAGTATGAGAATAAGAATAAGGACATGATAGGTATAAACTGGAAACAGGAAAGTATCATAAACTAAGATAAGGTAGTTCTAAAACGAATATACCATCGCCCCCTACGCTACATCTCTGCACCTATATGTATTAATTCTGAACTGGCACCCCGTGCTGAGGGCAAAGTGATCCTATTATTCTAAAGATCGGCTCCTACTCGCATAATTACATGTGTCTTACGGCCCCCAAATATTGTAGATACCTATGCTGGCCCCACCATGGGGTGTATCAAGTCCCATGGTGGCGACCCGACACAATACTAGAATGCATAGGTTATACTACTGGTGCCCCCAGTGCCCTGTTTGTCTGCTCCGAAGTGTGTACACGTCCGCACTCCGTTAGAACCCACACTATTGCACCCACCGCCGTCGCTTTGACCGCTTACAATCAGCCCAGTAATCGTGCCCCACCCTGCCTAGTTTCAGGGTACCATGATACCTAATTTGGGTTACTGCTGAAACGGATCCCTCGTCACTAAGGTTTTCTAGTCAAACATGTTAAGTGGTTAAGTGTCTGTAGTTACCTAACCCCACCCATCAGTTTATTTAACATGTTGAATTGGTTAAGTGTTTTAGTTAACTTAACCCTATCTTCTGTTCTTAGCCTCTTAAAGCACCGACCACTCACATTAGACAAATATTGTTATGGTTACTGGATGTGCCGGTCGGTTCCGGGCAGATTTACACTGTAACTCAGTCTAACCTTAGGTCCTTATTGGGCTTCATGCTTAACCACTCCCATTGGATAGGCATTTTGTGACTACTGGACAGCCGGGCAGGTTTACATCACAACTCAATCCAACCTCGTGTTAAGCACATTCGTATTTTCTAAATTTACATATTTGTCTTTATTACCTGTAATATGTAAGTTTGTTAACCATTAAAGGTTATAGCCCACATTCCAAGTTTAACATTTTTGGTATAAGAATTTATACCGTTTAAATGTCACAAATTTTTGGCATATGACAAACATGCCAATTTCATATATTTTTATGCCAAGTTTTCCTACCAATTTTACCCAACGTTACCCCGTCTAAATATTAGGCTAACAACTTTTAGCCTAATTTTCGTTCGCATGATTTTAACATATGATATTAGGCTAAAAACTTAGCCTAATTTAGCGCACAAAGTTTGACAAAGGAATCCATCTACATAACATGTCATAGGTGTAAACTTATGCATAATAGGGGTGAACTTGCAAAATGATCATCATGAATGTCATAGGTGTGAACTTGGTCTTTTGGCATAACCATTATGAACATAATAGGGGTGGACTTGCAAAATGACTAAATCTAAATAGGTGTCACGTAAAATGGCATAATCTTGACTTGCATAAACATAGGCCTAACCATATTTATCTAGGCATAACTTCAAACACAAAACTAGCATGTGACAAGGTTATTACATGTTCATAAAAATGTCAAATTTTGGTATTTACACAAAGATGTGAACTAACTCAAATCATATAGCCTATTTCAACATGAAACTTGTATTAACTGCGTAACCCAAATGGATCCAATTACAACTTGAAATGAGCATAAGAATATATATACAAGGATCTTAATCATGTTGGCATAACGGTCTTAACATAGAACATGTGTATATAAGTCTTAACTTGGACTTTAGCAAAATGTATACAATCCATGTTAACCACATAAACATGAAGGTGTAAATTCTAATATTAACCACAAACTTGCAAGTGATGTTGTTTTCAATTACAAACGTTAAACAGGTCCACATCACATCAATTTTTACCACAAACATCCCAATTCCAATCACAATAAGAATCATCGCAACATATATACATTGTTAACATTAAATAACATAAACATTATATAACATAATGTGATTCCAATTTCCAATTCATATCAAATCACGTTCTTTTTCAATTCACATCTCAAACGTAACTAGACTTACAACGATCGATGAACTTGAATTCTGGATTCTGAGTTCTGAAATTGAGATGCGTTCCTTTGGGTAGACTAACGTTGAATTGATTCGTGTTTTAACTCTAACTTGGCTCGTCTCTAAGCTTTTCTACAAGTGGAGGCTCCTCTCAATTTTCTACCGACAGCATGGCGGCTCCGTCTATAATTTCTTATGTTAATTTAGGTTGGAGTCTTAGGTTGTATTTATAGAATTTCAGATTGATTTGAGCCGTTAGATGATCGTAGACGAATCTAGACCATTTACTTCGAAAGGGGCCAACCAAAATGCGACATGTCAGCCCTAGTGACACAGCCAAGCCTCAGAAATCGACCAGAACCCGACCAGGCCAGCCAGGGCCAAACCAGGTCGACCTGGTCACCCAGGTCGACCCCCTGGTCGACCTGGTGCCTGGGCGGGAAAATTCCCGCCCCGCCCAGTTTGGGTCTGATTTTGAATTTTGAACTTCCTTTTGAACTGTTTGAATTTTAATTTGAATTCTGAAACTTTCGGAGGTCATAACTCCTTCATACGGAGTCCGATTCACGCAAACTCGGACTCTATCTCAAGCAGAATTCCGAGACGATCGCAACGGTGAAACCGTTTCCCTTAAATCTTTCATTTAGAATTAATTATACTTAGATTTGTTATTATACAGTTAACAGAAAATTTGGGGTGTGACATTCTCCCCTCCTTTTAGGATTTCATTCCCGAAATCTTCAAGTCTGGAAGAACGTAAGTCCTAACATCCAATTGTCCATCTACTCAACCATCAAAC
Organism: Allium sativum; assembly: GCA_030737875.1. NCBI lineage: Eukaryota > Viridiplantae > Streptophyta > Magnoliopsida > Asparagales > Amaryllidaceae > Allium > Allium sativum. The sequence continues at coordinate 155,125,507 of CM060926.1, read as the reverse complement.
ACAGGCGTCCATTGTCCTTAAAAGACTTCTAATGATTTATGATCATATGCACAGTGTGTGTACATGTCCTTATCTAATGCAAAATCAGGCGGTCTACTGGTTTAGTTGACCTCCTTAATGCAAATCATGTAAGTGCCATGAATCCTATATGTATGCAAAAATTTGTCCTTACTCATAACTCTACATGAGTGTGCAACCATTTATACAAATGCAACATCCATATGATGACATATCAAGTTTCAGCCACATACAAACATAAATACATATATGCATATGCAGTATGAAGTGACTGAGCCGATCTAAAACCTAGGTTGTGTGTGTATATGCATCCACGAGCAACCACTAGCAACCACTTGCAGCCATCAACCATAACATGTTTCAAATACGTGTTTACATCCAAAGGTGTTTCTATCTAAGGATAAAAGATTATATCGAGAAGATATACCTAAAAAGATAGATATAAGCACAACTTAAGGAAAAAGAGAGGTCAAAGATGTACCCTCAAAAAGAAAAGGGTAGGCCGCGCGTATTCTATCCTCAGTTTCCCAAGTCGCATCTTCCTCGGCGTCGCTCCACTGAACCTTAACGAGCTTGACTTCGCAGTTGCGTAGCTTTTTCACTTCAGTTCCTACGATTCGAGTTGGAACTTTCCTCACAGTCGCTTCGCGTTCCACTTCGGCTTCTTCTAGAATGCTTGGCTCCACCACTTCCGCTGATTCATGTAGACATTTCCGGAGATGAGAAACGTGGAAGACGTTGTGAATTCCAGCCAATCCTTTAGGCATCTCTACTCTATAAGCCAACCTTCTCGATGATAGGGAATGGTCCTACAAATCTTGGTGCTAGCTTTCCTGCAGATCCAAAGCGAAAGACGTTCCTTAAAGGGGATACCTTAAGGAAAACCCTGTCCCCAACCTCAAACTCAAGGTCGGTCCTTCTTTTGTCGGCGTAGGATTTCTGTCTGTCTTGGGCAGTCTTCATTCTCCTTCGTATCAAGTCCACTTTCTCTGAAGTTTCTCTAATCATGTCTGGCCCAAGTATAATCTTGTCAGTAGACTCCCACCAACAAGTTGGTGATCGGCAAGGTCTTCCATACAAAGCTTCGAAGGGGGCCATACCGATGGTGGCTTGGTAACTGTTGTTGTAGGCGAATTCCACTAAAGGAAGGTGATCCTCCCAAGTCCCTCCGAAGTCAAGAACGCACAGTATTAGAAGATCGTCTAGTACTCTATTCACCCTTTCTGTTTGACCATCAGTTTGGGGGTGATAGGCCATGCTCAAGCATAACTGTGTGCCGACAGCTTCTTGCAGACTCCGCCAAAATTCGCTCGTGAAGATGGGGTCTCTGTCACTCACTATGCTGGATGGTATTCCATGGAGTCGAACTATTTCCTTGAGGTAAAGAGAAGCTAGAGACGAAGCAGTTCTTCTACTCTTGATAGGTATAAAGTGGGCACTTTTAGTAAGCCTGTCCACTATTACCCAAATGCTAGTATTGCCTCTTCTTGACCTAGGCAACCCGCCAATGAAATCCATTGAAATGCTATCCCACTTCCATCGCGGGACTTCTAGAGGATGAAGCAGTCCTCCTGGTTTCTTTTGTTCCACCTTGACCTGTTGGCATGTCACGCACTTAGAAACGAAATATGACAGGTCCTTCTTCATGCCGCTCCAATAGAAAACTCTCTTTACGTCCTTGTACATCTTGTCTCCACCTGGGTGTATTGTCATCTTGGAATGATGGGTCTCCTCGAGAACCTTCTTCACTAAATCCCTAGCTTGTGGGACGCATGGTCTTCCATCTCGCCTCAGCCAACCCTTATCATCGATGGAATATCTATTGAGGTGACTGGAAGTTTCACCCCTAATTAGTTTATCAATCACATCCACAAGCTGAGGGTCTTCTCGTTGTGCGGCCCCTATCGAGTCTAAAAGAGTGGGCCATACTTCTAGGGATGCCAATAAACCAGGTATAAAATCCGAGGAGGGCCTAAAGTCAAAACCGGCTATATACTCCAAGCTTTGCCTTTCTACAAAGAGAGGGCTTAGGGTTAGTTTCTTTCTGCTCAACGCGTCTGCTACTACGTTGCTTTTGCCAGGAGTATAGGAAATTTCAAAGTCATACGAGGCAAGGAACTCCATCCACCTTTGCTGCCTCAAGTTAAGATCTTTCTGCGAGAAAAGATGTAATAACCCGGAAAATCTGGGCCAGTTTAAAATTTTTATTTTGGCAATTTTAGCGAATTTTGAATATTTAAAATAGATTATTTTAAATAATATCGACGTAAAATTTATTTTAAATAGAAATTCGAACGTATATATTATATACGTCGTCGTTAGAATATAAATATTTATATATAATTATAAATAGAATTGAAAATGGCGCGGTAGTTCGATAATTCGATTTCAAACTTCAATTGAATGTACCGGGTGCAAAACAATCTGGATTTTAGTGAAACCAAAAATAATGGGGTCTAATTGATAGTATCTTTCCAACGAATCCGAAAAATCAAGATTTCATAGCGGGAATCAAAAGATATGTCCAGTTGAAAATTCTGAATAGTCGCTATGGAATTCAGGCCCTTAAAAATGGACATTTTGCAAATGACCTCGGATTTCGACGAAACCAGTTTTGTTGGGTCCGCAGTGTCAAGTTATTGCTAGATTCCAAATTTCATAATTTTCTGAATCAATATGTGAGCGTGGCAAAGGAAAACGCATTTTGACCAGTTTCAGTTGATTTTAATCGACTGGAAATTGGCCATTTTTCTAACGGTCTCAGAATTCAACGAAACTAGTTTTGTTAGGACCGTATCGTCAATACGAAGCTAGAAAATATTTTTCTGGAATTTTTCTAGTTAGTATGCGCCCCCGGTAATTTGAAATGTACGTTTAAATTTCAATATAGTGATTTAAATGTAAATTCAAAGGGAAACTGATTCAAACGATCAAACCAGCCTGCGATACATATCCCATTGTGTTCGGAATGGGGGTAATTAGCTAGGGACGACAGGCGGTGGGTCTCGTTTTGAGGTCGAAAATAAAAGTTGCTTTTTGAAATTAATTAAATAATTAAATATATATTATTATATATAATCTCTCTACCTCTCTTCTCTCACCTCCTCAGATAAAAAAAAAAAAAGAAGAAAAAAGAAAAGAAGGGATCGGAGGAACCCGTCGCCCCCTAGATGGAGTCGCGCCGCCGCTTGTGGCGTCCACCGCCACCGCCCTCCGCTTCTCTCTCCAAACCACCCCCTCTTCGATCCTCCTTCCTCGCTACTCCCTCCACCTCTGAACTAAACCCCACCGCCCCAATAAATCCGCGCGCCACCTCCCATCAAACCCTGGCACCGCTTCTCCGACTACGAACAAGAAGAACCACTCCTCCTCCCATTCGAAATCTCGGTGAGCGTTTAATTTTATTTTATTTTTGCTTTTATTTTGTTTTACAGTGAATTGAAACTGTTTTTTTTATATATATGATTGAAAACTGTTTTTTTTTCATATGATTTGAAAACTGTGTTTTTTTTTTTTGTTTTTTTTATAAACTGAAATTATAAAAGAAAATAAAACTGAATTTTAAAAACAGAAATTTAAAAAGAGGAACTGTTTTTTTTAAAAAGAAAATAAAAACAGAATTTTTTAAAAGGATTATGAAACTGTTTTTAAAAGAATAAAAAAAAAACTGCATTTTTATAAAAGAAAATAAAAACTGATTTAAAAAGGAATTTTGAAATTGATTTTTATTCTAAAGGTTTGAAATAGAAAAAAAAGGGTTTAAACTTTAAAGTAGAAAAGGCGGAATTTTTATTGAGTAGAAGAAGTAAAAATATAGTTTTTATATTTTTAAAGAATTAAAAATATAGTCTTTACTATATAGAAATATTAAAAATATGATTTTTATATTTTTAAAGTATTAAAGATATAATCTTTATAGGATAGAGAATATAAAAATATCATCTTTGTATATGTAGCGAAATAAAAATCTGATTTTTATTTTATATACGTTGAGATAAAGTGTTTATTTTTATAAAGGCGAAAACTTTATTTTTATAAAGGCGAAAACTTTATTTTTATAAAGGCGAAAACTTTATTTTTGAAAAGGCTAAATCTTTATTTTAGAAAAGGCGAAATCTTTATGTGGAAAATAGCGTGATAAAAATATAATTTTTATCTATTTGACATAGCGATAGAAAAGTCGATTTTTATATATTGAACTTCGATAGAAAAATAGAATTTTTATATATTGAACTTCGATAGAAAAATGGATTTTTATATATTGAATAGCGAAGTAAAAATTCGATTTTTATATATTGAACTCTGAACTAAAAATTTGATTTTTATATATGGACCTTCGAAATAAAAATATGATTTTTAAATATTGAATAGCAAGGTAAAAATTCGATTTTTATATATGTAGTGGCTACGGACGACGAAGCTGACGAAGATGCGAAAACAATGAAGATTCCTATCAATGAAGTGCCGTGGAGCTGGATAGCTATATGTGAGAACTTCTCACTCAAAATTTCTCTTTTGTTAGTCATATATATATTTATACTAGGATGCAGACGGTGCTTAGTAGCACCCGACACCCGTCCACATACCATGGACTTGTTTGTTTGGTTGTGTAGTTGGTTAGATTATTTGATTTGGATTTGATTGATTGGTTGAATTGGAAATTGATTAAAATTGATATGTGAATGGCGTGGGCCTTCACTAGACCGGGGATAAGGCTAGGTCTTGTCCCGTTTCTGGTATCGTGCCGTTATGCCGCCGAAATTTTCTAAAATAGGTTAGAAAATAAAAATATCATTTTATTTAAAGAATAAACTGAATAGATATTCATATGTTAAAATAAAATGTTTTATCGTTAAAAATATAATTTTTAACGTGAAGTGAATAAAATAAAATATTCATTTACAAACCGGACGATTTGTTTATGCACACTGATTTGACTGACATTGATTGGGTCGATAAATTTTACACATCGCCCAACTGCACAAATAAAATCTGTGTTTGATTGTTTGAAACCCCACACGGGTGTTGGGGTGAAATTTAAAGTTCACTCATCCTGACTGATTAAATATGTCGATCGATTGATTGACAGGCTGTTATAAGCGTTAGATATCTATATTTAATGCTTATACAGTGTAGTGCACTTTGGTTGATGGTTGATTATTTTCAATGCTATTAAATACATGTGTTGTATGAAAATCCATATAATTAACGTTATATGGTGATTGATTGGGCCTCATTCCAATTTGAAAAATAAACAATATAAAATAAAGGTTCATGTGTTGACTATATTCATCCGTTGATATTAGTCATGTGTTGAACGAATTATTTTTATAATAAAATTTACATCTTTATCAATATAAAATAAAGGTTCATGTGTTGACTATATTCATCCGTTGATATTAGTCATGTGTTGAACGAATTATTTTTATAATAAAATTTACATCTTTATCAATATAAAATAAAGGTTCATGTGTTGACGGTACTCATTCGTTGAGATTAGTCATGTGTTGAACGAAATAATTTAACCAAAAATAGTCACACATGGACGGTACTCATTCGTTGAGATTAGTCGTGTGTTGACAAAAAGAAATATTTGAAATAGAATATATAAAGCCGTGTTGAATAGTGATGCGCCATTTTGACGCGAACGATATATATAACGATTTCGAAATGAATTGAATATATAACGATTTCGAAATGAATTGAATATATAACGATTTCGAAATGAATTGAATATATAACGATTTCGAAATGAATTGAATATATAACGATTTCGAAATGAATTGAATATATAACGATTTCGAAATGAATTGAATATATAACGATTTCGAAATGAATTGAATATATAACGATTTCGAAATGAATTGAATATATAACGATTTCGAAATGAATTGAATATATAACGATTTCGAAATGAATTGAATATATAACGATTTCGAAATGAATTGAATATATAACGATTTCGAAATGAATTGAATATATAACGATTTCGAAATGAATTGAATATATAACGATTTCGAAATGAATTGAATATATAACGATTTCGAAATGAATTGAATATATAACGATTTCGAAATGAATTGAATATATAACGATTTCGAAATGAATTGAATATATAACGATTTCGAAATGAATTGAATATATAACGATTTCGAATTGAAAGAAATAGAAAACCGATTTGATTTCAAATTGAATATATAATGAACTTGATTCAAATAGAAAACGAAACGAATTTGATTTGAATAGAAAATGAATTTGAATCGAATATAAAACCAATTTGAATTGAATTGAATTGAAAAACGAATTCGAATTGAATTTAAAATGAAATGAAATGAATTCAAATTAAATTGAAATTTGAATTGAATAGAGATGAATTTTAAAACGAATTTATAAAAGAAAATTCAATTTTGATTTGAAATGAAATGGAAGTTGAAAATGTTTTTGAAACGAATTCAAAACTATTTATATAATTCGTTTTAAAATAGGAATCGACGAAATATATATTATATATATTATATATATAATATAATGGCCTGAATAGAACGCGCCGCGCCGCGGCAGTTCGTAAATTTCGACCATTTATTTCAAACGGACATTACGGGAGATCCGACCGTCGGATTCTCCTAAAACCGGAACCGTTGGGTTCGTATCGAAAAGAGCTTTCTAACGAATATTAGAAATTCAAAATCTAACGGTTGGATTTGGAGATACGTCCAAATCAAATTCGAAAAAGGTCGCTGTAAGTGCAGTTCGATGGCCATTGTTGGAAATCGACTGTACGGGCCTTGATAAAATTATTAAAAATATCAATAATTTGTGTAAAATCATAAGAAATGATTTGGGAAAAATTGGGGTGAAAAACTCCATATTTGAAAAGATAAAAATAGATTTTTATCGAAATGAACTAGTTTTGAACTAATTTAAAACCCAATCATTTTTAAATAAATGAATTAGATTTAAAAAGGGGTTTTAAATCATCGAATTTCTAATATATTTGATTAAATTTGAAATGGGTTTATCGTGAACAGTGTTTAAATAACACTAGTTCTTTAACCCAATAACGAATAGAATGTGATTTGGGTTTGTCGTGAACTGTGTTTTAAATAACACCTAGTTCTTTAACCCAGTAAAAGGAGTTTTATTGAATCTGCAATTAGATTGAAATTCGAACTGATAATCTAAATTATCAAATTTAGAAATGAGCGAGAATGGAGTATCACCAGTTTTGCTCCAAAGCGATAGTTAAATCTTTAATTAGATTTGAACGTGAAATGGTAATTAATTTTACCGATAACACCACGGTGTTAGATATGGAGTATTACCAGTTTTGCTTCATGGGATGAATAGGTTGGGATTGGGAAATAAAATAAATAATTACTTCGTTGTGGTTCGCTAATCTCGACTAGTTGGAAACCATAATTTGGTTTTAAATGACATCCAAAGGAAGATTACAGGATAAATTTTAAAGAATTTATCTTGGATAAAATTAATGGGAACTTTTCCCTAAGAATGTGGAATTTAGAAACTAGCTGTAGGTTGGCTAAGAAGAATGGTTTCCTGGGTATTGATCTGATGTTGGTTTCGGCCTTCGGGGTTAATGTTCGGGAAATTGTTCTCTTGCTAATTTGCGGTTAGTGACTAATGAATTGGAATGAGGCGTATGTTGTGTTTGTGTAACATTTGTTTTCAATATACGCGGGTTGTTCGGAAAGTCCGGGTTTATACCCATTCTGAATAACCGATTCGACGATAAGTCGAAGATGAAGACGGTGGTCGAAGACCGGAAGTTTTCACATCGTTTGGGTAATTACTGACGATCCTGATTGGGCTGTACACCCAAGAGGATGGAAATAGTTGGTGGTCGTCCAGACGTACTTGGAGATGGATGGATATGCGAGGAAAGTGCCTCCGGTTTCGTTCAGACCCAGAACGGACTTGTAAATGGATTGTGTGCCTGACATTGGATTTTATTCTGTGTTGATTGATTTCTATTAAATATATATCTGCTTGGCGGCGGAGAATTTATTCTCTTGCTTAACGCCCTTCTCTGAGACGTACGAGCTTAGAGGTTATATATCGATAGATATCAATCGCATGGCATGAATTGCCTGTGTGGCATGCTGAGTTGCATGGATCAAGGCTTCTGTTGAAAAGCAAAGTCTTGTGGTTGATGATCAAAGCACGCCTACGTGGCAGCTTTGTGTATAGCGTGTATTCGCGAGCCTCACACCTCGGTATGAGTTAAAAACGGGATACGGACCGCTGGGAGAGCGCACGTTTCTTTCTAGCTTTGGTGGTGTCAGTGACTTACCAGCCCTGACATATATATACTTTTCACCTTTGTGGTTGTTGGAATGAGGCGCCTCGATTATAGGTCTGTAAGGACCGGGAAACGTGTGTTCAGGCATAATTAATCCTCTAACGTAAGTGAGGACCGGCCCAGCCGCATCCAGGGGTTACCCAGTGTGCGTAATCCCGGGGACATTTGCTAGAGTGTCTCGAACGCGGAGAGGAGCTTGCCCCTTGCCTCGACTCATGACGGGAATCCAATTTCCAATACGTGTATTTCGGCTTTATTTGTAGAGCCTAGTATGGCGACATAGTAGCATGGGATACTATGCCGTCTATGATTTATATTTATGATTGAAATGTTTTGACACTATACACTTATTATAGTATCAAATGATTTGTTTTAAGCGTACCAAGCATGTTTGGCTATTATAAGGGAAAACCCTATCCCCCGGCTTGCGTTGCATTGTATGATAGGACCTGGGTCTTATAATAGCTTCATTTTTCGAAAAAGCATTGCGTTGTTTATTGATATGCACTGGTATTCTTGGGAGGAAACCCGTTCCGTGTTATGCGGCGTGGTCCCTTGAATTACTTTCTTTTAAAATAAAGTTTTAAATAACTGTTTTAGTTCTCACACCAGTCACATGACTGACCTGGAGTTTATTGTTTTAACCTAAACTCTGGGTGCCCCTATTTTCCGCACGGGCAGCTAGTAGTTTTGGTTTTGCAGATTTATATTCACAGGATCCTGGTTTACAACTGGAATGATATCCGGAAAGCTCTGTATCCGTATATCACCTTCAGTTGTGCTTTATATTATTTTTCCGCTGCTATGTATTTAAATGTAATTTAAATCTCTGATATTTCTGTGTAATATTTATTCATTTATACTCTGTATATTCTTGTAATCTGATGCATTGTTGTAATATACAATGAAATGTTCTACTGTTTGTGTTCTGGTTTGTCCTGTTCTCAACGTTCAGGGGTTTCGAACGGTCTAGATCGGTTTAACGACTGATTCGGATCGAGCGAAATTCCAGGCCGTCACATTTGGTATCAGAGCTTTGGTTTACAGAGCTCGAGAACAAGACACATTAGAACCATACGAAAGAATTCATCAGATATTGGATTAGTAATATCCAATTAGAATGATTCGTTAGAGATAGGATCAGTAGTATCCTAGAACGAGTGTGAAGAGTATATTTTTCAAATGAAAACAATCTTTGTTTTGAAAATTTAAATCGTTTTAAACGTATTTGAATATTTATTTTGAATATGGACAATCCAATATATAAAGGTTTTGTATATACGCGTCATGAACGTATATTCGAAGTTTTAATATACTGGATAGATATAGAATCATACTCTAGTGGCCCGAAGATGATTCTGATGATTGACTAGTTGTCATTGGTATTCATGTTCGAGTAACGAAGGTGTGATACCTATATATTTCCATTAGACTGGTGTGAGAACCAAAACTTATATAGTTAGAACACATTGTTGTGAATTGGCATCAGAAACAAGATTTTCTGTATATATATCAAAAATTATGAATTTAAAACTCTAATTCACTAATTGATCGATGTTTGCATTGTTTGGTTATTTGTTTGCTAAATTTTAACCATTTATGCCTAATTGTATCGAATATTGAATTATATTGAAATTGGTCGCATTTGCTTGCATGTACATATACTTATATTGAACAGGTCATAGCAAGGAGGCTAGAGCCAGAGAATAAAATTTGTTTGCCCGACAAATAGGTACATGTTTACTACATAATTTCCTGTTTTGTTTGGGTGATGATGATTTTGTGAGCCTATTGGCTAGCCGCTTGGCTTTTTCTTTTTCTTTTTGAGATCTGAAGGACCGGGGAAGCTATTTGAAATTCCCCGATGCTCCCGGTGCAGGGGAGGTTATGGCGAAATTTTTCGAAAATTTAGGGTGTTAGCCAAATTTTTGAATTTTTGAAAATTCTCAGAAACTGAAAAGTTGGAGAATGGAAGCCAGATCGAATGTAGAGCTTAATAATCAAACCACTTTCGACTTTGTTCCTTTTCGGGGACGAAAAGTTTTAAGTGGGGGAGATTGTAATAACCCGGAAAATCTGGGCCAGTTTAAAATTTTTATTTTGGCAATTTTAGCGAATTTTGAATATTTAAAATAGATTATTTTAAATAATATCGACGTAAAATTTATTTTAAATAGAAATTCGAACGTATATATTATATACATCGTCGTTAGAATATAAATATTTATATATAATTATAAATAGAATTGAAAATGGCGCGGTAGTTCGATAATTCGATTTCAAACTTCAATTGAATGTACCGGGTGCAAAACAATCTGGATTTTAGTGAAACCAAAAATAATGGGGTCTAATTGATAGTATCTTTCCAACGAATCCGAAAAATCAAGATTTCATAGCGGGAATCAAAAGATATGTCCAGTTGAAAATTCTGAATAGTCGCTATGGAATTCAGGCCCTTAAAAATGGACATTTTGCAAATGACCTCGGATTTCGACGAAACCAGTTTTGTTGGGTCCGCAGTGTCAAGTTATTGCTAGATTCCAAATTTCATAATTTTCTGAATCAATATGTGAGCGTGGCAAAGGAAAACGCGTTTTGACCAGTTTCAGTTGATTTTAATCGACTGGAAATTGGCCATTTTTCTAACGGTCTCAGAATTCAACGAAACTAGTTTTGTTAGGACCGTATCGTCAATACGAAGCTAGAAAATATTTTTCTGGAATTTTTCTAGTTAGTATGCGCCCCCGGTAATTTGAAATGTACGTTTAAATTTCAATATAGTGATTTAAATGTAAATTCAAAGGGAAACTGATTCAAACGATCAAACCAGCCTGCGATACATATCCCATTGTGTTCGGAATGGGGGTAATTAGCTAGGGACGACAGGCGGTGGGTCTCGTTTTGAGGTCGAAAATAAAAGTTGCTTTTTGAAATTAATTAAATAATTAAATATATATTATTATATATAATCTCTCTACCTCTCTTCTCTCACCTCCTCAGATAAAAAAAAAAAAAAAAAGAAGAAAAAAGAAAAGAAGGGATCGGAGGAACCCGTCGCCCCCTAGATGGAGTCGCGCCGCCGCTTGTGGCGTCCACCGCCACCGCCCTCCGCTTCTCTCTCCAAACCACCCCCTCTTCGATCCTCCTTCCTCGCTACTCCCTCCACCTCTGAACTAAACCCCACCGCCCCAATAAATCCGCGCGCCACCTCCCATCAAACCCTGGCACCGCTTCTCCGACTACGAACAAGAAGAACCACTCCTCCTCCCATTCGAAATCTCGGTGAGCGTTTAATTTTATTTTATTTTTGCTTTTATTTTGTTTTACAGTGAATTGAAACTGTTTTTTTTATATATATGATTGAAAACTGTTTTTTTTTCATATGATTTGAAAACTGTGTTTTTTTTTTTGTTTTTTTGTTTTTTTTATAAACTGAAATTATAAAAGAAAATAAAACTGAATTTTAAAAACAGAAATTTAAAAAGAGGAACTGTTTTTTTTAAAAAGAAAATAAAAACAGAATTTTTTAAAAGGATTATGAAACTGTTTTTAAAAGAATAAAAAAAAAAAACTGCATTTTTATAAAAGAAAATAAAAACTGATTTAAAAAGGAATTTTGAAATTGATTTTTATTCTAAAGGTTTGAAATAGAAAAAAAAGGGTTTAAACTTTAAAGTAGAAAAGGCGGAATTTTTATTGAGTAGAAGAAGTAAAAATATAGTTTTTATATTTTTAAAGAATTAAAAATATAGTCTTTACTATATAGAAATATTAAAAATATGATTTTTATATTTTTAAAGTATTAAAGATATAATCTTTATAGGATAGAGAATATAAAAATATCATCTTTGTATATGTAGCGAAATAAAAATCTGATTTTTATTTTATATACGTTGAGATAAAGTGTTTATTTTTATAAAGGCGAAAACTTTATTTTTATAAAGGCGAAAACTTTATTTTTATAAAGGCGAAAACTTTATTTTTGAAAAGGCTAAATCTTTATTTTAGAAAAGGCGAAATCTTTATGTGGAAAATAGCGTGATAAAAATATAATTTTTATCTATTTGACATAGTGATAGAAAAGTCGATTTTTATATATTGAACTTCGATAGAAAAATAGAATTTTTATATATTGAACTTCGATAGAAAAATGGATTTTTATATATTGAATAGCGAAGTAAAAATTCGATTTTTATATATTGAACTCTGAACTAAAAATTTGATTTTTATATATGGACCTTCGAAATAAAAATATGATTTTTAAATATTGAATAGCAAGGTAAAAATTCGATTTTTATATATGTAGTGGCTACGGACGACGAAGCTGACGAAGATGCGAAAACAATGAAGATTCCTATCAATGAAGTGCCGTGGAGCTGGATAGCTATATGTGAGAACTTCTCACTCAAAATTTCTCTTTTGTTAGTCATATATATATTTATACTAGGATGCAGACGGTGCTTAGTAGCACCCGACACCCGTCCACATACCATGGACTTGTTTGTTTGGTTGTGTAGTTGGTTAGATTATTTGATTTGGATTTGATTGATTGGTTGAATTGGAAATTGATTAAAATTGATATGTGAATGGCGTGGGCCTTCACTAGACCGGGGATAAGGCTAGGCCTTGTCCCGTTTCTGGTATCGTGCCGTTATGCCGCCGAAATTTTCTAAAATAGGTTAGAAAATAAAAATATCATTTTATTTAAAGAATAAACTGAATAGATATTCATATGTTAAAATAAAATGTTTTATCGTTAAAAATATAATTTTTAACGTGAAGTGAATAAAATAAAATATTCATTTACAAACCGGACGGTTTGTTTATGCACACTGATTTGACTGACATTGATTGGGTCGATAAATTTTACACATCGCCCAACTGCACAAATAAAATCTGTGTTTGATTGTTTGAAACCCCACACGGGTGTTGGGGTGAAATTTAAAGTTCACTCATCCTGACTGATTAAATATGTCGATCGATTGATTGACAGGCTGTTATAAGCGTTAGATATCTATATTTAATGCTTATACAGTGTAGTGCACTTTGGTTGATGGTTGATTATTTTCAATGCTATTAAATACATGTGTTGTATGAAAATCCATATAATTAACGTTATATGGTGATTGATTGGGCCTCATTCCAATTTGAAAAATAAACAATATAAAATAAAGGTTCATGTGTTGACTATATTCATCCGTTGATATTAGTCATGTGTTGAACGAATTATTTTTATAATAAAATTTACATCTTTATCAATATAAAATAAAGGTTCATGTGTTGACTATATTCATCCGTTGATATTAGTCATGTGTTGAACGAATTATTTTTATAATAAAATTTACATCTTTATCAATATAAAATAAAGGTTCATGTGTTGACGGTACTCATTCGTTGAGATTAGTCATGTGTTGAACGAAATAATTTAACCAAAAATAGTCACACATGGACGGTACTCATTCGTTGAGATTAGTCGTGTGTTGACAAAAAGAAATATTTGAAATAGAATATATAAAGCCGTGTTGAATAGTGATGCGCCATTTTGACGCGAACGATATATATAACGATTTCGAAATGAATTGAATATATAACGATTTCGAAATGAATTGAATATATAACGATTTCGAAATGAATTGAATATATAACGATTTCGAAATGAATTGAATATATAACGATTTCGAAATGAATTGAATATAAAACCAATTTGAATTGAATTGAATTGAAAAACGAATTCGAATTGAATTTAAAATGAAGTGAAATGAATTCAAATTAAATTGAAATTTGAATTGAATAGAGATGAATTTTAAAACGAATTTATAAAAGAAAATTCAATTTTGATTTGAAATGAAATGGAAGTTGAAAATGTTTTTGAAACGAATTCAAAACTATTTATATAATTCGTTTTAAAATAGGAATCGACGAAATATATATTATATATATTATATATATAATATAATGGCCTGAATAGAACGCGCCGCGCCGCGGCAGTTCGTAAATTTCGACCATTTATTTCAAACGGACATTACGGGAGATCCGACCGTCGGATTCTCCTAAAACCGGAACCGTTGGGTTCGTATCGAAAAGAGCTTTCTAACGAATATTAGAAATTCAAAATCTAACGGTTGGATTTGGAGATACGTCCAAATCAAATTCGAAAAAGGTCGCTGTAAGTGCAGTTCGATGGCCATTGTTGGAAATCGACTGTACGGGCCTTGATAAAATTATTAAAAATATCAATAATTTGTGTAAAATCATAAGAAATGATTTGGGAAAAATTGGGGTGAAAAACTCCATATTTGAAAAGATAAAAATAGATTTTTATCGAAATGAACTAGTTTTGAACTAATTTAAAACCCAATCATTTTTAAATAAATGAATTAGATTTAAAAAGGGGTTTTAAATCATCGAATTTCTAATATATTTGATTAAATTTGAAATGGGTTTATCGTGAACAGTGTTTAAATAACACTAGTTCTTTAACCCGATAACGAATAGAATGTGATTTGGGTTTGTCGTGAACTGTGTTTTAAATAACACCTAGTTCTTTAACCCAGTAAAAGGAGTTTTATTGAATCTGCAATTAGATTGAAATTCGAACTGATAATCTAAATTATCAAATTTAGAAATGAGCGAGAATGGAGTATCACCAGTTTTGCTCCAAAGCGATAGTTAAATCTTTAATTAGATTTGAACGTGAAATGGTAATTAATTTTACCGATAACACCACGGTGTTAGATATGGAGTATTACCAGTTTTGCTTCATGGGATGAATAGGTTGGGATTGGGAAATAAAATAAATAATTACTTCGTTGTGGTTCGCTAATCTCGACTAGTTGGAAACCATAATTTGGTTTTAAATGACATCCAAAGGAAGATTACAGGATAAATTTTAAAGAATTTATCTTGGATAAAATTAATGGGAACTTTTCCCTAAGAATGTGGAATTTAGAAACTAGCTGTAGGTTGGCTAAGAAGAATGGTTTCCTGGGTATTGATCTGATGTTGGTTTCGGCCTTCGGGGTTAATGTTCGGGAAATTGTTCTCTTGCTAATTTGCGGTTAGTGACTAATGAATTGGAATGAGGCGTATGTTGTGTTTGTGTAACATTTGTTTTCAATATACGCGGGTTGTTCGGAAAGTCCGGGTTTATACCCATTCTGAATAACCGATTCGACGATAAGTCGAAGATGAAGACGGTGGTCGAAGACCGGAAGTTTTCACATCGTTTGGGTAATTACTGACGATCCTGATTGGGCTGTACACCCAAGAGGATGGAAATAGTTGGTGGTCATCCAGACGTACTTGGAGATGGATGGATATGCGAGGAAAGTGCCTCCGGTTTCGTTCAGACCCAGAACGGACTTGTAAATGGATTGTGTGCCTGACATTGGATTTTATTCTGTGTTGATTGATTTCTATTAAATATATATCTGCTTGGCGGCGGAGAATTTATTCTCTTGCTTAACGCCCTTCTCTGAGACGTACGAGCTTAGAGGTTATATATCGATAGATATCAATCGCATGGCATGAATTGCCTGTGTGGCATGCTGAGTTGCATGGATCAAGGCTTCTGTTGAAAAGCAAAGTCTTGTGGTTGATGATCAAAGCACGCCTACGTGGCAGCTTTGTGTATAGCGTGTATTCGCGAGCCTCACACCTCGGTATGAGTTAAAAACGGGATACGGACCGCTGGGAGAGCGCACGTTTCTTTCTAGCTTTGGTGGTGTCAGTGACTTACCAACCCTGACATATATATACTTTTCACCTTTGTGGTTGTTGGAATGAGGCGCCTCGATTATAGGTCTGTAAGGACCGGGAAACGTGTGTTCAGGCATAATTAATCCTCTAACGTAAGTGAGGACCGGCCCAGCCGCATCCAGGGGTTACCCAGTGTGCGTAATCCCGGGGACATTTGCTAGAGTGTCTCGAACGCGGAGAGGAGCTTGCCCCTTGCCTCGACTCATGACGGGAATCCAATTTCCAATACGTGTATTTCGGCTTTATTTGTAGAGCCTAGTATGGCGACATAGTAGCATGGGATACTATGCCGTCTATGATTTATATTTATGATTGAAATGTTTTGACACTATACACTTATTATAGTATCAAATGATTTGTTTTAAGCGTACCAAGCATGTTTGGCTATTATAAGGGAAAACCCTATCCCCCGGCTTGCGTTGCATTGTATGATAGGACCTGGGTCTTATAATAGCTTCATTTTTCGAAAAAGCATTGCGTTGTTTATTGATATGCACTGGTATTCTTGGGAGGAAACCCGTTCCGTGTTATGCGGCGTGGTCCCTTGAATTACTTTCTTTTAAAATAAAGTTTTAAATAACTGTTTTAGTTCTCACACCAGTCACATGACTGACCTGGAGTTTATTGTTTTAACCTAAACTCTGGGTGCCCCTATTTTCCGCACGGGCAGCTAGTAGTTTTGGTTTTGCAGATTTATATTCACAGGATCCTGGTTTACAGCTGGAATGATATCCGGAAAGCTCTGTATCCGTATATCACCTTCAGTTGTGCTTTATATTATTTTTCCGCTGCTATGTATTTAAATGTAATTTAAATCTCTGATATTTCTGTGTAATATTTATTCATTTATACTCTGTATATTCTTGTAATCTGATGCATTGTTGTAATATACAATGAAATGTTCTACTGTTTGTGTTCTGGTTTGTCCTGTTCTCAACGTTCAGGGGTTTCGAACGGTCTAGATCGGTTTAACGACTGATTCGGATCGAGCGAAATTCCAGGCCGTCACAAAAGATACTTCAACGATTTATGGTCAGTATATAATTCGAACTTCTCACCTAGGAGATAATGGCGCCAAGACTTAAGCGCAAAGACGATGGCGGCCAACTCAAGATCGTGGGTTGGGTAGTTCTTTTCATGCACTTTCAATTGTCTTCCACCATAAGCTACTACCCTCCCTTCTTGCATCAGAACAGCGCCTAGCCCCGTACCACAAGCATCCGTATATACTGTGAACATTTTGCTTCCATCTGGCAAAGTCAGAACTGGGGCTGTTGTGAGAGCCCTTTTTAATCGTTGGAAAGCAAACTCGCAATAAAAATCCCAAGTGAATGCCAGATTCTTCTTTCTTAACCTTGTGAGTGGAGCTGAGATTTTCGCGAATTCCCTAATAAATTTTTGGTAAAAACCGGCTAGCCCAATAAAGCTTCGAACTTCGGTTGCATTTCTTGGTGTCTTCCAATCTTACACTGCCACCACTTTCGCGGGGTCCACAGCTGACCCCTCTTTGGACACTATATGCCCCAGAAATCTTACTTCTTTTCTCCAAAAGTGGCACTTGGAGAATTTGGCTTTTAGCTGATGTGCACGGAGAGTATCCATGATCTCTTTCAGATGCTGAGCATGTTCTTCCTCATTCTTTGAAAAGATCAAGATATCATCTACGAAGACCACCACGAATTTATTGAGGAATTCTCTGAATACCCTGCTCATTAGGTCTACGAAATAAGCAGGTGTGTTTGTCAAGCCGAAAGGCATGACAAGCCACTCGAAGAAACCGTCTGGGGTTCTGAACGTCGTTTTATTGATGTTATCTTTAGCTACTCTTAGCTGATGGAACCTAGTAGCCAGATCAAGTTCGGAGAAGACCGACGCACCTACAAGCTGATCAAACAAATCGTCTATTTGGGGAAGCGGGTGTCTATTCTTTTTAGTCAGCTTGTTTAGCTCCCTATAGTCCACACAAAGACGTAGTGAACTATCTGCTTTGGTGGCGAACGCCATTGGAGCACCCCATTCCGAGATACTCCTTCTTATAAACCCATTCTCGAGAAGCTCCTTAACTTGCTTACTGAGCTCCTTTCTCTCTTTTGGAGCCATGTGTCTAACAGGCAGAGCCACGGGCTTTGCATTATCCAGAAGATATATGCGGAAGTCTATTTCCTGCTTCGGAGGTAAGCCTTTCACCTCTTCAAAGACATCCAGATATTCCCAGACTACTCTAACCGACTGTAAATTCTCAACAGAAGAGTCAAGCGACTCTAGATAACTAAGCATAACAGCATTCAAGGGATTATAAGAAATTTCTAGAGTGTTACCGAGCTGAGTCAAGAGCCTAACCACTCTTTTTTCACAATCAAGAATGGCACCATTACTGGATAACCAGTCCATGCCTAAGATCAGTCCCTATCCCGAGAAGCCCAAAACAAAGGCACTACATCTAAATTCAACACTTAGAATAGAGATTTTCAAATCCAAGCAAACCATCGAGAAATAAGCCGAGCCCCCAATTGGATTTGAAACAACCAAGGGATCTTCTACCATACTAGTGTCTAGGTGCAGAGATTCTACTAAAGTAGATGAAATAAAGGAATGTGATGCACCAGAATCAAAGAGAGTGCGAACTGGATGATCATACAGATAAACTAAGCTTTCTACAGAAATATTTCTACCTCGTTCCTGTGGAGGTGCCACCAGCGCGTGAACTAGTCTGCCTGAGGTGGATCCAGTCCCCTTTCCCTGCCCCCGCTTCTTTGGGCAGTCCTTAGCCAAGTGTCCAGTCTCGCCACAACTGAAGCAACCACCATTCATCTTTGCCTTCTTCTTTCTGTAGTCTTTTGCTATATGTCCAACAATGCCACAGAAATTGCACTTTCTCTTTTCACGGGATTTGTTGTTCTTCCTTCCTTTCTTGAAGTCTGTTTTCTTAGCTTGTAAACCTTCCTTCTTTTCTTCCACCTTAGTCTCTTTCTTGCCCTTGTCTTCCTCGTGTAGCAATGCCATGTCCACTAAGCTTTCATAAGTCGCCCCCGTGGATACATGAGTCATAGCAAGGCTGTGTAGAGGCTCATTCAGACCTTTGACGAAGCGAAGCGCCTTCTTGTCTTGGGTGTTTACTAAGTCCAACCCAAATCTAGCCAGTTGATTAAACTGATTAACGTACTCCTAATTGTCATACTTCCCTGTTTCAGAGTTAGGAACTTCTCCATTTGCAGGCTTCTTTCAGCTTGGGAGAGGAATTTCATCTCAAATCTCATCCTGAAATCTTCCCATGTTTCCACTGGCCTCTCAGCATTGGTGATCTCCCACCAATAAGATGCTTCATCTTTAAGCAACCACACTGCTAGCTGTATCTTTTGCCTGTCGTCAACTTCGAAGATGACAAACAGATCCTCATTCTCCTTTAGCCAATTTCTTGCTACTACAAAGGATTCGGTTCCATAAAAGTCCTTTCCACCCATAGCCTTGAAGTCTCTACATGTCTTTGCAAAAGCATTTCCATGAGGAGGAGGCGGAGGAGGAGGAACCGCTGCCACTGGAGGAGGAATGTATGCTGGGCCCGCGCCATTGGCCCTAGCTTCCAGCTACCTCCTAAACCAGCCGGGTACAGGTACTCCTTCCGGAAGGTTAAGGTCTCCAAACATGCTGAAACAAAAAGGAAAGGTTCAAAACGAAGGATAAATAGTGCATATGGCTCTGGGGAATTATGCTTTTTTAAAAACAACACTTTTTCTTGAAAAAGATGCTTCTTTAAACTTCTTTTTGAAAATAGTTTCAAAAATTTCTATCTAGTCTGGTAAACCTATGCTCTGATACCAAGTGAAACACCCCACCTCCATTAAGGTCACTCACAAGGGACTGCCTTAAATTTGGTGGAGGTTTGTAAGTTAAAGTCACAGATAAAACACAAGACAGATATAAACATATATATATAAGCAGCGGAAAACATCAGACTTTTATTTCATAAAATACTTGTTCATACAACACATTTCCATAATTGTCTCATAACAACTTCCAAAACATTACAACATCATTTCTGTCTTGGTTTTTAAATAAAGAAGCATAAAACGTGATTAAAACTGCATAAATCCCCATAGAGTGTGTCCAACAACCATAGCCAAGGAAAGAGACTCCAAACCGTACATCCATTATCTTGAAGCTTTTAAAGAATCTTACTGATCTGGGTTGTTTCCTCCCTGTGGACCTGGGGGGGGGGGGAACGGAAGAAAAGAAGACGAAAGAAAATAGGGTCAGACATTAAGTCTGGTAAGTCTAGTGACTCTTCAGTATGAGAATAAGAATAAGGGCATAATAGGTATAAACTGGAAACAGGAAAGTATCATAAACTAAGATAAGGTAGTTCTAAAACGAATATACCATCGCACCCCACGCTACATCTCTACACCTACATGTATTAATTCTGAACTAGCACCCCGTGCTGAGGGTAAAGTGATCCCATTATTCTAAAGATCGGCTCCTACTCGCATAATTACATGTGTCTTACTGCCCCCAAATATTGTAGATACCTATGCTGGCCCCACCATGGGGTGTATCAAGTCCCATTGTGGCGACCCGACACAATACTAGAATGCATAGTTTATACTACTGGTACCCCCAGTGCCCTGTTTGTTTGCTCCGAAGTGTGTGCACGCCCGCACTCAATTAGAACCCACACTGTTGCACCCACCGCCGTCGCTTTGACCGCTTACAATCAACCCAGTAATCGTGCCCCACCCTGCCTAGTTTTAGGGTACCATGATACCTAATTTGGGTTACTGCTGAAACGGGTCCCTCGTCACTAGGGTTTTCTAGTCAAACATGTTAAGTGGTTAAGTGTCTGTAGTTACCTAACCCCACCCATCAGTTTATTTAACATGTTGAATTGGTTAAGTGTTTTAGTTAACTTAACCCTATCTTCTGTCCGTAGCCTCTTAAAGCACCGACCACTCACATTAGACAGATATTGTTACGATTACTGGATGTGCTGGTCGGTTCCGGGGAGATTTACACCATAACTCAGTCTAACCTCGGGTCCTTATTGGGCTCCATGCTTAACCACCCACATTGGATAGGTATTGTTGTGACTACTGGATAGCCGGGCAGGTTTACATCACAACTCAATCCAACCTCGTGTTAAGCACACTCGTATTTTCTAAATTTACATATTTGTCTTTATTACCTGTTATATGTAAGTTTGTTAACCATTAAAGGTTATGGCCCACATTCCAGGTTTAACATTTTTGGTATAAGAATTTATACCGTTTAAATGTCACAAATTTTTGGCATATGGCAAACATGCCAATTTCATATATTTTTATGCCAAGTTTTCCTACCCATTTTACCCAACGTTACCCCGTCTAAATATTAGGCTAACAACTCTTAGCCTAATTTTCGTTCGCATGATTTTAACATATGATATTAGGCTAAAAACTTAGCCTAATTTAGCGCACAAAGTTTGCACAAAGGAATCTATCTACGTAACATGTCATAGGTATAAACTTATGCATAATAGGGGTGAACTTGCAAAATGATCATCATGAATGTCATAGGTGTGAACTTGGCCTTTTGGCATAGCCATTATGAACATAATAGGGGTGGACTTGCAAAATGACTAAATCTAAATAGGTGTCACGTAAAATGGCATAATCTTGACTTGCATAAACATAGGCATAACCATATTTATCTAGGCATAACTTCAAACACAAAACTAGCATGTGACAAGGTTATTACATGTTCATAAAAATGTCAAATTTTGGTATTTACACAAAGATGTGAACTAACTCAAATCATATAGCCTATTTCAACATGAAACTTGTATTAATTGCGTAACCCAAATGGATCCAATTACAACTTGAAATGAGCATAAGAATATATATACAAGGATCTTAATCATGTTGGCATAACGGTCTTAACATAGAACATGTGTATATAAGTCTTAACTTGGACTTTAGCAAAATGTGTACAATCCATGTTAACCACATAAACATAAAGGTGTAAATTCTAATATTAACCACAAACTTGCAAGTGATGTTGTTTTCAATTACAAACGTTAAACAGGTCCACATCACATCAATTTTTACCACAAACATCCCGATTCCATTCACAATAAGAATCATCGCAACATATATACATTGTTAACATTATACAACATAAACATTATATAACATAATGTGATTCCAATTTCCATTTCATATCAAATCACGTTCTTTTTCAATTCACATCTCAAACGTAACTAGACTTACAACGATCGATGAACTTGAATTCTGGATTCTGAGTTCTGAAATTGAGATGCGTTCCTTTGGGTAGACTAACGTTGATTTGATTCGTGTTTTAACTCTAAGTTGGCTCATCTCTAAGCTTTTCTACAAGTGGAGGCTCCTCTCAATTCCCTACCAACAGCATGGCGGCTCCGTCTCTAATTTCTTATGTTAATTTAGGTTGGAGTCTTAGGTTGTATTTATAGAATTTCAGATTGATTTGAGCTGTCAGATGATCGTAGACGAATCTAGACCATTCACTTCGAAAGGAGCCAACCAAAATGCGACATTTCAGCCCTAGTGACACAGCCAAGCCTCAGAAATCGACCAGAACCCGACCAGGCCAGCCAGGGCCAAACCAGGTCGACAGGGCAGGTCGACCCCCAGGTCACCCAGGTCGACCCCCAGGTCGACCCCTTGGTCGACCCCCAGGTCGACCCCTTGGTCGACCTGGTGCATGGGCGGGAAAATTCCCGCCCAGCCTAGTTTGGGTCTGATTTTGAATTTTGAACTTCTTTTTCAACTGTTTGAATTTTAATTTGAATTCTGAAACTTCCGGAGGTCATAACTCCTTCATACGGAGTCCGATTCATGCAAACTCAGACTCTATCTCAAGCAAAATTCCGAGACGATCGCAACGGTGAAACCCGTTTCCCTTAGTTCTTTCATTTAGAATTAATTATACTTAGATTTGTTATTATATAGTTAACAGAAAATTTGGGGTGTTACACCTTTCTACAGATATCAAAACTTTTATGATGAAAAAATCTATTTTTGTGATTAACACAAAAGGAAACAGACAAATTAAAATTCAAAACCCTATTTCTAAAAACATATAATACAATCTTTTGTTTATAGGCGGCAATTGCTGGCTCGATCGACATCACTTCTGATTTCTCTCTGGGTGACCTGCTTAGGATAAAAGGAGTTCCATGGTTTCTTAAAAAAGTTGAGTATGGAAAAGCTTTCAAAAAAGAGGGGTTGGACTGAATTCTTCACCATATCCAACGACTCTGAATTCAAAAGATAGAGCAGGAAGAGAATCAAGATCAAGTGATTGTAGCAATGGCGGTTCTTGTGCTAATAGATAGAAGGGTGTCAACATTCGAGTTATACTCAGATGCAGGCCATTTAACAACGAAGAGGTAAAGTTGAAAACTCCTTCTGTCATAACATGCATTGAAAACAGACCAGATGTTTCTACCATGCGAAACATTGCTAACAAGTAGATTGACAAAACCTTTGCGTTCGACAAGGTGTTTGGACCAACATCTGAGCAAAAGAATTTATTCAATCATGTTATCTTGCCTATCGTAAATGAAATTTTGGAAGGTTATAATTGTATTGTGTTTGTTATGGATAAACTGGGACTGGAAAAACTTGCACAATGGAAGGAGGAAAAACAAAAAAATGGTGAGTTACCAGAAGATGCTGGTGTTATACCAAGATCAGTGAGACAGATATTTGAGATTCTCGAGTCTTAGAATGCATAACATAACATGAAAGTCAAAATTCTGGAGCTATATAATGAGGAAATAACTGAATTATGGAAATAACATGAAAGTCAAAATAACTTGTGTTTTTGATTTTCTGGCATTCTGGTCTTTTGACTTATGGAAATGGTTATTTGGTCTTTCGGCTTGTGGATATGACCTTATGTTTATCTGGACTTCTGGCTCTTATATTTTGGCTGTTTGGTAATTAAAACTCTACTCATCATCTTTGGACTTTGGTTATATTAGCTTCTGCCTCCTGGATCTTGTGCTTCTGGATATCATATCTTTGGTTTTCTAGGTACGGATGGTTTTGAGTTGGATCACACAAGTTCAGGATCATATCTTCATCCGTAGGCATTCTCTATACCCAACTATAAACCATCCTCCACACAATTAACTAACCTCCATGCTTTTCATGATTGCAGGATTGCGGATGGCCTAAGTCCACCTACCCATGTATAGGATTCGATCTAAATCCCTAGGCATTTTCTTTGTGGATAAGAAACCATCTAATCTCCCACTATTATCTCTGATTATTTGGCTTTGGATTTTGGAGGGCCTAAGTATGCCTACCCAGGTACAAGATTAGGTCTTAATCCCAAGGCATGCTCTTTATAGACGAGAAACCGTCTGATCTCCAACCTTCATTTTCGGTTCTCTTTCGTGGGATTTTTGAGGGCTAAGTCTGTCTACCCATGTACGGGATCAGGTCTTAATCCCTGAGCACCTAAGCATGCTCTTTGCGGACGACAAATCCTCTAACTTCCTTCACTCATTTAGCTTAGGAGTTTGGGGGGTTAAGCCTGGCTACCCATGTACGGAATTATGTCGTAATTCCATGGCAATTCAAAAGTCTAACGACCCTCCTCTCACAATCGAGAATGGCACTGTACATGGCTAGCCGATCCATCCCTAGAATCAAACTATAGTCCATTAAACCAAGCACATATGCGTCACACTCAAACTTGACGCCTAACACAGGTATTCTCAAACCTTGACAAATCATGGACAAATGAGTTGTACCACCAATGGGGTTTGAGACAACAACGGGATCCACTACCATACTAGTAGTAAGGTGCAGAGACTCAAACACAGAATCATATATAAATGAATGTGAAGCGCCAGAATCAAAAAGAGTTCTAATAGGATGATTGGAAAGAGAAATCAAACCTTCCACGGAAACTTTCCTACCTCGATCTGGTACAATGGATATGAGAGCATACAATTGCCCTCTAAAAGATCCTGCCCATTGGCCATGTCCTTGCTTCTTCGGGCATTCCCTCTTATAGTGTCCAACTTTGCCACAATGGAAGCAAGCGTTCTTTCTTTTCTTGCAATCCTTGATCAAATGACTCACGCGCCCACAACTATGACATTTCCTCTTTCTTCGGTCGGTCTTTGCAATCTTTGGTCAAATGACCCCTACGTCTACAAACATGATATTCTTCTTAGAGGAATCATCTACTCGCGACGGTGGAAGGACAACAGCTGCAGCTGGGGGAGGGACGTCTCCTTGGCTCCTGGTTGGTGCCATAGCCTTAAGATACCTACGGAACCAATCCGGCACTTGAACGCCCTCAGGAATATTCGTTTCCCCAGACATGCTGAAACGAAAAGGAAGAAGGGATTCAAACAGAGAATCGAAAGATATTTTCTATGGCTTTGGGGAAAACGTTTTTCAAAACAGGCTTTTCTTTTTGAAAATGCTTTCATTTAAAACCTTTTTGAAAATAATATTTCAAAACTTTTATCTAATCTCATAACCTTCATCTTTGATACCAAATGTGACACCCCACGTCCGTTAATGTCACTCATTAAGAGTATTCATTAAGTTTCGTGAAGCGGTATAGGTAAACAGAAACAAAAACATTACAAGAAAAGAATAAAATAACAACGAAATTTAAAACTTTATTAATCATAAAGCATCGTTGAAAAACATTAAACCTAGTACATCATTGAAATTTATGTGGAGTTAAGGCATTCCATTGGTGAGTGACCTTAACGGAGGTGGGGTGTTTCAATCGTGGTTCAAAACATGGTTACATCATATGTCTGAAAAACATTAAACCTAGTACATCATTAAAATTTATGTCTTGTACTTTAAAACATCAGAGAACAGTAATAAAAGAAGCATAATCCCCAAAACATAGCCATAGTAGACAAACAAGAAATCAAGTAGTACATCTATGCAGCTCCAAGCAAGATGAAAGCAGAATCTTGATCAATCTTGAGTATTCCCACCCTGAGGACCTGGGGGGGAACGGAAGAGAAAGAAGAGGAAACAAAATGGGTCGACATAAAGCCTGGCGAGTCCAGTTACTTTAGCATATAAATAAGTAAAAGTATCATGATAGGCATATAAACTGGAGAGATAGATAACAACACAATAAGGCAGGTATGACAAGGTAAACATGATAAACATGTTAGAATATATATATATATATATATTGTGCTTCTCCAATGCTTTCTATTTCTCTGCACTGATACTAGTATAACTAGAACAAGATGATCTCAATAACTACCAGATGGTAGACTTAGGCATACGTCTAGGTGTACTCCAGTTACTACCCCAATCGATCGGCTCCCTGTTCCATAGATACCCTGTGTTGGCCTCATAGTAGGATGTATCATTTCCTAAAGTGGCAACCCTTCGTTTTTATGATGTGCACAACCATATCTGCAGGTGTCTCGGTCGTCTTATCCCCCTCTGCCCGGACCATGCACGCACATGACCTTGGTCGGTTTGCGTCGCCTACACCGTCCTCCACGTTTGGATCTCTTACAATCACCCCAGTAAGCGTGCCTCGGCTCCGCCCTAGGGCAGAGTACTCGTTTGATACCGTTATATGGGTTACTGACTGAAACGGGTCCCACACACAAGATGATGCAAGCTCTCCCCTTTGTCTTGCATCCCCACTAGGATTTCCACAGGTTATGCTTACCTAACGGTGTCTTTAATTACATAACCCTAACATTATCATAGGTTATGCTTACCTAATGGTGTCTTTAATTACATAACCCCAACATTATCACAAGTTATGCTTACCTAACGGTGTCTTTAATTACATAACCCCAACATTACCACAGGTTATGCTTACGTAACGGTGTCTTTAATTACATAATCCCAACCGGTTAAGTTTTATGGGCCTATATATATATATTACCCACCAAACCAAGATATACTTAACCCACCCACTGCTTTCAAACAAGCTTACTTAACCCCTTCTCAAGTTAACATGTTCATACAATCCTTATAGATTCAACTAGGTTAAGTATTACAGGTTAACAGGTTATCCCCATTCACATCGACTACCTTTTCAAGTTTCCAAGTTCCACTCGCTTATTAATTTCATATATAACTCAATCCATTTAAGTTTATCAATAAGCTTCATCACATGTTATTCTTTAGATTTGTAATTATCGAAAGTGATCTACAATCTTTCACTCCTGGATTGTAATTAATGGAAGCAATCTTACAATCCCTTTTTATTATTCATTGTCTGACTCCATAGTTACAATAACATGTTTTACTTAAATGTAATTAAGTATATTTCACCTGTTTTCTGTTTATCATATCACTACAACTTGTCGTTGTTTACTTATTAACTTAGTTCCCTTAACGAAGGTTTACTAATAAGTTTTCCCTTCTTTTTATTATAACTTACATTATAATTTCCACTTGTCCCAAGGACAAACCTACCTATTATATAACATTCTTATTAATGTAAATGACTATAATAGGTAATTCTCGTTCCCCGTTTATTCCAATTCATTTCCATTAATTACAATTAGTGCCATTTATTTCTATATTTTCATATATATATATATATATATACATATGTTTATGCACTAGACCTCTCACATTAAGTCTACAACTTGTGGATGTTGGATATGTTGGTTGGGTCCGGGCAGACTTCCTCCACAAGTCGGACTTAACCTCGTGTCTTAGCATGCTACGTGTTTATGCACTTAGACCCCTCACATTAGATTCACCACTTGTGGTTGCTGGATATGCCAGTCGGATCCGGGCAGACTTCTACCACAAGTGTAATATAACCTCGTGTCTAAGCGCGGTTACAACAAATTATTGTAATTCTAGGCATTTCCATTCTTAACCAATTATTCCTATGTCATTATAGGTTTTCATGCCCCTTTCCCAAGTCATGTTCGTAATGAACCATATGCCCTAAATTAAGGTCTTTTAATCACAATTTTGGTTAATGCCCAAATCCACATTTTAATCAAGTTATGCCCAAATTTCCCAATACAAGTTATGCCCCACTTTTAACGGATTAAACAGGCTTCACAGATTCTTTACAGTTCCATTAATATGTTTCACTTAATCTTAAATTAAGCCTACAGATTTATATGTCCAAACCACAAGTCATAATTTACCGTATAAATCATGCCCCGATTTTTAGTCAAATTTCACAATATAGTTTATACCCCCAGATTCCAATCGTGAATCAAACTACATGTTATGCCCCTAAATTACCATTTCCAATCATTCCCGGTTTAACCCAATTTCATTCATACGCATATTTCAGAGATATTGGCCTAGGCTTGAAGGTAGTCTGGCTATAAAAAGGGAATGAGAGAGAGAATAACAGAATAGGTATAAAACCAAAAGTAACAGAAACGGGTGTATGATAGCAGAAACAGGCATGTAAGAACAGATTTGATGAACAGAAATAGGCATATAAAACAGATCTGATGAACATGTGATAATAGATTTGATTAGGCATAGTGATATGATCATAAACAAGCATGATGAGATTTAATCAATGAATTAGATATATAAATAATAGCAGATCTGACATGATAAATAGTCATAGGCTTAGATCCAAACTTATAGGCATGTCAAGATTCATTTTTAATTATTTCTATCTAAAAATAACATAGACTCACTATGATTGGATCTAAGAAATAGAAGAATTGATTGTAGCTATTGTAGTACGGATCTCTGAATTTGAATAACTTGTTTGTTGAACAAGAATAGGCTAGATCAAACTATGTTGGAGCACCACCTCGCCATCGTAATTGAATTAGATGAATAAAACAATGGATATAGGGTCCTATTTATAGCCTAGGGTCGATAAATCTAGCCACAAAACAAGTCCACGTTCAAAAAACTGAATCTGCTCAGAGTTGTATGGGGGTCGACCCCCCCTTTGGTGTCGACCCCTGGGTCGACCCCAAAGAGCCTGCATCGACCTCTGGGTCGACCCCTAGAAACAGTCGGTTCCATCTCTGGTTCTTCCCACTCACTGTTTTGATTTTTTTTTAAAACATTTGATCTGTTTGTATATATATAATTCTCTTGTACGTATACAAACTTCTAGACTTAATAACTTCTTCATACGGTGCTTGTTTTATGCAAACCAGGTGTCTATTTTGACCAGCATTCCGAGACGAACACAACGACATAGTCTGTTTCACTTAATTCTGAATATTAAATTAATTATTCTTTAATTTATCATCTTTTAGTGTTGTTAAAATACGGGGTGTTACACTTATGGTTTTCTAACTACTCGAAACTCGAGTACGAATTCACGGATAGACGAAGCGATTTGGTCGAAGTTGCGAAGTGTTTAAACTCTTGGAGATATGGTTTACTTCTCGGATCGGCATTCTTTGTTCGATGGGGTCGGTCCGGTATAACTTTGGGTTCAACATTCTCGGTTTGACGAGAATTCGTATCCTTCACTTCCACATCAGTGCCAACGTTGTTGGATTTCTAGAGAATTTGTATCTAGCTCGACAAGGATGAATTTCGTATCCCACAAAATCATGATACAAGTACGAAATGCATCGGATTGGTAGGAAGTATTATTTTGGTATCTGGCTTGTCATCTTTTGGATGGCTCAAGAATTCAGAAAGGCTTCGGATACGAAATGGATATTTCGTATCCCACCTTGCATATTTTTTTTGTATCTCTCGTTCCACCAGAAATTCATATCCTTAGGAATATGAAGTATGGAGATGACCCTTGCGAAATTGTGCAAGATTAGGGATAAGACATGTGCATTTCGTATCTGGCATGATATGGGTTTTTTGTATCTGGGATCTGATACGAAGTAGTTTGCAAACTCGACATTTTTGGTTAAGGATAGGAGTAAGAAGACATATTTTGCATCCTACAATACGAATTTGAGGCTTGACGCTTGGCAAAGAGATAAACTCCAGGGATAAGAAAAATAGGGGATGTGAAATCTCGTATCCCCACTCCTATAAATACCCAGGGACTTGTCTTATTTCAGGATCTTTTGGTTATTTGGTTCTACATGTGAGAAGCTTGGTCTTAGAGCATCTTAATGCCTTCTTTCTTGGTTTCTATGACTTTGAATGGTCTGTTGGACTTATAAAATTCACATAGAAGTTCATTCACAACAATTCGGTATTTAGACTAACTCTTGGCTTGCTTCTTGGATATTGGAGCATTCTTGGAGCTTTTTGGACTTAGGAATGTTTTAATCGTTATTTGGGCCTTATAGGAAATTGGCTAGGACTTGGCTACTTTTCCATCCATAACTTTGTAAACTCAAAGACTTTGGACTTGGATTACTCTTGTAACTATAATGTCAATGATGAATAGTCACAACAAAGTGGACGTAGACGTTAGTGTTGAACCACTATAAATTTGATGTTATTTACGTTTCTGCACTCTATGTTTGGATTACTTGATTTGTTAGGATAATTGGCATAATATCAATCCATCAGGTCTTATCGTGTGCAAGTGACCAATTCTCCAACATCAACATCTTTGGCGTACGGGGTAGGGGAATTGGATTGCCTTTGGATTGCTAAGGAAACAAATTTCTATTTGATTTCGCTATGGTAAGGAAGAAGATCTCGTTAGCTCGTTCAGAAGGAGCGAGGATAGAGGAAAGCTAGGAGGTATCCTCTACTAGACATCCGCCAAACTATGTTACCTGTGAGGATATGGGCGGAGTGGTTAAGGGCTTAACTAAGGATTTAACTTTGCGGTTGGAACGGCAAGAAGAGCATTTTTGAAGACACGAAGCTACTATGAACACTTTTTTAACTTCCTACACTTTTCTATCCCAAATTTCGACAAAAATCGAAACTCAAACACATCCAAGCATGGAGCGTGTAAATCTGGTACTTAAAATAAATGAGCATGAGCATAATCAAAGTACGATAAGGTAACTCACAACGGAAACAAAATAGTATAAACTAGTATTAACTCAAGTAGCTACCTTTTTCAAAGTAAGTTACTTTGCAAATACCGAGCATGAGAGAGAACGAGAACCGAAAGCCAAACTTAACCACCTATGAGAGAACTCGACCTTCTCTAGAAAACCTAGGTGGTTGTAATGAGGAGGGGGGGGGGGGGTCAGAACAACAAGATTCTAGTAAACAGGAAATGTACATCACAGATTATAATACACAGATGTATCCCGTTTGGTTCAACCCAAGATGTATGCCTACCAAGGTTAGTGATTCTAACCTAACCTTGTAAATGTTTACACAAGACACTATTACTCTATCCCAAAGTAGTGTTCCCAAAGTATAATACCGAGATATGACATCTACGGATATTTTTGTGAAGCCTTTATACCAGACCATAACTGGTTAATATATCGAGATTAGGCACCTAATTATGGAGTTTCTATATCCTTATACTTTCATTCGCTTATCGTTTGTCATTTATTGCCTCACTATAAATGATAGATAGGGTGGATTCTTCCTGATCGCTTAAGATTCTAGGTGGACTGATTGGTCACTTATTATTTCTCGATAGTTTACTTAATGTTAACATGAACTAGAGGGCACTAGCTGCGGGCCCTACTAGTTAAGGCTTCCATCATTCACGCATATACCCTTGCCCCGTATAAGGTGAGAGATGATATTTTATCGTTCACTATACCTTCTAGCTGACCTTATTAGATAACCCTCTTAGTCGCTTATTACTTCCTATAGGATAGGCAGCCATATCTAACGTTTTTAGTTTCCAGATTTTGGGTAGGCCCACACACACCTACCATTTAAGACCCCTAAACTGAAAGACCTATTCCCAGGTGGACTCCTCACCTAGCCGCTTAAGACCCAAGGAAGCGGACTATACATGAAGGTTATTGGATTCGTACCCCATTTGCCTTTAGCACCTTTCCTTGTTGGAATAAAGTAGGTTACGTTATAAAATAATTTCCGTTTAGTCCCTCTACATGGAAATACTATACGTATACGATTCATTATCGCCGCGGTTTATATGGTTAATATTATTAACCTACTAAGTCCAGTTATAATTTAATCTCTATATTTATTAATTATGGAAGGTTGTATCCCTTTTTCCTTAGGGTATTTATTTGATTTCTTCTCTAATTTGGACTTACTATTCAAACGACAATCAATATCCATTACTCCCCTTTTTGACACCCATTTTCTTTTGTTTATATTTTTATTGCCCTTTTTGACCATAACGGTCATATTTTCCTAAGGCAACCGTTTATCAATCCCAAGGTATCTACTTGCAGTACCCCAACATGCAATTATTATTCTTATTCATTTATTTATCTATTTATTTATTAGTTGACTGTTATATATATACACACACACACGCACTAGGCCTCTCACATTAAGTTGACTAGCTGTGGATGCTGGATTTGCCGTTCGGCTCCGGGCAGACTTCTACCATAAGTTGAACTTAACCTCGTGCCTTAATACATTTATCTTTACGCATTTAACCCCTCACATTTAGCTGACCACCTGTCGATGCTGGATATGTTGGTTGGTTCCGGGAAAACTTATTCCACAAGTTAAGCTTAACCTTGTGTCTAAATGCGGTTATAATTCAAATTTCCTAGTTTGGGTTTACAACATTTATCCTAATTGATTTTAGGAATTGTAACCATTTTATTATCACATTTATTTTCCCCTAACCAATATTGGTTATAACAGTTATTTATTGATTTTTCGGTCCTATTTATGGAGATTAATTATATTGATTACTACAAATAGTCACCACAAATATATTGATTCAATATGGATTACATTTATATTTAATTCCATAATTGAACCTTATCCAAACATTCAATACAATGTATATTTTACCGTTTTACGCTGGTTTGGATGGATAATATGTTTATATTTATATTTATGTTTTCATGCGTTCAACATAGTTATTTTTTTTTTATTCTAAATTTAATGATTTGGTTAAGTAAATAACCAAACATTCCTTTTTTCATTCAATCTTGCCAAAATGTTTCAAATATCACAAAAGATAGTTAGCCATAATCATTGTAAATAATGCCTAATTTGTGGAATTGACATATTTCCAAATCATAAGAATACATGTAAATGTATAATTTGGAATAGTTGATGGAAATTACACACAAATATATATATTTATATTTATACATACATTTGCACCACTTTTCACTTTTTAATCCTTTTTATCATATCTCTGGTGATTTCAAATTAATGCATTTTTATTCAAAATGGGGAAAACGACATATTTATAACAATTAGGCCAAAACCCAATAATATTGAATACAAATAGGCATATTTCTTTTAAATATTACAATCACATAATTTACCAATTGCATCTTTTTACCCAAATTCATATACTTTATTATTCAGCACTGAACTAAAAATCTGGAATGTAACTACATCTAATTAGTGTTTAATGGGACTGATTTCCAGATCTACAGTGATATGAAACAACTACAACATATTTTTCAACATAACTGTAGGAACATGTGTGAAAAAGTTTAAGAAGATATTATGCATAACCACAACTTACAATTCACAAGTTTTAACAATGTTCATAATCAGATCTTAGGGTTGTCAATAAATTTGCGATACTTAAATGAACAGATCTGATAGGAAATAGGCATAAAATTTTTGATCTAATTCAAACGAAATAGATAAGTTATTATAACTATATTCGTAAATTCCCCCCTCACCTGATTGCCTCCAAATCCAAAGTTTGAACCTTTAGGCCTACAACACCCAAATTCTTATAAATCTACAATTTATCTGAAAAGGAGAAAATACCAGATCTGTAGAAATTTAAGAAAACAGGAAGAAGGGGAGAATCTGATTTGGAGCGTCAACTTGCATTCTTTTCCATTAGAACTGCTAATCCTACTAATTTCATATGAATTGGATTCGATTTGTTTGTATGAATATATTTTTATTTTAGAAATTAGGTTTGGAGAAGGAAGAAAATGGCAGAGCTCCGTTGTCACTGCAGATTTATGTGAAAAAGAATGAGGCCTTACCCCTATATTTATAGGGGTGGAATTGGCCTTGAACCGTTGGATTAGTTTTAAGTTATATTCGTACATCCATTTTATAAATATTATAAACCAAACCCTAAAAACTTAGGCATCACTGGGCAAACTGATGCCAAGTAGGTCGACCGTTATGGTCGATCGCCTAGGCCTCAGATGCCCAAATCGGCTAGTTATATAAGGTATAATATATTAATAAATTCTAATTTATTTATTTTCCGTCCATTTTCGTATTTCGTCCGTGACTTTTTCATACAGACTCCATTCGGGGAACTCCAAACATGAAAGTTGATCAGAATTCTGAGACGAACGCATCGGTTAATGTTTCGTAGCTAAATTCCATCATTTGCAAAAATACCTATTTTTGAAATTCTAATAATTAATTTATATTGCCAAAATTCCGGGTTGTTACATTCTTCCCTCCTTAAAAAGGGATTTCGTCACGAAATTCTAACGCTTATAGTCATATTCTACACAACCAATTTGTGTACATCCACGTTGCAACCATGTGTATATGCGCATGGTGTACATAATGCAATTTAACCATAAAATATGCATGTAAGATGATTCTAATCCGATCCTCCTATATGTTTGCACTAAATTTTTGAAATACTTTTGAAAACATGATGCAAAACATCCTAAATATACTGGCAGTTCTATATGAATGCAAATTTTGAAAACTCTTTTTCATCTATTACTCTCACACAATAAAAGTGTGAAACAACCAATTTTACATCCAATCCTACCATTTATAACGTCACGCAATCTAATTGTTTCCTATTCAACTTCTCCAAAACCGAAAAAAGGAAATTTAAGCGAAGAATTTTAACATTTTTCCTGCTCACTACTTTTCCATTTCCCTCCCTACAATGGAATTTTCACCTCAGCTACCTAAAATACTCCGAAAATTTCCATATGTTTAAAACAAGCTCTAAAACATAAAACGAGTTAATTAATAACTCTTGTGCATCATTGAGAAGGAATGGAAACAACGTTTCCTAGGCTAAAACGACATTTTCTTTGTTGTCGTTAACATTTTGATTGTATTGTCGGTCTTACTGCACCGCTATCACGTACACAAAGCAACCAAAAATCTTCCCTACGCCACCCATGTGACCAAAATTCGAAATTTATGGAAGAAAAAAAAATCGCTTGAAAACTTGTCATGTTTATTTTGAAAATTTCATTTCAAAAGTATTTCACTTTCCCAAAAAAAAATGATAAAAAAGATTTTTTTTTCAAACAACATTTTCCAAAAATTTCAAAGATGTATTTTGCGGAAATTCAAACGATTCAAGTCACATGTCAGCGAAAAAGGAAGTCGGTCGCACAAAAATGCGAAAATTGAAATTACACACAAAAGACCAAATTAAATTTTAACTTTAACAAAGAACGGTGATTTATTTACTTATATACCCGTGACTAGAACCGGTCATTTACTAAAATTTATCCAACACAGAATTCTATCCTTTCCAACTCTAGGACAACTGTTAGTTTAGATAAGAAAAACGAGATTTCATTCAAATAGGCATGCGTGAATGACATGAATATCTCCAATCATAGAAATCTCATTAACCTAAGTCAGTGATTTCAACAATGCTAACAATTACAAGCACGAATAACAACAAAGCCAAGAACCCGATGTTGAAAAGGGAAAACAACAAAGATGACGACAACACAACAACACCGGTACTCCTAAAACAATGACTATAAACAACGAGATGTCTTGCTCCGTGACTGGAGCTCAAACCATTTTTATGATCTTTGATTAACCATATCATGATAGCAAAATGCTCAATCTCGTGTTACAAACACTACTGGTGTTGTTGGAGGTTCCCACATCACCACCTCTTCTAAGAGAGAATTTACGATGAGAAAAGAAACCTACCATAAAACTACTACTCATGGAAATCCACCTAATATTGTCTAAGGACAAAGTGGATTGGTGAAATTACAAAAAGTAACCCCATGAGATAACACACAAGAACAACATGCTAAATCAAATATAATGTGGCCAAAAATAATGGTTACGCCACCGATTAGGGAAAAGATTAATTTCCGCATCATGCGACAAATCTAGCCTTAAATCCCCATTTATAAAACGATGCGCTAAATGGGTCACACGTCTACATGAACAGTTCGAACATAGATTCCTGAACTCAAAACCCGACATTAAGAAAAGAGACTTGCTGCAAAATCTCTAAAGTTGGTCAAATAAGAGACATATAAGTCCGCGTAAAACACGGATTCCTCTAAAATCCCTTCGAGATTCTCCTTAGGAAAACCATCTAAGGATAGCTTAGTCTTCATCTCTGAAACAATGATCGCCTTCGAAAGGACCTATCCCTAATTAAGGTATAACAAAGGAGAATGCAGCAAAAACAACAAGCCTTATTCTAAGATCTCGAAGCAATGGATCGGTGCAAGTCCAATTGCCATGACAAAATTTGTTAGCCCTAAAGTAGTGAGACCTTTTTTTGCTCATTCTCACCCAACCGGATGATCTCTCCTTAAGGAGGAGACTTAAATGGTGTGAGTAAGATCAAATAGCACAATTAGGTATTATGGACTAAGAAATGGTCGGAGAGAAGTAATTAGATCTTGGAGTACTAGTGAGGCAAGATTTAATGTGCAAACAAGCGTGGAAAAAGAAAAGACGAGGCGACAACAACAGAAAAGAAGGATAGAGATATGGTTCGGCTAGATGAGGAAGAAAGGATGAAAGAAGGAAGTTAAGGGGGTAATTTGAACGCAAATTTTATGGTTGAGTCCTAAGTCCAAGTTGTACCAAAACTCATCGACTAGTTGATCATCCTTGCATAACGCTAAACGGTCAACTATTAAATGATTTTGGACAAAGATTGAACTTTGAACTTATTAGGGCATATAAAAATATTAATCGCCATGCGCCATCTTTTCAGATTTGATGCGATACGAAAAATATTTATCCTCATCACTACGGTCGTAACAACTCGCATTCTACACATCGGAGGATCGTAGAATATTTATTTCATTTTCATATGAAGTAGTATGGTCGTGTAACTTTGGGGAACGACTATTGGGGTCATTTCCCATGTTCACGATTTTTTTCTGATTTTTAAATGACCGTTTTGCCCCTGGAGAATCTTGTTTTGCCTATAATTTTTGACTGGAAAGGAGTTTTGATCTGAAACCACTTCCATTGGATTGGAATGATGGTTTACCTTTCCGTAGAGTGGTCACACTGATCAAACGGACTTACCGTTTGTGAGAAATGGCTGAAACAAGGTTTGGAAGGTGAAAAACAGCATAATTGGGCTTAACCGGGTGATTAGCAGCTAAGACCATAACTCATTTCAGGATTAGGGTTATGGGCGGGATGAAATGAGTTAGAGAATAGTTCTATTCATTTTTCTAGCCACCACAACCCTCCCTTGAGCTCTAGCAATGGCCTCCATCTTTTAAATCGCTCCCAAAACACTATTTTTGTCATTCCTAATCACAAATTAAGCAAATTAACACCAAATCACGGCGGATTAGCGTCAAATCAGAGATAAGGCTGCTGGAATACATTGGGATCCATGCCATAACTGTAGAGTTTCAGATCTAAAACTATATTTGTGGCTAAGGTGAGTGATTTGCATTGTTTTTCATTAATTACGGCTAATTAGGGGTGATTAGTGATAATTAGTGGAATTATGGCTCAGAAAAATATAGAAAAATTTGTAAAATTATTAAATATTATTTTATGGCTCTGATTGAAATTGGGGTTAATTTGGACATGTTTTGCTAATCATATGGTTAAGTCATGATTAAGGGGATTAATGGGAAAAACAAGGGTTTTGGGTATGTTTGATCCATATTAACATGTCATATTGTTGTTTTGGTGTTTATGGTTGATTCTCTATGTTGCTATTACTGTTTGGAATGTTTTATGATTGCCTAGTGAAGTTATATTGGTCAAAAGAGCCGTCGTATGGCGTTAATTGCATGCTGGAAAAGTTGCAGAAATTGGTCAGACACCCCCGTTCGTGAAGCATTTGTCACGAACCGACCCCCGTTCGGGAAGCACATATCACAACCTGGTCGATCGTGACACCACCTTTCACGAACCTACCACTCGCACAAAGCTCTATGAACCGTGAAGTACCACCTTCCATGAGTCGCCGTGCTCCACGCATCACGAACCGGAGGACCATGAAGTACCACGAGCCGATGACTAGGAGAAGAAGCTCCCACGAGCCGAACCGATGCCACGAACCGGAGGGAGTGCGAACCACACCAGGACATGGAACACAAGTGGGTCCCATGACCCGAATGTGGCCCACGAGTCACGAGTCGGAGCATCCACGAACTACGAGCCGAGCTGAGGACTTGAGTATTGGACCGAGACATGACGAAGGGTATGAGATGAACTGAATGGAAACTTAGAGTTACGAACCGAAACGGGAATGATGACCAAAACCCGAGATGCAAAGGTAGTCCAAATAGGAAGTAGAATTCAGGATCCAGATGGAAATCAATGAGTTAACTTCATGATTGGGCTTTGCTGCGGGACGTGTGCAAAGGGGTTATCGATATCCATAACCTTAGTTCACCACTAAGAGACGGATTAGTGGCTATGGATCCGTGCAATGGGGTCATTGTGGCTCCATGGAGCAAAGTGATGGTAGCAAAGGATTGGGTGATTGAGTGGTGGATATCGTATGCTTTACGCACCGAGTGAGAGATGTGAGGATGATTGCTATGTTTGATGTTTGCTATCACTATGACCCACACCCCCATTTACACTTTATGTTAGTGTTACCTTGGAGTACTGTAAATCCTGTTGTGCTAACTCTTTCGTTGCGGGAACAGGTTCAGGTATGATTAGATTTTACTTGTTATTGTTTAGTTTTGTTGTTATCGCTCATGCCAGGTTTTTGTCTGACCCAGAGTTTTATGTCTCTTCTTATTACTCCGGTTGCTCCTAAACGAGAAGACTAGAGACAAGTCAGGTGGATATGCACGAGAAGATGTCCGGAGACGAGCAGAAGGCTTACACGTACTATTTACACATATATCTCCCTGTGTTATTGGTCACTACTTTGGGCATTAGTAGTGCACCTTTTCTATTTTTCTTTAGAGACAATATTTTGAAGTTGTAATAATGATGTGGATCATAAGATGTATTTTTGATTTCCGCTGCTATGATGAATTAGTTTTCAGCTTATGCACTGTCTCGCCTGTTTTATGTCAAGTTATGTTATTATTATATTTTATTCCATGCGCTGTGAGATATACTACAGGTTCTTTGTGATTCTTAGTTCCAACCCTTTCTTTTTTTCTTTGATGACCATCCCTGCTAGTTAGACATCGGTACAACGCATTTCGAGGGAAACGTCAGCTGGTGCGGGACGGACCGTCACATTTGGTATCAGAGCTCTAGGTTGCGTTGTTAACCTAGGGGAAGACATCCGGGAGAGATAGTATACGTATATGAGAGCGTGTATTTGTGATATTTTGGTTTTCAAAAACTATTTATATATATACTATTAGTATATCTAAGGATGAAGTCGCACTGCACGGGCACGGGCACCACTAAGAAGATAGTTAATCGTTTTCTCTTTACAGATTGAACGATGAGCCGATATACTAGGAGTACGGGTTCAGGAGCAAACAATAGGGATGTTCCTGATATAAGGGCGATGTTTACTACCTTCATGCGAGAGATGCTTAGGGATGCTCCGGGAGCAGTTCCTAATGTTGCAAACGGTGGTGCAATAGTGCAGGCACCTAGAGCCGATTTCGCCAAGCTTAAGTAGGATTATACTAGTCTTGGTGGTAAGCCGTTCCACGGAACGGAGTCGGCTACAGAGATTCAGTATTGGCTTGATAGTTGTGAGCGCATCTTCGAAGATTTGGGGATCGAGGATGCAACGAAGAGAAAGTTAGCATCGCGTCAGCTTCAAGGACGAGCTATGAATTGGTGGAATGCCATTAAAGCAGCTACTCTTGAGGATCAAGTTACTTGGAATCAGTTTAAGAATCGCTTCAGTGATAAGTTTATCCCGGCTGCTCACAAATCAGAACTGTTCAGAAAATTCTTGGAGCTTAAGAAGAATGGTAGGGCAGTCTCGGAGTATATTGCTGAGTTCGATACTTTATAGAAATATGGATTATCCCTTATCGATACCGCTGAGAAGAAGAACGAGAAGTTCATAACAGGCTTAGATGAGTACTTGGGGGAAAGACTTATAAACCACATTGATGAGACATTCGAATCTATTGTGGGGAAAGCATTGAGATCTGAGAGCCTTTACCCTAAGTCAAAGACCGAGGTTACTGTTATATCTGCAGAGGAGCCAAAGCCGCAAGCAAGCGGTGGAGGCAAGAATAATTTCCAGAATAAGAGGAAATAGAAACAGACCAATGATGGTCAAAAAAAGAAGAATAAGAAAGATGCCGAGTGCTTTAGCTGTGGCAAGAATGGCCACTATGCCAAAGATTTTCTGGAAAATCTTGGGGAAAGGAAATGCTTCAATTGCGACCACACGGGACATCATAAGGATAAATGTCCACAACCCCTTAAAGAGAAGCAGAATGTGAAAGCATATGCTATCAACGTTGTTCCTTCTTCGTCGAATGCCCCAACTGCGGCGTAGAAGGGAAAGGGTGTCGTTATTCAAGGTATGCTTTCTATTTATGATGTTTTTGTTCGAGTTTTGTTTGATACCGAGACATCCCATTCCTTCGTATCTAGTGACCTAGTACATAGGTTGGAACTGGAACTTGAGATTATCGATAGACCTTTAGTTGTGATGAACCCAATTGGTGGTTCGACTAGCCTTTGCACTATTTGTTGTAATGTGGTATTATCGAGTCATGGATGTATGTTTGCTTGTGATTGCTTAGTTGTTTTGCTAGTATCATCCCACGTAGATTGTCTGAATTCAATGGGGATGTTCTTTGAGTGCTTATCTGATATTGGTTTAGGCCTTTGGGGCTTGTGCTTGGGGAATGCCGAGTTCGACTAGGATGGTTGGCGTGAGATATAAGTAGTTGTTGTGATTTCCATTGAAGGATACCTCGGCTTACTTGAGGAGTGATGTGCAGCCGTGACATGATAAGACTGTTCAATGGTATGGACTGCCCCAAGTTGGATTCGATAGGGCTATGAGATGACTCGAGAGGGACTCGAGGAAGTTGCAAAGTAATGGATTGTTTAGGACCGTATGTTGAGGTTCTCTTTGATTCAAGAATTGTAGAACTTCAAAGGGATAAGGTGTGTTCGTTGATCGTGGACATGCAACGAAGATTAGGACGATTCAAGTTGGACTTGAACTTGTAAAAGAAAAATGGTTGTTCGTTGATCTTGGAGATGCAACGAGTAGGGAGACGATTCAAGTTGGACTTGAACTCATAAAAGAAAAATGGTTGTTCATTGATCGTGGAGATGCAAAGAATAGGAAGAAGACTCATGTTGGACTTAAGTTTGTCGGTAATGGATACTCGAGACTAGGTCTGAGTATGTGGGTAGCTCTTCTGATGAGAATACCAAGAAATCGTCGATAGTTGGAGTGTTCTAAGCGGACTCGAAGCATAGGTATTTGGGGACGCCCGTTTCCTTGGATCTATTGGACGTGATCTAGTTATCCTTGGAGGATAAACATGCGTTGGACGTGCGGTAGGCCATTTGGGGCCGGGGCTTCCATTAGCCCTTGGGATTGGTTGGACTAGCCATGTAGGTATCGATATAGTCATGGCTTTAGCCGTGATAGATAGGACATGTTTGATGGATGCCATGGTTGCTATGTTTGTTCCTATTTTATTCACTTTAGTATACTATCACCTCTAGGGTTCCGGTAATGGGGAATGAAGAGACGACGATATACATGGATGCATGTGGTACCAGACTAGGTGCTGTACTGATGCATTGAGTATGAGGCATGCCATTTTAGGTGCTATGTTTCTTGAATGAAAGTAACTGGAGTATATCGCGGGATATGATTTCATACCTAAGTATGGATTGGATCCAGAAATGTTGGCAAGTTGACGATCAGACTGACTTTGATTGAGCGGATTGGTTCCAGTCAGAGGGATGATCCTAATCTATTGGAAATCATCTCCAAGGCGGAGACGGACATTGATAGAGAGAAGGTAAACAAGTATGGACTTGATCGAGAAGGATGGCTTCGAAAGAATGATAGACTGGTTGTATCCAAGGTCAATGGATTGAAAGATGAAGTGCTTAGAGAGTGTCGTCACTCAAAACTGACTATACATCCCAGTGGTAATAAAATGTATCGAAACATGAAGCAGACCTACTATTGGGATGGGATGAAAAGAGACGTTGGGAAGTTTATATCCAAATGCATGAATTGCCGACTAGTTAAAGCCGAGCAAAAGAAGCCTAGTGGTTTGTCACAACCGTTGGAAATTCCTGAATGGAAATGGGTACAAGTCTCAATGGATTTCATCGATGTTTTACTAAGGATTAGATTGGGTTACGATAGCATTTGGGTGAATCGTGTATTAGAGGATCTCTTGAGTGCTTGCATACTGGATTTTGGAGGGTAATGGGATGACCACCTGCATTTGGTTGAGTTCGCATATAATAATAGCTATCAGTCCAGTATTGGTATGGCTCCATTTGAAGTTTTGTACGGAAAACCATGCAACTCACCATCATGTTGATTGGAAAACAGTGAGAAATTGTGCTTGGATCAGAAGTGATAAGAGAAACTTCAGATAAGATCAAGGTTGTCCAACAGAGAATAAAGACTGCCCAAGATAGGCAGGAGCGTTATGCTAATAAAAGACGAAGAGATTTGGAATTCTTCGTTAACGACTTGGTATTCGTCAAGATCTCTCCATTGAAGAATGTGATTCAGATTGGTAGGAGAGGTAGGTTAGCACCAAGATTTGTTGGTCCATTCCCAGTTCTCGAGCAAGTTGGGAATTTGGCATATAGAGTTGGATTGCCTGACAGGATGATAGGAGTTCACAACGTATTTCATGTTTTCCAGTTAAGGAAGTTCGTCCATGATTCTGATATGACTATTTCACCAGATCAGGTGGATGATATCGAGGTAGAATCTGAGGCAGTAGGGAGCCGCAGGACGATTCGTATTGTTGGACAAGATATGAAACAACTTCAAAGGAAGACGGTGAAACTAGTCAAGGTCCACTGGGGCGATGATTAGAAGGATTGTACTTTGGAAACAGAGGAGAATATAAGAAAGTCATATCCAGAACTCTTTGCCTGGTAAGACTCTAATCATGGTATAGTTATTTCCCTCTTTAGTCACCCGCATGCTAGGATAGGCTTGTTATGTCGTTATGTATGTTTGATTGTTTGAAAATGGTTGATAGGCATGCAGGGCACCTTTGTATGTTTTGATTAAGGAATTTCGAGGGTGAAATTTCTTAAGGGGGGCGAATGTAAAGACCCGCATTCTACGCATCGGAGGATTGTAGAATATTTATTTCATTTTCATATGAAATAGTATGGTCGTGTAACTTTGGAGAATGACTATTGGGGTCATTTCCCACGTTCACGATTTTTGCCGATTTTAAATGACCGTTTTACCCCTGGCGAATCTTGTTTGCCAATAACTTTTGACTGGAAAGGAGTTTTGTTCTGAAACCACTTCCATTGGATTTGAATAATGGTTTACCTTTCCGTAGAGTGGTCACACTGATCAAACGGACTTATCGTTTGGGAGAAATGGCTGAAACAAGGTTTAGAAGGTGAAAAACAGCATAATCGGGCTTAACCGGGTGATTAGCAGCTAAGCCTATAACCCATTTCAGGATTAGGGTTATGGGAGGGCTGAAATGAGTTAGAGAATAGTTCCTATTCATTTTTCCAGCCGCCACAAACCTCCCTTGAGCTCAAGCAATGACCTCCATCTTCTAAATCGCTCCCAAAACACCATTTTTGTCATTCCTAATCACTAATTAAGCAAATCAACACCAAATCAAGGCGGACTAGCATCAAATCAGAGATAGGGCTGCTGGAGTACATTGGGATTCATGCCATAACAGTAGAGTTTCAGATAAAAGACTATATTTGTGGCTAAGGTGAGTGATTTGCATTGTTTTTCACTAGTTACGGCTAATTAGGGGTGATTAGTGATAATTAGCGAAATTATGGCTCATAAAAATCTAGAATAATTTATAAAATTCTTAAATATTATTTTATGGCTCTGATATAAATTTAGGTTAATTTGGACATGTTTTGCTAATCATATGGTTAAGTCATGATTAAGGGGATTAAGGGGAAAAATACGGGTTTTGGGTATGTTTGATC
Organism: Allium sativum; assembly: GCA_030737875.1. Taxonomy (NCBI): domain Eukaryota; kingdom Viridiplantae; phylum Streptophyta; class Magnoliopsida; order Asparagales; family Amaryllidaceae; genus Allium; species Allium sativum. The sequence continues at coordinate 155,081,125 of CM060926.1, read as the reverse complement.
CATCTAATCATGTCATATTGTTGTTTTGGTGTTTATGGTTGATTCTCTATGTTTCTATTACTGTTTGGAATGTTTTGTGATTGTCTAGTGAAGTTAGATTGGTCAAAAATGCCGTCGTATGGCGTAAATTGCTTGCTGGAAAAGTTGCAGAAATTGGTCAGACACCCCCGTTCGTGAAGCACTTGTCACAAACCGACCCCCATTCGTAAAGCACATATCACGAACCGACCGATCGTGACACCACCTCTCACAAACCTACCACTCGCACAGAGCTCCACGAACCGTGAAGTACCACCTTCCACGAGCCGCCGTGCTCCACGCATCACGAACCGGAGGACCATGAAGTACCACGAGCCAAACCGATGCCATGAACCGGAGGGAGTGCGAACCATGAACCAGGGCAGGGATCACGACTGGGTCCCACGAGCCGAATGTGGTCCACGAGTCACGAGTCGGAGCATCCATGAACCGCAAGCCGAGCTGAGGACTTGAGTATTGAACCGAGACATGACGAAGGGTATGAGATGAACTGAATGGAAACTTGGAGTTACGAACCGAACCGGGATGATGACCAAAACCCGAGGTGCAAAGGTAGTCCAAATAGGAAGTAGAATTCAGGATCCAGATGGGAACAACTGAGTTAACTTCATGATTGGGCTTTGCTGCGGGACATGTGCAAAGGGGTTATCGATATCCATAACCTTAGTTCACCACTGAGAGACGGATTAGTGGCTATGGATCCGTGCAATGGGGCCGTTGTGACTCCATGGAGCAAAGTGATCGTAGGAAAGGATTGGATGATCGAGTGGTGGATATCATATGCTTTACGCACCGAGTGGGATATGTGAGGATGATTACTATGTTTGATGTTTGCTATCACCATGACCCACACCCCTATTTACACTTTATGTTAGTGTTACCTTAGAGTACTGTAAATCTTGTTGTGCTAGCTCTTTGGTTGCAGGAACAGGTTCAGGTATGATTAGATTATACTTGTTATTGTATTGTTTTTTTGCTATCTCTCATACCAAACTTTTGTCTGACCCAGAGTTTTATGTCTCTTCTTATTACTTTGGGTGCTCCTAAACGAGCAGACTAGAGATAGGTTAGGTGGATATGCACGAGTAGATGTCCCGAGACGAGCAGGAGGCTTACACGTACTATTTACACATATATCTCCCTGTGTTGTTGTTGGTCACTACTTTGGGCATTAGTAGTGCACCTTTTCTATTTTGCTTTACAGACAGTATTTTGAAGTTGTAATAATGATGTGGATCATATGCTGTATTTTGGATTTCCGCTGCTATGATGATTTAATTTTCAGCTTATGCACTGTCTCGCCTGTTTTATGTCAAGTTATGTTATTATTATATTTTATTCCATGCGTTGTGAGATATGCTACAGGTTCTTTGTGTTTCTTAGTTCCAACCCTTTCTTTCTTTCTTTGACGACCGTCCCGTGCTAGTTGGACATCAATACAACGCATTTCGAGGGAAATGTCGGCTGGTGTGGGGCGGGCCGTCACAGCGGTATTTTAAAGACCGTAGTTAAACTCCGAACCAAATCTAAGGATTTATAGTCTCAACAACGATGTTGCGACTACATAACGAACGAATTCCCAAAGTAATTTAGCTAGAAATCTATCATATAAATTAAAACGGATTTTCCCCTTACCTAGCTGACAACAAACAGACGATTCACGAAATCAAATACCCCAAAAAATAAGATAAAGGACTTTCCTTAGCCTTTCTGAAGAATATAAAACTTTTCCAATAATGGAATCTATTATAAACTATTGGTTTCGTATTTATAAATCCATTTTATTACTATTATTGTTGTTATTCTAGTTTATTTTTCAAACTAAAAAACCTTTTTTGTTCAAAAATGTTGGAGCTCTTAAAAATCTTAAGGATTAATTGTGATAATTTCAATAAATTATCCAATATATATAGGGAGAGGGATACTAAAACTTACAAGGAATGGATATTTATTATTCTTAAGTTTAGTGGCATATTCCTTGTCATTTTTAATTCCATCCTTCCTACCAATCAGACTATTTTTATTAAAATTACACAATAGCCTAAATAATTTCGAAGCACGAATAGATTAAAATCTAAAAACCATATCTTTATAAAACTAGTCTTTCATAAAACCATTTTCCAAAACCGTCGTTCAAAACTATCGAAACCCATTTTATTTTTCTAAATAGTTTAAAAAATAATTTTCCTCGAAAACAAGGCCAAGAACTAAAATGAATATTTCAACAAAGGCAGATTCAGAAATTTAACGAGGTAACGAATGGATATACTTGTAATTATATTTCCAAAATAGATACGACATACTAACGTGAACCTTTCTCATTTTGGATCGAGAAATGGTCTTAATCGGAACTACTGACGAAATCAAAAACCAGAAATCGCGATTATCTCGATTGTAGCTAAATTTTCGTCCACTCTCCAAACTCGAATCGATGGAATCCATCATATGCCATCTTCATGCTCTTCACAACGAGATCGCCAACGTACTGTGGGGTAAGACAGAATTGGCTAGAGACCCGAACTCAACATACTTCAACTCTTAGTCGCTTAAAGCCCATTTTATATATTAGGCGCAACTAATTTCATCGTTGAATTAAATTTAAGTTGAGTAAGAAATACGAAGAAAAACGGAAAAAGAAATTGAATTACGTTCTCTCATGTGTCCTAATTTTACTAATTCCTCTAATCGTTTAACCTAAGCTCTGATACCAAATGTAACACCCCACACTTTTCTACGTCCAAATTTCGACAAAAATCGAAACTCAACCACACATCAAAGCGTAGAGCGTGTAAATTTGGTACCTGAAATAAATTAGCATGAGCATAATCAAAGTGCAATAAGATATCTCATAGCAGAAACAAAATAGTATAAACTAGTATTAACTCAAGTAACTACCTTTTTCAAAGTAATTCACTTTGCCAATACAAAGCATGAGAGAGAACGAGAACCGAAACCAAACTTAAACACCTGTGAGAACCCGATCTTCTCTAGAAAACTTGGGTGGTTGTAATGAGGATGGGGGTTCAGAACAACAATATTCTAGTGAACAGGAAATGTATAACACATATTTATAATACACAAATTTATCCCGTTTGGTTCAACACAAGATGTAGGCCTACCATGATTAGTGATTCTAACCTAAACTTGTAAATGTTTGTGCATGACTCAACTACTCTTTCCCAAAGTAGTGTTCCCAAAATATAATACCGAGACAGGAGGTTTACGCATATTTTTGTGAAGCCTTTATACCAGAGCTTAGCCGGTTACTATATCGAGATTAAACCCCTAATTACGGAGTTTCTATATTCATATACTTTCATTCGCTTATCCTTCATCATTTGTTGCCTCACTATCAATGATAGATAGGGTGGATTCTTCCTGATCGCTTAAGACCCTAGGCGGGCCGATTGGTCACTTATTATTTCTCGATAATTTACTTAACTTTAACATGAACTAGAGGGCACTAGCTACAGGACCTACTAGTTAAGGCTTCCGTCATTCACGCTTATACCCTTACCTCGCATAAGGTGAGAGATGGTATTTTATCGTTCGCTATACCTTCTAGCTGATCTTTAGATAACCCCCGTAGTCGCTCATTACTTCCCGTAGGATAGGTAGCCATATCTGGCGTTTTTAGTTTCCAGGTTTGGGTAGGCCCACACACACCTACCATTTAAGACCCCTAAACTGAAAGACCTATTCCTAGGTGGACTCCTCAACCCTATCCACTTAAGACCCCAAGGAAGCGGACTATACAATTCATTATACGTATATTTTGTATTATTAACCCACTAAGTCCAACTATAATTTAAGCTCTATATTTATTAACATAATTAAGAAAGATTATATCCCTTTTTCCTTAGGGTATTTATTTGATTTCTTCCCTAATTTGGACTTAGTATTTAAACGACAACCAATATCCATTAATCCCCATTCTGACACCCATTTTCTTTTGTTTCTATTTTTATTGTCCTTTATGATCATAACAGTCATATTCTCCTAGGGCAACCACTTACCAGTCCCAAGGTATCTACTTGTTGTACCCCAGCAGACAATTACTATTTTTATTCATTTATTTATCTATTTATTTGTTTATTAGTTGGCTTATATATATATATATATATTTATATATATATATATGCAGTAGGCATCTCACATTAAGTTGATACCTGTGGATGTTGGATTTGTCGGTCGGTTCCGGGCAGACTTCTACCACATATTGAACTTAACCTCGTGCCTTAGTACATTTATATTTACGCATTTGACCCCTCACATTAAGCTGACCACCTATGGATGCTGGATATGCCGGTTGGTTTTGGGAAGACTTATTCCACAAGTTAAGCTTAACCTCGTGTTTAAATACGGTTATAATTCAAATTTCCTAATTGGGGTTTACAAAATTTATCCTAATTGATTTTAGGAATTGTAACGATTTTACTATCACATTTATTTTCCCTTAATCAATATTGGTTACAATGGTTATTTATTGATTTTATGGTCCTATTTATGGCAATTAATTATATTGATTGCTACAAATGGTCACCACAAATATATTACTTCAACATGGATTACATTTATATATAATTCCATAATTGAACCTTATCCAAACATTCAATACAATGTATATTTTACCGTTTTATGCTGGTTTTGATGGATAATATGTATATATTTATGTTTTCATTCGTTCAACGTCGTTATTATTTTAATTTTTTTAATTATTCTAAATTTAATGATTTGGTTGAGTAAATAACCAAACATCCCTTTTTGCATTCAATCTTGCCTAAAGGTTTCAAATCTCATAAAAGACCGCTACCCATAATTATTTTAAATAATGCCTAATTAGTGGAATTGACATATTTCCAGATCACAACAAAGTATATTTAAATGTATAATTAGGAATGGTTGATGCAAATTTCACACAAATATATATATATATATATATACACACACACATTTGCACCACTTTTCCCTTTTTAATACTTTTTATCATATCTCTTGTAATTTCTAATTAATGTCTTTTTATTCAAAAGAAGGAAGACATATTTACAATGATTAAGCAAAAGCCCAATAGTATTGAATAAAAACAGGCATATTTCTTTTAAATATTACAATCACATAATTTACCCATTGCATCTTTTTACCCAAATTCACATATTTTATTATCTAACATTGAACTAAAGATCTGGAATGTAAATACATCTAATTAGTGTTTAATGGGACTGGTTTCTAGATCTACACTGCTATGCAACAACCGCAACATAACTGTAGGAACATGTGTGAACAAGTTTAAGAATCCTATAATTCATATTATGCATAACCAAAACTTACAATTCACAGGTTTTAACAATGTTCATAATCAGTTTTGAGGGTTGTCAATAAATTTACAATACTTAAACGAACAGATCAGATAGGAAATAGGCATAAAAATTTAGATCTAATTCAAACGAAATAGATAAGTTATCATAACTATATTCGTAAATTTCCCACTCACCTTATAACCTCCAAATCCAAAGTTTGAACCTTTAGGCCTATAACCCCCAAATTCTTATAAATCTACAATTTATCAAGAAAGGGGAAAATTCCAGATCTGTAGAAATGTAAGAAAACAGGAAGAGAGGGAAGAATCTGATTTGGAGCGTCGACTTGCATTCTTTTCCATTAGATCTGTCAATCCTCTCAATTTCATATGAATTGGATTCAATTTATTTGTATGAATATATTTCTATTTTTGAATTTATGTGGAAAAGAATGAGGCCTTACCCCTTAATTTATAGGGATGGAATTGGTCTTGAACCATTGGATTAGTTTTAAGTTATATTCGTCCATTCGTTTTATAAATATTATAAATCAAACCCTAAAAATCTAGTCATCACTAGGTAAACCGACACCCAGTAGATCGACCGTGTCGGTCGACCGTTTGGGCCGCAGATGCCTAGGTCGGCTAGTTATTTATGGTATAATATGTTAATAAATTCTGATTTATTTATTTTCTGTCCCTTTTCATATTTTGTCCATAACCTTTTCAAACGGACTCCGTTCGCGGAACTCCAAACCTGAAAGTTGACTAGAATTCCAAGACGAACTCATCGGTTAAAGTTTCATGGCCAAATTCCATCGTTTGTAGAAATTACTACTTTTGAAATTCTAATAATTAATTTATATTGCCAAAATTTTGGGTCGTTACACTCTTCTCGCTAGATTCGAAGGTTTTAGAAGGCCTACCCCGTGTTGACACTAATTCGAAGAACAACCCCATGTTGACACTAATCCGCAGATAGGTGCTAGATCGACTAGATTCGGGGGAAACACCCCCAATCCTAAAGGTGTTTCAGCTCAGGTTTTGGTTTTTTAAGTTTCAGGTTTTGGTGTTGGTAATGTTGCTCAAGCGCCGGTACGCACAGTTTTGGATGCAGAAACTCCCATAGTTTCGGAAGTTAGGTTTGTACCAGTGGCGGCGCATCAAGCTAAGTTGAGCCAGATATCTTTGCTGAGTCTCAATGGTTCGTTAATACTAGACTTAACGCCAATGACACTAGTGTTAGATTGAATGATTAGAATCGTTGACTTGGTAATGGCAGTGGAACTCAGATTATTGATATTATTAGACGATATATTCGAGATGGAGCGCCTCTCTTAGATATGGATTGTGTTATCCGTAGTCTATTCACTCAAGATATCCAGAATTATCAAAACACACTATATTTTAAATTGCCGGTGTTAGAGGCTTTTGATGGTAAGAAGGATCCTACATTCACTTGATATGCTGTATGCGCCTTATGGAAGTACTTTTGGCTTTGGAAAATGTTAAGGCGAAGTGCTTCCCTATTTATCTTACGGATATTGCTACCATATGGTTTCGGTAGTTGGAAAATGAGTCGGTGAATAATTGGAATGTCCTTGTTGGTAAATTCATCGAATAATTCAGGGTTCACGTCGCTCGACTCGAGAATGTGATGACTCTGACGAGAATTAAGCGAAGGTCTTGTGAGACTTTGCATAAGTTCTTAGAATGGTTTAATGTTGTTGTGGCTTCGGTCGATCGACCCGATCCTTCTATGCTTTTGATGGAGGTTGTTTCTGGTGTTAGGAGAAGATTAATTTCAAGATCTCACTTCAACAGGATCTACCATATGACCTTGGTGAATTCTACTTTGAGGCAGATCAGTTTCTTAGGGAAGAGGATACGAGGATCAATAAGAAATTTCTCGAGGCTAACTTCGTTCAGGTCGAAGGATCGTAAAAATCTGAAAAAGGAAAAGGAAAGGCTGCTCCTCGGAATGATTGGAATGCATATTAGTGGAGTCAGCCCAAATTCCCTTTATACGTAGAGCTTACGCGTCCTCTGGAGGAATTTGAAAGTTCATCCAGTTGCTCCCTTCATGAAGCCTCCCACAAGGGAGTCGACTCAGTGCTAGAAGGAATATGGTAGACATTTCCTGTGCCACGACCTGGCTGGTCATGATACCAATGATTGCAAGCATCTTTGTGATATGATCGAAGATCGCATCAGACATAGCGAGCTGGCGGCGTACGTTCGGAGTTGACCAGCTGCATCGGGACATGCACAACTGCCTGCTCCGACTCAGAATAGGAATGGACCGGGGACTACCCCCGCGGTTCGGTCATTGATTGATGTGGTTCTCTGGATTCTCTGGTTTTGTAGCCCTTTGATTCTGATTTTCTTGGTTTCTGGTTTCTTGGATTTTTAGTTTATTGACTTCTCATCTCTCGACACTTTGGATTTTGGCTTTGCAGATTCTGCTCTTTTGACATTCTGTCATTTGGATTTCTGGCACTTATGTTTTTGATTTTCTGGTATTCAGGTCGTTTGGATTGTGTAAATGGTTATTTAGTCTTTCGGCTTGTGTATATGACCCTATGTTTATCTGGACTTCTGGCTCTTGTATTTTGGCTATTTGGTGATTAAAACTTTGGCATGTCGTCTTTGAACACTGGCTATATTGGCTCCTTCCTCCTGGATATTGTTCTTTTGGATATCATATCTCTGGTTTTTCGACTACGAATGGTTTTGAGTCAGATCACACATGTACGGGATTAAGTCTCAATCCCTAAACGTGCTCTATACCCGACTATAAACCATCTGCAACACAATTAACTGAACTCTATGGTTTTCATGATTGTTGAATGGTGGATGCCCTAAGTCCGCCTACCTATGTACAATATTAGGTCTTTATCCCTTGGTGCTCTTTGTGGACGAGAAATCGTCCAATCTCCTACTCTCATCTCTGGTAATTGGCTTTGGATTTTGGAGCGCGTAAGTCTGCCTACCAATGTACATGATTAGGTTTTAATCCCTAGGCATGCTCTTTGTAGACGAGAAACTGTCTGATCTCCAACCTTCATATTCAGTTCTCAGACTTGGGATTTTCGATGGCTAAGTCTGCATACCCATGTACGGGATTAGGTCTTAGTCCCTAAGCTTTCTCTTTGCGGACAATAAACCCTCTAACCTCCTTCACTCTTTTCTTGTTACCGGGCCTGGGAGTTTGGAGTACTAAGCATGCCTTCCCATGTACAGGATTAGGTCTTATTCCCTACGAATGCTCTTTGCGGATGATAAACTGTCCAATATCCATCGTTTGTTTTTCATTTTCTGGCTTAAGGATGACCACGTCAGCTTATCCATGTACGGGGACCGATGTAACCGCTAGGCATGCTCTATACCCGTCGCTAGTACATCCCCTTCAAACTTAACGGAGATCAATAAACTTGAAATCAAAAACGACTAAGTTGACTCACCCACGTACGGGATTATGCCTTAACCCCTATATGTGCTCTTTGGTCGGCGATAAACCATTAGGTGTTCACTTGGCTTTACTAAAAAAAATCCAACCCTTGAAAACTTTAATAGAATTACTTCGCTCATTGGGATGTTGCTTGCGAATTACGAAAATAGAAATCAAAATTTCAAACTTAAAGGACAAGGCATAGTAAGGACTTTTCTCGCTAACTAAAAATCTAGTCCCCAAGTAACCACTTTGCTTGGAAAGGGGCGGGCCGTCTTGTTAGGACTTAGCAAGACCGCCTTGTCTAGTAGCTGGTAAGGCCTTACCCGTTTGGCTTTTCCTTATTCGTCTTGTCCTGGCTTTCCATGGTTGTATTGTCAGGTTTTGGAAAGGCCGTGTTGGACTCTTTTGGCTTTTTCTTGGTCATCTTGTCAAGCTTTGGCAAGACTATCTTGGACTCTTCTGGCTCTCGTTGGTCGTCTTGTCATGTTTTGGCAAGGTCGTCTTGGACTCATCTGGTTATACTGGCTATCTCTCGTAATGCGATACAGAGCGATCATCCAATCTCTTCGGTTTTGGTTTTCTAGTTATCTAGAACGATCTAGTGTGGTCATGGTTTTCTGGCTATTGGACTTCTCGCAATTCTCAGCCCATGGATTTCTGGATTATTGGACTGTTCAAAACATGTCTTCCTTTTACAAGAAAGATGTGTTTTGAGGGGCATGTGTTAACCCACCTTTTGGCAAACCAGTCACGCGACGGACATATGGTTTTCTAAGTGCTCAAAACTCAAATGCAAACTCACGGAAGCACAAAGCGATTTGGTCTAAATCGCGAAGTGTTTAAACTCTTGGAGATATGGTTTACTTCTCGAATTGGCATTCTCGGTTCAATGGGATCGGTTCAGTATAAAATTGGGTTTGACATTCTCGGTTCGACGAGAATTCGTATCCTTACTTCCACATCAGGATCGACATTGTTGAATTTCTAGAGAATTCGTATCTAGCTCGATAAGGATGGATTTCGTATCCCATGAAATCATGATACAAGTATGAAACACATCGAATCGGTATACAAAGTATTATTTTGGTATCTGGCTTTTCATCTTCTGGATGGCTCAAGAATTCACAAAGGCTTCGGATACAAAATGGATATTTCGTGTCCCGTCCTGCATCTTTTTTCCGTATCTCTGGTTCCGCCAGGAATTTTGTATCCACAGGAAACAAAATATGGAATATGAAGTATGGAGATGGCACTCATGAATTTGTGCAAGACTAGGGATACGACATGTGCATTTCGTATCCGACATGGTATGGGTTTTTCGTATCCGAGCTCTGATAAAAAGTGGTTCGCAAACTCAGCATTTTTGGTTAAGGATGGGCGTAAAAGACATATTTCATATCCAATAATATGAATTCGAGGCTCGAGGCTTGGCAAAGTGACGAACTCCCTGGATACGGACCGATCTCGGGCACGAAAAATAGGGAATACAAAATCTCGTATCCCCACTCCTGTAAATACCCAGGCACTTATCTTATTTCGGGATATTTTAGCTATTTGGTTCTAGACACGAGAAGCTTGATCTTGGAGCATTTTAATGGCTTCTTTCTTGGTTTCTATGGCTTTGGAAGGTCTCTTGGACTTATAAACTTCACATAGAGGTTTAATCACAACATTTTGGCATTTGGACTAACTCTTGGCTTGCTTCTTGGACATTGGAGAATTCTTAGAGCTTTTTGGGCTTAGGAGGATTTTAATGGTTGTTTGGGCCTTGTAGGGAGTTGACAAGGACTTTGCCACTTTTCATTTACTTTGTAAACTCAAAAACTTTGGACTTGGGTTAATCTTGTAGTTGTAATGTCTATGATTAATAGTTACAACAAAGAGGACATAGGCATTAGTGTTGAACTACTATAAATTTGATGTTATTTACATTTCTGCACTTTGTATTTGGATTGCTTGGTTTATTTGGATAATTGGAATAATAGTAACACATTGGGTGTTGGCGTGTGCGAGTGACCAATTCCTCACATAAACGACCATGAAGTGACTATACGAGGTACCCTGAAGGCACCACATAAGGCAAGTTCATGTTGGACATAGAACTTTCAAAAAATAAACATAAAAGGGGTATTTTTATCCTTTTATCATTTTATTACATAAAGAACATCCAAGAAAATAATGTCTATATATAAAAAATAATTGATGTTTCTGAAAACTGGTTTATTTTATGCTTTGTGTTTTTAATTTTCAACTTCAATCACAAAAATGATGAGGGCTAAAGACAGCAAAGTGGATGGATGAACGATGGAACGTTGAATCATCTCTCATTCGTCGATTACCAAAGAACGAAAAAAATGAATTTATGTTATGAGTTAACTTCATTTTCTAAAACGGTTGTTTTTCATGATATAGATGTGTTTGCACTTTTATATGAGCGAAAATCCAAACTTAAAAAGGGAAAACCAAATGCTATTTTCGGGTGCATTCGGTTCACCTCTTTTATTTTTCTATTTTCGCTATAATAAAATTGCAAATTACATATATAAACTGTGGAAAATGACCACTTTAGAAAATGAATTTAATGTTTAAAACGGAAAATAACTTTATCTTATTTTTCATATTTTGGGAAATAACGGATGGACGAGACATAATTCGTCCTTCCGTCGTGCCTCCAACCTCCCCGTCGTCCGCTCCATCTTCCTTTCATTCCCTCCGTCATCCGTTTGCTCTATTCATTTTTTGTAGTTAATGTTGAAAATTCAAAATACAAAATAGACCAAACACCACATTAATCTTTGAAAATATTTAAGAATTTTTTTTGACGATAAGATAATCTCCAATGGAATACCTAATTCAATGTAGATAAACCCTCCAAACAAGACTTTGTAGTTCAGACCTTGTTTAATAAGCACGGTTCTGGTAAATAGAAGCAAGCAAATTGTTTAATAGACATCTTCCTTTCAAGTGCATGTGATTAGGTGCTTAATTCGTACATTTAAGAAAACAACTGGAAATCATTTTTCCTTATTATTTAACGTGTTTACTTGTTAGTGGAAAAATTAATTTAAATGTTTCAACAATCGATGAAAATTAAATGGATGAAAGGTACACATTATAGATAATGTCGATGTCAGACTAACGATATCCATTGGATATAAATTTCACTGTTAAGGATCTTTAAATATTGCATGATTTACCACTTATACTAATCTCCTATTTTTTTGATATAATAAGTCCAAGTATATTTTTGTTTCTATTTAAACATATAAATAAACATATGAAATTAGTAAGTTTTGTATTATTTATGAGTAAAGAAACATCGTTATATGTAGTATTGTATAACACTCACACATAGATATGCAAGATGGTTAGAACAAGTGTATAGATGACTATTTAACTACACTGGCTTTGTCTATTAGGAATAAATTGATGGTTATGTCACTCGAGTAGTTTTCCGCATGATACCATTTGTCTGTATGAACCATTGTTTGTGTAGGTTTTTACAAAGTGTGGTTGCCCATCATGCAGTTTTCACTTAAACTTGGTTGTTATCCTTAGATGTTTATGTACTCGTTGTGTAAAGTCTATATAGTTAATCGTTTCTCCATACCATTTGATTCTACATATTAGACACATGATATATTAAGTTTGTATTTATCGGATTCGCGCGAGGAGTTTGTTATGTATAGGCTCATCACTCCTACTAATTATAAGATATCATTAAATTACATACACACACACATATATATATACATACATACACATGTGTGTGTATATACACACACAAAATACTGATATAGAGGCTTTTATCATTATTACATTTCTACGATAGGTATTTTGTTTTCAAACTAGAAGAGCACGATACCTCTTGGATACTTAAGCCAATTAGCTGATTTGCATAGCCTACACAATATCCACTAGGGAACTTCATAATGGTGCATTATACATTGCACTCAACACTTATATCCTCCATCAGGTTAAGGAGATTATTATGAGATACAATAAGAACCGCTACCATTTATATTCACTAGGGTTATAATGGAAGAAACATAACTTCGCATTTATCTTATTAGCCGTTACAATGTACCTATAAATAAATGTTGCACTGTACAATGTAATAAGTTTTTTACATAATAAAATTAAGCATAACTCTTTCTTCTATATCTTTGCCTTGCTTGTTTACACGGTATAAGAGCTAACTCTGCCCATCGACAACTGTGATCTCAGTACTCATTCTTGGATTTGTATCCAAGCCCTCTCAAAAAAAATTCATCATTTAAGGGGTTACCATCCTTGATCATAGTGTTCTTGATTTCATTAAGATATCCATTCTGCAATTCTGTTTGTGTCATCCAAGGCTGAATACTCAACCTAGTTGCATCAAACAACCGATCATCTCATAGTTCATCTGACCGGATTTTCATCTATTTCCCACAATGGTTGATCCAAGTGATAATGTTTCTCTTACATCACCACCGCAAAACTACTCATCACAATCTTTTGGCAATACTCAATCTGCAAATGAAACAACCACGATTATTAATCCAAAAGGCCACATTGTATCAATTCAACTTGATAAAGAAAATTATCTCCTATGGAAATGTCAAGTTAACACAACACTCGTACGGTATGGCCTTGAAAATTACATCAATAGGACATCTCCAATTCCAACAAAGATAACAACTGATGAAAATTTTGATTACAAACAAAGAATACACCAATTACAAGAGACAAGATAGTTTACTCTGTTCTTGGTTATTCTCTACAATAAGTCTTGCTATACTTCCTCAATTAATTGGATGTAAAAGTGCTCAAGAAATTTTGGAAACTGTTGAACAAATCTTCAACACATAGTCATATGCAAGAATAATGCACTATCGAAAGCAATTAAATAACATAACCAAAGATTTCTCAATAATAAGAGAGTACCTTACGAAGATTAAGACTCTGTGTGATCTACTAGAAGTGGTTGGTCATAAAGTTTCAGACTCTGAACAAATTCTAATCATCTTAAATGGATTAGATGATGATTACAAATTTTTTTTTCCATTCTATCTTCTCAACCCATAGCATCATTAATGCAGCAAGTTCATTCTATATTGATTGTCCATAAGGGAAGACGATGCCAAGAAAAGGCGTATAGACTTCACTGCAAGTTATGCATCTGCGTCAAGAATCAAAAATCAAGAAAGATTCCCAAATACAAGAAACAACCAAAACATCCAATAAAGGTAACCATAATGTTAGAGGGAGAGGCAGGTGGAATAACTCCAATAGAGTCAGATGCCAAATTTGTGAAAAAATTGGTCATGTAGCCAGCAAGTGCTATTTCAGATTTGATCAAAACTTCATCTTAATCGGCAAGGAAGCAACAATCAAAGAAACACATATCCCAATGCAAATATTTCTCACACTGGCTCGAAAACAGAAGTCAAATTAACATAATAAAAAACCACAATGATGAAGATTCAATTGCCATAAGCGATGACTTACAAAATGAAAAATGAATTTCGAATTCAGGTGCTTCAAATTACATAACAAGCAATTTAAACAACTTAAATTTAGGGAATTGAGAATATAAAGGTATGCAATCTATATATTTAGGTAATGGTAAGACAACTAATATTACACGCACTGGAATAGACACAATTACGGGAAAAAGAGAATTATATCTCAATAATTTTCTTAGGGTGCCAAAAATTAAAAAGAATTTACTTAGCATATCACAATTCACTAAACATAGTCATGTATACTTTGAATTCTTTCCTAATCACTATGTAGTCAAAGACCTAACCAGTAGAGAAATTCTGTTATAGGGTAAAATGTACCATGGACTTTACATATTCAAACTGAAGAATAATAAATTGAATTATGAAAGAAGATACTGGTGCAATTTTTCTAATATTAGATATAATTATGATTTAAGCATTCTTCATTCATGGCACTGTAAATTGAGTCACCTAAATTTGAATATTGCAAGGCATGTTCATAGAAACAATGATATTCAATTTAATGTAACTCCTCATCCATACATTTGCACTGCATGTCAAATGGGAAAATCCCACAAACTACCATTTCTAGACTCATAAACCATATATAACAGACCACTGGAAATTGTGATTGTGGACTTATGGGGCTTGCCTCAGTTAACTCTAATTATGGTTTCAAATACTATATTTCATTTGTTGATGTATTCTCTAGATTCATTTGGGTGTATTTTCTTAAGCGTAAGACAGAAACTATCAAGGTAGTGATGCAGTTCCTATTTCTTGCTGAAAATTAGACAAATAAAAAAGTAAAAGCTATTCAAACAGATGGTGGTATAGAATTCAAGCCACTAAAGCAACACTTCAGCAAAAAAAGGGAATTATACATATAATCACATTCCCACATACCTCTGAACAAAATGGCTAGGTAGAAAGAAAGCACATGCATATAGTTGAAACTGACCTCACTTTATTGGCTCAAGCATCCATGCCAATCAAATTCTGGCTAGACTCATTTGATGCAGCTGTATACCTAATCAATAGGATGCCAACCTGTGTGTTGCACAATATAAGCCCATTAGAAAATATTGTAACATTAAGTCAGATTATATGTCACTCAAAAGTTTTGGATGCTTATGCTTCCCTAATTTAAGACCCTTTCACAAGCTGAACTTCATATCAGAACCCTGTACATTCATTAGTTATGCTCTCAAAATCAGAAAGGGTACAAATGTCTTGCCAACAAAGGAAAATGGTCATCTTTAGACATGTTGCATTCAGTGAACATTTCTATCTTTTTGCCAACACAGAGGTCAAGACAACCGAAAAAGTATATAATGCTAAACAGTCTTTACCACTCATTCCTAATTACTAAATGTAATGATGAACAGGTCACAACTCCAACCCAACTCACTATACGTAGCATTGAACCAGGTGAAGGTAGCAGTGAACCTCAACACGCTATGATCAATGCTAGACCAAGTCAGGAAGAATCAGACTCATCAAACAACAACCCAGTTTGACAATCAAAGATATGGAAATAATCAGTCTACATCCAACACTACAGAAGATGCAGCATGTCAAGATCAAGTTGTAAATAGGAATAATGATTAAGATTAGAATCCTACATATACTGGTTATCACATGATCACAGGAGAAAAAAGATAAATATTCAAACCCAAGGAATACCACTTAAACCTACCAAGTTCATTCGAAGAAGCTGTCAAATGTCAACATTGGAAATTAGCTATGGATGACAGCATGCAACATTACAAAGAAAAAAAAACTTGGAGCTTAGTGACGAAACCGGCCACCAAAAATGTCATTGGTAGTAAGTGGAAATTAAAAGTCAAAAGAAATCTAGATGGGATAATACAAAAGTATAAAGAAAGATGAGTGGCAAATGGCTACACTCTGCGGTATGGTTTTGACTTCAGAGATGCTTTTACTCCTATAATCAAACCAACCACTATACGAATAATTCTTAGCATAACCTTACATTATAAGTGAAAGATAAGACAGTTATATGTGAATGATGCATTCCTAAATTGTGAACTCAATGAAAAAATATATATGACTCAACCTCAGGGATACTACCAACGAGACAATACGAAAGTTTGCAAATTACATCAGTCTATCTACAGTTTAACATAAGCTCCCAGAGTGTGATATGAAATGTTAAAAGAAAATCTAGATATGTTAGGGTATCAAGCAACAAAGTCTGACAACTTGCTATACACAAAAATTAAGGATGGATATACAATATACATTTTAGAATATGTGTATGATCTTATCATAACAGGAAACAATGACAAAGAGACTAATAAAACTATCCATCATCTCAACAAGGCATTCTCTATCAAAGATCCGGGAGAATTAAACTATTTCTTGGGTATTGAGGTAATCAGAAAGTCAGATTCAGAAATCATATCATGTAAAAGAAAATATATATCAGAAATAATGAAGAGAGCAAAGATAACCAATGATAAACCTAGGGAAAGCAATTTACGTTTGTAACGCCCTACCCCTTGACCCACCTTAATAAAGAACATTACTAGGTAATGTCGTCTATTAGAGCGGAAAACTGGGTTGGTTAAGGGCGATTACGCCTAGATTTGGATTAGCAAGTCTTAAGTATGTCGAAGAAGTGATTGATATTTTTTTCAAGAGGCTCGACATACTTATACTTTACGTAATACTATTTTACGGTGGTTCCAGGATCAGCTTAGAACATAGTACGTTTAATTTCACAATCACAGATCATAGAATGGTTACATAATATAACATTGTTAGAGTACAACAAATGCATGTGTTACAATAGAATGGTACATCACAATCATTTATACAACATGACACAACAAAAGAAGAGAATCACGGGTACATAAAATCGAATGGAAAACGGCTACTGGAGGGAACGCCCAAAAGATATGCCGCTAATCCCAAGCACTGCAACTATACCTGAAACATCTCGGTCTGACCCGAGAAATGCACACACGGGTCAGTCTAGTTTAGAAATCAGTAATTATAAAATATGAAATAAAATACCAACCAGACACTAATTCCTTTCCATACGAAAAGAAATCTCAACACACGAGTCTAAACGGGATATTAGATACAGAAAATCCTCTTTTTATATGAAGACAACATCATATTCATAGGTCAACAAAACACACACATAAGTCCACAAGGTCAATATATAGTAGGCAAGGACGATACACGAAAGTGGATCTAACATTACATATGCATGAATTACCCGAACGCCTTGGTTAGGGTAACCAACATTCAGAATCACATAACAAGAACGAAGGACTCAGAGGTGCACGGAAATCACAAGGTGAACTCACAAAACCACGTAATTCACTAAATCACTAAATCATAAAATCACAGAATCACTGAAATACAAAATCGCAGAATCACTAAAACACCAAATCATGAAATCACTGAAACTCTATTTAGAGTTTGAAACCACTAATGGAGTCATCACAAACAATAATGATAATTACTATGGTGAAATTAGTGATAACTACACTAAATAGATTATGGATCCATCACAGAATGACAAAGTGAAGCTATGCCAGCACGTGCTATCACACAGAATGGATTTAAGCCAGGATAGTATTATGTCACATACAAGGGGTACCCGAATGACCCGAAGGTCCAGTTAGCCACACATGATTGACCCGAAGGCCCATATAGATTCCATATAGAGTCCACACAGAGTTAACCTAAAGGTCTAGAACTGGTTGTCACACAAAAATGTGTCACAGACTCTCAGATAGTAACTCAAAAAGTGGTAATCGTATGTCCCTTATGTTTCCACTTAACGATTCACACACCGTAAGTCAGCTCCACATAGGAAAAACAGAAATTCACAAAATACTGAGTATCTCATAGAATCACAGAAGACCAGCGAAACACGGAGAATCACTACGATTTATTAAATCACAGAAAGCACTGAAACAGTGAGAATCACTAGGATTCATGGCTTTGATTGAACGAATTTGGGATTGAATAAAATCGTATACCGCCACGTATTATATGGCGGGTATACGACATTATTGCCTTCTCGAAAGGTGCCAAAGTATAAATTTGTATAAGGAAAATACTTGAATCACAAAATGGGTTTTAAATCGGTTCATAAACCAATTATTTTCTTCCTTAAAATCTTATAGTTTTATAAATTAATTTGAACTATTGTTTTGAGGCCATTTAATACTAAGATAGAACATTAAAATTATATTTGGCCTCTAAAACTAAAAAAAAATTAAAACTAGCTCAAAATCGTGCATAAGTGTTCAAAATTCACAAAATAACTCATGAAAATCAAGAATTGAATCACCAAAATCTACATAGTCTAGGATTCGGACTGACCATCACTTGGTTTTCCAAGCTTTAGAGCCAGCAAAACCAAGTGATATAGCATCAGAAATGATCATCAATGTAAGGCAACACAAGCACAAAATCCACATAACAAATAACAAATACACAGCAAGATGAAAGGAACCACAGTACAACGGATAAATCCGTTGTTGCTGTTTCTAGCTAGAAAGCATCAAAATTTTCAAATACACTTCAAATAAAAGTTAGGGCCAAAATGGTTTCAGGTTTGCTATTGTTGCCACTATTGATTTTCTCTCGAGACAACAGCAAACAAGCTTAATTTTTATTAAGAAAACAACAGAATTTCGAAAAACCCAAAACATGAAACTTTTAGAATATGTTCTGAGTTTTGCAGAAAATTTAAGAAAATCAATTTTAGATAAAGAACACAAAGTTATGGTCAAAACAAATTCAGGTCTGATGTCGTTGCCACTGTTGATTTGCTCTTGGGGCAACAGCAAACAAGCTCATTTTTTTATCAAGAAAACAATAGAATTTCAAAAAACTCAAAATATGAAACTTTTAGAATATGTTCTTAGCTTTGCAAAACTTCTAATAAAATTAAATTCGGATAAAGAATGCAAAAGTTATGTTCAAAACACTTTCAGGTCTGCTGTTGTTGCCACTATTGATTTGCTCTCGAGACAGCTGCAAATAAGCTCAATTTTGATTAAGAAAACAACAAAATTTCGTAAAAAATCAAAACATAGAACTTTTAGAAAATGTTATGAGCTTTCCAGAACATATAAGAAAATAAAATTCGGATAAAGAACGCAAAAATTATGGCAGTTTTGGTTTAAAGTTTCAACTCCGGGACTGCACAGGCTTGAGCAATAAGCTCAATTTAAAACTAGTTTTTGACCTCTAAAATCATGGAATTTCGAAAAACACCTGAAACGAAATTTGTAGCTAATGAAAATCTTTCTGCTTCAAAAAGATTGAGTCGTTTTAGATTATTTTACACCAAGATATCGTTGTTTTACTGCAGCGATTTCTACATTATATTTTTAGCAACCAACATTCAAATAGAAATGATATTATAGGATTCAATCAATTGCCATTCAACAATAAAATCAATTCATATATTAAACTAGAAAGTGTGAGTCGAACAACTCACATTGATTGGTTTATAGGAAGAATTTCAGCCTTTAGGAGGTGCATTTGAGCATCATCAGCTTAAAAACCCAAGGAACATCAACATGCTGCAATAATGGAAAACATAGTTAACCTAATTCCCTGATTTACACTAGAGATGGAATTAGTCTTGGATTATGTAAAGACATGAATTAGAGAGCAGCTAAATTTCATTTGCATAGGAAATTAGGCATGCAAGAGCTTTGGAGGAAGAAAAGGGAAAGAGCCCTCTTTTTTTCTCTATGTATTCAAGGAAGAAGAAAAACGAGGCAGAAAAAGACTACGTATCTTTCTCTGACTTCCTCTTGAAACTAATACCAACCAAGAGAAAATGGGCTGAGTACGCAATTCAAGCCCAAATACATTTAATTAGTAATAATAAAAACTCAAATCCACCATTTTAAAGATTAAACACTTGTTAACAAGCTAATTATCACATTCTTAACCACTTAACACACACCAACACAAACACTTATTAAGTTGTGTTAATTTAACAACTCAACACACAAATTAACACACAAAACATATTTACACTATTTAATTATGTTTTCAACATAATATATCAAAATAAATGTGTTTTCTAACATGTCTTTATTTATTCGTATAATCTCTATAACACAACCAATAAATGTCATCAATGACTTATTTTAACAAAATAAGTCATTAACATGTCGAAACATACATTTTATTATTTTTATTATTAAACACAAAAACGTTGAATAATTAAGATTTATACAACAATATATATCATAACCCAAAATTACAATGATTGTTTTGGATAATCAAATATTTACAATCATTGTTATCAAACCATAATAAAATTGTTTTAACTCAATAATTATCACATAAAACACTTTTACTCTTTTACTTCAATGGTACAGTACTTACATACATACATACATACATATATATATATATACATATATATATTTGGTGTTTAAAAAACATTACAATGATTTTGTTGTACACTTTATAAATTCACAACTTAAATTTATTATCCATGATAATAAAACACACAAAATTCTATAAATATTAATTCACATCAATATTTATATTATACTAAAATTAACAAACCTAATTTGTTTATTGATTAACATTTTCAAAGTCACATATACAATTTAAATCCTCCAATATAGTTTAAACACAATTCCTCTATTAACATTATTATAAAAAATATCTTGTATTTAAAACCTTGAATTAATAATTTAATAATTTCAACCAATAATTTATCTCAAATAATTTAATAGTTTCCAATCAATGTTTTATATATTTTCTATATCCCCAAAATCATTTAATTATAATCTTAAGACTATATAATTTATATCAAATACTCAATTTAGAATTCCTCGAATCTCTATTTCTTATTTAAATACAATACAGGTTGGTCTCATTAACTCGTACCACCCACATATTGTCTTCAGAACCATAATAAACTGTTGAATCTATACCTCCCAGTTATCTTAAAATCTGGGTTGTTACAGACTTCCTCCTTTAAATAAATTGCGTCCTTGCAATTTGTTAATACTGGAACCTCCTCAATTTAAATCCAAAAAGTTATTTATCTCAACTCGCTCCTTAAAAATTTCTCGATTTAGGAAGCTATCACATGGGAATTAGAATTTTTCAACATATAAAATTTTTAACGTCAAAATTTCCCATTTGAATTTACCCAAATCTTAATCAAAGTTTTACCACATTCATCAACTTGTTAATATCTCAGCTTCAAACCACACAACTTACTTTTCACAAGGTGTATTTTGAAGTACACACTCAAGATTCCACTCCCACATCATTACTTGACGCTACCTTGCCGTTGAAGTTATTTAAGTTTTTCCCAATTATGGTTGCTACTTGGATCTTTAATCATCAAATAGCCTCACCATTTCCCAGAGTCTATATCCAATTCAATAGCGGCAACTTGTCAAGTGAAAGTAATTATGAATGTGTATCTCAAAAGTAACACACTCCTTTCAGAAAATCATGTATTTAAAAACATTTTACAACCAACACACTTTAAATTCTCATTTACAATTAGATTGGAATAGCATCAAACCATTATTTTCCATCAACCCTTCTTAATACTTGGCTGCAATATCAACATATCATCGCCATCGTCTCGCCAAAGTCACCATACTCTATCTCCCACATAGTGGTTTAATACTATCCCAATGTAATAAATTTGTATTTTTCTTCCCAACAAATCGCATTTCACCTCTTATCTTCAGTGTTAGATAGTCTCGAATAAGTGTTTAAGAAATTTCTATCAATATCGCTGATCAACGTATTGACCAGAACCCTTAGGGCACTCATAAGAAAATTCAACACATCAAAAGATCACTAATTTAAGTTCACACATGGGTTGTTTTTATTATTACACATCAACCGAATTTTTAGTTTTATCTAAATAAACAACCCACATTCCCAAACTTTAATTTAATCATCGGGCAATAAGGTAACCGACTCATTAGTATTTGTAATTTAATGTATTACCATCCTTTACCCTATGATTAATTACTTCACAATTTAGCACAGTCGAAGTGATTCACCTGCTTCTGTTGTGCAACTATGGTTTAATTTGTTTCAACTCATTTCCTGCTTAAGGTGAAAACCACTTTTAAATTTTTAATCCCTAAAATACCATATTAATCCCCTTTCCAAACCTAACAATCCACTCAAACATCAAGGACAGGGTGAATCTTTTTCTCGAAACTTCACCCAAAAGATATAAATTCTAAAGGATTAAGAGGATAGAAATAAATTCTCCTACCAAAACACACTACGGAAGAGGCATCAACAATGGAATACTGTGGAATAACCTTCTTATTCCTAGATGTATTCCTCAACCACAGGATTTTCTACGACTCACAGATAATATACCTAAGATAAGGATAAAAAGGCGATAGAGTGGACATGTTTGTTATCATCCATGTTGTAACACATGTATTATTCTAGTTTGTCATGTGTCTAACGTACTTTGTTCTGAACCTTTGCTCTAATAACATGTTGTAATGCCCCACCCCGAGACTCACCCTAACAAAGAACATTATTAGGTAATGTTGTCTATTAGGGCAGAGAATATGGCTGGTTAAGGGCTACTGCACGTAGATTTGGATTAGCAAGTCTTAAGTATATCAAAAAAGTGCTTGTTATATTTTCCAAGAGGCTCGACATACATAATACTTTACGTAATATTATTCTACGGTGGTTCCAGGATCAACTTAAAACATAGTACATATAATTTCACAATCACAGATCATAAAACAATTACATAAAATTACATCGTTAGAGTACAACGACTACATGTGCTCCAATATAATGGTACATCACAATCCTTTATACAACATGACACAACAAAAAAATAGAATCACGAGTATATAAACTCGAATAGAAAAAGGCTAGTGGATGGAAGTCCAAAAAGAGATACCGCTAATCCCAAGCACTGCAACTATACCTGAAATATATCGGTTAAACCCGAGGAATACACATACGGGCCGGTCTAGTTTAGAAATCGGTAATTATTAAAGATGAAATAGAAGATCAACCAGACACCAATTCCTTTCCATACAAAAAAAATAATCTCAACACACGAGTCTAAACAGGATCTTAGATAAGAAATTACCCTTTTTATATGAAGAGAACGTCATATTCTTAGGTCAATGAAACATACACATAAGTCCACAAGGTTAATATATAGTAGGCAAGGAAGATACACGAAAGTGGATCTAACACTAAATAGGCATTAATTACCTAAACTTCCTTGTTAGGGTAACCAACATTCGGAATCTCATAACAAGAATGAAAGACTTAAAGGTGCATAGATATCACAAGCTGGTAAACTCACAGAACCACATAATTCACTAAATCACTGAATCACGAAATCACAGAATCATTAAAACACAAAAATGCAGAATCACTGAAACACCAAATCATGAAATCACTGAAACTCAATTTAGAGTTTAAAACTACTAATGAAGTCATCACAAATAATAATGATAATTTCTATCGCGAAATCAATGATAAACACAAAAACACATTTTATGGATCCATCATAGAATGGTAAGCTGAAGCTATGCCAGCATGTGTTATCACACAGAATGACTTAAAGCCAGGCCAGTACTATGTCATACAGAAGGGGTACCCAAATGACCAGAAGGTCCTCTGACCCACACAGGACTGACTCGAAGGCCCACACGGAGTCCATATGGAGTTGACCTGAAGGTCTAGTACTGAACATCACACAGAAATGTGTCACAGACTCTCAGTAGTAACTCGAAAAGCGATAATCATATGTCCTATACCATGCGTTTCCACTTAACGATTCACACACTGTAAGTCATCTTCACATAGGAAAACACAGAAATTCACAAGAATCACAAATACCGAATATCTCAGAGAATCACAGAAGATCACTGAAACATGGAGAATCACTACAATTTATTAAACCATGGAAAGCTCTGAAACACTAAGAATCACTGCGATTCATGTCTTCGATTGGATGAATATGAGAATTAATAAAATCATATATTGCCACGTCCCATACCGCGGGGTACATGACATTATTCGATCGCCAACACACCTTCTTGAAAGGCGCGAAAGTGTATATTTATATAAGGAAAATACTTGGATCACAAAACGGGTTTTAAATCGGTTTTCATAAACCAATTGTTTTCTTCCTTAAAATCTTATAATTTTATAAATAAATTTATACTATTGTTTTAAGGCCATTTAATACTAAAACTAAAACATAAAAATTATATTTAGCCACTAAAACTATAAAGAAAACTTTATTTACTAATATATAGGAAACTAGCTCAAAATCGTGCATAAGTGTTCAACATCAACAAAATACCTCATGAAAATCAAGAATTGAATCACCAAAATTTGCATAGATCCGGAATTCGGATTAACCATCGCTTGGTCTGCCAAGCTTTAGAGCCAGCAAAACCATGTGATATAGCATCAGAAATGATCATCAAAGCAAGGCAACACATGCATAAAAACCACATAACAAACAACAAATACACAGTAAGATGAAAGAAACCAAAGAACAGCGGATAAATCCACTGTTTCAAGCTAGAAAACATCAAAATTTTCAGAAACACTTCAAATAAAAGTTATGGAATATGACTCAAGCTTTTCGAACTGCCCAAGATCATTGAATTCAGATCGGTAGTTCAAAAGTTAGGGCCAGAATGGTTTCAGGTTTGCTGTCGATGCCACTGTTGGTTTGCTCTTGAGGCACCAGCAAACAAGCTCAATTCTTACTAAGAAACCAACAGAATTTCGAAAAACTCAACCATGAAACTTTTAGAATATGCTATGAGCTTTCCAGAACATCTAAGAAAATCAGATTCAGGTAAAGAACACAAAAGTTATGGTCAAAACACTTTCAGGTTTGATGTCGTTGCCACTATTGATTTTGCTCTCGAGACAGCAGAAAACAAGCTCAATTTTGATCAAGAAAACAGCAAAATTTCGAAAAACTCAAAAAATGATATCTTCTGAGCTTTCTAGAACATCTAAAAAAATTGAATTTGGATAAAGAACGCAAAAGTTATGGTCAAAACACTTTCAGGTCTGCTGTTATTGCCACTGTTGATTTGCTCTTGAGACAACAGCAAACAAGCTCAATTTTAATCAAGAAACCAACAGAATTTCGAAAAACCCAAAACATAAAACTTTTAGAATATGTTTTGAGATTTCCAGAACATGTGGGGAAATCCAATTCGGATAAAGAACGTAGAAGTTATGGCAGTTTTGGTTTAAAGTTTCAACTCCGGGATTATACAGGCTTGAGCTATATGCCTAGTTTAAAAATTAATTTTGACCTCTAAAATCATGTAATTTCGTAAAACACCTAAACGAAAGTTGTAGCTAATAGAAAATTCTTTCTACTGCAAAAATATTTAGTCATTGTGGATTAGTTTACACCAAGATATCGTTGTTTTACTGCAACAATTTCTACACTTGATTTTTAGCAACCAACATTCAAATAGGAGTGATATTATAAGATTCAATCAATTGCAATTTAACAATAAAATCAATTCATATGTTAAAATAGAAAGCGTGAGTCAAACAACTCAACTTGATTGGTTTATAGGAAGAATTTCAGCCTTTAAGAGGTGGATTTGAGCATCATCAGCTTAAAAACCAAGAAACTTCAACATGCAACAATAATGGAAAGCAAAGTTAACCTAATTCTATGATTTACTTCACTAGAGATGGAATTGGTCTTGGATTATGTTATGAAATGAATTAGAGAGCAGCTAAATTCCATTTGCATAAGAAATTGGGCACGCAAGAGCTTTGGAGGAAGAAAAAAGAAAGTGCCCTCTTTTTTCTCTATGTATTCAAGGAAGAAGAAGAACGAGGAAGAGAAAGACTACGTATCTTTCTCTGACTTCCTCTAGAAACTAATACCAACCAAGAGAAAATGGGCTGAGTACCCAATGCTAGCCCAAATACAATTAATTAGTAATAACGAAAACCCAAATCCACCATTTTAAAGATTAAACACTTGTTAACAAGCCAATTATCACATTCTTAACCACTTAACACATACCAACACAAACACTTATTAAGTTGTGTTAATTTAACAACTCAACACAAAAATTAAGACACAAAACACATTTACACTATTTAATTATAAATTTCAACATAATATATCAAAATAAATGTATTTGTCTAACATATCTTTATTTATTCTTATAATCTCTACAACACAACCAATAAATGGCTTCAATGAATTATTTTAATAAAATAAGTCATTAACATGTCAAAACATACATTTTTATTATTAAACAAGAAAACTTTGAACACTTAAGATTTATAAAACAATATATATCATAACCCAAAATTACAATGATTGTTTTGGATAATCAAATATTTACAATCATTGTTATCAAACCATAATAAAATTGTTTTAACTCAATAATTATCACATAAAACACTTTTAGTCTTTTACTTCAATAGTACAATACATACATACATAAATATATATATATATATATGGTGTTTAAAAAAACACAAACTCCCCAAATTTTTTATACAATAATGTTGTTGTACACTTTATAAACTCACAACTTAAATTTATTATCCATGATAATAAAACACACCAGTTTCTATAAATATTGATTCACATCAATATTTATATTATAATAAAATTAACAAACCTAATTTGTTCATTGACTAACATTTTCAATGTCATATATACAATTTAAATCCTCCAATATAGTTTAAACACAATTCTGCTATTAACATTATTATAAAAAAAAAACTTGTATTTAAAACCTCAAATTAGTAATTTAATAATTTCAACCAATAATTTATCTCAAATATTGAAACCATATTTTCCCCCTTAAATATTGATTTCCAATCAATGTTATATATATTTTCAATATCTCCAAAATCATTTAATTATAATCTTAAGATTATATAATTTATTCCAAATACTCAATTTAGAATTGCTCAAAACTCTTTTTCTTATTTAAATACAATACGAGTCGGTCTCATTAACTCGTACCACCCACGTATTGTCTTCAGAATCATAAAACACATTAAATCTGTACCTCCTAGTTATCCAAAAATCTAGGTTGTTACAACGTCTTTCCAAACACAATGGTGAAAACTTCTCAGACCCAACTATGTACAGAAGTGTAGTGCGTGCCCTACAATACACCATTATTACAAGACCAGACATTGCATTTAGCATGAATAAAGTGTCACAGTTTATGCACAACCCCAGTGAAGAACACTGGAGGGTAGTAAAGCGAATTCTACATTACCTAAATGGCACTATAAACAAAGAGGTGAAATTAAAATGTAGTAAAAACATAGAAATCAAAGGTTATGCTGACTTTGATTGGGCTTTTGATATTGACGATAGAAGATCCACAACCGGATATGTGCTTTACATTGGTCAAAACTCGATTTCTTGACGCTCTAAACAACAAATCACCATTTCACACTCTAGTACCGAAGCTGAGTACCGCAGCGTCGCAAGCATTACAGCCGAAATAATTCAGGTTGAATCACTGCTTTTTGAAATAGGAATCTCTACTCATTAAAAGCCCATAATTTAGTGTGATAACATTGGCACCGTCTCTCTTTCAGCGAATCCAGTCCTCCAATCTCACAAGAAACATATAAAAATCAATCTATATTCTGTACAAGATAGAGTGGTCTGTTGGAAATAGGAAATGAATCATCTTCCATCAAACTTTCAGAAAGCCGATATCTTGAAAAAGGCTTTATCAAAGAAGAACTTCTAATGATTTAAAGATGACTTAATGATTATTCATACTGATGAAAGATGGAAGGAGGAAGATGAAATTTCGAAGTTAGCAAAAGAAAACCCTATTATAAATTGAAGGGGCATATTATGAGATACAAAGGAATCGCTACCACTTATATTCACTAGGGTTATAAGCACAAAAAATGCAACTCTACATCTATCTTATTAGCCGTTACAATGTAAACAATGTACATATAAATAAACGTTGCAATATACAATGTAATCAGTTTTTTACATAATAAATTAAGCATTACTCTTTCTTTTATATCTCTGTCTTGTCTGTTTACACAGATGTAGGACATTTGTGTTTTTTGGTACTACGAGTACACTAGAAACATATACTCATGACTTCATATTGAACACGATCATTGTATGGTATATATTTAGTATTATACTACAACAGGGACAAACTACACATGCACACAGATAATATATTGGTTATATAAATATACACAGGGAGGTGGCATATCATCCTCACTCGTTCTTGGCTTCAGTACATTAAATGTGCTAGGATATATGATGACCATCCTCTTAAATTATACATTGCATTATCTAGGTATAGGGTATGTTGCATGTGGTTAAAATACGTAACGACTGCTCTACACTGCCGATACCTAACGGGATGCATAATGGCTTTGCTCGACCAATGTGAGGCGATCATCAAGATGGAAATAAGAGAAACAGAAGAAAGAAACTCATAACATGCCATATATCTCACAACACATGGAATAATATATAATAGTAACATAAATTGATATTAAATAGGCGAGGCAGTATAAGCTGAAATGAATCATAAATGTTAGAGTAACAGATCCACATCACATCATAGTATCAAAATAGTCATACATAAATACATCTCCAAAATATTATCTCAGTACGAAACACTACTCTACCTAAAGCAGTAAGCAATAGAAGTAAAACAAGAAATAAGAATATATATAACAGTATGTGGAAAGCCTCTTGCTTGCCCCTGGTCAGCTACTCACACACACCCTACCTATTTCTAGTCTGCTCATTTAAGAGATCCCAGAGTAATAAGAAGAAATGCATAAAACTCAAAGTCAGACAAGGTCTAGTGTGAGCGATAGTAATCACAACTATAAAGCTACTGATAAAGTAACACATAGTTATGAATAGTCATACTTGCCCTATGCATCCAAAAAGTTAGCACATACGATAATGCACTCTACTCAAAGGTCATCACATTACCAAGGGTAAATGAAAGCGTGTGTGATAAGATGATAACAAACATCCAAATATAGCATTCATCCTAATATTCACTCACTCAATTCTTTGAACATACGATAACACTCGGCTTTAATAATACTCGAATCCATGACACTTTGTGGTCAGGAACTAGGTTGTACCGACGTGCTAACCTAGGGTAAGAACCCATCACGGTTTAAGTACATGCCATAAAAGTCTTCTGATGTGAAGACAAGGACCTGATGTAGTCCCGTATGAACATCACACTCTCAACCTCTTTCTCACAGGTACCCGTCCAGGCCTTATCTATTGATGATTCCTTTGCATACACTTTTCGCGATGAAGTCCATCTTTGGAAGTCACCCTTATGGTTCCAAGCTTGGAACCTTCTTGGTAACTCTCCTCTTTGATTTCCTTCTCATCTCAGACACAAGCTACGCTTATTGGGGTTCATCCATGGAAGAGAAAGATTGTCACCACGAAAAAGCGCCATGTTATGAAGAACTCCATCCCCTCTACATCACGCGGGATTGGATCGACACTGACGAACCGGCCTCGGGTTGGTGTGTGACCCCTTCGAATCGGCTATCGAATCAGGGATCGGTTCGTATGCCGATCCTGAATCAAATTGGTCATGCCAATCTAGATCCGGTTCGACTACCGAACTAGAGACTCCCCTCCTCTCCTCCCTTGCTGCATCAAGTCCTCTCCTTACCAGACTGCGCCATGTCATGAAGAACTCCATCCCCTAGACATTATCCGTGATCGGATCGACATGGACGAACCGACCTCGGGTTGGTGTGTGACCCCTTCAAATCGGCTATCGAATCAGGGATTGGTTCGTATGCCGATCCTGAATCAGGTCGGTCATGCCAATCTAGATCCGGTTCGACTACCAAACTGGAGACTCCCTTCCTCTCCTCCCTTGTTGCATTAAGTCCTCTCCTTGCCGGACTGGAACTTACTCCCTGTGCCGAACCAAAACTTTTTACGCAATAACGTGGTCTCTGAAACTCCAAACTATTTGAAACTTTGCCTAAGACCTCTTGGGACCTTCCTTATCCTCCTCATGAAAAATCACGTCGATCTGAGCTATGTCGAACCGAATCCTGCTATCTCAACCAAATGACTTCCTATTTCCTAACTCGCCATTCGCCAGTGTTTGCACTCATTCAAGCAATCTTATGCAAGTTTCTAACATACAAAGCATACTCAAACAATATTTAGTTCAAACAAATAAAAGCAATGCATCTAACCAAGGAGAGAATGCCCACCTCTTAAATTCCTAGTTTCATAAACATTACCAAAATCACCCAAAATTTATATGTGCAATAAGATGACTAATCATGATTTATAGGCATTTTTTCACATTTTTAGAAGGTGATTATAGACTAATACACCCTAATTGATGAGCAAAAATACTAATCAGTCACCTTAATAGCCCAAGCTTTTCTAGATCAAAGATGAATAGTGTTTGGCATGGATTTCAAAATATTACTGCATCTCTAACCTTGATTGGACGATGTGTTGTACTAATCCTTCACTAATGATGAGATTTGTCTAAATATAATAAGGTTTAGTGATTCAATAAGAGGGCATAGGCGATCAATGGATCTTAGAATTTATTTTGGGAGTTGTGAAGTGAATAGAAGAAGATTCACCC
Organism: Allium sativum; assembly: GCA_030737875.1. Lineage (NCBI taxonomy): Eukaryota > Viridiplantae > Streptophyta > Magnoliopsida > Asparagales > Amaryllidaceae > Allium > Allium sativum. The sequence continues at coordinate 155,050,174 of CM060926.1, read as the reverse complement.
TCATTTCAGCCTTCACCAACTTTAATTTGAGAAATGGGCAATGGACCCACTCCCCACTGACCCTTCAAGCCCATTTAAACTGTCCAAACCTCCTTAAACTCTAATTTTGGTTATTTCTCCTAGATGGTAAGTTCATTTGCTTAATGTGATCAGTCTATGTAGTGGAAGTTCATCACCCAGATCCACTAGAAGTGGTTTTAGGTATAGATTCCTTACCAATCAAAAGTGACGGGAAAAACAAGATTCTCCAAGGGTAAAATGGTCACATAAATTTCGACAAATGTAATGAAGGTAGGAAATGACCTTAATAATCATTCTCCAAAGTTATATGACCATATGATCTCTTATGCAAATAGTATAAATATCTTAGATCCTCCGATATGTAAAATATAGGTCATTACATTTTTCCACCCTTAAGAAACTTTGCCCTCGAAATTCCAAATGAGTTAATAAGGTTTTTTTTGCATGCCTATCAGTCCTCAAAATCCGCTATACATACATAGAATTCATAATGGGAAGAGATAGCACAGACCTATCCTAGCATGTAGAATACCAAATAAAGGAAAGCTGATGATATCACGAACGAGATTAAGGGCGATGGATTAAAATCTTATGATGTAAGGAGCTCCAGAAATGGTGTCATGCTTTCCTCGGTCTCCCAAGTATAATCGCCCTCACTCTCACCACCACGAGACTTTGACAAGCTTTGTAATTTTCCTTTTATGTTTCTTGGTGTCATGTCCAACAATACAAATAGGCTTGCAAACACCAGTAGCTTCCAGATCCACTTTGATATCATCAAATTGACTTGGTGTGATTATTGTGTTGGATTCATGCATGAATACCCTCAAATGAGAGACATGAAACACTTTGTGCACTCCAACTGTAACACCCCATAATTTTATAATATTAAAATTGACATATTAAAGAATACTTATTTTTTAGAAGAAGAATTAAGGGAAACAGGTTATGCCATTGCGTTTGTATCGGAATTCTGCTTGAGATAGAGTCCTAATTTGCGTAAAACAGATACAGTATGAAGAAGTTACGGAGCTTAGAAGATTTCAGTTTAAACTAGGATTAAAATAATAATTAAAATCAAATTCGAAATTCAAATCAGCAAGAAGCGAGATGGGCGGGAATTATCCCACTCTAGGGTGTCGACCCCCCTTAGGGGAGTCGACATAGGTGTCGACCCCCCTGTAGGGGTCGACCCCATCGGCCAGATCTGGGCAGTGACAAATTTTGGAGAATTAGGGCTTATATGGCATTCTCTGATTGGTTGGGTAATGTGTTTTTCTGGTTTGGGTGGTTTAGATGGAACCTAACCTAATCTAAAGGCCCTAATTCACCTAATACATTTATAAAAACACACCTAGACCTAACCCTAATTTCATTACACTAATTCATACGACTCCACGATGCGACAACCTAAATTAGTCTTTCTTCTACATTAAAGCAAATCATAATTAGAGTATTCAAATTGGAAGATAAGAATCAAACTCTACAACAACGGCTTAGCTAATCAAATTCAGAAATCGGATTCGGATCTATTTTCTCTTCAACCACTGTGAGTCTAAGTTACTTTCACATATAATAAAAGTAATTGTGATAAGTTTGTGAATTGGACTTTATGAACATGCCTGTAAGATGAATCCTATTGTGTCTGGTGAATTCTTATCTTTTAGATTTATACCTAAAGTTCATGTTCCATATGCTTATTGGATCTATCTTATTGTTCTATGTCAGTTTATGTTCCAAATGCTAATTGGATCTATCTTATTGTCCTATGTCAGTTTATGTTACAAATGCTAATTGGATCTATCTTATTGTCCTATGTTAGTTTATGTTCCATATTCTAATTAGATCTATTTTGTTGCTCTATGCTAGTTCATATGCCTAATTAGATCTATTTTATTGTTCTATGCCAGTTCATACTTCTTATGCTTATTTTTATGCCAGTTTTGATGTCATGGTTCTCTTCCCCTCTTCTCTTTTTTTCCTTTTTATGAGATTAGGCTAAATACGGGCCTAACATATTACTATACGTACGAATGACGTGGGAACGTTATGGGAAAAGTTTAGGGAAATTGTTGAATAATATGCAGTTGGGCATAAAAAGACTTGAAATCATGTGATTGATTTGGGGCATGAATTGGTACAATTTGTTTACATGAGACTATGGACATAAATTTGGATTAAAACGATGAACATAATTTAGAGTGGAAATTATGGGTACATATTATAATCCAAGATTTGAAATTGGGGACATGAATTGAGAAAGTGATAATGAATGCCTAAGACACGAGGTTAGATTCAGATTGCGGTATATGACTTCCCGGAACCGCCCGGCACATCCAACAACCACGATTTTGTGATCTAATGTGAGAGGTCAAATGCAGAAATTAGATACGTAATAATGCAAAGACACGAGGTTAGATTCGGATTGCGATATAAGACGGCCCGGAACCGCCTTGCGTGTCCAGCAACCGCAAAACGACAATCTAATGTGGGAGGTCTTGAAAGATTACGGTTATAATGAAATAATAAACACTTAACCAAGATAAGACATGTAGTAAGACATGAGGGTTAAGTGGGTGACATGGGTGACATGTGAAATATAATTAAAATCACTTAACCAAGGTGAAACATGTGATTAGACATAGGAATAAAGAGGGGTTAAGTGGGAATTCCTAGTGGAGAACAAGCTTAGGAGGGAAGCTTGTGTTAAGTGGGTGGACCCTTTTCAACCAGTAACCCATTTAGTGTCTATGTAAGCTCAAACTAGGTCGAGAACGGGACATGCTTACTGGGTTTGTTTGTAAGAGGTCAATAAAGTGTTAGCAGTGGCAAAGCAAGTCCAACGGAGTCATGTGCGTGCGTGAGTCCGGGCTGGTAGGTAAGACGTTGTTGCATCGTGTAGATATAAGCCGTGCCTTTTAGTAATATCAGGTTGCCACTTTAGGAAGTGATACACCCTACTGTGGGACCATCACGGGTATCTACGAGATAGGGAGCCGATCGAATGGGAAGCGCAGTGGGTACAACTAGTGGAGATAGGAGCGGGTGACACCTATGATAGCAGCTAGGAGTACACGAAACTACCATTATTATTATTTGATTAGTAAGAGGGATCAACTTTCAGTGTGGGACTAGTAATGGTGCGGTGTAATTAGCATTGGTGCAGTGTAGGGATTATCTTATAGTGATTAGAAGAATCAACGTTATATCTTATTCATCTTGTTTGCCTTGTCATATCTACTTATGTTACAGTCACCTCTTATATCCAGTTTATGTTCTTATCCTGTTACTTTACTGATTATATTGTTAAAGTCACTAGACTAACCAGACGTATGTCTGACCCCTTTTTGTTTCGCCTCTTTTCACTTTTTCCCCTAGGTCCTTAGGGAGGGAGTTGTGAAGCTTGACTTGGATTCCTTTCTTCTTGAAGTGCTTGGAAGTGTTGAAAGTAATGCTCATCTTCATCTCTTTTTCTTTATGGCTATTTGGAGTAGGATTATGGTTTTACTTTTATATACTTTGATAATATTTTTGTACAAGATAGATATTTGTGTACTTCACTCTAGTATGTGGTTTTGATGTTGTAACCAAACATGTTTTATTTTTCCGCTGCAATGAATAATTTTTGAATTTTCTTAAAGTACCATTTTTTATATTTGTCTTGTGATATTCTATTCTGTACTCTTATAATACTCCATGAAATTTAATGCATTCCCTTAGTGAGTGACATTAATGGACGTGGGGTGTTACACGTGGTATCAGAGCCGAAGGTTACCAGAACAGATAAAAGATTTTGGAAAAACCATTTTCAAAAGCATTTTTAGAAAGAAGTATTTTCAAAAACATGTTTTAAAGAGAGTATTTTCAAGAGAAAATTTTATAATAAAAAATATAATCACCAAGAGCCATATATCTACATTTCGATTCTCTATTTTGAATCTCTCCCTTTTTCCTTTCAGTATGTCTGGAGAACCCGAAATACCCGAGGGCGTATAGATACCAAGCTAGTTCAAAAGGTATCTGGAGGCAAGGGCTAATGTCGCAGGCCCAGCAAACGCTCCTCCTCCCCCTCCTTGTGCAGACGCTTTTTCGAAGATATGCAAAGACTTCCGTGCGATCGGCGGAAAACCGTTTCATTGGACTAAGACATTTGTCGAGGCTAGAAATTGGCTCAAGGAAGCAGAGGACTTGTTTGGTATCTTTGAGATAGACGATGGAAGGAAGGTTCAGCTAGCTGCTTGGTTGATGAAGGATGAAGCTTCCTTTTGGTGGGAAGTAACTAATGGAGGACGTCCAGTGGAGACGTTGGTGGATTTTTAGACGAAGGTTCGAGCTGAAATTTCTTTCACAAGCAAAAGAGAGTTTATACATGGAGAGGTTCTTGGCTTTCAAAAAAGGGAGTTTGTCTGCGAAGGAGTACATCAACAAGTTTAACTAGTTAGCAAGATTTGGTATGGAATTATTTAATACACCACATAAGAAGGCCTTGAGATTTGCCCAGGGTCTGAATGAACCATTGCACAAGTTAGCCATGTCCCACCTTCCTATAGGGGCTACTTTTGAGAAACTGGTTTATATGGCGCTGATGCATGAAGAGGAGAAAGGTGCTAATGCTAATAAGGCACAAAATAAGAAAGGGGATTCAAAGAAAGCACAACAACAACAAAAGAAAGGTGGTAAGGATAACAAGGGCCAAGGAAAGAAATGTGCTTTAATTGTGGAACACCGGGCCACTTAAGCAAGGACTGTAGGAAGAAGAAGACGGGTTGCTTCCAGTGTGGTGAGGCAGGACATATGATTAAAGACCGCCCAAGGAGGCAAGAACAAGGGCAAGGACAGAGGACATGATCTACTTTTGGAGAGCAGGTTCACACTCTCATGACACCTCCGCAAGAGAGAGGTAAACATTTCTGTTGAAAGTTCGATTTTCCTTTTTGATCATCTTATTCGAACTTTTTTTGATTCTGGTGCTTCACATTCGTTTATATCTGCTTCCTTAGTTGAAACACTGCATCTAAATACTAGTCTAGTTATGGATCCCGTTTTAGTCTCAAATCTTACTGGGGGTACGGCTCATCTTTCTCTGTTATGTCGGGATTTGAGAATATATGTGTATGGCGTTGAGTTCGAATGCAATGCTTATGTGCATAGCTTCACGGGCTATGGGTTGATTATAGGAATGAATTGTCTAACCAGGTATGGTCTCATTCTCGATTGTGAAAAGAGGGTAGTTAGACCGTTGACTAGTTTGGGTTATACTCTCGATATCTCATGCGAACCTAAGGGTTCTGTTATGCTTATCTACCTAGAATCTTTTGACACATCTATTGGTGATTTGCATTCTGTTCGAGTAGTCCGTGAGTATGCAGATGTCTTTGAGGAGGTTAGGGGTTTACCTCCGAAACACGAGATAGATTTCCGTATATATTTGGTGGACAACGCAAAGCCAGTTGCATTGCCGATGCGCCACATGGCTCCAAAAGAAAGGAGAGAGCTGAGTAAACAAGTGAAAGAGTTGCTTGAGAAAAGGGTCATAAGAAGTATCTCGGAGTGGGGTGCTCCAGTTGTTTTGGCTACGAAGGCTGATGGTTCGCTTAGATTGTGCGTGGACTATAGGTAGCTGAATAAGCTCACGAAGAAAAACAGACACCCATTGCCGAGGATAGATGATCTGTTCGATCAGTTGGTTGGTGCTTTGGTTTTCTCGTAGTTGTACTTAGCCATAGGATTTCATCAGGTGAGGGTAGCTGAGGATAGTATAGATAAGACTGCTTTTAGGACTCCTGATGGTTTCTTTGAATGGCTAGTCATGCCTTTTGGTTTGACAAATGCACCCGCATATTTTGTAGACCTGATGAGTAGGGTGTTTAGGGAGTTTCTAAACAAGATCGTTGTGGTCTTTGTGGATGATATTTTGATATTCTCTAGGAGCGAGGAAGAGCATGCCCTATATCTTAGGGAAGTATTAGAGATCCTTCGAGCACATCAACTCAAAGCTAAGTTCTCCAAATGTCATTTTTGGAGGAAGGTAGTGAGGTACTTAGGGCACGTGGTCTCTAAGGAAGGGATAGCTGTGGATCCCGCGAAGGTAGTAGCAATCCAAGATTGGAAGATTCCTAAGAATGCAACAGAAGTAAGAAGTTTTCTTAATTTAGCGGGCTATTACAGAAAGTTCATCAAGGACTTTGCTAAGATATCAGCCCCACTTACGCGGCTAACAAAAAAAAATTTGACCTTTTCTTGGGATGTTGACTGTGACGATGCTTTCTAACGTTTAAAGAGGGCATTGACAACAGCTCCAGTTTTAGTTTTGCTGGATGGGAGTAAACGGTTGATAGTGTATACCGATGCTTGCGGGACAGGGCTTGGCGCAATTTTGATGCAATAGGGAAGGGTGATATGCTATGGTGGAAGGCAGTTGAAAGTCCATGAGAAGAATTTCCCTATCCACATCTTCGAATTAGCAGCCATAGCTTTTGCACTTAAGTCTTGGCGTCATTACTTGCTTGGTGAGAGGTTTGAGTTGTATACAGACCATAAGTCGCTTAAATACTTGTTCTCTCAAAAAGATCTAAACTTAAGGCAACAGAGGTGGATGGAGTTCTTAGCATCCTACAATTTTGAGATTGCATATACCCCTGGCAAGGGTAACATTGTAGCGGACTCCTTGAGTAGAAAGAAGTTGACTTTGAGTCCCTTGTTTGTCGAGCGACAGAGCTTAGAGTATATCTCTATCTTTGACTTTAGACCGTCCATTGATTATGTACCCGGTTTGTTGGCATCGTTAGAGGTGCGACCTACACTTTTGGGACAGATAGGTGTGGCACAACGAGATGACCCACAGTTGATGGAAATAGTAGACAAGCTCATAAGAGAGGAGTCTTCGAGCCATCTTAGTATGTATACTATAGATGAGAAAGGTTGGTTGCGTAGGGATGGGAGACTTTGCGTATCTTAAGACGAGAATTTGAGAAAGACGGTCCTTGAAGAAGCACATCGTTCAAAGCTGACCATACATCCCGGTGGAGACAAGATGTATAAGGACATGAAGCGAGATTTATTTTGGGCCGGAATGAAGAAGGATGTGGATGAGTTCGTTTCTAGATGCTTAGTGTGCCAGCAAGTTAAGGCTGAGCAAAAGAAGCATGGCGGGTTCCTTCACACTTTAGAGGTTCCACAGTGGAAATGAGAAAGTGTTTCCATGGATTTCATTGATGGGTTGCCGAGGTCAAGGAAGGGTAATACGAGGATTTGGGTTCTAGTGGATAGACTTACCAAGAGCACCCATTTCATTCCCATCAAGAGTAAAAGAACAGCGTCATGGTTAGCATCTGTTTATCTCCGAGAGGTAGTTAGTCTACACGGCATACCTTCTAGTATTTTGAGCGATCGAGATCCCATTTTCACTAGTGAGTTTTGGAAGAGCTTGCAAGAGGTGGTAGGAAAGCAATTGTGTTTGAGTACCACTTATCACCCTCAGACGGACGGCCAGACAGAAAGAGTGAATCGGATTCTAGAAGATCTTTTGAGGTTATGCATCTTGGGCTTTGAAGGAACATGAGAGGAACATCTTCCATTAGTAGAGTTCGCCTGCAACAACAGTTATCAGACTAGTATTGGCATGGCACCTTTTTAAGCTCTATATGGACGACCTTGCCGATCACTTACTTGTTGGTGGGAATCTATAGATAATATTTTGCTTGGGCCCGAGATGATTAGGGAAACTTCGGAAAAAATAGACTTAATTCGAAGACGCATGAAGACGACACAGGACCGACAAAAGTCATATGCTGATAAGAGAAGGACCGATCTTGAGTTCGATGTTGGAGACATGGTCTTTATAAAAGTATCACCGTTGAGGAATGCAGTTCTCTTTGAAGCTGTAGGGAAATTGGCACCAAGGTTCATAGGGCCATTCCCCATTACAGAACGAATTGGACATATGGCCTACAGAGTGAAGTTGCCCGAGAAGCTTAGTGGCGTTCATGATGTTTTTTATGTGTCGCATTTGCGGAAGTGTTTACATGATACCACGGAAGTAGTAGAGCATAGCATGCTTAGAGAAATGGAAATAGAGCGAGATGCCACGATTAGACAAGCTCCTACATGCATCCTTGGATCGGAGGTCAAGAAGTTACAAAATCGAGAGGTCAATTTGGTTAAAGTCCAATGGGAAGATGATCAAGGAGACGCGACTTGGGAAACGGAAGATAAGATACGTGTATCATACCCTTTCCTTTTTGAGGGTATGTTCTTAACTTCTCCTTTTCTACCGCTTTGTTTATACTTGTTCTATCGTTTAGTGTATCCTCTCAATTATATCTTCGATCTCTAGGTAGAAAATTTTATGGTTGCAAACATGTGTTTGAAACATGTTATGTTTAGTGGATGCAAGTGGTTGCTAGTGGTTGCTCGTGGATGCATTTACACACACTTTAGGCACTAAGATCGGCTCGGTCACTTTCATATTGCATATTGCATATATTTGTTTATTGATTGAAATTTGTTGTGTTATCATGCGGATGTTGCATTTGAGTGAATGATTGTGCACTCACATAGAAGTTATAAAGTGCATTAGGGATAATTGCATACATAATGGACGCATGACACTCTCATATTTTGCATTAAGGAGGTCAACTGAATCAGTAACCCCCTGATCTTTGCATTAGATAAGGAACATATACACACACTTTTGCATATGTTCATATAGCATTAGAAATCTTTTAAGACAATAGATGCTTGTGGATGATGGATGAGTAGATGGATGTTTGGATGGTAGGATACATTCTTCTTAACTTGAAGATTTCGGGAACGAAATCCTTTAAGGAGGGGAGAATGTAACACCCCATAATTTTATAATATTAAAATTGACATATTAAAGAATACTTAATTTTTAGAAGAAGAATTAAGGGAAACGGATTATACCATTGCGTTCGTCTCGGAATTCTGCTTGAGATAGATTCCGAGTTTGTGTAAAACGAATACAGTATGAAGAAGTTATGGAGCTTAGAAGATTTCAGTTTAAACCAGGATTAAAATAATAATTAAAATCAAATTCGAAATTCAAATCAGCAAAAAGCGGGATGGGCGGGAATTATCCCGCTCAAGGGTGTCGACCCCCCCAGGGGAGTCGACATAGATATCGACCCCCTATATGGGTGTCGACATAGGTGTCGACCCCCTGTAAGGGTCGACCCCATCGGCCAGATCTGGGCAGTGACAAATTTTGGAGAATTAGGGCTTATGTGGCGTTCTCTGATTGGCTGGGTGATGTGTTTTCTGGTATGGGTGGTTTAGATGGAACCTTACCTAATCTAAAGGCCCTAATTCACCTAATACATCTATAAAAACAAACCTAGACCTAACCCTAAATTTATTACACTAATTCATACGCCTCCATGCTGCCACAACCTAAACTAGTCATTCTTCTACACTAAAGCAAATCAGAATTAGAGTATTCAAATTGGAAGATAAGAATCAAATTCTACAACAACGGATTAGCCAATCAAATTCAGAAATCAGATTCAGATCTATTTTCTCTTATACCACTGTGTGTCTAAGTTACTTTCACATATAATAAAAGTAATTGTGATTAGTTTGTGAATTGGACTTTATGAACATGCCTATAAGATGATTCCTATAGTGCTTGATGAATTCTTATCTTTTAGATTTATACATAAAGTTCATGTTCCACATGCTTATTGGATCTATCTTATTGTTCTATGTTAGTTTATGTTCCAAATACTAATTGGAACTATCTTATTGTCCTATATCAGTTTATGTTCCAAATGTTAATTGGATCTATCTTATTGTCCTATATCAGTTTATGTTCCATATGCTAATTAGATCTATTTTGTTGCTCTATGCCAGTTCATATGCCTAATTAGATCTATTTTATTGTTCTATGCTAGTTCATACTTCTTATGCTTATTTTTATGCCAGTTTTGATGTCATGGTTCTCTTCCCCTCTTCTCTTCTTTTCCTTTTTATGAGAATAGGATAACTGCAAGCCTAACATATTATTATACGTACGAATGACGTGGGAACATTGTGGGAAATGTTTGGGGAAATTGTTGAATAATATGCAGTTGGGCATAAAAAGACTTGAAATCATGTAATTGATCTGGGGCATGAATTGGTACAATTTGTTTACATGAGATTATGGACATAAATTTGGATTCAAATGATGAACATAATTTAGATTGGAAATTATGGGTATATATTGTAATCCTATATTTGAAATTAGGGACATGAATTGAGAAAGTGATAATGAATGCCTAAGACACGAGGTTAGATTCAGATTGCGGTATAAGACTGCTCGGAACCGCCCGGCACATCCAGAAATCGCAATTTTGTAATCTAATGTGTGAGGTCAAAGGCAGAAATTAGATACGTAATAATGCAAAGACAAGAGGTTAGATTCGGATTCCGGTATAAGACCGCCCGGAACCACCTGGCATATCCAACAACCGCAAAACGACAATCTAATGTGGGAGGTCTTGAAAGATTACGGTTATAATGAAATAATAAACACTTAACCAAGATAAGACATGTAGTAAGACATGAGGGTTAAGTGGGTGACATGGGTGACATGTGAAATATAATTAGAACCACTTAACCAAGGTGAAACATGTGATTAGACAAGGGAATAAAGAGGGGTTATGTGGGAATTCCTTGTGGGGACCAAGCTTAGAGGGAAGCTTGTGTCAAATGGGTGGACCCTTTTCAACTAGTAACCCATTTAGTGTCTATGTGAGCTCGAACTAGGTCGAGAACGGGACACGCTTTCTGGGTTTGATTGTAAGAGGTCAATAAAGAGTTAGTGGTGGCAACGCAAGTCCAACGGAGTCATGTGCGTGCGTGGGTCCGGGCTGGTAGGTAAGACGTTGTTGCATCATGTAGATATAAGCCATGCCTTTTAGTAGTATCGGGTTGCCACTTTAGGGAGTGATACACCCTACTGTGGGACCAGCACAGATATCTATGAGATAGGGAGCCGATCGAATGGTAAGGGTAGTGGGTACAACTAGTGGAGATAGGAGCGTGCGGCACCTATGACAGCAGCTAGGAGTACACAAAACTACCATTATTATTATTTAATTAGTAAGAGGGATCAACTTTCAGTATAAGACTAGTAATGGTGCGCTGTAATTAGCATTGGTGTGGTGTTGGAATTATCTTATAGTGATTAGAAGCGCAATCAACGTTATATCTTATTCAACTTATTTGCCTTGTCATATCTGCATATATTACAGTCACCTCTTATATCCAGTTTATGTTCTTATTCTGTTACTTTACTGATTATGTTTTTAAAGTCACTAGACTTGCCAGACGTATGTCTGGCCCCTTTTTGTTTTGCCTCTTTTCTCTTTTTTTCCCCCAGGTCCTCAGGGTGGGAATTGTGAAGCTTGACTTGGATTCCTTTCTTCTTGAAGTGCTTGGAAGTTTTGAAAGTAATGCTCAGCTTTATCTCTTTTTCTTTATGGCTATTTGGAGTGGGATTATGGTTTTACTTTATGTCCCCTGATAATATTTTTGTACAAAATAGATATTTGTGTACTTGACTCTAGTATGTGGTTTTGATGTTGTAATCAAACATGTTTTGCTTTTCTGCTGCAATGAATAAATTTTGAATTTTCTTAAAGTACCATTTTATATACCTGTCTTGTGATATTCTATTCTATACTCTTATAATACTCCATAAAAGTTAATGCATTCCCTTAGTGAGTGACATTAATGGACGTGGGGTGTTACACCAACCGTTTTTTGAAGTAGATTAACCCTGTAGGCCAAGCTTCCAATTGGTTCAAGGAGTGAAAAAGGATCAACAAACTTTGGTGCTAGCTTTTCTTTTCTACTATACTAAATCACACTCTTCAATGAATAAATCTTGATAAACACTAAATCACTAATGGAGAATTCTGAATTTCTGTTTCTTCTATCGGCTTAGCTCTTTTGTTTGTCCTGATCGGCTTTCATCCATTACCCAATGCCCTCAATCTTCTCTGAGGTCTCTCTAACCATGTTTGGCCCAAGTATCCGTTTATCGCCCGCTTCCAACCAACATGAAGGAGCTAACATTGCATGGATTTACCAGATAAGCTTCATACATTGCCATGCCAATGCTAGAATGATAATTATTATTGTATGTGAACTCTATAAGATACAAATGATCATCCCACGAACCTCCAAAATTTTAATATGCAAGCTTGCAAGGGATCATCTAGTATACGATTCACTCTCTTATCCCGACCATTAGTTTGAGTAAGGTAAGTTGTGCTGAGGTGTATCTCATACCCTAAAGCTTACTATAAGATCTTCCAAAATCCACTAGTAAATAGTGAATCTCGATTGCTTACAATGCCTTTTGGTACTCTATGGAATCGTATAACCCGATTCACATACAATTCAGCCAGTTTGGTTGTCGTTTTGCTTGACTTGACATGTATAAATCTGGTGCTCTTAGTCTATCGATCTACGACGACCTAGATACCATCATGCCCCGCTTGAGTCATTGGCAGACCATTAATGAAATCCATTGAGACTTGTTTCGATTTCCACTCAGGCACTCCTAGCGATTGTAGTAAACCACTAGGCTTTTTTTGTTTAGCTTTAACCAACTAACAATTCATGCACTTGAAGATGGATGTCGCAACATCCTTCTTCGTACCTTCCTAATAATAGGTTTGCTTCCGATACATCTTATTACCACCAGGATTATGGTTTGCTTTGAGCGATCACACTCTCAAAGTACTTCATTCCTCAACCCATCGACATCAAGTACAAATAATATTCCATTCTTCCGGAGCGAACCATCACGATCGAGTTTGTACACCCTTTCATCCTTAATATCAATATTGGTCTCTAATTTGGTAGTGATCCCTTCCAATACAGGATCACTTCTCCATCTAAAAGCAATCCTGTCAACTAAGGCAGGTCTGGTCGTTAAACTTGCTAACATATCTGGCTCTAATTCACACTTAAGTTGGAAATCATAGCCGCCGTCAATATACTCTACTGTCTTCATTTTAAGAACTTAGCCCCCAAGCTGGCATGTCTTCTGCTAAAAACATCAACGATCGCATTACCCCTTTCCTGAAATGTATGCAATATTAAAATCATAAGAGACTAAGAAATCCAATGATGTTGTTGCCTAAGGTTTAGATCCTTCTAGGAGAAGTGGTACTTTAACTATTTATCGACAGTAAACAACTCGAACCTTTCTCCTAAAAGACAGTGTCTCCACATTTTCAGCGCAAAGACAATTGTTGCTAATTTCAAATCATGGGTGGGGTATTTCTTCTCATGAGGCTTCAGTTGTCGACTAGCATGAGGGACAATCTTACCCCCTACATTAACACTGCAACCCAGTCTGGTACCACAAGCATCAGTGTATAAAATCATCTCCTCATTCCTTTATGGGATAACTGACACTGGCGCACATGTCAACCTTTCCTACAGACTTATAAATGCTTGCTCACATCTCGCATAAAAAACAAAAGCTTGATTTTTCATAGTTAACTAAGACAACAACGCCACTATCTTAGAGAAATCCTGGATAAACTTACGGTAATATCCCGCTAATTCTAGGAAATTCCTTACATCATAGTACCCTTGGGGTATTCTAATCTTGTACTGTTGCAACATTTGTGGGGTCCATAGCGATACCTTTTTCCGAAACAACATGACCCAAGAACTTCACTTCTTTCCTCAAAAAGTGGCATTTGGAAAACTTAGCTTTCGGTTGGTGCTTCCTCAACACCTTCATACAATTCTCAAATGATCCCTATGTTCCTCCTCTGTTCGTGAGCAGATAAGAATATCATCGACGATCCCCTAAAGTTCATGAGATCCACAAATATGCTGGTGCATTGGTCAACCCAAATGGCATATCACTCATAAAAACTATGGGCACACTCTTCTTTGCTACCTGCAGCTGATAGAATCCTATTGCGAGATCCAACCGAGAAAATATGCTTGCACCATTCAGTTGGTCAAACAAGTCATATATACAAAGAAGTGGATACTTGTTCTTCTTCATCACCTTGTTCAGCTCACGGTAATTAAAAAGCGAAGGGAACCATCTGCCTTCATGGCGAATACAACAGGCGCTCGCCACTCGGATATACTTCTTCGAATAAACCCTTTTCTCAAAAGGTCATTTATCTGCACCTCAAGCTCTCGCTTCTCACTTGGTTCAATCTTACCAGGAGGCATTACTATAGGTCTGGCATCTTTCACTAAGTCGATATGGAACTCGACCTCTCTATATAGCAGAAGTCCGGCCATTTCCTCAAAGACGTCTGAATATCCCCAACAATAAGCATACCCAATATCTCATCATGTAGAATATCAAGCGAATACATAAAACTAGCCATTACCTCATCACTAGTAGACAGTCCAACACCACCCTCCGCCCATCATCTGCCCCATGGTCATCGAAGACATCTCATAGTCCACCACCACCCCGTACCTTTGAAGCCAATCAACTCCATGTATAATACCAAACCTAATAAAACCCAATATAAAGCCATCACAACTTAAATTGCATCCATGACTTGATAAGAACAACCCACAATAAGTCATGCAAATACTAGTAGAGCCACCAATTTGGTTTGTCACTACCAATGGCCAATCAATAATTTTAGATTCCAATCCCAACTTGTCTACCAGGTTACTTGATACGAAGGAATTGGAAGCCCTAATGTCAAACAAAACTCGAATATGAATATCATAAACGGAAAGCATGCCTTGGATGACAACGTCTTTTCCTTTCTCTTCCACTGTTGGGGAATTAACGAAGAAGGAACAATGTTAATAACATATGCTTTCCCCATCTGCTTCTGATTTTCCACTTCAAGACAATCCTTCCTAAGGTGGCTAAGTTTTTGGCAGAAATGGCACCTCTTTTCCTTGGCTTTACATTCATTGCTAAAGTGACCTTCTCTCCACAGTTGAAGCAGGTCAACTCAGACTTAGGTTTCTTCTTCTACTTGTCCTTGGCCTGGAATGGTTTCCTCTTATTACACCACTTTTTCTTACCTCCACCGCTCGCCTGCTCTTTGGCTCCTCTTTAGAGACAACAATAACTTCTATTTTCGGTTTGGGGTAGAGCCATAAAGGCTTTCTGATCTTAGGGCATTCCCAATAATGGACTCAAAAGTCACATCAATATGATTAAAGAGCTTTCTCTAATTGGTCGTCCAAGCCAATAATGGTCTTCTCGTCCTTTTTCTCAGAGTGTCGATGAAGGACATCCCATATTTCGATAGAGTGTCAAATTCGACTGTTATATTCAGAGACAGACTTATCTCCTTGCTTGAGCTCAGTGAATCTACGAAACAGTTCCGACTTCTTAGTGGTTGGAATGAACTTCTCACAAAAACAAGCTTTGAATTGATCTCAAATAAATTGATCCTCAGGAGTACCAACTTTGAGGGCGTTCACCAATTCATAACTCTACCTTAAAGCTGATGTGTGAGGCCCACCTCCTATTCACAGCATCGTCGAGTCCAAGATCCTCGAAGATGCTCTCACAAGTATTAAGAAAATCCCGATCTTTCATAGCTGACTTTGTTCCCTGGAACGGTTTGCCATCCAGATTGGTAAAACTTTTATTAAGCTTTGCAAAGTTGGCTCACGGCGCCTACTCTAGTGCACTACCACCCTCGGCAGCAATAGAAGCGCCCGCTGGGTATTCCTTAGCAAGTCACTTATGAAAGCAATAAACATAGCCTAAATGTCGGGGTTATTGGCATTATTTGCCCCTGAGCCAGCTCCTTCTTCAACTCCTGAAGCGGAGTTTCTAGCAATATTCATTATCTGTTGATTCATCATTCAGTCTGTAAAGAAGACGATCAATCACTCTCCCATGGAATCCTACTTAGCGGTACACGTGTGCAGTCAGACTTCATCCTAAAATATATACTAATAATATAAGTATAGTTTTAAAAACCAAAATACCACAAGTACGTGCTCTTGTATAAGTATACCCTCTCCCTGGGCATTCCCACTTAGGTTATCTATGCAACCTAAGCTTTGATACTATATGCGACGACCGTCCTACACTTTGGATGCGTTGTGGCAATGCTCGACCAGTGCTCGACAATCATCAATGTTGTAATAAGAGCAATAGAAGAAAGCATCCATAACCTGTCGTATATATCCCAACGCATGGAATAAGATATACTAGTAACATAAACCGATATAAAATAGGCGAGATACCATAAGCTGAAATGAATCATAAATAACAAAGTAACATATCTATATCACATCATGGTATCAAATAAGTCATAATAGATACATCTCCAAAATACCGCCTCAACACGAAATTTTACTCTGCCTAAGTAGTGAGTAACAAAAATAAAATAAGGTATAAGAATATACATAAAAGTACATGGAAAGCCTCTTGCAATCCCCTTGTCAGCTACTCGAACACACACTACCTGTCTCTAGTCTCCTTATTTAAGAGCACCAAAAGTAATAAGCAGCAATGCATAGAGATCCAAGTCAGACAAGGTATGGTGTAGGCGATAATAATCATGCAACTAATAAAGTAACACTACAGGTATGAAGAGTCATACCTGACCTACCCCTTAATCCAGTAAGTTAGCACATACGATAATGTAATCTACTCTAAGGTCATCACATTACTGAGTGTAAATGGAACTGTGTGTGATAAGGTGATAACAAACATTCGAACAATATCCACCCTACGTTCACTCACTTTATTCTTTGAACATACGGTAATACTCAGCTTCAACATTACTCAAATCAATGCCACTTAGCGGCCAGGAACTAGGTTGTACCGACGTGCACAACCCAGGGTAAGAAGCCAACGTAGTCTAAGTAGACGCCCAAAAATATTCCAATGTAAACACAAGGACCTGATGTAGTCCTATATGAACATCACACTCACAACCTCTTCTTCACGAGTTTCCGTCTAGGCCTTATGTATCAACAATTCTTTTACATATGCTTTCTGTAATGAAGTCCATCTTCGGAAGTCACCCTTTTGGTTCCCAACTTGGAACATTCTTGGTAACTCCTCCTTTGATTTCCAATGCATTTAGGACTCAAGCTAGTCATATTGGAGTTCATCCATCAAAGTTTAAGATCGCCACCAGGATGAACCGCCATGCTATGAAGAACTCACTCCCCTTAGACATCACCCGGGCTTGGATTAGCATAGCCGAACTGGCCTCGGGATGGTGTTTGACCCGAGTTCGGTTCGACTGCCAAAATGGGGATCTTTTCGTATGTCGATCCTGGTTTGGATCAGTCATGACGATTCAGATGTTGTTCGACCTGTCGATCCAGAGACTTCCCTCCTCCACTTCTATGCTTCATCAAGTCCTTCCCTTGCCGAACCGGAACCTGCTCCTTACGCCAAACCGGAACCTGCTCCCTATCCTAAACCGGAACCTGCTCCCTATGCCAAACCGGAACTATTTATGCCATAACTTGGTTTATAAAACTCAAACGACTTGAAACTTTGCCTAAGGCCTCTTGATACCTTCCTTGTTGCCTCTATGTAATATCACGCATATCCGGGCTATGTTGAACTGGATCCTGCTACCTCAACCAAATGACTTCCAATTTCTTAATCCGTTATTCAACGACATTTACGCCCATTCTAGCATTCTTGTTCAAGGTTCTAAGATATAAAGCATACTCAAACAATATTTAGTTTAGGCAAAGCAAAGTATAACATCCAACCAAGGAGAGAGCATACATTCATATAGTAATACCCAACACTCCCTTAAATTCGATGTTTCATAAACATTACCCAAATCACCCCAAATTTACATATGTGTAATAATATTATTAATCACGATATATAGGCATTTTTTCACATTTTGAGAAGGTGTAGACTAATACACCCTAGTTATTGAATAAGGATACCAACCACTCACCTTAATGACCTAAGCTTTTCTAGATCGAAGATGAATAGTGTTTGGCGTAGATTCCTAGGTGTTGTAGTAACTCTAACCTTGATTTGATGTTGTGTTGTCCTGGTCCTTCACCAATGACAAGAATTGGCTAAATATAATAAGGTTTAATGGTTCATTAAGAGGGTGGATGCCATTAATGAAGGTTAGAATCTATTCTGGGAGTTGTGAAGTGAATAGCAGAAGATTCTTCCATCACTTCAGCCCTACAACCCTAAATCTCCGAAGTAGGCTATGGACCCACTCCCTAATGACCCCTCAAGCCTACTTAAGCTGTCCAAACCTCCTTAAAATCTTGTTTTAGTTATTTTGCCTATAAATGATAAGTTCGTTTGCTTATTGTGACCACTCTACGGAATGAGAAACCATTATCCTAATCTATAAGTGGTTTCCGATCTACATTCCTTACCAATCAAAAATTATTGGTGAAAAAAGATTCACCAAGGGTAAAATGGTCATACAAAATTCAGCAAAAATAGTGGAGGTAAGAAATGACCCTAATTGTCATTCATCAGAGTTTTATGACCATACGACCTCTTATGCAAATAGTCTAAATATGTAACGATCCCCCGATATGTAGAATACAGGTCGTTACAAAATACACCTTATCTTGTATTGAAAAAAAATGGCTGGTTGCAGCTTTATAATATAATATGGATTTTTTTAAATCCTCTAATAATCAATGATATGTCAAAGGAAAGTTTCTACATCTGGTTTATTCGTTAAATTTTAAGTTTGGTTAAGCTCCTATCAAAAATGTAACGAACTATATTTTCAACTAATTTTAAAAAATTAAGTTATGATAACTTTGAATAAGTTAGTTTTAAATATAAATGTATGACCGCTTAACGCAATTGACAATCTATGATTTTAATAAACAAAATTTAATCGATTATTACATTTCAATCAAAGAGAAAGTGAGTTAATCATAGTTTACGTTTCACATAAAAATTAAATTATCGTTTAATGAAATCAAATAACATTTTGTGAAAATTAATTATATATGTTCATTTTAAGGCTTACTATAATTATATACAATAATAAAAATTCGAACTTTTAATGGATAATCAACGATTATGAAATAATAACCATAAACGATATACAACCGATTTGGCGTTAAAACATAAACTTAAACTTTAACTCAAATTAGAATCTGGATTGCATATATTTAGTTTTGCTTAAAGAAGTTAAATCGATTACTAATAATGAAAATATAGTTCGGATTTTTATTTTTGTAAAATCATATTAACAAACGATAAAATATCGAGTTTCGTAATATGCTTATTTTACATAAAATAATTTTGGAAAATTTAAAATGTGACGCGTTTTAAAACTTATATGTTCATTTTTCAACTTTTCAAGTGCTACGTCCATAGCCGTTTATGTAAAAAAAATGAAAGGAAAAGCTGCCACTCTTATACATTTAACCTGATACCCTTCTTGCATCTATTTTATATTTCACCATCTCATACTCTCTCTCTCCTGGCTTCTTCCTCCCCTTTCTTTTTTTGAACCAAGAGCCTGCAAATTTGAAGAATTTGAAAGTCTGAAACCATTTTATATATTAAAAAATCTCCATACATATCCCTCATCCATCGCCGCATGTCTCTCCGCCCACGACCAGCACCCGAACCCCTTCAGCCACCTGCTGCATTTTTCCCATCCAATCCGCCTCTTTTCTCCTCTTTACTTCCCTACTGGCCAAGCTCGACTATAGCCACCATGACCTTCCTTAGCCTCCGCACAACCTAGGCCGCAACCTGACCTCCTCTGCAATCTAACTCTGCTCCAGTTCACAACTTCCACTAGCACGTGTTACCCACCTATAGCAACAACAACATCCACATCCACAAGCCATTTTTACTTCCACCATGACACCCAAACCATAGCCAGATCCACGCCATAACAATCCTACATCCCTTCTCCTGCTCGACATAGCCCATTTTCCAGAGACTCGAATACCCTCTTCTTAGCTTGTTTTAGAGAAAAATACATAATTTATGTAGTTGTTGGGTTGGGTCATTTCCTTGATTGCTGAGCGTGTAATGCTGGGTATATACATGTAGTTCGAATTCATATCCATATCGTAGTGTTGTGTTGTTGCTTGACTTGGCATTGCATGGTTCTGATTGTAGCTTTTGTCGAGTAGGAGGAATATTCGTATCTATCTATTATCAATTTGTCATAGCATATCACATTCTTGAACCACGCGAGGTGAGAATCCTTACTCACGATAAACCATTTCAATGTGTAAATTGGCATAATTTGAAATGATATATGAAATGTTAAGATTGCTCTAGAAAACTTGATTTATTTGTTATGCAACTTGCACACGTGACACACACACACTTCTGACATATATGACACGAATTTGATGGTTATGATATGTGTTGACTTATGTGTGCTATCTGAAATGTTATATTTATTTTGTTCTCACACCGTAAGTTCCTTGTGCAGTTGTAAAATCATTATGGGTTGAAATGTTATATACCCGAATCACTGTATAGATTTAGGAATTGAAAATTGAATTTGTTGGGATGCGGGTTGAAATGATGAATATCCGTAAACTAAACATTAAAAGGATTAAAATGATAAATATCTGTATCACTTGATCTAAGTAAAAAATTATGTATGGAAACCGCCGGTCTATTTTTATAGTGTTTTCTGAATTTATAAAAATATTCTGATTTAATAAAAGTATTTTTAAAATTTAAATTTAGAATTTTATTTAAACTTATATTTTGATAATTTAATAAAACTTTAAATTTAGATTTTTTTAAATAAAATTATATGTTATAAATTTTGGCTATGTCTAAGTTGATATATGTTTTTTTTTTGAAATAAATTTAAGACTTTAAATTATAATATTACTTAGTTTTAATATTTAAATAATATAAATTATTTTATAAGTAAGTTAATAAATCTTTTAATATAGTATAAATATTATTTAAAGTTTAAAAATTACATATAAATATAGTTTTTTTATAAAAATATAAGTATATAAAAGTTTATAGAGAGAAGTTAAGAATATCCTGTTTAAAGCTTTGAATTGATTTGAATTGAAATTTTGAAACTTGAATTTATAACACGCTGAACTTTGAAATACAAATAGGTGGTTTTGGATTGACTACCTTATATTATTGAAAATTTATATTATCCTATATTAAACTAAACTAAGGTTTTACTATGTAAAGTTAATATTTATGTTATAACTTTTTTGGCAAGGTTGACTGGTTTTAAAGCGACCCGTAACACTTTTTATTATAACAAATAATAAAACATTAAGCATAGGAGATAGACAGGTTGTCTAACTACAACAAAAGGGTTTTTAAAGTGGTCTGTCCACTGAATTACAATCTGTTCATCCTCTCCAAGGTAGAGGAATGACAGTGGGAGCTGATACCAACTAGACCAGTAACCTGCACATATCCAAAAAAATAAGAAATCGCGTTGGGGACTTATTTAGCATAGTCTTTGTCATAAATGAACTTCCTATTCCATTGACATCATCTAAGACTATCTTCTTCATTTCTCCTAAAATACCATTTTCATGTAAAAATGGATCATTACCATTTTATAACTTTTAGTTTAACTATAATACATATATTCAACCAAATTATTATAATTTCTGTAACTATTTTAATTATACCTTTTTTTAAATCTAACTATTATATATTTCATATTTATCCTAAACAAAATTATTTTTATAAGTATAATTCTTATTAAAATTAACTATTTTATATTATATTAACTATTTTAAATAAACCTTGTCCCAGTCTAAGCTTTTAAATCTGAAATTGTTAAAATAAATATTTTTGAAATAATGATGTTTTAGATATATGAACATGAAATCAAAATTTAAGTTTGTAAATAAACTATTTTGTAAATATGAAAATCTGAATCTTGAACTAATCAAAAAATGAATTGATTTGTATTATGATTTATGAAATTAATCAAGTAATGAATTGATTTGAATTATGATTTATGACATTGGAATATTTGAATGTAATGTTTTAAATATAAACCAATATTGTTATTATTTAATTTAAGATATTTTAAATATACTTCAAATGTTTGCGACCACCGTGTGAAATAAGCGTTTGGTTGTTAAAAAGACCAAAATCGGTATTGTCATACTCTCTACCAATACCGATACCACTTTAACAACTGTGCTCATGGTGAAGAATCCAGAATGAAGTAGGTTGGTTTATGGCAAATGCTACCTGAATGAAGTAAGAGAATGATGATGGATATCCTTAACCCTTGAATTGTAATTAAAACGACTAAAATGGGAGTTATACCATGATTAAGTGAGGTTGCACCTCCTATAAGACGCACTTCTTCGATACCATATCTAATACTTTATGATTTGATTGGGGCCCTTTGATTGTGGGAGTGTGTTTTCGAGGTGGGTAGTAGTTGTTGCTATGTGTTACCATCGAGCTGGGAGTGCAAATCATAGAATCCTACCCTGGGTATTGCCTTGCGTGCCCTATCATATCATCTTGATCGAGTCCCTATGATTTAGATTTGACTTTGTCATATAGTGACGCACCCCTATCCACCGACCATTTAACTGGTGTTTAATATGCAATGTATACTGCAAGGTTTATAAACGGTGTAAGGGTAAAATGTAATCATACTTACATTATTTTCAATAGTATATTTAACCGTATGCACTATTGTAATAGCGTATTGTATTATATAACATCCAGGTTTAATGGATCCATAAAATAATGGAATCACAAACATTCTTTAAGTTACTTGTTCATTTCATTTGAGCATTTCACTTGAGTTGATTTAATATTGAGAATGTTAATCTTGCCTTGAGTGTCTTGTTTTTTTTTTTGACTTGATGCTCATGTTAGACTGAGCAGTTCAACTTTGGCGGTTCATCTTTAAGAGATGGAGATCTGTTAGTGATTTAGCTTACGATCTACTTGTTGTTGCTATCTTGGTGATGTAGTTATTCCATTTCTATCGTTTATTATGCACTAGGAAGTTATGTATCTAAGATTTCTAATGTATTAATTTATTTTGAGATTTTGTAACTAGTAGCTCCATGAACTACTTAGCTATTTATTCCACTATGAGTTTTCTGGTATTTTGTATATGTGATACGTTTATGTTTTGTGATTTGATTTTATTAGACCCTATAGTTAAAATAATCTTCAGTTGAGAAAAATTTGAGTTTGTTTTGTTACCGGCTTAAATGGTAAGAAAAAGCAGTTTATTGCACATGTTATTAGAGCTTTGGTTTAGTAAAAAAAACCTTAGCATATGGAGTTTAAAACTCATTGGAGGTACGGTAAAAATACCCTAGAATGAGTAAAATCAGTCATATAACCTTTCTTGAGAGAGCGTATTTTGAAAAGTATAGATAATTTTAAATACGGTTTTAAATGATTTTAAAGGGATTCTTGATATAAAATTTATTTTAAATTTTAACTTTTTCTAAGTGTTTCCCTTCTTTGAGTTCTTTTGCTTTGTTACTTTTTTTTGATTTCCTGAATTCAAATCCTGATTCTTATTTAAAATTTGTCTTAGGAAATTTATATAGATAGTTCCCTAATTTTTAAGTATGCTCTAGTCTATTCTTATTAGGATCTCCATCTTTTATAGTATCTGTTGATTAAGTTCTTTTGTTGTTCAACATTTAGCTCAGACTTTGAATTATTTTGACCTAATTGAATAAATAATGAAAATAATTCTAAATATAATCCATGTTAAGAATTAACGAGAAATACGGAAATGTTAATAATTAGGATAATAATTATTTTGTTTATCAATTGGAATAATAAAGGGTTCAGAAGTATTATGTGAATTTAAAAAGGTGTTGCATTTAGAATTTATAAGATGATCTATTTGTAAATAAACTAGTTTGTTGAATTCATATGAAATGATTTTGATAATGCAAAATATATTATTTCATGATATGCAATATTAGTTATACTTCTTAAGCATGATATCATGATATTATTTACTTTAATAAGTATGTGTCGCTAATTTGAATTCAGAAAATGAAATAGTAACATTAATTAGATTTTTGAATGTTTATGAAATGAAAATTTTGCTTATACGAACATATAATTATTTACATATAAATGGTGATTTTGAAATTTACAATATAAACCAAACCTATAAGTATTATATAGACTTCATAAGTATGATTTTAAGTAACTCTAATTTATGAATGTTGTCACTGTTATCTTAGTTAGTTTAGTTATTTAAAATGGAGTTTGATTCGGATAGGTTGGAATAAATTTAAACTTACCTATATTAAGGATTGTAAAATTATATTGCTATGAATTTGAGTTAATGAAAATTGAGTTAGATATAAACTGAAATTGTATATTGATATATATTTGAACTTAGATAGTATTCTTGACAATTATAAGATTTGAAAATAAATTATAATGGATTGTTAGTGTAAACTTTAATATAACTAAATTGAGATGAAATTTGTATGTGATATAAGAATGAAGTTATGTACTAAACTAAACGTAAACCAATGCTAATATATGGTTATACAATATATATTGTTTTGAAAATATTTTGAAAATTATATAACATACATTCACAAAGCTTGACTTGATTAGATTTATTGAAGAATAGAGGTTAAATTTTAATTAATAAATACATAAGTGGGGTAAAGATCAAAAATTTCCTACTTTATATTTGTAATAAAAGATTTGAAATGTTTTGAAATATTAACACAACTGTTTCTCGAGCCCAACAATGGCAGCAATGCCTTTTCCCTCTTTTTAGCCCCTTATATCTCCCATCGCTGCCATTGCAACCCTACCTCCTATGAATCCACTGCCTAGCCCGATCCCTCCTTCACCTGACCCCTCGCCTGCCCCTACCTCCTTTGTTCCCTCTTCCGACCTTTACTGCCCACCATCAAATGGTCCTCTTTGTTCGCAGCGAAGCTAAGTAACACGAGAGCTTTCAGCTTTCCAGCCTTTACTCTCTAGTATACTGGAAAGATGATACTACCAACTGATGAAATTTTGCAAGCCGGTGTTGAAGTGTGGAAGGAGTACCTTGTTGGCTTCTTCCTCGATAAGCCCACTGTCATACACAATAGTTATAAACCACCTCAAGAAAGTTCGAAAGCTGAGTGGATCAATCAAAGTTAAATCGAACAGTAGCATGTTTTTCTTCCATCTTTTAGCATTGAGGATAGAAAAAAATGTTGAATCTGACTTTGTTTTAATTAGAAACAAGTTGTTTAAAGTTAAACCATGGGATGCATCATTAGGAAATTCAGGGAGGCGTGTTCCAGTTTGGATCAAATTAACGAATATTCCTTTATATGTAAGGTCATTGTTGGATATTAGTTTGCAAGCAACTCGTGTAGGCAATTTTCTTTATATGGATGCCTTGACTAAAAGAATCGACATATTGGAGAACGCTAAGTATATGTTAGATATCTCACCTGAAAAAACTCACCACATGAATTCCCTATTAGTTAGTTGACGGATCTGAACATTTTGTCAAGGTGCATTTTCTTTGGAAACCTGAAATTTGTTCTCACTACAAGGAATTTGGTTACGAGTTAGAGAAGTGCACAGTCATCAATGAGAAAGTGTCAGTTAGTTCTACTAACAATGAAATAAATAGTGAAAAGCTTGCTTTGAGCAACATCTATGATGCCGATAAGGCAGAAAACGTTAGAAATGACATGGTTAATATTGGATTTGTTTCTCCAACTATTAAGAAGAAATTTTGGGAAAAAAAAAATTAATAAGAAAAAGACTGTTAGACACTCCCAGTGATTAGCAGTAAAAAAGGGAAAGAATTTGCAACAACCCAGGGAATTCGACGCTCGAATTTTGACAGTAATACTTACTTCTGTATCAGTATCCAAAACCCAAGTATAAAAATCACCAGATAGTTAATAGAAAGAAAATAGAGGGTAAGAAAAAGAAAGATATATTAGAATGGAAGAAAAAGAATAAGAAACAAACTAACCAACACTACACAGAGTCTCGCATCGCAGCGGATATAAATATAATACAGAAATAAATCTTTGTTGAGAGCTTGAAATTAATACTTACAATCATCAGAGTACAACTTCCAATCAACACATCTGGATAGTTATAAAAACATGTCCTCATATACAACACATCGCGGAATAAGTACCGAATAGGTACCATACATCGAAACTCCTCTAGCTTGTCTTATGAAGTCCGTATCACCATAACCTAAACCTGTAAAACTCGTTCTAACCCAAGCATTGCAATTGTCATGGATCGGTCTGGTGAACAAGAGTGAGAAAACTCATTAAGTTTAAAGGTATCATCACACTTGATTTTTAAGGTAAACATCCTTTTAAAAGAAAATGCTAATCATAAGACACTCAAATAAACACAGATGGTTTTTACCTTATGATAACCCAAAACAATTTAGAATCATATCTATTCTGATATTATAATAGTGTCTATATCAAATAAATAACTATCTAGCAGAACGCTTGCATCTCACGTTCTACATACATAGTATGCAATCAAAAACCACAGGCTCTTATTGGATAATGGATTCCGACTATGAGAAGGTATGGAACCACCTTCCAATAGTGTATCTCTAGAGAGGAATACACTGGGTTCAACAAGAACATCTTGCAACCTGACCACACACGACCGACCACTCATTCCCTTGAGTGTACCGAATGTATATCACCGGCGGTTGGGTTCAACAACCATCACCGAAGCATACAGTAGCGATAAAATGAAGAAGCAAATGGATTTTTCTCTAGATCAAGTGATAATACACCCTAATGAAAGTGACCCACATAGCCATGCTACCTGCTCGATTTTTGTCATTTCACGGTTGATGAGGCTTGAGATTAGTATTACCTTTTTAAGAACATCACACCAAACTTTGAATGCCACATTGTTAGATCCATCAAATCACTAATTGATGTCCATAAAAATATTTTGGGTGTTTAAGCTAAGAGAAGGTGTCTTCTCCGCCACCTACAGAAATTCATTTGCAGAAATCAATGTACATGACCCTTTGGAAATACTGTATCAGACATTCGTCCTTACAAGTTATCCAGGAACATGATGAACCTAAGGTACCCTCCTACCACATCCTAGGAATCACCCTATGGATTAGTAATGGGTAGTCCTTGCAATTCAAAGATTTCAATCATGACAAAGTTACTGTCAAAATACCTCTAGGAAATTAGCCAGAGAAATTAATAAGAAGTCCTTCCGCTCATGAAGATCCACAGTCTTCAGTTGCTCCATCTTCAATCAACATCTTCGACATTTACGTATCTATTGGTCGGAATGTTATCCGAATATAAATTCAATCCCGGTCTTTGTATACCAACAACCGTATATGCCATATTCGATAGTCGGTTATTTAACTATCAAATAAAAAACCATTCAACCATGAAAATAAAATGAATTCATTGGTTCAGGTTCTAGCATCACATGACTTTTTTGATTAAAACTAATTAACGAATGGTTAATTAAAACTTTTAAATCATTCAATATTTTGAATATGGCTTTTATTTCTTATTTTAATATCAGAGTATTCTCATAACCATTTTATTTTAATACTTTAGAAAACTATCTTACAACCATAACCAAGTTTTTTTAACTATCATTTGCAAAACTTTTTCTACATCATTATTCATTAACTATAACTGGGAGATCAGTTTAACTTATCATTCGTGAAACAATGTTACGAAATCTCTTTTGTTCCATTATTTTAAAACGATAATCGATGTTTATCTTTATAAAATGAACCCATTCTAAAACACATCTTTTTACCTTGAAAATATTGTTATATTTCCACAAAATTTCCTTTTTTTCCTTTACTTTGGAAATACCATTATATATTCTCAAACTTCTTTTCATTTCCTTTATTTCGAAAATATTATTATATATTCTCAAATCTTTCCATCATATTTCAAAGCCTTGCAATTAGCATTGCATTATTATTTCTCATATGGAAATAATAAATTATTTCTAACCTTTATACCATTACAAACTAACATCATCCTCAGAACATCTTGAAGTCATTCAAGTTGAGGTATTTTTGTTACCTCTCTGACCTTAATCGACAACATTATTATCTTAAGGTAGATATGAATTGTAAGTCAAAAACCGATATTATTCTAATATCAAAACAAATCCCATTAAACTATTTAATTTAAAATATGGTTTTGCAAACCCTTTTTATCTTTTTGGAAGTTTCCTTTAAATATAACTATTATTACTTAATTCGTTGATTAAGTAATTGCTTACCAAAACATCACCTTTTTTACTTTAACTTCTTTAAAACAATTTTTTTATAACTTGGATTTATATTTCAAAATCCTATTACTAACTCCTTTATCGGATTCTTTTACTTATTTTCCTCTGTGAAAATCTTATTTCAATTCCATTTATTTCACTTAATTCCATTTTTTAAATAATGCCAATTTAAACTCAATGTTTTAGCTTCACACCTCTTTTATAAACCTTGTTTATGAAACTCAGGTTTAATCTAAAGGGTGCGTTTTTTACAGGTCCCTATTAAGTTTCAAAATATAAAAAAAACCCGGTGATAAAAATAATATAGAATACTTCCCTATTTTTGAATTTCCACTAAAAAAATTCCAGATCTACCCTTACACACCTAAAAAACTATCCAACAACTATTTGTCCTCATTTACTCAGTCTATGCTCCTATTATCTCGCTCATAAACCTAATCCTACAATTCTGGAAAACCGTCGATCACTCCAACAACGGTTTTTTAATTAATTTTTTTGATTTTTACGAAAAATAGACGATTAGATACATATATTACGTAAAATTGCATACATTTATGCAACTAAGTGGAATAATTGCATACATATATTAATATTATGCAGAAAATAAATTATTAGTTTTGCGCAACAATGAAGTAGACGTGCATACATTAATATTATTCAGAAATAAATAATTACTTGAATGTAGGGACTACAATTTTTTATTAAGATTTTTTGATTTTTACGAAAAACTAGACAATTAGATACAAATATTAATTAAAATTGCATACATTTATGCAAAAAACTGAATTAATTGCATACATATACAGAACTTTACTGCATAATTGCTGAAACAAAAGAAATGATAAAAATGTAAATACATATAATTATAACAAGATGCATATATATATGCAAATAACAGAAATATTTGCATACTTACGTGAAAAATTTCATAACATTTACATGTACTACATCAAAAAATAAGTACAGACCACATTTACATGTACTATATCAACAATTTCAGAACATTTACAAAGTAAAGATGATGGTCTGTTGAAGAACAAATAAATTTGTTAAGACCCAGCTTATTGCGCAAACCACACCTAGTAGTCTCGGTAGAAAAACTGAAGATTTCAATGAGTTGGAAAAGGATGGAGGACCAAGCTTCAACAACACCACTACACCAATATCCGCCGGAACACTGTTATCAAAAAAAGAAAATCAACATTAATAAGATTAATGTGCAATAACCTAAATTACAAAAACAGCTTCAGATTAACGCAAATACATGCGTACATTTCAGCAAAATAACAATAATTTCTGAATATTTATATGCAAGTATTCTAAATATATGCATAGAAATATGAATATATTTATAAAATAATATGTTTTTCTGTTTGTCTGATTAAAAATTGCATTCATATATATGCATATATGAAGAATAGATGCATATTTATCCGCAACTTTTTATCAGAAGTTCAGCAAAAAATTACAAAAACTGCTTCAGAATAATATAAATACATGCGTACAATTCAGCAAAATAACAATAATTTATGAATATTTATATGCAAGTATTCCAGATATATGCATAGAAATGTGAAAATATTTGTAAAATAATATGTTTTTCTGTTTGTTTGATAAAAAAATGAATACATATATGCATATATTAAGAATAGATGCATATTTGTCTGCAACTTTTTATCAGAAGTTCAGCAAAAATCCACATAACTGAGAAGCAGGACACATGCATACTGTAACAAAAGAATGCAATTCACCAATAACTAATAACTTATTAATCGTCAATTTATTAATGATCATGGGTATCTATGTTATATAAATTGACCAAGCAATTCACTAATAACTACTAACTACAAGCCATTTCAATCAAGCAAATCAATATCAACTTATCTAATTATATATATAAACTGTAGTGCAGAAGGATCTAGCACATACGCAAGTGAAGAATACTCACAGACCAAATTCGGAAGGCACAATGAATAAAAAAATACATGAAACCTTCTCAAACAGCATGGTATCTCAAACATAGCCCAGTGAATCACAAAGTCCACAAGTAATCAAACCAAAAGTGAATCACAAATTCGAAAGGCACAATCAATTATTTTGAACCAAAAGGGAATCAAACCAAGTAATCACATAGCCCAGTCATCCTTAAAATTAAAGTTGAAAACTTGAATATAGAAAACTGAGATCAAGGGACTCACCTACACTCCGTCGATCACGGCAACGAGAAGAGGTGACTGGTCAAGCTTGCGGCGGAAACCAGAGACAGCGGACAAACGGTGGGGCCTGCGACGCTCCAAGTAGCGAACACCCGAATGGTGGTGCGACCAACGAGCGGAGGTGATGGCTTCCGATTTGAGGAGAAGGGAACGATGTGATTAGTGCAGAAGGGAATGATGTGATTTGAGGAGAAGGGAACGATGTAAGCAGTGGAGTTTTGGATCTGGAGCCGCCGCCGCCATGGATTGCTCAATTTTGTTTCTGTACAAAATAAAACCTAATACGTAACCTATAAACAATCCATACACCGTTAAAATTGAATGAGGGCATTTCCGGAAAAATAAAAGCTACGATTCAAAAATAGGGTTGAGATTTAGATGTTTCAAAAGGGGAGGATGTGAGCCTAATTAACTTTATTTTTAAGGACGTGAGCCTAATTTTCACTAATCTAAATCCCTTTTTAAAACATATTTCCTTGCATTCTTTGAAAATCTCCTTTTATTCTTAATTTTTTGTACTTAATTCAAACATCAATAAACGTTTATTTAAGCTATCACATTGGCTTAAAATTTCTTTTATAACTTCGTTATAATAACTCTGGTTTAATATAAAA
The DNA here is from genome assembly GCA_030737875.1 of Allium sativum. Taxonomy (NCBI): domain Eukaryota; kingdom Viridiplantae; phylum Streptophyta; class Magnoliopsida; order Asparagales; family Amaryllidaceae; genus Allium; species Allium sativum. Next base: position 155,019,098 of record CM060926.1, on the reverse strand, counting down.
CTCATTCATAAACTCTTTTCAAAACTCAACTATACTTCATTACAAACTTGATTTAAATGAATTTCATTTAGAAAATAATAACTTAATTTATTATTAATTAAATAATAATTTATTTCACCATTAACTACTATAGAAGTAGTTAACTTCTTTATTTACTAAAATAGAATAGTTAATTCATTGAAAGATTTTTAAAATAGTAATTAACTTTATTAAAGATAAACAACTCGATCATTACCTTCAAATAACAGTAATTAATGATAAATAAATTCTTAAGAAATCTTCCTAAGTTTAAACATCCGTTTGTTAAAACGATATTCACAAAATATTAAATTGAAAACAAATTAGTCTAACGACTAATTTTAATATAAACAGTTAACTTAGCCAACCTCAAAACAAATTAGTCTAACGACTAATTTTAATATAAATAGTTAACTTAGCCAACCTGAAAACAAAATCGTAGTTAACCTCATAAGAGAATAAACTCTTCCTTATTTACTTTAAAACGAGGAGTTCAATTATGTATAAAATCTAAAAATATTTCAGACTTGATTCAAAAATTGATTCCAATAAATTTCTTGTAATAACGGTATTAAAAAGCCAAACTACCGCTAAAATACCAGACTGTGAAATAAGGGTTTTCATATTCAATTTCAAATTTTAATCCAATCAAATATAATCAACAGATATGATAAATATTATCAATATTGGTAAGGAATCCAGTTGGATCCATTCAACTTGTCATTTCCTGCATAACAAACATGTTACCTAAAAATAACATCATCTATTTCAATAAACAGATATAATATTCAATAATCAATCAATAACAACAATTCAAGCATTCGTCTTTCAGTTTAATATGTTTATATTATTATAAATGTAACTGACATAGTAAGTTTCCTCGTTTGGTAATAATCATTGAAAAAACGATTAGATTTCATTCAAATTAAACTAATGTGTAATTCAACCGATTCACCCAATATATATATATAGCATACAACAAAAAATTATCAACCATAGCACACAAATTAAACCCTGACTTATATGAAATATAATTGGGGTCAAAACTGAGTTAGTTATACTCACTTTGATTTCATTTATCGCTAAAAAGCGGTTCGGTTGTGGTAAAATTATACAAGCGTTTAGTTTAACCAATAATTCTAGCTGCTTCCAAATATGTCCAATTTGTTCTAGAATGTAGATTTTGTCAAGATGATCCCGTTGCACCTTGTTTCGTTCAAATCTGATAGCCTAGCAAAAAGTTATTAGCGTTATAAGTTAATAATTTAATTAAACTAACTAAATTCCTTAATTATATTATAATTAAACTAATTATTTTACAATGGTTCATGCAAATGTACATGCCTGCTATTTCTTTTTGTTTCACGCGGTACTGCTCCCTCAACATTCGTTTCTCTCACTCTTGTACTGATCGACCCACGCACCAAACCAATTTTTTACCACTGCACCTTTCACCGATGACCGGACCTCTATCAGACTTCGCCACCTCGATCGCCCTACCTCGCTGCACCTATGCCACGAGTATCGCCCTTCCAGTCACCTTCGATTGATAGTAAATATCACATAATCGCCATCAACTTCAAGGGAGATTCCAACCATCTTGGCCAACTGTAATAGACCGAATTTTCGTACTCTTTAAGTTGACTAAATACACCACACGTCCAACCCAAATTGCACATAAATACGAATAATTATGGGGAAAGAAGAAAAAGGATATAAGAAGAACATAAATAACAACTCAGAATCTCACATCGTTGCGGAGTAAAATATAATATATATATATATATATATATATATATATAATAGCTTTTGCAATACAAACATGTATATGTACTTACATACATCATTAGAGTATATCACATATACAACACATCGGAAAATAACACTAGATAACAAAAACTGAAGCCTTTTGTTGCAAGCTCCTTCAAGGGTATCTATAAATACTAGAACAACTTGACTTCCCGTACAAATTTGGGCACCCAAGAGTTTAGGGTAAAACAAAAAAATAAACTCTGGATCAGTCAATTAGAAATGCTTTGTCAGACATTTGTCCATACAAATTATCCTGGGTCTGGACAAACTGAAGGCACCATCCCATCAATCCATCTTAGGCGATTTCTACCTAGGATTAACAGAACAGCCCTTGCATTTTACTCTGTCTTCAATTATCTTTAGCATAATTCGACTCGTAATGCTTATGCCAATATAGATTGGTTTTCGGATAACAATTCCAACCGGTCTCTCCATATTAACAGCGATGGTACTAGATTGGCCTATATTTCAATAGTCGGTTATTTAACTATCGAATAAACAAACATTCATCTAAATATCTTATTTCTAAAAGGTGATTATCAACAAACAATCCTGAGCCTTTTTTAAATTAATATTTCATTTTCCAATATACAACTCAAATATCTTTATCGAGATATATTTGCAAATTGTTTTGGCCTCTTACGATAATTGGAAAACATTTTTATATTCTTGTGATGACCGCCTATAACCCTTGCACTGAACAAGAGGAATAATGCGCTGAAAAGTGTGCCAGGCAGCTATGGACGATCATCAAAGTAGGCAAAAAACATCAAAACCTGTCGCAGAACTCACAACGCAAGGATAAAATATAATAGAACGTATACAATAGGTAATAGTAATGAAGCATCATATAGCAAACTTTTGAAACTTTCTCAACATTATGAAAGGTTATCCAACTGGTACCAAAGTTTGTACATAAGGCCTTACTACCACCCTCATAGAGCAATCAAACAGCGGAAACAAAAATACTTGATAGTAACAAAAATGGTACGCCAACCTCCTGCTCGCCTCCGCACAGCATCATCGTCCTTACTAATCACCTGTAACCTGCTACTTAGTCTGCCCATTCACAACCGGATGAACATCCCAAGGTAATAAGAGGAGACATAAAACCTTGAGTCGGACAATAGTCTTAGTGAGCGATAAAACAACTAACAAACTTCAACAATAAAGTATATGATAATGGATAGATAAACATACTAATCTACCCACAACGTCAGAGAAGAACTCAACTCTATCTCCCCCCCCCCCCACATCGGACAGTGATAACCTTTACAATAAACAATTCAACCATTCATCTATGGAAACCAGAACACCCATTCAATCATGGTAAGCACTCATAACATCCAAATTATATATCTCTCATGTAAACCATCTGTTGACATCAAAAGTTGGTCACTAGTGATGATCAACCCCCAATTGTGTGAAGAGAACACGAATACTGATTATAAAATAAAGAAAAAGTAAAGGAAACAGGTAAACACATAGTCTTTTTATAGTGGTTCGGCAAAGACTGTGCCTACGTCCACTTTATACGTTAATTCTGCTTTAGATTACAAGTACATTGCTTTTTCTATTTGAAGAAAAGAAAGAAGATGACTATTTTCTCTTCCAGAAATACCTTTATGGAAAGAAAAAGTATCAGCCGTAAAAGATCAGGACCTTCTCCTCTTTAAGCTTTGAGGTATTTATAAGTGGAGATGGCGGCCTGGGTTGTTGTGACATGGCCTGGCCTTTCTAGGAAGACTTGGACGCGTGGAGCTCACCCCTTGGACAGAATAGAGGCTGGAAGACTTGTTCCACTATTCATAAATAGTATCCTCGGAAGTTGCAGCTTACGTGGCATCCATAGTGAGGTGTATCAAAAGTAGAGCTTTGTCCGGATGTGGTTAACCGTCTTTTCTTCCTTGAGAGTCGGGCCAAGTATTTGAACAACTCAGCTGGATATTTTATGTAGACCCGAAATACTCAGTCGATACTCCCTGTGCGATAGCAGTTCTCTCAATCGACTGGGAGAGCGAGTCTTCCAAAGTAACATATTGGCTTGATTGGCCCGATACTTGGTTACTTCGGGCCGAGCTTCTGTTGGGCTTCTTGGAATGCGATCTGGGATTCCTGGAATGCGATCTATCTAACTTGATTGGTTGCGCGTTAGGGCTTCGATTTGGCCCGTTGCGTCTTTTACCAAAAAGAAGGCTAACATTTTGCCCCTTAGAATGCATCTTCTTCGACAGATGGAGGTGTGTTCTGAAATGTGAATCGAAGCACAATTGTTCGAGCAACTATGGTCGCGCCGGACCATATTTAGGCCAGAAATCTGACGGCTCCGATGTTATATTAAGGCTAGGAAACCAACGACCGAACTGGGTCGTATTAAGGCCAGAAAACCGACAACTATCAGGAACTGTATTAGGACCGAGATGTTGACCGTCTTTATGAGAGTTGGTTCCTGCAAAGACAAAAATAAACCGTTCTTACCTTGGAGAAGGCTGATGGGTCGGGCATTTTAGTTCACTTGGCTTTGAGGGGTGGCGAGTATCAACCATACCCGGCTTGGTGGTGAGTATTAGCCATACTCGGCTTGGTGGCGAGTATTAGCCATACTCGGCTTAGGGCAAGTGTTTTTCACGCTCGACTCATGTTAGATTAGTGCGTCCAGTGAGCGGTAAAAGCTCATGGTGTAGAAAAGGAAGGGGCGAGTATCACTCATACTCAGATTAAAGAAATATACCATACTCTATTAGGGGAGTAGGTGTTAAGATATGGTAGTAGGCTTTCGTGCTGACCACATTAAAAGAGGGGGGCGAGCATTATCCATGCTCGGCTTTAGAGTTTTCCAAAAATTATCCATATTTGTAAAAGAACATTCATATCAACTAATGAATTATTACAAAGAAATTCTAAGGGGACATCGATTGATTCCAGAGCATGCCTAGGAGCTAAATCCTAACCCCATACATGTGTACATCAATGTGTCCTTTTTATTGAACGAAATACATCAGAAAAAATCTAATTAATGATAATGCTGCGAGTGCTAAACTCAGGGTCCTTTCCGTTTCTAGGAGCTTGTGGATAGACCGAGGAGCTTGGGCAGAAGATCGTGGCGGCATGGCCGAGGCACGATTTTTGACATATTCGGGAAGCTCTCCTTTTCTGACTCGATCCCCGATGAGATCACGCAGATGCCGGCATTCATTGGTGCTATGTCCAACTACGTTGTGGAATATGCAACGTTTTCCGGAATCGAGCTCCATCTGTGTTGGCTCTCGTCGAGGTGGTCTTGGTGTGGGAAGGGACCCTCATATGTCAAGGTAGATATCGAGCAGAGAGGAATTGAATTCGGTGTAGTGCTCATACTTACTTTCAATCCGGGGTCTCACATGACGCTCGCTCTTTTCCGAGGCCTTTCCTCTTCCTTTATTCTAGCCGTTGCTGTGGGATGGACCTTGTTGTTTGGCGGCTAAGACCTCTAGTCTCTCTATCTCAATGCTGACATCTTCTTGTCGGAGGAATCACTCGGCCTTGGAATTGAAATCATTTATATCCTTGGGAGGATCTCTGGTTAATGAAATTGAGAATTCCGATCGATTCTGAACACCCACAATGGCGGCCAAAAGTACCATCGACGGCTTAGATCGATCGAATGACACTACAGGTGCATTGAATCTTCTGAGGAAGGATCTGAGTGTTTCTCCTGATTGCTGCTTGATGGTGGATAAGAACATAACGCTCTTTGGTTGAGAGATATGTACTCTGAATTGTTCGATGAAGCAGGTGACTAGAGTGTTCCAGCTGGTGATCGACTCCGTTGTCAACCGTCAAAACCACATTCCGGCTATGTCTATAAGAAAGAGTGGGAAGCACTTAGCCATGACGTTGGTCGATGCGCCAAGTACTTACATATGTCGCATGTATCGCATGAGGTGGATGGTTGGGTCAGTGCGGCCGTTGTATGGCTCGATAGCTGGAAACCTGAAGTTCAGAGGGTTTCGGGAGTTTCTGATTTTCCTAGTGAAGGGGTTGCGATTGACATTATCTATGTCTTGCTGCGAGGAAGTGCGCGGAGTAAAGCGTCGGATGATGCTTGCAAGCTGGCTTCCATCTCCGAGGAGTCGTTGCCATGAATTTAGCTCAGCATCTTGGGGGAACTTCGGTGCGAGGATCCAACAAAAACATGCTCGGAAGGGTGGCCGTTGGTTGGGACCGTTTTCCGAGAGTTGAGTGAAGGTGTGAGGGAAGGTGAGCTCTGGTAGGTGGTTTTGGGGAGAATGGCCCCTCTTGAACCTGAGGAGTAGTGGGTCAAGCCGTACCCTTAACAGAGGGCCTAGGCCGATCTAGCATATCATGTGATGTTCGGAGTTGCCCTTGGTGGGAGCGAGTTTAGTGGGGTCTACGGTAGCATTTTCTTCTGCCGCTGTGAGGACTGGTATAACGGGGTGGCTTCCCTGGTTTGAAGGGAAGGCCGCACCAGCTCTTCGTTGAAGGGGAAGAGTGGTTAGACTGGTCTGTGGTAAGATCCCAGGTTGTAATGGGAATGGCATTGACTATGATGGACCCGGTGGCTGCTCGACTGGTTCGATAGGTCGAGCTGTTCCTAAAAGTAGAGGCAAAGTGTTCGACTGATTTAGATCTTGATCATGAGCCTCCTGAGTTTTGCTACTGCAGCTGCGCTGGTCGCTGGAAGCGATACTCCTGGTTGTGATCGATCGGTCGGTGGGACCAAACTAGGATGAAATAAAGGTGTAGCCTGATCAGTGGCCTGATTCTATGCAGACCAAAGATCGGTTGTTGCCCCAGTCCCGAATGGTGGAGTAATTGATGTTGAAGCATTCGGTCCTATCTCCAGTTGACCGAGAAGGTGATCCATTAACTGCTGCTGTCGTTCGAGGAGTTTATCCTGAGATGTCATATGGTCTCTGAACTCGACCATGATTTTATCCATGTCGTCCCGGGTAAGAAATCGAGACATATCTTCATGAGAGGAAACCTCGTGGCTTGCTTTTTCAACATTAATATCGGCTGCATCGGCGTTTGCGGGATGAGAGGATGACGTATCTTTCTTTCGTTTGTCCGCCATGAATTAAGGCAAGCCTCCCCTACCTGGCGCGCCAAAGTGTTGACGTCAAAAGTTGGTCACTAGTGAAGTTCAACCCCCAATCGTGTGAAGGGCACACGAATACTGATTATAAAATACAGAAAAAGTAGAGGAAAGGGGAAGCACACAGTCTTTTTATAGTAGTTTGGCAAAGACTGTGCCTACGTCCACTTTGTATGTTATTTCTGCTTTAGATTACAAGTACAATGCCTTTTCTATTTGAAGAAAAGAAATAAGACGACTATTTTCCCTTCTAGATAATGCTTTTCTAGAAAGAAGAAGTATCAACTGAAAAAGATCAGGTCCTTCTCCTTTTTAAGCTTTGAGGTATTTATAGGTGGAGATGGCGGGTTGGGCTGTTGTGACGTGGCCCGACCTTTCTGGGAAGTCTTAGACGCGTGGAGCTCGCCCCTTGGACCAAATAGCGGCTGGAAGACTGGTTCCATTATTCATATATAGTATCCTCGGAAGTTGCGGCTTACGTGGCATCCATAGTGAGGTGTATCAAAAGTAGAGCTTTGTCCGGATGTGGTTGAAGTATTTGAACAGCTCAGCTGGATATTTTATGTAGACCCGATATAATCGGTCGATACTCTCTGTGCGAGAGCAGTTCTTTCGGTCGACTGGGAGAGCGAGTCTTCCGGAGTGAGATGCTTGATTGCCCCGATACTTGGTTACTTCGGGCCGAGCTTCTGCTGAGCTTCCTAGAATGCGATCTGGGCTTCCTGGAATGCAATCTGTCTAACTTGATTGGTTGCGCATTTGGGCTTCGATTTGGCCCATTACGTCTTTTACCAAAAAGAAGGCTAACACCATCCTAATCGAATTCAACATCCCTCAAGCACAATCCCCGAAGGCCTAAACCAATATCAGACAAGCACCCAAGGAGCATCTCCTTTGACTTTGGACAACCTACATGAGACAGTACAAACATAACAACCAATCATCCATGACTGACTCTGGCTATCACCGCCAATCCTACTTTGAAACCATTGTTAATCGTATGACGACCAACCTTGCCATATGTCAAGGGCTAATAGTAACCCCAGTTCTAGCATGAACTCCATACGCCTTTCAACGATACGTATGTATGTCCAACCTTGACAAATAGGCCTTTCAACGATACCCAGGGTAATCGACCTACAACCGGTCTTTTAGGTTCCCCTATCGTACCGAGCATGCTAGAACTTACGACAACGATAATCTCTTGGCCTTCTCATCTCTAGTCATCCAACTCGACGACTTTTCATTGCCCGAGCAACCATTATCCAACAACTCACGACCTTTGAGTTGTCACCTCATTCGTTGTTCTACACCAATCAACAAACACCTTTCAACACTTTGAACCTTCCTACTTGGATTTACATCGAATTTACACAATCACCAAGCCAATTACATCACTGCCCTGCTGCTGGGGTTCGGGGGGTTGCACCAAAAAAAAATCAGATCTTTTTTTCCAAATTTGAGTCGTACCTAAATTTTTTTTTCCAGAAATAATCATGTGTGATCGACTGAACCTCCCTTGGGTATACGACCGACCGACCCCTTACTGGACACACGACCGACCCAACATCTCGCCCGACCAACCCCTCCATGCACGACCCAATACTCGACCGACCCGCTACCAAGGCAAAATCAGACCGACCCTGCTCGACCAGCCCGACCGACCCTGCTCTACAAGCCCGACCGACCCTGCTCTACCAGCCCGACCGACTCCTCCTCGACCAGCCCATTTCTTTTCCTCCAAGAAAACCTCCCCATGGTTCGACCGACCCAACATGTTCGACCCAATACCTGCATCCTCCAATGCAACTCCAATTTCGACCAAAACTCTACCAAAACGATTCGTTCGACGAAAACAACCCATCCAATTCATTTAATACTACTGCAAGCATGTTACGAAACCAACAACAACACCAATACGATGATACCCTCAATGATTATGTAAAGATCACCAAAATCACCATAAATGTGCATGTGAACAAATCTATGGATCTAACTTGTATATTCACATGAAATATCATAAAAATTACTTATCTAAACATGCTAAATCAGATCATAAGGTGGTTAACATGAAAATGGACTAATAGAGACATAGATCTATGATGAAACACTTAAATATGATGAAAAACATGATCAAACATTCATATACTTCGTTGCATCCATGTGAGAGATGTAAATCACTCACTGATTCTCCCAGACAAGCCAAAATCAAAGGAAAATGAATCCTGACAGCAAGAACTTTGCACCAAACACCTTGATCCGATGAATACTTGCCTCAATTTATGTAGATCTAGCCTCCAATGGTATAGATCTATGATTTCCCTCCTTGGATTATGATTTTTAACGGTGGAAAGGTGTTAGAGGAAGGAGGAGCACAAGGCACCAAATAAGAGAATGGAAAACTAAAACCATTTCCTATATCCCTTACCCCCTATTTATATCCTTCCAATAGCCCACCAATGGGCCTTCCCAAATCAGTCCACTGTGGCTCTCCAAACCAAAACAGCAACTGAAAAACCTTAAAACAACGATTCCTCCCAAACCACTGAGCCAAATCTTTAATGAAACCGCTCTACAAAAAGGCAATCATCATTTCCTTTCCAATGACACAAGCCTCGCCCTCTTATTCAACCTGAGTCAAAAGTTATGCTCTGTACAAGACTGACAGGGGAAAAATGGTAACAAATAAAATTGGTAAAAAATATGGACATGTCTCGCATCCCCATAAGCAATATATCAAAAGATGAGAATGATCCAACCCTTAGGGAATGAAATAAAAATATTTTACGATCCTCCGATACGTAAAATGCGGGCTGTTACAATTGTACATTCTTTTATTTTCTATATTTAGAAAATATCTTCTATTTAATTGAAAAACATTTCTCATTTACTTTTCCCTTCCATGTAAACATTTATTATTATACTTGGGAAATATTTATTATTATATTTCCAAAATCACATTTACTTGGGTCAAAACCGATGGGCCCGTCTCATGACATCCAAGTTGAAAGAGATAAATGGAACAAGTATGGACGTCCCCTATTGGGATGTATTATTAAACCAAATTTGGGATTATTTGCAAAAAACTACAGTAGAGCAGTTTACAAATGTCTATGTGGTGGGCTTGATTTTGTGAAAAACATCATTACAACAACCCAAAATACTAACAAATATCTACTTTTAAAAGTGTATAAGTTTCTCCTTCTGTCCTTCAAGACTTAATTGTATAAACTTCCCTTTTTAATTATAAAAATCCATTATAAGTTAATTCTCTTTTCAAATTCCCTATATAATCGATAATCGATTCTAGTTATCAATTTTTCTTAAATTTTTCTATCTCCTTAAATTTTCGGAATTTTTTGCCAGCGTCTCCTTTGTACGACTCAATCGGTACAACTACAAATAGCCTCTCTAGGCCCTTTCCATTCAAAAAGAAAATAAAAAAGCCAAGCGGCTTGCCAAATAGGGTCATAAAACCTCATAATCAATTAATTACATACCTTTTTGTTGAGTACTTAATTTATATCTTCCATTAGCTTCTTCCCATACCTGTTTAACACATATTCAGCTATTTCCAATTTATTCCAACTCAGTTTAATCGCTTTTAACTCAACTGGCTAATTTATTCTCTAATTATCTCTTTTGTTAAATCCCCTTTTATTCGAACATATCATGTTCAAGTATATATTTGTTTTGCTTATAAACCAATTGAATTCCATTTCCAAACCAAGTTTCATATTCGATTTCATTTTTAAATTCACAAATCTAATTTACTTAACTAAGGTTACGTTCGGTCCAAAACATCTTTTACCAATTAACTTCTAATTAGTTAGCTTCATTCAATAATTAAAATTCTTTTTTTTTTTAAAGATCAATTCGTTTTACTCCCCCTCGAGTTCATGTTTATTTTATAACTCAAGTCTGAATTTTTCTAATGGAAATTTACGTTTTATTCACTTAAAATCCTTTTATTTTATTTAATAATCCGTTATGCTTTAGCGCTGTTTTTCTAAAATTTGATTTTGACATAACTACAAATATGTAAGACAAAATCCAAAATTTTCACTTCCATTGGAAAATTATTATTCAAAAGGTCCGGACGATTCTTGTTTCAAAGAATTCCGACTTATAATGAGTTCTATATGCTCAATTAAAGTTCGAAACATCAAAATACGAACTATCGCGTAGCGATGAGCTCGTTTTAATTAAATTTAAATATAAACATTTAAACTTCATTTATTAGATAAATTCCAACTCCATTCTTCCATATTTTAATATCGTTTAAGCTTGGGTTTCGAATCTAACTTAAAAATTCTGATCATTCAAAACAATCTATTATTTCATTCCAAGTTCATAACTCAGTTTTAAATTTATTTACAACTCAATCCTCTATATTAAATTCCAATTTTCTTAGAAATAAATTATTTTATTAAATTCCTTTACCATTACAAACTAATATCATCCCTTGATAATTGAGAAGTCGCTCAAGTTGGGGTATTTTATTTACCTCTCAGACCTTGATCGACAACGTTCTTATCTTGGGATAAATAAAAGTGTATAATAAAAATTCGATAAAAAACTCATCATCTATTCCGTTAAAAATGTTGTTTTAAATGTCATTTCTTACATTTGGAAAATCGGCTTCCAAATCATTCGATGAAAATTTCTTCATCACATTTATAAACATTGTTTATAAATTAACTTCCTTATTTAATATTAAATAAGCTTCCATTTTAACAATCCATTTGAACTCGATTCTAATTTGGAATATTTTGTTATTATAACTTATATATAAACATAGGATCTATTTTCATATTTAATTCTAAAATTTTAGTTTCTATTTGATAGAATTCCAATATCCTTCCTGGAAATAATTTATTTTTATAAATTCAATGTAGTTGAATTCAAATCATAAATTCGCATAGCTTTATTCTAATTCAATTTAGAATTTGAATATATAAATAATTTCATCGTTTACTTTTTTAAAAATGACTCCCAATATTAAATCCCTTTTTAAATTCATACTTGAATTCACATTTACCAAATTATACAGCGATAATTTATTTGACTTCATTTATAAACATCATTTATAAATTAACTACCTTTTTATTTTTAAAAACAAGTTTATTTTTCCTAGCCCATTCGAAATTCAATATCTATTTGAAAAAAAATTCCTTTTAAAATCTCAAATCACTTTTCATGATATTTTTAAATATCAATATGTAGGGCCAATGACATTCAACATCCAAATCAAACAATCATTGATTTTCAAACAAATCACATATTAGAATATATGAAAACACACAATAATAAATTTTGAGGAATTCAGTTGGATCCCTCCAACCTGTTTTCCCTACATCCACTACAACAAAAACACCATATTACAACTTTAATTTTACAAATGTACGAAAAGCAAAGTTGTAAAAAATGCTTTTTTACAACTGTGCAAAACGCACTGTTGTATAAATGTTTTTTTACAACTGTGAAAAAATCACTGCTGTAATAAACATATATATCACAACTTTTCCTTTTCGTCTGTTGTAATAACTAATATATACTAATTAATTTCTGATAATTAATAGTTAAATTAGAAAGTTGTTTAAACTTATTTTTAGTAACTCTTTTTTCTATTTCTTGTATTAGAGACCTATTAAATATTAATAACAACTTATATTTAATAATTAGTAATATTAACATTTAAGAATAATTCATATTCAATAATAAATTTACAAGTTAATACCAATTACTATTAATTACAATTAGATTAGATAAAAACCGCTTAATTGATGATTAATAAATAATAGTTACTTTTTAAAAGTTACTATTAAATATATAATCAATAAAATTTACATAATAATTAACTTTTAATAGTTGGAATTCAATTATAACTTTGAAGAAATAGGTAATAATTAATACTAACTATTATTAATCCGCAATATTTAATATTTCAGTAAAAATCAATTCTCAAAAAATTCATATTATATTTATATTTAATATAAAATTTTACTTATTAATTCTAAATTATAATTTTTAATTCTTTAAGTTTTGGTTAAATTTTAATTGTAACCTATGGAAAACTGACGGTTATGTTACATGCAAAACAAAGAAACTTAAGGGCGGCAAAGCTGAAAATTTGGCTCTCATGTAGTTCGCGTCTTGTATTTCTAGTGCCTTCTATCGGCCGACCTCTCCAGTTCTCGTCTGTATGTCAAAATCAAAATCACCAATTACTCCTTCCTCAAAAAATCTTGCACCTTTCGCTTTCTATTTCCCCTTCCGCCTTCTGCCTCCGCCCATGCCCTTCCATTCAGGCCCGACCCTTGGCCAAAGCGGGACAAGCAACCGCTTAGGGCCTCAGAAAACCTTGGGCATCAATTCATCGATGCCTCTGTAATGCCGAAAAAGGAAATCGTGTTTCTTAAATTTCCGTTGTCGCCGAGCTGATCTCCTTCTTCGCGGCAACTGCAAATGAATCCATCTCCATAGCAGGTGATGCGGTAGCAATTAAGGAACATGAAAAGATGCGAGCCACAAACCTATAATTGATCAATCAATTTCACTTTTCAATTGATTCACCAATTAGTTGAAGGAAAATAAGAAGATACCATACTAATTTGCAGTTTTACTATTTTAAATGTAACTGTTGAGGATCCAAGCTTGTTTACACGATGAGCTGTAATTATGAGATTGAGACTGAATGTTTTTTATTTCTCTTTTGGAATCGACTTATTTAACATAACTGACTTTTTTCCTTTTGAATCTACTGATTTTGGCGAATTAACATGGTTAGAATTGTGTTGTGTATGTTGTTTTTGAATCACGATTGAAGTTTGAGTGACCATGACAATCAGATTTGGTTGCAGTTGATAATCTATTCATTATCTATTAGCCTTTCTTTCCTGTTGTTGATTGGGTTTGGTTGCATTCTGTTGATTGTGGTGAACAAGGTTGCAATCGTGTTTCATGTTACTTGATGTCAATACAATATTCTTATTGCTTTAATAATATTTTAATTCTCTACTACTAGTGTGCAACCATATTCTTATTTGTTGATGATGGGAAATGATTATTTTTCAAGTAGCATTAAGGTATGATATTTGTAACACAATGAAATTTGGTGTGTATGCGTGTGTGAGACTGGAGGACATGATAGTTTAACACAGGGAAAATAAGTTGATTTGGTAAAAGCTTTTTGTTTTCAATGAACTTTTTTTTAATAAAATAAAATGGATGATACATGCAAGCATGAACCATTTTCCTCATAGTTGATCAAGTAATTTAACCACAAGCCAAAATTACATTATAATTTCTAATAGACAATGAACATACTCAAATTTTCTTTTTGAAAATTTACACTACCAAACTTCTACTAGATAACTTCTACCTTTTGTGCCCCTCTCAAATGAAGTTTGTTCATATTAGTGAGATTGCTGTGGCAACAAATGGTCCAAAGGATTTTGTTACTTCATTTGTGACATACTGCCACTTAAACTGGTAAAATCCAAAATATAATCAGTCTCTTCGGGCAGGCAAATGGTTGCTCGAAGCTAGACAGTTACATCATACCCATGTGATCAACTCCGTATTTCATGCACAAATTACACTTCTGCATTTACATTTCAGTTTCAAGTTCAGAACTTTTCTACATTTTCCATGCATTATTCAAACAAACAAACAAAGATGATAGCAAACACAGTAAATCATTCGATTAAGTATTAATCCACTGACCAATTCAAAAGGAAGTGTATTAACCCACTTAAAGTAGTAACTGCTATTGAAGATCTGTTTCAGGTATATATTGTTAGATCATATATATGATTCGATAAGAAATAATTTAGATAACTATAACATTGTTAAATTTCCTTCTTAAATTGAGTTATTAGTTAAAATATTTTCTATTTAGAATTGTTCAGGTTGTTGCAATAAAGTTATTATTCCTTTTGATTTAAGTTTATTGTGTCAACGTAGAAATTACTTTCTTAGCATCTCAACTTGTGGTCTGTTTAACTTTTATTAATGATTAGGATAGAATAGTCGTCGAATTAAATTTGCAAAGTGTCACGGTGAAATTTTAATTGTACCTGAACTTGTTTTGAAAAGGAATATTGATTGACCAAAAAAATGAAACATGATTTCAATTTTTTATTTGTTAACCAAGTGTTGTATATTGAGTATAAGAAGACTTTCAACTAATATTCTTATCGATTCCTACGGCTCAACAGAATGCCAGTATTAGTGAAATTCACATAAATAATGAGCAGTTGCAACTTATAAGGAAATGTTAAATATACATCAGTAATGTGAGGATAACAAGGGACACGGGACGCTTGTAGGAGATGTTCACTGGGAGTAAGTATACAAATGAAACAGAGCCATGCTATCGTTTATGAGCATTGACTTTTTTAAAACCTTTTGCTTTTGTTCCAGCCTTCTGCTTTCTTATTTCTATATTGTGGGCACGAATGAGCATCTTCACAAAATTGAGAAGTGTAGAAATAGTTGGAAATATAGGAGATGAAGGGAAGTAATATGCTATGTAGTGGTCTGTAGTGTTGCTATGTTGAAGCTGTGGTTCTTATGCTATTGGGGTGACTTGAGATGAAGTAATTGTCTTTTGGATTTCTTGATGCATCAACTTCGATTGGTAGCTTGCCTCCTCTTAGTTGCAAGTCAAGGAACTCAACTTAATGGTGTTGCAAGTGAGTCTCTCATGTCATGTTTCCAGGCCTGTTTGTTCGGAAGTGTTTTTCTATGTCATTGTTGTTTGATGTCAAGGACTCAAGTTGGTGTATGATCATTAATAATAGGCGAAATATTTTCTAAAAATTATTGTTTGTAATATTGAAAATTTGAGTATTTAAATAAACTAGTTTGCAAATAATTATAATATTTGTTTTGCTTATGGAGTATCGCTATATTTAGTATATTGTTCATTTCAGCTGCAAAAGATGTTTATTTTTTTTAAAACGCATCTGTCAATCACAACGGTGCATAACAGTTGTAGTAGATATTATTACAATGGTGCATAACTGTTGTAATAAAGTTTATTACAATGGTGGAAAAAAGCTGTAAAATATACATATTACAATTGTGTTGCAACGGTGTAAAAAAGTTGTAAAAGATTTTAGTCTATTATAACTTCTTAATACACGAAGGTTAGCCCACCATTGTAAAATGTATATTACAACAGTTTTTCACTATTGTAATAGGGTCATTTTGTTGTAGTGATCCACATATGTTAGATAACATAAATAATACCAATTCTAGTTCAAGGCAGTATATCATGGTATAGAAGGTCATCCACTCTATATATCTTTTGGGGACGCATTGGGTCATCCTTTAATGATGCTGCGGGAAAATCCAATTACCAAGCCTAAATAACTAATATATGTAATAACCATAATTTATCAATAATCCATCAATGCATCCAAGCAACCAATAATTATTTTTAACTACTTAAAAATAATTCTAAATATTATATCTGAATGAGTTTACTCACCTTATTTTTAATCGTAATCTATTCCAATCCGGATTCCAATGCGTAGTTGACGATAATATGAGTTCGACATAATTTGTTTCGCCATAATCTACTTTCGTATGAAAAGGATATACTTGTTACTAGTTTATACACAATTAAACAATATTTACTATTCAAATTATTAAATTAATTTGTTTAATTACCTACAAATCAGTTTAATAATTCATGACTTCGAATTAGCTCCAGGATTTGAAAACCTGAACCAACCTCCTCACATAAACTAAATAAGTTCACATTTTAAAATTTTATACAATATGAGTCTTAAATTAGAATTTACTAATTAAAAATGTTACTCTGCTCTCTCCTTCTTGTTAATTCGAACTGCCTTCCTGAAATAATCCTCATCAACTGCGCCACTCCAATAGCGACCACCACCGAAGGCACGACCCCTATTAACTAACCCTGCCCACCACGAGCTCACAAAAGATGCGTCGAAAAACCAGAATTTAGCCATCTCTGATCGTCGTAGGCCCTCTTCCATCATTAGACAATCGTTAGCCCCAAAATCGCGACCCTTAACAGCGCTGCTCCCCACAATCCAGCGACAAAAATAGTGACGAATACCAAAATCGTGCATACAGCTAGAAGCTACTGATTTTAGGAGCTTAACGTACCAAGAATTAGATGATTTCCTTTATTAATCAATTTTATTTTGATTTTTGAAGTAAAAGAGGAACTTCGATTTCGTTCGTGGCTTCGATTTTTACTGGGAATGAGTGGTAGAAGAGGAACTTTCGATTTTTAATAATTGATTGAAGAATTCACATATAGAGGCTTTGATTTCTTTGGTTTTCCGAATGAAGGCAGGAACGAAGTGAGATCGGATTTTATTGAGTTTGGATGGGAAAAACGAAGGCAGCAGGTTTTTATATAGGCAAATTTCATTTTCGTTCAACAGTAAGGATGTTTGCCCAGAACCAAACAAAAATCTAAGCCAAGATTTGAAAAGAAAATTTCTAAGATTTCGCAATCTTTACAGAGATTTTGCGCAGGTAAGATAAGGTTTCGAAATTGATAGGTTGAGATTTCAGAAAATGGCCCTTTATTTAATAATATTTTATTTACGCATTATTTTATTATCAACGTTTCTAATTCGTATGATCACATACAAAATCCAATCACGATGAAAATTGAAATCCTTCTATAATTTGACGTTCTAGATCCAATGGAAAAGATTTCGTTGAATTCCAATATTGTTTGAAAATAAAACGTTATTTATATCTTAAATCGTTAGTTGATACGCATTTAATTTGCACACGCTCACATAATAACTCTGATTGACACAACACTTGAAATCTTGCAATGATTAAATATTACGGATTTTATAAACTTAGTTTCGCTGAAATTAGTGGTCGTTTGAAAACTGTCTATTCTTAAGTTCCATATTCAATCGACATTATATAATTTAAAATAAAATAAAAATCAATTTCTCGATAACAAATTATTATTATCGTTTTTATTCAAATAGAATTTATATTGATCGTCTTAATCGTCTCGATTCAGTTGTAACTTCGAATTCAATTATTTGTCCTCTTGGTATATAATAATTCGATATATCCAAAATAAATTGTATTCGATTATTAAATCAATTAATTATGTTTAAAAATCCATTTATATTATCAATTCAACATTTAGTACAATATTGAATGTTCAAATTTAATTGACTAAACATCGAGGTCGTTACATTCTTCTCCCCTTAAAAGAATTTCGTCCCCGAAATTATTAAGTGTTAGACCAAAAAGTGGTTCTAACACCCAAATTGACTAAAAGTAGAATAAAATAAGATCAAAATTTAAATGAACACACAGGATTTATAGTGGTTCGGCGAAGAAATGCCTACGTCCACTTGTCTTTCACTATTTTCAATGATGTAGTTGCAAATTACAATGAAATATTCACTGAACTTCTCTCACAACTCACTTATATTCACTCAATTGTCTAAAAACAAATGATGAAAGAAGATTTGGATTTTCCGGGAGTGCTGAAATTCGGGTTATGAAGGTGATTGAACTCTCGAAGTGCCGGAAAAAAGATCCTTTTCTTTGCCTCCAGACGGGGTATTTATAGGTGAGAATTTGCTCAGAACCCGAGCCGGATCGGAGCCACGTGTCATCCATCCCATCAGCCTCGGGTTCGAATGAATTTCTATGTTGACAACGCATCAGAGTAGTGAACGTTGAGGGTAGGAACTGGTCACAGCCGATCCGAATAACCAGGCGCTCATGCAGGAGAGTGACGTGGAAGACAGGCTCGGGTCGGAGGGGTATGCACAAGGGGTTCGGATCGGAGTACCCGATCCGACCCGGATTGACTTAGGACTAATTCCTGTGTTTACTCCGCTCCGCTCAGATCTATTGCTCTCCGCTCCAGCTGGAAATAGGTTGCTCTCCGATCCGAACAGACGTGCCTCTCTAATTCCAACAACAATAGCTCACCGATCCGAACAGACGACTCTATCCGATCCGAACCGCTACACTGCTCCGCTCCGACCCGCTTCAGTGTTTTTCAAGCTCTTCAATATTTCACATCTTGACTTTGTGTTGCCCAGTTCACAAAGTGGACTAACATTTTGCCCCCTCAAAGGATGCTTCTGTTGGAGACGTAGCATGCTTTGATTACCATTGCACAGCACTCTTCGAGGTGATTTTTCTTTTGATTTTCCTTGTGTTTTCATCTTTTTCTTCAGATTTCAATTTAATTCATTGCTGAGCTAAAGAACTCGGTTCGGTTCGGATTCCGATCCGAATAGATCCCTTCTCCTTTCTATTTTTCACTGGACTGTTGGGCCAAGCATCGCTTCTGGGCTGTCCATCCGATCCGAACGAGAATTCTTCTACTGGGCTGCCGATCCGAATGGGGAGACGAATAGACACTCTTCTCTTCTATATAAACACTGCCTTCTTCCTCCTTTCATTTTTACTGTTTTACTCCCGAAGTTCTGCAAAATGAGAGAAAAAAAACTAATTCGTGAAGCATCAAAATTCCTTTTAATTCTCGAAGTAATTACATCGGTAGGTTATAAAACTTTGAACAATTCCTTCTTTAATCATTCTCGATTCGGATTCGTGAGCGATTAGGATGATTTGAGTATGAAACTCTGATGACCTTGCCACCGTGACCCCCCCCCCCTCGTCATCGTCGCCAGTAGACTCGTCGCCATCTTGAGGTTGGAACGGAGGGGATGAGGATCCGTAGTTGAGTGCACCAGCATATAATTGCTTGGTTTTGATTTGAGTGACTGGCACGAAATTGGCCTTGGGGTCGGTTAGGGAAGAAAGAGGGTGAAGGAGAAGAAGAAGATAATAGGGAATCGGTTCGGTTCGGAGGGATATGGAAGGTGAAAAAACAAGGGAAGAAGGAAGGAAATTCAGGAGGTCGGACCGGGTCGGGGCAAGCAAGAAAAAGAAAAAGGAAAAGAAATCCAGGAGATCGGATCGAGTCGGAGAAAGTATTTAAGGAAGGGGGAAAAGAGCCTACCTAACCGGATCGGGTCGGACCATAAGATGATGGAGGAGAAGTATAACTACGTGATCCGATCCGAACCGTTAGGGGACTTTGCCTCCGATCTGATCCGATTTTGATTTCTGAGTTTCAATGAGATATCCAAGCTTGAGGCCACACCCCCGATCCGATCCCAATGAATGCACCCGAACCGAACCGAAGCACAGTCTACCTTAACGCATAAAAACTCGTCTAACTGGCCCAATCAACTTTCGGCATGATCTTCAATTTAATGGACAGTTAGGATAGTGCCTTGCGAACGTAACTGGACATCAAGAATTACTTCAACTCTTTATATTTTGCCAAACTTTTTCGTCGCATTTTTAAACATTTACTTTGCACTTTCCGTATACACTGTTTACACTTTAGTTTGCACACATGCACGGGGGGATACGGGCTAATTTCTCTAATTTGTGCTATTGCTTCTTCAATAGTTTTATGACCATGAGACCCAGACGTTCTTCCAGACTAGCTGAGAGGAAAGAAGCCCCGGAAACCTCTAACAAGATTACTCTCGAGGACATATCTTCTCCGTCGGATCCAGAATGGGATAATGAGGGTTCAGACTACGACGTCGGAAATCGTAAAAGTGACGAAGTGTCTTCAGAGAGTGAAGTTTCTTTAGGTTTTGAAGAGGAAGGAGGGGTTGGCGACGACCGGGCTCCTGATGAGTTTGAATCGGCTGTCATATTGGAATCACCTCCAGATTCCGTTGAATCAATAATCGACAACGATCGACTTATCCGAATTTGCTTAAAGTACGGGATAATGAAAAGGGACACTCTAGTGCCTTCAAGATCTGACCGTCCTCAAAACCCTCCAAAAGGATATATGGAGGTCACTCGGTTGATGTGTATGGTCGGCGCTATCCCTCCATTTTCTCCCTTCATCATTGATTTTCTAAGACAAATGCGGATTGCCCCCATGCAGCTGCATCCCAATTCTTATGCCTACTTGCACACTTTGTATATAGCATATCGTGAGATCCTAGGCATAGAACTCACCTTCGATGACGTTCATTTCTTCTACAACTTCAAGCATCGGACTCGAGAGACTCCATCTTTCTGCTATTTTGAGTCTGTTCCTAAGAGGAAGATAATCTCAGCGCCATTCAGCAGTAAAGCTGGAGATTCCAGACTGGAATGGTTCTATGTGAAGCGACAGCCTGGATGTGCCAGGAGGTGGACGAAATCAAGTAAAGCACTGATCTTCTAAATCCGGGCTCTATACACTCGAGTCATCGCCTTAACTTGTTTTTCTTTTCGTTTGCAGTCGACAATCCAAAACAAATATCAGATCAGGTGTTCTTTGACCGGATGCACCAACTTCTTAATGGCGACCAGAAATTCTTGACTATCGATGAAGTCCTTAAGGACGAATATCTTCACTTTCATGGGCTGTTATCCGTTTTTCGCAGTATTGGTCATGGGACGGCTCCATACGTATATATTCCTCCAGTGGATGTAGTCCCAGAGACAGGAGAAGGCTCGGGAGTTCCTACAGTGCCTCTTCAAACTTCACCTTCTCCATCTTCTACTCAAGATGACGAATTGGCTAACCTGGCCGAAAAGCATCGTGAAGGATATACTGCCCCCGAGGAGGCTACTTCTCTGGAAAAGTCAACATCCTCCAAAGAGTCGCCACTTAATGCTTCCGAGGTAGATGTCCCTAGTACTGATGATCAAATATTTCAGGGTTTGGGGGATCTCCCCTTACCTGAAACTATATACACTTCAGAGGATTTTAGGAAGGATCCTCTAGTCTTCACCTCTTCTGAAGAGACCACTACTGCTAAGGCCAAAGAGCCTGCCCGTACTAGTCTAGCTTCAGACTCGGGTTGGTTGGGGGGAAACACACCACTTAGGACACACTTTATACAACAGCATTAGCATTCATTGCACCTCTTTCTCTGTGAATCCATTGATTCTGAATTTCGTTTGTCTTATTGTGCAGGCACGATGTCTCGATCTTACTATGATATCAGGAAGCTTCGCCGCAGCATGTCTAATCCACCTCAGGATATCGAGTATGATCGCCGCGATGATCGCGGTAGGGATGTGAGAAGGCCTTATGATCCCTATCGCTCTCGACCCTCACGTTCTCGCTCTCCCGTTCGGTCGGATCAAGAGAAATACAAAGGTTATCAAAGCCGTAGGGAAGAGGACAGGCCACAATCGAAAGACTCCACCTCTTCCCACGAAAAGCGCAGCAGAGAGAGAAGTCCTCCAAAAGATACTGAGTCTCGAAGTAAGCGCAAGGTCCCTGCTACTAAACGACCTAGGACAGACAAAGAAACTACTGAATCCTCCACACACAGGGACACTGAATTGACGATTCCCGCTCCTCCCCCACTAGATGCGGAAACTGCAATAAAGCGGGCGTATTTGGAGGAGCAATTTCCCGAACACTACTTCGAGACTTTGACTTTTTTACCTGCCCTTGAACCTGTTTCTTCTAAGTGGGCAGATGAGGCCAAAGCAAAGATAGACGCGGTTGAAAAACAGTATTCTGAGATGTTTAAATATTCACACAATCTTTCCAGAATTATCCGTACTCGAATCACGAATGCTGATTCAATGCAAAAAACCGCGGAAGAAGATGCTAAGGCCTTAAAGAACCTAGGTAAAGATTTGGAGGACACACAGGCCCAGCTTGCTATTGCTCAGAGGGACGCTACCAACTTCAAACAACAATTTGAGGATATGCAAAAACGCTATCATGACTTGCTTGAATCTCACACTCAAGAGCGTTCTGAGTTAAAAAAGCAAGCTGATGATGCTAAGTCAAAGGCTACTAAGACGCGCCTTGCTTATACTGACCTCGAACGGAAAAATGCCGAGTTAGCAAAGAGGAATGCTGAGCTAGAAAAGAAGAATGCTGACTTGGCTTCAAAGCTATTGGAGGCAGAGAACAGAGCTGCCCTGGCGGAGGGCAATGTTGAGTGTGCTATCAAATCTGCGGAGGAAGCCCGCAAACAATTGTCAGAGGCGGAGGCTGATATTCAGGGTTTTGGCGAATTAATGATTGAATTCTTCGCACATATCATCCGTCGCCGAAACATTTCTTGGATCGAGGATTATCCATCCACTCTAGTTCAAGTATGGAATCAGATTGTTGAGTGGGAAAAAGAGGAACTCAAAGTCGATTCCATCGATGAGGATAAGCTAATGGAAAAATACTTGAGGGATGATGAGCCAGAACGCCTAGCTGAAGGGCGCCGCCTCATTGCTGAGGCTATGGAAGAAGAGAGGCGGAGGACTAAATAGAAAAACATTCCCGAGACTGGTTCCTCTTCTGCTGCCCCCGCAACTCCTGAAGTAGAGGGATATGATCCTGAACACCCGGGAATCCCTCGAACAACTCTGTTATCCCCAATCCCTGAATTGGCATCAGAGAAAGCAGTTACCCCCGCTGAGAAGTCTTCGGAAGGTATCCCTACCTTTTCTCCTCAATTTGTCAAGGCTATTTCTACTTTTCGCCACGTGATTGAGCAATCGATGAAAAACCCATTATTTTTGCCTGAGTTGATAACTGTTGCTTCTCACTCTGTAGGTATTGAGCCATCCGAAAAGACTGATGTGACTCAAGGAGCCGCCTCAGGGGCAGAGCCTACAGAAAAGGCAAAAGGAGGGAAGGACAAGGCTGCTCCTATAGACTTGGGAGAAGGAAGCGAGCCATCTAAGGCTGACATTCCCCATGATGGAGAAATGATAGCAGCTTTAAAGGATGATGGCGGTGACGGAGAACATGAGGAAGATCCAGAGGTGGCAATAGTCGGGGAGTCAAAAAATGTTGATGATGTTACTTTGGCTGCAATGAAAGCTGATCAAGATAAACGCTTGCAATTAAAAGCCGAAGAACTAGACCCTGAAGCCCTCAAGCCTCTCGCAGTTGTGGATGCGGGATCAAGGTTAGTTGTTAAGCTCTCAACTAGATCTATTACAGAGGAACTCGCTAAAAAATCTTCTCTTGATTCCAGCGCTCCGCCCTCCGGGAAGAAGTCAACCGGTTCCAGCACCGCATCTTCAGGAAAGAAGAAATCAAAACGAATCTTGACAGAGGCCGAGAAAGAGGCAAAGGATGCGGAGAAAGCCACCAAGAAGTCCAAGACTCCCTCAAAATCCAAATAGTGGGTTGTCCTGCATCGTTTTAGTATTTGGTAGATCAATAATTGCTGCTGTAAGGGTGGTTCTTGCACCTTCTTTTTTAGCTATTTTCCTGTACAAATTCATTCATTCGTAAATAAAAAATAATTCATTTTCTGTAATGTCTGTTTGTCAGTAGTTCTGCACTTATGTAAAAATGCATGTCTTACTATAGTTATGAAATGAAGCTACGGAGGGAGGAAATATGTGTATACATATATGCCCCCAGTCAATTCTCACAAATTATTTAAGGCTTAATCAAGCAATCTGAATGCTCCTGATTTTCTAACGGGATAGCATTTTCTGTGTCGTCAATGCCTGTAACACCCCGTAATTTGAACATAAAAATTCACAAATTAAAGTATACTTAATTAAGTGAAATGGGTTGCGCAGAGAAATATATATATATATTTATATATATATATATATATAATTGAAAATTTAATAAATAAATATGCAAAAATGTTCAAAACAACGAATTGGGAGAGGGGAATAACCGAACCGGCCGATTTTTGAGGTCGACCCGAGCCTGCTGGGTCGACTAGGGGTTAATCCAGGGTGTTTGGCTGTCAACCCGTGGGCCGATTCGCTCGAATGCAGATTTTGCATTTGAATGGTTCTCATGGTTCAGCTTTAATCTAAAGGCCCTAAATGGTTCCTACATGTGACTTCTTCCCCAAGACATGCTTTAAAGGCTAGGATTGGTTCTAGGGTTTATCCTATGGCTAAAACTATCCTAGTCTTCTATAAAAAGACCCCTAACCCTCTCCTAAAACCCTCATAAATTGATCCTACAACTAAACTATGCCAAAATGATTCCTCATCATGGCCTCCACTTCAACCCATGGCCTCCATCTTCTTCTTCATGATAGCTTAAGTGTTCTAAGCTAGTTTCAAAGTAAAGGAGCCTCTTTTCTTCATTCATGAGAGATTCTATGATCATTTGAGTGATTTCATGTTTGTATGAGAGTTCATAAGTTGCATTCTAGCCAAAGTTGCAACCTTTTCTTGACCAAAAAGCAAGGATCTTGCATGAGAGCTCATAAGCTTCATTCAAAGCCAAAGTTGAAACCTTTCTTCTTCAAAGCAAGGATTTTTATTGATATTTTCTCAAGGGTTTCATTTGGAGCTTGTTCTTTTGGGGTTTTTGGGTGATAGCATGAATGGCTTCGTCTCAATCTTTGTTTTATATGTTGATTTGTGCCTTCATAGCATTGTAAGCCCTCTTCCTACTCTTAGATATTAACTTTAAACTTAATGTGACATGTTGTAAGTTGGGTTTGAACATTAAATATGTTGCATGCTATCATGTTATGTATCCTATCATGACTAAAAAGTCATTATCTTGATCTTGTGGGCTTAAAGATATAAACTTTATGTTGAATGTTGCATTTTGGCAACATGAGAACTATCATGTCTCTTATGATAGCTTACATGTAATGCCATATGCGAACTTCTAGTCATCTTTCTATGTCATTTATCACCATGATTCACCTATGTGCTAAGTTTGAGGTTGTGCATGTTTTTGAGGCCTAATAATGTAATATGCAAGTTAATGAACACGTTTATACCTCATTTGCCACCATGTTTAACGTGTGGCCTTATACCCCTTTTCGTCATGCCTTTGCCAAGTTCCTTCTTTTAATCCATTATGCGTTGTTGCGAATGTATATGCGAGTTTAAAAGCGTTGGGTTACGTTATGGGTAAAACTTTAATGACGTGAAACATGATTTGGGTAAATGGGTATAAACATGACAACATGTAACTTTGGCTATGAGCATGGGACTTGAAAACTTGACACGTATGGGTTGTAAGTGTAATAAGACACTAGACCAAACATGAAAATGGCCAACTCGAGGTTGGGTTGAGTTTGTAGCATAAATCTACCTGGACCCGCCCGGCTTATCTAGTGGCTACAAACAATAGGATCTAATGTGAGAAGTTGGTCATGTCGCGCTTAAGACCCGAGGTTAGACTAGGTTGTGGTGTAAATCTACCCGGACCCGCCCGGCTTAACTAGTAACCACAAAAAAGTCTAATGTGAGAGGTTGAGAGTGCATTAATTAAATTAATGCCACATGATAAGGTTAAGTAAATTTGACTAATGACACTTAACCGATATGACACAAATGGGTAGGTTAAGTGGGACCGGGCTTGATTTCTTAATGACACTTAACCATACAAGACAGTTAGGGGATGGGGTTAAGTAATTTACGCTTAACTAATCTAAACACGGTAATTAGATGGGGTTAAGTAACTAAGACTTAACTAATCTAAACACGGTAATTAGATGGGGTTAAGTAACTAAGACTTAACTAATCTAAACACGGTAATTAGATGGGGTTAAGTAATCTATACTTAACTAATCTAAACACGGGAATTCGATGGGGTTAAGTTAAACACTTAACCAATCTAAACTTGGTTATTCAATGGGGTTAAGTAACCAATACTTAACCAATTTAACATGATAATTTAATGGGGTTAAGTAACTTATACCTAACCAATTATACGTGATGATTTGATGAGGTTAAGTAACCTATACTTAACCAATCTAATAGGTGGACCTGATAAGGGTTAAGTTACAAGACCTTTTAAGATTAGGCTTAACCATTGTAATACGATTAGTGGATGGGGTTAAGCTAACCCATACTTAACCAATCCGACTCGATAATCTGATGGGATTAAGATAATCCATTCTTAATCAATCTAACATGAAAATCTGATAGGGTTAAGGCAAATAAATACTTAACCAATTTGACTTGATAGGGTTAAGTCATGAGCTTCTTGGTACACTTAACCAACTTGTATGGCTAAGCCTTGAACTTGAGTACTTAGCCAATCTTGACATGATTTGTAGGCGGGTCAAGTCACGAATTTGGATAACAACACTTAACCCATTTGACAAAACCCTAGCTCAAAGGACTAGGTTGGAAATCGTAGTTAACAAGGATAGCGGAAAGAGGGGCTAAGTGGTAAACCTTAGTTAAGGGTAGCTAAGTAATAATTCTTAGCTAAGGACATGGGACTAGTTCATAAAGAGATGAGTAACCTGGTACGGTAGGTCATCGCTTATTATACGAGGAGGAGCAAGTTATCTGACTAGGATAAAAGCTCCAGCGAACTGGGTGACGAAGTGAAAGCTTCGGGGAACGTGAGGGTACTCTTGGTATCCCTCTGTGAGGTGGCGAGTGGTCCATGAAACCCGGCCTCACAGGGGTTAAGGTCTGCGGTAGAAGAGCCAAGAGTATGCCTTGGTTGCTATGCGAGCGACCTAAAGACTGGGATGGATTAGCGTGGAGTCGACGATACTTGATTTTGCCCCGGGATAGCATGTCGTCGACTACCTACCATCTTTAGTCAAGCGTGTACGTACGGAAAGGCAGGGAACTCCCAAAAGACCATATACTAGCTATCAAGTTATGGGTGAGGTTGGCTATCTGGAAGTGGGCATCGATGGGCCTTAGTGTAGTTCTCATACATGATTTTTCTTGGATTGCCTTTCAGTAGTTGAGGGAGGGGTCACGTGGGACCATAGCCACGGGTACAAAAACAGACCTTGATATCTGCATCAGCAGACGACTTAAAGCTCCCGTCCGAGTTCCGTATTTCTTGTTTTGCCCTGGCACGGAACTCGGATGGCACATTGAGGAACATGTGCATCTAGACATGGAAAACGATTCACGATACATACGTGGGATAAAGGGCACGGTTGACGGGTGGCGTAATCCCTAGTGGACCTAGGTGGCTGAACCCAAACCGAGACACGGAAACGTTCATTAGGTAGCATAATCCCTAGTGGTCCTAGGTGGCATAAATCCTAAGTGGACACGCGATAGTTCATGGTAAGAAAACATAACTAGATCAAGGGTAGCAGTCCAAAATAACCTCAAGGATAAAATGTTCACATGGGAAAGCCCGTATGGCCTACGGCAAAGGACTGAACTTATACATGGAAATGAACATACGAGTTAGGAAAACCTACATATGCTATATATTAGGTTGACATGGACCATTACATGACATTGGGCAAGGGACATTCATAGTTAACACATGACGCGGGTTGGGATATTAGTACGAAAGGTGCAGAGCAAATATACATGTTAGAACTAGGGGAAATATACATGATAGATACCGTGGGATGTTATACAGGATAGATACCTTGGGATAGTATACTTGATAGAAACCTGACAATGTGATACCTTGATTTATCTTGACACCGTAGTTTATCATGACACACTCGTGTATCTTGGTACAGTAGTGCATCCTGTTATTTTGGTTTAGCTTATCTATCTTGTCATCATACTTATGTTCATCTCAGTTCCTCATGCCAGTTAACTTTACTAGTTTATATACTGATAGTAGATAGGGCTTACCAGTCTTTATGACTGACCCCGTTTTGTTTCGCCTCTTGTCTTCCGTTTCTCCCCAGGTTACAGGGAGGAAATGCTATTGTTAGTTTGGACTTCTTCTGTTTGAAGGTCATCACGCATGGCTTGGACTTTTCTTGGCTATGGCAACTTTACTGGTTTACTTGGGGAATAATTTATGAAATGGTTTTATGCTTCTTTATTATTGCAAGACAGGTTTTGATGTATTCTGATGTAAAAGGCTTTAGACCTTATTTTATAAGGTAATAAAATTTGTTTTACTTCCGCTGTTATATATATATATATATATATATATATATATATATATATATATATATATATATATATATATATGTTCTGTCTTGTAATATTTCTGTGCATGTTTACCTCGATAATGCTTCACCAAACCTAGTGCATTCCCTTTGTGAGTGACCCTAGCGGAGGTGGGGTGTTACATTTGGTATCAGAGCAGAAGGTTACCAGACTGGGCAAAAGTTTTTTTTAAAAAAACCTTCTGAAAACTATTTGAGAAACCGTTTACAAAGAAGCATTTTTCAAGAAAAGTTTTTAAAGGCTATTCCCCAAAAGCCATTAGCACTATCCTTTGTTCCCTTGATCGAATCTCTTTTCCCTTTCTTTCCTCCATCTGGAGTCACAGTAGTTTTAACTGCTACTAATCCTTGTCTAGCTACGTAAGTGTTTTCCCGTGCGATGGAGGAAGTTCTTGAGAGACCGGTTACCAAAGTTATAAGAAGGGATAATAAGAACAAGGATAAAGGACGCGAGCCTAAGGATAAGCAACTGTTGCTATGGCTTAGTCCATCAAGGAGGACAAGGACAAGATCATCGGAGAGGGCAATTGTACGCTGCCATTTCTAGGGTACCTAAAAGAAATGGTACCGTTTCTGGTAAAGGTTTAGTCGTTCTTTTCTATCATCCCGTCCAGACTTTGTCTTGACCATCGTATCATTTAAGTCTGCTTGGATAGTTGAGTCTCTGCACCTTAGTACTAGCATGGTAGAGGATCCCAGTTTTTGTCCCAAAATCTGGTTGGAGAGTCGGTCCATTTATTCATGACTTGTTGGATTTGAGAACGTCTATGCCAAGTGTTGAGATTAGAAGCAATACTTCTATTGTTGAGCTATGGATGGATTCTAGGGGTAAAGTGGTTATCCAGTAAGGGATACCATTCTCGGTTTTGAAAAGAGGGTAGTCAGACTCTTGGCTTGCTTTGGTAATACCTTCGAAGTCTCGTGTAACCTTTTAGGTTCTGTCATGGTTAGTTACCTAGAATCTCTTGATGCATTTATCGGAAATCTCTGATCCAATCGAGTAACGTCCGCCAATAAGACGGATGGTTCATTCCGCTTAAGCATGGGTTATAGGAATCACCCTAGTAAGTGCACGTGGTAACATAAACTGGCATTGGTAAACGAGATCCAGAATTCACTAGTGAATTTTGGAGAGCTTGCATGAGTACGTAGATATGGTTGAGCCAAGTATACTAGGGAAAGAATAAATGAAAGTGGAACGAGAGGCGACAGTGAAAAGAGTTCCGACTCATACCTTGGAAATAGGAATCAAGGAGCTACGAAACCATGAAGTCAAAGGCGGTCAAGGCACAATGGAATTAAGTTCGTGGAAATGCGGCTCAGACGCACGCATCATGTCTCTTTTTAAGAGTGTATCTTTGATCCTGGTTCACCTGTAGAGCTTACTTGCATGCTATCGCTTGGTGGATATCCTCTCGGTCCTATTTCTGTTACAAACCCCGTAAGGAGTTTGTCTTGTTTATCTCCTCGATCTTATCTTGGGAACCTTAGATAGAACTCTATGGATGTAAACATGTATTTGAAACATGTTATGATTGATATGGTTGCAAATGGTTGCAAGTGGTTGCTCGTGGATGCGCGAATACACATTAGATACTAGATTGACGCGGTCACGTTTCATGTTGCATATGCACGAGTATTTATACTTGTTTATGGATGAAATTGAATGTGTTATCATGCGGATGTTGCATATGAATGAATGTTTGTGCACGCATATAGTACTTATATGACTAGGACTATTCGCATACATGTTGGACTCATGGCACTAAACATATTTTGCATTATAAAGATCATTCAGGCCTGATCATTAGCATTAGCTAAGGAGCATATACACACACGTTCTGCATATGTTCATATGGCATTAGAAATCGTCTAAGGACAATGATGCCAGTGTTTGATGGTTTGAGTAGATGGTTGTTTGGTTGGTAGGATACGTTCTTCTTGACTTAGAGATTTCGGGGACGAAATCCTTTAAGGAGGGGAGAATGTAACACCCCGTAATTTGAACATAAAAATTCACAAATTAAAGTATACTTAATTAAGTGAAATGGGTTGCGCAGAGAAATATATATATTGTAACACCCCGCCTCCGCTAGGGTCACTCGCAAAGGAATGCACTAGCTTTAGAGGGGCATTATTGGTAAACATGCACAGAAATATCACAAGACAGAACATATATAAATAGCGGAAGTAAAATCAAACTTTCATAACATGAATAAATAAGGTCTAAAGCCTTTTACATCAGAGTACATCAAAACCTGTCTTGCAATAGTAAAGAAGCATAAAGACTTTTTAATAAATTATTCCCCAAGTAAAACAGTAAAGTAGCCATAGCCAAGAGAAGTCCAAGACATCCATGATGACCTTCAAGCAGAAGAAGTCCGAACTAAACAACATTGTTTCCTCCCTGAAACCTGGGGGGGGGGGGGAAACGGAAGAAAAGAGGCGAAACAAAACGGGTCAGTCAAAAAGACTGAGTAAGTCCTATCTACTTCCAGTATAAAAACAGGTAAAGGTAACATGACATGCATAAACTGAAAGTAAACATAAGGATAACTACAAGATAGATAAACCAGGGTAGCCGGTTGAACTACTGCGGCAAGGTAAACTAAGGTATCATGATAAACTACGGTGTTATGATAAGTCAAGGTATCACATCGTCAGATTTCTATCGAGTACATTATCCCAAGGTATCTACCCCGTCTAACATCCCACGGTATCTATTATGTATATTCTTCCTAGTTCTAACATGTATATTTGCTCTGCACCTCTCGTACTAGTATCCCTACCCGCGTCATGTGTTAACCATGAATGTCCCGTGCTCAAAGTCGTGTAATGGTCCATGTCAACCTAATATCGCATATATAGGTTACTCAAATCATATGTTTCTTTCCATGTATATAAGTTCAGTCCTTTGCCGTACCTCGTACGGGCTTCCTCATGTCGTATTATCCTTGAAATCGTTTGGACTGTCACTCTTGTTCTAGCTAGGCTCTTCCATATGAATCATCGTTTGAACTACTAGGACTTACGCCACCTAGCACCACTAGGGATTACGCTTACCTATTGCACGCTTTCGTATTTCGGTTTGGGTTAAACCACCTAGGCCACTAGGAATTACGCTAACCCTCAACCGCGCCCTTTTTCCCACGCATTCATCGTGAATCGTTTTTCTATAACTGTA
Organism: Allium sativum; assembly: GCA_030737875.1. NCBI lineage: Eukaryota > Viridiplantae > Streptophyta > Magnoliopsida > Asparagales > Amaryllidaceae > Allium > Allium sativum. The sequence goes on along the minus strand of CM060926.1, from coordinate 154,987,102 downwards.
TGCACATGTATCACATCGTGCCATCCGAGTCCTGTCACAGGGCAAAACAAGAAATACAGGACTCGGTCGGGAGCTTTAGATTTATCTGCCGATGCAGATACTAAGGTCTGCTTTTCTACACGTGGCTATGGTCCCACGAGACCCCTCCCTCAACTAATGAAAGGCAACACAAGAGAAAATCTTGCATGAGAACTACACTCCGGCCAACCCATATCCTACGGCCTACCTCACCCATAATTAGATAGCAAATTATGGTCTGTTGGGTGTTCCCTGCCTTTCCGTACGTACACGCTTGACTCAAGATGGTAGATGATCGACGAACTTGCTATCTCGGGCACCTTATGTATTCGCCGACTCACTGCTATCCACCCCTGTCTTTAGGTCGCTCGCATAGCAACCAAGGCATATTCTTGGTTCTTCTACCGCAGACCTCAACCTCTCGTGAGCCTAGTATAATGACCTGGCAGCTCACAGAGGGATCCCAAGAATATCCTCACGTTCCCCGAAGCCGCTACTTCGTTACCCAGTTCGTTGGAGCCTTTATCTAAATCAGATAGCCTGCTCCTACACGCATTCTTAAACGTTGACCTAACGTATCGGGTTACTAATTTATCTAAGAAATGGTCCAAATTTCCTTGACTAAGAATTATTACTTAGTTTCCCTTAACTAAGGTTTACCACTTAGCCTTATTTCCATAATTCTTGTTAACTATGGTTATTTACCTAATCCTCCGAATTAGGGTTTATCTAATGGGTTAAGTGTCACTTAAGTTCATAACTTAGCCCGTCTACAAACCAAGTCAAAATTGGCTAAGTATCCAAGTCCAAGACTTAACCCTACAAACCATGTGTCAAGTTGGCTAAGTATATTAAGCAATCCATAATTTAACCTCGTCTAATTATCATTTTAGATTGGTTAATTATATGAATTAACTTGACCTTGTCATCAAATCGGTCAAGCGTATTCAAGTGATTCGTGACTTAGCCTTATCATGTTTTCACGTTAGATTGGTTAAGTATAGATTAACTTATCCTCATCAAATTAACGAGTTAGATTGGTTAAGTATAGGTCACTTAACCTCATCAAATCATCGTGTTAAATTAGTTAAGTGTTTGACTTAACCCCATTAAATTACCAAGTTGGATTTATTAAGTCTAGGCTAACTTAACCCCATCCGATTACCATGTTTAGATTAGTTAAGCCTAATCTTAACCCCATCCATTAACTGTATTATATCGTTAAGTGTCATTAAGAAAATTTACTTAACCTTATCACGTTATCGTGTTGGATTGATTAAGTGTTGGTTAACTTAATCCCGTCCACTAGTCGTATAAAAATGGTCAAGTGTCATTAGGCAAATCAAGTTACTTACCCTACCCAAGCTTATCATGTTTTGTTAAGTATCATTAGCCTAATCAAATTACTTAACCCATTTGTCCATATCATATTTGGTTAAGCCTCATTAATCAAATTAACTTAACCCTATTATGTGGCATTAATTTAATTAATGCACCCTCAACCTCTCACATTAGACCTTGTTGTGGTTACTAGTTAAGCCGGGCGGGTCCGGGTAGATTTACACCACAACCTAGTCTAACCTCGGGTCTTGAGCGCGACATGACCAACTTCTCACATTGGGTCCTATTGTTTGCAACTACTAGTTAGGCCGGTCGGTTCCGGGTAGTTTTACGTTGCAAACTCAACCCAACCTCGAGTTGACCACACTTATATTATCTAAGTTCATCATGTTTCCAAAACATGTTACAAGTTTTCAAGCATTTGGGTAGACCTAACTTAATAGGTAAATTCCCAAAGGGTAGACCTAACTTAATAGGTAAATTCCCAAGCTCATGTCTTTATGCATATTTACATGTTAACTTACATGCTATATTCAATGTTACATGTTGTCATGTTATACCCTTTTAACCCAAATCATGTTTCACATCATATTTCATGGAACTTCAAGTTAAGTTTCTCATGTATATTCACGCTCGTCTAACCCGACCCCAAAACGTGTTTCCAACGTAAGTATAGACAAGTCAACATAGTAGGAATACTATGACTACAAATTGGCCTCGAACATGCATAGTGTCATAAAAAGGGTTTTAGCCACAAACACACAAAATGTCACAAGGGAATTCGGCCACAAACATGCATATTATCAAAAAGGGTTTGGCCATAAACATGCACAACTTAAAAGGGGGGATTGGCCACGAGCATGCATAATCTCATAAAGGATTTGGCCACAAACTTGCATGTTAGCATAAGGGGTTTGGGTTCATAAACATGCATAAGCCCCAAAATCTTGTCTTAGCCAATGTTTCACAAGTAAAGTGGTTCCTAAAGGTTCATGCTAGCATTTCATGCATAAAGATCCAAACTTGCAAGTTAAACTAGGTTATGCATAGCATGAGAGGCATGATTAAGTCACTCACATGGCCTAAAATCATAAACATGAACACAAGAGGCAAGGTAAGGTTCATATAGGTCCGCATAATCATGTTTAGCCTCATTTTATCCCATGTCATTATCAAAACTACCGTTTCCATCTAAAAGTAGCTAGAACTTACATAGTTAGGCCTAGGGAAAGGAGCATGAATCATCTTGGCTAAGAAAGGTGCCTCCTTTGTAGAAGAATCGTCATGGAACTCGCATAGAAATGTTGATTTGGCCTTGATTTGGTGTAGCAAGCTTGCACCTTTTGATTTGAACTTGATTTGAGTGCATAGGCTCTAGGGATTTGAGATGGAGGCCATGATCACTTTGCATTTGGGCAGCACTTCGTGGAGAGGGTGAGTTATGAGGGTTTAGGGGGGGCTTAGGGGTGTTTTTATAGAGATTAGGATAGTTTTAGGCCCTTAGATTAACCCTAGGATAGATTAGGACCATCAGATCTCGGAAGCTTCCAGAACCAGCCCAAGGACAAGACCAGGTGAGACAAGCAGGTGCGCCAGGCAGCTTGCCCCGGCCACCCCCTGTCGACAGGCAAGTCGACAGGGCTGTCGACTTGGTCTGGGCCCAAGTCGACAGGCCTGTCGACAGCCCTGTCGACATGGCCTAGGCGGGGAAACTTCCCGCCTAGCCCCAGATCTGATTTCCAAAACTGTTTCCGAAATTCAAATTCCCAGAAATCTTCTTTGGGCCTTTAACGGGTCATACGAACTCCGATTCTCGAAAACTCGGACTCTATTTCGCGTATTTTTCCGAGACGAACGCAATGGCATAGCCCGTTTCACTTGATTCAGAATTTATAATTTAATTCTGCCTTGATTCTCGTTTTAACATGTTATTGAAATACGGGTTGTTACATTCTCCCCACCTTTTAGGATTTCGTCCCCGAAATCTCAAAGTTAGGAAGAACATATCCTACCATCCATCATCCATCTACTCAAAACATCATCCACAAGCAACCATTGTCCTTAGATGATTTCTAATGTTGTATGAATATATGCAAAACGTGTGTGTTCATGTTCCTTAGCTAATGCTAATGATCAGGCCTGAATAATCTTTCTAATGCAAAATATGTATAGTGCCATGAATCCAACATGTATGCAAATAGTCCTAGTCTTATAGATACTATATGCGTGCACAATCATTCATTCATATGCAACAACCGCATGATAACACATTCGATTTCATCCATAAACAAGTATAAATACTCGTGCATATGCAATATGAAATGTGACCGAGTCGAGCTAGTATCTAATGTAAATTCGCGCATCCACGAGCAACCACTTGCAACCATATCAACCATAACATGTTTCAAATACATGTTTACATCCATAGGGTTCTACCTAGAATTCCCTGAAACAGGGTCGAGAAGATAAACAGGACAAACTCCTTACAGGGTTTGTAACGGAGAATAGGACCGAGAGGATGTCCACAAAAGATAGCCTACAAGTAAGCTCTACCGAAAACAGGGATCAAGGATATACTCCCAAAAAGAGATATCATGCGCGTATCTAGTCTTTGACCATCAAAGTCGTATTTCCTTGAGCTTAATTCCATTGTGCCTTGACCGTCCTTTAACTTCGCGATTTCGTAACTTCTTATTTCCTGTTTCCATAACATGAGCTGAAAGTCATTTCTTCGTCGCCTCTCGTTCCACTTGCACTTATCCTTTTCCTAAAGTACTTGACGCAAACATGACTGCGTACTCATGATCTCATGCAAGCTTTCCAAAATTCACTAATGAATCTCGGACCTCGTACCACAAGGTATTCCACATAGAAGAACTTTCTCTTGAAAGTAAACGGATGCCAACCAGGTTATCAAGCGCACTTACTAAGGTGATTTCTATAACCCATGCATAAGTGAAATAAACCATCTGTCTTATCGGGGAACACCATTCGATCGGGTTTCTAATTTCCAACAAAGGCATCTAGGGATTCTAAGTAACTAATCATGACAGAACCCAAAAGGTTACGCGATACTTCAAGGGTATTACCAAAGCAAGCCAAGAGTCTAACTACCCTTCTTCTAAAACCGAGAGTGGCACCCCTTACTGGATAACCACTTCATCCCTAGAATCCATCCACAACTTATAAACATAAGCATTATTTCCAAGCTCAACACTTGATATAGACATTCTCAAATCCAAACAAGCCATGAGTAAATGGACCAATCTTCCAATAGGACTTGAGACAAAAACGGGATCCTCTACTACGCTAGTACTAAGGTGCAGAGACTCAACTATCGAAGCGGACTAAAATGATACGATGATCAAAACAAAGTCCTAACGGGATGATAGAGAAGAAAAGCTAAACCTTTAACAAGATCGTCACCCTCCTTCCGAGGTACCCTAGAAATGAGAGCATACTATTGCCCTCTGAATGATCTTGTCCCTGTTCCATGATACTTAACTATCCGTCCCGTTTCACCATGCCAAGGTACTCTCTCGTCATGGGTTTCATTGTTCATCTTTCTCTCTCATTCTGGGTTGAGCCATACCAACAAGTTGTTCATCCTTAAACTCGCATCCTTCATCCTCTTTCTCACTATCCTTTCTTATAACGCGGCCATTGGTCTCTCGAGAACCACCTCCATCGCATGGAAAGTACTTTCGTAGATAGAAAAGACTAGTCGCAGTTAAAACCACTGTGACTACAGATGGAGGAAAGAAAGGAAAAGAGATTTAATCAAGGAAACAAGGATAGTGCTAATGGCCTTTGGGGAATAGCCTTTTTCTTTTTAAAAGAAAATTTTCTTGAAAAATGCTTCTTTATAAACGATTTTCAAATAGTTTTCAGAAGGTCTTTAAAAACTTTTGCCCAGTCTGGTAACCTTCTGCTCTGATACCAAATGTAACACCCCGCCTCCGCTAGGGTCACTCGCAAAGGAATGCACTAGCTTTAGAGGGGCATTATTGGTAAACATGCACAGAAATATCACAAGACAGAACATATATAAATAGCGGAAGTAAAATCAAACTTTCATAACATGAATAAATAAGGTCTAAAGCCTTTTACATCAGAGTACATCAAAACCTGTCTTGCAATAGTAAAGAAGCATAAAGACTTTTTAATAAATTATTCCCCAAGTAAAACAGTAAAGTAGCCATAGCCAAGAGAAGTCCAAGACATCCATGATGACCTTCAAGCAGAAGAAGTCCGAACTAAACAACATTGTTTCCTCCCTGAAACCTGGGGGGGAAACGGAAGAAAAGAGGCGAAACAAAACGGGTCAGTCAAAAAGACTGAGTAAGTCCTATCTACTTCCAGTATAAAAACAGGTAAAGGTAACATGACATGCATAAACTGAAAGTAAACATAAGGATAACTACAAGATAGATAAACCAGGGTAGCCGGTTGAACTACTGCGGTAAGGTAAACTAAGGTATCATGATAAACTACGGTGTTATGATAAGTCAAGGTATCACATCGTCAGATTTCTATCGAGTACATTATCCCAAGGTATCTACCCCGTCTAACATCCCACGGTATCTATTATGTATATTCTTCCTAGTTCTAACATGTATATTTGCTCTGCACCTCTCGTACTAGTATCCCTACCCGCGTCATGTGTTAACCATGAATGTCCCGTGCTCAAAGTCGTGTAATGGTCCATGTCAACCTAATATCGCATATATAGGTTACTCAAATCATATGTTTCTTTCCATGTATATAAGTTCAGTCCTTTGCCGTACCTCGTACGGGCTTCCTCATGTCGTATTATCCTTGAAATCGTTTGGACTGTCACTCTTGTTCTAGCTAGGCTCTTCCATATGAATCATCGTTTGAACTACTAGGACTTACGCCACCTAGCACCACTAGGGATTACGCTTACCTATTGCACGCTTTCGTATTACGGTTTGGGTTAAACCACCTAGGCCACTAGGGATTACGCTAACCCTCAACCGCGCCCTTTTTCCCACGCATTCATCGTGAATCGTTTTTCTATAACTGTATGCACATGTATCACATCGTGCCATCCGAGTCCTGTCACAGGGCAAAACAAGAAATACAGGACTCGGTCGGGAGCTTTAGATTTATCTGCCGATGCAGATACTAAGGTCTGCTTTTCTACACGTGGCTATGGTCCCACGAGACCCCTCCCTCAACTAATGAAAGGCAACACAAGAGAAAATCTTGCATGAGAACTACACTCCGGCCAGCCCATATCCTACGGCCTACCTCACCCATAATTAGATAGCAAATTATGGTCTGTTGGGTGTTCCCTGCCTTTCCGTACGTACACGCTTGACTCAAGATGGTAGATGATCGACGAACTTGCTATCTCGGGCACCTTATGTATTCGCCGACTCACTGCTATCCACCCCTGTCTTTAGGTCGCTCGCATAGCAACCAAGGCATATTCTTGGTTCTTCTACCGCAGACCTCAACCTCTCGTGAGCCTAGTATAATGACCTGGCAGCTCACAGAGGGATCCCAAGAATATCCTCACGTTCCCCGAAGCCGCTACTTCGTTACCCAGTTCGTTGGAGCCTTTATCTAAATCAGATAGCCTGCTCCTACACGCATTCTTAAACGTTGACCTAACGTATCGGGTTACTAATTTATCTAAGAAATGGTCCAAATTTCCTTGACTAAGAATTATTACTTAGTTTCCCTTAACTAAGGTTTACCACTTAGCCTTATTTCCATAATTCTTGTTAACTATGGTTATTTACCTAATCCTCCGAATTAGGGTTTATCTAATGGGTTAAGTGTCACTTAAGTTCATAACTTAGCCCGTCTACAAACCAAGTCAAAATTGGCTAAGTATCCAAGTCCAAGACTTAACCCTACAAACCATGTGTCAAGTTGGCTAAGTATATTAAGCAATCCATAATTTAACCTCGTCTAATTATCATTTTAGATTGGTTAATTATATGAATTAACTTGACCTTGTCATCAAATCGGTTAAGCGTATTCAAGTGATTCGTGACTTAGCCTTATCATGTTTTCACGTTAGATTGGTTAAGTATAGATTAACTTATCCTCATCAAATTAACGAGTTAGATTGGTTAAGTATAGGTCACTTAACCTCATCAAATCATCGTGTTAAATTAGTTAAGTGTTTGACTTAACCCCATTAAATTACCAAGTTGGATTTATTAAGTCTAGGCTAACTTAACCCCATCCGATTACCATGTTTAGATTAGTTAAGCCTAATCTTAACCCCATCCATTAACTGTATTATATGGTTAAGTGTCATTAAGAAAATTTACTTAACCTTATCACGTTATCGTGTTGGATTGATTAAGTGTTGGTTAACTTAATCCCATCCACTAGTCGTATAAAAATGGTCAAGTGTCATTAGGCAAATCAAGTTACTTACCCTACCCAAGCTTATCATGTTTTGTTAAGTATCATTAGCCTAATCAAATTACTTAACCCATTTGTCCATATCATATTTGGTTAAGTCTCATTAATCAAATTAACTTAACCCTATTATGTGGCATTAATTTAATTAATGCACCCTCAACCTCTCACATTAGACCTTGTTGTGGTTACTAGTTAAGCCGGGCGGGTCCGGGTAGATTTACACCACAACCTAGTCTAACCTCGGGTCTTGAGCGCGACATGACCAACTTCTCACATTGGGTCCTATTGTTTGCAACTACTAGTTAGGCCGGTCGGTTCCGGGTAGTTTTACGTTGCAAACTCAACCCAACCTCGAGTTGACCACACTTATATTATCTAAGTTCATCATGTTTCCAAAACATGTTACAAGTTTTCAAGCATTTGGGTAGACCTAACTTAATAGGTAAATTCCCAAAGGGTAGACCTAACTTAATAGGTAAATTCCCAAGCTCATGTCTTTATGCATATTTACATGTTAACTTACATGCTATATTCAATGTTACATGTTGTCATGTTATACCCTTTTAACCCAAATCATGTTTCACATCATATTTCATGGAACTTCAAGTTAAGTTTCTCATGTATATTCACGCTCGTCTAACCCGACCCCAAAACGTGTTTCCAACGTAAGTATAGACAAGTCAACATAGTAGGAATACTATGACTACAAATTGGCCTCGAACATGCATAGTGTCATAAAAAGGGTTTTGGCCACAAACACACAAAATGTCACAAGGGAATTCGGCCACAAACATGCATATTATCAAAAAGGGTTTGGCCATAAACATGCACAACTTAAAAGGGGGGATTGGCCACGAGCATGCATAATCTCATAAAGGATTTGGCCACAAACTTGCATGTTAGCATAAGGGGTTTGGGTTCATAAACATGCATAAGCCCCAAAATCTTGTCTTAGCCAATGTTTCACAAGTAAAGTGGTTCCTAAAGGTTCATGCTAGCATTTCATGCATAAAGATCCAAACTTGCAAGTTAAACTAGGTTATGCATAGCATGAGAGGCATGATTAAGTCACTCACATGGCCTAAAATCATAAACATGAACACAAGAGGCAAGGTAAGGTTCATATAGGTTCGCATAATCATGTTTAGCCTTATTTTATCCCATGTCATTATCAAAACTACCGTTTCCATCTAAAAGTAGCTAGAACTTACATAGTTAGGCCTAGGGAAAGGAGCATGAATCATCTTGGCTAAGAAAGGTGCCTCCTTTGTAGAAGAATCGTCATGGAACTCGCATAGAAATGTTGATTTGGCCTTGATTTGGTGTAGCAAGCTTGCACCTTTTGATTTGAACTTGATTTGAGTGCATAGGCTCTAGGGATTTGAGATGGAGGCCATGATCACTTTGCATTTGGGCAGCACTTCGTGGAGAGGGTGAGTTATGAGGGTTTAGGGGGGCTTAGGGGTGTTTTTATAGAGATTAGGATAATTTTAGGCCCTTAGATTAACCCTAGGATAGATTAGGACCATCAGATCTCGGAAGCTTCCAGAACCAGCCCAAGGACAAGACCAGGTGAGACAAGCACGTGCGCCAGGCAGCTTGCCCCGGCCACCCCCTGTCGACAGGCAAGTCGACAGGGCTGTCGACTTGGTCTGGGCTCAAGTCGACAGGCCTGTCGACAGCCCTGTCGACATGGCCTAGGCGGGGAAACTTCCCGCCTAGCCCCAGATCTGATTTCCAAAACTGTTTCCGAAATTCAAATTCCCAGAAATCTTCTTTGGGCCTTTAACGGGTCATACGGACTCCGATTCTCGAAAACTCGGACTCTATTTCGCGTATTTTTCCGATACGAACGCAATGGCATAGCCCGTTTCACTTGATTCAGAATTTATAATTTAATTCTGCCTTGATTCTCGTTTTAACATGTTATTGAAATACGGGTTGTTACATATATATCGATATATATATATAATTGAAAATTTAATAAATAAATATGCAAAAATGTTCAAAACAGCGAATTGGGAGAGGGGAATAACCGAACCGGCCGATTTTTGAGGTCGACCTGAGCTCGCTGGGTCGACTAGGGGTTAATCCAGGGTGTTTGGCTGTCAACCCGTGGGCCGATTCGCTCGAATGCAGATTTTGCATTTGAATGGTTCTCATGGTTCAGCTTTAATCTAAAGGCCCTAAATGGTTCCTACATGTGACTTCTTCCCCAAGACATGCTTTAAAGGCTAGGATTGGTTCTAGGGTTTATCCTATGGCTAAAACTATCCTAGTCTTCTATAAAAAGACCCCTAACCCTCTCCTAAAACCCTCATAAATTGATCCTACAACTAAACTATGCCAAAATGATTCCTCATCATGGCCTCCACTTCAACCCATGGCCTCCATCTTCTTCTTCATGATAGCTTAAGTGTTCTAAGCTAGTTTCAAAGTAAAGGAGCCTCTTTTCTTCATTCATGAGAGATTCTATGATCATTTGAGTGATTTCATGTTTGTATGAGAGTTCATAAGTTGCATTCTAGCCAAAGTTGCAACCTTTTCTTGACCAAAAAGCAAGGATCTTGCATGAGAGCTCATAAGCTTCATTCAAAGCCAAAGTTGAAACCTTTCTTCTTCAAAGCAAGGATTTTTATTGATATTTTCTCAAGGGTTTCATTTGGAGCTTGTTCTTTTGGGGTTTTTGGGTGATAGCATGAATGGCTTCGTCTTAATCTTTGTTTTATATGTTGATTTGTGCCTTCATAGCATTGTAAGCCCTCTTCCTACTCTTAGATATTAACTTTAAACTTAATGTGACATGTTGTAAGTTGGGTTTGAACATTAAGTATGTTGCATGCTATCATGTTATGTATCCTATCATGACTAAAAAGTCATTATCTTGATCTTGTGGGCTTAAAGATATAAACTTTATGTTGAATGTTGCATTTTGGCAACATGAGAACTATCATGTCTCTTATGATAGCTTACATGTAATGCCATATGCGAACTTCTAGTCATCTTTCTATGTCATTTATCACCATGATTCACCTATGTGCTAAGTTTGAGGTTGTGCATGTTTTTGAGGCCTAATAATGTAATATGCAAGTTAATGAACACGTTTATACCTCATTTGCCACCATGTTTAACGTGTGGCCTTATACCCCTTTTTGTCATGCCATTGCCAAGTTCCTTCTTTTAATCCATTATGCGTTGTTGCGAATGTATATGCGAGTTTAAAAGCGTTGGGTTACGTTATGGGTAAAACTTTAATGACGTGAAACATGATTTGGGTAAATGGGTATAAACATGACAACATGTAACTTTGGCTATGAGCATGGGACTTGAAAACTTGACACGTATGGGTTGTAAGTGTAATAAGACACTAGACCAAACATGAAATTGGCCAACTCGAGGTTGGGTTGAGTTTGTAGCATAAATCTACCCGGACCCGCCCGGCTTAACTAGTGGCTACAAACAATAGGATCCAATGTGAGAAGTTGGTCATGTCGCGCTTAAGACCCGAGGTTAGACTAGGTTGTGGTGTAAATCTACCCGGACCCGCCCGGCTTAACTAGTAACCACAACAAAGTCTAATGTGAGAGGTTGAGAGTGCATTAATTAAATTAATGCCACATGATAAGGTTAAGTAAATTTGACTAATGACACTTAACCGATATGACACAAATGGGTAGGTTAAGTGGGACCGGGCTTGATTTCTTAATGACACTTAACCATACAAGACAGTTAGGGGATGGGGTTAAGTAATTTACGCTTAACTAATCTAAACACGGTAATTAGATGGGGTTAAGTAACTAAGACTTAACTAATCTAAACACGGTAATTAGATGGGGTTAAGTAACTAAGACTTAACTAATCTAAACACGGTAATTAGATGGGGTTAAGTAATCTATACTTAAGTAATCTAAACACGGGAATTTGATGGGGTTAAGTTAAACACTTAACCAATCTAAACTTGGTTATTCAATGGGGTTAAGTAACCAATACTTAACCAATTTAACATGATAATTTAATGGGGTTAAGTAACTTATACCTAACCAATTATACGTGATGATTTGATGAGGTTAAGTAACCTATACTTAACCAATCTAATAGGTGGACCTGATAAGGGTTAAGTCACAAGACCTTTTAAGATTAGGCTTAACCATTGTAATACGATTAGTGGATGGGGTTAAGCTAACCCATACTTAACCAATCCGACTCGATAATCTGATGGGATTAAGATAATCCATGCTTAATCTATCTAACATGAAAATCTGATAGGGTTATGGCAGATAAATACTTAACCAATTTGACTTGATAGGGTTAAGTCATGAGCTTCTTGGTACACTTAACCAACTTGTATGGCTAAGCCTTGAACTTGAGTACTTAGCCAATCTTGACATGATTTGTAGGCGGGTCAAGTCACGAACTTGGATAACAACACTTAACCCATTTGATAAAACCCTAGCTCAAAGGACTAGGTTGGAAATCGTAGTTAACAAGGATAGCGGAAAGAGGGGATAAGTGGTAAACCTTAGTTAAGGGTAACTAAGTAATAATTCTTAGCTAAGGACATGGGACTAGTTCATAAAAAGATGAGTAACCTGGTACGGTAGGTCATCGCTTAGTATACGAGGAGGAGCAAGTTATCTGACTAGGATAAAAGCTCCAGCGAACTGGGTGACGAAGTGAAAGCTTCGGGGAACGTGAGGGTACTCTTGGTATCCCTCTGTGAGGTGGCGAGTGATCCATGAAACCCGGCCTCACAGGGGTTAAGGTCTGTGGTAGAAGAGCCAAGAGTATGCCTTGGTTGCTATGCGAGCGACCTAAAGACTGGGATGGATTAGCGTGGAGTTGACGATACTTGATTTTCCCCCGGGATAGCATGTCGCCGACTACCTACCATCTTTAGTCAAGCGTGTACGTACGGAAAGGCAGGGAACTCCCAAAAGACCATATACTAGCTATCAAGTTATGGGTGAGGTTGGCTATCTGGAAGTGGGCATCGATGAGCCTTAGTGTAGTTCTCATACATGATTTTTCTTGGATTGCCTTTCAGTAGTTGAGGGAGGGGTCACGTGGGACCATAGCCACGGGTACAAAAACAGACCTTGATATCTGCATCAGCAGACGACTTAAAGCTCCCGACCGAGTTCCGTATTTCTTGTTTTGCCCTGGCACGGAACTCGGATGGCACATTGAGGAACATGTGCATCTAGACATGGAAAATGATTCACGATACATACGTGGGATAAAGGGCGCGGTTGACGGGTGACATAATCCCTAGTGGACCAAGGTGGCTGAACCCAAACCGAGACACAGAAACGTTCATTAGGTAGCATAATCCCTAGTGGTCCTATGTGGCATAAATCCTAAGTGGACACGCGATAGTTCATGGTAAGAAAACATAACTAGATCAAGGGTAGCAGTCCAGAATAACCTCAAGGATAAAATGTTCACATGGGAAAGCCCGTATGGCCTACGGCAAAGGACTGAACTTATACATGGAAAGGAACATACGAGTTAGGAAAACCTACATATGCTATATATTAGGTTGACATGGACCATTACATGACATTGGGCAAGGGACATTCATAGTTAACACATGACGCGGGTTGGGATATTAGTACAAAAGGTGCAGAGCAAATATACATGTTAGAACTAGGGGAAATATACATGATAGATACCGTGGGATGTTATACAGGATAGATACCTTGGGATAGTATACTTGATAGAAACCTGACAATGTGATACCTTGATTTATCTTGACACCGTAGTTTATCATGACACACTCGTGTATCTTGGTACAGTAGTGCATCCTTTTATTTTGGTTTAGCTTATCTATCTTGTCATCATACTTATGTTCATCTCAGTTCCTCATGCCAGTTAACTTTACTAGTTTATATACTGATAGTAGATAGGGCTTACCAGTCTTTATGACTGACCCCGTTTTGTTTCGCCTCTTGTCTTCCGTTCCCCCCCCCCCCCAAGGTTACAGGGAGGAAATGCTATTGTTAGTTTGGACTTCTTCTGTTTGAAGGTCATCACGCATGGCTTGGACTTTTCTTGGCTATGGCTACTTTACTGGTTTACTTGGGGAATAATTTATGAAATGGTTTTATGCTTCTTTATTATTGCAAGACAGGTTTTGATGTATTCTGATGTAAAAGGCTTTAGACCTTATTTTATAAGGTAATAAAATTTGTTTTACTTCCGCTGTTTTATATATATATATATATATATATATATATATATATATATGTATATATATATGTTCTGTCTTGTAATATTTCTGTGCATGTTTACCTCGATAATGCTTCACCAAACCTAGTGCATTCCCTTTGTGAGTGACCCTAGCGGAGGTGGGGTGTTACAATGCCTGTCGTTTTTTCTGGCATTCCTTTTATACTCTCCTGTCTCTCTGGAAAGTTAGAGTTCGAGTTCAGCAATCTATTCATTCCCCGGTCTTTCAGCGGGAAAGGATTTCTTTCTCAACGCTCAGTCGGAGACGCTTTTATACTCTCTCTCTCTCTCTGGAGATTTAGAGTTAGGGGAAGGACCTCTTTTTCAGCGCTCGGTCGGAGACGCTTTTATACTCTCTCTCTCTCTCTGGAGAGTTAGAGTTAAGAATGTCGTTTTTCTCATTCTTTTATGTCTTGTCGCACAAATAGTCGTTGTGCCTTTTCTTATGTTTAAATTGTTTTCAACCTTTTCAGGTTTTAAATCATCTTATATTCCATAATTACAACAGAATAGTCGATGCATGTATATATGTAATGCATAAAAGTAAATAACACACGATATTTTTATAGTGGTTCGGCTAAGTCGTAGCCTACATCCACTTTATAGTCCTTTATTCATATCATCAGATTTTCCCAAGGCAAGTCGTGCCTTATTACAGAGTTCATAAGAAAAATAATAAAGAGTACAACATTTCTAATCCAAATATCGCATCAAGTGTTGGGCATTCCATGCTCTAGGGACTTCTTCGCCATCTACGGTCGTTAACTTGAAGGTTACTTTTTCAAGTTTCCGTTGGATGACAAAGGGTCCTTCCCACTTTGGACCGAGGTGAGGAAGGGATGGAAAGACTCTCTTTAGCACCAAATCTCCTGGTTCAAAAGTCCTAAGGCGAACTTTTTTGTCGTAATAGCGTGCCATCTGACGTCGATGTATTGCCGCACGCAAATCTGCTTCGTCCCTTTTTTCTTCGACTTCATCAAGAGACTCAAGTAAGAGTGCCCGATTCGTCATCGGGTCATAATACGTCACCCTGTGGGAAGGAACTTCCAGCTCAACTGGAATTACTGCTTCTGAGCCAAAGGAGAGAGAGAAAGGGGTGTGACCAGTAGCCGTCTTAAATGTTGTTCGATATGCCCACAAAGCTAGGGGCAATTCGTCAACCCATTTTGCCTTTGCACGCTCTAACCGTTTCTTGAGGATGGATTTTATTACTTTGTTTATTGCCTCTACTTGCCCGTTCGACTGCGGATAAGCAACCGCAGTGTATCGCTTGTCAATCTTATACTTCTGGCAGAAATTTCTGAATTCAGTACCATCAAACTGGGTTCCGTTGTCAGTTATAATCGTCCTTGGGATCCCGAATCGGCATATAATATTTCTGACCACGAAACTTATCACCTTTCTTGCCGTGATTTTGGTCAAGGGCTCAGCTTCCACCCACTTCGTAAAATAGTCCACGGCCATTATTGCATATTTCGCTCCTCCTTTAGCAATCGGTAGAACTCCAATAATATCAATTCCCCACGTGGCAAATGGCCAAGGACTCACCATTGATTTAAGTTGGGTCGACGGTGCTCTGGGGATTTTGGCGAATCTCTGGCACTTATCGCAGCGTCGTGAATAATCAGCTGCATCTTTATTATTGTGCGCCAAAAGTATCCGTATCGCAATATCTTTTTTGCTAAAGTCTGACCTCCTGTATGATCTCCACACTCACCTTCGTGCACTTCTCTTAGTACACGCTTGATGTCGTCGTGTGCTATACATCGTAACAGGGGCATAGAAAATCCTTGCCTATAAAGAGTATCATCTTGCATGACATATCTGGTAGCCTTGCGAACTACAGCCCTTTTCTCACTCTTCTTTGATGGGAGTGTCCCATTCTTAAGGAAGTTCTTAATTGGGGTCATCCACGACTCCTTCTCCGGTTCCGCTTCGAAAGCGAACTCAACTTCCATCGACTCAAAGCTTGGCGATTCCAACATTTCAATTGGAATTATTTCAGTCTCTTCTGGATTGTCGGAACTAGCCAGCTTTGCCAGCCTATCCGCCTTTTGGTTTTCGGCTCTTGGGATGTGTGTTATATTGTACCGCTCCAAGCTACTCAATAGCTCTCTCACTTTCCTGAGGTAGGCGATAAGTCGAGGTCCCCGAGCCACAAATTCCTCTCGCACTTGGCAAACAACGATTTTAGAGTCACAGAATATGTCCAACATTTTTATTCCGAGGTCTTTAGCAAGCTTCAGCCCGACAATCAGGGCTTCGTATTCAGAGTCGTTGTTAGTCGCCGAGAATTCTAATCGTAGAGCGTAATATAACGATCGTACTTCAGGAGTGACTAAGACGATTCCAGCTCCGGACCTTCGGTCGTTCTTAGCTCCGTCTGTGTATAGCTTCCATGGATCTATCTTCAACTCATCCTCGGACTTAACCACTCTGTCATCGATTACTTCCTCCTCTGGGATGGTGAACTCCGCAATAAAGTCTGCCAGAGCTTGCCCCCTGATCGACTTTCATGGTTGAAAATTTAAATCAAATTGGCTTAATTCTATATTCCATTTGATCAACCTTCCCGATGCTTCGGGTCTCTGCAACACCTGCCTCAAGGGCTGGTCAGTGTATATGGTTATTGGATGAGCTTGGAAATAGTGACGAAGTTTTCGGGATGCGATTAGGAGGCTGTAAGCGAGCTTCTCAATCTTTGGGTAGTTGCGCTCTGCCGCTGCTAATTTCTTGCTTACATAATATACTGGCCTTTGTACTTTGTCTTCCTCCCGAACCAGGGCTGTGCTAACGGCGTGAGCCGAGACTGCCAAGTAAACAAACAATTCTTCGTGATCCACTGGCTTTGACAAAATCGGCGGTTTCTCTAGCAGTTCCAGTAAATTTCGAAAGGCCTCAACACAGTCCGGAGTCCACTCGAAGTTCTTCTTTCCTCTTTTAATCAAATCAAAAAACGAGACGCATTTATCTGTGGCTTTAGAGATAAATCTACTCAGCGCAGCTACTTTCCCTGCAAGACTTTGGACGACTTTAATTCTCCTCGGCTCTTCAATGTTTCTAATCGCTGCTATTGGGCTAGGATTGATTTCAATTCCTCGGGAGCTCACAATGAAGCCTAGGAACTTTCCCGATGCCACTCCAAATGAGCATTTCAAAGGATTCAACTTCATCCGATACTTTCGCAGGATACCAAACATTTCCGCCAAGTCTTGCGTATGGCTGGAGGACTGTTTCGATTTGATAAGCATATCATCCACATAAACTTCCATAGTCTTCCCTATTTGATTATAAAACATTCTGTTCACCAAGCGCTGATAAGTGGCTCCGGCGTTTTTCAATCCGAATGGCATTACGACATAACAATATAATCCCAAATTCGTAATGAAGCTCGTATGTTCTTGGTCTGGCACGTGCATAGGAATTGGGTTGTACCCAGAATATGCATCCATGAAAGAGAGAAGTTCATGACCTGCTGTCGAATCTACAAGCTGGTCAATCCTGGGAAGTGGGAAACTATCTTTTGGGCAAGCTTTGTTCAAATCTGAAAAATCAATGCAAGTCCGCCACTTTCCATTCGGCTTCTTTACCAAGACGGGATTCGATATCCAGTCGGGATATGTCGAATCTCGAATAAACCCGTTCTGCTTCAGCTTCTCCACTTCCTCTTTGAGAGCAGCCGACCTCTCTGGGCCCAGCATGCGTCTCTTCTGCTTCACAGGCGGATGTTTCGGGTTTACATTTAGTGTGTGACTTATGATGGATGGCGATATCCCACACATGTCAGCGTGGGTCCAGGCAAACACGTCCAAGTTCGCCTTCAAAAAGTCCGTTAGTTCTTTGGCCCGACGTGGATCCAATTGAGACCCAATCTTCAAAACTCTTGTTGGATCAGCTTCATCAATGGGAATTTCCACCGTCGCTTCATTAGGAGTTGCATTTTTAGTCTCTGGTTCCTCATCTTTTCTGGGATCCAGGTCTTCAGGCGTTCCTTTGGGCAACTCCTTCGGGGTCGATTTCTCTAATTGCTACGCCGAGCCCCCCTTTGGGGGAGGCGAGGCATCTTTACTCTCGATGTTAAGTCCTTTCATCAACATCTTTAATTCGGCAACATAGCAGGCCCGTCCGGAAACTTGATCCCCTCTCATTACTCCAGTTCCGGCTTCGGTTGGGAACTTAAGCAATAAACACCAAGGGGCGATACAAGCTCTGAACTCAGCAAGGGCAGGCCTCCCCAAAAATGCATTATAAGGCGAATCTACGTCCAATACTATGAACTGAAGCATCCGCACTCTTCGGCGTTCTCCTTGCCCCAAGGTCACGGGCAATTCTATGTACCCCATGGGGGCTGTTGACGCCCCGTTGAAGCCTCTGATCCATCCTTCACATGGCTTCAAATCTTCAGACTCAAGCTTCATCATATCGAATGACTTTTTAAATAAAATATTGACAGAACTTCCGTTGTCTACTAATACCTTATGAACCAAGGCCGGCCCAATGGTGGTAGTAATAACCAACGGATCATCAGTGGGTGATTGGATCCTAGTATTATCTCTGCTGCGGAATACCACGTCGTCAAACATGGTCTTCTGTTGTTTTATGGGGGCGATATCTTCCAAATCATCACCTTCATTCACATCTACGTGCTTGGCAGCATTTACATATTGATCCATTGCTCTAAAGCTACGGATTGCTGGGTGAGGTCCACCCACTATGGAGTTGATAACAATTCCCTTGCCTTTCTGCTGCGCTGTAGGCTTGGGAGCAGGTAGAATCTGTTTTGGAGCTTGCTCTCCTTGCCCCCTGTCCCTCGGGGCAACCTTGTATTCATCCAGTTTCCCTTCGCGCAGCAGCTTCTCAATCACATCTCTCAAATGTCGACATTCATTGGTTGAATGCCCATGAGTTCCATGAAACAAACAAAACTTCCCAGTTGCCATTTCTTTCTCTGTCGAGTCACGAGGTGGCGGTCTTTTATATTGCAAAATGTTGTACGTATCCAGGTAAATATTCTCCAGGGTGTCGTTCAATGGTGTATAATTCTCGTAGGTCTGGAATCGGGGTCTTTTGTTAGGATCACTTCCCCTATTTCTATTTCTTCTGTTACCGTTCGCATTACGGTTATTGTTGTTGCCCCCGTTTCCAGCATTGTTGTTTCCACCCTTGTTTCCCACATTTACTTCAACCTTTCCGGAACTTTCCCCAGACTGCTTCACAGCGACGTTACTCTATACATTTTCTTTTGAAGCCGCTTCAGACTTTCTCTTTCGGTTTGCCCTGGCCTCCTCTCGTCTTAAATAAATATCGGCTTTTTCATAGAATATCTCTCTTGTGGAGGGTGTCTTCCCAGAAAGGTAATCCCCGAACTTGGATTCAGGATCGACTCCTTCTTTTAAGGCCATCAGAATGGTGGGCGCATGCGGGTCACTAACTTCAGTCACAGCTAAGTTAAAACGGTCAAGATATGATTTCAAAGACTCTCCTGGCGCCTGCTTAATTCTTGATAATTCAATAACACTTTTGGACTTTCGGGTATGGAGTCGGAACTGATTCATAAAACGTTCGCTCAGTTCCCTATAATTCGAAACCGAACGAGGGGGAAGTCGGGTAAACCAGAACAGCGCCACATCTTCTAAATAGATCGGGAATGCTTTACACTTCACTGCATCTGGGGCAGCAGCAGCATTCATGAGCCACGAGTATCGCATCAAATGCTGTCCCGGATCAGTTCTCCCGTTGTACTTGTCCATCTGTGGCAGGTTAAAACGCCGGGGAAACTGGAAGTCGAGGATATCGTCAGTGAAAGGAGTATGGCTTCGCTCAATGCCATAATCTTCATTGGTATAGTTCCGGCTCTCGGACATGATCTGGCGCACCATTGCCTGTACATCAGCATTAGTTAGGGGCCGTTCAGGTTCCCTGGCCCTGGTATCCGGGTTCCTTCTCGGCTCTTGTTCAGGAGATGCCCTTCTTCTTCGAGCTGCTTCTTCTCTATTCCGTTCCCTACGCTCCCGGTCGATCTCGGGAGGAGGGGACTGGAGCCTTTGCCCCCGAGTGGGATCATTGTTTCCTAGTGCTCGTGCAATATCCTCGCGAGACCCCAAAGATCCGAATGTCATGTCAGCTGCTCCACATTCTGAGGTCGTTCGAGCGGCCTTCGTTCACGGGGCCGCTCTTCCTCGGAAGAAGAAGACAGATCCACTGGTGTGTGACGAACCAGGGAAGGGGTTCTCTGTCTTCGGAGTTCGCTAATTTCTCTGCTCATGAGTCTCATATTTTCTTGCATCATGAGGTTGGTGCGCTCGTGGACTTTCATAGCCTCCCTAGTACTCTCAAGCATATCAAGTAGGCGCGAGAAATCTCCTTGAGTAATGGGCGCAGATGGATTGACCTGATCATTGACCCTGGTGGCTGGAATCGGAGCATTCGTAGGGACTCGAGTAGAGGTTCCAACATCACCAAGTGTCGGATCGGATCAGAGATGGGAGATCGGGTCGGTTCGGAGCTGGGGAGCCTGGTCGGGTCGGTACATGGCAAGCTGCTCGGGTCGGTTCAAGTTGGGGGAATGCACTGCTTCAGAATCTCCTACCCGGATCGGATCGGAGCTCTCCCCCTGAAGGCGGTTCGGATTTCCTGCATCGGTTCGTCCTGCTGCTGAACTCTGCCCACGGGACCTTGTCACGACCGCATTTTGCTGATCTTCGCCAGCTCCATTTCCTCGACCAGATTGAACTTCTTTGCCTTTTCCTTTGGCCATGGTTCTTCGACAATCACTTCAACAAATATCCAAGGGCGTTGAAACTTGAGGATTAAC
Organism: Allium sativum; assembly: GCA_030737875.1. Classification (NCBI taxonomy): domain Eukaryota; kingdom Viridiplantae; phylum Streptophyta; class Magnoliopsida; order Asparagales; family Amaryllidaceae; genus Allium; species Allium sativum. Next base: position 154,966,293 of record CM060926.1, on the reverse strand, counting down.
TTCTTTGAACTCAACGGTCCAAAAAGTAGAACGATAATCCCGAAAAACAAAGAATTCAGATGAGTTCTCAGTGAAAGCACCAAAATGTTAGACCAAAAAGTGGTTCTAACACCCAAATTGACTAAAAGTAGAATAAAATAAGATCAAAAGTTAAATGAACACACATGATTTATAGTGGTTCGGCGAAGAAATGCCTACGTCCACTTGTCTTTCACTATTTTCAATGATGTAGTTGCAAATTACAATGAAGTATTCATTGAACTTCTCTCACAACTCACTTATATTCACTCAATTGTCTAAAAACAAATGATGAAAGAAGATTTGGATTTTCCGGGAGTGCTGAAATTCGGGTTATGAAGGTGATTGAACTCTCGAAGTGCCGGAAAAAAGATCCTTTTCTTTGCCTCCAGACGGGGTATTTATAGGTGAGAATTTGCTCAGAACCCGATCCGGATCGGAGCCACGTGTCATCCATCCCATCAGCCTCGGGTTCAGATGAATTTCTATGTTGACAACGCATCAGAGTAGTGAACGTTGAGGGTAGGAACTGGTCACAGCCGATCCGAATAACCAGGCGCTTATGCAGGAGAGTGACGTGGAAGACAGGCTCAGGTCGGAGGGGTATGCACAAGGGGTTCGGATCGGAGTACCCGATCCGACCCGGATTGACTTAGGACTAATTCCTGTGTTTACTCCGCTCCACTCAGATCTATTGCTCTCCGCTCCAGCTGGAAATAGGTTGCTCTCCGATCCGAACAGACGTGCCTCTCTAATTCCAACAACAATAGCTCACCGATCCGAACAGACGACTCTATCCGATCCGAACCGCTACACTGCTCCGCTCCGACCCGCTTCAGTGTTTTTCAAGCTCTTCAATATTTCACATCTTGACTTTGTGTTGCCCAGTTCACAAAGTGGACTAACATTAAGGTAGGAAAAATGCTACAAACCCCATTAACATTTCAAAAACTCTCTTATGTTGAAACTCAACACTACACCTTTCTACACTTTAGTTCCATTCAAAACTTTTTATTTTCAGGCTAATAATGGTCTTCCATTTCCAATTCAAAACCCTTCAAAATACTTTCAATTTTAAAATTGTCTCTTTTAGTTTAAAATTTTTCAAACTTTTGAAAAAACAAATCTAACTCTCTAAACTTTGGAAAAAAAAAATTTGACAGAGTCTTCCCTGTATGGAGGAGCTTTTGGAATATACCAAAGAGATAAAAAATTATACATCGACCCATACGGTCGAAAAACAGTTCATATATCCTAATTTTATATTTTTGCAAAGGCGTACCTTATATAAGCGTTAATAAAGCACGCTTGCTTGGTATTTACACAACCCATGTACCTAAAATCAAGCCAGGTAGCTCCATGTACCTGTACTTACTCAATTTAAACCCATAAGTCTCAAAATGTGAAGTTTCAATAACTTCCATTCAGCTTAAATGGCTAAACACATGAATTAATCACCAAACATGTCATATCATTTAAAATTAACATGTATATGCTAATACAAATTTCAATATTTAGTTTATATGTCGTTTCATTCATATTACACACCATATATACTCACATTCATCCAATTCGAATGGTTTACAACTAATATGTTCATATCCAATTCATATTACATTCATATGCATTCCAATTCATTCAGATTGATTCTAACCAATTTATTTATTTTGTTTATGACAAAAAAAATGCACATTTGGTATTATTTGGTTAATAAAATAACCACTTATATTTCTAGCCAATATTTAAATTGATTCCAAATCAATTTATCAATTTCAGTCCATTTAACATACTTAAGTTAAATTCAAATTCCAAAATTCAAATTTCTGGGTTTCTATTTCAAATCACTTTAGAAATCATATAAATATATACATATATTTATAACCATGTCAAAATCAAAACATTTGAATTTTTCAATTCTATTGGTTTTTCGAAAATAAATTTCCATTGGAAAGTTTACTATGTTTGCAATCCATCACTTAAAGACTTGAAAATAAATACAAATGATGTGGCCATCGTCATTTGAATTATTTTATAGCATCTGAAGTGAGTTCGGTGCTTTATCACTAAAATAACCCATCTAAAATGATTTTTATTTCGAAAATCCTTCCAAAAAAAGCTATACTATTTTAATATACTTTGAAAAATATTTTTCCACCCTCTCGGAATTTAAATTCCAAATTCTGGTTTGAATCCAATTTCAGTTCATTTTATTTGTATGCATATTATTAATATACAAATTATATTTAGTTATATATAACCATTCCAATTTTATAATCTCATTTGATTATAATAATAACAACCAACTCATCCATATAATATAATAATTTTCAAAAAATTATTCCTTTTATATCAAAATAGAATTTTTGGTAAATCATTTACCCAGTCAATTTTTCTGTTCAAGTGTTTAGAAACTCCTATCGATGTCGTGGTGTCCCACGATTCGACCAGAATTCATAAATCACTCAACAGACAAGCCAACACAATACAAAACAATTTTATATCAACTAACAAATACGCGCTATCGTATATATGTACTCAACTCGTTCTACGGTACTACTGGACCTATCTCTAATGAGTAATTCCCATCAAAGCCTAGGTATTCGCTCAACCTAAGCTCTGATACCAAATGTAATGGCCTGAATTTCCGTACATTATTGACTAAATACACCACACGTCCAACCCAAATTGCACATAAATACGAATCATTATGGGGAAAGAAGAAAAAAGATGTAAGAAGGCCAGAAATAACAACATAGAATCTCACATCGCAACAAAATAATATATATATATATATATAACATCTTTTGGAATACAAACCTGTATATGTACTTACATACAGCATCAGAGCATATCACATATACGACACAATGGAAAATAACATTAGATGACTAATGCTGAAGCTGCCTGCTCCAAGCTCCTTCAAGGATATCTGTAAATACCCAAACTACTTAAGTGCCCATACAAATTTTGGCACCAAAGAGTTTAGGGTAAAACAAAACAAAATAAACTCTGGGTCATTCATGGGAGTGGTGTGAGTAAACTCCATCCATTTGATTTAACTTTTTAAAATTGTTTCGAAAGAAAAGATAATCGTAAGACTGATCCACACATAAAGACGGATGGCTTTTACCTTACGATAACCTAAAATATTTTTTTGTATCAAAACTATTCTGATATTATAATAGTGTCTAAATCAAATAAATAACAATCTAGTGGAACGCTTGCATCTCACGCTCCACATACATAGTATATAATCAAAAACCGCAGGGAACTTATTGGAGAATGGATTTCCAACTATAACAAGGTATGAGACCACTTTTCAATAGTATATCTAGAGAGGAATACACTGGGTTCAACAAGAACATCTTGTAACCCGGTCACACATGACCAGCACTCATTTCTCTTGAGTGTACCGAATGTATATCACCATCGGCTGTGGTTGGCAACTATTACCGGAAGCATACAACAACGAAAGAATAAGAAGCAATTGAATTTTCTCTAGATCAGGTGATAATACATCATAATGGATATGACCCACTTAGCCTTGCTTTATGCCTACCAGATTTTTGTCATTTCCCAATTGATGAGGCCTGGGGCTACTTCTTACCGTAAAACATCACAACATCATTCACTTTGAATGCCAAATCGTCGAATCCATCAAATCACTAATTGACATCCTCAAAAATACACAAGATGTTAAGCTAAGAGAAGTTTCCTTCCCCGCCACCAAACTTGGTACGTTTTAAGAAATCAATGTACGTGATCATCCAGAAGTACCATGTCAGATGTTCTGGGTCTGGACAAACCGAAGGCACCATCCCATCATTCCATCTTAGGAAATTTCTACCAAAGATTAACAGAACAGCCCTTGCATTTTACTCCGTCTTCAGTTATCTTCCGCATAATTCGATTCGTAATGTTTATGCCAATACATAGTGGTTTTCAGATAATAAATGCAACCGGTCTCTCTATATTAACAATGATGGTATTAGATTGGCCAATACTTCGATAGTCGGTCATTTAACTATCGAATAAACAAAAATTCATCCAAAGATTTTATTTCCAAAAGGAAATATTTTAGATTAGCAACAAACAATCACTAAGCCCTTTTTAAATTAATATTTTATTTTCCAATATAGAACTCAAATATCTTTATTGTGACAAACCAAACTTCCCCGTAAAGGAAAGACGGATTTCTTTGAGAACAACACACATCAGAACACAAAACAGAAGAGCATTTTATTGCTGTTACAACAATTACATCAGAGTACAAGAATTTTCCAGAGTATGAATAATAATATACATTGGAAATACAATAATATCAGAGTTTAAATTACATTAAAATAGCAGCGAAAAAATAATACAAAACACAACTGAAAGAAATACACGGATACAGAGCCTTCCGAATATCGCTCCAGCTGTTGACCAGGACCCTGCGAATATAATATCTGCAAACCAAAACTACTAGCTGCCCGTGCGGAAAATATGGGCACCCAGAGTTTAGGTTAAAACAATAAACTCCAGGTCAGTCATGAGACTGGTGTGAGAACTCAAAAACAGTCATTAACTTTAATTTTTAAAGTTGGGTAAATCAAGGGACCACGCCACTTTCGCGGAACGGGTTTCCTCCCAAGAATACCAGTGCATAAAACAACGAAATGCTTTTTAGAAAAATGAAACCGTTATAAGACTCAATCCCTTGCACGTACGCCGAAGGATAGAGTTTTTTCCTTATAATGGTCGAAAATGCTTAATACGTGTAAAATAATATTTTTATATTATCATTAGTGTCTAAGCAGTATTAAAATACTTCAATATAAATGTATCAATCCTAGACGGCATAGTACCCCATCCTACTATGTCGTCGTATATAAGTTTACAATCAAGACCGAAATGTCGTATTGGAAATTGGTTTTCAGTCATGAAATCGAGGCTAGGGATCGTCCTCTCCGATTAGAGACACTCTAGCAAATGCCTCAGGATCACACCTATGGGCAACCCTTGGATGTTGTAGGGTCGGTCCCCACCTAGTGGTAGTGGATTGGCAATTCCTGAACACACGTTTCCCGGTTCCTTTGAACCTATAGTATGACCACTAACAACCTATAAAACCCGAGGTACCTCAATCCATCATCCACATAAGTAAAATGTCAGACAGTTTAAGCACTGACACTACCCCTAGCTAGAAAGAAACGTGTGCACTCCCTACGGTCCATATCCCGTTTTTGACTCATACCGGGGTGTGAGGCTCGTGATGTCACGCTATACTCAAAAGCTATGCCTAAACAGGCTATGCTTTGGTCTTCATCCACAAGACTCTGCTTTTCAATAGAAGCCTTGATCATATGCATCTTAGCATGCCATATTATCAGACCGTACCATATCATTGATTCATCTATCGATATATAACAGGGTGTTAAGCAAGAGAATAAATTCTCCGCCACCAAACAGCTATATATTAAATAGAGATCAACGAATACAATACAAAGGAATACAATGTCAGACACGCAATCCATTTATCAGTCCATTCTGGGTCTGAACGAAACCATATCCGGTAGATCTCCAAATACGTCAGAATGATCACAAAATTTTCCTTCATTTTGGGTGTACGGTCCAATCAAGATATCAATAATCATCCATTCGATATGGAAATTTCCCGGTCTTCAATAACCGTCTTCATCATCGATCTTCAATCGTCGTATGAATTATTCAGAATGGGTTAAACCCGGTCTTTCTGAATAATTTGCGTAATTTAAAATCAAGTGCTTTAAAACACAACCAACGCCTCATTCCCATCCAGAATATTTCTTTAATTTAACTTAAACCAAATTAAGGTTCATTCAACTAGTCGGGATTAACGCCTTACCGAAGTAATTATTTATTATTATTCCAATCTCAACCTATATATCCCATGGAGTAAAACTGGTGGTACTCCATATCTAAAACCCAATGTGTTACGATAAATTTAATTAATGTTTAATCGTTTGAATCTAATTAAAGATTCAACTATCGCATGGAATAAAAATGGTGGTACTCCATTTCGACTCCTTAGTAAATTAAATTACTAATTTCAGTCTAGTTAAAGATTTGTTAAAACTCTATTTAGTTTTAATCTTCGAAAATCATATCATTTGATGATTGTAAAATTTTCAAGAAATTTATCTCGTCTTTAACTAGGTTAAAGAACAAATGTCACTGAAAATATCGTACACAATAAACCCAAAATCTTATTCCATTTAATTTCAATTTAATGTATTAAATTGAAATCTTCGCTTTAGAAAATTTTATTAAATCTTAGTTAAAAGATTAATAAATTATAAATTTCAAATTTCATCGTTAATCGGGTTTAAGAACTAATGTCATTTTAAAAACATTGTTCACAATCAACCCAACCATTGATTTTCAATTTTATTTTCAATTACGTTTATAAATTGAAAAACCTCATTTAAATTTTAATAAAGATTTATAACATTCCATATTACATTTTCACCATCAATTGGGATTAAAGAACAAATGTCGTTTGAAACATAGTTCACGGTAAACCCACAATCAACTTTCATTTCAATTCCAATTAATTAATTAGAAAACCTTTCTAAATCTTAATTAAAAGATTTATTCTTTTCACACGGGTTTTAAGAACGGTGTTATTTAAGACACCATTCACGACAAACCCAAAATCTATTTGTTTACATTAATTCCAAATAAAAATTAAATAATTGGAAACCCCATTAAATCTTAATTAAAGATTTAATTAACAACTAGTTCATTTCAATAAAATATATCTTCATCTTTTGAAAGCCATATTACATAAAAATGTAATTTTTAATGTTAAGTCTTTTTATCGAAACAAACTATCAATGAAAATGAACTTTTAAATAACTATTGTTTTTATTGTAACAAATGACAATAAAAATTCAAATCTTATATTTTCAATCCTTTTAATATAAACAAATGACATTAAAAACCACATCTTTAATTCAATTCTTTTTAATGTAAACAAATGACATTAAAAATCAAATCTTTAATTCGATTCTTTTTATAAAAAATGAAATCTTTTTAGTTCAACTTCATTACATTGAAAAAAATGTAATCTTTTATTTCCAACTTAATTACATTGAAAAATTGTAATTTTTTTAATTCAACTTTATTACATTGGAGAATGTAATCTTTCATTTAAAAACATTTATAAAATGTTCAATACAATCATTTAAAATGATTTCTACTTGTATTTTGAATTTCAATAAAGATCAGGTTCTTATAACATTAAAATAATATAATAATAATATTTTCAAAACATAAATTTTGAAATCCTAACTTCTAATATTAATTGATCATTAATTACTGCATTAACCTCTCACATTATATTTATTGTTTGCGATTGCTGGATGTGCCGGGCGGGTCCGGGCAGACTTATACCGCAAACTCATTCTAACCTCGGGTTAAGCCATATTCATTTTATTATAATAATCATTAAATTTAAACTCTAAATTGTTAAATTTCAAATTTCAAATTTTAATCCTTCATCATTTATTATAATAAATGATATTCATGGAAATATCCATTCCCATATAAATAGCGCAAATCTACCTAATCGATTTTATGCACATTAAATAATTTTAAAAGCATTAACATAACATTTAATTCTTTAACTGAAAACCCTTTTTGAAAACTTTAGAAATTCCTTCATTGGAATGAGACCCAAATCTAATACCATTAATTAATGGATTTCAAACAATACATGTATTCAATAATAACATTCATTTTACATCCCAATAACATAACATTCAAAAAAAAAATTCGAATAACATCCAAATAACTTATTATTTGTGCACATGGGCGATGTGTGAAAATAAATCAGCCCAATCACATATACAAGTCAGTCAAATCATATATGGCAGTGTAACATATTTCATATAACATAAATAATAATAAGTTATCATTAATTAGCAAGTTACAAATTTTCAAATTCAAACATTGCATCACATCCAACATCACTACACAACAAATCATGTATGCCACAAAAATAATTCACAACATTTCATCGCAGACAATAAAAAATATTTATTAATGAAAATAAATAATAACTGTAAATATAGATTGAGTGAGAAAAGAGTTCTCACCGAAATTTGACTTTATCAAGTCCAAATGGGCGATTTGGGCCCAATTTTGGTCCAAAATCCAACATGCTCAGAATTGAGCAAAATTGATGTCTATGCGAAGCTAAAAATTCACTGATCATGGCAAAACCTGTTTCGAACGATTTCGAGTTCGTTACAACAAGTTATGATTTTATGAAGTTCGGACAATTTAGTTAATTATTTAAAATTCGAAAAATACCTAAAATTTTGACTGTCTCCAAATTGGACGAAATTAGTGTCCACGCGAACGTCTCGTCGTCACGATCGCGGCGGATCTGAAATCGTCAAATTTCGATTTCGTATGAGAGAGATATACAATTACAAAGATTGGAATAAAATTAAATAGATTAAAATTCAAATTCTACCCAAAAATTTTCGGTCAACCCTCCTCTTCCCAACTTTGACCGCCCATAACTTCCACCTCCGACCTCCGATTGACCTGAAACCACCGCTCATCTCTTCGTCTTGGCAAGCTGCATCATCCCACCAAATCGCAGACGCCGTTCATGCTCCGGCCGCCGGAATCAGGCCTGAGAGTGAATTTCGCCTCGCGGGCCCCACAGGCTGCACCCCAACTCCAAAAAATCTGAAAAAAATCCAACATCCAGATTACGTGAAGACGAAGAACTTTCATGTTGACAACTTTTTCCAGTTCTTCCTATATTAGCGGGAAAAAAATCATTTACGTCTGCTGCTTTTTAATTTCGAAAATCAGAAAGTTTGATCCAAAATTTCGGCGAATCCGAGCGCTGTATGACAAAACTAATGGCATCAGTAGCTTCGTATCGTTGAGACCTTCGTTTTGATATATCATTTGCTATGGTTTGGAGAGATTTGATTTTTATCATGTATTTTGAGGAGAAGGGAGCCGCCGTTGCAAAGAGGAGGAAGAGGGAACTTAGAATTAGATTTTAGAGGATGACTAGGGTTAGGGAATATGAGACATTATATAGAAGTAGGCAGTTTTCAATTTAGGCCCATGTGTGTTTTAAAATTTAATATTTTATTTACATTTTAGTCCATTTTCACCGTCTTAAATTTCGTACGTTTTGTGACTTTTTATGCAGCTACTTATGTATCCAACTACTAATTGTTCCTTTATTAACTTTTTGTCTTCTTGTGCATAAAAAGAAGTTAATTAGGAGAGAGATTTAATTTTAAATACATATATAAATACACTCACACACACACGCACATACATATATTCAAACATATATGCATTAGTATTTTTTTAATATACAACTCCTAATATATGCATTAATTCTATATTCTAATGACAAAATGAATAAGATGGAAAGAAATTTTAGATAATATCACATACTAAAAATAATGTAATTTTTGATTTATATGTAAGTTCATCAATATAATTTAGTCATACACACACATACGAAGAAAATAATCAAAATAGAGATATATTTAATATTTTGATGACAAAATGTTTCCTCTTTTAGTGCAATTAATGTGCACACTCTCGGTGGATATTTTTATTTGAGCAATGGAAATTACTTGTAAACATTTAGGGTGTTACATTTGCTATCTAAATACATTGACTAATATATATATATATATATATATATATATATATATATATATATATATATATATATATATATATAGAGAGAGAGAGAGAGAGAGAGAGAGTCCATGTATGCATGTAAATTTTTATTAAATAATTTATGCACTATGAAATTAACATTGAATAATAAATGTTATTATTCTTGCATGATGCATGATGCATGCTTTTCTATTTTCCTTTTTTATTGAATAATAAATGTTATTATTAACTATGAAATTAACTTTCAGCGCTTTCCTATTTTTCTTGCAAATCTACTGCTAATTTGGATTTAGCACTTACACAAATAATACTATATATATTTATTATTTTGTTGATGTTTTTCTTTCACTCTAAACTTTCGATCATAACCTTTCTCGAATATATTTTCCATGATTACAATCAATGTTATTAGACATATGTTTAATGACAACTACTGTTAATATAAAAGCAATATAACAGGTTTGTATAAGTTTAATCCTTCATTTAAAGCAATTGTGGCATGCAAGGTAAGTTAATGTTTGTGTACATTTGAAACTTGCCACCATAGGTTATATCTTCATATGCATGCCATTTAATTCGATGCACGTTAATTAATTTTTTTTTTGTTATCTTTTTTTTCTATGTAATTTTCTTTTGAATTTAGAATAATTAAACGTTGATAAGAGAGACACCTTGTGCTTAGTCAACGAATTTTATTTACTTCATAACCTACCTAATATGAAGTGTAAACCAATAACTTGCTACAATGTGAGGAAAACATGGAACAAATACATGGCGCAAATTAGAAAGGAAAGAGACATATTGAATATTTGTTTTACAATAAACATATTGAAAAAGGTGCTATTAAGATTGAGTCCATAACGTATATCTTTTTTTTTATTTTATGTATATAAAAAAATTATGTAAAGGATGTCATATTTAAAATAAATTGTTTAAAATATTCTAAATTCATTAAATTGACCAAAAATTTCTAAATTCCAGGTTGTTACAATCGCCCCCACTTAAAAATCTTTTCGTCCTCGAAATGGAACGAAGCTAAAAGTTGTTATATTAATCAACTCAACTTTTATTATTTTAATACGGCTTAAGTTTTTCAATTTTACACTTTATAAGAATTTTCTAATTTCTCAAAATTTGGCTAACGCTCTATTTTTTTTTTTTTTTTTTTTTTTTTTTTTTTGCAATAACCTCCCTTGTACGGGCAGTATCGGAAAACCACAACTCGCCTCATAGGGCTCTTATCATCCAAAAAGAAAGAAAAAAAAAAGAAGAAGGGGAAGAAGAAGTAGAATGCCAAGCGGCTAGACAATCGGCTCATAAAATCGAAACCCAAGAAATATAGTAAACATGTACCTATTTGTCGGGCATACAATTTTATTCCTCTGCTCTAGCCTCCTTGCTTGACCTGTTCATACATACATATGCAATTCCAACCAATTCTCTATACTTTTATTAGTTTAACTAATAATCAAACATCACAAACATCAATCAATTGGTTAATTAAATTTCAAACATCTAACTTCTAGATATATACATAAAAATCATGTTTTTGATGCCAAGTCACAACAATATGTAAGTTTTGGTTCTCACACCAGTCAAATGGAAATATATAGATATACCACTTTCGAAACTCGAACATAAATACTGATGATGACGCGCCATCATCAGAATCATTCCCGGGTGTCTAGAGTGTTATTCTATATTTACCCAGTATATTGAGACTTAGAATACACGCTAGCTAGGTGTATATGAAAAATCCACTAACACTTGATAGTCCAAAATATAATACTCAAATACGTATAATAAGTTAAAATTTTCAAAAACCAATTTTGTTTTAAAATAAAAACACTCTTTAGACTCATCCTAGGATCTACTGATCCAATTTCTGACGAGTCATTCTTATAGGATATTACTAATCCTATCTCTGATGAATTCTTTTGTTCGGTTTTAATATGTCTTGTTCTCTAGCTTTGTAAACCAAAGCTCTAATACCAAATGTGACGAACCAAACTTCCCCGTAAAGGAAAGCCGGATTGCTTTGAGAACAACACACATCAGAACACAAAACAGAAGAGCATTTTATTACTGTTGCAACAATTACATCAGAGTACACGAATTTTCCAGAGTATGAATAATAATATACATTGGAAATACAATAATATCAGAGTTTAAATTACATTTAAATAGCAGCGGAAAAATAATACAAAACACAACTGAAAGAAATACACGGATACAGAGCCTTCCGAATATCGCTCCAGCTGTAGACCAGGACCCTGCGAATATAATATCTGCAAACCAAAACTACTAGTTGCCCGTGTGGAAAATATGGGCACCCAGAGTTTAGGTTAAAACAATAAACTCCAGGTCAGTCATGAGACTGGTGTGAGAACTCAAAAACAGTTATTAACTTTAATTTTTAAAGTTGGGTAAATCAAGGGACCACGCCACTTTCGCGGAACGAGTTTCCTCCCAAGAATACCAGTGCATAAAACAACGAAATGCTTTTTAGAAAAATGAAACCGTTATAAGACTCAATCCCTTGCACGTACGCCGAAGGATAGAGTTTTTTCCTTATAATGGTCGAAAATGCTTAATACGTGTCAAATAATATTTTTATATTATCATTAGTGTCTAAGCAGTATTAAAATACTTCAATATAAATGTATCAATCCTAGAGGCATAGTACCCCATCCTACTATGTCGCCGTATATAAGTTTACAATCAAGACCGAAATGTCGTATTGGAAATTGGTTTTCTGTCATGAAATCAAGGCGAGGGATCGTCCTCTCCGATTCGAGACACTCTAGCAAATGCCTCATGATCACACCTATAGGCAACCCTTGGACGCGGTAGGGCCGGTCCCCACCTAACGGTAGTGGATTGGCAATTCCAGAACACACGTTTCCTTGTTCCTTTGAACCTATAGTATGGCCACTAACAACCTATAAAACCTTAGGTACCTCAATCCATCATCCGCATAAGTAAAATGTCAGACAGTTTAAGCACTGACACTACCCCTAGCTAGAAAAAAACGTGTGCACTCCCTACGGTCCATATCCCGTTTTTGACTCATACCGGGGTGTGAGGCTCGCGAGGTCACACTATACTCAAAAGCTATGCCTAAACAGGCTATGCTTTGGTCTTCATCCACAAGACTCTGCTTTTCGATAGAAGCCTTGATCATATGCATCTTAGCATGCCATATTATCAGACCATACCATATCATTGATTCATCTATAGATATATAACAGGGTGTTAAGCAAGAGAATAAATTCTCCGCCACCAAACAGCTATATATTAAATAGAGATCAACGAATACAATACAAAGGAATACAATGTCAGGCATGCAATCCATTTATCAGTCCGTTCTGGGTCTGAACGAAACCATATCCGGTAGATCTCCAAATACGTCTGAATGATCACAAATTTTTCCCTCATTTTGAGTGTACGGTCCAATCAAGATATCAATAATCATCCATTCGATATGGAAATTTCCCGGTCTTCAATAACCATCTTCATCATCGATCTTCAATCGTCGTATGAATTATTCAGAATGGGTTAAACCCGATCTTTCTGAATAATTTGCGTAATTTAAAATCATGTGCTTTAAAACACAACCAACGCCTCATTCCCATCCAGAATATTTCTTTAATTTAACTTAAACCAAATTAAGGTTCATTCAACTAGTCGGGATTAACGCCTTACCGAAGTAATTATTTATTATTATTCCAATCCCAACCTATATATCCCATGGAGTAAAACTGGTGGTACTCCATATCTAAAACCCAATGTGTTATGATAAATTTAATTACCGTTTAATCGTTTGAATCTAATTAAAGATTCAACTATCGCATGGAATAAAACTGGTGGTACTCCATTTCCGACTCCTTAGTAAATTAAATTACTAATTTCAGTCTAGTTAAAGATTTATTAAAACTCTATTTAGTTTTAATCTTCCAAAATCATATCATTTAATGATTGTAAAATTTTCAAGAAATTTATCTCGTCTTTAACTAGGTTAAAGAACAAATGTCACTGAAAACATCGTACACAATAAACCCAAAATCTTATTCCATTTAATTTTAATTTAATGTATTAAATTGAAATCTCCGCTTTAGAAATTTTTATTAAATCTTAGTTAAAAGATTAATAAATTCTAAATTTCAAATTTCATCGTTAATCGGGTGTAAGAACTAATGTCATTTTTAAAAACATTGTTCACAATCAACCCAACCATTGATTTTCAATTATGTTTATAAATTGAAAAACCTCATTTAAATCTTAATAAAGATTTATAACATTCCATATTACATTTTCACCGTCAATTGGGATTAAAGAACAAATGTCGTTTGAAACATAGTTCACGGTAAACCCACAATCAACTTTCATTTCAATTCCAATTAATTAATTAGAAAACCTTTCTAAATCTTAATTAAAAGATTTATTCTTTTCACACGGGTTTTAAGAACGGTGTTATTTAAGTCACCATTCACGACAAACCCAAAATCTATTTATTTACATTAATTCCAAATAAAAATTAATTAATTGGAAACCCCATTAAATCTTAATTAAAGATTTAATTAACAACTAGTTCATTTCAATAAAATATATCTTCATCTTTTGAAAGCCATATTACATAAAAATGTAATTTTTAATGTTAAGTCTTTTTATCGAAACAAACTATCAATGAAAATGAACTTTTAAATAACTATTGTTTTTATTGTAACAAATGACAATAAAAATTCAAATCTTATATTTTCAATCCTTTTAATATAAACAAATGACATTAAAAATCACATCTTTAATTCAATTCTTTTTAATGTAAACAAATGACATTAAAAATCAAATCTTTAATTCGATTCTTTTTATAAAAAATGAAATCTTTTTAGTTCAACTTCATTACATTGAAACAAATGTAATCTTTTATTTCCAACTTAATTACATTGAAAAATGCAATCTTTTTAATTCAACTTTATTACATTGGAGAATGCAATCTTTCATTTAAAAACATTTATAAAATGTTCAATACAATCATTTAAAATGATTTCTACTTGTATTTTGGATTTCAAAAAAGATCAGGTTCTTATAACATTAAAATAATATAATAATATTTTCAAAATGTAAATTGTGAAATCCAAACTTCTAATATTAATTGATCATTAATTACCGCATTAACCTCTCACATTAGATTTATTGTTTGCGGTTGCTGGATGTGCCGGGCGGGTCCGGACATACTTATACCGCAAACTCATTCTAACCTCGGGTTAAGCCATATTCATTTTATTATAATAATCATTAAATTAAAACTCTAAATTGTTAAATTTCAAATTTCAAATTTTAATCCTTCATCATTTATTATAATAAATGATATTCATGGAAATATCCATTCCCGTATAAATAGCACAAATCAACCTAATCGATTTTATGCACATTAAATCATTTTAAAAGCATTAACATAACATTTAATTCTTTAACTGAAAACCCTTTTTGAAAACTTTAGAAATTCCTTCATTGGAATGAGACCCAAATCAAATACCATTAATTAATGGATTTCAAACAATACATGTATTCAATAATAACATTCATTTTACATCCCAATAACATAACATTCAAAAAAAAAAATCGAATAACATCCAAATAACAATAACTTATTATTTGTGCACATGGGCGATGTGTGAAAATAAATCAGGCCAAACACATATACAAGTCAGTCAACTCATATATGTCAGTGTAACATATTTCATATAACATAAATTATAATTAATAAGCAAGTTACAAATTTTCAAATTCAAACATTGCATCACATCCAACATCAATACATAACAAATCATGTATGCTACAAAAATAATTCACAACATTTCATCGCAGACAATAAAATATATTTATTAATGAAAATAAATAATAACTGTAAATATAGATTGAGTGAGAAAAGAGTTCTCACCGAAATTTGACTTTATCGAGTCCAAATGGGCGATTTGGGCCCAATTTTGGTCCAAAATCCAACATGCTTAGAATTGGGCATAATTGATGTCTATGCGAAGCTAAAAATTCACTGATCATGGCAAAACCTGTTTCGAACGATTTCGAGTTCGTTACAACAAGTTATGAATTTCTGAAGTTCGGACAATTTAGTTTATTATTTAAAATTCGAAAAATACATAAAATTTTGACTGTCTTCAAATTGGACGAAATCAGTGTCCACGCGAACGTCTCGTCGCCACAATCGCGGCGGATCTGAAATCGTCAAATTTCGACTTCGTATGAGAGAGATATACAATTACAAAGATTGGAATAAAATTAAATAGATTAAAATTCAAATTCTACCCAAAAAATTTTGGTCAACCCTCCTCTTCCCAACTTTGACCGCTCATAACTTCCACCTCCGACCTCCGATTGACCTGAAACCACCGCTCATCTCTTCGTCTTGGCAAGCTGCATCATCCCACCAAATCGCAGCCGCCGTTCATGCTCCAGCCGCCAGAATATGGCCTGAGAGTGAATTTCGCCTCGCGGGCCCCACAGGCCGCGCCCCAACTCCAAAAAATCTGAAAAAAATCCAGCATCCAGATAACGTGAAGACGAAGAACTTTCATGTTGACAACTTTTTCCAGTTCTTCCTATATTAGCGGAAAAAAAATCATTTACGTCTGTTGCTTTTTAATTTCGATAATCAGAAAGTTTGATCCAAAATTTCGACGAATCCAAGTGATGTATGACAAAACTAATGGTATCAGTAGCTTCGTATCGTTGAGACCTTCGTTTTGATATATAATTTGCTATGGTTTGGAGAGATTTGATTTTCATCATGTATTTTGAGGAGAAGAGAGCCACCATTGCAAAGAGGAGGAAGATGAAACTTAGAATTAGATTTTAAAGGATGACTAGGGTAAGGGAATATGAGACATTATATAGGAGTAGGTAGTTTTCAATTTAGGCCCATGTGTGTTTTAAAATTTAATATTTTATTTACATTTTAGTCCATTTTCACCGTCTTAAATTTCGTACGTTTTGTGACTTTTTATGCAGCTACTTATGTATCCAACCACTAATTGTTCCTTTGTTAACTTTTTGTCTTCTTGTGCATAAAAAGAAGCTAATTAGGAGAGAGATTAATTTTAAATACATATATAAATACACTCACACACACGCACATAGATATATTCAAACATATATGCATTAGTATTTTTTTTTATCGAATATATTTTAAAATTGCTTTGGCCTTTTACAATAGTTGGAAAACATTCTATATTCAACAATCTTTTATTTCTATACTTAGAAAATATCTTCTACTTAATTGAAAAACATTTCTTAGTTACTTCTCCCTTCCACGGAAGCATTTATTATTATACTTGGGAAATATTTATTATTATATTTCAAAAATCACATTTACTTAGGTCAAAACAGATGTTGTGAGAAACGTCGTTACAACAACCCAAAAACTGACAATTATCTACTTTTAAGCATGTATAAGTTTCTCCTTCCATCCACCAAGATTTAATTGTATAAAATTTTGTTTTTACTTATAAAATTCCGTTATAAGTTTATTCTCTTTTCAAATTCCCTATATAATCGATAATCAATTAGTTATCAAATTTTCTTAATTTTTTTTATCTTCTTAAATTTTCGAAAAAATTCACCAGCATCTCCTTTGTATGGCTCAATCGGTACAACTACAAATCACCTCTCTAGGCCCTTTCCATTCAAAAAGAAAATCAAAAGGCCAAGCGGCTTACCAAATAGGCTCATAAAAACTCATATTCAATTAAATACATACCTTTTTGTCGGCTACTTAATTTATATCTTCCATTAGCTTCATCCCATGCACGTTTAACACATATTCACCTATTTCCAATTTATTCCAACTCAATTTAATCGTTTTTAACTCAATTCGCTAACTTATTCTCTAATTAGCTCTTTTGTCAAATCCCTTTTTATTTGAACATATCATATTCAAGTATATTTTTTTTTTTTTTGCTTATAAACCAACTGAATTCCATTTCCAAACCAAGTTTCATTTTCGATTTCAATTTTAAATTCACAAATCTAATTTATTTACCTAAGGTTACATTCAGTCCAAAAACATCTTTAACCAATTAACTTCTAATTAGTTAACTTCATTCAATAATTAAAAATATGATTTTTGTTTCAAAAATCAATTCGTTTACTCTCCCTTGAGTTCATATTTATTTTATAACTCAAGTCTGAATTTTTCTAATGGAAATTTAGTTAAAATCTTTTTATTTTATTTAATAAATCGTTATGCTTTAAAATCGATCATAGCCCTGTTTTTCTGAAAATTTAATTTTGACATAACTCCAATGGTATAAGACAAAATCCAGAATTTTCTCTTCCATTAGAAAATTATTATTCAAAAGGTCCGGACGATTCTTATTTCAACTGACTTATATTGAGTTCTATATACTCAGTTGAAGTTTGAAACGTCAAAATACAAATTACCGCATCGCGACGAGCTCGTTTTAATTAAATTTAAATATAAATGTTTAAACTTTGTTTATTAAATAAATTCCAACTCCATTCTTCCATATTTTAATATCGTTTAAGCTCGGGTTTCAAATCTAAGTTAAAAATTCCGATTATTCAAAACTGTCGATTATTTTCATTCCATGTTCATAAGTCGGTTATAAATTTATTTACAACTCAATCTTCTATATTAAATTCCAGTTTCCTTGGAAATAAATTATTGTATAAAATTCGATGTGATCGTATTCCAATTAATTCAACATCCTTTACCATTACAAACTAATATCATCCCTTGATAATAGAGAAGTCGCACAAGTTGGGGTATTTTATTTACCTCTCAAACCTTGATCAACGACGTTCTTATCTTGAGACAAATAAAAGTCTATAATAAAAACTCAATAAAAATCTCATCTTCGATTCCATTAAAAATGTGGTTTTAAATGTCATTTCTTACATTTCAAAAATCGGCTTCCAAATCATTCGATGAAAATTGCTTCATCACATTTATAAACATTGTTTATAAATTAACTTCCTTATTTTATATTAAACAAGCTTCCATTTTAACAATCCATTTGAACTCGATTCCAAATTGGAATATTTTGTTATTATAACTTATATATATAAACATAGGATCTATTTTCATATTTAATTTTAAAATTTTAGTTTCTATTTAATATAATTCTGATATCCTTTCTGGAAATAATTTATTTTTATAAATTCGACGTAGTCGAATTCAAATCATAAATCTGTATGGCTTTATTCTAATTCAATCTACATTATGAACATAAGAATAATTTCGTCGTTTACTTTTTTCAAAATGATTCCCAATTTTAAACCCCTTTTTAAATTCATACTGTAATTCACATTTCCCAAATTATTCAACGATAATTTATTGACTTCATTTATAAACATCATTTACAAATTAACTACTTGTTTATTATTGAAAACAAGTTTATTTTTCCTATCCCATTTGAAATTCAATTTCTATTTGAAAAAATCCTTTTAAAATCTCAAATCACTTTTTATGATATTTTTAAATATCAATATTTAGGGCCAGTGACATTCAAAATCCAAATCACACAATCATCAATCACCAATTTTCTAACACATCACATATTATAATATAAATGAAACAAACAATAACGAATTTTGAGGAATCCAGTTGGATCCTTCCAACCTGTTTTCCCTGCATCCACAGATGTTAGATAACATAAATAATATCAATCCTGTTTCAAGATAGGGTACCGCGGCATAGAAGGTCATCCACTCTATATATCATGGGGACGCATATGGTCATCCGCTAATGATACTACTGGAAAATCCAACCACCTAGTCTAAACAACTAATATATATATAATAACCATAATTTATCAACAATCATTTAATGCATCCAAACCAATAATTATTTTCAACTACAAAAAATAATTCTAAATATTATATCCAAGTGAGTTTACTCACCTTGTTTTTAATCGTAATCTATTCCAATCCAGATTCCAATGCGTAGTTGACGATAACACGAGTTTGACATAATTTGTTTCTCCTTAATATGCTTTCATATGAAAAAGGATATACTTGTTACTAGTTTATGCACAATTAAACAATATTTAATATTCAAATTATTATATTGATTTGTTTTATTACCTCCTAATCCATTTTAAAAATTCATGACTTCGAATTAGCTCCAGGATTTGAAAACCAGAACCAACCTCCTCACCTAAACTGAATAAGTTGACATTTTAATTTTTTATACAATATGAATCTTAAATTAGAATTCACTAATTAAAAATGATTACCCTTCTCTTTCCTTCCTGTTAATTCGAACAGCCTGCCTGAAACAATCCTCAACAACTGCGCCACTCCAATAGCGACCACCACCGAAGGTGCGACCCCCCATCAACCAACCCTGTGCCTCCACGAGCCCCCAAAAGCTTTAATGAATTTTCACATATGTAATAATGAAGTTTCACACGAATAACAAAATTTAAGTTTTAATGTGTCATTTCATCCATATCAACGCATGTAGTATAATGATATCGTGTTTGGGCATTTGGTTAAACGATCTAATGGTTTAAATTTCGATTTTCTATATACTCCTTGGGTGGACGAGTAGTAAATAATTAAAGCCATCTAACATATATAAAAATAAAACGCTTGGAGTTGAACCGATGAGAAGATTGTTGAATTGGTAATAAAGAAGAGCAATACTTTAGCAACCTTTACGTGCGTGATATACGTTAACAATTCAAATTCACGTATTATTACATAGAATTTGTTGCCTCACCATCCGTCGTTACTTACTGCTTCAACATCTGAAGCTGCTTCTACTTCTTTTCTAAAAAACCGAACTTATCTTCTTGACGAAAAAAGAGAAAAAAAGAGGAAAAAAAACTCTGAAACTCGTGCCAAAACCTTCCTCTGTAACTACCGACCTGGCCTGTCACCCCTCCGTCTCAATTCCACCTCCTCCACCTGGCTTGCCTCCACTGACCCTGGTCCCTCGTCCAACCCATGCCAAGGACGTTCGCTTGCATGCCGGCAACCCACACCAGATCTGAACCTCTCCCATCACTGCACAACACCACCAAAATCCGCATCCGCCCCCTCTGCCACCAGCGTTGCCAACACTGTGATCTGACCCTCGCTTGCCTCAGCACTACCATGATAGAAAGGATGCCAAACAACTGCAAGTCGCTAGAAACCCAAAGTGAAATGAGTTAGAGAGGGATTATTTATCTTTGCTTGGATTATAGTATAATTTGGATTTCTATTTGTACAAACTAGTGAACTCCCTTACTTTAATTAAGAGCTAGCTAAGAATTTATGTTTAGCAAATTCTCCACTCAGCCGTCACATCACTATATCAATCAAATTTTAAAATTTTGAAATTGATTTGACTTAAAATATTCTAAAATCCATTTTTTTACTAATTTAATTTTCAAATTTCAATTCTATGCATTTTAGTGTACATGATTACATAATGAGTCTGATCATCACGAAATATAATACCTTACGATAATTCATTATTCTGGATCTGATTATACTGATTTCGTCGAAACCCGCGATAGTTTGAGAAAAATGATGTTTTCCACATTAAAATATTATTTAATAATCTGGTCAAAATATCGATTCAAATCTAAAATACTATTTAATGTTTACAAATTTGCACAATGAATATAAAATTGATATTAATTAACTAAACAAATCAAATCACGTCATTAAATCAGTTTGGTTAATATCTAATCACCAATTCAATTATTTAAACAACCACTAATATTGAAATACAATTGATAAAATCCAAAAAATTAATTGTTTAAATATTTAAAATTAATTTAATATTTATAAAAAATTTGGGTCGTTACAATATCCATCATCAACTTTAAGCTTGCCTTTTGCTTTGTCCAACTCTGAGTCGTGGTCCTCCGCCCTTTACCGAGTTTATTTCTAATGCTTTATGTCATGCTTTTGTGTCCTATTGCTGTAAAAACTATTGGATTTATTAAAGGATTCCCAAGATACCTTGGTGGATTCTGCTCCAGTTAGACTTTGATTTTTTTTTCTATCCACCACTCCAGACACCGTTTCCATAAGAACCATTGATTGATCCTCCATTGTGGCGTTAAACTTAGCTAACAAAGTTGTAGAGTCTAACATATCCTTTGTTGTACTGTCATGTATAATGCGGACTAGAAACTGCTTCTAATTCGATTAACCCGCTCCTTCTAAGTCCAAACAGATCCATTTTTCAATTTCCAAAACCCTAATGCCGTGATGTTTGACAAATACATGGGAAAAACTTTATTATGACTTCCTCATATGCATCCAACATTTCTATATACCTCATGTATCTCATCACGTGAATGATATGATCAGTTTTTCCTCTGTAAGCTTCTAGTACCCGAAATTTAAACTCCAGTGGACTCCCTGTAGTCCTAATATTCAAAGTTAAAGGACTCCAGTATACGTTTTCCACATTCTGATTTACTAGACCTCCTTTCGTATCTTACCATCTAGTATCCTCAAACTTCCCATGGTTATTCATGAAGAGTCTCCAGTTAGCATCTCCAATCCCCGGATCAATACCAATCCCAACGTTTAGCCCTGGCTGATCCAAATTATCCCTATGACCTTTATTTCGTGCTCCAAATTATGAACCCCATCTGATCCAACACCTAATTCCAAAGATCCTTAGGGCATGCCTCTTATGTTTATATGGCCAATTCTGACTGAAGATGAGGTATTTGTTCTGACCTGAAGCCACTGGTTGGGGTTGGCTTAGATTAGTTTTTCAACATCTCCTCCTTAATAGTTCTGATTCCAGCACCTTGATTTCGATTTCTAGCATGTCCTACTTGTCCAAGTTATGTGAGGAAATTTTGTATCATCTCCTCTTGTCTCTTCATCATCCACTCATTCATGTTGTCCATCATAGTTCCCATCTCATCTCTTATAATATACATGGATGGGTTTCCTCCAAAGGAACCTCCCGACTTCCTTTTTTATCTAGCTCCTTCTCCACATGTGGTATTTATTCTAGTCGTTTCCAATTCTAATCCCTCCAAAGCACCTACAATTCGAAGGCGCTAGTTTTCTCGGTAAATGCACCATAAAATGTTGCCATTGAAAATGGCACGACCACCTGAATAACTCTTGAAGTGCCAATCACAAGTTTCCTACTGTAGATCACATTGATAGAAATTCAAATCGCAGTCACAAGAAAAGGTCGGAAAAGTATAGAAGACAAGAAATTTATAGTAGTTTGCAATCCTCCTATGTTGACCATGAGGTAGTCCTTTTGTTATATTATAAGATTACAAATGCAGTCCTTTGATTAAGAACGAAGAGAGTAGATGATAAAGTAAATCCAGATTTTGGCAGGGCTTCCACGTAGTTTCCTGAAAAAAGTCCCACTTGTCTGTGAGCCGTAGATGGTTTATTTATAGGCGCAAATCCATCTGAATCGGCCTAAGAATTTGATGAGAAGTCATGGAAGACGAGATGATCAGGTTCCAAAAAAATCAGTAGGACTGCTCAAAGTTGGGTCTTAGATCTGTATCGACTTGAGGAGTCAATTCAGTATTAGCCTGGGCTTTTGCCTCACTACATCGAGCGATCATCTGGGGTGTAGGACCCTCCCAATCCAAGCTTCGAGTTGCCTTCTTCAATACTCTACGTTGCCTTTTCATTTCCAAGTTATTGAGCATCCATTATTGAAGTTGAAATAAGCACTCCTATACTCTAATTCCATACCGACCCAAACTTCCTTCAGGTCCAAATCCACACTCAGCCAGTTCTAAAGTAAAATACTATATAAGTAAAGACCCAATCAAACGCGAACTGATCCGACCTGAAAGACCCAACCTAAAAGCATTAAAATATTTTTTTAGCGTTAGCACCCAATTAAACCGAACCGAACTGACCTGACTCGAATCGAAGCTCGGGTCGGGTCAAGAATTTTAAAATGTATAGGTTAGACCCGCCAAAACCCGACCCACCTAGAATTGAGACCCGTCAGGTTGGGTCTAAATTGCCACCCCTATGTATGACTGACCCACTCATACATGGCTCCATATCCTTATCCATACTCAACTCCAGAGCCACGCGATCATCTTTCTGAGTTATCCGTCGTGATGATTAAGCAATATGCATAACAAAGTCCAATGTGTAATGGCTTTGTAAAATGATGTGTTTACAATGACCGACATCGCGATGTCCTATATTCTATTATAATTGTTTCTTCATCCAAAGGTTGCCTATTAAGCAAGTATATATACATTGTTCTACTAAATTTTTCTTAATCTTATATCATGTTTTCTGAACAACGCTATCTAAAATCCATTTTCCTTTTTGATTTTTGATCATAGATGTGTCTATTCACCATTAGCCATGTACCAAATATGTTCTTGCATATTTCATCTTTTTAAATGATCAAATGGCTTTCCATAATAAAAAAAGTACAAATTTATTAATCAATGTTATATTCATTTTCAAAAATTATTTTTAAATAAAAGCATTAAAAATTGACTCCATAATTTTAGCTATTAAAATTTCAAAAAAAAAAAAAAAAAAGTTACTAACTATGAAATGAAATGCTCTTATACCCACTACAGGGTGCAGAAGTATGGGTCCTAAGGCTAAATTAATATTAAATGAGAGTGAATATTGTTAATAGTATTTTATGAATCATTTGAAATTTATATTCAATAAATCCAATTTTATGATCATAAATGGAAACAAAAATCAAAATAAATACATAAAGAAAAATTAAAAATCAAAGAAACGACATAACGAATTTTTATACTAGTTCAAAGTTACCCTACAGTCAGCCCTGTATAATTTCTTATAAAAAATTATTTTCAAATACAATCTAAATTTTAGGCTAGACCGGACGGAGGTGTGTCCAAGCTCTGTCCTATAAGAATTTGGACGGACACGGACCGGACATCATATAGCCTCGGACCGAGCCGGACAACGGACTGTCATGTCCGATATAGCCTTGCATAATAGAAAAACATCGAACATTTTAGATCAGACCGAACACTAATGTGTCCAAGCTCTGTCCTATAAGAGAATCAGACGTACACGAACCGGACACCATATAACTACGGAACGAGCCGGACAACAGACTGTTCTGTCCGATATATAGCCCTATATATATACACACACACATATAAATTTCTACTGAAGGATAATGTACATAAAATAGTATAAATAAAATTATATCTAAATTCAAAATATAAATATTAATTCATTATAAATATCAGTGAATTCTAATTATCAAGCATCATAAACTTAAACCTAAAACATATACCTTGTATTCCATTCTCTGGGAAATGGAAACGGCGACAGGTTCACATCTCTTCCATCTCTAATTGGGAATTTTCCTCCTTCGATTCACTTAGCATGTCTTTTCTCTCCCTTCTAATGAACCTGCTTTCGTTATGCTTGTTTCTCAATAGTTGCGCTCTGCACAAACACCGACTTTAGCTCTATCCAATTCCTTGTTTTGTCCCCTTTGCCCTTTCCCACTGTTTCAGATGGTCCATTAAGGGATGTCACTTGCGCGGTTATATGGAACTTCTCTATTTCAGATCTGCATCCTATTCCAGCTGACGAGGTTTAACCTGGGTCATTCTTAGATCTGCTCCGCTATTGAGGTTTGTTGTGTACTGTGAGTTTCAGTTTTCTTATGGTTTGCAACCTGCTGTGGTTTGGGTTTTGGTGTTCAATGGTTTGGTTGGATTTCCTTTTCGTTTGTGTGGGGTTAGGTGGTGATGGCTGTTCTTCTTAGTTGATGCAGCACCTACCTACCATGCGTTCAATGATAGATTTTGCTGCGGGTTCGCTGGTATTTTAGTGTTTTGTTCTATCCTTGCTATTGTCTCCTTCTCTTGTTAATGTCCTTTGTTATGGTTCTTTATCATGTCAGTTGCTACTTTGCTTTGTCAACGTTTAAGTTCATGTCATATGTTCGTATGCTATGTCAATGTTTCATGTAATCCTTTGCTGCTGTTTTGATCATTTTTCTACCAGGTAGGTCCTAGTGGGGTTCAATTCTTCTATCCCCATTTATGTTCCCCATTTATGTTGTCCCATGTGTCCAACGGGTGAGATCTACCTGATTTTTACTATTTGCAATTAAACCCTTCAACATTTGAAGGGTTTAACTGGAAAAGTGGAAATCAGGGGGCTGCTATTGGTTGAGCACACATGGTGACATCTAGCATGGGGACAGAACAATTGAGCCGAGAGCTATACGTATGTTTTTGATTTGTAGCGATTTTTTAAATTAAATAAACGAATTAAATTAAAAGAATTTATTTGCGATATTGAACAATTTTCTTTTTTTATAAATAATTGAAATAGATGGCAAATAAATCTGTTATGAGTGAAGGTTAAATTGATAAATAAATTAGATGAGCCTCGATTTGAATAAATTATTAATCATCAAAATTATAACCTATGGAATGAGAGGTAGATAAATTTATATTGTATTGGGAATGATTTGAGAACTAAAATTATAGTTGAAGACTTCATTAAAAATTAGTTTAAAGAAAACTGGGCTCAAATCAATCTTGGTCAAAAGCCCAAACCCAGCAAGATCAATTTCTATCTTTCTCTCGAAGCTTCATCGTCCCTTCTTTACATCACGATAAACAAAGAAGGGGAGAGACAATTCCTCCTCTTTTTTTTTTTTTCAGCGGGGAGTCCTCACCCAAATGAAAGATCATTCTACCCGAAAATTATTATTTTTTCCAAAGTGCTTCCCCTTGAGTATCCACCGCAGTGCTTCGCCGCCTTCCACAGCACGCCGATCAACCTAGTGCTTCCTCCTCCACTGGCCGAAGTCGCGTCACCTCGCCTCGAAGACTGCGCCAACTGCTGCCGCGATCCACTGCAGGCTCTCAGGCTTTGTTCTTTGCTATGGAGTAGGAAGGAAAAGGAGTTATTGAGCGCTCATGGCTTCACTGATAATGAACTGGTTCTTTGGAAGAATCCTAGCACGCAGGGGATGAAACGTTGAGACCAATGAAGAATTGCATGCCTGGTCAGCAGTTGAAATGAATGCACCGTAACATGCTTTGTAAGAGGTGAGTATGGAATTGTGCCTACTATTTATTCCTGTCTTTCTTTTCTTTTCTTTTGGTTATACTTAGAGATCTAAACCATAGAAACATACAATCAAATTTGACGTTGAGGAGTTGCATGCCTGGTCAGCAGTAGAAATTGATTTGAGCACTCCAATTTACTTCGGAGTTAGGACGTTAAGAGAGTAATCTCATGATTTACTATAGTCAAATTTTAGTGTCTAATTTATACTAAAAATAGGGTAGTAATTGATTTGTGTGGTACCCTGCCATTAATTTTCTGTGAACACACTCACACACATCTGCTTTTATTTAAGAAGCCTTTTTGTCTTGAAGATGTTTAATTGCTAATGCTCACTGGTTTTTGGTGTGTTTCTGTTTTCAAGTATAGTTTGAATGTAGAATTTTGGTGTGTTTGCTTAAAATTTATAGTTATAGGTAGTTATAAATGGCCCTAACATTTTATTTTTGAAGCATAAATTATAGTGTATAATGTAATTCTAAATATTGAATTGTACAACAAATTATAAATAAACTTAAACTAACCATATGTGTTTATACTTATGTATATGCATACACACCAATTTAAGTATATATTAGTGTTTAAATTATATTGTTGACCATTATGTAAGTATGAAAATTAATTCGCTCACATGCATTTCTTACATTTATACTTTTGATTAAATATTCTATTCTAGAACAATTCAGTTTAGGTTGTTTGACTACTTAAAATATTTTTATCCT
Source organism: Allium sativum (assembly GCA_030737875.1). NCBI lineage: Eukaryota > Viridiplantae > Streptophyta > Magnoliopsida > Asparagales > Amaryllidaceae > Allium > Allium sativum. The sequence goes on along the minus strand of CM060926.1, from coordinate 154,938,772 downwards.
TACTCAGAATGAGTCGATTAAGAAGTTTCCATTTTATTATATTATTAAATAGCTTTGATCCTACTTATTTATAAACCATGTTGGAATATTTTTTATTCTTCCTTATTAAAATATTTTTTGTTCTTCCTTATTAAAATATTTTTTATTCTTTGCACAAATTTGTGATGAAAGTTTATGTTTTTCATACACTTGAATTACTTTCGAGAATTATTGTTTGATCTTACTTATTTATAAACCATGTTGGAATTTTATGTATCTTTTGAATTGTTCTTGAATTTATTCGTCATTTGTATAATTGTCAGCTTTTCAATCTTGTGTGAATTCTTATATTGTGGATGATTCACTGTTGATCTAATTTGATTGATGATTTGGGTATGATACATTGATGACATCTTTTATACGACTTGTATTAATTATATTTTATGTAATGAGAAATTTGAATAAACTGTTTGGTGAAACCGTATGGTATGGGTGTAACACCCCACCTCCGCCAGGGTGGCTCTTGCAAGCACTCTGACTTTGGAGGGGCGTTTGTACCGGGTAAACATGCATAATGATATATCAAGGCAGAACAAGAACATATGTATATATGTAAACAGAGTAAATAAGATAAGTAAAACAGCGGAAGATTTCAACTATTTCAAAACAAGTCTGGTACAACATAATGTCAACTTTCCAAATACACAAGTCTAGATAAAAACAACATCACTGAAAAACTGAAATACATAAATACTATCCCCAAAATAAGTGATAACCATAGCTAGCTTCATGTCAAGACCGTACATGAGTTAAAATCCCACAAGCAAGCGATCAGAAATCCAAGCTAAGCTCCAATATTCCCTCCCTGAGAACCTGGGGGGGGGGGGGGAACGGAAGAAAAGAGACGAAAGAAAAACAGGTCAGTCAAAAAGACTGAGTAAGCCCTACTACAATCATTGTAAACTGATAAAGTTAACTGGCATGAGGAACTGAGATGAACATAAGGATAATTACATACTAGCATGGTGAATATCTAACAGATAGTTCAAAGGAGTCATCGCATAATCAAGGTGGAGTTTTTCACCACAGGTGTACCAGCATTCTAACATGTCATGTATAAACAAGAATTTATCCCTTGGCCTAAACTTGGCCCAGTATCAGGTATTTGACTTAAATCAAGATCCAACTTCTTGGTACCAATTCTAGTATAACAGGATTAGGTGTTACCCCAATGTTTACATCGAAACAGGACGGAACAGAATGGTCCATACAGAGATAGAGTTTAGGAAAAATGGGCTTTTACCACCCTAACAGATAAAGTACAGAAACGGAATGCTAACAATAATGGGCCTTTACCACCCTAACAGAACGGTACCACGCAGAAACAAACGGGTGTTACCACCCAACAAAACAGACGGTACCAACAGAATCAGACAGAGCTAAGTGTACCCTAAATCCTACCCAAGCGATCGGCTCCCTAATACATAAATACTCTATGTCGGCCCCACGATAGGGTGTATCACTCCCTAAAGTGGCAACCAATTGGCACAGACATATTTACAGATGTCACGGCGTCTTACATCCTCAGAGGCAGACCGGGATCCATGCACGCACATGACCCGGTTGGAACGCACCATCAACACCCATCGCCATTATCAGAATGAACCACTTATAATTAGTTCAGTAAGCATGCCCGGACCCTACCTAAAGTTGGGTCAAAGTTTTGATACCAGAAAGGGTTACTGACTAATATGGGTTCCAAACAACAAATGACACAAGTATTCCCCGTTGTGTCCCCAGACTATCAGATTCAGATTAACTTATTAACAAAGTTCAGACATACAAAGTTCAGACGATCAGTTTTCAGACTAACGGATCAGATAACAGATTTACAAACTTGCCTAACTTGGTGTGGGTCCTACAGATCCGCAAAACAGGTTCGTTTAATTTATCGATCAAGTTAGTTTATCCAGACCAGGTATCAAATCGGTTCTCAGCCTTATCAAATTACTGAGTTGGATTGGTTAAGTATAGTTCAACTTAACCCCGTTAAATTACCGAGTTCAGATTGGCTAAGTGTAGGTTAACTTAACCCTTTTACTAATCATGGATTAACTTGGTTAAGTGTAACGATGGGTTCACGACTTAACCCCGATTAATCCACCAAGTCCAAATTGGTTAAGTATTAAGTGGACCATGACTTAACCCTAATCATGAGGCATTAATTAATTAATGTGCCTTAACCTCTCACATTAGACTTTGTTGCGGTTACTAGTTAAGCCGGTCGGTTCCGGGTAGCTTTACACCACAACTTGGTCTAACCTCGGGTTCAAGGTACAACATGACCAACTTCTCACATTGGGTCCTATTGTTTGTAGCAACTAGTTAAGCCGGTCGGTTCCGGGTAGTTTTACGCTACAAACTCAACCCAAGCTCGAGTTGGTCACACTTATATTTTCTAAGTGTCATGTCCATTATGTTTACAAAACATATTACAAGTTTTCAAGCATTTGGGTAGACCTAACTTAATAGGTAAATTCCCAATGGGTAGACCTAACTTAATAGGCAAATTCCCAATCTTATGTTTTCATGTCTTTTAAGTTTACCCAACCCCAAACGCAATCCCATCGCTTACATATCGCAATAGCGCATAAAGGATAGAAAGAGGGAACTTGGCATAATCATGACATAAAGGTGTTGAAGCCATAAGTTTAACATGGTGGCATATGAAATGTACATATGTTCATATACTTGCATATTACATTTTTAGGCCTCAAAAGCATGCATAAAACCAAACTTAGCATATTGGTGATACATGGTGATAAATGACATGTAGAAATGGCCATAAGTTCGCATCTAGCCTCACATGCAAGTTATCATAAGAGATATGATAACTTACATGTTGCCAAAATGCAACCTTTGACATAAAGCTTGAAGCTTTACGTTCATATACTCAAGGTAAGCTTGCATAACATGATAACATGAGTAAAATGATCCACTTGAACTTGCATTCATAACATGACAACTTGCATATCATAACATGACAAACTTGCATATCATAACATATCAAACTTGCATAACATGACATAGTAAACTTGCATATCATGGCAAACTTGCTTATCATAATGATCAACCAAACTTGCATCATTCATTTAACTTTAGAGTTTAAATATGAAAGTAGAAAAGGGCTTACAATGCTTATGAAGACACAAAAAAAAAATATAGATTGAGACAAAGCCCTTATGCAATCAAATAAACCCAAAATGCAAGCTCCACTAGAAAAACCCTTGAGCCAAAATGATCAAAACCCTTGCTTTATGACGTAAATATGGAAACTTGACTTGAATGCAAGCTAATGACACTCATACAAGCTTGAAAACACTTGTATGCATGGAAAATCTCTCATAGAAATAACTTAGAATTTTATGAAGAGAGTGGATGCCATGAGAGGAATAATTTTGCCATAGTTTAGTTGTATGAATGAATAATGATGATTTAGGGTTAGGCTAGTGTCTTATTTATAGAGATTAGGATTAGTTTTAGCTTTAGGATGAAACCCTAGTTCCAATCTCAGCCCTCAAAACCGAATCTGGCCCCCAAACTCAACACAACTCCAAAATGGTGCACCAGGCAAAACTGCCCGGCTGAACCAAGTCGACAGCAAAGTCGACAGGGCTGTCGACTTGGGTCCAACCAAGTCGACTCCCAAGTCGACAGGGCTGTCGACTTGGGTGCTCTGGCGGGAATTTTCCCGCCTGGCCCAATCTGACCTTTTTTCGAATTTTGAACCCGAAATTCGAAATCTGTTTTGAACTTGAAATTTTCTGAAAACTTCATTGGGCCTTAATCGGGTCTTACGGACTCCGATTTTCGAAAACTCGGACTCTATTTCGCGTATTTTTCCGAGACGAACGCAATGACACAGCCCGTTTCCCTTGATTCAGATTGATAAATTAAATTCTGCCTCGATTTACGTTATAACAGGTTATCAGAAATACGGGTTGTTACATTCTCCCCTCCTTAAAGGATTTCGTCCTCGAAATCTTCAAGTTAGGAAGAACGCATCCTACCATCCATCATCCATCTACTCAAATCATCATTCACGAGCAATCATTGTCCTTAAAGATTCTAATGCAGTATGAACATATGCAAAAGGTGTGTGTATATGTTCTTATCTAATGCAAAGATCATCAATGCAAAATATGTTAGTGAAATGAATTCATTATGTATGCAAATAGTCCTAATCATATAATACTATATGTGTGTACAAACATTCGTCCATATGCAACATCCATGTGCTGAATTAACCATCTTGCAACCATAAGAATTGAAAATGTACACACGTCCATATGCAATATGAGAGTGTATTTCAAGCCGATCTAGTGCCTAGTGTGTGTTTATGCATCCACGAGCAACCACTAGCAAGCACTTGCATCCACTTGCAACCATCAAACATAACATGTCTCAAACACATATTTACATCCATAGGATTCCTATCTCAACAAGATACAGTCGAGTGATGGAAGCGAGTACAGATAAAACAAAAACTTGGTACATATACTTACAGACTACTAGTACAGACCAGATTTCCCCAAATGATTCTTAGGAAACTAAGCATGGTAGAAACCCAGAATGTATTCGTCATAGTCACCCTCATGCCCAACACAGATACTCTCAAACCCCAATTTATCACAAACAGATGAGTTATAACTCTCAGGGAGTTTGAGACTTGTGACGATCCCAAAATCCGAGGGGCGGTATTAAGGATAATCATGAGGAAATAACACATTAATCATCATAGCAGAGTACAGATAATAGCAGAAACAATAAATAAAATAATTTTACATGGATATGACAGCGGAATCACAACATGTAGGAATATCAGAATAGCATAACGTGGGATATACTTAGTAAAAGGAAAGGGAAGTGATCAGTCATCATCGCCAGAGGCGGAATACATACATGCAGTGACATAATAAGAGTACCAGTCTATATCGCCGAAGGCGGAATACATATACATATAGTGAGAAATACGGAAAGTAAATCAGTCTGCATCGCCAGTGGCGGAATCATAATATACACAGTAATGGCGGAAAATATCTAAGTCATCACTATGAAGTCAGCCTCGCCATGAGCCAAAAGTGCATGCTATGCAGCAGTGCAGAACCAAAAACCACCTGTCACCTGTGTACTAGGCTGCCCGTGTGAAAATAAGGGCACCCGCGTTTGCAAAGTGAAACAAACAACGAGTCAGTCATGGGGACTGGTATGAGGAATCTATTTAACAGTTAAACAATAGTAATAGCAAATCATAGGACCACGCCACTTTCGCGGAACGGGTTTACTCCAGTGATTGCTAGTGCAGTTAAAACAAGGTAAATTCTTTTAAAACAACGCAATGCTTTTAGAAAGAATGAAGCTATTATAAGACTCAGGTCCCATCACACAATGCAACGCAAGCCGGAGGATAGAGTTTTACCTTATAATAGCCAAATATGTCTGATACGTATAAAGCAAAATCACTTGATATTATTACTAGTGCATATATGTTTCAAAAACGAATAGCATCATAAATATCAATCATAGGCGGCATAGCTACCATATACTATGTCACCATACTAGTACTACAATCAAGTCCGTTATTTCGTATTGGAAATTGGATTTCCGTCATGAGTCGAGGCAAGGGGCAAGCTCCTCTCCGCTTCGAGACACTCTAGCAAATGCCTCAGGATTACGCACACTGGGTAACCCCTGGATTCGGCTGGGCCGATCCTCACTTACGTTAGAGGATTATTTATTCCTGAACACACGTTTCCCGGTCCTTACAGACCTATAATCGAGGCGCCTCGCATTCCAACAACCACAAAGGTGAAAAGTAGATATATATGTCAGGGCTGGTAAGTCACTGACACCACCATAGCTAGAAAGAAACGTCGTGCTCTCCCAGCGGTCCGTATCCCGTTTTTAACTCATACCGAGGTGTGAGGTTCGCGAATCTACGAAATACACAAAGCTAGGCCACGTAAGCCTTGCTTTGATCATCGTCCACAAGACTTTGCTTTGCAACAGAAGCCTTGATCACAGCATCTTAGCATGCCACATAGGCAGTCCACTCCATACGATTGATTTCCATCGATATATAACCTCTAAGCTCGTACGTCTCAGAGAAGGGCGTTAAGCAAGAGAATAAATTCTCCGCCGCCAAACAGATATATATTTAACAGAGATCAATCAGTATAGAACAAAATCCAATGTTAGACACACAGTCCATTTACAAGTCCGTCCTGGGTCTGAACGAAACCGGAGGCGTCAAATTCCTCGTATATCCGTCCAATCAACATATACGTTCAGACGGCTACTACTTCCGTCCCTTTCCGGTAGCTACTCCGGTTAGGAACCTCAGTAGCGCCCATCCAACCGATACGAAGATCGTCGGTCTTGAATCGTCTTTGCATTTTCCAATTCGAATCGCTCGATGAATTATTTGAAATGAGGGTTAGCTCGGCCTTTTCAAATAATTCACGTCATTAGAATTTAAATCGATTCTTTATATGGTTATATTATTTGACATCCATCTTTCAGTTATTTAATGTTATTTTCATGTCATACACATACAACCATCAAATATCAAACAATTCAAGTCCACTTGGTTTATTTGCAACCTATGTTGCTTATAATATTTTATAACGATTTTTCGCCATTTTTATTTATTTAAAAATGGCCATATTTAATTAAACGACGTTTCAGGTCGTTTCGTGTCACTGGCGCTGTTTTTCCCTAAATTTGTTTTACACATATCAGAAAATCTAACCGTTGGATCTTCACTAATTTTACATCATTAGGAAGATCTTTTCAAAACGAATCCAACGATTCCAGTTTTGGGAAAATCCGACGGTCGGATCTTCCACACTAACCATTTGAAGTTACGATTTCAATTTACGAACTGCAGCGTCGTTATTCGATTAAATTTAATTATATTTATATATATATAAAAATATAATCGTTTCTGGCGCTGTTTTTCCTTAATTTTGAATTAAACATTCCAGACAATCCAACCGTTGGATTTTCACAAGGTTGGTGCCGTTGGAAAGATTATTCCAAGGCGAACCCGACGGTTGAGGTTTCGGGAAAATCCAATGGTCGGATCTTCCGCACTAGTCGTTTGAAATCACGGTTTCAAAATACGAACTACACGGCCACGTTTCGTTTTAATTCTATCTATATTTATATAAATATAGTTCATTCAATGATTTCTATATCGTTTTCACTTCAAATATTTTTCTAACACCCTAAAATTTTGGAAAATTTCGCCATAATCTCCCCTGCACCGGGAGCATCGGGAAATCGCAAATAGCGTTCCCGGTCCTTCTAATCTCAAAAAGAAAAAGAAAAAGCCAAGCGGCTAGCCAACAGGCTCAAAATCATCACCCAAACAAATCAGTAAATGTGTACCTATTTGTCGGGCACAAAATTTTATTCCTCTTCTCTAGCCCCTTTGCTATAACCTGTTCAATAAATATGCAGGTACATATATATACAGTTCTTATCATTTATCATCATCTATTCAACTTCATATTTGATTTCCGTTTGGTTTAAAGACACCATTTATTCTAATGTTACATACATAGGTGCAAATCATTTCATTAGCTAATTAATGAATATTTCATCTCATATATGTTTATTTTGAACAAGTGGCTATTTTTAACACTCCACTTTTCAACGATTAATGCATACAATAAAAATGTGATTTTTATTATCGAACGGTTTATTTCAAAGTATGAATATCATTCAACACATGAATTTCTAAACAACGAATGAATATCAATTCAACACATGAATGTTTTCTATAGTTTCTATATATAGATAAAAATGTGATTTTTATTATCGAACGGTTTATTTCAAAATATGAATATCATTCAACACATGAATTTCTAAACAACGAATGAATATCAATTCAACACATGAATGTTTTCTATAGTTTCTATATATAGATAAAAATGTGATTTTTATTATCGAACGGTTTATTTCAAAATATGAATATCATTCAACACATGAATTTCTAAACAACGAATGAATATCAATTCAACACATGAATGTTTTCTATACAATGAATAAATATAGTTTAAGCATATGAAAATTATTCAAACACAAGAATATCATTCAAAATTTCGGCAGCATAACGGTAGGGTAGTTACACCGGCACCGTCCCTAGTACGGCTCCTCGCTCTACCTTAAAACCTCGCGGTTTTTGACAATGGGAATCATGCATCTAGTTCGCACGTAGGCGGCATGTATATATTTATTTCATTTCCACAAACTAATCCTATGTGGTTTCAACCAAATATTTTTCCAATCACAAACGGGTATTTATCAACCGCAATCAACCAATATCAATCACAAACAATCCCAAACTATCAATCAATTTTCACAACAATTTCAACCAATAAATATCGTCCATGGTTTGTGGACGAGGGGCGTATATATATATATATATATATATATATATATATATATATATATATATATATATATATATAGATATTTATATATAGCAATTCACTTTCATTTTCAACACATATATATGATTATAAAAAGAGATTGAAGAGTGAGAGATCCTCACCAATAGCTATCCAATAACACGATTTTTCCTTAATAGAAACCTTCGCCTATTTCGCCTTCTTGTTGCTTTCGTTGCCTGTATTCTCTACATAGGTAAAAATCGAATTTTTACTATGTTATTCAATATATAAAGATTGCATTTTGACTTCGCTATTAAATATAAAGATTATATTTTTATTATTCTTATGATGTAACCATTATATTTTAATTATTTTAAAAATACAAAAATCATGTCTTGCTCCTTCTACATAATAAAAATCCCGTCTTTTCTCCTTTTAAAAATATGATCTTTATTTTTGCAAGTTCAAATCTTTTTCTACTAAAAGATTAAACCTTTTTCTATTAAAAGATTAAACCTTTTTCCTATTTTAAAGTTCAAAATAAAATCAGTTTTTAAAATCTTTTCAAAAATTCTGTTTTTAAATCTTTTCAAAAATTCTGTTTTTACATTCTTTTCAAAAATTCTGTTTTTACATTCTTTTATAAAAATGCAGTTTTTATCTTTTTAAAAAAATGCAGTTTTTATCTTTTTTAAAAAATGCAGTTTTTATCTTTTTAAAAAATGCAGTTTTTATCTTTTTAAAAATGCAGTTTTTATTTTTTTAAAAAATGCAGTTTTTTGCTCTCTAAAAAAAAACAGTTTTCATTTCTAAAAAAAAAAAAAACAGTTTATAAAACCTTAAAAAAAATCAGTTGTTTTTATATTATTTTTCATCTTAAAAACCCAGTTTTTAAATCTAAAAATAAACCAGTTTTCATTTCTAAACAAACAGTTTTCAATTTACTGTAGAAAAAAATAAAAACAAAGATAAAATAATCTAACCTAAACGCTCACCGAGATTTCGAAGTGGAGGGAAGAAGGAGCGTCGGCGGTGGCTCAGTGGTGTCGCGATGTGGTGTTCGAGGTGGAGGCGTCTTCGAGGTAGTGGGGTTGCTTCGATTCGCTGTCGCGACTGGGTGTCACGAGGTAAGGGCGGCTTCGAGGTGGGGGGGGGGGGGGCAACGTCGAGGGGTTGTTCGGCGGTGGGTTCTGGCGGCGGCTCGACTAGATTAGGTTTTAGGTTTTTTTTTTTTAAATCGTTTCTGTATAATGAAACGGGGGGGGGGGGGGGGCAACGAAGAAGAAAAAGGGGGGAATTCTATTTTTTTTTTATTATTTAATTATTAAATTTTGCCAAAGGGTTGACTTTTACATACGACCTCGAAACGAGGTCCACCGCCTGTCGTCCATAGCGTTTTACCCCCATTCCGAACACAATGGGATATGTATCGCAAGCTGGTTTGATCAATACAATCAGTTTCCGTGGAAATTTACATTTAAATCCTTATATTGAATTTTAAACGTACATTTCAAATTACCGGGGTCACATATTAACTAGAAAAATTCCAGAAAAATATTTTCTGGTTTCGTATTGACGATTCGGTCCTAACAAAACTGGTTTCGTCGAATTCTGAGACCGTTTGAAAAATGGCCAATTTCCAGTCGATTAAATTCAACAGAAACTGGTCAAACGCGTTTTCCTTTGCCACGCTCACATATTGATTCTAAAAATTATGAAATTTGAAACCTAACAATAGTTTGACATCCCGGACCCAACAAAAGTGGTTTCGTCGAATTCCTAGGCCATATGCAAAATCTCAATTTTTCCAGGCCTATATATTTTATATACCGACTCTTCTGAAAATTCATTCGGCCATAACTTTTGATTCTCGTTATGAAACTTCGATTTTTCAGATTCGTTAGAAAGGTATTGACTAACAGATTTAAATATTTTTGGTCTCACTAAAATCTGTTATCTTTTCCATCCTGCACAGTCAAACTTAGTCTGCATTCAAAAATTCAAACGACCATATTATACACAATTCTATATTTTTATGGAAATAGGCTATTTTAATCATTCAAATTTCTTGTTAATAACCTAATTTAAAAATTTTAAACTGGTTCACATTTTCCGAGTTATTACAATCTCCCCCACTTAAAACTTTTCGTCCTCGAAAAGGAAATAATAGTTAAGCAGGAAATAAAATGTAAATGCAAAGTATTGTAAAGGTACCTTGCATCGGAGTTAGTCAGAGATGTCCACGCTGCATTTGGGATAGGCTTGTTTAATGCTTTCCTCAGTTTCCCAAGTACAGTCTCTAGGATCACTACTCCACTGCACTTTGACTAAATGGATCTTTTTCCTCCTTAGCTCTCTAGTTTCTTTGCCAACTATCTTTAATGGATCTCTTTTGAGTGCTAATTCTGGAGTTATGTCAATATCCTATTGTGCTGCTTCTTCCACAACAAGATCTGGATCATGAACATGTTTTCTGATTTGAGATACGTGGAACACATTATGTACACCAGGCAACCAATCAGGTAATGAAACCCTATATGCAAGAGTTCCAATCCGTTCAAGTATAGGAAAGGGACCAATAAATCTCGGTGCCAACTTCCCAGTCTTGCCAAATCTGATTACCCCTCGCATGGGAGAAACTCTTAAATACACATAATCGCCAACGACAAACGATATATCCCTTCTTCTCGCATCAGCATAACTTTTCTGTCGGCTCTGTGCGGTTTTTAATCGCTTTTTAATGGAATCGACTTTATCCGATGCTTCTTGAATCATATCGGGCCCTAACACAAGTCTGTTGCCAGGTTCTACCCAACATGCGGGAGATCTGCACGGTCTACCGTATAGTGCTTCAAATGGGGACATTCCCAAACTTGCTTGATAGCTATTGTTGTAAGAGAATTCTGCTAAATGTAAATGATCTTCCCATGAGCCTCCAAAATCAATAACGCAAGCCCGCAGCAAATCTTCTAAAATTCTATTCACCCGCTCAGTTTGGCCGTCTGTCTGAGGGTGATAAGCGGTGCTTAGATTTAATTTGGTCCCCAATTCTTCTTGGAATGCTTCCCAGAATTTGCTAGTGAACAGGGGATCTCTATCGCTGACTATATTGAGCGGTACTCCATGAAGTTTAACAATTTCTTTGAAGTAAATCTGTGCCAGACTTTGAGCCGTTCTGTTGGATCGGACAGGTATAAAATGGGCAGTCTTCGTGAAGCGATCTACGATTACCCATATACTGTCGTTTCCTTTTCTAGTCCGAGGCAAGCCATCGATAAAATCCATCGAGATTTGTTCCCACTTCCAACCTGGAATTTCTAATGGTTGTAATAATCCAGCCAATTTCTGTTGATCACTCTTGACTAGTTGGCAAGTGGAGCATCTGCTAACATATAATGAGATATCTCTCTTCATTGACCTCCACCAGAATGTGCGTTTGATATCGTTATACATTTTGCTCACACCGGGATGGATACTTAATTTGGATTTGTGGCACTCATCAAGTATTTCTCTTCTGAGCTCGGGAAGGTTTGGGATGCAGATTCTACCCTTTAATCTTAGAACTCCCTTGTCATCGAGTCTAAAACTTGTGGATTCACCTCCTTTGACTCTTTGACTGATTCTTTGAATAAATTCATCGTCTTTCTGAAGAGTCGAGATCCTGTCTATTAATGAAGACGTGATGACAAAACTGGCGATGATTTCATTTTTCCTGCTGAGCGCATCTGCTACAACATTGGCTTTCCCTGGAGTGTATATAATTTCAAAATCGTATGCTGCAAGGAATTCTAACCAACGCTGTTGCCTCAGGTTTAGATCTTTCTGGGTGAAAAGGTATTTCAAGGATTGATGATCGGTAAATAGTTCGAATTTCTCACCCAATAAATAATGCCTCCATATTCTTAAAGCGAACACGATAGCTAATAACTCAAGATCATGAGTAGCATAGTTTCTTTCATGCGGCTTTAGTTGACGACTGGCATAAGCGATCACTTGGCCTTTTTGCATTAACACTGCTCCTAGCCCTCTAATAGAAGCATCTATCCATACTGTCAAGTCTTGGTTACCTTCTATTATTGTCAATACCGGAGCGGTTGTCAATTTCAGTTTCAGCTCCTGGAAAGCTTCTTCACATTCGGGAGTCCATTTGAATTTCTCATGCTTCTTTGTAAGCTTTGTCAAAACTCCTGATATCTTTGAAAAATCCTGAACGAATTTCCGATAATAACTAGCTAACCCAAGGAAACTTCGAACTTCAGTGGGTGTAGTAGGTTGTTTCCAGTTCTGAATCGCTGTAATTTTGCTTGGATCTACAGCAATTCCTTCTTTTGATACAACGTGGCCAAGGAATTTAACTTCATTCTGCCAGAAGACACACTTAGAAAATTTAGCTTTCAAGACATTTCTTCTCAGAATTTTCAACACTTGTTCTAAATGTTTTGCATGTTCTTCTTCCGACTTAGAGTAGATTAGAATGTCATCGATGAAGACTAGAACAAATTTATTCAACACACCACGGAACACTCTGTTCATAAGATCAACGAAGTATGCCGGAGCGTTGCACAAACCGAACGGCATTACTAACCATTCGTAGAATAAATCGGGACCCCTGAAGGCTGTCAAAGGAACACAGTCTTCGGCTATACGCAATTGGTGGAAACCTGTAGCTAGGTCCATTCTGGAGAATACGGTTGCTCCATTTAATTGATCTAACAGATCGTCTATTCGGGGCAAAGGATATTTGTTCTTCGGTGTTTGTTTGTTGAGATCCCGGTAATCAACGCAAAGTCTTAGAGTACCGTCTGATTTAGGGACAAATACTACTGCGGCTCCCCATGCTGAAAAGCTTGGCCTGATCAGACCTTTCCAAAGTAATTCTCGGGTTTGGCTACTTAGCTCTTCTTTTTATTTCGGGGCCATTCTTCTTATTGGATGAACTACTGGTCGGGCGTTCGGAATTAGATCAATTCTATACTCAATTTCTCTTTGCGGCGGTAAGTTCTCTACTTCTTCAAACACATCCGCATAATTTTTCACGACCGGTATCTTTTCTATTGAAGGGGGAGTAATTTCTAAAGAAGACCAAAATTCTGTTCTATTAATTTCTGAGCCATGACAAGATATATATATAGGTCCAAGCTTTGTTTCAACTTTAACGATTCTTTCGGCACATCTAACTTCGGCCTTATATTTTGTCAACCAATCAAGTCCCAGAATAATATCAAAGTCGGAAAGGTCCATGAGAATTACTTTAAAAGAGAACTTGTATCGAGAGAAGGAAATAGGTACTTTACAATATGTACTGAGACTCACAGAACCTCCTATCGGGTTTTGAACTTTAATTGGTTCCTTAAGTTTTCCTCTTTTCAGTTTTAATTTGTGAACAAGGTTACCAGAAATGAAGCTACGTGATGCACCAGTATCAAAAAGTACAGAAACAGGAATATTTTTAATAGTAAGGGTACCTCCCAAGACATCGGGTTTACCTGATCCATCGGTGATAGCTGGCGGGGTATTCCCGTCATAAACATGGGCCACTTGTGCGCTCTTCTTCAAAGGACAATTATTGCTGTAGTGCCCCTTCTTGTGGCAATTGTAGCATTCGACTGAGTCACTGGCCCTTGGCTTCTTTGGGGCTTTGCATACATTAGAGAAATGACCGGGCTTCCCGCAATTGTAGCAGTTTCCTTTCGGGATCTTTGCGGGTTTTTGAGTAGCGGCCGCGGTGATGCTAGATTCAGGTAGGTCAGTTGAGGTCTTGCGCTTAATCCCTGCTTGGTTCTTAGCGCGGTCTTGGCTAGCATGCCTCTCATCCATGTCCTCATAGTTGCAAGCCATCTCTACGAGTTCTGTAAAAGAAAGTTTGATGTTGCTCATAGCTCTATCATGGTATTTTCGCTTCAGCCCAAAAATGAATCTCTTATTCTTCGCTTTGTCGGTCAAAACCAACTCTGGAGCATAGCGCGATAGCTGAGTGAACTTATTCAGATAGTCTTGAATAGAGAGGTCTCCCTGATGGAGATTAGCAAATTGCTCCCGCATCCTCTCAAGAGCTTGTTCTGGCACAAACTTCTCATTGAATAAAGTCTTGAACTGCTCCCAAGTTCGGATAGTACCAGCTGCATCTCCAGAAGTAATGGCATCCCACCACAGCTCTGCCTCTTCCTGAAGAAGCCAAATGCCAAGTCGGGCTTTGTTGTTAGTTCCCATGCCCATACCTTCGAAGATTTTCTCACAGGTTTTCAGCCAAGCGATAGCTTCGGTCACTGTGCCTGTGCCAGTAAAAGGTTTCCCTCCAAGATTTCGGTATCTCTTTGCCACTTTATCCAACTCAAAGTCTTCTGGTGCTGGTGGCTGAATAATAGGGATCTCTACAGCTACGGGGATATTCCCCCGTCCTCCTGCTGCATCTCCTCGGCCTCCACGGCCTCCTCTGGCTGCTGCTGCTCGTGTAGCCATCTAAGAGTACTGTATAAGCAAGAAAAGAGTCAAGCTCACAGATTTGATAATTTTCATAAATGATAAAGCAAGGAAATACAAGGAAAGATAATGATGATGTACTGATCAAATTGTTTTGCTAATCTGCTTAGCTCATTCTAGGACATTGCTAATCCTATCTCTAATGAGCTACTCGCATTAGAACACTACTGATTCTATTCTGACGAGGTGTTTAATGTGTTAGATCCCGGAACTAAGGTTAACCAAAGCTCTGATACCAACTGTGACGATCCCAAAATCCGAGGGGCGGTATTAAGGATAATCATGAGGAAATAACACATTAATCATCATAGCAGAGTACAGATAATAGCAGAAACAATAAATAAAATAATTTTACATGGATATGACAGCGGAATCACAACATGTAGGAATATCAGAATAGCATAACGTGGGATATACTTAGTAAAAGGAAAGGGAAGTGATCAGTCTTCATCGCCAGAGGCGGAATACATACATGCAGTGACATAATAAGAGTACCAGTCTACATCGCCAAAGGCGGAATACATATACATATAGTGAGAAATACGGAAAGTAAATCAGTCTGCATCGCCAGTGGCGGAATCATAATATACACAGTAATGGCGGAAAATATCTAAGTCATCACTATGAAGTCAGCCTCGCCATGAGCCAAAAGTGCATGCTATGCAGCCTCACCTGTGTACTAGGCTGCCCGTGTGAAAATAAGGGCACCCGCGTTTGCAAAGTGAAACAAACAACGAGTCAGTCATGGGGACTGGTATGAGGAATCTATTTAACAGTTAAACAATAGTAATAGCAAATCATAGGACCACGTCATTTTCGCGGAACGGGTTTACTCCAGTGATTGCTAGTGCAGTTAAAACAAGGTAAATTCTTTTAAAACAACGCAATGCTTTTAGAAAGAATGAAGCTATTATAAGACTCAGGTCCCATCACACAATGCAACGCAAGCCGGAGGATAGAGTTTTACCTTATAATAGCCAAATATGCCTGATACGTATAAAGCAAAATCACTTGATATTATTACTAGTGCATATATGTTTCAAAAACGAATAGCATCATAAATATCAATCATAGGCGGCATAGCTACCATATACTATGTCACCATACTAGTACTACAATCAAGTCCGTTATTTCGTATTGGAAATTGGATTTCCGTCATGAGTCGAGGCAAGGGGCAAGCTCCTCTCCGCTTCGAGACACTCTAGCAAATGCCTCAGGATTACGCACACTGGGTAACCCCTGGATTCGGCTGGGCCGGTCCTCACTTACGTTAGAGGATTATTTATTTCTGAACACACGTTTCCCGGTCCTTACAGACCTATAATCGAGGCGCCTCGCATTCCAACAACCACAAAGGTGAAAAGTAGATATATATGTCAGGGCTGGTAAGTCACTGACACCACCATAGCTAGAAAGAAACGTCGTGCTCTCCCAGCGGTCCGTATCCCATTTTTAACTCATATCGGGGTGTGAGGTTCGCGAATCTACGAAATACACAAAGCTAGGCCACGTAAGCCTTGCTTTGATCATCGTCCACAAGACTTTGCTTTGCAACAGAAGCCTTGATCACAGCATCTTAGCATGCCACATAGGCAGTCCACTCCATACGATTGATTTCCATCGATATATAACCTCTAAGCTCGTACGTCTCAGAGAAGGGCGTTAAGCAAGAGAATAAATTCTCCGCCGCCAAACAGATATATTTTTAACAGAGATCAATCAGTATAGAACAAAATCCAATGTCAGACACACAGTCCATTTACAAGTCCGTCCTGGGTCTGAACGAAACCGGAGGCGTCAAATTCCTCGTATATCCGTCCAATCAACATATACGTTCAGACGGCTACTACTTCCGTCCCTTTCCGGTAGCTACTCCGGTTAGGAACCTCAGTAGCGCCCATCCAACCGATACGAAGATCGTCGGTCTTGAATCGTCTTTGCATTTTCCAATTCGAATCGCTCGATGAATTATTTGAAATGAGGGTTAGCTCGGCCTTTTCAAATAATTCACGTCATTAGAATTTAAATCGATTCTTTATATGGTTATATTATTTGACATCCATCTTTCAGTTATTTAATGTTATTTTCATGTCATACACATACAACCATCAAATATCAAACAATTCAAGTCCACTTGGTTTATTTGCAACCTATGTTGCTTATAATATTTTATAACGATTTTTCGCCATTTTTATTTATTTAAAAATGGCCATATTTAATTAAACGACGTTTCAGGTCGTTTCGTGTCACTGGCGCTGTTTTTCCCTAAATTTGTTTTACACATATCGGAAAATCTAACCGTTGGATCTTCACTAATTTTACATCATTAGGAAGATCTTTTCAAAACGAATCCAACGATTCCAGTTTTGGGAAAATCCGACGGTCGGATCTTCCACACTAACCATTTGAAGTTACGATTTCAATTTACGAACTGCAGCGTCGTTATTCGATTAAATTTAATTATATATATATATATATATATATATATAAATATAATCGTTTCTGGCTCTGTTTTTCCTTAATTTTGAATTAAACATTCCAGACAATCCAACCGTTGGATTTTCACAAGGTTGGTGCCGTTGGAAAGATTATTCCAAGGCGAACCCGACGGTTGAGGTTTCGGGAAAATCCAATGGTCGGATCTTCCGCACTAGTCGTTTGAAATCACGGTTTCAAAATACGAACTACACGGCCACGTTTCGTTTTAATTCTATTTATATTTATATATTTATATAAATATAGTTCATTCAATGATTTCTATATCGTTTTCACTTCAAATATTTTTCTAACACCCTAAAATTTTGGAAAATTTCGCCATAACCTCCCCTGCACCGGGAGCATCGGGAAATCGCAAATAGCGTTCCCGGTCCTTCTAATCCCAAAAAGAAAAAGAAAAAGCCAAGCGGCTGGCCAACAGGCTCAAAATCATCACCTAAACAAATCAGTAAATGTGTACCTATTTGTCGGGCACAAAATTTTATTCCTCTTCTCTAGCCCCTTTGCTATAACCTGTTCAATAAATATGCAGGTACATATATATACAGTTCTTATCATTTATCATCATCTATTCAACTTCATATTTGATTTCCGTTTGGTTTAAAGACACCATTTATTCTAATGTTACATACATAGGTGCAAATCATTTCATTAGCTAATTAATGAATATTTCATCTCATATATGTTTATTTTGAACAAGTGGCTATTTTTAACACTCCACTTTTCAACGATTAATGCATACAATAAAAATGTGATTTTTATTATCGAACGGTTTATTTCAAAATATGAATATCATTCAACACATGAATTTCTAAACAACGAATGAATATCAATTCAACACATGAATGTTTTCTATAGTTTCTATATATAGATAAAAATGTGATTTTTATTATCGAACGGTTTATTTCAAAATATGAATATCATTCAACACATGAATTTCTAAACAACGAATGAATATCAATTCAACACATGAATGTTTTCTATAGTTTCTATATATAGATAAAAATGTGATTTTTATTATCGAACGGTTTATTTCAAAATATGAATATCATTCAACACATGAATTTCTAAACAACGAATGAATATCAATTCAACACATGAATGTTTTCTATACAATGAATAAATATAGTTTAAGCATATGAAAATTATTCAAACACAAGAATATCATTCAAAATTTCGGCAGCATAACGGCAGGGTAGTTACACCGGCACCGTCCCTAGTACGGCTCCTCGCTCTACCTTAAAACCTCGCGGTTTTTGACAATGGGAATCATGCATCTAGTTCGCATGCAGGCGGCATGTATATATTTATTTCATTTCCACAAACTAATCCTATGTGGTTTCAACCAAATATTTTTCCAATCACAAACGGGTATTTTTCAACTGCAATCAACCAATATCAATCACAAACAATCCCAAACTATCAATCAATTTTCACAACAATTTCAACCAATAAATATCGTCCATGGTTTGTGGACGAGGGGCGTATATATATATATATATATATATATATATATATATATATATATATATAGATATTTATATATAGCAATTCACTTTCATTTTCAACACATATATATGATTATAAAAAGAGATTGAAGAGTGAGAGATCCTCACCAATAGCTATCCAATAACACGATTTTTCCTTAATAGAAACCTTCGCCTATTTCGCCTTCTTGTTGCTTTCGTTGCCTGTATTCTCTACATAGGTAAAAATCGAATTTTTACTATGTTATTCAATATATAAAGATTGCATTTTGACTTCGCTATTAAATATAAAGATTATATTTTTATTATTCTTATGATGTAACCATTATATTTTAATTATTTTAAAAGTACAAAAATCATGTCTTGCTCCTTCTACATAATAAAAATCCCGTCTTTTCTCCTTTTAAAAATATGATCTTTATTTTTGCAAGTTCAAATCTTTTTCTACTAAAAGATTAAACCTTTTTCTATTAAAAGATTAAACCTTTTTCCTATTTTAAAGTTCAAAATAAAATCAGTTTTTAAAATCTTTTCAAAAATTCTGTTTTTAAATCTTTTCAAAAATTCTGTTTTTACATTCTTTTCAAAAATTCTGTTTTTACATTCTTTTATAAAAATGCAGTTTTTATCTTTTTAAAAAAATGCAGTTTTTATCTTTTTTAAAAAATGCAGTTTTTATCTTTTTAAAAAATGCAGTTTTTATCTTTTTAAAAATGCAGTTTTTATTTTTTTAAAAAATGCAGTTTTTTGCTCTCTAAAAAAAAACAGTTTTCATTTCTAAAAAAAAAAAACAGTTTATAAAACCTTAAAAAAAATCAGTTGTTTTTATATTATTTTTCATCTTAAAAACCCAGTTTTTAAATCTAAAAATAAACCAGTTTTCATTTCTAAACAAACAGTTTTCAATTTACTGTAGAAAAAAATAAAAACAAAGATAAAATAATCTAACCTAAACGCTCACCGAGATTTCGAAGTGGAGGGAAGAAGGAGCGTCGGCGGTGGCTCAGTGGTGTCGCGATGTGGTGTTCGAGGTGGAGGCGTCTTCGAGGTAGTGGGGTTGCTTCGATTCGCTGTCGCGACTGGGTGTCACGAGGTAAGGGCGGCTTCGAGGTGGGGGGGGGGGCAACGTCGAGGGGTTGTTCGGCGGTGGGTTCTGGCGGCGGCTCGACTAGATTAGGTTTTAGGTTTTTTTTTTTTTTTTTAAATCGTTTCTGTATAATGAAACAGGGGGGGGGGGGGGGGCAACGAAGAAGAAAAAGGGGGGAATTCTATTTTTTTTTTTATTATTTAATTATTTAATTTTACCAAAGGGTTGACTTTTACATACGACCTCGAAACGAGGTCCACCGCCTGTCGTCCATAGCGTTTTACCCCCATTCCGAACACAATGGGATATGTATCGCAAGCTGGTTTGATCGTTACAATCAGTTTCCGTGGAAATTTACATTTAAATCCTTATATTGAATTTTAAACGTACATTTCAAATTACCGGGGTCACATATTAACTAGAAAAATTCCAGAAAAATATTTTCTGGTTTCGTATTGACGATTCGGTCCTAACAAAACTGGTTTCGTCGAATTCTGAGACCGTTTGAAAATGGCCAATTTCCAGTCGATTAAATTCAACAGAAACTGGTCAAACGCGTTTTCCTTTGCCACGCTCACATATTGATTCTAAAAATTATGAAATTTGAAACCTAACAATAGTTTGACATCCCGGACCCAACAAAAGTGGTTTCGTCGAATTCCTAGGCCATATGCAAAATCTCAATTTTTCCAGGCCTATATATTTTATATACCGACTCTTCTGAAAATTCATTCGGCCATAACTTTTGATTCTCGTTATGAAACTTCGATTTTTCAGATTCGTTAGAAAGGTATTGACTAACAGATTTAAATATTTTTGGTCTCACTAAAATCCGTTATCTTTTCCATCCTGCACAGTCAGACTTAGTCTGCATTCAAAAATTCAAACGACCATATTATACACAATTCTATATTTTTATGGAAATAGGCTATTTTAATCATTCAAATTTCTTGTTAATAACCTAATTTAAAAAATTTAAACTGGTTCACATTTTCCGGGTTATTACAAGACTATTACCAGATCAGAAGCAAGACTAGCATTAAAGTATCGAGTTTCCATTACAGAATCAAAATACCAGAAAAAGAGTTTCAAACTGAAAATCAGACAAGGAAAATTAAACATCCTACAGGCAAATTATTCTAGCCCTAATCTATTCACTCGCCATGCGAGTATTCACCGTTCCTTCCGATGTAGTCCCTTTCTTCTTCGGGCAGTCCCTAGTGAAGTGTCCCATCTCTCCACAGTTAAAGCAAGTGCCCTTCCTCTTTCTGCAATCCTTGTTTAGATGAGTTGAGCTTCCACAAGTAAAGCACTTCTTTTCCTTCTTATCTTCAGACTTCTCCTCCTTCTTTTGCATTTCCTTTTTGGGCCCCGTTTTCTTGTTTTGAGACTCATTCACCTTGACCTCCTTCTTTGCACTCTTGTTCTCTTCATTGAGTAGGGCTATATCTACCAAACTCTCAAACGTGGCCCCCATGGGCACATGAGACATAGCTAACTCCTGTAACGGCTCATTCAATCCTCTAGCAAAACGAAGAGCCTTCTTCTGAGTAGTACTCACCATATCCAAGCCAAAACGAGCTAACTGATTGAACTTGTTCACATATTCTTTGACAGACATGTCTCCTTGCTTCAAAGCAATAAACCTCTCCATTTGCAAATTCTCTTCAGCAGAAGACAGAAACTTAAGCCCGAATCTTGTCCTGAAATCGGCCCAAGTCTCAACGGGCCTAGTCGCGGTGGTGATCTCCCACCAATAAGCGGCTTCATCCTTCATAAGCCAAACCGCCAACAAGATCTTTCTCTGATCATCCAATCCAAAGATAGCAAATAAGTCCTCGGTCTCTTTCAACCAATTCCGGGCCTCTACAAATGTCTCGGTACCTAGAAAGTTCTTGCCACCCATTGCTTTGAAGTCCTTGCAAATCTTCGTGAACTCTACTGGAGGATGCTGAGGGGGAGGAGGAGGAGGAACCTCATCGACAGGAGGAGGAGGAACATTAACCACCGGAGGAGGAGTAACATTTGCGGGGCCGGCTTCGGTCGCCCTAGCCTCCATAAGTCTCCTATACCAAACAGGAACTTGCACTCCCTCTGGGATAACAAAGTTATCTGCCATACTGAAACGAAGGAAAAGATAGATTCAGAACGAGAAACTAAGAATAGATAACTAAGGATTGTGCTAATGGCTTTTGGGGAATAGCCTTTTTTTTTTTTTTAAATACTAGACTTTTCTTTGGAAAATACTTTATACTTGATTTTGAAACTAGTTTTCCAAAAGTTTTAAAAACCTTTTTGTTCCTTCTCGTAAACCATATGCTCTGATACCAAATGTAACACCCCACCTCCGCCAGGGTGGCTCTTGCAAGCACTCTGACTTTGGAGGGGCGTTTATACCGGGTAAACATGCATAATGATATATCAAGGTAGAACAATAACATATGTATATATGTAAACAGAGTAAATAAGATAAGTAAAACAGCGGAAGATTTCAACTATTTCAAAACAAGTCTGGTACAACATAATGTCAACTTTCCAAATACACAAGTCTAGATAAAAACAACATCACTGAAAAACTGAAATACATAAGTACTATCCCCAAAATAAGTGATAACCATAGCTAGCTTCATGTCAAGACCGTACATGAGCTAAAATCCCACAAGCAAGCGATCAGAAATCCAAGCTAAGCTCCAATATTCCCTCCCTGAGAACCTGGGGGGGGGGGGGGAACGGAAGAAAAGAGGCGAAAGAAAAACAGGTCAGTCAAAAAGACTGAGTAAGCCCTACTACAATCAATGTAAATTGATAAAGTTAACTGGCATGAGGAACTGAGATGAACATAAGGATAATTACATACTAGCATGGTGAATATCTAACAGATAGTTCAAAGGAGTCATCGCATAATCAAGGTGAAGTTTTTCACCACAGGTGTACTAGCATTCTAACATGTCATGTATAAACAAGAATTTATCCCTTGGCCTAAACTTGGCCCAGTATCAGGTGTTTGACTTAAATCAAGATCCAACTTCTTGGTACCAATTCTAGTATAACAGGATTAGGTGTTACCCCAATGTTTACATCGAAACAGGACGGAACAGAATGGTCCATACAGAGATAGAGTTTAGGAAAAATGGGCTTTTACCACCCTAACAGATAAAGTACAGAAACGGAATGCTAACAATAATGAGCCTTTACCACCCTAACAGAACGGTACCACGCAGAAACAGACGGGTGTTACCACCCAACAAAACAGACGGTACCAACAGAATCAGACAGAGCTAAGTGTGCCCTAAATCCTACCCAAGCGATCGGCTCCCTAATACATAAATACCCTATGTCGGCCCCACGATAGGGTGTATCACTCCCTAAAGTGGCAACCAATTGGCACAGGCATATTTACAGATGTCACGGCGTCTTACATCCTCAGAGGCAGACCGGGATCCATGCACGCTCATGACCCGGTTGGAACGCACCATCAACACCCATCGCCATTATCAGAATGAACCACTTATAATTAGTTCAGTAAGCATGCCCGGACCCTATCTACAGTTGGGTCAAAGTTTTGATACCAGAAAGGGTTACTGACTAATATGGGTCCCAAACAACAAATGACACAAGTATTCCCCCTTGTGTCCCCAGACTATCAGATTCAGATTAACTTATTAACAGAGTTCAGACATACAAAGTTCAGACGATCAGTTTTCAGACTAACAGATCAGATAACAGATTTACAAACTTGCCTAACTTGGTGTGGGTCCTACAGATCCGCAAAACAGGTTCGTTTAATTTATCGATCAAGTTAGTTTATCCAGACCAGGTATCAAATCGGTTCTCAGCCTTATCAAATTACTGAGTTGGATTGGTTAAGTATAGTTCAACTTAACCCCGTTAAATTACCGAGTTCAGATTGGCTAAGTGTAGGTTAACTTAACCCTTTTACTAATCATGGATTAACTTGGTTAAGTGTAACGATGGGTTCACGACTTAACCCCGATTAATCCACCAAGTCCAAATTGGTTAAGTATTAAGTGGACCATGACTTAACCCTAATCATGAGGCATTAATTAATTAATGTGCCTTAACCTCTCACATTAGACTTTGTTGCGGTTACTAGTTAAGCCGGTCGGTTCCGGGTAGCTTTACGCCACAACTTGGTCTAACCTCGGGTTCAAGGTACAACATGACCAACTTCTCACATTGGGTCCTATTGTTTGTAGCAACTAGTTAAGCCGGTCGGTTCCGGGTAGTTTTACGCTACAAACTCAACCCAAGCTCGAGTTGGTCACACTTATATTTTCTAAGTGTCATGTCCATTATGTTTACAAAACATATTACAAGTTTTCAAGCATTTGGGTAGACCTAACTTAATAGGTAAATTCCCAATGGGTAGACCTAACTTAATAGGCAAATTCCCAATCTTATGTTTTCATGTCTTTTAAGTTTACCCAACCCCAAACGCAATCCCATCGCTTACATATCGCAATAGCGCATAAATGATAGAAAGAGGGAACTTGGCATAATCATGACATAAAGGTGTTGAAGTCACAAGTTTAACATGGTGGCATATGAAATGTACATATGTTCATATACTTGCATATTACATTTTTATGCCTCAAAAGCATGCATAAAACCAAATTTAGCATATTGGTGATACATGGTGATAAATGACATGTAGAAATGGCCATAAGTTCGCATCTAGCCTCACATGCAAGTTATCATAAGAGATATGATAACTTACATGTTGCCAAAATGCAACCTTTGACATAAAGCTTGAAGCTTTACGTTCATATACTCAAGGTAAGCTTGCATAACATGATAACATGAGTAAAATGATCCACCCGAACTTGCATTCATAACATGACAACTTGCATATCATAACATGGCAAACTTGCATATCATAACATATCAAACTTGCATAACATGACATAGTAAACTTGCATATCATGGCAAACTTGCATATCATAATGATCAACCAAACTTGCATCATTCATTTAACTTTAGAGTTTAAATATGAAAGTAGAAAAGGGCTTACAATGCTTATGAAGACACAAAAAAATATATATATATATATAGATTGAGACAAAGCCCTTATGCAATCAAATAAACCCAAAATGCAAGCTCCACTAGAAAAACCCTTGAGCCAAAATGATCAAAACCCTTGCTTTATGACGTAAATATGGAAACTTGACTTGAATGCAAGCTAATGACACTCATACAAGCTTGAAAACACTTGTATGCATGGAAAATCTCTCATAGAAATAACTTAGAATTTTATGAAGAGAGTGGAGGCCATGAGAGGAATAATTTTGTCATAGTTTAGTTGTATGAATGAATAATGATGATTTAGGGTTATGTTAGGGTCTTATTTATAGAGATTAGGATTAGTTTTAGCCTTAGGATGAAACCCTAGTTTCAATCTCAGCCCTCAAAACCGAATCTGGCCCCCAAACTCAACACAACTCCAAAATGGTGCACCAGACAAAACTGCCCGGCTGAACCAAGTCGATAGCAAAGTCGACAGGGCTGTCGACTTGGGTCCAACCAAGTCGACTCCCAAGTCGACAGGGCTGTCGACTTGGGTGCTCTGGCGGGAATTTTCCCGCCTGGCCCAATCTGACCCTTTTTCGAATTTTGAACCCGAAATTCGAAATCTGTTTTGAACTTGAAATTTTCTGAAAACTTCATTGGGCCTTAATCGGGTCTTACGGATTCCGATTTTCGAAAACTCGGACTCTATTTCGCGTATTTTTCCGAGACGAACGCAATGGCACAGCCCGTTTCCCTTGATTCAGATTTATAAATTAAATTCTGCCTCGATTTACGTTATAACAGGTTATTAGAAATACGGGTTGTTACAATGGGACTTTCGAAATCTCCTTTTTGGTTATTCACTAGACTTGTTATATAGAGTATCGAAGGATGAGTGTTGTGTACGAGCGTATATAAACCATTGTATATACTGAGAAATCCTGAGCGACTTACCACTACTAGGTAGTCCCGAGCGGTTATCGAGGTAGTCCTGAGTGACTATTCTATATTAGACTTGAGAGTCTAACTTATGGAGATCTGAGTATCTTCCATTGTATAGTCATGAGCGGTTATCGAAGTAGTCCTGAGTGACTATCATATATTAGACTATCATATATTAGACTTGAGAGTCTAACTTATGGAGATCTGAGTATCTTCCATTATAGGCGCCAAAATTGAGGTAGTCTTGAGTGATTATCCTACATTAGACCCGAGAGCCTAGCTTATGGAGATCTGAGTATCTTCCATTATAGGCGTCAATTTTTTTTAGTACTGGTATACGAGATTTCCATTGTACGTGCGGCGTTGCTGAGTCTCGCCAATGTTGATGTGGATCCATATGATCTTTTATGTTTTTTTCTTATATTATGATGTGATTTACATATATGATTCTTGTTTATGATTTCATCGTGTTATTGTATTTTGATGGTCTGTGAGCTATCATGTGATTGTGATGTTTTTATGATTTTATAATGCGTTATAACTCATAACTCTTAAATGAGGTTCACTTGAACTAGATTATGTTGTCATTTGTAGATGATCGAGACCAACTTGTGATTTATTGGACCCAGAAGAATATAATTATTTTGCATAATATTAATCATCTTGTATTAAATGGATTGGTTTATATTGATGTGTAATAAGAAAAATGTGAATATATTATCAATTTAGTTAGATGTATGAATAAATGTAATATATATATATATATATATATACACACTATAATTCATCGTCGCCATTGATTCTGTGACCACTGTATTTCTGCATATTAATGATTGTTCTATCCTGGAGGCACATGTGTTATCACTTTGTATTGAAACCGTGTATATTATTGTGAGTTCTATTTCAGGAATTTTGAAAAGTATCAGTGTTAGTTCAAGAAAATTTACACGTGTGTGCCCCCCTACAACCTCATTCTCCGTATTATCCGATAGTATTACTTCGTAATACTCTTCGGTAATATGGGTATAGAGGTGGGGTGTTACAGTTGGTATCAGAGCCAGGCTTAGAACAATACACTATATATGTAGATAAAAGAGACACGAGTCTAGACCTTATAAGAGACTTAGAGTCTCTGACCCCGTGGGTATGCGGTTTATTTTGTTAAAAGTTACATTATGATAGATGTGTATGATGATTACCTGGGTAATCATCAGGGGTTGTATTTTTTATTTTCTATTATATAATATTATATTGCTTTACTTCCCCCATAATTTTGGTGGTTATTTTATTAGGAATTTAAATAGGGTGCTACTATTCACACCCCGGTTTACACTTCCGGCCACCTACATAAATTTAATACAAAAGATTACTTTTTATATTCTTCTGGCCACCATATCTTATTCCTTCACTCAGTCATTCACCAATGTACTTCTCTTAAAAACAAGTACTTCTCTACAATTTCACATCATAAACCATAACAAAAGCCGATATTCTTCTTTGCCTATTAGAGATGGAAGACAAAAATAGAAAAGAGGTTAGAATTGCTTGATTTTTATTGTTTTTTATTATGATATAAAATGTTGTTATGATTGTTTTAATGGTTAGGGTTTTCCATTGTGTTTTAGAAAAAAATTCCACTATCCTGGAAATTTCATACTTAGAGGACTTTAAATTTGATGACGTTGTAATATAGAATGACAATGTAAGTTTTGATTTATATGATTTTTATCTGTATAAATTACGTAACGTCTTTTACGAATTGATACTTTTTTTTTGTCGTTTGATAATGGAGTATTTGAATGATGATAAATTGGATGATAAGCATGATGGTTGTGATAATATGATGCAAAATGTTCGATCAAATGACTCAAAAGACATAAATGTTGATTTGTGACGAATCATTTCACAACCGACGAAGTAAGTACTCGTTTGTTAAAATTAAAATTGCTATTATGGTTATGAAAATGGATTAAGTTAATTTTTTCTTAAACTATTTGACTTTGAGTATTTGATTCGTAGTGGAAGAGCTCTAAGTGAGGAAGGAAGTGTTGGTGTAGAGGTAGCTGCTAGTGGCATCTCCATTTTTAGGTTTTTAACTTATACGGTGGCCAGAAGATGATATTTGGAATATTTACGGTGCTTTTAGTTTTGGTAGCCGGAAGTGCAAATCGGGGTATGAATAGTAACACCCTTTAAATAATTGTGTGCGATAAAGAAATAAGAAGTTGTACGGTGGGATCAAAATGTGTATTTGCGCTGAAGGCGTTGCATGTTTGTTGTTGATTTGGTAGTTAATAGTGGAATTAAATATAAAGCGAATTTAGAAATAGATTATAGTGAGGCAAGTGAATAATTTAGTGAAGCGATAATGTGTAATCATAATGCTAATTTAAATCATAAAGGAACTGAAGTTGTACTTAGGGATTGAATATGTGTAAATTTGTCTGCTTGGTGACTAAATATTCTGGTCGATGCGCCTAGCCAACGTTATCTATAAGGATTCTTAAATGCTCACGCGAGACGGATCGACATATTATTATAAGAAGGGTTAATCTTGATAGTTGTTAGATAAAAGTGAGGTTGTAAATGCGATTACATATTGATGGTTCATACAAAATAAATAAATAAACTCGAAAAGTGGCATGCACACACACACACACACACACACACACACACACACACACACACACACACACACATATATATATATATATATAATGATGTTGACTTGCCCGTTGGGTGTGTTGAGAAAAATTGACCGATATGGGTGCATACGTAATTGGTAAAGGTTTTTAAACACTCGGATGAGTCATTTCGGCATCTATTTATGAACATGAAACAATGTTTAGGGGAGTATAATCAGTGCCGGCGCAACATTCGTATACAGGAAAAAACAAACAAAATCCTGTTATATGCATTGAAGGGGAATCGAACTCGGGTCGCATGGGAGGAAATTAGCAGCCTTACCAGTATACCACAAATCTTTCACTTGTAAGAGACCAGATAAGACGTATCACTGTTCATTTCAACCAAAATTTTGAGGCCCCCTTCCTCCTCCCTCCTCCTCCGGCGCCTGAGGCCCTAGGCGACCGCCTAGGTCGCCTATGCCCAGGGCCGGCTCTGAGTATAATGTCTTACAAAGAAACTATACGTACCTGCGCGTATATCTTTTAAGAATTTATTAGGCAAAGTTAGTTTGTTTTTGGAAATTGAAATTATTTTAGAAAGAAGTCAAGAACAATCAATTAGAAACTTATACATGTTTACGGGAGCATAGGTTTGAGAATTTAGTTTTGGCACCGAGTTTGTTCCTGTAAAAATACAGAAATTTCAGTCACATGCTCTCATCCCTAACAAACTGTAAAACACCGAAATAACCGAATGTATATATGCTGTTATATTCACTATGTTTCAAGGGATTTACCAAAGTAGAATGGAAAGATTATATAAAACTGAAAAGTCATAACAGGATTACATGATTGTGTTAATGTAAGGGTAAGTAGGACAATTGATAAATAAAAACATTACTTGATGGTAAGAATTATAAACCACCATTGTAGAATATGTGTTACTATAGTAAAAGTAATTATTCACTGTGTATTTTTCTTAAATATGTTAATCATTAGCTGCATTTAATTTTATGAATGCCACAACACTATGCAAGATAAAATGCAATATGAATTGTTAGTTTTTTTTTTTTAGATAATTCTGATAATTCTAATAAAGAGGTCTAAGGCAATTCATTTATTCATCTATACCATAACAGTACAAGGCAGATGGAGGCTAAGAGAAGAGAAACCCTTAACCTTAAAATAACATAAGAGGCCTTTATATATAGGCAAAATACAAAAAGAAAAGACTATACTACCCTTTATTAGAATATTAAATACGCTAACATCCCCCCTCAAACTCATGATGCGACAGCGATGAACATCGGGAGTTTGTCAGTCAAAAACCGAAAGCGCGAAGGTGACAAAGATTTAGTAAACAAATCTGCAAGTTGCAAGGAGGAAGAGACAAATGGCAATGTCAATGTGCCATTCTGAAGGTGGTGGCGAGTAATGTGGCAGTCAATCCCAATATGCTTGGTCCTTTCGTGAAAAACTGAGTTATGAGCAATCTGAATAGCACTCTTATTATCACAGTGCAAAGGAGTTGGTCGCTGCAAGAAAACACGCATATCCGCAAGCAACCATCGCAGCCAAACAATTTCACAAGTAGTAGAAGCCATAGCACGGTATTCTGCCTCTGTTGAAGACCGAGATACAACATCCTGCTTCTTACTTTTCCAAGAGATTAGAGAATCTCCTAGAAAAATACAAAAGCCAGTAGTGGATTTGCGATCAGTAGGATCACCAGCCCAATCTGCGTCAGAATAAGCACATAACTCTAAAGATGAAGTAGAAGAGAGCAAAAGAGTCTGAAACTGAGTGCCACGGAGATATCTCAAAATGCGAATAACAACAGCCCAATGAACTGTAGTAGGAGAAGTAACAAACTGACTGACTATGTGAACAACATATGCAATGTCAGGGCGAGTGATAGTGAGATAAACCAAACTTCCAACAATCGTTCTGTAAAGATTAGGATCTGGCAATGGAGATCCATCAGAAATAGAGTATCGAGCATTAAGCTCAATTGGAGTATCAACAGTCTTATTATCTGAGAGACGAGCATGCTCAAAAATGTCAGAAATATACTTAGACTGAGAAAGAAGATAACCTTTTGGAGAAGAAGCAACTTCAATACCCAAGAAGTAACGAAGGGGACCCAAGTCTTTCATAGCAAAACTTCGAGTCAACTCAGACTTCAACAAGTTAATCCCAACAACATCATCGCCTGTAATAATCATATCATCAACATAAAGAGAAAGCAAAATTCGACCAGATGAGGTACACTTGACAAACAAAGCGGAGTTATGGTTACTCGGGCAAAAACCAAGAGAAGTAATCACAGTAGAAAATTTCTTAAACCAAGCACGGGGAGCCTGTTTGAGACCATAAAGAGCTTTCCTAAGTTTGCAGACTTCACCAGGTCGATGATCAATACAAGGAGGAGGAACCATATAAACTTCTTCATGAAGATCTCCATTCAAAAAGGCATTTTTAACATCTATTTGAGTAATATTCCAGTGGCGAACAGAAGCAACCGCAATAAGAGTTCGAACTGTAGTCATTTTTGCAACAGGAGCAAAAGTCTCCTCATAATCCATACCATATTCTTGAGAATAACCTTTAGCAACCAAGCGAGCTTTATACCTTTCAATAGATCCATCAGCTTTAGTTTTAATCTTATAGATCCAACGAGAACCAATAGCACGTTTTCCTGCAGGAAGAGGTACTAAATCTCAAGTATGAGTTTGATGAAGAGCAGTCAGCTCCTCAGCCATAGCACATTGCCAAAGTGGATCACGAACCGCATCTTTGAAGGATGAAGGCTCAAAAAGACAATGTATAGAAGCAAGAAATGAAGAAAATGAACTGGATAGACAAGAATATTCAAAATCAGGTCGTCTAGTAGACTGACGGTTTCGGATAGGATATCGACGTTCACTAGTATCTACTGTCTCAGAAGGTGATTGGGTGGTTAGGGAGTCAATAGAAGTGTCTGGATTTGCAGCAGGAGGTAGCTCATCATCATCAGCAGTGAAAGGATCAATATGAACAAGATCAGACATAGATATATTGTGAGTACGATCAGGAATTGTAAAATAAGGAATATGTTCAAGAAAAACAACATGACGAGAAAGATATAGTTTATGACTGACTGGATCAAAACAACGATATCCTTTTTGTCCTGCACCATAACCAAGAAAAACACATATAGCAGACCGTGAAGTAAGCTTACTCCGTTGGACATGAGGAAGAAGAACAAAGCATGTAGAACCAAAAACACGAAGAGAAGAATAATCTGGTGGACAACCATACAATTTCTCATAGGGGGACAAGCCAGAATTATGAGAAGTAGGAATTCTATTAATCAAATAAACAGAGGTAAGAGTTGCCTCCCCCCAAAATTCACTTGGAACACTAGCAGACAATAAAAGTGACCTAGCAGTCTCAAGAATATGCCTATGTTTCCTTTCAGCAACCCCATTTTGTTCAGGAGTATCAGTGCAAGAAGTCTGATAAATTGTCCCATCTAAAGCAAGAAGTTCCTTAAAAGCATGAAAAGTATATTCACCTCCTAAATCACATCTAAAACATTTAATAACAGCTGCATGCTGAGTTTTGATAAGAGATCGAAACTCATTATAGATGCCAAAAAATTCTGAGCGACTTTTCATAAGATAAATCCAACAATAACGAGTGCAGTCATCAATAAAAGAGACATAATAACGAGAGCCTCCCTTTGTAGAAACATGAGATGGTCCCCAAACATCAGAATGAATAAGATCAAAAGGTGCAGTAGAAGATGTATTACTTTGAGGAAAGGGCAAAGCAGAAAATTTTGCAAGTTTACAACCGCTACAATCAAAAATGTCATGAGTTTTCAAATCTCCTAAAACTCCTGTAGACACTAAGAATTGTAATCGAGACTTAGATACATGGCCCAGACGAGAATGCCACAAATAAAACATAGAAGATGACTGACTCAAACGAAAAGACGAAACATCCACACCTGGAACAGAAGCTGCAATCTCTGAAATCTTAGGATTTTTGAGCTGATCCAATACATAAAGTCCTCCTTCTCTATGACCGGTCCCAATCACTTTCTGAGACTTTGGATCCTGAACATAACATTCAGAAGAAGAAAAAGAAACCACGTAGCCATTATCACAAATTTGACCAACAGAAGCAAGATTTAATGAAAGTCTAGGAATATGGTAGACATTAGATAAGGACACAGAAGGTGTAATGACTGAACCAACACCTTGCACGGGCATAGATGTACCACTAGCACTCATGACAGACACAGAAACTTTAGGAGCCAAAGAAGTGAAAGAGGATAGATTAGGTGACATATGATTCGAAGCACCAGAATCTAAAATCCAGGTAGAAGAAGATATACCTGACGAACTAGATGACAAACCTATTTGAGACGAAGCTGATATGGCATAATTTTTATCATCTGCTTGAAGCGAATCATCTCTAGTTACTTCAACTGTCAACTTTGATTTAACCTCTTCCAATTTAGACTTAATATGCTCTTCTAGCAACTCAACTCTCTTCAAATAAACTTCAAGCTCCAAAATTTGCTGCTCTTTCCACTTCTGTTCATTTGGCAAGCTGTCCAATCCTAGTCCCAGTCCTAAACCAAGATTTAATGTATTCAGGAGCGATCCACCTTTTTCAAAAGCCATAGTATGACACTGACAAGCTGATTACACCAGAAAATCTGACAAGGATGAATTCAGCAGGACAAGTAGCTTTCCCACCACCAACAAGATAAACCACAACCAGACAAGAAAACAAGATAAACCACAACCAGACTACCGTGACTCCCTCACCAAACTTCAAAAGATAGAAAGAACCAACAAAACGAAACCAGCTACAAACACTACCCAAGTCGAAATCACCTACGTACAAAATCTCCAAACAAAACTCAGGCACTTCAGACTTGCTCAACCTCCAAAGCGATTACCCACACAGAAACCACCAGAAAATTATGTAAGAAAATTATACGTACAAAATCTCCACCAGAATACCAGAGTGAGTAAGAAATTACCAGCACGTCGCATGCGATCCACACCCAAAAAAAAAAAAGGGGGTGCCTTTCGGTGAGCTCCTATCTTACTGGATCTAGCAGCGCTATGCAAGAAAATGCTCAACAGGTCGCGACTAAACACCTTCGATTGCCAAAGTAAATCAGAGACAAGCTTGGAAGACCATCGCAAGTAGGATCGAGATTGAGGAGACTTCTGGTAAGGCGACGGATTTGACTTCGGATCTGACAGCGGATGAGACTTCGGATTTGGGTACTGGAACGACGGATTTGGGTACTGGAACGAAACTGAAGAGAATTTGGGCTGGTAACGACGGATGATAGCTTCGGTGGCTTTGTACAGTGATTGGTGTAGGGAACAACGGATTAGGCCAGTTATTGGTGCAGGGAATGACCGATTTGGGAAGAGATCAGAGAGGGCAGTTAAGATTAATCACCAATAGAGAAGAACATTGCTCTGACACCATGATAATTCTAATAAAGAGGTCTAAGACAATTCATTTATTCATCTATACCATAACAGTACAAGGCAGATGGAGGCTAAGAGAAGAGAAACCCTTAACCTTAAAATAACATAAGAGGCCTTTATATATAGGCAAAATACAAAAAGAAAAGACTATACTACCCTTTATTAGAATATTAAATACGCTAACAAATTGTACAATTGCAGTGACATGGTGCAGTCCAATGGCTGTCAAGAAATAACATCCACTTAAAATTTTGATTTTGATTGAACATCTACGATGATAAATTTACAGTCTTTGTCCATAAAACCATCTGGTCACTATACAGCTTTCCCTCTACTAAGATGCTTTCAACCCAACATTTACCGCACCTTTTAGTTCACGTTCATGCATATGAAAAAGAAGTTGTCTCATCTGCTGCGAGCAGTTGTTTACATTTAAAGCAAAGCACAGGTCAAAAGCATGATTTTAGCTACTTAAGTGGTTTTACATTTTGCGCTGAATCTCTACATCATGCTTTCGATCTTGTTACTTTTGTAGATCACTCTTATTTATCGTGCCAGCAATTTAAGTTCTATAAGGCACCATTTCGCTGCATAAAAGTTGAATTTGCACTGAAAAAGCAAGTATAGTACCTCTTCATTATCATTATAGCATAGTACGCACTTGTTGTCAATGTTTATATTTCTTTGAATCAATCTTATTTTGGGTGGGAATGTAGTTGCTTATAATCTAATGCAGACGAATTGCCATTTCAGAGGATGAATTTTGCTCCTTGTTAATCTGTCCCATAGGTAATCAAAATGTTTAATATTTACTAAGTTATAGATTGAATTAAAACTACATTTTCATTAATGTTGCACGCCCTGTACCAATATTCCTTTTTTGTGTCATTATGAAATTTGATTGTCATAACATATTCTCTAATTTATCTCACATTATTAATCAAGATGTGATTAGATATTGAATATTGGATTACTTAAAGTTGCAAACACTTAAAATGACTTCTAAAATTGTCCTCTATATATATATATATATATATATATATATATATATATATATTACGTTTTGACATCATAAAATATTGGTTTAAAGTTTTGTCTGTAGTAGTGTTTTCATGGAATGTTATTGTAAAGCAGTATACATCTTCAGGGGCGAATTTACTTGAAGCTGACAGTGGTCAGCTGACCCCCCTCAAATATTGTGTGGTTGATAGTTCTTTGTATTTTATCAATGAAATTATGCATGGTTACCTATATTTTATCAACACTATACACAATATTCTGCCCCCTCTCAAACGTTGATCCTCCTAAAATGGATAGCTGTATTCGCCCCTGCATCTTCTGACTTTTAGAGAGTGAATGAAATAAAAGAAGGCTGTTGTAATACGCTAAATGCTTACTGCTATCGAGCAGCAGGTGTATGCTGTCATAAAGCAGCAGTGGTTGCGAGGAGGCTGCTGCTATGTAGAGCAACAACGAAATAATTTTAAAAAAAAATATTAAGTGTTGAGATGTGTGGTTTGCTGAATGCTGATTGCCTTCTTCTTTTGTTGCGCAGGCCTTTATGTTAGACTGGATGGTGTTGCCTTGGATGGGTGCGCATTGCTTTGTGATTGCTTTTGTGTTTTGCTTCCCCCTTATGTTAGCGTGTAGTGTGTAGGTGTGTGAATTGTATGTCTATGTGTCTATGTCTAGTTATGTGTTTGCAGCTATTTTTGTGTGTTTGTGCATGTATACAATAGTATATGCATGATTAATTTTGCTGCGTGCCTGTGTGACTAGATACTGGCAAAGTGAGAGAAAGCATATTAGCAATTGAGATATAGATTTGATTCGATGTATATAGGAGTATATAGGAGCATTGTTAGTATTTTTCTTGTGCTTATAGGTTTTGTTTCTCTCAGTTCATTCTCTGTTTACAAACCATATATATATATGTATATATATATATATATATATATATATATATATATATATATATATATATATATATATATATATACACACACACATTGCACCAGCCGACGAACTATTATGTTTAGTATGGTGTGTTAGGCAGGGGAAACTGTGTACCATTCCTTGTGAGATGTAATATGTATGCCTTGTTTAGAGAATTAAGTTAAGAAATAAAAATAATAGCAACAACAATCACATCAAGGATAGATCAAATAAGATGGGGGGACAGTTTTGAAAATGCGAAACTGAGCTGAATTCTTCCATACATAAATTTTGAACTGTTTACCGGAATTTATTGATTTTAAACATTTGGGAAAGCTAAGATCGTAGGCTACAACTTTTATTAAAGGTGTTTTGCAAAATTTTGATGTTACTAGGTCAAAAATGTGAAATTATAAAACTGGCCTGAAATAATTTTGTGTATTTTGTTAAAGAAAATTGTATTATTTCTTGTATTTGTCGCTAATATCTGAAAATGAGTTAGTATAGGCGTATATGGAGCATGTGTGAGGGATTTGTATGAACTGCCGCTAATGCTAATTAATAATAAGTTAAATAGCTTATAAACGCTAAAACAAAGGTACGTCTTGGATTAAGTACTGTGAAATATTGTTGTATTGTGTTATTGGTTTGTTTTCCCATGTTTCGGGATGCCTCTTCGGGGATGTATATTATGTAATTATATTGTATTGGATTTTTCCAAACGTCCTTCGTATAAAGGAGGCTCTGCCGAAAACTTTCAACATTTCGGGAGTTAGAAATCTTGATCTTACAAACAAATTATGATATGTATAGAAAATGAAAGTTGTTGAAATTAATTTATTAAAATTCATTACATACTTACAATAAAATAAGTAGAACACAGAGGCCATATAGAGAAATTGATTGTTGTTTATGTCAAAATAAAAATAAAACTTGAGTTGGTTATTATTAGATCCAAAATTGGGTCTAACACCCAAGCTGTTCTGATCTACGAAGAATTATTGCTACAATATGAAGAAAAAGCAGGAAAACACACGAAATTTATAGTGGTTCGGCGTTAACGAGCCTACGTCCACTTTATATGTAGTTGATTATATGCTGAATGCAAGTACAATCAATGGTTTCACTCAATCTCACTCTAACAATTATGATTCTCTCAATAATTTCAGGGTAACTCTAAGTAAAAACAATGAAGATATGATAATGGTGGAGTCAGATCTCTCAATTGCCAGAAGGATCCCCAAAAATGCTAAGTTCTGGGCTATTTATAGCTGATTTCTTCAGGCGGATCGCGGTCATACGTGGCACACATCCCGAGGACCTCGTACTGGTTCGTATCTTGATGGAGAATTGGTTAATATGACAGTTGTGGACAAGTGTCGCGAGATCCTGTATCCTCGGATCGTGAATGACTTAGTCAGGGGCTTCGCTGTGCCTTCTGGGATTGGATCGCATCGCAGGGAAGAGGGTCGGATCGCTCTAGGGCGCAGCAAACCGAGGAGGGTGTCGCGATCCGCAGAGGATGGTCTGACCACGATCGGACTTTTGTGAACTAGGGGAGTATAACTTCATATTTTCTTCTTATGTGTGAACCTGGATGGCTTGGTCAAAAAGCTAGCCAACATTTTGCCCTCTCGAAGTATGTTTTATCGAGGATGGAACATGCTTCGAAACTGCAAAGTTGTATTTTCATAGGGAGATGCAAATCAATGGTTGCGTCTATCTGAAATGTTGTGTTATTTCGGAAAGTTGCATCTTTTGATTAGTATAAATATCTAACAAAGTCTTGCATCATTTCTTTGTTTATTGAATAATTTTCATTTCTGGAATCTTTGGAGACCTTATTATCAAATTTGCCATGTAAACTTCTGAATTTTCACTTCGGCACGTGGTTTGTCGGTTCGGATTGCTTCAGCTCACCACGGTCCGCATGGTGAAATGCTGGACTCGGTCAAGCGAGGGTATTCGGGCTTCGGATCGTGATGGGCTTTTTCACGAAGCATGTTGGGTTTTGGCTCGTGGTCCACCATTTCACGATTCGAGTAAGACAAAAAGGGGGAGACTAACGGTCGCGGTTTTATCTATATAAACCCGAACCTCCCTCTTTCTTCTTCTCTTTGCTGGCCGCCGTCCCCTTCACGTTCCCAAGCCGAAACCCTAATTTTTAATATTCCAACTACCCAATTGTTTCATCCTTTTTCAAAAAAGGTAATTATAAAAAAAGAATATTTCCACGTAATTCTACCCTTGTTTGTTTTGAGTTTTTGACCATTTTGGGAGGAAAAAGTGGTGCAATTCGTAGCGTTTGAGGTTTTGGAGTCTGGTGAGGCGACATGGCTGATGGGTTCGACTGCTCGCGTTCCGCGATGGAGAAAAGGAGGAGAGGAAGGAGAAGAAGAAGGGAAGGAAAGGGTTGACCAGGTCGGATCGTGAGTGAGGAGGGATGAAGACGGAGATGAAGGAGAATGGTGAGGCAGTGGATCGTGGGAATGGCAAGGGAGCGGATCGTGGTGGGTGAAGATGGAAGAAGTATGGGTTAGAGAAAGGATCAAATCGCGGTGGTGAGTACAGCGATCCGATTCGGTTCCCGAACCGATGCAACGCACCTTCATGAGTTAACGTTTCTGCTGCAAGTATATGCCTACTTCACGATCCGCAGACGTACCACGATTCGGATCTCCCTATGCGATCCGAAGATGTTCCACGATCCGAATGCTGAACGATCCAATGAACTTATGTAATAAGCAATGCAACTTATGCCTAGTACATTAATGGACTGTTAGGTTAGAGCCTTCGAGACGGACATTCTGGACTGATCAGCAGCATAACTTAACAGCGAACAACTAATATCTCGATGATCTTGTTAACTTTTATGCTTTCTTCCTATGCATGCACAAACACACACTTGTACTTGCACACACGGGGGATGGGTAATTATATTCTGATTTCTTATGTTTACTCGCCTAAACAGTAATGTCGGATAATCGTTCCCCTTCAAGATCTGAAACAGATATGGATCCCGAGACGTCTGAGCACCACAACTCCGAGGTTCTTCCAATTAACCCAGAGGGTGAGGATTCTGAATCCGAATATGAGGCAGAGACAGAATCGGATTCATCTGAGAGTACCTCGCTTGATGAGGAGTTTGAAGTAGATGACGGGCTCCCGACGAGATTCCTGGTGCACTGGAAATAGAGAAATTCACTGACTCTTTAGCTTCCAAACTAGATGACATAAAACTTAAGAAAATCTGCTTGAAACGCGGGATCCCCTAGATGATGTGAGAACACCTGGAAGCGAAAATAGACCTCATCTGGCTCCGGAGGGGTATATGACAGTCAGCCGACTCATGTGCTGGGTAGGCGCTATTCCTCCGTTTCCTCCAATCGTCATTGAAACCTTAAAACGATTGGGTATTGCTCCGACGCAGCTTCATCCCAATGCCTACGCAGCCTTATACACTTTATACATCGCGTATGCGGAAATCCTGCAAACTGAGCTCACGTTTACAGACTTGAAATTATATTACCTTTTCAAGCATCGTTCTACAGCAACCCCAAATTTTTCTTTCTTCGAGTCGGTAGTAAATAGGAAAGTCTTGTCTGATGGTTCCAGCAACATAGGGGATCCCAAGGCCGATTGGTTCTATATAAAGAGACAGGCTGGGTGTGCGAGAAGATGGCTTAAATCAAGTAAATTTTAAACCTTTAAATGAATAACCTGTTTAAGAAATCGAAGCGTTAATATACTTCTTTCCTCTACGCAGATCATACCTTTCCAAAGACGGAGGGCTCGGTGTATAATAATCGACTATCCCTCCTTCTGAAAAGCAAATCTGACTTCCTAAGGATCAAGAAATGTATTACTGACGAGAATCTTCATAAACACCGCCTTCTGGATATAAGATTTGGACTAGGCGCGGGTGACAAACCTTACAAATACGTGCCCCCGACCGAGGGAGAAGGAACGTCACAGGCAGCAGAGATAGCTAAACTTCATAAGAGTCCTTCGCCGATAATTAACCAGGATGATGACGATTTAAATGTATATAGAGGAGATGAGGCCCGTGCTGACGAGCTTAAGGAAATCCCAGCCTCTCCGAGGGGTTCCCCCTCAAGGGCCTCTCTACCGGTTGAGCCTGCCGCTACCGATGATTTATCAGAGTAGCAGTTATTTACATAATTGAACAAGATTCCTATACCCGACGATGTATATACACAGGAAGATTTCGAAGGGGAGCCATTTTTTCCTATCTCTGAGGAAACAAATGCTCCAGTTGAAGAACAAGAAACTACCCAGACGAGCCTAATTTCGGGCCCTGGTCTGTTAGGGGGAATTATATGGGATGCACAAATCACATGCACTATCTGACCTCACACTTTTATACCAACAATATTCAAGGTTTTAACTTGTACTTGTTTCTCTTGCAGGAAATATGGCTCGTAAACGATCTTATTCTTATCGCTCCCTTCGTGAAGGTACACCTAGTCTTCATCCAAATCCTGCTCGCAGTGATAGTCGGGGGAGAGAGAGTTATCGGCCTCGCGATCATCCACAAACCTATTCTACACGATCCCGATCTCCTTCCAGGCATGGTTCCGGGAAACCTTACAGTCGTCCACTGCCACCGGTTGGGGGTAAGCAGCTTCCTAGGGACTTAACCCTTCCAAAAAGCACGCCTTCTCACGTCCAATCTTCCAAGAAATAGCGCGAGTCAGAGGACAAAAATAAAGACGAGGGTAGATCGTGAAGAAAGGAAAAGAAGCTCTGGCCTCCCCTGATGATCACGACTGTAACAACCCGAATTTTTAGCAACGTGTTAAGACAAGAATCAAGGCAGAATTAAATTATAAATTCTGAATCAGGATAAACGGGTTGCGCCATTGCGTTCGTCTCGGAAAAATACGCGAAATAGAGTCCGAAATTTCGTAAATCGGAGTCCGTATGAAGAAGATATGGACAAACGAAGTTAGGCAGAAAAACCGAAAACAAGCCAGAATGCACTGGCGCACTTGTGAAGTGCGCCAGCACAAAAATACACTGGCGCACTTGGGAAGTGCGCCCGTGTCGAGCCAGAAACCTGCACAGCCTTCTGGCTTGACCCTGGCTGGCCTGGTGCACCTGTTTTGGCCCTTGGTCTTGTTTTGGAGGCTTGTGACGATTTTTGAGGGCTGGGATCCATCCTAGGGTTAATCTAAGGGTCCTAACTAGCCTAATCTTCTATAAATAAGCCCCTAACCCCCCCTAAACCCTCATTATTCACTCATGTTACTAAACTATGACCAAATTTCTACTCTCATGGCCTCCACTCAACTATCCTAGCCTCCACTTCATTTCTATGAAAGGTTTCATGATCTTGAGAGTGTTAGAGAGTCCCTATGTTAGTATGAGAGCTTCTCAAGTTTATTCCAAGGCAAAAGCTTTGATCTTTGTTCATAAAGATGGTGTTTTTGTTGATTTGGAGCATCCATCTTTGGGTTTTTTGGGTGATGGCATGCATAGGCTTCATCACAAGCTTTAGTTTAATCGATTTAGGCCTTCATAGCAATGTAAGCCCTTCCCTACTCTTAGATATTAACTATGAAGTTAAATGTTCATGTTGCAAGTTTGGGTTTGATCATTGAGAATGATATATGCTATCATGTCATGCAAGTCTATGAAGTCATTAGCTTGATCTTATGAGCAAAAAGCCACAACCTTTATGTTGAAATGTTGCATTATGCAACATGAGAATCTTCATAATCATTATGTCAACTTGCATATGAAGTCATAATCCTTATATGATGATATATGCGAGTTTCTAGCCATCATTCCATGTCTTTTGTCACCATGATTCGCTTATGTACCAAGTTTGGGTTTATGCATGTTTTTGAGGCTTAAGAATGTAACATGCAAGCTAATGAACACATTTGTGCCTCATTTGCCACCATGATTAACTTGTGGCTTAATACCCCTTTTTTTTGTCATTCCTTTGCCAAGTCTCTTCTTTTAATCTATCACGTTGTCGCGAACGTATATGCTAGTTTAAAAAGCGTTGGGGTCACATTATGGGGAAACATAATGACATGAATATGACTTGGGTAAATGGGTATGAACATGACAAATATGACATGTGTTTATACTTGAAAACATGACTTGAAATATAACATGGAAGTTGACATGTAAGTATGCATAAAAACATAAGCTTGGGAATTTACCTATTAAGTTAGGTCTACCCATTGGGAATTTACCTATTAAGTTAGGTCTACCCAATTGCTTGAAAACTTGACTATGAACATGACACTAGACTAAACATGAAAGTGGCCAACTCGAGGTTGGGTTGAGTTTGCAACGTAAAACTACCCGGAACCGACCGGCCTAACTAGTAGTTGCAAACAATAAGACCCAATGTGAGAAATTGGTCATGTTGTGCTTGAACCCAAGGTTAGACCAAGTTGTGGTGTAAAGCTACCCGCAACCGACCGGCTTAACTAGTAACCACAACAAAGTCTAATGTGAGAGGTTGGGGTGCATTAAGTAATTAATGCCACATGATAGGGTTAAGTTAATTTGATTAATGACTCTTAACCAAATATGACATGGGTAAATGGGTTAAGTAAATTGGTTAGGCTAATGATACTTAACAAAACATGACAAGGTTGGGTAGGTTAAGTGATTTGATTTGCCTAATGACGCTTAACCATTTTTATACGACTAGTGGACGGGGATTAAGTTAACCAACACTTAATCAATCCAACATGATAATTTGGCAAGGTTAAGTAAGTTTTCTTAATGACACTTAACCATACAAGATGATTAGGGGATGGGGTTAAGTAATTTACACTTAACTAATCCGACACGGTAATTAGATGGGGTTAAGTAATCCACACTTAACTAATCTAAACACGGTAATTCGATGGGGTTAAGTTAAACACTTAACCAATTTAAACTCGGTAATTCAATGAGGTTAAGTAACCAATACTTAACCAACTTAACGTGATAATTTAATGGGGTTAAGCAACTTATACTTAACCAATTATACATGATGATTTGATGGGGTTAAGTAACTTACACTTAACCAATCTAATACGCGGACCTGATAAGGTTAAGTCACAAGACCTTTTTAGAATATACTTAACCATTATAGTACGATTAGAGGATGGGGTTAAGCCAACCTATACTTAACCAATCCGACTCGATAATTTGATGGGATTAAGATAATCTATGCTTAATCGATCTAGCAAGATAATCCGATAGGATTAAGGTAAGCTAGTACTTGACCAATTTGACTTGATAAGGTTAAGTCATGAGCCTCTGGGTACACTTAACCAACTTGTGGGACTAAGTCTTGAACTTAAATACTTAGCCAATCTTTGACGTGATTCGTGGGCGGGTTAAGTCATGGACTTGAATGATAACACTTAACCCAATAGACAAACCCTAGCTAGAAGAACTAGGTAGAAAACCGTGGTTAATCAAGGATAACGGGAAAGGAAGCTAAGTGGTAAACCTTAGTTAAGGGTAACTAAGTAATAATTCTTAGCTAAGGACATAGTACTAATTCTCAAAACGATGAGTAACCTGATACGGTAGATCATCGCCTAGTATACGAGGGGGAGCAAGTTATCTGACTTGGATAAAAGCTCCAGCGCACTGGGTGCCGAAGTGGAAGCTTCGGGGGACGTG
Source organism: Allium sativum (assembly GCA_030737875.1). Classification (NCBI taxonomy): domain Eukaryota; kingdom Viridiplantae; phylum Streptophyta; class Magnoliopsida; order Asparagales; family Amaryllidaceae; genus Allium; species Allium sativum. The sequence continues at coordinate 154,895,080 of CM060926.1, read as the reverse complement.
AGGATATTCTTGGGATCCCTCTGTGGGCTGCCAGGTAATTGTACTAGGCCCATGAGAGGTTAAGGTCTGCGTTAAAAGGACCAAGAGTATGCCTTGGTTGCTATGCGAGCAACCTAAAGACTGGGATGGATTAGCGTGGAGTCGACGATTCTTGTTTTTGCCCTGGATAGCGCATCGCCGACTACCTACCATCTTTAGTCAATCCTGTACGTGCGGAAAGGCAGGGAACCCCCAACAGACCATGTGTTTGCTATCAAGTCATGGGTGAGGTTGGCCCGTAGGAAAGTGGGCTATAGTGGGGCCGTGGAGTGGTTCTTATACATGATTTTTCTTGGATTGCCTTTCAGTAGTTGAGGGAGGGGTCACGTGGGACCATAGCCACGGGTACAAAAACAGACCTTGATATCTGCATCGGCAGACGATTTAAAGCTCCCGACCGAGTTCCGTATTTCTTGATTTGCCCTGGCACGGAACTCGGATGGCACATTGGGGAACATGTGCATCTAGACATGGAAAACGATTCACGATACATACGTGGGATCAAGGGCGCGGTTGACGGGTGGCGTAATCCCTAGTGGTCCTAGGTGGCCAAAACCCAAACCGAGACACAGAAACGTTCATTAGGTAGCATAATCCCTAGCGGTCCTAGGTGGCATAAATCCTAAGTGGACGCGCGATAGTTCATGGTAAGGAAACACAACTAGATCAAGGGTTGCAGTCCAAAACAACTTCAAGGATAAACCGTTTACATGAGAAAGCCCGTACAGCCTACGGCAAAGAACTGAACTTATACATGGAAAGAAACATATGAGTTGGGTAACCAATATATGCGGCATATTAGGTTGACAGGGACCATTACACGACTTTTGAGTAAGGGTCATTCACGGATAACACGTAATACAGTTGGGAAACTAGTACGGTAGGTGCAGAGCAGATATACAGGATAGATACCATGGGACATTATACGCGATAGATATCTTGGGATATTATACTTGATAGAAACCTGACAATGTGATACCTTGTTTTATCTTGACACCGTAGTTTATCACGACACCCTAGTTTATCTGAGTTCAGTAGCTCATCCTGTTATTTTGATTTAGCTTATCTATCTTGTTATCATGCTTATGTTCATCTCAGTTTCTCATGTCAGTTAACTTTACTAGTTTTTATACTAATAGTAGATAGGGCTTACTCAGTCTTTTTGACTGACCCGTTTTGTTTTGCCTCTTTTCTTCCGTTTCCCCCCCAGGTTACATTGAGGAAATACTGTTGTTTAGTTCGGACTTCTTTTGCTTGAAGGTCATCATGGATGGCTTGGATTTTTCTTGGCTATGGCTACTTTACTGCTTTTTCTTGGGGAATAGTTTATGAAAAAGTCTTTATGCTTCTTTATTATTGCAAGACATGTTTTGATGTACTCTGATGTAAAAGGCTTTAGACCTTATTTATTCATGTTATGAAAGTTTGATTTTACTTCCGCTATTTTATATATGTTCTGTCTTGTAATATTTCTGTGCATATTTACCAATAATACTCCTCCAAACCTAGTGCATTCCCTTTGTGAGTGACCCTAGCGGAGGTGGGGTGTTACATTTGGTATCAGAGCAAAAGGTTACCAGATTGGGCAAAAGTTTTTAAAGACCTTCTGAAAACTATTTGAAAATCGTTTATAAAGAAGCATTTTTCAAGAAAGTTTTCTTTTAAAAAGAAAAGGCTATTCCCCAAAGGCCATTAGCATTATCCTTGTTTCCTTAATTAAATCTCTTTTCCTTTCTTTCCTCCATCTGTAGTCACAGTGGTTTTAACTGCGACTAGTCTTTTCTATCTACGAAAGTACTTTCCATGCGATGGAGGTGGTTCTCGAGAGACCAATGGCCGCGTTATAAGAAAGGATAGTGAGAAAGAGGATGAAGGATGCGAGTTTAAGGATGAACAACTTGTTGGTATGGCTCAACCCAGAATGAGGGAGAAAGATGAACAATGAAACCCATGACGAGAGAGTACCTTTGGCATGGTGGAACGGGACGGATAGTTAAGTATCATGGGACAAGGACAAGATCATCGGGAGGGCAGTAGTATGCTCTCATTTCTAGGGTACCTCGGAAGGAGGATAACGATCTTGTTAAAGGTTTAGCTCTTCTTCTCTATCATCCCGTTAGGACTTTGTTTTGATCATCGTATCATTTAAGTCTGCTTCGATAGTTGAGTCTCTGCACCTTAAGTACTAGCGTAATAGAGGATTCCATGTTTGTCTCAAAGTCCTATTGGAGAATCAGTCCATTTATACATGACCTGTTTGGATTTGAGGATGTTTATGCCAAGTGTTGAGTTTGGAAATAATGCTTATGTTTATAAGCTATGGATGGATTCTAGGGATGAAGTGGTTATCCAGTAGGGGGTGCCACTCTCGGTTTTGATAGGAGGGTAGTTAGACCTTTTGACTAGCCTTGGTAATGCCCTCGAAGTACCGAGTAACCTTTTTGAGGTTCTGTCATGACTAGTTACTTAGAATCCCTTGATGCCTTTATCGGAAATTTGAAGCCCGATCGAGTAATGTTCGCCAATAAGACGGATGGTTTACTTCATTTATGCATGGGTTATAGAGATCACCCTAGTAAGTGCGCATGATAAGCTGGTTGGCATCTGTTTACTTTCAAGAGAAAGTTCTTCTACGCGGAATACCTTGTGGTACGAGGTCTGAGATCCACTAGTGAATTTTGGAAAGCTTGCATGAGATCATGAGTACGCAGTCATGTTTGCGTCAAGTATTCTAGAAAAAGGGATAAGTGCAAGTGGAACGGGAGGCGACGAAGAAAGGAGTTCCAGCTCATGTTATGGAAACAGGAAATAAGAAGCTACGAAATCGCGAAGTTAAAAGACGGTCAAGGCACAATGGAATTAAGCTCAAAGAAATACGACTTTGATGGTCAAAGACTAGATACGCGCATAATATCTCTTTTTGGGAGTATATCCTTGATCCCTGTTTCCGTGGAGCTTACTTGTAGGCTATCTTTTGTGGACATCCTCTCGGTCCTATTTTCTGTTACAAACCCCGTAAGGAGTTTGTCTTGTTTATCTCCTCGACCCTGTTTCAGGGAATTCTAGGTAGAACCCTATGGATGTAAACATGTATTTGAAACATGTTATGATTGATATGGTTGCAAGTGGTTGCAAGTGGTTGCTCGTGGATGCGCGAATACACATTAGATACTAGCTCGACTCGGTCGCATTTCATATTGCATATGCACGAGTATTTATACTTGTTTATGGATGAAATCGAATGTATTATCATGCGGTTGTTGCATATGAATGAATGATTGTGCACGCATATAGTACCTATATGGCTAGGACTATTTGCATACATGTTGGATTCATGGCACTATACATATTTTGCATTAGAAAGATTATTCAGGCCTGATCATTAGCATTAGCTAAGGAACATGTACACACACGTTTTGCATATATTCATACAGCATTAGAAATCATTTAAGGACAATGGTTGCTTGTGGATGATGTTTTGAGTAGATGGATGACGGATGGTAGGATACGTTCTTCCTAACTTGGAGATTTCGGGGACGAAATCCTTTAAGTTGGGGAGGATGTAACAACCCGAATTTTTAGCAACGTGTTAAGACAAGAATCAAGGCAGAATTAAATTATAAAATCTGAATCAGGATAAACGGGTTGCGCCATTGCGTTCGTCTCGGAAAAATACGCGAAATAGAGTCCGAAATTTCGTAAATCGGAGTCCGTATGAAGAAGATATGGACGAACGAAGTTAGGCAGAAAAACCGAAAACAAGCCAGAATGCACTGGCGCACTTGTGAAGTGCGCCAGCACAAAAATACACTGGTGCACTTGGGAAGTGCGCCCGTGTCGAGCCAGAAACCTGCACAGCCTTCTGGCTTGACCCTGGCTGGCCTGGTGCACCTGTTTTGGCCCTTGGTCTTGTTTTGGAGGCTTGTGACGATTTTTGAGGGCTGGGATCTATCCTAGGGTTAATCTAAGGGTCCTAACTAGCCTAATCTTCTATAAATAAGCCCCTAACCCCCCCTAAACCCTCGTTATTCACTCATGTAACTAAACTATGGCCAAATTTCTACTCTCATGGCCTCCACTCAACTATCTTAGCCTCCACTTCATTTCTATGAAAGGTTTCATGATCTTGAGAGTGTTAGAGAGTCCCTATGTTAGTACGAGAGCTTCTCAAGTTTATTCCAAGGCAAAAGCTTTGATCTTTGTTCATAAAGATGGTGTTTTTGTTGATTTGGAGCATCCATCTTTGGGTTTTTTGGGTGATGGCATGCATAGGCTTCATCACAAGCTTTAGTTTAATCGATTTAGGCCTTCATAGCAATGTAAGCCCTTCCCTACTCTTAGATATTAACTATGAAGTTAAATGTTTATGTTGCAAGTTTGGGTTTGATCATTGAGAATGATATATGCTATCATGTCATGCAAGTCTATGAAGTCATTAGCTTGATCTTATGAGCAAAAAGCCACAACCTTTATGTTGAAATGTTGCATTATGCAACATGAGAATCTTCATAATCATTATGTCAACTTGCATATGAAGTCATAATCCTTATATGATGATATATGCGAGTTTCTAGCCATCATTCCATGTCTTTTGTCACCATGATTCGCTTATGTACCAAGTTTGGGTTTATGCATGTTTTTGAGGCTTAAGAATGTAACATGCAAGCTAATGAACACATTTGTGCCTCATTTGCCACCATGATTAACTTGTGGCTTAATACCCCTTTTTTTTGTCATTCCTTTGCCAAGTCTCTTCTTTTAATCTATCACGTTGTCGCGAACGTATATGCTAGTTTAAAAAGCGTTGGGGTCACATTATGGGGAAACATAATGACATGAATATGACTTGGGTAAATGGGTATGAACATGACAACATGTAACGTTAAATATGACATGTGTTTATACTTGAAAACATGACTTGGAATATAACATGGAAGTTGACATGTAAGTATGCATAAAAACATAAGCTTGGGAATTTACCTATTAAGTTAGGTCTACCCATTGGGAATTTACCTATTAAGTTAGGTCTACCCAATTGCTTGAAAACTTGACTATGAACATGACACTAGACTAAACATGAAAGTGGCCAACTCGAGGTTGGGTTGAGTTTGCAACGTAAAACTACCCGGAACCGACCGGCCTAACTAGTAGTTGCAAACAATAAGACCCAATGTGAGAAATTGGTCATGTTGTGCTTGAACCCGAGGTTAGACCAAGTTGTGGTGTAAAGCTACCCGCAACCGACCGGCTTAACTAGTAACCACAACAAAGTCTAATGTGAGAGGTTGGGGTGCATTAAGTAATTAATGCCACATGATAGGGTTAAGTTAATTTGATTAATGACTCTTAACCAAATATGACATGGGTAAATGGGTTAAGTAAATTGGTTAGGCTAATGATACTTAACAAAACATGACAAGGTTGGGTAGGTTAAGTGATTTGATTTGCCTAATGACGCTTAACCATTTTTATACGACTAGTGGACGGGGATTAAGTTAACCAACACTTAATCAATCCAACATGATAATTTGGCAAGGTTAAGTAAGTTTTCTTAATGACACTTAACCATACAAGATGATTAGGGGATGGGGTTAAGTAATTTACACTTAACTAATCCGACACGGTAATTAGATGGGGTTAAGTAATCCACACTTAACTAATCTAAACACGGTAATTCGATGGGGTTAAGTTAAACACTTAACCAATTTAAACTCGCTAATTCAATGAGGTTAAGTAACCAATACTTAACCAACTTAACGTGATAATTTAATGGGGTTAAGCAACTTATACTTAACCAATTATACATGATGATTTGATGGGGTTAAGTAACTTACACTTAACCAATCTAATACGCGGACCTGATAAGATTAAGTCACAAGACCTTTTTAGAATATACTTAACCATTATAGTACGATTAGAGGATGGGGTTAAGCCAACCTATACTTAACCAATCCGACTCGATAATTTGATGGGATTAAGATAATCTATGCTTAATCGATCTAGCAAGATAATCCGATAGGATTAAGGTAAGCTAGTACTTGACCAATTTGACTTGATAAGGTTAAGTCATGAGCCTCTGGGTACACTTAACCAACTTGTGGGACTAAGTCTTGAACTTAAATACTTAGCCAATCTTTGACGTGATTCGTGGGCGGGTTAAGTCATGGACTTGAATGATAACACTTAACCCAATAGACAAACCCTAGCTAGAAGAACTAGGTAGAAAACCGTGGTTAATCAAGGATAACGGGAAAGGAAGCGAAGTGGTAAACCTTAGTTAAGGGTAACTAAGTAATAATTCTTAGCTAAGGACATAGGACTAATTCTCAAAACGATGAGTAACCTGATACGGTAGGTCATCGCCTAGTATACGAGGGGGAGCAAGTTATCTGACTTGGATAAAAGCTTCAGCGCACTGGGTGCCGAAGTGGAAGCTTCGGGGGACGTGAGGATATTCTTGGGATCCCTCTGTGGGCTGCCGGGTAATTGTACTAGGCCCATGAGAGGTTAAGGTCTGCGTTAGAAGAACCAAGAGTATGCCTTGGTTGCTATGCGAGCAACCTAAAGACTGGGATGGATTAGCGTGGAGTCGACGATTCTTGTTTTTGCCCTGGATAGCGCATCGCCGACTACCTACCATCTTTAGTCAATCGTGTACGTGCGGAAAGGCAGGGAACCCCCAACAGACCATGTGCTTGCTATCGAGTCATGGGTGAGGTTGGCCCGTAGGAAAGTGGGCTATAGTGGGGCCGTGGAGTGGTTCTTATACATGATTTTTCTTGGATTGCCTTTCAGTAGTTGAGGGAGGGGTCACGTGGGACCATAGCTACGGGTACAAAAACAGACCTTGATATCTGCATCGGCAGACGATTTAAAGCTCCCGACCGAGTTCCGTATTTCTTGATTTGCCCTGGCACGGAACTCGGATGGGACATTGGGGAACATGTGCATCTAGACATGGAAAACGATTCACGATACATACGTGGGATCAAGGGCGCGGTTGACGGGTGGCGTAATCCCTAGTGGTCCTAGGTGGCCAAAACCCAAACCGAGACACGGAAACGTTCATTAGGTAGCATAATCCCTAGCGGTCCTAGGTGGCATAAATCCTAAGTGGACGCGCGATAGTTCATGGTAAGGAAACACAACTAGATCAAGGGTTGCAGTCCAAAACAACTTCAAGGATAAACCGTTTACATGAGAAAGCCCGTACAGCCTACGGCAAAGAACTGAACTTATACATGGAAAGAAACATATGAGTTGGGTAACCAATATATGCGACATATTAGGTTGACAGGGACCATTACACGACTTTTGAGTAAGGGTCATTCACGGATAACACGTAATACAGTTGGGATACTAGTACGGTAGGTGCAGAGCAGATATACAGGATAGATACCATGGGACGTTATACGCGATATATATCTTGGGATATTATACTTGATAGAAACCTGACAATGTGATACCTTGTTTTATCTTGACACCATAGTTTATCACGACACCCTAGTTTATCTGAGTTCAGTAGCTCATCCTGTTATTTTGATTTAGCTTATCTATCTTGTTATCATGCTTATGTTCATCTCATTTTCTCATGTCAGTTAACTTTACTAGTTTTTATACTAATAGTAGATAGGGCTTACTCAGTCTTTTTGACTGACCCGTTTTGTTTCGCCTCTTTTCTTCCGTTCCCCCCAGGTTACAGGGAGGAAATACTGTTGTTTAGTTCGGACTTCTTCTGCTTGAAGGTCATCATGGATGGCTTGGATTTTTCTTGGCTATGGCTACTTTACTGCTTTTTCTTGGGGAATAATTTATGAAAAAGTCTTTATGCTTCTTTATTATTGCAAGTCAGGTTTTGATGTACTCTGATGTAAAAGGCTTTAGACCTTATTTATTCATGTTATGAAAGTTTGATTTTACTTCCGCTATTTTATATATGTTCTGTCTTGTAATATTTCTGTGCATATTTACCAATAATACTTCTCCAAACCTAGTGCATTCCCTTTGTGAGTGACTCTAGCGGAGGTGGGGTGTTACAACGACTCCGACAGTCTCGTTGCACGAGATGCTACCTATAGTCCCGAAAATCAGGCTAGATTGGCGCGCTTGCGCAAGGAATTCCCCGATATTTTCTTTGAGAGGATGATGTTTGTACCGGACCTTGAGCCGGTTCCCAGGGACTGCGATACTGAGGTGATAGGATATGTGTGTCATGTAGCCAAACAGTATGAGGTAATGAAAAAGCACGCCGTTAACCTTTCGAATGCCATCCGTCAATTATAAACGAACGCGGCCAGATCCAAAGTGAGAATTGAGAATAATGAAAGGGCCAGGAGCAAAATGGAAAAGGAACTGGAGGATGCATAGGCCCAGCTGGCTTTAGCTCAACGAGACTCGGAGAATTACAAGATAGAATTGGAGGAAGCCAGGAAGCGTTTTCGTAGTGAGCTGGATTCTAACAGTCAAGAACGATTATCTTTGAAAAAGGAAATAGAGGATCTTAGAATGGCCAATGCTCATTTTGATGCTGAGAAGGCTGCTTGGGAGAAGGAGAGAGCGGACTTGAAAAACAGTCTTGCGACTGCCAAGAAAGAAAAAGAGGTCTTGAGTGACCAACTTGTTCAGGCCGAGGGGCGAGCAGTTCTTGCCGAGACTAATGCTAACAGCATTCTTGAATCAGCTTCCACCACTGCTGACAAGCTTGCCGAAGCCGAAAAAGAAATAGAAGGTTTTGGGGAGCTGATATTCGACTTCTTAGGCCAGGTCATCAAAACTCGAGACATTTCTTGGATCCCAGACTATCACGTTACTCTCGCCAACATATGGGATGCAATCGTTGAGGATGAGAAGCAGCGATTGAAGGTCAATGAGATTGATGCAGGTCAGCTAATGCAGAGGCTCCTCAAAGGAAAAGAACCCGAGGATTTGGAGGAGGGGAGACGCCTAATCCAAGAAGAGGTGGAAAGGGAGAAGAGTGAGGCCAAAGGCAAGAGCAAACTTGATGAGGGCTCAAGCTCAGCGGCGGAACTCAAGGCTCCCGAAGTCGAGGAATATAATTCTGACGACCCGTTAATTCCCTTATGCCCAACTCCTCCGGCTGTCGGAGCTTCTACTATAAACTTGGATGAAATATCAACTGAAGGTATATCCATATTTTCCCCGCAATTTGCCAAAGCAGTTATGACTTTTCGCCGTTCTGCGGAGCAGCCTATTGAGTTACTAACATGTGCATCTCGTAATGCAGGTGACACATTGACCGAAAAAGGGGAGAAAAGAAAGCAGAGGCAGAGAAGGTTGATATCCCCTCATGCACTGATGCTGAAATTTCTGAGATTTCAAAGCAAACTGAGGGTGGTGAAAAAGTAACCATGGCATCTGTGGAAACCAACACTGATGTTCCTGCAGATGCCGAGGTCATTGCTGCTTTGAAGGACACGGACGGTGGTCACGGGGATGAAGAGGATGACGTTGTTATTACAGACGAAATCAAGGGTGGTGGTGAAACCCTGGCTGATCAACAGGCTGAGGAGGAGTGATAGTTGCTTCTTATGAAAGGGGAACAAGACCCAGTATATGTGCCCCCTATTTCTGAAATTGATCCCAAAACTGGGTTGGTCATAAGATTTTCCTCCCGATCAATAACTTCACAACTAGCCTCTCAATCTTCTAGTTCTTCGCCAGAGCCTCTTGTTGATAAGAGGAAGAGGAAAAAAGGTGATCATTCGGGTGTTGACAAGGAGGAGTCGGGGAAGCAGAAGAAGAGCAAGAAGCCAAAATAGCCCCCCCAAGCATGAGTAGGATGCAGATTTTAGTTCATATTTTGTTTTTAGGATTTTTAGGCTTTCCACTGGCCAGAAAATGTAATTGTGGGAATGACCCTTACTTTTGTTTAGCTATCATATCTTGTATACCTACATCTTAGTACATAAAAATTGATTTTGTTGCCTTTAAATTAATATGCAACGCAGTAATTTCAAGTTCCTTGCATCTCTGTGCAACTTCCTGAGTAGACAACATAACGGCATGGGGGATAATTCGTCTTGGTCGACCTTGACTTTCATCCTTGTCGTGATACGAACAAGTGTTTCCCTTCAAGACAAATTAGCCACACAAAAAGGAGAACTAAACCTGCGAACCTGCAATTTTAATTTATCGCATTAGCCACAAATGTTTAAACCATAACTAATCGAAAATTAATTCATGAATCGCATTAGCAAAACTTTAAAATTTCTGTGCAAATGTGCGTGTATATGCCCCCCATCAATCATTTAATATGATGCCTGGCCAGAGCTTATTAATGATTGATTAGAGTCATTTGTGTTGCCCCCTATGAAAGGTGGGGGGTAAAGATTCTTTTAGCGCTAAATTTCTAACAATTTTATACTCTCCCGATCCTTCAGCGGCTCAGAGTTCGAGCTCGTTCTAGGTCTGCTCTCCGATCCTTCAGCGGGGCAGAAATTCTGGGGGCGCTAAATCTCTGGCGCCTTTATACTCTCCCGATCCTTCAGCGGGTTAGAGTGGTGGCAAGGCGGTTTTATCATGGTGCACGTTCACGCCTTGCGGACGTCATCTTCGCGTCCTTTATACTCTCTCCTGATTCTGGGGAGTTAGAGTTTGATCGTGGAGTGATTTACTTTGCCGCACCTTGTGGTCCTCGATTATGGTTCCTCTTTCACCTCGTGGCAAAATGCATTGGATGTTCCAATGTTGCTGCATAATCTGTGACAGACTCAAAAAACAACAATAATTTATATTAATCGAGATAAAGCACATAGGTAATGGTGCAGTAAAGGTAAATGACACACGATATTTTATAGTGGTTCGGTCGAATCATGACCTAAGTCCGCTTTATAATCTTTTGCTCAAGTAACCAGACTATTCTAGGCAAGTCGTGCCTTTTTACATGGTCCTAAAAACAAAAGAATGAAACTGACGATTTCATGTTAGGTAAGGCCGCAAATGCTGGGCGTTTCACACTCTGGGGATTTCGTCTCCATCTATGGTTGCTAGCTTGAAGGTTCCATTATTAAGTCTTCGCAGGATGGAATATGGTCCTTCCCATTTCAGACCCATATGCTCTGAGTATGGGAAGACACGTTTTAGAACCAAGTCTCCGGGTTCAAAGGTTCGCGCTCGGACTTTCTTGTTGTAATATTGAGCTATCTGCTGCTTATGTCTTAAGGCACGTAAATCGGCTTCGTCCCTCTTCTCTTCGATCATGTCCAAGGATTCAAGGAGCAACTCATTGTTGGTCATCGGGTCATAATAGGTGACTCGGTGAGAAGGTACTTCTAACTCGACCGGGATGACCGCTTCAGTTCCAAAGGCGAGGGAAAATGGTGTATGGCCCGTTGCCGATTTATAGGTCGTTCTATAAGCCTGTAGTGCCAAGGGCAATTCATCGACCCATATGGCCTTGGCCTGCTTCAATCTCTTCTTCAAGATAGATTTAATCGTTTTATTTGCGGCCTCCACTTGGCCGTTCGCTTGCGGTTATGCCACGGAGGTGTACCTTTTCTCGATGTGGTATTTTCGGCAAAAATCCTTGAACTCGGTGCTGTCAAACTGAGTTCCATTATCCGTTATGACGATTCTTGGGATTCCAAATCGGCATATAATGTTTCTAACAACAAAGCTGATTACTCGCTTGGTTGTTATTATGGTTAATGGTTCTGATTCTACCCATTTGGTAAAATTGTAACACCCCACACCCGCTACGGTCACTCACTAAGGGAATGCCATAACATCGGTGGAGTATTTTAAGTGAATATAGAACAGAAAAATTACAACAAGACAGATATAAGTAATACTTGAGAATTTAAAACATCATTTCATTGCAGCGGAAAGTAAAACATGTTTGGTTACACCAAAACCATAAACAGGAGTCAAGTACATAATATCCATCCTGATAAAACAAAAGTACATAATCCCACTACATAACTTAATAGCCATACTAGAAAAGATAAACTGAGCTTTACATCCACGGTCCAAGCTCCAAAAGATAGATAAAGCAGTCTGATCAAAGCCCACTAGTGCTAGGCCCACTCTGATAACCTGAGGGTTGGGAAAAAGATAAAAACAACGGGGTCAGACATAAGTCCGAGCGAGTCCTATAACTTTAACAATACAATCATTAAAGTAACCAGAGTAAGACGTAAGCTTGATATATGGTAACGACTGGGGATAAATGGCTACACTAAGCAGCCAACTAGACTTAGGATGAACTAAGATAACAGTAAAGACGCATTTACCCACCCAAGGATAATTACTACACTGCACCACCCCAGATCTACCCACCCAAGGGTAATTCCAACACTGCACCACCCCAGATCTACCCACCCAAGGGTAATTCCAACACTGCACCACACCAGTTCTACCCACCCAAGGGTAATTCCAACTTAAGGTTGATCCCACTAAGTGTACTTAGTAATTTTTAATAGTAGTTTCGTGTACCCCTAGCTGACTACATAGGTGTCGTCTGCCCCTATCTCCACTAGGTGTACCCACTACTCCCCAAGCGATCGGCTCCCTAACGTAGATACCCGTGCTGGCTCCACAGTGGGGTGTATCATTCCCCAAAGTGGCAACCTGATAATATCAACGGTGCACGGCTTATACCTACACGATGCAACAACGTCTTACTTACCAGCCCGGGTCCACACACGCATATGAAACCCGTTGGACTTGCGTTGCCACCGCTAACCCGTTTTGGCCTCTTACAGTCAAGCCCAATATGCGTGTCCCGTCCTCGACTTGGGTCGAGCCCACAAAGATAAGTTTGGGATATTGGTTGAAATGGGCCCCCCACAAGCTACCCACCTAAGCTTGCCATTTCTAGTGAATCCCACTTAACCCTTTAACCATGTCCACTTACATGTTATAGATTTTGGTTAAGTCATTTAATCATACTTTAATTGCCACTCAAGGCACCCACTAGATTTCCACATGCCACCCAAGGCACTTACTTGATTCCCACATGCCACCCAAGGCACTTACTTAACCCTTTAATCATGTTTAATTACATGTTCCACTTTGGTTAAGTATTCTAATCGTATTTTCTATTGCCACCCAAGGCAACCCACTAGTTTCCTCATGCCACCCAAGGCACCCCCACTAGTTACTACATGCCACCCAAGGCACCCACTTAACCCCTCTTGCCCCCACTACATGCTAATTTGGTTAAGTGTTTCTTAATTAATTAAGATCGTAACCTTTGTAAAGACCTCTCACATTAGACTGTCTTTTATGGCAGTTGGATATGCCGGTTGGTTCCGGGCAGCCTTACACCATAACAGAGTCTAACCTCGTGTCTTTACACTTGTCACATATTTAGTTTATGACTAAGACCTCTCACATTGGGCCAATCATTTGTAGCCGCTGGATTTGCCGGTCGGTTCCGGGCAGTCTTATGCTACAAAAGGGTCCAACCTCGTGTCTTGGTCGATTAATTACACCTAATTAATCACCCCCATAATTTGTATTAATTATCCCTAATTAATTACAAATATTTAAGAATATGGGTAGACCTAACTCAATAGGTAAATTCCCAATTCCATAATATGGGTAGACCTAACTTAATAGGTAAATTCCCAATTATGTCCATCCACTTTATGGTATGTTTAATCATACCCACTTCACACAATTTTATGTGTTCATTAATTTTTACCCCATCGTCCCCACGTAAATACGTTAACATGACATACTTCAAAAGAGAAGATTCATCATACACACAATGGGTTCAACTTAGCATATCATTAGCATTATCATGGGTTTAAAAGGTGTCAACTTGCATATATGACCATAAACCCAACTTGCATAAATAACCAACCCAAACTTGCATGAATCACATATGTCATAAAGATGGTAACTTGCTTAAATGTTCATGTCATAGACCTATCATAAAGGTGTCAACTTGCATACGTGTCATAGGTCTAAAAAGGATGAACTTGCACACGTACTTATGTCATACAAAGGGGTAAACTTGCATATGTATGTATGACATACAAAGGTGTAAACTTGCACATGTTACTTGCATATAATCAACCACCAAACTTGCATAACATGTCATATATGGACTTGCATATAATCAAACACCAAACTTGCATAACATGTTACATATGAACTTGCATATAATCAACCACCAAACTTGCATAACATGTTACATATGAACTTGCATATAATCAACCACCAAACTTGCATAACATGTCATATATGAACTTGCATATGTATGTATGACATACAAAGGTAAACTCGCATATGTTATGCATATCACTAATCCAAACAACTTGCATAGATTATGCATATTATAGATCCAAACTCATAGGTTAAACTTGCATGTCATGTCACTTATTTCACACATGATTCTAGCATAAAACCAAGCATTTAACTTGCATAAAACCAAACACTTAGCATGCATAAAACCAAACACTTAGCATGCATAAAACCCACCATTTAACATGCATAAACCCAAACACTTAACTTGCATAAACATAGTGTCATCATGAATAAGTGTTAAACATAGTGATTAGCAAACTAGCATCATAACATATGAACTTAAACCCATTGATCCGCAAGCAAAACCATATGATCTCATCACATCTCATCTACTTAGTTTAGCAATTGGTTATTAAAGTGATAGAAACTCACAAACTCCAAGATTAGCTCCTTAGATAGTTGCTAGAGTTGAAGTAGAGGTGGATTAGTAGTTGATTAGCTTGCAATCCTCTTCTCTAATTAGTGGAGGCTCCTTCTAAGTTGCATTTTGGCGGCATGATGGCATAGATTCTATTTTTAGTATGGATTAGGGTAGTCTTAGGGTGTATTTATAGGATTAGGTTGTGTTTTAGACCCTTAGATTAACCCTAGGTTAGTTTAGGTCCGTCAGATTTCTTCCCAAGCCCTCCAACCCAGCCCAAAACTCAACCAGGTGCACCCAGGCCAGAATCAGCCGACAGGGCAAGTCGACAGCCCTGTCGACTGCCAAGTCGACAGACGACAGGCATGTCGACAGGCAAGTCGACAGCCCTGTCGACAGCCAAGTCGACTTGGCTGGGCGGGAGTTTTCCCGCCTGGCCCGCATTTCTGCATGTTTCGAAATTCAAATTTCCCGAAAACTTCTTTGGGCCTTAACCGGGTCATACGGACTCCGATTTACAAAATTTCGGACTCTATTTCGCGTATTTTTCCGAGACGAACACAATGACGTAACCCGTTTCCCCTGATTCTCACATCTGAGATTATTAATTCTGTAATTAGTGAATATCAGTGTTAACTGAAATTCGGGGTGTTACATTCTCCCCTCCTTAAAGGATTTCGTCCCCGAAATCTCCAAGTTAAGGAGAATGCATATCCTACCATCCAAACAACCATCTACTCAATCAATCAAACACGGACATCCATTGTCCTTAAAATAATTTCTACCGATGTATGAGCATATGCAAAAGGTGTGTGTATATGTTCCCTATCTGTAACAACCCGTATTTTTCGATAACGTGTTAAGACGAGAATCAAGGCAGAATTTAATTTTAAATTCTGAATCAAGTAAAATGGGCTATGCCATTGCGTTCGTCTCGGAAAAATACGCGAAATAGAGTCTGAGTTTTCGAGAATCGGAGTCCGTATGACCAAGATATGGCCTCGCGAAGTTTCACGAAAAATTCCCAAATTAAAGTATACTTAATTAAGTGAAATGGGTTGCGCAGAGAAATATATATATATTGATATATATATATATATATAATTGAAAAATAAATAAATAAATATGCAAAAATGTTCAAAACAGCGAATTGGGAGAGGGGAATAACCGAACCGGCCCATTTTTGAGGTCGACCCGAGCTCGCTGGGTCGACTAGGAGTTAATCCAGGGTGTTTGGCTGTCAACCCGTGGGTCGATTCGCTCAAATGCAGATTTTGCATTTGGATGGTTCTCATGGTTCATCTTTAATCTAAAGGCCCTAAATGGTTCCTACACTTGACTTCTTCCCCAAGACATGCTTTGATGGCTTGGATTGAATCTAGGTTTAATCTAAGGGCCTAAAACTATCCTAATCTCTATAAAAAGACGCTAAACCCTCATTATTCACTCATGTAACTAAACTATGGCCAAATTTCTACTCTCATGGCCTCCATCTCAAATCCCTAGAGCCTATGCATCTAAATCAAGTTCAAATCAAAAGGTGCAAGCTTACTACACCAAATCAAGGCCAAATCAACATTGCTATGCGAGTTTCATGAAGGTTCTTCAACAAAGGAGGCACCTTTCTTAGCCAAGATGATTCATGCTCCTTTCCCTAGGCCTAACTATGTAAGTTCTAGCTACTTTTGGATCAAAACGGTATTTTTAATGTTGACATGGGATAAAATGAGGCTAAACATGATTATGCGAACCTATATGAATCTTACCTTGCCTCTTGTGTTCATGTTTATGATTTTAGGCCATGTGAGTGACTTAATCATGCCTCTCATGCTATGCATAACCTAGTTTATCTTGCAAGTTTGGATCTTTATGCATGAAATGCTAGCATGAACCTTTAGGAACCACTTTACTTGTGAAACATTGGCTAAGACAAGATTTTGGGGCTTATGCATGTTTATGAACCCAAACCCCTTATGCTAACATGCAAGTTTGTGGCCAAATCCTTTATGAGATTATGCATGATCGTGGCCAATCCCCTCTTTTAAGTTGTGCATGTTTATGGCCAAACCCTTTTTGATAATATGCATGTTTGTGGCCAAATTACCTTATGACACTATGCATGTTTATGGCCAATCCCTTTATGATGTTATGCATGTGGAAGCCAAGCCCTTTTTGGCATCATGCATGTTTTGAGACAAATATGTGACATAGTATCCTTACTATGTTGACTCGCTTTGCTTGCGTTGGGAAAACACGATTTGGGTAGTTAGATAAACATGAACATGTCGCAAAATCTTAACTTGAATATGACATGTGTTTATACTTGAAAATATGACTTGAAAGATAACATGGAAGTTGGCATGTAAGTATGCATAAAAACATGAGCTTGGGAATTTACCTATTAAGTTAGGTCTACCCTTTGGGAATTTACCTATTGAGTTAGGTCTACCCAAATGCTTGAAAACTTGTAACATGTTTTGGAAACATGATGAACTTAGATAATATGAGTATGGCCAACTCGAGGTTGGGTTGAGTTTGCAACGTAAAACTACCCGGAACCGACCGGCCTAACTAGAAGTTGCAAACAATAGGACCCAATGTGAGAAGTTGGTCATGTCGCGCTTAAGACCCGAGGTTAGACTAGGTTGTGGTGTAAATCTACCCGGACCCGCCCGGCTTAACTAGTAACCACAACAAGGTCTAATGTGAGAGGTTGTGGGTGCATTAATTAAATTAATGCCACATAATAGGGTTAAGTTAATTTGATTAATGAGGCTTAACCAAATATGATATGGACAAATGGGTTAAGTAATTTGATTAAGCTAATGATATTTAACAAAACATGATAAGCTTGGGTAGGTTAAGTAACTTGATTTGCCTAATGATACTTGACCATTTTTATACGACTAGTGGACGGGATTAAGTTAACCAACACTTAATCAATCCAACACGATAACGTGATAAGGTTAAGTGAATTTTCTTAATGACACTTAACCGTATAATACAGTTAATGGATGGGGTTAAGATTAGGCTTAACTAATCTAAACATGGTAATCGGATGGGGTTAAGTTAGCCTAGACTTAATTAATCCAACTTGGTAATTTAATGGGGTTAAGTTAAACACTTAACTAATTTAATACGATGATTTGATGAGGTTAAGTGACCTATACTTAGCCAACCTAACTCGTGAATTTATGGGGGGGGGGGGGTTAAGTTAACCCATACTTAACCAATCTAACGTGAAAACATGATAAGGCTAAGTCACGAATCGATTCGAATACGCTTGACCGATTTGACTCGGTAATTTGATAGGGTCAAATTAATGTATACTTAACCAATCTAAAATGATAATTAGACAAGGTTAAGTCATGGATTGCTTGATATACTTAACCAACTTGACACATGGTTTGTAGGGTTAAGTCTTGGACTTGGATACTTAGCCAATTTTGAGATGGTTTTTAGACGGGCTAAGTTATGAACTTAAGTGACACTTAACCCATTAGATAAACCCTAATTCGGAGGATTAGGTAAATAACCATAGTTAACAAGGATTATGGAGATTTGGGAAACTAAGTAATAATTCTTAGTCAAGGAGATTTGGACCATTTCTTAGATAGATTAGTAACCCAATACGTTAGGTCAACGTTTAAGTATGCGTGTAGGAGCAGGCTATCTGATTTAGATAAAGGCTCCAACGAACTGGGTAACGAAGCAGCGGCTTCGGGGAACGTGAGGATATTCTTGGGATCCCTCTGTGAGCTGCCAGGTCATTATACTAGGCTCACGAGAGGTTGAGGTCTGCGGTAGAAGAACCAAGAATATGCCTTGGTTGCTATGCGAGCGACCTAAAGACTGGGGTGGATAGCAGTGAGTCGACGAATACATAAGGTGCCCGAGATAGCAAGTTCGTCGATCATCTACCATCTTGAGTCAAGCGTGTACGTACGGAAAGGCAGGGAACACCCAACAGACCATGATTTGCTATCTAATTATGGGTGAGGTAGGTCGTAGGATGTGGGCTGGCCGGAGTGTAGTTCTCATGCAAGATTTTCTCTTGTGTTGCCTTTCACTAGTTGAGGGAGGGGTCTCGTGGGACCATAGCCACGTGTAGAAAAGCAGACCTTAGTATCTGCATCGGCAGATAAATCTAAAGCTCCCGACCGAGTCCTGTATTTCTTGGTTTGCCCTGTGACAGGACTTGGATGGCACGATGTGATACATGTGCATCCAGTTATAGAAAAACGATTCACGATGAATGCGTGGGAAAAAGGGCGCGGTTGAGGGTTAGCGTAATCCCTAGTGGCCTAGGTGGTTTAACCCAAACCGAAATACGAAAGCGTGCAATAGGTAAGCGTAATCCCTAGTGGTGCTAGGTGGCGTAAGTCCTAGTAGTTCAAACGATGATTCATACGGAAGAGCCTAGCTAGAACAAGGGTGACAGTCCAAACGATTCCAAGGATAATACGACATGAGGAAGCCCGTACGAGGTACGGCAAAGGACTGAACTTATATACATGGAAAGAAACGTATGATTTGAGTAACCTATATATGCGATATTAGGTTGACATGGACCATTACACGACTTTGAGCACGGGACATTCATGGTTAACACATGACGCGGGTAGGGATACTAGTACGAGAGGTGCAGAGCAAATATACATGTTAGAACTAGGAAGAATATACATAATAGATACCGTGGGATGTTAGACGGGGTAGATACCTTGGGATAATGTACTCGATAGAAATCTGACGATGTGATACCTTGACACCGTAGTTTATCATGATACCTTAGTTTACCTTGCCGCAGTAGTTCAACCGGCTACCCTGGTTTATCTATCTTGTAGTTATCCTTATGTTTACTTTCAGTTTATGCATGTCATGTTACCTTTACCTGTTTTTATACTGGAAGTAGATAGGACTTACTCAGTCTGTTTGACTGACCCGTTTTGTTTTGCCTCTTTTCTTCCGTCCCCCCCCCCAGGTTTCAGGGAGGAAACAATGCTGTTTAGTTCGGACTTCTTCTGCTTGAAGGTCATCATGGATGGCTTGGACTTCTCTTGGCTATGGCTACTTTACGGTTTTACTTGGGGAATAATTTATTAAAAAGTCTTTATGCTTCTTTACTATTGCAAGACAGGTTTTGATGTACTCTGATGTAAAAGGCTTTAAACCTTATGTATTCATGTTTATGAAAGTTTGATTTTACTTCCGCTATTTATATATATATGTTCTGTCTTGTGATATTTCTGTGCATGTTTACCAATAATGCCCCTCTAAAGCTAGTGCATTCCTTTGCGAGTGACCCTAGCGGAGGCGGGGTGTTACACTATCTAATGTATGAACATATGCAAACCGTGATAGTGCCATGCATCCAATATGTATGCGAAAGAACCCTATCGACACATACTATATCTACATGAGTGCACAATCATTCACCAAAATGCATCATCCATATGATAGCACAACCATTATACATCCATAAATATAGCTACCTTCACACAATTATATGCAATATGCAATATGAAGTGATTGAGCCGATCTAGTGTCTAGAGTGTGTGTATATGCATCCACGAGCAACCACTAGCAAACACTTGCATCTACATGCATCCATCAATCATAACATGTCTCAAACACATGTTTCAACCATAGGTTTACCCTATCTAAAGGTCAAAGGCACTAACAAGAGGACATACTAAAGATAAGATAAGTACTAGACAAACGATAAAGGAGAAGTTAAAAGACATACCCTCGAAAAGGAATGGGTATAATGAACGCATTTTCGCTTCCGTCTCCCAGGTAGCGTTGCTCTCATCTTCTCCCCGTTGCACTTTGACTAGTTGAACCTCCCTGTTTCTCAACCTCTTAATCTCTGACCCAAGGATGCGTGTAGGCGCTCGTCGAATAGTCGCATCACGCTCTATTTCTACTTCCCTAAGCAAGCTCGGCTCTACCACCTCTACGGTCTCATGTAGGCACTTCCTCAAATGTGACACATGGAATGCATCATGTACACCACTAAGTCTGTCGGGCAACTCCACTCTATAGGCCATCTGTCCAATCCTTTCCTTAATAGGAAACGGTCCAACAAACCTTGGTGCTAACTTCCCAACAGATCCAAAGCGAACCACATTCCGTAACGGATATACTTTGACAAAGACCATGTCCCCAACATCAAACTCAAGATTCGTCCTCCTCTTGTCCACATAAGATTTCTGTCTGTCTTACGCCGCTTTCATCCTTCTTCGAATCAAATCAATCTTTTCCGAAGTCTCTCTAACCATATCGGGCCCAAGTAAGATCTTATCCGTAGATTCCCACCAACATGTAGGTGATCGACAAGGCCTTCCATAAAGAGCTTCGAAAGGAGCCATGCCAATACTAGACTGAAAGCTGTTATTATATGCGAACTCCACCAATGGAAGATGCTCTTCCCATGTACCTCCAAAATCCAAGATACATAGCCTCAAAAGGTCTTCTAAAATACGATTCACCCTCTCGGTCTGGCCGTCCGTCTGAGGATGATATGCGGTACTCAAACACAACTGAGTCCCTACCGCCTCTTGCAAACTCTTCCAAAACTCTCTAGTGAAGATATGACCTCGATCGCTCACTATACTGGAAGGTACACCATGCAATCTAATAATCTCTCGAATGTAAACTGAAGCTAGCCATGGAGCAGTTCTCTTACTCTTCACGGGTATAAAATGGGCGCTCTTAGTAAGTCTGTCTACCACAACCCAAATTCCCGTATTACCCTTCCTCGATCTCGGTAATCCATCGAGACACTATCCCACTTCCATAGCGGAACCTCCAA
Organism: Allium sativum; assembly: GCA_030737875.1. Taxonomy (NCBI): domain Eukaryota; kingdom Viridiplantae; phylum Streptophyta; class Magnoliopsida; order Asparagales; family Amaryllidaceae; genus Allium; species Allium sativum. Next base: position 154,873,592 of record CM060926.1, on the reverse strand, counting down.
TGGGTGAAGCAACCCACCGGGTTTCTTCTGCTCCGCTTTCACTTGCTAGCACACCAAGCATCTAGCGACATACTCGGCCACATCTTTCTTCATACCGGCCCAAAAGAAAACTCGCTTCATGTCTTGGTACATCTTGTCCCCACCGGGATGAATGGTCATCTTCGACCGATATGCATCATCAAGTATAGCCTTCCTCAAATCCTCGTCTTGCGGTACACAAAGTCTACCGTCTCTACGCAACCACCCCTTACCATCTAGGGTGTACCTACTCAAATGGCTGGACGACTCCCCCCCTTATGAGCTTCTCTACTAACTCAACCAACTGTGGGTCGTCTCGCTGTGCCTCGCCAATCCGTCCCAAAAGAGTAGGCCTAACCTCCAAGGAGGCTAGCAAACCGGGTACAAAGTCAACGGAAGGTCTAAAGTCAAACATAGAAATAAACTCTAAGCTCCGTCGTTCAACGAACAATGAACTCGAGGACAACCTTTTTCTACTTAAGGCGTCCGCTACCACGTTACCCTTGCCATGGGTATACGCTATCTCAAACTCATAGGATGCTAAGAATCCCATCCACTTTTGCTGTCCTAAGACTATGCGCTCGAAGAGTCTCCAACACTTCCCTAAGATGTAGGGCATGCTCTTCTCCACTTTTAGAGAAAACCAGGATATTACCCCATCCAAAATCATCACAACTGTCCATCTCTCACGCAGACCACCCTATTCGAACTCGACATCCCCCAAATGCAAGCCCCAAAGGCCTAAACCAATATCAGACAAACACCCAAGGGATACCTCCTTCGAATTCAGACGACCTACGTGAGATGATACTAGTAAAAACGGCTAAATAATTAAGCCCTTGTCCAACTCTGGATGTCCTTGCCAGTCTCGCTCCAAAACCACCGTTTATCCCATAACTGGCTTTGCTCAGCCTATTGAGCACATACGAAAACTTATTTCGCTCCTAGAAAAGACCAAGATGTCATTTACAAAGACCATCACGAACTTATTTAGGTACTCCCTGAACACCCTTCTCATCAAATCAATAAAGTATGCGGGGGCGTTCGTCAAACCAAATGGCATCACCAGCCACTCATAAAAAAAACCATCCGGAGTCCTAAAGGCAGTCTTCTCTATACTATCCTCAGCCACTCTCAACTGACGAAACCCCGTGGCTAAGTCCAACTGCGAAAATACTGAGGCGCCAACTAACTGATCAAAGAGATCATCAATCCTCGGCAATGGGTGTCTATTCTTCTTTGTGAGTTTATTTAGTTCTCTTTAGCCTACACAAAGTCTGAGGGACCCATCCGCCTTCGTGGCAAAAACTACTGGAGCACCCCACTCCGATATACTTCGTCTTATGAACCCCTTCTCAAGCAAATCGCCTACTTGCTTATGGAGTTCTCTCCTCTCACGAGGAGCCATGTAGCACACTGGCCAAGATACTGATTTGGCATTGTCTACCAGATATATTCGGAAGTCAATCTCCCGCTCCGGAGGTAAGCCCTTCACCTCCTCAAACACATCCGAGTATTCCCGGACCACTCTAACAGATCGCAAACTCTCGACCGACGTGTCAAGCGATTCTAGATAACTTAGCATAACAGATTCCATGGGATTACAAGAGATCTCGAGAGTGTTACCCAAGCGGGTCATAAGCCTAACAACTCTCCCTTCAAAATCAAGAACGACACCACTACTGGATAACCAGTCCATGCCCAAAACTAACCCATAGCCCGTGAAGCCCAAAAAGCATCACATCTAAACTCAACGCTAAGTATAGAAACTTTCAAACCCAAACACATCATGGAGCCCCAATTGGGTTTGAAACAACTAAGGGATCATCTACTAAACTGGTGTCTAAGTGCAGTGACTCAACTAACAATGATGAGATAAACGAACTCGATGCGTCAGAATCAAATGAAGTTCGAACCGGATAATAAAGAAATCCAAATTCCAACCTAGACGGTCCTATCCCCATCTGGTACACTAGCCGTGAGGGAATACAACTACCCTCCAGGAGATTCCGTACCTTGCCCTTGCCTCTTTGGACAATCCTAATAAGGTGTCCTATTCCTCCCAAAAGGATAACTACTAGCCCTCTTCTTCCCATTCTCCACTCGTAACCTCCCATTAAAATGAGGTTTCGCTCTTCATTAACCAAACAACTATTTGAGCCTTCCTCCCATCGTCTATCCAATAGGTACCTACAAGTCCTCCTCCTTCTTGAACCAACTTCTAGTCCAACTAATGTCTAAGTCCCTTGAAGTGGTTTTCCATTCTTATCTATCTTAGAAAGATCATCTATACACGGAGGGGAAACTCAAAACGAGAGAGGAAGAAATTCAAAACGGAGAATTCGAAAGATAAAGATATGGCTATCGGGGATTATTCTTTTCTTTCAAAAACTTTTCTCTTAAAAGACATGTTTTTGAAAATACTCCTTTCAAAAATATTCTTAGAAAATAGTTTTTCTAAAAATTTTATCTGTTCTGGTAACCTTAAGCTCTGATACCACGTGTAACACCCCACACCCGCTACGGTCACTCACTAAGGGAATGCCATAACATCGGTGGAGTATTTTAAGTGAATATAGAACAGAAAAATTACAACAAGACAGATATAAGTAATACTTGAGAATTTAAAACATCATTTCATTACAGCGGAAAGTAAAACATGTTTGGTTACACCAAAACCATAAACAGGAGTCAAGTACATAATATCCATCCTGATAAAACAAAAGTACATAATCCCACTACATAACTTAATAGCCATACTAGAAAAGATAAATTGAGCTTTACATCCACGGTCCAAGCCCCAAAAGATAGATAAAGCAGTCTGATCAAAGCCCACTAGTGCTAGGCCCACTCTGATAACCTGAGGGTTGGGAAAAAGATAAAAACAACGGGGTCAGACATAAGTCTGAGCGAGTCCTATAACTTTAACAATACAATCATTAAAGTAACCAGAGTAAGACGTAAGCTTGATATACGGTAACGACTGGGGATAAATGGCTACACTAAGCAGCCAACTAGACTTAGGATGAACTAAGATAACCGTAAAGACGCATTTACCCACCCAAGGATAATTACTACACTGCACCACCCCAGATCTACCCACCCAAGGGTAATTCCAACACTGCACCACCCCAGATCTACCCACCCAAGGGTAATTCCAACACTGCACCACACCAGTTCTACCCACCCAAGGGTAATTCCAACTTAAGGTTGATCCCACTAAGTGTACTTAGTAATTTTTAATAGTAGTTTCGTGTACCCCTAGCTGACTACATAGGTGCCGTCTGCCCCTATCTCCACTAGGTGTACCCACTACTCCCCAAGCGATCGACTCCCTAACGTAGATACCCGTGCTGGCTCCACAGTGGGGTGTATCATTCCCCAAAGTGGCAACCTGATAATATCAACGGTGCACGACTTATACCTACACGATGCAACAACGTCTTACTTACCAGCCCGGGTCCACACACGCATATGAAACCCGTTGGACTTGCGTTGCCACCGCTAACCCGTTTTGGCCTCTTACAGTCAAGCCCAATATGTGTGTCCCGTCCTCGACTTGGGTCGAGCCCACAAAGATACGTTTGGGATATTGGTTGAAATGGGCCCCCCCACAAGCTACCCACCTAAGCTTGCCATTTCTAGTGAATCCCACTTAACCCTTTAACCATGTCCACTTACATGTTATAGATTTTGGTTAAGTCATTTAATCATACTTTAATTGCCACTCAAGGCACCCACTAGATTTCCACATGCCACCCAAGGCACTTACTTGATTCCCACATGCCACCCAAGGCACTTACTTAACCCTTTAATCATGTTTAATTACATGTTCCACTTTGGTTAAGTATTCTAATCGTATTTTCTATTGCCACCCAAGGCAACCCACTAGTTTCCTCATGCCACCCAAGGCACCCCACTAGTTACTACATGCCACCCAAGGCACCCACTTAACCCCTCATGCTCCACTACATGCTAATTTGGTTAAGTGTTTCTTAATTAATTAAGATCGTAACCTTTGTAAAGACCTCTCACATTAGACTGTCTTTTATGGCAGCTGGATATGTCGGTTGGTTCCGGGCAGCCTTACACCATAACAGAGTCTAACCTCGTGTCTTTACACTTGTCACATATTTAGTTTATGACTAAGACCTCTCACATTGGGCCAATCATTTGTAGCCGCTGGATTTGCCGGTCGGTTCCGGGCAGTCTTATGCTACAAAAGGGTCCAACCTCGTGTCTTGGTCGATTAATTACACCTAATTAATCACCCCCATAATTTGTATTAATTATCCCTAATTAATTACAAATATTTAAGAATATGGGTAGACCTAACTCAATAGGTAAATTCCCAAATCCATAATATGGGTAGACCTAACTTAATAGGTAAATTCCCAATTATGTCCATCCACTTTATGGTATGTTTAATCATACCCACTTCACACAATTTTATGTGTTCATTAATTTTTACCCCATCGTCCCTACGTAAATACGTTAACATGACATACTTCAAAAGAGAAGATTCATCATACACACAATGGGTTCAACTTAGCATATCATTAGCATTATCATGGGTTTAAAAGGTGCCAACTTGCATATATGACCATAAACCCAACTTGCATAAATAACCAACCCAAACTTGCATGAATCACATATGTCATAAAGATGGTAACTTGCTTAAATGTTCATATCATAGACCTATCATAAAGGTGTCAACTTGCATACATGTCATAGGTCTAAAAGGGATGAACTTGCACATGTACTTATGTCATACAAAGGGGTAAACTTGCATATGTATGTATGACATACAAAGGTGTAAACTTGCACATGTTACTTGCATAATATCAACCACCAAACTTGCATAACATGTCATATATGGACTTGCATATAATCAAACACCAAACTTGCATAACATGTTACATATGAACTTGCATATAATCAACCACCAAACTTGCATAACATGTTACATATGAACTTGCATATAATCAACCACCAAACTTGCATAACATGTCATATATGAACTTGCATATGTATGTATGACATACAAAGGTAAACTCGCATATGTTATGCATATCACTAATCCAAATAACTTGCATAGATTATGCATATTATAGATCCAAACTCATAGGTTAAACTTGCATGTCATGTCACTTATTTCACACATTATTCTAGCATAAAACCAAGCATTTAACTTGCATAAAACCAAACACTTAGCATGCATAAAAACAAACACTTAGCATGCATAAAACCCACCACTTAACATGCATAAACCCAAACACTTAACTTGCATAAACATAGTGTCATCATGAATAAGTGTTAAACATAGTGATTAGCAAACTAGCATCATAACATATGACCTAAAACCCATTGATCCGCAAGCAAAACCATATGATCTCATCACATCTCATCTACTTAGTTTAGCAATTGGTTATTAAAGCGATAGAAACTCACAAACTCCAAGATTAGCTCCTTAGATAGTTGCTAGAGTTGAAGTAGAGGTGGATTAGTAGTTGATTAGCTTGCAATTCTCTTCTCTAATTAGTGGAGGCTCCTTCTAAGTTGCATTTTGGCGGCATGATGGCATAGATTCTATTTTTAGTATGGATTAGGGTAGTCTTAGGGTGTATTTATAGGATTAGGTTGTGTTTTAGACCCTTAGATTAATCCTAGGTTAGTTTAGGTCCGTCAGATTTCGTCCCAAGCCCTCCAACCCAGCCCAAAACTCAACCAGGTGCACCCAGGCCAGAATCAGCCGACAGGGCAAGTCGACAGCCCTGTCGACAGCCAAGTCGACTTGGCTGGGCGGGAGTTTTCCCGCCTGGCCCCCATTTCTGCATGTTTCGAAATTCAAATTTCCCGAAAACTTCTTTGGGCCTTAACCGGGTCATACGGACTCCGATTTACAAAATTTCGGACTCTATTTCGCGTATTTTTCCGAGACGAACACAATGACGTAACCCGTTTCCCCTGATTCTCACATCTGAGATTATTAATTCTGTAATTAGAGAATATCAGTGTTAACTAAAATTCGGGGTGTTACAAAAATAATCCACGGCTACGATAGCGAATTTTGCTCCGCCTTTCGCCATGGGGAGGCTTCCAATGATATCGATTCCCCACATTGCGAAAGGATAAGGACTCGTCACCATCTCCCTTATGTACTTCTTGCAATACGCGTTGAATATCGCTGTGGGCAATACATCGGAGGAGGGGCATCGAAAATCCTTGTCTATACAGGACTCCCTCTTGCAACACATACCGAGAGGCCTTCCGAGTTATTGCACGCCTCTCACTTTTCTTCGCAGGGAGCGTTCCATACATTAGGAAATTCTTCAAAGGGGTCATCCATGACTCCCTTTCAGGTACAACATCTAGTACCAGATCAACTTCCATCTGATCTATACTAGGTGACTGTAAGACTTCCATCGGGACCAGTTCTGTATTTTCAGGACTATCAGAACTGGCCATTTTAGCCAATTTATCTGCTTTTTGGTTCTCTGTTCGAGGAATGTGGGATATGGTATGATGGTCAAAACCACCCAGCAACTTTTTCACTTTTTCTAAGTATGATATCAGCCTAGGACTTTTGGCCTAGAATTTTCCTTTGACCTGGTTCACAACTATTTTGGAGTCGCAAAAGATGTCTAACTTCGGAATCTTCAACTCCTTTGCGAGTTTCAAACCAGCAATTAGGGCTTCATATTCTGAGTCGTTGTTAGTGGCGCGGAACTCCAATCTGAGAGCATAGTATATCGGTAGTTTTTCTAGAGTTTCGAGCACCACTCCGGCTCCAGATCGTCTATCGTTCTTTGCTCCGTCAGTGAACAACTTCCAGGCACTGGAATCGAGGAGTAGCCTTGGCGGATCAACCTCTTCGCTTATTGTGTCATCTTCTGGGATGGTAAACTCTGCTATGAAATCTGCCAGCACTTGCCCCCTTATTGATCGCCGGGGTTGAAAATTCAAATCGAACTGACTTAGTTCAATGTTCCACTTAAGTAATCTTCCCGAAGCCTCTGGCCTTTGAAGAACTTGTTTTAACGGGTGTTCAGAGTATATAGTAATCGGGTGAGCTTGAAAATAGTGGCGAAGCTTCCTTGATGCAATCAGCAAACTGTAGGCAAGCTTTTCTATCCTTGGATAATTTCGTTCAGCTGCCGCCAACTTCTTACTCACATAATATACTGGTCTTTGCACCTTATCCTCTTCTCTAACCAAAGCCGAACTGACCGCATTGGATGACACCGCTAAATATATGAATAATTCTTCATGATCTACGGGTTTAGATAAAATCGAGGGTTTTTCTAAATGATTCAAGAGATTCTGGAATGCTTCAACACAATCAGGGATCCATTTGAAGTTGCGCTTTCCTCGCTTTATTAATTCAAAAAACGGGATACATTTATCTGTAGCTTTGGAGATAAATTTACTCAATGCTGCTACTTTCCCTGCGAGGCTTTGCACATCTTTAATCTGTCTAGGTTTCTGAATATTCCGGATTGCTGCGATCTGATCTGGGTTAATCTCGATTCCACGCGAATTGACGATAAATCCTAAAAAAATTCCCGATGCTACCCCAAATGAACATTTCAAAGGGTTCAATTTCATTCCATACTTGCGGAGACTTTCAAACATTTCTGCTAAATCAGCAGTATGGTCGGATGATTGTTTGGACTTCACTAACATGTCATCGACATATACCTCCATCGTCTTCCCAATCTGGTTATAAAACATCCTATTGACCAATCGCTGATATGTAGCACCGGCGTTCTTCAAGCCAAAAGGCATCACTACATAGCAATACAATCCTAGATTTGTAATGAAGCTTGTGTATTCTTGATCGGGGACGTGCATAGGGATCTAATTGTACCCCGAGTAAGCATTCATGAAAGAGAGGAGTTCGTGGTCAGCTGTCGAATCCACCAGCTGGTCAATTCTTGGCAATGGAAAACTGTCCTTTGGGCAAGCTTTATTCAGGTCCGAGAAATCAATACAGGTGCGCCACTTTCCATTGGCCTTTTTTACCAATACTGGGTTGGAAATCCAATCTGGATATGTTGAGTCTCTGATGAACCCATTACTTCTCAATTTCTCAACTTCCTCTTTCAAAGCAGCCGACCTCTCCGGGCCAAGCATTCGCCTTTTCTGTTTGACAGGAGGATGCTTCGGGTTGATGCTTAGCGAATGACTCATGATCGAAGGAGATATCCCACACATATCCGAGTGGGTCCAAGCGAATACGTCTAAATTGGCTTTCAAGAAATCTGCTAGCTCTCTGGCTCGAATGGGGTATAACTGGGATCCAATCTTTAGGACCTTCTCTAGGTCTCCATCATCGATTGGAATATCCACAGTTGTTTCATTGGGAGTCGCCATTCTGCCACCAGGCTCTTCGTCCTTTCTGGGATCTATGTCCTCGGGCAGTTCTCTGGGCGACTCTCCCATAGTTATTTTCTTTAGTTGCTATACGTTTCCTCCCTTGCCGGGGAGGAAGCGCCTTGGGTCTCTACATCTTTTCCTTTGCGGAGCATCTTCAATTCTGTAATGTAGCATGCTCGGGCCACGACTTGATCTCCTCTTATTATACCTATACCAGTTCAGTTGGGAACTTCATTAATAAACACCACGGGGCTATACAAGCTCTGAACTTTGCCAGGGCCGGTCGGCCTAGAAATGCGTTGTATGGGGATTCGACATGCAGAACCACAAAAGGAAGGATTCTTACTCTCTGGCGTTCCCCTTCCCCAAGGGTTACCGACAACTCTACATATCCCATTGGAGCAGTTGAGGCTCCATTGAATCCACGTATCCACCCCTCACATGGTTTTAAATCCTTCGGCTCAAGTTTCATCTGGTCGAACGTTTTCTTGAACAAAATGTTGACTGAGCTTCCGTTATCTACCAGAACTTTATGGGCTATGGCCGGAACAATTGCGGCTGTGATTACTAATGAATATTCGGTTGGGGAGTGAACGCCAACGCTATCCCTGTCATGAAATATGATGTCATCGGTCATTGTCTTCTGTTGTTTGGCTGGAGCAATGTCCTCATGGTTACTGCCTTCTCCTGCCATGAGGGGTTGTTTTGCTACGTTGACATACTGGTCCATTGCCCTAAAGCTATGCCCGGCCAGATGAAGCCCTTCTACTATGGTGTTAATGACGATGTTCTTCCCCTTTTGCTGAGCAGTCAGCCGGGGAGTAGGCTGGCTCTGATTCTGGTTTTGATTTTGGTTTGGGGTAGATGCGGCTTGCCCCCTGTCTCTGGGTGTGGCGCTGTACTCATCGAATTTTCCTTCTCGGAGAAGCCTCTCGACCAGGTCTCTCAGATGACGACATTCATTTGTGGAATGACCATGGATTTGGTGAAATAGACAGAACTTTCCGGTTTCACGTTCTTTGTCTGTTGACTCTCTCGGGGGAGGCCTTTTATATGGAAGGACATTATAGGTATCCAGGAAGATATTTTCCAATGTATCATTTAACGGTGTGAAACTCTCAAATGGCCTGGGTCGAGATATTCTCAGGGAATTATTTCCTCGGTTTCTCTTCCGATTATTGCTGTTATTGTTTCCCAGTTGGCGACCATTTCCTTGATTTTTATTCCCAACATTGACTTTAACCTTTCCTGAGCTATCTCCTGTCTGCTTGATGGCCACATTTCTCTGGATATCTTCCTTATCAGTAACCTTCCTTTTTCGATTAGCATATATCTCTTCCTATCGTAAACGGACATTAGCTTTTTCATAAAATATTTCTCTGGTCGGAGGTGGTTTGCCGACTAAATATCTTCCAAACTCGGTATCCTTATCGACACCGTCAATCAAGGCCATTAACACAGTTTGCTCATGCGGATCTTTAACTTCTGTGACTGCTATATTAAAACGATCCAAGTACGACCTCAAGCTTTCGTCTGGTCGTTGCTTAATAAGAGACAGCTCAATCACATTCTTAGATCTCTGAGCGTGAAGGCGGAATTGGTTCACGAACTTCTCACTCAATTCCCTGAAACCAGATATCGACCGGGCTGACAAGCGGGTAAAGCACACTAATGCCATATCTTCCAGAAATATAGGGAATGCCTTACACTTTATCTCGTCTGTAGCTGCGGAGGCATTCATAGACCAGGAGTATCGCATCAGATGCTGGATTGGGTCAGATTTGCCCGCATAGCGATTCATTGTCGGCATATTGAAACGTCTCGGGAATGTGACCTCCAATATATCATCGGTAAAAGGCGTATGACTACGATCTATGCCCCAATCTTCATCCCTATACCCTCGGCTAGCTATTATGTTTTCCCTGATCATTGCTTCAACATTTGCCCGGGTCAAGGTGGACTCAGGATCAGCACTTCTTGCCCGATGGGCTTCTTCAGCATTTCTTTGACGTGCAGCTACAAAGTCTGGGATTCGGGCGGAGCTTCCTTGCCCCCTGTTGCCAAGGTCAACTAGGCGATGAGCGGGGGGATTAGGTCGATTCTGAGCAGGGTCAACCACGTTTCCATTTCTCAGCGGCAAAGCAGGTTCATTCAAGTTACGACTGTTAGTTTCTTGGTTAAGCACTTCTTCTTCCCGAGATCGAAGTTGCTCTATGTTCTCAGCTCTTTCTAGCGAAGGCCAACGTCGGTTTCTTTAGGGCTCCTCTGACGAGGATGTGTGTTCCGGGGAAGGAAGACGGGTTGGTGAGGAAACCCTCTGCCTTATTAGGTCGTCAATTCGCCTGTCCATAGCAGTCAGATTCTATCGCAATACTGAACTCTCTTGCCGTTGAGCAGCTAACTCGTCAAATAATCTTTCCCACATGTCAATAATGCAGGAGAGGTCCCCTTCAGCAGTCGGGGCAGAAGGGTCAAATTGGTCGCCAACATTCTCTCTTATCGTAAAGAGCTTGTGCCAGGTTGAGCAGATGTACCAGCACGTGAGGATCGAGCCATAACCTCCTTTCCGGGTCGGGTCGTAGTCTGCTTGTCTTTTTGGATCGCGGGATCCTTACCTCGATGGCTCGGAGCGCCCCCCTGGGATCGGATCGCGGAAGCGTTATGGGGACGGTTCGAGACGTGGTCATGGGAGCATGTGGCAACTCCTTCAGCTGGTTGGGTCGCGATCCCCTCAACGGATCGGTTCGCCTCCTCCTCTCGGCGGTCCGTGACCTCCTCCTCGGGCTGCTCGTGCACACTTTCTTCAATTGCTTCTTTTTCAGCTTCATTCTCCTGCGAAGCTCGTACTTCCTTAGACTTCTTTCTAGCCATGATATCTGAATTTCACTGAAATCTTCAAAAACTGAAATAGTGGGGTTTTGGACTGTTTTCTTCGGACTTGAGTATCCAAACAACGGAACAACAATCCAATGTGCTAAAAATTCGTTCTCAGTGAAAGCACCAAAATGTTAAATCCAAAATTGGGTCTAACACCCAAACTGTTCTGATCTACGAAGAATTATAGCTACAATATGAAGAAAAAGCAGGAAAACACACGAAATTTATAGTGGTTCGGCGTTAACGAGCCTACGTCCACTTTATATGTAGTTGATTATATGCTGAATGCAAGTACAATTAATGGTTTCACTCAATCTCACTCTAACAATTATGATTCTCTCAATAATTTCAGGGTAACTATAAGTAAAAACAATGAAGATATGATAATGGTGGAGTCGGATCTCTCAATTGCCAGAAGGATCCCCAAAAATGCCAAGTTCTGGGCTATTTATAACTGATTTCTTCAAGCGGATCGCGGTCATACGTTACACACATCCCGAGGATCTCGTACTGGTTCGTATCTTGATGGAGAATTGGTCAATATGACAGTTGTGGACAGGTGTCGCGAGATCCTGTATCCTCGGATCGTGAATGACTTAGTCAGGGGCTTCGCTGTGCCTTTTGGGATTGGATCGCATCGCAGGGAAGAGGGTCGGATCGCTCTAAGGCGCAGCGAACCGAGGTGGGTGTCGCGATCCGCAGACGATGATCTGACCACGATCGGACTTTTGTGAACTAGGGGAGTATAACTTCATATTTTCTTCTTATGTGTGAGCCTGGATGGCTTGGTCAAAAGCTAGCCAACAGTTATCATATTCATGTTAGAAATTGCTGGGACGCAATTTTGTTAAGTGGGGAAGTCTATAATAACCCTGTTTTCGACGTCGGAGTTATGCGTATGCTTTTGATTTGTAGCGATTTGTTAAATTAAATAAACGAATTAAATTAAAGGAATTTATTTGCGATATTGAACAATTTTCTTTTTTTTATAAATAATTGGAATAGTTGCCAAAAAAATCTGTTATGAGTGAAGGTTAAGTTGATAAATAAATTAGATGAGTGTCGATTTGAATAAATTATTAATCATCAAAATTATAACCTATGGAATGGGTTGTAGATAAATTTATATTGTATCCGTAATGATTTGAGAACTAAAATTATAGTTGAAGACTTCATTAAAAATTAGTTTAAAGAGAACTAGGCTCAAATCAATCTTGGTCAAAGCCCAAACCCAGACAGATCAATTTCTATCTTTCTCTCAAAGCTACATCTCCCCTTATTTACATCACGATAAACAAAGCAAGGGGGAGACAATTCCTCCTCTCTTTTTTCAGCGGAGAGTCCTCCCCCAAATGAAAGATCATTCTACCCCAAAATTATTATTTTTCCAAATTGCTTCCCCTTGAGTATCCACCGCAGTCATGGTCTGCTTCGCTGCCTTCCACAGCACGCCGATAAACCTAGCGCTTCCTCCTCCATTGGACGAAGTCGTGTCACCTTGCCTCGAAGACTGTGCCAACTGCTGTCGTGGTCCACTGCAGACTCTCAAGCTTGTTCTTTGCTATGGAGTAGGAAGGAAAAGGAGTTATCGAGCGCTCATGGCTTTATCGATAATGAACTGGTTCTTTGGAAGAATCCTAGCACGCAAGCGATGAAACGTTGCGACCAGTGAAGAATTGCGTGCTTGGTCAGCAGTTGAAATGAATGCACCGTAACATGCTTTGTAAGAGGTGAGTATGGAATTGTGCTTACTATTTATTTCTGTCTTTCTTTTCTTTTCTTTTGGTTATACTTAGAAATCTAAACCATAGAAACATACAATCAAATTTGACATTGAGGAGTTGCATGCCAGGTAAGCAGTAGAAATTGATTTGAGCACTCCAATTAACTTCGGAGTTAGGACTTTAAGAGAGTAATATCATGATTTACTATAGTCAAATTTCAGTGTCTAATTTATACTAAAAATAAGGTAGTAATTGATTTGTGTGGTGCCCTGCCATTAATTTTCTGTGAATACACTCACACACATCTGCTTTTATTTAAGAAGCCTTTTGTCTTAAAGATGTTTAATTGCAAATGCTCACTGGTTTTTGGTGTGTTTCTGTTTTCAAGTATAGTTTGAATGTAGAATTTTGGTGTGTTTGCTTAATAATTTATAGTTATAGGTAGTTATAAATGGCCTCAGCATTTTATTTTTGAAGTCTAAATTATAGTGTATAATGTAATTCTAAATATTGAATTGTACAACAAATTATAAATAAACTTAAACTAACCATATGTGTTTATACTTATGTATATGTATACACACCAATTTAAGCATATTAGTGTTTAAATTATATTGTTGATCATTATGTAAGTATTAAAATTAATTCGCTCACATGCATTTCTTACATTTGTACTTTTGATTAAATATTTTATTCTAGAACAATTCTGTTTAGGTTGTTTGACTACTTAAAATATTTTTATCCTTACTCAGAATGAGTCGATTAAGAAGTTTCCATTTTATTATATTATTAAATAGCGTTTGTCGATATTTTGCATATTATTGGATTTATTTTATCGTATAATATTTTTTATTCTTTGCACAAATTTGTGATGAAAGTTTATGTTTTTCATACACTTGAATTACTTTTGAGAATTATTTATAAACCATGTTGGAATTTTATGTATCGTTTGAATTATTCTGGAATTTATTCGTCATTTGTATAATTGTCGGCTTTTCAATTTTGTGTGAATTCTTATATTGTGGATGATTCACTGTTAATCTAATTTGATTGATGATCTGGGTATGATACAATGATGACATCTTTTATACGACTTATATTAGTTATATTCCATGTAATGAGAAATTTGAATAAACGGTTTGGTGAAACCGTCTCATATGGGACTTTCGAAATCTCCTTTCTGGTTATTCACTAGACTTGTTATATAGAGTAGCGAAGGATGAGTGTAGTGTACGAGCGTATATAAACCATTGTATATACTGAGAAGTCTTGAGCGACTTACCACTACTAGGTAGTCCTGAGCGGCTATCGAGGTAGTCCTGAGTGACTATTCTATATTAGACCTGCGTGTCTAACTTATGGAGATCTGAGTATCTTCCATTGTATAGTCCTTAGCTGCTATCGAAGTAGTCCTAAGTGACTATCATATATTAGACTTGAGAGTCTAACTTATGGAGATCTGCGTATCTTCCATTGTAGACGCCAAAATTGAGGTAGTCCTGAGTGATTATCCTACATTAGACCCGAGAGCCTAGCTTATGGAAATCTGAGTATCTTCCATTATAGACGTCAAGTTTTTTTTAGTACTGGTATACGAGATTTCCATTGTACGTGCGGCGTTGCTGAGTCTCGCCAATGTTGATATGGATCCATATGTTCTTTTATGTTTTTTCCTTATATTATGATGTGATTTACATATATGATTTTTGTTTATGATTTCATCGTGTTATTGTATTTGGATGGCCTGTGAGCTATCATGTGATTGTGATGTTTTCATGATTTTATAGTGCATTATTACTCTTAAATGAGATTCACTTGAACTAGATTATGTTGTCATTTGCAGTTGATCGAGTCCAACTTGTAATTTATTGGACCTAGAAGAATATAATTATTTTGCATAATATTAATCATCTTGTATTAAATGGATTGATTATTATATTGATGTGTAATAAGAAAAATGTGAATATATTGTCAACTTAGTTAAATGTATGAATAAATGTAAAATAT
Source organism: Allium sativum (assembly GCA_030737875.1). Classification (NCBI taxonomy): domain Eukaryota; kingdom Viridiplantae; phylum Streptophyta; class Magnoliopsida; order Asparagales; family Amaryllidaceae; genus Allium; species Allium sativum. The sequence goes on along the minus strand of CM060926.1, from coordinate 154,858,587 downwards.
ATATATTATAATTTATCCTCGCCATTGATTTTGTGACCACTGTATTTCTGCATATTAAGTATTGTTCTATCCTGGAGGACACGTGTTATCACTTTGTATTGAAACTATGTGTATTCATGTGAGTTCTATTTCAGGAATTTTGAAAAGTATCAGTGTTAGTTCAAGAAAATTTATATGTGTGTGCCCTCCTACGGCCTCATTCTCTGTATTATCCGATAGTACTACTTCGTAATACTCTTGGGTAATATGGGTCTAGAGGTGGGGTGTTACAGTAGATTGGAAAGGTTGGCCGTTTGGGTTGAGTTAGTGATTAATCCTAATAATATCTATAATGTGGCAACTAAATGTGCAAACCATCTAAGAAATCACTTTAAGCTTTGTACAGACACATTACCCTTGTAACACTAGAACTATTGTCAAGTATATTATCTCTTAATTTTCAAATTACTAGTAATCATTCTGGATTCACCAGACTTTATGTCTAACCTGTTCTCTATTTTTTCCTTTCCTTCTTCATTAGGCTCGTAGGGCAGAGATTGATTTGGACGACTTGGGCGATTCATCTCGAAGTTCTTAATTTCTTTTTATTGATGTACTTTCTTCTACTCATATCATTTCTTCTATTTCGGTTTGGATTGGTACTTAAAGGGGATTATTTTTTTTGCACTCTGATTTGACATTTGGGACTTATATTATGTGACATTTTAGTCTTTTTCAAAGAATCTTGTTTTTTAATAAACTGTTTCATTTATTAATTTTTTTTCAGTTGTATTTATTTTCATGTCTTGTTGTCTTTTTCAGAGAATCTTGTTTTTTAATAAACTGTTTCATTTATTAATTTTTTTTCAGTTGTATTTATTTTCATGTTTTGTTGGTCTTAGTCTCAGTGATAGTTTTTATTATACCTAAATGCTCCACATTTCTTATCATGACTCGTTTTTTGGTGTGTTAAGTGGTGTGGAGTGTCACATGTAGTATTAGAGCCTAAGGTTACAAGATTCCTAAAAATTGATTTTTTTTAAGTAAAGTACTTTTCAAAGAAAATGGACTTTCAAAACAAAATTATATTGAAAAATAATTAAAGTGTTACAAAAATTTCCTGAAGCCCAACAAAACCTTCCTTCGATTCCTTCAAATCTAAATCTCTATCTTTCTCTTACACGGAATGGCAGATGGCAGATGCTTCTAATCATCCAGAGGGCATCGCAGTCCCTTCTTGGTACCGAAGATACCACCAGGCTATGGCACCAGCAGTGCCATAATAGAATGTGCAAGATACATAACCTAAGGGTGGAGCTCGCTTGTCGACAAATGGCAGCCGATTTCTCTTAGCTCTACAACCTTTTTTTAATTTTGTTGGTAGACCTTTTCAAGGGAAAATACTTTAGGATGCTTGTACATGGTTCAAGAGTATTGAGAAAATATTTGTCCTTACACGACTTAGAGATAGGGAGAGAGTTCAGGTTGCCTCTTGACAGTTGAAGGAAGAGGCTTCTTATTGGTGGGAGGTGAATGGAACCGAGGCTGGAACGCTATGTTGGAACGGTTTACAAGAGAGGTTCGAAAGGAAATTTCTATCTTAAACCGAGGAGAGTATACAGTTTGGAGAGGTTTATCAATTAGAAACAAGAAGAATTTTTAGTTAAGGAATATATAAACCAGTTTAATGAGTTGTTGAGATTTGGCTAGAATTAGTCAATACGCAACACAAGAAGGCACTGAAGTTCACTAAGGTACTGAACCAACCTCTTTAAGAGTTGGAACTTACTCATGTACCTATGGAAGCAACGTTTGAGTCTCTAGTGGATATGGCTATCATGTATGAGGTAAGAAAGGAAGAGGCCAATAAAATTCCAGAGGTGATGGTTTCTAGGAAATCTTAGTGGAAGAACAAGAAAGATGGTAACAAGAAGAAGGCTAAGAGACCCCTAAAGGGTCAAATTCAGAAAGACGAGAAGTGTCATAACTGCAGATTAGTTGGTCACTATGCTAGAGATTGTAGGATGGGGCATTGAAGGGGACGTATTTCTTCTATAACCAGCCAAGACATTATAGCAGAACTTTCCCTCAAAGGACAGGGGTGGTGCAGAGCGCTGGCACTTAGTCAATCGAGGTTCAGGTTCTAAAGGCAGTTCCATCATTTAGTAGAGGACATGATAGAGGTAGAAAAGGTTACCATGAAAGGTTTGATTTACATTTTTGTTTTTCTTATCCACACACTATTTGATTCAGAAGCATCACGCTCCTTCGTTTATAATTCACTTGTGAAATGTTTGCACTTGGATATATCCCTAGCTACAAATCCTATTGTTGTTTCAAACCCCGTAGGAAGATCGACTTATTTATCCATGATATGTTGGGATTTGAAAATTTTGATACTAGGGATAGAATTTGACTGTGATGCTTCTTATGTTTTTGAATTTTCGGGTTATGTGATTGTATTGGGGATGGATTAGTTAGCCACCTATGGGGTTATCTTAGATTGTGAAAGGAGGATTGTATGGCTAGAGACATGCAATAGACAAACCCTAAAGATTTCTTGCGAACTGAGTGGTCAGTCATGTTGAGTTTCTTATATTCCCTTAACGTATATCTATGTGAGATTGGTTTGGTTCATATAGTTAGAGATTTCCAAGGTGTGTTTGAGGAGGTGAGAGGGCCACCTCTCAGGAAAGATATCAGTTTTCAAATTGATCTTTGTGATAATATCAAACCTGTGGCATTACACATAAGACATGTAGCTCCAAGGAAAAGGAAGTAGTTGAGCAAGTAGATAAGTGAGCTGTTGGAGAAAGGCTTTATCATATGTAGTATCTCTAAGTAGGAGGCACTAATCACCTTTGCTGCTAAGGTGGATGGTTCCTTCAGACTTTGTGTTGATTATAGAGAATTAAATAAGCTTACGAAGAAGAATCATTACCCACTTCCTTGGATAGATGATCTTTTTAACCAGGATATATGATCTCTTTGATCAATTAGTGAAAGCTACAATATTTTCCCAATTGGGTTTGGCCACTGGCTTTTACTAGCTTTGGGTTGCACATAACAACATTGATAAGACATCATTTCAGATGCTAGATGGATTCTTTGAGCAGTTAGTTATGCTTTTCGGGCTAACCAAATCTCCGGTGTACTTCCTGAACTTAATGAGTGAGTTTTCCTAGATGTCCTCGATAAGTTTGTCATTGTGTTTGTTAACGACGTTTTAGTTTTCTTGAGAAACGAGGAGGAGCATTCCATACACTTGGAGGAGGTTCTCCGCACTCTCCAAGAGCATAGGCTAAGCGCAATTTTTTTTGAAATGTCATTTTTAAAAAGAAGATGTGCGCTTCTTAGGGAATTTGGTTTCTGAAAAGGATTTGGCAATGGATCCTGCCAAAGCGGTGGCGGCTATGCAATTAAAGCCCCTCTATATCCCATAGCATTCTCCAACCGCTATGCTATTTCTATTTAGCTGATGAACAATAAGATCATCTTTTAGCCCCGCTATTTATTGCTGCACCCGCTAAAGCGAGGCTAGTTAGAACCCGCTTTAACAATATTAATATACAAAGGATGATTTGACCTATTTTGTTCTGAAACAAACTTAAAAAAGTTAGTGTAAATATCTAATTTAAAGCAAAAGTGTGTTATATAAGGTAAAGATCTGTAATAATCATCAAATATGATGTACAAAAAACATGATGCTCTTTGATTTTGTTATATAATATTAATTAATATTCATTTCTTCTACAAAAATGATGTAAGAATGATAATTAATTTTAAATACCTTGATTTTCATTTGATGAACCTTTTACACATCTGCGATGTCCCCGCTATTTCCCCGCTACAACTTTTTGCATCTCTGCCGCTATAGAACTGCTAAGTGCTTTAACTGCACAGGGTGGCTATACAAAATTGGAAAACCCATGAAAATGTTACCAGGGTCAGAAGCTTCATGGTTTAGCAGGCTACTACCAGAAGTTTAAAAAGGATTTCACGAAGATTTAGTACCATTAATCTATCATACCAAGAAGAATCTAGATTTTATTTGGGATGATGATTGTGAAGATTCCTTAAGAAGCTTAAGAAAACTCTTGCTAGTGCATCGATGTTAGTAATTGGGAATGGTAGTATGTCTTTTATAGTATGCACTGATGCATGTGGTACTGTCCTAGGTGTTATTTTGATGAAAGAGGGGAGGGTAGTAATTATGAAAGTAGACAGTTGAAGACCCACGATAGGGGATACACTACCAATAATTTGGAATTAGCTGCCACTATATTTGCACTCAAGTCTTGGAGACCCTATTTCTTGGTGAGAGGTTTGAGCTTTTCATGGATCGCAAGTCATCGAAATACTTGTTTTCCAAAATGGGCCTGACTTTGTGACAGCAACAATGAATGGAGTTCTAGGCATCCTACGATTTTGTGATCCCTTATACCCCAGAGGGATGCATTCAATCAAAAGAGAGCTTCTTTGAACCCTTTACTCATAGAGTGGAAGAGTTTGGAGTTTATTGCTACCTTCACTTTTAAGCCCTTTATAAATTTCACTCTCGTATTATTGGATGCATTATAGATTCATCGTAACCTTATTAATCTGATTGGCTCAAGACTGAGAGGGTATTTGAAGCTTGTAGATATCATTGATAGGATTAGCAAATGAGAGGTCTCTAATTATCTCCAGTAATATTCCATAAACGATAAGTGGTGGCTGAGAAGAGAGGGCAGGCAAGGTGTTCCTTGCAACTGTGATTTGGTGAGTGCGGTGTTATCAAGGGAACACTATTTTATGAGACCATCCATCCCAATGGTGATAATATATATATATAAGGACATAAAAAGAGTTTTCTTTTGGAATGGAATAAAGAGAGATGTAGCCGAGTTTAATAGCCAAGTGTTCGACTTACCAGAGGATCTATGTAGAGCAATGGAAGCCTAATGGATTGCTCCAACCCTTGAAAATACCACAGTAGAAGTGTGAAAGTATATAAAAGGACTTCATTGGTTGAGACTGAACGCAGCCTATCACCCTTTGACAGATGGCAAGAAGGAAAGGGTAAATAGAGTTTTAGAGGATCTTTTTAGGATGTGCGTACTTGATTTCGGAGGGACATGGGAGGAGTACCTACCTATGGTGGAATTTTCCTATAATAATAGTTTCTAAGCTAGTATCAAAATGGCTGCTTTTGAGGCTCTCTACGAAAGATCTTGTAAATCAAATTTTTGCTGGTAGGAGACTACGGATCTACTCCTACTTGGGCCAGACATTATTAGAGAGACTTCAGAAAAGATCGACTGGATTAGTAAAAGAATGAAGATGGCCTAAGATAGGCAGAAGTCATATGCCAACAAGAGAAGGACAGATATTGAGCTTGAAGTCAAAGACTTGGTCTTTATCAAAGTGTCACCATTGAGGAATGTAATGACTTTTGGATCCGTTGGAAAGCTTACTTCCAGATTTATTTGACCTTTTCCCATGACTGGAAGAGTTAGGAAGATGGATTATAGAGTAGAACTACTAAAGAAATTTGTGGGAGTTCATGATGTCTTTTATGTCTCGAAATTGCGAAAGAGCTTGCATGATTCAACAAAGGTAGTGGAGCCTAGTCAACTTAAAGAGGTTGAAATCAAGAGAGAAGCGTCTGTCCATCGTATTATTACTCGAATTGTAGGGCACGATGTTAAGCAATTGAGGAATAAAGAGGTTCGACTCTTAAAGGTGCAACAGGAAGACAACGTGGAAGAAGTGACTTAGGAGGCTGAGGATGTGTACTTGTTATCCTTATCTATTTTAAAGTTTTCCTTTGACTGTGATCTTTCTTTAGTATTCTTTGGAAAGTTAGAACTTAAGGATAAGCATATCGATGGAAGGATTTTCTTGCAAACATGTTATCAGAATGTCTGATGTATGATGGATGCAAATGGTTGCAAGTGTTTTCTTGTGGATTCGAGTGCATGTATATACACATACTAAGCACTCTTATCTTTTAGAGATCGACCAACTAGGTTACAATATGCATATAGAAGTGTGTTGCGTTTTTATTTATTTTATAGTTGTCATAAAAGGAGTTCAGAATATCGATGTTGTATATGGATGATGGGTTGTAGCACTCATGAATAACTATCGATCATTACTAGAATTTTTGCATACATTTGGATGTTCTGCACTAGCATATTTGCATTAACAGGAGAAACTGAATTAGTAGACCACTTATTCTTTTGCATTAGATAGGGACATACAACACACGATTGCATAATACCATACATTAAATTAGAAATCTTAAGGACAAGGGATGCAATGGATGATGGCTGAGTATATAAGGTGTACAATTTGGTTGTGGCTGTTTATTTCATTTTTCTACCATTTGAGATTTTGGGGATGAAATTATTTTAAGGAAAGAGGAATGTAACACCTTGATATTTAAGTAAAAAGATTAACTAAGAAGTTAACTAAATAATATAATAAGTTAGTAAAATTGTCCAACTTGGCTACGAGGATTGCACCAGCTGAGTCCATTACAATTTTCTGGATAATTTCCAAATATAAGCTGTCAAAATCCGAGTACATATGAAAGAGTTATAAAAGGTTCAAAAATAAAAAACTAAGAACTAAACTTATCACAACAAAAGAATATATATATATACATACATACATACATACACACACACACACACACATATATATATATATATATATATATATATATATATATATGCCCGCATGGGTCGACCCTCTATGGGGGTAGGTCGATCGGGCGGTCGAACCCTAATAGGCATGGGTTGGCACACCAAAATGGCATAGACATTAAAATGTCTAGGTATGCGTCAAACGTTTTTAAATATGAAATTGTGAAATCTGGGACACTAGTTTCCAATCTGAAGGTTAGATTTGAGCTTGTGATTTATCCATTCCATATTTAATTAAGCTAATCCCATAGTATGAGATCCTGTAATATACCTATAAATAGGACCCTGATCTAACCATTTCTATTCACTCTATTCTTCTTCCACTTGGGTTCCCTCTTAACTGAGGCGGGACTGAAAACTAAATACTTTTTGGAAATAGAATATAAATTTAAATACATTTGAAGGCCTAGGACACAGGGATCAGGGAGAACTACAGGCTTCATCTTTGGACGACAGGTGAGTGGTACTCATTATTTTAGAATTTAAATAAAATAATAGGGTTGCAAATAGTTGTAGTTCATAGTTTTCTAATTTATTTTCTGTAAATGTATATTTTTAGTCATTTTTTTACAATTATTCTTATTCTTCCAGTTTATTATAGTTTTCTACAATTGTTATATACATGTTAACGTAGTTAATATTTCTGCAAATGTTACTTTGAAAAGAAGGTTTTAATCCTTTGACACACGTAAAAGAATAATAGTTAAAAGAGAGCAGTTTACATGAAATAGGGATTAAATAGGAAAACACTAAATTTATAGAAAACATTTATAAAACATGTGGATCGTATTAGATTCTTGCAAATAAATGATGACATAGGTTACAATTAAGAAAAAGAATAAGAAAGAATGGAAACTATTAAAATCTATACTTCATGGTGAAGTAAATCTATTACTTTATGGTGACATAGTAAAGAAAATTACAATACTTCATGGAAAAGTAGGAATAAACCTATTAAGATATTGTTTCATAGCGAAGTGGGATGTGACGACCGCCCATAACCCCTGGACTAAACAAGAGGAAAAGTGTGCTGGATGGTGTGCTAGGTAGCTATGGACGATAATCAAAGTAGGTAAACACAAGCGGAACCTGTCATAGAACTCATAGCGCAAGGATAAAATACAATAGAACATATACAATAGGTAATAATAGTGAAGTATATTTGAGAAGAAACTCAAACCCTTATAATAATTAGAGAAAATACCATACAATTTGGGAATTACAACATAAGTGTCTTTACAAATTTGCCTCACTGCAACGCTCAAAGATAAACACCACACAACGGAAACAATGATACTATAATATAGTAAGATAATACGTCAGCCTCCTGCTCGCCACCAAACTGCAACATCATCCTCACCAAGATATCACCTGTAATCTGCTACCAAGTCTGCCCATCCAACAATCGGATGAACGACCCAAGGTAAGAGGGAAACGTAAAACCTTGAGTCAGACAACAGTCTTGGTGAGCGATAAAACAACTATCTAATATCATCAATAAAGTATATGAGAATGGGCAAATAAACGAACTAATCCACCCACAACACCAGAGAAGTCTCAACTCTCATCTTCCCCACATCAGACAGTGATAGCGTTTACAAAAAAGGAATTTCAACATTCATCCATGGAAAAGAGAACAACCATTCATTCATGGAAAACAGAAGCAATCAATTACTAGCACTCGTAGCATCCAGATTATATATCTCATGCAAACCATCCTAACCGAATTCAACATCCCTCTAGCACAAGCCCCAGAGGCCTAAACCAATATCAGACAAGCACCCACATCTCCTTCGACATTGGACAATCTACATGAGACGATACAAGCAAAACAAACAAACATACATGACAGACTCTAGTTATCACCGCCAACCCTGCTTTGAAACCATTGTTGATCATATGACTGGCTGAACAATTTGCCGTCAATTGTCAAGGGTCAATGGTAAATCCCGGTTCTAGCTAAAACTCCACACGTCATACAATTTGACATATCTATGCCATACACGATGCCTAGGGTACTCGACCATATTGGTCTTTTAGGTATCCCTATTATACTCCTGCTTAGAGTCCACTAGAACCTATGATAACGATAGTTCCTCGGCCTTTGGTATCTCTAGTCGTCATCGACGACGACCATCGAACCATTTCCGACAAGCTCAGAACACTTTTGAGTTATCGTCACACTCGTTGCATTATGACTAGCGACAAACACTTCACATCACTTCGACATTCCCCATTGAGTTCACTTCGAACACTTCACATTCGTCATCGTAGAAATGCCTGGTTTACGTAATGTAGGATCCATAATTTCCCGGCCCATAATTACGCGGTCTATAATTACCCGACCGACCACCTTCTGCTCGACCGACCACCTTCTGCTTGATCGACCACCTTCTGCTCGACTGACGCATATTGACCGACCCATTTTAACAGACCCATATTTGACTAACCCATATTGATCGATCGACCACCTTCTGCTCGATCGACCCTATATTGACCGACTAATATTTGCCCGAACGACCACACCAAAATTCTGACCGATCGACCATCTTCTGCTCGACTGACCCCATATTGACCGACCAACATTTTCCCAGTCGACCCCTCTTCTGTACTACACTGCACCTTGTACTACACATTGTACTACACGCTCGACCCATGGCCGACACTTGTCTAATTTATCAACAAATTCCACCAAAACTTCACCAAACGACAAGATCGATGAATTCTACTCATCCAATACAACCATAAGCGTGTTATGAAATCACTAACAACATGAATATGACGATTTTCACCAAAATTATGCAAACTTCACCAAAATCATGATAAATGAGCATATGAACTAAATTGTGGATCCAACTTGCATAAACATATGAAAATATATGGAAATTACCAGTTTCAAGTTGCTAAATTAGATCCTATGGTGATTCAAATGTAAATATACTTACCATGATGTAGATATAGGGAAAATGACTTGAAAATGATGAAATAAAGATCATAGAACTCATATACTTGATTGTATCCGTGTGGGAGATGCATATCACTCACCAGTTCTCCAAAACAACTCAAAAACACCTAGATTTAGATCCAGATAGCGAAGAATTTGATCCAAACTCTTCAATTTGATGGATACTTCCTTGAAATGATGTAGATCTAGCTTCAAACAATGTAGATCTTCGATTCCCTTATGTAGATCTAGAATTTTAATAGTGGAAAGGTGTAGGAGAATGAAGAAATGGAGGATCACAAGCTCCTCCAAATGAGAGAATGGAGAAAGTAAACTATTCTCCATACCTCTCATTCCCTACTTATAGCCTCCCACCATCCCACTAATGGGACTCTCAAAATCAACCCATTAAGGCTCCAAAAACCTGAACAACGAACTGTGAAATCTTAAAACTGCAATTTCACCCAAATCGCTAGGCCAAATCTTTAATGTGATCACTCTACGGAAAGGTAATAATCATTTCATTTCCAATGGCACAGGTCTCAACACCTGATTTTATCCGAGTCAAAAGTTATGCCCTGTAAAAGACTAACAGGGGCAAAATGGTCACAAACAAAACTGGTAAAAATTATGGACATGTCTCATATCCCTGTAAGCAACATATTAAAAATATGAGAATGATTCAGCCCTCAAAGAATAAAATAGAAATATTTTATGATTCCCCGATATGTAAAATATGGGTTGCTACATTCTCCCCCTTTAGCAATTTCGCCCCCGAAATCCCAAGCAAACACCAGTAACCGCAACAATTCCACATGCCTATCATTCAAGAGCAACCAATCCTATCATCCAATCTAACGTCCATCAAGCCATGCATCCATAGCCTTATCCTAGCATGCAGAATTCTATCAACAACAACAATCACAAAAACAATAACAATGTACATCCGTCATCATCCTCGCTCCATAGCACCTTGACAAACCTAACCGTCTTTCCTCCTAAGCTGTTTCGTGTCAATTCCAGAATACGAAGCGGCTCACAAGGTTTCTTAACTACGGTCTCGACTTCTAAGTCTTTGTACCGTTCTAGAGATACCACTATATTCGAATCATGTGCGAATTTCCGTAAAATGACACACGGAAAACATTATGCACACTCGACATCTTCACGAAAACCATATCGCTTACATTGAATCCCAAATCTTTTCGACGCTTATCCGTATAACTCTTCTGACGATCTTGGGTTGCCTTCATTCGTTGTCGAATGGCCTTGATACAATCCGATGTCTCTCTGATCATCTCTGGCCCAAGCACTAACTTATCTCTAGTTTCTAACCAACAAGCTGGAGAATTATACGGTCTACCATACAACGCCATGTATGGTGCCAGCCCAATGCTCAACTGGTAGCTATTATTATAAGCAAACTCCACTAAATGTAGATGGTCTTCCCATGATCCTCCGAAGTCTAACACACAAGCCCTCAGGAGATCTTCCAAAACTCGGTTAACTCTCTCGGTTTGACCATCAGTTTGAGGATGATAAGTTGTACTCAAACACAGCTTGATTCCCAAAGTTTCCTGCAAACTCTTCCAAAATCTGCTCGTGAATAATGGATCTTGATCACTCACTATGCTCTTCGGGATACCATGGAATTGAACTATCTATTTTATATAAAGCTCAGCCAACTCTGCTGCTGTCCTAGTCGATCTGACGGGAATAAAATCTTGCACTTTTGGTTAAGCGGTCCACAATGACCCAAATTCCTTCATTTCCAGCTCTGGTTCTAGGTATTCCATTGATGAAGTCTATCGATATCTGCTCCTATTTCCACATAGGAACTTCTAATAGCTGAAGCAACCCACTCAGCTTCTTTTGTTCAGCTTTCACCAACTAGCAATTCATACACTTGGAAATGAACTTTCCAATACTCTTTTCATCTCTTCCCAATAGTAAACTCGCTTCATGTCCTGATACATCTTATTACCACTAGGATGAATCGTCAACTTCGAGTGATGACATTCCTTCAGAATCTCATCTCTCAATCCGTCAATATTAGGAACAACCAGTTGTCTTTGCTTTCGAAGCCAACATTCTCGATCGATTTCGAACTCTTTATTCTTTGGCTCCAACTTCTGGATAAACTCGACAAGCTTTGCATCTCGCTTTTGGGCTTTGGCCAATCCTTTCGATAAGAGGAGGTCGTATCGACAAGCTTGCCAATATTTCAGGTTCTAACTCACATCTTGGTCTGAAATCATATCTTGCCAAGTACTCGAGGCTTTTCCATTCTGAAAACATCACTCCCAAACTTGCGTGTCTTCTAATCATCGCATTTGCCACTACGTTGCCTTTTCCAGGAGTATATGCTATATCAAAATCATATGATGCCAGAAACTATAACCACCATTGTTGCCTAAGATTCAAATCCTTTTGGGAGAAAAGATACTTCAATGACTTAAAATCTATAAATAACTCGAATCGAACTCCCAACAGGTAAGGTCTCTACATCTTCAGAGCAAACACAATCGCTGCCAAATCTAAATCATGAGTTGGATAATTCATTTCATGTGGCTTTAGTTGTCGACTCGTGTAGGTCACAACCTTATCCTTCTGCATCAGTATTGATCCAAGCGGAGTACCACATGCATCAGTGTATACCACCATCTCTTCATTCCAGCTTGGAATGATCAGCACTGGAGCACTCGTCAATCTCTCTTCCAGGATTCCAAATGCTTGCTCACACTTCGCTTCCCATGTGAACACTTGGTTCTTTTTTGTCACTTTATTTAGCTCACAAGAGTCCACACACATCTTAACGAGCCATCTGCCTTGGTTGCAAATACAACTGGTGCAGTCTGTTCAGAAACACTTCTCCGAATGAATCCTTTCCTTAAAAGGTTACGAACTTGTACCTCTAACTATCGTTGTTCCTTAGACGCCATTTGCCTAAGAGGCATAACGATTGGTCTTGCACCCTCGACCAAATCGATTTAAAACTCGATCTCATGATGCGGTGGCAAACTTTTGAACTTCCTCAAAGACACCCTTAAACTCATTCGTGATCAACATAGACGACAAGTCTTCTTATGAAATATCAAGCGAATATAAATAGCCTGCGAAGACACCATCTTCGACCTACATCGAATCTTAACCATTCGCCTTTCCACATCCCCGACTGTCACCTACAGCTTCTCGCAATTCACTCATGTCACGTACCTCTTGAGCCAATCCATGCCCAAAATGATCCAAAGCCAGCGAAGTTAAGAACAAAGCAGTCATACACAAAGAAGCAACCATGACTCGACAGCACTAGAACATGACACAACATGCACAATCAGGACGAACCCCCCGACTAAATTAGTCATGATTAATGGTTTATCACAAAACTCGGGTTCCAAACCCAAGCGGTACTCTAGCTCATTGCAAATGAATGAATGCGATGCTCCAGTATCAAACAAAACTCGAACTGAAATACCTCGAATAGAAGGAGTACCTTGGACGATGACACCCTTTCCTTTCTCCTCTACAGTTTGAGCTCTCGAAGAAGATGGTATGGCTTTCAAAGCATAAGCCTTCACAACCTGTTTACCCTTAGCTGATTCTGGACAATCTTTCTTCTCATGCCCAGGCTTCCCACACTTAAAGCACTTCTTCTCAGCCTTGGGATTCTTACAATCCTTGGGAAAATGGCCCTTCTACCAACAGTTGTAGCAAGTCACTTAGCCTTTCTGCTTCTTCTGGCCATCTTTTCCTTTCTGTTGTTGTTGCTTCCTCATCTTATTATTGCCACCTTCTGTGGTTTTGTAGCTTCCTTGGTTGCAACAACAAATGCTTCCTCTTTTGGAGTCCCAAGTGTAACTAAATTCCACCACTCCATGGCCCTGCCCTGCAACTGCCTTGATGCAAGATTTCTCTTAGTTGCAACATCCATTCCCAAATCTTCAAAAATAGGAACACAAGAATCCAACCACCTCCGAACTTCTTCGGTTGGCTCCGCTCCTTTGAATAGATTTCCTCCTAGAGATGTATAGTCCTTGCATAGCTTCGCAAAATCCACAACCCTAGGAACTTGCACACGTACATCTGTCGTGGCTGCCAGCGGAGCGGGTACCCTTCGCATGTATGCTTCCATTATGGCCTCAAACATGGCTGGGTAATCTGGTGTACCGCCATTTCCCCCTCCAGGCACAACCTCCTCCCTAGTAGTATGTCTTAAAGTACGTCGACTCATCATAAATCTGCGAATTAGAATGCTTAGCCACTTGCAAGAAAAGCTGCTAAAGAAGTACAAATGCTACTACACTATTTGGTATCATATCGTATACATCCATCAAAATCTACAGATACGTCTCTCATACGTTATTACGCCTTAGAACTTTGGCTAAAATCGTTAACAAGAGCTTTGATATCAAATGTGACAACTGCCCATAACCCCTGCACTAAACAAGAGGAAAAGTGTGCTGAAAGGTGTGCTAGACAGCTATGGACGATCATCTGAATAGGTAAACACAAGCGGAACCTGTTGTAGAACTCACAACGTAAGGAAAAAATACAGTAGAACATATATAGCAGGTAATAATAGTGAAGCATATTTGAGTAGAAACTTAAACCCTTATAACAATTAAAGAAAATACCCATACAATTTGGGAATTACAACATAAGTGTCTTTACAAATTTACCTCACTACAACGTTCAGAGATAAATGCCACACAATGGAAACAAAGATACTATAATATAGTAAGATAATACGTCAATCTCCTACTCGCCACCAAACTGTAACATCGTCCTCACCAAAATATCACCTATCACCTGCTACCTCGTATGCCCATCCAACAATCGGATGAACGGCCCATGGTAATAAGAGGGAAACATAAAACCTTGAGTCAGACAACAATCTAGGTGAGCGATAAAATAGCTACCGAACATCATCAACAAAGTATATGAGAATGGGTAAATAAACGAACTAATCAACCCACAACACTAGAGAAGGACTTAACTCCCGTCAGTGATAGCCTTTACAAAACAAAAATTTCAACCATTCATCCATGGAAACTAGAACAACCATTCATTTATGGCAAACAAAATCAATCAGTTACTAGCACTCATAACATCCAGATTATACATCTCACGCAAACCATCCTAACTGAATTCAACATCCCTCAAGCACAAGCCCCAGAGGCCTAAATCAATATTAGACAAGCACCTAAGGAACATCTCCTTCGACGTTGGATAATCTATGTGAGACGATACAAGCAAAACAAACAAACAAACATACAAGCATGACAGACTTTGGCTATCATCGCCAACCCTACTTTGAAACCAACGTTGATCGTATAACTGGTCGAACAATTTGTCGTCAATTGTCAAGGGTCGATGGTAAACCCCGGTTCTAGCTAAAACACCACATGTCATACAATTTGACATATCTAGGCCGTACACGACGCCCAGGGTACTCGACCATACAATCGGTCTTTTAGGTATCCCTGTTATACCCCTGCTTTGAGTCTGCTAGAACCTATGATAACGATAATTCCTCAGCCTTCGATATCTCTAGTCGTCATCGACGGCGACCATCCAACCATTTCCGACAAGCTCAGAACACTTTTGAGTTGTCATCACACCCGTTGCATTATGACTAGCAACAGACACTTCACATCACTTCGACATTCCCCATTGAATTCACTTCGAAACTACATCATTACTGAACCAAAAACATATGTCATCATAGAAATGCCCGGTTTATGAAACGCCCGATCCATAATTGCCCGGCCCATAATTACCAGGTCTATAATTGCCCCACCGACCACCTTCTGCTCGACCGGCCACCTTCTGCTTCATCGACCACCTTCTGCTCGATCGACCCCATATTGACCGACCTATATTTTACCGACCCATTTTGACTGATCTGTATTGATCGACCGACCACCTTCTGCTCGACCGACCACCTTTTTGACCGACCCATATTGATCGACCAATATTTGCCTGAACGACCACACCAAAATTCTGCTTCACCGACCATCTTCTGCTCGATCGACCCCATATTAACCGACCCATACTGACCAATAAATATTTTCCCAATCGACCCCTCTTCTGTACTACACTATACTACCTTGTACTACACTGTACTACACGCTCCACCTGTGGCCTGCACCCGTCCAATTTATTAACAAATTCCATCAAAACTTCGCCAAACGACAAGATCGATGAATTCTACTCATCCAATACAACCATAAGCATGTTATGAAATCACTAACAACTTGAATATGATGATTTTCACCAAAATTATGCAAACATCACCAAAATCATGATAAATGAACGTATGAACTAAATTGTGGATACAACTTGCATAAACATATAAAAATTTCTGGTTTTAAGTTGCTAAATTAGATCCTATGGCGATCAAATGAAAATATACTTAACATGATGTAGATCTAGGGAAAATGACTTGAATGATGAAATAAAGATCATAGAACTCATATGCTTGATTGAATCTGTGTGAGAGATGCACATCACTCACCAGTTCTCTAAAACAACTCAAAAACACCTAGATCTAGATCCAAATAGCAAAAAAATTGATCCAAACTGTTCAATTTGATGGATTCTCCCTTGAAATGATGTAGATCTAGCTTCAAACGATGTAGATCTTC
Source organism: Allium sativum (assembly GCA_030737875.1). Lineage (NCBI taxonomy): Eukaryota > Viridiplantae > Streptophyta > Magnoliopsida > Asparagales > Amaryllidaceae > Allium > Allium sativum. Next base: position 154,842,325 of record CM060926.1, on the reverse strand, counting down.
GATTCTCTTACATAGATCTAGAATTTTAATGGTGGAGAGGTGCAGGAGAATGAAGAGATGGAGGATCACAAGCTCCTCCAAATGAGAGAATGAAGAAAGTAAAGTATTCTCCAAAATCTCTCACCCCCTATTTATAGCCTCCCACCAGCCACTAATGGGCCTCTCCAAATCTGCCCATTAAGGCTCCAAAAACCTGAACAACCAACTATGAAATCTTAAAACAGCTATTTTTCCCAAATCGCTGGGCCAAATCTTTAATGTGACCACTCTACGGAAAGGGAATCATCATTTCCTTTCCAGTGGCACCGGTCTCGATACCTGATTCTATCTGAATCAAAAGGTATACCCTATACAAGACTGATAGGGGCAAAATGTTCACAAACAAAATTGGTAAGAAATCATGGACATGTCTCGCATCCCCATAAGCAACATATTAAAATATGAGAATGATCCAACCCTCAGGGAATAAAATAAAAATATTTTACGATTCCCCAATACGTAAAATGTGGGTTGTTACATAGGAATTATCTTAAAATATAAATAATATGTTTAATGGTGCCTCGTATTGGCTGGAGTCGCACATACCGATTAGGGTAGATATGTGGCCAATTATCTCAGTCATGAGGGACAGAGATAGGGAGCGCAACTAGAATATTATTTGTTAGAACCTATGCCGACATTACCCCATTCAAGTCGGAAGACTGAGATCTCAGGTCCTTGAGACTAGAATTGGGCATGCCATGCTTATTAGGGTAGATAAGTGGTAAGTTAGGGGACGATAGTGAGTGTGTACCAGCGATGACCGAGCATCCAATGCATCGATTAGGGTAAATAGTTCACTATTGAGTCCAATATTAGATACATGTCCATTTGAAGATGAATTTGTGAACAAGTGATGATAAGGTATGGTTCCATTTCAGCTTCGAGCACGATTGATTCAGTGTAAGGGGCATCAACTACCATGCTAGTTTGAATGTAGATAGGAAAGACCGATCATTTGGGTGTAATTAGGGATTAATCATAATAACAATCTATTGTATCAACTAAATGTGCAATCAATCTAACAGACTAAGAAATCACCTTAAATTGCGCATAGACACATTACACTTGTAGCACTAGAACTATTATTAGGTTTATTATCTCTTAATTGTTCAAACTGATGGTAATCACTTCCATTCGCCGGACTTTATGTCTGACCCATTCTTTAATCTTTTTTCTCCTTTACTAGGCTTGTAAGGTAGAGATTGATTCAGACAGCTTAGGAGATTCATCTCGAAGTTCTTATTTTCTAACTATTGATGGACTTTCTTCTACTTTTGTCATTTCGTCCGTTTTCGTTTGGATTGGAACTTGAGAGGAGAATATTTTCTTTGTATTCTTATTTTACATTTAAGACTGAGATTGAGTGACATTTATGGTTTGTTTTGATGAAGCTTGGTTTTTAATAAAAAATTTCAATTTTTAAATGTTTCCACTGTATTTATTTTCATGTCTTGTGGATCTTATCTCTGTGATAGTTTTAATTATACCTAGATGCTCCATATTTCTTAGCATGACTTGCTTTGGGGTATGTTAAGGGTGTGGTGCATCACAAGGAGTTCTTAAAATATTTTTGAAAATCAGGATATTTGAAATTCGTTTAAAAAATAATGTAATAAATTAAAATAAACCTTTTGAAAAGGAGAGATAAAAGATTTGCTACTAGGGTCTTACAAAATAATCAATGATTCTATTATTTACCTTGATATCTTGGATCTTCAAACTCTAGTTTCTAACTCTGAAATCTCTATATTAGCCCCAAAATATACTCTTGATAATATACAATCTTCTTACTTAATACTTTTATAATATCCTACCCTGATAAAACATTAGTATATATATGTTCTACTATCTCACATGGTCATTGTCATCAAATCAATGCTAAGGTACAAACATTAAGTGTCATTATTTTTGGAAGCTTGGGAAATAGTTCAAGAGTGAAGAGACATTACTTGAGTTGACTTGAATTTGGAAAAGGAGTAGTAATATTCTTTTGTTTTGAAAATCACCATTTTAGGCACACCGCTATAGGAACTAAGACACATGTTATGCATGAGAGGTTTTATTGAGCTATTGTTAGTGAGAGCATACTTGCTCAAGTTGTTTAGCATGGTGCAAAATGACACCATTTGAGTTAGTAGCAAATATCATTTTAAATCTTCAAGGCATATGGAAATTGAATTGTGAACCTTCAGCCAATAGTGAAAGCTGGTTTGGATAGTTAATATCATTTGTAAAATAGGAAGGATTGGATCAAATAGGTTGGAAGAAAGTACTAACAGGAGACACATAGGACAGTTCATAAAGTTAAGTCTATATAGAGTTTATGAAGCCTAGTCCATAGTAGCATATATGTAAGTAGAAAACCCTGAGAGAGAGAGAGATAGGGTATGCCTTAATTATAAGAAGATCTTGGTTCAGTACTTGTGAAAATGTCAATGTGATGTCGATACTATAGTCAAGCCTTTTAGTTAGAGAAGCACATATATTTTTTACTTTATTTATTTAGATAGATGGTATACCTTTAGGTAGAGACATCTGGACGATGTGCATGTTTGTAAATGTGTGGGTGAGAGATGTTATGGTGATAGATGCTATTAGATGTATATGGATTTTTATGGATATAAGTGGTTGCATTGCATGCACTAGGACATTGGGTTTATTTTACTTTATGCATATTGCTTGTTGATTTCGATTGTTACATTTGGATGTGAGGCGAAGCATACATGTATATCTGTTTATTTTAGGACTTGCTTACATTTGGATGCATGGCATAAGCATAGTTGTACAAACAGGAAGTCGATAAGTCAGTATATTGGCTATTTTTTTGCAGTAGTTTGGGTTCGTAAGCATCCCACATTGAAAAATTACATGCTTGCACTAGAATTATTAAGGAACGGGGTCTCCATGGATGATGTATAAGTAAAATGATATAGATTTTGGTTGGTGGTTGTTAATTACACTTTTTGTTCTTAGAGATCTCAACGAAAAAAATCCTTTAAATGAGAAAGAAAATAACACTTCAAGATTTTCTTGGGGATTTATGAAAAAATTAACAAAAATTTAATAGATTTTAAATGGAAATTTAATGGGAAATGAAAATTTAATTAATACAAGGACTATATTTTTTCAAAAACTTCTGAAATTTCCTATGAAACTTTTACGACTATGATTTAACGATTTTTTGAATGATTTTAATTTATAACACTTTACTATCTGAGTCGGTATGAAGAAGCTACAAGTATCTGAAGACATGAAATAAAAATTAAGAAGTTAAATAATAAAACATATAGGAAAATTGACCCAAACCTCTTCTTGATCGACTCAAATCTTGTCTAGGTTGACCCGTCCTCTCATAGGTCAACCTAAACCCTTCTAAGTCAGACTTGAGGATTGTATGAACATAAAATGAAGCGTATGTTTTTGTTTATTCATGTTGATGATAAGCTATTGTGATAGTTTCTCCATGGATAACTTTATATGAGCATTTCAGACGTAATGAAAGATCCTCTTACCTAAACCAGCATTCTAAATTCACCCCTAGCCTTTGTAAATTCATAGCTAGTGTTAACCTAAAATATAATCCTCTTCATTATAGCGAAGCTATGCTGAATTCTATCATCAAACCCTAATTTATTAATAATTCTCTAATATCTAATTCTTCTACAAAAATAAATATTTAAATAAAGATTAAAAGAGATCTAGAAACTAGTGAAGTGATCTGAGCGTTACTTGAAAGAAAAGGCTTGTAGTTTCTGAGGCAAATCTAGAAACTCAGGACAAAGGTGACTAAGAATGATCTACAAATTAATTAAATCCAATTAATTTGATTATCCATCTATTTGATTCGACTTGTAAATTTTAAACTATCCTGTTTAAATTTTATTTTAAATTTGAATAGTTGGAATTACAAAATCTTTTTGATCTCTTCATTTTATTGAAGTTGAAGAGTGTAAATTATTAACTCTAAACAATGTGTTGAATTTGGATATAATTAGTTAATTTGTAATTTTAGAATTAATTTTCTTTTATTCTTATCATATTTGGCATATGTAAGTTATAAATCTTTAAATCATATGTTAATTTTCTATTTATTTAACACTGATGAATTGGATATTTAAATTACATAAAGAATTAGACTTACTATATCATACAAGCATAAAGAATTAGTTTTCTTTTCTTGTTAAATCGTAATGATAATATAATAGGAATGTGGTAATTAGTTGCTTCGGGACTAGAGAAAATACCGTTTAGCAACCCAAAAGAAAATAAATGAAATCTGAATTATAAATCATGTAAAATTAGATTATTAGGTTTAGTTAATCGATCTAAGGCTGATATAAGTTGACTATCGTATCACTTTTGGATTTATTTGACAATTAGGTAGCGTTGTGCCTTTAGATTTATGAACCTTGCTTTTCTTAAAAATTGTTTGATTGATATGGACACTTATGTCTTTTGTTTTGAGGTGTGAATTTAGTTTGCATTTTCTGATTCTTGCACCAATGTTCTTAGAGTAGATTTTTATTTTGGATCAGGTTCCTGTCCTTTTGTCGACTAAAAATGCACGAACGTGCTTGGAGCAGGTTTTTTCCATTATACCAGGTTTACATCCTTTTGTTTATTATGGTTGGGTTTTCGATCTTAAATTTGTTTGGCTTGAATGAGCTTATGGTGCTAATCGCTAGGATATATCCGGTAACAGTATGAGTTAGGCATAGTACCTCCAAGGGGTACGTAAGAGGTATTTAACTACTTGAATTGAGGGTTTTCGTATGGTGAAGTAGGATAGAAAATAGGTCTAAATGAATATTTGATTTGAGTTTTTGGAATATGGACATTTTTGTCTTTAGTTTGGTGATCACCTATATTGTTAGGTTGTTGGCTATTTCCTTACGATACGAGGTATATGACTTTAAATGCACAAATACTATATGCACTCTATATAATATAGAGTAGGCATGGATCAGTTGTATTTGATTTTCTTGTGGTCTTGTTTTCATTCGTTAAGTGTTTGTCTGAGTCGTCCCCTTCTCTTTATTTTTCCTCACTATGGGATTACACATTGGAAGTGACTCGTTATAGTAAGAGGAAATGGATCTCAGTGATGGAGTTCTAACGTATTTTGTATTCTTTTATAGTGATTTATTATAATTAAATTTTATAGTTTATATTAGAATTGAGAAACAATACATTTTGCGAATCTAGTATTTTAGAGTCTGTTTATTGAAATGTTTATTTTTTGTATTTTAATTAATTCCACTTTGATATCTAAAATTATAGAATATCTTACAACTCCATTTCTATAGTTATGCTATGTAATGTCTTAAAACCAATCATCACATATTTTCTCACCATAATTCATGTTAAAAAATGTAGGTTGTTACAAACTTGAACATAAATGGCAATAATATTATTCATGATAATGCTATAAAAGGTCTACTGTATAATGAATTTAAAAATGAATGTTTGAAAGTATCCTCTTTTACCTAGTTAGTCGACTATAATAAGCTAGCCAAACGTACAAACTTTAGAAATAACCTGATGTGATTAAAACACTTGCAGAAGATTTATGAAGACTTTTGAAGATTAATGAAGATATATACGGATTTATCAAGTTTAAATAGATTTTTAGATATCGATGAGTTGAAGGACAACCTATTTATATAAAGATACATGTTTCTTCCATAATAGTAAACTTTAGGTGTTATACATAAATTTTTCGTTAATGTTTTAGGAGTATGGTTATTTCAAAAGATATTTATAAAATAAATAAAATTAAACGAGCAATTAAGCACACGAAAAGGAACTCACAACACAACATCATGGGATAAACAAAGCCAATCATTATAGAGGGATAAAGATTGATGTGCTATGGTGCTCAGTTAGGAGGATACAAAGGCACCTTAACATTGGGTAAAGACGCAGTTGATTACATTACTTATGGATCTATTAAATTTTGATCCTTATATGACAAGCCGTACTTTTGACCAATTTTCCAAATTTTACTTAGAGAACTTTAATTTATTTTTACTTTTAACATATTATGTTTCATCTAGATAAAGCTTTTTAACCCCATTTCAAATTTTACTGGCCAATCATGATGGATAATATTAAACTACATACCTAAATATGGCCAGAGACTTCTTTCTGACACTCAATGGATTAATTTTTCCTCATATCCACTGCAATTGTATTTTTTGCGTTTCCTTTTGCTTTTAACCATATTACAGTCACTTTATTCTTTTTTATTTGTTTCCAACTTTATGGGTTATAGTTTCTAATGTTTATTGCTAGTGTAAATCAATCGGGTTTATACTTCTCTCTCAAAAGTTAATATTTCTAATCATCTCAAACCAATCTTCACATCTAGTACAATATTCATGTAAAAAACAAACAAAACAACCTTAGTTGTACATATTTCGTGTTTGAATTTATAAGACATCACTATGAGGGGCTCTTCTTGAATAAAGAGCATTGTTATTCTTCATAATATAAATCAAATGTTAGTACATCGCAACATTTTGGGAAATGCACAAGCAAAACTAGTCATTCGTCTATAAGCATTCACACAGTATAATACTTGATCACTTTTCTAATAAGCTTAATAAACTAATGTTTGATTAACACGACCTAACATCGACATTTCTTCAAACACAAGGCCAATGGCTCATAAGTTGTTCTATTTTAATTAGAATAACATGTAAACTTAGACTTATCTTCAATTTTCTTTGCTCTTCATTTTATTTAATTTTTTAACCATTGGATTCTTATGTAAATACCCATTAAGTGTTTGAACGTAACACTTAAAATTCATGTTCTATACTTCAACAATGAAAATTGAGATTGTAAAAACATCCATATAAGAAAACATGTCTTGAATACCATAAATTTTGAAAAAAAAAATCTTATTTGTACTTAATAAGTAGGCAAGCACTGGTAAGTCCATTAACAATTGGACGGCCTATATACATACAAAAGTAGATGCCAGAATACCCATCAGCTCAACAAGGTATAGAAGTAAAACTTAAATACAAGTTGGTTCTTTTATGAAATTGAATTGAAGTATATATTTTTTTTGTAACTAAACACGTAGGTGAGACCACTATAAGTCTACATACTCTATATCAAATCGTAGGTTGATCTTGGACTATAATATTCCTATGACTTGATAATTATTACCGAAGTAATATAAAACGGAAACAAAGATAATTATTGCCAAGTCCAACTTTGATTACTGTGAATAAGAACTACAAGTGTGACGGAAACTACCTGGATTATCTTTCTTTCTTTTCTTTTTTTTAAACAATAGGTATAATCTTATCCAGGGAATTTTGTATTTGTATTATATTTAGATTTTATAACATAAATGAAATATACAACATATAATTCTCTCATGTTTTAGTAGAAAGTAAAGTGAATAATCAATCATAGGCAATGTTATCATAACCGCACCAGGCCGGCGGTTTAACCGCCAAAACCGTGAACCGAAGCCCAGTTTGAAAAATGAAAAAACCGTGCATGAGCCCAAAACCGTTCAAGCTGGCAAAATTGGGCACATTTGCCTTGAATTTTTTTTTGCAAGCGGGCTTGTAAAGCCCACGCTAGACACTGATGCCAGCTTATACCTTTTTAGCAAGGACCATATCATTTTATAAAGCCAGACATACTTTATCCACCCATTCACAGCCGATGTGGAACTGTTATCACCAAAGTTTCTTTCGCGTTATTTGAAAATTGCATTTTGCCTGCTGCAGTATTATATAACTCGCATTATATTTCCATTCTCTAACCATCAATACTTATTATTATCCATTTTTTGTACAATATTATTTATAATTATGTAGAAATCATTAGAAAAAAACATGCATGGCTCTGACGGTTCAACCGGTTGGACCTTCAAAACCTTAAGACGTCATGGTTCGATCGATAGTTCGGTCTTGATAACATTGATCATAGGTCTTGTTCTGTTTATTGCAAAACAAAAAAAACTTTTGTACACTGTATATCACGTGTGCTATTTATTCCCAGTATTCACGCAAGATGTTCAACCACATAAGAATCAATTCATCGTCGCGAAAACAAGAAGGAAACCCAAACAAGTCAGACAAAAATCATTCGTGAATGGAAGGAATACCGCAATAAACAACCCAAATCAATTTATACGAAGTAACAAACTTGTAGTGATTCTAATCGTAAGCTTTGCTTACCATTGTTGACGACTGGCGTTGGCTGTAAAACGGTGAGGATGTGTTGTTACAAACGACGGTTTTGAAGTGAAGATGCACGAGAAGGTGATCGGCTCTGCCTGAAGCAGCGGACCTCGGTGGCGGCTGCTACTATCGCGAGGGTTTCAGGCGTGTTGTTCGATTCAGCGGAGGTTCGGGTTTGGATTTGAGACTTGCGATGAACGGCGAAAGGAGGAAGCCAGTTCAAATGAAGAGGAGGAGCTTTCATAGGCAGACCGACAGCGGTGTTGAGGCAGAGATGTCGTCATTGGCTGGTCGATGGAGGGCGCATGTCGATTTTGAATGCGGAGGACGATGGAAAAGGAGGAGTTGTGGATTTATGAGGCCATGATTTCACGATCTGGGGCAAACAAAGAATTTGGGGGGGAAAAAAATTAAAACTCACGGCTGAAAAGAACAAAAGGAGAGAGGACAGAATGGGTTGGAGATCAAAAATAAAAGGACGCGTGGAGTTATTTGCCGGAACAAGGCTTTTACGTGGTGGAAATTCAAGGTAGAAGAGAACAAGTGGCAAGATTCAACAAAATTTAAATCAAAAGTGTGTGTGTGTGTATATATATATATGAATACTCTAATTACACATACCACTTATAATACTAAGTGTATACACATAAAAGGGTATTTATACATTTCCAATACACTCTCAAATATATATTAAAAAAGACCAATTTAAGCAGGCAAATTTATTTAAATTCAATTATAAATCTCTAATTAAGTAGAAAAGTAAAGTTAAATTTTCTCATACAACATTTTCAGTTAGTCAAAAATATCAATATCGTTAAAATTTAACAAACAAAATTTTTAATTCCCACTTACATAATAATACAAAACCATGTAAAATAAACTAGATTTCAAATTTATAAACAATAATCAATTTCTCAGTTACATCCAAATAAATTTCATATTTTAAACGTTAAAAATCTTGGTTCACTACAAATATGTCCCTAAATTTGTTATAGGAATGCCTTGCAGAACTCGAGGACAGGATACTACTATAGGTTGATTGCTTTAAATAAGCAACATGAATCATATGGTTGAGTTAATTAGAAGGGTGGTTAGAAAAAGGCCACCATATCAGTAAATGATGACGTTAGATCCCCTTTATTACTGACATATGAAACAAGAAGAATCATCATGATTTCTAGCTTTTGATGATTGATGCTTATGATGAAACGTTGGATCGCATTATTCTCTTGGTGCGATATATCTGACATATGAAAGTGCGTTGAGTTATAAAGGAGGTATTAACACGATGTTTTTCACTTTTTTACTTGATTTGGCATCTATGTGGTAATAAGCAATTGGAGAATGCATCTACCCCTTCTAGGAATGAGTTAATGGATGAGTTCTTGAGGTAGTTCATAGTGCATGTCTCAAGACCAAATAACGTGATGAGCTTACTGATTGAGAAGCATAACAAGATTGAATGTGGTACTAGCTGTAGTTAATAAGCCAAATACATCAATCATTTTGATGGCGGTAGCTTTAAGAGTTTCCAAAAAGATGGACTTCAATGTGGCTTTGGAGAGATCCACCACTAAATTTGACTGAGCTCTCTCATAAGGTTTAGAGATATTTATGGTAGAAGGATGTAGTGGTTGAGGAAACTAACTTTTTTGAGGAAATCAATTCTATGGAAGGCGGCAGCTAAAGGCTCGGTCTATAAAGGAAAAAGGAAAGAGGGAAACCGAAGACGAAGGCATAGATTCTAGGAAAGCCAGAGGGCTAAGAAAAGAATTGAAGAAACCCAAGTTCACTTCTTATGCGGAACTAAATTTAACAATGGAAGGGATCTACTTTGATACTAGGGTCCATTTTCTCTATCGAAAGCCTATAAGAAGGGAACCAATGGACCACAAACGAACTTTTGAAAAAATGCTACATACTCATCGATCTGGATGAACTCGTCACAAACGAGTGTAGGAATTTAAATAACTTGATTGAAGAACATGTTAGGAGTGAATAACTTCAGCACTATGTCACAAATCTAACTGTAATGGTGTGGGAATATAACTAGTACCTACAACTTGAAATAACCAGGGATCCGCTTTATGAACCATTACCCCATGATTGGGATGGGATAGGCACAGGTTCACCTCTTACTCCCTGCTCTTTACACTTTGGTTTTATCTGCTTTATTGAACAATAATATTGTTTCGTTTACATGTACACGGGAACAACAGTGATCCCTAGGTACAATCCGAATCGAATGTGTGGATCGGCTATATAAAATTTTTTGCTTGTTTTTTCTTTCATTTGAACAAATTTAAATGGAACTAAAAGTCCATGGAAAGGTGATCACCTATCCACCGCAAGTTGAAGAAGCCGACCCCGAACGGTAGGTCAAGCTAATTTACTATCTTCAAGTCCTGTTGGATATATGGTTGGGCCTTGGCAAGGATAATATTGGGGGCAGGAGATGGAAAAAAGCAGACAACTTCATCGAAGAGAAATGGAATCATCCTAGTATTGTCAAGTCCTACTTGATAAGTAGACCAGGACTTGGAAATGACCACATTTTGTCCTACTAAAAGATGTGAAGGACGATACAACAAATGGTAGAACACTTCATTAGAGTGTGACTAGATCAGAATACTCGTTACGAAGACCCTTTTATTAAACGGTGATTGGTTAGACTTAGCAAGGGCTCGAAGATTGTCCATGATCGGCTCAGAGGGGCAAAGCGGAGAAAGGGTCCGAAGATAGACTGTGGACCGACTAAAGAAGCTATAAATGGGTTTATTTGGACTAAGAGCAAGTTCATTGGCCTAGATAGACCGGGATCTCCCCTAAATTAAAAACATAACCATTTGAAGAATCTACTTGATATAAAACTAAACTTTGAACGATCCAAAGGGATTTTTGAACATGGATTTTACGATCCGGACAAATCATCTAAGTGAAATTCAAGTATTCGACGTTTTGGGTAGACCGCGACTCGGATTGGAAGCAGAATTTCCCAGTGATATCATGATTTGGATTAGGCTAAAGTGCCCCTTATCTAGATGGCAAAAACTAGAGAATTGGATAATGGAAGGTTTTAGTCGGTTTAACTGAAGGCCATGCCTCTAGCGGGACTTATTCTTAGTTGGCTTGGCTGGGAACTTTCCGAAGGATTAAGGCTTCGTCGGTCTAACCAGAAAGATTTATCTTAAGCAGGACTAGGAATTTAGCCTTAAAGACTTACCTTTAGTGGGATTGATTCTCCTTCGACTTACCTTGAGCGAAATTTATTCTTCGACGATATACCTTGAGCATGATTGGTTCTTGATTGGCTTAGTTGGTTAGCATGAGCACTAGTAGTATTAATTCTCAATCGGTTTTTCTTAAGCATAACTGATCTTGGTCGTTTTTCTGTGAGTGAGATTGAGTCTTGGTTGGTTTGGCCCTGGATAGCTTGTTCTTAAGTGGATTTGGTTCGCTAAACCCAATGGCTTTGCCATGAATGGGTTTAGTTGATTTAGCCAAACAATTTTTCCATGAGCAGATTCGATTAGATTTCCTTAAGTGAATTTGGTTAGCATGCTTATCGGCATTACCTCAAGTAGATTCGGTAAGTTCTGCCTTGAGCGGATTTGCTTGGCTTCGCCCGAAATGTTAAGAGATTGCATGTTGATTAGATAAGGATTTGGAACTGAAAGCCAAATAGCTTCACCTCAATTAGTCAGAAAATTTTACTTGCATTAATCAAGGGACTTGATATTACCTCAGACTTGCGGAAGAACACAACTGTTGGAATTTGGAATTTACAGTAGGCCTGAAATCGAATCAAATGACTGATATGCAGCGTTGTCTGATTGAATACCATCTGTCGTTTTTTCGTTGCCATCTCATTATATATCAGACCATAGATATACCCTATTGTCTAATGTGAACTAGCATAACACATAAAAACATAGCTATATACTGTTTGATGTGGTGTTCTTGTTTTATAAATAGGATGAATATTATATGTTGTTTGAGAGTTTATAAAATAACAGTTTTACGTGATCATAATGAAATGCACATTTCCACTAATTTGCACAACTGTCCTATTACAATAGATAAATGTTATTTTAAAGCAATCAACATAAAACAAATCAGTTTTTGTATGTGTTGTTCCTTCTAAAGTGAAATGACGTGAAGCAACTTAGGTAAATCGGAGCAGTTAAAATAACACATAGCAATTCTGATAACACATTAGTTCAGATAACACAGACCAATTCATATTTCTACTACATGCAATATTGAACAATCCAACATCGACACATCCAAATACATCCTACAAGCATCAGTTCAATACAAACTACATAAACTGTGCAACTGAATCCATGTGTACAAAAAATACAACAAAACAAACATTGGCAAAGTTGAATAACTAGGGTTCTATTGAATTGTGTGCATATATTTACATAATATAATAGCAATCACATATAGAGTTCAGGCGTTATGATTCTACAAAGTTGTAGACACTGTAGCCCACTCCACCCGCATGATATCAATATCCTTTTGTGAAATTTTATTGTTTACATTCTTCTCCCATTAGAACAAATAGGAAATGCAGACGTTAACTTTACTCAGCATGTATCTCAATATATGCCTAACTAAAATACAGTATTGACATATATGTATATATTACCTTAGCATCCCATAGTTCATTCTTGTCTCCCGCGATGCCCTTCATGTAGCGCATAACCCATAAACCACACATCAAATGACCTCTCTGTTACGGAGCACTCTGAAGCATGCATAGATATCAAGTAAACATATAATTAAATCAACCATGTTGAAGAAAACGTCATCAGACTTGAGAAATACTGAGTATGTATATGCACCAAACAAGGTTTTCATTTAACTTGATTGTATTTTAGTTTGTCTTGATTGTAAATTGCAATGGAGCAGCAAAGTAAACAAATATTGCAAAGTTAACATTGCAAAGTAAACCAACATTTCTATCACTCAAAAGTAAATAAACATTTCCTACACTCAAAAAGTAAACAAATTAACATTGCAAAGTAAACAAACATTTCTTTCACTCAAAAAGTTAACATTGCAAAGTAAAAAAACATAAACCACCAAACCACTCAAATACAAAATAGCAATTGCACATATCTGTTCACAATATTATTCCATGCTTCACTACACAATCATCTATTCATGGCAAAAGACACCAACAACAATCACCAAATTCGGTAGCTAGCTTTTTACTCGTCAAAGGCATTGAGTTGTTGACCTAGGCAATGCTCATGCATCGGTAAGGAGTAATGTGAGTTTAAACTTGTAAGTAGATTGTAGAGATATAAGTTTTGTTTGTTCTTCGGCCAGACCAAGTGAAGAAAAGCTATATACCCATAAACTTAAGTTTTGGTTCACTTTCTTTAAGTTCACATGATACGACTTCAGTGCCCTGATTCCTATTTAAAAAACGATGGAATTGCAACATTTAATCAAAATTTTAAATGATAATAGTAGTTGTTGTATGTACTTAAATTAAAACACAAATTTAATTTTCTTATAAAGGCAGAATGTGAAAGAGGGATTTGATTGAAACAAATAAAATGACAATAAATGCTCATTTCAAAACCAAAAATGAAGAAACATTGTTGCAACAAAATTTCAAGTAAAGAAGAGTGTCTTGTTGAATGCAATCCTGGTTCATCAATACATGACCTGAGATGATTGTTATATAACCAAAGCTCTATTACATATGTTTTCACTAAAATAGCATAATCTTAAACAACTAGTACACGATCAACCTATATTATATTCATGCATAAATATTTGTTAATGTAAATTCAAATAATCCTATTAAGTAAATTGAATAACTTGCTTAGCTACCCAGTCTTGGTAATGCCAGTGCCACAAATAGTTGCCCTTTTGCAGGAATATTGAAATTATATGTTTCCTATATATTAGGAATACATTTAATAAAATGCATGCAATTTTCTTTTAACCGGTAAAATAAGTTTGTTCTACATTAAAATATTTTTATCATCTATCAAGAGCAAAGTTTAGTAGACTGAACAATGAATCAAACCATGTAGATACAAATTAATTAGCGGTTCAACCACTAAAACAAGAGAGACGTGCAATCCAATAATTTGGTGGTTAGGATCATTTTTTTTTCTTGTTAAATTGATTATGTGAAGAAATATAGCCAATAGGGTTAGCTTTGGATAGTAGTTTAGAGTATGAAATTAAAGGTTACAAATTCAATCCCAATATCAATACTTGTTGGCATTAATGAAGCACATTTTAGAAAAAAGAACGAAAATATTTTTCCAAGTTTTGAAGAACAATTTGGTTAAAAAATGCAGTTAAACATCGTAAATTTTTATGCTATAAAATTTGGTTAGATCAGCTAATACTTGCAGTAAGTAAAGCAAATATTTGTTGTTTTAACCGCACATAATTACATGATACTCTGTGAAAACTATTATTGAGAAATTTTGGGCATTTAGGTTTAAAAAATGGATGGATCCTAAGCAATTTAAAAGTAGATAGAATGGTTGTTTGAAAACAATAATAAAATCAAGGAAACATACAATTCATAACCTGATTGAATCAAATAGATATTGCAAAAGAGGAACTTAACCAAAAGAAGTGGCAAGATATATTCACTTCGTTGCCAACAATGAAGAATCTTCATTGCTGCAAATTGATCTCAAGTGCCGAATGAGTTGTGGAGTCCAATACAAGTTCATTGATATATGATCTGAGGTAGATATTAAGAAACTCTTTACGAGTGTAGAAACCCTAAAACAGTACAATTTCAACTGAATAATATAATCAAGCAAATTTGTATTACTTCTATGACACCTTACTTCATTTTATCTTCCCTTTTCTTCCCGGTAGAGTTAAAGTCCTTCATGAAATATTTTACTGTATGTCAAGATGATTTGAACTAAGAAAGAATGTTATCTGAAACCAAAAAACAAATGATACATACAGATCTTCTAACCATGAAGTTATTTTTCTTATTGGTTGATATAGCATCTTCTTACTACAACGAGAATTGCACATGATCGAATTCTTAACACACACACACACACACACACACACACACACACACACACACACAGATATATATATATATATATATATATATATATATATATATATATATATATATATATATATATATATATATAGAGAGAGAGAGAGAGAGAGAGACACACACACACACACAATACCCGAAAGAAAACAGAACAGAAACAAAACAGAACAGAACAACATATGTCAAGATACACAAGTTGTAAGAATGGTATTTGAAACCAGCAAGAAAACTAAAGAAACATACAATGCTTCTGATTGAGAAGTTACTACTGTTTTTTGTTGATATTTTTTCTCCATACCGCCACAAGAAAGTCATACATACAAGCACAACTTTATAACTAAATTTAAATGGATATTGTGAATAATTAATTTGTTTCATGCTGATAGCAAAATATTTACTTGTTGTTTATCTTAATAGAAGAATGCGGTCCCAACTCAACGCAAGCAATGTTAATTGCTCTAGAAACATCTCTATCCTAGACCCTTTGAATCAGAGAATAACATTGCCCAAATTGATCCACTCTTTGTTAATATATCTCCATTCCCAACAATCCATAGGCAATGCCCATAATAATTGACGTATAATTAATCGTGACTTTTCTAGATCAGCTTATCGTATAATTTAAGGTGCTAGTACCGTGTTCAAGTCAATGCAACATGAGAAATGCTACAATACCCGAAAATGTTTTTATCAAAAAGTAAGAAATATGGGTAAATCCGGAATTCAGAGGTGGAAAACTTTGAATTCAGGAGGGTATTTGTGTAATTTAAGGGGTGGACCTCCTATTTTCTTGTCTCTACCGTAGTTTTTGACAAAATGAAAAGCGGGCAAAGTAGCATTTCTGATGCAACATTTATGCACTGGCAATTTGAAAGAAAAACCACTGAGCCATTGTTATTTGTTCTCATTGTAGAGAATATAATATTATCTTCTTTTTCGTTGCCTTGGAATCCACCGACCAAGTTAACTTTTACAATAAAATTTGTATAACCACTATATTGCTTCCTGAGATTTCCTTGGATAGAAACTACCTGTGAAGTATATGGACAAATGATTCCAGTACTGACCTTTACTCATTTTTCATACAACCTGCACTTTGATATAATAAATCATGTAAGAATGCTATGATATAAGACATATTGTATGTACGGTTATTATTTAATACTACAATTAGTAGCTTTCTCTATGAATCCAAATTTACTAAGCACATTTATTAAAGTTCCATTCAAAATGAAGACCTAAACATAATACACATACCAATGAAGAGATTTCTCACTACTTGAAGAATTACAACTTCTTCCATGTTTCTTCGACTATGTCTAATTTCATCAAAAGATTCTTTCCCATATTCTACAATAATAAATGAATAAAAGCCCTACATTAGTCCTGAAAGTTAGAGTTTTTCGTGTTTCTTTTGCTTGACATTTGGACCATCGGTAATTTAATTATCATAAAAATTTGAATTTGGAAACAAGCTTATTAAGTGGTAATCCTATATTGAATATTTAAAAGGTGCTTCTTATAAGCTAAAGAGCTCAGCCTTTCCAAAAGGCATCTTCCAAACAATGCATTTTCTAAGACATAAACATTTAAAAGAGAAAAAAAAGTAGTAAAGTGAATTAGATAAATTTTTGTTGCTTCAAAAGAAATATAACTCATGATTCAATCCTAGAAGATGATGTAACAACATGAATTATGTTTTCAGACCTTGCTTTAAATAATAGTAGGCAACTGATACTCATCGCCTATAAGAACAACGTGTTTCAAACCAGGAGTCAATAAAGGAATCAATGACTCACACTCTTTTAACTGCGCAGCTTAATTAATGAGAACAAACTCTATTGGCCGCATCTTCTTCACCGATTGCAACTTACTGGAGCTACATGTCATATAAAATATAAATGTAGCATTTTGCAAGCAAATACCAGATATGAAGGGATTAAAAGAAGTCAGTGGAAGTTTCAATGTTATTCGTAAAGCAATGACTATTTTGTTGGAAATAAATGAGAAGATTGGGAAGAAGAGGTTGAGTGGTATTGGAGAAATATAAGTCCCACATTGTGTGTGATTTGTGATTATGTCTCCTTATATACCAAAGCCCAATATGCTATTTCAAAACAAAAGAAATGAACACATGAGGGCTTGAATGAATGGGCTATGGAGGCTTTGGGCTTTCATATTAAATATTAAAATGTCAAAGATAAGGGCCTTGGGCCATTAAAGATACGGTCTGTTTTATCTTGGGAGACAATTGCTCGATAGCCTTCAGCGCCAGTGAGGGAGCAATATTGTTTCAAAGAAACAGATTTACTCTGGACTCGGACGATACTGAAAGGTACTCTTCTTCTTTTTCTGTTTTGCAACGTTTCTGCTCTGTTGCAATTCCGGTCGCGCTTTTCGCCGTTACTAATTCTGAAACAATTCAAATTATTAACGCTTCTTGACGTGACAATTGGATAGTGATAGTTTATTGATTGCTATCAGATTCGTACTGCATTTGCATTGTTACGAATAATAATTTTGAAACAATATTGTCGTTTTGCAGAAAACGATAATGGCTAAAAACAATAGTGGTCCTGCTGCGCCAACACCACTTGTAACCAATCCTTTTGCACCCATGGTTACGCCAATGGCACTGTCTCATGGAGAAAGGCCAGAAAAGTTCACCGGAGCGGACTTCAAACGTTGGCAGCAAAAGATGCTATTTTACTTGACAACATTGGGCCTAGCAAAGTATCTTACAGAAGATGCTCCAGTCGTAGCAGAATTGGAACCGGATCCAGTTAAAGTTGAAGCCCATACTGCTTGGAAAAACTCTGATTTCATGTGTAAAAATTACATCTTGAATGGCCTCGACAACAGTCTATACAACGTGTACTGCACTGTTGCAACATCCAAACAACTCTGGTTGGCTTTGGAAAAGAAGTATAAAACTGAAGATGCAGGCATGAAGAAATTCATCGCTGGGAAATTTCTTGACTTCAAAATGGTCGATACAAAAGCTGTGATCAACCAAATACAAGAACTGCAACTTATCATTCGTCAATTAGAAGATGAAAAGATGACACTTAGCGAATCTTTTCAAGTTGCCGCTGCTATTGAGAAGCTTCCTCCGTCGTGGAAGGACTTCAAGAACTACCTAAAGCACAAGCGCAAAGAAATGACAATGGAGGAACTTGTAGTTCGATTGAGAATTGAGGAAGATAATAGAAATTCTGAAAAGAAGATTTCTCAAAATGTGGTTGCCAAAGCAAACGTTGTCGAGACGGACAAGTCCAATAAGAGAAAACGTGACAACCAAC
Organism: Allium sativum; assembly: GCA_030737875.1. Classification (NCBI taxonomy): domain Eukaryota; kingdom Viridiplantae; phylum Streptophyta; class Magnoliopsida; order Asparagales; family Amaryllidaceae; genus Allium; species Allium sativum. Next base: position 154,823,699 of record CM060926.1, on the reverse strand, counting down.
CGAAGAAGTCAAAGAAATTCAAGGGGTCATGCCATAATTGTGGAAAGAAGGGTCATAAAGCTGCAGAATGTCGCGGTCCACCCAAAAAGAAGAAATCAGAAGCGAATGTGGCAGAAGTTTCAGACGGAGTTTCTGAAATGGACCTGTGTGCAGTTGTTTCAGAATGCAACCTTGTTGGCAACAACAAGGAGTGGTTTGTAGACACTGGAGCCACTAGGCATATATGCGCAAATAAGTGGATGTTCACAAACTACAAAAGTGCTACTAATGAAGAACAACTGTTTATGGGTAACTCGTCCACATCAAAGGTCGAAGGCAAGGGAAAGATTGTGCTGAAATTGACTTCTGGAAAAGAACTCACTCTAAATGATGTTCTCCATGTTCCAGAAATTCGCAAGAATCTAATTTCAGGATCGTTGCTCAGCAAGCATGGCTTCAAACTGACATTTGTGGCTGATAAATTTGTGTTGTCTAAGAATGGAGTGTACATAGGAAAGGGTTATGTATGTGATGGTCTATTTAAGGCTAATGTAACCACTGTTGTACCAAACAATGATATGAATAAAATTGAATCTTCTGCTTATATGGTTGACTCTCCTAATCTATGGCATTCTAGACTAGGTCATGTGAATTTTGATACTTTACAAAAACTGATCAATCTAGAATTCATACCTAAGTGTAGAATTGATTCAAATTACAAATGTCAAATTTGTGCTGAAGCCAAATTGACAAGAACATCATTTCATCATGTTGAAAGAGAAACCGAACCTCTAGACTTAATACATACTGATGTATGTGACTTGAAAATGTGTCAAACTAGAGGAGGAAAAAGGTACTTCATCACTTTTATAGATGATTGTACAAGATACTGTTATGTATATCTCCTTAGAAGTAAGGATGAGGCATTCGATATATTTAAACAGTATAAAGCAGAAGTTGAGAATCAACTCAATAGAAAAATAAAAGCTTTAAGAAGTGATAGAGGAGGAGAATATGAGTTTCCATTTGAGGAATTCTGTGCTGAGCATGGTATAATACACCAAACTACAGCTCCTTATTCACCTCAATCCAACGGTATAGCCGAACGGAAAAATAGAACTCTTAAAGAAATGATGAATGCCTTATTAATAAGCTCTGGCTTGCCAGATAATTTTTGGGGAGAAGCTATTCTTTCGGCAAATCATATTTTGAATAAAATACCACGAAAGAAAACTTCTAAGACTCCCCATGAACTTTGGAAAAACAGACCTCCATCCTACAAATACTTAAAAGTGTGGGGGTGTCTTGCCAAAGTGGAAATTCCAAAACCGAAAAAGGTTAAAATAGGACCAAAGACTATAGATTGCATATTCATTGGATATGCTCATAATAGTAGTGCATATCGATTTTTGGTGTACAAATCTGAAATTGATGACATTCATGAAAACACCATTATCGAGTCTCGAAATGCAAGATTTTTTGAGCACATTTATCCTCTAAAACCCTCTATTGAAACAAGTGTTCAAAAGAGGCCAAGAGATCCAGATACTCCTGAGGATAATGCTGATCAAAATAAAATGAATGATGAAACTGAGATAGAGGAACCGAGAAGGAGCAAGCGACAAAGGGCCACTAAATCCTTTGGACCGGATTTCTATGCATATATGATAGAAAATGAACCTCTAACTTACCAACAAGCAATGTCATCTCCCGATGCTCCTTATTGGAAAGAAGCCGTCAATAGTGAAATAGAATCCATTCTACAAAACCATACGTGGGAACTAGTGGATCTCCCTAAAGGATCAAAACCACTAGGATATAAATGGATATTTAAGAAGAAACTAAAGGCTGACGGCTCAATAGACAAGTATAAAGCAAGACTTGTAATAAAAGGATTCAGACAGAAGCAAGATCTGGATTACTTTGATACGTACTCTCCAGTTACCAGAATAACATCAATTAGGATGCTTATTGCAATCGCATCTATATTGAATTTAGAAATACACCAAATGGATGTGAAAACTGCGTTTTTGAATGGTGAACTGGAAGAGGAAATATATATGCAGCAACCAGAAGGGTTTCTAAGCCCAGGAAATGAAAATAAGGTGTGCAAGTTAGTGAAATCTCTTTATGGCCTTAAACAAGCACCAAAACAATGGCATGAGAAATTTGATGAAGCAATGTTATCAAATGGATTCAAAATAAATGAATCAGATAAATGCGTCTATATAAAATGTATAGATGTTGGATATGTCATTGTTTGTCTCTACGTTGATGATTTACTGATCCTAGGAAGTAATAAGGTCATAATAAAGTCTACGAAGGACATGCTATCCTCTAGATTTGATATGAAGGACCTAGGAGTGGCCGATGTGATTTTGGGTGTAAAAATTATAAAGACACCACAGGGATATTCGTTATCTCAGTCACATTACATTGCTAAAATTCTTGAAAAATTCAAGCAGTATAATGTAACTGCTGCAAAATCACCAGTAGATATGAACCAAAATTGGGTAAAGAACACTGGTGATGGTATCTATCAGCTTGAATACTCTCGTATACTGGGAAGTATTATGTATGTCATGAATTGCACTAGGCCTGATATTGCGTACGCTGTAAGCAAGCTAAGTAGATATACCAGCAATCCTGGTAAAAATCATTGGAAAGCAATAATCAGAGTTCTAGGATATCTAAAGTATACACAAAACTATGTGTTGCAATATGATAAGTATCCTTCAGTAATAGAAGGATATAGTGATGCCAATTGGATAACGGGCTCAAATGACACAAAATCCACAAGTGGATATGTGTTTACATTAGGAAATGGAGCAATTTCGTGGAAATCATCCAAGCAGACTTGCATAGCAAGGTCAACAATGGAATCTGAGTTCATTGCTCTGGATAAAGCCGCGGAAGAAGCAGATTGGCTTAGGGGGTTTTTAGAGGACATTCCAAATTGGGAAAAACCAGTACCTCCAATATGTATACATTGTGATAGTCAATCTGCTATAGGAAGGGCGAATAGTACATTGTATAATGGTAAATCTAGACATATTCGTCGTAGGCATAAAACTATAAGACAACTTCTCTCTAATGGAGTTATCACTATAGACTATGTAAGGTCAAAGGATAACATTGCGGATCCACTAACTAAAGGCTTGCCTAGAGAGAAAGTTCAAACCTTATCGATGGGAATGGGTTTAAGACCTATGATCTAAAAGTTTTTCTAAACGGAAACCCCACCTAGTTGACTGGAGATCCCAAGATCTAGGTTCAAAGGGACAACTAAGTTTATAGATAAACTTAATGGCACTGTTAAAATACAGACCATTCCTATGATAAGTCAGTGCACAACCCGTCGGAGAATAGGATAAGCTTAGCTTTTAATGATGTCTATACTGTGGTGTTATAAAAGACCCAAGTGGAGTATTACGGGATACTCTTTATAGAATCACCTACGTGAGTGTGAAGGCGCCGCTTCAAAAAGAATTGTAAGGTCGAATTCTTTAAACACTCATGAGACCAAGCAGGTGTTCATGGCAAAAACGAACACAAACAGAGAACCAAGGGGTTTAGAAACGCTTAGCATGTGTTATCTTTATATACTTACACAAAAGGCTTACAGTTCAAAGACAATCTAGTCCACTGATTCGCCAGTAGGTTATAACGATAAACACTAGGAAAAGTTCAAGGCCATTGTGCTACTTTTACCGAAACGTTAAATGTTTCACAAAATTTAAGAACAAAAGGAAATCTCTCATTCATGTGGGGGATTGTTGGAAATAAATGAGAAGATTGGGAAGAAGAGGTTGAGTGGTATTGGAGAAATATAAGTCCCACATTGTGTGTGATTTGTGATTATGTCTCCTTATATACCAAAGCCCAATATGCTATTTCAAAACAAAAGAAATGAACACATGAGGGCTTGAATGAATGGGCTATGGAGGCTTTGGGCTTTCATATTAAATATTAAAATGTCAAAGATAAGGGCCTTGGGCCTTGGGGCTCTTGGGGTCTCTCGTGATAAATGGGCCGCCGACTGTTAAAATGCGCGGAAAAACAGTATTTTTGCGCGGGTGTGAACGTTTGGACGAGCGGATGCATCTGTTCGTCTGAACAGTGATCGGGTGCGACTGGTTGAACCAGCGCGCCTGTACGGACAGTCGCGCCTACCCCAGAAGGGCACCCCTCCGCTGCTATATATAGGCAGCCTGCCAGAGCCATCAAAGATACGGAATTCATTCATTCGATCTCCTTCTTCTTCACTGCTCTGTTCTTAAAAAATACTCTCTTGAGTTCGTGTTGCTCTGCACTTGAAAGCGCTTCAAATTGCGGAGACCGGTCCGTTTTATCTTGGGAGACAATTGCTCGATAGCCTTCAGCGCCAGTGAGGGAGCAATATTGTTTCAAAGAAACAGATTTACTCTGGACTCGGACGATACTGAAAGGTACTCTTCTTCTTTTTCTGTTTTGCAACGTTTCTGCTCTGTTGCAATTCCGGTCGCGCTTTTCGCCGTTACTAATTCTGAAACAATTCAAATTATTAACGCTTCTTGACGTGACAATTGGATAGTGACAGTTTATTGATTGCTATCAGATTCGTACTGCATTTGCATTGTTACGAATAATAATTTTGAAACAATATTGTCGTTTTGCAGAAAACGATAATGGCTAAAAACAATAGTGGTCCTGCTGCGCCAACACCACCTGTAACCAATCCTTTTGCACCCATGGTTACGCCAATGGCACTGTCTCATGGAGAAAGGCCAGAAAAGTTCACCGGAGCGGACTTCAAACGTTGGCAGCAAAAGATGCTATTTTACTTGACAACATTGGGCCTAGCAAAGTATCTTACAGAAGATGCTCCAGTCGTAGCAGAATTGGAACCGGATCCAGTTAAAGTTGAAGCCCATACTGCTTGGAAAAATTCTGATTTCATGTGTAAAAATTACATCTTGAATGGCCTCGACAACAGTCTATACAACGTGTACTGCACTGTTGCAACATCCAAACAACTCTGGTTGGCTTTGGAAAAGAAGTATAAAACTGAAGATGCAGGCATGAAGAAATTCATCGCTGGGAAATTTCTTGACTTCAAAATGGTCGATACAAAAGCTGTGATCAACCAAATACAAGAACTGCAACTTATCATTCGTCAATTAGAAGATGAAAAGATGACACTTAGCGAATCTTTTCAAGTTGCCGCTGCTATTGAGAAGCTTCCTCCGTCGTGGAAGGACTTCAAGAACTACCTAAAGCACAAGCGCAAAGAAATGACAATGGAGGAACTTGTAGTTCGATTGAGAATTGAGGAAGATAATAGAAATTCTGAAAAGAAGATTTCTCAAAATGTGGTTGCCAAAGCAAACATTGTCGAGACGGACAAGTCCAATAAGAGAAAACGTGACAACCAACCTAAGAAGTCAAAGAAATTCAAGGGGTCATGCCATAATTGTGGAAAGAAGGGTCATAAAGCTGCAGAATGTCGCGGTCCACCCAAAAAGAAGAAATCAGAAGCGAATGTGGCAGAAGTTTCAGACGGAGTTTCTGAAATGGACCTGTGTGCAGTTGTTTCAGAATGCAACCTTGTTGGCAACAACAAGGAGTGGTTTGTAGACACTGGAGCCACTAGGCATATATGCGCAAATAAGTGGATGTTCACAAACTACAAAAGTGCTACTAATGAAGAACAACTGTTTATGGGTAACTCGTCCACATCAAAGGTCGAAGGCAAGGGAAAGATTGTGCTGAAATTGACTTCTGGAAAAGAACTCGCTCTAAATGATGTTCTCCATGTTCCAGAAATTCGCCAGAATCTAATTTCAGGATCGTTGCTCAGCAAGCATGGCTTCAAACTGACATTTGTGGCTGATAAATTTGTGTTGTCTAAGAATGGAGTGTACATAGGAAAGGGTTATGTATGTGATGGTCTATTTAAGGCTAATGTAACCACTGTTGTACCAAACAATGATATGAATAAAATTGAATCTTCTGCTTATATGGTTGACTCTCCTAATCTATGGCATTCTAGACTAGGTCATGTGAATTTTGATACTTTACAAAAACTGATCAATCTAGAATTCATACCTAAGTGTAGAATTGATTCAAATTACAAATGTCAAATTTGTGCTGAAGCCAAATTGACAAGAACGTCATTTCATCATGTTGAAAGAGAAACCGAACCTCTAGACTTAATACATACTGATGTATGTGACTTGAAAATGTGTCAAACTAGAGGAGGAAAAAGGTACTTCATCACTTTTATAGATGATTGTACAAGATACTGTTATGTATATCTCCTTAGAAGTAAGGATGAGGCATTCGATATATTTAAACAGTATAAAGCAGAAGTTGAGAATCAACTCAATAGAAAAATAAAAGCTTTAAGAAGTGATAGAGGAGGAGAATATGAGTTTCCATTTGAGGAATTCTGTGCTGAGCATGGTATAATACACCAAACTACAGCTCCTTATTCACCTCAATCCAACGGTATAGCCGAACGGAAAAATAGAACTCTTAAAGAAATGATGAATGCCTTATTAATAAGCTCTAGCTTGCCAGATAATTTTTGGGGAGAAGCTATTCTTTCGGCAAATCATATTTTGAATAAAATACCACGAAAGAAAACTTCTAAGACTCCCCATGAACTTTGGAAAAACAGACCTCCATCCTACAAATACTTAAAAGTGTGGGGGTGTCTTGCCAAAGTGGAAATTCCAAAACCGAAAAAGGTTAAAATAGGACCAAAGACTATAGATTGCATATTCATTGGATATGCTCATAATAGTAGTGCATATCGATTTTTGGTGTACAAATCTGAAATTGATGACATTCATGAAAACACCATTATCGAGTCTCGAAATGCAAGATTTTTTGAGCACATTTATCCTCTAAAACCCTCTATTGAAACAAGTGTTCAAAAGAGGCCAAGAGATCCAGATACTCCTGAGGATAATGCTGATCAAAATAAAATGAATGATGAAACTGGGATAGAGGAACCGAGAAGGAGCAAGCGACAAAGGGCCACTAAATCCTTTGGACCGGATTTCTATGCATATATGATAGAAAATGAACCTCTAACTTACCAACAAGCAATGTCATCTCCCGATGCTCCTTAGTGGAAAGAAGCCGTCAATAGTGAAATAGAATCCATTCTACAAAACCATACGTGGGAACTAGTGGATCTCCCTAAAGGATCAAAACCACTAGGATATAAATGGATATTTAAGAAGAAACTAAAGGCTGACGGCTCAATAGACAAGTATAAAGCAAGACTTGTAATAAAAGGATTCAGACAGAAGCAAGATCTGGATTACTTTGATACGTACTCTCCAGTTACCAGAATAACATCAATTAGGATGCTTATTGCAATCGCATCTATATTGAATTTAGAAATACACCAAATGGATGTGAAAACTGCGTTTTTGAATGGTGAACTGGAAGAGGAAATATATATGCAGCAACCAGAAGGGTTTCTAAGCCCAGGAAATGAAAATAAGGTGTGCAAGTTAGTGAAATCTCTTTATGGCCTTAAACAAGCACCAAAACAATGGCATGAGAAATTTGATGAAGCAATGTTATCAAATGGATTCAAAATAAATGAATCAGATAAATGCGTCTATATAAAATGTATAGATGTTGGATATGTCATTGTTTGTCTCTACGTTGATGATTTACTGATCCTAGGAAGTAATAAGGTCATAATAAAGTCTACGAAGGACATGCTATCCTCTAGATTTGATATGAAGGACCTAGGAGTGGCCGATGTGATTTTGGGTGTAAAAATTATAAAGACACCACAGGGATATTCGTTCTCTCAGTCACATTACATTGCTAAAATTCTTGAAAAATTCAAGCAGTATAATGTAACTGCTGCAAAATCACCAGTAGATATGAACCAAAATTGGGTAAAGAACACTGGTGATGGTATCTATCAGCTTGAATACTCTCGTATACTGGGAAGTATTATGTATGTCATGAATTGCACTAGGCCTGATATTGCGTATGCTGTAAGCAAGCTAAGTAGATATACCAGCAATCCTGGTAAAAATCATTGGAAAGCAATAATCAGAGTTCTAGGATATCTAAAGTATACACAAAACTATGTGTTGCAATATGATAAGTATCCTTCAGTAATAGAAGGATATAGTGATGCCAATTGGATAACGGGCTCAAATGACACAAAATCCACAAGTGGATATGTGTTTACATTAGGAAATGGAGCAATTTCGTGGAAATCATCCAAGCAGACTTGCATAGCAAGGTCAACAATGGAATCTGAGTTCATTGCTCTGGATAAAGCCGCGGAAGAAGCAGATTGGCTTAGGGGGTTTTTAGAGGACATTCCAAATTGGGAAAAACCAGTACCTCCAATATGTATACATTGTGATAGTCAATCTGCTATAGGAAGGGCGAATAGTACATTGTATAATGGTAAATCTAGACATATTCGTCGTAGGCATAAAACTATAAGACAACTTCTCTCTAATGGAGTTATCACTATAGACTATGTAAGGTCAAAGGATAACATTGCGGATCCACTAACTAAAGGCTTGCCTAGAGAGAAAGTTCAAACCTTATCGATGGGAATGGGTTTAAGACCTATGATCTAAAAGTTTTTCTAAACGGAAACCCCACCTAGTTGACTGGAGATCCCAAGATCTAGGTTCAAAGGGACAACTAAGTTTATAGATAAACTTAATGGCACTGTTAAAATACAGACCATTCCTATGATAAGTCAGTGCACAACCCGTCGGAGAATAGGATAAGCTTAGCTTTTAATGATGTCTATACTGTGGTGTTATAAAAGACCCAAGTGGAGTATTACGGGATACTCTTTATAGAATCACCTACGTGAGTGTGAAGGCGCCGCTTCAAAAAGAATTGTAAGGTCGAATTCTTTAAACACTCATGAGACCAAGCAGGTGTTCATGGCAAAAACGAACACAAACAGAGAACCAAGGGGTTTAGAAACGCTTAGCATGTGTTATCTTTATATACTTACACAAAAGGCTTACAGTTCAAAGACAATCTAGTCCACTGATTCGCCAGTAGGTTATAACGATAAACACTAGGAAAAGTTCAAGGCCATTGTGCTACTTTTACCGAAACGTTAAATGTTTCACAAAATTTAAGAACAAAAGGAAATCTCTCATTCATGTGGGGGATTGTTGGAAATAAATGAGAAGATTGGGAAGAAGAGGTTGAGTGGTATTGGAGAAATATAAGTCCCACATTGTGTGTGATTTGTGATTATGTCTCCTTATATACCAAAGCCCAATATGCTATTTCAAAACAAAAGAAATGAACACATGAGGGCTTGAATGAATGGGCTATGGAGGCTTTGGGCTTTCATATTAAATATTAAAATGTCAAAGATAAGGGCCTTGGGCCTTGGGGCTCTTGGGGTCTCTCGTGATAAATGGGCCGCCGACTGTTAAAATGCGCGGAAAAACAGTATTTTTGCGCGGGTGTGAACGTTTGGACGAGCGGATGCATCTGTTCGTCTGAACAGTGATCGGGTGCGACTGGTTGAACCAGCGCGCCTGTACGGACAGTCGCGCCTACCCCAGAAGGGCACCCCTCCGCTGCTATATATAGGCAGCCTGCCAGAGCCATCAAAGATACGGAATTCATTCATTCGATCTCCTTCTTCTTCACTGCTCTGTTCTTAAAAAATACTCTCTTGAGTTCGTGTTGCTCTGCACTTGAAAGCGCTTCAAATTGCGGAGACCGGTCCGTTTTATCTTGGGAGACAATTGCTCGATAGCCTTCAGCGCCAGTGAGGGAGCAATATTGTTTCAAAGAAACAGATTTACTCTGGACTCGGACGATACTGAAAGGTACTCTTCTTCTTTTTCTGTTTTGCAACGTTTCTGCTCTGTTGCAATTCCGGTCGCGCTTTTCGCCGTTACTAATTCTGAAACAATTCAAATTATTAACGCTTCTTGACGTGACAATTGGATAGTGACAGTTTATTGATTGCTATCAGATTCGTACTGCATTTGCATTGTTACGAATAATAATTTTGAAACAATATTGTCGTTTTGCAGAAAACGATAATGGCTAAAAACAATAGTGGTCCTGCTGCGCCAACACCACCTGTAACCAATCCTTTTGCACCCATGGTTACGCCAATGGCACTGTCTCATGGAGAAAGGCCAGAAAAGTTCACCGGAGCGGACTTCAAACGTTGGCAGCAAAAGATGCTATTTTACTTGACAACATTGGGCCTAGCAAAGTATCTTACAGAAGATGCTCCAGTCGTAGCAGAATTGGAACCGGATCCAGTTAAAGTTGAAGCCCATACTGCTTGGAAAAATTCTGATTTCATGTGTAAAAATTACATCTTGAATGGCCTCGACAACAGTCTATACAACGTGTACTGCACTGTTGCAACATCCAAACAACTCTGGTTGGCTTTGGAAAAGAAGTATAAAACTGAAGATGCAGGCATGAAGAAATTCATCGCTGGGAAATTTCTTGACTTCAAAATGGTCGATACAAAAGCTGTGATCAACCAAATACAAGAACTGCAACTTATCATTCGTCAATTAGAAGATGAAAAGATGACACTTAGCGAATCTTTTCAAGTTGCCGCTGCTATTGAGAAGCTTCCTCCGTCGTGGAAGGACTTCAAGAACTACCTAAAGCACAAGCGCAAAGAAATGACAATGGAGGAACTTGTAGTTCGATTGAGAATTGAGGAAGATAATAGAAATTCTGAAAAGAAGATTTCTCAAAATGTGGTTGCCAAAGCAAACGTTGTCGAGACGGACAAGTCCAATAAGAGAAAACGTGACAACCAACCTAAGAAGTCAAAGAAATTCAAGGGGTCATGCCATAATTGTGGAAAGAAGGGTCATAAAGCTGCAGAATGTCGCGGTCCACCCAAAAAGAAGAAATCAGAAGCGAATGTGGCAGAAGTTTCAGACGGAGTTTCTGAAATGGACCTGTGTGCAGTTGTTTCAGAATGCAACCTTGTTGGCAACAACAAGGAGTGGTTTGTAGACACTGGAGCCACTAGGCATATATGCGCAAATAAGTGGATGTTCACAAACTACAAAAGTGCTACTAATGAAGAACAACTGTTTATGGGTAACTCGTCCACATCAAAGGTCGAAGGCAAGGGAAAGATTGTGCTGAAATTGACTTCTGGAAAAGAACTCACTCTAAATGATGTTCTCCATGTTCCAGAAATTCGCAAGAATCTAATTTCAGGATCGTTGCTCAGCAAGCATGGCTTCAAACTGACATTTGTGGCTGATAAATTTGTGTTGTCTAAGAATGGAGTGTACATAGGAAAGGGTTATGTATGTGATGGTCTATTTAAGGCTAATGTAACCACTGTTGTACCAAACAATGATATGAATAAAATTGAATCTTCTGCTTATATGGTTGACTCTCCTAATCTATGGCATTCTAGACTAGGTCATGTGAATTTTGATACTTTACAAAAACTGATCAATCTAGAATTCATACCTAAGTGTAGAATTGATTCAAATTACAAATGTCAAATTTGTGCTGAAGCCAAATTGACAAGAACATCATTTCATCATGTTGAAAGAGAAACCGAACCTCTAGACTTAATACATACTGATGTATGTGACTTGAAAATGTGTCAAACTAGAGGAGGAAAAAGGTACTTCATCACTTTTATAGATGATTGTACAAGATACTGTTATGTATATCTCCTTAGAAGTAAGGATGAGGCATTCGATATATTTAAACAGTATAAAGCAGAAGTTGAGAATCAACTCAATAGAAAAATAAAAGCTTTAAGAAGTGATAGAGGAGGAGAATATGAGTTTCCATTTGAGGAATTCTGTGCTGAGCATGGTATAATACACCAAACTACAGCTCCTTATTCACCTCAATCCAACGGTATAGCCGAACGGAAAAATAGAACTCTTAAAGAAATGATGAATGCCTTATTAATAAGCTCTGGCTTGCCAGATAATTTTTGGGGAGAAGCTATTCTTTCGGCAAATCATATTTTGAATAAAATACCACGAAAGAAAACTTCTAAGACTCCCCATGAACTTTGGAAAAACAGACCTCCATCCTACAAATACTTAAAAGTGTGGGGGTGTCTTGCCAAAGTGGAAATTCCAAAACCGAAAAAGGTTAAAATAGGACCAAAGACTATAGATTGCATATTCATTGGATATGCTCATAATAGTAGTGCATATCGATTTTTGGTGTACAAATCTGAAATTGATGACATTCATGAAAACACCATTATCGAGTCTCGAAATGCAAGATTTTTTGAGCACATTTATCCTCTAAAACCCTCTATTGAAACAAGTGTTCAAAAGAGGCCAAGAGATCCAGATACTCCTGAGGATAATGCTGATCAAAATAAAATGAATGATGAAACTGAGATAGAGGAACCGAGAAGGAGCAAGCGACAAAGGGCCACTAAATCCTTTGGACCGGATTTCTATGCATATATGATAGAAAATGAACCTCTAACTTACCAACAAGCAATGTCATCTCCCGATGCTCCTTATTGGAAAGAAGCCGTCAATAGTGAAATAGAATCCATTCTACAAAACCATACGTGGGAACTAGTGGATCTCCCTAAAGGATCAAAACCACTAGGATATAAATGGATATTTAAGAAGAAACTAAAGGCTGACGGCTCAATAGACAAGTATAAAGCAAGACTTGTAATAAAAGGATTCAGACAGAAGCAAGATCTGGATTACTTTGATACGTACTCTCCAGTTACCAGAATAACATCAATTAGGATGCTTATTGCAATCGCATCTATATTGAATTTAGAAATACACCAAATGGATGTGAAAACTGCGTTTTTGAATGGTGAACTGGAAGAGGAAATATATATGCAGCAACCAGAAGGGTTTCTAAGCCCAGGAAATGAAAATAAGGTGTGCAAGTTAGTGAAATCTCTTTATGGCCTTAAACAAGCACCAAAACAATGGCATGAGAAATTTGATGAAGCAATGTTATCAAATGGATTCAAAATAAATGAATCAGATAAATGCGTCTATATAAAATGTATAGATGTTGGATATGTCATTGTTTGTCTCTACGTTGATGATTTACTGATCCTAGGAAGTAATAAGGTCATAATAAAGTCTACGAAGGACATGCTATCCTCTAGATTTGATATGAAGGACCTAGGAGTGGCCGATGTGATTTTGGGTGTAAAAATTATAAAGACACCACAGGGATATTCGTTATCTCAGTCACATTACATTGCTAAAATTCTTGAAAAATTCAAGCAGTATAATGTAACTGCTGCAAAATCACCAGTAGATATGAACCAAAATTGGGTAAAGAACACTGGTGATGGTATCTATCAGCTTGAATACTCTCGTATACTGGGAAGTATTATGTATGTCATGAATTGCACTAGGCCTGATATTGCGTACGCTGTAAGCAAGCTAAGTAGATATACCAGCAATCCTGGTAAAAATCATTGGAAAGCAATAATCAGAGTTCTAGGATATCTAAAGTATACACAAAACTATGTGTTGCAATATGATAAGTATCCTTCAGTAATAGAAGGATATAGTGATGCCAATTGGATAACGGGCTCAAATGACACAAAATCCACAAGTGGATATGTGTTTACATTAGGAAATGGAGCAATTTCGTGGAAATCATCCAAGCAGACTTGCATAGCAAGGTCAACAATGGAATCTGAGTTCATTGCTCTGGATAAAGCCGCGGAAGAAGCAGATTGGCTTAGGGGGTTTTTAGAGGACATTCCAAATTGGGAAAAACCAGTACCTCCAATATGTATACATTGTGATAGTCAATCTGCTATAGGAAGGGCGAATAGTACATTGTATAATGGTAAATCTAGACATATTCGTCGTAGGCATAAAACTATAAGACAACTTCTCTCTAATGGAGTTATCACTATAGACTATGTAAGGTCAAAGGATAACATTGCGGATCCACTAACTAAAGGCTTGCCTAGAGAGAAAGTTCAAACCTTATCGATGGGAATGGGTTTAAGACCTATGATCTAAAAGTTTTTCTAAACGGAAACCCCACCTAGTTGACTGGAGATCCCAAGATCTAGGTTCAAAGGGACAACTAAGTTTATAGATAAACTTAATGGCACTGTTAAAATACAGACCATTCCTATGATAAGTCAGTGCACAACCCGTCGGAGAATAGGATAAGCTTAGCTTTTAATGATGTCTATACTGTGGTGTTATAAAAGACCCAAGTGGAGTATTACGGGATACTCTTTATAGAATCACCTACGTGAGTGTGAAGGCGCCGCTTCAAAAAGAATTGTAAGGTCGAATTCTTTAAACACTCATGAGACCAAGCAGGTGTTCATGGCAAAAACGAACACAAACAGAGAACCAAGGGGTTTAGAAACGCTTAGCATGTGTTATCTTTATATACTTACACAAAAGGCTTACAGTTCAAAGACAATCTAGTCCACTGATTCGCCAGTAGGTTATAACGATAAACACTAGGAAAAGTTCAAGGCCATTGTGCTACTTTTACCGAAACGTTAAATGTTTCACAAAATTTAAGAACAAAAGGAAATCTCTCATTCATGTGGGGGATTGTTGGAAATAAATGAGAAGATTGGGAAGAAGAGGTTGAGTGGTATTGGAGAAATATAAGTCCCACATTGTGTGTGATTTGTGATTATGTCTCCTTATATACCAAAGCCCAATATGCTATTTCAAAACAAAAGAAATGAACACATGAGGGCTTGAATGAATGGGCTATGGAGGCTTTGGGCTTTCATATTAAATATTAAAATGTCAAAGATAAGGGCCTTGGGCCTTGGGGCTCTTGGGGTCTCTCGTGATAAATGGGCCGCCGACTGTTAAAATGCGCGGAAAAACAGTATTTTTGCGCGGGTGTGAACGTTTGGACGAGCGGATGCATCTGTTCGTCTGAACAGTGATCGGGTGCGACTGGTTGAACCAGCGCGCCTGTACGGACAGTCGCGCCTACCCCAGAAGGGCACCCCTCCGCTGCTATATATAGGCAGCCTGCCAGAGCCATCAAAGATACGGAATTCATTCATTCGATCTCCTTCTTCTTCACTGCTCTGTTCTTAAAAAATACTCTCTTGAGTTCGTGTTGCTCTGCACTTGAAAGCGCTTCAAATTGCGGAGACCGGTCCGTTTTATCTTGGGAGACAATTGCTCGATAGCCTTCAGCGCCAGTGAGGGAGCAATATTGTTTCAAAGAAACAGATTTACTCTGGACTCGGACGATACTGAAAGGTACTCTTCTTCTTTTTCTGTTTTGCAACGTTTCTGCTCTGTTGCAATTCCGGTCGCGCTTTTCGCCGTTACTAATTCTGAAACAATTCAAATTATTAACGCTTCTTGACGTGACAATTGGATAGTGACAGTTTATTGATTGCTATCAGATTCGTACTGCATTTGCATTGTTACGAATAATAATTTTGAAACAATATTGTCGTTTTGCAGAAAACGATAATGGCTAAAAACAATAGTGGTCCTGCTGCGCCAACACCACCTGTAACCAATCCTTTTGCACCCATGGTTACGCCAATGGCACTGTCTCATGGAGAAAGGCCAGAAAAGTTCACCGGAGCGGACTTCAAACGTTGGCAGCAAAAGATGCTATTTTACTTGACAACATTGGGCCTAGCAAAGTATCTTACAGAAGATGCTCCAGTCGTAGCAGAATTGGAACCGGATCCAGTTAAAGTTGAAGCCCATACTGCTTGGAAAAATTCTGATTTCATGTGTAAAAATTACATCTTGAATGGCCTCGACAACAGTCTATACAACGTGTACTGCACTGTTGCAACATCCAAACAACTCTGGTTGGCTTTGGAAAAGAAGTATAAAACTGAAGATGCAGGCATGAAGAAATTCATCGCTGGGAAATTTCTTGACTTCAAAATGGTCGATACAAAAGCTGTGATCAACCAAATACAAGAACTGCAACTTATCATTCGTCAATTAGAAGATGAAAAGATGACACTTAGCGAATCTTTTCAAGTTGCCGCTGCTATTGAGAAGCTTCCTCCGTCGTGGAAGGACTTCAAGAACTACCTAAAGCACAAGCGCAAAGAAATGACAATGGAGGAACTTGTAGTTCGATTGAGAATTGAGGAAGATAATAGAAATTCTGAAAAGAAGATTTCTCAAAATGTGGTTGCCAAAGCAAACGTTGTCGAGACGGACAAGTCCAATAAGAGAAAACGTGACAACCAACCTAAGAAGTCAAAGAAATTCAAGGGGTCATGCCATAATTGTGGAAAGAAGGGTCATAAAGCTGCAGAATGTCGCGGTCCACCCAAAAAGAAGAAATCAGAAGCGAATGTGGCAGAAGTTTCAGACGGAGTTTCTGAAATGGACCTGTGTGCAGTTGTTTCAGAATGCAACCTTGTTGGCAACAACAAGGAGTGGTTTGTAGACACTGGAGCCACTAGGCATATATGCGCAAATAAGTGGATGTTCACAAACTACAAAAGTGCTACTAATGAAGAATAACTGTTTATGGGTAACTCGTCCACATCAAAGGTCGAAGGCAAGGGAAAGATTGTGCTGAAATTGACTTCTGGAAAAGAACTCACTCTAAATGATGTTCTCCATGTTCCAGAAATTCGCAAGAATCTAATTTCAGGATCGTTGCTCAGCAAGCATGGCTTCAAACTGACATTTGTGGCTGATAAATTTGTGTTGTCTAAGAATGGAGTGTACATAGGAAAGGGTTATGTATGTGATGGTCTATTTAAGGCTAATGTAACCACTGTTGTACCAAACAATGATATGAATAAAATTGAATCTTCTGCTTATATGGTTGACTCTCCTAATCTATGGCATTCTAGACTAGGTCATGTGAATTTTGATACTTTACAAAAACTGATCAATCTAGAATTCATACCTAAGTGTAGAATTGATTCAAATTACAAATGTCAAATTTGTGCTGAAGCCAAATTGACAAGAACATCATTTCATCATGTTGAAAGAGAAACCGAACCTCTAGACTTAATACATACTGATGTATGTGACTTGAAAATGTGTCAAACTAGAGGAGGAAAAAGGTACTTCATCACTTTTATAGATGATTGTACAAGATACTGTTATGTATATCTCCTTAGAAGTAAGGATGAGGCATTCGATATATTTAAACAGTATAAAGCAGAAGTTGAGAATCAACTCAATAGAAAAATAAAAGCTTTAAGAAGTGATAGAGGAGGAGAATATGAGTTTCCATTTGAGGAATTCTGTGCTGAGCATGGTAT
Source organism: Allium sativum (assembly GCA_030737875.1). NCBI lineage: Eukaryota > Viridiplantae > Streptophyta > Magnoliopsida > Asparagales > Amaryllidaceae > Allium > Allium sativum. The sequence continues at coordinate 154,806,484 of CM060926.1, read as the reverse complement.
AATACACCAAACTACAGCTCCTTATTCACCTCAATCCAACGGTATAGCCGAACGGAAAAATAGAACTCTTAAAGAAATGATGAATGCCTTATTAATAAGCTCTGGCTTGCCAGATAATTTTTGGGGAGAAGCTATTCTTTCGGCAAATCATATTTTGAATAAAATACCACGAAAGAAAACTTCTAAGACTCCCCATGAACTTTGGAAAAACAGACCTCCATCCTACAAATACTTAAAAGTGTGGGGGTGTCTTGCCAAAGTGGAAATTCCAAAACCGAAAAAGGTTAAAATAGGACCAAAGACTATAGATTGCATATTCATTGGATATGCTCATAATAGTAGTGCATATCGATTTTTGGTGTACAAATCTGAAATTGATGACATTCATGAAAACACCATTATCGAGTCTCGAAATGCAAGATTTTTTGAGCACATTTATCCTCTAAAACCCTCTATTGAAACAAGTGTTCAAAAGAGGCCAAGAGATCCAGATACTCCTGAGGATAATGCTGATCAAAATAAAATGAATGATGAAACTGAGATAGAGGAACCGAGAAGGAGCAAGCGACAAAGGGCCACTAAATCCTTTGGACCGGATTTCTATGCATATATGATAGAAAATGAACCTCTAACTTACCAACAAGCAATGTCATCTCCCGATGCTCCTTATTGGAAAGAAGCCGTCAATAGTGAAATAGAATCCATTCTACAAAACCATACGTGGGAACTAGTGGATCTCCCTAAAGGATCAAAACCACTAGGATATAAATGGATATTTAAGAAGAAACTAAAGGCTGACGGCTCAATAGACAAGTATAAAGCAAGACTTGTAATAAAAGGATTCAGACAGAAGCAAGATCTGGATTACTTTGATACGTACTCTCCAGTTACCAGAATAACATCAATTAGGATGCTTATTGCAATCGCATCTATATTGAATTTAGAAATACACCAAATGGATGTGAAAACTGCGTTTTTGAATGGTGAACTGGAAGAGGAAATATATATGCAGCAACCAGAAGGGTTTCTAAGCCCAGGAAATGAAAATAAGGTGTGCAAGTTAGTGAAATCTCTTTATGGCCTTAAACAAGCACCAAAACAATGGCATGAGAAATTTGATGAAGCAATGTTATCAAATGGATTCAAAATAAATGAATCAGATAAATGCGTCTATATAAAATGTATAGATGTTGGATATGTCATTGTTTGTCTCTACGTTGATGATTTACTGATCCTAGGAAGTAATAAGGTCATAATAAAGTCTACGAAGGACATGCTATCCTCTAGATTTGATATGAAGGACCTAGGAGTGGCCGATGTGATTTTGGGTGTAAAAATTATAAAGACACCACAGGGATATTCGTTATCTCAGTCACATTACATTGCTAAAATTCTTGAAAAATTCAAGCAGTATAATGTAACTGCTGCAAAATCACCAGTAGATATGAACCAAAATTGGGTAAAGAACACTGGTGATGGTATCTATCAGCTTGAATACTCTCGTATACTGGGAAGTATTATGTATGTCATGAATTGCACTAGGCCTGATATTGCGTACGCTGTAAGCAAGCTAAGTAGATATACCAGCAATCCTGGTAAAAATCATTGGAAAGCAATAATCAGAGTTCTAGGATATCTAAAGTATACACAAAACTATGTGTTGCAATATGATAAGTATCCTTCAGTAATAGAAGGATATAGTGATGCCAATTGGATAACGGGCTCAAATGACACAAAATCCACAAGTGGATATGTGTTTACATTAGGAAATGGAGCAATTTCGTGGAAATCATCCAAGCAGACTTGCATAGCAAGGTCAACAATGGAATCTGAGTTCATTGCTCTGGATAAAGCCGCGGAAGAAGCAGATTGGCTTAGGGGGTTTTTAGAGGACATTCCAAATTGGGAAAAACCAGTACCTCCAATATGTATACATTGTGATAGTCAATCTGCTATAGGAAGGGCGAATAGTACATTGTATAATGGTAAATCTAGACATATTCGTCGTAGGCATAAAACTATAAGACAACTTCTCTCTAATGGAGTTATCACTATAGACTATGTAAGGTCAAAGGATAACATTGCGGATCCACTAACTAAAGGCTTGCCTAGAGAGAAAGTTCAAACCTTATCGATGGGAATGGGTTTAAGACCTATGATCTAAAAGTTTTTCTAAACGGAAACCCCACCTAGTTGACTGGAGATCCCAAGATCTAGGTTCAAAGGGACAACTAAGTTTATAGATAAACTTAATGGCACTGTTAAAATACAGACCATTCCTATGATAAGTCAGTGCACAACCCGTCGGAGAATAGGATAAGCTTAGCTTTTAATGATGTCTATACTGTGGTGTTATAAAAGACCCAAGTGGAGTATTACGGGATACTCTTTATAGAATCACCTACGTGAGTGTGAAGGCGCCGCTTCAAAAAGAATTGTAAGGTCGAATTCTTTAAACACTCATGAGACCAAGCAGGTGTTCATGGCAAAAACGAACACAAACAGAGAACCAAGGGGTTTAGAAACGCTTAGCATGTGTTATCTTTATATACTTACACAAAAGGCTTACAGTTCAAAGACAATCTAGTCCACTGATTCGCCAGTAGGTTATAACGATAAACACTAGGAAAAGTTCAAGGCCATTGTGCTACTTTTACCGAAACGTTAAATGTTTCACAAAATTTAAGAACAAAAGGAAATCTCTCATTCATGTGGGGGATTGTTGGAAATAAATGAGAAGATTGGGAAGAAGAGGTTGAGTGGTATTGGAGAAATATAAGTCCCACATTGTGTGTGATTTGTGATTATGTCTCCTTATATACCAAAGCCCAATATGCTATTTCAAAACAAAAGAAATGAACACATGAGGGCTTGAATGAATGGGCTATGGAGGCTTTGGGCTTTCATATTAAATATTAAAATGTCAAAGATAAGGGCCTTGGGCCTTGGGGCTCTTGGGGTCTCTCGTGATAAATGGGCCGCCGACTGTTAAAATGCGCGGAAAAACAGTATTTTTGCGCGGGTGTGAACGTTTGGACGAGCGGATGCATCTGTTCGTCTGAACAGTGATCGGGTGCGACTGGTTGAACCAGCGCGCCTGTACGGACAGTCGCGCCTACCCCAGAAGGGCACCCCTCCGCTGCTATATATAGGCAGCCTGCCAGAGCCATCAAAGATACGGAATTCATTCATTCGATCTCCTTCTTCTTCACTGCTCTGTTCTTAAAAAATACTCTCTTGAGTTCGTGTTGCTCTGCACTTGAAAGCGCTTCAAATTGCGGAGACCGGTCCGTTTTATCTTGGGAGACAATTGCTCGATAGCCTTCAGCGCCAGTGAGGGAGCAATATTGTTTCAAAGAAACAGATTTACTCTGGACTCGGACGATACTGAAAGGTACTCTTCTTCTTTTTCTGTTTTGCAACGTTTTTGCTCTGTTGCAATTCCGGTCGCGCTTTTCGCCGTTACTAATTCTGAAACAATTCAAATTATTAACGCTTCTTGACGTGACAATTGGATAGTGACAGTTTATTGATTGCTATCAGATTCGTACTGCATTTGCATTGTTACGAATAATAATTTTGAAACAATATTGTCGTTTTGCAGAAAACGATAATGGCTAAAAACAATAGTGGTCCTGCTGCGCCAACACCACCTGTAACCAATCCTTTTGCACCCATGGTTACGCCAATGGCACTGTCTCATGGAGAAAGGCCAGAAAAGTTCACCGGAGCGGACTTCAAACGTTGGCAGCAAAAGATGCTATTTTACTTGACAACATTGGGCCTAGCAAAGTATCTTACAGAAGATGCTCCAGTCGTAGCAGAATTGGAACCGGATCCAGTTAAAGTTGAAGCCCATACTGCTTGGAAAAATTCTGATTTCATGTGTAAAAATTACATCTTGAATGGCCTCGACAACAGTCTATACAACGTGTACTTCACTGTTGCAACATCCAAACAACTCTGGTTGGCTTTGGAAAAGAAGTATAAAACTGAAGATGCAGGCATGAAGAAATTCATCGCTGGGAAATTTCTTGACTTCAAAATGGTCGATACAAAAGCTGTGATCAACCAAATACAAGAACTGCAACTTATCATTCGTCAATTAGAAGATGAAAAGATGACACTTAGCGAATCTTTTCAAGTTGCCGCTGCTATTGAGAAGCTTCCTCCGTCGTGGAAGGACTTCAAGAACTACCTAAAGCACAAGCGCAAAGAAATGACAATGGAGGAACTTGTAGTTCGATTGAGAATTGAGGAAGATAATAGAAATTCTGAAAAGAAGATTTCTCAAAATGTGGTTGCCAAAGCAAACGTTGTCGAGACGGACAAGTCCAATAAGAGAAAACGTGACAACCAACCTAAGAAGTCAAAGAAATTCAAGGGGTCATGCCATAATTGTGGAAAGAAGGGTCATAAAGCTGTAGAATGTCGCGGTCCACCCAAAAAGAAGAAATCAGAAGCGAATGTGGCAGAAGTTTCAGACGGAGTTTCTGAAATGGACTTGTGTGCAGTTGTTTCAGAATGCAACCTTGTTGGCAACAACAAGGAGTGGTTTGTAGACACTGGAGCCACTAGGCATATATGCGCAAATAAGTGGATGTTCACAAACTACAAAAGTGCTACTAATGAAGAACAACTGTTTATGGGTAACTCGTCCACATCAAAGGTCGAAGGCAAGGGAAAGATTGTGCTGAAATTGACTTCTGGAAAAGAACTCACTCTAAATGATGTTCTCCATGTTCCAGAAATTCGCAAGAATCTAATTTCAGGATCGTTGCTCAGCAAGCAAGGCTTCAAACTGACATTTGTGGCTGATAAATTTGTGTTGTCTAAGAATGGAGTGTACATAGGAAAGGGTTATGTATGTGATGGTCTATTTAAGGCTAATGTAACCACTGTTGTACCAAACAATGATATGAATAAAATTGAATCTTCTGCTTATATGGTTGACTCTCCTAATCTATGGCATTCTAGACTAGGTCATGTGAATTTTGATACTTTACAAAAACTGATAAATCTAGAATTCATACCTAAGTGTAGAATTGATTCAAATTACAAATGTCAAATTTGTGCTGAAGCCAAATTGACAAGAACATCATTTCATCATGTTGAAAGAGAAACCGAACCTCTAGACTTAATACATACTGATGTATGTGACTTGAAAATGTGTCAAACTAGAGGAGGAAAAAGGTACTTCATCACTTTTATAGATGATTGTACAAGATACTGTTATGTATATCTCCTTAGAAGTAAGGATGAGGCATTCGATATATTTAAACAGTATAAAGCAGAAGTTGAGAATCAACTCAATAGAAAAATAAAAGCTTTAAGAAGTGATAGAGGAGGAGAATATGAGTTTCCATTTGAGGAATTCTGTGCTGAGCATGGTATAATACACCAAACTACAGCTCCTTATTCACCTCAATCCAACGGTATAGCCGAACGGAAAAATAGAACTCTTAAAGAAATGATGAATGCCTTATTAATAAGCTCTGGCTTGCCAGATAATTTTTGGGGAGAAGCTATTCTTTCGGCAAATCATATTTTGAATAAAATACCACGAAAGAAAACTTCTAAGACTCCCCATGAACTTTGGAAAAACAGACCTCCATCCTACAAATACTTAAAAGTGTGGGGGTGTCTTGCCAAAGTGGAAATTCCAAAACCGAAAAAGGTTAAAATAGGACCAAAGACTATAGATTGCATATTCATTGGATATGCTCATAATAGTAGTGCATATCGATTTTTGGTGTACAAATCTGAAATTGATGACATTCATGAAAACACCATTATCGAGTCTCGAAATGCAAGATTTTTTGAGCACATTTATCCTCTAAAACCCTCTATTGAAACAAGTGTTCAAAAGAGGCCAAGAGATCCAGATACTCCTGAGGATAATGCTGATCAAAATAAAATGAATGATGAAACTGAGATAGAGGAACCGAGAAGGAGCAAGCGACAAAGGGCCACTAAATCCTTTGGACCGGATTTCTATGCATATATGATAGAAAATGAACCTCTAACTTACCAACAAGCAATGTCATCTCCCGATGCTCCTTATTGGAAAGAAGCCGTCAATAGTGAAATAGAATCCATTCTACAAAACCATACGTGGGAACTAGTGGATCTCCCTAAAGGATCAAAACCACTAGGATATAAATGGATATTTAAGAAGAAACTAAAGGCTGACGGCTCAATAGACAAGTATAAAGCAAGACTTGTAATAAAAGGATTCAGACAGAAGCAAGATCTGGATTACTTTGATACGTACTCTCCAGTTACCAGAATAACATCAATTAGGATGCTTATTGCAATCGCATCTATATTGAATTTAGAAATACACCAAATGGATGTGAAAACTGCGTTTTTGAATGGTGAACTGGAAGAGGAAATATATATGCAGCAACCAGAAGGGTTTCTAAGCCCAGGAAATGAAAATAAGGTGTGCAAGTTAGTGAAATCTCTTTATGGCCTTAAACAAGCACCAAAACAATGGCATGAGAAATTTGATGAAGCAATGTTATCAAATGGATTCAAAATAAATGAATCAGATAAATGCGTCTATATAAAATGTATAGATGTTGGATATGTCATTGTTTGTCTCTACGTTGATGATTTACTGATCCTAGGAAGTAATAAGGTCATAATAAAGTCTGCGAAGGACATGCTATCCTCTAGATTTGATATGAAGGACCTAGGAGTGGCCGATGTGATTTTGGGTGTAAAAATTATAAAGACACCACAGGGATATTCGTTATCTCAGTCACATTACATTGCTAAAATTCTTGAAAAATTCAAGCAGTATAATGTAACTGCTGCAAAATCACCAATAGATATGAACCAAAATTGGGTAAAGAACACTGGTGATGGTATCTATCAGCTTGAATACTCTCGTATACTGGGAAGTATTATGTATGTCATGAATTGCACTAGGCCTGATATTGCGTACGCTGTAAGCAAGCTAAGTAGATATACCAGCAATCCTGGTAAAAATCATTGGAAAGCAATAATCAGAGTTCTAGGATATCTAAAGTATACACAAAACTATGTGTTGCAATATGATAAGTATCCTTCAGTAATAGAAGGATATAGTGATGCCAATTGGATAACGGGCTCAAATGACACAAAATCCACAAGTGGATATGTGTTTACATTAGGAAATGGAGCAATTTCGTGGAAATCATCCAAGCAGACTTGCATAGCAAGGTCAACAATGGAATCTGAGTTCATTGCTCTGGATAAAGCCGCGGAAGAAGCAGATTGGCTTAGGGGGTTTTTAGAGGACATTCCAAATTGGGAAAAACCAGTACCTCCAATATGTATACATTGTGATAGTCAATCTGCTATAGGAAGGGCGAATAGTACATTGTATAATGGTAAATCTAGACATATTCGTCGTAGGCATAAAACTATAAGACAACTTCTCTCTAATGGAGTTATCACTATAGACTATGTAAGGTCAAAGGATAACATTGCGGATCCACTAACTAAAGGCTTGCCTAGAGAGAAAGTTCAAACCTTATCGATGGGAATGGGTTTAAGACCTATGATCTAAAAGTTTTTCTAAACGGAAACCCCACCTAGTTGACTGGAGATCCCAAGATCTAGGTTCAAAGGGACAACTAAGTTTATAGATAAACTTAATGGCACTGTTAAAATACAGACCATTCCTATGATAAGTCAGTGCACAACCCGTCGGAGAATAGGATAAGCTTAGCTTTTAATGATGTCTATACTGTGGTGTTATAAAAGACCCAAGTGGAGTATTACGGGATACTCTTTATAGAATCACCTACGTGAGTGTGAAGGCGCCGCTTCAAAAAGAATTGTAAGGTCGAATTCTTTAAACACTCATGAGACCAAGCAGGTGTTCATGGCAAAAACGAACACAAACAGAGAACCAAGGGGTTTAGAAACGCTTAGCATGTGTTATCTTTATATACTTACACAAAAGGCTTACAGTTCAAAGACAATCTAGTCCACTGATTCGCCAGTAGGTTATAACGATAAACACTAGGAAAAGTTCAAGGCCATTGTGCTACTTTTACCGAAACGTTAAATGTTTCACAAAATTTAAGAACAAAAGGAAATCTCTCATTCATGTGGGGGATTGTTGGAAATAAATGAGAAGATTGGGAAGAAGAGGTTGAGTGGTATTGGAGAAATATAAGTCCCACATTGTGTGTGATTTGTGATTATGTCTCCTTATATACCAAAGCCCAATATGCTATTTCAAAACAAAAGAAATGAACACATGAGGGCTTGAATGAATGGGCTATGGAGGCTTTGGGCTTTCATATTAAATATTAAAATGTCAAAGATAAGGGCCTTGGGCCTTGGGGCTCTTGGGGTCTCTCGTGATAAATGGGCCGCCGACTGTTAAAATGCGCGGAAAAACAGTATTTTTGCGCGGGTGTGAACGTTTGGACGAGCGGATGCATCTGTTCGTCTGAACAGTGATCGGGTGCGACTGGTTGAACCAGCGCGCCTGTACGGACAGTCGCGCCTACCCCAGAAGGGCACCCCTCCGCTGCTATATATAGGCAGCCTGCCAGAGCCATCAAAGATACGGAATTCATTCATTCGATCTCCTTCTTCTTCACTGCTCTGTTCTTAAAAAATACTCTCTTGAGTTCGTGTTGCTCTGCACTTGAAAGCGCTTCAAATTGCGGAGACCGGTCCGTTTTATCTTGGGAGACAATTGCTCGATAGCCTTCAGCGCCAGTGAGGGAGCAATATTGTTTCAAAGAAGCAGATTTACTCTGGACTCGGACGATACTGAAAGGTACTCTTCTTCTTTTTCTGTTTTGCAACGTTTCTGCTCTGTTGCAATTCCGGTCGCGCTTTTCGCCGTTACTAATTCTGAAACAATTCAAATTATTAACGCTTCTTGACGTGACAATTGGATAGTGACAGTTTATTGATTGCTATCAGATTCGTACTGCATTTGCATTGTTACGAATAATAATTTTGAAACAATATTGTCGTTTTGCAGAAAACGATAATGGCTAAAAACAATAGTGGTCCTGCTGCGCCAACACCACCTGTAACCAATCCTTTTGCACCCATGGTTACGCCAATGGCACTGTCTCATGGAGAAAGGCCAGAAAAGTTCACCGGAGCGGACTTCAAACGTTGGCAGCAAAAGATGCTATTTTACTTGACAACATTGGGCCTAGCAAAGTATCTTACAGAAGATGCTCCAGTCGTAGCAGAATTGGAACCGGATCCAGTTAAAGTTGAAGCCCATACTGCTTGGAAAAATTCTGATTTCATGTGTAAAAATTACATCTTGAATGGCCTCGACAACAGTCTATACAACGTGTACTGCACTGTTGCAACATCCAAACAACTCTGGTTGGCTTTGGAAAAGAAGTATAAAACTGAAGATGCAGGCATGAAGAAATTCATCGCTGGGAAATTTCTTGACTTCAAAATGGTCGATACAAAAGCTGTGATCAACCAAATACAAGAACTGCAACTTATCATTCGTCAATTAGAAGATGAAAAGATGACACTTAGCGAATCTTTTCAAGTTGCCGCTGCTATTGAGAAGCTTCCTCCGTCGTGGAAGGACTTCAAGAACTACCTAAAGCACAAGCGCAAAGAAATGACAATGGAGGAACTTGTAGTTCGATTGAGAATTGAGGAAGATAATAGAAATTCTGAAAAGAAGATTTCTCAAAATGTGGTTGCCAAAGCAAACGTTGTCGAGACGGACAAGTCCAATAAGAGAAAACGTGACAACCAACCTAAGAAGTCAAAGAAATTCAAGGGGTCATGCCATAATTGTGGAAAGAAGGGTCATAAAGCTGCAGAATGTCGCGGTCCACCCAAAAAGAAGAAATCAGAAGCGAATGTGGCAGAAGTTTCAGACGGAGTTTCTGAAATGGACCTGTGTGCAGTTGTTTCAGAATGCAACCTTGTTGGCAACAACAAGGAGTGGTTTGTAGACACTGGAGCCACTAGGCATATATGCGCAAATAAGTGGATGTTCACAAACTACAAAAGTGCTACTAATGAAGAACAACTGTTTATGGGTAACTCGTCCACATCAAAGGTCGAAGGCAAGGGAAAGATTGTGCTGAAATTGACTTCTGGAAAAGAACTCACTCTAAATGATGTTCTCCATGTTCCATAAATTCGCAAGAATCTAATTTCAGGATCGTTGCTCAGCAAGCATGGCTTCAAACTGACATTTGTGGCTGATAAATTTGTGTTGTCTAAGAATGGAGTGTACATAGGAAAGGGTTATGTATGTGATGGTCTATTTAAGGCTAATGTAACCACTGTTGTACCAAACAATGATATGAATAAAATTGAATCTTCTGCTTATATGGTTGACTCTCCTAATCTATGGCATTCTAGACTAGGTCATGTGAATTTTGATACTTTACAAAAACTGATCAATCTAGAATTCATACCTAAGTGTAGAATTGATTCAAATTACAAATGTCAAATTTGTGCTGAAGCCAAATTGACAAGAACATCATTTCATCATGTTGAAAGAGAAACCGAACCTCTAGACTTAATACATACTGATGTATGTGACTTGAAAATGTGTCAAACTAGAGGAGGAAAAAGGTACTTCATCACTTTTATAGATGATTGTAAAAGATACTGTTATGTATATCTCCTTAGAAGTAAGGATGAGGCATTCGATATATTTAAACAGTATAAAACAGAAGTTGAGAATCAACTCAATAGAAAAATAAAAGCTTTAAGAAGTGATAGAGGAGGAGAATATGAGTTTCCATTTGAGGAATTCTGTGCTGAGCATGGTATAATACACCAAACTACAGCTCCTTATTCACCTCAATCCAACGGTATAGCCGAACGGAAAAATAGAACTCTTAAAGAAATGATGAATGCCTTATTAATAAGCTCTGGCTTGCCAGATAATTTATGGGGAGAAGCTATTCTTTCGGCAAATCATATTTCGAATAAAATACCACGAAAGAAAACTTCTAAGACTCCCCATGAACTTTGGAAAAACAGACCTCCATCCTACAAATACTTAAAAGTGTGGGGGTGTCTTGCCAAAGTGGAAATTCCAAAACCGAAAAAGGTTAAAATAGGACCAAAGACTATAGATTGCATATTCATTGGATATGCTCATAATAGTAGTGCATATCGATTTTTGGTGTACAAATCTGAAATTGATGACATTCATGAAAACACCATTATCGAGTCTCGAAATGCAAGATTTTTTGAGCACATTTATCCTCTAAAACTCTCTATTGAAACAAGTGTTCAAAAGAGGCCAAGAGATCCAGATACTCCTGAGGATAATGCTGATCAAAATAAAATGAATGATGAAACTGAGATAGAGGAACCGAGAAGGAGCAAGCGACAAAGGGCCACTAAATCCTTTGGACCGGATTTCTATGCATATATGATAGAAAATGAACCTCTAACTTACCAACAAGCAATGTCATCTCCCGATGCTCCTTATTGGAAAGAAGCCGTCAATAGTGAAATAGAATCCATTCTACAAAACCATACGTGGGAACTAGTGGATCTCCCTAATGGATCAAAACCACTAGGATATAAATGGATATTTAAGAAGAAACTAAAGGCTGACGGCTCAATAGACAAGTATAAAGCAAGACTTGTAATAAAAGGATTCAGACAGAAGCAAGATCTGGATTACTTTGATACGTACTCTCCAGTTACCAGAATAACATCAATTAGGATGCTTATTGCAATCGCATCTATATTGAATTTAGAAATACACCAAATGGATGTGAAAACTGCGTTTTTGAATGGTGAACTGGAAGAGGAAATATATATGCAGCAACCAGAAGTGTTTCTAAGCCCAGGAAATGAAAATAAGGTGTGCAAGTTAGTGAAATCTCTTTATGGCCTTAAACAAGCACCAAAACAATGGCATGAGAAATTTGATGAAGCAATGTTATCAAATGGATTCAAAATAAATGAATCAGATAAATGCGTCTATATAAAATGTATAAATGTTGGATATGTCATTGTTTGTCTCTACGTTGATGATTTACTGATCCTAGGAAGTAATAAGGTCATAATAAAGTCTACGAAGGACATGCTATCCTCTAGATTTGATATGAAGGGCCTAGGAGTGGCCGATGTGATTTTGGGTGTAAAAATTATAAAGACACCACAGGGATATTCGTTATCTCAGTCACATTACATTGCTAAAATTCTTGAAAAATTCAAGCAGTATAATGTAACTGCTGCAAAATCACCAGTAGATATGAACCAAAATTGGGTAAAGAACACTGGTGATGGTATCTATCAGCTTGAATACTCTCGTATACTGGGAAGTATTATGTATGTCATGAATTGCACTAGGCCTGATATTGTGTACGCTGTAAGCAAGCTAAGTAGATATACCAGCAATCCTGGTAAAAATCATTGGAAAGCAATAATCAGAGTTCTAGGATATCTAAAGTATACACAAAACTATGTGTTGCAATATGATAAGTATCCTTCAGTAATAGAAGGATATAGTGATGCCAATTGGATAACGGGCTCAAATGACACAAAATCCACAAGTGGATATGTGTTTACATTAGGAAATGGAGCAATTTCGTGGAAATCATCCAAGCAGACTTGCATAGCAAGGTCAACAATGGAATCTGAGTTCATTGCTCTGGATAAAGCCGCGGAAGAAGCAGATTGGCTTAGGGGTTTTTTAGAGGACATTCCAAATTGGGAAAAACCAGTACCTCCAATATGTATACATTGTGATAGTCAATCTGCTATAGGAAGGGCGAATAGTACATTGTATAATGGTAAATCTAGACATATTCGTCGTAGGCATAAAACTATAAGACAACTTCTCTCTAATGGAGTTATCACTATAGACTATGTAAGGTCAAAGGATAACATTGCGGATCCACTAACTAAAGGCTTGCCTAGAGAGAAAGTTCAAACCTTATCGATGGGAATGGGTTTAAGACCTATGATCTAAAAGTTTTTCTAAACGGAAACCCCACCTAGTTGACTGGAGATCCCAAGATCTAGGTTCAAAGGGACAACTAAGTTTATAGATAAACTTAATGGCACTGTTAAAATACAGACCATTCCTATGATAAGTCAGTGCACAACCCGTCGGAGAATAGGATAAGCTTAGCTTTTAATGATGTCTATACTGTGGTGTTATAAAAGACCCAAGTGGAGTATTACGGGATACTCTTTATAGAATCACCTACGTGAGTGTGAAGGCGCCGCTTCAAAAAGAATTGTAAGGTCGAATTCTTTAAACACTCATGAGACCAAGCAGGTGTTCATGGCAAAAACGAACACAAACAGAGAACCAAGGGGTTTAGAAACGCTTAGCATGTGTTATCTTTATATACTTACACAAAAGGCTTACAGTTCAAAGACAATCTAGTCCACTGATTCGCCAGTAGGTTATAATGATAAACACTAGGAAAAGTTCAAGGCCATTGTGCTACTTTTACCGAAACGTTAAATGTTTCACAAAATTTAAGAACAAAAGGAAATCTCTCATTCATGTGGGGGATTGTTGGAAATAAATGAGAAGATTGGGAAGAAGAGGTTGAGTGGTATTGGAGAAATATAAGTCCCACGTTGTGTGTGATTTGTGATTATGTCTCCTTATATACCAAAGCCCAATATGCTATTTCGAAACAAAAGAAATGAACACATGAGGGCTTGAATGAATGGGCTATGGAGGCTTTGGGCTTTCATATTAAATATTAAAATGTCAAAGATAAGGGCCTTGGGCCTTGGGGCTCTTGGGGTCTCTCGTGATAAATGGGCCGCCGACTGTTAAAATGCGCGGAAAAACAGTATTTTTGCGCGGGTGTGAACGTTTGGACGAGCGGATGCATCTGTTCGTCTGAACAGTGATCGGGTGCGACTGGTTGAACCAGCGCGCCTGTACGGACAGTCGCGCCTACCCCAGAAGGGCACCCCTCCGCTGCTATATATAGGCAGCCTGCCAGAGCCATCAAAGATACGGAATTCATTCATTCGATCTCCTTCTTCTTCACTGCTCTGTTCTTAAAAAATACTCTCTTGAGTTCGTGTTGCTCTGCACTTGAAAGCGCTTCAAATTGCGGAGACCGGTCCGTTTTATCTTGGGAGACAATTGCTCGATAGCCTTCAGCGCCAGTGAGGGAGCAATATTGTTTCAAAGAAACAGATTTACTCTGGACTCGGACGATACTGAAAGGTACTCTTCTTCTTTTTCTGTTTTGCAACGTTTCTGCTCTGTTGCAATTCCGGTCGCGCTTTTCGCCGTTACTAATTCTGAAACAATTCAAATTATTAACGCTTCTTGACGTGACAATTGGATAGTGACAGTTTATTGATTGCTATCAGATTCGTACTGCATTTGCATTGTTACGAATAATAATTTTGAAACAATATTGTCGTTTTGCAGAAAACGATAATGGCTAAAAACAATAGTGGTCCTGCTGCGCCAACACCACCTGTAACCAATCCTTTTGCACCCATGGTTACGCCAATGGCACTGTCTCATGGAGAAAGGCCAGAAAAGTTCACCGGAGCGGACTTCAAACGTTGGCAGCAAAAGATGCTATTTTACTTGACAACATTGGGCCTAGCAAAGTATCTTACAGAAGATGCTCCAGTCGTAGCAGAATTGGAACCGGATCCAGTTAAAGTTGAAGCCCATACTGCTTGGAAAAATTCTGATTTCATGTGTAAAAATTACATCTTGAATGGCCTCGACAACAGTCTATACAACGTGTACTGCACTGTTGCAACATCCAAACAACTCTGGTTGGCTTTGGAAAAGAAGTATAAAACTGAAGATGCAGGCATGAAGAAATTCATCGCTGGGAAATTTCTTGACTTCAAAATGGTCGATACAAAAGCTGTGATCAACCAAATACAAGAACTGCAACTTATCATTCGTCAATTAGAAGATGAAAAGATGACACTTAGCGAATCTTTTCAAGTTGCCGCTGCTATTGAGAAGCTTCCTCCGTCGTGGAAGGACTTCAAGAACTACCTAAAGCACAAGCGCAAAGAAATGACAATGGAGGAACTTGTAGTTCGATTGAGAATTGAGGAAGATAATAGAAATTCTGAAAAGAAGATTTCTCAAAATGTGGTTGCCAAAGCAAACGTTGTCGAGACGGACAAGTCCAATAAGAGAAAACGTGACAACCAACCTAAGAAGTCAAAGAAATTCAAGGGGTCATGCCATAATTGTGGAAAGAAGGGTCATAAAGCTGCAGAATGTCGCGGTCCACCCAAAAAGAAGAAATCAGAAGCGAATGTGGCAGAAGTTTCAGACGGAGTTTCTGAAATGGACCTGTGTGCAGTTGTTTCAGAATGCAACCTTGTTGGCAACAACAAGGAGTGGTTTGTAGACACTGGAGCCACTAGGCATATATGCGCAAATAAGTGGATGTTCACAAACTACAAAAGTGCTACTAATGAAGAACAACTGTTTATGGGTAACTCGTCCACATCAAAGGTCGAAGGCAAGGGAAAGATTGTGCTGAAATTGACTTCTGGAAAAGAACTCACTCTAAATGATGTTCTCCATGTTCCAGAAATTCGCAAGAATCTAATTTCAGAATCGTTGCTCAGCAAGCATGGCTTCAAACTGACATTTGTGGCTGATAAATTTGTGTTGTCTAAGAATGGAGTGTACATAGGAAAGGGTTATGTATGTGATGGTCTATTTAAGGCTAATGTAACCACTGTTGTACCAAACAATGATATGAATAAAATTGAATCTTCTGCTTATATGGTTGACTCTCCTAATCTATGGCATTCTAGACTAGGTCATGTGAATTTTGATACTTTACAAAAACTGATCAATCTAGAATTCATACCTAAGTGTAGAATTGATTCAAATTACAAATGTCAAATTTGTGCTGAAGCCAAATTGACAAGAACATCATTTCATCATGTTGAAAGAGAAACCGAACCTCTAGACTTAATACATACTGATGTATGTGACTTGAAAATGTGTCAAACTAGAGGAGGAAAAAGGTACTTCATCACTTTTATAGATGATTGTACAAGATACTGTTATGTATATCTCCTTAGAAGTAAGGATGAGGCATTCGATATATTTAAACAGTATAAAGCAGAAGTTGAGAATCAACTCAATAGAAAAATAAAAGCTTTAAGAAGTGATAGAGGAGGAGAATATGAGTTTCCATTTGAGGAATTCTGTGCTGAGCATGGTATAATACACCAAACTACAGCTCCTTATTCACCTCAATCCAACGGTATAGCCGAACGGAAAAATAGAACTCTTAAAGAAATGATGAATGCCTTATTAATAAGCTCTGGCTTGCCAGATAATTTTTGGGGAGAAGCTATTCTTTCGGCAAATCATATTTTGAATAAAATACCACGAAAGAAAACTTCTAAGACTCCCCATGAACTTTGGAAAAACAGACCTCCATCCTACAAATACTTAAAAGTGTGGGGGTGTCTTGCCAAAGTGGAAATTCCAAAACCGAAAAAGGTTAAAATAGGACCAAAGACTATAGATTGCATATTCATTGGATATGCTCATAATAGTAGTGCATATCGATTTTTGGTGTACAAATCTGAAATTGATGACATTCATGAAAACACCATTATCGAGTCTCGAAATGCAAGATTTTTTGAGCACATTTATCCTCTAAAACCCTCTATTGAAACAAGTGTTCAAAAGAGGCCAAGAGATCCAGATACTCCTGAGGATAATGCTGATCAAAATAAAATGAATGATGAAACTGAGATAGAGGAACCGAGAAGGAGCAAGCGACAAAGGGCCACTAAATCCTTTGGACCGGATTTCTATGCATATATGATAGAAAATGAACCTCTAACTTACCAACAAGCAATGTCATCTCCCGATGCTCCTTATTGGAAAGAAGCCGTCAATAGTGAAATAGAATCCATTCTACAAAACCATACGTGGGAACTAGTGGATCTCCCTAAAGGATCAAAACCACTAGGATATAAATGGATATTTAAGAAGAAACTAAAGGCTGACGGCTCAATAGACAAGTATAAAGCAAGACTTGTAATAAAAGGATTCAGACAGAAGCAAGATCTGGATTACTTTGATACGTACTCTCCAGTTACCAGAATAACATCAATTAGGATGCTTATTGCAATCGCATCTATATTGAATTTAGAAATACACCAAATGGATGTGAAAACTGCGTTTTTGAATGGTGAACTGGAAGAGGAAATATATATGCAGCAACCAGAAGGGTTTCTAAGCCCAGGAAATGAAAATAAGGTGTGCAAGTTAGTGAAATCTCTTTATGGCCTTAAACAAGCACCAAAACAATGGCATGAGAAATTTGATGAAGCAATGTTATCAAATGGATTCAAAATAAATGAATCAGATAAATGCGTCTATATAAAATGTATAGATGTTGGATATGTCATTGTTTGTCTCTACGTTGATGATTTACTGATCCTAGGAAGTAATAAGGTCATAATAAAGTCTACGAAGGACATGCTATCCTCTAGATTTGATATGAAGGACCTAGGAGTGGCCGATGTGATTTTGGGTGTAAAAATTATAAAGACACCACAGGGATATTCGTTATCTCAGTCACATTACATTGCTAAAATTCTTGAAAAATTCAAGCAGTATAATGTAACTGCTGCAAAATCACCAGTAGATATGAACCAAAATTGGGTAAAGAACACTGGTGATGGTATCTATCAGCTTGAATACTCTCGTATACTGGGAAGTATTATGTATGTCATGAATTGCACTAGGCCTGATATTGCGTACGCTGTAAGCAAGCTAAGTAGATATACCAGCAATCCTGGTAAAAATCATTGGAAAGCAATAATCAGAGTTCTAGGATATCTAAAGTATACACAAAACTATGTGTTGCAATATGATAAGTATCCTTCAGTAATAGAAGGATATAGTGATGCCAATTGGATAACGGGCTCAAATGACACAAAATCCACAAGTGGATATGTGTTTACATTAGGAAATGGAGCAATTTCGTGGAAATCATCCAAGCAGACTTGCATAGCAAGGTCAACAATGGAATCTGAGTTCATTGCTCTGGATAAAGCCGCGGAAGAAGCAGATTGGCTTAGGGGGTTTTTAGAGGACATTCCAAATTGGGAAAAACCAGTACCTCCAATATGTATACATTGTGATAGTCAATCTACTATAGGAAGGGCGAATAGTACATTGTATAATGGTAAATCTAGACATATTCGTCGTAGGCATAAAACTATAAGACAACTTCTCTCTAATGGAGTTATCACTATAGACTATGTAAGGTCAAAGGATAACATTGCGGATCCACTAACTAAAGGCTTGCCTAGAGAGAAAGTTCAAACCTTATCGATGGGAATGGGTTTAAGACCTATGATCTAAAAGTTTTTCTAAACGGAAACCCCACCTAGTTGACTGGAGATCCCAAGATCTAGGTTCAAAGGGACAACTAAGTTTATAGATAAACTTAATGGCACTGTTAAAATACAGACCATTCCTATGATAAGTCAGTGCACAACCCGTCGGAGAATAGGATAAGCTTAGCTTTTAATGATGTCTATACTGTGGTGTTATAAAAGACCCAAGTGGAGTATTACGGGATACTCTTTATAGAATCACCTACGTGAGTGTGAAGGCGCCGCTTCAAAAAGAATTGTAAGGTCGAATTCTTTAAACACTCATGAGACCAAGCAGGTGTTCATGGCAAAAACGAACACAAACAGAGAACCAAGGGGTTTAGAAACGCTTAGCATGTGTTATCTTTATATACTTACACAAAAGGCTTACAGTTCAAAGACAATCTAGTCCACTGATTCGCCAGTAGGTTATAACGATAAACACTAGGAAAAGTTCAAGGCCATTGTGCTACTTTTACCGAAACGTTAAATGTTTCACAAAATTTAAGAACAAAAGGAAATATCTCATTCATGTGGGGGATTGTTGGAAATAAATGAGAAGATTGGGAAGAAGAGGTTGAGTGGTATTGGAGAAATATAAGTCCCACATTGTGTGTGATTTGTGATTATGTCTCCTTATATACCAAAGCCCAATATGCTATTTCAAAACAAAAGAAATGAACACATGAGGGCTTGAATGAATGGGCTATGGAGGCTTTGGGCTTTCATATTAAATATTAAAATGTCAAAGATAAGGGCCTTGGGCCTTGGGGCTCTTGGGGTCTCTCGTGATAAATGGGCCGCCGACTGTTAAAATGCGCGGAAAAACAGTATTTTTGCGCGGGTGTGAACGTTTGGACGAGCGGATGCATCTGTTCGTCTGAACAGTGATCGGGTGCGACTGGTTGAACCAGCGCGCCTGTACGGACAGTCGCGCCTACCCCAGAAGGGCACCCCTCCGCTGCTATATATAGGCAGCCTGCCAGAGCCATCAAAGATACGGAATTCATTCATTCGATCTCCTTCTTCTTCACTGCTCTGTTCTTAAAAAATACTCTCTTGAGTTCGTGTTGCTCTGCACTTGAAAGCGCTTCAAATTGCGGAGACCGGTCCGTTTTATCTTGGGAGACAATTGCTCGATAGCCTTCAGCGCCAGTGAGGGAGCAATATTGTTTCAAAGAAACAGATTTACTCTGGACTCGGACGATACTGAAAGGTACTCTTCTTCTTTTTCTGTTTTGCAACGTTTCTGCTCTGTTGCAATTCCGGTCGCGCTTTTCGCCGTTACTAATTCTGAAACAATTCAAATTATTAACGCTTCTTGACGTGACAATTGGATAGTGACAGTTTATTGATTGCTATCAGATTCGTACTGCATTTGCATTGTTACGAATAATAATTTTGAAACAATATTGTCGTTTTGCAGAAAACGATAATGGCTAAAAACAATAGTGGTCCTGCTGCGCCAACACCACCTGTAACCAATCCTTTTGCACCCATGGTTACGCCAATGGCACTGTCTCATGGAGAAAGGCCAGAAAAGTTCACCGGAGCGGACTTCAAACGTTGGCAGCAAAAGATGCTATTTTACTTGACAACATTGGGCCTAGCAAAGTATCTTACAGAAGATGCTCCAGTCGTAGCAGAATTGGAACCGGATCCAGTTAAAGTTGAAGCCCATACTGCTTGGAAAAATTCTGATTTCATGTGTAAAAATTACATCTTGAATGGCCTCGACAACAGTCTATACAACGTGTACTGCACTGTTGCAACATCCAAACAACTCTGGTTGGCTTTGGAAAAGAAGTATAAAACTGAAGATGCAGGCATGAAGAAATTCATCGCTGGGAAATTTCTTGACTTCAAAATGGTCGATACAAAAGCTGTGATCAACCAAATACAAGAACTGCAACTTATCATTCGTCAATTAGAAGATGAAAAGATGACACTTAGCGAATCTTTTCAAGTTGCCGCTGCTATTGAGAAGCTTCCTCCGTCGTGGAAGGACTTCAAGAACTACCTAAAGCACAAGCGCAAAGAAATGACAATGGAGGAACTTGTAGTTCGATTGAGAATTGAGGAAGATAATAGAAATTCTGAAAAGAAGATTTCTCAAAATGTGGTTGCCAAAGCAAACGTTGTCGAGACGGACAAGTCCAATAAGAGAAAACGTGACAACCAACCTAAGAAGTCAAAGAAATTCAAGGGGTCATGCCATAATTGTGGAAAGAAGGGTCATAAAGCTGCAGAATGTCGCGGTCCACCCAAAAAGAAGAAATCAGAAGCGAATGTGGCAGAAGTTTCAGACGGAGTTTCTGAAATGGACCTGTGTGCAGTTGTTTCAGAATGCAACCTTGTTGGCAACAACAAGGAGTGGTTTGTAGACACTGGAGCCACTAGGCATATATGCGCAAATAAGTGGATGTTCACAAACTACAAAAGTGCTACTAATGAAGAACAACTGTTTATGGGTAACTCGTCCACATCAAAGGTCGAAGGCAAGGGAAAGATTGTGCTGAAATTGACTTCTGGAAAAGAACTCACTCTAAATGATGTTCTCCATGTTCCAGAAATTCGCAAGAATCTAATTTCAGGATCGTTGCTCAGCAAGCATGGCTTCAAACTGACATTTGTGGCTGATAAATTTGTGTTGTCTAAGAATGGAGTGTACATAGGAAAGGGTTATGTATGTGATGGTCTATTTAAGGCTAATGTAACCACTGTTGTACCAAACAATGATATGAATAAAATTGAATCTTCTGCTTATATGGTTGACTCTCCTAATCTATGGCATTCTAGACTAGGTCATGTGAATTTTGATACTTTACAAAAACTGATCAATCTAGAATTCATACCTAAGTGTAGAATTGATTCAAATTACAAATGTCAAATTTGTGCTGAAGCCAAATTAACAAGAACATCATTTCATCATGTTGAAAGAGAAACCGAACCTCTAGACTTAATACATACTGATGTATGTGACTTGAAAATGTGTCAAACTAGAGGAGGAAAAAGGTACTTCATCACTTTTATAGATGATTGTACAAGATACTGTTATGTATATCTCCTTAGAAGTAAGGATGAGGCATTCGATATATTTAAACAGTATAAAGCAGAAGTTGAGAATCAACTCAATAGAAAAATAAAAGCTTTAAGAAGTGATAGAGGAGGAGAATATGAGTTTCCATTTGAGGAATTCTGTGCTGAGCATGGTATAATACACCAAACTACAGCTCCTTATTCACCTCAATCCAACGGTATAGCCGAACGGAAAAATAGAACTCTTAAAGAAATGATGAATGCCTTATTAATAAGCTCTGGCTTGCCAGATAATTTTTGGGGAGAAGCTATTCTTTCGGCAAATCATATTTTGAATAAAATACCACGAAAGAAAACTTCTAAGACTCCCCATGAACTTTGGAAAAACAGACCTCCATCCTACAAATACTTAAAAGTGTGGGGGTGTCTTGCCAAAGTGGAAATTCCAAAACCGAAAAAGGTTAAAATAGGACCAAAGACTATAGATTGCATATTCATTGGATATGCTCATAATAGTAGTGCATATCGATTTTTGGTGTACAAATCTGAAATTGATGACATTCATGAAAACACCATTATCGAGTCTCGAAATGCAAGATTTTTTGAGCACATTTATCCTCTAAAACCCTCTATTGAAACAAGTGTTCAAAAGAGGCCAAGAGATCCAGATACTCCTGAGGATAATGCTGATCAAAATAAAATGAATGATGAAACTGAGATAGAGGAACCGAGAAGGAGCAAGCGACAAAGGGCCACTAAATCCTTTGGACCGGATTTCTATGCATATATGATAGAAAATGAACCTCTAACTTACCAACAAGCAATGTCATCTCCCGATGCTCCTTATTGGAAAGAAGCCGTCAATAGTGAAATAGAATCCATTCTACAAAACCATACGTGGGAACTAGTGGATCTCCCTAAAGGATCAAAACCACTAGGATATAAATGGATATTTAAGAAGAAACTAAAGGCTGACGGCTCAATAGACAAGTATAAAGCAAGACTTGTAATAAAAGGATTCAGACAGAAGCAAGATCTGGATTACTTTGATACGTACTCTCCAGTTACCAGAATAACATCAATTAGGATGCTTATTGCAATCGCATCTATATTGAATTTAGAAATACACCAAATGGATGTGAAAACTACGTTTTTGAATGGTGAACTGGAAGAGGAAATATATATGCAGCAACCAGAAGGGTTTCTAAGCCCAGGAAATGAAAATAAGGTGTGCAAGTTAGTGAAATCTCTTTATGGCCTTAAACAAGCACCAAAACAATGGCATGAGAAATTTGATGAAGCAATGTTATCAAATGGATTCAAAATAAATGAATCAGATAAATGCGTCTATATAAAATGTATAGATGTTGGATATGTCATTGTTTGTCTCTACGTTGATGATTTACTGATCCTAGGAAGTAATAAGGTCATAATAAAGTCTACGAAGGACATGCTATCCTCTAGATTTGATATGAAGGACCTAGGAGTGGCCGATGTGATTTTGGGTGTAAAAATTATAAAGACACCACAGGGATATTCGTTATCTCAGTCACATTACATTGCTAAAATTCTTGAAAAATTCAAGCAGTATAATGTAACTGCTGCAAAATCACCAGTAGATATGAACCAAAATTGGGTAAAGAACACTGGTGATGGTATCTATCAGCTTGAATACTCTCGTATACTGGGAAGTATTATGTATGTCATGAATTGCACTAGGCCTGATATTGCGTACGCTGTAAGCAAGCTAAGTAGATATACCAGCAATCCTGGTAAAAATCATTGGAAAGCAATAATCAGAGTTCTAGGATATCTAAAGTATACACAAAACTATGTGTTGCAATATGATAAGTATCCTTCAGTAATAGAAGGATATAGTGATGCCAATTGGATAACGGGCTCAAATGACACAAAATCCACAAGTGGATATGTGTTTACATTAGGAAATGGAGCAATTTCGTGGAAATCATCCAAGCAGACTTGCATAGCAAGGTCAACAATGGAATCTGAGTTCATTGCTCTGGATAAAGCCGCGGAAGAAGCAGATTGGCTTAGGGGGTTTTTAGAGGACATTCCAAATTGGGAAAAACCAGTACCTCCAATATGTATACATTGTGATAGTCAATCTGCTATAGGAAGGGCGAATAGTACATTGCATAATGGTAAATCTAGACATATTCGTCGTAGGCATAAAACTATAAGACAACTTCTCTCTAATGGAGTTATCACTATAGACTATGTAAGGTCAAAGGATAACATTGCGGATCCACTAACTAAAGGCTTGCCTAGAGAGAAAGTTCAAACCTTATCGATGGGAATGGGTTTAAGACCTATGATCTAAAAGTTTTTCTAAACGGAAACCCCACCTAGTTGACTGGAGATCCCAAGATCTAGGTTCAAAGGGACAACTAAGTTTATAGATAAACTTAATGGCACTGTTAAAATATAGACCATTCCTATGATAAGTCAGTGCACAACCCGTCGGAGAATAGGATAAGCTTAGCTTTTAATGATGTCTATACTGTGGTGTTATAAAAGACCCAAGTGGAGTATTACGGGATACTCTTTATAGAATCACCTACGTGAGTGTGAAGGCGCCGCTTCAAAAAGAATTGTAAGGTCGAATTCTTTAAACACTCATGAGACCAAGCAGGTGTTCATGGCAAAAACGAACACAAACAGAGAACCAAGGGGTTTAGAAACGCTTAGCATGTGTTATCTTTATATACTTACACAAAAGGCTTACAGTTCAAAGACAATCTAGTCCACTGATTCGCCAGTAGGTTATAACGATAAACACTAGGAAAAGTTCAAGGCCATTGTGCTACTTTTACCGAAACGTTAAATGTTTCACAAAATTTAAGAACAAAAGGAAATCTCTCATTCATGTGGGGGATTGTTGGAAATAAATGAGAAGATTGGGAAGAAGAGGTTGAGTGGTATTGGAGAAATATAAGTCCCACATTGTGTGTGATTTGTGATTATGTCTCCTTATATACCAAAGCCCAATATGCTATTTCAAAACAAAAGAAATGAACACATGAGGGCTTGAATGAATGGGCTATGGAGGCTTTGGGCTTTCATATTAAATATTAAAATGTCAAAGATAAGGGCCTTGGGCCTTGGGGCTCTTGGGGTCTCTCGTGATAAATGGGCCGCCGACTGTTAAAATGCGCGGAAAAACAGTATTTTTGCGCGGGTGTGAACGTTTGGACGAGCGGATGCATCTGTTCGTCTGAACAGTGATCGGGTGCGACTGGTTGAACCAGCGCGCCTGTACGGACAGTCGCGCCTACCCCAGAAGGGCACCCCTCCGCTGCTATATATAGGCAGCCTGCCAGAGCCATCAAAGATACGGAATTCATTCATTCGATCTCCTTCTTCTTCACTGCTCTGTTCTTAAAAAAAATACTCTCTTGAGTTCGTGTTGCTCTGCACTTGAAAGCGCTTCAAATTGCGGAGACCGGTCCGTTTTATCTTGGGAGACAATTGCTCGATAGCCTTCAGCGCCAGTGAGGGAGCAATATTGTTTCAAAGAAACAGATTTACTCTGGACTCGGACGATACTGAAAGGTACTCTTCTTCTTTTTCTGTTTTGCAACGTTTCTGCTCTGTTGCAATTCCGGTCGCGCTTTTCGCCGTTACTAATTCTGAAACAATTCAAATTATTAACGCTTCTTGACGTGACAATTGGATAGTGACAGTTTATTGATTGCTATCAGATTCGTACTGCATTTGCATTGTTACGAATAATAATTTTGAAACAATATTGTCGTTTTGCAGAAAACGATAATGGCTAAAAACAATAGTGGTCCTGCTGCGCCAACACCACCTGTAACCAATCCTTTTGCACCCATGGTTACGCCAATGGCACTGTCTCATGGAGAAAGGCCAGAAAAGTTCACCGGAGCGGACTTCAAACGTTGGCAGCAAAAGATGCTATTTTACTTGACAACATTGGGCCTAGCAAAGTATCTTACAGAAGATGCTCCAGTCGTAGCAGAATTGGAACCGGATCCAGTTAAAGTTGAAGCCCATACTGCTTGGAAAAATTCTGATTTCATGTGTAAAAATTACATCTTGAATGGCCTCGACAACAGTCTATACAACGTGTACTGCACTGTTGCAACATCCATACAACTCTGGTTGGCTTTGGAAAAGAAGTATAAAACTGAAGATGCAGGCATGAAGAAATTCATCGCTGGGAAATTTCTTGACTTCAAAATGGTCGATACAAAAGCTGTGATCAACCAAATACAAGAACTGCAACTTATCATTCGTCAATTAGAAGATGAAAAGATGACACTTAGCGAATCTTTTCAAGTTGCCGCTGCTATTGAGAAGCTTCCTCCGTCGTGGAAGGACTTCAAGAACTACCTAAAGCACAAGCGCAAAGAAATGACAATGGAGGAACTTGTAGTTCGATTGAGAATTGAGGAAGATAATAGAAATTCTGAAAAGAAGATTTCTCAAAATGTGGTTGCCAAAGCAAACGTTGTCGAGACGGACAAGTCCAATAAGAGAAAACGTGACAACCAACCTAAGAAGTCAAAGAAATTCAAGGGGTCATGCCATAATTGTGGAAAGAAGGGTCATAAAGCTGCAGAATGTCGCGGTCCACCCAAAAAGAAGAAATCAGAAGCGAATGTGGCAGAAGTTTCTGACGGAGTTTCTGAAATGGACCTGTGTGCAGTTGTTTCAGAATGCAACCTTGTTGGCAACAACAAGGAGTGGTTTGTAGACACTGGAGCCACTAGGCATATATGCGCAAATAAGTGGATGTTCACAAACTACAAAAGTGCTACTAATGAAGAACAACTGTTTATGGGTAACTCGTCCACATCAAAGGTCGAAGGCAAGGGAAAGATTGTGCTGAAATTGACTTCTGGAAAAGAACTCACTCTAAATGATGTTCTCCATGTTCCAGAAATTCGCAAGAATCTAATTTCAGGATCGTTGCTCAGCAAGCATGGCTTCAAACTGACATTTGTGGCTGATAAATTTGTGTTGTCTAAGAATGGAGTGTACATAGGAAAGGGTTATGTATGTGATGGTCTATTTAAGGCTAATGTAACCACTGTTGTACCAAACAATGATATGAATAAAATTGAATCTTCTGCTTATATGGTTGACTCTCCTAATCTATGGCATTCTAGACTAGGTCATGTGAATTTTGATACTTTACAAAAACTGATCAATCTGGAATTCATACCTAAGTGTAGAATTGATTCAAATTACAAATGTCAAATTTGTGCTGAAGCCAAATTGACAAGAACATCATTTCATCATGTTGAAAGAGAAACCGAACCTCTAGACTTAATACATACTGATGTATGTGACTTGAAAATGTGTCAAACTAGAGGAGGAAAAAGGTACTTCATCACTTTTATAGATGATTGTACAAGATACTGTTATGTATATCTCCTTAGAAGTAAGGATGAGGCATTCGATATATTTAAACAGTATAAACCAGAAGTTGAGAATCAACTCAATAGAAAAATAAAAGCTTTAAGAAGTGATAGAGGAGGAGAATATGAGTTTCCATTTGAGGAATTCTGTGCTGAGCATGGTATAATACACCAAACTACAGCTCCTTATTCACCTCAATCCAACGGTATAACCGAACGGAAAAATAGAACTCTTAAAGAAATGATGAATGCCTTATTAATAAGCTCTGGCTTGCCAGATAATTTTTGGGGAGAAGCTATTCTTTCGGCAAATCATATTTTGAATAAAATACCACGAAAGAAAACTTCTAAGACTCCCCATGAACTTTGGAAAAACAGACCTCCATCCTACAAATACTTAAAAGTGTGGGGGTGTCTTGCCAAAGTGGAAATTCCAAAACCGAAAAAGGTTAAAATAGGACCAAAGACTATAGATTGCATATTCATTGGATATGCTCATAATAATAGTGCATATCGATTTTTGGTGTACAAATCTGAAATTGATGACATTCATGAAAACACCATTATCGAGTCTCGAAATGCAAGATTTTTTGAGCACATTTATCCTCTAAAACCCTCTATTGAAACAAGTGTTCAAAAGAGGCCAAGAGATCCAGATACTCCTGAGGATAATGCTGATCAAAATAAAATGAATGATGAAACTGAGATAGAGGAACCGAGAAGGAGCAAGCAACAAAGGGCCACTAAATCCTTTGGACCGGATTTCTATGCATATATGATAGAAAATGAACCTCTAACTTACCAACAAGCAATGTCATCTCCCGATGCTCCTTATTGGAAAGAAGCCGTCAATAGTGAAATAGAATCCATTCTACAAAACCATACGTGGGAACTAGTGGATCTCCCTAAAGGATCAAAACCACTAGGATATAAATGGATATTTAAGAAGAAACTAAAGGCTGACGGCTCAATAGACAAGTATAAAGCAAGACTTGTAATAAAAGGATTCAGACAGAAGCAAGATCTGGATTACTTTGATACGTACTCTCCAGTTACCAGAATAACATCAATTAGGATGCTTATTGCAATCGCATCTATATTGAATTTAGAAATACACCAAATGGATGTGAAAACTGCGTTTTTGAATGGTGAACTGGAAGAGGAAATATATATGCAGCAACCAGAAGGGTTTCTAAGCCCAGGAAATGAAAATAAGGTGTGCAAGTTAGTGAAATCTCTTTATGGCCTTAAACAAGCACCAAAACAATGGCATGAGAAATTTGATGAAGCAATGTTATCAAATGGATTCAAAATAAATGAATCAGATAAATGCGTCTATATAAAATGTATAGATGTTGGATATGTCATTGTTTGTCTCTACGTTGATGATTTACTGATCCTAGGAAGTAATAAGGTCATAATAAAGTCTACGAAGGACATGCTATCCTCTAGATTTGATATGAAGGACCTAGGAGTGGCCGATGTGATTTTGGGTGTAAAAATTATAAAGACACCACAGGGATATTCGTTATCTCAGTCACATTACATTGCTAAAATTCTTGAAAAATTCAAGCAGTATAATGTAACTGCTGCAAAATCACCAGTAGATATGAACCAAAATTGGGTAAAGAACACTGGTGATGGTATCTATCAGCTTGAATACTCTCGTATACTGGGAAGTATTATGTATGTCATGAATTGCACTAGGCCTGATATTGCGTACGCTGTAAGCAAGCTAAGTAGATATACCAGCAATCCTGGTAAAAATCATTGGAAAGCAATAATCAGAGTTCTAGGATATCTAAAGTATACACAAAACTATGTGTTGCAATATGATAAGTATCCTTCAGTAATAGAAGGATATAGTGATGCCAATTGGATAACGGGCTCAAATGACACAAAATCCACAAGTGGATATGTGTTTACATTAGGAAATGGAGCAATTTCGTGGAAATCATCCAAGCAGACTTGCATAGCAAGGTCAACAATGGAATCTGAGTTCATTGCTCTGGATAAAGCCGCGGAAGAAGCAGATTGGCTTAGGGGGTTTTTAGAGGACATTCCAAATTGGGAAAAACCAGTACCTCCAATATGTATACATTGTGATAGTCAATCTGCTATAGGAAGGGCGAATAGTACATTGTATAATGGTAAATCTAGACATATTCGTCGTAGGCATAAAACTATAAGACAACTTCTCTCTAATGGAGTTATCACTATAGACTATGTAAGGTCAAAGGATAACATTGCGGATCCACTAATTAAAGGCTTGCCTAGAGAGAAAGTTCAAACCTTATCGATGGGAATGGGTTTAAGACCTATGATCTAAAAGTTTTTCTAAACGGAAACCCCACCTAGTTGACTGGAGATCCCAAGATCTAGGTTCAAAGGGACAACTAAGTTTATAGATAAACTTAATGGCACTGTTAAAATACAGACCATTCCTATGATAAGTCAGTGCACAACCCGTCGGAGAATAGGATAAGCTTAGCTTTTAATGATGTCTATACTGTGGTGTTATAAAAGACCCAAGTGGAGTATTACGGGATACTCTTTATAGAATCACCTACGTGAGTGTGAAGGCGCCGCTTCAAAAAGAATTGTAAGGTCGAATTCTTTAAACACTCATGAGACCAAGCAGGTGTTCATGGCAAAAACGAACACAAACAGAGAACCAAGGGGTTTAGAAACGCTTAGCATGTGTTATCTTTATATACTTACACAAAAGGCTTACAGTTCAAAGACAA
The DNA here is from genome assembly GCA_030737875.1 of Allium sativum. Lineage (NCBI taxonomy): Eukaryota > Viridiplantae > Streptophyta > Magnoliopsida > Asparagales > Amaryllidaceae > Allium > Allium sativum. The sequence continues at coordinate 154,776,930 of CM060926.1, read as the reverse complement.
TCTAGTCCACTGATTCGCCAGTAGGTTATAACGATAAACACTAGGAAAAGTTCAAGGCCATTGTGCTACTTTTACCGAAACGTTAAATGTTTCACAAAATTTAAGAACAAAAGGAAATCTCTCATTCATGTGGGGGATTGTTGGAAATAAATGAGAAGATTGGGAAGAAGAGGTTGAGTGGTATTGGAGAAATATAAGTCCCACATTGTGTGTGATTTGTGATTATGTCTCCTTATATACCAAAGCCCAATATGCTATTTCAAAACAAAAGAAATGAACACATGAGGGCTTGAATGAATGGGCTATGGAGGCTTTGGGCTTTCATATTAAATATTAAAATGTCAAAGATAAGGGCCTTGGGCCTTGGGGCTCTTGGGGTCTCTCGTGATAAATGGGCCGCCGACTGTTAAAATGCGCGGAAAAACAGTATTTTTGCGCGGGTGTGAACGTTTGGACGAGCGGATGCATCTGTTCGTCTGAACAGTGATCGGGTGCGACTGGTTGAACCAGCGCGCCTGTACGGACAGTCGCGCCTACCCCAGAAGGGCACCCCTCCGCTGCTATATATAGGCAGCCTGCCAGAGCCATCAAAGATACGGAATTCATTCATTCGATCTCCTTCTTCTTCACTGCTCTGTTCTTAAAAAATACTCTCTTGAGTTCGTGTTGCTCTGCACTTGAAAGCGCTTCAAATTGCGGAGACCGGTCCGTTTTATCTTGGGAGACAATTGCTCGATAGCCTTCAGCGCCAGTGAGGGAGCAATATTGTTTCAAAGAAACAGATTTACTCTGGACTCGGACGATACTGAAAGGTACTCTTCTTCTTTTTCTGTTTTGCAACGTTTCTGCTCTGTTGCAATTCCGGTCGCGCTTTTCGCCGTTACTAATTCTGAAACAATTCAAATTATTAACGCTTCTTGACGTGACAATTGGATAGTGACAGTTTATTGATTGCTATCAGATTCGTACTGCATTTGCATTGTTACGAATAATAATTTTGAAACAATATTGTCGTTTTGCAGAAAACGATAATGGCTAAAAACAATAGTGGTCCTGCTGCGCCAACACCACCGGTAACCAATCCTTTTGCACCCATGGTTACGCCAATGGCACTGTCTCATGAAGAAAGGCCAGAAAAGTTCACCGGAGCGGACTTCAAACGTTGGCAGCAAAAGATGCTATTTTACTTGACAACATTGGGCCTAGCAAAGTATCTTACAGAAGATGCTCCAGTCGTAGCAGAATTGGAACCGGATCCAGTTAAAGTTGAAGCCCATACTGCTTGGAAAAATTCTGATTTCATGTGTAAAAATTACATCTTGAATGGCCTCGACAACAGTCTATACAACGTGTACTGCACTGTTGCAACATCCAAACAACTCTGGTTGGCTTTGGAAAAGAAGTATAAAACTGAAGATGCAGGCATGAAGAAATTCATCGCTGGGAAATTTCTTGACTTCAAAATGGTCGATACAAAAGCTGTGATCAACCAAATACAAGAACTGCAACTTATCATTCGTCAATTAGAAGATGAAAAGATGACACTTAGCGAATCTTTTCAAGTTGCCGCTGCTATTGAGAAGCTTCCTCCGTCGTGGAAGGACTTCAAGAACTACCTAAAGCACAAGCGCAAAGAAATGACAATGGAGGAACTTGTAGTTCGATTGAGAATTGAGGAAGATAATAGAAATTCTGAAAAGAAGATTTCTCAAAATGTGGTTGCCAAAGCAAACGTTGTCGAGACGGACAAGTCCAATAAGAGAAAACGTGACAACCAACCTAAGAAGTCAAAGAAATTCAAGGGGTCATGCCATAATTGTGGAAAGAAGGGTCATAAAGCTGCAGAATGTCGCGGTCCACCCAAAAAGAAGAAATCAGAAGCGAATGTGGCAGAAGTTTCAGACGGAGTTTCTGAAATGGACCTGTGTGCAGTTGTTTCAGAATGCAACCTTGTTGGCAACAACAAGGAGTGGTTTGTAGACACTGGAGCCACTAGGCATATATGCGCAAATAAGTGGATGTTCACAAACTACAAAAGTGCTACTAATGAAGAACAACTGTTTATGGGTAACTCGTCCACATCAAAGGTCGAAGGCAAGGGAAAGATTGTGCTGAAATTGACTTCTGGAAAAGAACTCACTCTAAATGATGTTCTCCATGTTCCAGAAATTCGCAAGAATCTAATTTCAGGATCGTTGCTCAGCAAGCATGGCTTCAAACTGACATTTGTGGCTGATAAATTTGTGTTGTCTAAGAATGGAGTGTACATAGGAAAGGGTTATGTATGTGATGGTCTATTTAAGGCTAATGTAACCACTGTTGTACCAAACAATGATATGAATAAAATTGAATCTTCTGCTTATATGGTTGACTCTCCTAATCTATGGCATTCTAGACTAGGTCATGTGAATTTTGATACTTTACAAAAACTGATCAATCTAGAATTCATACCTAAGTGTAGAATTGATTCAAATTACAAATGTCAAATTTGTGCTGAAGCCAAATTGACAAGAACATCATTTCATCATGTTGAAAGAGAAACCGAACCTCTAGACTTAATACATACTGATGTATGTGACTTGAAAATGTGTCAAACTAGAGGAGGAAAAAGGTACTTCATCACTTTTATAGATGATTGTACAAGATACTGTTATGTATATCTCCTTAGAAGTAAGGATGAGGCATTCGATATATTTAAACAGTATAAAGCAGAAGTTGAGAATCAACTCAATAGAAAAATAAAAGCTTTAAGAAGTGATAGAGGAGGAGAATATGAGTTTCCATTTGAGGAATTCTGTGCTGAGCATGGTATAATACACCAAACTACAGCTCCTTATTCACCTCAATCCAACGGTATAGCCGAACGGAAAAATAGAACTCTTAAAGAAATGATGAATGCCTTATTAATAAGCTCTGGCTTGCCAGATAATTTTTGGGGAGAAGCTATTCTTTCGGCAAATCATATTTTGAATAAAATACCACGAAAGAAAACTTCTAAGACTCCCCATGAACTTTGGAAAAACAGACCTCCATCCTACAAATACTTAAAAGTGTGGGGGTGTCTTGCCAAAGTGGAAATTCCAAAACCGAAAAAGGTTAAAATAGGACCAAAGACTATAGATTGCATATTCATTGGATATGCTCATAATAGTAGTGCATATCGATTTTTGGTGTACAAATCTGAAATTGATGACATTCATGAAAACACCATTATCGAGTCTCGAAATGCAAGATTTTTTGAGCACATTTATCCTCTAAAACCCTCTATTGAAACAAGTGTTCAAAAGAGGCCAAGAGATCCAGATACTCCTGAGGATAATGCTGATCAAAATAAAATGAATGATGAAACTGAGATAGAGGAACCGAGAAGGAGCAAGCGACAAAGGGCCACTAAATCCTTTGGACCGGATTTCTATGCATATATGATAGAAAATGAACCTCTAACTTACCAACAAGCAATGTCATCTCCCGATGCTCCTTATTGGAAAGAAGCCGTCAATAGTGAAATAGAATCCATTCTACAAAACCATACGTGGGAACTAGTGGATCTCCCTAAAGGATCAAAACCACTAGGATATAAATGGATATTTAAGAAGAAACTAAAGGCTGACGGCTCAATAGACAAGTATAAAGCAAGACTTGTAATAAAAGGATTCAGACAGAAGCAAGATCTGGATTACTTTGATACGTACTCTCCAGTTACCAGAATAACATCAATTAGGATGCTTATTGCAATCGCATCTATATTGAATTTAGAAATACACCAAATGGATGTGAAAACTGCGTTTTTGAATGGTGAACTGGAAGAGGAAATATATATGCAGCAACCAGAAGGGTTTCTAAGCCCAGGAAATGAAAATAAGGTGTGCAAGTTAGTGAAATCTCTTTATGGCCTTAAACAAGCACCAAAACAATGGCATGAGAAATTTGATGAAGCAATGTTATCAAATGGATTCAAAATAAATGAATCAGATAAATGCGTCTATATAAAATGTATAGATGTTGGATATGTCATTGTTTGTCTCTACGTTGATGATTTACTGATCCTAGGAAGTAATAAGGTCATAATAAAGTCTACGAAGGACATGCTATCCTCTAGATTTGATATGAAGGACCTAGGAGTGGCCGATGTGATTTTGGGTGTAAAAATTATAAAGACACCACAGGGATATTCGTTATCTCAGTCACATTACATTGCTAAAATTCTTGAAAAATTCAAGCAGTATAATGTAACAGCTGCAAAATCACCAGTAGATATGAACCAAAATTGGGTAAAGAACACTGGTGATGGTATCTATCAGCTTGAATACTCTCGTATACTGGGAAGTATTATGTATGTCATGAATTGCACTAGGCCTGATATTGCGTACGCTGTAAGCAAGCTAAGTAGATATACCAGCAATCCTGGTAAAAATCATTGGAAAGCAATAATCAGAGTTCTAGGATATCTAAAGTATACACAAAACTATGTGTTGCAATATGATAAGTATCCTTCAGTAATAGAAGGATATAGTGATGCCAATTGGATAACGGGCTCAAATGACACAAAATCCACAAGTGGATATGTGTTTACATTAGGAAATGGAGCAATTTCGTGGAAATCATCCAAGCAGACTTGCATAGCAAGGTCAACAATGGAATCTGAGTTCATTGCTCTGGATAAAGCCGCGGAAGAAGCAGATTGGCTTAGGGGGTTTTTAGAGGACATTCCAAATTGGGAAAAACCAGTACCTCCAATATGTATACATTGTGATAGTCAATCTGCTATAGGAAGGGCGAATAGTACATTGTATAATGGTAAATCTAGACATATTCGTCGTAGGCATAAAACTATAAGACAACTTCTCTCTAATGGAGTTATCACTATAGACTATGTAAGGTCAAAGGATAACATTGCGGATCCACTAACTAAAGGCTTGCCTAGAGAGAAAGTTCAAACCTTATCGATGGGAATGGGTTTAAGACCTATGATCTAAAAGTTTTTCTAAACGGAAACCCCACCTAGTTGACTGGAGATCCCAAGATCTAGGTTCAAAGGGACAACTAAGTTTATAGATAAACTTAATGGCACTGTTAAAATACAGACCATTCCTATGATAAGTCAGTGCACAACCCGTCGGAGAATAGGATAAGCTTAGCTTTTAATGATGTCTATACTGTGGTGTTATAAAAGACCCAAGTGGAGTATTACGGGATACTCTTTATAGAATCACCTACGTGAGTGTGAAGGCGCCGCTTCAAAAAGAATTGTAAGGTCGAATTCTTTAAACACTCATGAGACCAAGCAGGTGTTCATGGCAAAAACGAACACAAACAGAGAACCAAGGGGTTTAGAAACGCTTAGCATGTGTTATCTTTATATACTTACACAAAAGGCTTACAGTTCAAAGACAATCTAGTCCACTGATTCGCCAGTAGGTTATAACGATAAACACTAGGAAAAGTTCAAGGCCATTGTGCTACTTTTACCGAAACGTTAAATGTTTCACAAAATTTAAGAACAAAAGGAAATCTCTCATTCATGTGGGGGATTGTTGGAAATAAATGAGAAGATTGGGAAGAAGAGGTTGAGTGGTATTGGAGAAATATAAGTCCCACATTGTGTGTGATTTGTGATTATGTCTCCTTATATACCAAAGCCCAATATGCTATTTCAAAACAAAAGAAATGAACACATGAGGGCTTGAATGAATGGGCTATGGAGGCTTTGGGCTTTCATATTAAATATTAAAATGTCAAAGATAAGGGCCTTGGGCCTTGGGGCTCTTGGGGTCTCTCGTGATAAATGGGCCGCCGACTGTTAAAATGCGCGGAAAAACAGTATTTTTGCGCGGGTGTGAACGTTTGGACGAGCGGATGCATCTGTTCGTCTGAACAGTGATCGGGTGCGACTGGTTGAACCAGCGCGCCTGTACGGACAGTCGCGCCTACCCCAGAAGGGCACCCCTCCGCTGCTATATATAGGCAGCCTGCCAGAGCCATCAAAGATACGGAATTCATTCATTCGATCTCCTTCTTCTTCACTGCTCTGTTCTTAAAAAATACTCTCTTGAGTTCGTGTTGCTCTGCACTTGAAAGCGCTTCAAATTGCGGAGACCGGTCCGTTTTATCTTGGGAGACAATTGCTCGATAGCCTTCAGCGCCAGTGAGGGAGCAATATTGTTTCAAAGAAACAGATTTACTCTGGACTCGGACGATACTGAAAGGTACTCTTCTTCTTTTTCTGTTTTGCAACGTTTCTGCTCTGTTGCAATTCCGGTCGCGCTTTTCGCCGTTACTAATTCTGAAACAATTCAAATTATTAACGCTTCTTGACGTGACAATTGGATAGTGACAGTTTATTGATTGCTATCAGATTCGTACTGCATTTGCATTGTTACGAATAATAATTTTGAAACAATATTGTCGTTTTGCAGAAAACGATAATGGCTAAAAACAATAGTGGTCCTGCTGCGCCAACACCACCTGTAACCAATCCTTTTGCACCCATGGTTACGCCAATGGCACTGTCTCATGGAGAAAGGCCAGAAAAGTTCACCGGAGCGGACTTCAAACGTTGGCAGCAAAAGATGCTATTTTACTTGACAACATTGGGCCTAGCAAAGTATCTTACAGAAGATGCTCCAGTCGTAGCAGAATTGGAACCGGATCCAGTTAAAGTTGAAGCCCATACTGCTTGGAAAAATTCTGATTTCATGTGTAAAAATTACATCTTGAATGGCCTCGACAACAGTCTATACAACGTGTACTGCACTGTTGCAACATCCAAACAACTCTGGTTGGCTTTGGAAAAGAAGTATAAAACTGAAGATGCAGGCATGAAGAAATTCATCGCTGGGAAATTTCTTGACTTCAAAATGGTCGATACAAAAGCTGTGATCAACCAAATACAAGAACTGCAACTTATCATTCGTCAATTAGAAGATGAAAAGATGACACTTAGCGAATCTTTTCAAGTTGCCGCTGCTATTGAGAAGCTTCCTCCGTCGTGGAAGGACTTCAAGAACTACCTAAAGCACAAGCGCAAAGAAATGACAATGGAGGAACTTGTAGTTCGATTGAGAATTGAGGAAGATAATAGAAATTCTGAAAAGAAGATTTCTCAAAATGTGGTTGCCAAAGCAAACGTTGTCGAGACGGACAAGTCCAATAAGAGAAAACGTGACAACCAACCTAAGAAGTCAAAGAAATTCAAGGGGTCATGCCATAATTGTGGAAAGAAGGGTCATAAAGCTGCAGAATGTCGCGGTCCACCCAAAAAGAAGAAATCAGAAGCGAATGTGGCAGAAGTTTCAGACGGAGTTTCCGAAATGGACCTGTGTGCAGTTGTTTCAGAATGCAACCTTGTTGGCAACAACAAGGAGTGGTTTGTAGACACTGGAGCCACTAGGCATATATGCGCAAATAAGTGGATGTTCACAAACTACAAAAGTGCTACTAATGAAGAACAACTGTTTATGGGTAACTCGTCCACATCAAAGGTCGAAGGCAAGGGAAAGATTGTGCTGAAATTGACTTCTGGAAAAGAACTCACTCTAAATGATGTTCTCCATGTTCCAGAAATTCGCAAGAATCTAATTTCAGGATCGTTGCTCAGCAAGCATGGCTTCAAACTGACATTTGTGGCTGATAAATTTGTGTTGTCTAAGAATGGAGTGTACATAGGAAAGGGTTATGTATGTGATGGTCTATTTAAGGCTAATGTAACCACTGTTGTACCAAACAATGATATGAATAAAATTGAATCTTCTGCTTATATGGTTGACTCTCCTAATCTATGGCATTCTAGACTAGGTCATGTGAATTTTGATACTTTACAAAAACCGATCAATCTAGAATTCATACCTAAGTGTAGAATTGATTCAAATTACAAATGTCAAATTTGTGCTGAAGCCAAATTGACAAGAACATCATTTCATCATGTTGAAAGAGAAACCGAACCTCTAGACTTAATACATACTGATGTATGTGACTTGAAAATGTGTCAAACTAGAGGAGGAAAAAGGTACTTCATCACTTTTATAGATGATTGTACAAGATACTGTTATGTATATCTCCTTAGAAGTAAGGATGAGGCATTCGATATATTTAAACAGTATAAAGCAGAAGTTGAGAATCAACTCAATAGAAAAATAAAAGCTTTAAGAAGTGATAGAGGAGGAGAATATGAGTTTCCATTTGAGGAATTCTGTGCTGAGCATGGTATAATACACCAAACTACAGCTCCTTATTCACCTCAATCCAACGGTATAGCCGAACGGAAAAATAGAACTCTTAAAGAAATGATGAATGCCTTATTAATAAGCTCTGGCTTGCCAGATAATTTTTGGGGAGAAGCTATTCTTTCGGCAAATCATATTTTGAATAAAATACCACGAAAGAAAACTTCTAAGACTCCCCATGAACTTTGGAAAAACAGACCTCCATCCTACAAATACTTAAAAGTGTGGGGGTGTCTTGCCAAAGTGGAAATTCCAAAACCGAAAAAGGTTAAAATAGGACCAAAGACTATAGATTGCATATTCATTGGATATGCTCATAATAGTAGTGCATATCGATTTTTGGTGTACAAATCTGAAATTGATGACATTCATGAAAACACCATTATCGAGTCTCGAAATGCAAGATTTTTTTAGCACATTTATCCTCTAAAACCCTCTATTGAAACAAGTGTTCAAAAGAGGCCAAGAGATCCAGATACTCCTGAGGATAATGCTGATCAAAATAAAATGAATGATGAAACTGAGATAGAGGAACCGAGAAGGAGCAAGCGACAAAGGGCCACTAAATCCTTTGGACCGGATTTCTATGCATATATGATAGAAAATGAACCTCTAACTTACCAACAAGCAATGTCATCTCCCGATGCTCCTTATTGGAAAGAAGCCGTCAATAGTGAAATAGAATCCATTCTACAAAACCATACGTGGGAACTAGTGGATCTCCCTAAAGGATCAAAACCACTAGGATATAAATGGATATTTAAGAAGAAACTAAAGGCTGACGGCTCAATAGACAAGTATAAAGCAAGACTTGTAATAAAAGGATTCAGACAGAAGCAAGATCTGGATTACTTTGATACGTACTCTCCAGTTACCAGAATAACATCAATTAGGATGCTTATTGCAATCGCATCTATATTGAATTTAGAAATACACCAAATGGATGTGAAAACTGCGTTTTTGAATGGTGAACTGGAAGAGGAAATATATATGCAGCAACCAGAAGGGTTTCTAAGCCCAGGAAATGAAAATAAGGTGTGCAAGTTAGTGAAATCTCTTTATGGCCTTAAACAAGCACCAAAACAATGGCATGAGAAATTTGATGAAGCAATGTTATCAAATGGATTCAAAATAAATGAATCAGATAAATGCGTCTATATAAAATGTATAGATGTTGGATATGTCATTGTTTGTCTCTACGTTGATGATTTACTGATCCTAGGAAGTAATAAGGTCATAATAAAGTCTACGAAGGACATGCTATCCTCTAGATTTGATATGAAGGACCTAGGAGTGGCCGATGTGATTTTGGGTGTAAAAATTATAAAGACACCACAGGGATATTCGTTATCTCAGTCACATTACATTGCTAAAATTCTTGAAAAATTCAAGCAGTATAATGTAACTGCTGCAAAATCACCAGTAGATATGAACCAAAATTGGGTAAAGAACACTGGTGATGGTATCTATCAGCTTGAATACTCTCGTATACTGGGAAGTATTATGTATGTCATGAATTGCACTAGGCCTGATATTGCGTACGCTGTAAGCAAGCTAAGTAGATATACCAGCAATCCTGGTAAAAATCATTGGAAAGCAATAATCAGAGTTCTAGGATATCTAAAGTATACACAAAACTATGTGTTGCAATATGATAAGTATCCTTCAGTAATAGAAGGATATAGTGATGCCAATTGGATAACGGGCTCAAATGACACAAAATCCACAAGTGGATATGTGTTTACATTAGGAAATGGAGCAATTTCGTGGAAATCATCCAAGCAGACTTGCATAGCAAGGTCAACAATGGAATCTGAGTTCATTGCTCTGGATAAAGCCGCGGAAGAAGCAGATTGGCTTAGGGGGTTTTTAGAGGACATTCCAAATTGGGAAAAACCAGTACCTCCAATATGTATACATTGTGATAGTCAATCTGCTATAGGAAGGGCGAATAGTACATTGTATAATGGTAAATCTAGACATATTCGTCGTAGGCATAAAACTATAAGACAACTTCTCTCTAATGGAGTTATCACTATAGACTATGTAAGGTCAAAGGATAACATTGCGGATCCACTAACTAAAGGCTTGCCTAGAGAGAAAGTTCAAACCTTATCGATGGGAATGGGTTTAAGACCTATGATCTAAAAGTTTTTCTAAACGGAAACCCCACCTAGTTGACTGGAGATCCCAAGATCTAGGTTCAAAGGGACAACTAAGTTTATAGATAAACTTAATGGCACTGTTAAAATACAGACCATTCCTATGATAAGTCAGTGCACAACCCGTCGGAGAATAGGATAAGCTTAGCTTTTAATGATGTCTATACTGTGGTGTTATAAAAGACCCAAGTGGAGTATTACGGGATACTCTTTATAGAATCACCTACGTGAGTGTGAAGGCGCCGCTTCAAAAAGAATTGTAAGGTCGAATTCTTTAAACACTCATGAGACCAAGCAGGTGTTCATGGCAAAAACGAACACAAACAGAGAACCAAGGGGTTTAGAAACGCTTAGCATGTGTTATCTTTATATACTTACACAAAAGGCTTACAGTTCAAAGACAATCTAGTCCACTGATTCGCCAGTAGGTTATAACGATAAACACTAGGAAAAGTTCAAGGCCATTGTGCTACTTTTACCGAAACGTTAAATGTTTCACAAAATTTAAGAACAAAAGGAAATCTCTCATTCATGTGGGGGATTGTTGGAAATAAATGAGAAGATTGGGAAGAAGAGGTTGAGTGGTATTGGAGAAATATAAGTCCCACATTGTGTGTGATTTGTGATTATGTCTCCTTATATACCAAAGCCCAATATGCTATTTCAAAACAAAAGAAATGAACACATGAGGGCTTGAATGAATGGGCTATGGAGGCTTTGGGCTTTCATATTAAATATTAAAATGTCAAAGATAAGGGCCTTGGGCCTTGGGGCTCTTGGGGTCTCTCGTGATAAATGGGCCGCCGACTGTTAAAATGCGCGGAAAAACAGTATTTTTGCGCGGGTGTGAACGTTTGGACGAGCGGATGCATCTGTTCGTCTGAACAGTGATCGGGTGCGACTGGTTGAACCAGCGCGCCTGTACGGACAGTCGCGCCTACCCCAGAAGGGCACCCCTCCGCTGCTATATATAGGCAGCCTGCCAGAGCCATCAAAGATACGGAATTCATTCATTCGATCTCCTTCTTCTTCACTGCTCTGTTCTTAAAAAATACTCTCTTGAGTTCGTGTTGCTCTGCACTTGAAAGCGCTTCAAATTGCGGAGACCGGTCCGTTTTATCTTGGGAGACAATTGCTCGATAGCCTTCAGCGCCAGTGAGGGAGCAATATTGTTTCAAAGAAACAGATTTACTCTGGACTCGGACGATACTGAAAGGTACTCTTCTTCTTTTTCTGTTTTGCAACGTTTCTGCTCTGTTGCAATTCCGGTCGCGCTTTTCGCCGTTACTAATTCTGAAACAATTCAAATTATTAACGCTTCTTGACGTGACAATTGGATAGTGACAGTTTATTGATTGCTATCAGATTCGTACTGCATTTGCATTGTTACGAATAATAATTTTGAAACAATATTGTCGTTTTGCAGAAAACGATAATGGCTAAAAACAATAGTGGTCCTGCTGCGCCAACACCACCTGTAACCAATCCTTTTGCACCCATGGTTACGCCAATGGCACTGTCTCATGGAGAAAGGCCAGAAAAGTTCACCGGAGCGGACTTCAAACGTTGGCAGCAAAAGATGCTATTTTACTTGACAACATTGGGCCTAGCAAAGTATCTTACAGAAGATGCTCCAGTCGTAGCAGAATTGGAACCGGATTCAGTTAAAGTTGAAGCCCATACTGCTTGGAAAAATTCTGATTTCATGTGTAAAAATTACATCTTGAATGGCCTCGACAACAGTCTATACAACGTGTACTGCACTGTTGCAACATCCAAACAACTCTGGTTGGCTTTGGAAAAGAAGTATAAAACTGAAGATGCAGGCATGAAGAAATTCATCGCTGGGAAATTTCTTGACTTCAAAATGGTCGATACAAAAGCTGTGATCAACCAAATACAAGAACTGCAACTTATCATTCGTCAATTAGAAGATGAAAATATGACACTTAGCGAACCTTTTCAAGTTGCCGCTGCTATTGAGAAGCTTCCTCCGTCGTGGAAGGACTTCAAGAACTACCTAAAGCACAAGCGCAAAGAAATGACAATGGAGGAACTTGTAGTTCGATTGAGAATTGAGGAAGATAATAGAAATTCTGAAAAGAAGATTTCTCAAAATGTGGTTGCCAAAGCAAACGTTGTCGAGACGGACAAGTCCAATAAGAGAAAACGTGACAACCAACCTAAGAAGTCAAAGAAATTCAAGGGGTCATGCCATAATTGTGGAAAGAAGGGTCATAAAGCTGCAGAATGTCGCGGTCCACCCAAAAAGAAGAAATCAGAAGCGAATGTGGCAGAAGTTTCAGACGGAGTTTCTGAAATGGACCTGTGTGCAGTTGTTTCAGAATGCAACCTTGTTGGCAACAACAAGGAGTGGTTTGTAGACACTGGAGCCACTAGGCATATATGCGCAAATAAGTGGATGTTCACAAACTACAAAAGTGCTACTAATGAAGAACAACTGTTTATGGGTAACTCGTCCACATCAAAGGTCGAAGGCAAGGGAAAGATTGTGCTGAAATTGACTTCTGGAAAAGAACTCACTCTAAATGATGTTCTCCATGTTCCAGAAATTCGCAAGAATCTAATTTCAGGATCGTTGCTCAGCAAGCATGGCTTCAAACTGACATTTGTGGCTGATAAATTTGTGTTGTCTAAGAATGGAGTGTACATAGGAAAGGGTTATGTATGTGATGGTCTATTTAAGGCTAATGTAACCACTGTTGTACCAAACAATGATATGAATAAAATTGAATCTTCTGCTTATATGGTTGACTCTCCTAATCTATGGCATTCTAGACTAGGTCATGTGAATTTTGATACTTTACAAAAACTGATCAATCTAGAATTCATACCTAAGTGTAGAATTGATTCAAATTACAAATGTCAAATTTGTGCTGAAGCCAAATTGACAAGAACATCATTTCATCATGTTGAAAGAGAAACCGAACCTCTAGACTTAATACATACTGATGTATGTGACTTGAAAATGTGTCAAACTAGAGGAGGAAAAAGGTACTTCATCACTTTTATAGATGATTGTACAAGATACTGTTATGTATATCTCCTTAGAAGTAAGGATGAGGCATTCGATATATTTAAACAGTATAAAGCAGAAGTTGAGAATCAACTCAATAGAAAAATAAAAGCTTTAAGAAGTGATAGAGGAGGAGAATATGAGTTTCCATTTGAGGAATTCTGTGCTGAGCATGGTATAATACACCAAACTACAGCTCCTTATTCACCTCAATCCAACGGTCTAGCCGAACGGAAAAATAGAACTCTTAAAGAAATGATGAATGCCTTATTAATAAGCTCTGGCTTGCCAGATAATTTTTGGGGAGAAGCTATTCTTTCGGCAAATCATATTTTGAATAAAATACCACGAAAGAAAACTTCTAAGACTCCCCATGAACTTTGGAAAAACAGACCTCCATCCTACAAATACTTAAAAGTGTGGGGGTGTCTTGCCAAAGTGGAAATTCCAAAACCGAAAAAGGTTAAAATAGGACCAAAGACTATAGATTGCATATTCATTGGATATGCTCATAATAGTAGTGCATATCGATTTTTGGTGTACAAATCTGAAATTGATGACATTCATGAAAACACCATTATCGAGTCTCGAAATGCAAGATTTTTTGAGCACATTTATCCTCTAAAACCCTCTATTGAAACAAGTGTTCAAAAGAGGCCAAGAGATCCAGATACTCCTGAGGATAATGCTGATCAAAATAAAATGAATGATGAAACTGAGATAGAGGAACCGAGAAGGAGCAAGCGACAAAGGGCCACTAAATCCTTTGGACCGGATTTCTATGCATATATGATAGAAAATGAACCTCTAACTTACCAACAAGCAATGTCATCTCCCGATGCTCCTTATTGGAAAGAAGCCGTCAATAGTGAAATAGAATCCATTCTACAAAACCATACGTGGGAACTAGTGGATCTCCCTAAAGGATCAAAACCACTAGGATATAAATGGATATTTAAGAAGAAACTAAAGGCTGACGGCTCAATAGACAAGTATAAAGCAAGACTTGTAATAAAAGGATTCAGACAGAAGCAAGATCTGGATTACTTTGATACGTACTCTCCAGTTACCAGAATAACATCAATTAGGATGCTTATTGCAATCGCATCTATATTGAATTTAGAAATACACCAAATGGATGTGAAAACTGCGTTTTTGAATGGTGAACTGGAAGAGGAAATATATATGCAGCAACCAGAAGGGTTTCTAAGCCCAGGAAATGAAAATAAGGTGTGCAAGTTAGTGAAATCTCTTTATGGCCTTAAACAAGCACCAAAACAATGGCATGAGAAATTTGATGAAGCAATGTTATCAAATGGATTCAAAATAAATGAATCAGGTAAATGCGTCTATATAAAATGTATAGATGTTGGATATGTCATTGTTTGTCTCTACGTTGATGATTTACTGATCCTAGGAAGTAATAAGGTCATAATAAAGTCTACGAAGGACATGCTATCCTCTAGATTTGATATGAAGGACCTAGGAGTGGCCGATGTGATTTTGGGTGTAAAAATTATAAAGACACCACAGGGATATTCGTTATCTCAGTCACATTACATTGCTAAAATTCTTGAAAAATTCAAGCAGTATAATGTAACTGCTGCAAAATCACCAGTAGATATGAACCAAAATTGGGTAAAGAACACTGGTGATGGTATCTATCAGCTTGAATACTCTCGTATACTGGGAAGTATTATGTATGTCATGAATTGCACTAGGCCTGATATTGCGTACGCTGTAAGCAAGCTAAGTAGATATACCAGCAATCCTGGTAAAAATCATTGGAAAGCAATAATCAGAGTTCTAGGATATCTAAAGTATACACAAAACTATGTGTTGCAATATGATAAGTATCCTTCAGTAATAGAAGGATATAGTGATGCCAATTGGATAACGGGCTCAAATGACACAAAATCCACAAGTGGATATGTGTTTACATTAGGAAATGGAGCAATTTCGTGGAAATCATCCAAGCAGACTTGCATAGCAAGGTCAACAATGGAATCTGAGTTCATTGCTCTGGATAAAGCCGCGGAAGAAGCAGATTGGCTTAGGGGGTTTTTAGAGGACATTCCAAATTGGGAAAAACCAGTACCTCCAATATGTATACATTGTGATAGTCAATCTGCTATAGGAAGGGCGAATAGTACATTGTATAATGGTAAATCTAGACATATTCGTCGTAGGCATAAAACTATAAGACAACTTCTCTCTAATGGAGTTATCACTATAGACTATGTAAGGTCAAAGGATAACATTGCGGATCCACTAACTAAAGGCTTGCCTAGAGAGAAAGTTCAAACCTTATCGATGGGAATGGGTTTAAGACCTATGATCTAAAAGTTTTTCTAAACGGAAACCCCACCTAGTTGACTGGAGATCCCAAGATCTAGGTTCAAAGGGACAACTAAGTTTATAGATAAACTTAATGGCACTGTTAAAATACAGACCATTCCTATGATAAGTCAGTGCACAACCCGTCGGAGAATAGGATAAGCTTAGCTTTTAATGATGTCTATACTGTGGTGTTATAAAAGACCCAAGTGGAGTATTACGGGATACTCTTTATAGAATCACCTACGTGAGTGTGAAGGCGCCGCTTCAAAAAGAATTGTAAGGTCGAATTCTTTAAACACTCATGAGACCAAGCAGGTGTTCATGGCAAAAACGAACACAAACAGAGAACCAAGGGGTTTAGAAACGCTTAGCATGTGTTATCTTTATATACTTACACAAAAGGCTTACAGTTCAAAGACAATCTAGTCCACTGATTCGCCAGTAGGTTATAACGATAAACACTAGGAAAAGTTCAAGGCCATTGTGCTACTTTTACCGAAACGTTAAATGTTTCACAAAATTTAAGAACAAAAGGAAATCTCTCATTCATGTGGGGGATTGTTGGAAATAAATGAGAAGATTGGGAAGAAGAGGTTGAGTGGTATTGGAGAAATATAAGTCCCACATTGTGTGTGATTTGTGATTATGTCTCCTTATATACCAAAGCCCAATATGCTATTTCAAAACAAAAGAAATGAACACATGAGGGCTTGAATGAATGGGCTATGGAGGCTTTGGGCTTTCATATTAAATATTAAAATGTCAAAGATAAGGGCCTTGGGCCTTGGGGCTCTTGGGGTCTCTCGTGATAAATGGGCCGCCGACTGTTAAAATGCGCGGAAAAACAGTATTTTTGCGCGGGTGTGAACGTTTGGACGAGCGGATGCATCTGTTCGTCTGAACAGTGATCGGGTGCGACTGGTTGAACCAGCGCGCCTGTACGGACAGTCGCGCCTACCCCAGAAGGGCACCCCTCCGCTGCTATATATAGGCAGCCTGCCAGAGCCATCAAAGATACGGAATTCATTCATTCGATCTCCTTCTTCTTCACTGCTCTGTTCTTAAAAAATACTCTCTTGAGTTCGTGTTGCTCTGCACTTGAAAGCGCTTCAAATTGCGGAGACCGGTCCGTTTTATCTTGGGAGACAATTGCTCGATAGCCTTCAGCGCCAGTGAGGGAGCAATATTGTTTCAAAGAAACAGATTTACTCTGGACTCGGACGATACTGAAAGGTACTCTTCTTCTTTTTCTGTTTTGCAACGTTTCTGCTCTGTTGCAATTCCGGTCGCGCTTTTCGCCGTTACTAATTCTGAAACAATTCAAATTATTAACGCTTCTTGACGTGACAATTGGATAGTGACAGTTTATTGATTGCTATCAGATTCGTACTGCATTTGCATTGTTACGAATAATAATTTTGAAACAATATTGTCGTTTTGCAGAAAACGATAATGGCTAAAAACAATAGTGGTCCTGCTGCGCCAACACCACCTGTAACCAATCCTTTTGCACCCATGGTTACGCCAATGGCACTGTCTCATGGAGAAAGGCCAGAAAAGTTCACCGGAGCGGACTTCAAACGTTGGCAGCAAAAGATGCTATTTTACTTGACAACATTGGGCCTAGCAAAGTATCTTACAGAAGATGCTCCAGTCGTAGCAGAATTGGAACCGGATCCAGTTAAAGTTGAAGCCCATACTGCTTGGAAAAATTCTGATTTCATGTGTAAAAATTACATCTTGAATGGCCTCGACAACAGTCTATACAACGTGTACTGCACTGTTGCAACATCAAAACAACTCTGGTTGGCTTTGGAAAAGAAGTATAAAACTGAAGATGCAGGCATGAAGAAATTCATCGCTGGGAAATTTCTTGACTTCAAAATGGTCGATACAAAAGCTGTGATCAACCAAATACAAGAACTCCAACTTATCATTCGTCAATTAGAAGATGAAAAGATGACACTTAGCGAATCTTTTCAAGTTGCCGCTGCTATTGAGAAGCTTCCTCCGTCGTGGAAGGACTTCAAGAACTACCTAAAGCACAAGCGCAAAGAAATGACAATGGAGGAACTTGTAGTTCGATTGAGAATTGAGGAAGATAATAGAAATTCTGAAAAGAAGATTTCTCAAAATGTGGTTGCCAAAGCAAACGTTGTCGAGACGGACAAGTCCAATAAGAGAAAACGTGACAACCAACCTAAGAAGTCAAAGAAATTCAAGGGGTCATGCCATAATTGTGGAAAGAAGGGTCATAAAGCTGCAGAATGTCGCGGTCCACCCAAAAAGAAGAAATCAGAAGCGAATGTGGCAGAAGTTTCAGACGGAGTTTCTGAAATGGACCTGTGTGCAGTTGTTTCAGAATGCAACCTTGTTGGCAACAACAAGGAGTGGTTTGTAGACACTGGAGCCACTAGGCATATATGCGCAAATAAGTGGATGTTCACAAACTACAAAAGTGCTACTAATGAAGAACAACTGTTTATGGGTAACTCGTCCACATCAAAGGTCGAAGGCAAGGGAAAGATTGTGCTGAAATTGACTTCTGGAAAAGAACTCACTCTAAATGATGTTCTCCATGTTCCAGAAATTCGCAAGAATCTAATTTCAGGATCGTTGCTCAGCAAGCATGGCTTCAAACTGACATTTGTGGCTGATAAATTTGTGTTGTCTAAGAATGGAGTGTACATAGGAAAGGGTTATGTATGTGATGGTCTATTTAAGGCTAATGTAACCACTGTTGTACCAAACAATGATATGAATAAAATTGAATCTTCTGCTTATATGGTTGACTCTCCTAATCTATGGCATTCTAGACTAGGTCATGTGAATTTTGATACTTTACAAAAACTGATCAATCTAGAATTCATACCTAAGTGTAGAATTGATTCAAATTACAAATGTCAAATTTGTGCTGAAGCCAAATTGACAAGAACATCATTTCATCATGTTGAAAGAGAAACCGAACCTCTAGACTTAATACATACTGATGTATGTGACTTGAAAATGTGTCAAACTAGAGGAGGAAAAAGGTACTTCATCACTTTTATAGATGATTGTACAAGATACTGTTATGTATATCTCCTTAGAAGTAAGGATGAGGCATTCGATATATTTAAACAGTATAAAGCAGAAGTTGAGAATCAACTCAATAGAAAAATAAAAGCTTTAAGAAGTGATAGAGGAGGAGAATATGAGTTTCCATTTGAGGAATTCTGTGCTGAGCATGGTATAATACACCAAACTACAGCTCCTTATTCACCTCAATCCAACGGTATAGCCGAACGGAAAAATAGAACTCTTAAAGAAATGATGAATGCCTTATTAATAAGCTCTGGCTTGCCAGATAATTTTTGGGGAGAAGCTATTCTTTCGGCAAATCATATTTTGAATAAAATACCACGAAAGAAAACTTCTAAGACTCCCCATGAACTTTGGAAAAACAGACCTCCATCCTACAAATACTTAAAAGTGTGGGGGTGTCTTGCCAAAGTGGAAATTCCAAAACCGAAAAAGGTTAAAATAGGACCAAAGACTATAGATTGCATATTCATTGGATATGCTCATAATAGTAGTGCATATCGATTTTTGGTGTACAAATCTGAAATTGATGACATTCATGAAAACACCATTATCGAGTCTCGAAATGCAAGATTTTTTGAGCACATTTATCCTCTAAAACCCTCTATTGAAACAAGTGTTCAAAAGAGGCCAAGAGATCCAGATACTCCTGAGGATAATGCTGATCAAAATAAAATGAATGATGAAACTGAGATAGAGGAACCGAGAAGGAGCAAGCGACAAAGGGCCACTAAATCCTTTGGACCGGATTTCTATGCATATATGATAGAAAATGAACCTCTAACTTACCAACAAGCAATGTCATCTCCCGATGCTCCTTATTGGAAAGAAGCCGTCAATAGTGAAATAGAATCCATTCTACAAAACCATACGTGGGAACTAGTGGATCTCCCTAAAGGATCAAAACCACTAGGATATAAATGGATATTTAAGAAGAAACTAAAGGCTGACGGCTCAATAGACAAGTATAAAGCAAGACTTGTAATAAAAGGATTCAGACAGAAGCAAGATCTGGATTACTTTGATACGTACTCTCCAGTTACCAGAATAACATCAATTAGGATGCTTATTGCAATCGCATCTATATTGAATTTAGAAATACACCAAATGGATGTGAAAATTGCGTTTTTGAATGGTGAACTGGAAGAGGAAATATATATGCAGCAACCAGAAGGGTTTCTAAGCCCAGGAAATGAAAATAAGGTGTGCAAGTTAGTGAAATCTCTTTATGGCCTTAAACAAGCACCAAAACAATGGCATGAGAAATTTGATGAAGCAATGTTATCAAATGGATTCAAAATAAATGAATCAGATAAATGCGTCTATATAAAATGTATAGATGTTGGATATGTCATTGTTTGTCTCTACGTTGATGATTTACTGATCCTAGGAAGTAATAAGGTCATAATAAAGTCTTCGAAGGACATGCTATCCTCTAGATTTGATATGAAGGACCTAGGAGTGGCCGATGTGATTTTGGGTGTAAAAATTATAAAGACACCACAGGGATATTCGTTATCTCAGTCACATTACATTGCTAAAATTCTTGAAAAATTCAAGCAGTATAATGTAACTGCTGCAAAATCACCAGTAGATATGAACCAAAATTGGGTAAAGAACACTGGTGATGGTATCTATCAGCTTGAATACTCTCGTATACTGGGAAGTATTATGTATGTCATGAATTGCACTAGGCCTGATATTGCGTACGCTGTAAGCAAGCTAAGTAGATATACCAGCAATCCTGGTAAAAATCATTGGAAAGCAATAATCAGAGTTCTAGGATATCTAAAGTATACACAAAACTATGTGTTGCAATATGATAAGTATCCTTCAGTAATAGAAGGATATAGTGATGCCAATTGGATAACGGGCTCAAATGACACAAAATCCACAAGTGGATATGTGTTTACATTAGGAAATGGAGCAATTTCGTGGAAATCATCCAAGCAGACTTGCATAGCAAGGTCAACAATGGAATCTGAGTTCATTGCTCTGGATAAAGCCGCGGAAGAAGCAGATTGGCTTAGGGGGTTTTTAGAGGACATTCCAAATTGGGAAAAACCAGTACCTCCAATATGTATACATTGTGATAGTCAATCTGCTATAGGAAGGGCGAATAGTACATTGTATAATGGTAAATCTAGACATATTCGTCGTAGGCATAAAACTATAAGACAACTTCTCTCTAATGGAGTTATCACTATAGACTATGTAAGGTCAAAGGATAACATTGCGGATCCACTAACTAAAGGCTTGCCTAGAGAGAAAGTTCAAACCTTATCGATGGGAATGGGTTTAAGACCTATGATCTAAAAGTTTTTCTAAACGGAAACCCCACCTAGTTGACTGGAGATCCCAAGATCTAGGTTCAAAGGGACAACTAAGTTTATAGATAAACTTAATGGCACTGTTAAAATACAGACCATTCCTATGATAAGTCAGTGCACAACCCGTCGGAGAATAGGATAAGCTTAGCTTTTAATGATGTCTATACTGTGGTGTTATAAAAGACCCAAGTGGAGTATTACGGGATACTCTTTATAGAATCACCTACGTGAGTGTGAAGGCGCCGCTTCAAAAAGAATTGTAAGGTCGAATTCTTTAAACACTCATGAGACCAAGCAGGTGTTCATGGCAAAAACGAACACAAACAGAGAACCAAGGGGTTTAGAAACGCTTAGCATGTGTTATCTTTATATACTTACACAAAAGGCTTACAGTTCAAAGACAATCTAGTCCACTGATTCGCCAGTAGGTTATAACGATAAACACTAGGAAAAGTTCAAGGCCATTGTGCTACTTTTACCGAAACGTTAAATGTTTCACAAAATTTAAGAACAAAAGGAAATCTCTCATTCATGTGGGGGATTGTTGGAAATAAATGAGAAGATTGGGAAGAAGAGGTTGAGTGGTATTGGAGAAATATAAGTCCCACATTGTGTGTGATTTGTGATTATGTCTCCTTATATACCAAAGCCCAATATGCTATTTCAAAACAAAAGAAATGAACACATGAGGGCTTGAATGAATGGGCTATGGAGGCTTTGGGCTTTCATATTAAATATTAAAATGTCAAAGATAAGGGCCTTGGGCCTTGGGGCTCTTGGGGTCTCTCGTGATAAATGGGCCGCCGACTGTTAAAATGCGCGGAAAAACAGTATTTTTGCGCGGGTGTGAACGTTTGGACGAGCGGATGCATCTGTTCGTCTGAACAGTGATCGGGTGCGACTGGTTGAACCAGCGCGCCTGTACGGACAGTCGCGCCTACCCCAGAAGGGCACCCCTCCGCTGCTATATATAGGTAGCCTGCCAGAGCCATCAAAGATACGGAATTCATTCATTCGATCTCCTTCTTCTTCACTGCTCTGTTCTTAAAAAATACTCTCTTGAGTTCGTGTTGCTCTGCACTTGAAAGCGCTTCAAATTGCGGAGACCGGTCCGTTTTATCTTGGGAGACAATTGCTCGATAGCCTTCAGCGCCAGTGAGGGAGCAATATTGTTTCAAAGAAACAGATTTACTCTGGACTCGGACGATACTGAAAGGTACTCTTCTTCTTTTTCTGTTTTGCAACGTTTCTGCTCTGTTGCAATTCCGGTCGCGCTTTTCGCCGTTACTAATTCTGAAACAATTCAAATTATTAACGCTTCTTGACGTGACAATTGGATAGTGACAGTTTATTGATTGCTATCAGATTCGTACTGCATTTGCATTGTTACGAATAATAATTTTGAAACAATATTGTCGTTTTGCAGAAAACGATAATGGCTAAAAACAATAGTGGTCCTGCTGCGCCAACACCACCTGTAACCAATCCTTTTGCACCCATG
The DNA here is from genome assembly GCA_030737875.1 of Allium sativum. Classification (NCBI taxonomy): domain Eukaryota; kingdom Viridiplantae; phylum Streptophyta; class Magnoliopsida; order Asparagales; family Amaryllidaceae; genus Allium; species Allium sativum. The sequence continues at coordinate 154,754,257 of CM060926.1, read as the reverse complement.
GTTACGCCAATGGCACTGTCTCATGGAGAAAGGCCAGAAAAGTTCACCAGAGCGGACTTCAAACGTTGGCAGCAAAAGATGCTATTTTACTTGACAACATTGGGCCTAGCAAAGTATCTTACAGAAGATGCTCCAGTCGTAGCAGAATTGGAACCGGATCCAGTTAAAGTTGAAGCCCATACTGCTTGGAAAAATTCTGATTTCATGTGTAAAAATTACATCTTGAATGGCCTCGACAACAGTCTATACAACGTGTACTGCACTGTTGCAACATCCAAACAACTCTGGTTGGCTTTGGAAAAGAAGTATAAAACTGAAGATGCAGGCATGAAGAAATTCATCGCTGGGAAATTTCTTGACTTCAAAATGGTCGATACAAAAGCTGTGATCAACCAAATACAAGAACTCCAACTTATCATTCGTCAATTAGAAGATGAAAAGATGACACTTAGCGAATCTTTTCAAGTTGCCGCTGCTATTGAGAAGCTTCCTCCGTCGTGGAAGGACTTCAAGAACTACCTAAAGCACAAGCGCAAAGAAATGACAATGGAGGAACTTGTAGTTCGATTGAGAATTGAGGAAGATAATAGAAATTCTGAAAAGAAGATTTCTCAAAATGTGGTTGCCAAAGCAAACGTTGTCGAGACGGACAAGTCCAATAAGAGAAAACGTGACAACCAACCTAAGAAGTCAAAGAAATTCAAGGGGTCATGCCATAATTGTGGAAAGAAGGGTCATAAAGCTGCAGAATGTCGCGGTCCACCCAAAAAGAAGAAATCAGAAGCGAATGTGGCAGAAGTTTCAGACGGAGTTTCTGAAATGGACCTGTGTGCAGTTGTTTCAGAATGCAACCTTGTTGGCAACAACAAGGAGTGGTTTGTAGACACTGGAGCCACTAGGCATATATGCGCAAATAAGTGGATGTTCACAAACTACAAAAGTGCTACTAATGAAGAACAACTGTTTATGGGTAACTCGTCCACATCAAAGGTCGAAGGCAAGGGAAAGATTGTGCTGAAATTGACTTCTGGAAAAGAACTCACTCTAAATGATGTTCTCCATGTTCCAGAAATTCGCAAGAATCTAATTTCAGGATCGTTGCTCAGCAAGCATGGCTTCAAACTGACATTTGTGGCTGATAAATTTGTGTTGTCTAAGAATGGAGTGTACATAGGAAAGGGTTATGTATGTGATGGTCTATTTAAGGCTAATGTAACCACTGTTGTACCAAACAATGATATGAATAAAATTGAATCTTCTGCTTATATGGTTGACTCTCCTAATCTATGGCATTCTAGACTAGGTCATGTGAATTTTGATACTTTACAAAAACCGATCAATCTAGAATTCATACCTAAGTGTAGAATTGATTCAAATTACAAATGTCAAATTTGTGCTGAAGCCAAATTGACAAGAACATCATTTCATCATGTTGAAAGAGAAACCGAACCTCTAGACTTAATACATACTGATGTATGTGACTTGAAAATGTGTCAAACTAGAGGAGGAAAAAGGTACTTCATCACTTTTATAGATGATTGTACAAGATACTGTTATGTATATCTCCTTAGAAGTAAGGATGAGGCATTCGATATATTTAAACAGTATAAAGCAGAAGTTGAGAATCAACTCAATAGAAAAATAAAAGCTTTAAGAAGTGATAGAGGAGGAGAATATGAGTTTCCATTTGAGGAATTCTGTGCTGAGCATGGTATAATACACCAAACTACAGCTCCTTATTCACCTCAATCCAACGGTATAGCCGAACGGAAAAATAGAACTCTTAAAGAAATGATGAATGCCTTATTAATAAGCTCTGGCTTGCCAGATAATTTTTGGGGAGAAGCTATTCTTTCGGCAAATCATATTTTGAATAAAATACCACGAAAGAAAACTTCTAAGACTCCCCATGAACTTTGGAAAAACAGACCTCCATCCTATAAATACTTAAAAGTGTGGGGGTGTCTTGCCAAAGTGGAAATTCCAAAACCGAAAAAGGTTAAAATAGGACCAAAGACTATAGATTGCATATTCATTGGATATGCTCATAATAGTAGTGCATATCGATTTTTGGTGTACAAATCTGAAATTGATGACATTCATGAAAACACCATTATCGAGTCTCGAAATGCAAGATTTTTTGAGCACATTTATCCTCTAAAACCCTCTATTGAAACAAGTGTTCAAAAGAGGCCAAGAGATCCAGATACTCCTGAGGATAATGCTGATCAAAATAAAATGAATGATGAAACTGAGATAGAGGAACCGAGAAGGAGCAAGCGACAAAGGGCCACTAAATCCTTTGGACCGGATTTCTATGCATATATGATAGAAAATGAACCTCTAACTTACCAACAAGCAATGTCATCTCCCGATGCTCCTAATTGGAAAGAAGCCGTCAATAGTGAAATAGAATCCATTCTACAAAACCATACGTGGGAACTAGTGGATCTCCCTAAAGGATCAAAACCACTAGGATATAAATGGATATTTAAGAAGAAACTAAAGGCTGACGGCTCAATAGACAAGTATAAAGCAAGACTTGTAATAAAAGGATTCAGACAGAAGCAAGATCTGGATTACTTTGATACGTACTCTCCAGTTACCAGAATAACATCAATTAGGATGCTTATTGCAATCGCATCTATATTGAATTTAGAAATACACCAAATGGATGTGAAAACTGCGTTTTTGAATGGTGAACTGGAAGAGGAAATATATATGCAGCAACCAGAAGGGTTTCTAAGCCCAGGAAATGAAAATAAGGTGTGCAAGTTAGTGAAATCTCTTTATGGCCTTAAACAAGCACCAAAACAATGGCATGAGAAATTTGATGAAGCAATGTTATCAAATGGATTCAAAATAAATGAATCAGATAAATGCGTCTATATAAAATGTATAGATGTTGGATATGTCATTGTTTGTCTCTACGTTGATGATTTACTGATCCTAGGAAGTAATAAGGTCATAATAAAGTCTACGAAGGACATGCTATCCTTTAGATTTGATATGAAGGACCTAGGAGTGGCCGATGTGATTTTGGGTGTAAAAATTATAAAGACACCACAGGGATATTCGTTATCTCAGTCACATTACATTGCTAAAATTCTTGAAAAATTCAAGCAGTATAATGTAACTGCTGCAAAATCACCAGTAGATATGAACCAAAATTGGGTAAAGAACACTGGTGATGGTATCTATCAGCTTGAATACTCCCGTATACTGGGAAGTATTATGTATGTCATGAATTGCACTAGGCCTGATATTGCGTACGCTGTAAGCAAGCTAAGTAGATATACCAGCAATCCTGGCAAAAATCATTGGAAAGCAATAATCAGAGTTCTAGGATATCTAAAGTATACACAAAACTATGTGTTGCAATATGATAAGTATCCTTCAGTAATAGAAGGATATAGTGATGCCAATTGGATAACGGGCTCAAATGACACAAAATCCACAAGTGGATATGTGTTTACATTAGGAAATGGAGCAATTTCGTGGAAATCATCCAAGCAGACTTGCATAGCAAGGTCAACAATGGAATCTGAGTTCATTGCTCTGGAAAAAGCCGCGGAAGAAGCAGATTGGCTTAGGGGGTTTTTAGAGGACATTCCAAATTGGGAAAAACCAGTACCTCCAATATGTATACATTGTGATAGTCAATCTGCTATAGGAAGGGCGAATAGTACATTGTATAATGGTAAATCTAGACATATTCGTCGTAGGCATAAAACTATAAGACAACTTCTCTCTAATGGAGTTATCACTATAGACTATGTAAGGTCAAAGGATAACATTGCGGATCCACTAACTAAAGGCTTGCCTAGAGAGAAAGTTCAAACCTTATCGATGGGAATGGGTTTAAGACCTATGATCTAAAAGTTTTTCTAAACGGAAACCCCACCTAGTTGACTGGAGATCCCAAGATCTAGGTTCAAAGGGACAACTAAGTTTATAGATAAACTTAATGGCACTGTTAAAATACAGACCATTCCTATGATAAGTCAGTGCACAACCCGTCGGAGAATAGGATAAGCTTAGCTTTTAATGATGTCTATACTGTGGTGTTATAAAAGACCCAAGTGGAGTATTACGGGATACTCTTTATAGAATCACCTACGTGAGTGTGAAGGCGCCGCTTCAAAAAGAATTGTAAGGTCGAATTCTTTAAACACTCATGAGACCAAGCAGGTGTTCATGGCAAAAACGAACACAAACAGAGAACCAAGGGGTTTAGAAACGCTTAGCATGTGTTATCTTTATATACTTACACAAAAGGCTTACAGTTCAAAGACAATCTAGTCCACTGATTCGCCAGTAGGTTATAACGATAAACACTAGGAAAAGTTCAAGGCCATTGTGCTACTTTTACCGAAACGTTAAATGTTTCACAAAATTTAAGAACAAAAGGAAATCTCTCATTCATGTGGGGGATTGTTGGAAATAAATGAGAAGATTGGGAAGAAGAGGTTGAGTGGTATTGGAGAAATATAAGTCCCACATTGTGTGTGATTTGTGATTATGTCTCCTTATATACCAAAGCCCAATATGCTATTTCAAAACAAAAGAAATGAACACATGAGGGCTTGAATGAATGGGCTATGGAGGCTTTGGGCTTTCATATTAAATATTAAAATGTCAAAGATAAGGGCCTTGGGCCTTGGGGCTCTTGGGGTCTCTCGTGATAAATGGGCCGCCGACTGTTAAAATGCGCGGAAAAACAGTATTTTTGCGCGGCTGTGAACGTTTGGACGAGCGGATGCATCTGTTCGTCTGAACAGTGATCGGGTGCGACTGGTTGAACCAGCGCGCCTGTACGGACAGTCGCGCCTACCCCAGAAGGGCACCCCTCCGCTGCTATATATAGGCAGCCTGCCAGAGCCATCAAAGATACGGAATTCATTCATTCGATCTCCTTCTTCTTCACTGCTCTGTTCTTAAAAAATACTCTCTTGAGTTCGTGTTGCTCTGCACTTGAAAGCGCTTCAAATTGCGGAGACCGGTCCGTTTTATCTTGGGAGACAATTGCTCGATAGCCTTCAGCGCCAGTGAGGGAGCAATATTGTTTCAAAGAAACAGATTTACTCTGGACTCGGACGATACTGAAAGGTACTCTTCTTCTTTTTCTGTTTTGCAACGTTTCTGCTCTGTTGCAATTCCGGTCGCGCTTTTCGCCGTTACTAATTCTGAAACAATTCAAATTATTAACGCTTCTTGACGTGACAATTGGATAGTGATAGTTTATTGATTGCTATCAGATTCGTACTGCATTTGCATTGTTACGAATAATAATTTTGAAACAATATTGTCGTTTTGCAGAAAACGATAATGGCTAAAAACAATAGTGGTCCTGCTGCGCCAACACCACCTGTAACCAATCCTTTTGCACCCATGGTTACGCCAATGGCACTGTCTCATGGAGAAAGGCCAGAAAAGTTCACCGGAGCGGACTTCAAACGTTGGCAGCAAAAGATGCTATTTTACTTGACAACATTGGGCCTAGCAAAGTATCTTACAGAAGATGCTCCAGTCGTAGCAGAATTGGAACCGGATCCAGTTAAAGTTGAAGCCCATACTGCTTGGAAAAATTCTGATTTCATGTGTAAAAATTACATCTTGAATGGCCTCGACAACAGTCTATACAACGTGTACTGCACTGTTGCAACATCCAAACAACTCTGGTTGGCTTTGGAAAAGAAGTATAAAACTGAAGATGCAGGCATGAAGAAATTCATCGCTGGGAAATTTCTTGACTTCAAAATGGTCGATACAAAAGCTGTGATCAACCAAATACAAGAACTGCAACTTATCATTCGTCAATTAGAAGATGAAAAGATGACACTTAGCGAATCTTTTCAAGTTGCCGCTGCTATTGAGAAGCTTCCTCCGTCGTGGAAGGACTTCAAGAACTACCTAAAGCACAAGCGCAAAGAAATGACAATGGAGGAACTTGTAGTTCGATTGAGAATTGAGGAAGATAATAGAAATTCTGAAAAGAAGATTTCTCAAAATGTGGTTGCCAAAGCAAACGTTGTCGAGACGGACAAGTCCAATAAGAGAAAACGTGACAACCAACCTAAGAAGTCAAAGAAATTCAAGGGGTCATGCCATAATTGTGGAAAGAAGGGTCATAAAGCTGCAGAATGTCGCGGTCCACCCAAAAAGAAGAAATCAGAAGCGAATGTGGCAGAAGTTTCAGACGGAGTTTCTGAAATGGACCTGTGTGCAGTTGTTTCAGAATGCAACCTTGTTGGCAACAACAAGGAGTGGTTTGTAGACACTGGAGCCACTAGGCATATATGCGCAAATAAGTGGATGTTCACAAACTACAAAAGTGCTACTAATGAAGAACAACTGTTTATGGGTAACTCGTCCACATCAAAGGTCGAAGGCAAGGGAAAGATTGTGCTGAAATTGACTTCTGGAAAAGAACTCACTCTAAATGATGTTCTCCATGTTCCAGAAATTCGCAAGAATCTAATTTCAGGATCGTTGCTCAGCAAGCATGGCTTCAAACTGACATTTGTGGCTGATAAATTTGTGTTGTCTAAGAATGGAGTGTACATAGGAAAGGGTTATGTATGTGATGGTCTATTTAAGGCTAATGTAACCACTGTTGTACCAAACAATGATATGAATAAAATTGAATCTTCTGCTTATATGGTTGACTCTCCTAATCTATGGCATTCTAGACTAGGTCATGTGAATTTTGATACTTTACAAAAACCGATCAATCTAGAATTCATACCTAAGTGTAGAATTGATTCAAATTACAAATGTCAAATTTGTGCTGAAGCCAAATTGACAAGAACATCATTTCATCATGTTGAAAGAGAAACCGAACCTCTAGACTTAATACATACTGATGTATGTGACTTGAAAATGTGTCAAACTAGAGGAGGAAAAAGGTACTTCATCACTTTTATAGATGATTGTACAAGATACTGTTATGTATATCTCCTTAGAAGTAAGGATGAGGCATTCGATATATTTAAACAGTATAAAGCAGAAGTTGAGAATCAACTCAATAGAAAAATAAAAGCTTTAAGAAGTGATAGAGGAGGAGAATATGAGTTTCCATTTGAGGAATTCTGTGCTGAGCATGGTATAATACACCAAACTACAGCTCCTTATTCACCTCAATCCAACGGTATAGCCGAACGGAAAAATAGAACTCTTAAAGAAATGATGAATGCCTTATTAATAAGCTCTGGCTTGCCAGATAATTTTTGGGGAGAAGCTATTCTTTCGGCAAATCATATTTTGAATAAAATACCACGAAAGAAAACTTCTAAGACTCCCCATGAACTTTGGAAAAACAGACCTCCATCCTACAAATACTTAAAAGTGTGGGGGTGTCTTGCCAAAGTGGAAATTCCAAAACCGAAAAAGGTTAAAATAGGACCAAAGACTATAGATTGCATATTCATTGGATATGCTCATAATAGTAGTGCATATCGATTTTTGGTGTACAAATCTGAAATTGATGACATTCATGAAAACACCATTATCGAGTCTCGAAATGCAAGATTTTTTGAGCACATTTATCCTCTAAAACCCTCTATTGAAACAAGTGTTCAAAAGAGGCCAAGAGATCCAGATACTCCTGAGGATAATGCTGATCAAAATAAAATGAATGATGAAACTGAGATAGAGGAACCGAGAAGGAGCAAGCGACAAAGGGCCACTAAATCCTTTGGACCGGATTTCTATGCATATATGATAGAAAATGAACCTCTAACTTACCAACAAGCAATGTCATCTCCCGATGCTCCTTATTGGAAAGAAGCCGTCAATAGTGAAATAGAATCCATTCTACAAAACCATACGTGGGAACTAGTGGATCTCCCTAAAGGATCAAAACCACTAGGATATAAATGGATATTTAAGAAGAAACTAAAGGCTGACGGCTCAATAGACAAGTATAAAGCAAGACTTGTAATAAAAGGATTCAGACAGAAGCAAGATCTGGATTACTTTGATACGTACTCTCCAGTTACCAGAATAACATCAATTAGGATGCTTATTGCAATCGCATCTATATTGAATTTAGAAATACACCAAATGGATGTGAAAACTGCGTTTTTGAATGGTGAACTGGAAGAGGAAATATATATGCAGCAACCAGAAGGGTTTCTAAGCCCAGGAAATGAAAATAAGGTGTGCAAGTTAGTGAAATCTCTTTATGGCCTTAAACAAGCACCAAAACAATGGCATGAGAAATTTGATGAAGCAATGTTATCAAATGGATTCAAAATAAATGAATCAGATAAATGCGTCTATATAAAATGTATAGATGTTGGATATGTCATTGTTTGTCTCTACGTTGATGATTTACTGATCCTAGGAAGTAAAAAGGTCATAATAAAGTCTACGAAGGACATGCTATCCTCTAGATTTGATATGAAGGACCTAGGAGTGGCCGATGTGATTTTGGGTGTAAAAATTATAAAGACACCACAGGGATATTCGTTATCTCAGTCACATTACATTGCTAAAATTCTTGAAAAATTCAAGCAGTATAATGTAACTGCTGCAAAATCACCAGTAGATATGAACCAAAATTGGGTAAAGAACACTGGTGATGGTATCTATCAGCTTGAATACTCTCGTATACTGGGAAGTATTATGTATGTCATGAATTACACTAGGCCTGATATTGCGTACGCTGTAAGCAAGCTAAGTAGATATACCAGCAATCCTGGTAAAAATCATTGGAAAGCAATAATCAGAGTTCTAGGATATCTAAAGTATACACAAAACTATGTGTTGCAATATGATAAGTATCCTTCAGTAATAGAAGGATATAGTGATGCCAATTGGATAACGGGCTCAAATGACACAAAATCCACAAGTGGATATGTGTTTACATTAGGAAATGGAGCAATTTCGTGGAAATCATCCAAGCAGACTTGCATAGCAAGGTCAACAATGGAATCTGAGTTCATTGCTCTGGATAAAGCCGCGGAAGAAGCAGATTGGCTTAGGGGGTTTTTAGAGGACATTCCAAATTGGGAAAAACCAGTACCTCCAATATGTATACATTGTGATAGTCAATCTGCTATAGGAAGGGCGAATAGTACATTGTATAATGGTAAATCTAGACATATTCGTCGTAGGCATAAAACTATAAGACAACTTCTCTCTAATGGAGTTATCACTATAGACTATGTAAGGTCAAAGGATAACATTGCGGATCCACTAACTAAAGGCTTGCCTAGAGAGAAAGTTCAAACCTTATCGATGGGAATGGGTTTAAGACCTATGATCTAAAAGTTTTTCTAAACGGAAACCCCACCTAGTTGACTGGAGATCCCAAGATCTAGGTTCAAAGGGACAACTAAGTTTATAGATAAACTTAATGGCACTGTTAAAATACAGACCATTCCTATGATAAGTCAGTGCACAACCCGTCGGAGAATAGGATAAGCTTAGCTTTTAATGATGTCTATACTGTGGTGTTATAAAAGACCCAAGTGGAGTATTACGGGATACTCTTTATAGAATCACCTACGTGAGTGTGAAGGCGCCGCTTCAAAAAGAATTGTAAGGTCGAATTCTTTAAACACTCATGAGACCAAGCAGGTGTTCATGGCAAAAACGAACACAAACAGAGAACCAAGGGGTTTAGAAACGCTTAGCATGTGTTATCTTTATATACTTACACAAAAGGCTTACAGTTCAAAGACAATCTAGTCCACTGATTCGCCAGTAGGTTATAACGATAAACACTAGGAAAAGTTCAAGGCCATTGTGCTACTTTTACCGAAACGTTAAATGTTTCACAAAATTTAAGAACAAAAGGAAATCTCTCATTCATGTGGGGGATTGTTGGAAATAAATGAGAAGATTGGGAAGAAGAGGTTGAGTGGTATTGGAGAAATATAAGTCCCACATTGTGTGTGATTTGTGATTATGTCTCCTTATATACCAAAGCCCAATATGCTATTTCAAAACAAAAGAAATGAACACATGAGGGCTTGAATGAATGGGCTATGGAGGCTTTGGGCTTTCATATTAAATATTAAAATGTCAAAGATAAGGGCCTTGGGCCTTGGGGCTCTTGGGGTCTCTCGTGATAAATGGGCCGCCGACTGTTAAAATGCGCGGAAAAACAGTATTTTTGCGCGGGTGTGAACGTTTGGACGAGCGGATGCATCTGTTCGTCTGAACAGTGATCGGGTGCGACTGGTTGAACCAGCGCGCCTGTACGGACAGTCGCGCCTACCCCAGAAGGGCACCCCTCCGCTGCTATATATAGGCAGCCTGCCAGAGCCATCAAAGATACGGAATTCATTCATTCGATCTCCTTCTTCTTCACTGCTCTGTTCTTAAAAAATACTCTCTTGAGTTCGTGTTGCTCTGCACTTGAAAGCGCTTCAAATTGCGGAGACCGGTCCGTTTTATCTTGGGAGACAATTGCTCGATAGCCTTCAGCGCCAGTGAGGGAGCAATATTGTTTCAAAGAAACAGATTTACTCTGGACTCGGACGATACTGAAAGGTACTCTTCTTCTTTTTCTGTTTTGCAACGTTTCTGCTCTGTTGCAATTCCGGTCGCGCTTTTCGCCGTTACTAATTCTGAAACAATTCAAATTATTAACGCTTCTTGACGTGACAATTGGATAGTGACAGTTTATTGATTGCTATCAGATTCGTACTGCATTTGCATTGTTACGAATAATAATTTTGAAACAATATTGTCGTTTTGCAGAAAACGATAATGGCTAAAAACAATAGTGGTCCTGCTGCGCCAACACCACCTGTAACCAATCCTTTTGCACCCATGGTTACGCCAATGGCACTGTCTCATGGAGAAAGGCCAGAAAAGTTCACCGGAGCGGACTTCAAACGTTGGCAGCAAAAGATGCTATTTTACTTGACAACATTGGGCCTAGCAAAGTATCTTACAGAAGATGCTCCAGTCGTAGCAGAATTGGAACCGGATCCAGTTAAAGTTGAAGCCCATACTGCTTGGAAAAATTCTGATTTCATGTGTAAAAATTACATCTTGAATGGCCTCGACAACAGTCTATACAACGTGTACTGCACTGTTGCAACATCCAAACAACTCTGGTTGGCTTTGGAAAAGAAGTATAAAACTGAAGATGCAGGCATGAAGAAATTCATCGCTGGGAAATTTCTTGACTTCAAAATGGTCGATACAAAAGCTGTGATCAACCAAATACAAGAACTGCAACTTATCATTCGTCAATTAGAAGATGAAAAGATGACACTTAGCGAATCTTTTCAAGTTGCCTCTGCTATTGAGAAGCTTCCTCCGTCGTGGAAGGACTTCAAGAACTACCTAAAGCACAAGCGCAAAGAAATGACAATGGAGGAACTTGTAGTTCGATTGAGAATTGAGGAAGATAATAGAAATTCTGAAAAGAAGATTTCTCAAAATGTGGTTGCCAAAGCAAACGTTGTCGAGACGGACAAGTCCAATAAGAGAAAACGTGACAACCAACCTAAGAAGTCAAAGAAATTCAAGGGGTCATGCCATAATTGTGGAAAGAAGGGTCATAAAGCTGCAGAATGTCGCGGTCCACCCAAAAAGAAGAAATCAGAAGCGAATGTGGCAGAAGTTTCAGACGGAGTTTCTGAAATGGACCTGTGTGCAGTTGTTTCAGAATGCAACCTTGTTGGCAACAACAAGGAGTGGTTTGTAGACACTGGAGCCACTAGGCATATATGCGCAAATAAGTGGATGTTCACAAACTACAAAAGTGCTACTAATGAAGAACAACTGTTTATGGGTAACTCGTCCACATCAAAGGTCGAAGGCAAGGGAAAGATTGTGCTGAAATTGACTTCTGGAAAAGAACTCACTCTAAATGATGTTCTCCATGTTCCAGAAATTCGCAAGAATCTAATTTCAGGATCGATGCTCAGCAAGCATGGCTTCAAACTGACATTTGTGGCTGATAAATTTGTGTTGTCTAAGAATGGAGTGTACATAGGAAAGGGTTATGTATGTGATGGTCTATTTAAGGCTAATGTAACCACTGTTGTACCAAACAATGATATGAATAAAATTGAATCTTCTGCTTATATGGTTGACTCTCCTAATCTATGGCATTCTAGACTAGGTCATGTGAATTTTGATACTTTACAAAAACTGATCAATCTAGAATTCATACCTAAGTGTAGAATTGATTCAAATTACAAATGTCAAATTTGTGCTGAAGCCAAATTGACAAGAACATCATTTCATCATGTTGAAAGAGAAACCGAACCTCTAGACTTAATACATACTGATGTATGTGACTTGAAAATGTGTCAAACTAGAGGAGGAAAAAGGTACTTCATCACTTTTATAGATGATTGTACAAGATACTGTTATGTATATCTCCTTAGAAGTAAGGATGAGGCATTCGATATATTTAAACAGTATAAAGCAGAAGTTGAGAATCAACTCAATAGAAAAATAAAAGCTTTAAGAAATGATAGAGGAGGAGAATATGAGTTTCCATTTGAGGAATTCTGTGCTGAGCATGGTATAATACACCAAACTACAGCTCCTTATTCACCTCAATCCAACGGTATAGCCGAACGGAAAAATAGAACTCTTAAAGAAATGATGAATGCCTTATTAATAAGCTCTGGCTTGCCAGATAATTTTTGGGGAGAAGCTATTCTTTCGGCAAATCATATTTTGAATAAAATACCACGAAAGAAAACTTCTAAGACTCCCCATGAACTTTGGAAAAACAGACCTCCATCCTACAAATACTTAAAAGTGTGGGGGTGTCTTGCCAAATTGGAAATTCCAAAACCGAAAAAGGTTAAAATAGGACCAAAGACTATAGATTGCATATTCATTGGATATGCTCATAATAGTAGTGCATATCGATTTTTGGTGTACAAATCTGAAATTGATGACATTCATGAAAACACCATTATCGAGTCTCGAAATGCAAGATTTTTTGAGCACATTTATCCTCTAAAACCCTCTATTGAAACAAGTGTTCAAAAGAGGCCAAGAGATCCAGATACTCCTGAGGATAATGCTGATCAAAATAAAATGAATGATGAAACTGAGATAGAGGAACCGAGAAGGAGCAAGCGACAAAGGGCCACTAAATCCTTTGGACCGGATTTCTATGCATATATGATAGAAAATGAACCTCTAACTTACCAACAAGCAATGTCATCTCCCGATGCTCCTTATTGGAAAGAAGCCGTCAATAGTGAAATAGAATCCATTCTACAAAACCATACGTGGGAACTAGTGGATCTCCCTAAAGGATCAAAACCACTAGGATATAAATGGATATTTAAGAAGAAACTAAAGGCTGACGGCTCAATAGACAAGTATAAAGCAAGACTTGTAATAAAAGGATTCAGACAGAAGCAAGATCTGGATTACTTTGATACGTACTCTCCAGTTACCAGAATAACATCAATTAGGATGCTTATTGCAATCGCATCTATATTGAATTTAGAAATAAACCAAATGGATGTGAAAACTGCGTTTTTGAATGGTGAACTGGAAGAGGAAATATATATGCAGCAACCAGAAGGGTTTCTAAGCCCAGGAAATGAAAATAAGGTGTGCAAGTTAGTGAAATCTCTTTATGGCCTTAAACAAGCACCAAAACAATGGCATGAGAAATTTGATGAAGCAATGTTATCAAATGGATTCAAAATAAATGAATCAGATAAATGCGTCTATATAAAATGTATAGATGTTGGATATGTCATTGTTTGTCTCTACGTTGATGATTTACTGATCCTAGGAAGTAATAAGGTCATAATAAAGTCTACGAAGGACATGCTATCCTCTAGATTTGATATGAAGGACCTAGGAGTGGCCGATGTGATTTTGGGTGTAAAAATTATAAAGACACCACAGGGATATTCGTTATCTCAGTCACATTACATTGCTAAAATTCTTGAAAAATTCAAGCAGTATAATGTAACTGCTGCAAAATCACCAGTAGATATGAACCAAAATTGGGTAAAGAACACTGGTGATGGTATCTATCAGCTTGAATACTCTCGTATACTGGGAAGTATTATGTATGTCATGAATTGCACTAGGCCTGATATTGCGTACGCTGTAAGCAAGCTAAGTAGATATACCAGCAATCCTGGTAAAAATCATTGGAAAGCAATAATCAGAGTTCTAGGATATCTAAAGTATACACAAAACTATGTGTTGCAATATGATAAGTATCCTTCAGTAATAGAAGGATATAGTGATGCCAATTGGATAACGGGCTCAAATGACACAAAATCCACAAGTGGATATGTGTTTACATTAGGAAATGGAGCAATTTCGTGGAAATCATCCAAGCAGACTTGCATAGCAAGGTCAACAATGGAATCTGAGTTCATTGCTCTGGATAAAGCCGCGGAAGAAGCAGATTGGCTTAGGGGGTTTTTAGAGGACATTCCAAATTGGGAAAAACCAGTACCTCCAATATGTATACATTGTGATAGTCAATCTGCTATAGGAAGGGCGAATAGTACATTGTATAATGGTAAATCTAGACATATTCGTCGTAGGCATAAAACTATAAGACAACTTCTCTCTAATGGAGTTATCACTATAGACTATGTAAGGTCAAAGGATAACATTGCGGATCCACTAACTAAAGGCTTGCCTAGAGAGAAAGTTCAAACCTTATCGATGGGAATGGGTTTAAGACCTATGATCTAAAAGTTTTTCTAAACGGAAACCCCACCTAGTTGACTGGAGATCCCAAGATCTAGGTTCAAAGGGACAACTAAGTTTATAGATAAACTTAATGGCACTGTTAAAATACAGACCATTCCTATGATAAGTCAGTGCACAACCCGTCGGAGAATAGGATAAGCTTAGCTTTTAATGATGTCTATACTGTGGTGCTATAAAAGACCCAAGTGGAGTATTACGGGATACTCTTTATAGAATCACCTACGTGAGTGTGAAGGCGCCGCTTCAAAAAGAATTGTAAGGTCGAATTCTTTAAACACTCATGAGACCAAGCAGGTGTTCATGGCAAAAACGAACACAAACAGAGAACCAAGGGGTTTAGAAACGCTTAGCATGTGTTATCTTTATATACTTACACAAAAGGCTTACAGTTCAAAGACAATCTAGTCCACTGATTCGCCAGTAGGTTATAACGATAAACACTAGGAAAAGTTCAAGGCCATTGTGCTACTTTTACCGAAACGTTAAATGTTTCACAAAATTTAAGAACAAAAGGAAATCTCTCATTCATGTGGGGGATTGTTGGAAATAAATGAGAAGATTGGGAAGAAGAGGTTGAGTGGTATTGGAGAAATATAAGTCCCACATTGTGTGTGATTTGTGATTATGTCTCCTTATATACCAAAGCCCAATATGCTATTTCAAAACAAAAGAAATGAACACATGAGGGCTTGAATGAATGGGCTATGGAGGCTTTGGGCTTTCATATTAAATATTAAAATGTCAAAGATAAGGGCCTTGGGCCTTGGGGATCTTGGGGTCTCTCGTGATAAATGGGCCGCCGACTGTTAAAATGCGCGGAAAAACAGTATTTTTGCGCGGATGTGAACGTTTGGACGAGCGGATGCATCTGTTCGTCTGAACAGTGATCGGGTGCGACTGGTTGAACCAGCGCGCCTGTACGGACAGTCGCGCCTACCCCAGAAGGGCACCCCTCCGCTGCTATATATAGGCAGCCTGCCAGAGCCATCAAAGATACGGAATTCATTCATTCGATCTCCTTCTTCTTCACTGCTCTGTTCTTAAAAAATACTCTCTTGAGTTCGTGTTGCTCTGCACTTGAAAGCGCTTCAAATTGCGGAGACCGGTCCGTTTTATCTTGGGAGACAATTGCTCGATAGCCTTCAGCGCCAGTGAGGGAGCAATATTGTTTCAAAGAAACAGATTTACTCTGGACTCGGACGATACTGAAAGGTACTCTTCTTCTTTTTCTGTTTTGCAACGTTTCTGCTCTGTTGCAATTTCGGTCGCGCTTTTCGCCGTTACTAATTCTGAAACAATTCAAATTATTAACGCTTCTTGACGTGACAATTGGATAGTGACAGTTTATTGATTGCTATCAGATTCGTACTGCATTTGCATTGTTACGAATAATATATTTCTCTGCACTAAAAACTAATCTGCTTCAGCTTTATGACTGTACGATTTGATCCAATCTCCTTGAAAAATATTGCTTTAGTGTCTACTTCATTGATATTCTTCTCCAAATATTCTTTGAAGTTTAGGGGTAAATTAAAAAGTTTAACAAGTCTGTTAACACTGGACTTTGGAAAACACATCTAGGCAACTGCTTGAGTAATGTATTAAAGCATGATACTAAATCGTCTGCAATAAGATTGAAATTCTTACGGACATATGCCAAAAAAGTATCAACTTCACTATCACTCATTTTCTGTTTTATTTCTTCTTCATATTTTTGATATTGTATGGCACATGAATCAAAAAATCTTGCATTTGATTTAAACAAAACTTCCAACTAGTTGTTGGTGCAAAACACACTAAAATCTTCTTCACACGATAATCCAGAAACACTTTACTTAGATCATTACCAATTTTTAATCGATCCTTGTTACCAAGCAATACTATATCCTCATAAGGGACAAAAACTATTATAGAATCCTTATTGATTAAGAGTAGAAGTCGGGAAATAACTTGCATGACCGCAATGTTAGTTGATGCGCACGTAAGAGTTTTACATCGCATTTTCTGTAAAAGTTGTAGGAAAAAGCTAACTACTGATGCCGAAGCATCATCTAGGTCAACACCAATAACAATTGATAATAATCACCAGATTCTCATTATAATTTCATAAACAAATGACAAGAGAGTTGGGGTTTACCTTACTACCGTAGAGATTAGGGTTTTGTTGTCGAATCGTCGAGATTAGGGTTTAATTTGGTTTTGGGATAGAGAGATTGTTGGGAGAGAGAAAGTGAATAATAATAATAATAATAATAATAATAATAAGAGGGAATATAAAATGTGAGAGGGAAAGTTAAGTATAATATTTCACAATTACAACAAACAACTAAATAGTAAAGCGGGAAGGTGGAAACGGACCAAAAAGTTAATTTTTTGACTACTTCAAACTACAAATAAATATGGTTTGAATATAAAATTAAAATATGAAAGGGAAAAGTTAAACTATTGATCTATTTTCATAGAGAGTAAATCTATTTGGAGCTAAATCTGAATTCTTTATAACTATAATTATTTGACTAAAAAAATGGCACAAACACCAAAAATTCGGGTTTAGAGTTGAAATATGAAGAAATAACTGAAAAGGTAAGATAACACAAGACAATAGAAATTTATATTGGTTCGGCGTTAACTAGCCTACATCCAATTCTAATCTTCCAATAATGTTAGAAAATTGGAGTTATAGTGAATGAGATTGTCAGAATCTCTAATACAATATTGTTTCGGGTGATTATCTCGATTATAATGATGAACATAGATGATATTTCAAGATTAAAGTGGTTGGAAGCCTTGACTGAGTCGTGGAGAGCTTGTACGGCCAAAAGTCCCCCTCACACTGCAATGGATGGTGTATATATGAGCTCAGTGCATGCCCAGATTGAATGGGGCATGTGGCCTTTGATACGGTAAGATAGGAGGCTTCGTGTTGTGGAGAGATTCTTTAGCATAGTATCAGGTCCGGATCGAACAAGCCTTGGGTTGAAATACTCGATTTGGGCTTCATTCGATCCAGGCAGGAGCCTCATTCAAGTTGAAGTAAGTTGGAAGGATCCCCTTCGTTCTTAGACTTCATGCACCCTCTTCTTCGACCCATGTATGCTTTTGATGTTGCTGGGATTAGTCGAGCCCAAATGTGATCGAGTTGGGACGGCCTGCACTTTACGCTATACAGCTTGATCGAGCCGAGTTGCGGTCGAATCGGGATCGGTTGGAAGTTGGAGCTTGGTTGATTCAGGGTTTAACATCGAACCAGGGATAATTCCCTATTGTGGTTGTGTTGTTTGTCTTATGGGCATCCAATTGTTCCCCCTTGGGTAAAGAGCAGGTCTAGCCCGTCGTAGTTGAACCAAACTGCGTTGATCCGGTGACGTCATTAAGTCTTATCTGACCCAGAATATATCAGGCCAGACTGTCGATGTAGAATGAGATGATGTATGTCTTGGCTTAAACCAACTATCAAGAGACGGGGGTTGAGTCAATGGTGTCCAAGTCTTGGAGTATCCTATGGCCTCGTTTCGAAATGTCCAAGCTTATACCAGCCTATGCCCAAGTCCTGACCGGCTCTGTTAGTAGTAGTTCACAGGGTGACGACCTTACCAAGAGGCGGGTCAACACTAATCAAACAACAAAAAAGTATGGTTTGAAATCATATCTAAAATATGAGAAGGAATAAAAGGTTGACTAATATTTAAGGGAAAAGAAGTTGTAAAGAAAAATATAATTTTTTTTTATAACTACAATCAAATAACATATAAAATGTTGTTTGAATGTCATGCATGAAATCTTCATAACATAACGATTTAAGGGGTTATGTTAGACAATATATGATTTTTCCATATGTTGTGTAAAAAGTGAGATAACAAAGAATCTACTTTATGTTGTGTGATCGTTGTTGGCGGATTCACTTTGTGGCGTAGTGATTGACTAAGAACTTGGAATGGGAAGCAATTGGGATGCTCGATCATGAGTCTCAGCTTATTTGGACTTGTTTTCCTTCAAAGCAAATCTTTCATCGAAATGATGTACTTTGGAGGGGAAAATGTTTACTTGCTTTTGCACCAAAACTTCTTAACTGAACATGGACAATTCTTACAAACTCGGATTGGCTTGAAATTTAAGTGGACAACCTAGAAGACAAAAAATGTTCGCTAGAAAAATAAAGTCATATGTACTTAGGCTATGGATTAGTATTAATCCATCGTATATGGATCGGATTTGACCATCCAGGGTTGGCTGCATAACCTAAGATCTATATGGTAGGTCCCAAATACCCTCTAGAGTGCATCCGCAAAGTTACATGCCATTTTATTTTGTGTTGAGATAGTTATGAATGGATCTTCTCCAAACTGAGTTAATTTGATGGATATGATCCAACCCATCGGGAGTGGCTTCATGGCATGAGGCCCATAGGGGAGAGTCTCTTACTTATCTATATTGCATGTATGAAGTTTTATGTCATTTAGTTAAATGTTATGAAATTTATAAATGGAAATTCCTCTTTGAACTTGAATGACCCAAAAATAAGCTTACTGGATGAACTAACGTTGATCCATCCCCTATGGATCTGTACTGACCCATAGCCAATGGTTGTGACTTATAATGGGCTACACAATCTTGATCCTTATCACTGTATTAGTCTACAGTCGAAGTTTTGTTATATTTCAATGTATTTGGCTCAAGTTATTGATGGATCATCTAATCTAGAAAGCAATTGAACCCGATTTGAGTACAAATTACAAGAAAATAAAGTACAAATGCTATGAAGCATTGCGGGAGGCATTTCAAGAAGATAAGAAAGTCAGAAAAGCAAAATGCAACATCATATGACCCACGACTGTGGATTTGCACTAATCCATTCCCTATGAATCGGTATTTATCCACCTATTCAACTCATATGACCCTGAGCATTTTAGCGAGCCTTCCCACCACCAACACAAATATAGTCGTACATCAACCTGGCCTAACTCATCTCCAAACACCTATAAATATAGGATGATCTTTAACTAGAAAGGGGGATTCTACTAAATACGCCAAGACTCTACTGGATTAGATATAGAAATGTAACATAATTGTTATGATGAATCATAATTATTCTTTACTTCTTATCTTCTCTAAATAGTCATAACTAATTGTAATCTAGATCTAAAGGAAACTAATTCAGATATAGAGAGATCTAACTAGAAAGATCAATGAAATATTAATTGAAGTTGACGTAGGCTAGAGATAGTTGAACCATTATAAAATCCTCCTAACTTCTTTACTCTTTTTGCTTTTTTGCTTGCTATATTTATAAGATCTTTGTTGTAATTTATTATCCGGACTTCCTTTAAAATTGGTGCTTCCAGAATCATTTGGGATTAGTTCAGTTTTGGAGTAAGTGTTAGTTAAGGATGGTGGATCAATTGGACAACATTTGAGTGATTTTCAAGTAATTGTGAATCAATTGTTGACTATTAATTACAAAATGGATGAATAGATCCAAGTATTAATGTTGATGAGTTCATTACCGGAGATTTGGAAACACTTGTGGTTACACTAAACAACTCAAATTTGGATTTGTTTCAATGGGTATGGTTAGTAGTTTAGTTAACAAAGAGATGTGAGGATGAACCTAATAGAAGGTAAGGATAAGGTGAAGAGGAAACCAGAAATCTAATTAAAGAGATTTATCTCATAAGGAGAGGTAATCATCCAAATATGGAAAGACTTTTGAATATGTCAAACATTGAAAGCGATTTCATCTGCTATTACTTTAGAAACACGGTTTTCGGTTGATATTTTTTTCAGTAAGCTTAAACGGACAATGGGAGGAGGAATTGGAACAAAACCAAAGTAAACAAATATATAGTAGTGGTGATGAAGTGCATTTTGATGAAGAATTTAATGACAACATCCCACATCTAGATAAAAGCAAAAGCAAAAATTTGATTCTTGATTCTAGTGCTTGTTTCCGTACATGAAATAAAAGGGAATCATTTATGTGGAGAACTCGATGATAAGGTAGAATTTGCTAATGGTGAGGATCTGGATTTTAAGGGCATATGTTCGGTTGGATCAGAAATGAATGATGGAAGAGTCTTGAAGCTTACAAGAATTAGGCATATAACAAAAATTACACAGAATCATATTTCAAAAGGATAGTTGGAGGTAAAAAAGACTATAAATTTTCAACTCCATGTAGTGTCATAAGAGTTTGGAAGGGCACGAGGGATATGCTATACATGAAAAGAGGAAGTAGTAACGTATACAATTTAGTTGGGAAAAATGGAAAAACTCCTCGAAGTAGCATTGGAGAGAAAATTTTGTCTAAGTCAAGATGGAGCATGCAACGAAAAGATACAAAGCATGCATGGAGACTTTTGTGGTATGACAAGAATTTAAGTTTTATAATGGTATACTTTTTCAATCAGGGATATGTATATTTGGGCGATCTGAAGGATTGTTGAGTTACTTTTTGGATGAAGTTATTTGTTTATGTTGTAATATTGGAGATTGAGGTTCTAAGTGGAGTTTGTATGACATTTGTGGAATATCATATCAAGATGGATATTGTTAGATTTTGATAATATGATATTCCATATATAAATAGATTATGAAAATATTTAAATCAAGGTAGGATTGTGCCTCAAATACACTGCCTTACTAATTTTATTGATTTAGCAGAGTAACTTTTTATATCTTTTATCACATTAAAGAAAGCAACAAATTATCTATATGAGAAAAATTTGTTTCAAAGGGTGGAAGTATTCTAATGCTTATCAATGAAGTTATTTTGTTAAGGATAATATAAAGGATTAATTGTCAAGAACAATGTGAAGTTTAACGTGTCTTCCCATAACAATCCCAAGTTTGGATTATTTCTGAATAATCCGAAGTTTGGGGGTGTCTTCCTATATTGATCTCGATGACCCGCTGACTTGTTATTATGGGATCAATATGGGAAGACACCCCCAAACTTTGGATTAATATGGGAAGGCACCAAGTAAATGGGATTAATATGGGAAGACACCCCCCAAACTTTGGATTATTCAGAAATAATCCAAACTTGGGATTATATGGGAAGACGCGGTAAACTTCAGATTATTCTTGATAATTATTGGTAATATAAACAAGAGTTAGACTCATTTTTGATCAAACAAGCTCTAACACCTAAACGAGTTTCGAATAATCACTATCACATATTCAACAGCTCACAACTACGGATTCAATCACAAAAAAAGAGTAATAAAGTGCACCTACTTTATAGTGATTCGACAAACTCTTCTTTACGTCCCTTTATAATATTCTTTACATATATTGTTGATTACAAGTACAGTTATTTGTATGTGTGAATCTAGGGAGAAAAGGTATTACCTCCAAGGAATATCAGAGTTTCAGTGTGGATAACAGAAGAAGATCCATACTTCACATGCCCAATGTCCTGTATTTATAGATGGACAAGATGTTGGATCGACCTAAAATCGCATAAGAGGGCCCAAAAATATGGTCGATTGGATCCCATAAGTTGATATTAGATGCCCTCACTTAACAGGAATTGGTACCGATCCCTCAAGAAGGGTCGGTACCAATCCTTAGAGTTGCACCGAATGGGGATGCAACCCCTAGGGTGGGTCCCTCTGTGATGCCCTTTTATTCTCGTGCGCTTGGTTGCATTGGTCTCCCTCGGGGTTTTTAGAGTTATGGACGTAGTTTCATTGAAGTTTTAAGTTGATTTTGTGCATTGTTGATCTATACTGATCCCTAGCTTTCCCAAAATCTTATTTAGACCTATCCAATTCCATATTGCTATTCAAGTGAATCTATTTCGTTGCTGCATGTTCTTGTATGTAGTCGATTCTCGTGTGATTTAACCGTCTCTCCAAGTTGTTTGCCTTTCGGTCTTTTCAATCTGAGTATCTGAATCCAACATATAATAGCTTGTAAGATGGAGGGGTAACACTTGCCCCTAACATATATCTTGTTATGCAAGATGTGTTTTGTATTAGTCTAATGTTTGCAATCACATTGAATTGTTCATAAGTTCTGTGTCTATTTTGAGCCAATAACTAAGTCCAAGGTCTTACTAGATCATTTATGTTTTTCGTAGCTGTTGCGATTCGGTATTCAATTTTGTATTTTTTTTTGAGATGTCATTCATATTTATGGCCTCGCCATGCCAATACTAGAATTCTCGACCTCTTCGGGTCATTATATGGTCTCCTTAGAACCCTGTCAAGCATAATTCATACCTAGTGATCATTATCTTCTCGTGCCAAGTGTCATCCACACTTAGTGATCCTAGCCTTGTCGGGTTCTTGCTGAGTATAATACGTACTCAATGATCCAAGTTTTCTCATGCGAAGCTTATTCCATAATTAGCGATCCTAACCTCATCGGCTCTTGCCGAGTGCTATTGCATTTGATGATCCATAGCCTTGTTGGGTTCTTTCCAAGTGCTTGTTGCACTTGGTGATCTTGATTGAACAATCCCATGTGCGAGACGACTTGACCCTTGCCAAGCGTTATCCACACTTGGTGACCCTGATCGAGTCATCCTATGGAGGAACGATCAGGCCCGTGCCAAGCATTATCCGCACCCAACATCCTAGCCTCACCAAGCTCTTTCCTAGGACCACTATACTTAACAATCCTGATTGAGTAGAAATGCGTTCGAAACTGTCCATCCATTGCCCAGCATTACCCATACTTAACGATCAAGATCAAATCATCTCATGCGAAGAGCGACCAACCCTTACCAAGCATTATCAACACTTAAAAATCCTATCCTCAACAAGCTCTTGACTAAAACTGTTGCACTCAATAATCTGAATCGAGCAGATCTGTGTTTGAAACCTCCCGACCCTTGTCAAACATAATCTATACTTGACGATCCTAGTCAGATCGTCATGTGCGAGGAATGAACTAACCCTTGCCAAGCGTTATCCACATTTGACGATCCTGAGTAGATAGCCTCACTAATTTCTTGATAAAACTATTATCCCTTATCGTGCATAGACCACACACGAGAATTCGTTAGATTATTAAAGTTAGAAATTCAGTTGTTGACTTCATACCCTCCGAGCATGAATAATAATCGCCAAATAACTTTATTAAAGTATGAAAAGCATAAATTTTATTATTAGAAATTGTTGGTTTATCACCAATTCAAAGCTTGCTCGAGGATATCATCAGTTCTGATACATGTGTAAGTGGTTTAACTATTTCATTACAAATTCATCAAAGTAAAATTAAATGGAACGATTTGTCATCGTTTAAGAGCGTGCCTTGGGATCTCTCCAATTCCCACACATGGGTAAGAAAGTTAGCCATTTTATTATTTTATTCTCATGTCATCAGTTAATGATAATCCCTCACTTGGAGATGACCCCGCTCCGATCTTGGGCGCTTGACAATTGCTCTGGTTTCATCATCGCGACTATATTCAGGATATACCAGAGTATTTACCCTTTTCCAGACTAGTTCTTCAACCTCATCCTTTAGATGTTTACATTCAATAGTATCATGCCCGTTGATCTCATAATGTTTCCTATAAGTCCTTTCTTGCTCCAAGGCCTCCCTCCTTGTTGTCCTTTAATATGGAAGGCAGTCCTTAGTGTCCACATATCTCATTTTCAAGCTAACATTCAAATCTGCATAAGAAGAGAATCTCAACCCTCTTCTCATTATTTTCGGTTAGTCATATTCATCATCGGCCTTCCATTTTCCTTTGGCTTTTTCCAAGCCAGATGTTCCTCCATCCTTTATAGCATTTACTTCTAAGGTTTCACAATCTTCTTTTTCATCTTCTAACATAAAAATCGACCAGCCTCATGATAGAACTCCCTGAGATCCTCTGGGGTATCTGCTACAAAGATATTTTAAAGTCTGAATCATACTAGATTCCGTATAAAACCGCCATTATATTCATTAATAGGTTTGGTCGATCCATCGACATTTGCATTAAATCGAGCCAAAAAACTCAAAATAGTTCTCCGTTCCTTTTTTTCCTTTGTAATATGCATAACGTTCTTGGTTCGGGCGATATGTATCTTAATTTGAGTTACGAATTTGCCTACCAACTCTGATCATGTTCAGAGTGGTCCCACTTCGAAGTTGCCTAAACCATAATGTCGCAATGTTTGATAGGCACAAGGGGAAGCATTTTTCCATGACTTCCTCAAATACCTTAGGTACCTCTAAGTGTTTCGTGTACCACATTTGGATCCGTCCTACCATTGTAAACCTCCGATATTAGAAGTTTGAAATTCGGTCGGTTCCTTGAGTTCCTTATTCAAAGAGAACGGACTACAATGCATGCCATCTGCATCTTGAATCACCAATCTTCCCTCTTATAGCTTGATAGATTACATTTGTAGATCCACCGTTATCATTCAGAAATAACGTCCAACCAGAGCTATAGACTCATGTTGTTTGAGTGTACCAATCAACCGTACTCTTAACTACACCTGCATCGACTCGAACCGGGATCATGCCCCCAAGGTCCAAGGGACCAGTGTCGACCCCTGTTGAGGGTCCAGTCCCGGTCCGATCCTCTTTAGCGGGGTTTACCTCCAATTGGTTTTTTTTTTGCCAATCTGATCCAAGCTAACTACTCCAATCCCTAAATTTTGAACTCTAGGTTGTTCAGAGTTTGTTCGAAGTTGTGCTAAGGGCATCTACCAGTTCATGAAGGATCGGGTCCTATCCATTGGAAAGGGTCGACATCGACCCAAGTTCCCACTTTGGGTGCTAGTCCTGACTATAGAGATCTGATCACTAGTGTTCCAGGTACGTTTCGAGTGCCTAAGTTCTGTTTACAGCTCCTTTAGCTTGTCCAATCCTCCAAAATAAAGTTTCCATCATTTCTTCTTGTCTTTTCTGTATATTTTCTTGTTTTACCAACATATCTAACATTTGGTTCACTACATCATTCATATCCTCCCTAGTAATTTAGATGGAAGGATTTCCTCCATAATTAACATCTTGAATCTCTCCTTGTTCACTCTCTTATGCCTGAGTTCCAACACTATATTTCTCAGTCATTGCTATCCTTTTCCAATCTCTAGAAAAAAAAACTGAATTCCTATGCTATTGATTCAAGTGGCCTCTACATGGCATGAAAAAATGTTATACTCGTTTTTAATCAAACAAGCACTAACACCCAGATGAGTTTAGACCTTCAATTTCATAGATTCAACAATTCACTGCCTTATATTCAATGACATAAAATGTAGAAAGAGTAGAAAATAACACATAAGTTTTGAATGAAACTGTTAAATTTCATTATATGAAATCTAGATAATTCCATGTTTGGAAATCACAATTTATATTTATACTTTGAAATATATATAAAATCCATAAATTTCTAAATTTAAACTATACTTCTATATTTCAGAGCTTAAAATCTATCCATGATTAAATTAGTTAAACATAAGTGCGATAAAGTCTTAATTTAAAATTTATTTAAAATTTTAAACTAAGACTTTATTACACTTAAGTTGACCTAATTTAATCATGGATATATTTTAAGCTTTGATATACAGGAATATTGTTTAAATCTAGAGATTTATGGATTATATATATATATAAACATATGTATGTATGTATGTATGTATATATATGTATAAGTATCACTACGCCATAGATTGCATACGGTAACCCCAGAAGTGATGCAGGAAATGCAAAAAAATGTTGCTACATGCCAAAAATAATCTGTGGCAACACTTTCTTGGGGTTGCCTTTTTCCGCGTTGACTTAGAGTTAAAGGCAACATCTTCTAAGGTAACATCGCTACAGGTGTTGCTACAGGTACTAAATTTACAAAAATGTGGGGCCCACTAAAATCTGAATCCCTGGTTCACGAAATCCTATTATGCCACTAAAACCTATAGCCGGGTTCACGGAATCCTATTATGGGGCCACATGCATTAATTTAGGGCAACACTATATCATAGCTACGACAACATTTAACATTACATACTGCAACATTATATCATAGCTATTGCACATTTTATAACATACTGAAACATAACAGCAATTAACATCACACAATAAAATTAATAAAGAACTTATCATTTCAAATTAACCAGTAATACAAGTACTACTTAGTCAACTACAGAATAACAAAGCATAACCAATAAATTCAGTTTTACAGAGTATTTACAAACACAGGCAGTACTAAATTCATGTTTACATCAAACTAAAACAGTTTCAAATTAATATAGCGTGAGCCTCTAGTGCATTCAGTGCCTCTACTGCCTCCAGTACCTCTACTGCCTTCAGTAACAAGTTCTTGAACAACTTCATCACTGCCTCCATCACCTGCAAAATAAAGCAGTTTCAAAAGTCATACATTTCAGCAAAAGCCTTTAGTACAACTAATGCATTTCAGTACAATCAAAATCATGCATGCCTCGGTTACAAACCGATGTAGTGTCTCATTTACATTGCAACACAAAATGAAAGACATGCATGCCCCAGTTGCATTTCAGCACAAACTATGGCTATGATATAACTGACTTGCATTTCAGCACAAACTATGGCTATAATATAACTGACTTGCATTTCAACACAAAGATATTTCAGCACAATCTATGGTCTGCATAACTCATTTGCATAACTGAGTTGCATTTCAGCACAAAGTTGCTATTCAGCACAGAGTTACAATTCAGCACAATTTATGGCTAAGTTGCAAATTATGCAATGACTCAGTTTGTTCAACATTCGGGATATAATGGTTGTTTTCCTTCTTCAACACGTTGATGAAATTTTCTAGCATCGACATCTATTCCATTTGATCCATCAGAAGATCCATCTTCATTGTTCTGCATATTTCCACAAGTACATTGCAACATCTCATTGAGATTATCTCCAAAATCTATTCATGCTTCACAATCCATATCGTTATCGCTCCTTTCAGGATTTAAATAGGAAACCTTACAAATCCATTTCCTGTACAATTTAGATGGACCATTCCAAATCAAATAGTTGTAGACTACTTCTTGACAATGCCACTTGCGATTATAACACTTTTTCCAAAGGCATGTAATTTCATCACCTACCGCAAATCTAGAAAAAGTGTTTTGAATAAAAAGTTTGACTCCACTGATGTACCCTTCACTAAACTTATGAAGTTCTGCCCATAGTTTTTCCTCGTCGTTCATTGAGTGATACCATAAAGCAGTAAAAGGCACAAGTAAAGCAGTAAATTAGGAAACACAACAATCAAATCAGAAAAAATTGAAATATACATTGAGTGATACGTTAAGCAGTAGATTAAATCGAAGCCCTAACTGAAATCTGAAACCCAAACGAACCCCAATTGAAGACCTAATTGAAGCACTAATTGAACTTGAACTTGAACTCGAACTTGCCTTAATCGAACCCCAATTAAGCTTGTAAACTTGAACTTTTTGTCCTAATTGAACCTGAGAGTGAGTGTTTGAGAGGTTGGGAGGTAGAGTATTCTGTTAAATTTTGATTCAAACTTTTAATATTTTGTTAGTTTTGCCCCTTTGTTTTTGCTTCCCGCCGTAAACATTATTTCATGGGGATTGCTAATCTGGACTAAACATTATTTCATGTGGATCACTACCCTAGACCGCTGGATCGTGTTAACGTGGATTGGTAATTTTATCTATGCGACTACTTCAACACATGTTAATATCTATGCTAACACATTGAAGTGTGCGTTGCAATAGACAAAAAACAGCATAGCAATGTCAACATTGTAGCTAGCAATACCATGGATTTTCGTTGCGATAGGCCATCTATGGCGTAGTGTATAAATAGTGATTTCCAAACATTGCATTATCTTGATTTTATATAATGAAATTTAACAATTTTATTCAAAGAACAAAATCTTACTAAATTTATAGTGGTTCGTCGGCCTCCCACTCATCGTCGCTCAGCAACCTCGTCCTCATCAAGATCTACTACCTGTCACTTACTACTCAGTCTACCCATCCACAACCGGATGAACAGCCCAAGTTAATAAGAGGGTGACATAAAACCTTGAGTCAGACAATAGTCTTAATGAGCAATAAACAACCATCTAACATCACTCATAAAGTATATGAGAAATTGGTAGATCAATTAACTAATCTACCAACACATCAGAGAAGAACCCAACCCATCTCCGCCACATCCGACAGTGTTTGCCTTTACAACAATCAGAAACAAACAACCAGCACGTTCATAGCAATTAGTTATCAAGCGTAGACCATCTTAATCGAATTCGCACAAGCCCTGAAGGCCTAACCAACATCAGACAAACACCCAAGAGACATCTCCTTCGATGTTGCACAATCTACACAAGACGATACAAGCAAAGCAACAGCATCCATGATTCTAGCTACCACCGCCAGCCTTGCCTTGAAACTATCGTTAATTGCATGAATGGCCCAACTTGCCATCCGTCAAGGGCTAATGGTTACCCCAGTTTTAGCAAAACTACATACGCCTTTCATCGATACGTATCTAGGTCTTTCAACGATACCCATGGTTCTCGGCCAGCTAACTTCTAGTCTTTTGGGCGTCCCCATTTTACCCATGCTTTGAGTCTGCTAGAATCTCTGACTAACGATAATCCCTCAGCCTTCAAATATCTCTAGTCATCTAACTGGATGACTACATAAGCTCAAGCATTGTGACACCCCACGTCTGTTAATGTCACTCACAAAGGGAATGCATTAAGTTCTGTGAAGCGTTATAGGTAAACAGACATAGAATATTACAAGACAGATACAATTAAGATAGCAACAGAAATTCAAAATTTTATTTCAAACACAAATCATACATCGTGGTTCAAAATGTAATAAGCCACAAGAACCATTACAGAAATATAACTTCTGTCTTTTACCATCAGAGTACATAAATACTTAAAAGAAAACATGATTCCCCAAATAAAAGACACAAAGCCATAGGAGAGATAAGAACTTGAGCCATAATTCCAAAGCAGCTATAGCAAGATGATATTTGAGTCCTGGCTAAGCCTGAGTGTTTCCTCCCTGAGAACCTGGGGGGAGGGGAGGGGACTGAAGAAAGAAGAGGAAACAAAAGGGTTAAACATAAAGTCTGGCGAGTCTAGTTACTTTTAGCAATTAAATAAATAAAAGTAGCGTGATAGGAATATAAAGTGGATAAGAGAGATCACTACATAAATGGCAGATGTGACTAGGTAGACATGATAATGTAACGACCCGCATTCTACGTATCGGAGGATCGTAGAATATTTATTTCTTTTTCATATAAAGTCGTATGGTCGCGTAACTTTGGGGAACAACTATTGGGGTCATTTCCCTTGTTCATGATTTTGGCCAAATTTTTAATGACTGTTTTGCCCCTACCGAATTTTGTTTCGCTTATAACTTTTGATTGGCAAGGAATTTTGACCTGAAACCGCTTCCATTGGCTTCGAATGATGGTTTCTCTTTCTGTAGGGTGGTCACATTAGCCAAACAGACTTACCGTTTAGGAAATATGGCCGAAATAAGGTTTGGAAGGTGAAAATAGCTTAAACGGGCTTAATTGGGTAATTAGCAGCTCGGTCCATTAGAGATTTCGAGATTAGGGGTATTTAAGGGCTGATAGGGGCTAGAAAAACCCTCCTTTGTCATTTTTTAGCCGCCACTTTCATTCTCCTAACCCTAGTAATGGCCTTCACTCTCAAATTCTTCATTTAAACACCTCCTAATCGCTTTCTAATAGAGGATTAAGCTAAGCTACACTAAATCAAGGCAAATCAACACCAAATCAGAGTTGGAGCTGCTTTGTTGCATAGGAATTCGACCCAAACAGTAGAAAAGTTTCGGTTCTAAGATTATTTGTGGCTAAGGTGAGTGATTTGCACTTTTATTCACTAATTACGGCTAATTAGGGGTGATTAGTGTTAATTAGAGAAATTATAACTCAGAAAAATTTGGAAAAATGTTTATAAATTCTTAAATATTATTTTATGCCTCTGTTAGAAATTTGGTTTAATTTGGACATGTTTTGCTAATTGTATGGTTAGAACATGATTAAGGGGATTAAAGGGAAAACATAGATTTTGGGTATGTTTGATCCATATTAACACTTTAGATTGTTGTTTTGGTGTTTATGGTTGATTATGTATGTTGCAATTACTGTTCGGAATGCTTCATGATTGTTTAGCAAAGTTATAATGGTCAAAAACATCGTTGTATGGCGTAAATTGCTCGTTGGAAAAGTTGCAGGAAATTGGTCAGTAACCCGTTCGTGAAGCATTCTCACGACCCGACACCTAGGATCGTGAAGCAACCTCACACCCCGACCATGAGGAAGAGGGCAAACCCGAGGGGAGCGACCGTGAGGAAGAGGGCGAACCCTAGGAGAGCGACTGTGAGGAAGAGGGTGAACCCTAGGAGGGAGACCGTGAGCAAGGGGGCAAACCCTAAGGGGGCGAACCCTAGGATGGCAAGCCATGAACCGCACCAGGAAGGAAAGAGCAAACCATCATAACATGTCACGAGCCGATGCAAGGGCGGGGTCATGAAACGGACCACTATAATCATCACGAACTGACCCAAGAGAGGAGGACTGCGAGCATGTGTCACAACCCGAACAGGGGTCCCTGAGCAGATTACGAGCCTATGCAGGAAAGGGGGATAACGACCCGGACCAGAGAATCACGAACCGTGCATATCTGAACTGAAGTATAGACATGAATGGAAGCTTGGAGCTACGAACCGAACCAAATGGAGATCGAACGGAATGATGACCAAAATCCGAGATGCAAAGGTAGTCCAAATGAGAAGTTGTGACTCAGGATCCAGACGGGAACCAATAAGTTGACTTCATGATTGGACTTTACTACGAGACGTGTGCAAAGGGGTTATCGATACCTATAACTTTGGTTCACCACTGAGAGACGGATTAGGGGCTCGTAGTGATAGTTGTACGGGGTAGGACTCCATCATGGCCCAAGATTAGGTGACCAAAGTAGTGGATATTGATACGCACTGGGTGAGAGATGTGAGGATGATTGCTATGTTTGATGTTTGCTATCACCATATCATGCACAACTCATATTACTTTTACACTTTATGTTAGTGTTACCTTAGAGTACTATACATCTTGCTGCGCTAACTCAATGGTTGCGGGTCCAGGTCCAAGTACGATTGGATTATACCTGTTATTGTTCTGTTTTGTTGCTTATCGCTCATACCAGACTTTTGTCTGGCCCAGAGTTTTATGTCTATTCTTATTACTCTGGGTACTCCTAAACGAGCAAACTAGAGATAGGTTAGGTGGTAATGCGCGAGTAGCTCTCTGGAGATGAGCAGGAGGCTTCCATGTATGATGTACATATATACTCCCTATGTTGTAGCTGGTCACTGCTTGGGTATTAATAGTGTACCTTTTCTTTCTTTTTCTTTAGAGACGGTAATTTGAAGTTGTAATTATGATGTTGGATCATAAGCTGTATTATGGATTCCGCTGCTATGATGATTTAGTTTTCAGCTTATGCACTGTCTCGCCTGTTTTATGTCAAAGTTATGTTGTTATTATATTTTATTCCATGCGCTGTGAGATATACTACAGGTTCCTTTGGTAGTTTTAGCTTCACAGCCTTTTTCTTTGGCGATCGTCCTGTGCTAGTTGGACATCGGCACAACACATTTCAGAGAAATGTCGGCTAGTCCGAGGCAGGCCGTCATATTTGGTATCAGAGCCTAGGTCGTGTAGTTAACCTAGGGGAAGACATCAGGGAGAGATAGTATACGTATATGAGAGCGCGTATTTGTGATATTTTGGTTTTCAAAAGCTTTATATATATACCATTATTATATAAGGTTGAAGTCGCACTACACGGGCACCACGTAGAGATGATTAATCGTTTTCTCTTTACAGATTAGATGATGAGCCGAAATACGAGGAGTACAGGGTTAGGGGCTAACAATAGGAATGCCCGTGACATGAGGATGATGTTTATTACCTTCATGAGGGAGATGCTTAGGGATGTTCAGGGAGCAGTTCCTAATTCTGCTGATGGTGGTGATGCAGTAGTGCAGGAGCCTAGGGCCGATTTCACCGAGCTTAACAAGGATTATACTAGTCTTGGTGGGAAGCTGTTCCACGGAATGGAATCCACAATAGAGGTTCAAGATTGTCTTGATAGTTGTGAGCGCATCTTCGAAGATTTGGGTATCCAGGATGCGATGAAGAGAAAGCTAGCATCCTATCAGCTGCAAGGATGGGCAATGAATTGGTGGAATGCTATTAAGTCAACTACTCCAGAGGATCAAGTTACTTGGAATCAGTTTAAGACCCGATTCAGTGATAAGTTTATTCCAACCGCTCAGACATCGGAATTATTTAGGAAATTCTTGGAGCTTAAGAAGAATGGTGGGGCAGTCTCGGAGTATATTGCTGAATTTGATACCTTATCGAAATATGGATTATCTCTTATTGACACTGCCGAGAAGAAGAAAAAGAAGTTCATAACTGGCTTAGATGGGTACTTGGGGGAAAGGCTTATAAACCATATCGATGAGACTTTCAAATATATTGTGGGAAAGGCATTGAGATCTGAGAGTCTTTACCCTAAGTTAAAGACCGAGGTTGCTATTCCATCTACAGAGGAGCCAAAGCCGCAAGCAAGTGGTGGAGGCAAGGATAATCCCCAGAATAAGAGAAAACCAAACCAAACTAAGGATGGTTAGAATAAGAAGAATAAGAAAGATGGCGAGTGCTTTAGCTATGGCAAGAATGGCCACTATGCCAGAGATTGTTACGAAAAGCCTGGCGAAAGGAAGTGCTTCAATTGCGGCCAAGCGAGACATTACAAGGATAAATGTCCGCAACCTCC
The DNA here is from genome assembly GCA_030737875.1 of Allium sativum. Taxonomy (NCBI): domain Eukaryota; kingdom Viridiplantae; phylum Streptophyta; class Magnoliopsida; order Asparagales; family Amaryllidaceae; genus Allium; species Allium sativum. The sequence goes on along the minus strand of CM060926.1, from coordinate 154,720,767 downwards.
TAGGGAGAAGCAGATCGTGAGAGCATATGCTATCAACGTTGTTCCTTCTTCGTCGAATGTCCCAACTGCGGCGCGGAAGGGAAAGAGTGTTGTTATTCAAGGTATGCTTTCTATTTATGATGTTCCAGTTCGAGTTTTGTTTGATGGGGCTTCCCATTTCTTCATATCCAGTGACCTGATAGATATTGGAATTGGAACTCGGAATTTGTTGTAATTTGATCTTATAGAGTCACAGATGCATGTTTGCTTGTGATTTTTTTGTTATATGCTTTACTGGGTTTAGCATTATTTTGGGAGTCGATTGGCTCCAAGGGTATAGGGTGGTATTGGGTACCTACCTAGTAATTGTAATAATAACTGGAACTAGGGGAAAATCTCAGAGCGATAAGATGTGTTCGTTGGTCGTGGGGATGCAACAAAGGTTAGGACGATTCAAGATGGACTTGAACTCATAAACAATGGTTGTTCTTTAATCTTGGAGACGCAACGAGTAGGGAGACAAATCATATTGGACTTGAGTTTGTGGGTAATGGATACTTGAGACTGGGTCTGAGTTTGTGGATAGTTGCTGGCGATGCCGACTAGAGTTATAGAGAGAATATCATTGTTGTAAGTTCTAGTTGTCTCTGGGAGGAAGATGTGCATTTGACGTGCAATAGTTTGGTTAGAAATAGGGCTGCCATTTACGCTTGACATATGGCATGGGCTGTCATGAGATCAACGATAGTTTCGATGCAGGATTGGCGAGGATAACCAGAGTTAGTTATGAGTGCTTGAGTGTTTGGTTGTTTTGTTCATATCATCTCACGTAGATTGTCTGAATTCGGAGGAGATGTTCCTTGAGTGCTTGTTTGATATTGGTTTAGGCCTTTGGGGGTTGTGCTTAGGGGATATCGAGTTTGACTAGGATGGTTTGCGTGAGATATAGGTAGTTGTTGTGATTTCCATTGAATGATGTCTTGGTTTACTCTAGGAGTAAGGTGAAGCTCGGAATATGATAAGACTGTTCGATGATGTGGGCTGCCCCGAATTGGACTCGATAGGGCTATGAGATGACTTGAGTTGGACTCGATAAGGCTGCAAGGTAAGGAGATGACTTGAGTTGGACTCGAGAAGGTAGCAGGGTAATGGATTGACTCGACTTGGACTCGAGAGGGCTACAAGAAAATGGATTGACTTGGGTGGGACTCGAGTTGAAGATGGAGTTGTGGATAGCTCTTCTGATGTAGGGCTAAGGAATCCTCGATAGTTTGTAGTATTCTAGGCGGACTCGAAGCAGGGGTATCTGGGGACGCCCATTTACCTTGGATCCGTTGGACGTGATCTAGTTATCCTTGGTGGATAAACATACGTTGGACGTGCAGTAGTCTGTTTGGAGTCGGGGCTTCTACTATCCCTTGAGATTGGTTGGACCAGTCATATGGGTATCGACGTATTCATGGCTTTAGTAGGTGATAGATAGGACTTGTTTGATGAATGCTATGGTTGCTATGTTTGTTCCTATTTTTCTTCTCTTGAGTAGACTATTACCTGTAGGATTCTGGCAATGGGGAATGAAGAGATGACGGTATACACGAATATCTGTGCTACTGCACTAGGTGCGATAGCTGATGCATTGAGTCGAAGACAGGTCAGTTTAGATGTTATGTTGCTTGAATGGAAGCGACAGGAGTATATCGCGGGATATGATTTCAGAACTAATTACGAATTAGATTCACAAATGTTAGCAAGATGGACGATCAGACCGATTTTGATTGAGTGGATTGGTTCCAGTCAGAGGGACGATCCTAACCTATTAGAAATCATCTCCAAGGTAGAGACAGATACCGACGGTGAGGAGAAGGACGAGTATGGACTTGATCGAGAAGGATGGCTTCAAAAGAATGGAAGGATGGTTGTACCCAATGTAAAAGGATTGATTGATGAAGAGAGATGTTGGAAAGTTTATATCTAAGTGCCTGAATTATCAGTTAGTTAGAGCCGAGCAAAAGAAGCAAAGTGGTTTGTCACAACTATTGGAGATTCCCGAATGAAAATGGAAACTAGTCTCAACGGATTTCATTGATGGTTTACCAAGGATTGGATCAGGTTATAATGGCATTTGGTTGAATCGTGCATTATAGGATCTTTGAGAGCTTGTATATTGGATTTTGGAGGGTCATTGGATGACCATTTGCATCTTGTTGAGTTTGCATATAGTAATAGTTATCCCCTTGTTAGTAAACCGCATGCTAGGATAGGCTTGTTAAGTTATTGTCTATGTTTGATTGTTTGTAAATGGCTGGTAGGCATGCGAGATACCTTTATTTGTTTTGGTTAAGGAATTTCGGGGGCGAAATTTTTTAGGGGGGGGGGGGATGTAATGACCCGCATTCTATCGGAGGATCGTAGAATATTTAATTCTTCTTCATGTGGACTCGTATGGTCGTGTAACTTTGGGGAACGACTATTAGGGTCATTTTCCATGTTCATGATTTTTGCCGAATTTTAAATAACTTTTTTGCCCCTGGTGAATCTTGTTTCGCCTATAACTTTTGATTAGTAAGGAGATTTGACTTGAAACAACTTCCATTGGCTTCAGATGATGGTTTCTCTTTCTGTAGGGTGGTCACATTACCCAAACGGACTTACCATTTGGGAGATATGGCTGAAATAAGGTTTGGAAGGTGAAAAACAACTTAAATGAGCTTAACTGGGTAATTAGCAGCTAAGTCCATTAGGGATTTCAGGATTAGGGGTATTTAAGGGCTGATAGGGTCTAGAGAAACCCTCCTTTGTCATTTTTCAGCCGCCACTTTCATTCTCCTAACCCTAGTAATGGCCTCCACTCTCAAATTCTTCATTTAAACACCTCCTAATCGCTTTCTAATCGAGGATTAAACTAAGCTACATCAAATCAAGGTAAATCAACACCAAATCAAAGTTGGAGCTCTTGTGTTGCATAGAAATTAGATCCAAACAGTAGAAAAGTTTCAGATCTAAGATTATTTGTGGCTAAGGTGAGTGATTTGCACTTTTATTCACTAATTATGGCTATTTAGGGGTGATTAGTATTAATTACCGAAATTATAACTCAGAACAATTTGGAAAAATGCTTAGAAATTCTTAAATATTATTTTATGCCTCTATTAGAAATTTAAGTTAATTTGGAGATGTTTTGCTAATCGTATGGTCAAATCATGATTAAGGGGATTAAGGGGAAAACATGGGTTTTGGGTATGTTTGATCCATATTAACACGTTAGATTGTTGTTTTGATGTTTATGGTTGATTATGTATGTTGCTATTACTGTTTGGAATGCTTCATGATTGTTTAGCATAGTTAGAATGGTCAAAAACGCCATCGTATGGCGTAAATTGCTCGTGAAGCACCCTCACGACCCGACCCCTAGGATCGTGAAGCACCCTTACACCCCGACCATGAGGAAGAGGACAAACCCGAGGGGAGCGACCATGAGGAAGAGGGCGAACCCTAGTAGAGCGACCGTGAGGAAGAGGGCGAACCCTAGGAGGGTGACCATGAGGAAGGGGGCGAACCCTAGGATGGCGAGCCGTACATGAACCGCACCAAGAAGGAAAAAGCAAACCATCATAACATGTCACGAGCCGATGCAAGGACGGAGTCACGAACCGAGCCACTATAGTCATCATGAACCGACCCAAGAGAAGAGGACTGCAAGCATGTGTCACAACCCGAATAGGTGTCCACGAGCAGGTCATGACCCGATGCTGGAAAGGGGGATCACGACCCGGACAGGAGAATCACGAACCGTGCATATCTGAACTGAAGTATAGACATGAATGGAAGCTTGGAGCTACGAATCGAACCAAATGGAGATCTAACGGAATGATGACCAAAAACCTGAGATGCAACGGTTGTTCAAATGAGAAGTTGTGACTCAGGATCCAGAAGGGAACCAACGAGTTGACTTCATGATTGGACTTTGCTGCGGGGTGTGTGCAAAGGGGTTATCGATACTTATAACTTTGGTTCACCACTGAGAGACGGATTGGGGGTTCATAGTGATAGTTGTACGGGGTTGAACTCCTTCATGGCCCAAAGATCAGGTGACCAAAGTAGTGGATATCGTATGCTTTACGCACTGGGTGAGAGATGTGAGGATGATTGCTATGTTTGATGTTTGCTATCACCATGTCATGCACAACTCATATTACTTTTACACTTTACGTTAGTGTATTATGGATTCCGCTGCTATGATGATTTAGTTTTCAGCTTATGCACTGTCTCGCCTGTTTTATGTCAAAGTTATGTTGTTATTATATTTTATTTCGTGCGCTGTAAGATATACTACAGGTTCCTTTGGTAGTTTTAGCTTCACACCATTTTTCTTTGGCGACCGTCCCGTGCTAGTTGGACATCGGCACAACGCATTTCGAAGAAATGTCGGCTAGTCCGGGGCAGCCGTCACAGGTAAGGTGTATATGCTTCTCTGATGATTACTCTGCACCATTACTAGTATAACTAGAATGAGATGTGAAGCGACCCGAACTTCCCCGGTCTCCGAAGAGAAGAGAGAGAACGAATTACTTTGAGGACAAGACGAATCAGAACGCAAACAGGAGAACATTTCATTGTTTATTACAATAATTCATCAGAATATAAGAATATACATAGTATAAATAAATATTACACCACAGAAAAATATCAAATATTACAATACATTACATAGCAGCAGAAAAATAATACAATACACAACTAGAAGTAATACACGGATACAGAGCTTTCCGAGTATCGTTCCAGCTGTAAATCAGGATCCTGTGAATATAAATCTGCAAAACCAAAACTACTAGCTGCTCATGTCAAAATAAGCGCACCTAGAATTTAGGTTAAAATAATAAACTCCAAGTCAGTCATGGGACTGGTTTGAGAACTAAAACATTTATTAATCTTTATTTTAAAGTTAGGTAAATCAAGGGACCAAGCCGTATATCACGGAACGGGTTTCCTCCCAAGAACACCAGTGCATAAAACAACAGCGCAATGCAAAATAAAGAAAAATGAAGCTATTATAAGACCCAGGTACCATCACATAATGCAACACAAGCCGGAGGATAGGGTTTTACCTTATAATAGCAAAAGAATGCTTGATACGCTAAATTTCATCCTTTATTATTACTATAAGTGTATAGTGTCAAAACAATTTCAATCATAAATATCAATCATAGACGGCATGGGTACCATATATCATGTCGCCATACTAGGCTCTACAATCAAAACAGCAAATATCATGTATTGGAAGTTGGGTTTCCATCTGTGAACCGACGCAAAAGATAGTCCTCTACCGATTCGAGACGCTCTAGCCCGTGTCTTAGGTCAGAGCTCGAGTGACCTTTGGAGCGACAGCGCCGGTCCACCGATGTGGATTAAAATGCCTGAACACTGCGTTTCCCCACCCTTTGGGGGTGTCAATGAGTCCAATGACTCCATCGGTCACGGATCGACCGATATATTCGAGGTGCCTCGCAACAGCAACAACCACATAAGTCAAACTCGTCAGGGCGTGTAAAACGACTGACGCCACTTCTAGCTAGAAAAAAACGCATGCCCTCCCTGAAGTCCTCTCCCGGTTCTGGTCCACTACCGGGGTGTGAGGCTCGCGAATCAACGCTACACAAAGCTATGCCACACAGGTCGTGCTTTGATCATCACCCACAAGACTTTGCTTTTCAACAGAAGCCTTGATCATTTTCCACTTAGGCATGCCATACAGGCAATTCACTCCATGCGTTTGATATCCATCAATATACAATCTCTGAGCTCGTACGTCTCAGAGAAGGGCGTTAAGCAAGAGAATAAATTCTCCGCCGCCAAACAAATATATATTTAATAGAAATCAATCACACAGAATAAAATCCAATATCAAACACACAGTCCATTTACTAGTTCGTTCTGGGTCTGAACGAAACCGGAGGCACCTTGTACCTCGCATATCCATCGATCTCCAAGTACGTCTGGACGACCACTAACTGATTCCCTCCTCTTGGGTGTACGACCCAATCAAGATCATCAGTAATCACCCAAACGACGTGAAGACCTCCGGTCTTCAACCACCATCTTCATCCTCGACACCACGTCGAATCAGTTATTCAGAATGGGATAAGCCCGGTCTTTCTGAATAACTCGCGTATATAATAAACAAGTGTTACACAAACACAACATATGCCTCATTTCCAATTCAGAATATTCTTTTATTCAAATATTCTTATACTTTGGGAAAGGTTCCCATTAATTTTATCAAAGATAAATTCTTTAAATTTATTCTTTAATCTTCTTTGAATATCAATTCAAACTAGTCGGGATTAGCGAACCACACCGAAGTAATCATTTATTTTATTTCCCAATCCCTACCAATTCATCCCATGAAGTAAAACTAGTCATACTTCATATCTAACACCACGGTGTTATCGGTAAATTCAATTACCATTTCACGTTCAAATCTAATTAAAGATTTAGCTATCGCCTGGAGTAAAACTGGTGATACTCCATTCTCGACCGTTTCAATCTAATTAAAGATTCATTAAAACCCCACTTAGTTTTAATCTTCACAGAAATCAATATCCTGTCTTTAACTGGGTTAAAGAACCAATGTCATTTAAAACATGGTTCATGATAAACCCAAAGTCACATTTCACTAATTATCGGGTTAAAGAACCAGCGTTGTTTAAAACACCGTTCACGATAAACCCAAAAATCAATCCCAATTCAATTCCAATTAAATACCATTTAATTGGTATACTTCATTAAATCTAAATAAAAAGATTTAATCTTTTTCGCAACTGGGTTTAAGAACAGTGTTGATGAAGACACCATTCACAACAAACCCAAATCACATTTGATATTATATACAAGGCTCTGAATAGAAAATATATCGGCTTATATTCAATATCAAATACTACGACCAACAAATACTGTATTGGAAATAACGATATAAATATATCTTTCAAATTTCCATAACAATATCTATATAATCACGAATCTAACGTCGAAATATTCTAAAGATAATTTCGATTCAAATCCATTCCAATTCAATTATTGGAAATTCTTGTTACTTTTAAAACCATTTCAAATCCAATTTATTTATTTAAAAATAAATAAATTATTATTCTAGTTCAAAACTAGTTCATTTCGATAAAAATCTATTTTTATCTTTTCAAATAGGGAGTTTTTCATCCCAATTCTTCACAAACCATTTCTTATGATTTTACACAAATTATTACTATTTTTAATAATTTTATCAAGGCCCGTACAGTCGATTTCCATCAACGGCCATCGAACTGCACTTACAACGACCTTTTCCAAATTTGATTTGGACATAATTCCAAATTCAACCGTTAGATTTCAAATTTCTAATATTCATTGGAAAGCTCTTTTCGATACGAACCCAACGGTTCCGGTTTTAGGAGAATCCGACGGTCGGATCTCCCGCAATATCCATTTGAAGTCAATGGTCGAAATTCGCGAACTACCGCGGTGCGGCGCGTTCTATTCAGGCCATTATATATATATATATATATAATATATATTATATATATTTCGTTGATTTCCTTTTAAAACGTATTTTATAAATCGTTCAAATTCGTTTTCAAAACGATTTCAACTTCCGTTTCAAATTCAAATCAAAATTGAAATTTTCAATATAAATTCGTTTTAATTTCATTTCAAATCGATTTCAATCCAACATCAATTTAATTCGAATTTCAATTCATTTCAATTTAATTCGAATTTCAATTCATTTCTATTTAATTCGAATTTCAATTTAATTCGAATTTCAATTCATTCAATTTAATTCGAATTTTGAAATCACTTTCAATATTCATTGAAAAATGAATAAAATCGATATAAATCGTTCACGTCAAAATGGCGTCAATCTAATCAACACGGCTTTTATTCAACACATGAATGTTTATTCTATTCAACACATGAATATTTTTCAATTCAACACTTGAATTTATTTTCTATTCAACACATGAATTTATTTTCTATTCAACACATGAATTTATTTTCAATTCAACATGTGAATTTATTTTCTATACAACACATAAATTTATTTTCTATATTGGAATGAGGCCCAATCAATTACCATAAAATGTTAATTATATGGATTTTCTACAACACATGTAAATAATATCAACGACAAATAATCAACCATCATCCAGAGTGCACCACACAACTGCATAAGCATTAAATATAAATAATTAATGCTTACACAGTCTGTCAACCCATCGATTGACATACAACTAAACAATCGGGATTAGTGTACGTCAAATATCATCCCAATACCCATGTGGGGTTTCAAATCAACAAACACATATTTTATTTATGCAGTTGGGCGATGTGTAAAATTTACCGTCCCAATCAATATCAGTCAAATCAATGTATATAAACAAATCGTCTGATTTGTTTACTACTATTTATTTTATATACACATTAAAAATCGTATTTTTAACTATAAAATATTTTCCACTATAAAATATTTTATTTCATTTCACATCACACAATCAAATTTCACAACGCAGAAATCAAACAACAAGTCATCCATGGTCTGTGGACGACGGGTGTCGGGTGCTGCTAAGCACCGTCTGCATCCTAGTATATATTTCAACTAGCAAATAAATTAAAAGTGAGGAGTTCTCACCGATGGTTCCACTCCGCCGTGCTTTACTTTTGAACTGCTGAACCGTTTGGATCTGTTTGAAATTCTAATGCAGTCCTTGCCCCGTTGTTCATAATAAAAATTATATTTTTATCACTTCATTTCAATATATAAAAATTATATTTTTATATTCTACTACATATATAAAGATCAAATTTTTATATCATCGCTACAGAAATCACATTTTTATTTCAACATATATATAATAAAAATCAGATTTTTATCGCGCTACTTAAATAAAGATCAAATTTCTACTATCTATATAATATAAAAATCATATCTTTATACTTTCTATACTATAAAAATCATATTTTTATTCTTTCTATAATATAAAAATCTTAACATATATAAAAAAATTGAATTTATAATTTCAACTTCATATTATAAATCGTATTTTTATAACTTCAACTTCATATTAAAATCGTATTTTTAAAGCGAAGTTATCTAAATAAAAATCATATTTTCATTTTCTTACCTTTCCATAAAAATCACATTTTTATCATTGTACCGTTCGTATAAAAATCACATCTTTGTATGTTTTTCATACGAATAAAAATCGAATCTTGATAGCGCTACCTTCTATATAAAAATAAAATCTTTATACAACTAAAATCGTATTTTTAAATCGATGAATACATTATAAAAATCGCATTTTTAACTCGATATTATATATATATAAATTGGATTTTTATCTTGCTATCTACATATTAAAAATTGGATTTTTATAATGCTATTGGTATCATAAAAATCATAACTTTCTATATTTAAAAATCCTAACCTTCTATAATAAGGGAAAATCAGATTTTAAACAAAGAAAAACAAAAATACTCACTTTGCTTTGATGGAGGCCGAGGAGGCTGCGGCATGGAGGGGGTCTGAACGACGGTGGGGGCCCAGACGCGATGAGGGATGGTGCAAGAGGTGGCGGCGGTTTTCAATAGGTTAAGGGGGGTGCGGCTTTTAGGGTTTGCCGAACGGGTGGGGGGGGGGGGTATAGCGACTCGAGGAGAGGGGAACGGAGGAGGAGGGGGAGGGGAAGAGAGGAGGGGGGCGGCTAGCGCCTGGCGGCGGCAGCGAGGGCTCCGGCGATCGATTCGTTTTTTGTTTTGTTTTTTTTTCTCTTATCGATTTCTGATTTGGAAAATCGAAGGGGGGGTTGACTAACGGGGGGAGAGAAAAAGGGGTGGGGGTGATTTTATATTACTATTTTTTTATTTATTTAATTTCAAAAAGCAACTTTTTATTTCAACCTCGAAACGAGACCCACCGCCTGTCGTCCATAGCTAATTACCCCCATTCTGAACACAATGGGATAGGTATCGCAGGCTGATTCGATCGTTCCGATCAGTTTTCATCAAAATCAAAATATAACTCTATATATTGAATTTGAACGCACATTTCAATTTACTGAGGCCACATACTAACTCTAAAAATTCCCGAAAAATATTTTCTAGCTTCGTATTGACGATACGGTCTTAACAAAATTAGTTTCGTCAAATTCTGGGACCGTTTGAAAAATGGCCATTTTCCAGTCGATTAAAATTAACTAGAACTGGTCAAACGCGTTTTCCTTTGCCACGCTCACATATTGATTCATAAAATTACGAATTTTGAAACCTAGCAATAATTTGACATCGCGGACCCAACAAAAGTGGATTCGTCGAAAACCAAGGTCGTTTGCAAAATTTCCATTTTTAAAGGTCAGAATTCCATAGCGACTATTCTGAATTTTCAACTGGACATAACTTTTGATTCCCGCTATGAAATTTCGATTTTTCGGATTCGTTGGAAAGATATCCTCAATTAGATTCTAATATTTTTGGTTTCGATAAAATCCGGTTTATTTTGAACCTGGTACATTCATTTGAATTTAGAAATCAAATTTTCGAACTACCGCGCCATTTTTAATTCCTTTTATATTTATAAATAAATATTTATATTCTAACGACGACGTATATAAATATATACGTTCTAATTCTATTCAAAATAAATTTCTCGTCGTTATTATTTAAAATAAATCATTTTAAATGTTCAAAATTCACTAAAATTATCAAAATAAATTTTTTAAATTGGCTCAGTTTTCCGCGTTATTACAATCTCCCCCACTTAAAACTTTTCGTCCCCGAAAAGGAACGAAGACGAAAGTTGTTTAACTAATCTACTCAACTTTCGCTATTTCCATTACGGCTTAAGTTTTTCAACTTTTCAGTTTCTAAAAACTTTTCAAATTTTTCAAAAATTTGGCTAACACCCTAAATTTCCGAAAAATTTCGCCATAACCTACCCTGCACCGGGGACTTCGGGATATTTCAAATAGCCTCCCATGACCCTCATCAATCCAAAAAGAAAAAGAAACAGCCAATCGGCTCATAAAATCATCCAAAACCCAATAAATTGGTAAACATGTACCTATTTGTCGGGCAAACAATTTTATTCTTCTGTTCTAGCCTCCTTGCTATGACCTGTTCAATGTAAGTACATGTACAAGTATGCAAATGCGACAAATTTTCAATACAACTCACTATTTGATACAATTTGGCTAAAGGTTCAACAATTTAATTAATCAAACAACACAATTAGCAATCAATTAGTTGATTAGCTTTTCAAATTCATAACTTTGATATATAGTCAAAAATCACATTTTTGGTGCCAAATCACAACAATAGGCCATGTCTAATTTTGGTTCTCACACCAGTCAATAGGAAATATATAGAAATCCCACTTTCGAAACTCGAACATGAATATTGATGATGCGATCGCTATAGCGATCATCAGAACCATCTTCGGGCGACTAGAGTGTGATTCTATGTCTATCCAGTATATTAAAACTTCAAATACACGCGGATCAGACGTATACGCAAAATCTTTATATACTGGATTGTCCAAATTCAATATAAAATAATTAATCAAATACGAATAATTGATTTAAATTTTCAAAACAAAAATTGTTTTCATTTTAAAAATATACTCTTCACACTCGTTCTAGGATACTACTGATCCCATCTCTAACGACTCATTCCCATTGGATATTACTAATCCAATTTCTGATGAATTCTTTCGTTTGGTTCTAACGTGTCTTGTTCTCCGAGCTCTGTAAACCAAAGCTCTAATACCAAATGAAGCGACCCGAACTTCCCCGGTCTCCGAAGAGAAGAGAAAGAACGAATTACTTTGAGGACAAGACGAATCAGAACACAAACAGGAGAACATTTCATTGTTTATTACTATAATTCATCAGAATACAAGAATATACAGAGTATAAATAAATATACACCACAGAAAAATATCAGAGATTACAATACATTACATAGCAGCAGAAAAATAATACAATACACAACTAGAAGTAATACACGGATACAGAGCTTTCCGAGTATCGTTCCAGCTGTAAATCAGGATCCTGTGAATATAAATCTGCAAAACCAAAACTACTAGCTGTCCGTGTCAAAATAAGGGCACCCAGAGTTTAGGTTAAAACAATAAACTCCAGGTCAGTCATGGGACTGGTGTGAGAACTAAAATAGTTATTAATCTTTATTTTAATGTTAGGTAAATCAAGGGACCACACCTTATATCACGGAATGAGTTTCCTCCCAAGAACACCAGTGCATAAAACAACAGCGCAATGCAAAATAAAGAAAAATGAAGCTATTATAAGACCCAGGTACCATCACACAATGCAACACAAGCCGGAGGATAGGGTTTTACCTTATAATAGCCAAAGAATGCTTGATACGCTAAATTTCATATTTTATTATTACTATAAGTGTATAGTGTCAAAACAATTTCAATCATAAATATCAATCATAGACGACATGGGTACCATATATCATGTCGCCATACTAGGCTCTACAATCAAAACCGCAAATGTCACGTATTGGAAGTTGGGTTTCCATCTGTGAACCGAGGCAAAAGATAGTCCTCTACCGATCGAGACACTCTAGCCCGTGTCTCAGGTCAGAGCTCGAGTGAACTTTGGAGCGACAGCGCCGGTCCACCGATGTGGATTAAAATGCCTGAACACCGCGTTTCCCCACCCTTTGGGGTGTCAATGAGTCCAATGACTCCATCGGTCCCGGATCGACCGATATATTCGAGGCGCCTCGCAACAGCAACAACCACATAAGTCAAACTCGTCAGGGCATGTAAAACGACTGACGCCACTTCTAGCTAGAAGGAAACGCATGCCCTCCCTGAAGTCCTCTCCCGTTTCTGGTCAACTACCAGGGTATGAGGCTCGCGAATCAACGCTACACAAAGCTATGCCACACAGGTCGTGCTTTGATCATCACCCACAAGACTTAGCATTTCAACAGAAGCCTTGATCATTTTCCACTTAGGCATGCCACACAGGCAATTCACTCCATGCGTTTGATATCCATTAATATATAACCTATGTGCTCGTACGTCTCAGAGAAGGGCGTTAAGCAAGAGAATAAATTCTCCGCCGCCAAACAAATATATATTTAATAGAAATCAATCACACAGAATAAAATCCAATATCAGACACATAGTCCATTTACTAGTTCGTTCTGGGTCTGAACGAAACCGAAGGCACCTTGTACCTCGCATATCCATCGATCTCCAAGTACATCTGGACGACCACTAACTGATTCCCTCCTCTTGGGTGTATGACCCAATCAAGATCATCAGTAATCACCCAAACGACGTGAAGACCTCCGGTCTTCAACCACCGTCTTCATCCTCGACACCACGTCGAATCAGTTATTCAGAATGGGATAAGCCCGGTCTTTCTGAATAACTCGCGTATATAATAAACAAGTGTTACACAAACACAACATACGCCTCATTTCCAATTCAGAATATTCTTTTATTCAAATATTCTTATACTTTGGGAAAGTTTCCCATTAATTTTATCAAAGATAAATTCTTTAAATTTATTCTTTAATCTTCTTTGAATATCAATTCAAACTAGTCGGGATTAGCGAACCACACCGAAGTAATCATTTATTTTATTTCCCAATCCCAACCTATTCATCCTATGAAGTAAAACTGGTCATACTTCATATCTAACACCACGGTGTTATCAGTAAATTCAATTACCATTTCACGTTCAAATCTAATTAAAGATTTAACTGTCGCTTGGAGCAAAACTGGTGATACTCCATTCTCAACCATTTCAATCTAATTAAAGATTCATTAAAACCACACTTAGTTTTAATCTTCACAGAAATCAATATCCAATCTTTAACTGGGTTAAAGAACCAATGTCATTTAAAACACGGTTCATGATAAACCCAAAGTCACATTTTATTAATTATCGAGTTAAAGAACCAGCGTTATTTAAAACACCGTTCACGATAAACCCAAAAATCAATCCCAATTCAATTCCAATTAAATATCATTTAATTGGTACACTTCATTAAATCTAAATAAAAAGATTTAATCTTTTTCTCAACTGGGTTTAAGAACAGTGTTGATGAAGACACCATTCACAACAAACCCAAATCACATTTGATATTATATACAAGGCTCTGAATAGAAAATATATCGGCTTATATTCAATATCAAATTCTACGACCAACAAATACTGTATTGGAAATAACGATATTAATATATCTTTCAAATTTCCATAACAATATATGTATAATCACGAAATCTAACATCGAAATATTCCAAAGATAATTTCGATTCAAATCCATTCCAATTCAATTATTGGAAATTCTTGTTACTTTTAAAACCATTTCAAATCTAATTTATTTATTTAAATATAAATAAATTATTATTCTAGTTCAAAACTAGTTCATTTCGATAAAAATCTATTTTTATCTTTTCAAATAGGGAGTTTTTCATCCCAATTCTTCACAAATCATTTCTTATGATTTTACACAAATTATTACTATTTTTAATAATTTTATCAAGGCCCGTACAGTCGATTTCCATCAACGGCCATCGAATTGCACTTACAGCAACCTTTTCCAAATTTAATTTGGACATAATTCCAAATCCAACCGTTAGATTTAAATTTCTAACATTCATTGGAAAGCACTTTTCAATACGAACCCAACGGTTCCGGTTTTAGGAGAATTCGACGGTCGGATCTCCCGCAGTATCCATTCGAAGTCAATGGTCGAAATTCACGAACTGCCGCGGCGCATCGCGTTCTATTCAGGCCATTATATATATATAATATATATATTATATATATTTCGTCGATTTCCTTTTAAAATGTATTTTATAAATCGTTCAAATTCGTTTTCAAAACTATTTCAACTTCCTTTTCAAATTCAAATCAAAATTGAATTTTTCAATATAAATTCATTTTAATTTCATTTCAAATCGATTTCAATTCAACTTCAATTTAATTCGAATTTCAATTCATTTCAATTTAATTCAAATTTCATTTCAATTTAATTCGAATTTCAATTCATTCAATTTAATTCGAATTTTGAAATCACTTTCAATATTCATTGAAAAATGAATAAAATCGATATAAATATCGTTCACGTCAAAATGGTGTCAATCTAATCAACATGGCTTTTATTCAACACATGAATGTTTATTCTATTCAACACATGAATTTTTTTCAATTCAACACATGCATTTATTTTCTATTCAACACATGAATATTTTTCAATTCCACACATGAATTTATTTTCTATTCAACACATGAATTATTTTCAATTCAACACGTGAATTTATTTTCTATTCAACACATGAATTTATTTTCTATATTGGAATGAGGCCCAATCAATTACCATAAAATGTTAATTATATGGATTTTCTACAACACATGTAAATAATAGCAACGACAAATAATCAACCATCATCCAGAGTGCACCACACAACTGCATAAGCATTAAATATAAATAATTAATGCTTACACAGTCTGTCAACCCATCGATTGACATACAACTAAACAATCGGGATTAGTGTACGTCAAATATCATCCCAATACCCGTGTGGGGTTTCAAATCAACAAACACATATTTTATTTGTGCAGTTGAACGATGTGTAAAATTTACCGTCCCAATCAATATCAGTCAAATCAGTGAATATAAACAAATCGTCCGATTTGTTTACTACTATTTATTTTATATACACGTTAAAAATCGTATTTTTAACTATAAATTATTTTCCACTATAAAATATTTTATTTCATTTCACATCACACAATCAAATTTCACAACACAGAAATCAAACAAATAAGTCATCCATGGTCTGTGGACGACGGGTGTCGAGTGCTGCTAAGCACCGTCTGCATCCTAGTATATATTTCAACTAGCAAATAAATTAAAAGTGAGGAGTTCTCACCAAGGGTTCCATTCCGCCGTGCTTTACTTTTGAACTGCCGAACCGTCTGGATCTGTTTGAAATTCTAATGCAGTCCTTGCCCCGCTGTTCATAATAAAAATTATATTTTTATCACTTCATTTCAATAAATAAAAATTATATTTTTATATTTCTACTTCATATATAAAGATCGAATTTTTATATCATCGCTATAGAAATCACATTTTTATTTCAACATATATATATAATAAAAATCAGATTTTTATCTCGCTACTTAAATAAAGATCAAATTTTTACTGTCTATATAATATAAAAATCATATCTTTATATTTTCTATACTATAAAAAACATATTTTTATTCTTTCTATAATATAAAAATCTTAACATATATAAAAAAAATCGAATTTTTATAATTTCAACTTCATATTATAAATCGTATTTTTATAACTTCTACTTCATATTAAAAATCGTATTCTTAAAGCGAAGTTGTCTAAATAAAAATCATATTTTTATTTTCTTACCTTTCCCATAAAAATCACATTTTTATCATTGTACCGTTCGTATAAAAATCACATCTTTATATGTTTTTCATACGAATAAAAATCGAATCTTGATAGCGCTACCTTCTATATAAAAATCAAATCTTTATACAACTAAAATCGTATTTTTAAATCGATGAATACGCTATAAAAATCGCATTTTTAACTTGATATTATATATATATATATAAATTGGATTTTTATCTTGCTATCTACATATTAAAAATTGGATTTTATAACGCTATTAGTATCATAAAAATCATAACTTCCTGTATTTAAAAATCCTAACCTTCTATAATAAGGGAAAATCAGATTTTAAACAAAGAAAAATAAAAATACTCACTTTAGTTTGATGGAGGCTGTGGCTTGGAGGGGGTCTAAACGACGGTGGGGGCCCGGACGCAATGAGGGATGGTGGAAGAGGTGGCGGCGGTTTTCAATAGGTTAAGGGGGGTGCGGCTTTTAGGGTTTGCCGAACGGGCGGGGGAGGGGGGGAGGGGTATCGCGACTCGAGGAGAGGGGAACGGAGGAGGAGGGGGAGAGTAACAGAGGAGGGGGGCGGCTAGCGCCTGGAGGCAGCAGCGAGGGCTCCGGCGATCGTTTCTTTTTTTTCTCTTATCGGTTTCTGATTTGGAAAATCGAATGGGGGAGTTGACTAAGGGGGAGAGAGAAAAAGGGGTGGGCGGATTTTATATTATTATTTTTTTATTTAATTAATTTCAAAAAGCAACTTTTTATTTCGACCTCGAAACGAGACCCACCGCCTGTCGTCCATAGCTAATTACCCCCATTCTGACCACAATGGGATAGGTATCGCAGGTTGATTCGATCGTTCCGATTTGTTTTCGTCAAAATCAAAATATAACTCTATATATTGAATTTGAACGCACATTTCAATTTACCGGGGCCACATACTAACTCTAAAAATTCCCGAAAAATATTTTCTAGCTTCGTATTGATGATACGGTCTTAATAAAACTAGTTTCGTCAAATTCTGAGACCGTTTGAAAAATGGCCATTTTCCAGTCGATTAAAATCAACTGGAACCGGTCAAACGCGTTTTCCTTTGCCACGCTCACATATTGATTCAGAAAATTACGAATTTTGAAACCTAGCAATAATTTGACATCGCGGACCCAACAAAAGTGGTTTCTTTGAAAACCGTGGTCATTTGCAAAATTTCCATTTTTAAGGGTCAGAATTCCATAACGACTATTCTGAATTTTCAACTGGACATAACTTTTGATTCCCGCTATGAAATTTCGATTTTTTGGATTCGTTGGAAAGATATTCTCAATTAGATTCTAATATTTTTGGTTTTGCTAAAGTTCGGATTATTTTGAACCCAATACATTCATTTGAATTTAGAAATCGAATTTTCGAACTACCGCGCCATTTTCAATTCCTTTTATATTTATAAATAAATATTTATATTCTAACGACGACGTATATAAATATATACGTTCTAATTCTATTCAAAATAAATTTCTCATCGCTGTTATTTAAAAAAATCATTTTAAATATTCAAAATTCACTAAAATTTCCAAAATAAAATTTTTAAATTGGCATAGAATTCCGGGTTATTACAAAATGATCCCTTCCACTACAAGGTGGTAGATTTAGGCATACGTCCAAATGTACCATAAATACTACCCTAATCGATCGGCTCCCTACTCCGTAGATACTCTGTGCCGGCCCCACAGTAGGATGTACCACGTCCTAGAGTGGCAACCCCTCGTTGATATGCATATCCCTATATCTACAGGTGTCACGGTCGTCTTATCCCCTTCTGCCCGGCTCATGCATACATATGGCCCGGTCGGTTTGCGCTGCCCACACCGTCTTCCACTTTTGGATTTCTTATAATCAATCCAGTAAGTGTGCCCCTTCTCCGACCTAGTACGAAGTACATGTTTTGATACCTACTTCGGGTTACCGGATGAGACGGATCCCACAAAATATGATACAAGCTCTCCCCTTTGTCTTGTATCCCCCACTAGGTTTTCTTTGGCTATGTATACCACTAGGTGTCTTTAATTACATAACTCTATCATTTCCACTAGTTATGTTTACCCTAAAAGGTGCCTTTAATTACATAACTTTATTATTCCAACCGATCATGTATATCACTCGGTTTCTTTAATTACATAACCTTATTGGGTTAAGTTTGTGGGCCTATATGTAAATATTACCCACCCCTTCCAGATTTTCTTAACCCATCCACTATCCAATCAATTTTACTTAACCCTAACTTTAGTTCACAATCATACAATTCCTATGTATTAGATTTGGTTAAGTAGACTAATTTATTACCATGTCCATTTATGGTTTATAATGGGCTAGACCTCCCACATTACGCCTACAACTTGTGGATGTTGGATATGTCGGTCGGGTCCGGGCAATCTTATTCCACAAGTTGGGCCTAACCTCGGGTCATAGCCCATCTCGTATTTGCGCACTTAGACCTCTCACATTAGGTTCAACATTAGTGGCTGCTGGATATGGCGGTCGGGTCCGGGCAGACTTCCACCACTAAGGTAACCTAACCTCATGTCATAGGTGCAATTACAATTAATTGTAATTACTAGACATTCCATTCTTATCCAATTCTTAACTATGTCTTTATAGGTGATTATGTCCCCACTTTCCCAATTTGAATTATATGTCCAATTCATATAAACATATTTAAATTATGCCAATTCTAACCCTTTGTCCCCCGTTCCCTAACTAACGCATTCGCATATATTTGACGGCATCTAGGCTAGAAAGTAGCCTAGTCATACACAATAAAATGGGAAAAGTGATGCAAATATGACAAAAGTGATTGTTTTGGCATAAACATAAACTAGCATGATGATAATGTGGACATATAAGCATAAATCATATGAACTTGTGGCAATTAATTGATTATAACATAACTATGATCTCATAATAAGCATAATAAGATCTAAATTAACAATTTAGATGTCCAACTGGTGTAGATCTAATATGATAAGCACAAGGTGATAAACTAGATCTGATTAGCAATTTAGTTGTCCATATGATTCAGATCCAATGGTTATAAGGTCAAGATCCACATTATAGAATGTCATAATGGATCCAACAAGATAGATTTAGATCAATAATTAAAATTAGATCTAGCACAAATAAGGTCAAGATCCACATCATAGAATGCCACAAAAGTTACAACAAATCCAATACGAAAGAGATATAGATCCAAGTTATACTCAATTTAGAATGTCATATGTTCGCAATTCACAATGGATCCAGTATATATAGGCACATGAACAAATCCAAACTATTAACATATCACGTTTACTTTTATATATTTAAATCTAAAAGCAACTAGGAACTCACAGTGTTTGGATTAGAAAATAGAGAAAGAATGGATCTTGAATCTCTAACTGAATTGCTTAGGTTGATAGTTGTAGGAGATTAACGGACCTAGTTCAATTCAGACACCGGCAAGGTTTGGCTCCCATGAATTCTTAATGAAGAACACAAGAGGAATGGACACATGTTTATAGCTGGTAGCCACCCTGAAACCGACTGCCTCGTCAGCCCTAGGGGTGTCAATACCCCTATAGGTAGGTCAACCCTGGTGTCGATACCCCTCTAGGAGGGGTCAACCCCTAGAGCATGAATTTTGCTGCCATATGAAATTTTGAGTTTTGAACACTTTCTGGATAGGCGTTGACTCATATCTGACTCATATGTGTATCATATGTGCATATATATTTCTTCTGCGCGTATAAAAACTTAAAACCCCCCATAACTTCTTTATACGGTGTCTGTCTTATGCAAACCAAATGTCTATCTAGACCAGAATTTTAAGACGGACGCAACGGCTTAGTCCGTTTCCCTTAATTCCAAATATTAAATTAATTATAATTTAATTTATCTTTTTTAGTGTCGTTAAAAATACGGGGTGTTACAAGCGACTTCTCGAGCAACCATTATCTATGAACTCACAACTTTGAGTCGTCTTCACATTCGTTGCTTTTCATCGATCAATGAACATCTCATCATAACTCTTTGAATATTCCGTCTTGAATTCACGTCGAAGCCATGTCCAACATCTGTTAGGGCGCAAAATGGATCGTCAAGCAAAACTAACACTAAAGGGGGGCGAATAGTGTTTTTGAGAATTTTAACAAAATCTAAAACTTATATGATCTACTATATGAATCACACACCACAGAGATAACCATAGACACAGATTCAAACACAAACACAAAATAAATAGAAATAAAATGCAAAAACGGAAAGAACACATGGGATTTTATACTAGTTTGGATTACTCCTACGTCCAGTCCCATGCAATGCTGGATTGCGCAGAGTTTTATTACTATACCAATATCAAAGTACAATCCCCTTGATTTCACGGCTGTAAGGTTAACACTGATTCCAAACACCCTTGATCAAGTATATTCCCCTTGATTTCCTGGCTACAAGGTTAACACCGCTCCGTTTCATTAGTTTTAAGGCTACAAGGACACACCTTTTCTCAAACACTTTCCAAACAATTACAATAGCCCTATAACTCTTCAATAGCAGTTTGATTCAGAGAGTAATGAGTAGAGAGTGAGAAGAGAAGAAGTTTTATGTAAATAAAATTGAATTCGGCAGAGTATATGTGTAGAAATCATAAAAATAAAAAATAATAATGGTGTAGAGAAATGGGATGAAGATGGAGAAGAAGAATGGTAAAAAAATCGAAATCAACCCCTATTTATAAGATTTGAAAGGTTGCAACGCTTCTAGAACATTACAAATAGTGCAAAGACACTTCCTTTCAAAATCAAAAATATGACAGTTATATGTCGACATGACCATTTTTGTATGTCGACATAATCCCTTCACAAAATTGAGTTTTGAGCATTTTTGAAGTGTTTTGATTGTGTGTGTGTGTGTGTGTGTGTGTATATATATATATATATATATATTTCTGGAAATTCTTGAGTTAAAACATAGTGTTATAAATGAATATTATAAAGTAGAAAATCATATGAAATATAAACATGAACTATATAAACATATTTATAAGATTATAAAGTTAGAAACTATATACAGTATATAATATATAAAACTTATAAACTATAAAACTTGAGTTTAAAATCAAAAGTAAAATAGCGAATAAAAAATTGAAGATTGAATTTGAAATTTGAAAATAGAACTTGAAATAGAATTTGAATTAGAACCTGGAGTGCTATTCAGAGTATTTCATAAACTAGACTTTATTGCTATTTTTATCTTGAACTCTTGATTACTCATGTGTCTTGAATAATCTCTGAATTCCGAATCTCTAATATCTTTAAACTGTACAGTCTTTAGTATTAATTCCTGTATATAAATCGTGCATATGTGTATATATATATATATTCTAGATAAAAGTGTTAGTATGTATTTTGTATTCAATTAATATTGAAATAAGGTTGTTGTCATCAAAACTCCATTCTCCAATAATCTCCCCCTTTTTGATGATGACAACCTTAGTTTATAAAATACCATACATGTACATACCTGTTGATGATGATCCTTCTAATACTCCCCATCTATATGAATCCTATAAACTAATTCTATATTTTAAATTTTCTCCCCCTTTGGCATTATCAAAAAGGAATTATAAAAATACTCCCCCTAAATACTATATCTATATATACATATCCTTTGATTAAAATATTTGATTCTATAATAAAGTATATATAACTCCCTAAATGTATATTTGTATTTTATCCTTATATCTCCCTCTAAATATATGATTATAAGCCTAAAATATTATAATTCCCCCTAAAATTATGACTGTTCTAAACAAAAGGATAATAAACTAAGCAATCCAATCAATATTACATCAAACAATCAATCCAATCAAGCAATTCAAGTAAATAATTCAAACAGTCAATCTAAACAACCAAAATAATATTTGTTAAAGAAAACATTTCTTGAACCTTCAACTAATCCTAGAAACTAAAAAAATCCCCCTTAGTCTAATACAAGACTAAACCTATCCTAAATTTTAATTTCCTTAAAACTATAATAAGACTTCAATATAGACTACGAAATAACCTCGATAAGATATCTCAAAATTATGATATTAGTTAAATTAATATAATTTAAGTAATGACAATTTTAATCCAAACAATCAACCAATTCAAGTTTTGTTGTCACAAAACATGAATTCAAATAAATTCAAACACAAAGCCAAACATTTTTTGTAACTTCTATTTATCCTAAAAACTTGCAAAACTCCTATCAACTACAAATGCATAAGTACTTTTCTAACAAACATACCAACCACTAATGAAATTTAACCATGTCAGGTAAGTCTATCAAGTTATTCAAGTTAGACAAATCAAACAAACCAAACAAGTCAATCAATCCAATCAATTCGATCAATTTGACCACGTCAAACAAGGCAATCAAGTTAATCAAGAAAAAGTAAATATGTTATGTAATTGATTAATAATCCTATACTTCTAATTAGATAAAAACTTCTCATGTTGTATACTTGTTATGTGTGAAATTAAAGTTAACATGTAATGCAGTGTGTTGGTTATAATGCAGTATGTCATATGCAAAACTATATGAAGTGATATATTGAATGCAACTTGTGATGTGAATGATTTTAATTTGAGATGATGTATGATATGAAATAAGATGTGTACTTAGGTTAATGATACTTATGAAAGAGATTTAAAGGATAGTAAAGATGAAAGTTTTATGGTAGTCATAATAGATAATAAAAAATTTAGAATAATTCTATGAGAAATGTTAAGTTAAATAATCTTAGTAGGGTGCTTCTTTAATATAGTAAAATTTGAAGATCTTTTTAAAAAGAATATAGAATTATATCATATAAAGTAGACTATTTTATAAAAATAAGAAAAATTGTATATATATCAACATTACAAGTTTATAATTTTACAAAAGATAACGATATGTTTGGCAATGGTGTCCTTCTTCGTCCTTTGACTCTTCTTTCCTTCTTTCCCGCTAGCAGCGCCGTTCATTCTAATGCAGCAGCTTCTTCTTCTCTCCTCCCTTCTGATCGTCCCATCCCTAATCCTCCTCTGATCCCTCTCCCTCCTTTACCTACTTCTTGTTCTTCTGATCCTCTTTCCCATTGTCCTATTCCTTCTGTTGATTCGACTTCATTCAGTTCCTCTTCCATAAGTGGTCATGGAAGAACGAACAAAATCATGGACTGATTGTTTGGTGGGATCTTTCTTGGCAGGGAATGTCAACTACATGGCAGTGAAACAACACTTGGACAAAGTGTGGAAACTTAAGGGAGATTACGAAATGTACTTTGACAAATAGGATTACTTCTTCAAATTTGCTAATTTGGAAGAAAAGTTTACAGTTCTGAAGAAAGACCCCATGTTTATTTGTGGCCAGATGTTCATATTAGCTAACTAGACTCCATCATTGTCATCAGCTAATGCAGCAGTTAAGTCAGTTCCTATTTGTGTACATTTCTCACGTATTCCTATCTTGTTGTGATCTTTAATTGGGATTAATTGGGTTGCGTGTCATGTGGGTAAGGTCCTTTGTTATGATGAGAATACTGAGAAGATGAAATGTTTTAAGTATGTTAAATGTCTAGTTGAAGTTAGCCTTGATAAGGAATTACCTGATTTCTTGGTTGTAGGTGATGATAATGCCCTGATATTGTTGTAGAATACATATGGAGACCTATGATATGTACTAAGTGTAAAATATTTGGCCATAAACTGTCAACTGTGAGAAGCATAAGGATTAAAAGATGGAATCCAAGGTAACAAATATGGATAAACAAGTGAGTGGTGAGGGTACTACTGGGAATGGTAACTCTTATGAGAATGATGAGCTTGCTACTGAACGTGGATTTACTATGGTGCATAAGAAAAGAATGTATCTATTTTGCCTCATGTACATGGTCATGCTCAAACTGCCATAACAACTCCTGAGGGTGTAGCTAAATCCATCATTCCTTATAACTCATTTCAATTTCACTCCCCTTAAAATTCTCTATCTCTTCCAAATCATGTTTTTGGATACATTAACTTATCTGTTGATTCTTCAAGTCCTCTGATCTCCTTGAATCCAGCTTCTACTTCTGCTCCAAAGGTTTTTAAATCTCCCACTTTTCCTATTCATAGGAATACGGTTTTCAAATGAAGCAGAGGTCGTCCTAAGAAAGCCTCTTGCATAGACCTTGATAAATCCTCTAAACTTTCTATTGAACAGGCTGTGCTCAATTTGCCATCTCATTCTATAATCTTGAATTATTCTTCTGGTGTTAAAACCAGAGCTGCTTTATCTCTCTCCTCTCAATGATAGATAAAATTGCATTCTGGAATGTTAGGGGTGCAAATCCTCTTGACAAACAATTATAAATCAATCATCTTATTAATTTTAATAATGTTCATCTTATGGCGATCGCTGAAACAAAGCTGAATCACATTACGACTAACAAAGTTGTCCAAAACATCAAACCAAACTGGTCTTCTCTCCACAACTTATCCCAAGCCCCTTTTGGTAGAACTCTTGTAATTTGGAATCCAAATACTTGTTATCTTTCTCTTGTTCAAGTGCATAGGCAATTCATTCATTCTAAAGTCATCCAATTTCTCCTTCTTTCTAACTTTTGTTTATACTGAAAATGCTTCTGCTAATAGGCAATTGTTTCTTGATATTCTTCTATCCCTTCATCAAATGCAATTCCTTGGTTATGTTTAGGTGATTGTAATTGCATGCAATTATCTTCTGACAAGTAAGGAGGCACTCCCCTTACATTCAGACAAACCAGACCTCTAAATTGTGCCATTCATGATTCAAATCTCCTTCCAATCTCTTCCATGGAGCATCTTTCACTTGGAATAACTCTGCTAGAAATAGAATAAGAAAATTTTGTTAAATTGATAGATCATGCTAGAATTTTGCTGTTGTTGCTTCTTGGCCTAATCTCACCACTATTATTCCCCCTCCATCCTTATCTGATATTCTCCTTTGATTCTGGATTGGGGAAAGGTTGCCATGAAAAGACATCCCTCATTTTCATTTTTTAACAATTGGACTGAGCATCCTAATTTGTTTATCTCTTGTATCTAATAGCTGGATGGTTCAAACCCATGGGAATCCAATGTTTATATTACAGGAAAAATTGAAAAGGCTGAAGTTGGTGCTGAAGGTTTGGGCTAAAGATAATTATGGTGATGGTGTTAGCTTATCTAAATCTATTAGGAATAATCTCTAACAGATTCAGAATGATATATTGAACTGTAGCATTGATGAGGATATGGCTTTCGTTTCAAGTCAAGAGAATTCCTTAATATCTGAACTAGCAAAGGCTAACATTGAAGAAGGCAAAATGGCTAAGCAAAAGAACAAAGCAAAATGGAATGTTTTTGGAGATAGAAATACTTCTACATTTCATAATTCTCTGAAGATCAAGCAAGCTGCGGCAAATTTAAATTCAATTCAAGACGCCGAGGGGAGACTTTATTCTGATTCTGATGGTATTCAGACTGCTTTTCTCCATTATTTTACTTCTCTTCTTGGTAATTCTTCCAGTAGCTCTGTTAATCTTGCTTTATTTTCTCATATTAACTTCCTATTTATTCACAATGAAAAGATTCGTCTGCTTATTAAAGAGGTTACGAGTGATGAAATTAGAAAAGTTACTTTTTTCAATGAAGAAGACTAGTTCTCCTGGTCCTAATGGGTTTAATGCAAACTTTTTCAAAGTTTGCTAGTCTATTATTGGTAGGATGTCATAAATGCCATTAAAAACTTTTTTTGCACAGTAAATTGTTGGGGGGAATTAATGCTACCCGTCTTGCTTTAATTCCCAAGGCACCATTGCCTTCTAATTTTTCCCAATTTAGGCCAATTGCTTGGTGTAATTTATATACAAGTGTATCTCTAAAATTATGGCTTGCCTTCTAATGTTTCCCAATTTATGCCAATTGCTTGCTGTAATTTATGTACAAGTGTTTCTCTAAAATTATGGCTCGCGGAATGAAAAAGGTTCTTAATGATATCATCAGTCCAAATCAAAGTGCTTTCTTGCCTAGTAAGGATACTGCTGACAATATATTGATTGCTACTGAATTGATGAGGGATTATAAAAGAGCATCTATTTCTCCTAGGAGTGTGATGAAATTAGATTTATAAAAGGCATATGACTCTGTTAGGTGGGATTCAATTATATACATTCTCCGTAAAATGAACTTTCCAATCCTCTTTCTATGTTGGGTGTATACTTGTATCTCATTAGTTCATGTTTCTTTATCTATCAATGGCACTACATTTGGTTATTTCAAAACTAAGCAGGGGTTGAGGCAGGGAGATCCAGTTTCTCCTTATCTTTTTGTCTGTGTGATGGAACTTTTTACTCTTCTATCTGCTAAGGCTTGCTTATGCAAACAAATTGATTTTCATCCATACAGCAGCAAGGTGAAATTATCTTTTATTCTATTTGCTGATGACTTGTTTACTAAGCTGAATTATAAATCAATCAGTTGGATTATGGATATATTAGATAAATTTAAATTCTTGACTAGTTTGACTATAGATAAGAGTAAGTCTAAATTGAAATATGGCGGTGTTTCTGAAGGTATAAAACCTTCTCTTCATTCTTTTTCTGGTCTTTCAACAATGGATGAATCTGAAAACTATTTGGGAGCTCCACTTTGTACATCAAGACTAACTTCTGCCCAATGTTTACCTTTAGTTGAAAGCATAATTTCTAAAATTTCTTCTTGGCCTGAATCCAAATTTTCGATGGCGGGAAGACTTGTTATTGTCAAATATCTGGCGATTTCTATGGCAATCTACTACGCAAGGATCTTTATATTGCCCACTAAAGCCATTGACTTGATTAACCCAGCTCTTGGACATTTCTTATGCTTATTCAAAAAAGTTAATACCAGTGGCTTTTAAAAAAGTTTGTACTCCTACTTCTACTGGTGGATTGGGAGTCTTAAATCTGAAGTCTTGGAATGCAGCTGCTTTATGTAAACGAATTGACAAATTAATCATTCTAGATTCGAATATATGGTCAAATTGGTGTAGAACTAATCTTCTTAAGGATCGACATTTTTGGACCATTCATATTCCACTGGATTGCAGCTGGATTTGGAGAAGTATGTTGAAGCAAAGGTTGTCGTTTCCACCTATGTTTCAATGTGGGTTGAAGAATAAACACAACATTTCATTTTGGTTTGATCCTTGGAGTGGTAAGGGTTCAATTCTTGGGAATCTAGTTGATTATTCAGTACGACAAATGAGTGGCATTAATGAGTTTGCCTCATTGGCATCAGTCTATTACAACGGAGTACTGTCGCTACCTCATTGCAGTTCATTTCTGATTACGTTTATCTGGGATAACATTATGAGGTTTCCTCTAGCGACTGAAAGTGTTCAAGCCTTATGGAATGATCGTGATTATATTATTGCGTTGGTATATGAAGGGGTTAAATGCTGGTTGTAGTGTTTTTCCTTGGCATTCAAGGGTGTGGATGGGTAACTCGTTGTCGTAAGAAAAACTTGCTGATGTGGAGGATATTGATGAATGGTATTCATACTAGAGGAAAGTTGACGATGAAGGGAATTATAATGGATGAAACTTGCATGTTTTGTGGACTTTATTCTGAAACTGTTCGACATCTTTTATTTGAGTGTAGCTTCACTGGTTTTGTTTGGCACAAAGTTTTGCTGTATTTTGGTCCTCATAGTTGTAGACAAAGCTCAGAGGAAGAATGGTATTTGATTTTTATTAATTCAAGATGGAAAAACATTAGTGGTTGTTTACTTTTGAAGGTGCTAAAGAAAACATTGTATATTTTTTGGATGGAGCAGAACAATAGGATGTTTAGTGGAGTGTTTATCCCTAAACATATATTGGTCCATTCTATTACTAGATGTAGTTGATGTATTTTTTGTTTCCGTTGTTGTAATTGTTTGGTTTTTAATAATATGGTAGGGGCCATTCAACCCCGCTTGCTTTGCAATTTTTTATATATTTATATATAAACTAATTTAAAAAGGACTTAAAATTTAATTTATTATGAAATAGAGGTCAATCTTTTGATACAAATAAATTTTAAATTTAAACTTTTAGAAATCAAAATATATTAATTTGCTAAGGAACCATTTATATGTTAAAAACTTTAAAAAGAATTCTATAGTTATAAAAACATTATGAAATCTAGATATAAATTAAACTATAAAATTATAATTTCTTATATTTAAACTACACATTTAAGACATAAAATCATATATATATATTGTTGTTATTTTTATACCAAAATATTAGGTTAAACATTCAAGCTTTTATAAATCATAATAAGAAATCAAAATAAGTATTAAATTACAAAGAGTATTTGCGATAATGTAACCCAAATTTTTTATGAAATAATATGAATATTATATAAATTAAACTATGCATGTTTAAACTATATAAATTTTTATTTTATAACAATATTAAAAAAAATGTATATCCTATTATCATGTCTATATAATATTATTAATTTTTATACTTTTAATATATATATATATAGATATATTTAGAAACAAGGTATAAGAAAATAAGCAGACAGACAAAGCTAATAACTAGAATTTGAATTGGCATATTCTAATTGAAAAGATGGAGGGAAGTTTGAAAGTTCAAAATTTGAATTTATTGGTACATATGTCGACATGCCCTTCAATGTATGTCAACATACATGCAGAAATTCAAAAGACATGTTGTTTTGATTAAATTATCGAGTTATATTTCAGATTTTATTATTTCCTGAATTAATATTAATCCTAACAAACATCAAAAATTTATTTTATTACATTACTAATTATTATTATTTTGAATTTCAAATTTAATTTTAAATTTCAAGTTTGAATATTAAAGTTTAATTTTCAAATTCAAAACAAAGCAAATAAAACATCCATTCAACTAAAAATTTAAAAATTAATTAAGGTGTACCTGGTTTTTAGATCCATTTCTTTGACATTCTCTGAATTCTGAATTGCTACGAAACACATATTTGAATTTCCGTTTTTTGGTTCTTCGTTGCTTGATGATGAATCTGAATTATATTTACATCTTCCGGATTTTGATGATGAGACTGATGATTTAGTAGTTTAACCAACTTGGCGTCAAATTTTGGAATTTGAATTTTGAATGAATGGACACTTCAACTACTATAAGCCCAAAAGTCATATCTGTTGACGACAAAAAATGTCGTAAACACCAAAGATTCCAATTACTAGGAATAATTAATTTGGTCGTATAGACAAGAGCGGAAAGCGGTAAATAACACAAGAGATTTATAGTGGTTCGGCCGCGTGAGGGGCCTACGTCCGCTTTGAAGCATTGTTGGAATATTATTGATCATAAAAGATTACAAGGTTGAGCCCATCACATGACATCTCAATACATTTGCTTGTAGGCTAGGTGATGTCATCGTTGTCATATATGATGTCATAATTGGCATATATTGTGGAATATAGGAAAAGGAAACTTTTTCCCTTCTTCTTCCTCAAAGTGGAGATGCCATTAATGGAGCTCTCATGAAGTCTCAAGGTCACAAAATCCAACCCTTTTGAAGTGTGAGGCTATGGGGTATTTGTAGGACAAGGATTAGGTAGGAGTAGGTGAAAATAGACCCCACACCCAAAAATTCGCACCTGGCTCATATGCATGCCAGGTTTTCGCACCTCGTCCCTGGGGTGCGAATTTCGCACTTCGTGGGGTGCGAAATTCGTCCCCCATGGGGAGTGCGAAAGTCTAGCCTGTAGGGGTGCGAAATTCGCACCCCAGGGTATGAATTTCGCACCCCTGCAGGGTGCAAATTTTGCACTCGGCTGGGTGTGAATTTCGCACCTAGCTGGGTGCGAATTCCGCATCCTGCTGGGTGCGAATTTCGCACCCGGCGGGGTGCGAAATTTGCACCCCGAAAGGTACGAAGGTCACCTTATGGGGGGTGTGAAGGCCCAGGGCATAGGCGCTCTGGTGGCTCGCGGTTCGGGTTTACAGCTCAGACCGCGAGGTCGTTTGTTGGCGCGATCCCTCTTCAACCTGTTTCTTTTGCTCCTAGACATCCTCCTGTACTTGACTCCATGCGATGGGATGAGTTGAGCATGTCCTGTGTACTTTTGGGAACCGGGCCAAAAGGCTAATTAACAATTTCCCCCCAAAGTACGTCTTGCCTTGACATGATGTGCTTTGAATTAGATAAGAGAGACGGGTTGTCGGCTTGTCTTGTTAAAGAAGAATAGATGTTAGTTGTAGGGCTCGTTCGTTGTGGACTCGCGAGTGAGCTGGTGTTGGTGAGGCGACGTGCCCACGTTGTTAAGTATTTGTAATGCGTCGCCTTCGTGTGTTTGCGACGGTCGGTATATGCATGGAGTACATGTACGTGAGCACGTGGTGTGGCGCTTTGAGCCTAGAGATACGAGACAAATTTGTCTGTCCCCTTTTCTTGTTCTTTTTTTTTTTGGTTTGAACCCCTAAACCACAGAGGTTCGGAATCTTCAATCCCGGGGTTCGAAATTTCGAACCCTATAAGCTCGAAATTCCGAACCCTGGGGGCTCGAAATTTCGAGACCTATGGGTTCGAAATTTCGAACCCGCGGGTTCGAGATTTGGGGAAGACGAAGGGACTTTTCCCTTTTTATTATAAATAACCCCCCTTCTCATTTCCTTCCTTCCATTATTTCCTTCCTTGGCAGCCATTGTTGTGAAAACTTCAGAACTTAACACTTTTGACCAAACCTAGGTAATGAACGGGCCGAAGGAGAGCAGGAGGAGGGAGGTTGAAGGGCAGAGTTCTGGAGGAGCCTCGAAAAACCGACCCATTCAGAGGCTCGAATTTTGGAATCCTTGGGGGTTTGAATTTTCGAATCTAGAGGTTCGAATCCTCGAACCCTGAAGGGATTCGATTATCCGATCCTCTGGGTTTCGATTTTCCGAACCTTGGGGTTCGATTTTTCGAACCTTAATGGGGTTCGAATATCCGAAACTCCAGGGTTCGAATTTCCGAACCCTGCGAGGTTTGAGTTCTCGAATCCTGAGCGAGATTCGAGTTTTCGAACCCTGCGGTGGGTTTAATTCTCCTGCTAGGTCTGCCTGGAGTGGTTGCTTCACGCTGCCCCTTTGCGAGGTGTTGCTTCTCTTTTACATAACTTCAATCTCCTGACTCCCCACCTTTAGTTTTGTATACCACTTATTTTCTTACATGACTGCGCCTAGTACACATACAGTTAATTGCGCGGACAGGGAGTTGGACCTTTCACATAGTATAACGCATATACTCGAACTATGACCGAACTATTGGCCTGTTTAAGTTTTCTTTGTTCATCTTGACTTTGCATGACACCACACACACTTGTTAGTTTTCACCGACACGAGGGGTACAGGTTATTCTCTTGCGATGTCTAATACTAGTGTATTAAAGTATAGCTACCGATGTAAACATGATCAAATACTGGGAAGACCTTGGAGGCAGAGGCTTGCCCTCATCGTCACATACATCTGACTCTACCAATAGAGGTAGCTCAAGTGGCAGCGAGCTTGAGACTACCGAAGGATCCGTTCCTTCTCAATCATCCATTTCACTCGAAGTATTTGATCATGGGGAATAAATTGAGAGGCTATACTCTCCGGTCATACGTGAAGAGACTGAGAATGTGGATATTATGGGTGGAGATGTACCTGCGGCTCTGGTAGCTCTGGATATGTTGCATGACACTGTTTTCTTGGAAAATCCAATGGACTCGATACCGTCGCGCCTGGATGCTACAATAGTCATGAAAATGGCACAACGGTTCAATATACCAGTGAGCGATGCCCACACATCGAGTGAGGATGACAGAGCTCACGCATCGCCTGAGGGTTTAACTACTTGGAATAGACAAGCCTGTTTAGCGGGATGTGTGCCCCCAGCCAATGACTTTATTCTAGACATTCTTTCCTACTTCCTCCTCGCACCTTCGCAACTGCATCCGATTGATTATTCTTCGCTTCGAGGCACATACGTTCTATACCAAGAGTATTTGCACATGGAACCTACCGGAGAGTACATTCGATATTTTTTCAGCCTGAGGAGAACGTCTAGCGGGTCACCCTCTCAATGGTTCCTGGAAGTGTCAGCCACCACCAAATTCTTTATCGGGAAGTTTCCCAGGCCGTCAGTGATTAAGTATGATTGGTTCTTAGTGCGTTGTCCTCCTAGATTCACAAGGAGATGGATAGGAGGGAGTAAGTATCTTCGAACTCCATTCCCTGCTAATAAACTATTGGATCTCGTGTCTCATAATTTTTTGATTGCGGCAGGAAATCCAGAGGCACCTACTGGTGAGGAGTATCAGCATTGTCTTAATGCTCTGTGAACGATCCACGAAGAGTTTCACAAAACCGATACCATGACAAGCCAAGAGCGCCTTCGTCGCGCTGGGCTGCTCCCGGATGATCGGGCTATAATTAGGCCCGCAGTGGTGAGCAATGTGCCAAAAAGGTCGTGGCGGAAGGCCCTGCGACTCCTGGTCAGAAGAGGAAGTTACCCGCTGCAGGGGCCAAGCCAAAAAAGGTTGTAAAGTTCCAGGGAGATGTTAGTGAAGGTAGGTCTCACGGTGAGGAGGTCGCGTTTGGGGACAAGGGCTCGATGAATGTTCCCGTCCAGCCTCTGGCGGGGGGCGGGGGTTGTCGATCAGACCATTATCTCCAGTGACCGCTCCTGGATCCGCGACCCCACTTGAAGATGAGCGCCAGTTTGATGGCTTAAATAAACTTGACCTAGACATATCCTTGTGGCCGACTCCGGCTGGCATGGAAGACTTAGCTCTTGTCGCGAGGGAGTTAACTCCTTCGAGTGGAACACAATCTGACTTATTTAGAGAGCACTTAGGCCATACACTCATAATCACTGCATAGCGTAGCGATTCTTCTGAATGCGCAACTTGACTGGTCTTATTTCTTTCTCTTAACAGGTGATATGGATAGAGGACATGGAGAATGAAGTCACGAACCTGGAGACCGGCGACGACCTCAGAGTGCTTTTCTTGGTGCCTTTAGGAGAGGGGCTTTCTTGTATGGTAAGGCCCCACCTTCAAAGGACTGTGGCAGCGAGAGCCGTCAACCCGATAGACCCCAATTGCCTTGGTCTCCTCCTCCCCCTCTTCCAATCCGAGTGTTTGCGGGAGATTCCCGACTTAACTTTGGGGGATCGAGGGCGTGTCATCGACAACTCCATCTTGCACCACTCCTGAGACTCCTGTTCAACCCACTAAGGGGAAGGAGCCATCACTTTCTCGGTAAAGGTCGGATGAGGCGACTATGATAGAGATGGGAGATCTGACAAAGGCTCAGGTTTTAGCACTTCCTATAGAGGAATGGAGAGCATTCTTAAAACATTACTTCCCTCGTCATTACTTTGATGAGTTGAAGTTTCTCCCCGATCTCCTCCCCGCCCATCTAGGGAGTCCAGGGAAATATGGATGCACGTGAAGGCTGCATATCACCAGACCAACGAACTTACCAAGTATTCTTTTCATCTGTCGGAGCTGATCAAGAAGAAGAACTTGGAGTTGATTAATCAGCAATTGACTATTGATTGTGAGAAGACCACCGTTGGTAATTTAGAAAAGGATATAGGAAAGTCTATCTGTTGTATTGGAAAATATCCTTTACTTGTTCCTGTATCTTTGAACGCTAATTCGCGGATCTCGTTGTTTTCAGCAGAGATGAGGCGAGGGTATGAGGCACCCGCTCTATTTTCACGTAAACTATAGCTGACCTAACTACCTAGAACACGACCCTAAAGAGGGATAAGGCCGAGGTGGATAAAATATGCACTGGTCTGGAAAGGGAAAACGCGTAAGTCTTCAATCTCCAAACTGACAATGATGCTTTGAGAGCGGAGAACGACAGCCTGAAAAAGACAGCTTGAGGAGATGAAAAAGGCCAAGGAGGACGCGGAGGCTAGTAATCGAGATGTGTTGGGCACAATGGATGGTATGAGAGAGAGACAACTAAGAGAGGTAGAACAATAGAGAGAGGAGCTGGAGAATACAGAGTTTCGAGTGCAATCGTCTGTGGAGGAGGATATCTGAAACATGTATGTTAAGGTCCTGAGATTCCATGGACTCTCGTGGGTTGGCGATTATCCCTGGGAACTAGCTCAGACTTGGGAGAGGTTGGTTCTGTACATAGCCTATCTGCACCAAGTGGTTGTGGGGCTTTAGATGAACACCAACTCGCGATTGATCTCCTAACGGTCGAGGAGCGCGAGAAGCTGGAGGAGGGTAGGAGACTGTTGCATGAGGATGCCCAGAGAAAGAGAGAGAGAGGCTAGAGGAGCTCACTCCTGAGAAAGGGAAGTGCATTACGACCGAGAGTGTTGTGGTTGCGGAGACATTTGCAGAAGAAGGCTCTTATCCGACCACAGGCCCCTGTCGGGTATGGTGAGTGATCCCGCAGCTTCAATTCGGGCTTCAACTGAGTATGAATCTGATCACCTGGGGCTAGGAGAGACCAGATTCACATTGCCTACGACACCGAGTGCCCCTTCTAATCTTCCCATGTCATCCCTGACCGGAGGTAAACTCCCTTTACAATGAATTCCAGAGGATGACGTGATTACCGAATTCACGGACTAAACGGTTATGATTTTACCATGCAGCCTTTCTTACACTGACCATGACATTGGGTCCTGCCCCTGTGGTTCCACAAGTGACTGAGTCTGGGCGAGAGCCTACGGAAGCGCAGTTTGGAGAAGTCAGTGATCAGCTCAACATCTCGGATATACGGATAACAACCAGTCTTTATGTGGGTCTGATGGATGAAGGGGAGACGGTTGACGGACATAGTTTTCGTGCCAGAGGTCCGGTGGAGGCCGACGTGACTTAGATGGTGGCTATAGTGGAAGCTCAGAAAGCCAAGATGGCAGCTAAGAGCGAAGAAGTGGAGGAGAAGCGAGAGCATGACGAGGCTGCCAAGAAGGAGGTTCTAATGAAGACCAGGCAGGATGTTAAGGCGAGAGCCGCCAACACGGTTGCAAAGAGGAAGGCCGGTAAGGAGGTCGAGAAGAAGGTTGATGAGGAGGTCCAGAAAAAGAGGGAGGATGAGAAAGACCAGAAGAAGAGGGAGGATGAAGAAGCACAGCAGAGGACTACTGAATCCCTCGAAAAAACCAAAGCTGGTGATGTCATGTCGCATAGGTCCCAGAAGCTCGCTGCGCGGTGGGCTGCCAAACAGGCCAAGGAGAAAGCTAAGCGGGAAGGCAAGGTAGTCCCGGAGACGAGCGACGCTGTGGTTGGCCTCGCTACTGAGAGTGGCCCCAAGCCTACGCCACATGCCACCCTTATTGATATTACTGAGGCCTCTAGTGGCGATGGGACGGGCGAGAGACGTCTCTTGGCTTCTCATGAATCGGCCACTTATCGGAAGGGCGGAGATGGAAAGAGCGGGTCTGGCAAGAAGAGGCTCGGTGCAAAGGATGAACCGTCGAGCGCTGAGTTTGCAAAATAGAACAAATACAAGCACAAAAGGAAGAAACATGATTAGTGTTAGCAACCTAAGTAGAAGTTACCATTTATTTTGGTAGTGTAGGCCGATAGTTTACGCGACTATGGCCCTTGCTTTTGGTTTTTCAAGACACAGTGTGATTCTCATGTACACCCTATCATTAGAAAGAAACATGTTAGACATGTTGTCTATTTTTAATGTGTGTGTTGAAATGGAATATGAATTATTAAATATTGCGATCTTTGTCAAATGTTTGGATGTTCTTCTTATGTTTTCCGGCGTCCTGTACTTGCATAAGCATACTTATCATTACACTTAACAAAAAAGCGATTGTGTACCACGCTCTGGGTCGATTATTCCAGAGGGGTGTGATTGTGTACCGTGCTCTGGGTCAATTACTCCAGTGGGGTGTGATCGTGCACAAGTTTCTAGTAAGTTTCCCTCAGCTCAGGAAACCCGTAGTTTGATAAGCCAGGCTGAGCGGCTGCTGTGTTTGGTTTGCCCGGGGTTAATCCCAAGTGTAGCGGAGGTGTGTGACGTCGTGTTGTGCGCTTCGTCCGGTGTGTGGCTCTCCCGTCGTTCATCGAGTTGAGGCGAGCCGCAGGTGTCGTTTATTCACCTAAGAAGAGAAGCCTGGATCATCAACCCGCAGGGTCCGATCGTGGCCATGGGCTACCCCTTAGCCTTGAGAGCTTTGGGGAAGAAACGATTTAAGGGTCGGTCTTGGTGATGCGCCAAGATTTGATCGGTACCCTTAGCCGAGGGAAGGATTTACATCACTCCCCCTTGGCTGTTGGGTGGCCCAAGTCGCTTGGGACTTGGGCGCGGAATGATTTATCCTCGGTCTCGGAATGGGGCCGAGATTCGAGTTCAAGGTTATTTATAATCGGTCGCGGCATGGGCTGACGACTCGAGTAGCGTTGCCGGCTCCCGTGCTCGGGGTGCCGATCGTAGCTATTATGTTTTGGCCTCGAGGTTGGCTCGCGGTTTGGATAGTGGTACCAAATCCCATGCTTGGGGGGCGATACGGCAACCAACTGTTTGAACGTAAGCTAGTTGTCAAGATTAATCAAATGCGTCATGCATGGAGTAAACATAGACAAGAAGAGAGGGGAAGTTGAACATCATTTCCGCTAATAACTTTGGCAGTCTTAGCCTTTACAATGCATTGAATTGTTAGAAAACAAAACATTGTTGGAAAGCGTAAATATCCATATGCTAAGTTTTGTGAAGTAGCGGTGGAGATGTTCACTGTTTCATGCCCTTGGGAGTTCAGCTCCGTCCACGGTTGCGAGTTTGAAAGATCCATTGCTGAGCTTCCATTGTATGGAGTATGGACCTTCCCAACGATAGGCGAGGCCCATCGGTGAATGGAATATCTGCTTTAAGACGAGGTCGCCGATGTTGAGGTCTTATGACGGACCCTGGAATTGAAGTATCGGGCAACTTGTTGCCATTGGGCATCATCTCGGAGATTAGCTTCATTCCTTTTCTCTTCCAGCAAGTCAAGTGATCCTAAAAATAAATCTTGGTTTTTCCTTGGATCAAAATAGGTAGCTCGATGAGATGGAAGTTTGAGTTCAATAGGAATAACGACTTCTGATCCATAGGCCAGGGTGAAGGGAGTATGTCTGGTTGCAGTCTTGTATGTGGTTCGGTATGCCCACAGGGCTAAAGGAAGTTCATCCTCCCATATGCCCCCAGCCTTTTCCAGTCGCTTCTTGATGACGGACTTAATTACTTTGTTGACCGCTTCGACCTGTCCATCGACTTGAGGATGAGCCACTGCCGAGAATCACTTTTCGATGCTATGCCGCTGGCAGAAGGCTTTGAATTCAGTGCTCTCTAATTGGGCGTCATTGTCAAAAATGATGGCTTGAGGGACCCTATATCGCATAATGATGTTCCGTAAAATGAAGTTGATCATCTTCTTGGTGGTAATCGTGGCGAGAGCTTCGACCTCTGCCCATTTGGTAAAATAATCAACTGCAACGATGGCGTATCATGCCCCACCTCTGGCCGTTGGAAAAGTTCCAATGATGTCGATTCCCCACATGGCGAATGGCCATGGGCTGACCATTTGTGTTAGCTCTGTAGGCAGGGCTTTAGGGATCTTTAAGAAGCGCTGGCACTTGTCGCACTTGCAAGCATAGTCTGCGGCATCTTGATCGAGTGCGGGCTA
The DNA here is from genome assembly GCA_030737875.1 of Allium sativum. Classification (NCBI taxonomy): domain Eukaryota; kingdom Viridiplantae; phylum Streptophyta; class Magnoliopsida; order Asparagales; family Amaryllidaceae; genus Allium; species Allium sativum. The sequence continues at coordinate 154,682,617 of CM060926.1, read as the reverse complement.
GTAATAACCATGTCTAAGTATTTTTCTGGCTAGGGTTTGCCCTCTAGTATGTTCGCCGCACTCCCCTTCATGTACATTGGTTAAGACTTTGATGGCATCATGATGGGCTACACATCTGAACAGTGGGATGGAGAAATCTCTACGATAGAGCACCCCATCCATAAGAAGATAGCGAGCCGATTGGCGGGTGGGCGCTCTTCTTTCCTTGTAGCTCCCCGGAAGGGTCCCGTGCTGTAGGTAATTCTTGGTTGATATCATCCAAGATTCAGGTTCGGTGTTCATGACCGCCTCAGTTTGAATTTTCTTAATACCAAGGGAATTGAGCTCTTTAGCTTGATATTCCCCTTGTACTTGACGCACAATGAGTTGTGAGTCGGAGAAGATTTGGATTGTCTTTAGTTTGAGCTCGATCGCGATTCTGAGTCCAGCTATCAAGGCTTTATATTCTGCATTGTTATTGGTAGCAGGGAAATTCAGTTTTAGTGCATAGCATATTGGGAGTTCCTCGGGGGTAACCTGTCCACGAACAGTTTCCATTGGGTGCTGAGAGTTTCCGTGTTCTCCATCAGAGTCTCTTCAGGGGCATTAAACTCAACTATGAAGTCATTGAGAGCTTGGCCGAGGATGGCTCGGCGAGGAATGAATGTTATCTCAAATTGGCTTAGCTCCATACTCCACTTCAATAGCCGCCCTGACGCTTTGGGTCGTTGCATGACCGGTCATAGTGGCTGATCGGTGAAAACCTTTATAGGATGAGACTTGAAGTATGGTCGAAGTTTCCGAGAGGAAATGAGCAAGCAGAATGCCAGCTTTTCCAGCTTCGGGTAAATCTTCTCTGCCCCTGTCAATCGTTTGCTTATGTAGTAGACGGGTCGCTGAATGCGGTCCTCGAGGCGGATTAATGCCGAGCTGATTACCTTTGTAGAAACAACCAAATAAATGTATAAGTCCTCATGGTCTATGGGCTTAGATAGGATAGGTTGTCGCTTTAAGTGATCCAGAAGTTCTTTTAATGCAGAAATGCATTCCAGGGTCCACTCGAAATTGCGTTTTCCTTTTCGAAGTAAGTCGAAGAAAGGAATGTACTTGTCGATGGCCTTGGATATGAACCGACTTAATGCGACAAACTTTCCATTTGGACTTTGGACATCCTTGATGTTCTTGGGGATTTGGATGTTCCGATCAGCTTGGATTTTTCCTGGATTGGCTTCGAATCCCTGGGAGTTGACGATGAAACCCAAGAATTTTCCTGAAGCGACTCCGAAGGAGCATTTCAAGGGGTTGAGTTTCGTGTCGTATCAGCGGAGGGTATCAAACATTTTAGAAAGGTTGTGGACGTAGCCGCTTGATACTTTAGATTTTACCAACATGTCATCCACGTACACCTCCATAGACTTTCCAATTTGATTCTTAAAGAGTCGATTAACCATTAGTTGATAAGTAGCACCGGCATTCTTGAGGCCAAAGGGCATGACGCGATAACAGTAAAGTCCGAGGTCTGTTATGAAGGAGGTATGATCCTGGTCGCGAAGGTTCATTGGGATCTGATTGTATCCTGAGTAGGCATCCATGAAAGATAGTAGTTGGTATCCAATGGTTGAATCAACAAGTCGGTCGATCTTTGGGAATGGAAAGTTTTCCTTGGGATACTCCCTGTTTAAGTCGGAGAAGTCGACACACGTTCGCCATTTTCCATTGGCCTTCTTAACTAACACTGGGTTGTAGACCCACTCGGGGTAATCATCTTCGCGAATAAAGTTGTCGAGTAGACGGTCTACCTCTTTTTCAAGGGCTTTGGACCTATCGGGTCCCAAGAAGTGTCGCTTCTGCTTGACAAGAACCGTCGTAGGGTTGATACTTAGACAATGGCAAGAGATCGCATGGTCGACGCCATTCATATCGGAGTGAGTCCATGCAAACACATTCAAATTTGCCTTCAAGAAACCTACAAGATCCTCTTTGACCGCGGGATGGAGTTGCGATCCTATCTTCAGCACCCTTGATGGATCGTCGGGATTAACGGCAGTATCCACTGTAGATTCGACCGGGGTGGCGCTCTCGTACTCGGGCTCCTCGTCCTTCCGTGGGTCGAGGTCTTTGGAAAGACGACAGTGGCACCTAAGCCAAGGCCCAGATGCCACTGATTGCTATGCTGAGATAGTCTTGGCGCAAGAAGGTACAGGCACTGCCTTTCCCTTGTCCTTATTGCACACATTCTTCCATTCTATTGCATAACATTCTCTAGCACTTACTTGGTCGCCTCTGACTGTTGCAATCCCGTTTTCTGTCGAAAATTTCATTAGGAGAGACCATGGCGACATGCAGACTCGAAACTCCGTGAGAAAAGGGCGTCCAAGGAAGGCGTTGTAGAGGGAATCAATGTTTATAACCATGAACGTGAGGATTCAGACCCAGCTCTAATCCCCCTCGCCTAGCTCCACTGGTAGATCGATCATTCCCACTAGGGAACTAGAAGCCCCATTGAAGTCGTGGATCATGGCACAACACAGTTTTAAGTCATTTGTTTGACTTCATCTGGTCGTAAGCAGCTTTGAAAATGATGTTGGCTGAGCTTTTGGAATCGATTAATACCTTTCGGACGGAAGCGGCACCGATCTGAGCTGTGATAACCAGTGGATCGGTGGTTGGGTTTTCCACCCCAATGGAATCTCTTTCGCGGAAAACGATATTGTCTCACATGGTCTTTTGCAGCTTGGCTGGGACGGATTCATTAGGTGTGGAGCGAGTTTCATAAGTAGTATGCTTTATTGAACTAACATACTCTTCCATTTTTTGAAGCTATCATGTGTGGGATAAGGCCCGCTACATATGGTGTTGATTACGATCCCACGCCTTGGGTTCGATGGGCCTGGAGCTACCTTGGCGGCTGCTCGAGGCGTCGGTGCTTGAGGCTTAGAATTGGTCTCGGGAGGAAAAGGTTCTTGGACATATTGCTCCAGTCGCTACTCACGGATGAGTTTTTGGACTGCGTCCCTGAGCTGGCGACACTCATTGGTATTATGGCCATACACATCGTGGTATCGGCAGTACCTTCTAGTGTTTTTCTCAAGGTTGGTTGATTCCCTGGTGCGTGGCTTCTTGTATGGCAAAGTGTTGCATGTCTTCAAGTAGATTGTTTCTAGATCCTCATTTAGCGGGGTGTATGTCTCGAAGGCTCGGTAAGGGTCGGGCTTCCTTGGCTCAGTTGGGGCCTGATCGTTGTTCCGACCATCTTGCCTACCATTGTTCGGTCTTTGTCTGTTAGGACCTGCCCCCTTGTTCTGATCAAAGGGCTCTCCTAGTTTCTATCTGAGGTTGTTATTCGTTGCGCCTGCTTGAGGGCCATTGGGGCGACTGGTGGCTGAGAGTCGGTTGCGTCTTGCCTCTTCTTGGCATAAGTACTGATATGCCTTCTGATAGAAGGCGTTGAGGCTTTTTGGTTGCTTCTGATCAATCCAATCCCCAAATTCGGAGGTAGGAAGGACACATTTTGCTAACTGAAAGAGTAGGTGCGAGGATCCGGATCCTCGACCTCGGCGAGGGCAATGTTGAACCTATAGAGGTAGCTTTTGAGTGACTCAGCGGGCCCTTGGTATAAATTGGAAAGGGTGAGGGCATTCTTCGGAGTTGGTATGTGCATCCTGAATTGCTTGATCAACTGTATCGCTAACCGGTCGAAGTTGTTAATGGAATCGAGTGGGAGGCGAGAGAACCATAACAGAGCGGTTCCTAATAAGAAGACTGGAAAACACTTGCATTTGACCGGATCATTACCCCGACTCGAGTCCATTTGCCTTTCATATCGATTGAGGAAGGCACAAGGGTCAGTAGTGCCGTCGTAGAGTGACATTTGCGGCATGTTGAAGTGTCGCGGCCATTCAGCTTCGGGTTACGCCTAATGTGCGCTTCCCATGAATCATGCACATTTCCTCGCATCTCCCTCAATATCCTTCGGACCATGTCGGGAAGGTAAGTTGGATGGGGGTCCACGATTGGGATCCATGGGTTTTGACGAGGTTTCGGAGTTCTGTTGCGAGGACGTCTTCTATGATGGACATCCGGATCGTCCTCCTCCAGGCATCTATGATATTGGATCCTGGTGTGGATGGTAAGGTGGAGCAGGGTGATGTGGATCCTGTTCTGGAGGAGCGCGGGCCATTGGAATAGCGGGGCCATCGTCTTGATTAACGTCCATTGGGTTATGTCGAGGAAGAGGTTGGTTTATAGGACATGGTCTGTCATTGATGATTAAGCGAGAGCTGTCTCGGTACTGTGCCCCCTCACTATATGTGACAGTAGTTCGGTCGTCGTTGTCGTTCCCATTGCCGTTAACGTATCCATTTCCATTACCATAATCGAGGGCATTGGTGCGGGAGGTGATGTTGTTGATGAGGTTAAACCTCCTCCTTTGATGTGGACCCCTTGACTTAGAAGAGGAAGTTTCCGATATAGTTGGTCGAGGTCGAGCATTGTTCCGAGTTAGTTGAAGTCGAGCGACGATGCGCTGACTTTCTTGAAGCTGTCACATAAGGTCGATGTTATTCCTTAATGCTTGATTAAGCTCGATCGCTGTATTCTCATATTTCTCATTTTGCACGTAGATTTGAGCTTGCGTCGCGGGCGCTTCGGGGTCCACAATAGGAGGGGCAGTTTCATTAGTGACCGGGATGTCCGCCGGTTGAGGTTTTTGGGATGTCCCGGCCTCGGCTGTGGCTGAAGAGCCGGCAATTGTGTTCTTTAGTCGCTTTGCCATCATAAGCGGACTCGACAACAGTTTTAGCAAGGAACTTCAAGTTCGTCGGTGGTCTAGATGACAACGTGCAACAAAGGTGCAAAATTCGAGTTCTCAGTGAAAGCACTAAATGTTGATGGAAAAATATATCGTAAACACCAATGATTCCAATTACTAGGAATAATTAATTCGGTCGTATAGACAAGAGTGGAAAGTGGTAAATAACATAAGAGATTTATAGTGGTTCGGCCTCGTGAGGGGCCTACGTCCACTTTGAAGCATTGCTGGAATATTATTGATCACAAAAGATTACAAGGTTGAGCCCATCACATGACATGTTGTTACACTTGCTTGTAGGCTAGGTGATGTCATTGTTATCATATATGATGTCATAATTTGCATATATTGCGGAATATAAGAAAAGACACTTTTGCCCTTCTTCTTCCTCAAAGTGGAAATGCCATTAATGGAACTCTCATGAACTCCCAAGGTCACAAAATCTAACTCCTTTGAAGTATGAGGCTATGGGGTATTTATAGGACAAGGATTAGGTAGGAGTAGGTGGAAGCAGGTAGGAGTATGTGAAAATGGACTCCCACACCCAGAAATTCACACCTGGCTCATACGCATGCCAGATTTTCGCACCCCGCCCCCAAGGTGTGAATTTCGCACCTCGTGGGGTGCGAAATTCGCACCCCATAAGGGGTGCAAAAGTCTAGCCTGTAGGGGTGCGAAATTCGCACCCTAAGGTACGAATTTCGCACCCGGCTGGGTGTGAATTTCGCACCTGGATGAGTGCAAATTCCGCATCCTTCTGGTATGAATTTCGCATCCGGCAGAGTGCGTATTTTGCACCCGGCAGGGTGCGAATTTCGCACCCCTTAGGGGTGCGAAATTCGCACCCCGAAGAGTACGAAGGTCGCCTTATGGGGGTGTGAAGGCCCTGGGTATAGGCGTTCTAGTGGCTCGCGGTTCGGGTTTACGACTCGGACTGCGAGGTCATTTGTTGGCACGATACCTCTTCAACCTGTTTCTTTTGCTCCTAGACATCCTCCTGGCCTTGACTCCATGCGATGGGCTGAGTTAAGCATGTCCTGTGTCCTTTTAGGAACCAGACCAAAAGGCCGGTTAACAATATCCCTTCATAGAATCTTCTTTTCTTGATTGATGAATGATCATCTTGGTGTCTTTTAGCCAACAGTCATCAAAGATAACTTCTTTTCCTTCAAAACAGCATACCTTTTCGAAGAATCAAGTGACTTTTCAAAATAACTAATTGTAATTTGAGATAATAATATCATGATGATCCTGTGATATATATATATATATATATATATATATATAAACTTTTTAAGAAATCATATCATGATAACTTGATTTTTCCGATAAAATTGAATGTAGACTCATCTAATACTGATGCAATACGTGAATTTAAACTAGTTTTCAAATTTTGCCATTTAATATTTTTAAAAATTAGATTATGAACTTTATGAAAAACCTTTCTCTAATATCAATTGTTAGGGTTTGCGGAATGGATCGTTGAGGCAAAACTAACACTAGAGGGAGGATGAATAGTGTTTTCGAGAATTTTAACAAACTCTAAAACTTATATGAACTACTATATGAATCACACACCACAGAGATAATCACTGACACAAATTCAAACACAAAAATAAACAGAAATAAAATGCAGAAAAGGAAAGAACATAACGGATTTTATACGGGTTCGGATTACTCCTACGTCCAGTCCCACACAACGCTGGATTGCGTAGAGTTTTATTACTATACATATATCCAACTACAGTCCCCTTGATTTCCCGGCTATAAGGTTAACGCCAATTCCAAACACCATTGATCAATTATATTCCCCTTGATTTCCCAACTGCAAGGTTAACACCGCTCTGTTTCCTTGGTTTTAAGGCTACAAGGACACACCTTTTCCCAAACACTTCCCAAACAATTACAATAGCCCGATAAATAGCACTTTGATTCAGAAAGTAATGAGTAGAGAGTGAGAAGAGAAGAAGTTTTATGTAAATAAAATTGAATTCAGCAGAGTATAAGTGTAGAAATCATAAAAATAAGAAATAGTAATGATGTAGAGAGAGGAGATGAAGAGGGAGAAGAAGAATGATAAAAAAGTTTGAAATCAACCCCTATTTATAAGAATTGAAAGGTTGCAACGCTTCTGGAACGTTACAAATAGTGAAAAGACACTTCCTTTTAAAATAAAAAATATGACAGTTATATGTCGACATGGCCATCTTTGTATGTTGACATATCCCTTCACAAAATTGGTTTTTGAGCATTGAGCTGTTTTGATATATATACATCTGGAAATTCTTGAATTAAAACATAGTTTTATAAATGAATATTATAAAATAAAAAATCATATGAAATCAAAAACATGAACTATATAAACATATATATAAAATTATAAAGTTAAAAACCATATAAAGTGTATAATATATAAAACTTATAAACTATAAAACTTGAGTTTAAAATCGAAAGTAAAATAGAGAATAAAAAAGTGAAGATAGAATTTGAAATTTGAAAATAGAATTTGAATTAGAACCTGGAGAGCTATTTAGAGTCTTACATAAACTAGACTCTATTACTATTTTTATCTTTAACTCTTGAAATCTTGAATACTCATGAGTCTTGAATCATCATTAAATTCTGAATCTCTAATATCTTTAAACTGTACAGTCTTCAGTATTAATTCTTGTATATAAATCGTGCATATATATATATATATATTCTAGATAAAAGTGTTAATATGTATTGTATAATCAATTTATATTGAAATAAGGTTGTCATCAAAACTCCATTCTTTAACAATATCGAACCAAAATAACATCATTCGGTTGATATTCGATGGACCATTCACTGCCTTTTATATGGATTATTCATCGATCCATATATACTTTCCAAAGAGTTTCATCTCTTTGATATGTACAACGATCCACAGCGTTTCATTCACCTTTGCACGGCGTTACCCAAACGCTATGATCCATCTTTTAACTTGTGCGATCCATCACGGATCGGTCTCCGATCCATTCTTTGCGCAGTGCCAAATCACCCGATCCACAACGTTTCTTCCTTTCCATAGTGTTTTCTGAACGTTATGACCTATCAGTGTTTCACACCGATCCATCACAAAATCCTTGCCCGGTCCAGCATTTCCCCATGCGCCCGCCATCAGATCACTCGGCGATCCACCAATATTTATGCCGATCCATCATGGATCGGACTTGGCCAATCCATCAGCTGCTACATGATCCAATCCATCATTTCACCATGCGCACCCCTTGTTGATCCACTAAATGATTTCCACAAGCGATCGATAGCTTTTTGCATTGCCGATCGATGCTTTTGGCATTGCTGATCTATGCTTTTTACACTAGCCCGATCCACACCAAATGTTGCTGATCCATGCCACTTCATCACATCTGATCCATCAAAAATCTCCACTGATCCATCCAAAAACGTTTCCGATTCATCCAAATTCGAAACCGATCTGACTGAAACTCGTGCAATTTTTACCAACCATTTAACAACAGACTCAAGCAATCATCATCAAACACTAATACATCAAATATCATATGAAATTTACCAAATCATGATTAAACAATAATTAATCAACAAATGAATTTGCATAAACACATGAATTTACCATTATAATTTGCTAGATTATTTCCTATGGTGATCCAAATTGAAAATATACTTACCATGATGTAGATTTAGGTGAAAACTTGAAATGGTGAAAATAAGATCAAACAACTCATATGCTCGATTGAGTCCGTGTAAGAGATACTTATCACTCACCAAATCCACAAATTACCTTGAAATCAATGATCTACAAACCTGGACAGTGAAGAACAATCTTCAAATCACCCAATTTGATGCGATCTACTCTTTCTTGATGTTGATCTTCAATATACTAATCTTGATCTATGAACTAAATGAAGTAGAGAGGTATTTGATTGGAGTAGGGAGTATTTCAAACCCCAACCAAATAGAGAAATGAAGAAACTAAACAATTCTTCTTGCCTCTACCCCTCTATTTATAGCCAGCAGCCCCTAGCCTTAATGGGCCTAACTAATTAGCCCACTAATGACTAATTAGTCTGTCCAGAAATTGTGTAGCACTAAAACAACGATTCATCCCAAACCGCTAAACCAAATCTTTAACGTGGCCACTCTACGGAATTGGAAGCATCATTTCCTTTCCAATGAAATTGATCTTAGCACCTGATTCGATCTCAGTCAAAAGTTTTTCATTGTACAAAACTGATAGGGCAAAATAGTCACAATTAAAATTGATAAAAATTATGGACATGTCTCACATCCTCGTAACCAACGTATCACTACAACAAATATGCTCATTGACAGCGTTGAGAAAATGCTGTTATATCCTTTTACAACATTTTGACTAACGTTGTCTACCAACACGTTGTTATAGATCATGGAAATATCACTGTACATTCAAAAACGCTGTAGAAAAATGACATACTACAGCGTTTTGATGAACGTTGTCTCCCAGCAAGTTGTTATAGGCCATGGAAATATCACAATACATACCAACACGATGTAGAAAATTGACATACTACAGCGTTTCAAATGGTTTTGTTCTTATGCTTATGCAGCGTTTTATATTGTTTCAAAAAGGTTGTCGTCTTCCCTTTTCTACAGCGTTTTGCCACATATAACAGCATTTTTTAACATCTGTCACGGCATTTACTTATTTTAATATCAAGAAATTCATGCACATACATATTAGCAGCATGTAAATATATATCAACCAACTAATAATATAACACGATATTCATACACAAAGACATTGTCAATAAACCAACTTTACATAATTTCCATTAAAAAAATAACACCATAAACTAAATTTACACAATATCCCTTAAACAAAGTCACGATATCTATAAATAAAACAAAATATCCATAAAACATGCTTGCGTCGAATAACAACAAAATGAACATCTAAAAGTTACCGTTTTCTCCGTAATTAGTCGCTATAAGCGGTCTTTTTGTTGAGGGATCTTCAGAAGCGCCTAACAATATTTTGATTATAGCCGAATGCACAACGATGCTCATCTCCAATTACCTATACACATGTGTTCATGTTAGCATTTGGCCATGCTTTCATAATTTTTAATTATTGTTATTATTATTATAGAATACTTGGTGATATTTTTATATACTTAGTTAACTTTTATAAATTAAACTTCTTAAATTTTTATAAGATTAGTAAACTTAGTTAATTTTTTATAATAGTTAGTTAATTTTTAATCATTGCTATTATTATTATAAAATACTTGGTACTAATTTATATTTTTATATACTTGGTTAACTTTTATAAACTAAACTTCTTAATTTTTATAAAATTAATAAACTTAGTTAATTTTTTATAATAGTAAGTTAATATTTATAATACTTAGTTAATTTTTAATAATTGATATTATTATTATAGAATATTTAGTAATAGTTTATATTTTATATACTTAGTTAACTTTTATAAACTAAACTTCTTAATTTTTATAAAATTAGTAAACTTAGTTAATTTTTTATAATAGTTGGTTATTTTTTATAATACTTAGTTAATTTTTAATAATTGTTATTATTATTATAGAATACTTGGTAATATTTTATATTTTTATATACTTAGTTATCTTTTATAAACTAAACTTCTTAATTTTTATAAGATTAGTAAACTTAGTTAAATTTTTTTATAGTTAATTTTTATAATATTTAGTTAATTTCTAATTATTGCTATTATTATAGAATACTTGGTAATATTTTATATTTGTATATACTTAGTTAACTTTCATAAAATAAACGTTTTAATTTTTTATTATGGTTAGTTAATTTTTATAATACTTAGCTAATTTTTAATTATTGCTATTATTATTATAGAATACTTGGTAATATTTTATATTTTTATATACTTAGTTAACTTTTATAAACAAACTTCTTAATTTTTATAAGATTAGTAAACTTAGTTAATTTTTTGTGATAGTTAGTTACTTTTTATAATACTTAGTTAATTTTTAATTATTTCTATTATTATTATAGAACACTTGGTAATATTTTATATTTTTATATACTTAGTTAACTTTAATAAACTAAACTTCTTAATTTTTATAAGATTAGTAAACTTAGTTAATTTTTTATGATAGTTAGTTAATTTTTATAATACTTAGTTAATTTTTAGTTATTGCTATTGTTATTATAGAATACTTGGTAATATTTTATTTTTTTATGTACTTAGTTAACTTTGATAAACTAAACTTCTTAATTTTTATAAGATTAGTAAACTTAGTTTATTTTTTATGATAGTTAGTTAATTTTTATAATACTTAGTTAATTTTTAATTATTGCTATTATTATTATAGAATACTTGATAATATTTTATATTTTTATATACTTAGTTAACTTTCATAAACTAAACGTTATGATTTTTATAAAATTAGTAAACTTAGTTAATTTTTTATAATAGTTAGTTAATTTTTATTATATTTAGTTATTTTAAATAATTACTATTATTGTTATAGAATACTTGGTAATATTTTATATTTTTATATACTTGGTTAACTTTTATAAACTAAACTTCTTAGTTTTTATAAAACTAGTAAACTTAGTTAATTTTTAATAATAGTTAGTTAATTTTTATAATAGTCAGTTAATTTTCATAAGTTTATTTAATTTTTATAAATCTTAGTTAATTTACTACTATTATAAATCTTATTATTATTATTATTATTATTATTATAATGCACAAGATAACAATAATGAATATGCACAAGACTGAAGAAAGATTGATCAAAGGCATGCACAGTTGATACAAGTATGTCAGATGTCTGAAAATTATATCAGATGTCTGAAGTAAGATCCGGGAAACTATCTGAAGTGCATCCAGAGTCTGATATTACATTCCAGATGTTTGAATTTTTCCTCAGACTGAAAGATGAAGTCTGAAGAAACATTAAGATGTCTGAATAAATTTTCAGACGTCTGATGCTGATCTCGGCTCAAAATATAATATATATATATATATATATATAACACATATATATGTCTATGCGGATATGCACATATTAATGGTTTCCAATGATAATTAAAAGTTTTAATTTTTCAGTGTCATTCTCAATTGATATCCATCATGTTGTTTTCAACTGTCATCTATTCCATTTTTTAACAAAATAAAATATCCAAATGGTCATTCTTTGATGGGCAAAAGGAATGTATAATTACATACCTGGATTGACACATAGAAATCATAATACGTTATGGGGTGTGGAAAGCTTGCAGACTAAAGGCTAAATTAAAATAATATTATAACTAAAGTGGCCACTTAAACGAAATTGTTTGACACTTAAATTGCACACAAGAAAAAAAAACTACCTGGCTATGCTTATGAACATCTGTCGCTATGGGATGATCATATGCAACTTTGACTTTCTCCTAGTTCTGCACATTCAAATAACATTGTCATGATTCCATATCCAAAAAAATAATTATGGTCTCACATCCACATGTAAATGATAATTAATAAAAAAGGTCACATCTATAAATGCATTCTCAAGGTATGTTAAAGTTCAACATGAAAAAGAGAATGGTAACTTCTGATATTGCATCTTAACCTCGTTGTGTCCATACAATTGCACCAATCTTACATCGGATAGAGGTATAAAAGTATATGTACATGAAATCCATGCATATATATTAGCAAATCTGCATGAGTTTCACCAAAAAATGCAATATGTATTGAACATGAACAAATTACGTCTATATATAAATCTTTAACAAAAAAGTTATGAAACTAAACTTCTTAATTTTTATAAGATTAGTAAACTTAGTTTATTTTTTATGATAGTTTGTTAATTTTTATAATACTTAGTTAATTTTTAATTATTGCTATTATTATTATGGAATACTTGGTAATATTTTATATTTTTTATATACTTAGTTAACTTTCATAAACTAAACGTTTTAATTTTCATAAAATTAGTAAACTTAGTTAATTTTTTATAATAGTTAATTAGTTTTTATAATACTTAGTTAATTTTTAATTATTGTTATTATTATTATAGAATACTTGGTAATATTTTATATTTTTATATACTTGGTTAACTTTTACAAACTAAACTTCTTAGTTTTTATAAAATTAGTAAACTTAGTTAATTTTTAATAATAGTTAGTTAATTTTTATAAAAGTTAGTTAACTTTCATAAGTTTATTTAATTTGTATAAATCTTAGTTAATTTACTACTATTATAAATCTTATTATTATTATTATGCACAAGATAACATATATAAATCTCTAAGAAAAAAGTTATGAAACTAAATTTACCTTTAAACCTCTTCCAACTCAGACCTCTGAATGATATTGCGTTAGCTTTGTCAAAGCTAGACTTAAATACTTTTGGTAATCCTAGCCTGTTAAGAATTGTGTAACACCCCGTAATTCTGATAATATTAATATTCACAAATTAAAGAATAACTAATCTCAGACGTGAGAATTGTGGGAAACGGGTTGCGCCATTGTGTTCGTCTCGGAATTCTGGTTGAAATGGAGTCCGAGTTTGCGTGAATTGGACTTCGTATGAAGAAGTTATGGCCATCGGAAGTTTCAGAAAAATTCAAAACAGCTCGCAGGAAATTTAAAATTCAAACTGAAAGTGCAGAAGTGGGCTGGGCGGGAAAAATTCCTGCCCAGGCAGGTCGACTGGGGAGTCGACACTAGTGTCGACCTCTCCCCCCCCCCCCCAGGTCGACTACCATGTCGACCTCCCCCCAGGTTGACTATAGTGTCGACCTAGGTGTTGACCTGGTCAGTCGGCTAGGGTTTTGGCTGAGCCTGTTTTTGACTGAGTGATGACCCATTAGGGTTTTGACCTAATCTGGTTGGCTGGGATTAGTTCTGTGTTGATCTGACGGTCTAAAATAAATCCTAACTCTATAAATACCTAGGTAGTCTCTCACCCTAATTCATATGAAAAATAGATTAGCTACCGTCATACCGCCACCATGGAACTCAGTAGAGCCGCCGCCAACTAAGAAGAAAAAAAAGCTAATCAAATCCTAATTCTATTCAACTCTAAAGCAAATCTAGGCTATCTTTCTCTTCTAAATTGTGAGTATGATGATCTTAACAAGATTATTGTTAAACTAATTCGATTAAGTCATGAATGGATTATAAGTGAATGATGTGGATTATCATATATGTTGTTGTAAACCCTTTTGCTACCATGTATGTTGTAAATCCTATGTTATGTGATGATGATATCCTATATGTTGTAAATCATGCTATGATGATGTTATATATGTTGTAGTTTTCTATGCTAAATTGAGATGAATCATACATGTTATAAAGTCATAATGTTTGGGCTATGTTGATCTATATGACAAGTCACATATGCAAGTTTAGGTTGATTAGTAAAAGTTATGAACATATGCCATGACATCTATTATGACATCTAGAATCATGCTATGACATATGTGAAATTCTATGCTAGTTCACACCATCATTATGTTGCCTAAAACCCCATATGCAAGTTTATACATAAAATTTGGGTTATGATCATATCATGTAAATTGTGACATTTAACAAGTTGACACCTTTAGATCCTTAACATGTGTAATTAATGCAAGTTTCACCCCTATTATGATTAGATTCATTTTAATTGTCTATATGTTGTGATAATTTATTTTGTGCAATAAGTTAGACTATTCGAGTCTAACGTATATTTTGCGTTGAATAAGCGAACGTATAAACATGGGGTAGGGGTAATATTAAGGATTTAATACTAAGATGTTGGGGTGCAATTGATATGATTTTGCATGCCATGAATGGATGGCCATAATTGAGTCAATTATGGACATCATTAAAATTGGAAGTAATTAATAATTTGAATAGGGAATTATTAAAACAAGGGTAAAAGATTATAAGTGATAATCAATGCTTAGGACACGAGGTTGGACTCGTTTGTGACGTAAACCTGCCCGGACCCGCCCGGCAAATCCAACGGTCACAAATGTCAGCCCAATGTGAGAGGTCCTAGGCCTAAACTAAAGCATAACAGTTGTAAAGACACGAGGTTAGACTCTTTTATGGCGTAAGACTGCCCAGACCCGCCCGGCAAATCCAGCTGCCATAAATGCCAGTCTAATGTGAGAGGTCTTTATGAGGTTATGGCCTGAATGAATTAAGAAATACTTAACCAGATAAACATGTAAAGTGGGACATGGGGGTTAAGTAGGTGCCTTGGGTGGCATGAGGAATCTAGTGGGTGCCCTTAGTGGCATGTGAAATACGATTAGTAAGACTTAACCAAACACACATGTAAGTGAACATGATTAAGAGGGTTAAGTGGGATATACTAGTGGTGACAAGCTTAGGTGGGTAGCTTGTGGGGGCCCATTTCAACCAGTAACCCAAACGTATCTTTGTGGGCTCGATCCAAGTCGAGGACGGGACACGCATACTGGGCTTGACTGTAAGAGCCCAAAACGTGGAGCGGTGGCAACGCAAGTCCAACGGGTTTCATATGCGTGTGAGGACCCGGGCTGGTAGGTAAGATGTTGTTGCATCGTGTAGGTATAAGCCGTGCATTCTCAAGTTGTATCGGGTTGCCACTTTAGGGGAGTGATACACCCCACTGTGGGGCCAGCACGGGTATCTACGAGTAGGGAGCCGATCGAAAGTGGGTAGTGGGGTACACCTAGTGGAGATAGGCGCAGACGACACCTATGTAGTCAGCTAGGGGTACGCAAGGCTATTTATATAGTTTATGTGTGAAGCAAGTGGGATCAACCTTTAGGGTGACTGGTGCGGTGCAGTGTAGTAATGTGCGGTGCAGTGTAGTAATGTGCGGTGCAATGTAGTAATTATTCGTTAGTAATTAGGTATGCCTTTAACGTTATCTTCAACGTTATCTTTATCTGCTCATTCCATACCTAATAGTTCATAGACATTTTCTTATTCTCCAGCTTATGCCTTAGTCTAGTTATTTTGATGATTGTATTGTTAGAATTATCATACTCGTCAGACTTTATGTCTGACCCCCTCCATTTCTATCCTTTTTCCCCTCCAGGTCCTCAGGTTGGGCCCAGCTCTAGTGGAGTTTGATTGGATTGCTTTATCTCTATTGGAAAGCTTGGACCGTTGAAGTAAAGTCCAGATTGTTATCTTCTTTAATGGCTATTTGTGTAATGGGATTATGTATTTTGTTTTATGAAGATGGATATTGTACTTGACTCTGATTTAAGGTTTTTATGATGTAACAAACATGTTTAATTTCCGCTGCAATAAAATGAAGTTTTAGATTTCCAAGTACTACTTATTATCTGTCTTGTTGTAATTTTTCTGTTCTATATTCACTTAAAACCTCCATGGAAGTTAATGCATTCCCTTTGTGAGTGACATTAATGGACGTGGGGTGTTACATGTGGTATTAGAGCTTAAGGTTACCAGAACAGATAAATTTTTTAGAAAAACTATTTTTCTAAAGTATTTTTGGAAGAAGTGTTTTCAAAAACATGTCTTAATGAGTAATTTAAAGAGGAAAGTTTTTATGAAAAACATAATCCCCAATAGCCATATATCTTTATCTTTCGAATTCTCCATTTTGAATCTTTCCTTTTTCGTTTCAGCATGGCTGAAGATCTTAATCTACCTGACGGTGTAACGATACCAGGATGGTATAGGAGGTTATTATAGGCTAAGACCGCTGCAGGTCCAGCTAATGTTCCTCCACCACCAGTTGCACCAGTTCCTCCTCCTCCTCCTCGCGTAGATACTTTTGCAATGACGTGCAAGGAATTTAAGGCTATGGGTGGAAAACCCTTTCAAGGGTCAGAAACGTTTGTGGAAGCTAGAGATTGGCTTAAGGAGGTGGAAGAATTGCTAGAAATATTTGAAGTAGAAGAAGGGAGGAAAGTTCGTTTAGCAGCTTGTTTAATGAAGGGAGAGGCCTCGTTTTGGTGGGAGGTCACTAATGGGGAGCGTCCTGTTGATTCTTAGGCGGATTTCAGACGTAGGTTTGAGGCGAAGTTTCTCTCAAGGGCGGAAGAAAATCTATATATGGAAAGGTTCTTGACATTGAAGCAAGGAAGCTCACCAGTGAAAGAATATGTCAACAAATTTAATCAGTTAGCAAGGTTTGGCTTGGACTTGGTAAACACGCTGGAGAAGAAGGCTCTGAGGTTCGTGAATGGCTTGAATGAACCGTTGCAAGGGTTGGCTATGACCCACATCCCTATGTGGGCCACCTTTGAGAAGCTAGTAGAAATGACACTCATGCACGAGGAGAAAGCGCTAATGCTAATAAGGCACCTGAGAAGAAAGGGGATCAGAAGAAACCACAACAACAAAACAAGAAGGGTGGTAAAGACAATAATGGCAAGGAAAAGAAGAAATGCTTTAACTGTGGAACCCCAGGCCATCTCAGCAAGGATTGCCGAAATAAAAAGAAGACTGGCTGTTTTCATTGTGGGGATGCGGGGCATCTAGTGAAGGACTGCCCAAAGAAGGGGCAGAGGGAAGGGTCTACCTCGGGAGGACAGGTGCAAGCTCTTATGGCACCAGGGCAGGCAAGGGGACAAGTTCAGGCTCTCGCGGTCCCACCGCTGCAAGAATGACGTAGAACCATTTCTGTTGAAAGCTTAGTTTTTCTGTTTGAACATCATGTCCGTACCTTATTCGATTCGGGCGCATCACATTCGTTTATCTCTACATCATTAGTTGAATCACTGCACTTAAACACCAGTTTAGTAGAGGATCCCTTAGTTGTTTCGAATCCAATTGGGGGCTCAGCTTATTTGTCCATGATGTGTTTGGATTTGAAAATTTCTATACTTAGCGTCGAGTTTAGATGTGATGCTTATGTGTTGGGCTTCACGGGCTATGGGTTAATTTTAGGAATGGATTGGTTATCCAGAAATGGGGTCGTTCTTAATTGTGAAAGGAGAGTAGTTAGGCTCGTGACTCGCCTTGGTACCACTCTTGAATTCTTTTGTAATCCCATAAATTCTGTCATGCTAAGTTATTTAGAATCGCTTGACGCGTCTGAGGAAAATCTACGATCTGTTAGAGTGGTCCGAGAATACTCGGATGTGTTTGAGGAGGTGAAGGGCTTACCTCCGAAACGGGAGATAGATTTTCTAATATATCTTGTGGATAATGCGAAACCAGTATCTTTGCCAGTACGCCACATGGCTCCTCGTGAAAGGAGGGAACTCGATAAGCAAGTGAAGGAGTTGCTTGAGAAGGGGTTCATAAGATGAAGTATATCGGAGTGGGGTGCTCCAGTAGTATTTGCCACGAAGGCGGATGGGTCCCTTAGACTTTGTGTGGACTATAGAGAACTTAATAAGCTTACTAAGAAGAACAGACACCCACTGCCGAGGATTGACGATCTCTTCGATCAGTTAGTTGGCGCCTCAGTATTTTCGCAGTTGGACTTAGCCACTGGTTTCCATCAGTTGAGAGTGGCTGAGGATAACATAGACAAGACTGCCTTTAGGACTCCGGACAGTTTCTATGAATTGCTAGTGATGCCCTTCGGTTTGACAAACGCCCCCGCATACTTTGTTGATCTGATGAGTAGGGTGTTTAGGGAGTACCTTAACAAATTCGTGGTAGTCTTTGTAGACGACATCTTGATCTTTTCTAAGGATGAAGAAGAGCATGCCCTACATCTTAGGGAAGTGTTGGAGACTCTTCGAGCGCATAGCCTTAAGGCTAAATTTTCTAAGTGTCACTTCTGGAGGAAGGAAGTACGATTCTTAGGGCACATGGTTTCCAAAGAAGGGATAGCTGTGGATCCCGCGAAGGTGGTGGTCATCCAAGATTGGAAGGTCCCTAAAAATGCTACCGAAGTAAGAAGTTTCTTGGGGTTGGCTGGCTACTATAGGAATTTTATCAAAGACTTCGCAAAGATATCAACTCCATTGACACGCTTGACAAAGAAGAACCTAGTTTTCACATGGGACGTAGATTGTGATGATGCGTTCCAACGTTTGAAGAGAGCTTTGACCTCAGCCCCAGTCTTAGTGCTGCCATACGGGAGTAAGCCATTTACTGTTTATACCGATGCTTGTGGGACAGGACTAGGCGCAGTCTTAATGCAAGAGGGCAGGGTAATAGCCTATGGTGGAAGGCAGTTGAGAGCGCATGAGAAGAATTACCCCACGCATGACCTAGAGTTGGCCGCTATTGTTTTCGCGCTTAAGTCTTAGCGTCATTATCTTCTTGGCGAGAAATTCGAATTATTCACTGACCACAAATCTTTAAAATACTTATTCTCTCAGAAGGACTTGAACTTAAGGCAGCAAAGGTGGATGGAGTTCTTAGCATCCTACGACTTTGAGATAGCATATACCCCTGGCAAGGGTAACGTAGTGGCCGATGCCTTAAGTAGAAAAAGATTATCCTTAAGTCCTTTGTTTTTTGAGCGGCGAAATTTAGAGTTCATCTTTATGTTTGACTTTAGACCTTCCGTTGACTTTGTACCCGGTTTGCTAGCATCCTTGGAGGTCAAACCTACGCTTTTGGGACGGATTGGCGAGGCACAGCGAGACGACCCGCAGTTGGTTGAGTTGGTAGAAAAGCTCAAAGGAAGGGAGTCATCAAGCCATCTCCGTAGGTATACCCTAGATGATAAGGGGTGGTTACGTAGGGACGGTAGATTTTGTGTACCAAAAGACGATGACCTAAGGAAGACTATTCTTGACGAAGCACATCGTTCGAAGATGACCATTCATCCCGGCGGGGACAAGATGTACGAAGACATGAGACGAGTTTACTTTTGGACCGGCATGAAGAAAGATGTGGCCGAGTATGTCGCTAGATGCTTAGTGTGCCAACAAGTAAAAGCAGAGCAAAAGAAACCCGGTGGGTTGCTTCACCCATTGGAGGTTCCACTATGGAAGTGGGAAAGTGTCTCGATGGATTTTGTGGATGGATTACCAAGATCAAGGAAGGGTAATACGGGGATTTGGGTTATAGTAGATAGACTTACTAAGAGCGCCCATTTTATTCCCGTGAAAAGTAAGAGGACTGCTCCATGGTTAGCTTCTGTATATGTCCGAGAAATAGTTCGTTTGCACGGTGTTCCTTCTAGCATAGTGAGCGACTGCGATCCTATTTTCACTAGCGAATTTTGGAGAAGCTTGCAAGAGGTGGTAGGGACTCAGTTATGTTTGAGCACCGCATATCATCCTCAGACGGACGGCCAGACTGAGAGGGTGAATCGCATTCTAGAGGATCTTTTGAGGCTATGTATCCTAGACTTTGGGGGTACATGGGAAGAGCATCTTCCATTGGTGGAGTTCGCATATAACAATAGCTTTCAGTCTAGCATTGGCATGGCACCTTTCGAAGCTCTTTATGGACGACCTTGTCGTTCACCTACATGTTGGTGGGAATCTACGGATAAGATCTTACTTGGGCCCGATATGATTAGAGAGACTTCGGAGAAGATCGACTTGATTCGAAGGAGGATGAAAGCAGCGCAAGATAGGCAGAAATCTTATGCAGATAAGAGGAGGACAGATCTCGAGTTTGAAGTTGGGGACATGGTCTTTGTCAAAGTGTCTCCATTACGAAACGTTGTTCACTTTGGGTCCGTTGGGAAGTTAGCACCAAGGTTTGTAGGGTCGTTTCCTATTAAGGAGAAGATTGGACAGATGGCGTATAGAGTGGAGTTGCCTGAGAGACTTATGGTGTACACGACGTATTCCATTTGAGGAAGTGCTTGCACGAGACCGCGGAGGTGGTAGAGCCGAGCTTTCTTAGAGAGGTGGAGGTAGAGCATGATGTGACGATTCGACGAGCTCCTACGCGCATTCTTGGGTCGGAGATCAAGAAGTTGAGGAATCGAGAGGTCAGACTAGTCAAAGTGCAATGGGGAGATGATGAAAGCAACGCTACTTGGAAGACAGAAGAGAAGACGCGTTCACGATACCCTTTTCTTTTCGAGGGTATGTCCTTTAATTTCTCCTTTATCGCTTAACTTGTACTTATCTCTAGAGTATCCTCTCGCTAGTATCTTTTATCTTTAGTTAGGATAATCCTATGGTTGAAACATGTGTTTGAGACATGTTATGTATGATGGATGCAAAGTGGATGCAAGTGTTTGCTAGTGGTTGCTCGTGGACGCATATACACACACTATTAGGCACTAGATCGGCTCAGTCACTTCATATTGCATATTGCATATAAATGGATGTATTAAGTAAAATGGATCTATGACAATTATATTTTCATATGGATGTTGCATTCAGATGATGATTGTGCACGCATATAGAAATAATATGTAGCATTAGGGAACTTTTGCATACATAATGGACACATGACACTATCATGATTTGCATTAAGGAAGTCAACTGAATCAGTGGACCGCCTGATTTTGCATTAGATATGGACATATACACACACTGTGCATTTAAACATGAAAGCATTAGAAGTCTATAAGGACAATGGATGCCTGTGTTTGATGGTTGAGTAGATGGACGATTGGATGTTAGGATATACATTCTTCTTAACTTGAAGATTTCGGGGTCGAAATCCTTTAAGGAGGGGAGAATGTAAAACCCCGTAATTCTGATAATATTAATATTCACAAATTAAAGAATAACTAATCTCAGATGTGAGAATTGTGGGAAACGGGTTGCGCCATTGTGTTCGTCTCGGAATTCTGGTTGAAATAGAGTCCGAGTTTGCGTGAATTGGACTTCGTATGAAGAAGTTATGGCCATCGGAAGTTTCAGAAAAATTCAAAACAGCTCGCAGGAAATTTAAAATTCAAACTGAAAGTGCAGAAGTGGGCTGGGCGGGAAAAATTCCCGCCCAGGCAGGTCGACTGGGGAGTCGACACTAGTGTCGACCTCCCCCCCAGGTCGACTACCATGTCGACCTCCCCCCCCCCCCCCCAGGTCGACTATAGTGTCGACCTGGGTGTCGACCTGGTCAGTCGGCTAGGGTTTTGGCTGAGCCTGTTTTTGACTGAGTGATGACCCATTAGGGTTTTGACCTAATCTGGTTGGCTGGGATTAGTTCTGTGTTGATCTGACGGTCTAAAATAAATCCTAACTCTATAAATACCTAGGTAGTCTCTCACCCTAATTCATATGAAAAATAGATTAGCTACCGTCATACCGCCGCCATGGAACTCAGTGGAGCCGCCGCCAACTAAGAAGAAAGAAAAACTAATCAAATCCTAATTCTATTCAACTCTAAAGAAAATCTAGGCTATCTTTCTCTTCTAAATTGTGAGTATGATGATCTTAACAAGATTATTGTTAAACTAATTCGATTAAGTCATGAATGGATTATAAGTGAATGATGTGGATTATCATATATGTTGTTGTAAACCCTTTTGCTATCATGTATGTTGTAAATCCTATGTTATGTGATGATGATATCCTATATGTTGTAAATCATGCTATGATGATGTTATATATGTTGTAGTTTTCTATGCTAAACTGAGATGAATCATACATGTTATAAAGTCATAATGTTTGGGCTATGTTGATCTATATGACAAGTCACATATGCAAGTTTAGGTTGATTAGTAAAAGTTATGAACATATGCCATGACATCTATTATGACATCTAGAATCATGCTATGACATATGTGAAATTCTATGCTAGTTCACACCATCATTATGTTGCCTAAAACCCCATATGCAAGTTTATACATAAAATTTGGGTTATGATCATATCATGTAAATTGTGACATTTAACAAGTTGACACCTTTAGATCCTTAACATGTGTAATTAATGCAAGTTTCACCCATATTATGATTAGATTCATTTTAATTGTCTATATGTTGTGATAATTATTTTTTGCAATAAGTTAGACTATTCGAGTCTAACGTATATTCTGCGTTGAATAAGCGAACGTATAAACGTGGGGTAGGGGTAATATTAAGGATTTAATACTAAGATGTTGGGGGTGCAATTGATATGATTTTGCATGCCATGAATGGATGTCCATAATTGAGTCAATTATGGACATCATTAAAATTGGAAGTAATTAATAATTTGAATAGGGAATCATTAAAATGGGGGTAAAAGATTATAAGTGATAATCAATGCTTAGGACACGAGGTTGGACTCGTTTGTGACGTAAACCTGCCCGGACCCGCCCGGCAAATCCAGTGGTCACAAATGTCAGCCCAATGTGAGAGGTCCTAGGCCTAAACTAAAGCATAACAGTTGTAAAGACACGAGGTTAGACTCTTTTATGGCGTAAGACTGCCCGGGCCTGCCCGGCAAATCCAGCTGCCATAAATGCCAGTCTAGTGTGAGAGGTCTTTATGAGGTTATGGCCTGAATGAATTAAGAAATACTTAACCAGATAAACATGTAAAGTGGGACATGGGGGTTAAGTAGGTGCCTTGGGTGGCATGAGGAATCTAGTGGGTGCCCTTAGTGGCATGTGAAATACGATTAGTAAGACTTAACCAAACACACATGTAAGTGAACATGACTAAGAGGGTTAAGTGGAATATACTAGTGGTGACAAGCTTAGGTGGGTAGCTTGTGGAGGCCCATTTCAACCAGTAACACAAACGTATCTTTGTGGGCTCGACCCAAGGCGAGGATGGGACACGCATACTGGGCTTGACTATAAGAGGCCAAAACGGGGAGCGGTAGCAACGCAAGTCCAACGGGTTTCATATGCGTGTGTGGACCCGGGCTGGTAGGTAAGACGTTGTTGCATCGTGTAGGTATAAGCCGTGCATTCTCAAGTTGTATCGGGTTGCCACTTTAGGGGAGTGATACACCCCACTGTGGGGCCAGCACGGGTATCTACGAGTAGGGAGTCGATCGAAAGTGGGTAGTGGGGTACACCTAGTGGAGATAGGCGCAGACGGAACCTATGTAGTCAGCTAGGGGTACGCAAGGCTATTTATATAGTTTCTGTGTGAAGCAAGTTGGATCAACCTTTAGGGTGACTGGTGCGGTGCAGTGTAGTAATGTCCGGTGCAGTGTAGTAATGTGCAGTGCAGTGTAGTAATTATTCGTTAGTAATTAAGTATGCCTTTAGCGTTATCTTCAATGTCATCTTTGTCTGCTCATTCCATACCTAATAGTTCATAGACATTTCCTTATTCTCCAGCTTATGCCTTAGTCTAGTTATTTTGATGATAGTATTGTTAGAATTATCATACTCGCCAGACTTTATGTCTGACCCCCTCCATTTCTATCCTTTTTCCCCTCCAGGTCCTCGGGTTGGGCCCAGCTCTAGTGGAGTTTGATTGGATTGCTTTATCCCTCTTGGAAAGCTTGGACCGTTGAAGTAAAGTCCAGATTGTTATCTTCTTTAATGGCTATTTGTGTAATGGGATTATGTATTTTGTTTTATGAAGAAGGATATTGTACTTGACTCTGATTTAAGGTTTTTATGATGTAACAAACATGTTTAATTTCCGCTGCAATAAAATGAAGTTTTAGATTTCCAAGTACTACTTATTATCTGTCTTGTTGTAATTTTTTTGTTCTATATTCACTTAAAACCTCCATGGAAGTTAATGCATTCCCTTTGTGAGTGACATTACTGGACGTGGGGTGTTACAAATTGTCTCAGAGAAAATATATGAGAAGATACATTTGGATTTTTAGGGAATGATTATTATCCTAATTATGTATAAATGTTAGGGAATGTTGAATTGTAATGACCGACATTCTGTTAATATAGCATACTATGATAACTTATTTCTTAACATACTATGGGAAGGACCAATGCAATAATCAGAGTGGTGGTCTGTTTGATCATTTAGACAGAGCAACTATCTGAGAAGCCTCGAAAGATCAATACTCAGATATGGACTTCACGTCGAATGGCCGAACTCATCTTTTAGTTCCCAACCTTAGAGACGGTAATAAAAGTTCTCCTATTGGTGAAGTGACCTGTGAGAACGATAAGGAGCAAAGCAGAAAACATAACTTTGGAAGCGTTGCTTCATATGGTGCTGATAATCTGACTATTAATGACCTTATGGCAAATTTCTAACTTAGAAAATCATGTTATTCGTCATGTAAAAGGATTTGTGATTGGATCGATTTGACACATGTAGTATCATTTATTAGTAAACAGTTTAGTATAAGTAGCTGCATACACATACACAGATACATCCTAATGTTGATTTTATGCTGCAACTAAATAGCACAGCAAGGGAAGTTTAATGTACTCGGTTATGTGATATAATTAATCATTAAAAAATTGGATGTTCTCTGATTAAAAGTATTCAAGAAACGAACTGAATGTTTCTGATTGAAAACATTCTAAAGGCATCATTTTCTAATTAAAATAGTTCCAAACACATCAATTTGTCGGGTCATCAGATCATTCAGTGATCATAATTTTGCGTTCAAAGTCAAACAAGTGAAGACACATGCATGTCCAAGGCAGCACCCACAAAGTTTTAATAAACCCTTTTTCTTTTTATTCAACGTATATAGGAATAATTATTATTTCTAAATCATAGAATGTTCCACGTCCAACACATGATGATAAGTTCAATGAAACCATAACTTGTAAGTAAATTATTGAAAATAATAGAAGAAACTAACCTTTGTGGTTGAACTGACAAGTAAATCACAGGAAATTACCAATTTGAGTGGGAAGTGGACTAGCTTATGCAACTTCTTGCTACCACTATGCCCATAGATAAACCTCGTTAAATGCAATATTAGTATTCTGGAAAGTTTTTGAATCATTATCGAGTTGCTGCACTAATCACCATAGCATGCAAAAAGAACAGAAACAAAAACAAATTTTTTTGACGCAAAAGCAATTGACAAAAACAATGTGTTGCGGCATCTTTAATAGTTAAATCACCAAGACATTTGAGTCTCATTACACATGAAAATTGATACCTTCCCAGCTGAGGCCTTGTAACCTTCAAGTGTATCATGAAAACTGATACCTTCCCAGCTGAGGCCTTGATACCTCCTCGCCAGCAAGTGAATCCGGTGTCTTTTCTTGGCGTACACTAAACCTACACTGAAACAGTAGAAACTTGAGCTAATACAAATCCACAAAGGTCATATTGAGAACAAAAATATTGCATTACTTGCATCAATTTCTTTATGTCATCAGAAGTGAAACAACCACTTAAGTGACTTACTTGGAACACCATAAAGACCCAAATGTACAAATGTGTCTCCCTTCAAAAATAGAATGTATTCTGTAAAAAAAATACGAACCAATCAATAATTAATAGATATAAAAGTTACAAACTTTTAGTATAATGACGCACCACAAGACCCAGTACATGATTAGTTCTGCATGTCCAATTCCAATATAAACAACATGCCAGAAAGAATCAATTTTTGTTTTAAAATACCAATTAAATTTGTTCGTAAGCTGTCTTACCCACCCTGTTGCCATTACAAACATTTCATAAACAAAATTACCCTAATAATTAAGTATTATGGTAGTTTTCATTTCATCCTGCAATAGCATAATAATCAGATTCTTTGGCACATTTAAAATGTTATCTCCAATGTTTATTTTTAATGGTCGTAGCTTATTTCCATCTGCATACCTTGTTTTTTTGAAAACAATTAGTTTTATTTCGAATATTATACTGGGCTAGCAAAATAAGTCGTTCACACTAATAATTGTATGTGATTGTACATAACAAGTGAAATTGAGAAACCTGTAGTCAACCAGAAACATTAAAAAATATCGATGTTCATTTACAGCTAGAAGCTTCTTGGCACGTTGAAACTCAACGGGATCGATCTTGCCTTGCATCGCCCGAGTTGAATCACTAACCCTTGAATTGTCTCTCAATTTTTACCTCTCCTCAGTCGTCTTCGCCGAGCCTTGCCTACCCTTATATCGTCCACCCTTGAATCACCAAATTTTGTCATCCTGGTTTTTTTAGGAATAGACAGAAATAAACTAAAGGAGGGAAAGTGAAAATTGGCGGAGCATTTTTTAGGAATAGGCAGAAATAGATTAAAGGAGGGAAAGTAAATGAGAGCGCGAAAAGCCTGAAACACACAGTGTTGGGATCGAAATTTAGTGCGAAAATAATTGATCCTCACATCAATCGTTGAAAAACGCTGTCTACTGCTATTGTTGATAACCACTTTTCTTGTAGTTTATCAAAATATGAGAACTGACCCTTGGGGAATTAAATAAAAATATTTTATGATCCTCCAATACGTAAAATGTGGGTCGTCTTCCCCTCCCCTTTTAGGAATTTCGTCCCCGAAAGCCCAAGCAACCAAAACCATTCTGCATGCCTATCATCCATGAGCAGCCAATTTACCATCAAACTAGCATCCATCAAGCCATGCATCCATAGCCTTAATCTAGCACGCAGAATTCTATCCATAACACAAGTTACAATGGTGTAAGGTGACATGACATTAATGGGTAATACCAACGAAGTGTTCTGGATGGATCATCTTCATACTCTCTTTTGTTTCCCAGGTACAATCGTCATCATCCTCACTCCATTGCACCTTGACTAGCTTAATGATTTTCTTCCTAAGTTGTTTCGTGTCGTTCCCCACAGCATGAAACAACTTATGAGGTCTCGTAACTACGAACTCGACTTCTAGGTCTTCGTATCCAGAGATATTACCACATTTGAATCGTGCACACACTTTCGTAGAAAAGACATATGAAACACATCGTGCACACTCGATGTCTTCTCTAGTAAATCCAATATATACACGAGTTTTCCAATCTGCTCGACTATCGGGAACGGTCCAACGAACCTTAGAGCTAACCTTCCTTTACTTTCGAATCGAACAACATTCTTCAGTGGTAAAATCTTCACGAAAAACCATATCTTCCATGTCGAACTCCAAATCTTTTCGATGTTTATCGGCGTAACTCTTCTGACAATCTTGGGCTGCCTTCATTCGTTGTCGAACGATCTCGATACAATTCAAGATATCTTTTATCATTTCTGTCCCAAGCATCAACTTATCTCCAGTTTCTAACCAACATGCTAGAGAATTACACAGTCTACCATACAATGCCTCGTATGATGCCATCCCGATGCTCGACTGGTAGCTGTTATTATATGCAAACTCAACTAAATATAGATGTTCTTCCCACGATCCTCTGAAGTCCAATACATAAGCTCTAAGAAGATCTTTCAACACTTGGTTAACTCTCTCGGTTTGACCATCAGTCTGGGGATGATAACTCGTACTCAAACATAACTCGATTCCAAAAGTCTCTTGCAAACTCTTCTAAAATCCACTTGTGAGCAATGGATATCGATCACTCACTGTGCTCTTTGGGATATCATGGACTCGAAGTATCCATTTAATATACAGCTCAGCCAACTTTGATGTTGTCCTAGTTGATCTAACAAGAATAAATCTTGCACTTTTGGTCAAGCGATCCACGATGATCCAAATCCATTCATTTCCTGCCCTGTATCTAGGTAGTACATCGATAAAATCCATCGATATCTGCTCCCACTTCCACGTAGGAACTTCGAATGGCTGAATCAATCCACTCGGCTTCTTCTGTTCAGCTTTCACTAACTGACAATTCATGCACTTGGAAATAAATTTTCCAACATCCCACTTCATCCCTTCCTAGTAGTAAGCTCGCTCATGCCCTAATACATCTTGTTACCACCAGGATGAATCGTCAACTTTGAGTGATGATATTCCCTCAGAACCTCATCTCTCAATCCATCAATATTAGAACAACCAATCGTCCTTTCTTTCAAAGCCAACCCTCTCGATCGACCTCGAATTCCTTGTCCTCTGGTTTCAACTTCTGGATAATCTCGACAAGCTTTGCATCACGCTTCTGGCTTTCGTCAATTCTTTCAATGAGAGTAGGTCTTATCGATAAGCTTGCCAACATCTCAGGCTCTAACTCACACCAGGGACTGAAATCAAATCCTGCCAAGTACTCGAGGTGCTTCCATTTCGAAAACATTGGTCCTAACCTTGCGTGTCTTCGAGTCAACGCATCTTCCACTACATTACCTTTACCAGGAGTATATGCGCCTATACCAAAATCATATGATGCCAGAAACCCTAACCACCGTTGCTGCCGAAGATTCAAATCCTTTTGGGAGAAGAGATACTTCAACGACTTGTGATCCTTAAACAACTCGAATCAACCTCTTAACAGGTAATGTCTCCATATCTTCAAAGAAAACACAATCGCTGCCAACTCCAAATCATGAATTGGATATTTTCTCTCATGCGGGTTCAGCTGTCGACTTGCGTAGGCCGCAACTATATCCGTCTACATCAGTATTGCTCCAAGTCTAGTACTACATGCATCAGTCTACCACCATTTCCTCATTCCCGCTTGGAATCCTTAAAACAACAGCACTCCTTAGTCTCTCTTTCAGGATTCCGAAAGCTTTCTCACACTTTGCATCCTATGTGAACACTTAGTTCTTTTTCGTCAATTTTATTAATGGTGCAACTGTCTTGGATAAATCCTTGATAAACCGATGATAATATCCCTCTAACCCAAGGAAACTTCGAACATCCGTCGCACTCTTAGGCCTATCACGGTCCTGGATTGCTGCTACTTTAGTGGGATCTACCGCTATCCATTTCCAGAAACAACATGGCCTAAGAACCTCACTTCACACTTCTAGAAGTGACACTTCGAAAACTTAGCTCTCAGCTGATGCTTTCGTAAGATTTCCAAAACAACTCACAAGTGCATCTTATGCTCTTTCTCATTCCGGGAGTAAACCAGAATATTGTCCACAAACACAAGCACAGACATGTACAACTAATCTCTGAATACCCTATTCATAATATCCATAAAACATACTGGCGCATTAGTCAACCTAAACGGCGTCACCAGCCATTCGAAGAAACTAGATGGTGTCCTAAAAGCTGTCTTCAGCACACTATCCTTCACCACTCTCAATTGGTGAAATCCTGTCGCCAGATCCATTTGGGAAAACACCTTGGCCTCGTGAAGCTGATCGATCAAGTCATCTATCCTCGGCAATGGATACTTGTTCTTCTTAGTCACCTTGTTCAGCTTACGATTATCCACACACAAACTCAATGATCCATCAGTCTTGGTTGCAAACACAACCGGTGCACCCTATTCGGACACACTCCTTCGAATGAATCCTTTTTCCCAAAAGGTCACATACTTGCACCTCTAACACTCGTTATTCCTTAGGTGACATCCGCTTAAGAGGCATGACTATAGGTCTAGCACCTTCGACCAAATCGATCCTGAACTCAATCTCGCGATGCGACGGAAACCATTTAACCTCGTCAAAGACATCATCGAACACACTAGCGATCGACACAGATGACAAGTCTTCCCATGGAATCACAAGTGAATATAAATAGCTTACGAAGACCCCGTCTTATGGCTTACATTGAATCACAACCATTCGCCCTTCCACATTCCCGACAGTCACTTTGAGCTTCTCGCAATCCACTTTGCCGCATACCTCTTGAGCCAGTCCATACCCAAAATAATCCCAAACCCAGCGAAATTCAAAACAAAACAATCACACATAAAGGAGAAACCATGACTCGACAACACAAGACCACGACAAATCATACACAAATCGGACATACCACCAACTGGATTAGTCATAATCAATGGTCTATCACAAATCTCGGGTACCAAACCCAAGCGGCACACAAGCTCATTACAAATGAAAGAATGCGATGCTTCAATATCAAACAACACTCGAACGGAAACATCTCCAATAGAAAGTGTACCTTGAACAACAATACTCTTCCCTTTCTCCTCCACTGTAGGAGCCCTCGAAGAAGATGGCACAACTACCAAAGCATATGCCATCATAATCTGCTTACCCTTAGCTGGTTATGGACAATCCTTCTTGTTATGCTAGGTTTGTCATAGTTGTAGCATTTCTTCTCAACTTTTGGATTCTTACAATCCTTGAAAAAATGGCCCTTCTTCTGGCAGTTGAAGCATATCACCTTGTTTTTTTGCTTCTCCTGACCATCTTTTCCTTTATGTTGTTGTTGCTTCCTATTTTTGTTATTACCACCCTGTTGTGGTTTCAGTTCTTCTTTAGCTGCAATAACAACCTCTTCCTTGGGAAACAAACTCTCATGCCCTAAAGCTTTCTCTACGATCTTCTTATAAGTGTCATCCAAGTGATCAACCAACTGATTCCCAAGATATTTGTCCAAGCCCATAACAAACTTCTCATTCTTCTGGTAAGGAGTCTCAACATATGAACGAGCATACTTGGACAAAGCTTCAAAGTCAGAAACATACTCCAACACTGGTCGACCATTCTGCTTCAGCTCTACGAACCTTTTAAACAGAATTGACTTCTGAACGATAGAAATGAACTTCGTCTCAAATTTGACTTGGAACTGATCCCACGTGATCTCATCTTATGGAGTCTCTAAAGTGACAGAGTTCAACAATCCATAGCTCTGCCATGTAGTTGTCTTGATGCAAGCTTCCTCTTCATTGCATCATCAATGCCCAAGTCTCCAAATATCTGAATGTAAGTATCAAACCACCCTTGAACCTCTATTGTCGGCTTTGACTCTTTAAACGGCTTCCCTCCTAGAGTACTGAGATCTTTGCATTGCTTCACGATGTCCACAACCCTAGGCACCTGCACCTAAACCCCCACATCTACCGCAGCTGTCTCGGGAGCAGGTACCCTCCTCATGATCGCTGCCACCATGGCCTCGAACATAGCTGGGTAATCTGGTGTACCACCATCTCCCCTTTCAGGAACAGTCGCCTCCCTAGCAGTATGTCTCGATGTTCGACGACTCATTCTAAATCTGTAATATAGAATGATTAGTCCACGCATGAGAAAAACTGCAAATGGAGTTTAAGCACTATTATACTATACACTAATATATAGTATAGATCCATTAGAAATCTACAAATACGTCTCTCATACGTTATTACATCTTCAAGCTTTGGCTAAAATCGATTAACTAGAGCTCTGATACCAAATGTGACGACCGCCTATAACTCCTGCATTTAACAAGAGGAATAATGCACTGAAAGACATGTCACGCAACTATGGACGATCATCTGGATATAATAACACATGCGGAACCTGTCGTATAACTCACAGTGCAAGGATAAAATTTAATAGAACATATACAACAAGCAATAGTAATGAAGAAGAATTGAGCAGAATCTTAAACTTTTCATATCATCATGAAAATATCCATACACCACTGGAGTACATCATAAGAGTCTGTACAAAACACCTTGCTACAAGTCACTCAAAGAATACATCAAACATAACAGCGGAGAACAACAAATAGTAGATAGTAGGAAATAATACGCCAGCCTCCTGCTTGTTGTCGCTCAGTAACCTCATCCTCATCAAGATCTACCACCTATCACCTGCTACTCAGTCTACCCATCCACAGCCGGATGAACAACCCAAGGTAATAAGAGGGAGACATAAAACCTTGAGTCAGACAATAGTCTTAATGAGTGATAAGCAACATCATCAATAAAGTATATGAGAAATAGGTAGATCAATCAACTAATCTACTAATACATCAGAGAAGAACCCAACCCATCTCCTCCACATCCGACAGTGATATCCTTTACAACAATAAAAAAGAAACAACTAGTACATTTATAGCAACCAATTATCAGGGGTTGACCATCGTAATCGAATTCAAAAATCTTCCAAGCACAAGCCCAAAAGGCCCAAACCAACATCAGATAAGCACCCAAGAGACATCTCCTTCGACGTTGGACAATCTATACAAGACGATACAAGCAAAACAACAACATCCATGACTTTGACTATCACCGCCTGCCTTGTCTTGAAACCATCCTTAATCGTATGACTGGCCCAACTTGCTATCTGTCAAGGGCTAATGGTAACCCTGGTTCTAGCAAATCTCTATGCACCTTTCATCGATACGTATCTAGGCCTTTCAACGATACCCATGGTACTTGACCAGCTAACTTCTAGTCTTTTGGGCGTCCCCATTATACCCATATTTTGAGTACGCTAGAAACTTCGACTAACGATAATCCCTCAACCTTCAATATCTCTTGTCATCCAACTTGATGACTATCACAAGCTCAAGCGACTTCTCGAGCACCATTATCTACGAACTCACACTTTGAGTCGTCTTCACATTTGTTGCTTTTCATCAATCAACGAACATCTCATCATGACGCTTCGAATACTCTATCTTGAATTCACGTCGAAGCTCCACGTCGAACATCGACCAAAAATAACATCATTTGGTTGAAATTCAATGGATCATTCACTGCCTTTCATATAGATTATTCATCGATCCTTATATACTTTCCATAACGTTTCATCTCTTCGCTATGTACAATAATCCACAACGTTTCATTCACCTTTGCACAACGTTTCCCAAACGCTGTGATCCTTTAACTTGTGCGATCCATCATGGATTGGTCTCCGATCTATTCTTTACGCAGCGCCAGATCACCCAATCCACAGCGTTTCTTCCTTTCCAAAGCGTTTTCTGAACGCTATGACCTATCAGTGCTTCACACCAATCCATCATTGATCAGTCTTGCCGACCCATCACAAAAACCTTGCTCGATCCAACATTTTCCCATACGCCCACCATCAGATCACTCGGCCGATCCACGAGTATTTATGTCGATCCATCATGGATCAGACTTGGCTGATCCATCAGCTGCTACGTGGGCCAATCCATCATTTCACCACGCACACCCCTTGCCGATCCACCAAATGATTTCCACGATCGATCCATAGCTTTTGCATTGCCAATCCATGCTTTTGGCATTGCCAATCCATGCTTTTTTCACTAGCACGATCCACACTAAATGCTGCCGATCCGTGCCACTTCATCACATTCGATCCATCAAAAATCTTCACCGATCCATCCAAAAACGTCGAACCAATCCGATTCAAACTCGTGCAATTTCAACCAACCATTCAACAACACACTCAAGCAATCATCATCAAACACTAATACAAAAAATAACATATGAAATTCACCAAATCATGATTAAATAGTAATAAATTGGCAAATAGATTTAAACTTGCATAAACATGTGAATTCACCATTATAAGTTGCTAGATTAGATCCTACGGTGATCCGAACTGAAAATATACTTTCCATGATGTAGATCTAGGTGAAAACAACTTGAAATGGTGAAAATAAGATCAAACAACCCATATACTCGATTGAATCCGTGTGAGAGATGCTTATCACTCACTAAATCCACAAATTAGCTTGAAATCAATTATCTACAAATCCAGACAGCAAAGAACATCGAAGAACGATCTTCAAATCACCCAATTTAATGCGATCTACTCTTCCTTGATGTTGATCTTCAATTTACTAATATAGATCTATGAATTAAATGAAGTGAAGAGGTATTTGATTGGAATGGAGAATCTCAGACCGCAACCAAATAGAGAAATAAAGAAACTAAACAATTCTTCTTGCCTCTACCCCCTCTATTTATAGCCAAAAGTCCCTAACCTTAATGGTCCTCCCTAATCAGTCCACTAATGACTAATAAGTTTGTCCAAAAATTGTGTAGCACTAAAACAACAATTCCTCCCAAACCGCTGAACCAAATCCTTAATGTGACCACTCTACGGAATTGGAAACATCATTTTCTTTTTATGAAACCGATCTTAGCATCTGATTCGATCCCAATCAAAAGTTATGCCCTGTACAAAACTGATAGGGCAAAATGGTTACAAATAAAAATAATAAAGATTATGGACATGTCCCACATCCCCATAACCAACATATCAAAATATGATAATGATCCGACCGTCAGGGAATTAAATAAAAATATTTTACGATCGTCCGATACGTAAAATGCGGGTCGTCACAAGTATAGTTATTCGTATGAATGAACGTAGAGAGAGGGAAATATTGTTGTCACCAAGGAATGACAAAGCTTCCACGTGGATAAGAGAAGAAGTTTCCTTCTTCAAGTGCTCAAAGTCCTGTATTTATACATGTAGAAGACGCTGAATCAGCTTAAAATCGCGTAGAGAGGCCCACCAAAGTAGGATGACTTGGTCTTAGAGTGGAGCCCATATCATCCCACTTCACAAGAATCGGTATTGATCCCTCAAGAGCGGTCTATACCGATCCCTAAGGTTGCACCTAATAGGGTGCAACCCTAGAGTATGTTCCCTATTATGCACTTTTTCCATGCATGTTTGGTTGCTTTGATCTCCATTCGGTTTTTGAGTTATGGACATAGTTTCATTGCTCCGGATCCATACCGATCCCTAACTTTTCCAAAAAAAATTCGAGACTTATTCGATTTCAAACTGCTATTCAAGTGAATTCGGCTGTTTGTTGCTTCAAGTCCTTGTCCATACTTGATTCCCGAGCGATCCGACCATCTCTTCATGTTGTCTATCTCGATGGTTGTAAATCCAAGTGCCCGAATTCAACATGTAACGACCCTGTAAAAAAAGGTTAACAATAGACATACATATGGTCCATTATTTGTGTAAAGAAAAGTTTATCTTTTTATGAGATTGGGGTTTGAGATTTCTTCTCAATACGAAGGCTTGCTTTTGTAATCTTTTTGGTGGAATTAATAAAAAATTTGTCGAAGGAATTGTTTATTATTTTATATTTCACTTTTTATCTTCTTTAACATTTAATTATGCAGAGATCCTAGGGAAATGACTAAATGTAGTGTCTAAGTTTCAAATATAAATAAGTGTACTGTTAAAAGAACTCACCGGTCTAGAATCCATTTTAATTTTATTTAACAAAATGAAAATAAAATAAAATTGAAAGGAGTTCAAAAATATGCGACTTCTATCTCTTTTTGAGTCCAGCAAACATGCCCTCATTAATAATAAATAATTTAATAGCTGCGTATTGCATGGAAAAGGTCGCAACGGAAACACGTCAGAAGCATGAGGCAAAGCTAATTTAAGAAGTAGCTTTTGTTAAAAGAATCCCCACACGTGTGCTGTGCACATCTCCATCTGAACCTCGATGACACTCCTCGTAATTTCATACAACTCCAAGTCTCTTTTGAAACCACCATCCATCTATTGACCTTGCTTTCTATTCCCAAATTTTCCAATCCAATCAAATCCAAATTTCCAAATCCATCTTGCTTGAAGAATTCTCGATAAGTTCCTGTCCTTTGTCGAAAAGAGATATGACGTCGGGGCAGAGGACGCCAACCTGGAATGAGAGGGAGAACAACCGGCGCCGGGAGAGGCGGCGACGGGCCATCGCGGCAAAGATATTCGCCGGCCTGAGAGCCTACGGTAACTATACCCTTCCAAAACACTGCGATAACAACGAGGTGCTTAAAGCGCTTTGTATGGAGGCAGGTTGGGTCGTTGAGCAGGATGGTACTACTTACCGGAAGGTGACCAGATCTAGTAACTTTTTATTCGATCGCTGTTTTTCTTTGAAGTTTTACTTAGATCGCTTTGCACGTGCATATAAACAGTGAAGTTAAACTGGAAGCGATATTTGTCTGAGTTCATTGATTATCTCACCTAATGTGGTTACATCTACTAGGTTTAGGTTCTCAAATGTTATTTAGTTAAGCAGATGGTCAATCTTTTTTATATGGAACAATATATATATATATATATATATATATATATATATATATATATATATATATATATATATATATATATATATATATATATATATATGCAACATAATACACTTTAGTTGAAAGGAATTGTATCTTCATTTCTAAGAGCATTCCAATGGGCACTCCGAATTCACCTGACTATAAATGGTTATTTCACCATTACAGGTATGTGTGTAACACGCACATCCCCCCCCCCCCCCCCCCCCCCAAAAGGTAGCACCCCATTTTAACGGTTCTTGTGTTTACTTTCTTATTTCATTTATTTCTAAACTCTGTTTTTAATATTTTTGGTATATATAACATAGAGTAATCTACTACAATAATTTTTTCAAAAAATTGTTCATAATTATGTTTTTTTTAATGAAGTAGTGGTTATCATGTACACAAATATTTAGTTCGCCTATGACATACATATCGTTATTTATAAACATCATTATGTATAAATTTCATTGTTATTGTTAACTGTAATAGTATTTTATTTTCCTTAATTTTTTGATGTTAAACTTCGAGTGTATGTGTGTGAGTCACTCATATATTGCAATAATACAGAGTGACAATTAGTCAACATAAACTGAGGTTTTGGCTTTATGTTTTTATTGTTTGAATTGTTACTTGGTGCAAAATTTATATGTATTATATTTTGTTGCAAGTACTTACTTTTGTTTAGGCTCTGTCTAGACTCCGGTTGGGCTCCACATTCTTAATGTCTGGCGCTCCCCTCCGTCTCGAGCAGCATAGCTTGTGATGTTACGGAATTTCATTTTTTATATATGTCATTCGATTTTATTTCCTAAGAAAGTTAAAGTTTCGTTTTAGATCACTCATAAAGCTAATGCTATCCAGAAGCTAGTGACGACTCTTTAGAAGATTTTGTGCATTATAATTAGTAGAGTTGTCCTTATGTTTGAGAAGAAAAATACATATATTCAAAGCTACAACATGGATGTATCAATCCAGCAAATACTAAATAGATTTATGGATGTAACGCCATATTAGAATTATAAATTGAAAACTGTGATAGGGAATAACAAAATCTCCACTGCTCTTAAAATTTATTTTATGAAATTGATTGATGCTGGTGCCATTAATCAGCGATCAGCTTCCATGGTTACAAAGCTGGAATTATTTTTCCATTTAGCCAAAAAAAACCAATGATAATCTTGCACAAGTATAAATGATTTTGAAGTTGCTCTAATTTTCTCATTGCGGTGAGGTATGAGAAATTCTACGTAGAAGAAGAAATCAGCATTTTTTTTATTCACAAGGTAGAAAGAAAAATTAGGAGTGGCTAGGGTAGTTTTTATTTACTATGAGGGTTGGTACTCATATTTGGTTTGTGAGGGGGGCAAATCACATGTAGTTAGTATTTTGTTATTGAGCCATTCTGAATTAATATACATACGTTGTTGAATTTTGCATATATATCTTTAGTTGGTAATGAAATCATTCCATTGTTGCTCGTTTCCGTTTGTAAATTTGAATTTTGTAAATCATCATAGGTACTTTATTTGATGTTAACATTTCATTTATTAATGCAGTTCTATTGAAAATAACAATTAATTTCCAAATGAGTCCCTTACTGAAAACTTTGAAATAAGCGAAATAACATGAATATTTTTTTTATACTTCCACAAAACTGAATCGATATCAAAACAATGCTTTCATGTCTTGGAAATAATGTTTTTGAATCAATTTGAATTTGCAGCAACTTTAGTTATGTGAATTTATCAATAAGTAGCCGTATACATTGTATTATGGTTTTTTTAATAGTTTAAAAGATTTGAAATGCTCTATAGCATGGAAGAATCGGATAAATTCACCCATGTTTTATCAAGATTAACATCATTTTTTAATC
The DNA here is from genome assembly GCA_030737875.1 of Allium sativum. NCBI lineage: Eukaryota > Viridiplantae > Streptophyta > Magnoliopsida > Asparagales > Amaryllidaceae > Allium > Allium sativum. The sequence continues at coordinate 154,644,432 of CM060926.1, read as the reverse complement.
TGCTTTTTAATCATTATTTAGTGGTATTGATTATTATTTTGCAGAACACATATCTGATGTAGCTCGAACATACAGTTGTGTGTGAAAATGAATTATTATGATAGTTTCTTGTCACATATTTCTTATTTACTGATAGCAGGATATGTAAAAGTTGCAATTTACAACTAATGTCCCAGCATAAATAGCTTTATAGGTCACTAGTTAAGATTCCAATTTATAGCCAGTTGATTTCAGCTTTAAGCTGTACCATTGCTGTCACACTACTCTCAAGAATACACACCGGGACTTGTTTTTTAAATTAAAAAAATACAATTAAATTCCTTCACTTTGAAAGTTCTGAGTAAAACTCCAATCCTTCGATTTATTTTATCTGTATCGGGTGCTAATAATCCTTTGAGGAATTGAATAAAAAGGTTAGTCTATCTCACACACAAATGCATGAATTATTTTAATTTTATTTTTTTAAAGTAGGAACTCGTTATGATATTTAATTGTCGCATGCGAGAACTTTGTTTTCCCGGTGGTCAAACGCTTCAACTAGGTGCGAGTGATCACATATTCGAACTTTGCATAGCGAAATTCGAGCATTTATTGATGTAGTATGTTGTATATACTACTAACACCTGTAACTACTAATATGTACTACCATCTAAGGTATCCAATTCCAAAAAGGAACTCTGTTCATAGTTATTAATGGCGCTCGGTGCAAAAGGACGCATAGTCTCTCCAGAGCCTTGGCTCATGAAGCGGAAAATGACGTGCGTTCTTTTAATTTGCTGCACACGATTAAATTTTTTATCACAAATTTAATAGATATTTTTTTAATCTTTTTGCTAAACGTATACGACAATTTTTTTAGGTTTTCTGCAATTGGAAATGTCGTCAAATATAATATCATAAACATGTAATTTCAAGTTTAATAGTTTTCTAAAACAAAAATCCAATATATTTATGTATATTATCAATAAACTTGAAATCTGAATATGATCAAGCAATCATATTTTCAAATCTATGTATGCGTCATCAGATTCATAAGCTTCCTCATCTATCTCATTTAGATTTGTTCCTTCTTCGTGCTGAGGTAAATAATGAATGGTAAAAAAACCTCTCGAAGTTGATATTCTTTTACTCTAATTTTTAGCTTTCTTCAACATTTGTTGTTCTAGCAGCAACACTGAAATGACCCCTAAGTTTTCACCAAATTTTTAATCACATTTTTACATGTAGTTCACACAAACAAGGTCAATTTCTTCTTACAATCATACACATCCAGGATCCTCTCTTTAACCAATATAAAAATATCAGTATATTAAATTAAAACTCAACTCATGCATATAAAGATACATAAGTCTCTTTTACTTAGTTAATCAGAGTATTATTTGAAAGTAAATACAGATTGATTAGTTTATAATTAACTAATCACTTCACAACTATTCATATTGTAAATATTTATTTTCCAATTTCTAAGCATTGTCAAAATCTATGATTCTATCCCACCATTTACAGCGGGGCTTGCTTACACAATATATATTTGTTCTTATTTTTAGTTGTCCAAACACTGACTACGCAGAAATATTCCTCAATCAACTAAATGTAGATATAAATGAGATCAGACCAAGCATATACACCCACATGCCAACATTTTAACTTTTACCTTGCCATGATGAGTTTCAGCTATTATATACAGTTGCCATATTACGTTTAATTGACATATGCATTCATTAATTTGAATGTAATGCCACTTCAGCACAAAGCCTCGTGGGTGGTGAATGAGCACTAGCATACATTGATTTATATGCCATGCACACTTCAATTAACACAACATATGATAACTCAGTTTAACACATTGAATTATGTTATTTCCTTACAAATGAGCACATTCAGCCATGGTCGTTTATCAAACAACCATCTGAATAAAGAACTGACGTATGCATACATTGATGTGTATGCTATGCCCATTACAACAATTCATATGTTTATAAGCACTTTTAAAACAACAACCTTGTTCGATATATAACAAACATTTCATATATTAGCCAATACATTTCTGGCTGTCTCGAGTAGATGCCATGTCCATATATTAATTATATGGCATGGCATTCTCTTCGGCCCTACCACATATAATGACAGAATTATATCCAATACACAAAGTATACAACACATACATTATCTTACTTCTAATAAATTTACAGTATACAATTTTTTTATCATTCCAACTCTGGGCAAATTTAACATACAAATCAGTTTATATCCATCATAGATATTATACACAGTATTATTATATCAATACAAATCATAAATGTACACCACGCTGCGACTTATACAGCAACTTCTAAGCATTTTATTAACCGGCAATCTTAAATATTCCCTATCCCAGTAGAAAATGCATCCATACCTGTAAAACAACATCCCGGACTGCCTCATTTGAATGAGACACCCCAGGAGATTGCGTGGGCAATCAACATGGTCAGACTTAACATGTCTGGTGTGAATGTATTTCATAAATCATTTGGCAATTAAACACTGGTTTATATTTATAATATGCAAAGCTCAATGTACAATTCTATTATGTATTTTACAGTTTTAAGTAGATCATTCAATAAATATATTAAACCTGTCTAAACAATTATATAATTGGTTGTGTTCACCAAACAATGCACATCTCATTTAATCAATTTCAGAAATACAAAATATCTATTCTGATCAACCTTAACAGAAATATTTAGAACATTCACATATCTTCATGTCATTTAGTCAATCTTAACTAGCAGTTTATTTTCTGATATATATATATATATATATATATATATATATATATGTATGTATGTATACATACATATATTTTCATCTAGGAAGCATTGGTGCGGGTTCAAGGATACGAGAATTCGGCAAATTCTAAAATATGAGGATTCAGGTGCGGAGGGATACGACAAATTTTAAAATATTAAAAAAAAATATTATACATATAAATATTTGTAGTTGAATTTGTAGATGTAGTTGTAACAAAAAACTTAGGACAGAAGAAAGTAAGCTCATAGACAAAATATCTTTTATTACTCACTTCAGATAATAACTACAAGAGCTCAAAGAATATTTTTTCTGAAAGAAAGAAGCACGACACTATTTATTTATATCTAAAACAAAGTATAACAGTGGTACTTTATCTTAAAGAAACTCAAAACAAACCATAAAAGGATGCTAAATTTGTGGATATAACTATAGACCAGATCAGCACGTGCTAAAATATGTCTGTACTAAATTGTTCAAAGATATACGCTGGCTTCAAATATATGTCAGCCGCTGGCTTCAAAAAAAAAAAAAATTGTTCAAAGATATACGCTGGCCTTCAAATTAAAAAAAAACTTGTCAGTTGCCTCAAATAAGAATTCACTGCCTTCAACTAAAAAAAAACCCAACGACGAGCCTAAAGAATCGATGCCTAAAAAAATCAGCGATGCCTCAAATAAATTGATGCCTCAAAAATAAAAATCACTTACCAGCGACGAGCGACGAAGGCAGCGATCAACGGTTTGAAAATTTGCGAAGCTAGGGCTTCTCATTCAGTTACGTATTTTCTGTTTTTAATTTTAATTGAGCATCGATCTGGTGGCGCACCCTCTTTTCCGCACCCAACCGCACCCCATCCATGAAATACGGGGACACGTCTCGTGGCGCACCCTGTGCGTATTCTGCCGCGCACCCCATACGCAGTTCTTCAGGTGGAAGACACACCCCTACTTTGTAGATTTTCATGCATGTATACGTATACATCTACTTAGTTTCAGAGTTAATATAAGTGCATCTAAAAGCGAACCACCAACACAACCATACGTGAAAATAAGTGGATGTATATTATATGTACCATATAGATGTGTTGGTGATTCATTTTTAGATGCACTTATATTAACTTTGAAACTAAGTGGATGTATATGTATACATGCATGAAAATGTATGTATATATATATATATATCAGAAAATAAACTACAAGTTAAGATTGGCTAAACGATATGAACATATGTGAATGTTCTAAATATTTATATCTGTTAAGGTTGATCAGAATAGATATTTTTTTATTTTTGAAATTGATTAAATGAGATGTGCATTGTTTGGTGAACTCATAACCAGTTATATAATTGTTTAGACAGTTTTAATATGTTTATTGAATGATCTACTTAAAACAGTAAAATACATAGTATAATTGTACATGAGCTTTGCATATTATAAATATAAACCAGTGTTTAATTGACATATGATTTATGAAATACATTCATGCAAGACATGTTAAAGTTCGACCCTGTTGATTGCTCATGCAATCTCCTGGGGTGTCTCATTCAAACAAGGCAATCTGGGATGTTGTTTTACAGGTATGGATGCATTTTTTACTGGGATGAGGAATATTTAAGATTAACAGTTAATAAAATGCTTAAAAGTTGCCGTATAAGTCGTAGTGGTGTACATTCGTGGTTTGTATTGATTCAATAATACCGTGTATAATATCTATGATGGATATAAACTGATTTGTATGTTCTAATATGCCCAGAGTTGGAATGATAAAAAATCCGTATATTGTAAATTTATTATTAGTAAGGTACTGTATGTGTGTATACTTTGTGTATTGGATATAACTCTGTCATTATGTGTTTGGACCGAAGAGCATGTCATGCCACATAATTATATGGACATGGCATCTACTCGAGGTAGCCAGAAATGTATAGGCTGATATGTGAAATGTTTGTCAGATATCGAACAAGGTTGCTGTTTTTAAAGTGATTTATAAACATATGAGTTGCTGGAATGGGCATAGCATACACATCAATGTATGCATGCGCCAGTTCTTTATTCAGATGGTTGTTTGATAAACGACCATAGCTGAATGTGCTCATTTGTAAGGGAATAACATAATTTAATGTGCTAAACTGAGTTATCATATGTTGTGTTAACTGAAATGTGCATGACATATAAATCAATGTATGTTAGTGCTCATTCACCACCCACGAGGCTTTGTGCTGAAGTGACATGACATTCAAATTAATGAATGGATATGTGAATTAAACGTAATATGGTTACTGCATATAATAGCTGAAACTCATCATGACAAGGTAATAGTTAAAATGTTGTCATGTGGGTGTATATGCTTGGTCTGATCTCATTTATATCTACACTTAGTTGATTGAGGAATATTTCTGCGTAGTCAGTGCTTGGACAACTAAAAATAAGAACAAATATATATTGTGTAAGCAAGCCTCACTCTAAATGGTGGAATAGAATCATAAATTTTGACAATGCTTAGAAACTGGAAAATCAGTATTTACAATACGAATTGTTGTGAAGTGATTAGTTAATTATAAACTAATCAATCTGCTTTTACTTTCAAATAATACTCTGATTAACTAAGTAAAAGTGACTTATGTATCTTCATATACATAAGTTTTGAAATTTTGCATACTGATATTTTTATATTGGTCAAAGAAAGATCATGACATTCATTGAGTCAATGGGGATGACCCTTGAGAAGTGATCCAAGTTTATGTAAATTATATTTAAAATGAAAATAAAAATTTGATGGAAATTTGGGGGTCGCTTCAAACACCCACGTCAAGTCATCATTAAATACAAACACCTATTCAGCATCAAATGTATCATCAATATTCCTATTATTCATTTATTATAATCATCGATATCCTTCAAGGATATCGGATTAGTTGTGTCAAAGATGTTATACTATCTTTTAAATGTTCCAGAATATGATTAATACTAATTTTTATGTAGTTTGAATTACAAAAATTGAAAAACAATAAAAAAATAGTAATATAATGAAAAGACGTGCCATGTTTGTGCCATTTCCCATGCCTTTTCGTGTGCAGCGCGTCATAAGGAAGAAAGACACAAACGCCGCGCCTTGCGCGCTGTGGCATGCCTTTCATAACTATGACTCTGCTTTCGTCTCTTCCCCTCTCCTAATTGATTCTCTTTTCCATTCTTCCTTTCTCCCTGTTAAATAAACTGATGAATTTAAGTGTGCAACCTCACTCACAGTTGAAATAAGGACGGTTGAACGTGTAGGCATCAATTTATTGATTTTTTTTTTCCCAATATAGAAGCTGTATTTTAATGTAATGTATGTTTAATAATGAAAATAATATTATTGAACTGATTAATAGTGTGTGGTTGGAAGGAAAAAAGGTTTCCAGTATAATTTATATATTTAGAACCTGAGGGTAGATTATTTGGTCGAATTGTTATATTATAAATGAGTTAAGGGTGTTACAATAACATGAATTCTCATTAACGAATCATTATCATGATAACGGGTTACTATTTCTTGAGGCCAAGTTGGAATACTAATTTATTGTATTTTTTTCTTTTTTCGAAAAAAAAGGACTTGTGGTTTAATAGTATTAATAATCCACTAATGGTGAGTTGTGGAAAGAAAAGGGTTATAAATAGAATTTACCTATTTAAACCCCTAAAGGGTAAAAAGAGAGATCCACTCACCGGTTTAAATTTCTATCAATAACCTGAATTACGTGTAATGCATCAGGTATATACACTTATATAAAATTTGAAATGCAATTTCATACGGAGTACACGTTATGGCCATCTGAACTAACCAATCATCTTATATGAACAATGACAGGGTTTCAAGCCACCAGAGAGGATGGACACACAAAGCCCATGCTCGTCCTACCAACCAAGCCCATACGCCTCCTACAACCCAAGCCCAATAACAAGCCCGACCCGCACGCCCACCCCGTTCCCATGGCACAAGCTCCAAAACATCTCGATAAGCGCTCCCATCACCCCTCCCATTAGCTCCCCAACCTCCCGCTCTCCCCGCCGCCTCAAAATCAGCCATGAAGCCATGGCCCAACAGCACATCTACACCAGCCCTACTTCCCCAACCTTTAGCCTCGTAGCCCAACAACCGTCCGGCCCGTTCAACCCTTTCGGGTCCAACCACATGTGGACCCCCGGCCAGAGTGGCACCTGCTCCCCCGTCGCCTACGTCAACGAGCCTGTACTCAATAACGGTAATCATCATAGTAATACTAATAACGTCAATAATGATGAGTTTGCATTTGGAAGCAGCAGTAACGACAACAGTAACGGGAACAATAACATGGTGGCTGTTAATGCATGGGAAGGGGAGATGATCCACGAGGAGTGTGGGTCTGATGAGCTCGAACTTACACTTGGGATTTCGAGTGTGCGTGCTGCTACTTGATTTTGGGATTTTTGGATTATGAGAAGCTGGGTTTGGTGTTGTTTTTCATTGCTAAGTTGATCATATTGTATTATTATTATTAAATTTTAATAGGTGTAATTTAATGAGAGTAAGTATGACTTGTATGTGAGAGTTTATACGACTCCAGTTTGTTGTGTAACATTCTTTGTTTTCGGTTTTCGCGGTGTACTGGAACATGTTGCTTGCCTTGTATATGTCAGTCTTGAGCAATGATGCATTTCTAGTTTATGATCTGCCTTCCCATGAGAAGATGTAGCCTAATTTGGATGTTAAGTCGTTGCAGTTATTGATATCTGAAATGGCATATAAGATTCAATAATCGATATTCTACTTATGCAATCATATTTTAATGGTGAATAAAGAGCCATTTTCTTGTACGGTAGCGTTTCACTTTTTGGAAAGCAGCCGAACTAGAAAAACTCATGAGCTGAAAACTAGAGTAACAAAGGTTAGAATTTTTGTTGGGGTAATTTTTTGTACGAAAACATATTCTTTTAGTTAATCCACCCTATAGTTTTTAGGATGACTACATATTTTTATGGTGTTTATAATTAATTAAATTTGATTAATTCATCCACAACCCTATTTTTATCTTCTTCTCACGGTTTCTGCTTGTTTCTCATGGTGAACTTTCCCTTTCTTCTACTACTGCTTTTATGCGCTTTTATGCCTGCTTCAATTCCAACACCACCTACCTTTTCTAGATCAACTTCTCTTCTTATCCGAATGCAGTATTACTGATTTTAGCTAAAATTTACTGTGGAGTTGTCATGCAAAATTCATGATTTGGTAAAATTTGACAGTTTTTTTCTTCTTCTGATTTATATGTATCTAAGACTTGGTTAGTAGAAGAATGAAAAAAGAGAATCGTTGAAAAGTATACGTTGTGTGGATATATCTATTTTTAAAATTTAAATCAAACATAAAACTAGGCCTAAAACTTAGGGTGATTAACTAATAGAAATGAATTGCTATGACCTCATCTGATTCTTTACGGTGGCATAATATGATATTTTCTGCGTGCCACTGAGCTGGCACTGCTTTGTAGTTTTCATGCCAAATAATTCATTTGATTTAAAAAAAAAGCAAGAAATAAAACTTAAAAAGTTTGCTTGTTGCATGAGTTTCCTATAGCTCTGCGTCTCCATTGTTTTTTGTCGTTAACATATTCAATTTCACAGAAAAATCTACTCTTGAGGAGGTGCAGGACCAAATCCACCTCCACCTCGACCAAACGCAGGCCTGCCCCCCGCACCCTGTATATTGTCAATATATACTCATGAACATTGGCATCATGCTGAAAACGGAGGTTAAGTCATAAGAGACTAAAAGAAACAAATAATAAGGCCATTAGAGAAATAGATTGTGCCAACAAAGTCAACAAAATGTCTCAAAAGACCGTTGGGAGATATTTGAACTATTCTCATCATCTTGATCACTTTAATGGTCATCATGAGATATTGACGTGATGCATAAAACTTATGTCATGCTAAGATATGATAAATAGTACACGCAAAAGGATGCATTACTTGTATTAACATTAAAAAATATATAAGAATAATACTGTTACTGATTAACAAGTGCAATACAAAGTTGAACTTACTCTAAAGGCTGGTTGATATTCAGAAGGAACCCCGGCTTTATCGCCAAAATCACCTGGGCCCCCACAAGGAGCTCCTCCGTATCATGTATCCTTCCCTATCTCCAAATCTTCGTCTATCTCCTTCAAATCATGAGCCCCTAGGGCGGTCGCCAGGTGGACCAGATCCACAAGGTTTACCCGGAGGCTTGGCAGATTTCTTCGGGGTAGCAGGAAAAATATCAGATAGACGGTTAAATAAGTCCTCAAGAGCTCAATTCCAGCATTAGGGAGGTACCAGCAGTAATGTTCCCATGCAAGTTTCTCTAACATACTCATGAGATTTGAAACTCTGCATCAACTTGATAACTTGAAGGTTTGGGACATCAATCAATAAGTGACAGCGTAACAAGCAGAAACCGTGAGAAGAAGATAAAAATATTGTGGATGAACTAATCAAATTTAATTAATTATAAAGACCATAAAAATAGGTAGTCATCCTAGAATCTAGGGTGGATTAACTAATCGAATATGTGGATGTATATAAAATTTTCCTTTTTGTTGCTAAAAATAAACATATTGGAAAAAACTATTCAAGATCTTACATTGTGTGGCCAAAACCTCCCTAATGCCCTATTAAAAAGTGTGTAGTGCAATTCGATCATTTTTTTAAATTTAGCGCTATTAGATATTTGATATGTTTAAAGTTCCACTATTTTCTATAATGCTCGCTAAATTAGTGGGTTTTAGTACTATTTTAGAAAATTTAATATAAAAAAGTAAATTGGACCTATGAATCAAATTAACAAATTTAGAGCTTAGTTTTAAGTTCAAGTCTTTAAGCGCGCTCAATAAAATTTAGAACTCTATGCACAATGTTTTTTCTTTTAACACAATGACATGAAAAGTAGAATAAATCAATTTTGAAAAATTGATTTTTATCTCCAGTAAAGAATTTTACATATCTACTATGTTTGATTTATCACTGTTTTATATTGTAACTTTTTACACTTCTACCGCTGTAAAAACCCTAAATGATTTAATTGTACAAATCTTATCACTTAAGTCATAAAATAAGTTATATATGTATACAAACATATCCCTATTTTGATATACCTTATTTTACACCTCTTCGGTTTTAGGTATCACACTATTCTAAATCAGTTAATTCTTTGGGAACGTTCAGTCTAAATCGAATCTCATGTTATACAATATGAGATCATTTAGAAACCCCTAGCATGTTCAAAATGTTATGTCAAATATTAACTGCTGAAATATATATTTGACATGTTAATTTGAAACATAATTCTGAACATGTTAAGTTATTCAAATTAAGCAAAAATTTATAGAGACGACCTTGAGTTAGGGAAGTACATGTCTACAAATTTCCATTCGATTTCAAATTGTAGAGATCAAAAAATAATAGGGAAAGAGAGGACTAGCTCTCTCTCGCACATACGCACACGCTCGGGCACACACACACACATCCTTTTGAACTCGGCCCCAACATAGCCCCTTAATTTCAATCACTTGTTTCCATGTATATACCAATTTTTTCTTTCTTTTTTACCAAAAGAAGCATATATAGCTACCAAAAGTGGAGAAAACGGTTTTTCTCCACTGGCTCACAAAAACAGAACTACAGTGCTGATATGCAACAACATTTGTGGAATAATACAATGAGTAAACCCAAAAACGCTAGAGAAACCAAAAATCCAGACAAAGCAGCAACAAACAGAACAGACTCAAGGCAAACTAGCCATAATAACAGTACAAGCGGTCCCTCTACCAAAGCCAAGAGTGTCACCTAGCAAGCAAATCCAACCATAAAAGATCTAGCCATACTGACAGAACAAGTGAGCCCTCTACCGAAGCCAAGAGCTTCACCAAGCAAGCAAATCCGACCGCAAAACATCCAAATCATGCCATAGCCTGCTAAGAAAGCATCCCGCTCCACCCTCCAGCTAAAGGTAGTGAAAGCTGCCAATTACCAAAGCAGAGATCAATAGAGCACACCAAACGACGAAATAAGCGACGACAAAAGGATTTCCATTGTAGAAAAAAACGAACCCATCCCAACATCAAGGGAAGAAAAAGCAAAAGCGGACCAAGCAAAGGCCCGAAAAAGACAAAAACACAACTTCGCCGCCACCGTGTCACTATAAGACATGCCGTGACTAACAAAAAACAAAATGGATAGCAAAATGAAAGGAACTGGTCCGCTACCACCACCTGCTAGCGAAGACCAGCAACACGAAGTAACAGGAAAACCATCATCCCGCCATACCACAAAACAATACCAAAAAAACCCGCCCAGCAAAAACCTACAGCCAAATAGTGCATACCAAAGGCCCTCCCGACCAAGACAAAAGGAACAGAGCACTACCCAAAACGACACCCGCGACACGCGAAAATACGACAAACTCATCTGGTCGTCGATGTTGATAATAAAAGACAGTTAGCTCAGGCACTTCCACTTGTGATGGATAATCAAATCCCATCACCTACGACTACACCTTCCTACCAGTTTTAACTACCATGTGGCCAAATCAGTATACCTTGAAACGGCAACACCACCTCATCACCTTCAACAGATCCAACAAACCCATCAAAACCACAACACAAAAGGCCATAAAACACAACCCCCTTAACAAACGTAAAATAACTGGACAACCGAAAGTAGTAAAGCTAGGAAAAATAACATACCTACTGTCACTGCAAAGGATCAAGCACAAAACCTGAATCAACACGCATATGACGAACTGCTCAACCAACCTCTCCATTCCCATTAGCCATGCCAAGCAGCTTCACTACCGGCTGCTCTTGGGAAAAAAGAAACCAAATCACCACGAACACCAGTAGCCCATTTAGCCGCTAAGTTACGCCTAAAGGCCCCTCCACTCAGCCACGACCTGCTCGAATTAACAGCCGGACTGACCACCTCCCCACCAGCGACAGACATCGACTCCTTGCCCTCTACCTCATCAAAATGTCCATCGACGATGGACCAATACCGATCCATCACCGTTGATGGTGAGCGATCATAGCTTGGTAAGGATGGTGTTGACACAACTTAGCAATGTTTGGATGGAAAAACACTTCAGATGATCGAGATGCGACTCAAGTAGGAATGATACTTCGATTGTGAACTCAAGACGGAGTGGTCGAGGTAGAATTGATGCGATACTTGTCGAGGGATGATATACGATTCAATATGATGATGTATTGACTCAGGTAGGAGTTAATCAAGGATGATAATTGAATTGGTTTGAGAAGTCACTCGAACTAGAAAGATGGAATGGCTAAGAAGGAAGGCTCGACTGATTTGAAGTGCGAAGGAATCTTTGATTATCGAAGGTTCCAGCAGACTCAAAGCAGGGGTATCGTTGGGACGTCCATTAGGATCAGGTAGGTTCGTGTACTCTGAATCGAGCTCAGGCGGAAGTTATCTAGTTGTCTAATATGATTGAGGAAAATATAAGGTTGATGATGAATGGTAGTCTGACTAGAACCGGAGTTTCCATTAGCCCTTTTGATCAATGAAAGAAAATTCAATTATTGATGGATTCAAGGCTTTAGTCGGTGATAACTAGGATATTGGATGTTATGTATGCTATGGTTGATTGTGTGCTTTCTTCTCTGTTTTCTCTGGGTAGGCTATCACCGTAGGTCGTCGAGGAGAAGTGGGATTGGACGATGACCATTCCTGTTATGGAGCGACATAAGATAGATGAATATCCTATGCTAATCCTTTGGTTGCTAAGACAAATAAGATGGTCGAACGGTTTATACTATATATCTTATGTAACTGTTAGTAGTTATTTTACCGATCACTAAGAATTTTGTATGACTCAAGGTTTTATGTTTCCCTCTTATTACCTTTGGGTGCTCATCAACATTGGTGGTGAGCAGACTGAGATAGAAGGAAGTAGGTTTTTGTTGCCGACGACGCTGTGCAATGACAAGTAGGAGGCTGGCATACTACTTTCTACTATATAGATATTTGAAATTTCCTTTGTATGTTGATGATTATTGATACTCTGAGAGATATGTAGTGAGGCTTGATGTATGGATTATTCATTTACACAGATGTTTTGTATTCCTGGCTCAGAGATGTTATTGAGATTGGGCTTTCTATTCAGTTATGCTTCACTACTATATCTTTTAAAAAGTCAACAAGGGAATATTCATTGATAGTCGGTTCTTCAACTAGCAAATCAAATAACACATTTAAGTACATTTACAACTCTAACCATTTTAAATTCACTAAAACTATTTGTAACAACCCGTATTTTCAATAACCTGTTATAACATAAATTGAGGCAGAATTTAATTCTAAAATCTGAATCAAGGGAAACGGGCTATGCCATTGCGTTCGTCTCGGAAAAATACGCGAAATAGAGTCCGAGTTTTCGAAAATCGGAGTCCGTATGAAGAAGATATGGACGAACGAAGTTAGGCAGAAAAACCGAAAACAAGCCAGAATGCACTGGCGCACTTGGGAAGTGCGCCAGCACAAAAATACACTGGCGCACTTGGGAAGTGCACCCGTGTCGAGCCAGAAACCTGCACAGCCTTCTGGCTTGACCCTGGCTGGCCTGGTGCACCTGTTTTGGCCCTTGGTCTTGTTTTGGAGGCTTGTGACGATTTTTGAGGGCTGGGATCTATCCTAGGGTTAATCCTATGGCCTAAAACACTTGCCTAATCTATAAATAAGACCCTAACCTACCCTAAATCATCATTAATCTATCCTACAACTAAACTATGGCAAAATCAATCCTCTCATGGCCTCCACTCTCTTCATAAATTCCTAAATCAAATTTCTAAGAGATTTCCATGCATACAAGTGTATTTAGGCTTGTATGATCCTCTTTAGCTTGCATTAAAGTCTTGTTTCTCTATTGGCATCATAAAGGAGGAGTCTTGATCAAGTTTGCTTGCATTTTGGGGTTTTAATTTGTTGCATAAGGGGTTTCTTACATTTGCTATACTCATTTGAGTCCACATAAGCATTGTAAGCCTATTTCTACTCTTGTATTTTAACTATGAAGTTAATATGTTATGTTGCAAGTTGAGTTTGGGGTTAATCATGATATGTGCTTTGATCTTATGATTTTATGCATAAGCTTACTCTATGCATGTTAGTAAAGTCATTACCTTGGCTTTTGCATAGAAAGATGTGATCTTTGGTTGGAAATGTTGCATGATGCAACTTTGAAACTCTCATAAACCTTGTATTAACATGCATATAATGTTATATGCATGTTACTAGTCCTTATCTCATGCTATCTATGGCCATGTTCCGCCTATTTGCCAAGTTTGATGTTATGCATGCATATGAACCTTATGCAAGTTGAAACCATGTTACGCATGCATATGAACACTATGCAAGTTAAAATGATGTTATGCATGCTTAGGAATATTTTGCAAGTTGATAACATGATATGCAAGTTTGTGATCACATCTTTGTCTCATATGCCACCATGTTTAACTTGTGGCTCCAACACCTTTATGTCATGATTTTGCCAAGTTCCCTCTTTCTATCCTTTATGCGCTATTGCGATATGTAAGCGAGGGGATTGCGTTTGGGGTTGGGTAAACTTAAAAGACATAAAAACGTAAGCTTGGGAATTTACCTATTAAGTTAGGTCTACCCATTGGGAATTTACCTATTAAGTTAGGTCTACCCAATTGCTTGAAAATTTGTAATGTGTTTTGGAAACATGATGGACATGACACTTAGAAAACATGAGGATGGCCAACTCGAGGTTGGGTTGAGCTTGTAGCATAAACCTACCCGGAACCGACCGGCTTAACTAGTGGCTACAAGCAATACGACCCAATGTGAGTAGTTGGTCATGTTGCACGTGAAACCCGAGGTTAGACTAAGTTGTGGTGTAAACCTACCCGGACCCGCCCGGCCTAACTAGTAACCACAACAAGGTCTAATGTGAGAGGTTGGGTGCATTAAATTAATTAATGCAACATGGTAGGGTTAAGTCATGGACCGCTTGAATACTTAACCAATTAAACACGATGGGTTGATAGGGTTAAGTCATGAACCTTGGGTACACTTAACCAACTTGGTACTTGGATGAGTTGGGTTAACCACGTTTAACCCGTTAAGGAAACCCTAGTTACGTGGTCCTTTGCACCAGTAACCCTCTTAGTTGTATCATGATACCCTAGGGACTAGGCTAGGGTGGGGCACGATTACTGGGATGACATGTAAGCGACCAAGACGACGGCTGTGTAGGTGCGCCGGTGTAGGTTCAGGCGGGCCATGGTCGTGCACATGGTTCGGAGTTGAAAAAGCAGGCACGGGCACCAGTAGGTTTAAACTGTGCGTGCTTGGTTTGTGTCAGTGGTTGACACCCTAGGACTTGATACACCCTAGGGTGGACCTAGCACAGTTTAGCTACACTTCGTAGTTGGGCCGTATGACACCGACACTTGACGAGTTAGGCTTTAGGAGAGCCGATCGACTAGACCGTGCTAGTTGGACCTTGGTTTAGGTCATTCATGATGTTGGGCCAAACTTGGGCCTGGGGATCACTTCTTGTTTACACTTGACATGACTTGTGATACTAGTACACTTGGTGCAAACCTCAACCTTGTATATGCGGTGCCACACTTGATCTATCTTGTTGACTTTTTCCATGCCAGTTATCATCCTATGACTCATCCTTGTTTACATATACAGTTAACTTTATTAGTTGTTGTACAATAGTAGGTAGGACTTACCAGTCTTTTGACTGACCCATTTTCTTTCGCCTCTTTTCTTTCGTCCCCCCCCCCCCCCCAGGTTTACAGGGCGGGAATACCAGTACTTAGCTTGGATCTTAGCTGCTTTTCCTGGATAGCTCATGTATGCTTTGGACTTGAGCTCGCTATGGTTTTCTACCTTGGGGATAGCTACTTTATGTTTTCCTTTCCAGTTTCCAGTTTTATGTTTCTAGACTTTGTTTATGGAAAATAATGATCAAGTACTGTGTTGTAACTTAACTTATGGTTTTGATATGCTAGTTTTTATCCGCTGCTATATTTACTCTGTTTTTTTACTTATATGTTCTGTCTTGTGATATCTGCATGCATGTTTACCTTGTTTAAACGCCCCTCCAAAGTCAGTGCCCTTGCAAGAGTGGCACTGGCGGAGGTGGGGTGTTACATTTGGTATCAGAGCATAAGGTTTACAAGATTGGAGCAAAAAGGGTTTTAAAGTTACTTTTAAAAGCTATTTTCAAAACCAATTAAGTATTTTCCAAAGAAAAGTCTAGTTTATTTTGAAAGGCTATCCCCCAAGAGCCATAAGCACTATCCTTCGTTTCCTCGTTCTAAATCTATCTTTTCCTTTTTTTTCCAGCATGGCCGATCTCAATCTTCCTGAGGGAGTCACCATTCCCGGATGGTTCCGGAGGTACTTGGAAGCTAGGGCCAACAATGCAGGTCCAGCAACCACTCCCACTATCACTGAGGTTCCACCCCCTCCTCCTCCTCCTCAGCAACCACAAGCCGATTTCGCCAAGGTTTGCAAGGACTTCAAGGCAATGGGTGGCAAAAAATTTATTGGGACGGAGACTTTTGTGGAAGCAAGAAATTGGTTGAAGGAGACCGAAGATCTCTTTGCCATCTTTGATATAGAGGACCGTAGAAAGGTTCTGTTGGCGGTTTGGCTACTAAAGGAGGAAGCTTCTTATTGGTGGGAGGTCACCAGTGCTACTAGGCCCGTAGAAACCTGGGCCGACTTTAGGGCAAGGTTTGGGCTTAAGTTTTTATCGTCTGCGGAGGCAAATTTGCAACTAGAGAAGTTCATAGCCTTGAAGCAAGGAGACATGATGGTGAGAGAATATGTGAATAAGTTCAACCAGCTTGCCCGATTCGGTTTGGACATGGTCAATACTCCCGAGAAGAAGGCTCTACGTTTTGCACGAGGGTTAAATGAGCCATTACAAGGTCTAGCCATGTCACACATACCCATGGGGGCCACTTTCGAGAGCCTAGTAGACATGGCATTGCTGCAGGGAGAGGATAAGAATGGGAAGAAAGAAGTCAAGCCCAATGAGACTCAGCCTAAGAAGACAGACTCCAAGTGGGGAGGGAATCAGAGTAATCAGAACAACAAGAACAACAAGGGCAACAAGAACAAGGCAAAGGACACAAGAAAGTGCCACTTCTGTGGGATTGTTGGGCACGTGGCCAAGGACTGTAGGAAGAAGAGAATGAAATTGGGTGGATGCTTTCATTGTGGAGAGACGGGACATTTTAGCAAGGATTGCCCTAAGAAGCAGGGGCATGGACAAACTCAGCGCGCAGGTTCATCTGGAGGGCAAGTGCATGCTCTCAACACCACTCCAGTTCATGACCGAGGTACTATTTCTGTGGAAAGTCTTGTTTATATTTCTGGTTTTCCTGTTCGCACTTTGTTTGATTCTGGCGCATCGCATACCTTTATTTCTTCTGATGTTGTTGGAAGTTTGCACCTAAGTACTAGTCTTGTTGAGGATCCCGTTAGTGTTTCAAATCCGATTGGGGGTTCAGCCCATTTATCTATGATCTGTATGGATTTGAGGATTTCTATCTTGACCGTAGAATTCTCGTGTGATGCTTATGTTCTCGGGTTCACGGGATACGGGTTGATCTTGGGCATGGATTGGTTGTCCCGCTATGGAGCCATTCTCGATTGTGAGCATAGGGTGGTGAGACTCATGACTCACCTGGGTAATACCCTAGAGATTTCTTGCAACCCGCTAGATCCCGTCATGCTATGTTATCTTGAATCTCTTGACTCGTCCATCGATGATCTGCAATCTGTAAGGGTGGTTCGAGAATACCCTGATGTCTTTGAAGAAGTTAAGGGGTTACCCCCTAAGCGAGAGATAGATTTCCGCATTTATCTGGTTGATAATGCTAAGCCAGTCTCCTTACCAGTTAGGCACATGGCTCCGCATGAAAGGAGAGAGCTCAGTAAGCAAATCAAGGAGCTACTTGAGAAGAATTTTATTAGGTGAAGCATTTCTGAATGGGGTGCTCCTGTAGTGTTCGCTACTAAGGCGGACGGCTCGCTTCGTCTATGTGTTGATTATCGAGAGTTGAACAAGCTGACCAAGAAGAATAGGCATCCATTACCGAGGATAGATGACCTCTTCGACCAGCTTGTTGGTGCTTCTGTTTTCTCTCAGCTTGATTTAGCCACCGGATTTCATCAGCTTAGAGTGGCCGAAGACAGCATTGATAAGACTGCATTTAGGACTCCAGACGGATTCTTTGAATGGCTTGTCATGCCATTCGGCTTGACTAATGCACCCGCCTACTTCGTAGATTTGATGAGTAGGGTGTTCAGGGAGTTCCTTAACAAGTTTGTTGTTGTCTTCGTGGATGATATTCTGATCTTTTCAAAAGACGAGGAAGAACATGCTAGACACCTCAAGGAAGTGATGGATACGCTTAGAGGCCATCAGTTGAAAGCCAAGTTCTCCAAATGCCACTTTTGGAGAAAGGAAGTCCGATTTCTTGGGCATATAGTTTCTAAGCAGGGTATAGCTGTGGATCCCGCGAAAGTGGTTGCAGTTCAAGACTGGAAGACTCCTAGGAATGCAACCGAAGTGCGAAGCTTTCTCGGTCTGGCAGGCTACTATAGGAAGTTCATTAGAGACTTCGCTAAGATTTCGGCCCCTCTCACTAGATTGACGAAGAAGAACTTAGTCTTTGCATGGGACTTAGAGTGTGAGCTTGCTTTTCAAAGGCTCAAAAGGGCCCTTACCACAACTCCAGTTTTGGCATTACCCGATGGCGGTAAAATGTTTACCGTGTATACCGATGCATGTGGCACGGGGTTAGGCACTGTTCTGATGCAGGAGAGAAGAGTGATATGTTATGGGGGTAGGCAACTTAAAGTTCATGAGAAGAACTACTCACTCATGACTTGGAGTTAGCGGCGATTGTCTTTGCACTCAAGTCCTAGCGCCACTATCTTTTAGGCGAAAGGTTTGAGTTGTATACTGATCACAAATCACTCAAGTATCTCTTCTCGCAGAAAGATCTGAATCTTAGGCAGCAAAGGTGGATGGAATTCTTGGCATCATATGACTTCGAGATAGCTTATACCCCTGGCAAGGGTAATGTTGTGGCTGATGCACTAAGCAGAAAGAGGTTGACCCTAAGTCCTCTATTCGTTGAGATGAATAATTTAGAGTATGTGGCAACCTTTGATTTCTCTTTGGCAATTGAGTCGATGACCGGTTCATTAGCATCTCTGGAACTCAGACCTACCCTTCTTGATCAAGTTGGGGCTTCGCAGAAAGAAGACCCTCAGATAGTTGAGATTATGGATAAGCTGATTCGAGGAGAGACGTCTAGTCATCTCGCTCGATATTCTATTGATGACAAGGGTTGGCTGAGGAGAGATGGAAGGTTATGTGTTCCAGTGGTAGGAGATCTAGTAAGAAAAATTCTTGAGGAAGCGCATCGCTCTAAGTTGACTATACATCCAGGCGGAGATAAGATGTATAAAGATATGAAGCGTATTTTCTTTTGGCCCGGGATGAAGAAGGATGTGGCAGAGTTTGTTTCTAGATATATCATTTGCCAGCAAGTTAAGGCCGAGTCAAAGAAGCCCGGTGGGCTATTGCATCCTCTAGACGTTCCACTTTGGAAGTGGGAGAGTATTTCCATGGATTTTATTGATGGGCTACCAAGGTCAAGGAAAGGGAATACGAGCATTTGGGTTATTGTGGACAGACTTACGAAGAGTGCTCATTTCATTCCGGTAAAGAGCAAGAGGACCGCATCTTGGCTAGCGTCTGTATATCTTCGTGAGATTGTGAGACTTCATGGAGTCCCTTCTAGTATAGTCAGTGACCGTGACCCAATCTTTACAAGTCAGTTCTTGAATAGCTTGCAAGAAGCCATGGGCACGAGGTTGAATCTAAGTACTGCTTATCACCCACAGACGGACGGTCAAACCGAAAGGGTGAATAGGGTACTCGAGGATCTGTTAAGGCTTTGTATTCTGGATTTTGGTGGTACTTGGGAAGACCATCTTCCTCTTGTTGAGTTTGCATATAATAACAGTTATCAAGCAAGCATAGGGATGGCACCATTTGAAGCTTTATATGGGAGGCCGTGCAAGTCGCCTACATGTTGGTGGGAGACTACAGATAAGCTTATACTTGGGCCTGATATGATCAGAGATGCATCCGAGAAGATCGAGTTGATTCGAAGACGGATGAAAGCGGCCCAAGACCGACAGAAATCCTATGCTGATAAGCGAAGATCTGATTTGGAGTTTGATGTTGGAGATATGGTTTTCGTGAAGGTTTCTCCTTTGCGGAATGTGGTCCGATTTGGAGTCGTTGGGAAGTTAGCACCGAGATTTGTTGGACCCTTCCCTATTATAGAGAGGATCGGGCAGATGGCTTATAGAGTGAAATTGCCCGAGAAGCTTGCCGGAGTACACGATGTTTTTCATGTCTCGCATCTCCGGAAGTGTTTACATGAGTCAGCAGAGGTTGTTGAGCCAAGTGTTCTGGAAGATGTGGAAGTGGAGAAAGAAGCTACTTTGAGGAGAGCTCCGATTCGTATCTTGGGGACGGAGACCAAGAAGCTAAGGAATCGAGAGGTCAAGTTGGTGAAGGTTCAATGGGGTGAAGCCGAAGAAGACGCAACTTGGGAAACCGAGGAGAAGATGCGTGGGCTTTATCCATTCCTTTTTTAGGGTACACTCTCAATCTCTTTTCTTTGTTAGCATATCTTTCTCTTTGCTATCCATGTTTATCTAGTTATCATGCTAATCTTGTCATGAGAACCTTAGGTAGAAACCCTTTGGATGAAACATGTATTTGAAACATGTTATGCTTGATGGTTGCAAGTGGTTGCAAGTGGTTGCAAGTGGATACTCGTGGATGCATGATACACATTAGGCACTAAGATCGGCTCACACACTCTCATATTGCATATGCATGAGTGTTTATGCTTATTCATGGATGAAAATTTTTGTGTTATCACATGGATGTTGCATATGGATGTATGTGATGTGCACACATATAGATGTTATACATTATGTTAGGAATTGCATACATATGGATTCATTTCACTAACATAATCTGCATTGATGATATTTGCATTAGATAAGTACATATACACACACCTTTGCATATGTTCATACAACATTTAGAATCTTGTAAGGACAATGATTGCTCGTGGATGATGTTTTGAGTAGATGGATGTTGGATGGTAGGATACGTTCTTCCTAACTTGAAGATTTCGGGGACGAAATCCCTTAAGGAGGGGAGAATGTAACAACCCGTATTTTCAATAACCTGTTATAACATAAATTGAGGCAGAATTTAATTCTAAAATCTGAATCAAGGGAAACGGGCTATGCCATTGCGTTCGTCTCGGAAAAATACGCGAAATAGAGTCCGAGTTTTCGAAAATCGGAGTCCGTATGAAGAAGATATGGACGAACGAAGTTAGGCAGAAAAACCGAAAACAAGCCAGAATGCACTGGCGCACTTGGGAAGTGCGCCAGCACAAAAATACACTGGCGCACTTAGGAAGTGCGCCCGTGTCGAGCCAGAAACCTGCACAGCCTTCTGGCTTGACCCTGGCTGGCTTGGTGCACCTGTTTTGGCCCTTGGTCTTGTTTTGGAGGCTTGTGACGATTTTTGAGGGCTGGGATCTATCCTAGGGTTAATCCTATGGCCTAAAACACTTGCCTAATCTATAAATAAGACCCTAACCTACCCTAAATCATCATTAATCTATCCTACAACTAAACTATGGCAAAATCAATCCTCTCATGGCCTCTACTCTCTTCATAAATTCCTAAATCAAATTTCTAAGAGATTTCCATGCATACAAGTGTATTTAGGCTTGTATGATCCTCTTTAGCTTGCATTAAAGTCTTGTTTCTCTATTGGCATCATAAAGGAGGAGTCTTGATCAAGTTTGCTTGCATTTTGGGGTTTTAATTTGTTGCATAAGGGGTTTCTTACATTTGCTATACTCATTTGAGTCCACATAAGCATTGTAAGCCTATTTCTACTCTTGTATTTTAACTATGAAGTTAATATGTTATGTTGCAAGTTGAGTTTGGGGTTAATCATGATATGTGCTTTGATCTTATGATTTTATGCATAAGCTTACTCTATGCATGTTAGTAAAGTCATTACCTTGGCTTTATGCATAGAAAGATGTGATCTTTGGTTGGAAATGTTGCATGATGCAACTTTGAAACTCTCATAAACCTTGTATTAACATGCATATAATGTTATATGCATGTTACTAGTCCTTATCTCATGCTATCTATGGCCATGTTCCGCCTATTTGCCAAGTTTGATGTTATGCATGCATATGAACCTTATGCAAGTTGAAACCATGTTACGCATGCATATGAACACTATGCAAGTTAAAATGATGTTATGCATGCTTAGGAATATTTTGCAAGTTGATAACATGATATGCAAGTTTGTGATCACATCTTTGTCTCATATGCCACCATGTTTAACTTGTGGCTCCAACACCTTTATGTCATGATTTTGCCAAGTTCCCTCTTTCTATCCTTTATGCGCTATTGCGATATGTAAGCGAGGGGATTGCGTTTGGGGTTGGGTAAACTTAAAAGACATAAAAACGTAAGCTTGGGAATTTACCTATTAAGTTAGGTCTACCCATTGGGAATTTACCTATTAAGTCAGGTCTACCCAATTGCTTGAAAATTTGTAATGTGTTTTGGAAACATGATGGACATGACACTTAGAAAACATGAGGATGGCCAACTCGAGGTTGGGTTGAGCTTGTAGCATAAACCTACCCGGAACCGACCGGCTTAACTAGTGGCTACAAGCAATACGACCCAATGTGAGTAGTTGGTCATGTTGCACGTGAAACCCGAGGTTAGACTAAGTTGTGGTGTAAACCTACCCGGACCCGCCCGGCCTAACAAGTAACCACAACAAGGTTTAATGTGAGAGGTTGGGTGCATTAAATTAATTAATGCCACATGGTAGGGTTAAGTCATGGACCGCTTGAATACTTAACCAATTAAACACGATGGGTTGATAGGGTTAAGTCATGAACCTTGGGTACACTTAACCAACTTGGTACTTGGATGAGTTGGGTTAACCACGTTTAACCCATTAAGGAAACCCTAGTTACGCGGTCCTTTGCACCAGTAACCCTCTTAGTTGTATCATGATACCCTAGGGACTAGGCTAGGGTGGGGCACGATTACTGGGATGACATGTAAGCGACCAAGACGACGGCTGTGTAGGTGCGCCGGTGTAGGTTCAGGCGGGCCATGGTCGTGCACATGGTCCGGAGTTGAAAAAGCAGGCACGGGCACCAGTAGGTTTAAACTGTGCGTGCTTGGTCGTGTCAGTGGTTGACACCCTAGGACTTGATACACCCTAGGGTGGACCTAGCACAGTTTAGCTACACTTCGTAGTTGGGCCGTATGACACCGACACTTGACGAGTTAGGCTTTAGGAGAGCCGATCGACTAGACCGTGCTAGTTGGACCTTGGTTTAGGTCATTCATGATGTTGGGCCAAACTTGGGCCTGGGGATCACTTCTTGTTTACACTTGACATGACTTGTGATACTAGTACACTTGGTGCAAACCTCAACCTTGTATATGCGGTGCCACACTTGATCTATCTTGTTGACTTTTTCCATGCCAGTTATCATCCTATGACTCATCCTTGTTTACATATACAGTTAACTTTATTAGTTGTTGTACAATAGTAGGTAGGACTTACCAGTCTTTTGACTGACCCATTTTCTTTCGCCTCTTTTCTTTCGTTCCCCCCCCCCCCCAGGTTTACAGGGCGGGAATACCAGTACTTAGCTTGGATCTTAGCTGCTTTTCCTGGATAGCTCATGTATGCTTTGGACTTGAGCTCGCTATGGTTTTCTACCTTGGGGATAGCTACTTTATGTTTTCCTTTCCAGTTTCCAGTTTTATGTTTCTAGACTTTGTTTATGGAAAATAATGATCAAGTACTGTGTTGTAACTTAACTTATGGTTTTGATATGCTAGTTTTTATCCGCTGCTATATTTACTCTGTTTTTTTTACTTATATGTTCTGTCTTGTGATATATGCATGCATGTTTACCTTGTTTAAACGCCCCTCCAAAGTCAGTGCCCTTGCAAGAGTGGCACTGGCGGAGGTGGGGTGTTACACTATTCTATTGATTCTTAAATCGATTTCAAATTCTCATCTTAACGGGATAAGTATATTTCCTTTAATTCGAAGTATCGCTATATATATACCAGTACGTATGCACGTCCGTTGGACGTGTACGAAGACAGTTGAAGCGAAGTTGGGTTAGGTGCAAAGAATGGTAGAAAAGTAAGAATGGAAACAAAAAAGGTAAGACAATATCAGAGGGGGAAGAAAAACTGGGCACGGTTACAAAACGTTGTCGACATGATACAACTAAGAAGAAATAATAATAAATTTATGTGGCGTGTAAGCGGTTGTTCCGTGTTGGTTAAAATTAAACACAGTAGGTGTTGGTTAAAATTATACACAGCAGACAAGCATAACAAAGGAGTGGTCCAATTTCAAATTACATACTTACACAACAGGGAAAAACAACCCCTCTCTAGTTTTTAAATATATTGTCACCTTCTCATTACGTAATAAACTCAGAAATGTTGGAGAATGCCTTACGTATAACATGCAGCTCTAGCTTCAAACCACATCAATAATGTAAACATGCTTAGCAGACAGGATTTTTTTTTTAGGGAATACATAAAACAGTGCAAGTTGTTTTTATTTGAAGTACATAGTCGGAATACATGTTATATATTATTTTGAATACAAACGAAATTGAAAAGATTGTAAAAAACGTGAATTGAGGTTTGAAGGTCCTGTGAGCTTCAGAATTAACGTGAACATTTGGCAAGATACTCTGCAGCAAGCCTATCACATTCTTTAATCTGCAAAGAAAAATGGTAGTTACAATAGAAGTGTATGTGGTACAAATATGATTGGAGTAATAGCAGTTTAGTAAAAATTAGAGAACAAACCGCTCCAGGAGTAGATAAAAAAAGCATCCCAATCAAATTCGTCGTCGTTGTCCATAGTTGCGTTGGTTGCAGGAGTAGGTGGAATATTCACCGATTGGTTTACGTTGTTAACATTGTCCGGTTGAGACTGGGTATTGGTTTGTTGCGATACGTTGGTTGTGTAATTGGTGGTTCCATAGGTCAATGAATGATGTTTTTTTGTTAGACCTATGCTTTTACGTGTCAGCTTTTCTGCAGGAGGAGGCAAAGTTGTCTCCTTTGTTTGTACTGGAAGTTTGGACTGCATAGTTTAATTTAACAGGTAACAGTTGTTACGTACGGATTTATAGTTGAGAAGAGTGAAAAAAAACATGTTAGCAGTGGAATTGAGGGACAAGAAGTACCTTTTTCATTATCGACGAAGAAGTGTACAAAAGTATGGATGGAAATGCGGGAAAGTAGTATGACAAAAATAAAAGGAATTGTGGGTGTAGATATTTATAGCTGTGAAATAATTGAATGTAAATTACGGTAAGCATACTGGGTTTGGTAAAATGAGCAACAAAAATGGAGATAAAAGGGGAAATAAACAGGGTAAGAACTAGTGACTTGGTAATTAAGGAACAACTTGCACAATGATAACCGGGTCAGCTAATATGTGGAAGTGGTTATGGGCTCGGTTCCACCTCCCATTAATTTCGATCCACGAAAATACAAAACTTACATATACTCTCCTCCTCTTCTTCCACATCGAACCAACCCTATCACATCCCAACTAAACCCGACGCTATGCTAAAACGTCTTCCACCTACCTCGTTGTCCTCGCCTGCGCAAATTGTGACTCACCATTACCCATCGCCTATCAATTCACAAGCAACCAAGACCTACACACAAGTTGCAGCCTCACCACCCAAACAACCGCCACTCCTTACCAACCCACCTCCGATAAAGAAAAGACGATTCTACCCACCTTCAAATCCATCCATGCTATGACATTTTTTTCTGAAGATGGAAAGCCGTCGCCTTCGTTGTGCAGGAAGAGGACACATGGCAAGATCATGTAGGGACAACAAGATATGCTATTATTGCAGCTGCTTTGGACATTCGTGCACATGTTGTCCCAACAGAAACATCGCCTCGTCTCCTGTGTGTAATGATGGTTTACTCAACTTCCTAATGCGCAAGTACACAATGCTCGAATGCCGAACCGTCACGCAGCCCGTGGTTAGCATGTTCAGAAAAGGTGGGACCACACGTCGAATCATATCTCAAATCACACTTCAAATTTAATTTATAACTCTCCTCCTCGTAAATCTACTCTTGATTCACCACATATTTCAGCTCTTAAACCGATTTCGCTATATCATTCTCCTTCGCCCTCACCCAAACTGACCAAACTAAAACTCCCAACCTTTTTCACCGTGGTAGAC
This sequence comes from Allium sativum, assembly GCA_030737875.1. Lineage (NCBI taxonomy): Eukaryota > Viridiplantae > Streptophyta > Magnoliopsida > Asparagales > Amaryllidaceae > Allium > Allium sativum. The sequence goes on along the minus strand of CM060926.1, from coordinate 154,618,161 downwards.
TCATATCTTTACCTCACCGCAACCATTGTCAAAGGCTTCTAGACCATCAAAACACTCCGCTGTACCCTGTCAGCTTACCTCAACTATGACCAATGGCCCATTTGGATCCTCTCAGACAATATCTTCCTCTTCTGATGCCTTTCCTCCACCATCAAAAACCACACCCTTCTCCTAAAAATCCTGACCAAACCCGGAGGCACCATTCTGATCCAACCTTGGTCAAATTTCGAACAATCCCCACCGCCTAGATAGAACCAGAAACTTGGGCTAAGATCAAGTGCTTCCCAGAGTTTTTGCGTGACAACGTAGAAGCAATTCAAGGTGCTTTAATCCCCATGGGTCGTTGTATAGCACTAGATAGTTGTGACTTGTCATTCATGGACCATCGCTTCCTCTACGTCAAAATGAAATTTTATGAAGGGGTGATTACTCCTGTTAGTATACCGCCCGCTTGAACAATGAAGAACTGAAGATTTCAATCGACCGTTGGGAACACTCTCATCCCAGTAGAAGACCCAAAACTCTACTTCTTGGGCTTGATTATGAACGCGACATGTTATGTTTCCAGGATTATGCTCCTCCTAATGAACCAGATTCCGAAGACCGCTATGATGCAATGATTCACGAGGCAGCTCTAAAATCTCCTACCCCAGGTTAAGCATGTGGACACACAAGATGCTTCTCTGGTCATGTTGAACCACAATGTCAGGGAAAACTCACCAATCCTCAGATGAGACCCCCTTGGAAGACTTAAACCTTTCCATCCCTCTCCACCAGCAAATCCCAACTTGATGCACCACTCGAACAATATGATTCAACAATACCTCATCTGACGCCAGCTTTGGTTCGAAGAAGCTTCAGAATCAACCGTGCCAAATCCCTTTTTGGAGGCCGGGTAGCTTTTTTGAAACTTTTGCTTTTTCCTTTTCTATTAAGGAGTTAAATAAAAAATTGACATGTTGCATGTTTTTGAGTTTGCGTGATGAACACTACACTGCCATGCACACACTAGAATCGCAGCGAATATCCCAATTCCAATGAAGATTGTCTCATGGAATGTTAGGGGGTGGGGGACCCTACCAAATGCCATGCTTTCAACCTTATTCTTTCCCACGTAAGATTTATATTCTCTTTCTCCAAGAATCAAAACTGTCAGACCTGTCTCCAATCATCATTAGACGTACTTGTGGGCCATATCTTACGAGATAGGGCCATGTAGATGCTATTGAAACCAGAGGTGTTTGATTACAGCTTGAAATGAAGCAACATGGTCTCTCTGCCAAGTAATCAATCATCCATCTACCTACAAGTAGTCCAAAATCACCCTCAATCTAATACAATTTATTTCTTCACAAACATTTATGGCCCTCAAAATTCTCACGAGAGGGACGATATTTGGAAGTTGTGCCTAGATTTTGCATCACAAATTAATGGTCCATGGCTCGTTGGAAGAGATTTGAACACGACCAAATTCTTGGTTGAGAGAAACTCGGGCAACTTTTCTCATGGTTCTGCAGCTTTCAATTCCTTCATTTAATCATGCTCACTCATTGAGCCACCTTTTAATAATCGGCTCTTCACCTGGTTAAGCCGTAGATTTGATCCTTCTTTAGACAGACTTAATCGTTTTTTATTTAACTTGACTTGGGACAACCTCTACCCTCTCTCTTGGTCAATGGTCTTTCCACAGTCATCTATGGCCATTGTTCGCTTTTGTTAGACACTGGCTTTATATTAAATTCAAAGCGTTCATTTAGATTTGAAAGACTTTGGCTTCTTGAACCCTCTTTTGATAACTTTATAAATCAGATTTGGACCCAACCAACTGGGTTGCAATCCGCCACTGGCAGAGTAGTCTTCAAGTTCCGAGCTTTACGTAAAACGATTTGACCTCAGGCCAAATCAGTCTGGGGTTCCCTTAAATCTCATATTTCCACCACCCAAGAAGCGATCCTCAATCTTAACATTCTTGTGGAATCTCATCCCCTTAGTGAGGAAAAATTACTTAACTTAAAGGACCTTGAATTGGAATTAGAAAGACTTATCAAACAAGAGGAGATTGGCTGGAAGCAGTGCTCTAAAGCAAAATGAATTAAAGAAGGGGATAAGAACACTGCCTACTTCCACCGACTAGAGAATAGCCGCTGTAGATCCACCTTCATTCTTGAAATTAACCATAATGACACCATCTTCACTGACCCATGTGACCTTCCTCGTCTCTTCACAGACTTTTATCACAACATCCTTAGAAAAAACTCATCCCCCCTCCCACACATTGATTGGAACCTCATGTATCCTACCATTTCCCCTATTCAGATTGACCACCCCTTCTTCGAAGAAGAAATTTGGTTTTCGCTTAAGGAAATGGTGGATGACAAGGCAACCGGTCCAGATGGCTTTGGACCCTCTTCTTCAAACACTTTTGTCTTACTGTTAAACTCGACATCTTGGAAATGTGCGCTGAATTTCAATTCGACCCTTTACCTATTTCAAAACTAAATCATGTTAACATCATTCTTCTTCCCAAAACCCCTGGTGTAAACACCTTTGCTTCTTTCCGGCCAATCATCCATCTTGATACAACCTTCAAAATTATTACCAAAGTGCTTGCTAACATACTCCAAATTTTCAGAGCCTCCTTGATCGAAATAGATCAACCTGCCTTCATACTTGGTCGTAATATTCTCGATTGTGTTGCAGCTACACAGGAAGTCATCTACTTTTGCCACTTCACGTCAATACCTGGCGTCTTCTTAAACTTGACTCCTCTAAAGCAATTGATTCAGTTAATTGGAACTTTATTCTTGAGTTAATGGCACATTGTGGTTTCCCTGTCAAGTGGTTTAATTGGATCAGTTGCATCCTAAACACAAGTTTTTCTTCGATTTCCATCAATGGTGAATCAGGTGGGCACATCATATCAAACGTGGATTAAGATCGGGCGACCCTCTTTTGCCTTTAATTTTTGTTCTCATCGTCGATGTCTTTAATCAGATGGTTAGGATCGCAACCGCAAATAACATTCTTGCTGGCATCAGTCTTCCCAATTCCACCTTGATGACATCCAACCTCCAATTTTCCGATGATACCATTCTGTTTGTTTCAACTAGTCCCACATTAATTCATTTCTTAAAGTCCTTCTTTACACCTTTGATCTAATTTCTGACCTCTTAATTATCTTCAACAAAAGCTCTATTATAATACCCGACAACTCCAATGAACTTGGGCCTTCCATCTACATTGGTATACCCCTCCACCCTACCAAACTCTTTAGATCTGATTGGCTTCCTCTTATCACGAAAATTGAATCTAGATTAGCTTTATGGAAAGAAAATTCCCTATCCCTCCTTGGTTGTCTTGTCCTCATCAAATCTGTCCTTTCAACCATACCCTTCTATTAGATATCATTTCACAAACTCCTATCTCGGGTAATCAACAAAATTGATGCTATTAGAAGTTCTTTTTTATGAAATGGTAGCAAATCTAAGCGTTTAAGTAACTGACAAACAGTTTGCTTACATTGCAATCACATTGGCTTTGAAATAATCAATCTTGCTTTGTTTTACCTAGCCTTGCTCACTAAATGGCTCTGGCATCTTCTTATGCTAGGCACCTTCATTTGAAAAAAAAATGGATTCTTCTTCGCCACTACAACTCTTACCCCAACCTCGTTCTTCACTTTCCTTTGATTTCTAGACCTTCTCCTTTCTGGGTTGCCGTTCTTTCTACTATCCCATGCATCAAATCCCTCTTTCAGGTCAGAGTTGTTGATGGAAGTGAATGCCTCTTTTGGTTTGATATTTGGCATGATCAATTTCCTCTTGTTAGCTCTCACCCAAACCTGTTCTCTTTTAACACTCTACCTAACATATCGGTTTCTAGCACTTTAGGCCTTGGCCTAATGGGCCTTTGTCCACCGTCTCTGTTTGGGCTTGATGTTCTTGGTGAAGTCTTCTTGGTTGCCAATATTTTGCAATCCCTTCATTTGTCTGCTCGGCCCGATAGCTATTTTTGTGCTTTGGGCCCAACAAAAGGCTTCCCGATTTCATCCTGCTATAAATTCCTTACCTGTCCTGGTCGTAGCTTCTCTTTTGCTTGCATAAGGAAATGCCATCTCCCTCCCCATTTAATTTTTTTGCCATTGGTGTCTCATCCATGCATGAATCAATACCAAGGATAAACTCCACCGTATGAGTATCTCTGTTAATCCGATGTCTGTCCTTTGCTCAATGCAGGAAGAATCCATTAACCACCTCTTTCACGGATGTGATTTTTCTTACTTTATTCGGGCTGCGACTGGCTCCTTTCTCCTTGGTTTTATCCCTACTATTCCCACCTTCTTCGAATACTGGCAGCACAACCCTCCAGACCAAAATCTAGACTCCTTCATAGCCATTTTTTGATTGTGTATTTGGAAAGAGCATAATGCACATGTGTTTGGCAAATGAAGGAAACACTTCACTGGAGTTTATAGACATATCCTATACTTATTCAATCTCTGGACAAGTACTTCTCGTAGGCACACTTTACCAGCTCCATCTTCACCTGAATCACTGGAAAGTAGCTTGACGGCTCCATATTGATAGACATGTCTGTGCTATGCCTCCTAGTTTCTTTATTTCCTATGCAGCAACACCATGTTTTGTATATATGCCAATGCTTAGTGCACTTGTATGTTGTCTATGTTTTGGCTAATTTTAAGGACATTCTCAGGTTCTGGACTACTTCATCATGCTACTGGCCGGGTTTATTGACCAGAATATATATTATATATATCTATGTTAATCATCTATGTCGTTTCACCCTACACACCCATCCTGCTAAAAAAAAAGTGGAAGTGTGGAGTGGATGGTAAGCATGTCAACACAACAAACACATGTAGGATGTAATAATTTTTTGTAATATTCAAATGAATAAAAAGTTAGGAAACCTGAAGGGAGCCTTAGATTTCACAGAACCAAGAACTATAGCTATGTAGTGTATTTTTCGTATCAAAACAATTTCAGAAAAATATTCTGTAAGAAAACCGTTTCTTTTTATGACCAACCGATTAGTTGTTAGAAACAGTACCCATTGTTCGAATTTAGTGAAATGAAGTTGGGAACAAGTCAACTTTTAGTTGAAATTTATGATTCTGACATGGAATTGTGGACTTCGAATGCAATGTCAATGATTGCTAATTACATTGATAATCTCGACAGTCTGACAAAATTAAAGAACGAAAAAAGTTGACCAATTTGCTAAATCTATCTGTGGTTTTTTTAATTCATCCATCACATAAGAAAGTTAAACACAATTGGTACAAATGTAACACAAACAAAATGAACTATATAGAAAATTTTGAAATAAAGGTATACAACACAACAAGAAGTAATGAAAATTTTAGTGAAATGGTACCGATGTCTTCGTTATATTCTGCGCTTATCTAAATGAAGTCCTTATTCTTCCAATTAGTCACTTCCAGTCATCATTTTTGTTCATGAAACGATTGATGGGGATCACTCAAAACTTATTCGAAGTCCTAGAATTTGATTTCGGAATTATAAAAAAATAAAGTTATGATGTCTAGTAGAAATTAATTAGGATTTGAAAAGTAACAAAAGACAAATGAAGAAAATAAAATATTAGTTATGCTGGCAGCTGAAATTATATAGAAGAAGAAAGTTCAGTGTTGAAAATAAAAACTTGCTGAAAAGTTGATTTATTTTCACTGGTTGTCCATTAATTTTTTTTTATCAGTTGCAGCATTGAGTTGAGAAGAAGAACCATTAGCAGAAATGTTAAAAAGTTTGAATGCCTTCATTTTCAATGCACTTTTCCATGTACCTTGTAAATAATTGTAAGCATGAATGGCAGTGTAACTGAAAGTTTTAAATTTTGCGGCAACAAACCCAAAAAATACGAACTAAAAAAATTAGTTTGTAGTTAAGTTGGTTACAGTGAAAGAAAAAAATTATCGTCTTCAAGGCTGAGACTAATGTTGAATTAAATTGTGAATAATGGCCGAGTTAAATATTTGAGTATATTACAAATGATGATAAGTTAAGAAACAGATGGAAAATGAGTGTACCTCTGCTACAAGCAGGTTGAAAATAATTCAACGCCCCTGTTTTGGGCATGAAATTGTTGGAAGGTGGACTAACTCGTTGTGAACAATTCTAATTGCTGCATAGTTTTATGATCGTACAGTTATGCCTTCCTCACAACCTATCACAAAACAGTATAATATCAATATACGACAATTTAAAAGCAGTATCCAAAGGAAAGCACTGCATATTATTTCCTCTCCTCATTTATCCGGGCTTGAGATCGACATCTACATGAGTCAATGAATGTAGATGGCGGTGTTAAAAACTTGGTAAGGGATTTTAAGACCTATTGGTAGGATGGAAATCAGGTATAACCCAATAGACCCAACTCACGATAGACGGGAGTTGGTTTGAAGCGGGTCGAGTTTTTTTTAGGGCGAGTTGTGTAATTTGTGAAATAGAAACCCAGTTAGATCGCAGATTAAGTTGCGTCGGATACATGTAGATATAAACAACAGGGATAAATGTTTTCAAATGTTAATTGGTTATTCCCTGAGTTAGGATTTGAGGAGGTAGGTTCTTATTGCCATATCAATAATGTTTAGTTTATGCTGGGAAAATTGGTTTTGTTTAAGTATAGTGATGTTTGATCAGTAGCTGGACATAATGTAAAGTGGGTTAGTTGTGTTAAGGTCAAAAAATCCCTTGGTTGTACATATTGTTAGTGGAAGATCAGTTAATAATTTGAAAACACGTTAAGTCTATATAAACTAAATTTCTTGTATCTGTACCTGGTCTATAATGCAGTTTACCATTTTTTACCAAAATTTTAGTTGTTTTATGTGAAACTCCCTAGATAAAGCAATATAAAATTGATTGTGAGTGAGAATGTAGTTCGGGAGATAAATTCCAACATGGTGAATGTTCAAGCCTTGCGATTTGTTAATAGTTAGAGAAAAGCTAGTCATATCGGGAATAATTTACGGATGAGGTTGCAAGGTGGATTTAAGTTTTTGGAAGGCTTCACCGGTATTCGTGGAATAAAGACTCGTATACCTTGAAAATGGCCAAAAGAAATTTTGGCATCTATAATGTTTGTATGGAATGATCGATATATTAATCTCATACCATTACATAATCCAATATGTTGATCTAAATTTCTTAGTAACATAATTGTTAGAACCCTTTTTAAAAATTAATTTCTGTGGTGGCATACCACCTGGAGTAAGGAAGTTTAAAAACTCTAATTGGTAAAAGTTAGTCGTATCATCCTCTACTCTGTCAAAAGAATAATAAATGTGTTCATCCCCGGGAAATTCTTTGATTATCACATTATTAATTTCATCTGTTATTTCATTTCTAGGTGCTAAAATTGCTCTTTTTAAGATATAGTTTGTGTTAGTAAAATTGTCAGTTAATGAGGGGTACACGTGATGAGTCAAAGAGTACAAAGAAGTTGTATCCTTCTATTGTTCGACAATATCATCAGGCAATTTAATCATATCTTCTTGTATTGTTTTTTTTAGTTCCGTTACCAATTCATAGAACAAAATCAGCGTATGATTTATCATTTCGTGCTCTCATATTTTCAGTTAAATGGAAAACTCAAACGTATGACCACAAATAAGATCAGAATATACATGCATCAGTAGTTTGAGCTCTAGTTGCTCCCTGGACAACTGGTAAAACCTAACCGAAATCTCCACCTAAGATGACAATTTTCCTCCAAACGGAACGTCAACAGCGGTCAAATCACGTAATGTTCCGTCAAAAGCCTCAAATGCATGTCGGTGAGCCATCTTTGCTTCATCCCATAGTAAAACAACTGTTGCACGTAATATCGTTGCAGTATCGGATTGCCTAGATATATGGTAGGTGGATGAAGAGTCTAAGTTGATTGGAATTTAAAACGCAAGTGAGTCGTTCTACCCCTGGGTAAGGCAGTATAAGCTATTCCGAAAGTGGCAGTTGCAATCAAACCTTGATTTCATAAATGAGCTAGAATTGTTTTGTATAAAAAAGTTTTTCCTGTACCTCCAGGACCATCAATGAAGTAAATGGAGGGGCTATTTGAATTAAAATAAAGCATAATCATATCAAATGCCTCATTTTGTTCAGTATCTAAATTATTTACCGATTGTAAATCATTGGAAGATATATATATGGATTGCTCTTCTAAAATAAGTGTTGAAATAGTTTCCTCATGTATATAATATAGAGAGGAATGCGGTAAATCATAATTGAAAATGGTTTTATTATATTGTTTAAGAAGATTATTAAGATCGACGAGACATTTGGTTGTTCAAAAAGCGGTTGTGAGAGAGGTAGAAGAGGTGGATGGATAATCTTCAGTTAAAAAGGCCAAAACTATTCCTATAATTCTAGAACAGAACATGGTTCGCAGTATACTTAAATAGTAACAAATAACGTCTTAGAGCTATGGGCATGTGGGTATTTGAAGCATCAGTCAAACAATCCTTAATACTATTATCATTTTCGAGCAGTTTTCTACACTTGGCTGCTTGTTTAAATATGGCATACAACATTTCATTAAAAGTGCGTAAGTTATCAAAAGACAGGGGACCTCTCACATGGTTTAGAAGTAAACATAAATAGTAGCGATCACCTTCGATTGGAGATACTTTATAAATACGACCAACTACTTTATGATTAATTTTCCTAGGTATCCATTTTTTTGGTTGTAGTTCCACCAATAATGCTCTGGAAATTCATGGTATAAATATTGACATGCTTACTGATCATTAAGTAAGTTGTGTTTGAAAAATTCTGTGAGCATAGTTTTAGATCTATCTTCGTCAGTTAAGATGGAGTGTAAGGTTTCAGATGGTTGAAAATGAAGTTGTTGCAAGTTAGTAAAATGTATTTGTAATCCTATAACAAATGGACACATATTGCTTAGTTGAAACTTAAATATTCTCCATAGCAACTCAAGTGCACAAATCCATCTTGCATTAACAAATCGAGAAATTTCATCATTCTTGTTCAATGAAGAAGATATTCCTACAGAGACACCATCTAATCCTTTGTAAATGTATTCGTATAAATATTTTACAGATTTAATACTCAGTCAAATTTCAACGTTTATATGACAATCATATTTCAGCAGTAAATACAAATTATAAAGAACAACCCAACGATTGACAATTATGGTATTAGTTGTTTGATTTTTAATGGAATATCACGTCTTCTATAAATAGGTATGAATCACTTCCTTTTAAAGTTAAAGGCTCGAACGGTTTAGGAAAACTTTTTTTTACATTTTCCATCCCACATGCATACGTCATTGGGATTAAAATTACCGCATGGATGATGAATCATATGTTTCATGACAACATTATATAAATCAGGTTCCAAATCTTTATTTGGAATTTCTGTTCTAACCATAGGATCATAATCATCAGGGATATTAAGTTCGTCTGTTTCACAAAGAATAATTAGGATATGTGAGTGTGGCAATCCTCTCTTTTGGAACTTAATTACATGAACATGTGTGATGATTCTACCTAAAACGTGTGTGTTAAATAAATATTGTTTAAGTTGTTTTAGCTTTGCACGGAAAACGCGAGTTGTTAAATCTGGTGGGTCATATGGTTGTTGAAACAGTAGCAATTCTTGTGTTATTTCTACCCATTTAGGATTACATGTTATAGTAATAAATAAGTCAGGTTTTCCATACCTTCATACTATCACCATTGCATCTTGGTATCGTTGGTGCATATCGCGAAGACTTCCAATATGAGATGTAGGCAGAACTTTCTAACCCCAACATTTCCTAAGTAATGAAGGTGATTAAAAAGACAAGAAAAAGAGATACATTAGAGGACTGCTGATGCGTAACAGAGAAAAGTGCTTACTGCCAGTTGTCTCCCCTATTGCAAGAGCATCCTATAGACCTTGATATAAATCAGCTCGAATGGAATGTTGATGGTCTCGAATATATCGCGGTCGCATGGTTTCGATCTTGACAAAAATATCAACAACAAATTGTTGGAGCAAACGACCACCATGCAGTAAAAGAGGTATTGCCGAAGGCCGTATATTGGAGGAAAAAATATGTGTGTGCATTACAGATAAATTCAAGAACATGTATGTTATGTGTACGAAAATATTGTGCTATATGTTAGAAAAAAATATGTAGTGGTTATAGGAATAAATTACTTGTAGCATATGAGAGTAGTAAGCTCTACAACTGATTTTGTTTTCTCGGGTATTATGGAAGTTTAGATCCCATCCTTGTTCACCTCGTGGAAGCAGAAATGGATATTGAAGCGGATCATAAAATCCTGTAGTATCTGCTACTCGTTGTAGACTTCCTGATCTTATTTCAACTATAATATCTTGTCCAGTTATAATTTCTGAATCGTCATCTCCAATGATGATACCCGCAACCTGAGATGTGGTTGGTAAGAGATGTAGATGTCGATCAATTGTATTTATTATAAGTTTACATTCATGCACATTAGTACTTTGGCCCAAATGTCTTAATACATGAGCATACAGATTGTAAGTATCTAAAATTTCCTTTAGTGCTTGTAATATGTCATGCCGTAACGTAGGCTGTCCTGTTGTCGATTTTCAATCTCATGATCTGTATCACTAATATAGAATTGCAGATAACTTGGACTATTTGCAGGCTTAGGCAAAATACTTCCAATGGTATGATAAATAGAACCTTGTGCACGATAAGAGTATATTCCATTTTGCACGTTTGCTAAATTTTGGTCAATGTTAGCATCGATAAAAGTAAAAGCAAAAGCGTTATTGTAAGATCTCATGTTTGTCCAAAAATGTGAACCTCGTTCTCCATCAGCATTGAATAAATTCAGTAATTCAGGAGGTGTCGTTGGGTGATGAAAAACAATTTTGCCACTCGAGCAACAGTTATCACTTGTTTCATGAAAAGATAATTTTGCATTGCAGTACTGATAGTAAGTGGGTTGGGGGAGCATATGGAAAAAAGAGAGGAAGTGGCACTAAAATTCCTACCATAGTTGTATCGCGTTGTAATGGTAGATTGAACAAACAATTAGGGTTAGGGTAGGGGTAGCGACGTAAATGTTGCTGCAATTTTGCCAATTAAAAAAGGTGTACTGTGCATAACATGGCATAGAGAAATAGTGGAAAGATGGTAAAAAATACCTACAACAGCAGAAGGTACTGCCTAGTTAACTGCGTTTGCCATTGCCATTGGTGAGGTAATGGTGAAGTGGCCTAGGAAGAAAAATGTAAGAGGGATGGTAATAGGTTATTTGAGAAATCGAGAACAAATATAAGGCATTGGAATGGTGTAGTAGTCAAATAATAATATCATACCAATTAGAAATGAATATAATTTGAGAAAACATGCACAAACAAATATATAACTGTTATGTATATGTATACACGTATATGAAGAAAATAATGTGTTTAAATGCAGAAAAAAATAAAAGGAAATAAATGCCAAAGTAAGATGTAAATGTTGACGTGATTTCGTTAAAAAAATGGTGGGTTGAGGAGATTATTACATTTGGTACATTGACAGTGCAAAGATGTGGAAACAATAGCTGGAGCAACAGTAGTAGAAGTTGTTGGCCGGTTCAAAGGTTCATTCGTTGTTGTTTGTGAGTTGATGTTGGACTGATCTGGTAAGGAAAATATCGATAGGATAGTATTAGCTTGTCTGATTAAGGAAAAAGAAATAGTAGCAAGGTATGCAGTGTAAAAGGCGTATGAGGTAAGTAAAGATATGCGTATACAACAGTTTGGTGGACGTAAATCTTTAGAATTAGTGAATTAAAAAAATCACAGTTGAATTTTAATTCTAGAGGTAATATACATATAAAGTTAGAAGATATAGTTATTTTGTTTCCAATATGATGGAGGAAAATTCTCTCAACATCAAAATTTATATAAAAGTTGAATATACAAACTAAACATAACCATACATTAGGAGTTCAAAATAAGGGAAGTGATGTGTATTTGAATAGTGTAATTTTAACAACATTATGTATTAGTGAGTATGTACGGGATTCCGTAGAATTGTAGAACGTATGGTATAGATGTGTAAGGATGACACTGAGAAATGACTAATTTTATTTTAATAACAATAACCATGAGAACTATAAATGCCCAATTTACACAGGTTATATTTTTATCTAACTAAATTAAGCCATTGAATCCAACTTATAAACGTGACACACACAGTTATGTAGCTCAAATATTTTTAACTGGTCAAAACTATTAATCATGCAAACATTATTTAACTAATAATTATATATGTTTGCTTGCATATGCATATAAATATATTTACACATACATATATGCACATACCCTCTTATACACATACATGCATACACACGAAATAGTAGATCCTAATGCATAAGTTGCCATTATTTTATACCCAATAGATAATGAGCGGTAAATGAAGAGTCCAAAGTCTGCTGCAATCTCACTTTTACATTAACTTCGCTCCTAAATTGCTACATATAATGCAAATGCAGATGTGTAGAAAATTCGAAGATCTAATATATATTTATTATTGTATATGTGAGATATACATATGTATATGAAAAAAAGTGTGTATGGTTGAAACTATGGGTTATTGCAGTCAGGAACAAACTATTTGTTTAAAAGTAACACAATTTATGTTCACCAGTTTTGACATATGCTACGCTTATATACAGCACCGTACAACAAGTAAGATATAAGGATAGAAGTTAAATGTACGAACTAAACATAACCATATAATAACAGTTCAAAATAAGGGTAGTGATGTGTGTTTGAATAATATAATTTTAACAACATTAACTATTAGTGATTATGTAAGAGATTCCATAGAATTGTAGTACATATGGTATAAATATGTAATAAGGACACTGAGAAATGACTAATTTTATTTTAATAATAATAATCAGGAGAATTATAAATGCCCACTTTACACGGGTTAATTTTTTTATCTAACTACATTAAGGTATTGAATCCAACTTTTAAGCGTGACACACGCAAATATGTAGCCCAAATATTTTTAACTGGTCAAAACTATCAATCATGCAAACTTTATTTAACTAATAATTATATATCTTTTCTTGCATATGCATATAAATATGTACACACATACATATATGCACATACCCTCTCATACACATATATGTATACACACAAAATAGTAGATCCTAATGCGTAAGTTGCCATTACTTTATATCTAGCAGATGTTGAGCAGTAAATAAAGAGTCCAAAGTCTGCTGCAATCTCACTTATACTGTCATACATTATCTCCGCTCCTAAATTGCCACATTCCATGCAAATGCAGATGTGCAGAAAATTCGAAGATCTAATATATATTTGTTCTTGTATGCATATGCATATGAAAAGAAAGTGTGTATGGTTGAAACTATGGGTTAATGCAGTCATGAAGAAACTATTTGTTTAAAAACAAAAAAATTATGTCCGCTAATTTTCACATATGCTATGCTTATATACAACACCGTACAATAAGTAAGATATAAGGATAGAATTACCCGATATAGTATGTGTAGCAGAAGGTGCTGACAGTTGGGTCTGTCTATAAGCTATGGCAGCTTGTCTACGGTTTGAATGTCGTGTATGTTGAGTACGTTGGCATCTTTCCCTTGGTTGTTGGTCCATACTGTGGGGCAGGTGAGAGGGAAGTCAAATGAGTGATATAATCAGTAAAAGAAAGTGGTATGGTGGTAAAATTATAAGTAACAGACAGAGTGAGGAAACAATGAAGTGATGAATGCATTGTGTAGACACACACACACACACACACATATATTGATATATATAGAGAGAGGGATAGTAAAACAAAAATTGGGTGAGTGGTTAAACACCTATAATTTAGGATAATAAATATTTAATAATGGCTAGTGTGAAGCAGTAAAAGATAGCTGTTATGGAGCACATATACGTTTATCAAGCGATAGAAAATACGCATCCAACTTAGTAATTGAACATTTAAAAAAACTTGATCATAATAATTTTAGACACTAGTCTAGATAAAGTATTAACCTTAGGTTTCTTCACTTCCATTTTTGGCACAGAGGATACTACACTTAATACTGAACTTGCACACCAAAATGCAAAAAATATTATATTAAGCTAATTAACAATTGGATATGTTAGATAAGTATGAAAAATCATAGAAATGCACTGTAACATCACGTTTTTTGGTTGTCAGATATCTAATATATTTTATTATTTTAAATATTGATTTGGAATTATAAATATATTTATAATAAGAATTTGTCATTAAACGAAGTTTGAACGTTAAATTTATATTTAATATAAATCGTGCTTGTAACGTTACGGTAGTTCGTAATATTTCGTTTTGAACATCAATTAAATATGGAGAATCCATTTTGAGTCAGAATTCTTTGAAACAAGAACTATCCGATTATATTTGATTATAATTTTCTAATGAAAGAGAAAAATGGAGATTTCATATTATAAATTGTTAGTTACGTCCAATTCAATTTCCAAATAATCGCTACCGAATTCATTAATAAATGATAATGTTTATTAAATAAATCATAAACGATTTTTATATATAATTTGAATATCGTTTAGCTCGGGGTCGTAAATATTGAGTCTAAAATATATATTGGTTTATTCTAAAGCTGTATAATATTCATTTGGAGAGATACGGTAATAATAATCTATTATTATTTTAATAGAATTACTATGGATTTAAATATATTTTATCATTATTATAAAGACCGTGGAAATAATTATCTTTTCAAATGACCTCCATTTTTAACGAAACGAATTTTATTCGAATATGTATAACTAGTTATTGCTAGATTTCCGGTTTGTATATTATTAAAATTGTTTTATCTGTGTGTGCAATTTAAAGGTGAACCGATTAGTAAATTAGAAACAAAATAACGTAGTTGTGCAAACAAAGTCGGTTTTTAACAAAATTAATCTCATTGGGACCGGAACGTTAAGACATAGTGTTGTGTTCATTTCCATTGTGTTTGGAGTTTGTATGTGACGGTACGAATTTAATGGTTATCGATAAACAGTGGTACACGGTGGAATAAAACAACCATATAAATAAATAAATAATATATATACTTCAGCCTTAAGGAAACAATACACCGCACTGCATGCCTATACCTTTCAGATAATCTACCGATTGAAAAGAAAATTCGTTTCAGCTACCCTAGGCCTAACAAAATGGCACTGTTTTTATCCAACTTTTCGTTCACCAATTTATACAGAGCATTTTCTCTTATCTCTTTTACATTTCTTCCCAGCAAATCGAATGCGCTGCCTGTTATACTATCAATGGCCAAAAACTTTAGTATTTCTTCCTCATTTAACATCCAATCCATCAATCGATTCACAATTTTACTACATAATTGAAGAGCACAGAGAGATCTTTCGAACGACCCGTTGTGATCGGATATAGGTTGGCCAACCGATCGGAATCTCCATCTAAAGCGCGGTGTTTGAAGGGTACTGACGGTGAACTGCGAAGTCGAGCTCCTTGGGGTTCAAGCCGTTGATTGAGGAGGTGAAGGCACGTTCTTCGATTAGTTCTGATGATCGTCAGGCGATGGCATGGTGGTACAACTTGTTAGGCCGTTGGATAATAATATTTGTTTCAGTCTTTTCATTCTGTTAATAATCATCCTATATAATAGGAGCTAGTACTGTTTCTTTGCTTTGTTTTGATCTATTCCTAGGCAAGTATCATGATCTTTGGGCTGTAAAAGACGTGACCTACTTATTAGCATTTCTGTTGCTTGTACTGGCTATTTAATAGCCTCAAACTCTTTTGGTTCAATAACAAAAAATTACTCAATCGTTTTGTGTTTTGTTCAACATTTGGTATCAGAGCTCTATCAACAAGGCCTGATATAAAGAGAGAGTGTGAGGATGACTGAGAGTAGCTGAAATAATAACAAGTTCGTGCAGCCTGCAATTCCCAGGTTCGATGGGTTTTATGAACACTGGGCAAAGTTGATGGAGAATTTTTTGTGAGCCAAAGAGTTTTGGAGTTTAGTAGAAGATGGAATAACTACAACTCCAGAAGGCATAGAAGCAACCGAGGCAGAGAAGAAGGTGATTGAAGAGCAGCAATTGAAGGACAAAAAGGTCAAGAACTATCTCTATCAAGCCATAGATAGAGAGATCATGGAGACAATCCTAAACGATGATACCTCCAAGCAGATTTGGGATTCCATGCGGCAGAAGTTCAAGGGATCAACCAGAGTGAAGAGAGCACAACTTCAGACATTAAAGACATAATTTGAAGTGCTCAAAATGAAGGAAGGAGAGTCTATCAATAACTATTTTGGAAGAGCTCTTTCAATAGCAAAGCGTGTGGAGAAAGCATTCGAGAAAGCGACATCACAGGAAATATTCTAAGATCTCTAGTCCCAAAGTTCAACTATGTTGTGTGCTCCATTGAAGAGTCAAACAATGTTGAGACTCTTTCAGTGGATGAGCTTCAAAGCAGCCAGTGGTAGCTCTTTCAACCATGGAAGCAGAGTATGTGGCAGCTGCTTCATGTGCATGTCAATGCATTTGGATGCAACAAATTCTTAAGCAAATTGGAGGTGCTCAGAATAGTTGTGTTAAATTTTTATGTGATAATTCATCCACAATTAAGCTTGCAAAGAATCTGGTTTTTCATGGTAGGAGTAAACATATAGACGTGAGGTTTCATTTCTTAAGGAACCTCATAAAGGATGAAGTTGTTGATATGAAGTACCGTAGTACCGGTGAGCAGTTGGCAGACATCATGACTAAACCAATGAGATTGGAGCAGTTCGAGAAACTCAGGAGTGCATTTGGAGTTAAATCAGCTGAAGAGGTAAACTGAGATGCTTCACGCATGTTCAGTTTAGGGGAGGATTTTGTTAGGCCATTGGATAATAATATTTGTTTTAGTCTTTTCATTCTGTTAATAATCATCCTATATAATAGGAGCTAGTATTGTTTCTTTGCTTTGTTTTGATCTATTCCTAGGCAAGTATCACGATCTTTGGGCTATAAAAGACGTGACCTACTTATTAGCATTTCTGTTGCTTGTTCTGGCTATTTAATAGCCTCAAACTTTTTTGGTTCAATAACAAAAAAATTACTCAATCGTTTTGTGTTTTGTTCAACACAACTATGTGGTATGAGGGTCGGTGTAGTAAAGACGAAGAAACGAAGGTAGGAACATGAATGAATGAGATTCAGTAGAAAGGAGTTTGGGTATTTTCTATGCAGTAGTGCAAGGTGGTTATGGATCGGGAAGAGTGGAATTTTAAGCAAAGTAGTGGGTGCTGTTTTGGAATGGTTAGAAGAAGGAGTCATCAGTTTTGTTTTGAGCGAGGTGGCACAGTGAACTACCGAACGTTGTGATCAATGCAGAAGAATAGTGGCGAATTTATTTACAGTAATGAAGAAAAGGGAATTAGAAAGGATGGGTTGAGATATATACAGCGACGGGGAAGAAGAAGGAACAGTGTTGGCATGGGTGAGTTTTTTTAATGTTGCACGTACCCAGTCTTGTCTAAATAAGTTTATACTGTGCCTAACATATTATATACAACATGGCCAATTTAAGGTTATTCCTTTCGTGCCTAATCATACATATAAGTAACCAATTTGGAATGAAAATGGGGTACAAATCGAAGGGAACAGATAAGAAAACGCATGACCTGGGTTTGGATCCGGGGAATAATAGATGTGAAGGAAGATCATAAAAGTTGGTCAATTTACATTTTGAAATAGGAAATGAATGGGAAGAATGACAGCCAAGCATTTAGAACATTGCTGTAAGAACTTTAAGTCGGTCATGTTATTTTATTTTTATAACTAAAGCAGATAACCGCAACTAATTATTTTATCAAGGGTTTTATTATATGAATTTAAATCGTGAAAACGTAATCGTTAATAACTTTTACTTACGTGCTCATAATTGGACCAAACAAGCTACGCTAGGATCGTGGTGGCGAACGCTACATTCTGGAATGTTCTGGACAGTGCAGGAGATAGTGTGTAACATCCTGTATTTTTACAGTATAATAATTAATTTATTTAATTATTTAAATAGTAATTTAGAGATTTAAATGGTTGTTTACTTAAATAATATTGAATATTTAATTAATATAAATAATAGAATGATATATTTATTTTCGAAATAGTGGAATTCACAATATTGTGTGTATTAGATTATTTAAAAATATTTAATCCAGTTTAGAGCTGAATTATATTAACGAATATATTTATAAACGAAGTTTGAACGTATAATTACAATATAATTTAAATCGAGCCTATAATGCCACGATAGTACGCAATATTGAGTTTTGAGCTTCAATTGAATATACAAAATCCGTTTTAAATCAGATTGCTGTGAAACAAGAAATGTTCGGATCTGGTGAACTATATTTTTCTAATGGAAGAGAAAAATCGAGATTTCGTCGTGTAGATTGTGAGTTATGTCCAAATCAAAATTTAAAATAGTCGCAATGGAATTCGTTTATAGTTTATAATGATTTATTTATATTATAAAAGGGTTTTTATATAAACTGGATATCAATATAACTTGAAATTTTGAAATATCGAGTTATAAATCGAGATATGTATATTTTGGAGCTGTATGATATTCTATGTGAATATATACGATAATATTAATTTATTAATATTAAATTAAATTATTTTTAAATATATTAATATTTTATTTGGTTTATTTAGAGCCTTAAAAATAGTCATTTTTACAAACGACCTCCGTTTTCGACAAAATTAATTTTATTGGATTCGGAATATTAAATTATTATTAGATTTCAATTTTCGTGATTTTTGGAGTCAGTATGTAGTCGTGCAGAATTTAAAGGTGAAAAACAGTCGATAAATTGATTTTAAAAGTACGTTGTGTGAGCTAACAGATTCGGAATTCGACGAAACAAGTTTCGTTGGGTTCGTAATGTCGAACTGTAACTGTATGTCCATTTTCGTCAAATTTGGATGTTGTATGTAATCATAGGAATTTTTAAAGTGATAAGGTTAATTATCGAATTTAAATTAATTTTTAAATATATATGAAGATTTTAATACAAGCTATCATATCCTATAAATACCCTCCCATCTTACACAAACCCGAAAACATTTTCCTTGGTCAATAAATTGTGCATCCGCAAGTTCTATCCTCAAAACAAAATTCATGAGTTCCTGAATTTGAATAAATTCATACGGAATTTCTTAAATCCTAATATATATATATATGGATTCAGATCAAGCTCCTCTGCAACCTGGTGTAATTTTCTTGCGGGTTCGAATCATTTGGTATTTGCTGGTCTTCATCACAGTGAATCTATGGCCGAGTAATTCTTGAATTCGAGGTAGCAATTCATGTTTTAGATGTTGTTTTTGGTTTTATTGTAGCAAACCGCACTTGCTTGATAAGTTTTGTGAAATTTGATGATGAATCATGTCGGTTTTTTACCTGGGTACAGCGAACAAGGGCATAGAACGGAAAACGAGAGATTGGTGCGAGTGCAGACTTGTGTATATGTAAAGATAAAGATCTAGACGAGATAAATTTAGGTGGTTTTATTTTGATTTATAATTGAGCACGGAAGCAGCAATGATTGTTTGAATATTCGGAAATGGCTTCGTGTATCCTGGAGTGCGAGAACTTGGTTGAAGAAGAAATATTGTTTCTGGCGGGCACGTGGATTGATGGGCCCGGTAGAAGAAGGTGAGGCCCAAAATGATAATACATATAATTAGATTTTTATCCAAATAACATGTACAAACTTGTAATCGTATTAAATTTATCATACAATATCAGAATTCAACGAAACAAGGTCCATTGGGATCATATGGATGACGACTTCATAATGGAACTGATTCGCAGTGAATTGAGCTCATTACAATTTATAGTGAAATAAATTGCCTGATCTGAATCAACGACAGTTATCGTTATTTAACGATAAACCACTAAAGTGAGTAAAACTGACTAACTCTGCGCAATTTATATTTTTATAACGTATTTTTAGAATTGATAAACGTTTATTGTGTAGCGACCCGGGGATTTTGCGATCCTGGATATCGAGATACAACACTATGTCGACTATTCAAGCATCGAAAATACCGGATAGTCCATAAAAGAAATTAGAGAGTGAGAATAGATGAGATAGAAACTTAGAATAGAAGAAGAAGAATAACATACCACATCAGAGTAACACGAATCTCACAGCGGAACGAACAACATATAATAGATAAAATATCCTTGAAATAAAATCAATATATGTATACAGTAACATTATCAGAGTACAACACTTGCAACACAACAAAAATAACTATAGCTATATAATCCTGAAGCCTCCTGCTCTAAGCTCTCCAGGTATATCTGTAAAATCCTGACTACTTGACTGCCCATACAAAATTGGGAACCCAAGAGTTTAGGGAAAACAAAACAAAATAAACTCCGGGTCAGTCATGGGACTGGTATGAGTAAAACAATTTAAAACAATTTGGATAATTAAACGATATCTTCATAAGACCACGCCGTATAATGGAACGGGTTTTCCTCTTATGAGAATCCAAATCAAATTTGATTTAACTTTCGAATCATATTGAACGAAACAATGATCTTTTATATCAAAACTCTTTTGATATTATAATAGTGTCTATCAACCACAATATAATAATCATCTTGCAGAACTCTTTCATCTCACATTCCACATATATAGTATACAATCAAAACCGCGAGCACTTATTGGGAAATGGATTTCCAACTATGACAAGGTATGGAACCACCTTCCAATAGTGTGCCTCTAGAGAGGAATACACTGGGTTCAACAAAAACATCTTGCAACCCGGCCACACATGACCAACCACTCATTTTGCTTGAGTGTATCGAATGTATATCACCAACGATTGGGACAGCATCGACAATACATTATAGAATGAAATGAATATCTCTAGATATGTGATAATACACCCTACTTGGCAGCCAACCACTTAGCCATGCTGCCCACCCGATTTTTGTCATTTCCCGGTTGTGTGAGGCTAGAGGCCGCACTTATCTCTGATAGATCACATAATTATTCACTTTGAATGTCACATCGTCATACCCGCCAAATCTCAAATTGATTTTCCCAAAAATACAATGGGTATACAGCTAAGAGAAACGAATTCCTCCGCACCAAACGTATATACGTTTGAAGAGATCAACTTACGGGATCTACTAAATATACTCTGTCATACATTCTTCCATACAGGTCGTCCTGGGACTGGACAAACCAAAGGCACTATTCTGTAAACAAGACAACCCTTGCATAACTTCGTCTTCAATTATCTTCATCATATTTTATCGCAACGCTAATGTCCATACAGAGTAGTTTTCAGATAATGAATCTGATCCCGGTCTCTCCGTATTGACAACGAAAAAACAGTCAAAACTTCGATAGTCGGTGAGGTAACTATCAAAGAAAAACACGTGTGCAAACAACGATATTATCCCCAGATGGAAATTATATCGATCAATCATCATTGAACATTTATCTCTTTAGTTTGTTCATTTTTCATTTCTTATTTCTGTATATTCAACGTTTCTTATTTTCTAAATTAAGAAAACATTTCTGATTCTTATTTGGAAAACATTTCCAAAACTCCTACATTGGATTTAAACAGATGTTTAAATAAAACATCGCTATGCCAACTCAAAACATTACAATCATTAACTAAATTCACTTAACCAATCTTCACTATCGAACCCTAACCATTCCTTAGTTACAAACGAAGCCAATCAAGTTGGGGTATAACTACCTCTCAGACCTTAACTGAACAACATTTCTAACTTCGAAATAGACGAGGTTCACCCTTTAAATCTTTAACAAATTTCCTTACGTAACTCTCGGATTCTATTTACGAATCCACTTCTTTATTGAAAAACATTTGATTATAATTATAGCGTTATAATCCCTACTGAAATATCTAACTCCAAAATATAACTCGATTAACTCAAATCAATTAACCCTAACCCCATTAACTTTAACTCGATTGACTTTAATTCATTAACTCTTATCACTTAACTCCTTTCTAATAAACTATATTCGATTAACTCCTTTCGAATAAACTATGTTCGATAACTCCTTTAACTCTATTCGAATAAACTATATTCAATTAAATCCTTTAACTCTATTCGAATAAACTATATTCGATTAACTCCTATTCGATTAACTAATATTCGACTAACTCTTATTCGAATAACTAATATTCGATAACTCTTTTTTGAATAACCAATATTCGATAACTCTTTTCGAATAACCAATATTCGATAACTCCTTTTGAATAACTAATATTCGATAACTCCTTCAAATAACTTATATTCGATAATCCTTTCGAATAACTAATATTCGATAATCCTTTCGAATAACTAATATTCAACTAACTCTTATTCGAATAACTAATATTCGATAACTCTTTTCGAATAACTAATATTCGATAATGCTCTTTTCGAATAAACTATATTCGATTAATTCTCTTCTTCGAATAACCTTAATCGATAACTCTTTCTTCGAATAAACTATATTCTATTAACTCCTTTAACTCTATTCAAATAACTAAAATTCGACTAACTCTAATCGATTAATTCTATTTCGATTTAACTCAAATCAATTAACTCCACTCGATTAACTCCTTTCAATTAACTCTAACTCGATTAACTCTAATCGATTAATTCTAATTCGATTAACTCTAACTGGTTAACTCTAACTGGTTAACTCTAACTGATTAATTCTAACTGGTTAACTCTAACTGGTTAACTCTAATTCTTTTTATAATCCTACTTATTTTCCAATATTTCCTTTTTGATATCTTATTTACTTTCTAAATAAATATTCCTTTTATCTTTCTATTTATTTTCACAAATAAATTTTCCTTTATAATTCTATATATTTTCTAAATAAATATTTCCTTTTCTATTCTATTTGTTTCACAAATATTTTCCTTTATATTTGGTTTACAAATATTTCCTTTTCTATTTGTTTTACAAATAATTTCCTTTATATTTGGTTTACAAATATATTTTTTCTCTTTGTTTTACAAATAATTTCCTTTATATTTGTTTTACAAATATTTTCCTTTTCAAATCTATTTGTAAATGTTTTACAAATATTTCCATTTCAAATCTATTTGAAATCCTTTTATATAAAATCATTTGGTTTTATATAAATATATTTTATTTTCAATATACACATTGAAAATTCCTTTTTCTACATTCCGGTATTTCTTACGGTATTTAAAATACCTAATAACAATGATTTATATCATTCAACACACGTAACCAACACAGATTATATATCACATCATATATTACAATATATGAAAAACAGTAAAATAAATGTTGAGGAATCCAGCTGGATTCCTCTGACCTGTTTCCCTGCATCCACAGATGTTAAACAATAAAATTAACATCAATTTCATTTCACTATGAAATATTTTGCTAAACAGAATCAATTTATATATATATAACCAGATCTATAATTTCAACCAATTACTTAGCAGTTCAACCAAACAGTCAACACACAGCAATCAATCATCATATATCATTTCTGTAAATACGTTATAAAAATATGAACTGGCAGAGTTGGTGAGTTTTACTCAGTTGGACGATCATCGTTAATAACGATAAACTGTCTTTGATTTCATTAATATCCGACAATTTATTTCTCTATAAATTGTAATGAGCTCGAATTCACTCCCAGTCAGTTTCTTTGCATAGCCACCGTCCATACGATTGCAACGTGACAAACCGTTTACCCAACTGACATCGTATGATCAAGATATATCATTTATAAGTTAAAAAGCTATAAAATTTAATATACTTAACTTAAATTTGTTTATTAATACCTTAGCCCATTTTGTTTTAACGCCGGCCCAAACCCCAAACAAAATATCAACTTCACTCATTATTGTTCTACCATCGTCCAGCCTCGTAGTCACGCCATTTCCTTTGCCCATGCTACTTGCTCTACATCTAAACTATTGTCAAACCATTAGTTCACCTTTCAAACACACATTTCAATCGCCATACACAGTTTTATACTACTACCATCTCCATACCCAACTTTATTTACCATCCTCCTACAACGCAAACTCCGGACCTCACAAACCAAAGATCATTTCAGCACCATAACTTCTACACAGCAACTATGTTCGACATTCAACCTACCTCCTACAACCACTAACACACTCATCATTCCTAGTATTCCAACACTTGCGGATAGTCTTCTACTCCCACATCACCATTAAATAACACATGCCCCTTCTCAGTATCCACGTTATGTTTCCCCCAACAAACCTTCACTACTACACAACTGGCAAAACCACACTCCTGAAACGCACAGACCCTTCCTCATTTAGAACTCTAGATCCGTACCATTTCCATTGAACTAACCTGCTTCAGCAATCCAAACCCAACACTCCTTCCAATATCCGTTCTTCCCAGTTCGCTTAACAACTGCTCCACCGAAACAAACCCACTTGCCATCGAACCTCCCTCCCATATCACCAATATAAAACTCTAACTCATTCAGTACAATTGCGGTCAATGGCTTCAACAACATTCACAGTAAATCGCGCATTCAATTTTTGACTGCAAATCCCCCAAATCTCGCTACAAGGTGTGAATCTCCATCCACATTGCAAAACTACACCTCGAATGATCTAAAACCATTTCATTTTTCCTCAGCGATAAACCCTAGGTTATGCTATTAATTATCGAGCCCCCCAAAATACTGTTGAACCCATCAAACGAACCACCAGATCGAAGAGAAACATCCCATGATCAATAATATATAAGCTTTTGAATTTGTAGATTTTGTTTCGAATTGTAAATCGATTTTAGAAATGGGAATCAGTTTGCTGTAGAGAAGGAAACGACGGCGAGATGTTTTGACTAAGGAATGGAAGAATTAGGTTTAACAAAGTTAGTATGGTATTTGTAGATAGTTTTTAATATTTTTTTATTGATTATTCTATTCAAATTTAATCAATCGTTATGAGTATTTATGGAATAAAAATTCCTAAAATCACATATGATACCCAAAAATCATGAGAATGGACATACAATTAGATTTTGACATTACAGACCCAACGAAACTGGTTACGTCGAATTCCGACTCCGTTTGCTCACACAGCGTATTTTTAACCGTCAAAATATCGACTATTTTTCACATTAAAAATACATACGGCCTCTCAGTGACCCCAAAAATCACGAAAATTGAAATCTAGTAATAATTTAATATTGCGGATCCAACAAAATCAGTTTTATTGAAAACGGAGGTTGTTTGCAAAACTGACTATTTTTAAAGCTCTAAATAACCCTTTTAAATATATAAATAAAGTTAAAAATAATTAAATTAAATATTTATAAATAAACATTATCGTATATATTCATAATAGAATATAACTCAGCTCCATATCGGGATTTATAACTCGATATTCCAAATCCAATGTTACATCGATATTAGATTTATATTTAAATCCATTTAAAATATAAATAAATCAATATAAATTATAAAGTAATTCCATAAAGACTTTTCTAAAATTTGATTTGGACATAAATCAAAATCTACACAATGAAATCTCGATTTTTCTCTTTCATTAGAAAAATATACTTCACCAACTCCGAACGTTTCTTGTTTCATAAAAATCCGATTTAAAACAGATTATGTATATTCAATTAAAGTTCAAATCGCTAAATAGCGAACTGCCGCGCCATTTGGAGCTCGATTTTAATTATAATATAATTATATGTTCAAACTTCGTTTAAATAATATATTCGTTAATATAATTCAACTCTATACTGGATTATATATATTATAAATTGTCCAGTTCACATTATATTGTAAATTCACTATTTTCGACTATTTCAGAATTAAATATATTATTTAATTATTATATTAATTAATATTCAAAATTATTGAATTAAACCACCATTTAAATCTCTAAATCATTATTTAAATAATTAAATAAATTAATTATTATAATGTAGAAATACGGGACATTACAGATTGATTGATGTGTGCTAACTGTTTGGATGAACTGCTAATTAATTGGTTGAGAATATAGATAACGATATATATCGTTAATCAAATATTGATTCTATTTATCAGAATATTTCATATTGAAATGAAATGATGTTATTTATATTGTTTAACATCTGTGGATGCAGGGAAACAGGTTGGAGGAATCCAACTGTATTCCTCAATATCTATAATACTGTTTTACATCATATTATGATATATGATGTGATATATAATCCATGTTTGATATTGATGAATTTGGATAATGCTAGTCTTTTTATATGGTATTTTAAATAACATAAGTAGTACTGAAATGTAAAAAGGGAATTTTAAAAGTGTACATTAAAATAAAAATATTTATATAAAATCAAAGGATTTTATAAAATTGAAATAGTGAAGTAGATATTGAATTTAATAATTTTATAAAATAAATGGATTTTATAAAAGGAAATATTTGGAAAACTAATAAGGTTATAGAAAGGGAACTCACGAGTTATAAAAGAATTATGAGAAGATTAATTTAAAGTGGATAATTAATAGAAATCTGTTTTTACAGATAAGTTGAGAAGATTAATTTATAAATAATGTTCTATAAATTAAGTAAAGTATTTATCATTTGATAAATTGAAAATATAAGTCTGAATTTATATAGAGAAGTGAAAATCGGTTTTAACACCGATATTTGAAATTTGAATATAAACTTAACATTTATAAAGGGAATTATAAAGGATGGAATATGAATTTGAAAAGGGGAAAATCTATTTTAAAAATAGAAATGGAATTTCAAATGGCTAGAAATAAATAACTTGTTTACTAATAAAAACAAGTTGTGTGATTTATAAACACTGTATATAAGTGAAATAAAAATAATTATCAGTGGAAAATTTGGATTGTAAATTCAATAGTGAATTTGAAACGGGAAATTTGGAGTTGTTTTAAAAAGGAAACGATGGAATTTATTTCGATGTTCGAAATGCGAATAGGATTAAATAAAATCCATAAAGATTTGTAATTTGAATTCGACTAGGCCAAATGTTATAAAATAATTTATTTTAAGAAATTATATATTGAATAAATCAAGATTTAACAAGATAATTAATATTCGGTTTGAAACCAATATTTTATAATCGAATATAAAGGCGATAGAGAATTATAGACTTATTAAATAAAATCAACTATGAAGTTGACATGTAAACGAGATTTGATAAATAAAATGGAATGTGAAAAAGAAGTTATAAAATGATTCGATAATGAGTTTAAACCTGTGTTAGTATTTAAATTATGATATCAAGTTTTGATTTGATGAAACGAGTCCAGTTTTCTGTAAAGGAATAATATTCACGTTTTAAAGTGAATAACGATTGAAAAGAAAACGTTTTGTAGTTTTAAAATAGTTATAAAAGGAAACTGATAAATGTTGGGAAGTACTAAATTCAAAAATGAATTTAGAAAGTGAGTTGACCTGAAATGGTAAATTATTCTGGAAGTTCGGAATGATTAATTGAATATAAGTTATTCGAAGAGAGTTAATTGAACATAGGTTATTCAAAGAGAGTTAATCGAATATAAGTTATTCGAATTGAGTTAATCGAACAACGATTATTCAAAGGAGAGTTATCAAATAGATATTTTTTGAGAGAGAATTATGCATTAGATTTCGACTGTATTGAATGTAGGATAGTACTATTTACTTTTCGGTTTTTAAATCAAGATTTATTTATTTAATAAATAAATAAATTATTATTTATTCAAATTAATGAATAAAAATGATATTTTGAAGTTAGATATTTCGAAAGTAGGGATTATAACGTTATCGTTATAACTAATGTTTTTCATAAAAGAATTGGATTCGTAAACTGAATCCGAGAGTTGCGTAAGCAATGATTTGATAAGAAGTTAAGAAACAGAGTTAAGGAATTAGAAACTGACTGAAAATTTGTTAACTTGAATAGCTTTCTGTGTATTGATCTAATGTTGATTTCGGCCTTCGGGGTTAATACGTATGGGTTCTCTTGCTAGTTACAGTTAGAGATTGATGGTGTGGGAGGATAATGATGCGTGAATAAGGAACAAAAATGTTTTCCAATGTTAGTAACGTATATTTTCTAAATTTAGAAAATAAGGATTTATGAATATATGGAAACGAAATATGCAGAAATGAATAAATTAATGATAAATTAATTTAAAAGAGAAAAATGTTGATTGGTCGATAAAATTTCCATTTGTAAATAAGATAGTTGTGTGCATGGATGTTTTCCTTTGATAGTTAAATGACCGACTATCAAAGTTTTGACCATTTTTCCTTCGTTAATATGGAGAGACCGGGATCAGATTTATTATTCGAAAACCACTCCGTATGGGCATTAGCGTTGTGAATCAAATACGATGAAGAGAATTGAAGACGGAGTTTATGCAAGGACTGTTCTAGCAAATCCTAGGTAGAAACTGCCTAAGATGGGTTTATAGAATAGTTCCTTCGCTTTGTCCAATCCCAGGACAACCTGTATAGAAGAATGTCTGATAGAGTATATTTAATAGATCGCGTAAGTTGATCTCTTTAAACGTATTTACATTTGATGGCGGAGGAATTTGTTTCTCTTAGCTGTATACCCATGGTATTTTTGGAGAAATCAATTTGTGATTTGGGGGTATGAAGATATGACATTCAAAGTGAATAAATGTGTGATCTATCAGAGATAAGCTGGCACCAAGCCTCACAACCAGGAATTGGTAAAAATCGGGTAGGTCGCATGGCTAAGTGGGTAGCTCCTAATTAGGGTGTATTGTCACCTAATCTAGAGAAATTCCATTTACTTCTTTAAACTATTTCGATGTTGTCCCTTTCGGAAAAGGATTGCTGATTCCAACCCTTGGTGATAATACATTCGGTACACTCAAGCGAAATGAGTGACCGGTCATGTTTAGCTTAGGTTGCAAGATGTTCTTGTTGAACCTGGTGTATTCCTCTCTAGAAATATACTGTAGGAAGGTGGTCCCATACCTTGCCAGTTGGAATCCATTAACCAATAAGCGCCTGCGGTTTTTGATTATATATTATATATGTGGAACGTGAGACGAAAGTGTTTCGCTAAATTTCTATCTATTTGATTTAGACATTATTATAACATCATAAGAGTTGTGATTCAAAGAATATTTTGAGTAGTCGTAAGGAAAAACCATCCGTGTTTATGTGTGGATCGGTCTTACGATTTTCCTTTCCTTTAAAAGGATTTTTAAAGTTAAACAAATGGTTGGAGTTTACTCACACCAGTCACATGAATGATCCAGAGTTTATTTTGTTTTGTTTTCCCTAAACTCTTGGGTGCCTAATTTTATACGGGTAGTCAAGTAGTCGAAATTTTTCAGATATACTTGGAGAGATGGAGCAGGAGGCTTCAGGATTATATAGCTATTGTTATTTCCGCTGTGTTGTAAGTGTTGTATTCTGATAATAGTATTGTATACAGATACTAGTTTTATTCCAAAGTTATGTTATATGATATATTTTATTCGTTCCGCTATGAAATTCATATTACTCTGATTTTTTTGTTATGTTCTTCTTCCTCTTCTTTTCTAAATTTCTATCTTATCTGTTTCTCACCCTCTAAATTATTTCTATTAATAATCTGGAATGTTCGATGCCTGAATAATTGACATGGGTTTTATGTTGATTTTCTAGGTCGGAAATTCCGGTTCGTTACATAGTGGGAATTTATAATTAAATTAAACGACTGCTTAATTTAATTATAATCGATTCGTTTCGATAACAAATCAAATCAAAGTGAGAATAACTCACTCAGTTTTTACCCACTTATATTTTATATAAGTCGGGATTTATTTCGTGTGTTATGGTTGATAATTGTTTGTTGTGTGCCGAATGTTTTATATATATATATATATATATATATATGTGTGTGTGTGTGTGTGTGTGTGTGTTGGATGAATTGGTTGATTTAACTTTAGTTTAATTTAAATAAAATCAAATGGTTATTCTAACGATTATTTCCAAATAAGGTACCTTACCTTGTTGGTTACGTTTATAATAATATAAACGTATTAAATTAAAATATGCACGCTTGGATTACTGTTATTTATTTATTATTGAATATTACATCTGTTTATTTAATTGAATAATATAATTTGAGGTAACATATTTAGATGCTAGGAAAAATAGGTTGGAGGCATCCAGCTGGATTCCTCAACTTTATTGTTTTTTCATATTACAATTATATGAACTATTTAACCAACATGACTGGATGATTGATTTGATTATAGATCGTTGAATCTAAATTCAATGTTTGTTTTGTTAATAACCAATGGGCAGTATTGGTTTGGTGATTAGCAGCATATGGCCTCGTTTTATAAATATTGAATTACCGTTAGGTGAATCGACAGTAATGAAGTTATAAATTTATTTTATAATTGAATATAGATTTTGAAATATATTATTTTGAATGAAAGACATTTAAAAGGAAATAAATATTTATTATTTATTACGTGATTTTATAAAACAAATTCTTACGTTAATAAGAATCATAAGCAGATGATCATAAATTAACCTAACGGGTTAAGAGCTGGATTATACGAAATTATTTAAATTAATTATATTATTAATTAATTTAAACCAATGACTAGTTAGAGTTGGTTAATGGGTTGAAAATATTTTTAGTTGACTAAGTCAATTGTTTTGTTGAAATTGGTTATTTGATTAATTTGTTTTAATTAATCTAATGAATTAGTTAACAGACTTTGGTTTTAATTTAATAAGGTTCGTAAAGAGAAATGTATTATTTATTTTAGTTATTAAGGAATTTAACTACCTCTACAACAGTTAATAATGAAGTAAATTATTATTTTAATTAATAAGGATATAAGCGATTATTATTTCAAGGAAATTCATTTATGCAGATACTCGAGTTGAAATTAATCTAGTTGAATTTGAGAAGAGTTGATGATCGGATTTTATGGTAAAGCCCGAACTTTTATAACAAAGTTATAAAAGAGATATCAAGATAATGCGATAGATTAAGTAAATGTTTTATTTAATATTTGAATTAAGTAAAGGCAACTGAGATATAAAGGGTTTTATATTAAACTCGAGTTTTATAAATAAGGTTTATAAAAGGGTGTGAGGCTAAAATGGGATTTTTTTTAAGTTGACGATAGTTAATAAATGTGTTAAGTGAAATGAATAAAATTGAAATGAGATTTTCAAAGCGGGAAATGATTGAGGGGAATAATATGGGTTGATAAGGAGTTAAGATATGAAATTTAAGAATTGGAACCTAACTGGAGATTGGTTGAGTTGAGTGATTTTTTGATTGTTAATCTTATGTTGATTTTGGTCTTTGGGGTTGATATTTAGGGGATTATTTTCTTACCAATTTACGGTTAGGGACTAATGAATGGTGAAGTATAGAAGTGTGTGAATAAGAAATGGAAATGTTTCCAACTATGAAAAGAATTTGAGAATTTATAAAAATAAATTCCAAAGTAAGGTAAATAAAAAGGATTTGAGAAAATAAAATAATATTTCCAATGTAAAGGAAATAGAAATAGATTTTGTGAAATTATACAATATTTAAGAAGTAAAGGAATTAAAGAGATGAGTTTGAATAGATTTATTCAAAAAGGGACAAGTGTTAGTCATTATTTTCAAACTATTTCATTTTGATAATTAGCATAAATATCTTACAACCATTTCAAATTTTCATTTTCTATCACTTTCAAAACATTTGCCACATCATTATTTATTACCAATAACGTAGTTTTTACGAATGGTAAGTTGAATTGATTTCCCAGTTATGGATATTAAATAATGCTGTAGCAAATGTTTTGAAAGTGATAGAAAATGGAAATTTGAAATGGTTGTAAGATATTTATGCTAATTATCAAAATGAAATAGTTTGAAAATAGTTTTATATTAAAAGAAGGAGTAAATATTGTGTTTTAAATATTTGAAAGGTTAAGAAGTTTTAATTAGTTTTTAATTAAAAGGCCAAGTGATGTTGAGTACTAAACCAGTGAATTGATTTTATTTTTGTGGTTGAATGGTTGTTTATTTGTTAGTTAGATAACCGATTATCAAATCTGACCATATGACTGTAGGTACGGAAAGATCGGGATCTAATTATATTCGAAAACCGTTCTGACCAGCAAATACGAAATGGAGAAAATATCAAATGTTGATCAAGATGGAGCAATTGAAGACCATAGATCTTCATAAAACGGAAGGACTACTTAGAATCTCTGGTTAACTCCTATATATTTTGAAATTATGTTATATATTAATTTAACCTATATTTTATAACCAGAGATATAGTGTGGTTCTGCCGTGGTTGAAATCTACGGATTTGCAAGGACTACTCGCTACCGATATATAAGGTAATTCCTCAGATGTGGTAGGAGGGTGGCTTCAGTTCATCCTGTTCCTGGATGACTTGTATGGATGAATGTCTGACAGATTATTTCTTAAGAATCACGTACGTTGATTTTTACAAACGTATTTCTGTAGGTGGCAGAGAAGACACCTTCTTTTAGAATAAACTCCCAGAGTATTTTTCTCAATTAGTGATTTGATGGATCTGACAATGTGGCATTCAAAGTGAATGGTGATATGTCGTTCTAAATGTAAAGGTTAAACCTCAAGCCTCTTCAACCGGGAAATGACAAAATTTGGGCAGGCAACATGGCTAAGTGGGTCGCTCCCAATTATGGTGTATAATCACCTATCTAGAGAAAATTTATTTCCTACTTTTATCTATTTCGATGCCGTCCCTTTTCGGGAAACTATCGGTAGCTCCCAACCGTTGGTGATATACATTCGATATACTCAAGCGAAATGAGTGGTCGGTCATGTGTCGCCGGGTTGCAAGATGTTCTTGTTAAACCCAATATATTTCCCTCTAGAGATACACAATCAGAAGGTGGTTCCATACCTTGTCATAGTTGGAAATCCAATCTCCAATAAGCCTCCGCGATTTTGTTTGTATACTATGTATGTAGAGCGTGAGATGCAAGCATTCTGCTAGATTGTTATTTATTTGTATTTAGACCAAAATAAAATATGATTTCAAAATTCTTTGGGTTATCGTAAGGTAAAAACCGTCCTTGTTTATGTATGGACTGGTGTTACGATTATCCTTTTTTTTCGAAAAGAAATGGTTTGACTTTAAAATCAAGTTGGATGATATTATAAACTTAGCGAGTTTTCTCACTCTGGTTCACTAGATTGATCCGGCCTTTGTAATGCTCGGGTTAGACCAGGTTTTACAGGTTTAGATTTGTATGTTGTGAATTCTGAAGATAAGCTGGAGAAGTTCAGACGTATGATATATATTTATTCCGCTGTGTGTTGTATATGAGGACAGATTATTATAATTATCCAGATGTATGGATGTACTCTGATGATTGTAAGTATTATTTCAAAGCTCTCAATAAAAAATTATTTCTATATTATATTTTATTTCGCTGCGATGTGAGACTCTGTGTTGTGTTGGTTAGTTTCTTCTTCTTCTATTATAATATTTCTTTCTTTCTTTCTTATCTCATCGTCTAATTTCTTTCTAATAACTATTTGGTGTTTTGGATACTTGGGTTTTGGCAAGCAATACGGGGTTTTAAGTATTATTGTCGAAATTCGGGCATCGAATTCCATGGTCGTTACATGCACATACATATAATTAAGTCTGAATAAGTGTATTTCTTCTAAAAATAAATAAACATCAACTGCAAATACATCTCAAAGATATCTATAGACTTTATGTCTTACGATCTTGTCAATAAGACTATATGCATTGTCTTTCTTTATGTTTCATTTTCCCTTTAGTAAATAGAGATGAAAGCATCAACAGATGGCCGCAGTGAGTGGAAAGTCAATACAATTCCACAACCAACTGATTTGTAAATGAGAAAGAGAAGACAATAATGATAAATCCATAATGAAACGGGCTTACTGTTAAGACATATCCATTGCCGAACTATTTTTAACTTAAAACAAATGGTAAAAAAGAATTGCATAGTAAGTAAATGGTATATGAAATTAAGCGTCATAGAATATTAAAATGGTTAAATTGAGATAGGCATTAAATACAGTTATTAATATTATATCGATTATGAAAACATATCATGTTGCAAAATTACAACATGCATGAATAATAATGGTTATATGGTGTAACAACCCATTACTTTGGCAAATTAAAAATTACAACATGGATGGGACTCTGTTCTACCTAAGTTTATGTAAAGGGGAGCTGCTTGGTTATGGCCTTGAGATATGTTGTAGCTGCTGCGAAGTCTTGTTTTACTGTTCCCTGCTACAACCATGTATTTGTTGACAACAATATAATCTAATTATGTAATTATGTATTCTCTTGTTGTGCGCTGATGTATCTAACTTATGTCTGAAGTTTTTAATTTAACATGTAATGTTTTCCCTACGTGAAGACATATTATAGTCTAGTAATTTAGCTAGCTCCAGTGCTGTAAGCCTGATAGGTAGAGTGGACGGAACACTATAAACTCCGAAGGTGGTGGACGGTCCACCTTAAAAACCGAATTAGTTGATTGTAACCACAATCACCTGCACTATAATGTATATTTATTATTGGTTATAATACAAAGTGTTACGAATCACTATAAAAACCGGTCGGCTATGCAAAAAAAATGATTTTTAATTGATTTTAAATATTTAAAATGATTTATTTTGAGCGACATAGAATTTATTTAAAAGGAATATTGAACGTATAAATTTAAAGTTTAATTAAAATGAACTTGTAATGTCGTGGTAGTTCGAGAAATTTAGTTTTGAACTACATAATTCAAAATAAGTCGGATTTTAGTAAAACAAGAAACATTAGGATCTATTGAGTAATATTTTTCTAATGAATGTGAAAGTTTGAGTTTTCATGTTATAAATTGTAAGTTATGTCCAGATTAGAATTCTAAAAAGTCACTATGAAATGGTCTATAAGTTGTAACAATTTATTATATAAAATAAAAGGATTTTTTACGCAAATTGAATACCGTTTGACTAGAAAATTGTCATATCGAGTTATAAACTCAAGTATGTTTACTTTACAGTTATATGATATTTCATTTGGATATATTAGAAATAATAATGATTATTTTTTTAATAATTTGAATAATTTTGGAATTTAATAATATTATAATAATATTACATAGCCCTTAAAAGTAGCCATTTTGCAAACGACCTCCGTTTCCGATGAAACCAATTTTGTTAGATTCGGAATGTCAAATTATTGTCAGGTTTAAATTTTCAGTCATTTGAAATTAGTATGTACGCGTGGTAAATTTAAACTCGTATTGAAATTCGGTTAAAATTCAATAAGCTAGAAAATATGCCATTTTTCAAACGGTCTCTAGATTTGATGAAACTAGGTTCATTAGAACCGTATTTGTGAAATATAGCTAGATTTCAAATTTCGTAATTTTTGGAGTCAGTATGTGGTCGTGGTAAATTAAAACTGTAACGTCTCGCATTTTTGTCGGTTGGTATTTGAATATTTAAATCAGTTTAAATAATGAATTTGTAATATAAGTGGATTTATATATTAATTAAAAAGAAGTTGAACGTATATAAATATATATTAATCATAATCGAGCTCAGAACAACCCTACAGTTCGTAATTTAACGTTCTGAACTTCAACTGAGTGTACCAGACTCGTTTTGAATCGGATTTCTTCGAAACAAGAAACGTTGGAATCTGTTGAACTGTATCTTTCTAACAGAAGTGGAAAATGAAGATTTCGTCGTATAGATTGCAAGATACGTCCAAATCAAATATTCGAAAAGTCGCTGTGAAATCATATATCGACCGTAACAGTTATTTGAATATAACTTGATATCGGATGCAAACCGGGACAAGGTTCTTTTGAGGCGCAGCGATGATTTAATTTTTAGAATTTTACTATAATTTTTAATTAATTAAATATGCAACTTTTTATTTGGAGTATTTTGCACCCTTTATTGATATTTCAGGATTTCAAAATATGAGTCAATCTACCGGTATTATTATATTTTTGGGATCATGACACCTCGCTGGACACGACCATAATCTTACTTCTGTCCATAGCAGCCCAGACATAGACGAAATTTTATGCAACAGATACATCGAATAAATATCTAATGTAAAACAAAACTCTAAATCAAAATATACTAAAAATCTAATGCGCCATACCCTATTATACTATCATATACGTAAACGTGAGAACCATGAATTATCAATCCATCTATCAACAGCTACTCGCAGTCCCATATTTTAATCTCCACGTACATGTACTACAAGGAAGCGCACATGGTAACTACCAACCATTCCATACCCTATCCCTTCTCATCAAATTTATAGACCATAACGCTGCATTAAAAATCATGCCTCAAGATTAGAGAAACACATGCCTCTATGAAGACTTTTTCTCCCTACAACGACTTTTTCTCCCTAGGGCATGTGTATTCAAATCACACAGAGCCCATACATGTACCTTAGTTGGCCTAGCTCGGTACCTATTCCTTCCCTGCGAAGGATCGTCCACTATAAGTATTTGAACTTGCGTTTTCTCCTAGTTGCTTTAGCAGAGACCACCGTAAGTTTCTAATGGGGATCGAATTGAAAAATCAAAAGGGATACCACTCTAAAATCACGAAAAATATATGTAAATAATAATAATGGATGCAACCTGCTATGAGCGTTGCGGAGTTCGACAAAGCTGCTGAGAAACATGGGGGAGTAACGGATTGAAGAAAATAGAAGGAGATGGTTTGCATTTGGACTGAATGGCGGGGTTGTCCTGGTAAGATGGCGAACTGCTATTCGGACCTGTGGAGGAAAAGAAGTGCGGACGGGTGGATAGAGGTGGCGAGATACACGTGTACTGTTTAAGCATGGAATGTATGTACATGTGTTTGCTAATATATGGTGAAGAAAGTTTAAAAATGGTGCATGCGTGTAACGTATGTAAGGGGTTGGAAAGTGGGAGTTCATGCATGCGCGTCAGGGGTGTAACAAGGAGCTCACGGTTGTATTGGGAGAGGAAGTATGGAGTCTTACAGTGTGGTTTTGTTGTGGAAAAGCTTGCGCTCCAAAGTGTTTAAAAAGATGGAAGCTTTGGCGTGGATGGAGTAGTGAAGGGGATGGAGTGCGGTATCGTTTAAAGTGCGAAGTATGAAGTGATATGAGCGGAAGTAAGAAGATTGAACCATATGTTTTGCATGACGCATGGGATCAGGGACGTGAAGTATGTGTGATGAAGGAAGTGACAGCAAGTGGTGGGAAGTGAACGGGGTTATATATATGAAAGAGAGAAGATTTGTGGCGTGGAGTAATACTTTCAAAAGGGAAGGCTGCACATGAAATGTACAGGAAGTAGGGGAGATGGATGGCACGTAAAGAGTGGTAGGAGCCAATCATTTAATAGTGATGAGATGGGGTTTAAAGGTTCGGATATGGAAAGAAATACGGGTGCGTCCAGTTGCTTGGGGAATTATCGGTGGGAATGAGTGGTTAGGGGCCTGATGTTGCACTAATCACAGTTAGTTAATCTAATAGGGTAATTAGTGGGTATCATATATATACGAGGTGGTGATGTCCGTATAAAAAAATGCCGGGTGTCCAACAGTACAGCTCGCGTGAGCTAGTGATAAGGAAAATCAGGAGGTAGGACTGTTGGAGTATGCGGCGATGGCCATTTCGTTCCAGATGGAGAACAAGGTACTGGGGTAGACTGGTACATGGGTGGACGTGTTATACGGTGTAAATGGGGTACATGAGCTGCTGCATGTGTTAATGGGCTTTCGAAGTAAAATAAAAAGAAATAAAGAGTGGGACTCACGAAAATTAGATGGATGATGCGCTAGGGTGGGGTTGCTCACTGGAAGTTGCTGTCGTAATAGGAGGGGTCTGTAGCAGTGTTGTCACAGTGACTTGGACTGTCTTCAGTGCTGCGAGCGAAACCGGGTGAGGATCGCGACGGGAGAAAAGAGGAAGTTGGTCGAATGCATATGGAGTGATGAAACGGTACCAGGTGGAGTTTGAGTGAGGTTCAGCACGATGACATGGAAGTGGCGAACTGTGTAAAGTGAATGGCGATAAACACTGGAGCGGGTATTTGAATCCGCGAACGCAAATCGTTATTTAACGGTTAACGCGCGAAGGTGAGTAAAATCACTCACTCTGATCTATTTAAAATATTTTAATTATATTTTAAATGTTGTTTGAATGCTGTATGATGGTCGATTAGGTAGATTTCAATTAAATTGGTTAAATATTTTATATCGTTGCATATGTACATATCATCGGTTGGACACTGATTTCATCGATTGAATATCCCCTAGTATAGAGTTAGTGTAAATTGTGTTGACTGACATCTGTAGATGCGGAAACCGGTTGGAGGAATCCGACCGGATTCCTCGATATTTATATGTACTGTTTGTTTTGTATGCACTGTTTGAACCCGAATTATATTTAAAACCCGGTGTGAATATTGATGTTGAACGGAAATTCAACATTTGTTTAGATTAAATAAATAAACGATATCGATTTAGAAAGTGTTAACAGTCGACCATAAAACCATCGTTTTGTTAAGAAACTGATTTACCGTCAGGCAAATCAATGAGGTTAATTATAAAAATTATATTTTTATAATTAAAAAGAAGATTTAAATTTATAATAGAAGTTCTATTATAAACCAGTATTTTAGAGTTCGCTTTTATAAAATAAATAAAAACGATTGTTGACATTTAAATGAGTTTATAAAGCAGAAATTATCCGACGATTAAATATTTGGATAATTAGATTTAAGATAAACAATTTAGAAATATTATTAGATTAATTATATTAATCTAATGTTGAGAAGTAATTAAAATCAGTTAACGAATTTACTGATGGAATGGAGTTGATTTCATCAACTGTTATTTGGGAAAATGGTTATTAGATTAATTGGTCTTTAATTAATCTAATGAAACAGTTTAGAAATAAATTAATCCAAAGTAATGAGATTTAATTACCTTTTGGTTAAGAAGTTATAAATAGAACTGTGGGATAGAGAAAGCGAAGAGCTTATGTTTAATATAAATAATCATAAACAATAGAGATTTCAAAGTAAGAA
Source organism: Allium sativum (assembly GCA_030737875.1). Classification (NCBI taxonomy): domain Eukaryota; kingdom Viridiplantae; phylum Streptophyta; class Magnoliopsida; order Asparagales; family Amaryllidaceae; genus Allium; species Allium sativum. The sequence goes on along the minus strand of CM060926.1, from coordinate 154,578,956 downwards.
TATGATGTTATAAAACCATAGTTAAAATTAAACAAGAAAATACGATTTGTGGTATAAGGGATTAGAATACAGACTTATATTTGTTCTAAGGTAAGAACGTTGTCGATCAAGGTTTGAGAGGTAAATAGAATACCCCAACTTGAACAGCTTCACTATTATCGAGGAACGATATCAGTTTGTAACGGAAAGAGATGTCAAGATTTTTGTAATGGAAAGAGATGTCAAGATTTTTGTAACAGAAAGAGATGTCAAGATTTTTGTAATGGGAAAAGACGTCGAGATTAGTTATAAAGTGGCATATAGCAGCGTATTGCAAGTTTGAACTATAGCGATTAAATAAACGCTGTTGATTAGGCTTAAGCGTGACTGTATGTTAAGATTAGTTATAAAGGAGAATATTACAGCGTATGGCTAGTTTAGAACTATAGCGATAAATTAACGCTGTTAACCAAACTTAAGCATGATTTTTATATAGCAGCACTTCCTAGAAAATGTAACAGTTTGGTTTGAAATCCACTTATTCGAAGGTGATAAATAACGATGTCGTAAGAAGATATAAGAATCAGTTTTAGAAAGAGAAATGGGAGAATCATGTTAGAAAACGATGACAGCATTTCGATGTTTGAAATGTGATTAGAAGTAAACCGTTTGGATTTGTAACTAGAATTCGACGATGTCGAATGTATTAAAAGTAAACTATTTTTAGGGATTATAATCTGATAGAATAATTAACATTTAGTTTAAACCAATAAATGTTAATAGGATAGGAGTCAGTATTTAGTTATAAACTTGATATCGATTTGATAAGAAGTTGTCTTAGAAAACAGAGTTTATAAAGTGGATTGGGAATATAAAGTATGAAAGAGGTTTCGGTAAACGAGATAAGTATTACTTGAATAAAGAGTTAATTGATAAAGGTATTCAGATTTCTATAACAGGAATGGTATTCACATTTTTAAGTGAATTATGTTTTAAAAGTAAACGATTGGCCGATTAAAATATTTATAATGAAATTGGAAATATTTTCCAATGAAGATAGGGTATACGATCCAAGTGTAGAAACCAAGGAATGTGAAAAGAATGAAAATGCTTCGAACGTTAATAACGTATGTTTCTGGAACATGAAAGAATAAGAGTTTATAATAACCGTAAATGTTTCTAAGAAGTATGAGAAGGCTAAAACGGGATTTGAGAAATATCTGGTAAGATATGGGAATTCGAATAATAAAGTTGAACATTAAATAAAAAGTGCCCGTGATTGTGTGATGTTAGTGTACATGGAATGGATGTTATTTTTACTTCGATAGTTAAATAACCGACTATCAAAGTGTTTGACCATCGTTGTCAATACGGAGAGACCGGTTGGATATGTTATCTAAAAACCACTCCGTATAGACATAAGCACTGCGAATTAGATATGCTGAAGAAAATTGAAGACGGAGTTAAATGCAAGGGTCGTCCAATTCTAGAATGATGTTTATTTGTTTGTCCAGTCCCAGGACAACTTGTATGGACGAGTGTCTGACAGAGTATTTCCAACGGTCACGCCGTTGATTTTACGAATATACCAAGTTGGTGGGGAGAAGATAACTTCTCTTTATTCTACACCCAGTGTGCATTTGTGTAATCAATGTGTGATTACGGATTTGACGATGTGGCGGTCAAAGTGAATGGTGATCAGATGTTCTGAAGATAGACGTAGCCTCTAGCCTCACAACCAGAAAGTAACAAAAGTTGGGCTAGGCAGCATGGCTAGTTGGGTCATCCCCAAGCAGGGTGTATTGTTACCGATCTAGAGAAAATTCATATTTATACTTCTTTTCGATTTTGTATCTTCGGATGACGGTTGGATGGCCTACAACCGTGGTGGCAATATATTCGCGACACTCAAGCTAAATGAGTGAGCGGTCATGTGTGGCCGGGTTGCAAGACGTTCTTGTTAAACCCTGAGTGTATCCCCTCTAGAGTACACTATTAAGAAGGTGCTCCCATACCTTGTCTGTTGGAATCCATTCTCCGATAAGCGCCCTGCGGTTTATGATTTTATACTATATATATGTGGAACGTGAGATGCAAGCGTTCTACTACTTGGATAATTATTTGTTTAGACATTATCATAATATCACTTTTTTGATATCAAAGTAATTTGGGTTATAGTAAGGTAAAAGCCGTCCATGTTTATGTGTGGGCTGGTCTTACTATTATCCTTTTGTTTCAAAAGGATTTTCTTCAAAGTAAAACCGTATAGTTGGAATTTACTCACACCAGTCCCATGACTGACCCAGAGTTTATTTTGTTTGTTTTCCCTAAACTCTTGGGTGCCCAAATTTGTACGGGCAGTCAAGTGTTTTCAGGCTTTGCAGATTCACTTGGAGGAGCTCAAAAGCAGGAAGCTTCACCATTAGTTATGTAGAGTTATTTCCGCTGTGATATGATGTATTGTACTCTGATAATGGTATGTATATACAATACAGTTTTGTATTCAAAGTTATGTTATATAATACATCTTATTTTGTTCCGCTGCGAGTTTCGTGTTACTCTGATTTTGTTCAGTTGTGATCTTCTTCTTCTTCTATTCTATTAGTTCTATCTTTTCTTTCTCACCCTCTAAATTCTTCTATTAATGTCCTGGTGTTTTCGATGCTTGAATAGTCAACAGTGTGTTTTTATGTTGATTTTCTGGGTCGAAAATTCCATCCATTACAGATGGTATCAGAGCATAAGGTTAAGTGATTACCTTGGCTCTGTGGCGTAACTCAATAGAGATGGAGTTAGTAATACTCTAGATTGAGTTGAGTGTACATATATGAGCGCGTATTTGTAAATTTATATAAAAACTGTTTTATATTGTGTTGACTGGTCAGTCGAGTGGTTTATGAATTCTGGTCGAAACAGTAATGCAAACTGGGTCGATAGGTGTTTCTAAACTCTTGAACAGAGTAATTCGACACTGTATGCTTTGAAAAGAGGGTAAATGAACTAATTTTACCCAAATTATATTTTGATATAAAGGAGTATATATCTTGATATTATTATGGTATTGATCGTTGTTATGATCAAATAAGATATATAAATGAGTTGGTTATATAAATAACCAATCGAAATATTATATTAGTATAATATGAAAAATCAGATGAATTAAATCTAAATTTAAACCCAGAATTGAAATAAAACTCTGGAAACTTGGAAAAGAGCTGGAATAATGTTTGGATTAAATATATGGGAATTTTAAAATCCTGGGAGATTTGATTTTTTTTTTCCAAGTGCTGTGAAAGATATTTTGAAGTAATTTCAAAAATAAAGTGATTATAAATGAGTTTTTAAAGTAATATAGTATTGAACTCACTTCTATGACTGGAAAATAAATTGATTGGAGATCAGTTGGAAATGTTTGGATATATGCTAGTTAAATAGCAGATGGCAGAGATAGAGTTGAATGCCAAAAAGAGAAGGTACACGTTTATATACGAGTATGAGATTTTTATGAGTCAGTTTAGGCAAGCCGTTTGGCTGTTTGATTTTCTTTTGGATTGGAGAAGGCCCAGAGTGGCAAGTTGTTGTAGTACCGAGTGAGCCGTGCAGAGGAGATGCTGGCGAGATTCTCTGAAAATTTAAGCTGTTAGGAAATTTTCAGAAATTTTGAAAATATTCGAAATAATAAGGAATTAATATTTTAATTGGAAATAATCAGTTCAGTGGAAACTGGAATTATGAAGTAAACCAAAAAGATTTTTAACCATGTTATAACAGAGATTGTAGCATTTTCCCTATCTTAGCAATTTCGAGGACGAAATTATTTTAAGGGGGAAGGTCTGTAACGTCTCGCATTTTTGTCGGTTGGTATTTGAATATTTAAATCAGTTTAAATATTGAATTTGTAATATAAGTGGATTTATATATTAATTAAAAAGAAGTTGAACGTATATAAATATATATTAATCATAATCGAGCTCAGAACAACCCTGCAGTTCGTAATTTAACGTTCTGAACATCAACTGAGTGTAACGGACTCGTTTTGAATCGGATTTCTTCGAAACAAGAAACGTTGGAATCTGTTGAACTGTATCTTTCTAACAGAAGTGGAAAATGAAGATTTCGTCGTATAGATTGCAAGATACGTCCAAATCAAATATTCGAAAAGTCGTTGTGAAATCATATATCGACCGTAACAGTTATTTGAATATAACTTGATATCGGATGCAAATCGGGACAAGGTTCTTTTGAGGCGCAGCGATGATTTAATTTTTAGAATTTTACTATAATTTTTAATTAATTAAATATGCAACTTTTTATTTGGAGTATTTTGCACCCTTTATTGATATTTCAGGATTTCAAAATATGAGTCAATCTACCGGTATTATTATATTTTTGGGATCATGACACCTCGCTGGACACGACCATAATCTTACTTCTGTCCATAGCAGCCCGGACATAGACGAAATTTTATGCAACAGATACACCGAACAAATATCTAATGTAAAACAAAACTCTAAATCAAAATATACTAAAAATCTAATGCGCCATACCCTATTATACTATCATATACGTAAACGTGAGAACCATGAATTATCAATCCATCTATCAACAGCTACTCGCAGTCCCATATTTTAATCTCCACGTACATGTACTACAAGGAAGCGCACATGGTAACTACCAACCATTCCATACCCTATCCCTTCTCATCAAATTTATAGACCATAACGCTGCATTAAAAATCATGCCTCAAGATTAGAGAAACACATGCCCCTATGAAGACTTTTTCTCCCTACAACGACTTTTTCTCCCTAGGGCATGTGTATTCAAATCACACAGAGCCCATACATGTACCTTAGCTGGCCTAGCTCGGTACCTATTCCTTCCCTGCGAAGGATCGTCCACTATAAGTATTTGAACTTGCGTTTTCTCCTAGTTGCTTTAGCAGAGACCACCGTAAGTTTCTAATGGGGATCGAATTGAAAAATCAAAAGGGATACCACTCTAAAATCACGAAAAATATATGTAAATAATAATAATGGATGCAACCTGTTATGAGCGTTGCGGAGTTCGACAAAGCTGCTGAGAAACATGGGGGAGTAACGGATTGAAGAAAATAGAAGGAGATGGTTTGCATTTGGACTGAATGGCGGGGTTGTCCTGGTAAGATGGCGAACTGCTATTCGGACCTGTGGAGGAAAAGAAGTGCGGACGGGTGGATAGAGGTGGCGAGATACACGTGTACTGTTTAAGCATGGAATGTATGTACATGTGTTTGCTAATATATGGTGAAGAAAGATTAAAAATGGTGCATGCGTGTAACGTATGTAAGGGGTTGGAAAGTGGGAGTTCATGCATGCGCGTCAGGGGTGTAACAGGGAGCTCACGGTTGTATTGGGAGAGGAAGTATGGAGTCTTACAGTGTGGTTTTGTTGTGGAAAAGCTTGCGCTCCAAAGTGTTTAAAAAGATGGAAGCTTTGGCGTGGATGGAGTAGTGAAGGGGATAGAGTGCGGTATCGTTTAAAGTGCGAAGTATGAAGTGATATGAGCGGAAGTAAGAAGATTGAACCATATGTTTTGCATGACGCATGGGATCAGGGACGTGAAGTATGTGTGATGAAGGAAGTGACAGCAAGTGGTGGGAAGTGAACGGGGTTATATATATGAAAGAGAGAAGATTTGTGGCGTGGAGTAATACTTTCAAAAGGGAAGGCTGCACGTGAAATGTACAGGAAGTAGGGGAGATGGATGGCACGTAAAGAGTGGTAGGAGCCAATCATTTAATAGTGATGAGATGGGGTTTAAAGGTTCGGATATGGAAAGAAATACGGGTGCGTCCAGTTGCTTGGGGAATTATCGGTGGGAATGAGTGGTTAGGGGCCTGATGTTGCACTAATCACAGTTAGTTAATCTAATAGGGTAATTAGTGGGTATCATATATATACGAGGTGGTGATGTCCGTATAAAAAAAATGCCGGGTGTCCAACAGTACAGCTCGCGTGAGCTAGTGATAAGGAAAATCAGGAGGTAGGACTGTTGGAGTATGCGGCAATGGCCATTTCGTTCCAGATGGAGAACAAGGTACTGGGGTAGACTGGTACATGGGTGGACATGTTATACGGTGTAAATGGGGTACATGAGCTGCTGCATGTGTTAATGGGCTTTCGAAGTAAAATAAAAAGAAATAAAGAGTGGGACTCACGAAAATTAGATGGATGATGCGCTAGGGTGGGGTTGCTCACTGGAAGTTGCTGTCGTAATAGGAGGGGTCTGTAGCAGTGTTGTCACAGTGACTTGGACTGTCTTCAGTGCTGCGAGCGAAACCGGGTGAGGATCGCGACGGGAGAAAAGAGGAAGTTGGTCGAATGCATATGGAGTGATGAAACGGTACCAGGTGGAGTTTGAGTGAGGTTCAGCACGATGACATGGAAGTGGCGAACTGTGTAAAGTGAATGGCGATAAACACTGGAGCGGGTATTTGAATCCGCGAACGCAAATCGTTATTTAACGGTTAACGCGCGAAGGTGAGTAAAATCACTCACTCTGATCTATTTAAAATATTTTAATTATATTTTAAATGTTGTTTGAATGCTGTATGATGGTTGATTAGATAGATTTCAATTAAATTGGTTAAATATTTTATATCGTTGCATATGTACATATCATCGGTTGGACACTGATTTCATCGATTGAATATCCCCTAGTATAGAGTTAGTGTAAATTGTGTTGACTGACATCTGTGGATGCGGAAACCGGTTGGAGGAATCCGACCGGATTCCTCGATATTTATATGTACTGTTTGTTTTGTATGCACTGTTTGAACCCGAATTATATTTAAAACCCGGTGTGAATATTGATGTTGAACGGAAATTCAACATTTGTTTAGATTAAATAAATAAACGATATCGATTTAGAAAGTGTTAACAGTCGACCATAAAACCATCGTTTTGTTAAGAAACTGATTTACCGTCAGGCAAATCAATGAGGTTAATTATAAAAATTATATTTTTATAATTAAAAAGAAGATTTAAATTTATAATAGAAGTTCTATTATAAACCAGTATTTTAGAGTTCGCTTTTATAAAATAAAAAAAAACGATTGTTGACATTTAAATGAGTTTATAAAGCAGAAATTATCCGACGATTAAATATTTGGATAATTAGATTTAAGATAAACAATTTAGAAATATTATTAGATTAATTATATTAATCTAATGTTGAGAAGTAATTAAAATCAGTTAACAAATTTACTGATGGAATGGAGTTGATTTCATCAACTGTTATTTGGGAAAATGGTTATTAGATTAATTGGTCTTTAATTAATCTAATGAAACAGTTTAGAAATAAATTAATCCAAAGTAATGAGATTTAATTACCTTTTGGTTAAGAAGTTATAAATAGAACTGTGGGATAGAGAAAGCGAAGAGCTTATGTTTAATATAAATAATCATAAACAATAGAGATTTCAAAGTAAGAATATGATGTTATAAAACCATAGTTAAAATTAAACAAGAAAATACGATTTGTGGTATAAGGGATTAGAATACAGACTTATATTTGTTCTAAGGTAAGAACGTTGTCGATCAAGGTTTGAGAGGTAAATAGAATACCCCAACTTGAACAGCTTCACTATTATCGAGGAACGATATCAGTTTGTAACGGAAAGAGATGTCAAGATTTTTGTAACGGAAAGAGATGTCAAGATTTTTGTAACAGAAAGAGATGTCAAGATTTTTGTAATGGGAAAAGACGTCGAGATTAGTTATAAAGTGGCATATAGCAGCGTATTGCAAGTTTGAACTATAGCGATAAAATAAACGCTGTTGATTAGGCTTAAGCGTGACTGTATGTTAAGATTAGTTATAAAGGAGAATATTACAGCGTATGGCTAGTTTAGAACTATAGCGATAAATTAACGCTGTTAACCAAACTTAAGCATGATTTTTATATAGCAGCACTTCCTAGAAAATGTAACAGTTTGGTTTGAAATCCACTTATTCGAAGGTGATAAATAACGATGTCGTAAGAAGATATAAGAATCAGTTTTAGAAAGAGAAATGGGAGAATCATGTTAGAAAACGATGACAGCATTTCGATGTTTGAAATGTGATTAGAAGTAAACCGTTTGGATTTATAACTAGAATTCGACGATGTCGAATGTATTAAAAGTAAACTATTTTTAGGGATTATAATCTGATAGAATAATTAACATTTAGTTTAAACCAATAAATGTTAATAGGATAGGAGTCAGTATTTAGTTATAAACTTGATATCGATTTGATAAGAAGTTGTCTTAGAAAACAGAGTTTATAAAGTGGATTGGGAATATAAAGTATGAAAGAGGTTTCGGTAAACGAGATAAGTATTACTTGAATAAAGAGTTAATTGATAAAGGTATTCAGATTTCTATAACAGGAATGGTATTCACATTTATAAGTGAATTATGTTTTAAAAGTAAACGGTTGGCCGATTAAAATATTTATAATGAAATTGGAAATATTTTCCAATGAAGATAGGGTATACGATCCAAGTGTAGAAACCAAGGAATGTGAAAAGAATGAAAATGCTTCGAACGTTAATAACGTATGTTTCTGGAACATGAAAGAATAAGAGTTTATAATAACCGGAAATGTTTCTAAGAAGTATGAAAAGGCTAAAACGGGATTTGAGAAATATCTGGTAAGATATGGGAATTCGAATAATAAAGTCGAATATTAAATAAAAAGTGCCCGTGATTGTGTGATGTTAGTGTACATGGAATGGATGTTATTTTTACTTCGATAGTTAAATAACCGACTATCGAAGTGTTTGACCATCGTTGTCAATACGGAGAGACCGGTTGGATATGTTATCTGAAAACCACTCCGTATAGACATAAGCACTGCGAATTAGATATGCTGAAGATAATTGAAGACGGAGTTAAATGCAAGGGTCGTCCAGTTCTAGAATGATGTTTATTTGTTTGTCCAGTCCCAGGACAACTTGTATGGACGAGTGTCTGACAGAGTATTTCCAACGGTCACGCCGTTGATTTTACGAATATACCAAGTTGGTGGGGAGAAGATAACTTCTCTTTATTCTACACCCAGTGTGCATTTGTGTAATCAATGTGTGATTACGGATTTGACGATGTGGCGGTCAAAGTGAATGGTGATCAGATGTTCTGAAGATAGACGTAGCCTCTAGCCTCACAACCAGAAAGTAACAAAAGTTGGGCTAGGCAGCATGGCTAGTTGGGTCATCCCCAAGCAGGGTGTATTGTTACCGATCTAGAGAAAATTCATATTTATACTTCTTTTCGATTCTGTATCTTCGGATGACGGTTGGATGGCCTACAACCGTGGTGGCAATATATTCGCGACACTCAAGCTAAATGAGTGAGCGGTCATGTGTGGCCGGGTTGCAAGACGTTCTTGTTAAACCCTGAGTGTATCCCCTCTAGAGTACACTATTAAGAAGGTGCTCCCATACCTTGTCTGTTGGAATCCATTCTCCGATAAGCGCCCTGCGGTTTATGATTTTATACTATATATATGTGGAACGTGAGATGCAAGCGTTCTGCTACTTGGATAATTATTTGTTTAGACATTATCATAATATCACTGTTTTGATATCAAAGTAATTTGGGTTATAGTAAGGTAAAAGCCGTCCATGTTTATGTGTGGGCTGGTCTTACTATTATCCTTTTGTTTCAAAAGGATTTTCTTCAAAGTAAAACCGTATAGTTGGAATTTACTCACACCAGTCCCATGACTGACCCAGAGTTTATTTTGTTTGTTTTCCCTAAACTCTTGGGTGCCCAAATTTGTACGGGAAGTCAAGTGTTTTCAGGCTTTGGAGATTCACTTGGAGGAGCTCAAAAGCAGGAAGCTTCACCATTAGTTATGTAGAGTTATTTCCGCTGTGATATGATGCATTGTACTCTGATAATGGTATGTATATACAATACAGTTTTGTATTCAAAGTTATGTTATATAATACATCTTATTTTGTTCCGCGGCGAGTTTCGTGTTACTCTGATTTTGTTCAGTTGTGATCTTCTTCTTCTTCTATTCTATTAGTTCTATCTTTTCTTTCTCACCCTCTAAATTCTTCTATTAATGTCCTGGTGTTTTCGATGCTTGAATAGTCAACAGTGTGTTTTTATGTTGATTTTCTGGGTCGAAAATTCCATCCATTACAAAAACGTATGTTCGAATTCAATATTTAGCGTTATATTGTAATAACCCGGAAATCTGGGCCAGTTTAAAGTTTTTATTTTGGCAATTTTAGCGAATTTTGATTATTTAAAATGAATTATTTTAAATAATATCGACGAGAAATTTATTTTGAATAGAATTTGAACGTATATATTATATAGATCGTCGTTAGAATATAAATTATTATTTATACATATAAAAGGAATTGAAAATGGCGCGGTAGTTCGATAATTCGATTTCAAACTTCAAATGAATGTACCGGGTGCAAAATAAACCGGATTTTAGTGAAACCAAAAATAATGGAATCTAATAGAGAATATCTTTCCAACGAATCCGAAAAATTGAAATTTCATAGCGGGGATCAAAAGATATGTCCAGTTGAAAATTCTGAATAGTCGCTATGAAATTCAGGCCCTTAAAAATGGGAATTTTGCAAACGACCTCGGATTTCGACGAAACCACTTTTGTTGGATCAGCGATGTCAAGATATTGCTAGATTCCAAATTTCATAATTTTTCGAATCAATATGTGAGCGTGGCAAAGGAAAACGTTCTTTGACCATTTCAGTTGAATTTAATCGACTGGAAAATGACCATTTTTCAAACGGTCTCGAAATTTGATGAAACTAATTTTGTTAGGACCGTATCGTCAATACGAAGCTAGAAAATATTTTTCGGGAATTTTTCGAGTTAGTATGTGACCCCAGTAAATTGAAATGCGCGTTCAAATTCAATATATAGTTATATTTTGATTTTGACGAAAACCGATCGAAACGATCGAATCAGCTTACGATACATATCCCATTGTGTTCGGAATGGGGGTAATTAGCTATGGACGACAGTCGTTGGGCCTCTTCAAACCAAATAGATACAGGAAAGAAAAAAAAAACATCATCGCGTCCTAGCGCGACGACCTTCCATCGCCGCCGCCAAGGCGAGCGCAACCGCCGCCGACCCCCCTTCCTCCTCCTTCTTCCTCCGCGCCCTCCCCCTCCTTTCTCTGGCTGAACCCGCGCAACCTGAACCCGAAACTCCACTGCCAAATCAGATGCCTCCCCCTCCGTTCAACCCCCTGGCGCGCCACCCGAGAACCCTCCCCCTTCGACAGCAAATCGCCACCACTCCAGGCGGCGCAGAAATCCAACCCTAGGTCGGAGCGCGAGCTGAAAACTTCGGCCAGAGATGAATTACTGTGAGCTTCTTCCTTTCTTCCTTTTTGAATCTACACCAATTCTAAATCAGTTTTGATTTAAAATTTGTTTTGTTTAAAATCCGTTTTGTGTTAATTCAGTTTTATTTAAAATCAGTAGATTCGAAGGAAAAATATAATTTTTATATATTGAATAACATAGAAAAAATTCGATTTTTATATATTGAATAGCATAGAAAAAATTCGATTTTTATATATTGAATAACATAGAAAAAATTCGATTTTTATATATTGAATAACATAGTAAAAATTCGATCTTTATATATGAAATAGAAATATAAAAATATAATATTTATATAGAATGAAGCGTTGAAAAATATATATGAAGAAGAAATAAAAATATGATTTTTATTTATGGAAATGAACGATAAGAATATAATTTTTATTTGAACAGCGTGAAAAGGACTGCATTGGAGGTTCAAACCAATCCGGAGGGTTCAACAGTTGAAAAGCAAAGCACGGCGGAGTGGAACCCTCAGTGAGAATTTCTCACTCTTTAATTTAATTTTCTAGTTGAAATATATACTAGGATGCAGACGTTGTTTAGTAGCACCCGACACCCGTCGTCCACAGACCATGGACGGCTTGTATGCTTGTTTGTTTGATTTTGATGTGTAGTTGATTGCGTGATGTGATGTGAAATGAAATAAAATATTTATGTAGTTGAAATAAAATATTTTATAGTGGAAAATATTATATAGTTAAAAATAGAATTTTTAACGTATATATGAAATAAAATATTTATGTAGTTGAAATAAAATATGTTATATTGGAAAATATTATACAGTTAAAAATAGAATTGTTAACGTATATATGAAATGAAATAAACAAATCGGACGATTTGATACTGATTGGGATGATAAATTTTACACATCGCCCAACTGCACAAATAAAAATATGTGTTTGTTTGTTTGAAACCCCACACGGGTATTGGGATGATAGATGACACACACTAATCCCAATAATTAGTTGTATGTCGATCGATTGATTAACAGACTGTTGTAAGCGTTAAATATTTAGACTTGATGGTTATACAGTGTGGAATGCACTTTGGATGATGGTTGATTATTCATCTTTGTTTATATATACCTGTGTTGTAGAAAAATCCATATCATTAACATTATATGGTAATTGATTGGGCCTCATTCCAGTTTTGAAAAAGAAATATTTGAAAAAGAAATATTTGAAATAGAAATATTTGAAATAGAAATATTTGAAATAGAATATTTGAAAATAGAAATATATGAAGCCGTGTTGATTAGATTGACGCCATTTTGACGTGAACGATATTTATATCGATTTTATTCATTTTATAATAATTATCGAAAGTGATTTCAAAATCTGGTACTTTGAAAGAGAAAAAAATATAAATGAATTCGAATTGAAATTGAATATAAATGAATTCGAATTGAAATTGAATTGAATTGAAAACGAACTGAAATTGAATTAGAAATTAGTTTGAATAAAAATCGATTTAAAATGAATTTAAAACGAATTTATATTGGAATATTCAATTTTGATTTGAAATTGAATATGAAGTTGAAACCGTTTTGAAAATGAATTTAAAACAAGCACGTTTTGAATTGAAATCGATGAAGTATATATTATATATATAATATAATGGCCTGAATAGAACGCGCCGCGACGCGGTAGTTCGCGAATTCGACCATTGACTTCGAATGGATATTGCGGGAGATCCGACCGTCGAATTCTCCTAAAACCGGAACCGTTGGGTTCGTATCGAAAAGAGCTTTCTGATGAATATTAGAAATTTGAAATCTAACGGTGCGATTTGGAATTATGTTCAAATCAAATTTGAAAAAGGTCGTTGTAAGTGCAGTTCGATGGCCGTTGATGGAAATCGACTGTACGGGCCTTGATAAAATTATTAAAAATATCAATAATTTGTGTAAAATCATAAGAAATGATTTGGGAAAATTTGTGATGAAAAACTCCATATTTGAAAAGATAAAAATAGATTTTTATCGAAATGAACTAGTTTTGAACTAGAATTATAATTCTATTTATTTTTAAATAAATAAATTGAATTTGAAATGGTTTTGAAAATAACCAGAATTTCCAATGATTGCATTGGAATGGATTTGAATCGAAATTGTCTTTGGAATATTTCGGTGTTGGATTTTGGGATTATACAGATATTGTTATGGAAATTTGAAAGATATATATTTATATCGTTATTTCCAATACGACATTTATTAGTCGTAGAATTTGATATTGAATATAAGCCGATATATTTTCTATTCAGAGCCTTGTATTTAATATCAAATGTGATTTGGGTTTGTCGTGAATGGCGTCTTCATTAACGCTGTTCTTAAAACCAGTTGAGAAAAGATTAAATCTTTTTATTTAGATTTAATGAAGTGTACCAATTAAATAATATTTAATTGGAATTGAATTGATATTGATTTTTGGGTTTATCGTGAACAGTGTTTTAAATAACACTCGTTTTTTAACCCGATAATTAATGGAATGTGATTTTGGGTTTATCGTGAACCGTGTTTTAAATGACACTTATTCTTTAACCCAGTTAACGATTAAAACTAAGTGGAGTTTTTATGAATCTTTAATTAGATTGAAATGATCGAGGATGGAGTATCACCAGTTTTGCTCCAGGCGATAGTTAAATCTTTAATTAGATTTGAACGTGAAATGGTAATTGAATTTACCGATAACACCGTGGTGTTAGATATGAAGTATAACCAGTTTTACTTCATGGGATGAATAAGATGGGATTGGGAAATTAAAATAAATGATTACTTCGGTAAGGTTCGCTAATCCCGACTAGTTTGAATTGATATTCAAAAGTAGATTAAAGAATAAATTTAAAGGATTTTTCTTTGATAAAATTAATGGGAACCTTTCCTTAAGAATGTGAAATTTAGAAACTACCTGTAGATTGGCTAAGCAGAGTGATTTCCTGGGTATTGATCTGATGCTGGTTTCGGCCTTCTGGGTTAGTACTTGGGGAATTATTCTCTTGATTAATTTACGGTTAGTGACTGATGAATTGGAATGAGGCGTATGCTGTGTTTGTGTAACACTTGTTTATTATATACGCGAGTTATTCGGAAAGACCGGGTTTATCCCATTCTGAATAATTGATACGACGATAAGTCGAAGATGAAGACGGTGGTCGAAGACCGGAGGTCTTCACGTCGTTTGGGTGATTACTGATGATCTTGATTGGGTTGTACACCCAAGAAGATGGAAACAGTTAGTGGTCGTCCAGACGTACTTGGAGATCGATGGATATGCGGGGTACTAGGTGCCTCCGGTTTCGTTCAGACCTAGAATGGACTTGTAAATGGACTGTGTGTCTGACATTGGATTTTAGTCTGTGTGATTGATTTCTATTAAATATATATCTGTTTGGCGGCGGAGAATTTATTCTCTTGCTTAACGCCCTTCTCTGAGACGTACGAACTCAGGGGTTATATATTGATGGATATCAATCGCATGGAGTGAATTGCCTGTGTGGCATGTCTAAGTGGCAATTGATCAAGGCTTCTGTTGAAAAGCAAAGTCTTGTGGATGATGATCAAAGCAAGGCCTGTGTGGCATAGCTTTGTGTAGCGTTGATTCGCGAGCCTCGCACCCCGGTTGTGAACCAAAAACGGGAGAAGGACCTCAGGGAGGGCATGCGTTTCTTTCTAGCTAGGGTGGTGTCAGTGACCTACCAGCCCTGACATTTATATACTTTTCACCTGTGTGGTTGTTGCTGTTGCGAGGCGCCTCGCTTAGATCGGACGATCCGGGTCCGATGGAGCCATTCGTTGGCTCATTTATGCCCCAAAGGGCGGGGAAACGCATGTTCAGGCATTTTAATCCACATCGGTGGACCGGCCCTGACGATCCAAGGGTCACTCGAGTTCTGATCCTGAGGGTCGGGATAGAGCTTCTCGAATCGGTTGAGGACTATCTTTTGCCTCGGTTCATAGATGGAAACCCAATTTCCAAATACGTGACTTTGCGATTTTGATTGTATAACCTATATATGGCGACATAGTGGTATGGGGCATTCATGCCGCCTATGATT
The DNA here is from genome assembly GCA_030737875.1 of Allium sativum. Classification (NCBI taxonomy): domain Eukaryota; kingdom Viridiplantae; phylum Streptophyta; class Magnoliopsida; order Asparagales; family Amaryllidaceae; genus Allium; species Allium sativum. The sequence continues at coordinate 154,563,518 of CM060926.1, read as the reverse complement.
GATACTTATGATTTGAAGTTGTTTTATACACTTATAATAGTATCTAATGATTTCTTTTAAACGTATCAAGCATTCTTGGCTATTATAAGGTAAAAACCCTATCCCCCGGCTTGCGTTGCATTGTATGATAGGACCTGGGTCTTATAATAGCTTCATTTTTCTTTATTTAGCATTGTGCTGTTGTTTTATGCACTGGTGTTCTTGGGAGGAAATCCGTTCCGTGTTATACGGCGTGGTCCCTTGATTTACCTAACTTTAAAATAAAGATTTACCACTGTTTTAGTTCTCACACCAGTCACATGACTGACCTGGAGTTTATTGTTTTAACCTAAACTCTAGGTGCCCTTATTTTGACACGGGCAGCTAGTAGTTTTGGTTTTGCAGATTTATATTCACAGGATCCTGGTTTACAGCTGGAACGATATCCGGAAAGCTTTGTATCCGTATATCTCTTCTAGTTGTGTATTGTATTACTTTCCGCTGATTTGTATTTAAATGTAATTTAAATCTCTGATATTTCTTTTTAATATTCATTTATACTCTGTATATTCTTGTAATCTGATGGTATTGTTGTAATATACAATGAAATGTTCTTCCGTGTGCGTTCTATTTTGTCGTGTCCTCACAGTAATTCGTTCTTTCTCTTCTCTTCGGAGACCGGGGAAGTTCGGGTCGCTTCAGTTGGTATCAGAGCTTTGGTTTACAAAGCTCAGAGAACAAGGCACATTAGAACCATACGAAAGAATTCATCAGATATTGGATTAGTAATATCCAATGGGGATGACTCGTTAGAGATGGGATCAGTAGTATCCTAGAACGAGTGTGAAGAGTATATTTTTAAAATGAAAACCAATTTTGTTTTGAAATTTAAATCAATTATTCGTATTTGATTATTTGTTTAAATTGAATTGGGACTATCCAATATATAAAGATTTTGCATATACGCCTTGCAAACGTGTATTTGAAGTTTTAATATACTGGATAGATATAGATTCACACTCTAGTCGCCCGGAGATGATTCTGATGATTGTAGCTACATCATCAGAATTAGTGTTCGAGTGTCGAAGGCGTGATCTTTATATATCTCCTATTGACTGGTGTGAGAACCAAAATTAGATAGGGCCTATTGTTGTGATTTGGCATCAAAAATCTGATTTTTGACTATATATCAAAGTTATGAATTTCAAAAGCTAATCAACTAATTGATTGATGGTTGAGTTGTTTGATTATTGTTTGTTAATTGAAAAGTTGAACCATTATGCCTAATTGTATCAAATATTGAATTGTATTGAAAATTAGTCGTATTTGCTTGCATATACTTGTACTTACATTGAACAGGTCATAGCAAAGAGGCTAGAGCAGAGAATAAAATTTGTTTGCCCGACAAATAGGTACATGTTTATCATAATTTACTGTTTTGTTTGGGTGATGATGATTTTATGAGCCGATTGACTAGCCGCTTGGCTTTTTCTTTTTCTTTTTGAGATCAGAAGGCCTGTATGGCAATTTCGGGATTTTCCCGTGCTCCCGGTGCAGGGGAGGTTATGGCGAAATTTTTCGAAAATTTAGGGTGTTAGCCAAATTTTTGAGATTTTTGAAAAGTTCTTAGAAATCGAAAAGTTGAAGAACTTAAGCCATAATAAAAATGATAAAAGTTGAGTTGGTATTTAAAACAACTTTCGGCTTCGTTCCTTTTTGGGGACGAAAAGTTTTAAGTGGGGGAGATTGTAATAACCCGGAAATCTGGGCCAGTTTAAAATTTTTATTTTGGCAATTTTAGCGAATTTTGATTATTTAAAATGAATTATTTTAAATAATATCGACGAGAAATTTATTTTGAATAGAATTCGAACGTATATATTATATAGATCGTCGTTAGAATATAAATAATTATTTATATATATAAAAGGAACTGAAAATGGCGCGGTAGTTTGATAATTCGATTTCAAACTTCAAATGAATGTATCGGGTGCAAAATAAACCGGATTTTAGTGAAACCAAAAATAATGGAATCTAATAGAGAATATCTTTCCAACGAATCCAAAAAATTGAAATTTCATAGCGGGGATCAAAAGATATGTCCAGTTGAAAATTCTGAATAGTCGCTATGTAATTCAGGCCCTTAAAAATGGGAATTTTGCAAACGACCTCGGATTTCGACGAAACCACTTTTGTTGGATCCGCGATGTCAAGATATTGCTAGATTCCAAATTTCATAATTTTTCGAATCAATATGTGAGCGTGGCAAAGGAAAACGTGTTTTGACCATTTCAGTTGAATTTAATCGACTGGAAAATGACCATTTTTCAAACGGTCTCAGAATTTGATGAAACTAGTTTTGTTAGGACCGTATCGTCAATACGAAGCTAGAAAATATTTTTCGGGAATTTTTCGAGTTGGTATGTGACCCCAGTAAATTGAAATGCGCGTTCAAATTCAATATATAGTTATATTTTGATTTTGACGAAAACTGATCGAAACGATCGAATCATCTTACGATACATATCCTATTGTGTTCGGAATGGGGGTAATTAGCTATGGATGACAGTCGTTGGGCCTCGTTTCGAGTTCGTATTAAAAAGTTGCTTTTTATAATAATAAAATAATAATTATATATATTTCTATACTCCCTCCTCTCCCTCTATATACCGTTCAGCCCCCACCCCCTTTTCTTCAAACCAAATCGATACAGGAAAGAAAAAAAAACATCATCGCGCCCTAGCGCGACGACCTTCCACCGCCGCCGCCAAGACGAGCGCAACCGCCGCCGACCCCCCTCCTCCTTCTTCCTCCGAGCCCTCCCCCTCCTTTCTCTGGCTGAACCCGCGCAACCTGAACCCCGAAACCCCACTGCCAAATCGGATGCCTCCCCCTCCGTTCAACCTCCTGGCGCGCCACCCGAGAACCCTCCCCCTTCGACAGCAAATCGCCACCACTCCAGGCGGCGCAGAAATCCAACCCTAGGTCGGAGCGCGAGCTGAAAACTTCGGCCAGAGATGAATTACTGTGAGCTTCTTCCTTTCTTCCTTTTTGATTCAACACCAATTCTAAATCAGTTTTGTTTTTAAAATTTGTTTTGTTTAAAATCCGTTTTGTGTTAATTCGGTTTTGTTTAAAATCAGTAGATTCGAAGGAAAAATATGATTTTTATATATTGAGTAACATGGAAAAAATTCGATTTTTATATATTGAATAGCATAGTAAAAATTCGATCTTTATATATGAAATAGAAATATAAAAATATAATATTTATATAGAATGAAGCGTTGAAAAATATATATGAAGAAGAAATAAAAATATGATTTTTATTTATGGAAATGAATGATAAGAATATAATTTTTATTTGAACAGCGTGAAAAGGACTGCATTGGAGGTTCAAACCAATCCGGAGGGTTCAACAGTTGAAAAGCAAAGCACGGCGGAGTGGAACCCTCAGTGAGAATTTCTCACTCTTTAATTTAATTTTCTAGTTAAAATATATACTAGGATGCAGACGGTGTTTAGTAGCACCCGACACCCGTCGTCCACAGACCATGGACGGCTTGTATGCTTATTTGTTTGATTTTGATGTGTAGTTGATTGCATGATGTGATGTGAAATGAAATAAAATATTTATGTAGTTGAAATAAAATATTTCATAGTGGAAAATATTATATAGTTAAAAATAGAATTTTTAACGTATATATGAAACAAAATATTTATTTAGTTGAAATAAAATATTTTATAGTGGAAAATATTATATAGTTAAAAATAGAATTTTTAACGTATATATGAAATAAAATATTTATGTAGTTGAAATAAAATATGTTATAGTGGAAAATATTATACAGTTAAAAATAGAATTGTTAACGCATATATGAAATGAAATAAACAAATCGGACGATTTGTTTATATACACACATTTGACTGATATTGATTGGGACGATAAATTTTACACATCGTCCAACTGCACAAATAAAAATATGTGTTTGTTTGTTTGAAACCCCACACGGGTATTGGGATGATAGATGACACACACTAATCCCAATAATTAGTTGTATGTCGATCGATTGATTGACAGACTGTTATAAGCGTTAAATATTTAGACTTGATGGTTATACAATGTGGAATGCACTTTGAATGATGGTTGATTATTCATCTTTGTTGATATATACCTGCGTTGTAGAAAAATCCATATAATTAACATTATATGGTAATTGATTGGGCCTCATTCCAGTTTTGAAAAAGAAATATTTGAAAAAGAAATATTTGAAATAGAAATATTTGAAATAGAAATATTTGAAATAGAATATTTGAAAATAGAAATATATGAAGCCGTGTTGATTAGATTGACGCCATTTTGACGTGAACGATATTTATATCGATTTTATTCATTTTATAATGAATATCGAATGTGATTTCAAAATCTGGTATTTTGAAAGAGAAAAAATAAATAAATGAATTCGAATTGAAATTGAATTGAATTGAAAACGAACTGAAATTGAATTAGAAATTAGTTTGAATAAAAATCGATTTAAAATGAATTTAAAACGAATTTATATTGGAATATTCAATTTTGATTTGAAATTGAACATGAAGTTGAAACCGTTTTGAAAATGAATTTAAAACAATTTATTAAGCACGTTTTGAATTGAAATCGACGAAGTATATATTATATATATTATATATATAATATAATGGTCTGAATAGAACGCGCCGCGCCGCAGCAGTTCGCGAATTCGACCATTGACTTTGAATGGATATTGCGGGTCCGACCGTCAGATTCTCCTAAAACCGGAACCATTGGGTTCGTATCGAAAAGAGCTTTCTGATGAATATTAGAAATTTGAAATCTAACGGTGGGATTTGGAATTATGTTCAAATCAAATTTGAAAAAGGTCGCTGTAAGTGCAGTTCGATGGCCATTGATGGAAATCGACTGTACGGGCCTTGATAAAATTATTAAAAATATCAATAATTTGTGTAAAATCATAAGAAATGATTTGGGAAAAATTGGGCTGAAAAACTCCATATTTGAAAAGATAAATATAGATTTTTATCGAAATGAACTAGTTTTGAACTAGAATTATAATTCTATTTATTTTTAAATAAATAAATTGAATTTGAAATGGTTTTGAAAATAACTAGAATTTCCAATGATTGCATTGGAATGGATTTGAATCGAAATTGTCTTTGGAATATTTCAGTGTTGGATTTCGTGATTATACAGATATTGTTATGGAAATTTGAAAGATATATATTTATATCGTTATTTCCAATACGACATTTGTTAGTCATAGAATTTGATATTGAATATAAGCCGGTATATTTTCTATTCAGAGCCTTGTATTTAATATCAAATGTGATTTGGGTTTGTCATGAATGGCGTCTTCATTAACGATGTTCTTAAACCCAGTTGAGAAAAGATTAAATCTTTTTATTTAGATTTAATGAAGTGTACCAATTAAATAATATTTAATTGAAATTGAATTGATATTGATTTTTGGGTTTATCGTGAACAGTGTTTTAAATAACACTCGTTCTTTAACCCGATAATTAATGGAATGTGATTTTGTGTTTATCGTGAACCGTGTTTTAAATGACACTTATTCTTTAACCCAGTTAACGATTAAAACTAAGTGGAGTTTTAATGAATCCTTAATTAGATTGAAATGATCGAGGATGGAGTATCACCAGTTTTGCTCCAGGCGATAGTTAAATCTTTAATTAGATTTGAACGCGAAATGGTAATTGAATTTACCGATAACACCGTGGTGTTAGACATGAAGTATAACCAGTTTTACTTCATGGGATGAATAGGATGGGATTGGGAAATTAAAATAAATGATTACTTCGGTAAGGTTTGCTAATCCCGACTAGTTTGAATTGATATTCAAAAGTAGATTAAAGAATAAATTTAAAGGATTTTTCTTTGATAAAATTAATGGGAACCTTTCCTTAAGAATGTGAAATTTAGAAACTACCTGTAGGTTGGCTTAGCAGAGTGATTTCTTGGGTATTGATCTGATGTTGGTTTCGGCCTTCGGGGTTAGTACTTGGGGAATTATTCTCTCGATTAATTTACGGTTAGTGACTGATGAATTGGAATGAGGTGTATGTTGTGTTTGTGTAACACTTGTTTATTATATACGTGAGTTATTCGGAAAGACCGGGTTTATCCCATTCTGAATAATTGATACGACGGTAAGTCGAAGATGAAGACGGTGGTCGAAGACCGGAGGTCTTCACGTCGTTTGGGTGATTACTGATGATCTTGTTTGGGCTGTACACCCAAGAAGATGGAAACAGTTAGTGGTCGTCCAGACGTACTTGGAGATCGATGGATATGCAGGGTACTAGGTGCCTCCGGTTTCGTTCAGACCTAGAACGGACTTGTAAATGGACTGTGTGTCTGACATTGGATTTTAGTCTGTGTGATTTATTTCTATTAAATATATATCTATTTGGCGGCGGAGAATTTATTCTCTTGCTTAACGCCCTTCTCTGAGACGTACGAGCTCAGGGGTTATATATTGATGGATATCAATCGCATGGAGTGAATTGCCTGTGTGGCATGTCTAAGTGGCAATTGATCAAGGCTTCTGTTGAAAAGCAAAGTCTTGTGGATGATGATCAAAGCAAGGCCTGTGTGGCATAGCTTTGTGTAGCGTTGATTCGCGAGCCTCGCACCCCGGTTGTGAACTAAAAACGGGAGAAGGACCTCAGGGAGGGCATGCGTTTCTTTCTAGCTAGGGTGGTGTCAGTAACCTACCAGCCCTGACATTTATATACTTTTCACCTGTGTGGTTGTTGTTGTTGTTGCGAGGCGCCTCGGTTAGATCGGACGATCCGGGTCCGATGGAGCCATTCGTTGGCTCATTTACGCCCCAAAGGGCGTGGAAACGCATGTTCAGGCATTTTAATCCACATCGGTGGACCGGCCCTGACGATCCAAGGGTCACTCGAGCTCTGATCCTGAGGGGCGGGCTAGAGCGTCTCGAATCGGTTGAGGACTATCTTTTGCCTCGGTTCATAGATGGAAATCCAATTTCCAAATACGTGACTTTGCGATTTTGATTGTATAACCTATATATGGCGACATAGTGGTATGGGGCATTCATGCCGCCTATGATTGATACTTATGATTTGAAGTTGTTTTATACACTATACACTTATAATAGTATCAAATGATTTCTTTTAAACGTATCAAGCATTCTTGGCTATTATAAGGTAAAAACCCTATCCCCCGGCTTGCGTTGCATTGTATGATAGGACCTGTGTCTTATAATAGCTTCATTTTTCTTTATTTAGCATTGCGCTGTTGTTTTATGCACTGGTGTTCTTGGGAGGAAACCCGTTCCGTGTTATACGGCGTGGTCCCTTGATTTACCTAACTTTAAAATAAAGATTTACCACTGTTTTAGTTCTCACACCAGTCACATGACTGACCTGGAGTTTATTGTTTTAACCTAAACTCTGGGTGCCCTTATTTTGACACGAGCAGCTAGTAGTTTTGGTTTTGCAGATTTATATTCACAGGATCCTGGTTTACAGCTGGAACGATATCCGGAAAGCTTTGTATCTGTATATCTCTTCTAGTTGTGTATTGTATTACTTTCCGCTGATATGTATTTAAATGTAATTTAAATCTATGATATTTCTGTGTAATATTCATTTATACTCTGTATATTCTTGTAATCTGATGGTATTGTTGTAATATACAATGAAATGTTCTTCCGTGTGCGTTCTATTTTGTCGTGTCCTCACAGTAATTCGTTCTTTCTCTTCTCTTCGGAGACCGGGGAAGTTCGGGTCGCTTCATATATTGGCGTATATTGTAATTTTAAGAAAAAACTGATTGAATTAGCTTCCGAAACATATCTCATTATGTCCAACATGGGGGTATTTGGTTAGAAACGATAGTCGTTGGGGTTCGTTTAGAGTTCGGGAACAAAACTTCTCATTTATAAAATAAAAGAATTAAGTAATGGGTCGGTTTGTCTTAGGTCCCTAATAAGTTTCAAAATTCACGTCATATCCAGTCAAACATTTCATATAAATTACAACCTTATTTTTCAAAAAATCAGCAAAAAAATAAAAAAATATCACGTAAATTTGTAATTAAATACAACAATTAATCATTATCAAATTCAAGCGTTAAAACCATAAAAAAGGCATCAAAAACCAAAAAAACAGTGAAGCAATAGTATTATGCATTAAAAGATGCACTTATTTGTAAATAGTTGCATGCATTTATGCATATATTTCAGTTATGCATCAAACTGCACTATTTATGCATACATATATGCAGTTAAACTGCAATATATGCATCATTTTATGCATATATTCAATTCTGACCTATTTTTTCAAGCATTCGCCTTTTATGCATACATTTCTGCGTATATAGTCAATAAATGCATAAATGTATGCATATTTTCATAAGCCTTCATCCTTTTTAACCTTGTTGCATACATGTATGCATATATACGGAATAAATGTGTACATGTAAGCAACTATTTGTAACACTGCAGCTCAGTTCAACATTATATGCATACATGTATTGTAATAACCCGGAAATGCGGGCCAATTTAAATTTTTTATTTTGGCAATTTTAATGAATTTTGAACATTTAAAATAGATTATTTTAAATAATATCGACGAAAAATTTATTTTGAATATAATTCGAACGTATATATTATATACGTCGTCGTTAGAATATAAATAATTATATGTAATTATAAATAGAATTGAAAATGGCGCGGTAGTTCGATAATTCAATTTCAAACTTCAATTGAATGTACCGGTGCAAAATAAACCGGATTTTAGCGAAACCAAAAATATTAGGATCTAATTGAGAATATCTTTCCAACGAATCCGAAAAATCGAGATTTCATAGCGGGAATCAAAAGATATGTCCAGTTGAAAATTCAGAATAGTCGCTATGTAAATTATACATAGCCCAAAAAGTCATATTTTGCATACGGGTGAATTTGGACTCGAAATTACTTCCATTGAGTTCAAAATGCCGTTTAGAACTCCGAAAAGTATAAGCTTCGATATATTCCGATATCCGGAATAGTGTCTATGGGCTGGAGTTGTTCGGTTAACAATACATAGCCCTTAAAAAGTGAAATTTTGCATACGAGCTCAGAATTCGACGAGATAAATTTTTATGGATTCATAATGACAAATTATTGTTATGTTACAAAGGGCGCGTCGAACGGAGCCAGTATGCGGCCGTGCGAGCTAAAACAGTACAGGGTAAAAGGAGCAGTCATTTTACAAAGGAACATTACTGATACGACCACAGAATTCGATTCTACTTTTTTTTTTTGGATTCGTATCATCTAATAATGGTTAAATCCAAGAGGGCATGATTTTTGGAGTTAGTGTGTGAGCGTGCGAGAAGAAAAGATGCGCCAAAATCGCATTTTTGAGTAATATCTGAGCATATTCGTGATTTTTTTTGGACGGTTAAACGAACTCGGAATTCGACGAAACTTGTTTCGTTGGACTCGTCTTCACGTCTACTATCTCGTGTCAGAAATCCGCGACGATTGAAGATCGTTAGCGTTCAGGCGATACGCGATAAACTAGCATATAATTACTTTTCCTTCCTTTTGTTTCTCACTTTCTTCCTCTTTTTGCATTTTTCCTCTTTAATGGCCACCGCTCCCAAACCGCCGCTGCCCCTCCTCCCACCGCCGCACCACCTCAGGCCGCCGCACCCCCTCCTCCTCTTCCCCTCCTCCTCCTCTTCCTCCTCCTCTCTCTCCTCTCTCCATTTGCAAACCCTAAGCCCCAAATCACCAACCACCACCACCGCGGCCACCACGGGCACCACCACCGCCCTTAGCACTCTCCCCCACGTCCATCAGGCCCGCCACCGCCCATTGGCCACCCAACTCCGGCCGTGGGCCCCGCTACACTCAAAAACTCATTTTCACCAAAAATCCCGTTTTGCAAATAACACCCTGTCCTTATTTCGCAAATAACTCCCAAACCGTGCGTTTCTAGCCAAAGTTCCTCAAGACCAAAGTCGAAGAGCACGATTTTCTCTTAGATTTGGTATATGATAAGTCCTATTTTGCATTGCGGAGTTCTCGGGAAAACGCGTCCGAAGTCTGCTGTTCAAACACTGTCAAAATGCTGTTTTTTCGCGATTTCCGGCGAAATGACACATTTTCGGGGAGAAGACCACTAGGCAAAAGTTGTTCAGAATGGCATGCTTGTGCTAGAGAAAAAATGGTGTGAAGATTGAAGCTCGTTTGCCAATTATGGAGCCGGAACAACAAATCCGGGCGATAGAAAATATTTGAGTTTTCTTCGTTTTAGAGCTTCTATGGGTTTTGACATATGAAGTAAATAAAAATATGATTTTTATATTATAGAGAGAATAAAAATCCGATTTTTAACTTATAGAAGATATAAAGATAAGATTTTTATATAGTGTAGATATTAATAATATGATTTTTACTTAGGTAGAGTAATAAAAATATAATTTTTATAATATATAGATAATAAAAGTTCGATCTTTATATAAGAAGTAGAAATATAAAAATATAATTTTTATATAGAAAGAAGCGTTGTAAATATATGAAGTGAAATAAAAATCTGAACTTTATTTTAATCGTGAAGTAGAGAGAATATAAAAATGTGATTTTTATATATGTAGTGGCTACGGACAACGAAAGTGACAAAAGGCGAGCGGCGAAGATTTTCCACATTAGAAGAATCGCGATGAGTTGGGATAGCTATTTATGAGAACTTCTCACTCTAGAAATCTTTTTCTAGTTATAAATATATATACTATGATGCAGACGGTGTTTAGTAGCACCCGACACCATTGTCCACAGACCATGGACTTGTTTGTTTGGTTGTGTAGTTGGTTAGATTATTTGATCTAAATTTGGTTGTTTGGTGAATTGAAATTGGTTTGATTGATATGTGTATGGCGTGGGCCATTACTAGACCGGGGACTAGGCTAGGCCTTGTCCCGTTTCTAGTATCGTGCCGTCATGCCGCCGAAATTTTCTAAAATAAGTTAGAAAAATAAAAATATCATTTTATTGTGTAAATGAACTGAAAAAATTTATGTGTTGAAATAAAATATTTTATCGTCAAAAATATAATTTTTAACGTGAAAGTGAATAAATAAATATTTATAAACAAATCGGCCAATTTGTTTATGTACACTGATTTGACTGATATTGATTGGGACGATAAATTTTACACATCGTCCAACTGCACAAATAAAAATCTGTGTTTGTTGATTTGAAACCCCACACGGGTGTTGGAATGAAATTTGGCGCACACTAATCCCAATTATTTAATTATATGTCGATCGATTGGTCGACAGGCTGTGTAAGCGTTAATTATTTATATTTGATGCTTATGCAGTTGTGTGGTGCACCTTGGATGATGGTTGATTGTTTATCATTGCTATTATATACATGTGTTGTATGGAATCCATATAATTAACATTATATGGTGATTGATTGGGCCTCATTCCAATCAGGAAAATAATGAATATTATAAAAGAAAATTCTTGTGTTGAATATAAAAATAGTCATGTGTTGACGATGTTCATGTGTTGAAACTATTCATGTGTTGAGTAAAATATTTTAAATAATAAAAATTACATCTTTATCATATTTACAATTAGAATCTACTTCACGGTGGAGTCTAATCAAAATCAAACGATAGATACCATAGTTTTATAAAATATTTTACATAACAAAGATAGTCGTGTGTTGACAGTACTCATGTGTTGAGATTAGTCGTGTGTTGAAAGAAATATAGATTCATGTGTTGAATAGGAAATATTCATTTGTTGAATAGAATAACGAATTATTGAAATATATAAAGCCGTGTTGATTAGAGTTGCGCTATTTTGACGTGAACGATATTTATATCGATTATATTTGTTTTTATAATGAATATTGAAAAGGTAGTGATTTCGAAATATAACGTTTTGAAAATATTATCATTTATATAGTAATGATATGGAATATTCAATTTTGATTTGAAATTGAATGTAGCGTTGAAATGGTTTTGAAAACGAATTTAAAACGATTTATAAAATACGTTTTAAAAGGAAAGCGACGAAATATATAATATATATATATTATATATATAATGGCCTGAATAGAACGTGCCGCGCCGCGGCAGTTCGTGAATTTCGACCATTGACTTCGAATTGACGTTGCGGGAGATCCGACCGTCGGATTCTCCTAAAACCGGAACCGTTGAGTTCGTATCGAAAAGAGGTTTCCAATGAATATTAGAAATTTAAAATCTAACGGTTGGATTTGGAATTATGTCCAAATCAAATTTGGAAAAGGTCGTTGTAAGTGTAGTTCGATGGCCGTTGATGGAAATCGACTGTACGGGCCTTGTTAAAATTATTAAAAATATCTATAATTTGTGTAAAATCATAAGAAATGATTTGGGAAAAATTAGGCTGAAAAATTCCATATTTGAAAAGATAAAAATAGATTTTTATCGAAATGAACTAGTTTTGAACTAGAATTAAAATCAATTTATTTTTGAAATAAATAAATTGAATTTGAAAGTGATTTTAAAAATAATCAATATTCCCAATACGTGGATTGGACTGGAGTTGAATCGAAATTACCTTCGGAATATTTCGATGTTGGATTTCATGACTATACAGATATTGTTATGAGAATTTGAAAGATATTGTAACACCCCACCTCCGTTAAGGTCACTCACAAAGGGAATGCCTTAACTTTGGTGGAGCATTTTAGTAAACAGAACAGAACTTACAAGACATATAAAACAGTACTTGAAAAATTTATAACTTTATTTCAACAGAAACCGAAATAGGCTTGGTTACATCCCTTTTAAATCACAATATCAGAATCAAGTACAAAATATCAGTCTTGTACAAAAGCCTTCAAAATGCATAGTTTAAAATCATAATCCCCACAGAAGAAGACAAGCCATACTTTGAGCACTTCAAGCGGAAGAAATCTGGATCAAGCTAGAGTATTCCCTTCTACAAAACCTGGGGGGGGGGGGGACGGAAGAAAGGAGGCGAAACAACAAGGGTGAGACAAAAGTCTGGCAAGTCCAGTGATTTTCAGTTATGAACAGATAATAATAACATGACATGAAAATAAATCTGGATGAGAGATAACTGTAACAGATGTAGCAGATATAACAGAAGAACAGAATGATATAAGCTATTGCTTAACACTTCTCTGCACTAATACTAGTATAACAGAATTAGGTGTCACCCTAATGTCTAAACTGAAACAGAAACGGGTACAGAATAATTTCCACAGAAGAGAATGCTAGTAATGGGCCTTTACCACCCGAACAGAAACAGACAGAAGCAGAAACAGATTAATTCCTATGGAAACAGAATGTAGAATTAGGTGTACACTAGTAATTGGGTCTTTACCACCCGAACAGACGGTACCACGCAGAAACAGACAGGTGTTGCCACCCAACAGAAACAGACGGTACCAACAGAAACAGACATAATTAAGTGTACCCTAAAACCTTACCCCAAGCGATCGACTCCCTAATACATAAATATCCTGTGTCGACCCCACAGTAGGGTGTATCACTCCCTAAAGTGACAACCAATTGGCATAGACCTATTTACAGATGTCACGGCGTCTTACATCCTCAGAGGCAGACTGGGATCCATGCACGCACATGACCCGTTTGGAACGCACCTTCAATACCCCTCGCCATTATCAGAATAAACCGCTTATAATTAGTTCAGTAAGCTTGCCCGGACCCTACCTACTGTTGGGTCAAAGTTTTGATACCAGAAAGGGTTACTGACTAATATGGGTCCCAAACAACAGATGACACAAGTAATTCCCCTCCTAACCTTGTGTCCCCAGACTAACTGATTTCAGATTAACTTGTTTACAAGTTCATACATACAGAATTCAGATCAACTAGTTCACAGACAAGTTTTCAGACTAACGGATCAGATATACAGATTTAACAGACTTACCGATTAACCAGTTACAGATTAACAGACTTACAGATTTGTCTAACTTTGTAATTAGGCCTACAGATTCATGGAACAGATTAATTAAATTCATCATTCTAGTGGGTTTAACCCTATCCGCCCAACACATTTTAGACATCATATTTATCTCAGATTTTCATTAATTAAATATTAATGCCCAGACCTCTCACATTAGACTGGCAGTTTGCGGCTACTGGTTAGGCCGGTTGGTTCCGGGCAGATTTCTGTCGCAAACTGAGTCTAACCTCGGGTTTCAAGCACGTTATGACTAACTTCTCACATTAGAACCTATTGTTTGCGGCCACTGGTATATGCCGGGCGGTTCCGGGCAGAATTACGCCGCAAACTCATTCTAACCTCTAGTTAGCCTTGTTTATCTTTGCGGCCAATTAATTAATAATTTACCATTTACGCCCATGCCTAATATACATGTCAATTATTCATAGCTAATTCAGATTATGTCAATAACAGACTAAATCAATCAGACATAGCAGATAACAGATTTAGGAGACATAACGGATTCAGCAGATTAAGCAAACTAGCAGATTTAGCAGATAACAGATTAGGCATCTCAACAGATTTAGTTTAGCAGATTTGGCATTTTCAACAAACTTAGCAGATGACAGATTTGGCATATGAACAGATCTAGCAGACTAGGCAGTAGAGCAGAACTAGCAGATTAAGCAATATAACAGAACTAGCAGATTAGGCAATATAATAGAACTTAATCATTCCTTAAAGTTTCACAAACATATCTTGCCTAAATCTAAATCTTGCCTAAGTTCACATGCATAAATAATAGTCATGATTCACAATATGATCATATACCCCATGTTCGCATTAAACTTACATAGCACAGATTATGGTCATAATTTACCATATATCATATGTTTCAATCTTTATTAATCATGCATAGTACAGAAGATCCATATATAAATTATAACAAATATAGCTATAGATTACTATGCATGTCATATATCCCAAAGATCCCTTACTTAGTTGTTTATTTACATTAATGGATATCCTACTTTCATGTAAATCTTTATACCTAAGCCATATTCTCTTTATCCCAAATCATATGTTCAGTACAATATAACATGTCCAGTCATATGTCTCAGATTTTGTTCTAGCTACAGTCCATGTTTTTTTTCTCAAATCAGTCACCTATTGGTCATGACCAATTCATGCATCATTCATTTTATTGTCCCAAACATTTTAGCGTATGTTAATCTCTTATGAGATCGGCTCAGGCTCGTGGTAGCCTGGCTATAGAACAGAAAGAGGAAAGAGATACAAAATAAGATAGATCCAAACAGAACAGAACAGATATAACCTCAGATTTAGATTTACAATTCATGTCACAATTAGAATTAACGTTTATAGCGGAAAATAACTGTACTTGCCTTGATTGGATTAAAGAAAGAACTTTAGTTGTTGTAGAATCGTTGCAGAAGCTTTAATCTCTAATTTGAATTGAGTTGCTTAGGTTGATGTTGATTAGCTTCTAGTTTTGATTTCAGCAGAGTAGCGACGCCATTTTTATTTTTATTAGAACAGAGGCAGAGAAGAAGCAGAATAGAATTGTGTGTAGAGAAGGCTAGGTCTTAGGATGTATTTATAGGTGTAGTTAGTTGTTTTAGGCCTTTAGATAGACCCTAGGATAGATTAGAGCCGTCAGATTTCGTCACAGCCCCCAAAACCCAGCCCAAAAACCCATTCAGGTGCACCCAGGTCGCCTGGGCTCGACCAGGGAGGTCGACCCCCAGGTCGACCCTAGGGTCGACACCCATGTCGACCTGGTGGGCAGGTCGACCCCCAGGTCGACCTGGTTTGGGCGAGAATTTTTCCCGCCCAGCCTGTTTGGGCTGAATTTTCGAAATTTGAATTTTCTGAATCTGTTTTGAATTTTCTGAAACTTCAGATGGCCATAACTTCTTCATACGAAGTCCAATTCACGCAAACTCGGACTCTATCTCAACCAGAATTCTGAGACGAACACAATGGCGCAACCCGTTTTCCTTAATTCTTACATCTGTAATTAATTATTCTTTAATTTGTGAACATCACTATTATTAGAAATACGGGGTGTTACATTCTCCCCTCCTTAAAGGATTTCGTCCCCGAAATCTTCAAGTTAAGAAGAATGTGTCCTACCATCCAACATCCATCTACTCAATCATCAATCACTGGCGTCCATTGTCCTTAGAAACTTCTACTGTTGTATGAACATATGCAAAGGTGTGTGTATATGTTCCTTATCTAATGCAAAGATCAGGCGGTCCACTGATTCAGCTGACCTCCTTAATGCGAATTATGCCAGTGCCATGAGTCCAACATGTATGCCATTTTCCTATATCATTTCTATATGAGTGCACAACCATTCAGTCATATGCAACATCCATGTGCTGAGTCAATCATTTTGCATCCACAAAAATTGAAAATGCTCACACATCCATATGCAGTATGAGAGTGTTTTCGAGCCGATCTAGTGCCTAGTGTGTGTATATGCATCCACGAGCAACCACTAGCAACCACTTGCATCCACTTGCAACCATCAAACATAACATGTCTCAAACACATGTTTACACCCATTAGTTTCTACCTAAAGTTCGAAGATTCGATCGATAGGATACAGTCGAATGATGGAAGCGAGTATAGATAAAACGAAGACTTGATTCCCATTAGACATTGGTTGAGAAAATAATTCCCCTAAGTATCAACCCCGAAGACCGAAATCAACATCAGATTGACACCCAGAGGATTACCCTCTTTAGACAATGTCAGAACTGGAAATCAGAATTATTTAGATATTTACAGACTACTGATACAGATCAGGTTCCCTAATGATTCTTAGGAAGCTAAGCATGATAAAATCATATCCCACAAAACCTCAGAATGTATGCGTCATACTTGACGCCTAACACAGATATCTCTCAAACCC
The DNA here is from genome assembly GCA_030737875.1 of Allium sativum. Lineage (NCBI taxonomy): Eukaryota > Viridiplantae > Streptophyta > Magnoliopsida > Asparagales > Amaryllidaceae > Allium > Allium sativum. The sequence goes on along the minus strand of CM060926.1, from coordinate 154,546,581 downwards.
CAATCCATCACAAACAGATTAATCATGACCCTTATGGGTTTGAGTCTACAGCGGAATCAGAAACAATACTAGTATTAAAGTGGAGAGTATCGATTACAGAATCAAAATACCAGAATCAGAAAGAGTTTTAACTCGACAATCAGATAAGAAACTTAAACCTTCTACTCAATTTTCTTATTTCTATCCTATCCATTCGCCTGTCCTCCAGAAGTGGGTTCTGCCCTCTGTCCTTACCCTCATTTCTTCGGGCAGTCCCTAGTGAAGTGTCCCATCTCACCACAGTTGAAGCAAGTGCCCTTCCTCTTTCGACAATCCTTGTTCAGATGAGTCGAGCTCCCACAAGTAAAACACTTTTTCTCCTTTTTATCTTCAGACTCCTTATCTTTCTTTTGGGTTTCCTTTTTGGGCCATGCCTTCTTGTTCGGTGGCTCTTCTTCTTTGCCTTTTTCTTCTCGGGTTCCTTATCAGTTTTAGTGCCTTTCTCCTCGTGCATGAGTGCCATGTCTACTAGCTTCTCAAAGTTGGCCCCCATAGGGATGTGGGTCATAGCCAACCCCTGCAATGGCTCATTCAAGCCATTAACGAACCTCAGAGCCTTCTTCTCCAGCGTGTTCACTAAGTCCAAGCCAAACCTTGCTAATTGATTAAATTTGTTGGCGTACTCTTTCACCGATGAGCTTCCTTGCTTTAGTGTCAAGAACCTTTCCATATATAGATTCTCTTCTGCCCTTGAGAGAAACTTTGCCTCAAACCTACATCTAAAATCCGCCCAAGAATCAATAGGACGCTCCCCATTAGTGACCTCCCACCAAAACGAGGCCTTTCCCTTCATTAACCAAGCTGCTAATTTGACTTTTCTCCCTTCTTCTACTTCAAAGATTTCTAACAATTCTTCCACCTCCTTAAGCCAATCTCTTGCTTCCACAAACGTTTCTGATCCTTGAAAAGGTTTTCCACCCATAGCCTTAAATTCCTTGCACGTCTTTGCAAAAGTATCATCGCGAGGAGGAGGAGGAGGAGCGGGTGCAACTGGTGGTGGAGGAACATTGGCTGGACCTGCAGTGGCCCTAGCCTCTAATAACCTCCTATACCATCCTGGTATCGTTACACCATCCGGAAGGTTAAGATCTTCAGTCATGCTGAAACGAAAAAGGGAAGATTCAAAATGGAGAATTCGAAAGATAAAGATATATGGCTATTGGGGATTATGATTTTCAAAATAAGCTTTACTTGAAAATACTTCCTTTTTAAAACCTTTTTTTTTGGAAATGGTTTTCAAAAACTTTTATCTAATCTGGTAACCTTTAGCTCTGATACCAAGTGTAACACCCCACCTCCATTAAGGTCACTCACAAAGGGAATGCCTTATCTTTGGTGGAGCATTTTAGTAAACAGAACAGAACTTACAAGACAGATAAAACAGTACTTGAAAAATTTATAACTTTATTTCAACAGAAACCGAAATAGGCTTGGTTACATCCCTTTTAAATCACAATATCAGAATCAAGTACAAAATATCAGTCTTGTACAAAAGCCTTCAAAATGCATAGTTTAAAATCATAATCTCCACAGAAGAAGACAAGCCATACTTTGAGCACTTCAAGCGGAAGAAATCTGGATCAAGCTAGAGTATTCCCTTCTACAAAACCTTGGGGGGGGGGGGGGAAACGGAAGAAAGGAGGCGAAACAACAAGGGTGAGACAAAAATCTGGCAAGTCCAGTGATTTTCAGTTATGAACAGATAATAATAACATGACATGAAAATAAAACTGGATGAGAGATAACTGTAACAGATGTAGCAGATATAACAGAAGAACAGAATGATATAAGCTATTGTTTTACACTTCTCTGCACTAATACTAGTATAACAGAATTAGGTGTCACCCTAATGTCTAAACTGAAACAGAAACGGGTACAGAATAATTTTCACAGAAGAGAATGCTAGTAATGGGCCTTTACCACCCAAACAGAAACAGACAGAAGTAGAAACAGATTAATTCCTACGGAAACAGAATGTAGAATTAGGTGTACACTAGTAATTGGGCCTTTACCACTCGAACAGACGGTACCATGCAGAAACAGACAGGTGTTGCCACCCAACAGAAACAGACGGTACCAACAGAAACAGACATAATTAAGTGTACCCTAAAATCCTACCCCAAGCGATCGACTCCCTAATAAATAAATATCCTGTGTCGGCCCCACAGTAGGGTGTATCACTCCCTAAAGTGACAACCAATTGGCACAGACCTATTTACAGATGTCACGGCGTCTTACATCCTCAGAGGCAGACCGGGATCCATGCACGCACATAACCCGGTTGGAACGCACCATCAACCACCCTCGCCATTATCAGAATGAACCGCTTATAATTAGTTCAGTAAGCGTGCCCGGACCCTACCTACTGTTGGGTCAAAGTTTTGATACCAGAAAGGGTTACTGACTAATATGGGTCCCAAACAACAGATGACACAAGTAATTCCCCTCCTAACCTTGTGTCCCCAGACTAACAGATTTTAGATTAACTTGTTTACAAGTTCAGACATACAGAATTCAGATCAACTAGTTCACAGACAAGTTTTCAGACTAACGGATCAGATATACAGATTTAACAGACTTATCGATTAACCAGTTACAGATTAACAGACTTACAGATTTGTCTAACTTTGTAATTAGGCCTACAGATTCATGGAACAGATTAATTAAATTCATCATTCTAGTGGGTTTAACCCTATCCGCCCAACACATTTTAGAAATCATATTTATCTCAGATTTTCATTAATTAAATATTAATGCCCAGACCTCTCACATTAGACTGACAGTTTGCGGCTACTGGTTAGGCCGGTTGGTTCCGGGCAAATTTCTGTCGCAAACTGAGTCTAACCTCGGGTTTCAAGCACGTTATGACTAACTTCTCACATTAGAACCTATTGTTTGCGGCCACTGGAATATGCCGGGCGGTTCCGAGCAGAATTACGCCGCAAACTCATTCTAACCTCGAGTTAGCCATGTTTATCTTTGCGGCCAATTAATTAATAATTTACCATTTACGCCCATGCCTAATATACATGTCAATTATTCATAGCTAATTCAGATTATGTCAATAACAGACTAAATCAATCAAACATAGCAGATAACACATTTAGGCGACATAACGGATTCAGCAGATTAAGCAAACTAGCAGATTTAGCAGATAACAGATTAGGCATCTCAACAGATTTAGTTTAGCAGATTTGGCATTTTCAACAAACATAGCAGATGACAGATTTGGCAGATGAACAGATCTAGCAGACTAGGCAGTAGAGCAGAACTAGCTGATTAAGCAATATAACAGAACTAGCAGATTAGGCAATATAACAGAACTTAACCATTCCTTAAAGTTTCACAAACATATCTTGCCTAAATCTAAATCTTGCCTAAGTTCACATGCATAAATAATAGTCATGATTCACAATATGATCATATACCCCATGTTTGCATTAAACTTACATAACACAGATTACGGTCATAATTTACCATATATCATATGTTTCAATCTTTATTAATCATGCATAGTACAGAAGATCCATATATAAATTATAACAAATATAGCCATAGATTACTATGCATGTCATATATCCCAAAGATCCCTTACTTAGGTGTTTATTTACATTAATGGATATCTTACTTTCATGTAAATCTTTATACCTAAGCCATATTCTCTTTATCCCAAATCATATGTTCAATACAATATAACATGTCCAGTCATATGTCTCAGATTTTGTTCTAGCTACAGTCCATGTTTTTTTTTCTCAAATCAGTCACCTATTGGTCATGCCCAATTCATGCATCATTCATTTTATTGTCCCAAACATTTTAGCGTATGTTAATCTCTTATGAGATTGGCTCAGGCTCGTGGTAGCCTGGCTATAGAACAGAAAGAGGAAAGAGATACAAAATAAGATAGATCCAAACAGAACAGAACAGATATAACCTCAGATTTAGATTTACAATTCATGTCACAATTAGAATTAACGTTTATAGCGGAAAATAACTGTACTTGCCTTGATTGGATTAAAGAAAGAACTTTAGTTGTTGTAGAATCGTTGCAGAAGCTTTAATCTCTAATTTGAATTGAGTTGCTTAGGTTGATGTTGATTAGCTTCTAGTTTTGATTTCAGCAGAGTAGCGACGCCATTTTTATTTTTATTAGAACAGAGGCAGAGAAGAAGCAGAATAGAATTGTGTGTAGAGAAGGCTAGGTCTTAGGATGTATTTACAGGTGTAGTTAGTTGTTTTAGGCCTTTAGATAGAACCTAGGATAGATTAGAGCCGTCAGATTTCGTCACAGCCCCCAAAATCCAGCCCAAAAACCCATTCAGGTGCACCCAGGTCGCCTGGGCTCGACCAGGGAGGTCGACCCCCAGGTCGACCCTAGGGTCGACACCCATGTCGACCTGGTGGGCAGGTCGACCCCCAGGTCGACACCCATGTCGACCTGGTGGGCAGGTCGACCCCCAGGTCGACCTGGTCTGGGAGGGAATTTTTCCCGCCCAGCCTATTTGGGCTGAATTTTCGAAATTTGAATTTTCTGAATCTGTTTTGAATTTTCTGAAACTTCGGATGGCCATAACTTCTTCATACGAAGTCCAATTCACGCAAACTCGGACTCTATCTCAACCAGAATTCTGAGACGAACACAATGGTGCAACCCGTTTCCCTTAATTCTTACATCTGTAATTAATTATTATTTAATTTGTGAACATCACTATTATTAGAAATACGGGGTGTTACAGATATATTTTATATCGTTATTTCCAATACGATATTTGTTGGTTTCAGAATTTGATATTGAATATAAGCCAGTATATTTTCTAATCAGAGCCTTGTATTTAATATCAAATGTGATTTGGGTTTATCGTGAATCGTGTTTTAGATGGCATTGGTTCTTTAACTTAGTTAAAGACAAGATGTTGATTTTTGAAAGGATTAAAACTAAGTGGAGTTTTAATGAATCTTTAATTAGATTGAAATGGGAATTGATAATTTAAATTATCAAATCTGAAAGGTGATTGAGAATGGAGTACCACCAGTTTTGCTCCAATGCGATAGTTAAATCTTTAATTAGATTTGAACGTGAAATGGTAATTAATTTTACCAATAACACCGTGGTGTTAGATATGGAGTATTACCAGTTTTGCTCCATGGGATGAATAGGTTGGGATTGGGAAATAAAATAAATAATTATTTCGGTGTGGTTCGCTAATCCCGACTAGTATAAAATGATATCCAAAGGAAGATTAAAGAATAAATTTAGAAGAATTTATCTTGGATAAAATTAATGGGAACCTTTCCCTAAGAATGTGATTTTGTGAATAAAAGAATATTCTGAATTGGAACGAGGCGTTTGTGTGTTTGTGTAACATTTGTTTATTATATACGTGGGATATTCAGAAAGGCCGGGTTTACACCCATTCTGAATAACCGATTCGACGAGATGTCGAAGATGAAGACTATGGTTGAAGACCGGAAGTCTTCACATCGTTTGGGTGATCACTGATGATCTCGATTGGGCTGTACACCCAAGATGAGGGAAACAGTTGGTGATCGTCCAGACGTACTTGGAGATGGATGGATATGCAAGGAAAGTGCCTCCGGTTTTGTTCAGACCCAGAACGAACTTGTAAATGGATCGTGTGGCTGACATTGGATTTTATTCTGTGTTGATTGATCTCTATTAAATATACATCTGTTTGGCGGCGGAGAATTTATTCTCTTGCTTAACGCCCTTCTCTGAGACGTACGAGCTCAGAGGTTGTATATCGATGGACATCAGTCGCATGGAGTGAATTGCCAGAGTGGCATGCGTAAGTGGCAATTGATCAAGGCTTCTGTTGAAAAGCAAAGTCTTGTGGTTGATGATCAAAGCACGGCTTGTGTGGCGTAGCTTTGTGTATAACGTGAATTCGCGAGCCTCACACCTCGGTATAAGTCAAAAAAGGGATAGTGATTGCAGGGAGAGCATGACGTTTCTTTCTAGCTAGGGTGGTGTCAGTGGCCTACCAACCCTGACATTTATATACTTTTCACCTGTGTGGTTGTTGGATACGAGGCGCCTCGGATATAGGTCTGTAAGGACCGGGAAACGTGTGTTCAGGAATAATTAATCCTCAAAAGTAAGAGAGGACTGGCCCTGAAGATCCAAGGATCATAGTGGGGTCCTGAGGCATTTGCTAGAGTGTCTCGAACGCGGAGAGGAGCTTGCCCTTTACCTCGACTCATGACAGAAATCCAATTTCCAATACGTGATATTGCGGTTTTAATTGTAGAACTAGTATGGCGACATGATATATGGTACCCATGCCATCTATGATTGATATTAATGATTGAAATTGTTTTTACACTATACACTTATAATAGTATCAAATGATTTGTTTTAAACGTACCAAGCATGTTTGGCTATTATAAGGGAAAACCCTATCCTCCGGCTTGCATTGCATTGTGTGATGGGACCTGAGTCTTATAATAGCTTCATTTTTTCAAAAAGCATTGCGTTGTTTTGTTATATGCACTAGTATTCTTGGGAGGAAACTCGTTCCGTGTTATACGGCGTGGTCCCTTGAATTACTCTCTTCTAAAGTAAAGTTTTAAATAACCATTTTAGTTCTCACACCAGTCCCATGACTGACTTTGAGTTTATTGTTTTAACCTAAACTCTGGGTGCCCTTATTTTTGACACGGGCAACTAGTAGTTTTGGTTTTGCAGATTTATATTCACAGGGTCCTGATTTACAGCTGGAACGATGCTCGGAAAGCTCTGTATCCGCGCATTACTTTTAGTTGTGCTTTATTATTATTTTTCGCTGCGATGTATTTAAATGTAATTTAAATCTCTGATATTTGTTGAATGTAATTTATTCATTTATACTCTGTATATTCTTGTATCTGATGGAATTGTTGTAAAAACAATGAAATGTTCTTCTGTCTGCGTTCCGATGTGTGTTGTTCTCATCTCAATCCGGGCTTTCCTTACCGGGGGAGTTCGGGTCGTTATAGAGTGGTATCAGAGCTTTGGTTTACAGAGCTCGAGAACAAGACACATTAGAACCATACGAAAGAAATCATCAGATATTGGATTAGTAATATCCAATTAGAATGACTCGTTTGAGATAGGATCAGTAGTATCCTAGAACGAGTGTGAAGAGTATATTTTTCAAATGAAAACAATTTTGTTTTGAAAATTTAAACCATTTTATACATATTTGAATATTTTATTTATATTGATTTGGACAATCCAATATATAAAGATTTCGCGTATACGCGTCATGAACGTATAGTCGAAGTTTTAATATACTGGATAGATCTAGAATCACATTCTAGACACCCGGGGATAATTATGATGATGTGGCCACATCATCAGTATTTATGTTCGTGTTTCGAAGGTGTGATATCTATATATTTCCATTAGACTGGTGTGAGAACCAAAACTAATATAGCTAGAATACATTGTTGTGAATTGGCATCAAAAACATGATTTTCTGTATATATGTATCAAAATTATGAATTTGAGACGTTAATCCACTAATTGATTGATGTTTGTGTTGTTTGTTTATTTGTTGATAATTTTGAACCATTATGCCTAATTGAATCACATATTGAATTGTATTGGAAATGGTCGCATTTGCTTGCATATACATGTACTTACATTGAACAGGTCGTAGCAAGGAGGCTAGAACAGAGAATAAAATTTGTTTGCCCGACAAATAGGTACATGTTTATCATAATTTACTGTTTTGTTTGGGTGATGATGATTTTATGAGCCGTTTGGCTAGCCGCTTGGCTTTTTCTTTTTCTTTTTGAGATCAGAAGGCCTGTATGGCAATTTCGGGATTTTCCTGTGGCTCCCGGTGCAGGGAGGTTATGGCGAAATTTTACGAAAATTTAGGGTGTTAGCCAAATTTTTGAAGAATTTGAAAATTCTCAGAAACTAAAAAGTTGGAGAATGGAAGCCAGATCGAACGTAGAGTTGATTAATCAAACCACTTTCGACTTTGTTCCTTTTCGGGGACGAAAAGTTTTAAGTGGGGGAGATTGTAATAACCCGGAAATGCGGGCCAATTTAAAATTTTTATTTTGGCAATTTTAATGAATTTTGAACATTTAAAATAGATTATTTTAAATAATATCGACGAGAAATTTATTTTGAATATAATTCGAACGTATATATTATATACGTCGTCGTTATAATATAAATAATTATATATAATTATAAATAGAATTGAAAATGGCGCGGTAGTTCGATAATTCGATTTCAAACTTCAATTGAATGTACCGGGTGCAAAATAAACCGGATTTTAGCGAAACCAAAAATATTAGGATCTAATTGAGAATATCTTTCCAACGAATCCGAAAAATCAAGATTTCATAGCGGGAATCAAAAGATATGTCCAGTTGAAAATTCAGAATAGTCGCTATGTAAATTATACATGGCCCAAAAAGTCATATTTTGCATACGGGTGAATTTGGACTCGAAATCACTTCCATTGAGTTCAAAATGCCGTTTAGAACTCCGAAAAGTATAAGCTTCGATATATTCCGATATCCGGAATAGTGTTTATGGGCTGGAGTTGTTCGGTTAACAATACATAGCCCTTAAAAAGTGAAATTTTGCATACGAGCTCAGAATTCGACGAGATAAATTTTTATGGATTCATAATGACAAATTATTGTTATGTTCCAAAGGGCGCGTCGAATGGAGCCAGTATGCGGCCGTGTGAGCTAAAACAGTACAGTGTAAAACGAGCAGTCATTTTACAAAGGAACATTACTGATACGACCTCAGAATTCGATTCTACTTTTTTTTTCTTGATTCGTATCATCTAATAATGGTTAAATCCAAGAGGGCATGATTTTTGGAGTTAGTGTGTGAGCGTGCGAGAAGAAAAGGTGTGCCAAAATCGCATTTTTGAGCAATATCTGAGCATATTCGTGATTTTTTTTGGACGGTCAAACGAACTCGGAATTCGACGAAACTTGTTTCGTTGGACTCGTCTTCACGTCTACTATCTCGTGTCAGAAATCCGCGGCGATTGAAGATCGTTAGCGTTCAGGCGATACGCGAGAAACTAGCATATAATCACTTTTCCTTCCTTTTGTTTCTCACTTTCTTCCTCTTCCTCTTTTTGCATTTTTCCTCTTTAATGGCCACCGCTCCCAAACCGCCGCTGCCCCTCCTCCCACCGCCGCCACCGCACCACCTCAGGCCGCCGCACCCCCTCCTCCTCTTCCCATCCTCCTCTTCCTCCTCCTCTCTCTCCTCTCTCCATTTGCAAACTCTAAGCCCCAAATCACCAACCACCACCACCGCAGCCACCACGGGCCCCACCACCGCCCTTAGCACCCTCCCCCACGTCCATCAGGCCCGCCACCGTCCGCTGGCCACCCAACTCCGGCCGTGGGCCCCGCTACACTCAAAAACTCATTTTCACCAAAAATCCCGTTTTGCAAATAACACCCTGTCCTTATTTCGCAAATAACTCCCAAAGCGTGCGTTTCTAGCCAAAGTTCCTCAAGACCAAAGTCGAAGAGCACGATTTTCTCTTCAATTTGGTATATGATAAGTCCTATTTTGCATTGTGGAGTTGTCGGGAAAACGCGTCCGAAGTCTGCTATTCAAACACTGTCAAAATGCTGTCTTTTCGGGATTTCCGGCGAAATGGCACATTTTCGGGGAGAAGACCACTATGCAAAAGTTGTTCAGAATGGCGTGCTTGTGCTAGAAAAAAAGATGGTGTGAAGATTGAAGCTTGTTTGCCAATTCTGGAGCCAGAACAACAAATCCGGGCGATAGAAAATATTTGAGTTTTCTTCGTTTTAGAGCTTCTATGGGTTTTGACATATGAAGTAAATAAAAATATGATTTTTATATTATAGAGAGAATAAAAATCCGATTTTTAACTTATAGAAGATATAAAGATAAGATTTTTGTATAGTGTAGATATTAATAATATGATTTTTACTTAGGTAGGGTAATAAAAATATAATTTTTATAATATATAGATAATAAAAGTTCGATCTTTATATAAGAAGTAGAAATATAAAAATATAATTTTTATATAGAAAGAAGTGTTGTAAATATATGAAGTGAAATAAAAATCTGAACTTTATTTTAATCGTGAAGTAGAGAGAATATAAAAATGTGATTTTTATATATGTAGTGGCTACGGACAACGAAAGTGACAAAAGGCGAGCGGCGAAGATTTTCCACATTAGAAGAATCGCGACGAGTTGGGATAGCTATTTATGAGAACTTCTCACTCTAGAATTCTTTTTCTAGTTATGAATATATATACTATGATGCAGACGGTGTTTAATAGCACCCGACACCATTGTCCACAGACCATGGACTTGTTTGTTTGGTTGTGTAGTTGGTTAGATTATTTGATCTAAATTTGGTTGTTTGGTGAATTGAAATTGGTTTGATTGATATGTGTATGGCGTGGGCCATTACTAGACCGGGGACTAGGCTAGGCCTTGTCCCGTTTCTAGTATCGTGCCGTTATACCGCCGAAATTTTCTAAAATAAGTTAGAAAAATAAAAATATCATTTTATTGTGTAAATGAACTGAATAAAAATTCATGTGTTGAAATAAAATATAATTTTTAACGCGAAAGTGAATAAATAAATATTTATAAACAAACCGGCCGATTTGTTTATATACACTGATTTAACTGAAATTGATTGGGACGATAAATTTTACACATCGCCCAACTGCAAAAATAAAAATCTGTGTTTGTTGATTTGAAACCCCACACGGATGTTGGGATGAAATTTGGCGCACACTAATCCCAATTATTTAATTGTATGTCGATCGATTGGTCGACAGGCTGTGTAAGCGTTATATATTTATATTTGATGCTTATGCAGTTGTGTGGTGCACCTTGGATGATGATTGATTGTTAACCATTGCTATTATATACATGTGTTGTATGGAATCCATATAATTAACATTATATGGTGATTGATTGGGCCTCATTCCAATCGGGAAAATAATGAATATTATAAAAGAAAATTCATGTGTTGAATATAAAAATAGTCATGTGTTGACGATGTTCATGTGTTGAAACTATTCATGTGTTGAGTAAAATATTTTAAATAATAAAAATTACATCTTTATCATATTTACAATTAGAATCTACTTCACGGTGGAGTCTAATTAAAATCAAACGATAGATACCATAGTTTTATAAAATATTTTACATAACAAAGATAGACGTGTGTTGACAGTACTCAAGTGTTGAGATTAGTCGTGTGTTGAAAGAAATATAGATTCATGTGTTGAATAGGAAATATTCATTTGTTGAATAGAATAACGAATTATTGAAATATATAAAGCCGTGTTGATTAGAGTTGCGCTATTTTGACGTGAACGATATTTATATCGATTATATTCGTTTTTATAATGAATATTGAAAAGGTAGTGATTTCGAAATATAACGTTTTGAAAATATTATCATTTATATAGTAATGATATGAAATATTCAATTTTGATTTGAAATTGAATGTAGCGTTGAAATGGTTTTGAAAACGAATTTAAAACGATTTATAAAATACGTTTTAAAAGGAAATCGACGAAATATATATATAATATATACATATTATATATATATATAATGGCCTGAATAGAACGTGCCGCGCCGCGGCAGTTCGTGAATTTCGACCATTGACTTCGAATTGACGTTGCGGGAGATTCGACTGTCGGATTCTCCTAAAACCGGAACCGTTGGGTTCGTATCAAAAAGAGCTTTCCAATGAATATTAGAAATTTAAAATCTAACGGTTGGATTTGGAATTATGTCCAAATCAAATTTGGAAAAGGTCGCTGTAAGTGCAGTTCGATGGCCGTTGATGGAAATCGACTGTACGGGCCTTGTTAAAATTATTAAAAATATCTATAATTTGTGTAAAATCATAAGAAATGATTTGGGAAAAATTGGGCTGAAAAATTCCATATTTGAAAAGATAAAAATAGATTTTTATCGAAATGAACTAGTTTTGAACTAGAATTAAAATCAATTTATTTTTGAAATAAATAAATTGAATTTGAAAGTGATTTTAAAAATAATCAATATTCCCAATACGTGGATTGGACTGGAGTTGAACCGAAATTATCTTCGGAATATTTCGATGTTGGATTTCGTGACTATACAGATATAGTTATGGGAATTTGAAAGATATATTTTATATCGTTATTTCCAATACGATATTTGTTGGTTTCAGAATTTGATATTGAACATAAGCCGGTATATTTTCTATTCAGAGCCTTGTATTTAATATCAAATGTTATTTGGGTTTATCATGAATCGTGTTTTAGATGACATTGGTTCTTTAACCCAGTTAAAGGCAAGATGTTGATTTTTGAAAGGATTAAAACTAAGTGGAGTTTTAATGAATCTTTAATTAGATTGAAATGGGAATTGATAATTTAAATTATCAAATCTGAAAGGTGATCGAGAATGGAGTACCACCAGTTTTGCTCCAATGCGATAGTTAAATTTTTAATTAGATTTGAACGTGAAATGGTAATTAATTTTACCGATGACACCGTGGTGTTAGATATGGAGTATTACCAGTTTTTCTCCATGGGATGAATAGGTTGGGATTGGGAAATAAAATAAATAATTACTTCGGTGTGGTTCGCTAATCCCGACTAGTTTGAAATGATATCCAAAGGAAGATTAAAGAATAAATTTAGAAGAATTTATCTTGGATAAAATTAATGGGAACCTTTCCCTAAGAATGTGATTTTGTGAATAAAAGAATATTCTGAATTGGAACGAGGCGTTTGTGTGTTTGTGTAACATTTGTTTATTATATACGTGGGATATTCAGAAAGGCCGGGTTTACACCCATTCTGAATAACCGATTCGACGAGATGTCAAAGATGAAGACGGTGGTTGAAGACCGGAAGTCTTCACATCGCTTGGGTGATCACTGATGACCTCGATTGGGATGTACACCCAAGATGAGGGAAACAGTTGGTGATCATCCAGACGTACTTGGAGATGGATGGATATGCGAGGAAAGGGCCTCCGGTTTCGTTCAGACCCAGAACGAACTTGTAAATGGATCGTGTGGCTGACATTGGATTTTATTCTGTGTTGATTGATCTCTATTAAATATACATCTGTTTGGCGGCGGAGAATTTATTCTCTTGCTTAACGCCCTTCTCTGAAACGTACGAGCTCAGAGGCTGTATATCGATGGACATCAGTCGCATGGAGTGAATTGCCAGTGTGGCACACGTAAGTGGCAATTGATCAAGGCTTCTGTTGAAAAGCAAAGTCTTGTGGTTGATGATCAAAGCACGACCTGTGTGGCGTAGCTTTGTGTATAACGTGAATTTGCGAGCCTCACACCTCGGTATAAGTCAAAAATGGGATAGTGACTACAGGGAAAGCACGACGTTTCTTTCTAGCTAGGGTGGTGTCAGTGACCTACCAGCCCTGACATTTATATACTTTTCACCTGTGTGGTTGTTGGATACGAGGCGCCTCGGATATAGGTCTGTAAGGACCGTGAAACGTGTGTTCAGGAATAATTAATCCTCAAAAGTAAGAGAGGACCGGCCCTGAAGATCCAAGGATCATAGTGGGGTCCTGAGGCATTTGCTAGAGTGTCTCGAACGCGGAGGGGAGCTTGCCCCTTGCCTCGACTCATGATGGAAAATCCAATTTCCAATACGTGATATTGCGGTTTTAATTGTAGAACTAGTATGGCGACATGATATATGGTACCCATGTCGTCTATGATTGAAATTTATGATTGAAATTGTTTTGACACTATACACTTATACTAGTATCAAATGATTTGTTTTAAACGTACCAAGCATGTTTGGCTATTATAAGGGAAAACCCTATCCTCCGGCTTGCGTTGCATTGTGTGATGGGACCTGGGTCTTATAATAGCTTCATTTTTCCAAAAAGCATTGCGTTGTTTTGTTATATGCACTAGTATTCTTGGGAGGAAACTCGTTCCGTGTTATACGACGTGGTCCCTTGAATTACTCTCTTCTAAAGTAAAGTTTTAAATAACTGTTTTAGTTCTCACACCAGTCCCATGACTGACTTGGAGTTTATTGTTTTAACCTAAACTCTGCGTGCCCTTATTTTCGACACGGGCAGCTAGTAGTTTTGGTTTTGCAGATTTATATTCATAGGGTCATGATTTACAGCTGGAACGATGCTCGGAAAGCTCTGTATCCGTGCATTACTTTTAGTTGTGCTTTTGTATTATTTTCCGCTGCGATGTATTTAAATGTAATTTAATTCTCTGATATTTGTTGAATGTAATTTATTCATTTATACTCTGTATATTCTTGTATCTGATGGAATTGTTGTAATAACAATGAAATGTTCTTCTGTCTGCGTTCCGATGTGTGTTGTTCTCATCTCAATCCGGGCTTTCCTTACCGGGGGAGTTCGGGTCGTTATATGTATGCAACTATAACCAATATATGCATAAATGTATGCATATATTTATCCAGATTTTTCAATAAAAATGATGCATGAATATATGCATACATGTATGCATATATTCGGTATAAATGCATAGATGTATTCAACTTTTTTTGTTCTTTTTTCAGATTGCTTCTGGGAATATTTGTGATTTTTTGAAACTTTTTTTTTATGTTGCAGCGCATTTTTTTCTTTAGAAAACACGTAAAGATCCAAAAATAAGGACCTCCTTTGCATGGAAAGTTGGGGAGGGAGGTCGTTTTCATTTCCAAAGTTTTTAAGTATGTGAGCCTTATTTTCACTTAAGTAATAATATAAAATAGCGTATAAATACCGCATTTTCAGCCCACTCTAAACCCTGGTCGCTACTTACCTGTTTAATGGCCAGAGATGTCCTAAACAAATTCGTTAATCCTTCTCAATCCATCGCGAATTAGCTCATGGTTTCTACATGAAAGTTGTAGAGATTTTCAAGGGTTTTAATTCTATATGGTGATGATCATTGTTGGGTGCTCGTGGAGGCGGGATTTTTGCAATAATGCACTGTTGTTTGACAGCGTTTTCATGGCTATGGGGGAGCTCGAGTTCGACAATATTCATGGCATATGAGGAGAAAGAAGTGAACTTCGACGTGGTGTATTTGGATTGTTGCCCGGTGGGAGCATCGGAGTTGTGTTCTCAAGGGAGGGGAGGCCTGATTTTTGTGCGTGTTCGGTTCCTGAGAGGCCAACATGAAGAAGATGGATTAGGGGGGGAGAGTGTGACGACCCGCACTTCCTAGCCAGCCTAAACCGAACAGGAAGGCGAACTACTTTGAGAACACGACTCGTCAGAACACAAACAGGAGAATATTTCATTGCTATTACAACAATTTACATCAAAGTACAAGATATCAGAGTTCAAATAAATAATATATAGCAGAAAATATCAGAGATTTAAATTACATTTAAATACATAATCATAATGTGCAGCGGGAAAACATCAACTACCACAACTGAAAGAAATAAACGAATACAAAGCATTCTGAATATAGCTCCAACTGTAATCCATGATCCTGTGAAAAGAAATATCTGCGAAAACCAAAACTACTAGTTGTCCGTGTGGAAAATATGGGCACCTAGAGTTTATGTGGGAAACAATAAACTCCGAGTCATAGATGGGACTGGTGTAATAACTAAAACAGTGATTAACTTTATTTTAAAATTGGCTAAATAAAGGGACCATGCCATATAACATGGAACGGGTTTTCTCCCAAGAATACCATAAAACAAAAAATGCAATTCTAAAAGGAAAAATGAAACCATTACAAGACTCAGGTCCTATCACACAATGCAAACACAAACCAGAGGGTAGAGTTTTACCATATAATGACCAAACATGCTTGATACACGAAATTTATCTTTTATTATTACTATAGGTGAAGAAATCTATTTCGAATTTAAATGTATCAATCATAGACGGCATAGTACCCTATCCTACTATGTCGCCATATAGGTTTACAACTAAAACCGCAAAGTCGCGTATTGGAAATTGGGTTTCTATTTATGAATCGAGGCAAGGGATCATTTTCAACCGAATTCGAGCCAGTCTATCTCATGACCCAGGACCCAAACACAGGTGAGCCCTTAGGAGCATGCAGGGCCGGTCCACTCTTACTTTGGTGGATGGGAAATTCCTGAACAATACGTTTCCCGGTCCTATGGGACCTAAAATCTGGTCAATATGTCGACCATCAAACGCCTTTTAGTCGGCCATATCCGAGGTACCTCGCTATCCATCTTCCACATAAGTAAAATTCTAGGATCCATACCATGACATCACTCCTAGCTAGAAAGAGACGCATGTCCTCCTTGCTGTCCTTCATCCCGTTTCTAGTTCACACCGGAGTGTGAGGCTCGCGAATTAATGCTATACGCAATGCTGTGCTATTTAAAGCTGTGCTTTGATCATCAACCAGAAAACCCTGATTTTCAACAAAAGCCTTGATCCATGCAACTTAGCATGCCACATTGTTAATCCATACCATACCACTTATTTCCACCAATACATAACCTCTAAGCTCGTACGTCTCAGAGAAACGTGTTAAGCAAGAGAATAAATTCTTCGCCACCAAACATATAAATATATATTTAGCAAAGATCAACGAATACAACGCATAATACAACGTCAGACATACCGTCCATTCGCAAGTCCGTGCTAGGTCTGAATGAAACCGGAGACACCTTATTCCTCGTCCCATGTGTCCAATATAGGAGAGAAGCCCTCGCATATCCGGTCGATCTCCAAGTACGTCTGGATGATCACCACTTATTACCTCGCCTTGTGTGTACATCCCAATCAAGACATCAGTAATCATCCCAACAATGTGAAGATCTCCAGTCTTCAACCACCATCTTCAAATCTTCGACTTTTAATCGTTGTATCAGTTATTCAGAATGGGTTAAACCAGGTCTTTCCGAATAACTCACATATCTTATAATCAGGTGTTATAATAACACATCATACGCCTTATTCCAATCCAGAATATTTTTTATTCATATATTGTTGGAAATTATTTCAAAAGATTTTATATTATCTTTTCACAATATAAACCAGATAAGGCTTATAAAACTAGTCAGAATTAACGACCCTTACAGAAGTAATCATAATTTTATTATCCCAATCCCAACCTATTCACCCTATGGAGCAAACTGGTGGTACTTCATATCTAACACCCATTGTTTTATTAGTAAATTTAATTACCATTTCACATTCCAAATCTAATTAAAGATTTACCTATTGCATAGAGTAAAACTGGTGGTACTCCATTCTCGAACATTTCTTGAATTTGGTAAATTTATTTACCTTATTCACATTTCAATCTAATTAAAGATTCATTAAAACTCCATCTTAGTTTTATTCTCAAAAATCATTAATTAGTGATTATTCAATCTTCTAGGAAATTAATCCTGTCTTTAACCGGGTTAGTGAACCAATGTCACTTAAAACACAGTTCACAATAAACCGAAATCCTCTTCCATCAAAATGGAGTCTTCATGGAAATCCGGTCAGTAAATAATCAACATAAATTACCATATTAGACCAATACTATAAGTGGAATAATGACAAAACCTTTTTAAATTTTATAAATAGTAAAGGCCTTCATTCACAGAAGCTCATTTCGATTATTAATAAGTTAAATTCCACTCAATTTCAATTTAATTTATTAAATTGGAAAACTTCTCTTTTGGATAATTTCATTAAATTTTAATTAAAAGATTTATAAATTCCATATAATAAATTTACGGTTAATTGGGTTGTAAGAACTAATGTTATTTAAAACACAGTTCACAATGAACCCAAAATCAACTTCAATTTTATTCCAATTATATTTATTAATTGCAAATCTTCATTAATTTTAATTAAAAGATTTATTCTTTTCTCATCTAGGTTTAAGAAATCTATTATTAAAGATACCATTCATGACAAACCCAGAATCCAATTTGATATTAAATACAAGGCTCTGAATAGAAATTTTCTCAACTTGTATTCAATATCAAATTCTGAAACTAAAAGATATCGTATAAGGAATAACGATATCTGCATCTTCCAAATTCCTCAACAATATCCGCATAATCATGGATTCCAATATTGAAACATTCCGAAGATTGTTTCCGTTCAAATCCATTCCAATTCATATGTTAGAAAATTCTGGTTAGATTACAACCATTTCAATTTTTACCAGTTCTTATCTCAAGTTGCAAAAAAACTTGTTCTGATAAAAATAACTTTAATATTAACGTGGGTTATTTCATTTGGAAATCCTTTCAAATTATTTATTATGATTTAATATATTTTTTGCTTATTTTTAATCATTTAAAAAAGGCCCTTTCATTTAAATGACATTTCAAGTCATTTTGCTGCATTGGCGCTGCTTTATTCAAATTTGAATTTGACATTTCTCAAAATCTAACCGTTGGACTTTAAATCTCATATATTCATTCGAAAGCTCTTTTCGATACGAACCGAAGGTTTCGATTTCAGGAAAATCCGATGGTCGTCCTGTACGTCCATTTGAAGTTAACGGTTGAAATTCGCAAACTGTCGCTGCGTGAAGAGTCCTATTCAAACCAGAATTTATTTCCTTATCGAAATAAATTCATTTAACTTCATTTATAAAGTTATAAATCATAAGACAATGCCTTTTCAAATCAAGGTCTCGATATTTGATTGTTTAAGACAATCAGTCGCCCAATGGAATATGATTTCATAAATAAAATATTTATATTCCAAGACACATTTCTGAAATATTTACAAGCTTATGAAAATGTTTATAAACCCGTTTGAAAACGCTATTTCAAATTTCAATTTCCAAATTCGATTATAAATTCAAATTAGATACTTTAATATTACAAAATGAATATAATATTATATTACTTCCAAAACGCTTTCAAATTTTATTTTAGCCTTTGAAAGTCGTTCATCAAAATGATTCATTTCATTTCCCAATCATTATAAAATAAAAATCTATTTTATAACTCAAAACCTGCAACGACCCGTATTTCTACGGTATTATAAATAATTTATTTAAATAATGGTTTAGTGTTTTAAAATGACCAGAATTAAATAATATTGAATATTTAATTAATGTAAATAATAGAATAATATATTTATTTCCGAAATAGTCGGAAATAGTGGAATTCGCAATATTGGGTGTATTGGATTATTTATAATATTTATTTCAGTTTAGAATTTAATTATAATAACGATTCTATTTAATAAACGACATTAGAACGTATAAACTATATTATAATTATAATCGACCTCGAAATGGCGCGGCAGTTCCTAATTTGGTGATTCGAACTTTAAACAAATATACATAATCCGTTTTAAGTCGGGTTTCTATGAAACATGAAACGTTCGGAGCTGGTGAAGTATATTTTTCTAATGAAAGAGAAAACTCGAGATTTCGTCGCGTAGATTGTGAGTTGTGTCCAAACCAAATTTTCAAAAAGTCGCTATGGAATTCCTTTATAATTTATAATGATTTATTTATATTATAGAAGGATTTTAATATAAATTGAATATCGATATAACCGGGAACTTTGGAACATCGAGTTATATATCCCGATATATCTATTTTGGAGCTGTATGATATTCTATTGTGAACATATGTGATAATATTAATTATTAATATTTGATTAAATTGTTTTTAAATATATTAATATTTAAATGGGTTTATTTATAGCTTTAAAATAGCCACTTTTACAAACGAACTCCATTTTTGACGAAACTAATTTTGTTGGATCCAGAATATTAAATTATTGTTAGATTTCAATTTTCGTGATTTTTGGAGTCAATGTGTGGCCATACGGGATTTTAATGTGAAAAACAACCAATTATTTTACTTTCAAAATAACCTGTATGAGCAAACGGACTCGGAATCTGACGAAACCAGTTTCGTTGGGTTCGTAATGTCGAATTGTAGCTGCATGCCCATTTTCATGATTTTTGGGTATCATACGATCACATACGGAATTTTAGAAGACAAATAAAAATACTGATTGGTTATTAATTAATAATTAATGAATATAAAAGTAATTTTTTTCCTCTATAAATAACTCTTAACCGTTCTAACCCTAAATCTATTTTCCTCTGGTCAAAACTTGGACCGCCGTTTGTTTCTTCACCAAACCAATATCGTCACTTTCCAAATTCATAACAATTCAAGTAAAATTCTACAAATATCGAAATTTATGTTTTTGCAATCTCCAGAACTTATGTTTCTGTTTCACATAAGTTTTGTATGGTGCGACGTTGATTTCCTGAAGGGAGGAATTTGTACAGTAACCTAGGGCTTCAATATTATCAAAAATGAAAGCAACGATTCAAGTTTTGTGATTTGTTTTGGATTGAGAGCATCAAATGGAGTTTGTATGTGAATTTTGGGGAAGTTCGAACTCAAAATAGTTCGCTGGCTATGCTTGAAGGGTGTCACAACGCTGTCGATCGCATCTGAAATGAGGAAGTCATGTTCGAGCTAAAGGGTATGGAGACGGAGTGGGAGAGAAGAGAAGTTTAACGGTATGCTCGGTTTAAGGAATAATGAAGGGGAGAGGGAGTTCGGTGGAGGTGAAGGTGAGTAATGGTGTGTTACTGTAGTAAAAAGGGAGCGACTTTCATTTGAGGAAGAAAGCAAATGTGCGAATTTGGGTTTTCAAATGGAGAATTAGGCCGGGTTATTTTGGCAAAGCCCAAACTCAGTTTAAAATTAGTTTAATCTATTTTAAATACATGTGTAACTTGTAAATTCAATATCTAAATCATATGGTAACAGAATTTGTAGAAACAAGTGCCGATGGGACCGTATAGAAAAATACTACATAATGGAACTGACTGGGAGTGAATTGAAGCTCCTTACAATTTATAGCAAAATTAATTGTCTGATCTGAATCAACAACAATTTATCGTTATTTAACGATGAACTGCCAATGTGAGTAAAACTCACTAACTCTGCCAGTTTATATTTTTATAAATATACTCTAGTGTTGATAAATGATGATTGATTGATGTGTGATGATTGTTTGGTTGAATTGCTAATTTAGTGGTTGAAATTATAGATAATGATATATATATATATATATATATATATATATCGTTAATCAAATATTGGTTCTGCTTATCAGAATATTTCATATTGAAATGAAATCGATGTTATTTATATTGTTTAACATCTGTGGATGCAGGGAAACAGGTTGGAGGGATCCAACTGGATTCCTCAATATTTATAATACTGTATTTTTTTATATATTGTTATATATGATGTGATATATAATCCGTTGTTGATTATGGGTGTATAGATGATATTGATCATGGTTATCTGGTATTTTAAATACGATAACAAATACCAGAATGTGAATATGGAATTTTCAAAGTGTATATTGAAAATAAAATATTTATAAAATAAAAGGATTTTATAAAAGAAATTATTTATAAAATCAAAGGATTTTATAAAAGGAAATATTTACAAAATCAAAGAATATTATAAAAGGAATATTTATTTAGAGAATAAATAGAATTATAAAAGGAAATATTTGGAAAATAAATAGAATCATAAAAGGAAATTGGCAAGGTATAAAAGAACTACGAGAAGATGGATTTAAAGTAGATTTTAAATAGAAATCTATTTAACAGATAATTGAGAAGATTAATTTATAAATAATGTTTTATAAATTAAGTAAAATATTTATCATTCAATAAATATAATATATGAGTCTAAACTTGTATAAGGAAGTATAAATCGGTTTTAACACTGATATTTTAAATAGAATTTGAACTCAGCATTTATAAAAGGAATTATAAATGAGATTTAAGTGTTCGAAATAAAAAGAAGATTTTGTATGGATAAGTCTAAAAAAGGAAGTATAAATAGAATTTGGTACAAGGGATATTATTTTAAAATACGAAATCAAACTAAATGGATTATATAAAAGGAATATTATTCACATTAGATGTGAATAATGGAACCAAGTAAATATTTTGCAAATGAAAACAATCATAAAGGAAATTGAATTTTTGAAATAGGAATTTAAACAGAAATGGAATTTTGAATTGCTAGAAATAAATAACTTGTTTAATAATGAAAACAAGTGTTGTGATTTATAAACAATGTTTATAAATGAACTAAAATATAATTATCAGTGGATAATTGAGATTGCAAATTCAACAATGAATATAAGGTGGGAAATTTGGAGCTGTCATAAAAAGGAAACGATGAAATCCATTTAGATATTCGAAATGTAAAAAAATGATTAAATAAAATCTGTAAAGATGTGCAATTAGAATTCGACTAAGAAAATTGTTATATAAATAATTTATTTATGAAAAATATATATTGAATAAATCAGAAATTGAAAAGATAATTAGTACTCGGTTGGAAACCGATATTGTATAATCGAATATAGTTTATTCGAGGGATAGTAAATTGAATATTGATTATTCAAAATATAGTTAATCGAATATAGTTATTCAAAGAGAGTTAATCGAATATAGGTTGTTCGAAGGAGAGTTAATCGAATAGAGATTACTCGAAAGTGAGTTATACGTCGGAATCGATCATATCGAATTCGGGAAAATACTATTTACTTTCCGATTTTTAAATCAAGGTTTATTTATTTAATAAATTAATTAATTACTATTTATTGAAATTAAGAATTAAAAGTTACATTCTTAAGTTAGAAATTTCAGAAGTAGGATTTATAATGTTATCGTTATAACCAATGTTTTTGGTAAAAGAAGTACATTCGTAAACTGAATCCGAGAATGTGCATAAGCGATGGTTGTAAAAAATGGAGTTTTGAGCTTTATCTATTGCGAGGTTAACAACGTTGTTCAGTTAAGGTCTGAGAGGTAATTATACCCCAACTTGATTGACTTCGTAATTAACTAAGGAATAGTTGAGGTTCGATAGAGAAGATTGGCTAGAAATACAGTTAAGTAATAAGTGATTAATGGATTGAGCAGTTGTAATGATATTTACATAACGTTTGTTTGAAATCCATATAAATGAGTTTTCGAAACATTTTCCAAATATAATCAGAAATTTTTTCTAGGCGTACAAAATGAAATGTTTTGTTGATAAGAAATACTGGAATGATAATGATGCGTGAATAAGAAATAGAAATGTTTTCCAATGATTAATAACGTATATTTTCTAGATTTAGAAATAATATATTATTAATATATGGAAACAGGAATAGGTAAAAGGAATAAATTAATGATAAATTAATTTAAGAGATAAATTATGATTGATAGATAGAATTTCCATCTGGAAATAATATTGTTGTTTGCACACATGTTTTTATTTGATTGTTAAATCATCGACTATAAAAGTTTTTGACCATTTTTCCGTCGTCAATACGGAGAGACCGGGATCGGATTCATTATCTGAAAACCACTCTGTATGGGCGTTAGCGTTGCAATCAAATATGATGAAGATAATCGTAGGCAGAGTTATGCAAGGGCTGTCCTGTTTACAGAATAGTGCCTTCGGTTTGTCCAGTCCCAGGACAACTTATATGGAAGAATGTCTGACAGAGTTTATCTAATGGATCGCGTAGTTGATCTCTTCAAACGTATTTACGTTTGGTGGCGGAGGAATTCATTTCTCTTAGTTGTATACCCGTGATATGTTTGAGGAAATCAGTTTGTGATTTGGTAGGTATGACAATGTGACATTCAAAGTGAATGAAGATCAAGAGATACGTTATGACCTCTAGCCTCACAACCATGAAATTGGTATAAAATCGGGTAGGTCGCATGGCTAAATGATTAGCTGCCAAGTAGGGTGTATTATCACCTAATCTAGAGAAATTCTTTTGTTTCTTAAATCTACCGATGCTGTCCCTTTTGGGAAACGGTTGCTGATCCCAACCGTTGGTGATAATACATTCGTTACTCCCAAGCGAAGTGAGTGGTCGGTCATGTTTAGCCTGGGTTGCAAGATGTTCTTGTTGAACCCGGTGTAATTCTCTCTAGAGGTACACCATCGGAAGGTGGTCCCATACCTTGTCAGTTGGAATCCATTATCCAATAAGAGCCCATGGTTTTTAATTGTATACTATATATGTAGAGCGTGACATGCAAGCGTTCTGCTAGATTCTATTTACTTGATTTAGACACTATTATAAATATCAGACAAATATTGATTTCAAAGAATGCTTTGGGTTATCGTAAGGTAAAAACCATCCGTGTTTATGTGTGGATCGGTCTTATGATTATCTTTTCTTTTAAAAAGGATTTTTAAAGTTAAACCAAGTGGTTGGAGTTTACTCACACCAGTCCCATGACTGACCCAGAGTTTATTTTTATTTTGTTTTCCCCTAACTCTTGGGTGCCCAAATTTGTACGGACAATCAAGTAGTTCAGGTATTTTCAGATATCATTGGAAGAGCTTGGAGCAGGAGGCTTTAGCATTATCTAGTATTGTTATTTCCACTGTATAGTAAGTGTTGTACTCTGATAATGCTATTGTATACGTATACTGTTTTATTTCAAAGTTATGTTATATTTTATTCGTTCCGCTGTGAGATTCGTGTTACTCTGATGTGTTGCATGTTCTTCTTCTTATTCTATTCTAATTTTCTATCTTATCTATTCTCACCATCTATTTTCTTTCATTAACATTCCGGTAAATTTCGGGTGCTTGGTTAGTCGATAATCAGGATCGTGTCTTTCCCTAGGCCATTACAAAACCGTTTTATACAAAGAAAATAAATGTTGGTTATCTCCAAATAGAAATGAGGTGTATCAATCCAAGCATATCAATAAACTTGTGTGTATACAAATATAACACGTCAATTACACATTCATAACTGTTCAGCATCCATCAATCAACATATTTGGTATAAACGTTACGTAACTAACGTTTATACAAACAGATTATACTAGCAGTGAAAACTGTAAATATATAAACAACCATCATCCACATAGCAACCATTGCAATCACAACATCAACATATATGATCACTTAACAATTATAGATACTATAAAATAAACGAGTGAGGACTTCTCACAATTGGTTTCCACTCCATCAGACTTTAATTAACGATTTTAGTACTGTTTGGGTTTAAATTTGACCCAGATTCTAACTTGCCCCGTTTTTGTTTTGGTCAGTTCCATGTTGTAGTATATTTCACCACGATTCCAACACTTCTAATATTGCTCGATTTTGTATCTGTATGGAAAAGATATGATAGTTTAAATATTTAATGTTTAAATAGGTAATTAACTTTAATAATCAATTTATTTCCTTAATCAAGTTTCCTAATCTCCTTACGTTATTTCTTCCTGGAGCATTACTGATTCGTTTGAATCCATCCATTGCTGACTAGGGTTTTCCATCGCCGTCACCGCGTCGCGCCGGTCACCGATCAAACCACAACCCACGACGCGCCTAAACATTATCTGTAACAACCTGAATTCCGACAAACCATTTTTTTTTAAATTTCAATCTATCGAAACTCAAATCTTTGTGCTTTGGTATCCAGCAGAAAAGACAGAGACATAAAATATGTCGGAGCTCAGAAAACATCTCACAGTGGAATGGATAAAATATAATATAATCAAAGAATAGCCTTACCGTATTAATAATACTGCTTAACCAGTATCCAAAGCTATAATGTCTTTGTTACAAATCTAACCTGCGAGTATGTTATGTGGAGGAGGTTAGAACAAAAGTTCCGGTGACTGGATTTAAATTGTACACTTTGGATAATCCTACATATACCGTTCAATCCTATTTTCTTATTTATTAGGTTACTTGGGTTAACAGCACTTAAGGCTTACACATGCATCGTACCCATTTACTTCTCAGTGGATTAACCTAATATAGTATATATGTAGATACTCCTCAATACTGAGGTACACCCCATGGTACCCCACTCGCACGATCTCCACCGTAATACCAGAGAAATGAACGCAGTCCCTCATCCAACGTCGGAGTGACATATGGATCTCTACATAACAATGTTATGTTCCACATATATCTGTCATTACTATGCTACCTAAGCATACACACTGCCATCGTCAATCGAATCATATTTAATATCGGAGCAATGCCCTCAAGTCTACGATACACCACCCAAAGTCGACATGCATGTATCTAGACTGTCCCACATACGTATCGTCAATTGTAGCTCGAAGCCTTAACCGTACGTCCTCTAATGTGCACTGAGTTCCGTGGCAGGACGATACAAAAAAGACAGAATTCAGTCGGGAGCTTTTCCTTATCTATACAGGCCCATCTTTAAAAGCCTCTATATACAGATATTCCTAGGGTCTGTATTAGTGGTAGCTATGGCCCCACCTCGGCCCCTCCCTCAACTAGTAAAGACTACAAGAGCTAAACGGCTGCCCCTAAAAAAACAATCTAAACATCCATTTGGCATCTTCCCCCAACCACCGTAACCCGATAGTGAAAGGTGAATGGTCTATTGGTTTTAGCTCTAGTCTTTTCGCATCCCACTAGCTAACGATGATGGGTATCCGACGATCTACTATCCTTGTTGGTCGTGACCCTTCGACTCCCCGTTGAGGCGACCAACGAATCACCCTGGTGTCACCACGTCACAGCATTCTAACTGTATAACTACTTTTGTAGTCAAGGCCCACCCGCCTAGTAGTTACGCGCAGACCAAACCTCTGCGAGCATAGCCTAAACATCTAACACCACACAGAGGACTACTAGGAGCACCTTACGTATCTCAGGAAACCGCGTGCTTCCCCTTCCAGTCCTTCGGATCCGACAGAATAATCAGATAAATGTGTAATCCCCTCGTGCCTTATAACACCATGATGATATACCCCGTTGGGTTATTCACCCTCAAACGTGTAGGCTGGTCCAAGCGCCTCACTTTAATATGTTGTTAGACCCTATGTCTAAACATTCTTTTACGCGCTTGCCTTACCTCACCAAGTTTCCATTTAACTTGGTTATTCTCATTCATATTGAATTCTTAATCAAGTTACCAAGTTCCTCTTGCTTATTAACTTCAGTTATATAACCTAACCTATTTAAGTTTATTAATAATCCCACAACATTTTATTCTCTAGATTGTTGCCCAAGGTCTGTAATCCACAATCTCTTTTATATTCTTGCTTGATTTCATCATTACAATAACATGTTCTACTTAATATGTAATTAAGTATATCTCAATTGACATGTTTTCTGGTTAACATGTCAGCCATTATTTATGATTAAATATAAATTATTTCATACTTTTTCCTCATTCTTTCTCATTTAATCATAAATTCAGTTTATACCATCACTACAACTTATCGTTGTTTACTTATTAACTTAGGTCTCTTAACTAAGGCCCATTAATAAGTTTCTCTACCCATTTATTATAACCTACGTTATAATTTCCTCTTGTCCCTAGGACAAGTCTAAACATGTTATCCTTACCAGCGGGTCTCAGACTTCCAAGTTTACATATTACTTAATTTAAAATTAAGTACAACTTCTTATGTTTCACAAAATTTACCCCCTTTTCTCAACTGGTTTTAGTTTTTACCCATTTACTTATTACTTAATTTTACAATTAAGTGTCCCTTATCTCATTTCGCCAGTTATCCCATTTCCATATTAGTTTATTATAACCTAAGTTACGATCTTCACTTGTCCCTAGGACAAGTCAACCTATTATACAACATTTTCATTAATGTTATTTACTTATAATAGGTTATTGTCATTCCCCGTTTAAACCATTTACTGTGGTAATCCATTATTCTTTATTCATTGTAATATCTATTCCTTATTTTATTAAGGAAAAGACTTCATGCACCTTACCAGTTTGATTTATAGAAGGAATCAGTGATTTATTTTCATAACGTATTCCCATCAAAATTCGTGGTGGAAAGTAATTTCTTTCCTCTTTCTTACTTTATTCACTGTGGCTTACTTGCAACCACGTTCTCAGAAATAGGTCATTTAGGGAAATACATCACTTTTCTTTTGCATCCCACAAACTCAGCCCATTACCGTAATGACCCGCATTCTACGCATCAGAGGATCGTAGAATATTTATTTCATTTACATACAGAGTCGTATTGTCGTGTAACTTTGGGGAACGACTATTGGGGTCATTTCCCATGTTCACGACTTTTGCCGAATTTTAAATGACTGTTTTACCCTTGGTAAATCTTGTTTCGCCTATAACCTTTGATTGGTAAGGAGTTTTGACCTGAAACCACTTCCATTAGATTTGGATGATGGTTTACATTTCCGTAGAGTGGTCACACTTACCAAATGGACTTCCCGTTTGGGAGATATGGTTGAAATAAAGTTTGTAAGATGAAAAACAACTTAAGTGGGCTTAATTAGGCGATTAGTGGTTAGGCCCATAACTCATTTCGGGATTAGGGTTATGGGAGGGCTGAAAGGGTTTGAGAAAATATTCCATTTTAGTTTTCTAACCACCACAAACATTCCTCTAACCCTAGTAATGGCCTCCACCTTCTAAATTCATCCATAGTCACTTTCTAATCACATATTAGCCAAATCAACATCAAATTAAGGCGGACTAGCATGGAAATCGAGACAAACTGCTGGAATACATTGGGAACCATGCCAAATTAGTTAGAGTTTCAGACCTGAAATTTATTGTCACTAAGTTGAGTGATTTGCACTTTTATTCACTAATTACGACTAATTAGGGGTGATTAGTGATAATTAGTGAAATTACACCATAGAAAAATATGGAAAATATGTAGAAATTCTTAAATATTATTTTATGCCTCTGTCAGAAATTTAGGTTAAGATTGTTAATCATATTGTTTGACATGACTAAACATGATTAAGGGGAAAACATGGGTTTTGGGTATGTTTGATCCATATTAACATGTTAAATTGTTGTTTTGGTGTTTATGGTCGATTTCATATGTTGCTATTACTGTTTGGTATGCTTTGTGGTTGTAAAGTTAGAATGGTTGAAAACACCGTCGTATGGCATAAATAGCTCGCTGGAAATAGTTGCATGAAATTGGTCACACCCGTTCGTGACACGGACCCTGTATCGAACCGGTTCGCTACCCCGAACCGTGACCCACTTAGCACATCACGAGCTGACCCGGTGCTTGGAGGAGACCACGACCCCGAACCGATGGAGATGCCATGAACCACTCTCACGAGCAGGAGCCACGAGCCAATGTCATAGGGTGAGCCGCGAGCCGATACAATGGACACCACGAGCCGACCGCCTCGAGGTTTGTCCACGAACCGCTCTCACGAGTCGGAGCATCATCATGAGCCGTAGGGTGAGGACTACGACCGGGGCTAGAATCACGAACAACGAGCCGATGACCAAGGGAGAACCACGACCCGGACTTTGAGTTTGGAGCATAACGAACACACGAACCGAACCAGATGGAGACCGAACCGCAATGATGACCAAAACCCGAGATGCAAAGGTAGACCAAATGGGAAGTTAGAAATCAGTATCTAGATGGGAACCAATGAGTTAACTTCATGATTGGAATTTGCTGCGGGACGTGTACAAAGGGGTTATTGGTGTCCGCAACCTTAGTTCACCACTGAGAGATGGATTATGGGATCTAGACCAGTGCGGTGGGGTCAGCGAAATAGTTGTACGGGGTTGGACTCCGTCATAGCCTAATTGATTTTGTGATCAAAGCGGTGGATATCGTATGCGTTACGCATTGAGTGAGAGATGTGAGGATGATTGCTATGTTTGATGTTTGCTATCACCATGACACGCACACTCCCATTTTCACACTATATGCTAGTGTTACCTTGGAGTACTTTACTTCTTGTTGTGTTAACTCTTTGGTTGCTGGTCCACGTTCAGGTATGATTTACTTATACCTATTATTGCTTATGTTGTTGCTATCGCTCATACCAGATTTTTGTCTCACACAGAGTTTTATGTCTCTTCTTATTACTCTGAGTGCTCCTAAATGAGCAGACTAGAGACAAGTTAGGTGGTATGTAAGAGTAGATATCCAGAGACGAGCAGGAGGCTCCCACGTATTCTACACATATATTCTCCCTATATTGTTGTTGGTCACTGCTTTGGACATTGGTAGTGCACCTTTTATATTTTGCTTTAGAGACAATATTTTGAAAGTTGCAATAATTGGTTTTGGATCATAAGCTGTATTTTGGATTCCGCAGCTATGATGGTTATGGTTTAGTTTTCAGCTTATGCACTGTCTCGCCTGTTTTATGTCAAGTTATGTTATTATTATACTTTATTCCATGCGTTGTGATATATACTACAAATTCTTTGTTAGTTCTTCATCTTAAACCATTTTTTTCTAGCGAACGTCCCGTGCTGGTTGGGCATTGGTACAACGCATTTCGGAGAAATGTCGGTTGGTGTGGGGCAGGCCCTCACACTTGGTATCAGAGCCCAGGTTGCGTAGTTAACCTAGGGGAAGACATCAGGGAGAGATAGTACACGTATATGAGAGCGCGTATTTGTGATATTTTGGTTTCCAAAAGCTAGAAATATATATACTATTATTATAGCTAAGGATGAAGTCGCACTGCACTGGCACCACTAAGGAGATGGTTAATCGTTTTCTCTTTACAAATTGAACGATGAGCCGATATACGAGGAGTACGGTTTCAAGGGCCAACAATGGGAATGTCCCTGATATGTGGATGATGCTTACTGCCTTCATGCGAGAGATGCTTAGGGATGCTCAGGGAGCTGTTCCTAATGCTGCTAACAGTGGTGGTGCATGCGCCTAGAGTCAATTTCGCCAAGCTTAACAAGGATTATACTAGTCTTGGTGGGAAGCCGTTCCATAGAACAGAATCGGCTATAGATGTTCAAGATTGTTTGGATAGTTGACAGTGCATCTTCGAGGATTTGGGGATCGACGATGCAATGAAGAGAAGGTTAGCATCGCGTCAGCTTCAAGGACGGGCTATGAATTGGTGGAATGCTATTAAAGCAGCTACTCCAAAGGATCAAGATACTTGGAATCAGTTTAAGACTCACTTCAATGAAAAGTTTATTCTAGCTACTCAGAAATCAGAATTGTTTAGGAAGTTTTTGGATCTTAAGCAGAATTGTAGGGCAATCTCGGAATATGTTGCTGAGTTCGATACCTCATCGAAATATGGATTATCTCTTATCAACAGCGCCGAGAAGAAGAACGAGAAGTTCATAACTGGCTTAGATGGGTACTTGGGGAAACGGCTTATAAACGACATCGATGAGACGTTCGAGTCTATTATAGGGAAAGCATTGAGATCAGAGACTCATTACCCTAAGTCAAAGACCGAAGTTGCTATTGCATCTGCAATGGAGCTGAAGTCGCAAGCAAGCGGGGGAGGCAAGGATAAGTCCCATAATAAGAGGAAACATAACCAAACCCAGGATGGCCAAAATAAGAAGAATAAGAAAGATGGCGAGTTCTTTATCTGTGGCAAGAAGGGACACTATGCCAGAGATCGTCAGAAAAAGCATGGGGAAAGGAAGTCTTCAATTGTGGCCAAGCTGGACATCACAAGGATAATAGTCCGCAACCTCCTAAGGAGAAGCACATCGTGAAAGCATGTGCTATCAATGTTGTTCCTTTTCACCAAATGCCTCAACTACGGTGAAGAAGGGAAAGGGTGTCGTTATTCAAGGTGTGCTTTCTGTTCATGATGTTCTAGTTCGAGTGTTGTTTGATACCGGGGCTTCCTATTCCTTTATATCTAGTGACCTGGTAGATAGGTTGGGATTGGAAGTTGAGATAGTCGATAGACCTTTAGTTGTGACGAACCCAATTGGTGGTTCGACTAGCCTTAATATGATTTGTTGTTATGTGGCCTTATCGAGTCATGGATGTATGTTTGCTTGTGATTGCTTTTTTTTGGGCTTTACTGGATTTGGCATTATTTTGGGAGTCGATTCGCTCCAAGGGTATAGGGTGGTATTGGGTACCTACCTAGTGATGACAATGATAACTGGAACTAGGGGAACAAGGAGATTCGGGTCGGCCATGACTCGTGAAGGAAAGGCTTTTGGAAGCATTTTTAAACGCTATGGTGAATAGCGTGAGCGTTGTGGTATTTCGTAATAAATGAGTGATTGCTACAGATTGTTTAGAACATTATGTTGAAGTTCTGTTTGGTTCAAGAATGGTAATAACTTCAGAGTAAATTCAATGACAAAATCTCAAAGCAATAAGATGTGTCCGTTGATCTGGGGATGCAACGAAGGTTAGGACGATTCAAGTTGGACTTGAACTTGTAAACAATGGTTGTTCGTTAATCTTGGAGATGCAATGAGTAAGGAGACAACTCATGTTGGACTTGAGTTTGTGGGTAATGGATACTCGAGACTGGGTCCGAGTTTGTGGATAGTCGTCGACGATGCTGACTAGAGTTATAGAGAGATTATCATTGTCGTAAGTTCTAGTAGTTACTGGGAGGCAAATGTACGTTAGACGTGCAGTAGTTTGGTTAGAACCGTGGTTGCTATTTACCCTTGACATATGGCATGGGCCGTCATGCAATCAACAATAGCTTCGAAGCAGGATTGGCAAGGATAGCCAAAGTTAGCTATGAGTGCTTGAGTGCTTGGTTGTTTTGTTCATATCATCTTACGTAGATTTTCCGGATTCGGAGGAGATGTTCCTAGAGTGCTTGTCTAATATTGGTTTAGGACTTTGGGGCTTGTGCTTGGGGAATGTCGAGTTCTACTAGGATGGTTTGCGTGAGATATAAGTAGTTGTTGTGATTTCCATTGAATGATGTCTTGGTTTACTCGAGGAGTGATGGGTAGCCATGACATGATAAGACTGTTCGATGATGTGGACTGCCCCGAGTTGGACTCAATAGGGCTATGAGATGACTCGAGTGGGACTCGAGAAGGCTGCAAGATAATGGATTGACTTGGGTTGGACTCAAGTTGAAGATGGATTTGTGGACAGCTCTTCTGATGGGGTGCCAAGGAATCATCGATAGTTTGGAGTGTTCTAGGCGGACTTGAAGCAGGGGTATCTGAGGACGCCCATTTACCTTGGATCTGTTGGAAGTGATCTAGTTATCCTTGGAGGATAAGCGTATGTTGGATGTGCGGTATTCCGTTTGGAGCTGGGGCTTCCATGGGCTCTTGATATTGTTTGGACTAGTCATATACGTATCGACGTATTAATGGATTTAGCAGGTGATAGATAGGACTTGTTTGATGGATGCTATGGTTGCTATGTTGTTCCTATTTTCTTCTCTTGAGTACGCTATCACCTGTAGGATTCTGGCGAAGGGAATGAAGAAATGATGATATAAACGAATGCCTGTGGTATCAGACTAAATGTGGTAGCTGATGCATTGAGTAGGAGACATGCCAGTTTGGGGGCTATGTTTCTTGAATTGAAGCAATTGGAGTATATCACGGAACATGATTTTAGACTTAAGTGCAAATTAAATCCAGAAATGTTAGCAAGTTTGACGTTCTGACCGACTTTGATTGAGCGGATTGGTTCCAGTCAGAGGGACGATCCTAATCTATTAGAAATCATCTCCAAGGTAGAGATGGGTATTGATGGCGATAGAATGAAAAAGTATGGACTTGATCGAGAAGGATGTCTTCGAAAGAATGGGAGACTAGTTGTACCCAACGTTAATGTATTGAGAGATGAAGTGCTTAGAGAGTGTCGTCACTTAAAACTAACTATACATCCTGGTAGTAAAAAAATGTATGGAGACATGAAGAAGGCCTACTACTGGGAAGGGATGAAGAGAGACGTTGGAAAGTTTATATCCATGTGCATGAATTGCCAATTAGTTAAAGCCGAGCAAAAGAAGCCTAGTGGTTTGTTACAACCGTTGGAAATTCCCGAATGGAAATGGGAACAAGTCTCAATGGATTTCATCGATGTTTTACCAAGAACCAGATCAGGTAATGATAGTATTTGGGTGATTGTGGATCGATTGACCAAAAGTGCAAGGTTTATACTGGTCAAGTCGAATAAAACGACAACTAAGTTAGCGGAACTGTATATGAAGTGGGTAGTGTGATTTCATGTGGTACCTAAAGGTATCGTGAGTGATTGAGATCCATTATTTACTAGTGGGTTTCGGAAGAGCTTACAAGAGGCTTTAGGGTCAGAATTACATCTCAATACCGCGTATAATCCTCAAACCGATGGACAAACAGAGAGGGTGAACCGTGTATTAGAAGATCTCTTAAGAGCTTGTATATTGGATTTCGGAGGGTCATGGAATGACCATTTTCCTGTAGTTGAGTTCACATATAATAATAGTTATCAATCCAGTATTGGTTTGGCTCCATTTGAAGCTTTGTATGGAAGATTGTGCAACTCACCATCATGTTGGTTGATGAGAAATTTGTGGGGGTAACCGGGGGAGGGGGGGGGGGTAATAATAGAAACTTCAGATAAGATCAATGTTATTCAACGACGAATGAAGGCTTCCCAAGATAGGAAGAAGAGTTATGCTGATAAAAGGCGAAGAGATTTGAAATTACCCGTTGGAGACTTGATATTAGTCAAGATTTCTCCGTTAAAGCATGTAATTCGATTTGGTAGAAGAGGTAGTTCCGAGTCGCAGGATGATTCGTATAGTTGGACACGATACGAAACAACTTTGAAGGAAGACGGTGAAACTAGTTAAAGTCTAGTGGGATGATAATGAGAATGACTGTACTTGGGAAACAAAGGAGAACATAAGGAAGTCATATCCATAACTCTTTGCCTGGGAAGATTTTATATAACGACCCGAACTTCCCCGTAAAGGAAAGCCCGGATTGAGATGAGAACAACACACATCGGAACACAAACAGAAGAGCATTTCATTGTTTATTATAACAATTCCATTAGAATACAAGAATATACAGAGTATGAATAAATATTACACACTTGATAAATATCAGAGATTTATATTACACTTAAATACATAGCAACGGAAAAATAATACAAAGCACAACTGAAAGAAATACACGGATACAGAGCTTTCCGAGTATCGTTCCAGCTATAAACCAGGATCCTGTGAAAATAAATCTGCAAAACCAAAACTACTAGCTGCCCGTGTCGAAAATAAGGGCACCCAGAGTTTAGGTTAAAACAATAAACTCCAGGTCAGTCATGTGGCTTGTGTGAGAACTAAAACAGTTATTAATCTTTATTTTAAAGGAGAGTAATTCAAGGGACCACGCCGTATAACACGGAACGGAATTCCTCCCAAGAACACTAGTGCATATATCAAAACAGCGCAATGCTTTTTGAAAAAATGAAGCTATTACAAGACCCAGGTCCCATCACACAATGCAACGCAAGCCGGAGGATAGGGTTTTCCCTTACAATAGCCAAACATGCTTAGTACGTTTAAAACAAATCATTTGATACTATTATAAGTGTATAGTGTCAAAACAATTTCATTCATAAATTTCAATCATAGATGACATGGGTACCATATATCATGTCGCCATAATAGGCTCTACAAATAAAACCGCAATGTCACGTATTGGGAATTGGATTCCATCATGAGTCAAGGCAAGGGGCAAGCTCCTCTTCGATTCGAGACACTCTAGCAAATGCCTCAGTACCACATATAGCGATCCCTTGGAACCTCCAAGGTCGGTCCTCTCTTACTTTTGAGGATTGGCAATTCCTGAACACACGTTTCCCGGTCTTATATGACCTATATATAATGGTCTGTACATCGGCTCACATAGTGCCAGTTATCGACCATATATTCGAGGCGCCTCGCATTCCTACAACCACACAGGTGAAAAGTATATAAATGTCAGCCAGTTTAAGCACTGACACCACTAGCTAGAAAGAAACATCGTGCACTCCCTGGGTCGTTATCCCGTTTTTGACTCATATCGAGGTGTAAGGCTCGCGAATTAACGCCATACACAAAGCTGCGCCACACAGGCCGTGCTTTGATCATCAACCACAAGACTTTGCTTTTCAACATAAGCCTTGATCATTTGCTACTTAGGTATGCCACACTGGCAATTCATGCCATGCAACTGATGTCCATCGATATACTACCTCTGAGCTCGTATGTCTCAGAGAAGGGCGTTAAGCAAGATAATAAATTCTCCGCCGCATGTATATTTAATAGAGTTCAATCAACATAGAATAAAATCCAATGTCAGACACACATTCCATTTACAAGTTCGTTCTAGTTCTGAACGAAACCGGAGGCGCTTTCCTCGCATATCCATCGATCTCCAAGTACGTCTGGACGATCACCAACTGATTCCCTCCTCTTGGGTGTACAGCCCAATCAAGATCAATAGAATCACCCAAACGATGTGAAGACTTCCGGTCTTCGACCATCGTCTTCATCTTCGACTTATCGTCGAATCGGTTATTCAGAATGGGTATAAACCCGGCCTTTCCGAATAACCCGCGTATATAATAAACACGTGTTATGCAAACACAACATACGCCTCATTTCAATTTAGAATATTCTTTTATTCAAATCTTCACATTCTTAGGGAAAGGTTCCCGTTAATTTTATCAAATATAAATTCTTCTAAATTTATTCTTTAATCTTCCTTTGGATATCATTTCAAACCGTATTATGGTTTTCCAAACTAGTCGGGATTAGCGAACCACACCGAAATAATTTTTTATTTTATTTCTCAATCCTAACCTATTCATCCCATGGAGCAAAACTGGTAATACTCCATATCTAACACCACGGTGTTATCGGTGGAATTAATTACCATTTCACGTTCAAATCTAATTAAAGATTTAACTATCGCTTTGGAGCAAAACTGGTGATACTCCATTCTCGATCATTTTAATCTAATTAAAGATTCATTAAAACTCCACATAGTTTTAATCTTTCCACAAATCAATCATGTCTTTAACTGGGTTAAAGAACCAATGTCACCTAAAACACGATTCACGATAAACCCAAAATCCCATTTGATATTAAATACAAGGCTCTGAATAGAAAATATACTGGCTTATATTCAATATCAAATCCTGAAATCAACAAATATCGTATTGGAAATAACGATATAAATATATCTTTCAAATTTCCACAACCATCTCTGTATAATCACGAAATCCGACATCGAAATATTCCGAAGATAATTTCAATTCAAATCCATTCCAATTCGTATATTGGAAATTCTGATTATTTTTAAAACCACTTTCAAATTCAATTTATTTATTTCAAAAATAAATTGATTTTAATCCTAGTTCAAAACTAGTTCATTTCGATAAAAATCTTTTTTTACGCTTTCAAATTTGAAATTTTTCATTCCAATTCTTCACAAATCATTTCTTATGATTTTACACAAATTATTGAAATTTTTAATAATTTTACCAAGGCTCGTACAGTCGATTTCCATCAATGGCCATCGAACTAAACTTACAGCGACCTTTTCCAAATTTGATTTGGACATAATTCCAAATCCAACTGTTAGATTTCAGATTTATAATATTCATTGGAAAGCTCTTCTCGATACAAACCCAACGGTTCTGGTTTCAGGAGAATCCGACGGTCGGATCTCCCGTAATGTCAATTCGATGTCAATGGTTGAAATTTGCGAACTGCCGCGGCGCGGTGCGTTCTATTCGGGCCATTATATATATATATATAAATATATATATATATATATCATCGATTTCCTTTTAAAACATATTTTATAAATTGTTTTAAATTTGTTTTCGAAACGATTTCAAATTCATATTCAATTTAGAATCGAAATTGAATATTCCACATCATCGATATACGAATGATAATATTTTCAAAACGTTATATTTTGAAATCACTTCCTTTTCTATATTCATTTTAAAAACGAATATTATCGATATAAATATCGCTCATGTCAAAATAGCGTAACTCTAATCAACACGGCTTTATATATTTTAATAACTTTGTTATTCTATTCAACAAATGAATATTTATTCGATTCAACACAGGAATCTATATTTCTTTCAACACATGAATATTCTCAACACACGAGTGTCGTCAACACATGACTATTTCTATTATTTAATATATTTTATAAAATTATGGTATCTATCGTTTGATTTTTAATCAGACTCCAACCGTAAAGTAGTAAGAGAATGATTCCCTAAGTATTAACCCCGATGGCCGAAACCAACATCAGATCAATACTCAGGAAACCACTCATCTTATATAGTTTTCAGTTAGTTTCTAGTCTTAAATATGATAAAGATGTAAATTTTATTGTTAAAATATTTTACTCAACACATAATAAGTTTCAACACATGAATATTCTCAACACATGAGCATCGTCAACACATGACTATTTATTCTATTCAACACATGGATATATATTTTAATGTTCTTTATTTTCCCAATTGGAATGAGGCCTAATCAGTTACCATATAATGTTAATTATATGGATTCCATACACCACATGTATATAATAGCAATGATAAATAATCAACCATCATCCAAAGTGCACCACACAACTGCATAAGCATAAAATATAAATAATTAACGCTTACACAGTCCGCCAACCAATCGATCGACATACAACTAAATAATTGGGATTAGTGTGCGCCAAATATCATTCCAACACCCGTGTGGGGTTTCAATCCACAAACACTGAATATTATTTGTGCAGTTGGGCGAAGTGTAAAATTTATCGTCCCAATCAATATCCTTCTAATAGGTGTACATAAACAAACCGTCCGGTTTGTAAATGAATATTTATTTATTCACATTCACTATATTCATATTCACGTTAAAAATTATTCAACACATGAATATTCTTTTATCAATTTCATATCAACATCACAAACAAATTTCACAACACATCAAACAAGCATACAAGTCGTCCATGGTCTGTGGACGACGGGTGTCGGATGCTGCTACGCACCGTCTGCATCATAGTATATATTTTTAACTAGAAAAGGAAATTTAAAGTGAGAAGTTCTCACCGACTAGCTAAACCAAACGCCATGACTCTTCATATGTAGGAAATCTTCGTCATGCTCGCCTTTTGTCAATTTCATTGTCCGTAGCCACTACATATATAAAAATCACATTTTTATATTGTTTCTATGTATATAAAGATCGCATTTTTATACCGCTACTATATAGATAATTTTTTTATTTTTATACCGGTACTATATAGATAAAAATTCTATTTTTATACCGGTGTCCATATAATAAAGATTATATTTTTATACATCTACTTCTAATATAAAGATCGAATTTTTATATCATCCCTATAAAAATCACATTTTTATTATTATAAAAATCTAACCTTTCTTTGTTTCAAAATCTTATCTTTTTGCCTATAAAAATCTATGCTTTCTTCATACGCAAAATTCAAATTTTCATGAATAAGAATCTAAACTTTTCTCTCGCCATTTACCTATACAAAAATCATATTTTTATTTACATAAAAATGATAACTTTACTTAATTAGAAATCTCACCATTCGCTAACTAAAAATCTTAACTTCCTAGAAATAAAAATCCAATCTTTCTTTCGCTAACATCATATATCAAAATCCGACCTTTCTTATGTCTACTATATAAAAATCGCATCTTTATTGTTAAACAAGATTGTTTTATTTAAAGGTCATATTTTAAAATAAACAAAAATTATATTTGTTAATATTCATATGATAAAAATCCGAGTTTTTCAAATATAAAAATTCGAGCTTTCATACGCATTCATGTAAAGAATTAACACAAAAAAATTATAATAATAATATTTTAATAAAATAAAAGGAACTAAAATCACTTACAGGACTTACAGGCAGAAATGAAGGGGTGGGGGCGGCGTCAGGTGCCTGGAGGTCGGGGAAGTGGCGGCGACGGCGAAACAGGGTGGCGCGCGCGGGGGGGGGGGGGGGGGGGAGGGTTGCGGCGTCGGCTAGGGTTTAGGAGGAAATGGGGGGCGCGCTCAGCGCAAGGAGGAAGGAGGAGGAGAGCAACGAGAGGGGGGGGGGGGTGCGGAGGTGGCACCCCACCTTGAGGCGGCGGCGGACCAATCGGGGGGGGGGGGGGAGGCGTTGAATCGCGATCCCCCTTTTCTTTCTTTCTTTTTTTTTGTATAAAGTTGACGACGTGGGGGGGGGTTAAGAGGAAAGAATATATATATTTATTTAATTATTTTTAATTTCTACAAGGTACCTTTTTATTTCGACCTCGAAACGAAACCCACCGCCTGTCGTCCCCAGCTAATTACCCCCATTCCGAATACAATGGGATATGTATCATAAGCTAATTCGACTGTTTCGACTAGTTTTCGTCAAAATCAAAATATAACTCTATATGTTGAATTTGAACGCACATTTCAATTTATGGGGTCACATACGGACTCCAAAAATTCCCAAAAAATATTTTATAGCTTCATATTGACGATACGGTCCTAACAAAACTAGTTTTGTCAAATTTTGAGATCATTTGAAAAATGGCAATTTTTCAGTCGATTAAAATCAACTAAAACTGGTCAAACACGTTTTCCTTCGCCACGCTCACATATTGATTTAAAAAATTACGAATTCTAAAACCTAGCAATAACTCAACATCACGAATCGAACAAAAGTGGTTTCATCGAAAACCGAGGTCGTTTGCAAAATTTCCATTTTTAAGGGCCGAAATTCCATAGCGACTATTCTGAATTTTCAACTGGATGTAACTTTTGATTCCCGCTATGAAATTTCGATTTTTCGGATTCGTTGGAATGATGTTCTCAATTAGATTCAAATATTTTTGGTTTCGCTAAAATCCGGTTTATTCTGCACTCGGTTCATTCATTTAAACTTTGAAATCGAATTTTCAAACTACCGCGCCATTTTCAATTCCTTTTATATTTAAAATAAAATATTTATATTCTAACGACGATTCGAATAAATATATACTTTCTAATTCTATTCAAAATAAATTTTTCATCGTTATTATTTCGAATAATTCATTTTAAATAATCAAAATTCGCTAAAATTTCCAAAATAATAATTTTAAATTGGCTCAGAATTTCCGGGTTGTTATAATCTCCCCCACTTAAAACTTTTCGTCCTCGAAAAGGAACGAAGCTGGAAGTTGTTTAACTAATCAACTCAACTTCCATTATTTTCTTTACGGCTTAAGTTCTTCAACTTTTCAGTTTCTAAGAACTTTTCAAATTCTTCAAAAATTTGGCTAACACCCTAAATTTTCAAAAAAATTCGCCATAACCTCCCCTGCACCGGGGACTTCGGGATATTTCATATAGCCTCCCATGGCCTTCTTCAATCCAAAAGAAAAAGCCAAGCGGCTAGCCAATCGGCTCATAAAATCATCCAAACCCAAAGAAATACAATAAACATGTACCTATTTGTCGGGCAAACAATTTTATTCTTCTGCTCTAGCCTCCTTGCTATGACCTATTCAATAGATATACATGTTT
The DNA here is from genome assembly GCA_030737875.1 of Allium sativum. Taxonomy (NCBI): domain Eukaryota; kingdom Viridiplantae; phylum Streptophyta; class Magnoliopsida; order Asparagales; family Amaryllidaceae; genus Allium; species Allium sativum. Next base: position 154,505,225 of record CM060926.1, on the reverse strand, counting down.
ATGCATGCAATTGCAATCATTATTCAATACAGTTCAATAATCGGTTTAATTTGGCATAATGGTTCAAAATTATTAAACAAATAAACAAACAACACAACCACCAATCAATTAGTTGATTAGATTTTCAAATTCATAATTTTGATACATATATAGAAAATCATGTTTTTGATGCCAAATCACAACAATAAACCTATTTGGTTTTGGTTCTCACACCAGTCTGATGGAAATATATAGATATCACACCATCGAAACACGAACATAAATACTGATGATGTGGCCACATCATCAGAATCATCCCCAGGTGTCTAGAATGTGATTCTATATCTATCAAGTATATTAAAACTTCGAATATATGTTCATGACGTGTATACGCGAAATCTTTATATACTCGATTGTCCAAATTTAATACAAATAAAATATTCAAATACGTATACTTGAATTTAATTTTCAAAACAAAGTTTGTTTTCAATTGAAAAATATACTCTTCACACTCATTCTAGGATACTGCTGATCCTATCTCTAACTAGTTATTCTAATTGGATATTACAAATCCAATATCTGATGAATTCTTTCATTCAGTTCTAATGTGTCTTGTTCTCGAACTTTGTAAACCAAAGCTCTGATACCACTCTATAACGACCTGAACTTCCCCGTAAAGGAAGACCCGGATTGAGATGAGAACAACACACATCGGAACACAAACAGAAGAGCATTTGATTGTTTATTACAACAATTCCATCAGAATACAAGAATATAAAGAGTATGAATAAATATTACACATTTGATAAATATCAGAGATTTATATTACACTTAAATACATAGCAGCGGAAAAATAATACAAAGCACAACTGAAAGAAATACATGGATACAGAGCTTTCCGAGTATCGTTCCAGCTGTAAACCAGGATCCTGTGAAAATAAATCTGCAAAACCAAAACTATTAGCTGCCCGTGTCAAAAATAAGGGCACCCAGAGTTTAGGTTAAAACAATAAACTCCAGGTCAGTCATGTGACTGGTGTGAGAACTAAAACAGTTATTAATATTTATTTTAAAGGAGAGTAATTCAAGGGACCACGCCGTATAACACGGAACGGGTTTCCTCCCAAGAACACTGGTGCATATATCAAAATAGCGTAATGCTTTTTGGAAAAATGAAGCTATTATAAGACCCATGTCCCATCACACAACGCAATGTAAGCCGGAGGATAGGGTTTTCCCTTATAATAGCCAAACATGCTTAGTACGTTTAAAACAAATCATTTGATACTATTATAAGTGTATAGTGTCAAAACAGTTTCAATCATAAATATCAATCATAGACGACATGGGTACCATATATCATGTCGCCATACTAGGCTCTAAAAATAAAACCGCAATGTCACGTATTGGGAATTAAATTCCATCATGAGTCGAGGCAAGGTGCAAGCTCCTCTCCGATTCAAGACACTCTAGCAAATGCCTCAGGACCACACATAGCGATCCCTTGGAACCTCCAAGGCCGGTCCTCTCTTACTTTTGAGGATTGGAAATTCTAAAACACACGATTCTCGGTCCTATATGACCTATATATAATGGTCTGTCCATTGGCTCACATAGTGCCAGTTATCGACCATATATTCGAGGCGCCTCGCATTCCAACAACCACACGGGTGAAAAGCATATTAATGTCAGCCAGTTTAAGCACTAACACCACCACTAGCTAGAAAGAAACGCCGTGCACTCCATGGGTCCTTATCCCGTTTTTGACTCATACCGAGGTGTGAGGCTCGCGAATTAACGCCATACATAAAGCTGTGCCACACAGGCCGTGCTTTGATCGTCAACCACAAGACTTTGCTTTTCAATAGAAGCCTTGATCATTTGCCACTTAGGTATGCCACACTGGCAATTCATGCCATGCAACTGATGTCCATCGATATACAACATCTGAGCTCATACGTCTCAGAGAAGGCCGTTAAGCAAGAGAATAAATTCTCCACCGCCAAACAGATGTACATTTAATAGAGATCAATCAACACAGAATAAAATCCAATGTCAGACACACAGTCCATTTACAAGTTCGTTCTGGGTCTGAACGAAACCGAAGGCACTTTCCTCGCATATCCATCGATCACCAAGTACGTCTGGACGATCACCAACTGATTCCCTCCTCTTGAGTGTACAGCCCAATCAAGATCATCATTAATCACCCAAACGATGTGAAGACTTCCGGTCTTCGACCACCATCTTCATCTTCGACTTATCGTCGAATCAGTTATTTAGAATGGGTATAAACCCGGCCTTTTCGATTAACCCGCGTATATAATAAAAACGTGTTACGAAAACACAACATATGCCTCATTCCAATTCAGAATAATGTTTTATTCAAATCTTCACATTCTTAGGGAAAGGTTCCCAATAATTTTATAAATGATAAATTATTCTAAATTTATTCTTTAATCTTCCTTTGAATATCATTTCAAACCGTATTATGATTTTCCAAACTAGTTGGGATTAGCGAACCACAACGAAGTAATTATTTATTTTATTTCCCAATCCCAACCTATTCATCACATGGAGCAAAACTGGTAATACTCCATATCTAACACCACGGTGTTATCGGTAAAATTAATTACCATTTCACATTCAAATCTAATTAACGATTTAACTATCGCTTTGGAGCAAAACTGGTGATACTCCATTCTCGATCATTTTAATCTAATTAAAGATTCATTAAAACTCCACCTAGTTTTAATCTTTCCACAAATCAATCCTGTCTTTAACTGGGTTAAAGAACCAATGTCACCAAAAACACGATTCACGATAAACCCAAAATCCCATTTGATATTAAATACAAGGCTCTAAATAGAAAATATACCGGCTTATATTCAATATCAAATCCTGAAATCAAAAAATATCGTATTGGAAATAACGATATAAATAAATCTTTCAAATTTCCACAACCATCTCTGTGTAATCACGAAATCCGACATCGAAATATTCCGAAGATAATTTCGATTCAAATCCATTCCAATTCGTATATTGGAAATTCTAATTATTTTTAAAACCACTTTCAAATTCAATTTATTTATTTCAAAAATAAATTGATTTTAATCCTAGTTCAAAACTAGTTCATTTCGATAAAAATCTTTTTTTTATGATTTCAAATGTGGAATTTTTCATCCCAATTCTTCACAAATCTTTTCTTATGGTTTTACACAAATTATTGATATTTTTAATAATTTTACCAAGGCTCGTACAGTCGATTTCCATCAATGGTAATCGAACTGCACTTACAGCGACCTTTTCCAAATTTGATTTAGACATAATCCCAAATCCAGCCGTTAGATTTCATATTTCTAATATTCATTGGAAAGCTGTTTTCGATACGAACCCAACGGTTCCAGTTTCAGGAGAGTCCGACGGTCGGATCTCCTGTAATGTTCATTCGAAGTCAATGGTCGAAATTTGCGAACTGCCGCGGCGCGGCGCGTTCTATTCAGGCCATTATATAAAAAATATATTTCGTTGATTTCCTTTTAAAACGTATTTTATAAATCGTTTTAAATTCGTTATCGAAACGATTTAAACTTCATATTCAATTTCGATTCAAAATTGAATATTCCACATCATCGATATACAAATGATAATATTTTCAAAACGTTATATTTTGAAATCACTTCCTTTTCTATATTAATTTTAAAAACGAATATAATCGATATAAATATCGCTCACGTCAAAACAGCGCAACTCTAATCAACACGGCTTTATATATTTTAATAACTTTGTTATTCTATTCAACAAATGAATATTTATTCTATTCAACACATGAATCTATATTTCTTTCAACATATGAATATTCTCAACACATGAGTATCGTCAACACATGACTATTTCTATTATTTAATATATTTTATAAAATTATGGTATATATCATTGATTTTTAATCAGACTCCAACTGTAAAGTAGTAAGAGAATGATTCCCTAAGTATTAACCCCGATGGTCGATGCCAACATCAGATCAATACCCAGGAAACCACTCATCTTATCTAGTTTCCAGTTAGTTTCTAATCTTAAATATGATAAAGATATAAATTTTATTGTTAAAATATTTTACTCAACACATGATAAGTTTCAACATATGAATATTCTCAACACGTGAGCATCGTCAACACATGACTTTTTATTCTATTCAACACATGGATATATATTTTAATATTCTTTATTTTCCCAATTGGAATAAGGCCCAATCAATTACCATATAATGTTAATTATATGGATTCCATACACCACATGTATATAATAGCAATGATAAATAATCAACCATCATCCAAAGTGCACCACACAACTACATAAGCATTAAATATAAATAATTAACGCTTACAAAGTCTGTCGACCAATCGATCGACATACAACTAAATAATTGGGATTAGTGTGCGCCAAATATCATCCCAACACCCATGTGGGGTTTCAATCCACAAACACTGAATATTATTTGTGCAGTTGGGCGACGTGTAAAATTTATCGTCCCAATCAATATCCTTCTAAAAAGTGTACATAAACTAACCGTCCGGTTTGTAAATGAATATTTATTTATTCACATTCACTATATTCATATTCACGTTAAAATTATATTTTTAATGATAATTAATTTATTTCAACACATGAATATTCTTTTATCAATTTCATATCAATATCACAAACAAATTTTACAATACGTCAAACAAGCATACAAGTCGTCCATGGTCTGTGGACGATGGGTGCCGGGTGCTGCTAAGCACCGTCTGCATCCTAGTATATATTTTTAACTAGAAAAGGAAATTTAAAGTGAGAAGTTCTCACCGACTAGCTAAACCAAACGCCATGACTCTTCATATGTAGGAAATCTTCGTCGTGCTCGCCTTTTGTCAATTTCATTGTCCGTAGCCACTACATATATAAAAATCACATTTTTATATTGTTTCTATGTATATAAAGATCGCATTTTTATACCGCTACTATATAAATAAAAATTCTATTTTTATACCGGTACTATATAGATAAAAATTCTATTTTTATACCGGTGTCCATATAATAAAGATTATAATTTTATACATCTACTTCTAATGTAAAGATCGAATTTTTATATCATCCCTATGAAAGTCACATTTTTATTATTATAAAAAATCTAACCTTTCTTTGTTTCAAAATCTTATCTTTTCGCCTATAAAAATCTATGCTTTCTTCATATGCAAAATTCAAACTTTCATGAATAAGAATCTAAACATTTCTCTTGCAATTTACCTATACAAAAATCATATTTTTATTTACATAAAAATGATAACTATACTTAATTAGAAATCTCACCATTCGTTAATTAAAAATCTTAACTTCTTAGAAATAAAAATCCAATCTTTCTTTCGCTAACATCATATATAAAAATCCGACCTTTCTTATGTGTACTATATAAAATTCGCATCTTTATTGTTATACAAGAATGTTTTATTTAAAGGTCATATTTTTAAATAAACAAAAATTATATTTGTTGTTATTCATATGATAAAAATACAAGTTTTTCGAATATAAAAATTTGAGCTTTCATACGCATTCATGTAAAGAATTAACACAAAAAATATACAATAATAATGTTTTAATAAAATAAAAGGAACTAAAATCACTTATAGGACTTACAGGCGGAAATGAAGGGGGGCGGCGTCGGGTGCTTGGAGGTCGGGGAAGTGGCGGCGGCGACGAAACAGGGTGGCGCAGGGGAAGGGTTGCGGCGTCGGCTAGGGTTTAGGGGGAAATGGAGGGGGGCGCGCTTAGTGCGAGGAGGAAGGAGGAGAGCAGCGAGAGGGGGGGAGGGTGCGGAGGCGGCACCCCACCTTGAGGCGGCGGCGGACCAATCGGGGGGGGGGGGGGGGTGAATCGCAATCCCCTCTTTTTTTTCTCTGTATAAAGTCGATGACGAGGTAAGGGGGTAAGAGGAAAGAATATGCATATATATATATATATTTAATTAATTATATTTAATTTCTAAAAGGTACCTTTTTATTTCGACCTCGAAACGAAACCCACCGCCTGTCGTCCTTAGCTAATTACCCCCATTCCGAACACAGTGGGATATGTATCATAAACTAATTCGATTGTATAGACTAGTTTTCGTCAAAATCAAAAATATAACCCTATATATTAAATTTGAACGCACATTTCAATTTACTAGGGTCACATACGGACTCTAATAATTCCCGAAAAATATTTTCTAGCTTCGTATTGACGATACGGTCCTAAAAAAACTAGTTTCGTCAAATTATGAGATCGTTTGAAAAATGGCCATTTTTCAGTCGATTAAAATCAACTAAAACTGGTAAACACGTTTTCCTTCGCCACACTCACATATTGATTCGAAAAATTACGAATTTTGAAACCTAGCAATAACTCGACATCATGGATCCAACAAAAGTGGTTTCGTCGAAAACCGAGGTCGTTTGCAAAATTTCCATTTTAAGGGCCGAAATTCCACAACGACTATTCTGAATTTTCAACTGGACGTAACTTTTGATTCCCGCTATGAAATTTCGATTTTTCGGATTCGTTGGAAAGATGTTCTCAATTAGATTCAAATATTTTTGGTTTTGCTAAAATCCAGTTTATTCTGCACCCGGTACATTCATTTAAACTTTGAAATCGAATTTTTAAACTACCACGCCATTTTCAATTCCTTTTATATTTAAAATAAAATATTTATATTCTAACGACGATTCGAATATATATGTACTTTCTAATTCTATTCAAATAAATTTTTCGTCGTTATTATTTAGAATAATTCATTTTAAATAATTAAAATTCGCTAAAATTGCCAAAATAAAATTTTTAAATTGGCTCAGAATTTCCGGGTTGTTACATTTTAATCATGGAATAGTTATTCCTTTTGTTAGTAAACCGCATGCTAGGATAGGCTTGTTGTGTTATTATGTATGTTTGGTTGTTTGTAAATGGTTGATAGGCATGCGGTATACCATTTAATGTTTTGGTTAAGGAATTTCGGGGGCGAAATTTCTTAAAGGGGGAGGGGGTAATGACCCGCATTCTATGCATCATAGGATCGTGAAATATTTATTTCATTGACATACAAAGTCGTATGGTCGTGTAATTTTGGGGAACGACTATTGGGGTCATTTCTTATGTTCACTATTTTTGCCGAATTTTAAATGACAGTTTTATCCCCGGCGAATCTTTTTTCGCCTATAATTTTTGATTGGTAAGGATTTTTGACCTGAAACCACTTCCATTGGATTTAGATGATTGTTTTCCATTTCGTAGAGTGGTCACATTAAGCAAACGGACTTACTGTTTGGGAGATATGGCTGAAATAAGATTTGGAAGATGAAAACAGCTTAACCGGACTTAATTAGGTGATTAGTGGTTAGGCCCATAACCCATTTCGGGATTAGGGTTATGGGAGCGCTGAAAGGGTTTGAGAAAATATTTTATTTCAGTTTTCTAGCCACCACGAACATTCCTTTAACCCTAGTAATGGCCTCCACCTTCTAAATTCATCCCTAATCACTTTCTAATCACATATTAGCTAAATCAACATCAAATTAAGGTGGATTAGCATAGAAATCGAGATAGAGCTGCTGGAATACATTGGGAACCATGCCAAACCAGTTAGAGTTTCAGATTTGAAATTTATTTGTGGCTAAGGTGAGTAATTTGCACTTTTATTCACTAATTATGGCTAATTACGGGTGATTAGTGATAATTAGCGAAATTATACTTCAGAAAAATATGTAGAAATTCTTAAATATTATTTTATGCCTCTGTTAGAAATTTGGGTTAATGTGGGTTAAGTTTGTTAATCCTATTGTTAGACATGACTAAACATGATTAAGGGGAAAACATGGGTTTTGGGTATGTTTGATCCATATTAACATGTGAAATTGTTGTTTTGGTGTTTATGGTCGATTCTATATGTTGCTATTACTTTTTGGTATGCTTTGTGGTTGTAAAGTTAGAAATGACGAAAACATCGTCGTATGGCGTAAACAACTCGCTAGAAATAGTTGCAGGAAATTGGTCGGACCCGTTCGTTATTCGGACCCCGAATCGAACTGGTTCGCTACCCCAAACCATGACCCACTTAGCGTATCATGAGCCGACCCGGTGCTTGGAGGATACCACGACCCCGAATCGATGGAGATTTCACGAATCGCTCTCACGAGTAGAAGTCCCGAGCCGATGTCACAGGGCGAACCGCGAGCCGATGCAAAGGAGACCACGAGCCGACTGTCTGGAGGTTTGGCCATGAACCGCTCTCGCGAGCTAGAGCATCATCACGAGCCGTAGGGGTGTGGACCACGACCCGGGATTGAATCACGAACCACGAGCTGATGACAAAGGGAGAACCACGAGTCGGACTTCGAGTCTAGAGCACTACGCACACACGAACCGAACCAGATGGAGACCAAACCGCAATGATGACCGAAACCCGAGAGGCAAAGATAGTCCAAATGGGAAGTTAGAACTCAGGATCTAGATGGGAACCAACGAGTGAACTTCATGATTGAACTTTGTCGTGGGACGTTTGCAAAGGGGTTATCGGTATCCATAACCTTAGTTCACCACTGAGTGATGGATTATGGGATCTAAACCATTGCGGTGGGGTCAGCGGAATAGTTGTACGGGGGTAGACTCTGTCATAGCCCAATATATTTGGTGATCAAAGCGGTGTATATCGTATGCTTCACACTGAGTTAGAGATATGAGGATGATTGCTATGTTTGATGTTTGATGTTTGCTGTCACCATGACACGCACACTCCCATTTTCACACTATATGTTAGTGTTACCTTAGAGTACTTTACATCTTGTTGTGCTAACTCTTTAGTTGCAGGTCCAGGTTCAGGTAAGATTTACTTATACATGTTATTGCTTATTTTGTTGCTATCGCTCATACCAGATTTTTGTCTCACACAGAGTTTTATGTCTCTTCTTATTACTCTGAGTGCCCCTAAACGAGCAGACTAGATAAAAGTTAGGTGGTATGCACGAGTAGGTTTCTGGAGAGTAGCAGGAGGCTCCCACGTATTCTACACATATATTCTCTCTGTGTTGTTGCTGGTCACTGCTTTGGGCGTTGTTAGTGCACCTTTTCAATTTTGCTTTAGAGACAGTATTTGAAAGTTGTAATAATTGGTTTTGGATCATAAGCTGTATTTTAGATTCCGCTGCTATGATGGTTATGGTTTAATTTTCAGCTTATGCACTATCTCGCCTGTTTTATGTCAAGTTATGTTATTATTATACTTTATTCCATGCGCTGTGATATATACTACAGGTTCTTTGTTAGTTCTTCATCTTAAACCCTTTTCTTCTGGCGACCATCCTGTGATGGTTGGGCATTGGTACACCGCATTTCAGAGAAATGTCGGCTGGTGCGGGGCGGGCCGTCACACTTGGTATCAGAGCCTAGGTTGCGTAGTTAACCTAGGGGAAGACATCAGGGAGAGATAGTATACATATATGAGAGCGCGTATTTGTGATATTTTGGTTTTCAAAAGTTAGATATATATACATACATACACATGTATATATATATATATATATATATATATATATATATATATATATATATATATATACTATTAGTATAGCTAAGGATGAAGTCGCACTGCACTAGCAGCACTAAGGAGATGGTTAATCATTTTCTCTTTATAGATTGAACGATGAGCCAATATACGAGGAGTACGGGTTCAGGGGCCAATAATGGGAATGTCCCTGATATGAAGATGAAGTTTACTACCTTCATGCACGAGATGCTTAGGGATGCTCAGGAAGCAGTTTCTAATGCTGCTAACGGTGGTGGTGCAGGCGCTTAAAGCCGATTTCGCCAAGCTAAACAAGGATTATACTAGTCTTAGTGGGAAGCCGTTCCATGGAACGGAATCAGCTACGGATGTTCAAGATTGGTTGGATAGTTCTGAGCACATCTTCGAGGATTTGGGGAGATGATGCAATGAAGAGAAGGTTAGCATCGCGTCGGCTTCAAGGACGGGCTATGAATTGGTGGAATGCTATTAAAGCAGCTACTCCAAAGGATCAAGTTACTTGGAATCAGTTTAAGACTCGCTTCAATGAAAAGTTTATTCTAGCTACTTAGAAATCAGAATTGTTTAGGAAATTTTTGGAGCATAAGCAGAATGGTAGGGCAGTCTCAGAATATATTGCTGAGTTCGATACCTTATCGAATTATGTCGACACCGCCGAGAAGAAGAACGAGAAGTTCATAACTGGCTTAGATGGGTACTTAGGGGAAAGGCTTATAAATGACATCGATGAGACGATCGAGTCTACTATAGGGAAAGCATTGAGATCAGAGAGTCTTTACCCTAAGTCAAAGACCGAAGTTGCTATTGCATCTGCAGGGGAGCCGAAACAACAAGCAAGCGGGGGATGCAAGGAAAAGTCCCACAATGAGAGGAAATAGAACCAACCCCAGGATGGCCATAATAAGAAGAATAAGAACGATGGTGAGTGCTTTAGTTGTGCCAAGAAGGGCTACTATGCCAGAGATTGTCAGGAAAAGCCTGGGGAAAGGAAGTGCTTCAATTGTGGCCAAGCAGGACGTCACAAAGATAATTGTCCGCAACCTCCTAAGGAGAAGTAGATCGTGAAAGCTTATGCTATCAATGTTGTTCCTTCTTTGTCGAATGCCTAAACTACGGCACAGAAGGGAAAGGTTGTCGTTATTCAAGGTATGCTTTCTGGTTATGATGTTCCAGTTCGAGTGTTGTTTGATATTGGGGCTTCCCATTCCTTCATATCTAGTAACCTGGTAGATAGGTTGGGATTGGAACCAGAGATAGTCGATAGACCTTTAGTTGTGACGAACCCAATTAGTGGTTTGACTAGCCTTAGTATGATTTGTTGTAATGTGGTCTTATCGAGTCATGGATGTATGTGTGCTTGTGATTGCTTTGTTTTGGTCTTTACTGGATTTGGCATTATTTTGGGAGTCGATTCGCTCCAAGGGTATAGGGTGGTATTGGGTACCTACCTAGTGATGGAAATAATAACTGGAACTAGGGGAACAAAGAGATTCGGGTCGGCCATGACTTATGAAGGAAGGTCTTTTGGAAGCATTTTTAAATGATGTGATGAATAACATGAGTGTCGTGGTATTCCATAGTAAATGAGTGATTGCTATGGATTGGTTAGGACTTTATGTTGATGTTCTCTTAGGTTCAAGAATGGTAATAACTTCGGAGTAAATTCAATGGGGAAATCTCGAAGCGATAAGACGTGTTCGTTGATCGTGGGGATACAATGAAGGTTAGGATGATTCATGTTGGACTTGAACTCGTAAACAATGGTTGTTCTTTAATCTTGGAGAAGAAACGAGTAGGGAGACGACTCATGTTAGACTTGACTTTATGGGTAAGGGATACTCGAGACTGGGTCTGAGTTTGTGGATAGTTGTCGGCGATGCCGACTAGAGTTATAGAGAGATTATCTTTGTCGTAAGTTATAGTAGTCTCTACGAGGCAAATGTACGTTGGGCATGCAGTAGTTTGGTTAGAACTGTGGTTGCTATTTACCCTTGACATATGGCATGGGCCGTCATGCAATCAATGATAGTTTCGAAGCAGGATTGACGAGGATAACCAGAGTTAGTTATGAGTGCTCGAGTGGTTGGTTGTTTTGTTTATATCATCTCACGTAGATTGTCTGGATTCGGAGGATATGTTCCTTGAGTGCTTGTCTGATATTGGTTTAGGCCTTTAGGGCTTGTGCTTGGGGAATGTCGAGTTCGAATAGGATGGTTTGCGTTAGATATAAGTACATTGAATGATGTCTTGGTTTACTCGAGGAGTGATGGGCAGCCATGACAAGATAAGACTGTTCGATGATGTGGACTTCCTCGAATTGGACTCGATAGGGCTATGAGATGAATCGAGTGGGACTCAAGAAGGCTGCAAGATAATGGATTGACTTGGGTTGGACTCAAGTTGAAGATGGAGTTGTGGATAGCTCTTCTGATGGGGTGCTAAGGAATCGTCGATAGTTTGGAGTGTTCTAGGCGGACTTCAACCAGCGGTATCTGAGGATGCCCATTTATCTTGGATCTGTTGGAAGTGATCTAGTTATCCTTGGAGGATAAGCGTACGTTGGACGTGTGGTAGTCCGTTTGGAGCCGGGGCTTCCATGGGCCCTTGATATTAGTTGGACCAGTCATATGAGTATCGACATATTAATGGGTTTAGAAGGTGATAGATAGGACTTATTTGATGGATGATATGTTGTTCTTATTTTCTTCTCTTGAGTACACTATCACCTGTAGGATTCTGGCGATGGGGAATGAATAAATGATGATATACACAGATACCTGTAGTATCGGACTAAATGTGGTAGCTGAAACATTGAGTAGGAGACATGCCAGTTTGGGGGCTATGTTTCTTGAATGGAAGCAAATGGAGTATATCGCGGAATATGATTTCAAACCTAAGTGCGAATTGGATCCAGAAATGTTAGCAAGTTTGACATTCAGACCGGCTTTGATTGAGAGGATTAGTTCCAGTCAGAGGGACGATCCTAATCTATTAGAAATCATCTCCAAGGTAGAGATGGGTATCGATGGCGAGAGAATGAACAAGTATGGACTTGATCGAGAAGGATGGCTTCGAAAGAATGGAAGACTAGTTGTACCCAATGTTAATGGATTGTGAGATGAAGTTCTTAGTGAGTGTCATCACTCAAAACTAACTATACATCCCGGTGGTAACAAAATATATGGAGACATTAAGCAGACCTACTACTGGGAAGGGATGAAGAGAGACGTTGGAAAGTTTATATCCAAGTGCATGAATTGGAAATTAGTTAAAACCGAGCAAAAGAAGCCTAGTGGTTTGTTACAACCATTGGAAAATCCCGAATGGAAATGGGAACAAGTCTCAATGGATTTCATTGATGGTTTACCAAGAATCAGATCAGGTCATGATAGTATTTGGGTGATTATGGATCGATTGACCAAAAGTGCAAGATTTATACTGGTCAAGTCGAATAGAACGACAGCTAAGTTAGCGGAACTATATATGAAGTGGGTAGTGAGATTTCATGGGGTACCTGAAGGTATCGTGAGTGACTGAGATCCATTATTTACTAGTGGGTTTTGGAAGAGCTTACAAGAGGCTTTAGGGTCAAATTACATCTCAATACCGCGTATCATCCTCAAATCGACGAACAAACAGAGAGGGTGAATCATGTATTAGAGGATCTCTTGAGAGCTTGTATATTGCATTTCGGAGGGTCATGGGATGACCATTTGCATCTAGTTGAGTTCGCATATAATAATAGTTATCAATCCAGTATTGGTTTGGCTCCATTTGATGCTTTGTATGGAAGACTGTGCAACTCACCATCATGTTGGTTGGAGACCGATGAAAAATTTGTGCTTAGGTCGGGGGTAATAAGAGAAACTTCAGATAAGATCAAAGTTATTCAACAATGAATGAAGGCTGCCCAAGGCAGGTAGAAGAGTTATGCTAATAAAAGGTGAAGAGATTAGAAATTCTCCGTTGGCGACTTGATATTCGTCAAGATTTCTCCGTTAAAGCATGTAATTCGATTTGGTAGAAGAGGCAGTTGGGAGCCGCATGACGATTCATATTGTTGGACACGATACGAAATAACTTCGAAGGAAGACGGTGAAACTAGTTAAAGTTCATTGGGGGTGATAATGAGAATGACTGTACTTGGGAAACAAAGGAGAACATAAGGAAGTCATATCCAAAACACTTTGCCAGGTAAGATTTTAATCATGGTACAGTTATTCCTTTGTTGGTTAACCTCATGCTAGGATAGGCTTGTTGTGTTATTATGTATGTTTGGTTGTTTGTAAATGGTTGATAGGCATACGGGATACCATTGTATGTTTTGGTTAAGGAATTTCGGGGGCGAAATTTCTTTGGGGGGAGGTGGGGAAGGGGGGAGGGGAAGAGAATGTAATGACCCACATTCTACATACCAAAGGATCGTAGAATATTTATTTCATTTACATACAAAGTCATATGGTCGTATAACTTTGGGGAACAATTATTGGGACCATTTCCCATGTTCACATTTTTGCCGAATTTTACAAGACCGGTTTCCCCCTGGCGAATCTTGTTTCGCCTATAACCTTTGATTGGTAAGGATTTCTGACCTGAAACCACTTCCATTGGATTCAGATGGTGGTTTACCTTTCCGTAGAGTGGTCACATTAACCAAACGGACTTACCGTTTGGGAGATATGACTGAAATAAGGTTTGGAAGATGAAAAACAGCTTAACCGGACTTAATCAGGTGATTAGTGGTTAGGCCCATAACCCATTTTGAGAGTAGGGTTATGGGTGGGCTGAAAGGGTTTGAGAAAATATTTCATTTCAGTTTTCTCATCGCCACAAACATTCCTCTAACCCTAGTAATGGCCTCCACCTTCTAAATTCATCCCTAATCACTTTCTAATCACATATTAGCCAAATCAACATCAAAATAAGGTGGATTAGCATAGAAATCGAGATAGAGCTGCTAGAACACATTGGGAACCATGCCCAATCAGTAAGTGTTTCATATCTGAAATTCATTTGTGGCTAAGATGAGTGAGTTGCACTTTTATTCACTAATTACGGCTAATTAGGGGTGATTAGCGATAATTAGCTAAATTACATCTCAGAAAAATATGGAAAAATATGTAGAAATTCTTAAAAATTATTTTATGCCTCTGTTAGATATTTGGTTTAAGTTTGTTAATCCTATTGTTAGACATGACTAGACATGATTAAGGAAAAAACATGGGTTTTGGGTATGTTAGATCCATATTAACATGTTAAATTGTTGTTTTGGTGTTTATGGTCGATTCTATATGTTGCTATTACTGTTTGGTTGTATATTAAAGTTAGAATGGTCAAAAACGCCGTTATATGGCGTAAACAGCTCACTGGAAATAGTTGCAGGAAATTGTTCAGACCCGTTTATGACACGGACCCCGAATCGAACCGGTTCGCTACCCTGAACCATGACCCACTTAGCATATCACGACCCAACCCAGTGCTTGGAGGAGACTACGACCCCGAACCGATGGAGATGCCACGAACCGCTCTCACGAATAGGAGCCATGAGCCGATGTCATAGGGCGAGCCGCGAGCCGATGCAATGGAGACCACGAGCCGACCGCCTGGAGGTTTGGCCACGAGCTGGTCTCATGAGCCGGAGCATCATCACGAGCCACAGGGTGAGGACCATGACCCGAGATGGAATCACAAACCATGAGCCGATGACCAGTGGAGAACCACGAGCCGGACTTCGAGTCTACAACACTATGCACACACGAATCGAACTAGATAGAGACCGAAGTGCAATGATGACCAAAACCCGAGATGCAAAGTTAGTCCAAATGGGAAGTTAGAACACAGGATCCAAATGTGAACCAACGAGTTAACTTCATGATTGGACTTTGCTGCGGGACATGTGATGTAAGAACCTGTAACAACCCGAATTTTTATAACATGTTAAGACAAGAATCAAGGCAGAATTAAATTTTAAATTAAGAATCAAGTGAAACGGGTTGCGCCATTGCGTTCGTCTCGGAATTCTGGTTGGAAACGAGTCCGAAATTTCGTAAATTGGAGTCCGTATGACCGAGATATGGCCTCTAGAAGTTTCACGAAAAATCAGAAAACGAAAACAGACTTTTGAAATTCGAATTTGGGCCAAACAGACTGGGCGGGAAAATTTCCCGCCCAGCCCCAGGTCGACTGGGGAGTCGACTGGGTAGTTGACCCCCCAGGGACCAGGTCGACTGCCCAGTCGACCTGGGTGTCGACCTGGGGGTCGACCTCCCTGGTCGGCCATCCTGGCTTGGTGCACCTGTTTGCTCCTTTGGGTCTGCTCAGCTAGCCCGTGACGAGATTTAAGGGTTCAGATCTAAACTAGGGTTAATCTAAGGGCCTAAACTAGTCCTAACTTCTATAAAAACACCCTAAGACCTAACCTAAATCACTAAAAACCATCCTAACAACAAAGTGCTACCCAAATGTCTCTTGATCATGGCCTCCATCTTCATCTTCAAAGGCCTAAGCATGCAAACTTGATTCAAGTCAAAGGAGCAAGCTTTCTACATCAAATCAAGGGAGCTACTTATATTCTCAAGGCTTCTAGTGTTGCTACATCATTCCTAGAGCTTCTACAACAAATCAAGAGGGTAGATCAACGTCGCTACAACGATTCTATGACGATTCTTGCTCCTAATTTACTAGCCACACTTTGTAAGTTCTAGATGCTTTTAGATTGAAACGATAACATGAATATGACAGATAATAAAGTTGAAATTGGATCTATGCATGATGTTCAATCCATGCTCATTCTTGTTCATTTTTGATTTTGACCTTTGGGGATGTTGCTATGACATTAATTTGAACCTATGCACATCGCAAATCACTCTTTCATGTCCTTATCATGCATGTAATGATGTTTTTACTCGGATCTTGTTTTATGCAAAGTTTCTACCTTTCCCTATTGATTTTCTTTTGATGAACCTTGGTCGATTTCGGACCTAGGCCTAAACTACGATTCACGTGCGATTTGTATACGGGGGAAATATTGGGATTTAACCTATTTGGATATAGGTATGGGTGGTCGAATTTGTGCATAACATGAACAAGGAAAATTTGAGGTATTGCCAATATTATTTGCAAGTTTGGGCATACATGAGTTGACATACGAATTAAATCACGGGTTTTGACACTATGTAAGTTAAATCAAGGGATTGGGCTTATGTAAATTAGGCATAAGTGGAATTGGGAACATGAACCATGATGTGGGTTTATTTGGGCATGAACGTGACGACATGTAACTTTGGCTAGAACATGATTTGGGGTGAATTGGCATAAACTTGACATACATGTAAATAGACGAGAATTGGACATATGTGAAGTTGCTAGAATTGGGTACACATTTTGATGGACATGTAATTGGGAACTTGGGAATATGCTTAGTAATATGTAACGTGGGGATCTTGACTTAGATGACACATATGTAATTGACAATTTAACGGATGCCTTCGACACGAGGTTAGACTTGAGTTGTGGTGTAATTCTGCCCGGAACCACCCGGCATATCCAGTGACCACAATAATAATGGTCTAATGTGAGAGGTCGTAGGCAAAGATTAGATTGTGATAATGCTTGAACCCGAGGTTAGAATGGGTTTGCGGTGTAATTCTGCCCGGAACCGCCCGGCATATCCAGTGACCGCAAATAAGTCCAATATGAGAGGTTGATGCATTAATAAATAATAAATGAATATAACATGGACGGGTGGGTTAAGTAACTTGATTAGACTAATGACACTTAACGAATATAACATGGACGGGTGGGTTAAGTAACTTGATTAGACTAATGACACTTAACCAAGATGACGTGGATGGGTGGGTTAAGAAAAACCGGAATTGATTTCTTGATGGCACTTAACCATATAACACGATTAGAGGATGGGTTAGTTTAACCTGAATGAGACGATAACACCCGACCAGTATAACGCGATGCACGGTAAGGTTAAGTAAACTTACAAGGGTAACACTTAACCGTTATAACTTGACTATTGGGTGGGGTTAAGTTAACATATACTTAACCAATCTAACATGATAACTTGATGGGGTTAAGTCATGTATCGCTTGAATATACTTAACCAATCTAACATGATAACTTGATGGGGTTAAGTCATGAATCGCTTGAATGTACTAACCAATCTAACATGATAACTTAATGGGGTTAAGTCATGAACCGCTTGAATATACTTAACCAATCTAACACGGTAATTTGATGGGGTTAAGCTTGAATATACTTAACCAATCTAACACGGTAATTTGATGTGGTTAAGCTTGAATATACTTAACCAATCTAACACGGTAATTTGATGGGGTTAAGATTAAACATACTTAACCAATTTGACACGATGATCTGGGTACGGTTAAGTCATGAATCGATGGAATACGCTTAACCAACTTGACACGTGATGCGTAGGGCTAAGTCATGGACTTGAATGACAACACTTAGCCAATTTGATATGACATGTAGACGGGTTAAGTCACGAACTTGAATGACCACACTTAACCAACTTGACATGTTAGACTGATAGGGGTTAAGTCTCTACACTTAACCTGCTAGACGAAAACCCTAGTTACGCGGTCCTTTTCAGCAGTAACCCTCTTGGATGTATCACGATACCCTATGGACTAGGCTAGGGTGGGGCACGATTACTGGGCTGATTGTAAGTGACCAAAACAACGGCTGAGTTTGGTGCGCCATTGTAGGTTCAGGCGGACTATGGTCGTGCACGTAGTCCGGAGTTGAAAAAGCAGGCATGGGCACCAGTAGTTTTACACTGTGCGTGCTTGGAATGGTGTCAGTGGTTGACACCCTAGGACTTGATACACCCTAGGGTGGACCTAGCACAGGGTAGCTACATTCACGATTGGGCCGTATGACACTAACACAACGAGCTAGGTCAGGTAGGGAGCCGATCGACTAAAGCGTGACGTAGGGCGTTGTTCGATAGGTAGCGTAATCCCTAGTGGTCCTAGGTGGCATAAACCCTAGTCGAAAACGTCCATTAGGTAGCGTAATCCCTAGTGGTCCTAGGTGGCATAAACCCTAATCAAATCTAGAAATTGTTCAATAGGTAGCATAATCCCTAGTGGTCCTAGGTGGCGAAAATCCTAGTTGAACACGCAATAATTCGTGATAAGGAAAACTGTCCAAATCAAGGGTGGCAGTCCGAGAAATATCAAGGATGGTGACATTACGTTGTTGTAGTACAGAATAACGTGATGGAACCCATACGATATACGGCAAGGGACTATACATATACATGGAAGGGATGATACGAGTTAGGATGCTAGTACGGTTGGTGCAGAGGACGTTAGACATGCGATGCTATTCCGAGTTTACCTTGGTTATCATGTTACCTTGGTTATCTTGTTACTTGAGTTTATCCTGTTATCTTAGTTTGATCTGTTTATCTTGTAATCATGCTTATATTTACTTTCGGTTTATACATGTCATGTTACTCTTACCTGTTTTTAGGCTGAAAGCCACTAGGACTTACTCAGTCTTTATGACTGACCCGTTTTGTTTCGCCTCTTTCTCTTCCGTTTCCCCCCAGGTTTACAAGGAGGAAATGTTGCTTCTTAGTGCGGATTTTTCTGCTTCAAGATCATCATCTATGGCTTGGACTTTTCTTGTCTATGGCTATTTTACTGTTGTACTTGGGGAATAATTTATGACCATGGTTCTATGCTTCTTTATTATTGCAAGACAGGTTTCTATGTAAGTAATTTAATGGCATTTTGATGTAAAAGATTTTAGACCTTAATACTTTTGTAAAGTAATGAAATCATGTTTTCCTTCCGCTGTTTTATATGTTCTGTCTTGTAATATTTCTGTGCATGTTTACCTAGATAATACTCCACCAAAGCTAGTGCATTCCCTTTGTGAGTGACCCTAGTGGAGGTGGGGTGTTACATTTGGCATCAGAGCAGAGGGTTACTAGACTGGGCAAAAGTTTTTAAAACCTTCTGAAACTATTTTCAAAGCCATTTTACAAAGAAGCATTTTTCAAGAAAAGTTTTAAAGAAAAAGGCTATTCCCCAAAAAGCCATTAGCACTATCCTGAGTTTCCTTGATTGAATCTCTTTTCCTTTCTTCCCTCCACCTGTAGTCACAGTAGCTTTAACTGTGACTAATCCTTTTCTAGTTACGTAAATGTTTTCCGTGCGATGGAGGAAGTCCTCAAGAGACCCGTTACCGCGTTATACAAGAAAGGATAGGAATGGTTAAGGCGAATGAGGCTCAGAACAAGAAGGTAGTTAAGTACTATAGGACAAGGACATGGGCAAAGAACAAGATCGTCGAGAGGGAAATTTTATGCTCTCACTACTAGCGTGCCTAAGAGGGGTGGTAACGTTTCGGGTAAAAGTTTAGCTTTTCCTTTCTATCATCCCGTCAGGACTTTGTTTTGTACATCACATCCTTTTTAAATCTTGCTTCGATAGTTGAGTCTCTGCACCTTAGTACTAGCACAATAGAGGGCCCCGTTTTTGTCTCAAATCCTGTTGGGGGATCGTCCCATTTATTCATGACTTGTTTGGATTTGAGGACATCTATGACTTTTGGGAAAAGTGCTTATGTTTTTGAGCTATGGGTTGATTCTAGGAATGGAGTGGTTATCCAGTAAGGGTGCCATTCTCGCTTCTGAAAGGAGGGTATTTAGGCTCTTGACTTGCCTCGATAATACCCTCGAAGTCTCGTGTAACCTTTAGGGTTCTGTCATGATTGGTTACCTAGAATCTCTTGATGCATTTGTTAGTAATCCGTTCGAGTAGAGTTCGCCACTAAGGCGGATGGATCATTTCGCTTGTGCATAAGATATGGAAATCACTCTAGTGAGTACACTTGGTAACATGGTTGGCATCTATTTGTTTTCAAGATAAGTTCTTCTGCGTGGAATGCCGTAGAGCAAGTAAACGAGATCCATGATTCACTAGTGAATTTTGGAGAGCTTACATGAAACCGTGAGTACACGGATATGGTTGAGCCAAGTATACTAAAGGGAGAATGAGTAAAAGTAGAACGAGAGGCGACAATGAAGTGAGTTCCAGCTCATATTTGGAAATAGGAGTAAAGAGGCCACAAAATCATGAAGTTAAAGATGGTCAAAGCACAATGAAATTAAGCTCAAGGAAATACGACTTAGAAGATTGAAGACTAGATACGCGCATCATATCTCTTTTTAAGAGTATATCTTTGATCCCTGTTTTTCTGTAGAGCTTACCCGCATGCTATCTTTTATGCATACCCTCTCGGTCCTATTTTCGATCTTATTTCTGTTGCAAACTCCATAGGGAGTATGACTCATTGGTTAGTAATACATGTTAGGGTTTTAAGGTGTCCGTTAGGTTGACTAAACCTATTGGGTTTTATAGGATACGGGTTGGTTTTAGGTAGGGACTCCCTTGTGACCTAAAAGGAGTCCATCATGCTTAGTTTCCTCGAAACGTATATTGGATTGATTGAGTAATTCTTTGGGTGTCAGCCCGATGTTGATTTCGGTCTCCGGGGCCGGTGCTTAGGGAGTTCTTCTCCTAATCAGTATACATGTGATGTAGATTTCCAGTTTTGACATTGCCTAATGGGCACAGAGTTTTTACTTGCTTCTATCTTTCGATCCTATCTTGAGAACCTTAGGTAGAACCCTATGGATGTAAACATGTGTTTGAGACATGTTATGATTGATGGTTGCAAGTGGCTGCAAGTGGTTGCTCGTGATTGCTCGTGGATGCATTTACACATTAGGCACTAGATCGGCTCAGTCACCTTTCATATTGCATATGCATGAGTGTTTATACTTGTTTATGTATGAAATTGAATGTGTTATCATGTGGATGTTGCATATGGATGAATGTTTGTGCACACATATAGTGTTTATGTGACCAGGACTATTTGCATACATGTGGATTCATGGCACTAAACATATTTTGCATTTAGAAGATCAATCAGGCCTGATCATTTGCATTAGATAAGGAACATATACACACACTTTTTGCATATGTTCATACAGCATTAGAAATCTCTTAAGGACAATGTTTGCTTATGGATGATGTTTTGAGTAAATGGATGATGGATGGTAGAATAGTTCTTCCTAACTTAGAGATTTCGGGGACGAAATCCTTAAAGGAGGGGAGAATGTAACAACCCGAATTTTTATAACGTGTTAAGACAAGAATCAAGGCAGAATTAAAATTTTAAATTAAGAATCAAGCGAAACGGGTTGCGCCGTTGCGTTCGTCTCAGAATTCTGGTTGGAAACGAGTCCGAAATTTCGTAAATCGGAGTCCGTATGACCGAGATATGGCCTCTAGAAGTTTCACGAAAAAAACAGAAAATGAAAACAATCTTTTGAAATTCGAATTTGGGCCAAACAGACTGGGCGGGAAAATTTCCCGCCCAGCCCTAGGTCGACTGGGGAGTCGACTGGGTAGTCGACCCCCCCAGGGACCAGGTCGACTGCCCATTCGACCTGGGGGTCGACCTCCCTGGTCGGCCATCCTAGCTTGGTGCACCTGTTTGCTCCTTTGGGTCTGCTCAGCTTGCCTGTGACGAGATTTAAGGGTTCAGATCTAAATTAGGGTTAATCTAAGGGCCTAAACTAGTCCTAACTTCTATAAAAACACCATAAGACCTAACCTAAATCACTAAAAACCATCATAACAACAAAGTGCTGCCCAAATGTCTCTTGATCATGGCCTCCATCTTCATCTTCAAAGGCCTAAGCATGCAAACTTGATTCAAGTCAAAGGAGCAAGCTTTCTACATCAAATCAAGGGAGCTACTTATATTCTCAAGGCTTCTAGTGTTGCTACATCATTCCTAGAGCTTCTACAACAAATCAAGAGGGTAGATCAACGTCGCTACAACGATTCTATGAAGATTCTTGCTCCTAATTCACTAGCCACACTTTGTAAATTCTAGATGCTTTTAGATTGAAACGATAACATGAATATGACATGTGATAAAGTTGAAATTGGATCTATGCATGATGTTCAATCCATGCTCATTCTTGTTCATTTTTGATCTTGACCTTTGGGGATGTTGCTATGACATTAATTTGAACCTATGCATGTCGCAAATCACTCTTTCATGTCCTTATCATGCATGTAATGATGTTTTTTTCTCGGATCTTATTTTATGCAAAATTTCTACCTTCCCCTATTGATTTTCTTTCGATGAACCTTGGTCGATTTCGGACCTAGACCTAAACTACGATTTACGTGCGATTTGTATACGGGGGAAATATTGGGATTTCACCTATTTGGTTATTGGTATGGGTGGTCGAATTTGTGCATAACATGAACAAGGAAAATTTGAGGTATTGCCAATATTATTTGCAAGTTTGGGCATACATGAGTTGACATACGAATTAAATCACGGGTTTTGACACTATGTAAGTTAAATCAAGGGATTGGGCTTATGTAAATTAGGCATAAGTGGAATTGGAACATGAACCATGATGTGGGTTTATTTGGGCATGAACGTGACGACAAGTAACTTTGGCTAGAACATGATTTGGGGTAAATTGGCATAAACTTGACATACATGTAAATAGACGAGAATTGGACATATGTGAAGTGGCTAGAATTGGGTACACATTTTGATGGACATGTAATTGGGAACTTGGGAATATGCTTAGTAATATGTAACGTGGGTATCTTGACTTAGATGACACATATGTAATTGACAATCTAACGGATGCCTTCGACACGAGGTTAGACTTGAGTTGTGGTGTAATTCTGCCCAGAACCGCCCGGCATATCCAGTGACCACAACAATAATGGTCTAATGTGAGAGGTCGTAGGCAAAGATTAGATTGTGATAATGCTTGAACCCGAGGTTGGAATGGGTTTGCGGTGTAATTCTACCCGGAACCGCCCGGCATATCCAGTGACCGCAAATAAGTCCAATGTGAGAGGTTGATGCATTAATAAATAATAATTGAATATAACATGGACGGGTGGGTTAAGTAACTTGATTAGACTAATGACACTTAACCAATATAACATGGACGGGTGGGTTAAGTAACTTGATTAGACTATTGACACTTAACCAATATAACATGGACGGGTGGGTTAAGTAACTTGATTAGACTAATGACACTTAACCAAGATGACGTGGATGGGTGGGTTAAGAAAAACCGGACTTGATTTCTTGATGGCACTTAACCATATAACACGACTAGAGGATGGGTTATTTTAACCTGAATGAGTCGATAACACCCGACCAGTATAACGCGATGCATGGTAAGGTTAAGTAAACTTACAAGGGTAACACTTAACCGTTATAATTTGACTAGTTGGTGGGGTTGGGTTAACATATACTTAACCAATCTAACATGATAACTTGATGGGGTTAAGTCATGAATCGCTTGAATATACTTAACTAATCTAACATGATAACTTGATGGGGTTAAGTCATGAATCGCTTGAATGTACTTAACCAATCTAACATGATAACTTGATGGGGTTAAGTCATGAACCGCTTGAATATACTTAACCAATCTAACACGGTAATTTGATGGGGTTAAGCTTGAATATACTTAACCAATCTAACACGGTAATTTGATGGGGTTAAGCTTGAATATACTTGACCAATCTAACACGGTAATTTGATGGGGTTAAGATTAAACATACTTAACCAATTTGACATGATGATCTGCATACGGTTAAGTCATGAATCGATGGAATAAGCTTAACCAACTTGACACGTGATGCGTAGGGCTAAGTCATGGACTTGAATGACAACACTTAACCAATTTGACATGACATGTAGACGGGTTAAGTCACGAACTTGAATGACCACACTTAACCAACTTGACATGCTAGACTGATAGGGGTTAAGTGTAATAACCCGAAAATCTGGGCCAGTTTAAAAATTTTATTTTGGCAATTTTAGCAAATTTTGAATATTTAAAATGAATTATTTTAAATAATATCGACAGGAAAATTTATTTTGAATTCAAATTCGACGTATATATTATATACGTCGTCGTTAGAATATAAATAATTATATATAATTATAAATAGAATTGAAAATGGCGCGGTAGTTCGATAATTCGATTTCAAACTTCAATTGAATGTACTAGGTGCAAAACAATCCGGATTTTAGTGAAACCAAAGATAATAGGATCTCTTTGTGAATATCTTTCCAACGAATCAGAATAATCGAAATTTCATAGCGGGAATCAAAAGATATGTCCAGTTGAGAATTATGAATAGTCGCTATGGAATTCAGGCACTTAAAAATTGATATTTTGCAAACGACCTCGGAATTCGACGAAACCACTTTTGTTGGAACCGCGGTGTCAAATTATTGCTAGGTTTCAAATTTCATAATTTTTAGAATCAATATGTGAGTGTGGCAAAGGAAAACGCTTTTGACCAGTTTCAGTTGATTTTAATCGACTGGGAAATGACTATTTTTCAAACGGTCTCAGAATTCGACGAAACTAGTTTTGTTAGGACCGTATCGTCAATACGAAGCTAGAAAATATTTTTCAGGAATTTTTCGAGTTAGTATGTGACCCCGGTAAATTGAAATGCGCGTTCAAATTCAATATATAGAGTTATATGTTGATTTTGACGAAAACTGATCGAAACAGTCGAATCAGCTTGCGGTACATATCCCATTGTGTTCGAAATGGGGGTGAAATGCTATGGACGACAGTCGGTGGGTTTCGTTTTGAGTTCGAAAAAAAAGTTACTTTTTGGACTTTAAATAAAATAATAAATAAATTTAATTACACTCACCCCCCTCCTTTCTCTTTGTTGAATTCAACCCCCCCCCCCCTTCAGTCACGTTCAAATAGAAATCGAAAGAAAAGAAAAAAAAAGAAAGAAAGAAAAAAAAACCTTTGCCCGATCGATTTCTCGCGCCGCCACCTTCAGGCGTTCGTCGCCACCGCCCCCTCCCTTGTCACTGCGCCGACGTTCTTCTCCGACCCCCCTCCTTCAGCTCGAGGAAGCCGCGTCGCCCTCGATCGAACCACCCCTCTGCCGCAATCCACCACCGCAGCAACCTGATGGGACAACAGCCGCCTCCCAGACCGACCACCGCCCCTGCGCCGCTCCCACTGGCCATCTCCCCCTTCGAGCCTTCAGCAACAGTGAGTTTTACAGTTTATTCTATTTTTATTTCTTCTCTTTTATTCTATGCTATGAGTGTAATCAATTCAGCCATTAAATTATGATTTTTATAAGTAGAGTATTAAAGATATAATTTTTATAATATAGAGAAGTTAAAAATAAATTTTTTATACTAGTGGCAGAGTAAAAATATAATTTTTATGTTTTTAAAGTATTAAAAATATGATCTTTACTGTGTAGAAGACGTAAAAATATAATTTTTACATGATAGGCGTATTAAAGGCGAGATCTTTATATGTAAAAAGGCGAAATCTTTATATGAAAAATAGCGTGATAAAAATATAATTTTATCTATATTGTAGCAGTAAAAATTGGATTTTTATATATTGAACAACAAATTAAAATTTTAATTTTACATATGTAGTGAATACGGGCAACGAAAGAGACAAAAGGCGGGAATGGCGAAGATTTCTATAAATGAAGTGTCGTGAAGTTGGATAGCTATCGGTGAGAATTTCTCACTCTTCAATTTATTTTTCTAGTTATATATATATACTAGGATGCAGACGGTGTTTAGTAGCACCCGACACAATCGTCCACAGACCATGGACTTGTTTTTTTATCTGTGTATTTGGTTAGATTATTTAAAGTGAATTGAATTGTTTGGTGAAATGAAATTGATTTGATTGATGTGTGAATGGCGTGGGCCTTCACTAGACCGGGGATAAGGCTAGGCCTCGTCCCGTTTCTAGTATCGTGCCGTTATGCCGCCGAAATTTTCTAAAATAAGTTAGAAAAATAAAGAAGCATTTTATTTAATAAATGAACTGAATAGAATATTTTCATAGGTTGAATAAAATGTTTTATCGTTAAAAATATAATTTTTAACGTGAAAGTGAATAAATAAATATTTATAAACAAATCGGCCGATTTGTTTATATACACCGATTTGACTGATATTGATTGGGTCGATAAATTTTACACATCACCCAACTGCACAACTAAAATCTATGTTTGATGGTTTGAAACCCCACACGGGTGTTGGGATGAAATTTGAAGTTCACTCATCCTGATTGATTAAATATGTCGATCGATTGATTGACAGGCTGTTATAAGCGTTAGATATTTATATTTGATGCTTATACAGTGTAGTGCACTTTGGTTGATGGTTGATTATTTTTCAATGCTATTATGTACGTGTGATGTATGAAAATCCATATAATTAACATTATATGGTGATTGATTGGGCCTCATTCCAATTTAGAAAATAAAGATCTTTATAAAATAAAGGTTCATGTGTTGACAGTACTCATTTGTTGAGATTAGTCATGTGTTGAATGAAATATTTTAATAATAAAATATACATCTTTATCATATTTAAAATTAGAATTACTTCACGGTGGAGTCTAATTGAAAATCAAACGATAGATACCCAAATTTTATAAAATATTTTAAATAACAAAAATAGTCACACGTGGACAGTACTCATTCGTTGAGATTAGTCGTGTGTTGACAAAAAATAAATATTCATTTGTTGGATAGAATATTTGAAAATAGAAATATATGAAGCCGTGTTGGTTAGATTGACGCCATTTTGACGTGAACGATATTTATATCAGTTTTATTCATTTTAAAATGAATATTGAAAAGTGATTTCGAAATCGCATATTTTGAAATGAAATTTGAATTTGAATTGAATCGAATAGAAAACCAATTTGAATTGAATCGAATAGAAAACCAATTTGAATTGAATCGAATAGAAAACCAATTTGAATTGAATTGAAATGAATTTTAAAACGAATTTATAAGGAAGAATTCAATTTTGATTTGAAATGAAATGGAAGTTGAAATTGTTTTTGAAACGAATTTAAAACTATTTATATAATTCGTTTTAAATAGGAATCGACGAAATATATATTATATATTATATATATTATATAATGGCTTGAATAGAACGCGCCGGGCCGCGGCAGTTCGTGAATTTCGACCATTTATTTCAAACGGACATTACGGGAGATCCGACCGTTGGATTCTCCTAAGACCGGAACCGTTGGGTTCGTATCGAAAAGGGCTTTCTAACGAATATTAGGAATTCGAAATCTAACGGTTGGATTTGGAGATACGTCCAAATCAAATTCGAAAAAGGTCGCTATAGGTGCAGTTCGATGGTCGTTGTTGGAAATCGACTGTACGGGCCTTGATAAAATTATTAAAAATAGTAATAATTTGTGAAAAATCATAAGAAATGATTTGGGGAAAAAATAGGATGAAAAACTCAATATTTGAAAAGGTAAAAATAGATTTTTATCGAAATGAACTAGTTTAGAACTAAAATAAAAACCCATTTATTTTAAAATAAATAAATTGGGTTTGAAATGGGTTTTAAATAGAATTGATTGGTGGGTTTATCGTGAACTGTGTTTTAAATAACACTAGTTCTTTAACCCGATAATAAATAGAATGTGATTTGGGTTTGTCGTGAACTGTGTTTTAAATAACATTAGTTCTTTAACCCAGTAAAAGGGAGTTTTAATGAATCTGCAATTGGATTGAAATGTGAATTGATAATTTAAATTATCAAATTTAGGAAATGAACGAGAATGGAGTATCGCCAGTTTTGCTCCAAAACGATAGTTTAATCTTTAATTAGATTTGAACGTGAAATGGTAATTAATTTTACCGATAACACCGTGGTGTTAGATATGGAGTATTACCAGTTTTGCTTCATGGGATGCATAGGTTGGGATTGAGAAATAAAATAAATAATTACTTCGGTACGGTTCGCTAATCTCGACTAGTTCAGAAAACCATAATTTGGTTTGAAACGACATCCAAAGGAAGATTAAAGGATAAATTTTAAAAAATTTATCTTGGATAAAATTAATGGGAACCTTTCCCAAAAGATGTGAATATTTAAATAATAGAATATTCAGAATTGGAATGAGGCGTATGTTGTGTTTGTTTAACATTTGTTTTTAATATACGCGGGTTGTTCGGAAAGGCCGGGTTTATAACCATTATGGATAACCGATTCGACGATAAGTCGAAGATGAAGATAGTGGTTGAAGACCGGAAGTCTTCACATCGTTTGGGTGATTACTGATGATCTTGATTGGGCTGTACACCCAAGATGAGTGAATCAGTTAGTGGTCGTCCAGACGTACTTGGAGATCGATGGATATGCGAGGAAAGTGCCTCCGGTTTCGTTCAGACCCAGAGCGAACTTGTAAATGGATTGTGTGTCTGACATTGGATTTTATTCTGTGTTGATTGATTTCTGTTAAATATATATCTGTTTGGCGGCGGAGAATTTATTCTCTTGCTTAACGCCCTTCTCTGAGACGTACGAGCTTAGAGGTTACATATCAATAGATATCAATCGCATGGCATGAATTGCCTGTGTGGCACGCTAAGATGCAATGATCAAGGCTTCTGTTGAAAAGCAAAGTCTTGTGGTTGATGATCAAAGCACGGCCTTTGTGGCGTAGCTTTGTGTATAACGTGAATTCGCGAGCCTCACACCTCGGTATAAGTCAAAAACGGGATACGGACTGCAGGGAGAGCACGACGTTTCTTTCTAGCTATGGTGGTGTCAGTGACTTACCAGCCCTGACATTTATATACTTTTCACCTATGTGGTTGTTGGAATGCGAGGCGCCTCGATTATAGGTCTGCAAGGACCGGGAAATGTGTGTTCAGGAATAAATAATCCTCTAACGTAAGTGAGGACCGACCCTGAAGCATCCAGGATTGCCCAGAGTGTGTAGTCCTGAGACATTTGCTAGAGTGTCTCGAACGCGGAGAGGATCTTGCCCCTTGCCTCGACTCATGACGGAAATCCAATTTCCAATACGTGTAATTCGGTTTTAATTGTAGAACTAGTATGGCGACATAGTAGATGGTAGCTATGCCGCCTATGATTTATATTTATGATTGAAATTGTTTTGACACTATACACTTATTATAGTATCAAATGATTTTTTTTAAACGTACCAAGCATTTTTGGTTGTTATAAGGTAAAACCCTATCCTCCGGCTTGCGTTGCATTGTGTGATGGGACCTGGGTCTTATAATAGCTTCATTTTTCGAAAAAGCATTGCGTTGTTTATTCTATGCACTAGTATTCTTGAGAGGAAACCCGTTCCGTGTTATACGGCGTGGTCCCTTGAATTACTTTCTTTTAAAATAAAGTTTAAAATAACTGTTTTAGTTCTCACACCAGTCACATGACTGACCTGGAGTTTATTGTTTTAACCTAAACTCTGGGTGCCCCTATTTTCCGCACGGGCAGCTAGTAGTTTTGGTTTTGCAGATTTATATTCACAGGATCCTGGTTTACAGTTGGAACGATGCTCGGAAAGCTCTGTATCCGTGTATTACTTTCAGTTGTGTTTTGTATTATTTTTCCACTGCAAAACTGTATTTAAATCTCTGATATTCTTTGTTGTATAATATTTATTCATACTCTGTATATTCTTGTATTCTGATGGAATTGTTGTAATAGTAATGAAATGTTCTTCCGTCTGCGTTCTGATTTGTCTTGTCCTCACAGTAATTCGTTCTTTCTCATCTCTTCGGAGACCGGGGAAGTTCGGGTCGCTACATTTGGTATCAGAGCTTTGGTTTACAGAGCTCGAGAACAAGGCACATTAGAACCATACGAAAGAATTCATCAGATATTGGATTAGTAATATCCAATTAGAATGACTCTTTAGAGATAGGATCAGTAGTATCCTAGAACGAGTGTGAAGAGTATATTTTTCAAATGAAAACAATTTTGTTTTGAAAATTTAAATCGTTTTATACGTATTTGAATAATTTATTTATATTGATTTGGACAATCTAGTATATAAAGGTTTTGCATATACGCGTCATGAACTTTTTTTCGAAGTTTTAATATATTAGATAGATATAGAATTACACTCTAGTCGCCCGGAGATGATGTTGATAATGACCATGGTATCATCAATATTTATGTTCATGTTTCGAAGGTGTAATATCTATATATTTCCATTAGATAGGTGTGAGAACCAAAACTGATATAGTTAGAATACATTGTGGTGAATTGGCATCGAAACATGATTTTCGACTATATATCAAATTATGAATTTGAAACTCTAATCCACTAATTGATTGATGTTTGTGCTGTTTGTTTATTTGTTTGATAATTTTGAACCATTATGCCTAATTGCATCAAATATTGAATGGTATTGAAAATTGGTCGCATTTGCTTGCATATACATATACTTACATTGAACAGGTCATAGCAAGGAGGCTAGAGCAGAGAATAAAATTTGTTTGCCCGACAAATAGGTACATGTTTACTACATAATTTACTGTTTTGTTTGGGTGATGATGATTTTATGAGCCTATTGGCTAGCCGCTTGGCTTTTTCTTTTTCTTTTTGAGATCAGAAGGCCTATATGGCAATTTCGGGATTTTCCCGTGGCTCCCGGTGCAGGGGAGGTTATGGCGAAATTTTTCGAAAATTTAGGGTGTTAGCCAAATTTTTGAAAATTTGAAAATTCTCAGAAACTGAAAAGTTGGAGAATGGAAGCCAGATCGAACGTAGAGTTGATTGATCAAACCACTTTCGACTTTGTTCCTTTTCGGGGACGAAAAGTTTTAAGTGGGGGAGATTGTAATAACCCGAAAATCTGGGCCAGTTTAAAATTTTTATTTTGGCAATTTTAGCGAATTTTGAATATTTAAAATGAATTATTTTAAATAATATCGACGGGAAAATTTATTTTGAATTGAAATTCGACGTATATATTATATACGTCGTCGGTAGAATATAAATAATTATATATAATTATAAATAGAATTGAAAATGGCGCGGTAGTTCGATAATTCGATTTCAAACTTCAATTGAATGTACCAGGTGCAAAACAATCCGGATTTTAGTGAAACCAAAGATAATAGGATCTCTTTGTGAATATCTTTCCAACGAATCAGAATAATCGAAATTTCATAGCGGGAATCAAAAGATATGTCCAGTTGAAAATTATGAATAGTCGCTATGGAATTCAGGCCCTTAAAAATTGATATTTTGCAAACGACCTCGGATTTCGACGAAACCACTTTTGTTGGAACCGCGGCGTCAAATTATTTCTAGGTTTCAAATTTCATAATTTTTCGAATCAATATGTGAGCGTGGCAAAGGAAAACGCTTTTGACCAGTTTCAATTGATTTTAATCGACTGGGAAATGGCTATTTTTCAAACGGTCTCAGAATTCGACGAAACTAGTTTTGTTAGGACCGTATCGTCAATACGAAGCTAGAAAATATTTTTCAGGAATTTTTCGAGTTAGTATGTGACCCCGGTAAATTGAAATGCGCGTTCAAATTCAATATATAGAGTTATATGTTGATTTTGACAAAAAATGATCGAAATAGTCGAATCAGCTTGCGGTACATATCCCATTGTGTTCGGAATGAGGGTGAAACGCTATGGACGAAAGTCGGTGGGTTTCGTTTTGAGTTCGAAAAAAAGTTACTTTTTGGACTTTAAATAAAATTATAAATAAATTTAATTACACTCACCCCCCTCCTTTCTCTTTGTTGAAGTCAACCCCCCCCCCCCTTCAGTCACGTTCAAATAGAAATCGGAAGAAAAGAAAGGAAAAAAAAACCTTTGCCCGATCGATTTCTCATGCCGCCACCTTCAGGCGTTCGTCGCCACCGCCCCCTCCCTTGTCACTGCGCCGACGTTCTTCTCCGACCACCCCTCCTTCAGCTCGAGGAAGCCGTGTCGCCCTCGATCGAACCACCCCTCTGCCGCAATCCACCACCGCAGCAACCTGATGGGACAACCGCCGCTTCCCAGACCGACCACCGCCCCTGCGCCGCTCCCACTGGCCATCTCCCCCTTCGAGCCTTCGGCAACAGTGAGTTTTACAGTTTATTCTATTTTTATTTCTTCTCTTTTATTCTATGCTATGAGTGTAATCAATTCAGCCATTAAATTATGATTTTTATAAGTAGAGTATTAAAGATATAAATTTTATAATATAGAGAAGTTAAAAATAAAATTTTTATACTAGTGGCAGAGTAAAAATATGATTTTTATATTTTTAAAGTATTAAAAATATGATCTTTACTATGTAGAAGATGTAAAAATATAATTTTACATGATAGGCGTATTAAAGGCGAGATCTTTATATGTAAAAAGGCGAAATCTTTATATGAAAAATAGCGTTATAAAAATATAATTTTATCTATATTGTAGCAGTAAAAATTGGATTTTTATATATTGAACAACAAAGTAAAAATTTTATTTTACATATGTAGTGAATACGGGCAACGAAAGCGACAAAAGGCGGGAATGGCGAAGATTTCTATAAATGAAGTGTCGTGAAGTTGGATAGCTATCGGTGAGAATTTCTCACTCTTCAATTTATTTTTCTGTTATATATATATATATATACTAGGATGCAGACGGTGTTTAGTAGCACCCGACACAATCGTCCACAGACCATGGACTTGTTTGTTTGGCTGTGTAGTTGGTTAGATTATTTAAATTGAATTGAATTATTTGGTGAAATGAAATTGATTTGATTGATGTGTGAATGGCGTGGGCCTTCACTAGACCAGGGATAAGGCTAGGCCTCGTCCCGTTTCTAGTATCGTGCCGTTATGCCGCCGAAATTTTCTAAAATAAGTTAGAAAAATAAAGAAGCATTTTATTTAATAAATGAACTGAATAGAATATTTTCATAGGTTGAATAAAATGTTTTATCGTTTAAAATATAATTTTTAACGTGAAAGTGAATAAATAAATATTTATAAACAAATCGGCCGATTTGTTTATATACACTGATTTGACTGATATTGATTGGGTCGATAAATTTTACACATCGCCCAACTGCACAACTAAAATATGTGTTTGATGGTTTGAAACCCCACACGGGTGTTGGGATGAAATTTGAAGTTCACTCATCCTGATTGATTAAATATGTCGATCGATTGATTGACAGGCTGTTATAAGCGTTAGATATTTATATTTGATGCTTATACAGTGTAGTGCACTTTGGTTGATGGTTGATTATTTTTCAATGCTATTATGTACGTGTGATGTATGAAAATCCATATAATTAACATTATATGGTGATTGATTGGGCCTCATTCCAATTTAGAAAATAAAGATCTTTATAAAATAAAGGTTCATGTGTTGACAGTACTCATTCGTTGAGATTAGTCATGTGTTGAACGAAATATTTTAATAATAAAATATACATCTTTATCATATTTAAAATTAGAACTACTTCATGGTGGAGTCTAATTGAAAATCAAACGATAGATACCCCAATTTTATAAAATATTTTAAATAACAAAAATAGTCACACGTGGACAGTACTCATTCGTTGAGATTAGTCGTGTGTTGACAAAAAATAAATATTCATTTGTTGGATAGAATATTTGAAAATAGAAATATATGAAGCCGTGTTGGTTAGATTGACGCCATTTTGACGTGAACGATATTTATATCGGTTTTATTCATTTTAAAATGAATATTGAAAAGTGATTTCGAAATCGCATATTTTGAAATGAAATTTGAATTTGAATTGAATCGAATAGAAAACCAATTTGAATTGAATCGAATAGAAAACCAATTTGAATTGAATCGAATAGAAAACCAATTTGAATTGAATCGAATAGAAAACCAATTTGAATTGAATCGAATAGAAAACCAATTTGAATTGAATTGAAATGACTTTTAAAACGAATTTATAAGGAAGAATTCAATTTTGATTTGAAATGAAATGGAAGTTGAAATTGTTTTTGAAACGAATTTAAAACTATTTATATAATTCGTTTTAAATAGGAATCGACGAAATATATATTATATAATGGCCTGAATAGAACGCGCCGCGCCGCGGCAGTTCGTGAATTTCGACCATTTATTTCAAACGGACATTACGGGAGATCCGACCGTCGGATTCTCCTAAAACCGGAACCGTTGGGTTCGTATCGAAAAGAGATTTCTAAGGAATATTAGGAATTCGAAATCTAACGGTTGGATTTGGAGATACGTCCAAATCAAATTCGAAAAAGGTCGCTATAGGTGCAGTTCGATGGTCGTTGTTGGAAATCGACTGTACGGGCCTTGATAAAATTATTAAAAATAGTAATAATTTGTGAAAAATCATAAGAAATGATTTGGGGAAAAATTAGGATGAAAACTCTATATTTGAAAAGGTAAAAATAGATTTTTATCGAAATGAACTAGTTTAGAACTAAAATAAAAACCCATTTATTTTAAAATAAATAAATTGGGTTTGAAATGGGTTTTAAATAGAATTGATTGGTGGGTGTATCGTGAACTGTGTTTTAAATAACACTAGTTCTTTAACCCGATAATAAATAGAATGTGATTTGGGTTTGTCGTGAACTGTGTTTTAAATAACATTAGTTCTTTAACCCAGTAAAAGGGAGTTTTAATGAATCTGCAATTGGATTGAAATGTGAATTGATAATTTAAATTATCAAATTTAGGAAATGAACGAGAATGGAGTATCACCAGTTTTGCTCCAAAGCGATAGTTAAATCTTTAATTAGATTTGAACGTGAAATGGTAATTAATTTTACCGATAACACCGTGGTGTTAGATATGGAGTATTACCAGTTTTGCATCATGGGATGAATAGGTTGGGATTGAGAAATAAAATAAATAATTACTTCGATACGGTTCGCTAATCTCGACTAGTTCGGAAAACCATAATTTGGTTTGAAACGACATCCAAAGGAAGATTAAAGGATAAATTTTAAAGAATTTATCTTGGATAAAATTAATGGGAACCTTTCCCAAAAGATGTGAATATTTAAATAACAGAATATTCAGAATTGGAATGAGGCTTATGTTGTGTTTGTTTAACATTTGTTTTTAATATACGCGGGTTGTTCGGAAAGGCCGGGTTTATACCCATTCTGGATAACCGATTCGACGATAAGTCGAAGATGAAGACGGTGGTTGAAGACCGGAAGTCTTCACATCGTTTGGGTGATTACTGATGATCTTGATTGGGTTGTACACCCAAGATGAGGGAATCAGTTAGTGGTCGTCCAGACGTACTTGGAGATCGATGGATATGCGAGGAAAGTGCCTCCGGTTTCGTTCAGACCCAGAACGGACTTGTAAATGGATTGTGTGTCTGACATTGGATTTTATTCTGTGTTGATTGATTTCTGTTAAATGTATATCTGTTTGGCGGCGGAGAATTTATTCTCTTGCTTAACGCCCTTCTCTGAGACGTACGAGCTTAGAGGTTATATATCAATAGATATCAATCGCACGACATGAATTGCCTGTGTGGCACGCTAAGATGCAATGATCAAGGCTTCTGTTGAAAAGAAAAGTCTTGTGGTTGATGATCAAAGCACGACCTTTGTGGCGTAGCTTTGTGTATAACGTGAATTCGCGAGCCTCACACCTCGGTATGAGTCAAAAACGGGATACGGACTGCAGGGAGAGCACGACGTTTCTTTCTAGCTATGGTGGTGTCAGTGACTTACCAGCCCTGACATTTATATACTTTTCACCTATGTGGTTGTTGGAATGCAAGGCGCCTCGATTATAGGTCTGTAAGGACCGGGAAACGTGTGTTCAGGAATAAATAATCCTCTAACGTAAGTGAGGACCGGCCCTGAAGCATCCAGGATTGCCCAGAGTGTGTAGTCCTGAGACATTTGCTAGAGTGTCTCGAACGCGGAGAGGATATTGCCCCTTGCCTCGACTCATGACGGAAATCCAATTTCCAATACGTGTAATTCGGTTTTAATTGTAGAACTAGTATGGCGACATAGTAGATGGTAGCTATGCCGCCTATGATTTATATTTATGATTGAAATTGTTTTGACACTATACACTTATTATAGTATCAAATGATTTGTTTTAAACATATCAAGCATGTTTGGCTGTTATAATGTAAAACCCGATCCTCCGGCTTGCGTTGCATTGTGTGATGGGACCTGGGTCTTATAATAGCTTCATTTTTCGAAAAAGCATTGCGTTGTTTATTCTATGCACTAGTATTCTTGGGAGGAAACCCGTTCCGTGTTATACGGCGTGGTCCCTTGAATTACTTTCTTTTAAAATAAAGTTTAAAATAACTGTTTTAGTTCTCACACCAGTCACATGACTGACCTGGAGTTTATTGTTTTAACCTAAACTCTGGGTGCCCCTATTTTCCGCACGAGCAGCTAGTAGTTTTGGTTTTGCAGATTTATATTCACAGGATCATGGTTTACAGCTGGAACGATGCTCGGAAAGCTCTGTATCCGTGTATTACTTTCAGTTGTGTTTTGTATTATTTTTCCGCTGCAAAACTGTATTTAAATCTATGATATTCTTTGTTGTATAATATTTATTCATACTCTGTATATTCTTGTATTCTGATGGAATTGATGTAATAGCAATGAAATGTTCTTCCGTCTGCGTTCTGATTTGTCTTGTCCTCACAGTAATTCGTTCTTTCTCATCTCTTCGGAGACCGGGGAAGTTCGGGTCGCTACATTAAGTCTCTACACTTAACCTGCTAGACGGAAACCCTAGTTACGCTGTCCTTTTCAGCAGTAACCCTCTTGGATGTATCACGATACCCTAGGGACTAGGCTAGGGTGGGGCACGATTACTGGGCTGATTGTAAGCGACCAAAATGATGGCTGAGTTTGGTGCACCATTGTAGGTTCAGGCGGACTATGGTCGTGCACGTAGTCCGGAGTTGAAAAAGCAGGCATGGGCACTAGTAGTTTTACACTGTGCGTGCTTGGAATGGTGTCAGTGGTTGACACCCTAGGACTTGATACACCCTAGGGTGGACCTAGCATAGGGTAGCTACACTCGCGATTGGGCCGTATGACACCAACACAACGAGCTATGTCAGGTAGGGAGCCGATCGACTAAAGCGTGGCGTAGGGCGTTGTTCGATAGGTAGCGTAATCCCTAGTGGTCCTAGGTGGCATAAACCCTAGTCGAAAATGTCCATTAGGTAGCGTAATCCCTAGTGGTCCTAGGTGGAAGAAACCCTAATCAAATCTAGAAATTGTTCAATAGGTAGAATAATCCCTAGTGGTCCTAGGTGGCGAAAATCCTAGTTGAACACGCAATAATTCTTGATAAGAAAAACAGGCCAAATCAAGGGTGGCAGTCCGAGAAATATCAAGGATGGTGACACTACGTTGTTGTAGTACAGAATAACGTGATCGAACCCGTACGATATACGACAAGGGACTATACATATACATGGAAGGGATGATATGAGTTAGGATGCTAGTACGATTGGTGCAGAGGACGTTAGACATGCGATGTTATTCCGAGTTTACCTTGGTTATCCTGTTACCTTGGTTATCTTGTTACTTGAGTTTATCCTGTTATCTTAGTTTGATCTGTTTATCTTGTCATCATGCTTATATTTACTTTTGGTTTATACATGTCATGTTACTCTTACCTGTTTTTAGGCTGAAAGCTACTAGGACTTACTCAGTCTTTATGACTGACCCGTTTTGTTTCGCCTCTTTCTCTTCCGTTTCCCCCCCGGGTTTACAAGGAGGAAATGTTGCTTCTTAGTGCGAATTTTTCTGCTTCAAGATCATCATCTATGGTTTGGACTTTTCTTGGCTATGGCTATTTTACTGTTGTACTTGGGGAATAATTTATGACCATGGTTCTATGCTTCTTTATTATTGCAAGACAGGTTTCTATGTAAGTAATTTAATGGCATTTTGATGTAAAAGGTTTTAGACCTTATTACTTTTGTAAAGTAATGAAATCATGTTTTCCTTCCGCTGTTTTATATGTTCTGTCTTGTAATATTTCTGTGCATGGTTACCTAGATAATACTCCACCAAAGCTAGTGCATTCCCTTTGTGAGTGACCCTAGCGGAGGTGGGGTGTTACAGAACCCGTAACTTCCCCGATAAGGAAAGAGCGGATACTTCGAGAACAACACACAAAAGAATGCAAACAGAAGAACATTTCATTGTCAATTACAACAATTCCATCCGAATACAAGAATATACAGAGTATGAATCAATATTACACATTCACTAAATATCAGAGATTACAATGCATTACTGTAGCGGAGAAATGATATAATATACAACTAAAAGAGATATACGGATACAGAGCTTTCCGGATATCATTCCAGCTGTAAACCAGGTACCTGTGAATATAAATCTGCAAAACCAAAACTACTAGCTGCCCGTGCGAAAATTAGGGGCACCCAGAGTTTAGGTTAAAACAATAAACTCCAGGTCAGTCATGTGACTGGTGTGAGAACTAAAACAGTTAGTTAAAACTTTACTTTAAAAGAGAGTAATTCCAGCACGCCGTATAACACGGAATGGGTTTCCTCCCAATAATACCAGTGCATAGAATAAACAACGCAATGCTTTTTCGAAAAATGAAGCTATTATAAGACCCAGGTCCCATCACACAATGCAACGCGAGCCGGAGGATAGGGTTTTCCCTTATAATAGCCAAACATGCTTGGTACGTTTAAAACAAACATTTGATACTATTACAAGTCTATAGTGTCAAAACAATTTCAATCATAAATATCAATCATAGACGACATGGGTACCATATATCATGTCGCCTTACTAGGCTTTACAATCAAAATCGCAAAGTCACGTATTTGGAAATTGGATTTTCTTCTATGAACTGAGGCAAGGGATTGTCCTCTACCGATTCGAGACTGTCTAGCCCGAGCCTCAGGATTAGTGCTCGAGTGACCCTTGGAGCGACATGGCCGGTCCACCGATGTGGATTAAAATGCCTGGACACTATGTTTCCCCACCCTTTGGGGGCGTAAATGAGCCAACGAATGACTCCATCGGTCCCGGATCGACCGATATAACCGAGGCTCCTCGCAACAGCAACAACCACACAGGTGAAAATAATACAAATGTCAGCCAGTCTAAGCACTGACACCACCTCAAGCTAGAAAGAAACGCATGTCCTCCTTGAGGTCCTCTCCCGTTTGTGGTTCACAACCGGGGTGTGAGGCTCGCGAATCATCGCTACACAAAGCTATGCTACACAGGTCGTGCTTTGATCATCAACCACAAGACTTTGCTTTTCAACAGAAGCCTTGATCATTTACCACTTAGGCATGCCACACAGTCAATTCACTCCATGCGATCGATATCCATCAATATATAACCCCTGAGCTCGTACGTCTCAAAGAAGGGCGTTAAGAAAGAGAATAAATTCTCCGCCTCCAAACAGATATATATTTAATAGAAATCAACCACACAGAATAAAATCCAATGTCAGACACACAGTCCATTTACAAGTTCGTTCTGGGTCTGAACGAAACCAGAGGCACCTTGTACCTCGCATATCCATCTATCTCCAAGTACGTCTAGACGATCACCAACTGATTCCCTCCTCTTTGGTGTACAGCCCAATTAAGATCATCAGTAATCACCCAAACAACGTGAAGACCTCCGGTCATCGACCACCGTCTTCATCCTCGACACCACGTCGAATCAGTTATTCAGAATGGGATAAACCAGGTCTTTCTGAATAACTCGCGTATATAATAAACTAGTGTTACACAAACACAACATACGCCTCATTCCAATTCAGAATATTCTTTTATTCAAATATTCTTATACTTTAGGAAAGGTTCCTGTTAATTTTATCAAAGATAAATTCATTAAATTTATTCTTTAATCTTCTTTTGAATATCAATTCAAACTAGTCGGGATTAGCGAACCACACCGAAGTAATCATTTATTTTATTTCCCAATCCCAATCTATTCATCCCATGAAGTAAAACTGGTCATACTTCATATCTAACACCACGGTGTTATCGGTAAATTGAATTACCAATTCACGTTCAAATATAATTAAAGATTTAACTATCAATTGGAGCAAAACTGGTGATACCCCATTCTCGATAACTTCAATCTACTTAAAGATTCATTAAAACTCCACTTAGTTTTAATCTTCCCAATAATCACTATCAATGATTATTTTACTTGGGAAATCACATCCTGTCTTTATCTGGGTTAAAAACCAGTGTCATTTAAAACACAGTTCACTATAAACCCAAAATCTCATTCCATTAATTGTCGGGTTAAAGAACAAGTGTTATTTAAAACACCGTTACGATAAACCCAAAAATCAATCCAAATTCAATTCCAATTAAATACCATTTAATTGGTACACTTCATTAAATCTAAATAAAAAGATTTAATCTTTTTTCTCAACTGGGTTTAAGAACAGTGTTAATGAAGACACCATTCACGACAAACCTAAATCACATTTGATATTAAATACAAGGCTCTGAACAGAAAATATATCGGCTTATATTCAATATAAAATTCTACGACCAACAAATATCGTATTGGAAATAACGATATAAACATATCTTTCAAATTTCCATAACAATATCTGTATAATCACGAAATCCAACATCGAAATATTCCAAAGACAATTTCGATTCAAATCCATTCCAATTCAATTATTGGAAATCCTGGTTACTTTTAAAACCATTTCAAATTCAATTTATTTATTTCAAAAATAAATTGATTTTAATTCTAGTTCAAAACTAGTTCATTTCGATAAAAAACTATTTTTATCTTTTCAAATATGGAGTTTTTCATCCCAATTCTTCAAAAATCATTTCTTATGATTTTACACTAATTATTACTATTTTTAATAATTTTATCAAAGCCCGCACAG
This sequence comes from Allium sativum, assembly GCA_030737875.1. Taxonomy (NCBI): domain Eukaryota; kingdom Viridiplantae; phylum Streptophyta; class Magnoliopsida; order Asparagales; family Amaryllidaceae; genus Allium; species Allium sativum. Next base: position 154,463,841 of record CM060926.1, on the reverse strand, counting down.
TCGATTTCCATCAACGGCCATCGAACTGCACTTACAGCGACCTTTTCCAAATTTGATTTGGACATAATTCCAAATCCAAACGTTAGATTTCAAATTTCTAATATTCGTTAGAAAGTTCTTTTTGATACGAACCCAACGGTTTTGGTTTTAGGAGAATCCGACGGTCGGATCTCTCGCAATATCCATTCGCAGTCATTGGTCGAAATTCGCGAACTGCCGCGGCGCGTTCTATTCAGGCCATTATATATATATATATAATATATTATATATATTTCGTCGATTTCCTTTTAAAACGTATTTTGTAAATCGTTTTAAATTCGTTTTCGAAACGATTTCAACTTCATATTCAATTTCGAATCGAAATTGAATATTCCACATCATCGATACACAAATGATAATATTTTCAAAACATTATATTTTGAAATCACTTTCTTTTCTATATTCATTATAAAAATGAATAAAATCGATATAAATATCGTTCACGTCAAAATTGCATCAATCTAATCAACATGGCTTTTATTCAACACATGAAATTATTTTATTTCAACACATGAAATTATTTTCTATTCAACACATAATTTATTTTCAATTCAACACATGAATTTATTTTCAATTCAACACATGAATTTATTTTATAAATTGGAATGAGGCCCAATCAATTACCATATAATGTTAATTATATGGATTTTCTAAACACATGTATATAATAGCAACGATAAATAATCAACCATCATCTAGAGTGCACCACACAACTGCATAAGCATTAAATATCAATAATTAACGCTTACACAGTCTGTCAACCAATCGGTCGAAATACTACTAAACAATTGGGATTCGTGTACGTCAATATTATCCCAACACCCGTGTGGGATTTCAAATCAACAAACACATATTTTATTTGTGCGGTTGGGCGATGTGTAAAATTTATCGTCCCAATCAATATCAATCAAATCAGTGTATATAAACAAATCTCCGATTTGTTTATAAATATTTATTTTATATACACGTTAAAAATCATATTTTTAACTATAAAATATTTTCCATTATAAAATATTTTATTTCATTCAACTTCACACAATCAAATTTCACAACACAGCAATCAAACAAACAAGCCATTCATGGTCTGTGGACGACGGGTGTCGGGTGCTGCTAAGCACCATCTGCATCCTAGTATATATTTCAACTACAAAATAAATTAAAAGTGAGGAGTTCTCACCGACTAGCTGAACCAATACACCGCGACTCTTCATATGTAGGAAATCTTCGCCGTTCTCGCCTTTTGTCACTTTCGTTGGAAAGATATTCTCAATTAGATTCAAATATTTTTGGTTTCGCTAAAATCCGGTTTATTTTGAATCCTGTACATTCATTTGAAATTTGAAATCGAATTTTCAAACTACCGCGCCATTTTCAATTCCTTTTATATTTAAAATAAAATATTTATATTCTAACGATGATCTATATAAATATATACGTTCTAATTCTATTCAAAATAAATTTCTCGTCGTTATTATTTAAACTAATTCATTTTAAATAATTAAAATTCACTAAAATTGCCAAAATAAAAATTTTAAATTGGCTCAGATTTCCGGGTTATTACAATCTCCCCCACTTAAAACTTTTCGTCCCCGAAAAGGAACGAAGCCGAAAGTTGTTTAACTAATCAACTCAACTTTCATTATTTTCTTTACGGCTTAAGTCCTTCAACTTTTCAGTTTCTAAGAACTTCTCAAATTTTTCAAAAAAAATTCTAACACCCTAAATTTTCGAAAAATTTCGCCATAACCTCCCCTGCACCAGGGACTTCAGGATATTTCATATAGCCTCCCATGGCCTTCTTCAATCCAAAGTAAAAAATAAAAAGCCATTCGGCTCATAAAATCATCCAAACCCAATAAATTTGTAAACATGTACCTATTTTTCAGGCAAACAATTTTATTCTTCTGCTCTAGCCTCCTTGCTATGACCTGTTCAATGTAAGTACATGTATATGCATGCAAATGCGACTAATTTTCAATACAATTCACTATTTGGTTAAATTTGGCTAAATGGTTCAAATTTTAATTAATCAACCAATAATCAAACAACACAATCAGAAATCAATTAGTTGATTAGCTTTTCAAATTCATAACTTTGATATATAGTCAAAAATCACATTTTTGGTGCGAAATCACAACAACAGGCCCTATCTAATATTGGTTCTCACACCAGTCTAATGGAAATATATAAACATCCCACTTTCTAAACTCGAACATAAATACTGATGATGTCGCGACATCACCAGAATTATCCCCGAGCGACTAGAGTGTGACTCTATATCTATCCTGTATATTAAAAGTTCGAATACACGTGGATCAGACATATATGCAAAATTTATATGTACTGGATTGTCCAAATTCAATATATAAATAAATAGTCAAATACGAATAATTGATTTAAATTTTCAAAACAAAATTTGTTTCCAATTTTAAAAATATACTCTTCACACTCGTTCTAGGATACTACTGATCCCATCTCTAACAAGTCATTCTCATTGGATATTACTAATCCAATCTCTGATGAATTCTTTCGTTTGGTTCTAACGTGTCTTGTTCTCCAAGCTCTGTAAACTAAAGCTCTGATACCAGCTGTAAGAACCTGTAACTTCCCCGGTAAGGAAAGAGTGGATACTTCGAGAACAACACACAAAAGAACGCAAACAGAAGAACATTTCATTGTTAATTACAAAAATTCCATCAGAATACAACAATATACAGAGTATGAATCAATATTACACATTCACTAAATATCAGAGATTACAATACATTACTGCAGCGGGAAAATAATATAATATACAACTAAAAGAGATATACGGATACCGAGCTTTCCGGATATCATTCCAGCTGTAAACCAGGTTCCTGTGAATATAAATCTGCAAAACCAAAACTGCTAGCTACCCGTGCGGAAAATAGGGGCACCCAGAGTTTAGGTTAAAACAATAAACTCCAGGTCAGTCATGTGACTGGTGTGAGAACTAAAACAGTTAGTTAAAACTTTACTTTAAAAGAGAGTAATTCCAGGGACCACACCGTATAACACAGAACTGGTTTCCTTCCAAGAATACCAGTGCATAGAATAAACAACGCAATGCTTTTTCTAAAAATGAAGCTATTATAAGACCCAGGTCCCATCACACAATGCAATGCAAGCCGGAGGATAGGGTTTTCCCTTATAATAGCCAAACATGCTTGGTACGTTTAAAACAAATCATTTGATACTATTATAGGTGTATAGTGTCAAAACAATATCAATCATAGACGGCATGGGTACTATATATCATGTCGCCATACTAGGCGTTACAATCAAAATCGCAAAGTCACGTATTTGGAAATTGGATTTCCTTCTATGAACCGAGGCAAGGGATCGTCCTCTACCGATTCGAGACTGTCTAGCCCGAGCCTCAGGATCAGAGCTCGAGTGACCCTTGGAGTGACAGGGCTGGTCCACCAATGTGGATTAAAATGCCATAACACTACATTTCCCCTCCCTTCGGAGGCGTAAATGAGCCAACGAATGACTCCATCGGTCCCGGATCGACCAATATAACCGAGTCGCCTCGCAACAGCAACAGCTACACAGGTGAAAATAATATAAATGTCAGCCAGTTTAAGCACTGACACCACCTCTAGCTAGAATGAAACGCATGTCCTCCCTGAGGTCCTCTCCCGTTTCTGGTTCACAACCAGGGTGTGAGGCTTGCGAATCATCGCTACACAAAGCTACGCCACACAGGCCGTGCTTTGATCATCAGCCACAAGACTTTGCTTTTCAACAGAAGCCTTGATCATTTTCCACTTAGGCATGCCACACAGGAAATTCACTCCATGCGATTGATATCCATCAATATATAACCCCTGAGCTCGTACGTCTCAGAGAAGGGCGTTAAGCAAGACAATAAATTCTCCGCAGCCAAACAGATATATATTTAATAGAAATCAACCACACAGAATAAAATCCAATGTCAGATACACAGTCCATTTACAAGTTCGTTCTGGGTCTGAACGAAACCAGAGGAACCTTGTACCTCGCATATCCATTGATCTCCAAGTACGTCTGGACGATCACCAACTGATTCCCTCCTCTTGGGTGTACAGCCCAATCAGGATCATCAGTAATCACCCAAACGACGTGAAGACCTCCGGTCTTCGACCACCGTCTTCATCCTCGACACCACGTCGAATCAGTTATTCAAAATGGGATAAACCCGGTCTTTCTGAATAACTCGCGTATATAATAAACAAGTGTTATGCAAACACAACATATGCCTCATTCCAATTCAGAATATTCTTTTATTCAAATGTTCTTATACTTTGGGTAAGGTTCCCGTTAATTTTATCAAAGATAAATTCATTAAATTTATTCTTTAATCTTCTTTTGAATATCAATTCAAACTAGTCAGGATTAGCGAACCACACTGAAGTAATCATTTATTTTATTTCCCAATCCCAACCTATTCATTCCATGAAGTAAAACTGGTAATACTTCATATCTAACACCACGGTGTTATCGGTAAATTCAATTACCATTTCACGTTCAAATCTAATTAAAGATTTAACTATCGCTTGGAGCAAAACTGGTGATACCCCATTCTCGATCACTTCAATCTACTTAAAGATTCATTAAAACTCCACTTAGTTTTAATCTTCCCAATAATCACTATCAATGATTATTTTACTTGGGAAATCACATCCTGTCTTTAACTGGGTTAAAGAACCAATGTCATTTAAAAAACGGTTCACTATAAACCCAAAATCACATTCCATTAATTGTCGGGCTAAAGAACAAGTGTTATTTAAAACTTCACGATAAACCCAAAAATCAATTCAAATTCAATTCCAATTATATACCATTTAATTGGTACACTTCATTAAATCTAAATAAAAAGATTTAATCTTTTTCTCAACTGGGATTAAGAACAGTGTTAATGAAGACACCATTCACGACAAACCCAAATCACATTTGATATTAAATACAAGGCTCTGAATTGAAAATATATCGGCTTATATTCAATATCAAATTCTACGACCAACAAATATCGTATTGGAAATAATGATATAAACATATCTTTCAAATTTCCATAACAATATCTGTATAATCACGAAATCCAACATCGAAATATTCCAAAGACAATTTTGATTCAAATCCATTCCAATTCAATTATTGGAAATCCTGGTTACTTTTAAAACCATTTCAAATTCAATTTATTTATTTCAAAAATAAATTGATTTTAATTCTAGTTCAAAACTAGTTCATTTCGATAAAAACTATTTTTATCTTTTCAAATATGGAGTTTTTCATCCCAATTCTTCACAAATCATTTCTTATGATTTTACACCAATTATTACTATTTTTAATAGTTTTATCAAGGCCCACACAGTCGATTTCCATCAACGGGCATCGAACTGCACTTACAACGACCTTTTCCAAATTTGATTTGGACATAATTCCAAATCCAGCCGTTAGATTTCAAATCTCTAATATTCGTTAGAAAGCACTTTTCGATACGAACCCAATGGTTCTGGTTTTAGGAGAATCCGACGGTCGGATCTCCCGCAATATCCATTCGAAGTCAATGGTCGAAATTCGCGAACTGCCACGGCGCGGCGCGTTCTATTCAGGCCATTATATATATATATATATATATATATATATATATTATTATATATATTATATATGTTTCGTCGATTTCCTTTTAAAACGTATTTTATAAATCGTTTTAAATTCGTTTTCGAAACGATTTCAACTTCATATTCAATTTCGAATCGAAATTGAATATTCCACATCATCGAGATACAAATGATAATATTTTCAAAACGTTATATTTTGAAATCACTTTCTTTTCTATATTCAATATAAAAATGAATAAAATCGATATAAATTTCATTCACATCAAAATGGCGTCAATCTAATCAACACGACTTTTATTCAACACATGAAATTATTTTATTTCGACACATGAAATTATTTTCTATTCGACACATGAATTTATTTTCAATTCAACACATGAATTTATTTTCAATTCAACACATGGATTTATTTTCTAAATTGGAGTGAGGCCCAATCAATTACCATATAATGTTAATTATATGGATTTTCTACAACACATGTATATAATAGCAACGGTAAATAATCAACCATCATCCAGAGTGCACCACACATCTGCATAAGCATTAAATATCAATAATTAACGCTTACATAGTCTGTTAATCAATCGGTCGACATACTATTAAACAATTGGGATTCGTGTACGTGAATATTATCCCAACACCCGTGTGGGGTTTCAAATCAACAAACACATATTTTATTTGTGCAGTTGGGTGATGTGTAAAATTTATCGTCCCAATCAATATCAATCAAATCGGTGTATATAAACAAATCTCCGATTTGTTTATAAATATTTATTTTATATACATGTTAAAAATCATATTTTTAACTATAAAATATTTTCCACTATAAAATATTTTATTTCATTCAACTTCACACAATCAAATTTCACAACACAACAATCAAACAAACAAGCAACCCATGGTCTGTGGACGACGGGTGTCGGGTGCTGCTAAGCACCGTCTGCATCTTACTATATATTTCAACTACAAAATAAATTAAAAGTGAGGAGTTCTCACCGACTAGCTAAACCAACACACCGTGACTCTTCATATGTTGGAAATCTTCGCCGTTCTCGCCTTTTGTCACTTTCGTTGGAAAGATATTCTCAATTAGATTCAAATATTTTTGGTTTCGCTAAAATCCGGTTTATTTTGAATCATATACATTCATTTGAAATTTGAAATCAAATTTTCAAACTACCGCGCCATTTTCAATTCCTTTTATATTTAAAATAAAATATTTATATTCTAATGACGATCTATATAAATATATACGTTCTAATTCTATTCAAAATAAATTTCTCGTCATTATTATTTAAACTAATTCATTTTAAATAATCAAAATTCGCTAAAATTGCCAAAATAAAATTTTTAAATTGGCTCAGATTTCCGGGTTATTACATGTGCAAAGGGGTTATCAGTATCTGCAACCTTAGTTCACCACTGAGAGATGGATTATGGGATCTAGACCACTGCGGTGGGGTCAGCGGAGTTGTGCGGGGTTGGACTCCGTTATGGCCCAATAGATTTGGTAATCGAAGTGGTAGATATCGTATTCTTTATGTACCGAGTGAGAGATGTGAGGATGATTGCTGTGTTTGATGTTTGCTATCACCATGACATGCACACTCCCATAAATATGTTAGTGTTACCTTAGAGTACTGTAAATCCTGTTGTGCTAACTCTTTGGTTGCAGGTCCAGGTTCAGGTATGATTTAAGTATATCTGTTATTGCTTATGTTGTTGCTATCGCTCATACTTGACTTTTGTCTCACCCAGAGTTTTATGCCTCTTCTTATTACTCTGGTTGCTTCTAAACGAGCAGACTAGAGACATGTTAGGTGGTATGCATGAGTCGCTGTCCGGGGATGAGTAGGAGGCTCCCACGTATTCTATACATATATTCTCACTGTGTTGTTGCTAGTCACTGCTTTGGGAATTGGTAGTGCACCTTTTCTATTTTTCTTTAGAGACAGTATTTTGAAAGTTGTAATAATTGGTTTTGGATCATAAGCTATATTTTGGATTCCGCTGCTATGATGGTTATGGTTTAGTTTTCAGCTTATGCACTGTCTTTTCTGTTTTAAGTCAAGTTATGTTATTATTATACTTTATTTCATGCGTTGTGAGATATACTACAGGTTCATTTTTAGTTCTTCATCTTAAACCATTTTCTTCTGGCGACCGTCCCGTCCTGGTTTGGCATTGGTACAACGCATTTCGGAGAAATATTAGCTAGTGCGGGGCGGGCCATCCCAATTACATCCCTTCCTTTCTTATTTTCTGAGTTAGACATTTAATTACCATCATTGCCATCTATTCATATCTTGTTATATACATATATTTATATATATGCAATAGACCTCTCACATTAAGCCTACACTTCTGGACGCTGGATTTGCTGGGCGGGCCCAGGCAGACTTCTACCACAAGTTGAGTTAACCTCGTCTCTTAGTACCATTGCATGTTTTAATCATGCACTTAAACCCCTCACATTAGATTTACCACTTGTGAATGCTGGATATTCCGGGCACTTCCGGGCAGACTTCTATCACAAGCGCAATCTAACCTCGTGCTAAGAGCGTTACAGTGTCAAATTAATGTGAATTTAGGCATGTTCGTTCTTTAACCATTATTCCTAGTTCATGTAAATTTTAGGCATATTGTCCTTTTCATATGTTTACTGTAATCCAATTTACATGTCACCAAATTTTGCCTATATTTTTTCGCACGTCCTTTTTAGCATGTGTTTAATTCTTTTTTGACATGTAAACATTCAGCCAGGGAATTGTTCAAATCTAACAGGTTAACATGTCATTTACTTTATGATATGCCACAAGTTAATCATATAATTATAACAACAGTAGCCGTTGCCCATATTCTAACAAGTTTGTTCAACATGTAATCATTCCAACACTTTAATTAATTCAACATATGAATTATTCATATTAACATCTCAACTTGTTATAACAATAGTTTATAATTAATTTGGAAATTTCACAATTAATAAAAAGGGGAATGCTAAACAATAACATATTATTATCTAAAGGCTATATCTTAAACCCACTCACCTCGTACGCTTTTCCAATTCCGTATCTGATCCAATTTTAGCATCCATGATTTTTCCCTTAATCGGATTCAAAACCTAACAACCATGGATTGAATTTTTTCATTAAAAGAGAAAGGAATGAAGGAGGAAGGAATTTGAATAGATCGGATCTAGAAAGTTACCTTACTTCATTAAGAGATCTGAACACCCATTTACAAGCATATGTTCTTTTCCTCCAGATTTAGATTCAGAATGTTTCCTAAACTAATAACCTAAAATTTCTGAATAGATTAGGGGAGGAAGAGGGAAAACAGCAAAGCTTCAACTTAGCCTAAAAAATATGAGGTTTAGGGTTAGCTCTACAGACTTATTTATTGGTGTATCAAAGAAACCAGGACCCTCATATTTGATTAAAAACCATTAAGAAACGTCCAGTTCTCAAAAAACCCTAATCTTCCACAAAGGGGTCGACCCCCCTCGAGGGGGTCGACACCCCCTATAAGGGGTAGACACTCCTGGGCGGTAAATCTATCGCCTTCCCAAATTTCGAATTTTGAACCGATTTTTGAATTTCTAGACCTATTTTTAAATTTCTGATCCTCATATATATATATATACATATATATATATATATATATATATATATATATATATATGTATGTATGTATGTATATATTCTTCCTACTCATATACGAACTTCAAACCTTAATAACTTTTTCATACGATGTCCGATTTATGCAAACCAAGTGTCTATCTTGACTAGAATTTCGAGACGGACGCAGTGGCACAGTCCATTTTACTTGATTCTGAATATTTATTTAAGTTATTCTTATTTTATTATCTTAAGTTAAAAATGCGGGGTGTTACATTCTCCCACCCTTAGGAATTTTCGTCCCCGAAATTTGATAAGGGTAAAATCAATTAACCCCTCGCATAATATACATCTATCATGTGTGCATCCAATTTTTGCAAACATCGTGCACTTGTGCAAAGTGAAATACAACATAATAATGCATGTATGCCTAAGCGGTAGCTCCTATGTATATGCAAATTTTTCAAAAATCCTTTTAAAATATGATGCTCACATCCTAAATATACTGGCAGTTCTACATGAATGTAATATTTTAAAAATCAAAATGCTTTTTCATCTAAATTTTCCCACACTCTTACTGAGTAGGAGCATAGTTCATCCAATTGTTGCATCCATAATCCTACCAACCAACTTTATTTTTTGAATTTTAGAAAAATCTAATTTTCTAAATTCAATTTCTTATGTTACAAAAAGGTGGAAAACGAAAAACTTCGCATCTTCCGTTTTTCTTTTTCAACCTTTTTCTAACCGTACTTGGATTTTATGTAACTATTTATAAAAATTCCCCTATTTTCCTATCCAAGCACAACCCACATAAGAAAATTTTCTTTTGTTACTGATTTTCTTTTTCATCTTATCTTGTAAATTTTTATCTTTATCCATCTTTTCTCATAACTTATCATGTTTGTTGCTTTACTAAATTTGTTGTTTCCTTTTTAGTTGTACCATTTCTATTTTCTTAGCTTATTTAACTATCTGATCTTGGTATAAATTTAAATAAGCTTCTAATCTTTCAACTAAAACAGGAGAACAGACACCCTACACAGCTACTACTAGGAGCCAAGAATCTCGGGACTTTGTCCCCTCAGACAGAAAAGTCCAAACTATGGGATCAACGACAGGTTTAGGCGTTACTCTAACTACCCAACAAGAACAAAATAACGGAATGATCTCAACAAGAATGTAGTAACGGGTTTTACCCCTAACATGAAAATTAGCAGCATGATCTAAATACTTGCCCTTTTCTATCTAGTAGTCACCACTAATTCTAGCTATGTACCAACAATTATTTTAAGCAACACCCTAGGCTTTTCAATGCTTACGCATTCTACGAGAACTTTCTATTATTCCAAAATAATTCGCGCTATTTACTTCATAGCCTTAAAACTTTTCTCGTCTTCCCTAGGCTCTAATCCTTACCTACTCCATACTTTTTAAAACACGGTTTGACCTTTTTCTTTTAAACTTTCTTCCAAAAATTTAAAATGCCAAAAACCATATTTCCCTCATGAAAACTGTTACGACCCGTATTCTACGCATCATAGGATCGTAGGATATTTATTTATTTCACATACGAAGTCGTATGGTCATGTAACTTTGGGAGACGACTATTGTGGTCATTTCGCATGTTCATGATTTTTCCCGATTTTTAAATGACCATTTTACCCCTATTTGGTACTGTTTTGGCCATAACTTTTGACTGGAAATGAATTTTGACTTGAAACCACATCCATTGGCTCCGGATGATGGTTTCTCTTTCCGTAGAGTGGTCACATAAGCCAAACGGACTCACCATTTGGGAGATATGGCTGAAACAAGTTTCAGATGGTGAAAAACAGCTTAATTGGGCTTAACCGGGTGATTAGCAGCTAGGCCCAGAGGGGAATTTCGGGTTTAGAGGTATAGGAGGACTGATTAGGGTTAGGAAATCACTTTCATTTCAGTTTTGAGCCACCACAAACCTTCTTGAGACCCTAGTAATGGCTTACATCCTCTAAAACCACTCCAAAACACATTTTAGTGAAGGTTAAACCTAAACTACATCAAAGCAAGGCCAAATAGCAACAAAGCAAGGTTGGAGCTGCTGCTATACATAGGAATTCGACCCAAACAGAGAGTATTTCAGATTTTGTGTTCTATTTTGTGGCCAAGGTGAGTGATAGTATCGTTTTGACACTAATTACAGTTAATTAAGGGTGATTAGTGAAGATTAGCGAATTGATACACTAATAAATTCTGGAAAAATGTTTATAAATCCTTAAATAATATTTTATGCCTCTGTTAGAAATTTGGTTCGATTTAGTTAAGTTTTATTAATTCTATGATTAGTTTTATTTAATCATGCTTAAGGGGAAAATAAGGGGATTTTGGGCATCTTTGATCCGTTTTGACATGTAAATTCATTGTTTTGGTGTTTGTGGTTAGTTTGCTATGTTGTTATGACTATTTTGACATGATTTGTGATTGATTAGAATAGTTAGATTTGTCAAAAACGTCGTCGAACGGCGTAAACAAGTTGCTGGAAAAGTTGCAGAAAGTTGTGCAGGGCTTCGGATCGGATTGGATGAGGGCTCGGATCGGATATGTGAATTGGGCAAGAAAACCCGACCCGAACTGGAGTTTGGCACAAAAGAGAGTCGGCAAAAAGGAAGGCCGTTTACTTAGAATTGGAGTGGACAAGGGGACCGGATCGGAAGAATAATGGAGACTAGATCGGATCGACTTAAGAATGGAAGGCTACGACTGGAGTGAGGCGAAGGGATCGGATCGGATCGGAGTAGATGGAAAATGAGGAAGCTGATCGGAGAAGGAGCATGAACTGGAAGGAAGACAACAACCCGACTCGACCCGGAGGAGGACACCGACCCGACCCGAAGTAGATTACCCGACCCGAACCAAATGGAAAGATGACCAGGAAGGAGGATCGAACCGAACTGACGAGGGTAACGACTACCGAACCGAACCGAATTCTAGGACTGTTACTGCGCGGCAACTCTTCTGAAGACCCACTCCAATTCGCCCAAACCCGAGATGCAAAGGAAGTCCAAATGAGAAGTTAGAGCTCAAGATCCAGATGGGAATCAACGAGTTCGCTTCATGGTTGGGCTTTGCCGCGGGACGCGTGCTAAGGGGTTTTCGATGTCTATAGCTTTGGACCATTATGGTAGGAGGTATGGAGGCGGATTCAGGGCCATTATGGCATTGGTAGAACCAAGGGCTACGATCAATGAAATGGGTCATTGAAATGTTTGGTCATGACCCCATATGCTTAGCTTAGTCACAGCAGGGTTTCTACAAGTTGGGATTCGTCGTTACCTCAATTTGTCTAGTGTTCCAAGGTGGTAGATGTCGTATGCTTTATGCACTAAGTGAGAGATGTGAGGATGGTTGCTATGGATGGTTTGTTTGCTATCATTATGAAATACACACCCCACCCCCGTATTCCTTACACTATTCATTATGGCACCTTAGAGTACTGTACGGTATGTGGTACTAACTCTTTGGTTGCAGGTCCAGGTTCAGGTATGGTTTAGTATACCTGTTATTATTCTGTTTAGATGCTTATCGCTCATACCAGGCTTTATGTCTGACCCAGAGTTTTATGTCTCCTCTTATTACTCCGGGTGCTCACACGAGCAGACTAGAGACAAGTTAGCTGGTGATGCACGGGTAGATGATCCGGAGACGAGCAGGAGGCTTCCACATAATATATATAGTATTCTCCTTGTGTTGTTGAAGATCACTGCTTGGGCATTGGTGGTGTATCTTCTACTTTAGCTTCCTTTTGTTTAGAGACAGTAAATTTGGAAAGTTGTAATAAGCTGTATTTGGATTTCCGCTACTCTGATGTTGATGTTGATTTTAGTTATCAGCTTATGCACTGTCTCACCTGTTTTATGTCAAGTATATTATTATTATTATATTTTATCCCATGCGCTGTGAGACATTCTACAGGTTCCTTGATTAGTTCATTCCCTTCTTTCCTTTCCTTGGCGACCGTTCTATGCTAGTCGGGCATGTGTACAGCGCACTTTCGGAGGAAATGCCGGCTGGTGCGGGGCGGGCTGTCACACTTGGTATCAGAGCTCTAGGTTGCGTAGTTAACCTAGGGAAGTTATCAGGGAGAGATAATATACGTATACGAGAGATTGTATTTGTGATTACTTTGGTTTTTAAAAGCTATATATATATATACTATTAGTAGTACTAGGATGAAGTCGTACTGCACTAGCACCACTATGGAGTCGTTAATCGTTTCCTTTTTCAGATTGACGATGAGCCGATATGTTAGAGGTACCGGTAGAGGGGCCAATAATGGGAATGCTGCTGACATGAGGACGATGTTTACTGACCTCATGAGAGAGATGCTTAGAGATGTACAAAGGGCAGCTCCCAATGGTGGAAATGGTGGTGGTCCAATAGCGCAGGCGCCAAGAGTCGACTTCGCCAAGCTGAATAAGGATTATACTAGCCTTGGTGGGAAGCCGTTCCACGGAACGGAGTCGACCACGGATGTTCAGGATTGGTTGGATAGTTGCGAACGTATCTTCGAGGATTTGGGTATCGAGGATGCGATGAAGAGAAAGCTAGCGTCCCATCAGCTGCAAGGGCGGGCAATGAATTGGTGGAATGCTATAAAGGCAGCTACTCCCGAAGATCAGATTACTTGGGAGCAGTTTAAGGTTCGCTTTAGCGAGAAGTTTATTCCAGCTGCTCAGAAGTCAGTTCTGTTTAAGAAATTCTTGGAGCTCAAACATAATGGCAGGGTTGTCTCGGAGTATATTGCTGAATTCAACACTTTGTCAAAATATGGGTTATCTCTTATTGACACTGCCGAGAAGAAGAATGAGAAATTCATAACTGGTTTGGATCAGTACTTGGGGGAAAGGCTTATTAACCACATCGATGAGACGTTTGAATCGATTGTGGGGAAAGCATTAAGATCAGAAAGTCTCTACCCTAAGCCGAAGACTGAGGTTGCATCCGCAGATGAGCCAAAGCCACATGCAAGTGGTGGAGGCAAGGGTGGTTCCTAGAATAAGAGAAAGCAGAATCAGGCTAAGGATGGCCAGAAGAAAAAGAATAAGCAAGATGTTGAGTGCTTCAGCTGTGGTAAGAAGGGCCATTATGCTAGTAATTGTCGGGCCAACCAGTGGATAGGAAGTGCTTCAACTGTGGCCAAATGGGACATCACAAGGACAAGTGTCCACAACCCCCTAAAGAAAAGCAAATAGTGAAAGCCTACGCCCTTAATGCTATTCCTTCTTCGTCGAATGCCCCAACAGCGGCGGAGAAGGGAAAGAATGTCATCATTCAAGGTATGCTTTCTGTTTATGATGTTCCTGTTAGAGTTTTATTTGATATCGGAGCTTCCAGTTCTTTCATATCTAGTGACCTGGTAGATAGGTTGGGATTGGAGCCCGAGATTGTCGATAGACCTTTAGTAGTGACGAACCCGATTGGTGGTTCGACTAGCCTTAGCATGATTTGTCGTAATGTGGTCCTATCGAGTCATGGATGCATGTTTGTTTGTGATTGCTTTGTTTTGGGCTTTACTAGGTTTGGCATTATTTTCGGAGTAGATTGGCTCCGAAGATACGGGGTGGTGGTAGACTGTGAGGGCTTTTTGGTGACAGCTAGAGCGGATGATGGGCGGAGGATAGTGTTTGGTGGTCTACCCAGTGAGGGGGTATTGGCTAGTTTTCTGAACTCCCTCGACATTCCGCATAGTGAGTTGTCAGGTTTGCCCGTGGTTGGCCAGTATCCGGATGTTTTCGAGGAAGTGACCGGGCTTCCACCACACCGAGAGATTGAGTTCCGTATTGATTTGGTAAAAGATGCCAGGCCTATAGTGATGCCACTTCGTCGTATGGCACCAAGAGAGCAGCGAGAGCTCGAGGTGCAAGTCAGCGATCTTTTGAAGAAGGGATTTATCAGAAGGAGTGTTTCTGAATGGGGAGCACCAGTTGTGTTTGCTACTAAGGCGGATGGTTCCCTTCGTTTGTGTGTAGACTACCGCGAGTTGAATAAAGTGACGAGGAAGAATAAGTATCCTCTACCGTGGATAGATGATTTGTTCGATCAGTTGATTGGCGCGAGAGTATTTTCTCAGTTGGATCTCGCGATAGGTTTTCATCAGCTTAGAGTGGAAGCTGAGAGTATAGCTAAAACGGCATTTCGAACGCCGTCTGGATTTTATGAGTGGTTGGTCATGCCATTCGGGCTGACCAATGCCCCAGCATATTTTGTGGATCTTATGAATAGGGTATTCAGAGATCAGTTGAATAAGTTTGTCCTTGTGTTCGTTGATGATATTTTGGTCTACTCGAGGACAGAGGAAGAACACAAGGAACATTTAAGAATAGTGATGGATGTGTTAAGAAAACACCAATTGAAAGCAAAGTTTTCTAAGTGTCACTTCTGGAAGAGGGAAGTGAGGTTCTTGGGCCATGTTGTATCAGAGAATGGTATTGCCGTGGACCCGGCGAAGGTGGCTACGGTACAGGATTGGCCTACGCCCAAGAATGCAACAGATGTAAGAAGTTTCTTGGGATTAGCTGGATATTATCGTAAGTTTATCCAAGGTTTCTCCAAGATAGCAGCACCATTGACCCAGTTGACCAAGAAGAATCAAGATTTTGTCTGGGATGAAAGGTGCGAGAATGCATTCAATAGTCTAAAGGACAAGTTGATAAGCGCACCAGTGTTAGTCATTCCTAAGGGGGATGAAGAGATGATGGTATACACGGATGCCTGTGGTACCGGACAGGGTGCTGTATTGATGCAAGGCGATAGGGTTGTAGCTTATGTAAGTCGGCAATTGAAACCGCACGAGAAAAGATACCCTACCCATGATTTAGAATTGGCAGCGATCGTGTTCGCGTTGAAGATGTGGAGACACTATCTCTTGGGAGAAAGATTTTAGCTGTTTATAGATCATAAGTCGTTGAAGTATCTCTTCTCCCAGAAGGATTTAAATCTCCGGCAACAAAGGTGGTTAGAATTCTTGGCTTTCTATGATTTTGACATCGCATATACACCGGGAAAGGGCAATGCGGTGGCTGATGCATTAAGTAGGAGACATGCCAGTTTAGGGGCTATGTTTCTTGAATGGAAGCAACTGGAGTCTATCGCGGGGTTTGATTTCAGACCAAAGTGCGAATTGGATCCAGAAGTGTTAGCAAGTTTGACGATCAGACCCACTTTAATTGAGCGAATCGGCTCTAGTCAGAGGGAGGATCCTAACCTATTGGAAATCATCTCCAAGTTAAAGATGGGTATCGATGAGGAGATGAACAAGTATGGGCTTGATCGAGATGGATAGCTTAGAAAGAATTGAAAGCTTGTTGTACCCAATGTCGATGGATTGAGGGATGAAGTGCTTAGAGAGTGTCATCACTCAAAACTGACTATACACCCCGGTGGTAATAAGATGTATCGAGATATGAAGCAGACTTACTACTGGGAAGGTGTGAAAAGAGACGTTGGGAAGTTTATATCCAAGTGCATTAATTGCCAGCTAGTTAAAGCCGAGCAAAAGAAGCCTAGTGGGTTATTGCAACCACTAGAAATTCCCGAATGGAAATGGGAGCAAGTCTCGATGGATTTTATTGATGGTTTACCAAGGACTAGATCGGGACATGATAGCATTTGGGTAGTTGTGGACCGACTGACTAAAAGTGCAAGGTTTATACCAATCAAATCGACCAGAACGACAGCTAAGTTAGCAGAATTGTATATGAAGTGGGTAGTGAGATTTCATGGAGTACCTAAAAGTATTGTGACTGACCGAGACCCGTTGTTCACTAGTGGGTTTTGGAAGAGCTTACAAGAGGCACTAGGGTCAGAGTTACATCTCAGTACCGCATATCATCCTCAGACCAACGGTCAGACGGAGAGGGTGAATCGTATTTTGGAAGATCTCTTGAGAGCATGTATATTGGATTTTGGTGGATCATGGGATGACCATTTGCATCTAGTAGAGTTTGCATATAATAATAGCTACCAATCCAGTATCGGTATGGCTCCGTTTGAAGCTTTGTATGGAAGACCGTGCAACTCACCATCATGTTGGATAGAGACTGGCGAGAAGTTTATGCTTGGACCAGATGTGGTGAGAGAAACTTCAGATAAGATCAAGATCATTCAACAACGAATGAAGGCTGCCCAAAATAGGCAGAAGAGTTATGTTGATAAGAGGAGAAGAGATTTGAAATTCTCCGTTGGTGACTTGGTGTTTGTCAAGACTTCTCCGTTAAAGAGCGTGATTCGATTTGGCAAGATAGGCAAGTTGGCACCAAGATTTATTGGCCCGTTCCCTGTTCTTGAACTAGTCGGGAATTTGGCATATAGAATTGACTTACCAGAGAAGATGGCGGGGGTTCACAACGTATTTCATGTTTCCCAACTAAGGAAGTTCGTTCACGACCCGGATATGACTATTTCACCTGATCAGTTGGAGGACTTCGAAGTAGAACCCGAGGCGGTTGGGAACCGCAAGCCGGCCCGTATTGTCGAGCACGACATGAAACAACTTCGAAGGAAGGCGGTGAAGCTAGTCAAGGTTCAGTGGGGCGAGGACGAGAATGATTGTACTTGGGAGACAGAGGAGAACATTAGGAAGACACACCCAGAACTCTTTGCCTGGTAAGATTTTGACTTCGATTTATGTTTCCGCATGCTAGGATAGGCTTGTTTGCTTGTTTTGCATGTTTGATTGTTGTATGTGGTTGTTAGGCATGCGGGATCCTTTGTACATTTTGGGTTAAGGAATTTCGGGGACGAAATTTCTTAAGGGGGGGAGAGTGTAACGACCCGTATTCTACGCATCATAGGATCGTAGGATATTTATTTCTTTCACATACGAAGTCGTATGGTCATGTAACTTTGGGAGACGACTATTGTGGTCATTTCCCATGTTCAAGATTTTTCCTGATTTTTAAATGACAATTGTACCCCTAGTTGGTACTGTTTTGGCCATAACTTTTGACTGGAAATGAATTTTTACTTGAAACCACTTCCATTGGCTCCGGATGATGGTTTCTCTTTCCGTAGAGTGGTCACATTAGCCAAACGGACTCACCGTTTGGGAGATATGGCTGAAACAAGTTTCAGATGGTGAAAAACAGCTTAATTGGGCTTACCCGGGTGATTAACAGCTAGGCCCAGAGGGGAATTTCGGGTTTAGAGGTATAGGAGGACTGATTAGGGTTAGGAAATCACTTTCATTTCAGTTTTGAGCCGCCACAAACCTTCTTGAGACCCTAGTAATGGCTTCCATCCTCTAAAACCACTCCAAAACACATTTTTAGTGAAGGTTAAACCTAAACTACATCAAAGCAAGGCCAAATAGCAACAAAGCAAGGTTGGAGCTGCTGCTATACATAGGAATTCGACCCAAACAGAGAGTATTTCAGATTTTTTGTTCTATTTTGTGGCCAAGGTGAGTGATAGCATCGTTTTGAGACTAATTACAGTTAATTAAGGGTGATTAGTGAAGATTAGCGAATTGATACACTAATAAATTCTGGAAAAATGTTTAGAAATCCTTAAATAATATTTTATGCCTCTGTTAGAAATTTGGTTCGATTTAGTTAATTTTTATTAATTCTATGATTAGTTTTATTTAATCATGCTTAAGGGGAAAATAAGGGGATTTTGGGCATCTTTGATCCGTTTTGACATGTAAATTCATTGTTTTGGTGTTTGTGGTTAGTTTGCTATGTTGTTATGACTATTTTGACATGATTTGTGATTGATTAGAATAGTTAGATTTGTCAAAAACGTCGTCGAACGGCGTAAACAAGTTGTTGGAAAAGTTGCAGAAAGTTGTGCAGGGCTTCGGATCGGATCGGATGAGGGCTCGGATCGGATATGTGAACTGGGCAAGAAAACCCGACCCGAACTGGAGTTTGGCACAAAAGAGACTCGGCAAAAAGGAAGGCCGTTTACTTAGAATTGGAGTGGACAAGGGGATCGGATCGGAAGAATAACGGAGACCAGATCGGATCGACTTAAGAATGGAAGGCTACGACTGGAGTGAGGCGAAGGGATCAGATCGGATCGGAGTAGATGGAAAATGAGGAATCTGATCGGAGAAGGAGCATGAACTGGAAGGAAGACAGCAACCCGGCCCGACCCAGAGGAGGACACCAACCCGACCCGAACCAAATGGAAAGATGACCAGGAAGGAGGACCGAACCGAACCGACGAGGGTAACGACTACCGAACCGAACCGAATTCTAGGACTATTACTACGCGACAACTCTTCTGAAGACCCACTCCAATTCGACCAAACCCGAGATGCAAAGGAAGTCCAAATGAGAAGTTAGAGCTCAAGATCCAGATGGGAATCAACGAGTTCGCTTCATGGTTGGGCTTTGCCGCGGGACACGTGCTAAGGGGTTTACGATGTCTATAGCTTTGGACCACTATGGTAGGAGGTATGGAGGCGGATTCAAGGCCATTATGGCATTGGTAGAACCAAGGGCTACGATCAATGAAATGGGTCATTGAAATGTTTGGTTATGACCCCATATGCTTAGCTTGGTCACAGCAGGGTTTCTACAAGTCGGGATTCGTCGTTACCTCAATTTGTCTAGTGTTCCAAGGTGGTAGATGTCGTATGCTTTATGCACTAAGTGAGAGATGTGAGGATGGTTGCTATGGATGGTTTGTTTGCTATCATTATGACATACACACCCCACCCCCGTATTCTTTACACTATTCATTATGGCACCTTAGAGTACTGTACGGTATGTGGTACTAACTCTTTGGTTGCAGGTCCAGGTTCAGGTATGGTTTAGTATACCTGTTATTATTCTGTTTAGATGCTTATCGCTCATACCAGGCTTTATGTCTGACCCAGAGTTTTATGTCTCCTCTTATTACTCTAGGTGCTCACACGAGCAGACTAGAGACAGGTTAGCTGGTGATGCACGGGTAGATGATCCGGAGACGAGCAGGAGGCTTCCACGTAATATATATAGTATTCTCCCTGTGTTGTTGAAGATCACTGCTTGGGCATTGGTGGTGTATCTTCTACTTTAGCTTCCTTTTGTTTAGAGACAGTAAATTTGGAAAGTTGTAATAAGCTGTATTTGGATTTCCGCTACTCTGATGTTGATGTTGGTTTTAGTTATCAGCTTATGCACTGTCTCACCTGTTTTATGTCAAGTATATTATTATTATTATATTTTATCCCATGCACTATGAGACATTCTACAGGTTCCTTGATTAGTTCATTCCCTTCTTTCCTTTCCTTGGCGACCGTTCTATGCTAGTCGGGCATGTGTATAGCGCACTTTCGGAGGAAATGCCGGCTGGTGCGGGGCGGGCTGTCACAAAAACTTACTTTTTCCAACCCATAGAACATGTCATAAAAAATGGAAATCAATTTTTTTTTTCAAATCACAAAAATTGGAGTAGATAAGGACAAAAATTTCTCAATCATGTTTATGACTTTACCTATAAGGTTGGTTCAGTCTCTTACTACAAGGTGCAAACATTTACTCTATTCATAATTTCTATGACTTATTTCGTCCACCCAACAAAATTTTCTCTTTTAAACAATTTATCAAAAATGATTGTCAAAAGAATAGGGACTTCAAAACTTCCTTTACTAAAAATTCTTGCATGAAATATAACAAGAAAACTAGGAAGCTATACATGCTCTATAATATGCACCTTTTACTGAGATAATTTTACTTTAGACAAATTTTTCACAAGAAATCACTATTTAAATATACCCCATTTTACTTAAAAACCCAATATGTACTTCTTTACATATTTTAAAACTTTAACTTTTAAGATTAAAACTTGAAAGCACCATAAACCATTTTCCCAAAACTTATATAATTTCAAGTTCTTAACAATGGGGTTAGACTCAAAGCGAGGTTCCAATTTTCTAGGCTTTCCTAGACACTCCCCAAGGTCAATTATCTCAACTATATATATTCCTAATCCATTTTTCTCTCTTCAACCTTTTCCAATGTATAAGGTTTTACCGCCAAACCCACTAATCCAAAATACCAACCAATGGGATTTATCCTTTTTCTCATACAATGTATATTGTGCATGTGACGGCCTGGAATTTAGCTCGATCCGAATCAGTCGTTAAACCGATCTAGACCGTTCAAAACCCCTGATCGTTTTGAGAACAGGACAAATCAGAACACAAACAGAAGAACATTTCATTGTTATTACAACAATTCCATCAGATACAAGAATATACAGAGTATAAATGAATAAATTACATTCGATAAATATCAGAGATCACAATATATTACATAGCAGCGGAAAAATAATACAAAGCACAACTGAAGGTGATATACGGATACAGAGCTTTCCGTATATCATTCCAGCTGTAGACCAGGATCCTGTGAATATAAATCTGCAAAACCAAAACTACTAGCTGCCCGTGTAGAAAATAAGGGCACCCAGAGTTTAGGTTAAAACAATAAACTCCAGGTCAGTAATGTGACTGGTGTGAGAACTAAAATAGTTATTTAAAACTTTACTTTGAAAGAGAGTAATTCAAGGGACCACGCTGTATAACACAGAACGGGTTTCCTCCCAAGAATACCAGTGCATAGAATAAATAACGCAATGCTTTTTCGAAAAATGAAGCTATTA
The DNA here is from genome assembly GCA_030737875.1 of Allium sativum. Classification (NCBI taxonomy): domain Eukaryota; kingdom Viridiplantae; phylum Streptophyta; class Magnoliopsida; order Asparagales; family Amaryllidaceae; genus Allium; species Allium sativum. The sequence continues at coordinate 154,441,922 of CM060926.1, read as the reverse complement.
TAAGACCCAGGTCCCATCACACAATGCAACGCAAAACGGAGGATAGGGTTTTCCCTTATAATAGCCAAACATTCTTGGTACGTTTAAAACAAATCATTTGATACTATTATAAGTGTATAGTGTCAAAACAATTTCAATCATAAATATCAATCCTAGGCGGCATGGGTACCATCTATCATGTCGCCATACTAGGCTCTACAAATAAAACCGCAATATCACGTATTGGAAATTGGATTTCCGTCATGAGTCGAGGCAAGCGGCAAGCTCCTCTCCACTTCGAGACACTCTAGCAAATGCTCAGGACTACACACTCTGGGCAGCCACTTGGATCGGTTGGGCCGGTCCTCTCTTACGTTTGAGGATTAATTATTCCTGAACACACGTTTCCCGGTCCTTACAGACCTATAATCGAGGCGACTCATTCCAACAACCACAAAGGTGAAAAGTATATAAATGTCAGGGCTGGTAAGTCACTGACACCACCAAAGCTAGAAAGAAACGTCGTGTTCTCCCAACGGTCCGTATCCCGTTATTAACTCATACCGAGGTGTGAGGCTCGCGAATTCACGCTATACACAAAGCTGCCATGTAGGCCGTGCTTTGATCATCAACCACAAGACTTTGCTTTTCAACAGAAGCCTTGATCCATGCAACTCAGCATGCCACACAGGCAATTCATGCCATGCGATTGATATCTATCGATATATAACCTCTACGCCCGCACGTCTCAGAGAAGGGCGTTAAGCAAGAGAATAAATTCTCCGCCGCCAAACAGATATATATTTAACAGAAATCAATCAACACAGAATAAAATCCAATGTCAGACACACAATCCATTTACAAGTTCGTTCTGGGTCTGAACGAAACCGGAGGCACTTTCCTCGCATATCCATCGATCTCCAAGTACGTCTGGACGACCACCAACTATTTCCATCCTCTTGGGTGTACAGCCCAATCAGAATCATCAGTAATTATCCAAACGATGTGAAGACTTCCGGTCTTCGACCACCGTCTTCATCTTCGACATATCGTCGAATCGGTTATTCAGAATGGGTATACACCCGGCCTTTCCGAACAACCCGCGTATATTAAAAACAAATGTTACACAAACACAACATACGCCTCATTCCAATTTAGCAGCCACTAACCGTAAATTAGCAAGAGAACAATTCCCCAAATATTAACCCCGAAGGCCGAAACCAACATCAGATCAATACCCAGGAAACCATTCTTCTTAACTAACCTACAACTAGTTTCTAAATTTCATATTCTTAGGGAAAGGTTCCCATTTATTTTATCCAAGATAAATTCTATAAAATTTATACTTTAATCTTCCTTTGGATGTTATTTCAAACCAGATTATGGTTTTCCAAACTAGTCGAGATTAGCGAACCACTCCGAAGTAATTATTTATTTTATTTCCCAATCCCAACCTATTCATCCCATGAAGAAAAACTGGTAATACTCCATATCTAATACCACGGTGTTATCGGTAAAATTAATTACCATCCCACGTTCAAATCTAATTAAAGATTTAACTATTGCTTTGGAGCAAAACTGGTAATACTCCATTCTCGCACATTTTCCAAATTTGATAATTTAGATTATCAATTCACATTTCAATCTAATTGCAGATTCATTAAAACTCCTTTTACTGGGTTAAAGAACTAATATTATTTAAAACACAGTTCACGAAAAACCCAAATCACATTCTATTTATTATCGGGTTAAAGAACAAGTGTTATTTAAAACACCCTTCACGATAAACCCACTAATCAATTCTATTTAAAACCCATTTCAAATCCAATTTATTTATTTAAAAATAAATGGGTTGTTACTTTAGTTCTAAACTAGTTCATTTCGATAAAAATCTATTTTTATCTTTTCAAATATGGAGTTTTTCATCCCAATTTTCCCCAAATCATTTCTTATGATTTTACACAAATTATTACTATTTTTAATAATTTTATCAAGGCCCGTACAGTCGATTTCCATCAACGGCCATCGAACTGCACTTACAACGACCTTTTCCAAATTTGATTTGGACGTATCTCCAAATCCAACCGTTAGATTTCAAATTTCTAAAATTCGTTAGAAAGCTCTTTTCGATACGAACCCAATGTTTCCGATTTTAGAAGAATCCGACGGTCGGATCTCCCGTAATGTCCGTTCGAAATCAATGGTCGAAATTCGCTAACTGCCGCGGCGCGGCGCGTTCTATTCAGGCCATTATATTATATATATAATATATATAGTATATATTTCGTCGATTTCTATTTAAAACGAATTTTATAAATAGTTTTGAATTTGTTTCAAAAACAATTTCAACCTGTATTTCAAATTCAAATCAAAATTGAATTTTCTATTATAAATCCTTTTACTTTCATTTCTATTTGATTTCAATTCAAATCGATTTTAATTCGATTGAATTCATTTTCTTTTCAATTCAATTCGATTCGAATTCGTCTTCTTTTCAATTCAATTCAAATTCGTTTTCTATTCAATTCAAATCAAATTCGTTTTCCTATCCAATTCAAATCAAATTCGTTTTTTTATTCAAATCAAATTCAATTCTTTTTCTAATTAAATCAAATTCGTTTCCTATTCAAATCAAATTCAATTCGTTTTCTAATTAAATCAAATTCGTTTTCTATTCAAATCAAATTCAATTCGTTTTCTAATTAAATCAAATTCAATTCGTTTTCTAATTAAATCAAATTCGTTTTCTATTCAAATCAAATTCAATTCATTTTCTAATTAAATCAAATTCATTTTCTATTCATATCAAATTCAATTCATTTTCTAATTAAATCAAATTCGTTTTCTATTCAAATCAAATTCAATCCGTTCTCTAATTAAATCAAATTCGTTTTCTATTCAAATCAAATTCAATTCATTTTCTAATTAAATCAAATTCGTTTCCTATTCAAATCAAATTCAATTCGTTTTCTAATTAAATCAAATTCGTTTTCTATTCAAATCAAATTCAATTCGTTCTCTAATTAAATCAAATTCGTTTTCTATTCAAATCAAATTCAATTCGTTTTCTAATTAAATCAAATTCGTTTTCTATTCAAACCAAATTCAATTCGTTTTCTAATTAAATCAAATTCGTTTTCTATTCAAATCAAATTCAATTCGTTTTCTAATTAAATCAAATTCGTTTCCTATTCAAATCAAATTCAATTCGTTTTCTAATTAAATCAAATTCGTTTTCTATTCAAATCAAATTCAATTCATTTTCTAATTAAATCAAATTCGTTTTCTATTCAAATCAAATTCAATTCGTTTTCTAATTAAATCAAATTCGTTTTATATTCAATTCAATTCAAACTCGATTTATATTCAATTCAATTCAAATTTGATTTATATTCAGTTCAATTCAAATTCGATTTATATTCAATTCAATTTGGATTTCATTTCAAAATATTAAATTTTGAAATCACTTTTCAATATTCATTGTAAAACGAATAAAATCGATATAAATATCGTTCACGTCAAAATAGCACAACTCTAATCAACACGGCTTTATATATTTCAAAAATTCCGTTATTCTATTCAACAAATGAATATTTATTTTTGGTCAACACATGACTAATCTCAACGAATGAGTACTGTCAACACATGAACCTTTATTTTATAAAGATAAAGATGTAAATTTTATTGTTAAAATATTTCATTCAACACATGACTAATCTCAACGGATGAGTACTGTCAACACATGAACCTTTATTTTATAAAGATAAAGATGTAAATTTTATTGTTAAAATATTTCGTTTAACACATGACTAATCTCAACGGATGAGTACTGTCAACACATGAACCTTTATTTTATAAAGATAAAGATGTAAATTTTATTGTTAAAATATTTCGTTCAACACATGACTAATCTCAACGGATGAGTACTGTCAACATGTGAACCTTTATTTTATAAAGATAAAGATGTAAATTTTATTGTTAAAATATTCCGTTCAACACATGACTAATCTCAACGGATGAGTACTGTCAACACATGAACCTTTATTTTATAAAGATAAAGATGTAAATTTTATTGTTAAAATATTTCGTTCAACACATGACTAATCTCAACGGATGAGTACAGTCAACATGTAACACCCCGAATTTTCTATTAACACTAAAGTTGCTAAAATAATAATAAGTGTGTAGAAGAGGGGATGTATCTAATATGAATATAAAAATATTAATAAGTATGTAAGAGAGGGGATGTATCTAATATGAATATAAAAATATTAATAAGTATGTAAGAGCGGGGATGTATCTATTATGAATATAAAAATATTAATAAGTATGTAAGAGAGGGGATGTATCTAATATGAATATAAAAATATTAATAAGTGTGTAAGAGAGGGGATGTATCTAATATGTATATAAAAATAGTAATAAGTAAAGGGGGATGTATCTAATATGTACATTGTAGAAAATATATATATATTTATGACATGAATAGAAGTTTATTAATATGCTGAGTGTTTGCTGAGTCACTTCTGACTCATTGCTGAGTCAACAAGATAAACCCCATCTTGTCTGAACGGCTGCGGTTATTTCTAGGTTAAATCTAATGGCCTAAATGAATTCTAAAATCTATAAATAAGTGGGTAGACCCTAGACCTAAATCACTTGTAAAATTAGAGAAGCTACCGTCATGCTGCTGCCATTGAGTTCAGCATAGCCGTCACAAACTAAGAAGAGGAAGCCTAATCATCTACAACTAAATCTACACAAATCAAATCAAAAGATCTCTCTTTCTCTAATTCTTTTCTTTTGTTGGTGAGTATGATGATTCTCACAAGACTATTACAAACTAGTTTGACTCAGTTATGAATGGATCACAAGAAAGTGATGTGATTTGTAATTGTAAATTCTATATATTGTGGATCTCTTATTATGTTATTATGTTGTCGTATGATGTAAATTATATATGCTATGTCATGCTATGTTGTAAATTCTCTTATGCTATGTCGTGCTATGTTGAGAATCATGTCAAGCTATGTTATACTATCATATTATGCCATGTTATAAATCATGCTATATTATGTTGAAAAATCATGATGTTGTTGGATCATGCTTAAAGTTATGTTTTTTTTCTTAATTTAAATGGATCTTGTTTATGGGAATTTGCCTATTAGGTTAGGTGTACCCATAAACTTGAAACTATAATTAAATAAAACTTGATTATGGGAATTTGCCTATTGAGTTAGGTGTACCCATATAAAACCATGTTGTTAAAAAAATAGATGATGTTGATTCACACATGTTCATATGTAAGTTTATGAAAATTGATTGAGATCATATTAGGTGAATTTTGAACAAGTTGACACCTTTAGGTCCATGACATGTATAATCTATGCAAGTTGGACATATGCAAGTTTCACCCCTTATTATGATTCATTTGGTCACATATACATGTTGTTATTATGATAATCTCTTTTATGCTATGAGTTAGGCTATTCGAGTCTAACATATATTTTGCGAATAAACATTCAAACGTGGGGTAGGGTTAATATTAGGAATTAATAAATTGGGTGCAATTTTGTAAGATGTTGCATACCATGAATGAATGTCCATAATTGAGTCAATTATGGACATTGTTAAAAATTGGAAGTAATTAATAATTCAAGTAGGGAATTATTAAAATTGGGGGAAAGTGGATTATTATTAATAATCAATGCTTAGGACACGAGGTTGGACCCGTTTGTGATGTAAACCTGCCCGGACCCGCCCGGCAAATCCAGTAGTCACAAATGTCGGCCCAATGTGAGAGGTCCTAGGCCCAAACTAAAGCATAACAGTTGTAAAGACACGAGGTTAGACTCTTTTATGGTGTAAGACTGGCCGGACCCGCCCGGCAAATCCAGCTGCCATAAATGCCAGTCTAATGTGAGAGGTCTTTATGAGGTTATGGCCTTAATGAACTAAGAAATACTTAACCAGATAATCATGTAAGGTGGGACATGGGGGTTAAGTAGGTGCCTTGGGTGGCATGAAGAATCTGGTGGTTGCCTTTAGAGGCATTTGAAATACGATTAGACTTAACCAAACACACATGTAAATGAACATGACTAAGTGGGTTAAGTGGGATGGACTAATGGGGACAAGCTTAGGTGGAATGCTTGTGGTAAATAGTGGGGGCCCATTTCAACCAGTATCCCAAAACGTATCTTTGTGGGCTCGACCCAAGTCGAGGACGGGACACGCATATTGGGTTTGACTATAAGAGGCCAAAACAGGGAGCGGTGGCAACGCAAGTCCAACGGGTTTCATATGCGTGTGTGGACCCGGGCTGGTAGGTAAGACGTTGTTGCATCGTGTAGGTATAAGCCGTGCATGTCCGTTGTATCAGGTTGCCACTTTAGGGGAGTGATACACCCCACTGTGGGGCCAGCACGGGTATCTACGAGTTAGGGAGCCGATCGAATAATGGGAAGTAGGGTACACCTAGTGGAGATAGGGGCAGGCGGCACCTATGTAGTCAGCCAGTGGTACGTAAAGCCATTGGGAAAGTTTCTAAGTGAAGCTAAGTGGGATGAATCTTTAGGGTGACTGGTGTGGTGCAGTATAGTGTTTATCCTTTAGTATTTAGGAGCGCCTATAACGTTGCCTTTAGCGATTGTCTATGTCCTTAATCCGCTCTTCATAGACATTTTCTTGTTTTCCAGCTTATGCCTTAGTCCAGTTATTTTGGTAATAGTATTGTAGAATTATCATATTCACCAGACTTTATGTCTGACCCCCTCTTTTCCATCCTTTTCTCCCTTCAGGTCCGCAGGTTGGGCCAAGTTCTAGTGGAGTCTAGTTGGATCGCTTATCTTCTGGAAAGCTTGGACTGCTGAAGTAAAGTCCATCTTGTTATCTTTCTTTTTAATGGCTATTCATGTAATGGGATTATGTACTTGTTTTATCAAGATAGATATTGTACTTGACATTGAATATGGTGTTATGATGTAATCAAACATGTTTTGATTTCTGCTACAATGAAATAAAGTTTTTGAATTTCCAAGTACTATTTTATATCTGTCTTGTTGTAATTTTACTGTTCTATATTCACTTAAAACCTCCATGGAAGTTAATGCATTCCCTTTGTGAGTGACATTAATGGACGTGGGGTGTTACACGTGGTATCAGAGCATAAGGTTACCAGAACAGATAAAAAAAAATTTTAGAAAAATATTTTTTTTTCTAAAGTATTTTTGGAAGAAGTGCTTTCAAAAAAAAAAACATGTTATTTAAAGAGAGTTATTATGAAAAACATAATCCCAAATAGCCACATCCTTATCTTTATCTTTCGAATTCTCCATTTTGAATCTTTCCTTTTTCGTTTCAGCATGGCTGAAGATCTTAATCTCCCAGAAGGTGTGACGATTCCAGGGTGGTTTAGGAGATACTTGGAGGCTAGGGCCACCACTGCAGGCCCAGCGGATACTCCTCCACCCCTAGTTGCACCCATTCCTCCTCCTCCTCCTCCTCGTGTTGACACTTTTGCAAAGACGTGCAAGGAATTCAAGGCTATGGGAGGAAAAACTTTTCAAGGGACTGAGACGTTTGTGGAGGCCAGAGATTGGCTTAAGGAGACTGAGGAATTGTTGGATATCTTTGAAGTGGAAGATGGGAGGAAAGTCCGTTTAGCTGCTTGGTTAATGAAGGGAGAGGCCTCGTTTTGGTGGGAGGTCACTAACGGGGAACGTCCAGTTGATTCATGGGCGGATTTCAGACGAAGGTTTGAGGCAAAGTTTCTTTCAAGGACAGAGGAGAACTTAAATATGGAAAATTCCTGGCACTAAAGCAAGGGAGCTCATCAGTAAAGGAATATGTCAATAAATTTAATCAGTTAGCAAGGTTTGGCTTGGAGTTGGTGAACATGCCAGAGAAGAAAGCTTTGAGGTTCGTTAGAGGCTTGAATGAACCGTTGCAAGGGTTGGCTATGACCCACATCCCTATGGGAGCCACCTTTGAAAAGCTAGTAGAAATGGCACTTATGCATGAGGATAAGGAAGTTGAAAAGAAAGGGGATCAGAAGAAACCCCAACAGCAAAATAAGAAGGGTGGTAAAAACAATAATGGCAAAGGGAAGAAGAAATGCTTCAATTGTGGGATGCCTGGCCATCTCAGCAAAGATTGTAGAAAGAAAAAGAAGAGTGGTTGTTTTCATGGTGGAGATGCGGGACATTTAGTGAAGGACTGTCCAAAGAAGGGGCAGAGGGCAGGGTCTACCTCGAGAGGACAGGTGCAGGCTCTTATGGCACCAGGGCAGGCAAGGGGGCAAGTTCAGGCTATTGCGGCCCCACCGCTGCAAGAAAGAGGTAGAACAATTTCTGTTGAAAGCTTAGTTTTTCTGTTTGATCATCCTGTCTGTACCTTATTCGATTCTGGCGCATCTCATTCGTTTATCTCTGCATCATTAGTTGAATCACTGCACTTGAACACCAGTTTAGTAGAGGATCCCTTGGTCGTTTCAAATCCAATTGGGGGTTCGGCTCATTTGACCATGATATGTTTGGATTTGAAAATCTCTATACTTAGCGTTGAATTTAGATGTGATGCTTATGTATTGGGCTTCACGGGCTATGGGCTAATTTTAGGAATGGATTGGTTGTCTAGAAATAGGGCCATTCTTGATTGTGAAAGTAGAGTAGTTAGGCTTGTGACTCGCCTTGGTAATGCTCTCGACATCTTTTGTAATCCCATAAATTCCGTTATGCTAAGTTATCTTGAATCGCTTGACGCGTCTGTAGAGAACCTGCGATCGGTAGAAGTGGTCCGGGAATATCCGGATGTGTCTGAGGAGGTGAAGGGCTTACCTCCAAAGCGGGAGATAGACTTTCGAATTTATCTTGTGGATAATGCTAAACCCGTATCTTTGCCAGTGCGCCACATGGATCCTCGTGAAAGGAGGGAACTCAATAAGCAAGTAAAGGAGTTGCTTGAGAAGGGGTTCATAAGACGTAGTATATCGGAGTGGGGTGCTCCAGTAGTTTTTGCCACAAAGGCGGATGGGTCTCTTAGACTTTGTATGGACTATAGAGAACTAAACAAGCTTACTAAAAAGAACCGACACCCACTGCCGAGGATTGACGATCTCTTTGATCAGTTAGTTGGCGCCTCAGTGTTTTCGCAGTTGGACTTAGCCACTGGCTTTCATCAACTGAGAGTGGCTGAGGATAGTATAGATAAGACTGCTTTTAGGACTCCTGACGGATTCTATGAATGGCTAGTGATGCCCTTTGGTTTGACAAACGCCCCTGCATATTTTGTTGATTTGATGAGTAGGGTGTTTAGGGAATACCTTAACAAATTCGTGGTAGTCTTTGTGGATGACATCTTAGTCTTTTCTAAGAATAAAGAAGAGCACTCCCTACATCTTAGGGAAGTGTTGGAAACCCTTCGAGCGCATAACCTTAAGGCAAAATTTTCTAAGTGTCACTTCTGGAGGAAGGAAGTACGGTTCTTAGGGCACGTGGTTTCCAAAGAAGGGATAGCAGAGGATCCCGCAAAGGTGGTGGCCATCCAAGATTGGAAGGTCCCTAAAAATGCAACCGAAGTAAGAAGTTTCTTGGGGTTGGCTGGCTATTATAGGAAGTTTATCAAAGACTTCGCAAAAATATCAGCTCCATTAACACGGTTAACGAAGAAGAACCTGGTTTTTACGTGGGACAAAGATTGCGATGATGCGTTCCAACGTTTAAAGAGAGCCTTAACTTCAGCCCCAGTCTTAGTGCTGCCAGACGGGAATAAACCGTTTACCATCTATACTGATGCTTGTGGGACGGGACTTGGCGCGGTCCTCATGCAAGAGGGAAGAGTAATAGCCTATGGTGGAAGGCAGTTGAGGGTTCATGAAAAGAATTACCCCACGCATGACTTAGAGCTAGCCGCAATTGTTTTCGCGCTTAAGTCTTGGCGTCACTATCTTCTTGGTGAGAAATTCGAACTGTTCACTGACCACAAATCATTAAAATACTTATTCTCTCAGAAGGATTTGAATTTAAGGCAGCAACGGTGGATGGAATTCTTAGCCTCCTACGATTTTGAAATAGCATATACCCCGGGCAAGGGTAACGTGGTGGCAGACGCCTTAAGTAGGAAAAGGTTGTCCTTAAGTCCGTTGTTTGTTGAATGACAAAGCTTAGAATTCATCTCTATGTTTGACTTTAGACCCTCCGTTGACTTAGTACCCGGTCTGTTAGCATCCTTGGAGGTTAGACCTACACTTCTAGGACGGGTTGGTGAGGCACAGCGAGACGACCCACAGTTGGTTGAGATAGTAGAAAAGCTCAAAGGGGGGGAGTCGTCAAGCCATCTTCGTAGGTATACCCTAGACGATAAGGGTTGGTTACGAAGGGATAATAGACTTTGTGTACCACAAGACGAAGACTTAAGGAAGGCCATTCTTGATGATGCTCATCGCTCAAAAATGACCATTCATCCCGGCGGGGATAAGATGTACAAAGATATGAAGCGGGTTTTCTTTTGGGCCGGTATGAAAAAGGATGTGGCCGAGTACGTCGCTAGATGCTTGGTGTGCCAACGAGTTAAAGCAGAACAAAAGAAACCCGGTGGGTTGCTTCACCCATTAGAAGTTCCACTATGGAAATGGGAAAGCATCTCAATGGATTTTGTGGATGGATTACCAAGATCAAGGAAGGGTAACACGGGGATTTGGGTTATAGTAGATAGACTTACTAAAAGCGCCCATTTTATTCCCGTGAAAAGTAAGAGGACTGCTCCGTGGTTGGCTTCTGTATACATTAAGGAGATAGTTCGTTTGCACGGTATTCCTTCTAGTATAGTAAGCGACCGTGACCCCATCTTTACTAGCGAATTTTGGAAGAGTTTACAAGAGGCGGTAGGGACTCAGCTATGTTTGAGCACCGCATATCATCCTCAGACAGACGGCCAGACCGAGAGGGTGAATCGCATTCTAGAGGATCTTTTAAGGCTTTGTATCCTAGACTTTGGGGGTACATGGGAAGAGCACCTTCCGTTAGTAGAATTCGCATATAACAATAGCTTTCAGTCTAGTATTGGCATGGCACCTTTCGAAGCTCTTTATGGAAGGCCTTGCCGTTCGCCTACATGTTGGTGGGAATCTACCGATAAAATCCTACTTGGGCCCGATATGGTTAGGGAAACCTCGGAGAAGATTGAGTTGATTCGAAGGAGGATGAAAGCAGCACAAGATAGGCAAAAATCGTATGCTGATAAGAGGAGGACAGATCTTGAGTTTGACATTGGGGACATGGTTTTTATCAAAGTATCTCCGTTACAGAATGTTGTTCGCTTTGGGTCCGTGGGGAAATTAGCACCAAGGTTTGTAGGGCCGTTTCCTGTAAAAGACAGGATTGGGAAGATGGCATATAGGGTGGAGTTGCCTGAGAAACTTAGTGGAGTACACGACGTATTCCATGTATCACATTTGAGGAAGTGTTTGCACAAGACCGCGGAGGTGGTAGAGCCGAGCTTGCTTAAAGAGGTGGAAATAGAGCGTGATGCAACAATTAGACGAGCTCCTACATGCATTCTTGGGTCGGAGATCAAAAAGTTGAGGAATCGAGAGGTCAGACTGGTTAAAGTGCAATGGGGAGATGATGAGAGCAACGCAACTTGGGAGACAGAAGAGAAGATGCGTTCGTTGTACCCTTTTCTTTTTGAGGGTATGTCTTTTAATTTCTCCTTTATCGCTTAGCTTATCTTATCTTATCTTTAGTATGTCCTCTCATTAGTATCTTTGACCTTTAGTTAGGATAATCCTATGGTTGAAACATATGTTTGAGACATGTTATGTCTGATGGATGCAAAATGGATGCAAGTGTTTGCTAGTGGTTGCTCATGGATGCATATATACACACACTTTAGGCACTAGATCGGCTCAGTCACTTCATATTGCATATTGCATATATATGGATGTATTTAGTATAATGGATGTATAATGGTTGTACCATCATATGGATGTTGCATTCGGTTGAATGGGTGTGCACGCATATAGAAGTAGTATGTAAGCAATTAGGATCTTTTGCATACATAATGGATTCATGACACTTACATAATTTGCATTAAGGAGGTCAACTGAATCAGTAGACCGCCTGATTTCTCATTAGGTAAGGACATATACACACACTTGCATATGATCATAAAGCATTAGAAGTCTTTTAAGGACAATGGATGCCTGTGTATGATGGATGAGTAGATGGACGTTTGGATGGTAGGATATACATTCTTCCAGACTTGAAGATTTCGGGGACGAAATCCTAAAAGGAGAGGAGAATGTAACACCCCGAATTTTCTATTAACACTAAAGTTGCTAAAATAATAATAAGTGTGTAGAAGAGGGGATGTATCTAATATGAATATAAAAATATTAATAAGTATGTAAGAGAGGGGATGTATCTAATATGAATATAAAAATATTAATAAGTATGTAAGAGAGGGGATGTATCTAATATGAATATAAAAATATTAATAAGTGTGTAAGAGAGGGGATGTATCTAATATGTATATAAAAACAATAATAAGTAAAGGGGGATGTATCTAATATGTACATTGTAGAAAATATATATATATTTATGACATGAATAGAAGTTTATTAATATGCTGAGTGTTTGCTGAGTCACTTCTGACTCATTGCTGAGTCAACAAGATAAACCCCATCTTGTCTGAACGGCTGCGGTTATTTCTAGGTTAAATCTAATGGCCTAAATGAATTCTAAAATCTATAAATAAGTGGGTAGACCCTAGACCTAAATCACTTGTAAAATTAGAGAAGCTACCGTCATGCTGCTGCCATGGAGTTCAGCATAGCCGTCACAAACTAAGAAGAGGAAGCCTAATCATCTACAACTAAATCTACACAAATCAAATCAAAAGATCTCTCTTTCTCTAATTCTTTTCTTTTGTTGGTGAGTACGATGATTCTCACAAGACTATTACAAACTAATTTGACTCAGTTATGAATGGATCACAAGAAAGTGATGTGATTTGTAATTGTAAATTCTATATATTGTGGATCTCTTATTATGTTATTATGCTGTCGTATGATGTAAATTATATATGCTATGTCATGCTATGTTGTAAATTCTCTTATGCTATGTCGTGCTATGTTGAGAATCATGTCAAGCTATGTTATACTATCATATTATGCCATGTTATAAATCATGCTATATTATGTTGAAAAATCATGATGTTGTTGGATCATGCTTAAAGTTATGTTTTTTTTCTTAATTTAAATGGATCTCGTTTATGGGAATTTGCCTATTAGGTTAGGTGTACCCATAAACTTGAAACTATAATTAAATAAAACTTGATTATGGGAATTTGCCTATTGAGTTAGGTGTACCCATATAAAACCATGTTGTTAAAAAAAATAGATGATGTTGATTCACACATGTTCATATGTAAGTTTATGAAAATTGATTGAGATCATATTAGGTGAATTTTGAACAAGTTGACACCTTTAGGTCCATGACATGTATAATCTATGCAAGTTGGACATATGCAAGTTTCACCCCTTATTATGATTCATTTGGTCACATATACATGTTGTTATTATGATAATTTCTTTTATGCTATGAGTTAGGCTATTCGAGTCTAACATATATTTTGCGAATAAACGTTCAAACGTGGGGTAGGGGTAATATTAGGAATTAATAAATTGGGTGCAATTTTGTAAGATGTTGCATACCATGAATGAATGTCCATAATTGAGTCAATTATGGACATTGTTAAAAATTGGAAGTAATTAATAATTCAAGTAGGGAATTATTAAAATTGGGGGAAAGTGGATTATTAATAATCAATGCTTAGGACACGAGGTTGGACCCGTTTGTGATGTAAACCTGCCCGGACCCGCCCGGCAAATCCAGTAGTCACAAATGTCGGCCCAATGTGAGAGGTCCTAGGCCCAAACTAAAGCATAACAGTTGTAAAGACACGAGGTTAGACTCTTTTATGGTGTAAGACTGCCCGGACCCGCCCGGCAAATCCAGCTGCCATAAATGCCAGTCTAATGTGAGAGGTCTTTATGAGGTTATGGCCTTAATGAACTAAGAAATACTTAACCAGATAATCATGTAAGGTGGGACATGGGGGTTAAGTAGGTGCCTTGGGTGGCATGAAGAATCTGGTGGTTGCCTTTAGAGGCATTTGAAATACGATTAGACTTAACCAAACACACATGTAAATGAACATGACTAAGTGGGTTAAGTGGGATGGACTAATGGGGACAAGCTTAGGTGGAATGCTTGTGGTAAATAGTGGGGGCCCATTTCAACCAGTATCCCAAAACGTATCTTTGTGGGCTCGACCCAAGTCGAGGACGGGACACGCATACTGGGTTTGACTATAAGAGGCCAAAACAGGGAGCGGTGGCAACGCAAGTCCAACGGGTTTCATATGCGTGTGTGGACCCGGGCTGGTAGGTAAGACGTTGTTGCATCGTGTAGGTATAAGCCGTGCATGTCCGTTGTATCAGGTTGCCACTTTAGGGGAGTGATACACCCCACTGTGGGGCCAGCACGGGTATCTACGAGTTAGGGAGCCGATCGAATAATGGGAAGTAGGGTACACCTAGTGGAGATAGGGGCAGGCGGCACCTATGTAGTCAGCTAGGGGTACGTAAAGCCATTGGGAAAGTTTCTAAGTGAAGCTAAGTGGGATGAATCTTTAGGGTGACTGGTGTGGTGCAGTATAGTGTTTATCCTTTAGTATTTAGGAGCGCCTATAACGTTGCCTTTAGCGATTGTCTATGTCCTTAATCCGCTCTTCATAGACATTTTCTTGTTTTCCAGCTTATGCCTTAGTCCAGTTATTTTGGTAATAGTATTGTAGAATTATCATATTCACCAGACTTTATGTCTGACCCCCTCTTTTCCATCCTTTTCTCCCTTCAGGTCCGCAGGTTGGGCCAAGTTCTAGTGGAGTCTAGTTGGATCGCTTATCTTCTGGAAAGCTTGGACTGCTGAAGTAAAGTCCAGCTTGTTATCTTTCTTTTTAATGGCTATTCATGTAATGGGATTATGTACTTGTTTTATCAAGATAGATATTGTACTTGACATTGAATATGGTGTTATGATGTAATCAAACATGTTTTGACTTCTGCTACAATGAAATAAAGTTTTTGAATTTCCAAGTACTATTTTATATCTGTCTTGTTGTAATTTTACTGTTCTATATTCACTTAAAACCTCCATGGAAGTTAATGCATTCCCTTTGTGAGTGACATTAATGGACGTGGGGTGTTACACAACACATGAACCTTTATTTTATAATATTCTTTATTTTCTAAATTGGAATGAGGCCCAATCAATCACCATATAAAGTTAATTATATGGATTCCATACAACACATGTATATAATAGCAACGATAAACAATCAACCATCATCCAAGGTGCACCACACAACTGCATAAGCATCAAATATAAATAATCGACGCTTACACAGTCTGTCGACCAATCGATCGACATATAATTAAATAATTGGGATTAGTGTACACCAAATATCATCCCAACACCCGTGTGGGGTTTCAAAACAACAAACACATATTTTTATTCGTGCAGTTGGGCGATGTGTAAATTTTATCATCCCAATCAATATCAGTCAAATCAGTGTATATAAACAAATCGGTCGATTTGTTTATAAATATTTATTTATTTACATTCATGTTAAAAATTATATTTTTAACGATAAAATATTTATTTCAACCATCTACATTTTATTATCGATTTCACATCAGCATCACAAACAATTTTCACAACACATCAATCAAACAAACAAGTCATCCATGGTCTGTGGATGACGGGTGTTAGGTGCTACTAAACACCGTCTGCATCCTAGCATATATCATAATATAACTAGAAAAAAAAGAATTGAGAGGTGAGAAATTCTCACCAATAGCTATTCCAACTCCACGGCACTTCATTTATAGAAATCTTCATCGTTCTCGCCTTTCGTCACTTTCGTTGCCCGTAGCCACTACATATGTAAAAATCAAACTTTTACTTTGCTATTCAATATATAAAAATCGAAATTTTACTTCGCTATTCAATATATAAAAATCGAATTTTTACTTCGCTATTCAATATATAAAAATCGAATTTTTACTTCGCTATTCAATATATAAAAATCGAATTTTTACTTCGCTATTCAATATATAAAAATCGAATTTTTACTTCGCTATTCAATATATAAAAATCGAATTTTTACTTCGCTATTCAATATATAAAAATCGAATTTTTACTTCGTTATTCAATATATAAAAATCGAATTTTTACTTCGCTATTCAATATATAAAAATCGAATTTTTACTTCGCTATTCAATATATAAAAATCAAATTTTTTATTTTAAATCAATATATGGAAAAATCAAATCTTTATTTTACAAACACATTTTTTTCTATTCTATTCATAGAAAAATCAGATTTTTCTACTCTATAAGAATATAACCTTTCTACTAATGAAAATCATTTCTTTATGCCAATAAAAATTAGTTCTTTATACTGATAAAAATTAGTTCTTTATATTGATAAAAATCAACTCTAATTAACCAAGAAAAATCAGTTTAAATTAACAAAGAAAAATCAGTTTTAAATTAACAAAGCAAAATCAGTTTTAAATAAAACTTACTGTTTTCCATCTACTGGAGAGGGGGGAGACTACCGTCGGGGTTGGTGGAGGCCAGAGGTGGTCGGAGGTGAGTGGAGGCCGCTGGTGGCCGGCGCTGGGTCGATGGGCTTCGCGATTTGGTTGGGGGGGGGGGTGTCTCGAGCGTCGGCTGGAGGGAGAAAGAAGAGAGGGGAGGAGGGAGAAGAAGGGAATGGGGCTGGGGGGTTCGGGGATGAGGGCGGTGGATGGAGGGGGGCGGCGGCGACCGCCAGGGCGCGGCTGCGGCCGCGCCTTCTCCTACTTTTTTTTTCTTTGATCGAAGAATGAACTGACGGGGGGGGGGGGGGGGGGGGCAAAGGAAATAAAGGAGAGGAGAGAGAGAGGGGTTTTAATTTTAATTATTTAATTTAATTATCTCCCAAAAAGCAACTTTTATTTTCGACCTCTAAACGAGGCCCATCGCCTATCGTCCATAGCTAATTACCCCCATTCCGAACACAGTGGAATATGTATCGTAAGCTGATTCGATCATTTCGATCAGTTTCCGCCAAAATCAACATATAACTCTATATATTGAATTTAAACGCGCATTTCAATTTACTGGGGTCACATACTAACTCGAAAAATTCCAGAAAAATATTTTCTAGCTTCGTATTGACGATACGGTCGTAACAAAACTAGTTTCGTCGAATTCTGAGACCGTTGGAAAAATGGCCATTTTCCAGTCGATTAAAATCAACTAAAACTGGTCAAACACGTTTTCCTTTGCCACGCCACATATTGATTCGAAAAATTATGAAACTTGAAACCTAGCAATAATTTGATATCACTGATCCAACAAAAGTGGTTTCGTTGAAATCCGAGGTCGTTTGCAAAATTTCCATTTTTAAGGGCCTGAATTCCATAGCGACTATCCCGAATTTTCAACTGGACATATCTTCTGATTCCCACTATGAAATTTCGATTTTTCGGATTCGTTGGAAAGATATTATCAAATAGATTCTATTATTTTTGGTTTCACTAAAATCCAGATTGTTTTGCATCCGGTACATTCAATTGAAGTTTGAAATCGAATTATCGA
Organism: Allium sativum; assembly: GCA_030737875.1. Lineage (NCBI taxonomy): Eukaryota > Viridiplantae > Streptophyta > Magnoliopsida > Asparagales > Amaryllidaceae > Allium > Allium sativum. Next base: position 154,424,230 of record CM060926.1, on the reverse strand, counting down.
ACTACCGCGCCATTTCAATTCCTTTTATAATTATATATAATTATTTATATTCTAACGACGACGTATATAATATATACGTTCGAATTATATTCAAAATAAATTTCTCGTCGATATTATCTAAAATAATTCATTTTAAATACTCAAAATTCGCTAAAATTGCCAAAATAAAAATTTTAAACTGGCCCAGATTTCCGGGTTATTACAATCTCCCCCACTTAAAACTTTTCGTCCCCGAAAAGGAACAAAGTCGAAAGTGGTTTGATTAATCAACTCTACGTTCGATCTGGCTTCCATTCTCCAACTTTTTAGTTTCTAAGAATTTTCAATTTTTCAAAAATTTGGCTAACACCCTAAATTTTTGAAAAATTTCGCCATAACCTCCCCTGCACCGGGAGCCACGGGAAAATCCCGAAATTGCCATACAGGCCTTCTGATCTCAAAAAGAAAAAGAAAAAGCCAATCGGCTCATAAAATCATCATCACCCAAACAAAACAGTAAATTATAGTAAATATGTACCTATTTGTCGGGCAAACAAATTTTATTCTCTGCTCTAGCCTCCTTGCTATGACCTGTTCATTGTAAGTACATGTATATGCAAGCAAATGCTACCAAGTTTCAATACAGTTCATAATTTGGTTCAATTAGGCATAATGGTTCAAAATTATCAAACAAATAAACAAACAACACAAACATCAATCAATTAGTGGATTAACGTTTCAAATTCATAAATTTGATATATAGTCAAAATCATGTTTTTGATGCCAATTCACAACAATAAACCTATCTATATTAGTTTTGGTTCTCACACCAGTCTAATGGAAATATATAGATATCACACCTTCGAAACACGAAAATAAATGCTGATGATGTTTCGAACCACCATCAGAACATCTCCGGGCTACTAGGGTGCGGTTCTATATCTATCCGGTATATTAAAACTTCGAATATACGTTCATGACGCATATATGCAAAATCTTTATATATCGGATTGTCCAAATTAATATAAATAAATATTCAAATATGTATAAAGCGATTTGAATTTTAAAAACAAAATTGTTTTCATTTGAAAAATATACTCTTCACACTCGTTCTAGGATACTACTGATCCTATCTCTAACGAGTCATTCTAATTGGATATTACTAATCCAATATCTGATGAATTCTTTCGTATGGTTCTAATGTGTCTTGTTCTCGAGCTCTATAAACCAAAGCTCTGATACCAAATGTGACGGCCTGGAATTTCGCTCGATCCGAATCAGTCGTTAAACCGATCTAGACCGTTCAAAACCCCTGATCGTTTTGAGAATAGGACAAATCAGAACACAAACAGAAGAACATTTCATTGTTATTACAACAATTCCATCAGATACAAGAATATACAGAGTATAAATGAATAAATTACATTCAATAAATATCAGAGATTACAATATATTACATAGCAGCGGAAAAATAATACAAAGCTCAACTGAAGGAGATATACGAATACAGAGCTTTCCAGATATCATTCCAGCTGTAAACCAGGATCCTGTGAATATAAATCTGCAAAACCAAAACTACTAGCTGCCCGTGTAGAAAATAAGGGCACCCAAAGTTTAGGTTAAAACAATAAACTCCAGGTCAGTCATGTGACTGGTGTGAGAACTAAAACAGTTATTTAAAACTTTACTTTGAAAGAGAGTAATTCAAGGGACCACGCTGTATAACACGGAACAGGTTTCCTCCCAAGAATACCAGTGCATAGAATAAATAATGCAATGCTTTTTCGAAAAATGAAGCTATTATAAGACCCAGGTCCCATCACACAATGCAACGCAAACCGGAGGATAGGGATTTCCCTTATAATAGCCAAACATGCTTGGTACGTTTAAAACAAATCAATTGATACTATTATAAGTGTATAGTGTCAAAAATATTTCAATCATAAATATCAATCCTAGGTGGGATGGGTACCATCTATCATGTCGCCATACTAGGCTCTACAAATAAAACCGCAAAATCACGTATTGGAAATTGGATTTCCGTCATGAGTCGAGGCAAGGGGCAAGCTCCTCTCCGCTTCGAGACACTCTAGCAAATGCTCAGGACTACACACTCTGGGCAGCCACTTGGATCGGTTGGGCCGGTCCTCTCTTACGTTTGAGGATTAATTATTCCTGAACATACGTTTCCTGGTCCTTACAGACCTATAATCGAGGCGCCTCATTCCAACAACCACAAAGGTGAAAAGTATATAAATGTCAGGGCTGGTAAGTCACTGACACCACCAAACCCCGAAGGCCGAAACCAACATCAGATCAATGCCCAGGAAACCATTCTTCTTAACTAACCTACAGCTAGTTTCTAAATTTCATATTCTTAGGGAAAGGTTCCCATTAATTTTATCCAAGATAAATTCTTTAAAATTTATCCTTTAATCTTTCTTTGGATGTCATTTCAAACCAGAATATGGTTTTCCAAACTAGTCGAGATTAGCGAACCGCTCCGAAGTAATTATTTATTTTATTTCCCAATCCCAACCTATTCATCCCATGAAGCAAAACTGGTAATACTCCATATCTAATACCACGGTGTTATCGGTAAAATTAATTACCATCCCACGTTCAAATCTAATTAAAGATTTAACTATCGCTTTGGAGCAAAACTGGTAATACTCCATTCTCGCTCATTTTCCAAATTTGATAATTTAGATTATCAATTCACATTTCAATCTAATTGCTGATTCATTAAAACTCCTTTTACTGGGTTAAAGAACTAATGTTATTTAAAACGCAGTTCACGACAAACCCAAATCACATTCTATTTATTATCGGGTTAAAGAACAAGTGTTATTTAAAACACCCTTCACGATAAACCCACTAATCAATTCTATTTAAAACCCATTTCAAATCCAATTTATTTATTTAAAAATAAATGGGTTGTTACTTTAGTTCTAAACTAGCTCATTTCGATAAAAATCTATTTTTATCTTTTCAAATATGGAGTTTTTCATCCCAATTTTCCCCAAATCATTTCTTATGATTTTACACAAATTATTACTATTTTTAATAATTTTATCAAGGCCCGTACAATCGATTTCCATCAACGGCCATCGAACTGCACTTACAACGACCTTTTCCAAATTTGATTTGGACGTATCTCCAAATCCAACTGTTAGATTTCAAATTTCTAATATTCGTTAGAAAGCTCTTTTTGATACGAACCCAACGGTTCCAGTTTTAGGAGAATCCGACGGTTGGATCTCCCGTAATGTCCGTTCGAAATCAATGGTCGAAATTCGCTAACTGCCGCGGCGCGGCGCGTTCTATTCAGGCCATTATATTATATATATAGTATATATTTCGTCGATTTCTATTTAAAACAAATTTTATAAATAGTTTTGAATTCGTTTCAAAAACAATTTCAACCTTTATTTCAAATTCAAATCAAAATTGAATTTTCTATTATAAATCCTTTTACTTTCATTTCTATTTGATTTCAATTCAAATCGATTTTAATTCGATTCGAATTCATTCTCTTTTCAATTCAATTCGATTCAAATTCGTCTTCTTTTCAATTCAATTCAAATTCGTTTTCTATTCAATTCAAATAAAATTCGTTTTCCTATCCAATTCAAATCAAATTCGTTTTCTATTCAATTCAAATCAAATTCAATTCGTTTTCTAATTAAAGCAAATTCGTTTCCTATTCAAATCAAATTCAATTTGTTTTCTAATTAAATCAAATTCGTTTTCTATTCAAATCAAATTCAATTCGTTTTCTAATTAAATCAAATTCGTTTTCTATTCAAATCAAATTCAATTCGTTTTCTAATTAAATCAAATTCGTTTTCTATTCAAATCAAATTCAATTCGTTTTCTAATTAAATCAAATTCGTTTTCTATTCAAATCAAATTCAATTCGTTTTCTAATTAAATCAAATTCGTTTTCTATTCAAATCAAATTCAATTCGTTCTCTAATTAAATCAAATTCGTTTCCAATTCAAATCAAATTCAATTCGTTTTCTAATTAAATCAAATTCGTTTTCTATTCAAATCAAATTCAATTCGTTTTCTAATTAAATCAATTTCGTTTTCTATTCAAATAAAATTCAATTCGTTTTCTAATTAAATCAAATTCGTTTTCTATTCAAATCAAATTCAATTCGTTTTCTAATTAAATCAAATTCGTTTTCTATTCAAATCAAATTCAATTCGTTTTCTAATTAAATCAAATTCGTTTCCTATTCAAATCAAATTCAATTCATTTTCTAATTAAATCAAATTCGTTTTCTATTCAAATCAAATTCAATTCGTTTTCTAATTAAATCAAATTCGTTTTCTATTCAAATCAAATTCAATTTGTTTTCTAATTAAATCAAATTCGTTTTATATTCAATTCAATTCAAATTCAATTTATATTCAATTCAATTCAAATTCGATTTATATTCAATTCAATTCAAATTCGATTTATATTCAATTCAATTTGGATTTCATTTCAAAATATTAAATTTTGAAATCATTTTTCAATATTCATTGTAAAACGAATAAAATCGATATAAATTTCGTTCACGTCAAAATAGCGCAACTCTAATCAACACGACTTTATATATTTCAATAATTCCGTTATTCTATTCAACAAATGAATATTTATTTTTGGTCAACACTTGACTAATCTTAACGAATGAGTACTGTCAACACATGAACCTTTATTTTATAAAGATAAAGATGTAAATTTTATTGTTAAAATATTTCGTTCAACACATGACTAATCTCAACGGATGAGTACTGTCAACACATGAACCTTTATTTTATAAAGATAAAGATGTAATTTTTATTGTTAAAATATTTTGTTCAACACATGACTAATCTCAACGGATGAGTACTGTCAACACATGAACCTTTATTTTATAAAGATAAAGATGTAAATTTTATTGTTAAAATATTTCGTTCAACACATGACTAATCTCAACGGATGAGTACTGTCAACACATGAACCTTTATTTTATAAAGATAAAGATGTAAATTTTATTGTTAAAATATTCCGTTCAACACATGACTAATCTCAACGGATGAGTACTGTCAACACATGAACCTTTATTTTAAAAAGATAAAGATGTAAATTTTATTGTTAAAATATTTCGTTCAACACATGACTAATCTCAACGGATGAGTACAGTCAACACATGAACCTTTATTTTATAATATTCTTTATTTTCTAAATTGGAATGAGGCCCAATCAATCACCATATAAAGTTAATTATATGGATTCCATACAACACATGTATATAATAGCAATGATAAACAATCAACCATCATCCAAGGTGCACCACACAACTGCATAAGCATCAAATATAAATAATCGACGCTTACACAGTCTGTCGACCAATCGATCGACATATAATTAAATAATTGGGATTAGTGTACGCCAAATATCATCCCAACACCCGTGTGGTGTTTCAAAACAAAAAACACATATTTTTATTCGTGCAGTTGGGCGATGTGTAAAATTTATCATCCCAATCAATATCAGTCAAATCAGTGTATATAAACAAATCAGCCTATTTGTTTATAAATATTTATTTATTTACATTCACATTAAAAATTATATTTTTAACGATAAAATATTTATTTCAACCATCTACATTTTATTATCGATTTCACATCAGCATAACAAACAATTTTCACAACACATCAATCAAACAAACAATCCATCCATGGTCTGTGGATGACGGGTGTCAGGTGCTACTAAACACCGCCTGCATCCTAGCATATATCATAATATAACTAGAAAAAAAAGAATTGAAAGGTGAGAAATTCTCACCAATAGCTATTCCAACTCCACGGCACTTCATTTATAGAAATCTTCATCGTTCTCGCCTTTCGTCACTTTCGTTGCCCGTGGCCACTACATATGTAAAAATCGAATTTTTACTTTGCTATTTAAAATATAAAAATTGAATTTTAACTTCGCTATTCAATATATAAAAATCGAATTTTTACTTCGCTATTTAATATATAAAAATCGAATTTTTACTTCGCTATTCAATATATAAAAATCGAATTTTTACTTCGCTATTCAATATATAAAAATCGAATTTTTACTTCGCTATTCAATATATAAAAATCGAATTTTTACTTCGCTATTCAATATATAAAAATCAATTTTTTTTATTTTAAATCAATATATGGAAAAATCAAATCTTTATTTTACAAACACATTTTTTTCTATTCTATTCATAGAAAAATCAGATTTTTCCACTCTATAAGAATATAACCTTTCTACTAATGAAAATCATTTCTTTATGCCAATAAAAATTAGTTCTTTATGGTGATAAAAATTAGTTCTTTATATTGATAAAAATCAACTCTAATTAACCAAGAAAAATCAGTTCAAATTAACAAAGCAAAATCAGTTTTAAATTAACAAAGTAAAATCAGTTTTAAATAAAACTTACTGTTTTCCATCTACTGGAGAGGGGGAGACTACCATCTGGGTTGGTGGAGGCCAGAGGTGGTCGGAGGCGAGTGGAGGCCACTAGTGGCCGGCGCTGGGTCGATGGGCTTCGCGATTTGGTTGGGGGGGGGGGGTCTCGAGCGTCGGCTGGAGGGAGAAAGAAGAGAGGGGAGGAAGAAGAAGAAGGGGACGGGGCTGGGGGGGTTCGGGGATGAGGGCGGTGGATGGAGGGGGGCGGCGGCGACCGCCAGGGCGCGGCTGCGGCTGCGCCTTCTCCTTCTTCTTTTTTCTTTGATCGAAGAATGAACTGACGGGGGAGGGGGGGGCAAAGGAAATAAAGGAGAGGAGAGAGAGAGAGAGGGGTTTTAATTATTTAATTTAATTATCTCCCAAAAAGCAACTTTTATTTTCGACCTCTAAACGAGGCCCACCGCCTGTCGTGCATAGCTAATTACCCCCATTCCGAACACAATGGGATATGTATCGTAAGCTGATTCGATCGTTTCGATCAGTTTCCGCCAAAATCAACATATAACTCTATATATTGAATTTAAACGCGCATTTCAATTTACTAGGGTCACATACTAACTCGAAAAATTCCAGAAAAATATTTTCTAGCTTCGTATTGACGATAAGGTCCTAACAAAACTAGTTTCGTCGAATTCTGAGACCGTTGGAAAAATGGCCATTTTCCAGTCGATTAAAATCAACTGAAACTGGTCAAACGCGTTTTCCTTTGCCACGCTCACATATTGATTCGAAAAATTATGAAATTTGAAACTTAGCAATAATTTGACATCACGGATCCAACAAAAGTGGTTTCGTCGAAATCCGAGGTCGTTTGCAAAATTTCCATTTTTAAGGGCCTGAATTCCATAGCGACTATCCCGAATTTTCAACTGGACATATCTTTTGATTCCCGCTATGAAATTTCGATTTTTTGGATTCGTTGGAAAGATATTATCAAATAGATTCTATTATTTTTGGTTTCACTAAAATCCGGATTGTTTTGCACCCGGTACATTCAATTGAAGTTTGAAATCGAATTATCGAACTACCGCGCCATTTCAATTCCATTTATAATTATATATAAATATTTATATTCTAACGACGACGTATATAATATATACGTTCGAATTATATTCAAAATAAATTTCTCGTCGATATTATCTAAAATAATTCATTTTAAATACTCAAAATTCGCTAAAATTTGCCAAAATAAAAATTTTAAATTGGCCCAGATTTCTGGGTTATTACAATCTCCCCCACTTAAAACTTTTCGTCCCCGAAAAGGAACAAAGTCGAAAGTGGTTTGATTAATCAACTCTACGTTCGATCTGGCTTCCATTCTCCAAATTTTCAGTTTCTGAGAATTTTCAAAAATTTGGCTAACACCCTAAATTTTCGAAAAATTTCGCCATAACCTCCCCTGCACCGGGAGCCACGGGAAAATCCCGAAATTGCCATACAGGCCTTCTGATCTCAAAAAGAAAAAGAAAAAGCCAAGCGGCTAGCCAATCGGCTCATAAAATCATCATCACCCAAACAAAACAGTAAATTATAGTAAATATGTACCTATTTGTCGGGCAAACAAATTTTATTCTCTGCTCTAGCCTCCTTGTTATGACCTGTTCATTGTAAGTACATGTATATACAAGCAAATGCTACCAATTTTCAATACAGTTCAGAATTTGGTTCAATTAGGCATAATGGTTCAAAATTATCAAACAAATAAACAAACAACACAAACATCAATCAATTAGTGGATTAACGTTTCAAATTCATAAATTTGATATATAGTCAAAATCATGTTTTTGATGCCAATTCACAACAATAAACCTATCTATATTAGTTTTGGTTCTCACACCAGTCTAATGGAAATATATAGATATCACACCTTCGAAACACGAAAATAAATGCTGATGATGTTTCAAACCACCATCAGAACATCTCCGGGCAACTAGGGTGCGGTTCTATATCTATCCGGTATATTAAAACTTCGAATATACGTTCATGACGCGTATATGCAAAATCTTTATATATCGGATTGTCCAAATTAATATAAATAAATATTCAAATACATTTAAAGCGATTTGAAATTTAAAAACAAAATTGTTTTCATTTGAAAAATATACTCTTCACACTCGTTCTAGGATACTACTGTTCCTATCTCTAACGAGTCATTCTAATTGGATATTACTAATCCAATATCTGATGAATTCTTTCGTATGGTTCTAATGTGTCTTGTTCTCGAGCTCTGTAAACCAAAGCTCTGATACCAAATGTGACGGCCTGGAATTTCGCTCGATCTGAATCGGTCATTAAACCGATTTAGACCGTTCAAAACCCCTGATCGTTTTGATAACAAGACAAATCAGAACACAAATAGAAGAACATTTCATTGTTATTACAACAATTCCATCAGATACAAGAATATACAGAGTATAAATGAATAAATTACATTCGATAAATATCAGAGATTACAATATATTACATAGCAGCGGAAAAATAATACAAAGCACAACTGAAGGTGATATACGGATACAGAGCTTTCCGGATATCATTCCAGCTGTAAACTAGGATCCTGTGAATATAAATCTGCAAAACCAAAACTACTAGCTGCCCGTGTAGAAAATAAGGGCACCCAGAGTTTAGGTTAAAACAATAAACTCTAGGTCAGTCATGTGACTGGTGTGAGAACTAAAACAGTTATTTAAAACTTTACTTTGAAAGAGAGTAATTCAAGGGACCACGATGTAAAACACAGAACGGGTTTCCTCCCAAGAATACCAGTCCATAGAATAAATAACGCAATGCTTTTTCGAAAAATGAAGCTATTATAAGACCCAGGTCCCATCACACAATGCAACGCAAACCGGAGGATAGGGTTTTCCCTTATAATAGCCAAACATGCTTGGTACGTTTAAAACAAATCATTTGATACTATTATAAGTGTATAGTGTCAAAACAATTTCAATCATAAATATCAATCCTAGGCGGCATGGGTACCATCTATCATGTCGCCATACTAGGCTCTACAAATAAAACCGCAATATCACGTATTGGAAATTGGATTTCCGTCATGAGTCGAGGCAAGCGGCAAGCTCCTCTCCACTTCGAGACACTCTAGCAAATGCTCAGGACTACACACTCTGGGCAGCCACTTGGATCGGTTGGGCCGGTCCTCTCTTACGTTTGAGGATTAATTATTCCTGAACACACGTTTCCCGGTCCTTACAGACCTATAATCGAGGCGACTCATTCCAACAACCACAAAGGTGAAAAGTATATAAATGTCAGGGCTGGTAAGTCACTGACACCCCCAAAGCTAGAAAGAAACGTCGTGTTCTCCCAACGGTCCGTATCCCGTTATTAACTCATACCGAGGTGTGAGGCTCGCGAATTCACGCTATACACAAAGCTGCCATGTAGGCCGTGCTTTGATCATCAACCACAAGACTTTGCTTTTCAACAGAAGCCTTGATCCATGCAACTCAGCATGCCACACAGGCAATTCATGCCATGCGATTGATATCTATCGATATATAACCTCTAAGCTCGTACGTCTCAAAGAAGGGCATTAAGCAAGAGAATAAATTCTCCGCCGCCAAACAGATATATATTTAACAGAAATCAATCAACACAGAATAAAATCCAATGTCAGACACACAATCCATTTACAAGTTCGTTCTAGGTCTGAACGAAACCGGAGGCACTTTCCTCGCATATCCATCGATCTCCAAGTACGTCTGGACGACCACCAACTATTTCCATCCTCTTGGGTGTACAGCCCAATCAGGATCATCAGTAATTATCCAAACGATGTGAAGACTTCCGGTCTTCGACCACCGTCTTCATCTTCGACATATCGTCGAATCGGTTATTCAGAATGGGTATAAACCCGGCCTTTCCGAACAACCCGCGTATATTAAAAACAAATGTTACACAAACACAACATACGCCTCATTCCAATTCAGCAGCCACTAACCGTAAATTAGCAAGAGAACAATTCCCCAAATATTAACCCCGAAGGCCGAAACCAACATCAGATCAATACCCAGGAAACCATTCTTCTTAACTAACCTACAGCTAGTTTCTAAATTTCATATTCTTAGGGAAAGGTTCCCATTAATTTTATCCAAGATAAATTCTTTAAAATTTATCCTTTAATCTTCCTTTGGATATCATTTCAAACCAGATTATGGTTTTCCAAACTAGTCGAGATTAGCGAACCACTCCGAAGTAATTATTTATTTTATTTCCCAATCCCAACCTATTCATCCCATGAAGCAAAACTGGTAATACTCCATATCTAATACCACGGTGTTATCGGTAAAATTAATTACCATCCCACGTTCAAATCTAATTAAAGATTTAACTATCGCTTTGGAGCAAAACTGGTAATACTCCATTCTCTCTCATTTTCCAAATTTGATAATTTAGATTATCAATTCACATTTCAATCTAATTGCAGATTCATTAAAACTCCTTTTACTGGGTTAAAGAACTAATGTTATTTAAAACACAGTTCACGACAAACCCAAATCACATTCTATTTATTATCGGGTTAAAGAACAAGTGTTATTTAAAACACCCTTCACGATAAACCCACTAATCAATTCTATTTAAAACCCATTTCAAATCCAATTTATTTATTTAAAAATAAATGGGTTGTTACTTTAGTTCTAAACTAGTTCATTTCGATAAAAAACTATTTTTATCTTTTCAAATATGGAGTTTTTCATCCCAATTTTCCCCAAATCATTTCTTATGATTCTACACAAATTATTACTATTTTTAATAATTTTATCAAGGCCCGTACAGTCGATTTCCATCAACGGCCATCGAACTGCACTTACAGCGACCATTTCCAAATTTGATTTGGACGTAACTCCAAATCCAACCGTTAGATTTCAAATTTCTAATATTCGTTAGAAAGCACTTTTCGATACGAACCCAACGGTTCTGGTTTTAGGAGAATCCGACGGTCGGATCTCCCGTAATGTCCGTTCGAAATCAATGGTCGAAATTCGCGAACTGCCGCGGCGCGGCGCGTTCTATTCAGGCCATTATATTATATATATATTATATATAGTATATATTTCATCGATTTCTATTTAAAATGAATTTTATAAATAGTTTTGAATTCGTTTCAAAAACAATTTCAACCTTTATTTCAAATTCAAATCAAAATTGAATTTTCTATTATAAATCCTTTTACTTTCATTTCTATTTGATTTCAATTCAAATCGATTTTAATTAGATTCGAATTCATTTTCTTTTCAATTCAATTCGATTAGAATTCGTCTTCTTTTCAATTCAATTCAAATTCGTTTTCTATTCAATTCAAATCAAATTCGTTTTCCTATCTAATTCAAATCAAATTCGTTTTCTATTCAATTCAAATTAAATTCAATTCGTTTTCTAATTAAATCAAATTCGTTTCCTATTCAAATCAAATTCAATTCGTTTTCTAATTAAATCAAATTCGTTTTCTATTCAAATCAAATTCAATTCGTTTTCTAATTAAATCAAATTCGTTTTCTATTCAAATCAAATTCAATTAGTTTTCTAATTAAATCAAATTCGTTTTCTATTCAAATCAAATTCAATTTGTTTTCTAAATAAATCAAATTCGTTTTCTATTCAAATCAAATTCAATTCGTTTTCTAATTAAATCAAATTCGTTTTCTATTCAAATCAAATTCAATTCGTTCTCTAATTAAATCAAATTCGTTTTCTATTCAAATCAAATTCAATTCGTTTTCTAATTAAATCAAATTCGTTTCCTATTCAAATCAAATTCAATTCGTTTTCTAATTAAATCAAATTCGTTTTCTATTCAAATCAAATTCAATTCGTTTACTAATTAAATCAAATTCATTTTCTATTCAAATCAAATTCAATTCCTTTTCTAATTAAATCAAATTCGTTTTCTATTCAAATCAAATTCAATTCGTTTTCTAATTAAATCAAATTCGTTTTCTATTCAAATCAAATTCAATTCGTTTTCTAGTTAAATCAAATTCGTTTCCTATTCAAATCAAATTCAATTCGTTTTCTAATTAAATCAAATTCGTTTTCTATTCAAATCAAATTCAATTCGTTTTCTAATTAAATCAAATTCGTTTTCTATTCAAATCAAATTCAATTGGTTTTCTAATTAAATCAAATTCGTTTTATATTCAATTCAATTCAAATTCGATTTATATTCAATTCAATTCAAATTCGATGTATATTCAATTCAATTCAAATTCGATTTATATTCAATTCAATTTGGATTTCATTTCAAAATATTAAATTTTGAAATCACTTTTCAATATTCATTGTAAAGCGAATAAAATCGATATAAATATCGTTCACGTCAAAATAGCGCAACTCTAATCAACACGGCTTTATATATTTCAATAATTCCGTTATTCTATTCAACAAATGAATATTTATTTTTGGTCAACACATGACTAATCTCAACGAATGAGTACTGTCAACACATGAACCTTTATTTTATAAAGATAAAGATGTAAATTTTATTGTTAATATATTTCGTTCAACACATGACTAATCTCAACGGATGAGTACTGTCAACACATGAACCTTTATTTTATAAAGGTAAAGATGTAAATTTTATTGTTAAAATATTTCGTTCAACACATGACTAATCTCAACGGATGAGTACTGTCAACACATGAACCTATATTTTATAAAGATAAAGATGTAAATTTTATTGTTAAAATATTTCGTTCAACACATGACTAATCTCAACGAATGAGTACTGTCAACACATGAACCTTTATTTTATAAAGATAAAGATGTAAATTTTATTGTTAAAATATTTCGTTCAACACATGACTAATCTCAACGGATGAGTACTGTCAACACATGAACCTTTATTTTATAAAGATAAAGATGTAAATTTTATTGTTAAAATATTTCGTTCAACACATGACTAATCTCAACGGATGAGTACAGTCAACACATGAACCTTTATTTTATAATATTCTTTATTTTCTAAATTGGAATGAGGCCCAATCAATCACCATATAAAGTTAATTATATGGATTCCATACAACACATGTATATAATAGCAATGATAAACAATCAACCATCATCCAAGGTGCACCACACAACTGCATAAGCATCAAATATAAATAATCGACGCTTACACGGTCTGTCGACCAATCGATCGACATATAATTAAATAATTGGGATTAGTGTACGCCAAATATCATCCCAACTCCCGTGTGGGGTTTCAAAACAACAAACACATATTTTTATTCATGAAGTTGGGCGATGTGTAAAATTTATCATCCCAATCAATATCAGTCAAATCAGTGTATATAAACAAATCGGTCGATTTGTTTATAAATATTTATTTATTTACATTCACGTTAAAAATTATATTTTTAATGATAAAATATTTATTTCAACCATCTACATTTTTTTATCGATTTCACATCAGCATCACAAACAATTTTCACAACACATCAATCAAACAAACAAGCCATCCATGGTCTGTGTATGACGGGTGTTAGGTGCTACTAAACACCGTCTGCATCCTAGCATATATCATAATATAACTTGAAAAAAAAGAATTGAAAGGTGAGAAAATCTCACCAATAGCTATTTCAACTCCATGGCACTTCATTTATAAAAATCTTCATCGTTCTCGCCTTTCGTCACTTTCGTTGCCCGTAGCCACTACATATGTAAAAATCGAGTTTTTACTTTGCTATTCAATATATAAAAATCGAATTTTTACTTCGCTATTCAATATATAAAAATCAAATTTTTACTTCGCTATTCAATATATAAAAATCGAAATTTTACTTCGCTATTCAATATATAAAAATCGAATTTTTACTTCGCTATTCAATATATAAAAATCGAATTTTTACTTCGCTATTCAATATAAAAAAATCGAATTTTTACTTCGCTATTCAATATATAAAAATCGAATTTTTACTTCGCTATTCAATATATAAAAATCAAATTTTTTTATTTTAAATCAATATATGGAAAAATAAAATCTTTATTTTACAAACACATTTTTTCTATTCTATTCATAGAAAAATCAGATTTTTCTACTCTATAAGAATATAACCTTTCTACTAATGAAAATCATTTCTTTATGCCAATAAAAATTAGTTCTTTATGCTGATAAAAATTAGTTCTTTATATTGATAAAAATCAACTCTAATTAACCAAGAAAAATCAGTTTAAATTAACAAAGCAAAATCAGTTTTAAATTAACAAAGCAAAATCAGTTTTAAATAAAACTTACTGTTTTCCATCTACTGCAGAGGGGGAGACTACCGTCGGGGTTGGTGGAGGCCAGAGGTGGTCGGAGGCGAGTGGAGGCCACTGGTGGCCGGCGCTGGGTCGATGGGCTTCGCGATTTGGTTGGGGGGGGGGGGGGGGTCTCGAGCGTCGGCTGGTGGGAGAAAGAAGAGAGGGGAGGAGGGAGAAGATGGGGATGGGGCTGGGGGGGTTCGGGGATAACGGCGGTGGATGGAGGGGGGCGGCGGCGACCGCCAGGGCGCGGCTGCGGCTGCGCCTTCTCCTTCTTTTTTTTCTTTGATCGAAGAATGAACCGACGGGGGGCCAAAGGAAATAAAGGAGAGGAGAGAGAGAGGGGTTTTAATTTTAATTATCTCCCAAAAAGCAACTTTTATTTTCGACCTCTAAACGAGGCCCACCGCCTGGCGTCCATAGCTAATTACCCCCATTCCGAACACAATGGGATATGTATCGTAAGCTGATTCGATCGTTTCGATCAGTTTCCGCCAAAATCAACATATAACTCTATATATTGAATTTAAACGCGCATTTCAATTTACTAGGGTCACATGCTAACTCGAAAAATTCCAGAAAAATATTTTCTAGCTTCGTATTGAAGATACAGTCCTAACAAAACTAGTTTCGTCGAATTCTGAGACCGTTGGAAAAATGGCCATTTTCCAGTCGATTAAAATCAACTGAAACTAGTCAAACGCGTTTTCCTTTTCCACGCTCACATATTGATTCGAAAAATTATGAAATTTGAAACCTAGCAATAATTTGACATCACGGATCCAACAAAAGTGGTTTTGTCGAAATCCGAGGTCGTTTGCAAAATTTCCATTTTAAGGGCCTGAATTCCATAGCGACTATCCCGAATTTTCAACTGGACATATCTTTTAATTCCCGCTATGAAATTTCGATTTTTCGGATTCGTTGGAAAGATATTATCAAATAGATTCTATTATTTTTGGTTTCACTAAAATCCGGATTGTTTTGCACCCGGTACATTCAATTGAAGTTTGAAATCGAATTATCGAACTACCGCGCCATTTCAATTCCTTTTATAATTATATATAATTATTTATATTCTAACGACGACGTATATAATATATACGTTCGAATTATATTCAAAATAAATTTCTCGTCGGTATTATTTAAAATAATTCATTTTAAATACAAAAAATTCGCTAAAATTTGCCAAAATAAAATTTTTAAACTGGCCCAGATTTCCGGGTTATTACAGTGCACTTCCCACCCAAACTTCCTAAGGGTCTCAGATTTCCATACTTATTCCTTTAGTGTACAAAACAAACATCCCATTTCTTACCATATTATACTCTTTCTATTTAGTGGGTTCCTCTAGAAATCTAGGTATATATATATATATATAATAATTTTTAAAAATACAAATATGTTCACTCAATATTTATACAGGAATCGTAAACCTAAGTTCTTATACCATATGTAACAACCCGAATTCCAACAAACCAATTTTTTTTCTTCAAAATTTCTATCTATCGAAACTCAAGTTGTTGTGCTTTGGTATCCTGTAGAAAAGATAGAGACATAAAATATGTCAGAGCACAATAAACATCTAACAGCGGAATGGATAAAATATAATATAATCAAAGTATAGCCTTACCGTATTAATAATACCACCTAACTAGTATCCAAAGCTATAATGTCACTGCCACAAATCTAATCTGTAAATATGTTATGAGGTGGTCAGAACACAAGTTCTAGTGACTGGATTTAAATTATACACTTTGGATAATCCTATATATACCGTTCAATCAAATTTCTTATTTATTAGGTTACTTTGGTTAACAACACTCAAGGCTTACACATACGTCGTACCCATTTACTTCCTAATGGATTAACCTAATACAGTATATATGTAGATACCCCTCAATACTGAGGTACACCCAATGGTACCCCACTCACACGGTCTCCACTGTATTGCATAATTGATGAATGTAGTCCCTCATCCTACGTCAGAGTGACATACGGATCTCTACATAACAATGTTACGTTCCGCATATATTTGTCATTACTATGCTACGTAAGCGTACGGACTACCATCGTCGATCGAATCAGATTTCATATCATAGTAATGCCTTCAAGTCTATGATACACCACCAAGAATCGACATGCATGTATCTAGACTGTCCCACATACTTATCATCAATTGTAGCTCAATGCCTTAACTGCACGTCCTTTAATGTGCACTGAGTTCCGTGGCAGGGCGATACAAGAAATACATAAATCGGTCGGGAGCCTACCCATATCTGTACAGGCCCGTCTTTAAGAGCCTCTATATACAGATATTCCTAGGGTCTGTTTTCGCGGTGGCTATGGACCCACCTCAGCCACTCCCTTAACTAGTAAAGATTACATGAGCTAAGCGACTGCCCCTTAAAAAAAACAATCTAAACATCCATTTGGCGTCTTCCCTCAACCACCGTACCTCGATAGTGAAAGGTGAATGGTCTATTAGTTTTAGCTCTAGTCTTTCGTGTCCCACTAGCTGCCGATGACGGGTATTCGATGATTTACTATCCTTATTGGTCGTGACCCTTCACCTCCCCGTTGAGGCAACCGCCGAATCACCCTGGTGTCACCGTGTCACAACATTCTGTCTGCATAGCTACTTTTGCAGTCAAGGCCCACCCACCTAGTAGTTACGGGCAGACCCATCCTTTGCGAGCACAGCCTAAACATCTTCCACCACACAAAGGACTACCAGGAGCACCTTACGTATAACAAAAAGCCGTGTGCTTCCCCTTCCAGTCCTTTGGAGTTGACATAATAATCAGATAAATGTGCGCTCCCCTCGTGCCTTAGAACACCACGATGATCTACCCCCATTGGATTATTCACCCTCAAACGTGCGGACTGGTCCAAGCGCCTCACTTTAATATGTTGTTAGACCCTATGTCTAAGCATTCTTTTACGTGCTTGCCTTATCTCATCAGGTTTCCATTTAACTTGGTTATTCTCATTCATATTGAATTCTCAATCAAGTTACCAAGTTCCTCTTGCTTATGAATTTCAGTTATATAACTTAACTCATTTAAGTTCATTAATAAGCCCACAACATGTTATTCTCTAGATTGTTGCCCAAGGTCTGTAATCCACAATCTCTTTTATATTCTTGCTTGATTTCATCATTACAATAACATGATCTACTTAATATGTAATTAAGTATATCTCAATTCACATGTTTTTTGATTAACATGTCAGTCATTATTTATGATTAAATATAACTTATTTCTTAAGTTTTCCTTATTCTTTATCATTTAATCATATATTCAATTTATACCATCACTACAACTTATCGTTGTTTACTTATTAACTTAGCTCTCTTAATTAAGGCCCATTAATAAGTTTCTCTACCCATTTATTATAACCTATGTTATAATTTCCTCTTGTCCCAAGGACAAACCTAAACATGTTATCCTTATCAGCGGGTCTCAGACTTCCAAGTTTACCAATTACTTAATTTAAAATTAAGTACACCTTCTTATATTTCACAAATTTCCCCCCTTTTCTCAACTGGTTTTAGTTTTTCCCCATTTATTGATTCCTTAATTTTACAATTAAGTGTCCCTTATCTCATTTCACCAGTTATCCATTTCCATATTAGTTTATTATAACCTAAGTTATGATCTTCACTTGTCCCTAGGACAAGTCTACCTATTATAAAACATTTTCATTAATGTTATTTATTTATAATAGGTTATTATCATTCCCTATTTAAACCATTTACTGTTGTAATCCATTATTCTTCCTTTACTGTAATATATATTCCTTATTTTATTAAGTAAAACACTTCATGCACCTTATCAGTTTGATATAAAGAAGGAATCAGTGATTTATTTTCATAATGTATTTCCATCTAAATTCGTGGTGGCAAGTAATTTCTTTCCTCTTTCTTACTTTATTCACTGTGGCTTACTTGCAACCATGTTCTAAAAAATAGGTCATTTAGGGAAATACATCACTTTTCGTTCGCATCCCACTAACTCAGCCCATTACATACGTTCCTTTCTTATTTTCCGAGTTAGACATTTAATTACCATCATTTCCATCTATTCATATCTTGTTATATACATATATTTATATATATGCGCTAGACCTCTTACATTAAGCCTACACTTGTGGATGCTGGATTTGCCGGGCGGGTCCGGGCAGACTTCTACCACAAGTTGACTTAACCTCGTGTCTTAGTACCATTGCGTGTTTTAATTATGCACTTATACCCCTCACCTTAGATTTACCACTTGTGAATTCTAGATATGCCAGGCGGTTCCGGGCATACTTCTATCACATGTGAAATCTAACCTCTGGCTTAAGAGTGTTACAATGTCAAATTAATGTGAATATAGGCATGTTCGTTCTTTAACCACTATTCCTATTTCATGTAAATTTTAGGCATATTGTAACGACCCACCATTTCGAACCATTCAAATAAACAATAATCCACACATGTCAGACTTGAATTGCTCAAAACGATAGATTGTTAACAAAAATTGGCAAATAACAACATATATAGTAAATAAATCAATCGCAACTCGTAGACACAGAGTAATAAAATACTACACTGCAGAATAGATAGGATGGTAGTCCATAAGCTACTACATATCTAAAGCAAATACAACAAAGTACCAAACATAGATAAGTCTACTAATGCATAAGGAAATAATAGATTCTGAAATAGGAAATAACTGGAAAGCTAAAATAACTGCCACGACTAAATAAGTGATAGATAGATCCAAGCAAAGCTCCATGCTCCAAGTGAACAAAGAAAGTTGATATCCTCAAACTGGTGATCTGTGAACAACTCAAACTTAGTACCCAAGAAATGGTGCCTCCAAAACTACAAAGTGAACACAACAGCAAGCAGTTCTAAATCATGAGTGGCATAATTTGCTTCGTGGGTTTTCAACTGTCGACTGGCATAAGCAATAACTCTCTCATTCTGCATCAAAACAGCTCCCAAACCTTCCTTACAAGCTTCAGTATAAACCGTTAGCCCTTCACTTTAATTTGGCATGGTAAGGACAGAGGCGGAGGTAAGCTTTTGATTCAACTCATTAAATGTTGCTTTACCCTTATCATTCCAATTGAACTTGGCATTCTTACGAGTCAAAGAAGTGAGCGGGGAAGCTATGCGGGCAAAGTTCTTGATAAATCTCCAATAATACCCAGCTAAGCCCAAGAAGCTACGAATCTCAGTCGGAGTCTTAGGTTTCTCACAATCCGGAAAATAGAATAGGTGAAATGAATCCTAGTAGAGATATGATAATTAGATTATCGGAAGAATAAAGGTAGATAAGCTTACATTGATCGCAGAGACTTAACAGGATCTACAGAAACTCTATTCTCAAAAACAATATGTCTAAGAAATCGAACCTCATCCTTCCAGAAATGACATTTAGAGAATTTGGCCTTCGACTGCTGTTTCCCAAGGGTTTGGAGAACATAACTCAAATGTGATTCTTGTCCCTTCTCTGATTTGGAAACACAAGAATGTTGTCCATGAAAAATAAGACGAACTTGTTCAGAACATCTCGAAAAACTCGATTCATAAGATCGACAAAGAAAGTTGGAGCGTTGGTTAATCCAAAAGGCATGACTAAGCATTCATAGAATCCACTCTCGGTCCGGATAGCTGTCTTAGGAATGCTCTCTTCAGCAACTCTAAGTTCGTGGAAGCCGGTAACCAAATCTATCCTCTTGCCCAAGAGCGTTACAGTGTCAAATTAGTGCGAATATAGGTATGTTCGTTCTTTCACCATTATTCCTATTTCATGTAAATTTTAGGCATATTGTTCTTTTCATATGTTTACTGTAATCCAATTTACTTGTCACCAAATTATGCCTATATTTTGTCGTACGTCCTTTTTAACATGTGTTTAATTCTATTTTGACATGTAAACATTCAATCAGGTAATTGTTCAAATCTAACAGGTTAACATGTCATTTACTCTATAATATGCCGCAAGTGAATCATATAATTATAACACCAGTAGTCATTGCCCATATTCTAAGAAGTTTGTTCAATATGTAATCATTCCAACACTTTAACTGATTCAACATATGAATTATTCATATTAACATCACAACTTGTTATAATAATAATTTATAATTAATCTGGCAATTTCACAATTAATAAAAGGGGGAATGCTAAACGATAACATATTATTATCTAAAGGCTATAACTTAAACCCACTCACCTCGTACGTTTTCCCAATTTTGGATCTAATTCAGTTTTAGCATCCATGGTTTTTCCCTTAATCGGATTCAAAACCTAACGACCATGGATTGATTATTTTCATTAAAAGAGAAAGGAAAGAAAGAGGAAGGAATTTGAATAGATCGGATCTAAAAAGTTATCTTACTTCGTTAATAGATCTGAAAACCCATTTACAAGCATATGTTCCTTTCCTCCAGATTTAGATTTAGATTTTTTTCCTAAACTAATAACCTAAAATTTCTGAATAGATTAGGGGAGGAAGAGGGAAAACATTAGAGCTTCAGCGTAGACTCTAAAATATGAGGTTCAGGGTTAGCTATACAGACTTATTTATAGGTGTATCAGAGAAACCAGGACCCATAGATTTGATTAAAAACCATTAGAAGCGTCTAAATCTCAAAAAACCATAATCTTTTAAAACTTGCCGTGGGGGGATGGACCCATGGGTCAACCCAGCCCTTAGGGGGTCGACCCAGGGGTCGATACCTCCTTTAGGGGGTAGACACCCCTGGGCGGGTAATCTGCTGTCTTTCCAAATTTCGAATTTGGACTGAATTTTGAATTTCTGGACCTATCTTTGAATTTCTGAACCATATATATATATATATATATATATATATATATATATATATTCTTCCTGCACATATACAAACTTCAAACCTTAATAACTTCTTTATACGGTGTCCGATTTACTCAAATCAGGTGTCTATCTTGACCAAAATTTTGAGACGGATGCAATGACGCAGCCCATTTTAATTAGTTATGAATATTTAATGAAGTTATTCTTATTTTATTATCTTAGGTTATAAATGTAGGGTGTTAAACTATCCTCCACCACCTATAGCCGCGCAAAGCTCGAGCTTCCCTCTGCCAGTTTTGTTTGATTCCATGAATTAATTTGATCTACGTTGCAAGAATTTAAGGAATGAAATTCGAACACTTCTAGCCATTGAAATGTAAATGGCGGCGGTTGCTTGCTTCTAGGATTTTAGGGTTATATTGGGTATTTAAATTAAAAATTAATTAATATTTTAATTATAGTGATACTTAAACGTGAAATTAACTATCCAGAACTCCAAATGAGACCCAATGACTGACGTCCCTAACTAAATACCCACATTTCGGACATAATGGAATATGTATCATAGGCTAAGTTGATTGTTTTGATCAGTTTTTATGAAAATTAAAATATAATTCAATATAACGTTTAATATTAGATTTGAACGTACATTTTAATTTATCGGAGGCACATACAGACTCCAAAAATTATGAAATTTGAAATCTCGCTATGTTTTGATGATAGAGTTCTAACAAAATTAATTTCGTCGAATTTGGAGACCGTTTGAAAAAGGGCCTTTTAACTAGCTTATTAAATTTAAACTGAAATTCAATATGCGTTTAAATTTACCACGCTTACATATTAATTAAAAATGACTTGAAATTTTAAACCTGAAAATAATTTTACGTTCCGGATCCAACAAAATTAGTTTCGTCAAAAACGGAGGTCATTTGCAAAATGACTACTTTTAAGGGCTTATATAATATTAAAAAATATATGAATTCCACAATGACTATTTTAAATTTTAATCTGTACATAAATTACAACCTGTAATATGAAAACTATATTTTTCACATTCATTAGAAAGATAAAATTAAATAGATTCTAACGTTTCTTGTTCTACTGAAATCTTATTTATATTGCATTACGTATATTCATTCAAAGTTCAAAACCAAATTTTCAAACTACTGTGCCATTACAAGCTCGTTTTATGATTAATATAAATATATACATTCAAACTTCATTTTAATTAAATTTTACGTCATTAATCCTCAAAATAAATCATTTTAAATTATCGAATTTATAAATTCGACTACAAATCCATGTAAAATTCATTAAAAATAAATTTTAAATTGGTTACAAAAATACGGGTTGTTATAGGGAGATTGATTAGGGAAGTAATTAATTAATTTAATTACCTTAAGCTAATTATTTATGTAATGAAAAGTTTAAATTCTTATAATTTTTGCATACATAAACCGAATTCGACTATTTCAGATGCTTTGGAACTGTGGAGACGAAGGCTTTGCAATGAAACCAATTTTGGACAAGATTGGAAGCAGTTAGAATTTTTGGTTAAATTAATTATTATGTTTAGTTTAACTAAAACAATTGTTATTTAACGATTTCAAAACCAATCAAAGTGAGAACTCTGATTCCAACTGATTTTTTTACAGTTATTATAATCATAAATGAATATATATTGATTACCTATAATGATTTTTATTTGGTTAAATATCACAAATTGTTATACGGTACATTGTAGCTCACTCCACAATTTGTTTGAAAACCATATGGATGAATGAATGATTTATTGTGTCATGATTTGGATGTGACTTTGTGTTGATTAACGTGTTAAAAACAACATTAAAATATTTATGGTAGTTGAAATTGGATTGAACATCCATTTACAAGTCGAACAACTTATTTATGTTCAACCATTTAAGTGATATCGATTGGATTGAATAATAACTTGAAACGAATAAGTTATGATTAATTACATGGAAATATGGTTGATTTGAATGGATTGAGTAATTTATAAATTATAGTTTATTGATGTAAACCCCACACGGGTCATAGGATGATAATATTACACGTCTCCCTTGAGTGTAGATAAATCACTTTGTGTGTGATTTGGATGCGGTGTGCTGGATGTGAATTTGGATGTTAAATAGTTTCTCGCAACTATTATTGAATAAATATGATGTATGTAATGCATACAAATTTATGTGGATATTCATTGAGATTTCATTCCAATTTGGAATAAAACATAATATTTTAATAATATAATATGCGATGAAAATAAAAATTTGATTTTGACATCCAATTTGGATGGACGCAAAGATATAAAAATACGGATGAACTTTTGTAACTGAATGAAATGATTTTGAATTAATTTTCATACAATTTTGGCATGTCAAAGTTTTCAATTTGAGATGAATAGTAGCGTTCCAAAATGAAGTTTAGTTAGGCCATTTGGCAAGCGTTTTAAAAGAAGTTTTCTTTTGTATGTCACTCGTTTATTTTTATAACAACTGTAAGGAGAATTTGGCTGTAAAATAAAGATTTTCGAAAAATAATATTATTTTATTCGTTAAAGTAATAATAAAGTTGACTGTATAGTGAAATATGTGATTTTGAAGATAAACGACTGAAACGAGTATTCAAAGATAATTATATATATCTTATATAATTTCTAAAATTGGTTTGGAAAGTATTTCAATTTATAAATCGATTCGAGCTTGAATAGAACGCGTAGCGCTGCGACAGTTCGCGAACATCATCCCGTACCTTCGGATGGACGTAACGGGAGATCCGACCGTCGGATTCTCTTGAAACTAGAGCCATTGGGTTCGTATCGAAAAGATCATCCAAATGAATATATGAGGTTTAAAATTCAATGGTTAGATTTTAAAATACATCGAAATCAGTTTTGGAATAAGGTCGCTATGGAATGCAGTTCGGTGGCCGAAACTGGAAACCGGCTGTAAGGACCTTTATAATTTTTTTAAAAATATGGATAAATTGTGATAAATAATAATAAATGATTTGGAAAGAGTTTGGATAAAATAATCCAAGTTTTGTAAGATAAGTGATGTTTTTATCTGAAAGAGTTGTTTGAAAACCAGAACGAAAAATCCAACATTTTGACATAACAAATTGGACTGAGAACGGGTCTTAAAATAACCAGAGTTTTTCCAACGAATAAATTGGGATGGATTTGGATGGAAATTTTCTTCAGATATTTCAGCATCGGATTCCGTGATTATACTGGTATTGTTGAGGAATTTGGAAGATATTGATATCATTATTCCAATATGATATCTGTTGGTTTCAGAATTTGATATTGAATGTAAGTTGACATGATTTCCATTAAAGATCTTATATTTAATATCAAATTGGATTTTGGGTTTGTGGCGAATGACATCTTAAAATAAAACTGTTCTTGAACCCAGTTGTAAAAGGAATAAATATTCTAATTAAGATTTACGGAAGTTTTCCAGTTTATTTATTTAAATTGGAATTGAATGGAATTCGATCAGTACTAATCGAGGCGAGCTTCTGTGAAGGTAGCATTTACTATTTATCGAACTTAAAAGGCTATGTTATTATTCCACTTATAGTACTAGTCTTGTTCAGATTTCCGTGAAGATTCCATATTAAATGGAAGATGGTTTTGGGTTTATTGTAATCGATGTTTTTGAATGGCAGTTGTTCTTTAAACTAGTTAAAGACAAGATTAATTTCCTAAAGTTGAATAATCATTAAGTTATGATTATGAAGGTTAAAAGTAAGTTGAAGTATTAATGGATATTTAATTGGATTAAAATGTGAATAGGGTAATTAAATTTACCGAATTCGAGAAGTGTTCGAGATGGAGTACCACCAGTTTTACTCCATGTGATAGTTAAATCTTTAATTAGATTTGAATGTTAAATGTTAATTAACTTTACCAATAACACAGTGGGTGTTAGATATGAAGTACTACCAGTTTTTCTCCATGGGATTAATAGGTTGGGATTGGGATAATAAAATAAATGATTACTTCGGTAAGGCTCGTTAATCCCGACAAGGTGTATAAACCTTAATTTGGTTAAAGATCGTGAAAAGACATTATAAAATCTTTTGCAGTGTTTTCAAAGAAGATATTTAAATAAGAGGTTCAAATGAAATTAAATCTTTTATATAAGATTTATGGGGTTAATTCCCATGTGATGAATATTTGAATAAAGTATAACATCCTAGATTTAGTGATTTAATAATTAATTCATTTGATTATTTTAATATATTAGTTTGATAATTTAAATGGTTTGAATTCAAATATTTTTTATATTTAATTAATATAAACAGTGGAATAATAAATTTAATTCCGAAATAGTCAGAAATAGCTGAATTGGCATTGTTGTGTAAATTGGATAATATAAGATATTCAGTCGAGATTGTATTTGAGTTATATTAATGAATTTATTTAATAAACGATGTTTGAACGTATTAATTTTAATATAATTATAATCGAGCTCGTAATGTCGCGGCAGTTCGTAATTTAACGTTTTGAACTTCAACTAAGTGTACAGGATCCGTTATAAGTCGGATTTCTTTGAAACAAGAAATGTTGGAATCTATTAAACTATATATTTCTAATGAAAGTGAAAATTTGATATTTCGCCTTGTAGATTGCAAGCTATGTCCAAATCAAAATTTCAGAAAATCACTATGGAATCGTTGATAAGCCTAACAATTTATTTAATATAATAAATCATTGGTTTCAAATTTGGACAAGATTTTTAAGACGTATTGATAATTTAAATTATAGAATTATCCGTAATTTTTAATTTATGAAATAGGAAGCTTTTCGTTATTTGTAATTTACACCCTATATCAGCGATCTTGAGATTTCACAAAGTTAATTTGTCTATTTTATTATATATTTGGATAGTGGCACATTGCTTTACATGATAGCATTTTTATTTTTGTCCATAGCAGTCCAGATGTGAAATACGTAAACCCGTGAGAATAAGAAGATCAGAGCACCTGCTATGATGCTAATTGTAACTACGTTTCCAATAGGACGTGGGCAAACCAAATAAAACTACATTTCCAATAAGAAAATTGTCCATATGCAAGCACCTTTACTATTATTAGTTTCATATAGCTAATGATTTATCCTACGTTAACTGGAATACTCAATCAAGGATAATTTTTTTGAGAAAAAACAACTATAATATGCAATAATAAATGCAATACATTTAAACATGCGCTTGAAAGTGATTACCTGGCTGTTATGCATTTCTTCACTTCCTAGACCAACTTTATCATCGTCATCTTGAGTTTCCTTGGCAGTCTAAGTTTCTTTGTCTTTATTTTGATCTCTTTTGCTTTAGAACATTTCTTATATTCTTTGGTAGAATGTTAATTGCACCTGCTATAAGACACCCACAAAAATACAGTAACATTAGCTTTTTAATCTAATGTTTAGTTCTATAAATATAACTAGGACGAATTTACTGAGAAAAGAATACAGCTATCAAAAAACCCTTAGTTGCGTAAATAATTTTAGCTAAGTGAAACTACAATCAAAGATAGCTAGTGGAAAAAGTAAACTTATACCATATTCATTTTATAAATGGAAATCATACAACACATTTAACTAAACCTAAAAGTAAGAACAAAACAAATACTTATGTGAAAAGCTCAATCGAAAATAAAAGATAGATATTTATCTCCAATTACTGACTTTGAACGACAATAAAACAAGACATAAAAGCTTTTTTTGTAGAAGCTAATATTATATATACCATCCAAAAAGTGAAAAGAAAATAAATTTATTATTTAGAATGTTGGTTATCATTCTATATATGAATTAGATGAACATGAATCGCATTTGTATTTGCACTATGCGACCAACCTTATCAAGTTGTAAGTAAATTATAGCAAAAATAACATCAAGCATTTTTTAAGCATTATAATATTATTTTATTGTCCAGTCAGCTAGAAATCATGAGTTGTAACATAAAATGCAGTGAATTGCTGAAATTGTCCACTAAACTGAAATTAACCTATTAAATGATACAATAATAAGGAAAACATGATTTGGGTTGATGTTTAAATTAAACAGGGAAACAATTAGGTTTAGTGAACTACATGTTGACGTGAGTAAACCAAAATAAAACTACATTTCCAATAGGAAAATTGTCCATATCCATGCATTTTTACTATTATTAGTTTTATATAGCTAATGATTCATCCTACGTTAACTAGAATACTCAATCAAGGATAATAATTTTGAGAAAAATCAATTATAATATGCAATAAAAAATGCAATACATTTAAACATGCATTTGAAAGTGATAACTGACTGTCATGCAATCCTTCACATCCTAGACCACATTTATCATTGTCATCTCGAGTTTCCTTGGCAGTCTATGTTTCTTTGTCTTTGTTTTGATCTTTTTTGCTTTACAACACTTCTTATCTTCTTCGGTAGAATGTAAATTGCACCTGCTATAAGACACCCAAAAAAATAAAGTAGCATTAGTTTTCTAATCTAATGTTTGTTCTATAAATATTATAGGACGAATTTACTGAGAGAAGAATACAGCTATCAAAAAATACTTAGTTTCGTAAATACTGTTAGCTAAGTGAAACTGCAAACACAGATAGTGGAAAAAAGCAAACTTATACACTAATCACTTTATAAACGGAAATCATACAACACATTTAACTAAACCTAAAAGTAAGAACAGAAAAAATATCTCTGGTAAACGCTCAATCAAACATAAAAGATAGATATTTATCTATAGTTACTGACTTTGAACGTCAATAAAAATAGACATAAATGCTTTCAAAGTAGAAGCTAATATTATATGCCATTCAAAAAGTGAAAAGAAAAGGAATTTATTATTTAGAAATGCTAGTTATCATTTCGTATATGAATTAGGTGAACATGAATGGCATTTGTATTTGTACTATACAACCAATCTTATCAAGTTTTGAGCAAATTATAGCGAAAATAGCATTAAGCATTTTTTAAGCATTAAACTGTTATTTTATTGTCCAATCAACTAGAAATAATGAGCTATTATAACAAAAAATGCAGTAAATTGCCGACATTCTCCACTAAACTAAAATTAACATATTAAATGATACAATAACAAAGACAATACGATTTAGGGTTGATGGTTAAATTAAACAGGGAAGCAATTAGGTTTAGTGAACTACATTTCGACATGGGTAAACCAAATAAAACTACATTTCCAATAGAAAAATTGTCCATATCCATGCATTTTTACTATTATTAGTTCTATATAGCTAATGATTCATCCTATGTTAACTGAATACTCAATCAAGGATAATAGTTTTGAGAAAAATCAACTATAATATGCAATAATAAATGCAATACATTTAAACATGCGCTTGAAAGTGATTACCTGATTGTCATGCAATCCTTCACATCCTAGAATACCTTTATCGTCGTCATCTCGAGTTTCCTTGCAGTCTAAGTTTCTTTGTCTTATTTTGATCATTTTTGCTTTGGAACACTTCTTATCTTCTTTGGTAGAATGTAAATTGCACCTGCTATAAGCACCCACAAAAATACATTAACATTAGCTTTCTAATCTAATGTTTGTTCTATAAATATTACTGGGACGAATTTATTGAGAAAAGATTACAGCTATCAAAAAACCTTGCATAAACACTCTTTAGCTAAGTGAAACTGCAAACAAAGATAGTGGGAAAAAACAAACTTATACATTAATCACTTTATAAACTAAAATCATACAACACATTTAACTAAACCTAAAAGTAGGAATTGAAAAAACGTTTCTAGGATAAGCTCAATCTAACTACTAACTTTGAACGACAATAAAAATCGACATAAATACTTTTAAAGTAGAAGCTAATATTATATGTACCATCCAAAAAGTGAAAAGAAAAGGAATTTATTATTTAAAATACTAGTTATCATTCTGTATATGAATTAGGTGAACATGAATGACATTTGTATTTGCACTATACGACCAACCTTATCAAGTTCTGGGCAATTATAGCAAAAATAACATCAAGCATTTTTTAAGCATTAAATTGTTATTTTATTGTCCAGTCAACCGGAAATAATGAGCTGCTGTAACATAAAATGCAGTAAATTGCCGACATTGTCCACTAAACTAAAATTAACCTATTAAATGATACAATAACAAAGACAACATGATTTAGTGTTAATGGATAAATTAAACAGTGGAACAATTAGGTTTAGTGAACTACATTTGGACATGGGTAAACCAAATAAAACTACATTTCCAATAGGAAAATTGTCCATATCCTTGCACTTTTACTATTATTAGTTTTATATAGCTAATGATTTATCATGCGTTAACTGAAATACTCAATCAAGGGTAAAAGTTTTGAGAAAAATCAACTATAATATGCAATTCATTTAAACATGCACTTGAAAGTGATTACCTGGCCATTATGCATTCCTTCACTTCCTAGACCACCTTTATCGTCGTCATCCTCAGTTTCGTTAACAGTTTAAGTTTCTTTGTCTTTATTTTGATCTTTTTTGCTTTAGAACATTTCTTATCTTCTTTGGTAGAATGTAATATGTAAATTACACCTACTATAAGACACCCACAAAAATACTGTAACATTAGCTTTTTAATCTAATGTTTAGTTCTATAAATATTACTGTATGATTATATAATGGTTATAATGTCAAAGAAAACACAATAATAGTAGCTAGTTATAATAAATGGTGGCTTATAGGTATTTATTTATCTTCATTTTTATACCTAAATATGAATAACAGTAATTTTCTCTTCTGCAGATGCCTGTGAAACTCGAGTTAAGAGAATGAACAATCATACTTTATAAAGTATCACCAACAAACCGCTCCCACTGCTGTGCGGACCCCATACTAGATAGCACAACCCATTCCACAACGTTGACTCAAATACATCTATTTATTGGCGTACATGAGAATATTACCCCGGTTATTTAGGATTTCAAATTTTAAAGTACATTAATATAGAAGATAATGCATGAACAACTGTCTAAATAAGCACCCTTATATCATGATATATTAAACTAAATAGCCGTTAAAACACATAACAGATCCCCATGACAGCCTGTAACTACTACAAACTTATTATTATCTAAGTAAACTTCTATGAGGACTTATTTTCTAACATGAATAAGACTATAACATAGTTAATAGGAAAAAGCATTGTCAGTTTAATTTTGTATATAGCTTCTTAGTTATTTAATAGGCAAACTTATACCAAGATAGTCGAATAAGGTTACCAAGACCTTTCTGCATCATTTCATGTTATTCCTTCACTTTATTCCTTATGTATAACCAATCAACTAAATATATGTGATAAGATATAACCATGTTGAAATAAGGAGGACTCAAAACATGGCCAAAAAAACAATCTACTCTTTGTTGCGGCCTGCCTTAGCTCTTGATTGTTAATAAACAAAAGAAAAATAAATAAATAAATAAAATCACAAATAGGGTTTTTCCCAAACAATCAAATGAAATGTTATATAGCACCTAAGGTCAAGATATGCAATTATTCAAAGAAACCAGTTTCAGAGTATGTACATCATTGGAATAGTAAGGTGAAGAAACCAACGCTTCTGGATCAGTGGAGTATAAAACGTAGCAACGTCCTTTTATGGTAATGGCAGCAGGCAAGAAACAGGCAACGAAGAAATGGTTACTTCTTTTGCTGATACGTAATGTGGAGCACGGGATGGAAACCATTGGAAGTGTAGATTTGGTAGACCGAACACCTTGCAAGTGAAGGTTGGAGCAATAATGTGATTTAGCAAAAGAAGTGATGACTATGGGTTTGGTAGCTGGTGGAAAATCGAGAATGAGAGGTTTTGGTACCATCCATAGGTTAAAAGTGAATTTCGGGATGTAAGAAAACATTTTTTTACAGTTAAGTGGAAAGCCATGGAAAAGAGAGAGATGTGGAGAAAGTGGAGACGTGCGTTATTAAGAAGTGCAGTCAAATTACGAATACCTCAGTTGTAAATAAGGTGACAAAGCTGTGTTTGGAATGGGCATATTTGGAAAACTAAAAAGACTTCACTTTGACCTAGGGTTTTGCATTATAATGTAAGATATATAGCCAGTTCGTATAGATTTCATAACTAAATCTTATATGAGTCAAATTAATGTGATGCGACACATTTCTTATTATATAAACCCAACACGGCTTTATCTAACTTTAAACTATGAAGATTACAATTTATAATAATACTTATGGAAGTAATAACTAAATTCCTAATATTTACTTTCGTTTCAAATACGTATAAACTCTTGTTTATATTACCCTGAAAATCATAGTTATTCACTAATTTCTTGGAATAAGTGTATTCACAAATAGTACTATTTTCATTGCATAGAAAATAGTGTTATATACTTAACTGAATAGTATAAGTATAGTCACACTTCATATCTGGGCCAACCAATGTCAAATCATAGATTGTTTACTATACAACTATATGATTTTATTTAAATTCCTAAATGTTGCAAAATAACGTTGGAATATACTTTTATGGTAATAATGAATTATTTCCAACATATTTTACTGTTCCAAACTAATACTATTGTAACAACCCGAAGTTTGACAGACTATTTTTTTTTCAAAATCCCAATCTATTAAGGCTCGAGTCGGCTTGTCCGATATCCTGTAGAAAAGATAGAGATATTAAATATATCAAAGCTCGGTAAACATCTCACAGAGGAATGGATAAAATAAAATGTAATTAAATATAGCCATACCAAAGTAACAATACTGTCTAACCAGTATCCAAAGCTATCAAACCTTTGCCATAAACCTAACATGCGAGTATGTTATAAGGAGGAGGTTAGAACACAAATTTTTGGTGACTGGACAAATTATACATTATGAAATAACCTTACATATACCATTCAGTTATGTTTTCTTATTTATTAGGTTATTTCGGATTAATAACACTTAAGGCTCTACACTCACGTCGTAACCATCTACTCCCATGTATATTAATCTAATATAGTATATATGTTGTTATACCCCCACATCTCAAGGTACTTCCCATAGTACCCTCCTCGCATGGTTTTCACCGTCATGCCACAAAAGCGTATGCAACATCCATCTACATCGAACGATGTACAAAAATCCACATCATTACTCCGTATAATCTCACAGAACCATCATTGCTATGTCATGTAAGCATGCAGATTGTCAAATCCAAACTCCTCGGTCGAATCAAGTCCCAATACAGAGTAATGCCCTACTTTCTATAATACACCACCCAATGTGTGTATTTCGACCCTCACACGAACGTACTGTCAACTATACCCCAAGTCCCGTAATAGGGTTGCATCAAACGCATGAAACTCGATCAGGAGCTTTTTGTATCTGTAAAGACCCGCCGCATTAGGCCTACAATATAGATATCTAGAGTATGCTATGCATTTTCTTGGTGGCTATGAACCCACCCCTACCCATCCCTTGACTAATGAAAGACTACTTAAAGAGCTAAGTGATGTGCCCTTAACAAAAAATCAAGCATCCAATTTGGCACGTCCCGCAACCAACATCTCGATAGTGAAAGATTGATGGTTCCTAAGTTTAGCTCTAGTCTTTCCGTGACACACATTGACTGCCGATGATAAGTACCCGACGATTACTATCTTGTATTGGTCCTAGCCCCTCTCTCCCGAGGAAAATCGCCGAATCACTCAACTCCATCCATCATAGCCTTATGAATGACAATCTACAGTTGCATTCAAGGTATACTCACCGGGTGGTACCATGCAGACCAAACTTCTGCGAGTACAATCTGAGCATGCACCGCACATAGGACCACCACAGAGTACCCTACCACGTCCCTCGGAAGGCATGTGCTTCCCTCTAGTCCTGCAGAGCAATCAGACAGAATATCAAGCGAAATAATCTGATGGACGTGCTCCTCTCATGTCTCCAAACACCACGATGATCTGCCCTGTTGGGTTCTTCACCTTTGTACGTGCAGACTGGTCCAAGCGCATCACGCAAACATGTTATTAGACCATATGTCTAATATTTAATCACGCGCTTGCTTTATCTTATCAGATTACTAGTTAACTTGATTATCCATGTATTCACTTTTATTCAAGTTACAAGGTTTTCCCTGTGCCCCTTATATCTCACTAGATAGGACCTCTTTCAAGATTAGCTTATTATTTTTTCTAGTTTAGCTTAATCATGTTTTAAGATCATTAATAAGCTCAGTGACATAACATGTTATTTCTTAGATTGTAATTAACAAAAGTAATCTACAACCTCTTTTATTTCTCTTATTAATCCAGTTTTTTAACTTAACCCGTTTTAAGTCCATAAATAAGCCTAGTGTCATAACATGTTATTCCTCAAATTGTAATTAACGAAAGTAACCAACGACCTTTTATCCCCGAATTGTAATTAACGAAAGTAATCTACAACCCCTTTTTATTACCATATCATTTACCATCAAATTACATGTTTACAAGTTCAATAACATGTTTTACTTAATGTATAATTAAGTATATTCCTCCTAAATCCTCATGTTTTCTTATGACATGTCTACTTAATATATAATTATGTACAACTTATTTCATTTCTTAAGTCTACTTTATTCTTTCTTATTTAATCATAACCTCGTCTTACACTATCATCATAACTTATTATTGTTGTTTACTTATCAACTTAGCTCGCTTAATAAGGTTTACTAATAGGTTCTCTTTTCATTTATTATAACCTAGGCTATAATTCCACTTATCCCTAGGACAAGCCTACCTATTATGTTACGTTCTTATTCATATAATTAATTATAATAGGTTATATTCCCCTTTCATCACGTTTTCGCTTGGTTCATTAACATTAACCAAATTTTTACTGTTGTAACATCCATTTATATACCGTCTTATATATTCTCATTATTTCAAGAAAATATTTTACATACCTCATTAGATTGATTAGTGAAAAGATGTAAAGATCCATTTCCATAATGCAAATCAATCAATATCCGTAATTGCAAGCTATTTATTTTATTTTCATCATGGACATTCATATATCTTTTTATTTGATTAGTGTGCAATACGGTAAAAGAATATCTATTTCACACTAATCCCTTTTTTCCTTTCTTTTCTTGCAACTACGTTCTTAGTAGGTTTACCGTTACAGAAATGTATCAGTTTTCCCAAATCCATCTAACCTAGTCCACTACTAGTTTTTCATTTTTATTTTCCGAGTTAGATGTTAATTGCTGTTTTCATTTACAGTTTCCAAATCATTGTAATTTTCCATACAAATTAGACTTATCTATTTCTTTTTGCATATCTCCCTATTTCACTATAATCCTATTTATAGCATATATGAATTATTGTCAAATTAAATTGTTTTCCAAATCAATGTCAAATTAACATGTTTCCCAAATTATTGTCAAATTAACATGTTTATTGTAAATTCCACAATTTCGGTATTACCGTAATACTTAATCC
Organism: Allium sativum; assembly: GCA_030737875.1. Classification (NCBI taxonomy): domain Eukaryota; kingdom Viridiplantae; phylum Streptophyta; class Magnoliopsida; order Asparagales; family Amaryllidaceae; genus Allium; species Allium sativum. The sequence goes on along the minus strand of CM060926.1, from coordinate 154,389,182 downwards.
AAACAGATGATTAATAGAATATATTTGTACAACAGCAATATTCTTAACGTACTTAAAGGTAAATTATATCGCAATTACCACAAATTATAATTACTTATCCTATTAAGAATAATTGGGAATGTAAATGGTAAAAATACCATTAACCAAAAGTTATAATTCTAAATCCACTCACTTGACTGTTTTCCAATCCTTGAATCTAATTCAGATTTGGTATTCTTTGGTCTTTCTAGTTCAATCTAGTACTAAGATAACCATGGATTTACAAATTTGATACAAAAAGAGGAGGAAAAGAAACCTAAATAAATCAGATTCAAAGGAATTACCTCACGTTGATCATAAATATAAACACCTATGTTGTAGATTTACATCCTTTATCTTCAAATCTTGAATCAAAACCCCTAAAAGCTAATATTTTAATTTCTGAAAGATTTAGAGAAGAAAGAAAATGGCAGAACCGTGGCATTGTCTCATTAAATATGAGTTGGTGGCCAGGCCCTACTAGTCTATTTATAGGTGTATAGGAAATTCTAGTCTGTCGGATTTAATAATATAAAATACGAACCGTTTAAATTAGAAAACAAATCACACACAAAAGCAGATTTGACCCCAGGTGGGTCGACCCACCTTATAGATGTGTCAACCCTATGGTCGACCCATAGGTCAACCCATGTATGCTTTGGGTTGACCCGATGCCTGGGTCTGAACCTGATTTCAGTGGCTATAAATTTTTATTCTAATGTTATGTTTAATGTTCATTTTAATTCCTAATATCTCTTATGTAAATTATTATTTTTCACTTATAACACTTATCCGATTTCAAAATTCGAATTTGTGCGCGTATATACGCCTACAACCTTTTAAATCTTTATTCGTTAATAACTTTCCCATAAGGACTCTGTTTTGCGCAAGTTATATATCAAAACGAATTAGAAAATTGCCACGAACACAATGACATATGTTTCAGGGCTATATTCTGAAATCATAAATTATCGATATTTTCATTTTATTTTTACATAAATTACAGGGTGTTACATTCTCCTCCTTAGGAAATTTCATTCTTGAAATTTGATAAGGATGAAGTGATGTTCTCCCACGCATAAATTGCAACCATTATGTTACATCCAATTTTTCAATCATTTGTGCACTTGTGTAAAGTAGTAATACAACATAATAATACACGAATGTAATGAATGCCTAGGCGACTCCTATATAAATGCAAATTTTCCTGAAAATCATTTTGAAAACATGATGCACACATCCTAATATAATGACAATTTCTATATGAATGCAATATTTTGAAAATCAAAATACTTTTTCATCCAATTTTTCATATATTCTTTAAGTGCATGAGCGTAGTTCATCCAATTTTTGCATCTAAACCACAACAACCAACTTTAAATTTTGGAAATTAAAGAAAAGTTAAATTTTCGGAATTCGATTTCTTAAGTTACAAAAAATTAAAAAAGGAAAACTTCACATCTTCCATTTTTCCTTTATATACCTTTTCTATTTGTACTTGGAGTTTATGCAACTATTATATGTAAAGATTTTGTAACAACCCGAAAAATCAAAACTAATTTAAAATTTTTATTTTGGCAATTTAAATGAATTTTGAATATTTGAAATGATTTATTTTAAATAATAATGACCAGAAATTTATTTTGAATAGAATTAGAACGTATAAATTTATTTAAATCGAAGTTAGAATATAAACATTTATTTTAATTATATAACGAGCCTGAAATAGCGCAGTAGTTTGAAAATTCAATTTCAAATGAATGTACGGGATTCAAAATAAATTGGATTTTAGTAAAATGGAAATATTATACTCTGTTTGAAAATATCTTTCCAACGAATGTGAAAAATCCATATTTCATAGCGGGAATAAAAAGTTATGTCCAGTTGAAAATTCAGAATAGTCGCTATGAAATTTTATATAATATATGGCCCTTAAAATTGACGATTTTGCAAACAACATCCGTTTTCGACGAGGCTACTTTTGTTGGATCTGGAATGTCAAATTTTTGCTAGATTCCAATTTTCATAATTTTTGGAATTAATATGTGGGCGCAGCAAAAGAAAACATGTTTTGTCAATTTCAATTGGATTGGATCGACCAGAAAATGTCCATTTTTCAAACGGTCTCCAAATTCTATGAAATTAGTTTTGTTAGGACCATATCATCAAAACATAGCTAGATTTATTTTTCTAGAATTTTTGGAGTCAGTATGTTGCCCCGGTAAATTAAAATGTGCGTTCAAATTCAATATACTTTGAATTATATTTTAATTTAAGTGAAAACTGACTGAAACAATCGAATTAGGTTATGCAACATATCCTATTGTGTTCGGAATGAGGGTATTTAGTTAGGGGTGATAGTCGTTGGGGTTCATTTGGAGTTCGAACCGTTAAACATGTAATTTATGAATTAAAATAATATTAAATTATATTATAAAACCCTAGGAAATGCCCTAGCCATTTTCACTCAACGTATCTGCCGCTTCACTCAATAAACAACCAAAATCGCTCAGATCTTCCCCCTTTGATTTCTTCCAATCCGTCGAGAATTAGGACACCAATCTGAAGACAATATTGAAGTAATCCCCAAGGGCTTCAAATCTATACAAATATCATCGATTTTCATGCCGATTCTGCTCAAATTCGTGCCTCAAAGGGATTCACTTTATCCTCATTTTTCGCGCTCCAGGGAAGATCGAGCCTTGAGCTGCTCAGGCGGGTGGTGGCGTACGCTAGGGTGCGTCGGAGGGTGGACATTGATCGAGATCCGGTCAACGGGTTTGGTGGCGGCGTCAGGTTTTAATATCGAAGGTTATGGGTATTAACGGGGCCAATTTCTTGAACCAAATGGAAGAAGAAAAGTTTTAATTAACGTTATTAAAAGGTTAATAAAATTTTAATCATTATTTAATTATCTAATTAAGTAATTAATGTATTGACGGCCATAACTTCTTCATACGAGGTCCAAATCGCGCGAAATTGGATCTGTTGCGATCGTGGGGACGAGAGCTTCACAACAAGACTAACCGGGCCCAATTTGGAACAACTTAGAATTTCGAACAAATTCAAATCCAAACCGTTCAGAAATTCAGAAATAAAACTGATGGAGTGGAAAACCAAAGTGAGAACTCCTTCTCACTCTATTTATTTTCTAGTTAAATATATACTAGGATACAGACAGTGCTTAGCAACACCCGACACCATTGATTATACAAACCATGGTTGTTTGTTTGAATTGAATGGACTGTATTGTTATTGTTGATTGTATGGTATGGAATAAAATATTTGAATAATAAAAATATCATTTTTATTATATATATGAGCTGTGTAAAATAGTCATGTATTGAAATAAATATTCATAAACAAATCAGATGATTTGTTTATGTACACTCATTTATCTGATACTGATTGGGATGATAAATTTTACACATCGCTCAACTGCACAAATAATAACTAGTATTTGTTGTTTGAAAACCCCACACGGGTATTGGGATGATATTTGACATACAATGATCCCAATAATTTGTGGTATGTCAATCGATGTGTTGACAGACTGTTGTAAGCGTTGATTATTTATATTTAACACTTATACAGCTGTAAATTGCACTCTGGATGATGGTTGATTGTTTATCATTGTTGTTATATACATGTGTTGTATGAAATCCATATAAATAAAATTATATGGTAATTGACTGTGTCTGATTCCATTTCGGAAAGAACGAATATTTTAAATTAACGAACATTTTAAATTGACGAATAATGAATATTTTAAAATAGCTAATATTTTAATATAACGTTCAGTAATGGATCTAAATATGATTTTGATGTCCGATTTGGGATGGACACGAAAATATTTAAATATATGAATCCGTGTTGATTAGATTAACGCCATTTTGACGTGAACGATATTTATATCGATTTTATTCATTTTTAAAACGAATATCGAAAAGGAAATGATTTCAAAATTTGATATTTTGAAAATATTATCATTTAAATAATATAATGATAAAGAATATTCAAATTTGATTTGAAATTTGAAATGAATTTGAAATCGTTCCCAAATGAATTTAAAATGAATTTATAAAAGATAATTCAAATTTAATTTAAATTTGAAACGAATTTGAAATCGTTTTAAAACAAATTTAAAATGAATTTATAAAGGAATATTCAATTCTGAATTTAAAATTGAAGATGAAGTTGAAATCGTTTTTAAACCGAATTTAAAACGATTAATAAAATACGTTTTAAATGGAAGTCGAAAAATATATATTATATATATTTAATGGCCTGAATAGTATGCGCCGCGCTGCGGCAGTTCGCGAATTTCGACCATTGACTTCGAATAGACATTACGGGAGATCCGACCATCGGATTCTCCCAAAATCAGAACCGTTGGGTTCATATCGAAAAGAGCTTTCCAACGAATGCAAGAGATTTGAAATCTAACGGTTGGATTTTGTAATGACCCGCATTTGCAGAGGTATTATAATTAATTTATTTAATTATATAAATAGTGATATAGTGAATTAAATGGTCGTGGAATTAAATAATGATGAATATTTAATTAAAATAATAAATTAAATAATATATTTAATTCTGAAATAATCAGAATTGGCTGAAATGACGGTATGGTGTGAACCGGATCATCTGTGATAATTAATTCAGCTTGGAATTGAATTTGAATAACGAATATATTATATAAACGACAGTTTGAACATAGAATTATAATATAATTAAAATCGAGCTTGAAATGGCGCTGTAGTTTGTAAATTGGCGATTCGAACTTCAACTGAATGTACAGGATTAGTTTTAAGCTGGATTTCTGTGAAACAAGAAACGTGTGGAGCTGGTGGAGTATATCTTTCTAGTGGAAGAGAAAAAACAGGATTTCGTCGTGTAGATTTTGATTCACATCCAAATCAAATTTCAGAAAAGTCGTTGTGGAATTCCTTTATAATTTATAAACGAATTATTTATATTTTTAAAAGGAATTTCAATAAAAATCAAATATCAGGTTGACCCAGAAGTGAATATCGATTTAGAAATTCATATAGGAATATTCTAGAGCTGTATGGTATTCCACTTTGAATATATACGATAATATTTATTTATAAATATGTAGTTTAATTATATTTAAATATATTTATATATTTAAATGGGTTATTTAGGACTTTAAAAATAGCCACTTTTGCAAACGAAGTCGAAATTCGACGAAACTAATTTTGTTGGATCCGCAATGTCATCTATTTGTTAGATTTCCAGTTTCGTGATTTTTAGAGTCACTTTGTGGTCGTATGGATTTTTAGAGTGAGAAATAGTCAGTATTTCGATGGTTAAAAATACGTCGTGTGAGCAAACGGAGTCGGAATCCGACGAAGCCAGTTTTGTTGGGATCGTAATGTCGAACTGTAGTTGCATATCTGGTTTCGTGATTTTTGGGTATCATGTGTGATCATAGGAATTTTTAGAAGGCGAATACGGGCAGCATTATAATTAAATCAATAAAATAATAAGGTAAAATATCTAAAAATCATTCCCAAGCCTAGAGCAGGCCACGTCCCGTTTTATTCTCAGCCCCAAACCTTAACAACCTCAAGTATAAACACAGAACAAATTCCCATTTGTTAAAACACAAACCGCACCAAGAGAAAAAAATCAAAACCCATCAAAATAAAATGTTATAAATCCTCTAATACACATATATGAGATCCGTGCAACTCGCCCTACCTTCCCATACCGGTTTTATCCAGTGCGATGGACATCTGGGTACTCGACGGGTTTCAACAGTGGAGGCTAGGGTTACAAATTTGGGAGTTTAAAGCTTTGATTTGCGAATTGGTTTATATATTGGAGGTTGTAGTGGCGATTAACATCAGCATGATGATTTTTGTGGGATTTGGTCACTAAAAGTGACACGATGTCACTTGGAGCTGCGTACAGTTTTGGAGGACGGAAGTGGTTGGGGGGAGCGCGAGCTTCGGGTTTTGAGGATGGTGAAGAGGAGAGTTAGAAGAGAAGAAGGATAGTGTGGTCGGTTTCAGTTTTGTGCAAGAACAGGGGCGGAAACGATAGATGGAACTGCGGCAAAGGTGAAGAAATCCTGGAGCAAATTTACGAGGAAGAAGGTGAGATACTGTTGCTAGCAGTTGTGGTTACAGGGTGGGCTGAAATATAAAGTGCGAAGCCCACTATTTTAAACCAAAAGGGAAAAGGGAGAAAACGTGAAACGAAAAAGGGTGTTTGATTTAAAGGGAGGAGTGATCTACGTTGGTGGAAGTTAAGAGCAGGGTTGGGTTCTTAAAATGGTTGTTGGGCCATAAGTTAAAGGTAAGGCCCGAGTTCATTTTTAATTTAAAGTAAAGGTATATTTAAATGTAAATCCAAACTTGTAAACTTTATAACTCGATCATACCTTATCAGAAATTCAAACCGTCAGTCAAGTTAGGATCGTATGGACGGGAGCTACAACATGCGACTGATTGGAAGTCCATCGAAGCTCGTTACAATTTATAGTAAAATAAATTGTTCGATTGAATCAAATAACGTGAACCGTCATTTAACGGTTAACGCGCCAATGTGAGTAAATCTCACTAACTCTGAACAGTTTATAATTTCATGTTGTATTTTTAGAAATGTTAAATATTGGCTGATTGACTGTGTGTTGACTGTTTGATTGAACTGCTAGTCAGTTAGTTGAATTTCTATATTGATTCTGTTTAACAGAATATACCATATGGAACTGAAAATGATGTTGATTATATTGTTTAACATCTGTGGATGTAGGGAAACAGGTCGGAGGAATCCAACTGGATTCCTCAACATATATTTTTCTGTTTTTCATATACTGTGATGTATTGTGTGATATATAATATGTGTTGATTATATGTGTTTGAACGATATTTATCATTGTTATATGGTATGTTAAATACCATAAGAAATCCCAAAATGTAGAAAGGAGATTTTCAAAGTATATCTTAGAAATAATTTATTTATATAAAATCACTGGATTTTATATATAAAAGAAAAAAATGGATTTTATACAAGGAAATAATTATAAAATCAAAAGAGGTAAAAGAATATGTTTGTGAATCAAATATAAAGGAAAATAATTGTGAGTCAAATATAAGGGAAAATATTTGTGAAAACAAGTATAATGGAATTGGAATTTGTTTGTAAAACAAATAAAAAGAGGATTATTTGTAAACCATTTACAAATAGAATTTAAAAGGGGATATTTGTAAAACCTTTACAAATAGATTTAATGGAAATATTTATTTCGAGAAAATAAATTAAAGTCAAAGGAATATTTATTTAGGGAATAAATGAAATTAAAAAGGAATATTTATTTAGGGAATAAATGAAATGAAAAAGGATATTTATTTGGAAAATAAATAAGATTTTTATAAAAAGGAAATTATTTATAACGGAATAGGATGTTATAAAAAGGAACACGTTATTGAAGGAATATCTATAAAGTGAAGAACCGTTACTAAAAGTAAATCTTTATAAATGGATAAAACGTTGTAAAAAGAAAAATCTTTATAAATCAGGATTAGATTATCGAGATTAGATAATCGTGTTAAGTTATCAGGATTTGATTATCGAGTTAAGAAAATCGTGTTAAGTTATCATGATTTGATTATCGAGTTAATCAAATTGAGTTAAGTTATCGAGCTAATCAAATTGAGTTAAGTAAATAGAATTAAAGAAGTTATCGAATATAGTTTATTCGAATAGAGTAAAAGGAGTTACTGAATATAGTTTATTCGAATAGAGTAAAAGGAGTTATCGAATATAGTTTATTCGAATAGAATTAAAGGGGTAAATCGAATATGTTTTATTTGAATAGAGTAAAGGAGTTATCGAATATAGTTTATTCGAAGGGGGTTAAGTGAAAAGAGTTAATCGATAAAGTAAATTAAACAGAGTTAATCGATAGAGTTAAATCGAATAGGAGTAAATAAACTAGTTGTCGTTATATTATTCGAGTTAGGAAATAAAAATCATATTAAAGATAATATATTTTGGATGCAGGAGATTATAACACCACTGTTATAATCACGTAAACTTGTAAAAGAAGGGGGTTCGTAAATAGAATCTGAGGGTTCGTAAGGAAGTGTTAAAGGGTTAAAAGATGAACTTACCCTATTTCGAGATTTGAAATGTTGTTCAGTTAAGGTCTGAGAGGTAGTTATACCCCAACTTAATTGACTTCATTTTTAATTTAGAAATGGGTAAGGTTCGAGAGTGAAAGTGGTTAAGTGATTTAGTAAATAAATATAGTGGTTGGAGTTGTCGTCGCGATGTTGATTTAAACATCTGTTTAAATCCAAGTAAAGAAGATTTGGAAATGTTTTCCAAACAGAATCAGAAGCGTAATCAAATATTGAAATAGGAAATATGAATATATATATATATATATATATATACATATGATTGATGATTGATTGATAGTATTTCCATTTGGAAATAATATCGTTGTTTGCACACATGTTTTCATTTGATAGTTAACTCACCGACTATCAAAATTTTGACCATTTTAACGTTGTTAATATGGAGAGACAGGTTGGATTATTATCCAAAGAACCACTCTGTATTGGGATAAGCGTTGCGAATCATGTATGCAAAAGAAAATTGAAGACGAGGTAAAGTGCAAGGGCTGTTGTATAAATCTTAGATAACAATGCCTAAGATGGATATACTGAATAGTGCCTTCGGTTCATCCTGTTCCTGGATGACTTGTATGGATGAATGTCTGACAGGGTATTTCCAGAAAGGTCACGTACATTGATTTCTTCAACCGTACCAAGAGTGGAAGCTAAGAAGGAAACTTCTTTAGCTAACACGTAATGTATTGTTGTAGACGTCAATTAGTGATTTTCGATGGATCTGACAATGTGGCATTCGAAGTGAATCTGATGCGATGATGAAGCGTAACCTCAAGCCTCATCAACCGATAAATGACAGAAATTGGGTAGGCAACATGGCTAAGTCGGTCGCTCCGAAGTAGGGTGTATAATCACTTGATCTAGAGTTTCATTTACTTCTAAAAATCTATTGTTGATGCTGTCCCATTCGGGAAACAGTTGCTGATCCCAACCGTTGGTGATATACATTCGATACACTCAAACGAAATGAGTGGTCGGTCATGTGTGGCCGGGTTGCAAGATGTTCTTGTTGAACCCAGTGTATTCCTTTCTAGAGGTACACTAGCGAAAGGTGGTTCCATACCTTGTCATAGTTGGAAATCCATTACCCAATACGCGCTTGCGGTTTTGATTGTATACTATATATGTAGAACGTGAGATGAAAGCGTTTCTGCTAGATGATTATTATATTGTGGTTGATAGACATTATTATAATATCAAAAGGTTTTTGATATAAAGAAAATTTGGATTCTCATAAGGGAAAAACCCATTCCGTTATACGGCGTGGTCTTATGAGATATCATTTACCTGCTTAAACTATTTTACTCATACCAGTCCCATGACTGACCCGGAGTTTATTTTGTTTTGTTTTCCTTAAACTCTTGGGTGCCCAATTTTGTACGGGCAGTCAAGTAGTCGGGATTTACAGATACTTGAAGAGCTGGAGCAGGAGGCTTCAGGATCATATAGCTATTGTTTATTTCCGCTGTGTTGTAAGTGATGTACTTGATAATGATATGTATATTCAAGTAAAACCTTTATTTCAAGAATATGTTATCTATTATATGTTATTCGTTTGCTGTGAGGTTCGTGTCACTCTGATGTTGTGTTCTTCTTCTTCTTCTTCTATTCTAAGTTTATATCTTATCTATCCTCACCTTCTAATTTCTTTCATTAATCATCTGGTATTTTTCGACGTTAGTTAGTCATCATTGAGTTTATGGCGATAACCAAAGTCGACAAAAACCCGGGTCATTACAGTTGGTATCAGAGCTTAAGTTAAGAATTACCTTGGCTCTGTGGCGTGACTCAGTAGAGATAGGGTTAGTAATACCCTAGACTGAGTTGAGTGTATATATACGAGAGCGTATTTGTTATTCAATATAAAATGATTTTATACTGTGGAGATTTGTTGGTTGAGTCGTTTATGAGTTCTAGTCGATCAGTTTGATCCACTGTATCGGTAGTGATTTTGTAAACACTCGAATACGATGAACCGTCATGGTATGTTTTGAAAGAGGGTAAATGAATTTTTTTTACCCAAATTATATTTTGATATAAAGGATTTATATTGGAATAATTATAATATAGTGGATATATTGGTTGTTATTATAATCGGGTAACATTATAAATTAAATGGTTATGTAAATAACCAATCAGAATTCATATAAGTGAAATACATGAAATCAGATGAGTTGAATCTGAAATTTTAAACCAGAAATTGAGTTAAAATTCTGGAGAATTGGATAAGTGTTTGTAAATGGATTTGGATTAAAAATAACGAAAATTTAAGATCCTGGGAGATTTTAAATTGTTTTACAAGCAGTGTGAATTATATTTTGAAATGAATTTCAAAATGGAAATGTTTAGAAATGGTTTTATAGTATTGAACTCACTTCGATCGCTGGAAAATAGATTCCGATGATGACAGCTGCATCATCAGTATTCATTTTCGAGTTGTAAGTGACAAATTACTACCAGAGATACTGTTTTGATTTGTTTTGGGAAAGACAAGTTGTGTTGAATTTCAAAATGGGATTTATAATATAGAATTTGATATATAGAATTTGAATATATAGAATTTGAATATAGAAATTCAAATGGGATTTATAATATAAAATTTGAATAGAAATTGAATAGAATTAACTAAGTCGAAGAGGAATTAGTTAATCGAATTTTGAATTTGAAGTTGAACTTTGAAAGGTGAATTGGATTTGTAAATGGATATTTGAAATCGAATATAGAACTTAAATTTGAAATCTGGATTCAAATTAGTTAATAAGCAAGTTAAAATATATTTGAACATGTCATGTTCAAATATAAAAGTGAAATAGACTAAAGAGTTAATTAACAAATTAATTAACAAATTGAGTTAAAACGATCAGGTAGAGTTAAAATAGATTGGGCAGGTATAAATATACATGAGATAGGTATGGATAAGGTATGAAGGTATATAAATAGAATGCTCGACGAAAAGGTATGTATTTAATTCATATATGAGATTTTATGCGCCGTATCGGCTAGCCGCTTGTCTTTTTCTTTTGGATTGGTGAGGGCCATGAGAGGCTATTTGAAATATCCCGATGCTCCTGGTACAAAGGAGGTCATGGCGAATTTTTCCGGGAATTTAAGGAGTTTTAAGATAATTTGATAGTTAGAAATCAACGTATCGATATATATATATAGAAGTCGATAAGGAAATGAACATAGAAATAGAATAGTAAAATCAAAAAGGAAGACTAAGAATAAAATCTAGTCAGAATAGAAAGAGGAAGCGTATACATGTTTAAAAGTGAATAAGTAGTTGTATGGTATTGATTATTCGAGTAAGTAGTCATATCTGTTTTGACGTTATAAATGTTATTCAGTCAAGGTCTGAGAGGTAGTTATACCCCAACTTGATTGATTTCATTATTAACAAATAAATAGTAAGATTTCAGGCTCGAAGATCAATGTTGAATAAGAGTTTGCTGAATATAGTATTTGGGTTGTCATAACGATGTTTTACACAACATCCGTTTTAACCCAAATAAGAGTAAGCTTGGAAATATAATAAAGAATATTTCCTAAGTATAGAAATAAACGAGATCAGAAAAGAGATAAGTAATTGGAATATTTTCCAATTAAAAATAGCATATATTTTCTAAAGTTTAGAAAATAAAGGAAGGCGATATTCGAAAATGTTTTCCAAATAACATAAAAGGCCAATATGGTTATTGAAAATATTTGGTTAACAAATATTGATAAAGAAATAGAGAAGTGATTTAACTAATGGAATATTAATTAAGGGCTCAGTGACATGTTCAAAAGGAAAATTTGATTTTTGAAAAGAGTAAACTGTTTAAAAACTCCTAGGGAAAGACTGTTTGAATTTAAAACAAATTTAACAGAAATTTGTGAAAGCAAAATTGAATTAAAGTAAAGCCAGTAAAGTGGTAACTGAGGTTGAATTAGAATGATATCAAGACAAATTGGATTATGAGATTCAAGTTTGAAGTGTAATGTGATAATCAAGTTAAGAGTGGGGATTGAGAAGAACTCGAGTTAAAATGATATTTGGCTCGGATATAAGCGAATGGTGGTGTTGTGGATAAAAGCAGATTGGAATTTGATTGGGATAACATTGGTATATGTTGAGTTGATAGCATATGGAACTGATAGAGTTGATATGCCTACAAAAGGTACAAGTTTATATTTCTATTGGATATAAGATTTATGAGCCGAATTGGCAAGTCGCTTGGCTGTTTGATTTTCTTTTGGGTTGGAGATGGCCCAGAGAGGCAAGTTGGAGTTTGAGTTATTAACCAGTACAAAGGAGGTGCTGGCGAAATTTTTCAAAAAGTTAAGGTGTTAGAAAATTTTCAGGATTTTTGAAAATTTTCGTTGATAAGAATTAATTAATAATTTAATTGAAATTAAATTGGTTCAGTTGAAACTGAAGTTAAGAAGTGAACAAATATGTTCTAACCAGTCGATAGGGTCGTTCTCTACCTTAGCAATTTCGAGGACGAAATTATTTTAAGTGGGGAAGAATGTAATGATCCGCATTTGCAGAGGTATTATAATTATTTTATTTAATTATCATAAATAGTGATATAGTGAATTAAATGGTCATGGAATTAAATAATGATGAATATTTAATTAAAATAATAAATTAAATAATATATTTAATTCCGAAATAATCAGAATTGGCTGAAATGACGGTATGGTGTGAACCGGATCATCTGTGATATTTAATTCAGCTTGGAATTGAATTTGAATAACGAATATATTATATAAACGACAGTTTGAACATAGAATTATAATATAATTAAAATCGAGCTTGAAATGGCGCTGCAGTTCGTAAATTCTTGATTCGAACTTCAACTGAATGTACATGATTCGTTTTAAGCCGGATTTCTGTGAAACAAGAAATGTGTGGAGCTGGTGGTGTATATCTTTCTAGTGAAAGAGAAAAATCGGGATTTCGTCGTGTTGATTTAGATTCACGTCCAAATCAAATTTCAGAAAATTCGCTGTGGAATTCCTTTATAATTTATAAAGGAATTATTTATATTCTTAAAAGGAATTTCAATATAAATCAAATATCGGGTTGACCCAGAAGTGAATATCGAGTTAGAAATTCATATAGGAATATTCTAGAGCTGTATGGTATTCCACTGTGAATATATACGATAATATTTATTTATAAATATTTAGTTTAATTATATTTATATATTTAAATGGGTTATTTAGGACTTTAAAAATAGCCACTTTTGCAAACTAAGTCGGAATTCGACGAAACTAATTTTGTTAGATCTGCAATGTCAAATATTTGTTAGATTTCCAGTTTCGTGATTTTTAGAGTCACTGTGTGGTCGTACGGATTTTTAGATTGAGAAACAGTCAGTATTTCGACGGTTAAAAATACGCCGTGTGAGCAAACAGAGTCGGAATTCGACGAAACCAGTTTCGTTGGGACCGTAATGTCGAACTGTAGCTGCATGTATGGTTTCGTGATTTTTGGGTATCATGTGTGATCATAGGAATTTTTAGAAGGCGAATACTAGCAGCGTTATAATTTAAATCAATAAAATAATAAGGTAAAATATCTAAAAATCATTACCAAGCCTAGAGCAGGCCACGTCCCATTTTATTCTCAGCCCCAAGCCTTAACAACCTCAAGTATAAACACAGAACAAATTCCCATTTGTTAAAACACAAACCGCACCAAGAGAAAAAATCAAAACCCATCAAAATAAAATGTTATAAATCCTCTAATACACATATATGAGATCCTTGCAACTCGCTCTACCTTCCCATACCGGTTTTATCCAGTGCGATGGACATCTGGGTACTCGACGGGTTTCAACACTGGAGGCTAGGGTTACGAATTTGGGAGTTTAAAGCTTTGATTTGAGAATTGGTTTATATATTGGAGGTTGTAGTGGCGATTAACATCAGCATGATGATTTTTGTGGGATTTGGTCGCTAAAAGTGACGCGATGTCACTTGGAGCTGCGTACAGGTCTGGAGGACGGAAGTGGTTGGGGGGAGTGCGGGCTTCGGGTTTTGAGGATGGTGAAAAGGAGAGTTAGAAGAGAAGAAGGATAGTGTGGTCGGTTTCTGTTTTGTGCAAGAATAGGGGAGGAAACGATAGATGGAACTGCGGTAATGGTGAAGAAATCCTAGAGCAAGTTTACGAGGAAGAAGGTGAGATACTGTTGCTAGCGGTTGTGGTTATAGGGTGGGCTAAAATATAAAGTGCGAAGCCCACTATTTTGAACCAAAAGGGAAAAGGGAGAAAACGTGAAACGGAATAGGGTGTTTGATTTAGAGGGAGGAGTGATCTGCGTTGGTGGAAGTTAAGAGCAGGGTTGGGTTCTTAAAATGGTTGTTGGGCTATAAGTTAAAGGTAAGGCCCGAGTTCATTTTTAATTTAAAGTAAAGGTATATTTAAATGTTAATCCAAACTTGTAAACTTCATAACTCGATCATACCTTATCAGAAATTCGAACTGTCAGTCACATTAGGATCGTATGGACGTGAGCTACAACATGGGACTAACTGGAAGTCCATCGAAGCTCATTACAATTTATAGCAAAATAAAGTGTCCGATTGAATCAAATAACGCAAACCGTCAATTAACAGTTAACGCGCTAATGTGAGTAAATCTCACTAACTCTGAACAGTTTATAATTTCATGTTGTATTTTTAGAACTGTTAAATATTGGCTGATTGACTTTGTGTTGACTGTATGATTGAACTGCTAGTCAGTTAGTTGAATTTCTATATTGATTCTGTTTAACAGAATATGCCATATGGAACTGAAAATGATGTTTATTATATTGTTTAACATCTGTGGATGCAGGGAAACAGGTCGGAGGAATCCAACTGGATTCCTCAACATATATTTTTCTGTTTTTCATATACTGTAATGTATGGTGTGATATATAATCTGTGTTGATTATATGTGTTTGAACGATATTTATCATTGTTATATGGTATGTTAAATACAATAAGAAATCCTAGAATGTAGAAAGAAGATTTTCAAAGTATATCTTGGAAATAATTTATTTATATAAAATCACTGGATTTTATATATAAAAGGAAAAAAAAGGATTTTATACAAGGAAATAATTATAAAATCAAAAGTGGTAAAAAAAATATGTTTTTGAATCAAATATAAAGGAAAATAATTGTGAGTCAAATATAAGGGAAAATATTTGTGAAAACAAGTATAATGGAATTGGAATTTGTTTGTAAAACAAATAGAAATAGGATTATTTGTAAACCATTTGCAAATAGAATTTAAAAGGGGATATTTGTAAAACCTTTACAAATAGATTTAATGGAAATATTTATTTAGAGAAAATATATAAAAGTCAAAGGAATATTTATTTAGGAAATAAATGATATTAAAAAGGAATATTTATTTAGGGAATAAATGAAATTAAAAAGGAATATTTATTTAGGGAATAAATGAAATGAAAAAGGATATTTATTTGGAAAATAAATAAGATTTTTATAAAAAGGAAATTATTTATAACGGAATAGGATGTTATAAAAAGGAACACGTTATTGAAGGAATATCTATAAAGTGAAGAACCATTACTAAAAGTAAATCTTTATAAATGGATAAAACGTTGTAAAAAGAAAAATCTTTATAAATCAGGATTAGATTATCGAGATTAGATAATCGTGTTAAGTTATCAGGATTTGATTATCGAGTTAAGAAAATCGTGTTAAGTTATCATGATTTGATTATCGAGTTAATCAAATTGAGTTAAGTTATCGAGTTAATCAAATTGAGTTAAGTTAATAGAATTAAAGGAGTTATCGAATATAGTTTATTCGAATAGAGTAAAAGGAGTTATCGAATATAGTTTATTTGAATAGAGTAAAAGGAGTTATCGAATATAGTTTATTCGAATAGAATTAAAGGGGTAAATCGAATATGGTTTATTCGAATAGAGTAAAGGAGTTATCAAATATAGCTTATTCGAAGGGAGTTAAGTGAAAAGAGTTAATCGATTAGTAAATCAAACAGAGTTAATCGATAGAGTTAAATCGAATAGGAGTAAATAAAATAGTTGTCGTTATATTATTCGAGTTAGAAAATAAAAATCATATTAAAGATAATATATTTCGGATGTAGGAGATTATAACACCATTGTTATAATCACGTAAACTTGTAAAAGAAGGGGGTTCGTAAATAGAATCTGAGGGTTCGTAAGGAAGTGTTAAAGGGTTAAAAGATGAACTTACCCTATTTCGAGATTTGAAATGTTGTTCAGTTAAGGTCTGAGAGGTAGTTATACCCCAACTTAATTGACATCGTTTTTAATTTAGAAATGGGTAAGGTTCGGGAGTGAAAATGGTTAAGTGATTTAGTAAATAAATATAGTGGTTGGAGTTGTTGTTGCGATGTTGGTTTAAACATCTGTTTAAATCCAAGTAAAGAAGATTTGGAAATGTTTTCCAAACAGAATCAGTAACATAATCAAATATTGAAATAGGAAATATGAATATATATATATAATTGATGATTGATTGATAGTATTTCCATTTGGAAATAATATCGTTGTTTGCACATGTGTTTTCATTTGATAGTTAACTCACCGACTATCAAAGTTTTGACCATTTTAACATTGTTAATATGGAGAGACCGATTGGATTATTATCCAAAGAACCACTCTGTATTGGCATAAGCGTTGCGAATCATATATGCGAAAGAAAATTGAAGACGGGGTAAAGTGCAAGGGCTGTTGTACAAATCTTAGATAACAGTGACTAAGATGGATATACTGAATAGTGTCTTCGGTTCATCCTGTTCCTGGATGACTTGTATGGATGAATGTCTGACAGAGTATTTCCAGAAAGGTCACGTACATTGATTTCTTCAAGTGTACCAAGAGTGGAAGCGGAGAAGGAAACTTCTTTAGCTAACACGCAATGTACTGTTGTAGACGTCAATTAGTGATTTTCGATGGATCTGACAATGTAGCATTTGAAGTGAATCTGATGCGATGATAAAGCGTAACCTCAACCCTCATCAGCCGATAAATGACAGAAATCGGGCATGCAGCATGGCTAAGTCGGTCGCTCCGAAGTAGGGTGTATAATCACCTGATCTAGAGTTTCATTTACTTCTAAAAATCTACTGTTGATGCTGTCCCATTCGGGAAACGGTTGCTGATCCCAACCGTTGGTGATATACATTCGATACACTCAAGCGAAATGAGTGGTCGGTCATGTGCGGTCGGGTTGCAAGATGTTCTTGTTGAACCCAGTGTATTCCTTTATAGAGGTACACTAACGAAAGGTGGTTCCATACCTTGTCATAGTTGGAAATCCATTACCCAATACGTGCTTGCGGTTTTGATTGTATACTTTATATGTAGAACGTGAGATGAAAGCGTTTCTGCTAGATGATTATTATATTGTGGTTGATAGACATTATTATAATATTAAAAGGTTTTTGATATAAAGAAAATTTGGATTCTCATAAGGGAAAAACCCATTCCGTTATACGGCGTGGTCTTATGAGATATCATTTACCTGCTTAAACTGTTTTACTCATACCAGTCCCATGACTGACCCGGAGTTTATTTTGTTTTGTTTTCCCTAAACTCTTGGGTGCCCAATTTTGTACATGCAGTCAAGTAGTCAGGATTTATAGATACTTGAAGAGCTAGAGCAGGAGGCTTCAGGATCATATAGATATTGTTTATTTCCGCTGTGTTGTAAGTGATGTACTTGATAATGATGTATATATTCAAGTAAAACCTTTATTTCAAGGATATGTTATCTATTATATGTTATTCGTTCCGCTTTGAGGTTCGTGTCACTCTGATGTTGTGTTCTTCTTCTTCTATTCTAAGTTTCAATCTTATCTATCCTCACCCTCTAATTTCTTTCATTAATCATCCAGTATTTTTCGACGTTTGGTTAGTCATCATTGAGTTTATAGCGATAGCCAAAGTCGACAAAAACTCGGGTCATTACAGATTTGGAATTATGTCCAAATAAAATTTGGAAAAGGTCGCTGTAAGTGCAGTTCGATGACCGTTTATGGAAATCGACCGAAAGGGCCTTGATAAAATTATTAAAAATATTAATAATTCGTGTAAAATCATGATAAATGATTTGGAAAGAATTGGGATGAAAAATTCCACATTTGAAAAGATGAAAATATATTTTAATCGAAATGAACTAGTTATTAACTAGAATTATATTCCAATTATTTTTAAATAAACAAATTGGATTGGGGATGGGTTTTAATATAATCAGAATCTCTAATATATGAATTGGAACGGATTTGAATGGAAATCATCTTCGGAATATTTCGATGTTGGATTTCGTGATTATACAGATATTGTTATGGAAATTTGAAAGATATATTTATATCATTATTTCCAATACAATATTTGTTGGTTTCAGAATTTGATATTGAATATAAGCCAATATATTTTCTATTCAGAGCCTTATATTTGATATCAAATGGTATTTTGGGTTTGTAGTGAATGGTGTCTTAAATAACACTGTTCTTCAACCCAGTTGAGGAAAGAATAAAACTTTTTATTAAGATTTAGTGAAAATTTTCAATTAATTAATGTTTAATTGGAATTGAATAAAATTATTGGATTTTGGGTTGTCGTGAACGGTGTCTTCAGTACACTGTTCTTAAACCCTGTTTGGAAAGAATAAATCTTTTAATTAAGCTTATTAAAGTTTCCAGTTACATTTGGTAATTGGAATAAAATGGAATGTGAATCGGGTTTATCGTGAACTGTGTTTTTAACGACATTCGTTCTTTAACCCAATTTACAATAAAATGTGATTTGAAATTTATAAATCTTTTATTAAGATTTAAAGGAAATTTTCCAAAGTAAAGTTTTCCAGTTTAATAAATAAATTGGAATGGAACGGAATTCGATTGGATAATAATCGAAGTGAGCTTCTGTGGAAGAAAACTGTTAATATATATGGAATTTAAAAGACTTTGTCGTTATTCCATTTATATTATTAGTCGGACACGGAAATTGATATCAATAATATATTGATTTGTTTTCCGTAAAGATTCCATAAATAATGGAATGTGATTTGGGTTTATCGTGAATTGTGTTTTAAATGGAATTAGTTCTTTAACCTAGTTAAAGATAAGATTAATTCTTAACTTTGAATAATCATTTAGTAATGATTTTTTAGATTAAAACTGAATTAGAGTTTTAATGAATCTTTAATTAGATTGGAATTTTAATGAGATAATTAAATTTATCGAATTCATGAAATGATCGAGAATGGAGTATCACCAGTTTTGCCCCAAGCGGTAGTTAAATCTTAAATTAGATTTGAACGTGAAATGGTAAACAAATTTACCGATAATACTATGGTGTTAGATATGGAGTATTACCATTTTTTCTCCGTAGGATTAATAGGTTGGGATTGGGAAATATAACAAATAATTACTTCGGTAAGGTTCACTAATCCCGACTAGTTTGGATAAACCTTAATTTGGTTTGAATTGATATCCAATGGAAGATTAAAGAATAAATTTAAAGTATTTATCTTTGATAAAATTAATTGGAACCTTTCCCAAGGGTTATGAATATTTAAATAAAAGAATATTCAAAATTGGTATGAGGCGTATGCTGTGTTTTTATAGCACTTGTTATAAGATACGCGAGTTATTCAGAAAGACCGGTTTATCCCATTCTGAATAACTAATTCGACGATATGTCGACGATGAAGACGGTGGTTGAAGACCAGAGGTCTTCACATCATTTGGATGATTACTGATGTCTTGATTGGGCTGTACACCCAAGACGAGGTAACAAGTGGTGGTCGTCCAGACATATTTGGAGATCGAACAGATATGCGAGGACTTGTAACAACTCGTATTTTCAGCAATAGAATAATTAATTAATTTAATTATTTAAATAGTAATTCAGAGAATTAAATGGTTGTTTAATTAAATTATTATTTAATTAATATAATAATTAAATAATATATTAAATTCTGAAATAATCAGAATTAGCTGAAATTGCAATATTGTGTGAATTGGGCAATTCAAAATATATAATTCAGTTTAGAGTTGAATTATATTAACGAATATATTATATAAACGAAGTGTAAACGTATGATTATGTTATAATTATAATCGAGCTCGAAATGGCGTGACAGTTCGCTATTTGGCGATTCAAACTTCAAATGAACACACAGAATTGGTTTTAATTCGGATTTCTATGAAACAAGAAATGTTCGGAGTTGGTGAAGTATATTTTTCTAATGGAAGAGAAAAATCGGGATTTCATTGTGTAGATTTTGAGTTTGTCCAAATCAAAATTTCGGAAAGTCGCTATGGAATTCCTTTATAATTTATAACGATTTATAAAAGGATTTGAAATATAAATCGAATATCGATATAACTCTGATGATGAAATATCAAGTTGTAAATCCATATATATTTATTCTGGAGCTATAAGGTATTCTATGTGAATATATATACGATAATATTTATTTTTCAATATTTAATTTAATTATTTTTAAATATATTTATATATTTAAATGGGTTATTTAGAGCTTTAAAAATAGTCAGTTTTGCAAACGACCTCCATTTTCGACGAGACTAATTTTGATGGATCCGTAATACTAAATTATTGTTAGATTTCAAGTTTCGTGATTTCTGGAGTCACTCTGTGGTTGTACGGATTTTTCATGTGAAAAACAGTCAATATTTTGAAGGTTAAAAATACGCTGTGTGAGCAAACGGAGTCAGAATTCGATGAAACCAGTTTCATTGGATCTGAAATGTCGAACTTTCGCTGCATGCCCATTTTCATGATTTTTGGGTATTATATGTGGTCCTATGAATTTTTAAAGACAAATACATATAACAATTGCTTAAAAATGGATATAATAATAAATATAATAATATTATAATTAACCTATATACACCCCTCTATATTTTCCTAAACCTAATTCACTTCATTCCTTTGGTCAAAATGGTTTCCGCCGCTATATTTCTTCCTACAGCAAATGGTTGATATTCATAAATTCAAAACAAATGGAAATAAATTCCTAAAATCATAATACTAGCATATCTCGATTCCTGCAGTGTTCCTCTATATTCCGGCGTGAGTTTCGATTTGTTCGAACTGAGTTTGGGTTCGCTGAAATTACATAGCGTTGTCTAGGGTTTTACTTTTTGGTGAAGTGAGGGTCTTGTAGTATGTTTCAAGTTTGGACTTGAGTTGAGGGGTTGATTTCGAGATTTTGGTGAAATTTCTGTGGAGTTCGAAGTACCTTTCTGTCGATGGTTTTCAAGGTGGAAGCCAGGTCGCGATGCTTATTTCGGGCTCGAGTTTGATCGTTTGGTTACAGAAAGGTGAAGATGTGAATGGGGAGTGTAATGGTGATCGGGGTTTGTAAAATAGTGGAAAGATTGAACTGTTGGGTTCAAAGGAATTCATGGCATTTTTGTCTGTGAAGAAGTAGGTACGGATTGTGGAGGATAATGAGCCGGTAGGTGTCGAGTTCAACAAATTGGGGTGGAGAGGAATTTGTGTACGAAGTGAAGTAGGATGGTGGTATTCATTGGTTGAACTATGGAATGAGGAGCATGAAAATGGGAGTTGAAAATAACGGTAATGGGGAGGACGGGTTTGCTCCTGATCGATTGGAGAAGGAAGAAGGTATATATAGGCTTAGTTGGGTAGTTGGGCCGGGCTGAAGAATGGGTAAGGCCCGTTTAAAGTATAATCTAGTTAATTTAATTTAAATAATGTTTGAAATTGTAAATTCAAAAACTTTATCATACGACACCAGTTTTCAGCGAAACAAGATCCGTCAGGATCGTATGGACGACGACTACGAAATGGAACTAACTTGAGTGGATTGGAGCTCGTTTGAATTTATGGAAAAATAAATTGTTTGATTTGAATCAAACATCGGTTTATCGTTATTTAACGATGAACTACCAATGTGAGTAAATCTCACTATTCTGATCAGTTTATATTTTTATAACGTATTTTTAGAACTGATAGTGTTGGTTGAATTCTGTGTGTTGTCTGTTTGATTGAACTGATAAGAAATTGGTGGAAATTATAAATCTGGTTATATATGTATAAAAATAAATAAATATATATATATATAATTGATTCTGTTTAGCAGAATATTTCATGGTGAAATGAAATTGATGTTAATTGTATTGTTTAACATCTGTGGATGCAGGGAAATAGGTTGGAGGAATCCAACTGGATTCCTCAACATTTATTTTACTGTTTTTCATATATTGTGTTATATGATGTGATACGAAATCTGTTGTTGGTTTTGTATGTTGGAGTGATACCGATCATTGTTATATGGTACGTTAAGTACCATATGGAATACTGGAATAGAAAGGGAAATTTTCAATGTTATATTGAAAAAGAAATATTTATAAAATCAAAAGATTTTATAAAAAGAAAATATTTATTTAGAAAATAAATAGATTAAAAAGAAATATTTATTTGTTAAATAAATAGAATAAGAAATAAAGGAATATATATTGGGAAAATAAACAGAGTTAGAAAAGGAAATATTTGTGAAAAAAAAGTGAAAATGGAATATTTGTAAATCATTTACAAATAGGTTTGGAAAGGGAATATTTGTAAAACATTTACAAATAGAATTGAAAAGAAAATATTTATTTGTTAAATAAATAGGATTGGAAAAGAATATTTATTTGTTAAATAAATATAATTGAAAAGGAAATATTTATTTGTTAAATAAATAAAAGTATAAAAGGAATATTTATTTCGAAAATAAATAGGATTATAAAAGGGAATTAACGAAATATAAAAGAGTTATGAGGAGATTGTTTAAAGTGGATATCAAATAGAGTTAACTGAATAAAGATTGGTCAAGTTAGAGTTAATCGAAACAGAGTAATCAATTTGAGTTACTCGAGTTAGAGTAAATTGAATAGAGTTGATCAATTCGAGTTAATCGAGTTATAGTTAATCGAACAAGAGTTAGTCGAATATTAGTTATTCGAAGAGAGTTAATTGAATTAGAGTTAGTCGGATTAGAGTAATTCGAATATAGTTTATTCGAAGAAAGAGTTATTGAATAAGGTTATTCGAAGAAAGGAGTTAATCGGATATACTTTATTCGAAAAGAGGTTATCGAATATTAGTTATTCGAAGATAGATTATCGAATATTAGTTATTCGAAAGGTGTTATCGAATATTATTTATTTGAAAGGAGTTACCGAATATTAGTTATTCGAAGATAGATTATTGAATATTAGTTATTCGAAAGGATTATCGAATATTAGTTATTCGAAGAGAGATTATTGAATATTAGTTATTCGAAAGGATTATCGAATATTAGTTATTCGAAAGGGTTATCAAATATTAGTTATTCAAATAGAGTTAAAGGAGTTAATCGAATATAGTTTATTCGAAAGAAGTTAATAAAATATAGTTTATTCGAAAGGAGTTAATCGGATATAGTTTATTCGAAAGGAGTTAATCAGATATAGTTTAATCGAAAGGAGTTAATCAGATATAGTTTAATCGAAAGGAGTTAATCAGATATAGTTTATTCGAAAGGAGTTAATTGAAAGGAGTTAATCGAGTGGAGTTAATCCAATAGAGCTAATCGAATTAGAATTAATTGACTAGAGTTAATAGAATAGAGTTAATCAAATAGAGCTAACTGATAAGAGTAAATTGATTAGAGTTAATCGAATAGTGTTAATTGAATTGTGATTATCGAATATAGTTCATTCAAAGGAAAGAGTTATCGAATAGATATTTATTCGAAGGAGAGTTACATAAGGAAGTTTGCTAAAGGTTTAAAAGGTGAACACTGTCTGTTTCGAAGTTAGAAATGTTGTTCAGTTAAGGTCTGAGAGGTAGTTATACCCCAAATTGATTGGCTTCGTTTTTAACTAAGGAATGGTTAAGGTTCGCGAGTGAAGGTTGGTTAAGTGAATTTAGTTAATGAATGTAATGTTTTGAGTTGGCATAGCGATGTTTTATTTAAACATCTGTTTAAACCCAAATGAAGAAGTTTTGGAAATGTTTTCCAAACAAGAATCAGAAATGTTTTCTAATATAGAAAACAAGAAATGGAAATGTTTTCCAATGTTAATAACATATATTTTCTAAATTTAGAAAATAAGAAATGTTGAATATATTGACATATGAAATGGAAAATGAATGATAAACGAATTTAAGAGATAAATGATGATTGATAGATAAAATTTCCATTGGAAATAATATCGATGTTTGTACACATATTTTTCTTTGATTGTTAACTCCCCGACTATAGAAGTTTTTGACCATTTTTCCATCCTCAATACGGAGAGACCAGTATCAAATTCATTATCTGAAAACCACTCTGTATGGGCGTTATTGTTGCGATCAAATATAATGAAGGTAATTGAAGACAAAGTTATGTAAGGGCTGTTCTGTTTGCAGAATAATGCCTTCGGTTTGTCCAGTCCTAGCACGACCTATATAGAAGAATGTCTGACAGAGTATATTCAATGGATCACGTAAGTTGATCTCTTCAAATGTATTTACGTTTGGTGGCGGAGGAATTCGTTTCTCTTAGCTGTATACTCATTGTATTTTTGGGGAAATCAATTTGTGATTTGGCGGGTATGACGATGTGACATTCAAAGTGAATAATTGTGTGATCTGTCAGAGATAAGCGTGGCCTCTAGCCTCACAACTGGGAAATGACAAAAATCGGGCAGACAACATGGTTAAGTGGTTGGCTGCCAATTAGGGTGTATTATCACCTATCTAGAGATATTCATTTCATTCTATAATCTATTGTCAACTCAGTCCCATTTGAGAAACGGTTGCTGATCCCAACCGTTGGTGACATACATTCGATACACTCAAGCGAAATGAGTGGTCGGTCATGTGCGGTCAGGTTGCAAGATGTTCTTGCTGAGCCCAGTGTATTCCTTTCTAGAGGTACACTATCGGAAGGTGGTTCCATACCTGTCATAGTTGGTAATCCATTATCCAATAACAACTCGCGGTTTTGATTGCATAATATATATATGTGGAACGTGAGATGAAAGCGTTCTGCAAGATGGTTATTATATTGTGGTTGATAGAAACTATTATAATATCAAAAGAGTTTTGATATAAAAGCTCATTGTTTCCTTCAAAATGATTTGAAAGTTAAATCAAATTGATTTGGATTCTAATAAGGGGAAAACCCATTCTGTTATACGGCATGGTCTTATGATATATCATTATTTTCCCAAACTGTTTTAAATTGTTTACTCATACCAGTCCCATGACTGACCTCGAGTTTGTTTTGTTTTGTTTTCCCTAAATCTTGGGTGCCCAATTTTGTATGGGCAGTCAAGTAGTCAGGATTTTACAGATATACTTGAAGAGCTTGGAGCAGGAGGCTTCAGGATTATAAAACTATTGTTTATTCCGTTGTGTTGTACTTTGATAATATTACTGTATACATATACTAATTTTATTTCAAAGATATGTTATCTATTATATGTTGTTCGTTCCGCTGTGAGATTCGTGTTACTCTGATGTTGTATTTTCTTCTTCTTCTATCCTAAGTTTTCTATCTTATATATTCTCACCCTCTGTTTCCTTTTTATTAGTTTTCTGGTTTCCAGTGCAATGTGGGTTGGACTTGTGTTATTTGGTCAGCTCAAACTGTACCGGAATTTCGGGACACTATGGTTGGTATCTGTTAGATCAAAATTTGGACCTAACACCCAAATTGTTCTGAATTTTATAGAGTTTCAACTGAAGAATGAGGAAAAAGAAAATAACACACAGAATTTATAGTGGTTCGGCGTTAACGAGCCTACGTCCACTTTATATATTATTGATTATGCTTTGAAAGCTAATACAATCAATTATCTCTCTCAATACTCTCGTAATTTGACAATAATGGCGGATTCAGTACTCAGTATTGCCAAAAAGCTCCCAAAAAGTGCCAAGCTCTGGGCTATTTATAGCTGATTTTGTCAGGCGGGTCGTGGTAACACGTGGCACGAATCCCGAGAACATCGGATCGTATCACCACCGTTGAAGAAATAGTCAAATTAGCCGTTGCGGACAGGTGTCGCGATCCCCTTGAAAATCGGATCGTGCAGATGGGGAGAATCGGTCAAAATGGCGGTTATAGACACGTGTCGCCAGATCCGTGCGTCTCGGATCGCTGATGACTAGCTCGTGTTTGAACAGGTCAGAGGCTCCGCCATGCATCAGGGGGATCGGATCGGTCAATGCTGGGCAATAACACATGCATGGATCGAGTCGCATAGAGGTGTCGTTTCGCTGATGAAATGGGGGCCGATATGGCGTGATCCGATATGGTGCGATCCAATATGGTGCGATCCGATATGGTGCGATCCAATATGGTGCGATCCGATATGGTGCGATCCGAGGAGGGGCGATCCGATCCTTCATGCTCTTAGGGAACGCAGTTTCATACTTTCTTCTTATGAATGAACCAGGATGGCTTGGTCAAAAAGCTAGCCAACATTTTTCCCCCTCGAAGTATGTTTTATTGATGATGGAACATGCTTCGAATACTTTAGGATCGTCTTTTCACAACGAGTCGCCAATCAGTGAATGATTCCTTTTCTGGGACTTTTTAGAGTCTTCATCATCGAATCTGTTGGTAATTCATCGATTCGTATCGCATACTCGAGTCGCTGTTCTTTATCAAGCCATTCGAGCCATTCGTCTCGTTCTTTGGTGAGTGCTTGAGCTTCTTTACGAAACGAAACGAAATGGGCTTCTCTCCGAGACGTGGTGGGCTTTTGGTTCGCGGCCCGCCTATTTTCGCGGATCGAATAAAACAAAAAAGGGAAGACAAACGGTCGCCCTTTTGTCTATATAAGCCGTCCCTCCTCTTCACTTTCTTCCTTCTTCTTTCTTCCGAATCGTTTCGCCTGCATCGTTGAGGAAAGAACCCTAGTTTTTCAAACCTTCAAAAATCCGAGTACTTTCCCAATTTTTAGAAAGGTAACCCCACCGAACACACCCTTATTCGTAATCGCTGTTGTTTATGAAATTTTTCGACTAGCTTGAGGGAAGAAACGATGGAATATCGTGATTTTTGGGGGAACCCTCGAGGCGCCATGGCTGATGGGTTCAGAGGTTGGAGTTCGGAGATGAGAAGGAGAGGAGAAAACGGAGGAGGAGGAAGAAGAGAGAAGTCCAGTTCGGATCGGGGGCAAGGAGAGGAGAGGAAGAAGATGAAGGCGAGTGGCGAGACGGAGGGTCGTGGTGACGGCAGAGGCACGTACCGTGGGAGGCTACAACGATTCGGCAAAGACGCCGATCAATTAATTTCACGATCCGTGAGGGGGCGATCCCCCTGCCCTGCGATCCGAAGGAGGGCGATCCCTCTACCTTGCGATCCGAAGGAGGGCGATCCCCTACCTTGCGATCTGACTCGTAATTCACGATCCGAACGAATTTCGAACTTTAAACGACGCCTTGTCACCATAAAATTCTGAACAGTTAGGCTAGGGCCTTGATATCGGACTTTCTGGACTAAATGACCACATAATTTGACTGCATATGACGACTAATATTTTGATGGTCTTGACAGCTTTTATGCTTTATCTCTAATGTATGCACAAGCACACACACCGGCACTTGCACATACGGGGGATGGGTAGTTTTTATCTCATTTGTCATGTTTTCTCGCCTAACAGCAATGTCGGATAATCAATCTTCTTCGATATCCGCTACGGAAACAGAATCCGAGATTCCTGAGCAATACAGCCCTAAGGTCCCTCCAATTAACCCAGGAGGTAAAGATTCTGGCTCTGAATACGAGGCAACGGAATCAGATCCGTCTGGAAGTACTTCATCTGGTGAAGAATCTGAGATAGACAGGCGAGCTCCCGACGAGATTCCTGACGCGCTTGGAATCTGAGTAAACATTCTAAGGATCTGAGTAAACATTCTTTCGCCTTTTTCTTTGTCTTAAACAGATCACGTCTTCCCGAAAACGGAGGGTCCGTTATACCACAATCGGTTGTCTATTCTTCTTCAAAGCAGGTCTAACTTTCTAAGGATCAAAAAATGCATTACTGATGAGAATCTTCATAAGCATCATCTTCTGGATGTAAGATTTGGACTTGGCGCTGGCGGCAAGCCCTATAAGTACGTGCCCCCAACGGAGGGAGAGGGAACATCACAAGCAATGGGAACAACTAAGTTCCGCAAGAGTCCTTCCCCGATAGTCATTCAAGACGATGAGGATCTGAATATATACAAAGGGGATTAAGCCCGTGGAGACAAGTCCCAGGAAATTCTAGTTTCTACTCCAATCGAATCCACTGCTCCCGATGACTTGACTGATGAGCAGCTATTCAAAGAACTGAGCAATATTCCTCTGCCCGATGATGTATATACAGAGATGGACTTCGAAGGGGAGCCATTCTTCCCTGGTTCTGAGGAGGCCATCGCTCCAACGAGAGAGCAAGAAACTAGTCAGATGAGCCTGTCTTCAGGCCCGGGTCTATTAGGGGGAATTATATGGGATGCACAAATCACACACACTGTCTGACCCCGCACTCTTATAGCGTCAGTATTCAAGGTTTTAATATGCTCTTTTCTTTTTTTGCAGGAAAGATGTCCCACAGGCGATCCTATTCTTATCGTTCCCTGCGTGAGGGCACACCCAGTCTTCATCCGGGTACTGAGCGTTCTCACGGCCCTTCTCACAGGCCGACTTCCTCGCAACCCCGGTCTCCACCAAAATCGACCTCTGCCAAGCCTTCCAGTTATCCAGTAGTTCCTGCAGGGGGGAAGAAACTTCCTAAAGAGTTAACTCCTCCAAAGAGTGCGCCTTCCCATAGCAGGTCGTCAAAGAGACATCATGAATCTAAAGATAGAAGCAAAGATCCGATCAAAGAGTCTGAAAAGGAGAAGAGTGACGTCGTCCCTTCTAGCCAGCCAGAGTTGGCTGCCCCCGGGTCACGGGACTACATTCATGGTCCCGAGATTCAAGGTAGGCTGGAAAAGCTGAGGGAACAATTCCCAGACATATTCTTTGATAGGATGACCTTTGTTCCAGCCCTGGAACCGGTCCCTAAGAACTGGGATTATGAGGTCGTCGGGCACATTCGTCACGTTGCAAGGCAATATGATATGATGAAAAAACATGCAGTTAACCTTTCAGAAGTTATCCGATCGCTTGAAATAGAAGCTCACAGATCAAAGGTGAAACTTGAAAACAATGAAAGGGCCAGGACAAAGATGGAGAAGGACCTGCAAGATGCTCAATCCCAGCTTGCTCTAGCGTGAAGGGACGTCGAGAATTATAAAACCGAATTGGAGAATGCTAAAAAACGCTTTCATTCGGAACTTGACTCCAATAGCCAAGAGAAAATGGCCTTAAAGAAGGAGGTTGAAGATCTCAAAATGGCCAATATCGAGTTGAAAACAACGCAAGGCCATTTTGAAGCTGAGAGAGCTGCTTGGGAGGCAGAAAAAGCAAGCTTAAAAGAAAGTTTAGCTTTGGCTAAAGAAGAAACGCTGACTTTGAATGATCAAGTCGCAGATGCGGAGAGACGAGCAGCTCTTGCCGAACAGAATGTTGATAGTGCCATCGAGATGGCTACTACCTCGAACAACAAGCTCCTCGAGAGAGAAACTGATATCGAGGGGTTTGAAGAGATGATTTTCGACTTCCTTGGCCAAGTTCTCAAAACCCGCAACATTTCGTGGATCCTGGATTACCATGTTACTTTAGCCAATTTATGGGATGCCATTGTTGAGGGTGAAAAGCAAAGATTGGGGGTCGAAGAAATTGATGAGGATGAGTTGATGAAGAGCATCTTGAGGGATAATGAGCCTGAGGACCTAGCAGAGGGTCGTCGTCTGATTCTAGCAGAGATGGAAAAGGAGAGGGCCCTGGCTAAGGGTAAAAGTAAAGCTGATGAAGGTTCAAGTTCTGCCGTGGGGCCCAAAATCTCCGGAGTTGAGGAGTACCATCCTGATGATCCACTAATCCCTTTGGGCCTAACTACCGTAGTTGTTGGAGCTCCTGCAACTATTCAAGAAGGAGGATATGCGGAAGGTATCTCCCTTTTTTCTCCACAATTCGTCAAAGCAATTGTGAATCGTCGTCGTGTGGTAGAACAACCAATTGAATTAGTAACATGTGTTCCTCATGATACAGGTGGCGAGCCCGTCGACAAGGGTGCTGAAAAAGAAAAAGAAGTGGAGAAGGAGGCTGTTTCGCCAGGTGCCGGTATTGATATATCAAAGCAGGCTGAGGTCACAACAGCAGAAAGAAGCATCCCGGTACCTAGTACTGATGTTCCCAAGGATGCTGAGACCATCGAGGCCTTAAGAGACATGGATGGGCGCCATGTAGAGGATGTGGAAGACATTGTTAGCGCCAAAAAAGCCGACGATGATGACGACGAAACGTTGGCCAGCCAAAAGGCTAGACAGGAGAAAGAGATGGCTTCGAAGAAGGCGGGAGATGAGGCTTTGGACGTAGTCCCTCTTGCAGAATTTGATCCCAAAACTGGGATGATTGTGAAAATCCAGCCCAAATCTATCAGCAGACAGCTTCATTTTGCAAATCCCGATGACTTCCCGGTTTCCCTTTCTGATAAAAGGAAGAGAAAAGAGGTGGAGGAGGAATCTTCAGAAGAGTCGGATGTTCCTCTCATAGATAAAAGGAAGAGGAAGAAAGGGGATCAGTCTGATGTCGACAAGGCCAAGCTGGAGAGACAGAAGCAGGAGAAGAGGCCAAAGCGTAAATAGGATATCGTTGCTTGTTTCATATTTTGTCTTTAGGTTTTCCACTGGCCAGGAAGTGTAATTGTGAGACTGGCCCTCACTTTTGTTTTCTAGGTTATTTTCCACTTTGTAGGTTTTCGGTATATAAAGGAAGTTTATCTCTTTTTGCATCATTGTGTACCTGTATTCAAATAAACTTTCCATGTTTAGTCATAGGCCATCTAATGATAATTACAAATTAGTCAAACAACAGAAAGAAAACTTTTGTGCTGCATTGCTGTATCAAAGTTCAGTATATGTATACGAGTATATGTGCCCCCAATCAGTTGTTATTATAGCGCCTGACTGGGGTTGACTAAGGATTGGTTAGTACTGTCGGCAGGTTGCCCCCTATTTCTGAATATGGGGGACTTAGAAGATTTCATGGAATAATAGTAGTTCAGTCGGCCCCTGTTCCTTTAGCAGGAAAGAAGTTCTTTCTCAGCGCTCAATCGGGGACGCTTTTATACTCTCTCTCTCTCTCCGGAGAGTTAGAGTTCGAGCTCAGAAATTCATTCGCTCCCCGATCCTTCAGCGGGGAATGAGCTCTTTCTCAACGCTCAATCGGAGACGCTTTTATACTCTCTCTCTCTGGAGAGTTAGAGTTCGAGCTCAGCAATTCATTCGCTCCCCGATCCTTCAGCGGGGAATGAGCTCTTTCTCAGCGCTCAATCAGAGACGCTTTTATACTCTCTCTCTCTGGAGAGTTAGAGTTTGAGCTCAGCAATTCATTCGCTCCCCGATCCTTCTGCGGGGAATGAGCTCTTTCTCAGCGCTCAGTCGGAGACGCTTTTACACTCTCTCTCTCTCTGGAGAGTTAGAGTTCGAATCAAGCAGTCTGCAATCATGCACGCTCATCAGACTCGTTCTAGGTTTACATTTTAATCCAAGCTCCGAGGATTAAAACCAGTCGGACAAGCAGTTGGAGCATTTGCCAAGGCTTTGAGTTCCTCCAACCAGTCTATGGGAGGAACAGTTGGCACCAAACTTCGGGACCTGCATTATTCACGCCGATTTCCATAAAAATAAACAGGCAGATAAATAAGGATGTAATAAAGGTAAATGACACACAGTATTTTTATAGTGGTTCGGTCGAATCATGACCTACGTCCACTTTATAATTTTTTGCTTCATGGAATCAAACTATTCTAGGCTAGTCGTGCCTTATACATGGTTTTCAACAAAGCAAAAGGACAGATTTGAAACTTTTATGCTAAGTACGGCCGTAAATGTTGGGCATTCCACACTCTGGGGATTTCCCTTCCATCTACGGTTGCCAGCTTGAAGGTTCCATTATCAAGCTTGCTCAGAATGGAGTACGGTCCTTCCCACTTCGCTCCCATATGAGTTGGGGGTGGAAAGACACGTTTCAGAACCAAGTCTCCGGGTTCCCAGGTTCGGGCTCGAACCTTTTTGTTGTAATATCGAGCGATCTGTTGCTTGCATCTCAAGGGCGCAGGTCCGCTTCATCCCTCTTTTCTTCAATCATATCTAGGGACTCAAGGAGCAATTCATTACTGGTCATCGGATCATAATAAGTCACCCGATGAGAAGGTACCTTTATCTCAACCGGGATGACTGCTTCCGTTCCAAAAGCAAGGGAGAACGGGGTATGTCCTGTTGCAGATTTATATGTTGTCCTGTAAGCCCATAGTGCCAAGGGCAATTCATCAGCCCACATGGCTTTGGCTCGCTTCAGTCTTCTTTTCAGAATGGACTTAATCACTTTATTCGCCGCTTCGACTTGTCCGTTCGATTGCGGGTGCGCCACAGAGGTATACCGATTCTCAATGTGGTATTTTTGGCAGAAATTTCTGAATTCGGCGCTGTCGAACTGAATCCCGTTATCCGTTATCACAGTCTTTGGAATCCCAAATCGACAGATGATGTTTCTAACGATAAAGTTGATCACTCGTTTGGTTGTGATTGTAGTTAGTGGTTCAGCCTCGACCCACTTAGTGAAATAATCCACAGCCACAATAGCGAACTTTGCTCCACCCCTTGCTATGGGGAGACTCCCAATGATATCAATTCCCCACATAGCGAAAGGCCATGGGCTCATCATTGTTTTTAACTGATTAGGAGGTGCTCTAGGTATTTTCGAAAATCTCTGGCACTCATCACACCGTCGTGCGTATCTTGCCGCATCCTTGTTTATGGTAGGCCAGAAATAACCATGACGCAACACCTTTTTTGCCAAAGTTTGCCCTCCAGTGTGGTCGCCGCATTCGCCTTCGTGAACCTCTTGCAACACACGCTTGATGTCATCGTGGGCTATATACCGGAGGAGGGGCATCGAAAACCCTTGTCTGTAAAGAACTCCGCCTTGCAGAACGTATCGGGCGGCTTTACGAATCACTTTACGCCTCTCACTTTTCTTGGTCGGAAGTGCTCCATTTATCAAGAAATTCTTTAGAGGGGTCATCCACGACTCCCTTTCTGGTTCCGTCTCTAGCACTGGGTCAATTTCCATCTGATCTATGCTAGGGGACCGAATCCGTCTCTAGCACTGGGTCAATTTCCATCTGATCTATGCTAGGGGAACGAAGTACTTCAACGGGGGCTAGCCCGGTCACTTCAGGATCGTCGGAACTAGCCATCTTTGCCAACTTATCTGCCTGCTGATTCTCTGAACGCGGAATATGAGATATGCTGTAGTGATCAAAATCGTTTAGCAACTCTTTCACTTTCTTTAAGTATAAAATCAATCTTGCACTTTTAGCTTGGAATTTTCCAGTAACTTGGTTCACAACTAACTTGGAGTCGCAGAAGATGTTCAACTTTGTGACCTCTAATTCCTTTGCGATCCTTAATCCGGCTATCAAGGCTTCATATCGGAATCGTTGTTAGTGGCGTGAAACTCCATCCGGATAGCATAGGATATCAAGCGTTTCTCTGGAGTTTCAAGCACTATTCCAGCGCCGGATCTTTCGTCATTCCTAGCGCCATCAGTATACAATCCCCAGGCATTGGGATCGAGAAGTAACTTTGAAGGATCAACTTCTTCATTTGCTATATCTTCCTCAGGGACGGTGAACTCTGCTATGAAATCGGCTATCACTTGCCCCCGAATTGACCGTCTGGGCTGAAAGTTCAAATCAAATTGACTTAACTCGATATTCCATTTGAGTAATCTTCTAGATGCCTCTGGTCTCTGTAGGACTTGCTTGAGCGGATGATCGGTGTATACGGTAATAGGATGCGCCTGAAAATAATGTCGAAGCTTTCTAGAGGCGATCAATAAACTATACACCAACTTTTCTATCCTTGGATAATTACGCTCTGCTGCCGTCAATTTTTTTCTCACGTAATACATAGGTCTTTGGACCTTATCTTCTTCTCTTACCAAGGCTGAGCTGATCGCATGGGATGACACTGCCAGATACACGAATAAGTCCTCGTGATCCATTGGCTTAGATAATATCGGAGGTTTCTCCAAGTGCCTTAGTAAGTTCTGAAACGCTTCTACGCAGTCGGGTGTCCATTTGAAGTGGCGTTTTCCCCGCTTTATTAATTCGAAGAATGGTATGCATTTATCAGTAGCCCTGGAGATAAATCTGCTTAGAGCGGCTACTTTTCCTGCAAGGCTTTGCACGTCCTTAATTTGCCTGGGTTCCTGAATATCTCTGATTGCCGCGATCTGATCTGGATTAATCTCAATCCCACGGGAACTGACGATGAACCCAAAGAATTTTCCAGAGGCAACACCGAATGAACATTTGGTTGGGTTGAGTTTCATTCCGTACTTTCGAAGGATGCTGAACATCTCCGCCAAGTCCGTAGTGTGATGGGAGGATTTCTTGGACTTAACCAACATATCGTCGACGTATACTTCCATTGTCTTCCCGATCTGGTTATAAAACATTCTGTTAACTAAACGTTGATATGTAGCGCCCGCATTCTTCAAGCCAAAGGGCATCACTACATAACAATATAACCCCAGATCCGTGATAAAACTAGTGTGTTCTTGATCTGGAACATGCATTGGAATCTGGTTATATCCTGAGTAAGCGTCCATGAATGAGAGAAGTTCATGACCCGCCGTCGAGTCCACCAACTGGTCAATCCGGGGCAACGGGAAACTAACTTTTGGGCAGACTTTGTTCAAATCCGAGAAGTCGATACACGTTCGCCACTTCCCGTTGGCCTTCTTTACCAGGACCGGATTTGAAATCCAGTCCGGGTAGGTCGAGTCTCTGATGAATCCATTACTCTTTAGCTTTCCAACCTCTTCTTTCAAGGCAGCGGACCTCTCTGGGCCCAACATTCGCCTTTTTTGCTTTACCGGAGGGTGTTTAGGGTTAATGCTTAATGAATGGCTCATGATTGATGGGGATATCCCGTACATGTCTGCGTGGGTCCAAGCAAATACATCCAAGTTGTTTCTTAAGAAATCCGTCAATTCTTTAGCTTGGATTTAACTGGGATCCAATCTTAAGGACCTTCTCCGGGTCACTATCATCGATCGGTACATCCACAGTTGTCTCGTTGGGAGTCGCCATTCTGCCGCCATGTTCTTGATCCTCTCTGGGATCTATATCCTCGGGCAGCTCTCTGGGCGACTCTCCAACGACTATCGTCTTTAGTTGCTATAAAGTCTCCGCCCCTGTAGGGGGAGAAGCGCCTTTGGTTTCTATGTCCCCTCCATTGCGAAGTAACTTTAGCTCGGCAACATAACATGCTCGCGCAGCAATCTGATCTCCTCTGACGATACCAATGCCAGCTTCTATGGGGAATTTCAATAACAAGCACCAGGGGGCTATACATGCTCTAAACTTTGCGAGGGTCGGTCGGCCCAAGAAGGCATTGTAGGGCGATTCAACGTCCAAAACCACGAAGGGAAGGATTCTCACTCTCTGGCGTTCTCCTTCCCCAAGCGTAACCGGTAACTCTACATAACCCATTGGAGCGGTGGATGCTCCGTTAAATCCACGGATCCATCCTTGACAGGGCTTCAAGTCTTTTATTTCGAGGTTCATCTGGTCAAATGTCCTTTTGAAAAGAATATTGACGGAACTCCCATTGTCCACTAAAACCTTATGAACAGTGGCTGGTCCAATAGGTACTGTAATTACAAATGGATCTTCAGTCGGAGCATGGACTCCAATGCTCTCTCGTTCTCGGAAAACGACATCGTCGGTCATCATTTTTTGTTGCTTCACCGGGATATTGTCCTCGGGGTTGCTACACTCCCCTACCTCGAGGTGTTGTTTGGCCGCATTGACGTATTGATCCAATGCCTTGGAACTATGCCCGGCGAGATAAAGTCCTCCGATTACGGTATTGATAACGATATTCTTTCCTTTTTGCTGGGCAGTTGGTCTGGCAGCAAGTTGATTCTGGTTCTGATTTGGGGCCTGCACTGCTTGCCCCCTATCTTTGGGCGTCACTCTGTATTCATCTAATTTTCCTTCTCGATGAAGCCTCTCGACTACATCTCTTAGGTGACGGCATTCATTTGTCGAATGGCCATGAATCTGATGAAAGAGACAAAACTTCCCCGTTTCACGTTCTTTTTCTGTCGACTCTCTGGGAGGTGGCCTCTTATTCTGGAGGACATTGTAAGAGTCCATGAAGATGTTTTCCAGAGTATCATTTAGTGGCGTATAACTCTCAAAGGCCCTGGGACGAGTCCTTCTCTGGGAGTCGTTCCCTCGGTTCCTCTTCCGGTTGTTGCCATTACTATTATTATCGTTGTTCCTTGACTGACGACCACCCTGATTCCGATTTCCAACATTTACTTCGACCTTCCCCGAGCTGTCTCCTGTCTGCTTAATGGCGACATTGCTCTGGATTTCCTCCTTATCGGCCGTTTTTGCCTTTCGGTTAGCATATACTTCTTCCCGGCGCAAGTGTACGTTGCTTTCTCGTAGAATAATTCTCTAGTATGGGGTGGCTTGCCTGCTAGGTATCTCCCGAATTCAGTGTCTTTATCTACTCCATCAATCAGTGCTGCGACAACGGTTGGTTCATGGGGATCTTTAACTTCAGTGGCGGCCAAGTTGAAACGGTCTAAGTACATCCTCAAACTTTCGCCTGGTCGCTGCTTGACAAGGAACAAGTCAATCACACTCTTTGTTTTTTGTGCATAGATACGGAATTGTTCCACGAACTTCTCACTCAACTCCCTGAAGCTAGAAATCGATCTTGCTGGCAAGCGAGTAAACCATAGCAGTGCTACATCCTCCAAGAGTATGGGAAACGCTTTACACTTGACAGCGTCAGAAGCTGCAGCAGCGGTCATCGACCAAGAATATCTCATTAGATGCTGGACGGGATCAGACCTGCCCGCGTATTGGTTCATCTGTGGCATGTTGAAACGCCTTGGGAAAGTCGCATCCAAAATATCATCAGTGAAAGGGGTGTGACTGCGGTCGATCCCCCAATCTTCATTCCGTTGTCCACGGCTATCTGCCAGAATCTGATGGATCATGGCTGCAACATTTGCACTAGTCAGCGGAGGTTCAGGGTCAGTGCCTCTGGCTCGGCGGGGTTCTCTAATCTCTCTTCCGGGAGCAGTCACGAAATCCGGGGCTCGGATAGGGCTTCGTTGCCCCCTGTTACCATGAGCATGTGCGCGGCGACGGGGCTGAGGTAGTCTGTTATGTACGGGACTGTCCACATCTCGAGCCCTGGGAGCTGCGGCTTGATCGTTCACATTATGGTTTGAGGGCCTCGCCTCCAGTGCTTCTTCTTCCCGTGATGGCAGGGTTCCGAACCGAAGCTGCTCTATATTTTCGGCTCTCTCACATGGTCGCCGTGGAGGTCTCGGCGATTCTTCTGACGAAGAAGAATATCCTGGAGTGAGTGGACGGACCGGCGGGGTCCTTTGCCTTGCGAGTTCATCAAGCTTCTATCCATAGCAGTCAAATTTTGTCGCAGGACGGAGCTTTCCTGCCTTTGGGCAGCCAATTCATCAAACAATCTCTCCCACATTTCGGAGAAGCGAGAGAGATCACCCTCAGTGACGGGAGCACTAGGATCATATTGGTCATCATCACTTTCTCTCATGCGCAAGGAGCTTGAGCCGGGTCGTGCGGAGGGGCCAGGACGGTAGGAGCGAGACATAGGCTCCTTTCTAGGTCGAGTTGTAGTCTGATCATCAATTCGGATCGTTGTGGTTTGAGGATAGCGGCTCGCAGCACCCCCTTGAGGTCGATTCGCGGTCGCGGTGCGCGGAGGATTCGAGGCGTTACCTAGGGATCGAGTAACAACCCCTTCAGCAGTCCGGATCGCCTCGTTCTCGTCGACTCAGAGCGTGGTGTCTTCATCGGATCGGTTCGCCCCCTGCGCTCCGCGATCCAGAGTTTCTTCATTGCCCAGCTCGTGCACACTCTCTTCGATTGTTTCATTGGTTTGCGAAGCTCGTGCTTCCTTAGATCTTTTTCCAGCCATGATATCCGAATCGCTGAGATCTTCAAAGAACTGAATAATGAAACTTTAGGACTGTTCTCAGTGAAAGCACCAAAATGTTAGATCAAAATTTGGACCTAACACCCAAATTGTTCTGAATTTTATAGAGTTTCAACTGAAGAATGAGGAAAAAGAAAATAACACACAGAATTTATAGTGGTTCGGCGTTAACGAGCCTACGTCCACTTTATATATTATTGATTATGCTTTGAAAGCTAATACAATCAATTATCTCTCTCAATACACTCGTAATTTGACAATAATGGCGGATTCAGTACTCAATATTGCCAAAAAGCTCCCAAAAAGTGCCAAGCTCTGGGCTATTTATAGCTGATTTTGTCAGGCGGGTCGTGGTAACACGTGGCACGAATCCCGAGAACATCGGATCGTATCGCCACCGTTGAAGAAATAGTCAAATTAGCCGTTGCGGACAGGTGTCGCGATCCCCTTGAAAATCGGATCGTGCAGATGGGGAGAATCGGTCAAAATGGCGGTTAGAGACACGTGTCGCCAGATCCGTGCGTCTCGGATCGCTGATGACTAGCTCGTGTTTGAACAGGTCAGAGGCTCCGCCATGCATCAGGGGGATCGGATCGGTCAATGCTGGGCAATAACACATGCACGGATCGAGTCGCATAGAGGTGTCGTTTCGCTGATGAATGGGGGATCCGATATGGTGCGATCCGATATGGTGCGATCCGATATGGTGCGATCCAATATGGTGCGATCCGATATGGTGCGATCCGAGGAGGGGCGATCCGATCCTTCATGCTCTTAGGGAACGCAGTTTCATACTTTCTTCTTATGAATGAACCTGGATGGCTTGGTCAAAAAGCTAGCCAACAGTATCAGAGCTTAAGGTTAAGTAATTACCTTGGCTATGTGGCGTGACTCAGTAGAGATAGGGTTAGTAATGCCCTAGATTGAGTTGAGCATATATATACGAGTGAACGTATTTGTTATTTAATATAAAATGATTTTATATTGTGGATTTTATTGATTGAGTTGTTTATGGGTTCTGGTCGATCAGTTTGATCCACCGTATCGGTAGGAGTTTATAAACACTCGAATATGTAACAATCCGGAAATCCGAGCCAATTTTAAATTTTTATTTTGGCAATTTTAATGAATTTTGAATATATAAAATGATATATTTTAAATAATAACGGCGAGAAATTTATTTTGAATAGAATTAGAACGTATATATTTATTTGAATCGTCGTTAGAATACAAATATTTTATTTTAATTATAAAAGGAATTGAAAATGGCGCAGTAGTTTGAAAATTCGATTTCAAATTTCAAATGAGTGTACAGGATTCAAAATAAACCGTATTTTAGCAAAATCAAAAATATTAGAATCTATTTGAGAATATCTTTCCAACGAATCTGAAAAATTGAAATTTCATAGTGGGAATAAAAAGTTAGGCCCAATTGAAAATTCAGAATAGTCGCTATGGAATTTTAGCCCTTAAAAATGGAAATTTTGCAAACGACCTCGGTTTTCGACGAAACCACTTTTGTTGGATCCGTGATGTTAAGTTATTGCTCGGTTTCAAAATTCGTAATTTTCCGAATCAATATGTGAGCGTGTCGAAAGAAAACGTGATTTGACAATTTCAGTCAATTTCGATCGACCTGAAAATGGCCATTTTTCAAACGATCTCTAAATTTGATGAAATTAGATTTGTTAGAACCGTATCGTCAATACGAAGCTGAAAAATATTTTTCGAGAATTTTTAGAGTCCGTATGTGGCCCCGGTAAATTGAAATGCGAGTTCAATTTCAATATATAGATTTATATTTTGATTTTGACGAAAACTAATCAAAATGATCAAATTGGCCTACGAAACATATCCCATTGTGTTCGGCATGGGGGTAATTAGCTATGGACGACATGCGGTGGGTCTCGTTAGGAGATTGAAATTTAAAGTAACTTTTTGGGGATTTAATTTAACTAAATACATAATTAAATTAAAAAGGTCAACACCTTTATCTCCTTAGCCCCCTTGTATCGTTCAAATCAGTTTAAAGAGAAAACAAAAAACAAAAGCGTCGTTGCCAAGGCCCCCTTTCCCGTCGCCCTCCCCCTACCTCGACGTCGGAGGCGCGCTCCCCTCCCAGACCCGGCGCCGGATTGGCAAACCCACCCCTCTATCCTTTGCGTTCTCCTCCAGCCTCCCTCGCTCTCCGACCAGTCAAGCCCCACAGCCACGAAAACCCGCGACCCCCTCCACTACCCTAGATCCGCCGCCTACCCTCTTCCTCTGAGCAGCTGCGGCCACCAATGGCCCCACCTCGACCACTGCTCCGATTCCCCCCCACCACCCCGACGCAGCCCCTCCCTCTTTTGTAAAAGAAAAAGGTATGTTTTTATATATAATCTGATTTTCTTTTATTTTCAGCCTATATATGCATAAAATTATAAAAAGATAATTTTTATATGAATTATCAAAGAATAAAAATTGGGTTTTTAATCATGAGAAAGATAGGATTTTTGTATGAATTATTTTAGAATAAAGATGAGATTTTTATCATCCTGAAAGCGAAGTAAAGATACGATTTTTATCATAGGAAAGATAAGATTTTTACTAGTGTAAAAATTAGATTTTTATTCATATGAATGGTATGTAAAACTTTGATTTTTATTCACAAGAACGTTATATAAAAATATAAACTTTACTTTATATGTAGAAGTATAAAAAAATTCGATTTATATATATATGAAGTAGCGATAAAAATTCAATTTTTATATATATGAAGTTGAAATAAAAATATGATTTTTATGTACATGTAGTGATAATAAAAATGTGATTTTTACTATGAAAAGCGGGAAAAGATCGCATTGAAATTATAGGGCAAATTCGAACCGTTCAGAAGTAAAGAACGACGGAGTGGAACCCCAAGGTGAGAACTCCTCACTTTTAAATTTATTTTCTAGTTGAAATATATACTAGGATGCAGACGATGCTTAGTAGCACCCGACACCCGTCGTCCACAGACCATGGATGACTTGGTTGTTTGATTGATGTGTTGTGAAATTTGACTATTGATTGTGATGTGAAAAAAATATATATATTCATGTGTTGAAATAAAATATATATTCAGGTGTTGAAATAAAATATATATTCAGGTGTTGAAGTAAACTATATATTCATGTGTTAAAATAAAATAAATATTCATTTACAAATCGAACGATTTGTTTATGTCCACCGATTTGACTAATATTGATTGGGACGATAAATTTTACACATCGCCCAACAGCACAAATAAAATATGTGTTTATTGATTTGAAACCCCATA
Source organism: Allium sativum (assembly GCA_030737875.1). Lineage (NCBI taxonomy): Eukaryota > Viridiplantae > Streptophyta > Magnoliopsida > Asparagales > Amaryllidaceae > Allium > Allium sativum. Next base: position 154,347,519 of record CM060926.1, on the reverse strand, counting down.
CGGGTGTTGGGATGGTATTGACGTACACTAATCCCAATAGTTTAGTAGTATGTTGACCGATGGGTTGACAGACTGTGTAAGCGTTAATTATTTATATTTAATGCTTATGCAGTTGTATGGTGCACCCTGGATGATGATTGATGATTTATCGTTGCTGTTATATACATGTGTTGTAGAAATTCCATATAATTAACATTATATGGTAATTGATTGGGCCTCATTCCAATTTGAAAAATAAGGAATATTATAATAGAAAATTCATATGTTGAATAAAAATAGAAAGATTCATGTATTGAATAAAATATAAATTCATATGTTGAATAGTATAAATTCATGTGTTGAATAGAATAAATTCATATGTTGGATAAAATATAAATTCATGTGTTAAGTAGTCCTTCCGCTTATGAAGATCCACGATCTTCACTTGCTCTTCAATCGACGTCTTCATGTATTTGTTGGTCGGAATGGTTTTCGAATATAAATTCGATCCCGGTCTTTTCGCACCAACAATCGTATTGGTCAGGTTTGATAGTCGGTGATTTAACTATCAATTAACAAAATATGTGTAATGAGTTTGCAGATTCGGTACTTTGGCACGACTTGGCCTCTTTAAAACAAATTTACCAAAATGGTTAATAAACTTCTAACTTTCCCAATATATTTAAAACATGATCTTTACTCTAATTTTATTTTAACCAAACTATATTATACATTTCAACTTATGAAATGCTTAACTTTCAATTCCCTTCCATATTGGGTATATCACTATTTTTATCAAACCATTTTTCCCTTTCTTAAAATCATGATATATACTTATATAGATGTAATACTTAATGGTATAAACCAAATTACCAATTCCGATATGACAAATCAAATGTCGACTTATATAGTTGAAACCAAATCCTTATTTACATTAAAACTAATTTATATTTCAGTACCTCGCACTTAAGTTCAATACTCCTCATATGGGATATCACACTAATCATGACATCTTTCACTCGTTCCAAACTAATACCATTCTTCGATAATAATGAAGCCATTAAGTTGGGGTCTATTCTATTTACCTCTCAGACCTTAATCGGCAACGTTCTTATCTAAGAATAATATCAGTTCGTCACTTAACCACTGACAACAAAATCTCCTTTACCACATTGATTTCAAATCTGGTGTTATAAACCGTTTCTTACTTTTGAAATCTTCGTCCCATGGTCTTTTTACTTAGTTCCCTTAATTAAGTCAATATTCACCAAATCATAACTTTTAATATAAACATCATTTCGCTTATAACATTTTGATTTAAAAATCAAAATCTCTTGTCAAATAATTTGCTTTAATCTATTGGTATTCTTAATATAAGCCTTGGTCTTGGATTCCATAACTAACGACTACTTATACCCTTCTTTTCAATAATTCTTTTTACTTGGATTCTTTTAAAGATCCCTTTTACCAATATTTAAACAACACAATCGTATATATTTTCTCTTACATTTCAAATCCTTATTTCAATTACAACGTTTGCTCAATTCAATTCTTTAAGTTTTAAAGTTATCATTTGGTTTGGAAAACCCCTTTTAAACCTTGTTTAACTTCTTTACAAATCATTTAGTATTTTATAACAACTTCTTATATTTTTATTTTAAAACCATTATCATATTCTAGTTTATTACTAATTTATTCATTTCCCTTAAACCGTTTCATTTACATTGATTTTACTTTACTTAATCTACCATTAAGTAAAATCTTATTCATGTCCTTGCATTCCACTTACGAACCCCACTTACCAATCTCGTTTAAAAATCTGGTTTACAAACCCTTTAAATAATTCTTTTATAAACTCGATTTAAAATATATATTTATGAATTCTAATTTAATTACTTGTATGAAATAACTAAAAAGCCTCAATTCAGTTATAAAATAATTTATAACTTTAAAAACTGCGTCGATTCACCGAACGGTAGAACGACTTTTAAAACAACACGTTTATGGCCATTCACTGCCAATTACCCAATCAACATTGTCGTTTGATTTTAAACACAACGCAGGTGAACATTTATTCAACCATCATGTTCAAATAGGTTTTTCTACGATATGGGGTTCAATCAGTTCAAATATCAACAATCTAAAACAAACAACATATATAATATTTGAGGAATCCGGTCGGATCCCTCTAACCTGTTCTTCCCTGCATCACAGCTTGTTATACATTTCATAATAATATATGAAATAAATGTCAATGATCTATAAATTTAAAATGATGAATATAAATAACAGCAATCAATCAAACAATAACAACCAATAGCAGCCAATCAACCAATTTATATTTTTAAAGGTAAATTATATTTTTAATATGAATTTACCACATCACAGAATTCCAGAAGGTGTGAGAATTAACTCACCAGTTCATTTCAGTCGACGGTGGACACGTTTGTTGCTTTTAATTTGAAACGAACGTTCAAAATTAACTAAAATTTCAACGGCGTCAAATCAGTACCTAGTCAGTGCCATCACCTAGGCCTCGCCCCTGCAATCCCAAAGGATCCAGTTTCATCATATTTCGTTAACGTATGAATGAGTTACGCTAGTTCAAAGTTCATAAAATTTAAATGATAATTAACTAACTAATAATTAATTAATTAACTATTTAAATTACCTTAACCTTACTGTTAACCACATAATCCCATCCACGTCAGCACCTTTTGTTTAGTTTTCACGCGTTTTCCAATCCCTGAGTCTCTCGAGCCCGTTTCCTCCCTGAACCCCCCAAAACTCGATGAACGAAATCCATCCCAGCGCCGCCTCTGGCCAACCTGGGACCACCGTTACAGTTCCCTCTAAACCGTCGTGCCCAGAACCCCCTCCGCCAGAAGCGCTGGCCCCCCTCATCACCTCCTTCACCTGAAATCCCGATTTTCCCCAATTCGGTTCATGATCCTCTCGCCGCCGCCACCGTCGACAATAATTGACCGGACCTCCGTTGAACTGACCGCCACTCGACCCCCTTCCATCGCCCTTCCGCCATCATCATCCTCAACAACCACAACGCCGGAAAAAACCCCAAAATCAATTCCAGTTTTCTAAACCGAACCTGAAACAATCCCCTCCGATCAACTGCGATTTCCCACCACCACGGTCAACATTAGTACCTCCGACCAAAGACAAAAACGTCCCCCCTGCTCGTCCCCTACAACTCCACCTTTGAATCTAACAACAAATTCCTCACCAAATTGCCACAAATCCACCAAATTCGAAACAGGAAGTTCACGATTTCAGGCCAATTCCGGCCACCCCATTCGCCCGATCCACCCCAACTTTTTGCTGCAAGTAGCCACTGACCCGATCTACAACTTCCCTTTGAAACCCCCTTCAAATTCTTTACAAAATTGAAGAAATATATTAAAAAGGAATGAAGGGCTTTTATTGATCGTCGCTAATCTATGAATTAGAAAAGCGCGACATTTGTAATAAATTCTGCAAGCATACTGGTGTGTAGCATACAGGTCGAACACAGGGAGGTGAATTAAATCAAATTATTTATCTAATCTCTTGGGCGAGTTAGACAAAACTGGAGGTTGATTTTGCAAAACAAAATAAAAAGTGAAACTACAATTGAAAGATGCAATTAAATTTACTGCAGATTCGAATCTAATAGGATCTGTAATAAATTCAACGATTAAAGATAAAATACAACAATGGAAATAAATTGCAGAACAGAATTAAACGAACAGAAAATAAAAATTTGGATTACCGCTGAATCTAATCAGACGGTCAATCACTAATGAGAAGAAATGCAAAATACAAATAGTGTTCTACCGAATCTAATCGTGTAGACAACACTAATTGCTAAGAAATAGAGAATTGCATAAAAAGAAAAATGAGTTTTATTAATGAAGAAGAGAATAGAATGAGATATAGGATGGTGGCTACAATGCCATTACAAGGGTATATATAGGGTAGATAGCCAAACCCTAACCCTAACCCTAATGATAACTGGGCCTGGTCATTACATCACTAATTAGTTTACAATGAGAAACATAAATGGGCCTTAGATAAATAAAGCAAATTTGGGCCTTTTCTCTTTTCCTCTTGCTTCCTTGACACTTCTTCATTGATTTGTGATGTGCAAAGCCTTTTTATTAATCCTTTTCTTGTCCAACAACAACTAGATGTGAGATCTTCATCTACAATTCTTCAAAATGTAAATATATATCAATTTCATCTCTGTTTCTCTACTTTTCTGGTTGCATGCGGGCTGGTTTGGAATATCTGTAAAAGTAACAAAACAATACCCAAGTAATATTTATTTATATACAAAAGATAAGAAATAAGAGCATAAAATAAACATATTTCTATGTCAATCAAAAACCCCCACACTTATCTTTTACTCGTCCTCGAGTAAAACAAGAAATGAAAAACTAACTAGATAGGTCACACTTTCGTAGGAAACACGATTGCATTGAGCGTATGCAACAAGCCGTTAAACCTCTAGGTGTCCCTAGTAGGACGAGTGGTGTCTCGTGAGGGTTTTCAGCGGATACTACCCACAAAATCCAAATGTAATATGCTATGATTCTAATGAACTACATGAATGCAATGGACATATGCAAAAAAAAAACGAGAAATGACAACACGACTTATTTCAGGAAAGTGGTACAACAAATTAAGTTAATAATTTCTAACCAGTTGATTTTATTTTAGATACCTCGACTTGTCACAAATTTTCAATATAAATCAAGTTTTCAAATGTTAAATTCCAGTTTGGCCAGTTAGTTCGGTCGATAACATAGTGCAGCCATGAAATAAATTCTTAGTTTGCTTGGCACAGTTTGCAAAGTGGTATTCTAATTTTCTCATGTATGGCTAGTCAAATCAATAAGGTCAAGAAGTGTTTGGGTATCATCGCTTATTCTTTATTCTATAAAATTTTAAGATTTATGATTAAGTAAATACACCTAACTAAAAAGACCAAGGTTTACCACCCATGCACTGCCTCACGGACTAACAGAGAGTAGGTAAAGAGCTTGGCGGATTATGCAGGCCGACTTTGACTTTGTCAACAACGTGTCGGTAATCCTTAGGTGTCCAATCTCATAAAATGAGACCAAGATATTCCAACGCTGACTTTGTCAACAACGTGTCGGATAGAGCTTGGCGGGTTTGCACACCAACGCTCGATATACAAGCAATGTTGGATACCCTTGGAATACTGTTATTATTATTATCGAAAATATAAGCACAAAAGAGAGTTACGCGAATTCAACTTAACACAACTTAGTTTTAAAGATTTGAAAAGCCAATATAAGTATTTTAAGTGCTCCGCTTATTTAAACAAAGTCTACAATATAAAATAGATTTCATGGCCATCACCTAAGAATCTCCCTATGTACCGGTTACACTATTATCCCTCAAAATTAAAATTTTCATTATATTTCCTATTCGATCTAAGTTGAGAGAGAAAAATACTATCAACTGGCTAAAAATTGTAAACTTATTTTGCTGTATCAATTGAAAATGAGTCGTATTTCAAAAAAAAATTATGGTATGTTACTACAATGTATGATGGTCCTACTTAAATGGCTGAAAATAAAAAGAAATAAAAACAAAGAAAAATGAAAATGGATGAAATGCAGACTCCCCCCCACACTTGATTGAGACAGTGTCCCAACTGTCTAAGGCAGAAAAACAAAAGTAAAATAAAAAAATGAAAAAGAAAAATAGAAGAAAAAGAACGTGTACCACCTGATTTCATGGTGGATGATCATGCAGATCGATAGAGTCATCTTCGTCATATTGCTCGAATTCCAAAAATGGTTTCAGTCGTTGACCGTTTACTTTGAAGACTTTTCCATCCCTAGGATTTTCAATTTTAACCGCTCCATGAGGGTATACTGTTTTCACGACATAAGGTCCAGTCCATCGAGATCTGAGTTTTCCTGGAAACAAGTGAAGTCTAGAGTCGTATAAAAGAACTTTTTGACCTACGTTGAATTCCTTACGAAGTATGTTTTTGTCGTGTTGGGCTTTGGTTCTTTCTTTGTAGATTTTCGCATTTTCATACGCCTCATTTCTTAATTCCTCTAATTCCGAAATTTGTAACTTCCTATGTGAGCCGGCTTTTTCTAAGTCAAAATTCAAAAATTTTATGGCCCAAAGAGCGCGATGCTCTAATTCAAGAGGTAAGTGACAGGCCTTTCCAAAGACTAATCGATATGGTGACATCCCTAGATTGGTTTTATAAGCAGTGCGAAAAGCCCAAAGTGCATCAATCAGTTTTACGGACCAATCTTTTCTATTGGAATTCACGGTTTTCTCAAGAATTTGTTTGATTTGTCTATTGGAGACTTCTACTTGCCCACTACTTTGTGGGTGGTAGGGGGTCGACAGCTTGTGTGTGATTGAGTATTTCTTGAGCAAGGACTCAAAAGCACGATTACAGAAGTGAGTGCCATTATCGCTAATGATAGCTCAAGGTGTGCCAAAGCGTGAAAAGATGTTTTCTTTGAGGAATTTGACAACAACCTTGTTGTCGTTGGTTTTGGTCGGAATGGCTTCAACCCATTTTGAGACATAATCTACCGCAAGCAAGATGTAAAGATTCCCAAATGAATTGGGGAATGGTCCCATGAAGTCGATGCCCCAAACATCGAATAACTCAATCACTAAAATGGGGTTGAGAGGCATCATGTTTCGCTTAAAGATTCGACCCGTTCTTTGACATCGCTCACATTTAGAGCAAAATTCGAAAGCATCACGGAAGAGTGTGGGCCAATAAAAACCGCTTTGCAAAACTTTTGCAGCAGTTTTTCTTGCTCCAAAATGACCACCACAAGCATGGTCATGTGAGAAGGAGAGAATACTTTGGTGTTCATGATCGGGCACACACCTTCAAATGATTTGGTCTGGACAGTATTTGAAAAGATATGGGTCGTCCCAATAGAAGTTTCGAACTTTCGAGAGAAATTTTTGTTTATCTTGTTTCGACCATTCAGCGGGCATTTGTTGTGTGACAAGATAATTCACAATGTCAGCGTACCAAGGGGTGTTAGAGATCGAAAGGAGTTGTTCGTCAGGAAAATAGTCATCGATTTGGGTGTCGTTATCATTTTCGTGCACAATTCGAGAGAGATGATCAGCTACGACATTTTCAGAACCTTTTTTATCTCGTATTTCTATATCGAATTCTTGAAGATGAAGGATCCAACGAACCAAGCGGGCCTTGGCATCCTTTTTAGAAAGCAAATATCGTAGGGCAACATACTCAGTGTAAACTACGACTTTGGATCCTATGAGATATGGTCTGAATTTCTCAAGAGCGAAGACAACTGCCAAAAATTCCTTTTCAGTAGTTGAGTAATTCAATTGGGCCTCGTTCAAGGTTTTGCTAGCGTAGTAAATGACTCGAGGGAGTTTATCAATTCGCTGACCCAAGATGGCTCCAATTGCAAAGTCAGAAGCGTCGCACATAAGTTCAAAGGGTTGAGTCCAATCAGGAGGTTGAATGATGGGAGTTGTGGTCAAGATTGACTTAAGAGTTTCAAAAGATGTTTTGCAATCATTGGAAAATTCAAACTTTACGTCTTTGGCAAGTAAATTCGAGAGAGGTTTTGAAATTTTCGAGAAATCCTTAATGAATCTTCTATAGAATCCCGCATGGCCAAGAAATGAACGAACGTCTTTGACAGACTTGGGAGGAGGTAAATTAGCAATCAAATCGATTTTTGATTTATCGACTTCTAGGCCATCTTTGGAGACGACATGACCTAGAACTATCCCCCTTTTTAAAATAAAGTGACATTTTCCCAATTAAGCACGAGTGATTTCTCCTTACAACGCTTAAGGACGAGTTCTAAATGAGTGAGACAATGGGAAAAAGATGATCCATATATTGAAAAATCGTCCATGAATATTTCCAAGAATTCTTCCACCATATCAGAGAAAATACTCATCATACACCTTTGGAAAGTCGCGGGGGCATTACAAAGACCAAAAGGCATGCGACGATAAGCAAAGGTTCCAAAGGGACAAGTAAAGGTGGTCTTATGTTGATCTTCTAAAGCAACAGGAATTTGGTTATAGCCAGAGTATCCATCGAGAAAACAGTAGTACTCACGTCCCGCTAAGCGTTCGAGCATTTGGTCAATAAAAGGCAAGGGAAAATGGTCTTTTCGTGTGGCTGAGTTAAGATTTCGATAGTCGATACACACATGCCATTTGGTTTTGATTTTTATTGGGACGAGTTCATTACTGTCATTTTTGATCACAGTGACTCCCGACTTCTTTGGTACAACTTGTACCAGACTCACCCAAGTACTATCAGAGATGGGATAGATGATGTTATTGTCTAGACATTTGATTATCTCCTCCTTGACCACTTCTCTCATGTTTGGGTTTAGTCGCCATTGAGCCTCACGGGTGGGTTTAGCCTCATCAACTAAATGTATGCGATGTTCCACAATTGATGGGCTAATTCCTTTTATATCGCTAATTTCCCACCCCAAGGCATCTTTATTTTCCCGCAAGATATCCAAAAGTTTTTCTTCTTGGTCCTCGGTAAGATTGGAGGCCAAGATTACGGGAAAAGTTTTTGAAGAGTCTAGGTAGGCATACTTAAGGTCTGGTGGCAAGGGTTTGAGGTCTAACTTAGGAAGTTCTTGTGTATCAACATTGGTCAACATTCCTTGGTTAGATTCAGGTGACGAAGTGTCGGAGTCAAGAAATTTGTTTAGTTCAGAAATGTATTCGAGTTCATCGAAATCAGAGTCGAAATGGTCAAGACACATTTTCAAGGCTTCAGAAGTGTCACTAGAGGTTTCATCAACTGTGGTTTGAATCATGTCAATTTCATCGATCTCAAAATCCCTAGGTTGCTTGTTGAGATTAAAGATGTTTAGCTCAATGGTTAGGTGCCCGAAGGAAAGTCGAAGCTGACCATTCCTATAATTAATGACCGCATTAGAGGTTGCTAAGAAAGGGCGTCCTAAGATCAATGGTATTTGAACTTTGGGATTTGAGACAGGCTCGGTTTCTAGAACTATAAAATCGACAGGGAAGTAAAACTGTTCGATCTGTATCAAGACGTCTTCGATAATTCCCAATGGCTTTTTGACAGATCGATCGGCTAGTTGAAGTGTGATGTTTGTTGGTTTAATCTCCCCTAGTCCAAGTTGACGATAGACAATATAAGGGAGAAGGTTGACACTGGCACCAAGGTCGAGTAGAGCACGAGAGATATGGGTGTTTCCTATTTTGCAATCAATCGTAGTGCAGCCAGGGTCCTTGTACTTGATCGGGGTAAGATTCGAAAGAGCAGAGCTTGTATTCGCAGTTAGAAAGGCGGTTTTTGGGACATTGGTCGCACGTTTTTGTGTGCACAATTCCTTAAGACATTTAGCATATTGAGGAATTTGTTCAATGGTGTCTAAAAGAGGAATGTTCACACGGACTTGTTTGAAAATTTCCAGAATTTTATCGAAATTTGCCGCTTTCTTCTTATTATTGAGTCTATGAGGAAAAGGAGCTACTGGTTTTTCGACTCTGTGATGAGTTTCATCATTCGAAAAAGAAGGTTTATCCAAGGGAAGAGAAGGTGGTAAGGTTGTAGAAGATGGAATGTTGGTATTGCCAACATTAATTTTCGAAGGTGGGTCGGGTTTGCCGACACTGGGAGAAGAACTGTTGGGATTGCCAACATTTAAGGGAACTTGAGGTTTAGAAGAATTGGCATTCGAAGCCAATGGGTGATTAGTAAGATTAGGGATTGGGGTCAAGTTAGAAGGTTCGTCAGGGTCGCCCACGTTATTATTAATCCTCTTTCCAGATCGAAGGGTTGTAATAGCGTTGACTGGATTATGGTTTTCGTCCTCACAAGAATTTACAGCATGAGTGTTATATTTTGGATTCACTTCAGGTTGACTCGGCAACTTTCCCCTCTCATTATTTTTCGCCATTTCCTTTATCATATTCATCATTTGGTCCATTTTAGCGTCTTGCGAGTTTATTTTGGCTTCGTAAGAGCTCAACTGTTTTTCTAGACGCACAATTTCTTTTGATGGTAGAGAGGATTGAGAGGATTGGTTTGATGATTGAAAATTGGGGTGCCTATAAGGTTGTTTGGATTGAGGTGAGGGTTGAGATGTTTGAGAATTGGAAGAAGGAGCTTGGTAATTCAGATTGGGAATAAAGGGTTGCACGTGAGATGGGTTAGCCGAATTATTGGGGTTTGACCAAGAAAAATTTGGGTGGTTCCTCTAACCAGGGTTGTACGTGGATGAGTAAGGATTATTTTGAGCTATGGCATTGGCTTGGTCTTGAGAGTAATAGTGGGGTAACCCTTCTCCGGCTTGAGGAGTTTGATTTTCTAAGGGAATTTGACTTGGGTCCACGACATGCACTCCTCTAGTAGAAGTACGAATGGGAACACGAATCGATTCCCACTGCATGTCCTTTTCAGAATAATATTCTATAAACCGCCAAGCTTCATCGGCTGCTTTAGACATAAAGTCTCCTCCACATATTGATTCTAGTTGAGTTCTAGTCTGATAGTTTAGCCCTTCATATGCAATTTGACATAAGTGATCTTTTAGAATTTGTAACAACCCGAAAATCTGGGCCAGTTTGAAAATTTTATTTTGGCAATTTTAGCGAATTTTGATTATTTAAAATAGATTATTTTAAATAATATCGACGAGAAATTTATTTTGAATATAATTCGAACGTATATATTTATACGCGTCGTCGTTAGAATATAAATATTTATATATAATTATAAATGGAATTGAAAATGGCGCGGTAGTTCGAAAATTCGATTTCTAATTTCAAATGAATATACAGAATTCAATATAAGTCAGAATTGAACGAAACAAGAAATATTTGAATCTGTATAACTATATCTTTGTAACGAAGTTAACAAACTGAGATTTCATTTTAGAAATGATAAGATATGTCCAGTTTAAAATTAGAAATAGTCGCTGTGGAATTTATATATATTTTTATATATATAAGGCCCTTAAAAATGGACATTTTGCAAACGACCTCGGATTTCGACGAAACCAGTTTTGTTAGGTCCGTGTTGTTAAGTTATCGCTAGGTTTCAAATTTCGTAATTTTTCGAATCAATATGTGAGCGTGGCAAAGGAAAACGTGTTTTGACCATTTCAGTTGATTTTAATCGACTGGAAATTGGCCATTTTTCTAACGGTCTCAGAATTCGGCGAAACTAGTTTTGTTAGGACCGTATCGTCAATACGAAGCTAGAAAATATTTTTATGGAATTTTTAGAGTTAGTATGTGACCCCGGTAATTTGAAATGTACGTTTAAAATTCAATATAGTGATTTAAATGTAAATTTAGCGGAAACTGATTCAAACAGCCGAATCAGCTTGCGATACATATCCCATTGTGTTCGGAATGGGGGTATTACTTTAGGGATGACAGTCGTTGGACCCAGTTCGGTGTTGGTATGTAAAAGTCAACTTTTAAGGAATAAAATAATTAAATAAAAAAAAAAAAACCCCTTTTCCCCTTTTCTCTGGCCCCCCCCCCCTTCTTCGAATTCATTCAGACAAAAAAGAAAAAAAAAAGAAAAAAAAAAAAAAAACAACCCGATTGAATCGCGCGCCTCCCCCTGGATCCACCGCCGCCGCCCCTCGCCTGCGCCCACCCAAACCCCCGCAGCCGCTGACCCTCGAGCCCCCCTCCATCTCCACCTCGAGCGCAACCACCAAACCACCGCGGCCGATGAGAAACCCCCCCCCCCCCCCCCTGCAATGTTCGGCGACGAAGCACCCCCCCCCCCCTCGACTGTAAGTTTTCATTTTTTTTATTTATTTATTAATATTTTATTTCTGTTTTTATATTTAAAGATTTCTGTTTTTATATTTTATTTCTGTTTTAAAAAGAACTGATCTTTGAAAAGCAAATAAACTGTTTTTATATTTTGTTAAAACTGTTTTTTTTTTATATTGTAAAAACTGATTTATGTATATTGCAAAAACTGATTTTTATATTTTGTTAAAACTGTTTTTTTTTATGAATAAAAACTGATTTTACTTTATGGTTTAAAAAATGAATTTGCTTTGAAAATATAATTTTTGTATTGTTTAAATCGAAATAAAAATATAATCTTTACTATATAGGAATATTAAAAATATGATTTTTATATTTTTAAAGTATTAAAAATATAATCTTTATAGGATAGAGAAGTTAAAAATATCACCTTTGTATATGTGGCGAAATAAAAATCTGATTTTTATTTTATATACATTGAAATCAAGTGATGAAATTTGAAAAGGTGAAATCTTTGAATTTAAAAAGGCGAGATTTTTATATATTGAACTTCGATAGAAAAATAGGATTTTTATATATTGAACTTCGAGTTAAAAATTCGATTTTTATATATTGAACTTTGAACTAAAAATTCGATTTTTATATATTGAACTTTGAACTAAAAATTCGATTTTTATATATTGAACTTTGAACTAAAAATTCGATTTTTATATATTGAACTTTGAACTAAAAATTCGATTTTTATATATTGAACTTTGAACTAAAAATTCGATTTTTATATATTGAACTTTGAACTAAAAATTCGATTTTTATATATTGAACTTTGAACTAAAAATTCGATTTTTATATATTGAACTTTGAAATAAAAATTCGATTTTTATAAATTGAATAGCGAACTAAAAATTCGATTTTTATATATTGAACTTTGAACTAAAAATTCGATTTTTATATATTGAACTTTGAACTAAAAATTCAATTTTTATATGTTGAACTTTGAAATAAAAATTCGATTTTTATATATTGAACTTTGAACTAAAAATTCGATTTTCATATATTGAACTTAGAAATAAAAATTCGATTTTTATGTATTGAACTTTGAAATAAAAACTCGATTTTTATATATCGAACTTTGAAATAAAAACTCGATTTTTATATATCGAACTTTGAAATAAAAACTCGATTTTTATATATCGAACTTTGAAATAAAAACTCGATTTTTATATATCGAACTTTGAAATAAAAACTCGATTTTTATATATCGAACTTTGAAATAAAAACTCGATTTTTATATATCGAACTTTGAAATAAAAACTCGATTTTTATATATCGAACTTTGAAATAAAAACTCGATTTTTATATATCGAACTTTGAAATAAAAACTCGATTTTTATATATTGAATAGCGAAATAAAAATTCGATTTTTATATATATAGTGGCTACGGGCGACGAAGCTGACGAAGATGACGAAGATGCGATAGCGATGAAGATTTCTATCATTGAAGAGCCGTGGAGCTAGGATAGCTATAAGTGAGAATTTCTCACCTTTCTATTTTATTTCTAGTTATATATATATACTAGGATGCAGACGGTGCTTAGTAGCACCCGACACAATCGTCCACAGACCATGGACTTGTTTGTTTGACTGTTTGGTGATTGATTGCGATATTAGTTTGAATGTGGTTTGTGGTGTGAAAAATCGAATCGATAAATTGGTTAGGATTAGACGTGCGCCGTTATAAGGCGAAGGAGTAAGGCTAGGTTAGACCCTTACTCCAAAGTTTGTGGTTTGCATAACGAATTGATTTGATTGATGTGTGAATGGCGTGGGCCTTCACTAGACCGGGGATAAGGCTAGGCCTTGTCCCGTTTCTGGTATCGTGCCGTTATGCCGCCGAAATTTTCTAAAACATGTTAGAAAAATAAAAATATCATTTTATTGAATAAATGAATTGAATAGAAATTCATAGGTTGAAATAAAATGTTTTATCGTTAAAAATATAATTTTTAACGTGAATATGAAAATAGTGAAGTGAATAAATAAATATTCATTTACAAACCAGATGGTTTGTTTATGTACACTTATTTGAATGACATTGATTGGGACGATAAATTTTACACATCGCCCAACTGCACGAATAAAATAGTTGTTTGATTGTTTGAAACCCCACACGGGTGTTGGGATGAAATTTGAAGTTCACTCATCCTGATTGATTAAATATGTCGATCGATTGATTGACAGACTGTTATAAGCGTTAGATATCTATATTTGATGCTTATACAGTGTAGTGCACTTTGGTTGATGGTTGATTATTTATCGTTGCTATTATATACATGTGTTGTATGAAAATCCATATAATTAATTTTATATGGTAATTGATTGGGCCTCATTCCAGTTTTGAAAAAGAAATATTTGAAAAAGAAATATTTGAAATAGAATATCTGAAATAGAATATTTGAAAATAAAGGAATATATGAAGCCGTGTTGATTAGATTGACGCCATTTTTACGTAAACGATATTTATATCGATTTTAAAAGGAAACGAATTCAAATTGAATTGAAGACGATTTCGAAATGAATTGAATTGAAAACGATTTCGAAATGAATTGAATTGAAAACGATTTCGAAATGAATTGAATTGAAAACGATTTCGAAATGAATTGAATTGGAAACGATTTCGAAATGAATTGAATTGAAAACGATTTCGAAATGAATTGAATTGAAAACGATTTCGAAATGAATTGAATTGAAAACGATTTCGAAGTGAAATGAATTGAAAACGAATTCAAATTGAATTGAAAACGATTTCGAAATGAAATGAATTGAAAACGAATTCAAATTGAATTGAAAGCGAATAGAAATGAATTCAAATTGAATTGAAATTTGAATTGAACAGAAATGAATTTTAAAACGAATTTATAAAGAAGAATTCAATTTTGATTTGAATTGAAATGGAAGTTGAATTTGCTTTTGAAACGAATTTTAAAACTATTTATATAATTCGTTTTAAATATAAATCGACGAAGTATATATTATATATATTATATATATAATATAATGGCCTGAATAGAACGCGCCGCGCCGCGGCAGTTCGCGAATTTCGACCATTTATTTCAAACGGACATTGCGGGAGATCCGACCGTCGGATTCTCCTAAAACCGGAACCGTTGGGTTCGTATCGAAAAGAGCTTTCTAATGAATGTCAGAAATTTGAAATCTAACGGTTGGATTTGGAGATACGTCCAAATCAAATTCGAAAAAGGTCGCTATAAGTGCAGTTCGATGGCCGTTGATGGAAATCGACTGTACGGGCCTTGATAAAATTATTAAAAATAGTAATAATTTATGTAAAATCATAAGAAATGATTTGTGAAGATTTGGGATGAAAAACTCCATATTTGAAAAGATAAAAATAGATTTTTATCGAAATGAACTAGTTTTGAACTAGAATTATAATTCTATTTATTTTTAAATAAATAAATTGAATTCGAAAAGGGTTTTGAAAATAACCAAAATTTCCAATGATCGCATTGGAGTGGATTTGAATCGAAATTGTCTTCGGAATATTTCGATGTTGGAATTCGTGATGATACAGGTGTTGTTATGGAAATTTGAAAGATATATTTTTGTATCGTTATTTCCAATACGACATTTGTTAGTCGTAGAATTCGATATTGAATATAAGCCGATATATTTTCTATTCAGAGCCTTGTATTGAATATCGAATGTGATTTGGGTTTGTCGTGAATGGTGTCTTCACTAACACTGTTCTTGAACCCAGCTGAGAAAAGATTAAATCTTTTTATTTAGATTTAATGAAGTGTACCAATTAAATGATATTTAATTGGAATTGAATTGATATTGATTTTTGGGTTTATCGTGAACAGTGTTTTAAATAACACTTGTTCTTTAACCCGATAATTAATGAATGTGATTTGGGTTTGTCGTGAATGGTGTCTTCACTAACACTGTTCTTGAACCCAGCTGAGAAAAGATTAAATCTTTTGATTTAGATTTAATGAAGTGTACCAATTAAATAATATTTAATTGAAATTGAATGGATATTGATTTTTGGGTTTATCGTGAACAGTGTTTTAAATAACACTTGTTCTTGAACCCGATAATTAATGGGATGTGACTTTGGGTTTATCGTGAACAGTGTTTTAAATAACACTTGTTCTTGAACCCGATAATTAATGGGATGTGACTTTGGGTTTATCGTGAACCGTGTTTTAAATGACACTGATTCTTTAACCCAGTCACAGATTAAAACTAAGTGGAGTTTTAATGAATCTTTAATTAGATTGAAAAGATCGAGAATGGAGTATCACCAGTTTTGCTCCAGGCGATAGTTAAATCTTTAATTAGATTTGAATGTGAAATTTAGAAACTAACTGGCGGTTAGCCAAGAAGAATGGTTTTCTGGATATTGATCTGATGTTGGTTTCGGCCTTCGGGGTTAATATTTGGGGAATTATTCTCTTGATTAATTTACGGTTAGTGACTAATGAATTGGAATGAGGCGTATGTTGTGTTTGTGTAACACTTATTTAAAATATACGCGAGTTATTCGGAAAGACCGGGTTTATCCCATTCTGAGTAACTGATACGACGATAAGTCGAAGATGAAGACGATGGTCGAAGACCGGAGGTCTTCACGTCGTTTGGGTGATAACTGATGATCTTGATTGGGCTGTACACCCAAGAAGATGGAAACAGTTAGTGATCGTCCAGACGTACTTGGAGATCGATGGATATGCGGGGTACTAGGTGCCTCCGGTTTCGTTCAGACCCAGAACGGACTTGTAAATGGACTGTGTGTCTGACATCGGATTTCATTCTGTGTGACTGATATCGGTTGCATAGGATGGCTTGCCTGTGTGGCATGCTAAGATGCAAATGATCAAGGCTTCTGTTGAAAAGCAAAGTCTTGTGGTTGATGATCAAAGCACGGCCTTTGTGGCGTAGCTTTGTGTAACGTTTACCTCGCGTGTTTCACACCAGGTATGAACCAAAAACGGGAGAAAGGACCTCAGGGAGGGCCTGCGTTTCTTCCTAGTTAGAAGTGGCGTCAGTGGTTTTACACGCCCTGACGAGTTTGACTTATGTGGTTGTTGCTGTTGCGAGGCGCCTCGGATTGATCGGTCGTTCTCGAACCGATGGAGTCATTTAGTGGCTCATTTACGCCCCAAAGGGCGGGGAAACGTAGTGTTCAGGCATTTTAATCCACATCGGTGGACCGGCCCTGTCGCTCCTAGGATCACTCGAGCTCTGATCCTGAGGCTGGGGCTAGGCAGTCTCGAATCGGTTGAGGACTATCTTTTGCCTCGGTTCATAGACGGAAATCCAATTTCCAAATACGTGACATTTGCGGTTTTATATGTAAACCTATATATGGCGACATAGTGGCATGGGACGCTCATGCCGCCTATGATTGATACTTATGATTTGAAGTTGTTTTATACACTATGCACTTATAATAGTATCAAATGATTTGTTTTAAAACGTATCAAGCATTCTTTGGCTGTTATAAGGGAAAACCCTATCCTCGGCTGCGTTACATTGTGTGATGGGACCTGGGTCTTATAACAGCTTCATTTTTCTTTATTTAGCATTGCGCTGTTTGTTTTATGCACTGGTATTCTTGGGAGGAAACCCGTTCCGTGTTATACGGCGTGGTCCCTTGATTTACCGAACTTTGAAAACAAAGATAAATAACTGTTTTAGTTCTCACACCAGTCACATGACTGACCTGGAGTTTATTGTTTTAACCTAAACTCTGGGTGCCCTTATTTGACACGGGCAGCTAGTAGTTTTGGTTTTGCAGATTTATATTCACAGGATCCTGGTTTACAGCTGGAACGATATCCGGAAAGCTTTGTATCCGTATATCTTCTTCTAGTTGTGTATTGTATTATTTTCCGCTGCTATGTATTTAAAGGTAATTTAAATCTCTGATATTTCTGTGTAATATTCATTTATACTCTGTATATTCTTGTATTCTGATGCACTGTTGTAATATATAGTGAAATGTTCTTCTGTATGCGTTCTGTTGTGGTTTGTTCTCGAACTATCCGACACTTTCCTTTACGGGGAAGTTACGGGTCTTCACAGTTGGTATCAGAGCTTTGGTTTACAAAGCTTAGAGAACAAGACACATTAGAACCTTACGAAAGAATTCATCAGATATTGGATTAGTAATATCCAACGGGAATGACTCGTTAGAGATGGGATCAGTAGTATCCTAGGACGAGTGTGAAGAGTATATTTTTAAAATGAAAACAAAATTTTGTTTTGAAAATTTAAATCAATTATTCGTAGTTGATTATTTATTTATATTGATTTGGACAGTCCAGTATATAAAGAATTTGCATATACGTCTTGCAAACGTATATTCGAAGTTTTAATATACCGGGTAGATATAGAACCGCACTCGAGTAGCCCGACAATGTTCTGATGGTGGTTCGAAACATCATCAGCATTTATTTTCGAGTGACGAAGGTGTGATTTCTATATATTTCCATTAGACTGGTGTGAGAACCAAAACTAATATAGATAGAACACTTTGTTGTGAATTGGCATCAAAAACAAGATTTTCTGTATATATATCAAATTTTATGGATTTGAAACTCTAATTCACTAATGGATTGATGTTTGTGTTGTTTGTTTATTTGTTTGCTAATTTTTAGCCATTTAGCCTAACAGAACCAAATATTGAATTATAGCGAAGATTGGTTGCATTTGCTTGCATATACGTATACTTATATTGAACAGGTCATAGCAAGGAGGCTAGAGCCAGAGAATAAAATTTGTTTGCCCGACAAATAGGTACATGTTTACTACATAATTTCCTGTTTTGTTTGGGTGATGATGATTTTGTGAGCCTATTGGCTAGCCGCTTGGCTTTTTCTTTTTTTTTTTTTTTTTTTTTTTTTTTTTTTTTTTTTTGAGATCTGAAGGACCGGGGAAGCTATTTGAAATTCCCCGATGCTCCCGGTGCAGGGGAGGTTATGGCGAAATTTTTCGAAAATTTAGGGTGTTAGCCAAATTTTTGAAATTTAGAAAATTCTCAGAAACTAAAGAGTTGGAGAATGGAAGCCTAATCGAGCGTAGAGTTAAATAATCAAACCACTTTCGACTTTGTTCCTTTTCGGGGACGAAAAGTTTTAAGTGGGGGAGATTGTAACAACCCGAAAATCTGGGCCAGTTTGAAAATTTTATTTTGGCAATTTTAGCGAATTTTGATTATTTAAAATAGATTATTTTAAATAATATCGACGAGAAATTTATTTTGAATATAATTCGAACGTATATATTTATACGCGTCGTCGTTAGAATATAAATATTTATATATAATTATAAATGGAATTGAAAATGGCGCGGTAGTTCGAAAATTCGATTTCTAATTTCAAATGAATATACAGAATTCAATATAAGTCAGAATTGAACGAAACAAGAAATATTTGAATCTGTATAACTATATCTTTGTAACGAAGTTAACAAACTGAGATTTCATTTTAGAAATGATAAGATATGTCCAGTTTAAAATTAGAAATAGTCGCTGTGGAATTTATATATATTTTTATATATATAAGGCCCTTAAAAATGGACATTTTGCAAACGACCTCGGATTTCGACGAAACCAGTTTTGTTAGGTCCGTGTTGTTAAGTTATCGCTAGGTTTCAAATTTCGTAATTTTTCGAATCAATATGTGAGCGTGGCAAAGGAAAACGTGTTTTGACCATTTCAGTTGATTTTAATCGACTGGAAATTGGCCATTTTTCTAACGGTCTCAGAATTCGGCGAAACTAGTTTTGTTAGGACCGTATCGTCAATACGAAGCTAGAAAATATTTTTATGGAATTTTTAGAGTTAGTATGTGACCCCGGTAATTTGAAATGTACGTTTAAAATTCAATATAGTGATTTAAATGTAAATTTAGCGGAAACTGATTCAAACAGCCGAATCAGCTTGCGATACATATCCCATTGTGTTCGGAATGGGGGTATTACTTTAGGGATGACAGTCGTTGGACCCAGTTCGGTGTTGGTATGTAAAAGTCAACTTTTAAGGAATAAAATAATTAAATAAAAAAAAAAAAACCCCTTTTCCCCTTTTCTCTGGCCCCCCCCCCCTTCTTCGAATTCATTCAGACAAAAAAGAAAAAAAAAAGAAAAAAAAAAAAAAAAAAAACCCGATTGAATCGCGCGCCTCCCCCTGGATCCACCGCCGCCGCCCCTCGCCTGCGCCCACCCAAACCCCCGCAGCCGCTGACCCTCGAGCCCCCCTCCATCTCCACCTCGAGCGCAACCACCAAACCACCGCGGCCGATGAGAAACCCCCCCCCCCCCTGCAATGTTCGGCGACGAAGCACCCCCCCCCCCCTCGACTGTAAGTTTTCATTTTTTTTATTTATTTATTAATATTTTATTTCTGTTTTTATATTTAAAGATTTCTGTTTTTATATTTTATTTCTGTTTTAAAAAGAACTGATCTTTGAAAAGCAAATAAACTGTTTTTATATTTTGTTAAAACTGTTTTTTTTTATATTGTAAAAACTGATTTATGTATATTGCAAAAACTGATTTTTATATTTTGTTAAAACTGTTTTTTTTTATGAATAAAAACTGATTTTACTTTATGGTTTAAAAAATGAATTTGCTTTGAAAATATAATTTTTGTATTGTTTAAATCGAAATAAAAATATAATCTTTACTATATAGGAATATTAAAAATATGATTTTTATATTTTTAAAGTATTAAAAATATAATCTTTATAGGATAGAGAAGTTAAAAATATCACCTTTGTATATGTGGCGAAATAAAAATCTGATTTTTATTTTATATACATTGAAATCAAGTGATGAAATTTGAAAAGGTGAAATCTTTGAATTTAAAAAGGCGAGATTTTTATATATTGAACTTCGATAGAAAAATAGGATTTTTATATATTGAACTTCGAGTTAAAAATTCGATTTTTATATATTGAACTTTGAACTAAAAATTCGATTTTTATATATTGAACTTTGAACTAAAAATTCGATTTTTATATATTGAACTTTGAACTAAAAATTCGATTTTTATATATTGAACTTTGAACTAAAAATTCGATTTTTATATATTGAACTTTGAACTAAAAATTCGATTTTTATATATTGAACTTTGAACTAAAAATTCGATTTTTATATATTGAACTTTGAACTAAAAATTCGATTTTTATATATTGAACTTTGAAATAAAAATTCGATTTTTATAAATTGAATAGCGAACTAAAAATTCGATTTTTATATATTGAACTTTGAACTAAAAATTCGATTTTTATATATTGAACTTTGAACTAAAAATTCAATTTTTATATGTTGAACTTTGAAATAAAAATTCGATTTTTATATATTGAACTTTGAACTAAAAATTCGATTTTCATATATTGAACTTAGAAATAAAAATTCGATTTTTATGTATTGAACTTTGAAATAAAAACTCGATTTTTATATATCGAACTTTGAAATAAAAACTCGATTTTTATATATCGAACTTTGAAATAAAAACTCGATTTTTATATATCGAACTTTGAAATAAAAACTCGATTTTTATATATCGAACTTTGAAATAAAAACTCGATTTTTATATATCGAACTTTGAAATAAAAACTCGATTTTTATATATCGAACTTTGAAATAAAAACTCGATTTTTATATATCGAACTTTGAAATAAAAACTCGATTTTTATATATCGAACTTTGAAATAAAAACTCGATTTTTATATATTGAATAGCGAAATAAAAATTCGATTTTTATATATATAGTGGCTACGGGCGACGAAGCTGACGAAGATGACGAAGATGCGATAGCGATGAAGATTTCTATCATTGAAGAGCCGTGGAGCTAGGATAGCTATAAGTGAGAATTTCTCACCTTTCTATTTTATTTCTAGTTATATATATATACTAGGATGCAGACGGTGCTTAGTAGCACCCGACACAATCGTCCACAGACCATGGACTTGTTTGTTTGACTGTTTGGTGATTGATTGCGATATTAGTTTGAATGTGGTTTGTGGTGTGAAAAATCGAATCGATAAATTGGTTAGGATTAGACGTGCGCCGTTATAAGGCGAAGGAGTAAGGCTAGGTTAGACCCTTACTCCAAAGTTTGTGGTTTGCATAACGAATTGATTTGATTGATGTGTGAATGGCGTGGGCCTTCACTAGACCGGGGATAAGGCTAGGCCTTGTCCCGTTTCTGGTATCGTGCCGTTATGCCGCCGAAATTTTCTAAAACATGTTAGAAAAATAAAAATATCATTTTATTGAATAAATGAATTGAATAGAAATTCATAGGTTGAAATAAAATGTTTTATCGTTAAAAATATAATTTTTAACGTGAATATGAAAATAGTGAAGTGAATAAATAAATATTCATTTACAAACCAGATGGTTTGTTTATGTACACTTATTTGAATGACATTGATTGGGACGATAAATTTTACACATCGCCCAACTGCACGAATAAAATAGTTGTTTGATTGTTTGAAACCCCACACGGGTGTTGGGATGAAATTTGAAGTTCACTCATCCTGATTGATTAAATATGTCGATCGATTGATTGACAGACTGTTATAAGCGTTAGATATCTATATTTGATGCTTATACAGTGTAGTGCACTTTGGTTGATGGTTGATTATTTATCGTTGCTATTATATACATGTGTTGTATGAAAATCCATATAATTAATTTTATATGGTAATTGATTGGGCCTCATTCCAGTTTTGAAAAAGAAATATTTGAAAAAGAAATATTTGAAATAGAATATCTGAAATAGAATATTTGAAAATAAAGGAATATATGAAGCCGTGTTGATTAGATTGACGCCATTTTTACGTAAACGATATTTATATCGATTTTAAAAGGAAACGAATTCAAATTGAATTGAAGACGATTTCGAAATGAATTGAATTGAAAACGATTTCGAAATGAATTGAATTGAAAACGATTTCGAAATGAATTGAATTGAAAACGATTTCGAAATGAATTGAATTGGAAACGATTTCGAAATGAATTGAATTGAAAACGATTTCGAAATGAATTGAATTGAAAACGATTTCGAAATGAATTGAATTGAAAACGATTTCGAAGTGAAATGAATTGAAAACGAATTCAAATTGAATTGAAAACGATTTCGAAATGAAATGAATTGAAAACGAATTCAAATTGAATTGAAAGCGAATAGAAATGAATTCAAATTGAATTGAAATTTGAATTGAACAGAAATGAATTTTAAAACGAATTTATAAAGAAGAATTCAATTTTGATTTGAATTGAAATGGAAGTTGAATTTGCTTTTGAAACGAATTTTAAAACTATTTATATAATTCGTTTTAAATATAAATCGACGAAGTATATATTATATATATTATATATATAATATAATGGCCTGAATAGAACGCGCCGCGCCGCGGCAGTTCGCGAATTTCGACCATTTATTTCAAACGGACATTGCGGGAGATCCGACCGTCGGATTCTCCTAAAACCGGAACCGTTGGGTTCGTATCGAAAAGAGCTTTCTAATGAATGTCAGAAATTTGAAATCTAACGGTTGGATTTGGAGATACGTCCAAATCAAATTCGAAAAAGGTCGCTATAAGTGCAGTTCGATGGCCGTTGATGGAAATCGACTGTACGGGCCTTGATAAAATTATTAAAAATAGTAATAATTTATGTAAAATCATAAGAAATGATTTGTGAAGATTTGGGATGAAAAACTCCATATTTGAAAAGATAAAAATAGATTTTTATCGAAATGAACTAGTTTTGAACTAGAATTATAATTCTATTTATTTTTAAATAAATAAATTGAATTCGAAAAGGGTTTTGAAAATAACCAAAATTTCCAATGATCGCATTGGAGTGGATTTGAATCGAAATTGTCTTCGGAATATTTCGATGTTGGAATTCGTGATGATACAGGTGTTGTTATGGAAATTTGAAAGATATATTTTTGTATCGTTATTTCCAATACGACATTTGTTAGTCGTAGAATTCGATATTGAATATAAGCCGATATATTTTCTATTCAGAGCCTTGTATTGAATATCGAATGTGATTTGGGTTTGTCGTGAATGGTGTCTTCACTAACACTGTTCTTGAACCCAGCTGAGAAAAGATTAAATCTTTTTATTTAGATTTAATGAAGTGTACCAATTAAATGATATTTAATTGGAATTGAATTGATATTGATTTTTGGGTTTATCGTGAACAGTGTTTTAAATAACACTTGTTCTTTAACCCGATAATTAATGAATGTGATTTGGGTTTGTCGTGAATGGTGTCTTCACTAACACTGTTCTTGAACCCAGCTGAGAAAAGATTAAATCTTTTGATTTAGATTTAATGAAGTGTACCAATTAAATAATATTTAATTGAAATTGAATGGATATTGATTTTTGGGTTTATCGTGAACAGTGTTTTAAATAACACTTGTTCTTGAACCCGATAATTAATGGGATGTGACTTTGGGTTTATCGTGAACAGTGTTTTAAATAACACTTGTTCTTGAACCCGATAATTAATGGGATGTGACTTTGGGTTTATCGTGAACCGTGTTTTAAATGACACTGATTCTTTAACCCAGTCACAGATTAAAACTAAGTGGAGTTTTAATGAATCTTTAATTAGATTGAAAAGATCGAGAATGGAGTATCACCAGTTTTGCTCCAGGCGATAGTTAAATCTTTAATTAGATTTGAATGTGAAATTTAGAAACTAACTGGCGGTTAGCCAAGCAGAATGGTTTTCTGGATATTGATCTGATGTTGGTTTCGGCCTTCGGGGTTAATATTTGGGGAATTATTCTCTTGATTAATTTACGGTTAGTGACTAATGAATTGGAATGAGGCGTATGTTGTGTTTGTGTAACACTTATTTAAAATATACGCGAGTTATTCGGAAAGACCGGGTTTATCCCATTCTGAGTAACTGATACGACGATAAGTCGAAGATGAAGACGATGGTCGAAGACCGGAGGTCTTCACGTCGTTTGGGTGATAACTGATGATCTTGATTGGGCTGTACACCCAAGAAGATGGAAACAGTTAGTGATCGTCCAGACGTACTTGGAGATCGATGGATATGCGGGGTACTAGGTGCCTCCGGTTTCGTTCAGACCCAGAACGGACTTGTAAATGGACTGTGTGTCTGACATCGGATTTCATTCTGTGTGACTGATATCGGTTGCATAGGATGGCTTGCCTGTGTGGCATGCTAAGATGCAAATGATCAAGGCTTCTGTTGAAAAGCAAAGTCTTGTGGTTGATGATCAAAGCACGGCCTTTGTGGCGTAGCTTTGTGTAACGTTTACCTCGCGTGTTTCACACCAGGTATGAACCAAAAACGGGAGAAAGGACCTCAGGGAGGGCCTGCGTTTCTTCCTAGTTAGAAGTGGCGTCAGTGGTTTTACACGCCCTGACGAGTTTGACTTATGTGGTTGTTGCTGTTGCGAGGCGCCTCGGATTGATCGGTCGTTCTCGAACCGATGGAGTCATTTAGTGGCTCATTTACGCCCCAAAGGGCGGGGAAACGTAGTGTTCAGGCATTTTAATCCACATCGGTGGACCGGCCCTGTCGCTCCTAGGATCACTCGAGCTCTGATCCTGAGGCTGGGGCTAGGCAGTCTCGAATCGGTTGAGGACTATCTTTTGCCTCGGTTCATAGACGGAAATCCAATTTCCAAATACGTGACATTTGCGGTTTTATATGTAAACCTATATATGGCGACATAGTGGCATGGGACGCTCATGCCGCCTATGATTGATACTTATGATTTGAAGTTGTTTTATACACTATGCACTTATAATAGTATCAAATGATTTGTTTTAAAACGTATCAAGCATTCTTTGGCTGTTATAAGGGAAAACCCTATCCTCGGCTGCGTTACATTGTGTGATGGGACCTGGGTCTTATAACAGCTTCATTTTTCTTTATTTAGCATTGCGCTGTTTGTTTTATGCACTGGTATTCTTGGGAGGAAACCCGTTCCGTGTTATACGGCGTGGTCCCTTGATTTACCGAACTTTGAAAACAAAGATAAATAACTGTTTTAGTTCTCACACCAGTCACATGACTGACCTGGAGTTTATTGTTTTAACCTAAACTCTGGGTGCCCTTATTTGACACGGGCAGCTAGTAGTTTTGGTTTTGCAGATTTATATTCACAGGATCCTGGTTTACAGCTGGAACGATATCCGGAAAGCTTTGTATCCGTATATCTTCTTCTAGTTGTGTATTGTATTATTTTCCGCTGCTATGTATTTAAATGTAATTTAAATCTCTGATATTTCTGTGTAATATTCATTTATACTCTGTATATTCTTGTATTCTGATGCACTGTTGTAATATATAGTGAAATGTTCTTCTGTATGCGTTCTGTTGTGGTTTGTTCTCGAACTATCCGACACTTTCCTTTACGGGGAAGTTACGGGTCTTCACAGAATTCCATGATGAGGACAACTATATAATAGCTGGTTGAATCTCTCAAAGTATTTGGAAAAAGTTTCCCCCTCATTTTGACAAAATTGATTTATCTCGGTTCGGATTTTTAGAGTTTTATGGAAAGGGAAAAACTTTTTCAAGAATGCAGTGACAAATTCATCCCAACTTCTTATGGAATGTCGTGGAAGAGAATTTAGCCATCTTTTAGCGCTTTCAAGTAGTGCAAATGGAATTAGCCTTAGCTTGATCGATTCGTTAGATAGTTGTTGCATTTTTGTTGTGGAGGCATACAATTCAAATTCACTCAGAAATTCATAAGCATTTTCAGACCTAGTAAATTTCGGTACCCCTTGGATAAAAGAATGTTTTAGCTCAAAATTGTTTCCTTCAGCTGGTGGGAACACAATGACAGATGGTTGAACGGTCCTAGTAGGATAACATCGATCACGAAGAGACAAGGGTCTATCCATTTGGATATTGAGGTTTTGAAAATTTTGATTTATTTGGTTTTGATCCCCAAAATTTGGAAGGTTTTGGTTGATTCGAGAACCCCTAGGAGAATTTTGTTGGCTAACACTTTTTTCACTCATTGTTGTTGAATGCAAGCACAGAAATTAGCTACAATGAAATTTTATGTCCTTATTGGCTCCTAACCCAAAATTATAAAGTGACACGTTTGATTACTTAGATCAAAAGATTTCTCAGCCAGTTGACGGACATGAGTTATCGGTGCACCAGGAATCACCCTAGCAATGCAGCCGAAGGTTTAAGTACCTTCAGAGTAACAACCGATATAATATTTACGAATCACCGTAATATTTATAAACGGTTATTTCTCTGCCGTAGTCTAGACACCAAGAAATAATTCGTTCCAAATGAATCAACTATCATAATATAATTACGCCCTAGATGAGCCTGTGACTCCCTTAAGTCCAACGTCTAACCGTTATTATTAATCAAATTCTATGATGAAATGCAATTTGTGGGCTAAGGAAAGGGTGATGAAATCCCTCACCTTATGTGAATTGGGGTATTGCCCTTAACAGAATGAATAAAAAAATGCAGAAATCACACAAAGTAATTGCAAAAATTAAAAATTGTACATTCAAAGCCGCTGCCCCTGCAGAAATTTTTTACAACAATTGTCTATATATTTTTTTCTTTGCAGCAGAGCACCTGTAGAGTTAAAAGAAATTTACAGTGGGGTATGGCAGTCCATCCAGAACAGCTGAGTAGCACTGATAATTCGAATCGATTGTCGTTTGAGTTCTTGTTCGACTGCTTAAACACTATCTCTTGCTTCGCTTGATTTCGAATCCCTTGTTGTTGCTTAAGCGCTTTCCTTTACTTCTCGATTTTTGATTTTTGAGGCCTTGATTTGATTTGATACCTTCTATTTTTTTTTAAATAAAAACAAATCAAATAAACAAAAGAAATGAAAACTGCAAACTGACTAAGAACAAATAAAAACCCTAGAAAAACAAAATTTGACGAAATACATAACTAAACTAAACTCATTTAAAGGCTGGCAAACTAAGTAAGAAAAATGACAATTCGAACACTACTCCTGACAAACAAGGACTCAAAATAGCAAATTAAACAAATAAACTTCTTAATGACTCAATAAAAAAAAACAAACTGACTCATATAAATGAGTCAAGGTAATTAATACACTGACGCCCCTTATCCAACGCAGTCCCCTCTTTTTTTTTTCTTTTTTTTTTTTGAGTCAAACCAAAACAAATCCAAATAAAATGAAAAAAAAGCTTACAACTCAATAATAAGAATGGGTAAACAAGAAAAGTTAGATTAAACACCCCTTTCCCAACAATTAAATGGAACGCACCCTGGCAATTTCACACGCTACCTAACCCAAACACTCACGTTCCTTTAATAAAGGGACCTTTCCACCAATAAATCAAGCCGACAAGCCCCCTTTCAGTAAGAAATTTCAGCAAAACAAAATTGAAATTCAAGCCCCCTTTCTTCTTCTTCTTTTTTATAAAATCGAACTGAGCGAGGTTGGCTGGGAGGGTACGGATCGCGATTTATGGGTTTGGAGTTTGAGAACGAGGGGTTTCGGATTTGTTTGTTTGGAAGGTACAACAATTGGTTGCTGATGCAGTGCGATAAAAGCACCTGTGGTCAATGGATTGTAAAGCAAGGTTGGCAATGGATTTAGAATCGCAAATAGTGGATTGGGTTTGCGTTGGGTTCGTGAATTCGAATTTGGTGGTAGGGGTTGTTTTGTTTATGATGTGAAGCAAACTGGGGTTTGGGTATTGGGTACTGATGAGGGTTTGTGGAGTTTTGCTGTTGTATGGGGTTGAGGATGGTCGTTTTTGTGGAGAGCAGTAGAGGGCGTTGTGTGGTAGAGGGGGCTGGAGTGTTGTGTGCTGATGATTGCGTGAAGGGAGAGGGGTTGTAACAGAGGCCACGCTGGGTTTAAGGTTTGTGGCAAGGTGGATTGCGGTATGATGGAAGAGTTGTGGTAAGGTATGGGAGATTCACTGTTGGATGAATGGTTTGGATGGTGAAAAGGAGTGTATGATGAACGTTGGTGAGTAGAGTTTCGAAATTGAACCAAGGAATTATTGAATACGTTTGCGATCAAGGCAGTGAAGGATGGTTTAGTGGCTTTACTGATGGGATGATGAGCAAGGTGGTACGAAAGAGATGAAGGCAATAAATAAAAGAGATCAGAAGAAAGGAATTGTTTTTTTTATTTGTTTTTATATTTTTATAGAAAGAAATCCAAATGTAATTAAATGTAAAAGAAGAAAGGGGAAGAATGGAAAGGAGTTGAAAAAGGTAGAAAATCAATGAAAAATGACAAGTTTTTTTTTTTTTTTTTGATTTGGCTGATGGTGTTTGTTGACAAGGGTGGTAATGGAAATCAGGTGAAGTATCAAGATTAAAAATGTGGATGGTTAGAAGAAGTTGACGTGAAGACGTATGAAAATCGTAGAAGGGAAAGGAAAGAATAAAAATTGTAAAAGGAAATTTTTTTTTTTGTATTTTTTTCTTAAAAAGAAGAACAATTTGAAGAAGTTGAAAACGGGAAAGAGATTAAAAAAAAAGGAAGAAATCAAGGAAAAATTGGCAATTTTTTTTTTAAGGGACTTGTAAAAGAGAAGAAATAGATTGAGAAATAAAAAGGAAAGAAAACAAATAAAAATTAGAAAGGATTTTATATATATATATATATATATATATATATATATATATATATGAATACACAAAAACAAGGAAAAACAAAAACTAACACGAATCAGAAATTAAACAAATAACAAAATTCAATCGTTACCTCCCCAGCAACGGCGCCAAAAACTTGATCGTCGCTAATCTATGAATTAGAAAAGCGCGACATTTGTAATAAATTCTGCAAGCATACTGGTGTGTAGCATACAGGTCGAACACAGGGAGGTGAATTAAATCAAATTATTTATCTAATCTCTTGGGCGAGTTAGACAAAACTGGAGGTTGATTTTGCAAAACAAAATAAAAAGTGAAACTACAATTGAAAGATGCAATTAAATTTACTGCAGATTCGAATCTAATAGGATCTGTAATAAATTCAACGATTAAAGATAAAATACAACAATGGAAATAAATTGCAGAACAGAATTAAACGAACAGAAAATAAAAATTTGGATTACCGCTGAATCTAATCAGACGGTCAATCACTAATTAGAAGAAATGCAAAATACAAATAGTGTTCTACCGAATCTAATCGTGTAGACAACACTAATTGCTAAGAAATAGAGAATTGCATAAAAAGAAAAATGAGTTTTATTAATGAAGAAGAGAATAGAATGAGATATAGGATGGTGGCTACAATGCCATTACAAGGGTATATATAGGGTAGATAGCCAAACCCTAACCCTAACCCTAATGATAACTGGGCCTGGTCATTACATCACTAATTAGTTTACAATGAGAAACATAAATGGGCCTTAGATAAATAAAGAAATTTTGGGCCTTTTCTCTTTTCCTCTTGCTTCCTTGACACTTCTTCATTGATTTGTGATGTGCAAAGCCTTTTTATCAATCCTTTTCTTGTCCAACAGCAACTAGATGTGAGATCTTCATCTACAATTCTTCAAAATGTAAATATATATCAATTTCATCTCTATTTCTCTACTTTTCTGGTTGCATGCGGGCTGGTTTGGAATATCTGTAAAAGTAACAAAACAATACCCAAGTAATATTTATTTATATACAAAAGATAAGAAATAAGAGCATAAAATAAACATATTTCTATGTCAATCATTTATGCAAATATTGAACGCTGGAATTTGTTGTGGATGGCTTGATCAGAATTCTAGGCTGAAATGGTGTATATATAAATGGAAAATATTATTTATGTCGATGTGACGAACGATATTTTATTTCGTGTCTATCGCAATTTCAAACTTCGTTTATTCGCTGCTGCACTCACATACAATCCCCGTTCGAGATGCGAATGGACTACATAGTATAGTTTGACAATACGGTCCTAATGAAACTGGTTTCGTCGAATTTGGAGTTCGTTTGCTCAATGGCCCTCGTTTACGTTCAAATGGTCGTTTATATTTGTATTTTATTTTGCCATGCTCACAAATTAACCCCGATTGACGTGCCACTTGAAACCTAGCAATAATTTACTGTTGCCGTCCCAATAAAATTTGTTTTGTTGAAAACTGAGGTCGTTTGAATAAAGTCCCTTTTATAACTGGTCAATTCAAATAAAATAAACCAATTTTAAAATACCTCAATATAATATTAATAAAATATTGAAATTGACCATACATGACCAGAATATCGTATACTACCACAATAAAATATCACGGGTTGAATTTGAAGCCAGATCGATATTATAAAAATTTAAAAACCCTTTATTTAATATAAATAACGTTATAATATATAACGAAATTCCACAGCGACCTTTTCAAAATTTGATTTGGACATAAAATAAAATCTACAACACGAAAACTTGATTTTGTTTTGTTGGATCCTGTACAGCCAATTGAAGTTCAAAGCGCCAAATTACGAACTACTGCGCCACTGCAGCTCATTTTATAATTAAATTATAAATTCAATGTTCAAATCGTCGTTAAAAATGAAATCACCAATAAAATTTCAATACAAACCATATTTAACCATTTTAAGTTGTTCGCTCACCCTATACTGCGAATTCAACATTTTTCTAATATTTTAGAAATTAAAATATTATTATATTATTAATATAATTTAAATATTTAAATTAAAATGGTCAAAATCGATTATTTAAATTCAAACCAATATTTTAAATAAATAAAATGGCCAGAAAAATACAGGACATTACAGTTACAAAATGAATTAAATCTGATTTTAAATCAGAATTTGGAATTTGAAATTCCGAAAACATGAAAAGTGTTGTAAATGGACTTGGATTAAGTATAAGAGAATTTTAAAATCTTGAGAGATTTTAGAAATGTTTTCCAAGCATTGTGAATGATATTTTGAAATATATTTCAAAGTGGAAATGTTTAGAAATGGTTTTGAAAGTGTTATATTATTGAACTCACTTCGATCGTTGGAAAATAGATTATGATGATGACAGCAGCATCGTTTGTGTTAATTTTCAAATTTCTAAGTGACAGATTTCTACCAAAGATTTTGTTTTTGAATTGTTTTAAGGAAATGGGTTGTTTAGAAATTCAAATGTTTAAATTGTTGTTACTATGTATGATTTCAAATTTGATTTGAAATAAGAAATAGGAAATTGAATTTCTGAATTTGAAATTAAAATTTAACTTAAGAAATTAAATAGATTCAAATGGAAAATGTGAATATATAAATTAGAATTTAACTTAAAATAAGTTAAATTGAATCCGGATTTGATTATGAAATAATCGGGAATGGAATTGAGTGATAAGTAAAGATTTTGGAATTTGTGATTGGGGTTGAAATGAAATTCGACTTAGGTATAAGCGAATGGTTGTGTTAAAGATAAATTGATTTGAGATCAAGTTGGAAATGTATTGGTATATGCAGAATTGGCAACAGATGGAAATGATATAAGGATATGCTCGACAAAAAGGTGCCAATTTATATTTATATGGGTATGAGTTTTTGTGAGACGATTTGGCAAGCCGCTTGGCTATTTGATTTTCTTTTAGGTTGGAGATGGCCTAGATAGGCGAGTTGGAGTTTGAGCCATTGACCAGTACAAAGGAGGTGCTGGCGAAAATTTTCAGAAATTTCGGGTGTTAGAAAATTTTCAGAGTTATGGAAATTTTTGTTAGTAGAAATAAATTAGTATTTTAATTTAAATTAATTGGTATAGTGAAAATGGAATTTAAGAATTAAACAAATAATTTTTAATCAGTGAGTAGGGTTTGTTTTCTACCTTAGCAATTTCGAGGACGAAATTATTTTAAGGGGGCAAGAATGTTGTAATAACCCGAAAATCTAGGCCAATTTAAAATTTTTATTTTGGCAAATTTAGTGAATTTTGATTATTTAAAATGAATTATTTTAAATAGTAACGACAAAAAATTTATTTTGAATAGATTAGAACGTATATATTTATATAGCTCGACGTTATAATATAAATATTTATTCTAAATTATAAAAGGAATTGAAAATGGCGTAGTAGTTCGATAATTCGATTTCAAAATTCAAATGAATGTACAAGATTCCAAATAAACCGGATTTTAGTATAACAAAAAATAGTTGAATCTAATTGAGTATATCTTTCAAACGAATCCGAAAAATTGAAATTTCATAGCGGGTGTCAAAAGATATGTCCAATTGAAAATTCAGAATAGTCGCTATGGAATTCGGGCCCTTAAAAATGACCATTTTGCAAACGACCTCGGTTTTCGACGAAACCACTTTTGTTGGATCCACGATGTCAAATTATTGCTAGGTTTCAAATTTCATAATTTTTCGAATCAATATGTGAGCGTGGCAAAGGAAAATGCGTTTGACCAGATTCAGTTGATTGTAATCGACCTGGAAATTGTCCATTTTTCAAACGGTCTCAGAATTTGATGAATTAGTTTTGTTAGGTCTGTATCGTCAGTACGAAAGTTAAAAATATTTTTTGAGAATTTTTCTAGTTAGTATGTGGCCCCGGTAAAATAAAATGTGCGTTCAAATTCAATATATAGAGTTATATTTTGATTTTGACGAAAACTGATTGAAACAGTCGAATCAGCCTGCGAATCATATCCAATTGTGTTTGAACTGGGGGTAATTAGAAATGGACGACAGTCGGTGGGTTCGATTTCGAGGTCGAAATAAAACGTACCTTTTTGAAATTAAATAATATATATTTGTCAACCCTCTACCCCTACTTAACCCTTCAGGCCCTCCCTTCCTTCTCGTTTTCAACAGAAAACTAAAAGAAATAAAAAAAGAGAAGAAGCCGACGGAAGGAAACCCCCCCTCGATCGATCGAACCGCCGGAAGAACCCCTCCCCCCTCGAGCACACGGCCGACAGGAACCCCCCTCCTCTTGCTCGACCGCCGAGCCCTCCCCCCCAATCCCGTTCGAAACCCCCCTGTTACCCAAAACCCTAGCTCAAGACCCGCCTAAAATCGACGCCACCGTAGGCCGCACCTACCGGAGATCCCAGCGCCGCCAAGCCTCGTCAGCCCCTTCGCCAGCGCCTCCTGAGCCGCAGTCAACCCTTTCCGACTCCTCCAACGCTACGTGCTCCCCTTCCGCCGACGAGAAACAACAACCGTGAGTTCTTCCTTTTCATTGATTTTTCAGTAATTTTAAAACTAAATTTTATTTTCTTTTCTAAAATGAAACTGATTTTATTTTTAAAAAACTGAAAACTTATTTTCATTTCAAAACTGAAATTAATGTTTTAGGAGTATAAAGGAAAAGATTGAATTTTTATAAAGAAAAAGATTGAATTTTTATAAAGAAAAAGATCGAATTTCTATCATAAGAAGATTAGGGTTTTCTTCGCTTAAAGAATAGATATTTCTTTGAATGAAAATAAATTTTATTTGATTTAGAATATAAATTTTCTTTGATTTAGAATATATATTTTCTTTGATTTCGAATATATATTTTCTTTGATTTCGAAAATAGATTTTCTTTGATTTAGAAGATAGATTTTTGTTTGATTTCGAAAATAGATTTTCTTTGAATTGGAAAATAGATTTTCCCTAGAATTGAAAAAGAGATTTTCTTTGAAATGAAAGATTAGATTTTCTTGGAATTGAAATATTTTTATGAGGATAAAAATATGATTTTTAACTAATATGTTATGAAAATATCTTTAGAAAGCTAAAAATATAATTTTTAGCTTATGTACGCAATTTTAAAAATAGATGAGTTATGAAAATATTTTTAGAAAGCTAAAATTGTAATTTTTAGCCTATGTAGACTATTTTAAAAATAATCGAACTAAGGAAATATTTTTAGAAATTTAAAACTATAATTTTTATATAATGAGAGGTATAAAAGTAGAATTTTTATCGATATAGTAGCTATATAAAAAATAGAATTTTTATCGATATAGCAGCTATATAAAAAAATAGATTTTGAAAGTAAAAATTAAAAATAAATCTTGTTTTGAAAATTTAAATCACTTATTCGTATTTGATTATTTATTTTATATTGAATTTGGACAATTCAGTATATAAAGATTTTGCATATATGCCTTGCAAACGTGTATTCAAAGTTTTAATATACTGGATAGATATAGAATCACACTCTAGTCGCCCGTGGATGTTCTGATGGTGGTACGAAACATCTTCGGAAATTATTTTCGAGCGACGAAGGTGAGATTTCTATATATTTCCATTAGACTGGTGTGAGAACCGAAATTAGATAGGGCTTATTGTTGTGATTTGGCATCAAAAATCTGATTTTTTGACTATATATATTGAAATTATGAGTTTGAAATGATAACCAACTAATTGATTGATGGTTGTGTTTGATTATTGGTTGATTAATTAAATGTTGAACCTATAATCAAATTGATCAAATAGTGAATTATATTGTAAATTTTTCGCATTTGCATGCATATACATGTACTTACATTGAACAGGTCATAGCAAGGAGGCTAGAGCAGAAGTATAAAATTGTTTGCCCGACAAATAGGCACATGTTTAACATAATTTACTGTTTTGTTTGGGTGATGATGATTTTATGAGCTGATTGGCTAGCCGCTTGGTTTTTTCTTTTTCTTTTGGATTGAAGAAGGCCATGGGAGGCTATATGAAATATTCCGAAGTCCCCGGTGTAGGGAAGGTTATGGCGAAATTTTTCGAAAATTTAGAGTCTTAGCCAAATTTTTGAAAAATTAGAAAAGTTCTTAGAAACTGAAAAGTTGAAGAACTTAAGCCGTAATGGAAATAATGAAAGTTGAGTTGATTTGTTAAACAACTTTCGGCTTCGTTCCTTTTTAGGGACGAAAAGTATTAAGTGGGGAAGAATGTTGTAATAACCCGAAAATCTGGGCCAATTTAAAATTTTTATTTTGGCAATTTTAGTGAATTTTGATTATTTAAAATGAATTATTTTAAATAGTAACGACGAAAAATTTATTTTGAATAGATTAGAACGTATATATTTATATAGCTCGACGTTAGAATATAAATATTTATTTTAAATTATAAAAGGAATTGAAAATGGCGTGGTAGTTCGATAATTCGATTTCAAAATTCAAATGAATGTACAGGATTCAAAATAAACCGGATTTTAGTATAACCAAAAATATTTGAATCTAATTGAGAATATCTTTCCAACGAATCCGAAAATTTGAAATTTCATAGCGGGGGTCAAAAGATATGTCCAATTGAAAATTCAGAATAGTCGCTATGGAATTCAGGCCCTTAAAAATGGCCATTTTGCAAATGACCTCGGTTTTCGACGAAACCACTTTTGTTGGATCCGCGATGTAAAATTATTGCTAGGTTTCAAATTTCATAATTTTTCGAATCAATATGTGAGCGTGGCAAAGGAAAACGCATTTGACCAGTTTTAGTTGATTTTAATCGACTGGAAATTGGCCATTTTTCAATCGGTCTCAGAATTTGATGAAATAAGTTTTGTTAGGTCCGTAACATCAATATGAAAGTAGAAAATATTTTTCGAGAAAATTTTCTAGTTAGTATGTGGCCCCGGTAAAATAAAATGTGCGTTCAAATTCAATATATAGAGTTATATTTTGATTTTGACGAAAACTGATTGAAACAGTCGAATCAGCCTGCGAAACATATCCCATTGTGTTCTAAGTGGGGGTAATTAGCTATGGAAGACAGTCGATGGGTTCGATTTCGAGGTCGAAATAAAAAGTACCTTTTTGAAATTAAATAATATATATTAGTCAACCATCCACCCATACTTAACCCTTCAGGGCCCCCCTTTCCTTCTCGTTTTCAACAGAAAATTAAAAGAAATAAAAAAAAAGAGAAGAAGCCGACGGAAGGAAACCCCCCCTCGATCGATCGAACCGCCGGAAGAAACCCTCCCCCCCTCGAGCACGCGGCCTACTGGAACCCCCCTCCTCTTACTCGACCGCCGAGCCCCCCCCCCCCCCCCCACAATCCCTTTCGAAACCCCCCCTGTAACCCAAAACCCTAGCTCGAGACCCGCCTAAAATCGACGCCAACGTAGGCCGCACCTACCGGAGATCCCAGCGCCGCCAAGCCTCATCAGCCTCTTCGCCAGCGCCTCCTGAGCCACAGCCAACCCTCTCCGACTCCTCTAGCGCTGCGAGCTCTCCTTCCGCCGACGAGAAACAGCAGCCGTGAGTTCTTCCTTTTCATTGATTTTTTAGCAATTTTAAAACTGATTTTTATTTTTTTTCTAAAATGAAACTGATTTTATTTTATTTTTAAAAAACTGAAAACTTATTTTCATTTTAAAACTGAAATAAATGTTTTAGGAGTATAAAGGAAAAGATTGAATTTTTATAAAGAAAAAGATCGAATTTCTATCATAAGAAGATTAGGGTTTTCTTCGCTTAAAGAATAGATATTTCTTTGAATGAAAATAAATTTTCCTTGATTTAGAATATAAATTTTCTTTGATTTAGGATATAGATTTTCTTTGATTTCGAATATAGATTTTCTTTGATTTCGAAAATAGATTTTCTTTGATTTAGAAGATAGATTTTTGTTTGATTTCGAAAATAGATTTTCTTTGAATTGGAAAATAGATTTTCCCTAGAATTGAAAAAGAGATTTTCTTTGAAATGAAAGATTAGATTTTCTTGGAATTGAAATATTTTTATGAGGATAAAAATATGATTTTAACTAATATGTTATGAAAATATCTTTAGAAAGCTAAAATATAATTTTTAGCTTATGTACGCTATTTTAAAAATAGACGAGTTATGAAAACATTTTTAGAAAGATAAAAATGTAATTTTTAGCCTATGTAGACTATTTTAAAAATAATTGAACTAAGGAAATATTTTTAGAAATTTAAAAATATAACTTTTATATAATGAGGGGTATAAAATAGAATTTTT
The DNA here is from genome assembly GCA_030737875.1 of Allium sativum. Taxonomy (NCBI): domain Eukaryota; kingdom Viridiplantae; phylum Streptophyta; class Magnoliopsida; order Asparagales; family Amaryllidaceae; genus Allium; species Allium sativum. The sequence goes on along the minus strand of CM060926.1, from coordinate 154,309,782 downwards.
ATCGATATAGTAGCTATATAAAAAATAGAATTTTTATCGATATGGTAGCTATATAAAAAAAATAGAATTTTTATCGATATAGTAGCTATATAAAAACAGAAATTTTATTGATATAGTAGCTATATAAAAATAGAATTTTATCTATATAGTAGCGGTCTAAAAACATGATTTTTATATAAAGAACAATATAAAAATGTGATTTTTATATATGTAGTGGCTACGGGCAACGAAAGTGACAAAAGGCTAGCGGCGAAGATTTCCTACCTATGAAGAGTTGTGGCGTTTGGATTTAGCTCTAGGTGAGAACTCCTCACTTTTATTTTTGTTTCTAGTTTGAAATATATACTAGGATGCAGACGGTGTTTAGTAGCACCCGACACCCGTCGTCCACAGACCATGGACGGCTTGTATGTTTGTTTGTTTGATTTTGATGTGTAGTTGATTGTGTGATGTGATGTGAAATAAAATAAAATATTTATATAGTTAAAATATTTTATAGTTGAAAATAGAATTTTTAACGTGTATTGAAATGAAATAAATATAAACAAATCGGACGATTTGTTTATATACACACATTTGACTGATATTGATTGGGACGATAAATTTTACACATCGCCCAACTGCACAAATAAAATCTGTGTTTGACTGTTTGAAAACCCCGCACGGGTATTGGGATGATATATGACATACACTAATCCCATTAATTAGTTGTATGTCGATCGATTGATTGACAGACTGTTATAAGCGTTGAATATTTATATTTGATGCTTATACAATGTAGAATGCACTTTGGATGATGGTTGATTATTTGTCATTGTTGATATATACTTGCGTTGTATGGAAATCCATAGAAATAAAATTTATGGTAATTGATTGGGCCTCATTCCAGTTTTGAAAAAGAAATATTTGAAATAGAAATAATTGAAAAGAAATATTTGAATAGAAATATTTGAAATAGAATATTTGAAATAGAAATATTTGAATAGAAATATTTGAAATAGAATATTTGAAAATAGAAATATATGAAGCCGTGTTGATTAGATTGACGCCATTTTGACATGAACGATATTTATATCGATTTTATTCATTTTATAATGAATATCGAAAGTGATTTCAAAATCTGATATTTTGAATAGAAATAAATTCGAATTGAATAGAAATGAATTCGAATTGAAATCGAATAGAAATGAACTCGAATTGAAATTGAATTGAATTAAAAACGAACTGAAATTGAATTAAAAATCGATTTAAATTGAAATCAATTTGAAATGAATTTAAATCGAATATATAAGGAAAAATTCAATTTTGATTTGAATTTGAAAAGAAGTTGAAATCGTTTTGAAAATGAATTTAAAACGATTTATATAAGTTTTAAAAAGGAAATCGACGAAGTATATATTATATATATAATATAATGGCCTGAATAGGACGCGCTTGCGCTGCGGTAGTTCGTGAATTTCGACCATTGACTTCGAATGGATATTGCGGGAGATCCAACCATCGGATTCTCCTAAAACTGGAACCGTTGGGTTCGTATCGAAAAGAGCTTTCTAACGAATATTAGAAATTAGAAATCTAACGGTTGGATTTGGAATTATGTCCAAATCAAATTTGGAAAAGGTCAGTGTAAGTGCAGTTCGATGGCCGTTGATGGAAATCAACTGTACGGGCCTTGATAAAATTATTAAAGACAGTAATAATTTGTGTAAAATCATAAGAAATGATTTAGGAAGAATTAGGATGAAAAACTCCATATTTGAAAAGATAAAAATAGATTTTTATTGAAATGAACTGGATTTAAACTAGAATAATAATTTATTTATTTTTAAAATAAATAAATTGGATTTGAAAAGGGTTTTAAAAGTAACCAGAATTTCCAATAATTGAATTGGAATGGATTTGAATCGAAATTGTCTATGGAATATTTCGATGTTGGATTTCGTAATGATACAAGTATTGTTCTGGGAATTTGAAAGATATAGCCATATCGTTAATTCCAATACGATATTTGTTGGTCGTAGAATTTGATATTGAATATAAGCCGATATATTTTCTATTCAGAGCCTTGAATTTAATATCAAATGTGATTTTGGGGTTTATCGTGAACCGTGTTTTAAATGACACTGATTCGTTAACCCAGTTAAAGATTAAAACTAAGTGGAGTTTTAATGAATCTTTAATTAGATTGAAAAGATCGAGAGTGGAGTATCACCAGTTTTGCTCCAGGCAATAGCTAAATCTTTAATTAGATTTGAACGTGAGATGGTAATCGAATTTACCGATAACACCGTGGTGTTAGATATGAAGTATGACCAGTTTTACTTCATGGGATGAATAGGTTGGGATTGGGAAATAAAATAAATGATTACTTTGGTGTGGTTCGCTAATCCCGACTAGTTTGAATTGATATTCAAAGAAGATTGAAGAATAAATTTAAAGAATTTATCTTTGATAAAATTAATAGGAACCTTTCCCAAAGTATAAGAATATTTGAATAAAAGAATATTCTAAATTGGAATGAGGCGTATGTTGTGTTTGTGTAACACATGTTTATTATATACGCGAGTTATTTAGAAAGACCGGGTTTATCCCATTCCGAATAACTGATTCGACATGGTGTCAAAGATGAAGACGGTGGTTGAAGACCGGAGGTCTTCACGTCATTTGGATAAGTACTGATGATCTTGATTGGGCCGTACACCCTAGAGGAGGGAATCAGTTCGTGATCGTCCATACGTACTTGGAGATCGATGGATATGCGGGGTACTAGGTGCCTCCGTTTCATTCAGACCCAGAACGAACTTGTAAATGAACTGTGTGTCTGACATTGGATTTCATTCTATGTGATTGATATCGGTTGCATAGCGTGAATTGCCTATGTGGCATGCTGAGATGCAAATGATTAAGGCTTCTGTTGAAAAGCAGAGTCTTGTGGTGGATGATCAAAGCACAGCCTGTGTGGCATAGCTTTGTGTAACTTTGATTCGCGAGCCTCACACCCCGGTTGTGAACCAAAAACGGGAGAAGGACTTCAGGGAGGACATGCGTTTTCTTCTAGTTAGAAGTTGCGTCAGTGGCTTTACACGCCCTGACGAGTTTGACATATGTGGTTGTTGCTGTTGCGAGGCGCCTCAGATATATCGGTCGTTCTCAAACCGACGGAGTCATTTAGTTGGCTCACCTATGCCAAAAAGGGTGGGGAAACGCAGTGTTCAGGCATTTTAATCCACATCGGTGGACCGGCCCTGTCGCTTCAAGGGACGATGCGTTCTGTTCCTGAGACACGGACTAGAGCATCTCGAATTCGGTGAGGACTATCTTTTGCCTCGGTTCACAGATGGAAATCCAACTTCCAATACGTGACATTTGCGGTTTTATTTGTAGAGCCTAGTATGGCGACATAGTGGGATGGGGCGGTTATGCCGTCTATGATTGATACTTATGATTTGAAGTTGTTTTATACACTATGCACTTATAATAGTATCAAATGATTTGTTTTAAACGTATCAAGCATTCTTGGCTATTATAAGGTAAAAATCTTATCCTCCGGTTTACGTTACATTGTGTGATGGGACCTGGGTCTTATAATAGCTTCATTATTCTTTATTTAGCATCGCGTTGTTGCTTTATGCACTGGTATTCTTTGGAGGAAACCCGTTCCGTGTTATACAGCATGGTCCCTTGATTTACCTAACTTTAAAATAAAGATTAATAACTGTTTTCAGTTCTCACACCAGTCCCATGACTGACCTGGAGTTTATTATTTTAACCTAAACTCTGGGTGCCCCTATTTTCCGCACGGGCAGCTAGTAGTTTTGGTTTTGCAGATTTATATTCACAGGATCCTGATTTACAGCTGGAACGATACTCGGAAAGCTCTGTATCCGTGTATTACTTCTAGTTGTGTTTTGTATTATTTTCCGCTACAGTGATGTATTTAAAATGTAATTTAAATCTCTGATGTTTTCTGATGTGTAATATTGATTTATACTCTGTATATTCTTGTATTCTGATGGAATTGTTGTAATATACAATGAAATGTTCTTCTGTCTGCGTTCTTTTGTGTGTTGTTCTCGAAGTATCCGCTCTTTCCTTCACGGGGAAGTTACGGGTCCTTAAAATTGTAACGACCTGTATTTTCAGCAATTGAATAATTTATTAACTTAATTATTTAAATAGTAATTATGAGAATTAAATGGCTATTTAATTAAATAATATTGAATATTTAATTTATATAATAATTAAATAATATATTTAATTTTAAAATAATTAGAATTAGCTGAAATGGCAACATTGTGTGAATTGGGCAACTCAAAATATATAATTCAGTTTAGAGTTGAATTATATTAACGAATATATTATATAAACGAAGTTTGAATGTATAATTATATTATAATTATAATCGAGCCCGAAATGGCGCGGCATTTCGCTATTTGGCGATTCGAGCTTTAAATGAATATACAAAATCCATTTTAATTCGGATTTCTGTGAAACACGTAACGTTCGGAGCTAGTAAAGTATATTTTTCTAATGGAAGAGAAAAATCGGGATTTCATTGTGTAGATTTTGAGTTATGTCCAAATCAAAATTTTGAAAAGTCGCTATAGAATTCCTTTTTAATTTATAATGATTTATAAAAGGATTCAAAATATAAATCGAATATCGATATAACTCTGATGATGCAATATCGAGTTGTAAATCCATATATATTTATTCTTGAGCTGTACAGAATTCTATGTGAATATATATATGATAATATTTAATTTAATAATTTTTAAATATATTTATATATTTAAATGGGTTATTTAGAGCTTTAAAAATAACCAGTTTTTCAAACGACCTCCGTTTTCGATGATAATTTTTGTTAGATTTCAAGTTTCGTGATTTTTGGAGTCACTGTGTGGCCATATGGATTTTTCATGTGAAAAACAGTTGATATTTTGACGGTTAAAAATATGCTGTGTGAGAAAACGGAGTCGGAATTCGACGAAACTAGTTTCGTTGGATCTGAAATGTCGAACTTTAGCTGCAAGCCCATTTTCATGATTTTTGGGTATTATATGTGGTCGTAAGAATTTTTAAAGACAAAAACATATAACGATTGCTTAAAAATGGATATAATAATAAATATAAAAACATTATAATTAACCTATATATACCCCGCTATACTTTTCTAAACCTAATTCACTTCATTACTTTGGTCAAAATGCTTTCCGCCGCTATATTTCTTCCTACAGCAAATGGTTGATCTTCATAAATTCAAAACAAATGGAAATAAATTGCTAAAATCATAATACTAGCATATCTCGATTCCTGCAGTGTTCCTCTATATTCTGGCGTGAGTTTCGATTTGTTCGAACTGAGTTAGGGTTCGCTGAAATTACACAGCGTTGTCTAGGGTTTTACTTTTTGGTGAAGTGAGGGTCTTGTAGTATGTTTCAAGTTTGGATTTGAGTTGAGGGGTTGATTTCGAACTTCTAATGAAATTTCTGTGGAGTTCGAAGTACCTTTCTATCGATGGTTTTCACGGTGGAAGCCAGATCGTGATCCTTTTTTCGAGCTCGAGTTTTATCGTTTGGTTACAGAAAGATGAAGATGTGAATGGGGAGTGTAATGGTGATCAGGGTTTGTAAAATAGTGGAAAGATAGAGCTGTCGGATTCAAAGGAAGTCACAGCATTTTTGTCAGTGAAGAAGCAGGTACGGATAGTGGAGGATAATGAGCACGTAGGTGTTGAGTTCAACATATTGGGGTGGAGAGGAATCTATGTATGAAATGAAGTAGGATGGTGGTATTCGTTGGTTGAGCGATGGAATGAGGAGCGTGAAAATGGGAGTTGAAAATCACGGTAATGGGGAGGACGGGTTTGCTCTTGATCGATTGGAGAAGGAAGAAGGTATATGCGGGTTTAGTTGCGTAGTTGGGCTGGGCTGAAGAATGGGTAAGCCCTGTTCAAAGTATAATCTAGTTAATTTAATTTAAATAATGTTTGAAATCGTAAATTCAATAACTTTATCATACGACATCGTTTTTCAGCGAAATAAGATCCGTCAGGATCGTATGGACAACGACTACGAAATGAAACTAACTGGGAGTGGATTCGAGCTCGTTTGAATTTATGGTGAAATAAATTGTTTGATCTGAATCAAACAACAGTTTATCTTTATTTTTCGATGAACTGTTAATGTGAGTAAATCTCACTATTCTGATCAGTTTATATTTTTATAACGTATTTTTAGAACTGATGGATGTTGGTTGAATTCTGTGTGTTGACTGTTTAATTGAACTGATAAGAAATTGGTTGAAATTATAGATCTGGTTATATATATATATAAATTGATTATGTTTAGCAGAATATTTCATAGTGAAATGAAATTGATGTTAATTATATTGTTTTACATTTGTGGATGCAGGGAAACAGGTCGGAGGAATCCAAATGGATTCCTCAACATTTATTTTACTGTTTTTCATATATTGTGTTATATGATGTGATATGAAGTCTGTTGTTGATTTTGTATGTTGGAGTGATACCGATCATTGTTATATGTTACGTTAAATACCATAAGGAAAACTGGAATAGAAAGGGAAATTTCAATGTTATATTGAAAAAGAAATATTTATAAAATCAAAATATTTTATAAAAAGAAAATATTTATTTAGAAAATAAATAGACTAAAAAGAAATATTTATTTGTTAAATAAATAGAAAGATAAAAGGAATATTTATTTGTTAAATAAATAGAATAAGAAATAAAGGAATATATATTGGGAAAATAAATAGAGTTAGAAAAGGAAATATTTGTGAAAACAAATTGAAAAAGGAATATTTGTAAAACATTTACAAATAGATTTGGAAAGGGAATATTTGTAAAACATTTACAAATAGAATTGAAAAGAAAATATTTATTTGTTAAATAAATAGGATTGGAAAAGAATATTTATTTGTTAAATAAATAGAATTGAAAAGGAAATATTTATTTGTTAAATAAATAAAAGTATAAAAGGAATATTTATTTGGAAAATACATAGGATTATAAAAGTGAATTAATGAGATATAAAAGAGTTATGAGGAGATTGTTTAAAATGGATATCAAATAGAGTTAATTGAATAAAGATTGATCGAGTTAGAGTTAATCGAAATAGAGTAATCAATTTGAGTTAGTCGAGTTAGAGTAAATTGAATAGAGTTGATCAATTAGAGTTAATCGAGTTATAGTTAATCGAACAAGAGTCAGTCGAATATTAGTTATTCGAAGAGAGTTAATTGAATTAGAGTTATTCGAGTATATTTTATTTGAAGAAAGAGTTATCGAATAAGGTTATTCGAAGAAAGGAGTTAATTCGATATAGTTTATTCGAAAAAAGGTTATCGAATATTAGTTATTCGAAGATGTATTATCGAAAATTAGTTGTTTGAAATGAGTTACCGAATATTAGTTATTCGAAAGGAGTTATCGAATATTAGTTATTCGATGATAGATTATCGAATATTAGTTATTCGAAAGGATTATCGAATACTAGTTATTCAGAAGGATTATCAAATATTAGTTATTCGAAAGGGTTATCGAATACTAGTTATTCGAATAGAGTTAAAGGAGTTAATTGAATATAGTTTATTCGAAAGGAGTTAATCAAATATAGTTTATTCGAAAGGAGTTAATCGGATATAGTTTAATCGAAAGGAGTTAATCGAATATAGTTTAGTCGAAAGGAGTTAATCGGATATTGTTTAATCGAAAGGAGTTAATTGATAGGAGTTAATTGAAAGGTGTTAATCGAGTGGAGTTAATCCAGTAGAGTTAATCGAATTAAAATTAATTGAATAGAGTTAATCAAATAGAGTTAACTGATAAGAGTAAATCAATTAGAGTTAATCGAATAGTGTTAATTGAATAGAGATTGTCGAATATAGTTTATTCGAAGGAAAGAGTTATCGAATAGAGATTTATTCGAAGGAGAGTTACATAAGGAAGTTTGTTAAAGGTTTAAAAGGTGAACCCTGTCTGTTTCGAAGTTAGAAATGTTGTTCAGTTAAGGTGTGAGAGGTAGCTATATCCTAACTTGATTGGCTTCATTTTTAACTAAGGAATGGTTAAGGTTCGCGAGTGAAGGTTGGTTAAGTGAATTTAGTTAATGAGTGTAATGTTTTGATTTGGCATAGCGATGTTTTATTTAAAGATCTGTTTAAACCCAAATGAAGAAGTTTTGGGAATGTTTTCCAAACAAGAATCAGAAATGTTTTCTAATATAGAAAACAAGAAATGGAAATGTTTTCCAATGTCAATAACGTATATTTTCTAAATTTAGAAAATAAGAAATGTTGAATATATGGATATATGAAATGGAAAATGAATGATAAAAGAATTTAAGAGATAAATGATGATTGGTGATTGATTGATAGAATTTCCATCTGGAAATAATATCATTGTTTGTACACATATTTTTCTTTGATAGTTAACTCCCCGACTATTGAAGTTTTTGACCATTTTCCGTCGTTAATACGGAGAGACCGGGATCAGATTCATTATCTGAAAACCACTCTGTATGGGCGTTAGCTTTGCGATCAAATATATTGAAGATAATTAAAGACGGAGTTATGTAAGGGTTGTTCTGTTTACATAATAGTGCCTTTGGTTTGTCCAGTCCTAGGACTTTCTGTATGGATGAATGTCTGACAGAATATATTTAATGGATCACGTAAGTTGATCTCTTCAAACGTATTTACGTTTGGTGAAGGAGGAATTCGTTTCTCTTAGCTGTATACCCGTTGTATTTTTGGGGAAATCAATTTGTGATTTGGCAGGTATGACGATTTGACATTCAAAGTGAATAATTGTGTGATCTGTCAGAGATAAGCGTGGCCTCTAGCCTCACAACTGGGAAATGACAAAAATCGTGCAGGCAGCATGGCTAAGTGGTTGGCTGCCAATTAGGGTGCATAATCCCCTATCTAGAGATATTCATTTCATTCTATAATCTATTGTCGACGCTGTCCCATTCGAGAAACGGTTGCTGATCCCAACCGTTGGTGATATACATTCGATACACTCAAGCGAAATGAGTGATCGGTCATGTGTGGTCGGGTTGCAAGATGTTCTTGTTGAACCCATTGTATTCCTCTCAAGAGGTACGCTATCGGAAGGTGGTTCCATACCTTGTCATAGTTGGTATTCCATTATCCAAAAAGTGCTCGTGGTTTTGATTGTATACTATATATGTAGAATGTGAGATGAAAGCGTTATGCAGGATGATTATTATATTGGTGGTTGATAGACACTATTATTATATCAAAAGAGTTTTGATATAAAAGATTGTTGTTCTATCAAAATGATTTGAAAGTTAAATCAAACTGATTTGGATTCTCATAAGGGAAAAACCCATTCCGTTATACTGTGTGGTCTTATGTGATATCGTTATTTTCCCAAACTGTTTTAAATTGTTTACTCATACCAATCCCATGACTGACCCAGAGTTTGTTTTGTTTTCCATAAACTCTTGGGTGCCCAATTTTGTACGGGCAGTCAAGTAATCAGGATTTTACAGATATATTTGGAGAGCTTGGAGCAGGAGGCTTTAGGATTATATAGCTATTGTTTATTCCGCTGTGTTGTAAGTGTTATACTCTGATAATGTTACTATATACATATACTGATTTTATCTCAAAGATATGTTATCTATTATATGTTGTTCGTTATCCTGTGAGATTCGTGTTACTCTTATGTTGTATGTCCTTCTTCTTCTATTCTAAGTTTTCTATCTTATCTATTCTCACCCGTTGTTTTCTTTCTATTAGTTTTCTAGTTTCCAATGTAATGTGGGTTGTACTTGTGTTAGTTGGTCAGCTCAAATTGTACCTGAATTTCGGGACACTACAGTTGGTATTAGAGTTTAAGGTTAAGTAATTACCTTGGCTCTGTGGCGTGATTCAGTAGAGATAGGGTTAGTGATGCCCTAAATTGAGTTGAGCATATATATACAAGTGAACGTATTTGTTATTTAATATAAAATTATTTTATATTGTGGAGTTTTATTGATTGAGTTGTTTATGGGTTCTGGTCGATCAGTTTGATCCACCGTATCGGTAGGAGTTTATAAACACTCGAGTACGATGAACGACACTGTATGTTTTGAAAAGAGGGTAAATGAAATAATTTACCCAAATTATATTTTGATATAAACAAAATATGTATATTGAAATATTATAATATTGGATATGTTGGTTGTGAGTATAATCAGATAAGATTATAATTGAAATGGTTAAGTAAATAACCAATCAAAATTTGTATAAGTGTTACGAAATGAATTAAATCTGAATTTAAATCAGAATTTGGAATTTGAAATTCCGAAAACATGAAAAGTTTTGTAAATGGACTTGGATTAGGTATAAGAGAATTTTAAAATCCTGGGAGATTTTAGAAATGTTTTACAAGCATTGTGAATGATATTTTGAAATATATTTCAAAGTGGAAATTTTAGAAATGGTTTTGAAAGTGTTATTGTATTGAACATACTTCGATCGCTGGAAAATAGATTTCGATGATGACAGCTGCATCATCAGTGTTAATTTTCAAATTTCTGAGTGATGGATTACTACGGAAGATTTTGTTTTCGAATTGTTTTGAGGAAATGGGTTGTTTAGAAATCAAATGTTTGAATTGTTGTTACTATATATGATTTCAAATTTGATTTGAAATAAGATCTGGAAAATTGAATTTCTGAATTTGAAATTAAAATTTAACTTATGAAGTTAAATAGATTCAAATGGAAAAGGCGAATGTATAAATTAGAATTTAACTTAAAATAAGTTAAATTGCATCCGGATTTGATTATGAAATAATTGGGAATGGAATTGAGTGATAAGTAAAGAGTTTGGAATTTGTGATTGGGGTTGAAATGAAATTCAACTTAGGCATAAGCGAATGGTTGTGTTAAAGATAAATTGATTTGAGATCAAGTTGGGAATGTATTTTTGACGATCCCAAAACCCGTATGACGGTGTTAAGGATAATCATTGGAATTTAACTCATTAATCATCATTAGCAGAGTACAGATAATAGCATAAACAATAAATAGAATAATTTTACATAGATATGACAGCGGAATCATAACATGTAACAACATCAGAGTAGCACAGTGTAGGATATAACTTAGTGCATAAAATGTGAATGATCAGTCAACATCACCATAAGCGGAATATATACATACAGTGAGACATAATAAAGGTATCAATCTACATCGCCTGAGGCAGTACATATACATAAGATAAGGATAGCAGAATGTCAAGAGCCAAAATACAAGTGAATCTAATCCTCGCCATCAAGCCAAAAGCGCACTCCGTATTATATTGCTAAGCCCAAAATAACCTGTCATCTATCGACTAGGCTGCCCATGTGAAAATAATGGCACCCGGGTTTGCAAAGTGAAACAAACAACGAGTCAGTCATGGGACTGGTATGAGAAATCTACTTAACTGGTTTAATAACAGTAATAAGGCAAATCATAGGACCAAGCCACATCGCGGAACGGGTTTACTCCAGTGATTGCCAGTGCATTTAAAACAAGTAAATTCTTTAAACAACGCAATGCTTTTGAAAAGAATGAAGTCGTTATAAGACTCAAGTCCCATCGCACAATGCAACGCAAACCGAAGGATAGAGCTTTACCTTATAATGGCCAAAATATGCTTAATACGTGCAAAGCAAAATCACTTGATATTATTACTAGTGCATATATGTTTCAAAAACGAATATCATCATAAATATCAATCATAGGCGACATAGCTACCATATACTATGTCGCCATACTAGTTCTACAATCAAATCCGTTATTTCGTATTGGAAATTGGGATTCCATCATGAGTCAAGGCAAGGGGCAAGCTCCTCTCCGCTTCGAGACACTCTAGCAAATGCCTCAGGACTACACACTCTGGGTAACCCTTGGACCTGGGCCGGTCCTCCCTTACGTTTGAGGATTGGCAATTCCTGAACACATGTTTCCCGGTCCTTACAGACCTAAAATCGAGGCGCCTCGCATTCCAACAACCACAAAGATGAAAGTAATATAAATGTCAGCTAGTTTAAGCACTGACACCATCATAACTAGAAAGAAACGTCGTGTTCTCCCAGCGGTCCTTATCCCGTTTTTGACTCATACCGAGGTGCGAAGCTCGCGAATCCACGCTATACACAAAGCCAGGCCACATAGGCCGTACTTTGATCATCGACCACAAGACTTTGCTTTGCAACAAAAGCCTTGATCACTGCATCTTGGCATGCCACACAGGCAATCCACTCCATACGACTGATTTCTATCGATATATAACCTCTGAGCTCGTACGTCTCAGAGAAGGGCGTTAAGCAAGAGAATAAATTCTCCGCCGCCAAACAGATATATATTTAACAGAGATCAATCAGTACAGAACAAAATCCAATCTCAGTCACACAGTCCATTTTCAAGTCCGTTCTGGGTCTGAACGAAACCGGAGGCACCATATTCCTCGCATATCCGTACAATCAACACATACGTCCAGACGGCTACTAATTACGTCCCTTCAAGGTAGCTACTCCAATCAGGAACCTCAGCAGCGCCTATCCATCCGATACGAAGATCGCCGGTCTTGAATCGTCTTCGCATTTTCAATTTCGAATCGTTCGATCAATTATTTGAAATGAGGATTAGCTCGGCCTTTTCAAATAATTCACGTATTTAGAATTCAAATCAATTATTTCCATGGTTAAATTATTCGACATCCACATTTCAGTTCCTTAGTATAATTTTCATGTCAAACACATTCAACCATCAAATATCAAGTAAACCAAGTAAAATTGGCTTAGTTCCAATCCATGTCGCTTATAATATTTTATAACGATTTTTCGCCATTTTTATTTATTTAAAAAAATGGCCATATTGAATTAAACGAAATTTCTGGTCGTATCATGGCACTGGTGCTATTTTTCCCCAAATTTGTTTTACACATATCGGAAAATCTAACCGTTGGATTCCTATAAAATTTATATCACTGGGAAGATATTCCCAAAGCGAACCCAACGGTTCCAGTTTCGTGAAAATCCGACGGTTGGATCTTCCGCACTAGTCGTTTGTTACGGTTTCAAAATACGAACTACAGCGTCGTTATTCGATTTAATTTAATTATATTTATATTTATATATAAATATAATCGATTCTGGCGCTGTTTTTCTTCAGAATTGAATTAAACACTCCAGACAATCCAACCGTTGGATCTTTACAAAGTTGGTGCCGTTGAAAAGATATTTCCAAGGCGAACCCAATGGTTGCAGTTTCGGGAAAATACGATGGTCGGATCTCTCATACTAATCGATTGAAGTTACGATTTCAAAACATGAACTGCACGGCCTCGATTCATTTAAATTTTATTTATATTCCTATATATATATAAATATAGTTCATTATGCGATTTCAATATCGTTTTCACTTCAAATATTTCACTAACGCCTTTATATTTCGAAAAATTTCGCCATAACCTCCTTTGTACGGGAAGGGGTTTGGAAATTTATTGGGTCGTATTAGGTACCCAATAAATCCTAATAAGCATACACATATTTATAGTGATATATTCCGGTGTCCACAGGGGAGTGTGTATAGATCATAACTCCAGAGAATAAATTCTCGTCACCATATAAATGGTTTTTGTGCCTTAATGACCAGAGAGACGCGTTTATTGTCATCTCCAGACCCGTGTGGGTTTTTTATTAATCTGGCAATTTACCGTTACAATTTATATAGTTCAGATCAGTCATCGGTTCAACCTGTAATATATAGTCATCGCCATACAAGCCTCTCGCTCGTATGGTAAATCTTCAACCTCGTCACACAAGCTCCAAATGCTTATGTGGAATATGATGAAGTATGCCTATCGTCAAGAAGTATGCCATGTAGTGTAGTTCAAAATTAATTGTTACTATCCTATGGCGATGTTTATTATTACACACAGAATTACCAGCACTCCGCATCCAATGGCATTCACAGGAGTTGATATAAAAATAAAATTGCTCAGCCAACTCATTAAGGCTTACCTATTTGTCGGGCACGCAAATAATTTCTTTACTCAACAGCTAATCCATTTTCCCTGTTCAACACATGTATATATATATGCAGAACAAAGCTAATAATAATATTTCTAGCGAACAAATATTTATTTCAACACATGGGTATTTTTAGCACTTCATATTCACAATAAAAATGTAATTTTTATTGTTAAATCAATTTATTTAAAACACTAATACCATTCAACACATGAATTTCTATTCAACGAATGAATTTCTAAATGTTCTCCATAGTTTGTATATATAATAAAAATGTGATTTTTATTGTTAAAGCTATTTATTTAAAACACGAATACCATTCAACACATGAATTTCTATTCAATGAATGAATTTCTATTCAACACATGAATCTTCTCTATAGTTTGTATATATAATAAAAATGTGATTTTTATTGTTAAATCAATTTATTTAAAATACGAATACCATTCAACACATGAATTTCTATTCAACGAATGAATTTCTATTCAACACATGAATGTTCCTTATAGTTTGTATATATAATAAAAATGTGATTTTTATTGTTAAATCAATTTATTTAAAACACGAATACCATTCAACACATGAATTTCTATTCAACAAATGAATTTCTATTCAATACATGAATGTTCCTTATAGTTTGTATATATAATAAAAATGTGATTTTTATTGTTAAATCAATTTATTTAAAACACGAATACCATTCAACACATGAATTTCTATTCAACGAATGAATTCGGTTTCAACATATGAAAATAATTTCAACAAATGAAAATTACTCTAACACATGAATATTTCAGAAAATTTCGGCAGCATAACGGCAAGGTAGTTAAAACCGGGACCGTCCCTAGTACCGCTCCTCACTCTACCTTAAAACCTCGCGGTTTTTGACAATAGGGATTTCATGCATCTAGTTTGCACACAGGCGGCATGTTTTATTTTTATTTCCACAATCCTATTCTAAATTGTTTCAACCACAAGAGGGTATTTATCAACCACAAAGGTATTTTTCAACCACAATCCAACAATATCAACCACAACCAATTATTTTCAACCATTCGTCATACCACATATTTTCACGCCAATCACAAGCAATAAATATCGTCCATGGTTTATGGACAAGGGGAGTATATATATATATATATTATTTCTATATTTCACTTGCATTTCAACATAATTCAAAGCATATATGTTTCATACAACGCTTGTATAATTTATACATCGCTATATAACTTATACAACACATGTACATGAGGTATACAATGCGTATATAATTTACACTTCGCTTATATAATTTATACAACACGATTTCATTCACACATTGAATTTAGATTTCTCATATTGGTTTTCGAGGTGCTAAAAATCGTAGATAGCTCAGAAAAATCCGCGGTCTCTTCTAGATGGTAGAGAGCCTCCTTGCGGTCACGATATTTCCTGCTTCATCGAATTTCGTCAACACATCATAAAGATATGATTTTTCAAAGTTTGCAATACTTAAAAGTGTTATTTTCAATTCAATTAAACTAAAGCTGATACCTTTCAAAGATATTCAAAACTAGGTTTTGAAAATTCGTGAAATCCGAGGCTCGATACGACGATCGGAGGGTACAGCGTGGAAGAGGGACGAGATGGCTTCGCGGCACCGGGGATTTTGGCCAGATCGATGGCCTGAGGAAGTGGCGGTTCTAAGTCGCCGACTTCTTGGGCGTCGTTCTCGACGCTGGCGAGGAGAGAGAGGCGAGGGTTGATCGGATTTGAAGGGGAGGAGCGACGCTTCAAGGTTTGGGTGGTGGCAGGGGTCAATGTGGCGTGTGGTGGTGGCGATTTGGTCGGGAAGTGTGGAGGCTTTGTCATCGTCGAGATCGTTTAACGGGGGGGAGGGGTTCTGATGTTTTTAATTTTTTTTAATTATGAAGGAGAAATCTGATTGGCTAATGATTTTATTAAATTTTAAAATAGTGTTACTCCACACTGACACCAATTCAAACCCAACGACTGTCGCCCCCAGCTAAATACCCCCATCCCGGACACAATGGGATATGTTTCGTAGGCCAATTCGACTGTTACAGTCAGTTATTTTTCAAATTAAAGTATAAAACATTCAATATTCAATTTGAACGTAATTTCAATTTGCCAGGGCCACAAACTGATTCGAAAAATTCCAGAAAAATAAACCTAGCTATGTTTTGACACTACGGTCCCAACAAAACTAGTTTCGTCGAATTCTGAGATCGGTTGAAAAATGGCCCTTATCTGGTCGATCCAATTTAACAGAAATTGACCAATCACATTTTCTTTTGCCATGCTCACATACTAGCTTCAAAAATTATGAAATTTGAAACCTAGCAATAGTTTGACATCCCGGATCAAACAAAAGTGGCTTCGTTGAATTCTGAGGTCGTTTGCAAAATGTCAATTTTCAAGGGCTATATATTCTCTATAGCGATCTTTCTGAAAATTCATTTGGCGCTAACTTTTGATTCCCGCTACGAAACTTCGATTTTTCAGATTCGTTAGAAAGGTATTCATAAACAGATTTAAATATTTTTGGTTTCACTAAAATCCGTTATATTTTACACCCGGTACAGTCTATCAAAGTTTGAATTCAAATTTTCGAACTGCTACACTACTTCCAATTCAATATTTCATTGAAATATTCTATTTCAATTGTTTAAATTCTTTGTAAATAACCAATTTAAAAATTTTAAATTGGCTCGCATTTTTCGGGTTGTTACAGTATTGGTATACGCAGAATCGGCAAAAGATGTAAATGATATAAGGATATGCCCGACAAAAAGGTTCCAGTTTATATTTATATGGGTATGAGTTTTGGTGAGCTGATTTGGCAAGCCGCTTGGCTATTTGATTTTATTTTGGGTTGGAGATGGCCTATAGAGGCGAGTTGGAGTTTGAGCTATTGACCAGTACAAAGGAGGTCTAGAGATGCGAGATGGCCTAGGGAGGCGAGATGGCCTAGAGAGGCGATTTGGCAAGCCGCTTGGCTATTTATATGTTTGATGTGTGTCTAACATTGGATTTTATTCTGTGTTGATTGATCTTTATTAAATATATATCTGTTTGGTGGCGGAGAATTTATTCCCTTGCTTAACACCCTTCTCTGAGACGTACGAGCTTAGAGGTTATATATCAATAGACATCAGTCGCATGGCGTAAATTGCCTGTGTAGCATGCTGAGATGCAAATGATCAAGGCTGTTATTGAAAAGCAGAGTCTTGTGGGCGATAATCAAAGCATGACTTTAATATAGCATAGCTTTGTGTATGGCGTTAATTCGCGAGCCTCACACCCCGGTGTGAACCAGAAACGGGAGAGGGCTTCTGGGAGGGCATGTATTTCCTTCTAGCTAGGAGTGGTGTCATGGTATGGAATCTAGGCATTTTAGTTATGTGGATGTTGCATATTATTCGATGGATAGCGAGGCGCCTCGGATATATCGGTTACTACGGAGCCGATGGATATTGATTCATCTGGCTCATTTACGCCCCATAGGGCGGGGAGATGTATTGTTCAGGCATTTTAATCCACTTCGTGTGGACCGGCCCTAACATACCAAAGGCTTGACTGAGTACTTGCCTAAGACATGGGCTAGATTGTCTCGAAGCGGTAAGGACGATCCCTTGCCTTGGTTCACAGATGGAAATCCAACTTCCAATACGTGACTTTGCGGTTTTAAATTGTAGAGCCTAGTATTGGCGACATGATATATGGTACCCATGCCATCTATGATTGATACATTTATATTTTAAATTGTTTTTAAAACACTATGAACTTATAATAATATCAAAATGATTTATTTTAAACGTATCAAGCATGTTTGGCTATTATAAGGGAAAAACCCCTATCCTGCGGCTTGCGTTGCATTGTGTGATAGGAACTGGGTCTTATAATAGTTTCATTTTCCAAATATCATTGCGCAGTTTGTTTTATGCACTGTATTCTTGGGAGGAAACCCGTTCCGTGATATACGGCGTGGTTCCTTGATTTACTTTATTTTAAAGTAACGTTTTAAATAATTGTTTTAGTTCTCACATGTAAAGTCCCATATTTTTACAGTATAATAATTAATTTATTAAATTATTTAAATAGCGATTTACAGATTTATATGGCTGTTTAATTAATTATATTGAATATTTAATTAATATTAATAATTAAATAATATATTTAATTTTCGAAATAGTCGGAAATAGTGGAATTCGCTATATTGTGTGAATCAGATGATTCAATTCATTTTAGAATTGAATTATAATAACGTTTATATTTAAAAATAAACGGCATTAGAATGCATAAATGATACTATAATTATAATCGAGTTTGAAATGACGCGGTAGTTCGTAATTTGGCGATTCGAACTTCAAACGAATATACAAAATCCGTTTTAAGTCGGATTTCTTTGAAACAAGAAATGTTGGAATCTGTTGAACTGTATTTTTCTAATAAAGGTTAAAAAAGGGGATTTCGCTTTATAAATTATAAGTTATGTCCAAATCAAATTTTCAAATAGTCGCTATGAAATCGCATATAATCCATAACGGTTATTTAATTTAAGTTATACAAGTTTCGAATTTGGACAAATCCTTTTAGACGTAAGTATAATTTAGTTTTTAGAATTTTACTGTAATTTTTATTTTGGAAAATAAGCAACTTTTTGTTTGATGTGTTTTACACCCTGTATGAGCATTTGGGGTTTCACAGAATTGGTCAACTTGTCTATATTATTTTATTTTTTTGGATCATGGCGCTATACCTGACCTAATGGTATCTTTAGTTTTGTCAATAGCGGTTCGTAAACAAGTGGAATTTTACGAATGGGATATCCATATTTTATTACCTAAATTTATATAAAAAGAAAAGGATTTATCTGGTACATTTTGTTTTGAAACAACAATATACAAGCTGCATTAAATTACTAATGAGAAATGGATATAACAAATAGTATTGGGAACACATCTTCTACACATGAAAAGCTACAATAACCGCATATTTTTTGGTACATCATGAAGATAAAATTTCACTCTTCAAGTTGGTACATCCAACCGAGTTCAAATACAATAGTTGTATATAGTAAATGTTCTGTCTTTGTTTGTCCGTACCGTATCATGTAAACCAATGAATGGAAACTGTGAATATGACACATCCGTGCCCAACACGGTAGGTCAACCTACCCAGCATCAAACATGTAATTTGTTTACGGTTCATCAAAAATAAACTTGTACATATAAATTGCATTACTTAGAAGCCATACTCATTGCTTAAAGGTTAAGAAAAACTTCATGCTATAAATGCAACAAGGCCGTCCTATAAATGAATGTCTAAAGATGCCATAGTATCTAGTTTACTTCGCCTGGAAGTATATATACTATAATATATATAAAAATTTATAAAATTGTCAACACCTACGTTTAGCCCATCAAATCACAGCAGTCTACCTTGCTTAGTACTTAAGTATTCCTTTTCTATGTATATATTCATGCAAGGCAAATGTATTCTCTTTTTTTTCCACGAAACATACTTCGGTCCTCCCTGGTTTGTCCACGCGAGCAGGCCTTCTTCTTTTTCTGGTTGTTGCCGACTGTTCTAAATGGGTTTAAGGATATATTCCAACTCAAACACTCCCTTAAAATATCCCATAACATATATACATGTGATCTTCATCACCCTCTCTTCATTTCCATACGCATTTTGATCCATTTGGCAATAATAATTTTCGTTGTTCATGGTGCAACGGATGACAAGTTTCAGTGGGGGTTTCGTGAAAAGCATGATGAAATTCGTATGGGGATGGACGTGAATGAGTTGAAGTCAGGGATGAGGTTTAAGGCACTATCAAGTAACGGTAATGGTGAAAGGAAACAATATGGCGCAGGGGATGAGTTGCGTTGGGGAGCAGCAGGCATCGTCAAAGTGATGGAAATATGCTACTGCTAGACGTGAGATTCTGGGTGCAGGATTCAGCGAGGGGGGTTGTTAAGACCGGATATGGGGTTAGGGTGGCAAAGAGAAGTCGTTGACATAATCTCATGAATAACGATGAGGAATGAGGTCGGTGACGTCCTGTAGCAGCTGTGACATGGACGAGCTACGAACTGGAGACGAGGTTCGAGTTGTCTGAAATGGGTATGAGATGAAAGAGGACAAGAAGAGAGAGATAATAGGGTTTTTATTTGAATTTTTCATGAAGGGTAGATGGTGCGGTAGGGGATTTAAGACCAGCAACGATGGTGCTCTGTCCACTGTAATGGTTGGAGAAGATGGAATGCGATGTTGGATGCGGGTATGATCTTGCGTGGGTCAATATATTTAAGGTAAAGCCCAATAGACAAACAAATTTAGTTTATTTTTAATTTAAATAGTACACAACTTTTAAATTAAATATCTCGATCATACCGCATCAGAATTTTGAACGGTCGGTCACGTTGTGATCGTACGGACGCGAGCTACATAGTGGAACTGGTCTGGAGAGATTTGGGAATCGTTTCGGATTATAGCGGAATTAACGTCTGATATGATCAACTGACCGTTATTCGTTATTTAATGATTAACGACCAATGTGAGTAAATCTCACTAACTCTGTACAATTTATATTTTTATAAATATAATCTATTATTGATAAATAATGATTGATTGCTGTGTGTTGATTGTTGGGTTGAATTGCTGATTTATTGGTTGAAATTATAGATAACGATATATATATATATATATATAAATCGTTTATCAAATATTGATTCTGTTTATCATAATATTTCATATTGAAATGAAATTGATGTTATTTATATTGTTTAACATCTTTGGATGCAGGGAAACAGGTTGGAGGGATCCAACTGGATTCCTAAATATTTATAATGCGGTTTGTTTTCATATATTGTGATATATGATGTGATATAAAATCTATGATTGATTATGATGATAATGTTCTGTTTAATTGGTATTTTAAATACCATAAAAAATACCAGAATGTAAAAAGAGAATTTTCAAAATATATTTTGAAAATGAAATATTTATAGTAAATAAATATGATACTATAAATGAAATATTTATAGGAAATAAATATGATATTATAAATGAAATACTTATAGGAAATAAATAGGATATTATACATGACATATTTAGTTGGAAAATAAATATAATTATAAAAGGAATATTTATTTGGAAAATAAATATAACTGTAAAAGGAATATTTATTTGGAAATTAAATATAATTATACAAAAGAAATATTTGGAAAATGAATAGAATTTTATAAAAAGAGAATTTTACATTAGGAAGGTTTAGACCCGTGCTTCGCACACGGGTGTAACATGATATTGATTTAAAGTAAATATTTAATAGAAATCTATTTTAACCGATAAATTGAGGAGAATAATTTATAAACGATGTTTATAAATTAAGGAAATATTTATCATTTGATAAATTGAATATATAAATTTGAATTTATAGAGAAGTAAAAATCGATTTTAACACTGATAATTGAAATGGAATGTGAGCGTAGAAGTTATAAAGGAAATTTGTAATGAGATTATAAATGTTGGAAATGAAATAAGATTTTTATGAATAATTTTGCAAACAAAAATATAAATAGAATTTGGGTTTGAGATATTGTTTTTAAATACAAAATCAAACTATTTTGATTATATAAAGAAATATTATTCACATTCTATGTGAAAAAATTAGATTGAAGTAAATATTTTGCAGATAAAATATTATAAAGGAATTTGGGTTTTGAATTAGGAATTTAAATGGAATTACTGAAATTAGAAACTGACTGGAAATTAGTTGAGTTGAATGGCATTCTGGGTATCGATCTGATGTTGGTTTCGTCCTTTGGGGTTTAAACTTGGGAAGTTGTAACACCCCGTATTTCCTGTGAATATTAAAGTAGCGAATTAAAGAATAATTAATTTCAAAAGTGGGAATTTAGGAAAATGGGTTACGCCATTATTCATCTCAGAATTCTGCTTGGGTTAGAGTCCGAGTTTGCGTAAATCGGACAACGTATGAAGAAGTTATAAGCCATAGAAGTTTGTATACGCGCAAGGAAGTATATACATATACACAAAATCATCTCCAGAATCAAAATAAGTCAAAGACGAGTGAACGGGAAAGATCCCGCTCAAATGGTGTCGGCCCCTCTTAAGGGGGGTCAACATAGGTGTCGACCCCCCTTAAGCAGGGTAGACCCCTTCCGAGATCTTGTTCCAGTAACGATTTCTGAGTCATATCTAAGTCATTAGGGCATATGTGGTGATTTCTGGTTGGGTCTCTTTGATCTTAATGGCCCTGATTACTCCTAGGTTGATCTTACGGCTCATATTAATCTAAACTTCAATATAAACAACCACAACCCACAACCTTAAAACCTCATAAAATTGCTCTCTGAAGCCGCCATGCTGTCCATGGCCAACCTAGCATAGCCTCCATTTTTCTCTAGACTAGAAAGCAAGTTAGAAAGTTACAAATCAAATCAAAACTAGAGAAACAATAGTATACATCAAAGGATAGCTTTTCAATTTCAGAAAATATATCCCAGAAAACAAGATTTGTTCTTTTGTTTGTAAGTTCAAATTACTTTCAGATGTGAATTCTTAATTAAAATTCTTGACATGTAATAATCTGAATCCAAGCTATACCTGATTATGAGATAATCCTTTCAGATTTATCAAATCTATTTTATCAGATTTGTTCCTACGATGTTATTCAAATCTATTTTATCAGATTTGTGGCTGCGATGTTATTCAAATTTATTTTATCAGATTTGTGCCTGTGATGTTATTCAAATCTAATCTATCAGATTTGTGCCTGCGATGTAATTATTTAGATCTATACTTCTTTTATTTTCCTGATATTTCTATTATCAAATCTAACGTCGTATGGCGACTTTTTGCCTAATCGTTTATGTTTCCTCTTCTTCCCCTTTTATTATGGATCTAAGTTGTCTTGAACCTAGACGAAATCTTGTTAAATATACGATTGGAATACGGGGGAATTGGGCCTAATCTATTTTATGCACTATTGAGCGTAACTTGTAATTGAGATTTGGGTAAAACTTGTAATTGATATTGGGGCATTATTATCATTATAACTGCAAGTTTGGGTTAATTGGCATATAAATCAAGTTTTGGGCACAATTGTTATTGTTGCGAACATGGGGTAAATTGAAATATTAAATCTAGATTAGGTATAACTATTGGTTGGGACGCCAAGCATAATGTATATTATGATTTTGGGGCATGACTGTTATTGCAAATTTGGGAAAATTGGGTGTAACCTATTTTGAGTAATAACTTGAATTTGAATTTGTGGGGCATAACTTGCAATCAGCTTTGTTGGGGTATGACTTGAGAATTGGAACATGACTAGTTTTGTGAATTTGGGATGATTAGCATATTAAATCTAGACTTGGACATGTATGGTAAATATGCTAAAAGATAAACATGCCTAACCCGAGGTTAGATTGAGTTGCAGTGTAAAACTACCCGGAACCGCCCGACACATCCAGTAACCGCAACAACACAGATCTAATGCGAGAGGTTAGCGCATTTAGCCCAAAACCCGAGGTTAGAATGAATATGCAGTAGAAGTCTGCCCGGAACCGCCCGGCACATCCAGCAACCGCAAACAACAGTTCTAATGTGAGAGGTTGGGGCATTAATAAATTGATTAATGCTAATAAACAGACATGTTAAGAATGGTAAGGTTAAGTAACATATGAATAGGCGACACTTAACCGTTTTAACATGTTAATTAGACAAGAAGGTGGGGTAAAGTAAATTTAGAATACTTAACCATTATAACATGTTAATTAGACAAGTGAGCAGGGTTAAGTTAACCAGTACAACATGATGAATGAGAAGGGTTAAGTTAATAAGAAACACTTAACCAACATGACATGATGAGTGGATAGGTTGAGTTAACATGAATGGACAACACTTAACCGATATAACTTGATGAACGAATGAGGTTAAGTTAATGGGGAAGACTTAAACCAATATGACATGATGAATGAACGGGGATATGTTAATAGGAAACACTTAACCAATACAACATGATATGTGGGTGGATTAAGTTAACATTAATGGAAAACACTTAACCAATATTACATGAACGAAGCGGATAGGGTTAAGTAAAACTTAACCAATAATATGTATTGACTTGATCAGTGGGAGAGTTAAGTACATCTCGTGTAGGTGGGTAATATTAGTATATATAGGCCCACAAACTTAACCATTGAATAAACACGCTTGAATCGGTGGGAGGGTTAAGTACATCTCGTGTAGGTGGATAATATTTGTATATATAGGCCCACAAACTTAACCAGTAGGAAACCCCAGTAACGGGGACCCATTTTAGTAGTAACCCACATAGATGTATCATGGTACCCTGAACTAGGCAGGGTAGGGAACGATCACTGGGCTTATTATAAGCGGTCAAAATAGCGGCATGGGGTGTAGCAGTGTAGTTCCGACGGAGTATGGGCGTCAGCAGTATACACTGTGTAACTTGAATCATGTCAGGTCGCTATCATAGGGATTGATACACCTTATGATGGGGCTAGCACAGGGTATCTACACGCAAGAGTGGGCCGATTGAGACAGACACAAGGAAAATTAATACAAGTAGGGAGCCAATCGATAGGGTAGTAAGGGTACATCTAACATCTTCATGGCAAATAGGCGGATTGAGGTAAGATCCTCATACTAGATGTACAGCTGAAGGCTACCACAATTGCGGGGTTGGGATCACCTTATTATATAACATAGGATACTAGTTGGGACACTAGTAAGGGATACAGATCCTTTTTCACATGATACAAGTTAGGACACTGTAGGGAATGCAAATCGTTCTATAAAAGACACTAGTTAGGATGCTAGTTGGGTGGTGCAGAGAAAATAGGAAATCAAAGAAAGAACATAAGCGCATTCAGTGTATCTTACCTTGTCATATCTAATGATCATCATTTGTTGTCTTACAATGCTTATTATCATGGTTTGGTCTAGTATCCAGTTTATTCATGTCATGATGCTTTTACCTATTTACATGCTGAAAGTCACTGGACTTACAAGGCTTATGTCCGACTCTGTTTTGTTTCGCTTTCTTTTCTTCTGTCCCCCCCTAAGGTTCACAGTGAGGGAATATTACCACTTAGCTCAGTTTTCTTTCCAAGATCGAAGATAGTCGATGTATTGCTTTGGACTCTCTCTTCCACTGCTATGGCTGGTTCATGCTTTATTGGGGAATATCATCGTTAATTTTATGCTTCTTTTATACTTGGATGTTTTTGAATCAAGACAGAAGTTCTATGTATTACTTTTAAGCATGATTGAGAAAATTGTTGAAAAAGCTTGACTGAACCACATTGTTTTATAAAATGACTTTATTTTCCGCTATTTATTTGTTTGTCTTGTATCTGCATCTTTTACCTAAAACACTCCACCGAAGTTAAGGCATACCCTTTGTGAATGACCTTAATGGAGGTGGGGTGATATCACAGCTGAAGGTTACCGGATCAGATAAAAGATTTGAAAAAAATTATTTTCAAGACGGTTTTAGAAGAAGCATTTTCTAAAGAAAAGTTTTGTTTTAAAGGCATATTCCCTAAAGCCATATGCACTGTCTTTTGATTCTCTGTTTGAATCCTTGTTTTCCTTCTTTACTGAGTCTCCGGGGCTCCTGGCTTTCTGGGAGGTAACCTCATCGCGGCGTGGTTCCGTAGGCTTGATGAGACTACGACATATGTCAAAGGGCTAAGTTCTATTTATAGCCGCAGTAGTTTCACCTGCGGCAAATTTTCTTTCAAGCTTTGTAGGATTTTCCGTGGGAGGCAGCTTTCGAGAGACTGTCAACATGTTACACAAGGATGATAAAGATGAGAATGAGGGAGTTTGGCTAAGGAGCACATCCCAATCACGAGAAACTCATGGATATGGACTTGGTTCACAAGAAGGAAAGTATAGTAAAACCTAAGACAAGAGGAAGTGTCCTTATTATGGTATAACGGGTCATATAATTAAGGACAAGGGAAAGAACAAAGGACAGGATTTTCCGTAGGGAAAGTGCATGCTCTCACCGCTAGCGTACGTGAGAGAGAGGTAGTAAGGCTTCTATTGAAAAAATTTTGCGAACAATTAAACAGTTGTAAACAACTATAAAATCCGTTCGGCTTTCCTAAACAATAAGGATTGTTGTAGAGGGTGTCGAACTCTGGGACCAAAAATATTTTAATTAATAAATCCAATCAAGTTATTCCAGGATTTTGATTGATTTAAAACACAGAAAATAACAGCAATTAAAAAGAGAGATTTATATAATAAGAGAAAGCAATTAGGGGATAATGGTATAGATTGGATTCACACTCATCAATAGCCAACAAATAAATATAGATCTAATTGATGTTTCTGTCACACATATGAATCAACGATAATTAGGTTCTCAGAAACAAATAAGTAAATAATAACAAGCATAGCCTATGCAGGAGCTGGGCTCTTAAACAACCATAGACTATCAGGACAGATTCACTAATTAATTTCTAAAACCTTAAAATTAGATCTAAATCTGATAATTGTTAGATCGAACATGAATATACCCTGTGAAGGAGCATAGCTCTTAAACGACACAGAATATGAAGGTTCAGATCTAACCCTTGATGCAGATCCAGATCTACATGTATAAAGTCTTCATCTATTGGCTTTGTGATTCATGTTGAATCATATCTATTAGCGTCATCACCCCCTAATCAAAGGGGATTAGCTAGACATGGATAAAGAAGAAGAGAAAAAGAAAATAACAAACATAAATAAAATACAACTAAAACTAAATAGAACAGGGGAAGAAGAATGATTTTATTCCAAGAAGAGAGTTACAGAATAAAACCCAGTGTATTTTACAATGAATGAGATTAAGTGTATTTATAGCTGATATGACAAAGGGTATTTGGAAAATTCCATAATGTGGGACTAAAGAATTAGCCCAACTAACACATAAGTTAGTGTGAACGCAGCTGTAGAGTGAGAGGCCTTGCAAATGAGCTAATGTGAACGCAATATGAGTCTTTAGTGTGCCAAATCTACCCAACTGAACTCTATTTGCAACCATTCTTCAAGCTTTAAACTCTTCAAGCTTTAGTAATTTCAACTTCACTCTTTTTAAGCAAATTCTTCATGCTTTATCCATTCAATACTCTAAACCAAGCTTTTTATCAACAAACTGAAAACACAGCTATAAATACACAATATTAATTATTTTAAATAGAAAACTAGATAAATAAGCGGATAAAATATACACGTTTACGTGTATATCAAATACCCCCACACTTATCTTTTTATTCGTCCTCGAATAAACTAAACTAAGATATGTCACGCTTTCGTAGGAAACACGATTGCATTTAGGTATGCAACAAGCCGTTAAACCCCTAGGTGTCCCTAGTAGGACGAGTGTTGTCTCGTGAGGGTTTTCAGCGGATACTACCCACAAAATTCAAAGCGTCTTGTGTACGCGGATTAATCAAACAATATATTTAAGGTCTTTCATATACCAAGGATTTCACCTAACTTCAATAATAACGGTTTAGCCCCAAATTGTCCATCCCATTATTGGTGCAAAAATGAATAAAGTTTTCAAGCTGAATCGTAATCCCTTGATAACACTGTAATTGCCTTGAAGGTTAAGAGTGTGGTGTCAACCAAAGTTCTACACATCGATAATGTGCACCCAATCATTTATTCATTCTTTTTTTTTTTTGAATTATTTTTCACTAGTGTATCTATAATGTATTGGATGTGAGTTATGCATAGATGTAGGAGAATTTTGTAAGTTCTAAAAATATTCTAGATAAGAGGGCAAGTGTATTAGTTAAACTTCAGGCTACAAAAGGTAAAGTAATACTAAGGCACATATGAATATTTTTATTTCCTTTCATCTCCTCTATTACAATCCTCACTTCCAAGTATGGTATAATGGATGTGGATGGAATGGAACTGAATGCTTTATAGTCAAGAATGATGAATGACTATTTTATTCATAGAGACTCTCTCTTTATTTTATTTTATTTCTTTTTTTTTCTTTTGCATGATGAATGATGAATGGAGATGGAATGGAATGATGCTGTACATTATTTTATTTGATCCCTCCTCTACTAAACCAACACTTTATGAAAGGAAAGTTTTGTGCCCTAGTTACTCTACTTCTATAACCTTAATTCATCACACAAGTCTGGATTGATGTTATACAAAAAGCTGAAAGGAATGATAAGCAAAGTTTCGTAAGGCAGATAACCCATATAAAATAAGATGTGGTATATGGTTATCCTACCTTAAAACAAGTAAGGAGTCGGTAGTGTAATATTAGTAAAAAAAAGTGACGTTTTTTTTTACCTTTAAACAAAGGTTCATGAGCATACCAATATAAAAAAAAAACTTGTCGAAACATGGATGTAAATCGACTAAAACTTGGGTTTGAATAATGTGGGGTATCGAAGAAGAATGCTACAATGAGTCATTTCTCCTTAATTGGGCCAAGTGGATTTTAGAACTTACGATTTTGAAAATTTGAGTGGAAAAAAAATATTATGCATGAAAACGAACTCAGAAAATCCAACAAACATAGGTGCAAAATCATTTTTATTTCATGGTTTTTTTTGATTATTTTTACTTACACAAGGGTTGACACGCTTACTCCAGAACACGACTAACGTCTGCACAGTCTCAAGCTAGCATCTTTAAAAGACACATTACGATTCAACGAATAAATAATGTTCATTCCCATCACCCAAATATTCAACTTATCAAACAAGAACCAAGGTGTTATTTATGAATTTAAGTTAACCTTCTTCAATGAATGACCTAGTTCATAAAATTTGATTGCTTATGTGATGTAAATTCCCCCCACACTTGAGTGTGACTGTGTCCTCACAGTCGTTAAGCAGACATATCTTAGTGAAAGGGAAATAAAATAAGAGGGTCAGTACGGCTTACCGGGTACACGTGCAGAAAATACGCAATCATTGAATAGATGAACCGGTCCACAATGGACCAATGGATCAGCCTCGTCAAGATTATGAGACACAGCTGAAGCACAAAAAACCAAATCATAAAGGATTTTATATTACGTGTCAGATTTGGAAAAACACATCTTGTTTTTTCAGAAGTTTGAGTTGCTAATTTTAAAATTTTGAGCTTACAATTGATCATAAAATCAAACTGAATTTCTGTAGCAGCTAAAGAGAGGTCATCGAGCTGGGGTTCAGTAAAAGTTTCAAAAACAAAATTCGATTTGTTCATATGAGGTATAAATTGAGAGACGTGCACATCACTCTCACCCCCACACTTGTTTTGAGAAATATTGTTCAGTTTTGCTTTGGTATTTGAAATTTTGTTCACTAAAGGTTCATTCATAAACCTAAAATCAAAACCAAACAAATGAATTTTCAGTAAATTTCGAAATTGTATTTTCTCAAAAACAGTATTATTCCAGAAAGAGTTCATATATTGCAGAAATTTATCATTGAAAAACAAGTGATCATAGTGAGGTTCAATTGAAATGATCAAGTTGCAAGGGGTTTCAACAGTTTCAGAAAAATCGTCATTGTGTTTAAAATCACCTTCAGCAGTTTCGTTGCTTCCAACCTCAAGAATTTCAAAGTCTTCAAATGTTTCATTTTCAGTTTCAGACTCAACAACATTATCATCAATCAGTTCAAGAAGTTTTCGCTCATCGAAGTCGTCCTCACCTAAACAGTTGTTACCAACTTCATCATTTCTTTCAATTTGACAATCTAAAGTTGCTAAATTTTCAAAATTATCAGAATTTGAGAGAGGAAGATCAAATTAAAGATTGACGCCTTTGATTTCAAGAGAATTTAAATTCAAATCAATTACAAAGTTTTCAACAACTTCATTAAGATTTTCATCAATTTCAAAAGTTGTTAGTTGCAGATCACCGATTATGGTAAAAGGTGGATTATTATTTGAATCATCACAAGTTTGGATTCGATTTTGTTTCTCATGAAACTTCAAGTAGTCATCAATTTCATTTGTTTGCTCAACAAAATCAAATTTACAGTTATTTACATGAGAATTTTCAATTTGAAACTGTTGAGAACAAAAGTTTTCACTAGCACCGCAATTGAAATTATTCCCATTGCCAAAATCATTTGAAAATTGATTTACATTTCCATTTTGAATTTGAAATTCATTTTGGAGTTCAAAACTGAATTGACAAGGGTTATAATCAAAATCATTTGAATTTGAAGGTGAAATCGGATTTTGATTATTTTGAAAACTTTCACTTGAATTGTTGCACATGTATGAATTACACCATTCATTTATTTCTTGATTTTGTTGTATGCTCAATTCAAGTAAAGATTCAATACGTGTTTCAAGAGTTGAGGGTTGATCATCATTTTGAAAATTTGGTGGTGTACAATCAGGAGTATTTTGGAAATTTTGAAAAGTCGGTGGCATAAAATCCAATTTGTTTGTACAAAAGTTGTTATTAAAATATCCATATGAGTTTGGTATAAAATTATATGGATTATATTGATTTTCACAACTATCATAAAATCCGTCGAAAAAAGGGAATTGGGACATTTTCAAGAACTTCTAAAAAAATTGTTAAAATTAACAAATTCGGATTATATGAATACAAGTCTGGGCCAGGTTCGGACAGGGATTGTCAGTGTGCCACGAATCACCGTTGAAACATGACTGAAGGTTTAAGAACCTGTTTGAGTTCTAGACTCTACCGTTCCTTAGACACCTCAGAGAGTATCAATCCTAATTGTCAATTTAACGAATATTTTGTCATATGAGCTTTGGGGAATCCTCAATTTGATTTCAAAAATAATTTATTCCACGTTTGTTTTAAAATTTCCAACCACACGTCAACAGGCAAAATAATCCATCATAGAACAAACACAGAATAATACATTGCAGAAATAAAAAAATTACAAGCAAGGCCCAGCACCTGCAGAAAATTTTTACAAGCAATTTCTATATATTTTATTTGCAGTAGAGCACCTGTAGAGTTTAAAAATTTTTACAATGATCGGCGGTCCGTCCAATGCAATTGAGTCGCGCTAGCGTGTTCACACCCCACTTGGTGTGCAACTGCTCAAACCCTGAATCATCCGCCGCTTCCTGTTGTTTTTGCCTCCTATTAATTGCTCGACTGCGCTGCGGCACGGGTTCGGATTTCCACTGTACCTATTTTTGAAAATTTTCTCCTTTTTTTTTAAAATCAAAATTCACTAAACTTTAACACTAAGGATAGCTTTCATACAACGAACTCAACTAAAATTACAAATCAAAGAAATTGCAAAAGACCCTAACCAAAAATCAAAATCAACCCAATGTAAACCGACTCAGCCCAGCCCAGATAAGTCAAAGCCCACTATACTGAATACCTTCACAATAAAACCGACCTGATTCCCCTTTTTTCATTTAAGTGACGAATAAAAGAAAAATTAACAGTAAACCCTACTAAACTCAAATCGGCTCAAAATCAAAGTTTCGATCTCATCATTTCATCAATTTCGGCTTTGATTTCAGGTGCGATTTAATGAAATTGGTGGAAATCGGTTTCGTGAATGTTACGAAGGGGATTTCTGGTGAATAAAGGTCGGAATTCGGTTTGGGTATGGCGAATTTGAGGGTAAAAGTGGTTTGGTAATTAAGGCGATTGGTGAGATTGTGAATTGGTAGACTTGGTTTCTGTTCGTGGTTGCGCTGAATATGGAGGATGGGGGCTGTTCGATTGCGTGTAGGGAGGAGGAGCGGTTTGAGGGTTATGGTGGTGATGATCGGGTTTTGCAGTGAGACAGTAGGGTTTCGGAAATTGGGTTAGAGATTGTTCATGGTCTTGGTGAAGGAGTTTGTTTGCTTTTTGGGGTGAGTTGGCACGGATTTGGATTGAAGTGATGAGGGTGGATTAGGAGGTTGCGGTTTGTGATGAAGGGTGAAAGGAATTGCGGCAATTAGATGTTGAAAGGAGATGTTCAAACTGTTTTTTTATGCACAGTACGAGCTTTTGAAAGGGGAGTTTTGATTTGGTGATGATGGTCCGGTTAGAGGATGGACTGATGAACGTGAGAATTGTGATTAGAAAAGGAATATAGAATCTTGTCAATGAAGATGGTGCTGGTTTCTTTTGTGGACTGGAATGTTGTGGCTGTTGTTCGAACTGATTTTGGTGATTTAATGAAGAAGGGGGTGATGAAGGAGTATTTGATGAAATCAATGCTTACTATCAAACAGGTTGGTGGGAGATGATCGGAAGTTATGAAAATAGGAGAAAACTGAATGATGATGTTGAGGAATTTGTGAACAGCAAGTAGTTGTGGCTAGAAGTAAGGCAGTGGATTGGCGTTTAAAGTGAAGATCTGATGTAGAGTATGGCTTTTGTATTGGTTTGTGGGAGGGTTTGAAGAGCTGTTTGACAGTATGTTTGGGAAGAGGAGTATGGTTTATGGTCTGCTGCGGATACGATGGAGAGGAGGGTGATGGAATTTTGTTTTGAGTTGGTGGTCTTTATTTTGATGGTGAATGTTGAACTGTGCGAGGCTTGTATGTGAGGAGGTTTGTGGTTGTGAAAGACGGGATGCGTGACTAGGAAGATGGATTGTGGTATGGGTTGGTGTTATGTGATGTAGGGTGAGGTCAAGGTTGTAGAAAGATGATTTTGATGAGGATGAACTGTCGTGTTTGAGTTGAAGTAGGGGAGCGATGATGGTAGAGTTTGTAGAAGCTAGAAGAATAGAAGAAAAGATGCACACAGCAGAAAAGCAAAGAAGAGGAAACAATTTTTTTCTCTTTTTTTTATATATGGGAATGTTGAAATGAGGATAGAAAATGTAATGGGAAAGATATTGGAAAATAGACAACAAAAAAATGTAAGAGGAAATGAAATTGAAGGAGAAGGAGCAAGTTTTTTTTTTGTCGGAATCTTGCAAAAAGAAAAGATGTAAAAATGAAAAGAAATAAAGGAAAGGAAAGGAAATAAATCACGGAAAATTGGCAAAAAATATGTTTTCTTGTAGAAAAAGAAATGTAAAGATGGGAAAAGAAATAAGAAAGGAAACAAATCAAACAAAAATTGCAAAAAAAAAATCTTTCTTTTTGGTAGGAAGATTACAGTATCATTGACTAACACCAAATCAAACCAATCAAGATTTTTTTTTTTCTTTTTTTCTATCTATGCTAGAAAAAAAAAGGAACAAAATAAAATAAAAAAAAATTAATGAAAGAAAACTACAGAGAAAATAAAATAAAAATAAAAATTAAATATAACCCGAAGGATTTAAAAATAAAAAATATTTTGGTCCCCGGCAACGACGCTAAAATTTGTTTGCGAACAAATTAAACAGTTGTAAACAACTGTAAAATCCGTACGGCTTTCCTAAACAACAAGGATTGTTATAGAGGGTGTCGAACTCTGGGACCAAAAATATTTTAATTAATAAATCCAATCAAGTTATTCCAGGATTTTGATTGATTGAAAACACAGAAAATAACAGCAATTAAAAAGAGAGATTTATATAATAAGAGAAAGCAATTAGGGGATAATGACATAGATTGGATTCACACTCATCAATAGCCAACAAATAAATATAGATCTAATTCATGTTTCTGTCACACACATGAATCAATGATAATTAGGTTCTCAGAAACAAATAAGTAAATAACAATAAGCATAGCCTATGTAGGAGCTGGGCTCTTAAACAACCATAGACTATCAGGACAGATTCACTAATTAATTTCTAAAACCCTAAAATTAGATCTAAATCTGATAATTGTTAGATCGAACACAAATATACCCTATGAAGGAGAATAGCGCACACAGAATATGAAGGTTCAGATCTAACCCTTGATTCAGATCCAGATCTACATGTATAAAGTCTTCATCTATTGGCTATGTGATTCATGTTGAATCATATCTATTAGCGTCATCACCCCCTAATCAAAGGGGATTAGCTAGACATAGCTAAAGAAGAAGAGAAAAAGAAAATAACAAACATAAATAAAATACAACTAAAACTAAATAGAACAGGGGAAGAAGAATGATTTTATTCCAAGAAGAGAGTTATAGAATAAAACCCAGTGTATTTTATAATGAATGAGATAAAGTGTATTTATAGCTGATATGACAAAGGCTACTTGGCAAATTCCATAATGTGGGACTAAAGAATTAGCCCAACTAACACATAAGCTAGAGTGAACGCAGCTGTAGAGTGAGAGGCCTTGCAAATGAGCTAATGTGAACGCAATATGAGTCTTTAGTGTGCCAAATCTACCCAACTGAACTCTATTTGCAACTGGTCTTCAAGCTTTAGTAATTTCAACTTCACTCTTTTTAAGCAAATTCTTCATGCTTTATCCATCAAATGCTCTAAACCAAGCTTTTTATCAACAAACTGAAAACACAGCTATAAATACACAATATTAATTATTTTAAATAGAAAACTAGATAAATAAGCGAATAAAATATACACGTTTACGTGTATATCAAAAAAGTCTAGTTTTTATTTTTGATCATCCTGTTAGTACTCTTTTTTATTTTAGCGCTTCACATTCATTTATATCTGCTTCCATAGTTGAGTCTCTGCACCTTAGTACCTGTATAGTTGAAGATCCCATTTTTGTCTCAAATCCAATTGGTGGTTCGGCTCATTTATCTTTGATTTTTAAGGATTTGAGAATAGTTATATTAAGCATTGAGTTTAAGTGTAATGCTTATGTTTTCGGTTTCACGGGCTATGGGTTGATTCTAGGCATGGATTGGCTATCCAGTAATGGTGCCATCCTCGATTGTGAAAAGAGAGTGGTTAGACTTATGACTCGCCTCGGTAACACTCTTGAAATCTCTTGTAATCCCATGAATTCTGTTATTCTTAGCTACCTAGAATCGCTTGATGCGTCTATTGAAAAATTTGTGATCCGTTAAAGTAGTCCATGAGTATGCAGATGTTTTTGATTAGGTTAGGGGTTTGTCCCCTAAAATGCAAGATAGACTTCTGCATATATCTAGTTGGCAATGCAAAGTCAGTTGCATTACCTGTACGACACATGACTCCAAGGGAAAGGAAGGGCTCAGTAAACAAGTAAAAGAGTTACTTGAAAAAGGGTTCATAAGGCGAAGTATTTCTAAATGGGGTGCTCCAGTCGTTTTCGTTACAAAGGCGGTTGGTTCTGTAACAACCCGAAAATCTGGGCCAGTTTAAAATTTTTATTTTGGCAATTTTAGCGAATTTTGAATATTTAAAATAGATTATTTTAAATAATATCGACGAGAAATTTTTTTTGAATATAATTCGAACGTATATATTATATACGTCGTCGTTAGAATATAAATAATTATATATAATTATAAATAGGAATTGAAAATGGCGCGGTAGTTCGATAATTCGATTTCGAACTTCAATTGAAAGTACCGGGTGCAAAACAATCCGGATTTTAGTGAAACCAAAAATGATGGGATCTAATTGTGACTATCTTTCCAACGACTCCGAAAAATCAAAATTTCATAGCGGGAATCAAAAGATATGTCCAGTTGAAAATTATGAATAGTCGCTATGGAATTCAAGCCCTTAAAAATGGGAATTTTGCAAACGACCTCGGATTTCGACGAAACCAGTTTTGTTGGGTCCGTGATGTCGGATTTTTGCTAGATTCCAAATTTCATAATTTTTCGAATCAATATGGGAACGTGGCATAGGAAAACGCGTTTGACCAGTTTCAGTTGATTTTAATCGACTGGAAATTGGCCATTTTTCAAACGGTCTCAGAATTTGACGAAACTAGTTTTGTTAGGACCGTATCGTCAATACGAAGTTAGAAAATATTTTTCGAGAATTTTTAGAGTTAGTATGTGATCCCGGTAATTTGAAATGTACGTTTAAAACTCAATAAAGAAATTTGAATGTAAATTTAACAGAAACTGATTGTAACAGCCGAATCAGCCTGCGACACATATCCCATTGTGTTCGAAATGGGGGTAAAACGCTATGGACGACAGGCGGTGGGCCTCGTTTAGAGGTCGTATGTAAAAGTCAACTTTTTATTAATAAAATAATAAAAAAAACAAAAAAAAAAACATCATTTCTCTCTCCCCCCTTAAAACCTTCTGCCCCCCCCCCCCCCCGATCATTCTTCTGCAAATCGATTTTTTTTTTAAAAAAAAAGAGAACGATGGCGGAATCGAACCCGCCACCGACCGTTGGCCCCACCGCACCGCGAGCTCCGACGTCCCCTTGCTCGGCGAACCCCTCTCCTCCTCTTCAAGCTAATCGATTTCGCCGCCCCCCCTAAACCATCGCGTTTGCGCCTGCCAAAGCCATCGCACCGCCCGAGGTCTTCCACGACCGTCGTCGCCCCCACTTCCGCTCCACCTCGCCGGCCAGCACCCCACTCTGGATCGAGGAAAAATCCCCCCCTCCCCTTCGCGCCACTGTGAGTTTTTTTTTAGTTTTATGTTAATTTATTTTTCCTAATTAGTTATATTTTATGTTAAGTGAATAAAAATAAAAGGGGGTTTGATATTTAACATGACAAAGGTCGGATTTTTCAACATCATAAAGAACAAATTTTTATATGCTGAAAGATCATATTTTTATACTATAGAAAATATAATTTTTATATATAGTAGAGATAATAAAAATCTGATTTTTATCAAAACGAAGAAAGGATTTTTCATCGAAGTAAAAATGTAGTTTTTATATCATGTAAAGGTTAAAAATATGATCTTTATATTTTTAAAGTATTAAAAATATAATCTTTTACATTATAGAAGTGGTAAAAATACTATCTTTATATTTGAAAAGGCGAAATCTTTATATTTGAAAAGGCGAAATCTTTATATTTGAAAAGGCAAAATCTTTATATTTGAAAAGGAGAAATCTATATTTTTGAAATGGAATTTTATCTATAGGAGAACAAAGTAAAAATTCGATTGTTATATATTGTATAACAAAGTAAAAATTCGATTTTTATATATTGAATAGCATAATAAAAATTCGATTTTTATATATTGAATAGCATAATAAAAATTCGATTTTTATATATTGAATAGCAAAGTAAAAATTCGATTTTTATATATTGAGTAGCAAAGTAAAAATGTGATTTTACGTATGTAGAGGATACGGGTAGAGAGCGTGACAAAGATGCAAGAACGATGAAGACTTCTATAAATGAAGAGTCAAAATGATTGGATAGCTATCGGTGAGAACTTCTCACCTTTCAATTTAAATTTTCTAGTTATATATATATACTAGGATGCAGACGGTGTTTAGTAGCACCCGACACCCGTCATCCACAGACCATGGATGGCTTGTTTGTTAAATTGTTTGGTTGTGTAGTTGATTAGATTATTCGGTTTGAATTGAATTGTTTGGTGAAATGAATTGATTTGATTGATGTGTGAATGGCGTGGGCCTTCACTAGACCGGGGATAAGGCTAGGCCTTGTCCCGTTTCTAGTATCGTGCTGTTATGCCGCCGAAATTTTCTAAAATAAGTTAGAAAAATAACAATATCATTTTATAGAATAAATGAATTGAATAGAAATTCATATGTTGAAATAAAATGTTTTGTCGTTAAAAATATAATTTTTAACGTGAATGTAAATAAATAAATATTCATTTACAAACCGGACGGTTTGTTTATGTACACCTATTTGAAGGACATTGATTGGGTCGATAAATTTTACACATCGCCCAACTGCACAAATAAAATATGCGTTTGATTGTTTGAAACCCCACACGGATGTTGGGATGAAATTTGAAGTTCACTCATCCTGATTGATTAAATATGTCAATCGATTGATTGACAGGCTGTTATAAGCGTTAGATATCTATATTTGATGCTTACACAGTGTAGTGCACTTTGGTTGATGGTTGAT
The DNA here is from genome assembly GCA_030737875.1 of Allium sativum. NCBI lineage: Eukaryota > Viridiplantae > Streptophyta > Magnoliopsida > Asparagales > Amaryllidaceae > Allium > Allium sativum. The sequence continues at coordinate 154,271,825 of CM060926.1, read as the reverse complement.
TATTTTTCAATGCTATTATACATGTGTTGTATGAAAATCCATATAATTAACTTTATATGGTAATTGATTGGGTCTCATTCCAATTTGAAAAATAAAGGTTCATGTGTTGACAGTACTCATCCATTGAGATTGGTCATGTGTTGAACGAAATATTTTAATAATAAAATTTACATTTTTATCAATATAAAATAAAGGTTCATGTGTTGACAGTACTCATCCATTGAGATTGGTCATGTGTTGAACGAAATATTTTAACAATATAAAATAAAGGTTCATGTGTTGACAGTACTCATCCATTGAGATTGGTCATGTGTTGAACGAAATATTTTAGTAATAAAATTTACATTTTTATCAATATAAAATAAAGGTTCATGTGTTGACAGTACCCATCCATTGAGATTGGTCATGTGCTGAACGAAATATTTTAGTAATAGAAATATTTGAAATAGAATATTTGAAAATAGAAATATATGAAGCCGTGTTGATTAGATTGACGCCATTTTGACGTGAACGATATTTATATCGATTTTATTCATTTTAAAATGAATATTGAAAAGTGATTTCGAAATCGAATATTTTGAAATGAAATTTGAATCAAATTAAATAGAAAACGAATTCGAATCGAATTTGTTTTGAATATATAACGAATTTGATTTCAATGGAATATAAAACGAATTCAAATTGAATAGAAAACGACTTTGGAAATGAATTGAATAGAAAACGACTTTGGAAATGAATTGAATTGAAAACGATTTCGAAATGAATTGAATTGAAAACGATTTCGAAATGAATTGAATTGAAAACGATTTCGAAATGAATTGAATTGAAAACGATTTCAAATTGAATTGAAAGCGAATTGAAATGAATTCGAATTGAATTGAAATTTGAATTGAATAGAAATGAATTTTAAAACGAATTTATAAAGAAGAATTCAATTTTGATTTGAATTGAAATGGAAGTTGAAATTGCTTTTGAAACGAATTTTAAAACTATTTATATAATTCGTTTTAAATAGGAATCGACAAAATATATATTATATATATATTATATATATAATATAATGGCCTGAATAGAACGCGCCGCGCCGCGGCAGTTCGCGAATTTCGACCATTTATTTCAAACGGACATTACGGGAGATCCGACCGTCGGATTCTCCTAAAACTGGAACCGTTGGGTTCGTATCGAAAAAACCTTTCTAACGAATATTAGAAATTTGAAATCTAACGGTTGGATTTGGAATTATGTCCAAATCAAATTTGAAAAAGGTCGCTATAAGTGCAGTTTGATGACCGTTGATGGAAATCGACTGTACAGGCCTCGATAAAATTATTAAAAATAGTAATAATTTGTGTAAAATCATAAGAAATGATTTAGAAAGGATTGGGATGAAAAACTCCATGTTTGAAAAGATCAAAATAGATTTTTATCGAAATGAACTAGTTTTGAACTAGAATTATAATTCTATTTATTTTTAAATAAATAAATTGAGTTGAAAAAGGGTTTTAAAAATAACCAGAATATCCAATGATTGCATTGGAGTGGATTTGAATCGAAATTGTCTTCGGAATATTTCGATGTTGGAATTCGTGATTATACAGGTGTTGTTATGGAAATGTGAAAGATATATATTTATATCGTTATTTCCAATACGACATTTGTTAATCGTAGAATTTGATATTGAATATAAGCCGATATATTTTCTATTCAGAGCCTTGTATTGAATATCGAATGTGATTTGGGTTTGTCGTGAATGGTGTCTTCACTAACACTGTTCTTGAACCCAGTTGAGAAAGGATTAAATCTTTTTATTTAGATTTAATGAAAGGTACCAATTAAATAATATTTAATTGGAATTGAATTGATACTGATTTTTGGGTTTATCGTGGACAGTGTTTTAAATAACACTCGTTCTTTAACCCGATAATTAATGAATGTGATTTGGGTTTGTCGTGAATGGTGTCTTCATTAACACTGTTCTTGAACCCAGTTGAGAAAAGATTAAATCTTTTTATTTAGATTTAATGAAGTATGCCAATTAAATAATATTTAATTGGAATTGAATTGATATTGATTTTTGGGTTTATCGTGGACAGTGTTTTAAATAACACTCGTTCTTTAACCCGATAATTAATGGAACGTGATTTTGGGTTTATCGTGAACTGTGTTTTTAAATGACACTAATTCTTTAACCCAGTTAACGATTAAAACTAATTGGAGTTTTAATGAATCTTTAATTAGATTGAAATGATCGAGAATGGAGTATCACCAGTTTTGCTCTAGGCGATAGTTAAATCATTAATTAGATTTGAACGTGAAATGGTAATTGAATTTACCGATAACACCGTGGCGTTAGATATGAAGTATTACCAGTTTTACTTCATGGGATGAATAGGTTGGGATTGGGAAATTAAAACCAATGATTACTTCGGTAAGGTTCGCTAATTCCGACTAGTTGAATCGAAATTCAAAAGAAGATTAGAGAATAAATTTAAGGAATTTATCTTGGATAAAATTAAGGGGAACCTTTCCCTATGAATGTGAAATTTGGAAACTAACTGTCGGTTAGCTAAGTAGAATGGTTTTCTGGATATTGATCTGATGTTGGTTTCGGCCTTCGGGGTTAATATTTGGGAAATTATTCTCTTGATTAATTTACGATTAGTGACTGATGAATTGGAATGAGGCGTATGTTGTGTTTGTGTGACACTTATTTAAAATATACGCGAGTTATTCGGGAAGACCGGGTTTATCCCATTCTGAATAACTGATACGACGATAAGTCGAAGATGAAGACGATGGTCGAAGACCGGAGGTCTTCACGTCGTTTGGGTAATTACTGATGATCTTGATTGGGCTGTACACCCAAGAAGATGGAAACAGTTAGTGATCGTCCAGACGTACTTGGAGATCGATGGATATGCGAGGTACAAGGTGCCTCCGGTTTCGTTCAGCCCCAGAACGGACTTGTAAATGGATTGTGTGTCTGACATTGGATTTTATTCTGTGTTGATTGATCTCTATTAAATATATATCTGTTTGGCGGCGGAGAATTTATTCTCTTGCTTAACGCCCTTCTCTGAGACGTACGAGCTCAGGGGTTATATATTGATGGATATCAAACGCATGGTGTGAATTGCCTGTGTGGCATGCCAAAGTGGCAACTGATCGAGGCTTCTGTTGAAAAGCAAAGTCTTGTGGTGATGATCAAAGCACGGCCTTTGTGGCGTAGCTTTGTGTAACGTTTACTTCGCGAGTTTCACACCCGGTATGAACCAAAAACGGGAGACGGACCTCAGGGAGGGCATGCGTTTCCTTCTAGCTAAAAAGTGGCGTCAGTGGTTTTACACGCCCTGACGAGTTTGACTTATGTGGTTGTTGCTGTTGCTGTTGCGAGGCGCCTCGGTTTGATCGGACGATCCGGGTCCGATGGAGTCATTCGTTGGCTCATTTACGCCCCAAAGGGCGGGGAAACGTAGTGTTCAGGCAATTTAATCCACATCGGTGGACCGGCCCTGACGATCCAAGGGTCACTCGAGCTCTGATCCTGAGACTCGGGCTAGACAGTCTCGAATCGGTTGAGGAATATCTTTTGCCTCGGTTCATAGATGGAAATCCAATTTCCAAATACGTGACATTTGCGGTTTTATTTGTAAACCTATATATGGCGACATAGTGGCATGGGACGCTCATGTCGCCTATGATTGATATTTATGATTTGAAGTTGTTTTATACACTATGCACTTATAATAGTATCAAATGATTTGTTTTAAACGTATCAAGCATTCTTTGGCTGTTATAAGGGAAAACCCTATCCCCCGGCTTGCGTTGCATTGTGTGATAGGACCTGGGTCTTATAATAGCTTCATTTTTCTCTATTTAGCATTGCGCTGTTTGTTTTATGCACTGGTATTCTTGGGAGGAAACCCGTTCCGTGTTATACGGCGTGGTCCCTTGATTTACCTAACTTTAAAAATAAAGATTTATAACTGTTTTAGTTCTCACACCAGTCACATGACTGACCTGGAGTTTATTGCTTTAACCTAAACTCTGGGTGCCCTTATTTTGACACGGGCAGCTAGTAGTTTTGGTTTTGCAGATTTATATTCACAGGATCCTGGTTTACAGCTGGAACGATATCCGGAAAGCTTTGTATCCGTATATCTACTTCTAGTTGTGTATTGTATTATTTTCCGCTGCGATGTATTTAAATGTAATCTCTGATATTTCCGTGTAATATTCATTAATACTCTGTATATTCTTGTATTTGATGGAATTGTTGTAATATACAATGAAATGTTCTCTTGTATGCATTCTGTTGTGGTTTGTTCTCGAACTATCCGACACTTTCCTTTACGGGGAAGTTACGGGTTTTCACAGTTGGTATCAGAGCTTTGGTTTACAAAGCTTAGAGAACAAGGCACATTAGAACCATATGAAAGAATTCATCAGATATTGGATTAGTAATATCCAATGAGAATGACTCGTTAGAGATGGGATCAGTAGTATCCTAGAACGAGTGTGAAGAGTATATTTTTAAAGTGAAAACAAATTTTGTTTTGAAAATCTGAATCAACTATTCGTATTTGATTATTTATTCTATATTGATCGGGACAGTCCAGTATATAAAGATTTTGCATATACGCCTTGCAAACGTGTATTTGAAGTTTTAATATACTGGATAGATATAGAATCACATTCTAGACACCCGGAGATGGTTCTGATGATTGATCGATCATCATCAGAATTTATGTTCGTGTTTCGAAGGTGTGATATCTATATATTTCCTATTGACTGGTGTGAGAACCAAAAATTAGATAGGGCATATTGTTGTGATTTGGCATCAAAAACATGATTTTTGTATATGTAACAAAATTATGAATTTGAAACTCTAATTCACTAATTGATTGATGTTTGTGTTGTTTGTCTATTTGTTTGCTAATTTTGAACCATTATGCCTAATAGAACCAAATATTGAACTGTATTGAAAATTGGTTGCATTTGCTTGCATATACATATACTTACATTGACCAGGTCATAGCAAGGAGGCTATAGCCAGAGAATAAAATTTGTTTGCCCGACAAATAGGTACATGTTTACTACATAATTTACTGTTTTGTTTGGGTGATGACGATTTTATGAGCCTATTGGCTAGCCGCTTGGCTTTTTCTTTTTCTTTTTGAGATCTGAAGGACCGGGGAAGCTATTTGAAATTCCCCGATGCTCCCGGTGCAGGGGAGGTTATGGCGAAATTTTTCGAAAATTTAGGGTGTTAGCCAAATTTTTGAAAATTTGAAAATTCTCAGAAACTGAAAAGTTGGAGGATGAAAGCCAGATCGAACGTGGAGTTGATTAATCAAACCACTTTCGACTTTGTTCCTTTTCGGGGACGAAAAGTGTTAAGTGGGGAAGATTGTAACAACCCGAAAATCTGGGCCAGTTTAAAATTTTTATTTTGGCAATTTTAGCGAATTTTGAATATTTAAAATAGATTATTTTAAATAATATCGACGAGAAATTTATTTTGAATATAATTCGAACGTATATATTATATACGTCGTCGTTAGAATATAAATAATTATATATAATTATAAATAGGAATTGAAAATGGCGCGGTAGTTCGATAATTCGATTTCGAACTTCAATTGAAAGTACCGGGTGCAAAACAATCCGGATTTTAGTGAAACCAAAAACGATGGGATCTAATTGTGACTATCTTTCCAACGACTCCGAAAAATCAAAATTTCATAGCGGGAATCAAAAGATATGTCCAGTTGAAAATTATGAATAGTCGCTATGGAATTCAGGCCCTTAAAAATGGGAATTTTGCAAACGACCTCGGATTTCGACGAAACCAGTTTTGTTGGGTCCGTGATGTCGGATTATTGCTAGATTCCAAATTTCATAATTTTTCGAATCAATATGGGAACGTGGCATAGGAAAACGCGTTTGACCAGTTTCAGTTGATTTTAATCGACTGGAAATTGGCCATTTTTCAAACGGTCTCAGAATTTGACGAAACTAGTTTTATTAGGACCGTATCGTCAATACGAAGTTAGAAAATATTTTTCGAGAATTTTTAGAGTTAGTATGTGATCCCGGTAATTTGAAATGTACGTTTAAAACTCAATAAAGAAATTTAAATGTAAATTTAACAGAAACTGATTGTAACAGCCGAATCAGCCTGCGACACATATCCCATTGTGTTCGGAATGGGGGTAAAACGCTATGGACGACAGGCGGTGGGCCTCGTTTAGAGGTCGTATGTAAAAGTCAACTTTTTATTAATAAAATAATAAAAAAAACATCATTTCTCTCTCCCCCCTTAAAACCTTCTGCCCCCACCGATCATTCTTCTGCAAATCGATTTTTTTTAAAAAAAAAGAGAACGATGGCGGAATCGAACCCGCCACCGACCGTTGGCCCCACTGCACCGCGAGCTCCGACGTCCCCTTGCTCGCCGAACCCCTCTCCTCCTCTTCAAGCTAATCGATTTCGCCGCCCCCCCTAAACCATCGCGTTTGCGCCTGCCAAAGCCATCGCGCTGCCCCAGGTCTTCCACGACCGTCGTCGCCCCCACTTCCGCTCCACCTCGCCGGCCAGCACCCCACTCTGGATCGAGGAAAAATCCCACCCCCCCCCTCCCCTTCGCGCCACTGTGAGTTTTTTTTTTAGTTTTATGCTAATTTATTTTTCCTAATTAGTTTTATTTTATGTTAAGTGAATAAAAATAAAAGGGGGTTTGATATTTAACATGACAAAGGTCGGATTTTTCAACATCATAAAGAACAAATTTTTATATGCTGAAAGATCATATTTTTATACTATAGAAAATATAATTTTTATATATAGTAGAGATAATAAAAATCTGATTTTTATCAAAACGAAGAAAGGATTTTTCATCGAAGTAAAATTGTAGTTTTTATATCATGTAAAGGTTAAAAATATGATCTTTATATTTTTAAAGTATTAAAAATATAATCTTTTACATTATAGAAGTGGTAAAAATACTATCTTTATATTTGAAAAGGCGAAATCTTTATATTTGAAAAGGAGAAATCTTTATATTTGAAAAGGCAAAATCTTTATATTTGAAAAGGAGAAATCTATATTTTTGAAATGGAATTTTATCTATAGGAGAACAAAGTAAAAATTCGATTTTTATATATTGTATAACAAAGTAAAAATTCGATTTTTATATATTGAATAGCATAATAAAAATTTGATTTTTATATATTGAATAGCATAATAAAAATTCGATTTTTATATATTGAATAGCATAGTAAAAATTCGATTTTTATATATTGAGTAGCAAAGTAAAAATGTGATTTTACGTATGTAGAGGATACGGGTAGAGAGCGTGACAAAGATGCAAGAACGATGAAGACTTCTATAAATGAAGAGTCAAAATGATTGGATAGCTATCGGTGAGAACTTCTCACCTTTCAATTTAAATTTTCTAGTTATATATATATACTAGGATGCAGACGGTGTTTAGTAGCACCCGACACCCGTCATCCACAGACCATGGATGGCTTGTTTGTTAAATTGTTTGGTTGTGTAGTTGATTAGATTATTCGATTTGAATTGAATTGTTTGGTGAAATGAATTGATTTGATTGATGTGTGAATGGCATGGGCCTTCACTAGACCGGGGATAAGGCTAGGCCTTGTCCCGTTTCTAGTATCGTGCCGTTATGCCGCCGAAATTTTCTAAAATAAGTTAGAAAAATAACAATATCATTTTATAGAATAAATGAATTGAATAGAAATTCATATGTTGAAATAAAATGTTTTGTCGTTAAAAATATAATTTTTAACGTGAATGTAAATAAATAAATATTCATTTACAAACCGGACGGTTTGTTTATGTACACCTATTTGAAGGACATTGATTGGGTCAATAAATTTTACACATCGCCCAACTGCACAAATAAAATATGCGTTTGATTGTTTGAAACCCCACACGGGTGTTGGGATGAAATTTGAAGTTCACTCATCCTGATTGATTAAATATGTCAATCGATTGATTGACAGGCTGTTATAAGCGTTAGATATCTATATTTGATGCTTACACAGTGTAGTGCACTTTGGTTGATGGTTGATTATTTTTCAATGCTATTATACATGTGTTGTATGAAAATCCATATAATTAACTTTATATGGTAATTGATTGGGCCTCATTCCAATTTGAAAAATAAAGAATATTATAAAATAAAGGTTCATGTGTTGACTGTACTCATCCATTGAGATTGGTCATGTGTTGAACGAAATATTTTAATAATAAAATTTACATTTTTATCAATATAAAATAAAGGTTCATGTGTTGACAGTACTCATCCATTGAGATTGGTCATGTGTTGAACGAAATATTTTAATAATAAAATTTACATTTTTATCAATATAAAATAAAGGTTCATGTGTTGACAGTACTCATCCATTGAGATTGGTCATGTGTTGAACGAAATATTTTAGTAATAAAATTTACATTTTTATCAATATAAAATAAAGGTTCATGTGTTGACAGTACTCATCCATTGAGATTGGTCATGTGTTGAACAAAATATTTTAGTAATAAAATTTACATTTTTATCAATATAAAATAAAGGTTCATGTGTTGACCGTACCCATCCATTGTGGTCATGTGTTGAACGAAATATTTTAGTAATAGAAATATTTGAAATAGAATATTTAAAAATAGAAATATATGAAGCCGTGTTGATTAGATTGACGCCATTTTGACGTGAACGATATTTATATCGATTTTATTCATTTTAAAATGAATATTGAAAAGTGATTTCGAAATCGAATATTTTGAAATGAAATTTGAATCAAATTAAATAGAAAACGAATTCGAATCGAATTTGTTTTGAATATATAACGAATTTGATTTCAATGGAATATAAAACGAATTCAAATTGAATAGAAAACGACTTTGGAAATGAATTGAATAGAAAACGACTTTGGAAATGAATTGAATTGAAAACGATTTCGAAATTAATTGAATTGAAAACGATTTCGAAATGAATTGAATTGAAAACGATTTCGAAATGAATTGAATTGAAAACGAATTCAAATTGAATTGAAAGCGAATTGAAATGAATTCGAATTGAATTGAAATTTGAATTGAATAGAAATGAATTTTAAAACGAATTTACAAGGAAGAATTCAGTTTTGATTTGAATTGAAATGGAAGTTGAAATTGCTTTTGAAACGAATTTTAAAACTATTTATATAATTCGTTTTAAATAGGAATCGACGAAATATATATTATATATATAATATAATGGCCTGAATAGAACGCGCCGCGCCGCGGCAGTTCGCGAATTTCGACCATTTATTTCAAACGGACATTACGGGAGATCCGACCGTCGGATTCTCCTAAAACCGGAACCGTTGGGTTCGTATCGAAAAAATCTTTCTAACGAATATTAGAAATTTGAAATCTAACGGTTAGATTTGGAATTATGTCCAAATCAAATTTGAAAAAGGTCGCTATAAGTGCAGTTCGATGACCGTTGATGGAAATCGACTGTACAGGCCTCGATAAAATTATTAAAAATAGTAATAATTTGTGTAAAATCATAAGAAATGATTTAGAAAGGATTGGGATGAAAAACTCCATGTTTGAAAAGATCAAAATAGATTTTTATCGAAATGAACTAGTTTTGAACTAGAATTATAATTCTATTTAGTTTTAAATAAATAAATTGAATTGAAAAAGGGTTTTAAAAATAACCAGAATATCCAATGATTGCATTGGAGTGGATTTGAATCGAAATTGTCTTTGGAATATTTCGATGTTGGAATTCGTGATTATACAGGTGTTGTTATAGAAATTTGAAAGATATATATTTATATCGTTATTTCCAATACGACATTTGTTAGTCGTAGAATTTGATATTGAATATAAGCCGATATATTTTCTATTCAGAGCCTTGTATTGAATATCGAATGTGATTTGGGTTTGTCGTGAATGGTGTCTTCACTAACACTGTTCTTGAACCCAGTTGAGAATGGATAAAATCTTTTTATTTAGATTTAATGAAAGGTACCAATTAAATAATATTTAATTGGAATTGAATTGATATTGATTTTTGGGTTTATCGTGGACAGTGTTTTAAATAACACTCGTTCTTTAACCCGATAATTAATGAATGTGATTTGGGTTTGTCGTGAATGGTGTCTTCATTAACACTGTTCTTGAACCCAGTTGAGAAAAGATTAAATCTTTTTATTTAGATTTAATGAAGTATGCCAATTAAATAATATTTAATTGGAATTGAATTGATATTGATTTTTGGGTTTATCGTGGACAGTGTTTTAAATAACACTCGTTCTTTAACCCGATAATTAATGGAACGTAATTTTGGGTTTATCGTGAACTGTGTTTTTAAATGACACTGATTCTTTAACCCAATTAACGATTAAAACTAAGTGGAGTTTTAATGAATCTTTAATTAGATTGAAATGATCGAGAATGGAGTATCACCAGTTTTGCTCCAGGCGATAGTTAAATTTTTAATTAGATTTGAATGTGAAATGGTAATTGAATTTACTGATAACACCGTGGCGTTAGATATGAAGTATTACCAGTTTTACTTCATGGGATGAATAGGTTGGGATTGGGAAATTAAAACCAATGATTACTTCGGTAAGGTTCGCTAATTCCGACTAGTTGAATCGAAATTCAAAAGAAGATTAGAGAATAAATTTAAGGAATTTATCTTGGATAAAATTAAGGGGAACCTTTCCCTATGAATGTGAAATTTGGAAACTAACTGTCGGTTAGATAAGTTGAATGGTTTTCTGGATATTGATCTGATGTTGGTTTCGGCCTTCGGGGTTAATATTTGGGAAATTATTCTCTTGATTAATTTACGATTAGTGACTGATGAATTGGAATGAGGCGTATGTTGTGTTTGTGTGACACTTATTTAAAATATACGCGAGTTATTCGGGAAGACCGGGTTTATCCCATTCTGAATAACTGATATGACGATAAGTCGAAGATGAAGACGATGGTCGAAGACCGGAGGTCTTCACGTCGTTTGGGTAATTACTGATGATCTTGATTGGGCTGTACACCCAAGAAGATGGAAACAGTTAGTGATCATCCAGACGTACTTGGAGATCGATGGATATGCGAGGTACAAGGTGCCTCCGGTTTCGTTCAGCCCCAGAACGGACTTGTAAATGGACTGTGTGTCTGACATTGGATTTTAGTCCGTGTGATTGATCTCTATTAAATATATATCTGTTTGGCGGCGGAGAATTTATTCTCTTGCTTAACGCCCTTCTCTGAGACGTACGAGCTTAGGGGTTATATATTGATGGATATCAAACGCATGGAGTGAATTGCCTGTGTGGCATGCCTAAGTGGCAATTGATCGAGGCTTCTGTTGAAAAGCAAAGTCTTGTGGTGATGATCAAATCACTGCCTTTGTGGCGTAGCTTTGTGTAACGTTTACTTCGCGAGTTTCACACCCGGTATGAACCAAAAACGGGAGACGGACCTCAGGGAGGGCATGCGTTTCCTTCTAGCTAAAAAGTGGCGTCAGTGGTTTTACACGCCCTGACGAGTTTGACTTATGTGGTTGTTGCTGTTGCGAGGCGCCTCGGTTTGATCGGACGATCCGGGTCCGATGGAGTCATTCGTTGGCTCATTTACGCCCCAAAGGGCGGGGAAACGTAGTGTTCAGGCAATTCAATCCACATCGGTGGACCGGCCCTGACGATCCAAGGGTCACTCATGCTCTGATCCTGAGACTCGGGCTAGACAGTCTCGAATCGGTTGAGGACTATCTTTTGCCTCGGTTCATAGATGGAAATCCAATTTCCAAATACGTGACATTTGCGGTTTTATTTGTAAACCTATATATGGCGACATAGTGGCATGGGACGCTCATGTCGCCTATGATTGATATTTATGATTTGAAGTTGTTTTATACACTATGCACTTATAATAGTATCAAATGATTTGTTTTAAACGTATCAAGCATTCTTTGGCTGTTATAAGGGAAAACCCTATCCCCCGGCTTGCGTTGCATTGTGTGATAGGACCTGGGTCTTATAATAGCTTCATTTTTCTCTATTTAGCATTGCGCTGTTTGTTTTATACACTGGTATTCTTGGGAGGAAACATGTTCCGTGTTATACGGCGTGGTCCCTTGATTTACCTAACTTTAAAAATAAAGATTTATAACTGTTTTAGTTCTCACACCAGTCACATGACTGACCTGGAGTTTATTGTTTTAACCTAAACTCTGGGTGCCCTTATTTTGACACGGGCAGCTAGTAGTTTTGGTTTTGCAGATTTATATTCACAGGATCCTGGTTTACAGCTGGAACGATATCCGGAAAGCTTTGTATCCGTATATCTACTTCTAGTTGTGTATTGTATTATTTTCCGCTGCGATGTATTTAAATGTAATCTCTGATATTTCTGTGTAATATTCATTAATACTCTGTATATTCTTGTATCTGATGGAATTGTTGTAATATACAATGAAATGTTCTCTTGTATGCGTTCTGTTGTGGTTTGTTCTCGAACTATCCGACACTTTCCTTTACGGGGAAGTTACGGGTTTTCACAGGTTCACTTTTCTTGTGCATAGATGATATTTTAATCTCCTCTAAGAATGAGGAAGAACATGCTTTGCATCTAAGGGAAGTCTCGGATTCCCTCCAAGCGCATCAACTCAAATATAAGTTCTCTGAATGTCATTTTTGGAGGAAAGAGGTGAGGTTCTTAAGACACGTAGTCTCTAAGGAAGGGATAGCAGTGGATCCTGAAAATGTGGTGGCAATCCAAGATTGGAAGATTCCTAAGAATGCAACGGAAGTAAGAAGTTTTCTTGGACCAGCAGGCTAATATAGGATGTTTATTAAGGACTTTGCGAAGGTATTATCCCCACTTACAAGATTGACGAAGAAGAATCTAACCTTTTCTCGGGATATTGGTTGTGATGTCGCTTTCCAACAATCGAAGAGGGCTCTTACAACAGCCCCAGTTTTGACTTTTACCTTACGGTAGTAAAAGGTTTACGGTATACACTGATGCATGCGGCACGGGGCTAGGCGCTATTTTGATATAAAAAGGAAAAGTTCAGAATACATATCAAACTTTGATTTTAAAACCTTCGGTTAAGTTAGTAGTTGGCATCGCTAGGAGTAAGACCTACGCTTTTGAATTAAATAGGGACTTCATGAAGAAAAGACTCTCTGATAGTTGACGCAATGGATAACTCAAGACAGTCAGAACACAATAGATTGAAGCTCAAGAAGATGCGACTTAGAAGACTGAAGACTAGATACGCGCATCATACCCTTTTTGAGGGTATATCCTTGATTCCTCTTTTTCTGTAAAGTTTATTTGCATGCTAGTCTTTATCTTTTAAGTATATCCTCTCGGTCCTATCCTCAATCCTTAGGTAGAAGCCAATGGAAGTAAACATGTGTTTGAGACATGTTATGTTTGGTGGATGCAAGTGGATGCAAGTGTTTGCTAGTGGTTGTTAGTGGATGCATATACACACGTTAGGCACTAGATCGGCTCAGTCACTTTCATGTTGCATATGCATATATGTATTTGTATATGGATTGAAACTTGATGTGTTATCATATGGATATTGCATTTGTATGAATGATTGGGCACTCATGTAGAAGTTATAAAATACGATTAGGAGTAATTGCATATATGATGGACTCATAGCACTAACATAATTCGCATTAACGAGGTCAACTAAATCAGTAGACCGCCCGATTTTGCATTAGATTAGGACATGTACACACACTATGCATATGATCATGAAAGCATTAGAAATATTTATAAGGACAATGGACGCCTGTGATTGAATGGTTGAGTAGATGGGTGTTGGATGTTAGGATACATTCTCCTTGACTTGGAGATTTCAGGGACGAAATCCTTTAAAGGAGGGGATAATGTAAAACCCCGTATTTCCTATGAATATTAAAGTAACGAATTAAAGAATATTTAATTTTAAAAGTGGGAATTAAGGAAAATGGGTTACGCTATTGCGTTTGTCTCAGAATTCTGCTTGGGATAGAGTCCAAGTTTGCGTAAATCAGACAACGTATGAAGAAGTTATAAGCCGTAGAAGTTTGTATACGTGCAAGGAAGTACATACATATACACAAAATCATCCCTAGAACCAAAATATGTCAAAGACGAGTGAGCGGGAAAGTTCCCACTCAAATGGTGTCGACCTCTCTTAAGGGGGGTCGACATAGGTGTCGACCCCACTTAAGGGGGGTAGACCCCTTCCGAGATCCTCTTCCAGTGACGATTTCTGAGTCATTAAGGCATATGTGGCGATTTCTGGTTGGCTTTGTTTGATCTTAATGGCCTTGATAACTCCTAGGTTGATCTGACGGCTCATATTAATCTAAACTTCAATATAAACAACCCCAACCCTCAACCTTAAATCCTCGTAAAATTGCTCTATGAAGCCGTCATGTTGTCCATGGCCAACCTAGCATAGCCTCCATTTTTCTCTAGACTAGAAAGCAAGTTAGGAAGTCCCAAATCAAATCAAAACTAGAGAAACAATAGTCTACATCAAAGGATAGCTTTTCAGTTTTAGAAAACAAGATTTGTTCTTTTGTTTGTAAGTTCAAGTTACTTTCAGATGTGAATTCTTAATTAAAATTCTTGGCATGTAATATTCTGAATCCAAGCTATACCTGATTATGAGATAATCCTTTCAGATTTATCAAATCTATTTTATCAGACTTGTTCCTGCGATGTTATTCAAATCTATTTTATCAGATTTGTGCCTGCGATGTTATTCAAATCTATTTTATCATATTTGTTCCTGCGATGTTATTCAAATCTTATCTATCAGATTTATGCCTGCGATGTAATTATTCAGATCTATACTTCTTTTATGTTCCTGATATTGCTATGATCAAATCTAACGCCGTATGGCTATTTTATGCCTAATCTTTTATGTTTCCTCTTCTTCTCCATTTATTATGGATCTAGGTTGTCTCGAACCTAGACGAAATCTTGTAATATATACGATTGGAATACGGGGCAATTGGGCCTAATCTATTTTATGTACTATTGGGCGTAACTTGTAATTGAGATTTGGGTATAACTTGTAATTGATATTGGGGCATTATTATAACTATAACCGCAAGTTTGGGGAAATTGGCATATAAATCATGTTTTGGGCATAATTATTATTGTTGCAAACTTGGGGTAAATTGAAATATTAAATCTAGATTGGGCATAACAATTGGTTGGGACGCCAAGCATAATGTATATTGTGATTTTGGGGCACGACTATTATTGCAAATTTGGGATAATTGGGTGTAACCTATTTTGAGTAATAACTTGAATTTGAATTTGTGGGGCATAACTTGCAATCAGCTTTGTTAGGGTATAACTTGAGAATTGGAACATGACTAGTTTTGTGAATTTGGGACGATTAGCATATAAAATCTAGACTTGGACATGTATGGTAAATATGCTAAAAGATAAACATGCCTAACCCGAGGTTAGATTGATTTGCAGTGTAAAGCTGCCCGGAACCGCCCGGCACCTCCTGTAACCGCAACAACACAGATCTAATGTGAGAGGTTAGCGCATTTAGCCCAAAACTCGATGTTAGGATGAATTTGCGGTAGAAGTCTACCTGGAACCGCCCGGCACATTCAGCAACCGCAAACAACAGTTCTAATATGAGAGGTTGGGGCATTAATAAATTAATTAGCGCTAATAAACAGACATGCTAAGAATCATAAGGTTAAGTAACATATGAATATGCGACACTTAACCATTATAACATGCTAATTATGCAAGAAGTTGGGGTTAAGTAAATTTAGAACACTTAACCATTTTAACATGTTAATTAGACAAGAAGGTGGTGTTAAGTAAATTTAGAACACTTAACCATTATAACATGTTAATTAGACAAGTGAGCAGGATTAAGTTAACCAGTACAACATAATGAATGGGAAGGGTTAAGTTAATAAGAAACACTTAACCAACATGACATAATGAGTGGATGGGTTGAGTTAACATGAATGGACAATGCTTAACTGATATAACTTGATGAACGAATGGGGTTAAGTTAATGGGGAAGAATTAACCAATATGACATGATGAATGAACGGGGTTATGTTAATAGGAAACACTTAACCAATACAACATGATGTGTGGGTGGGTTAAATTAACATGAATGGACAACACTTAACCAATATTACATGAACGAAGCGGATAGGGTTAAGGCAAACTTAACCAATAAAACGTATTGAGTTGATCAGTGGGAGGGTTAAATACGTCTCGTGTAGGTGGGTAATATTAGTATATACAAGCCCATAGACTTAACCATTGAATAAACATGCTTGAATCGGTGAGAGGGTTAAGTACATCTCGTGTAGGTGGGTAATATTTGTATATATAGGCCTATAAACTTAACTAGTAGGAAACCCATTTCAATAGTAACCCAGACAGATGTATCATGTACCCTAAACTAGGCAGGGTGGGGCACGATTAATGGGCTGATTATAAGTGGTCAAAATAGTGGCAGGGGGTGCAGCAGTGTAGTTCCGATGGAGTATGGGCGTGAACGTGCTCCGGAGAGGAAAAGCAAACACTGGGCATCAGTAGTATACACTGTGCAACTTAAATTGTGTTGGGTCGCTATCATAGGGATTGATACACCTTATGGTGGGGCTAGCATAGGGTATCTACAAGTCAGAGAGGGTCGATTGACATAGACAAAAGGAAAATTAATACAAGTAGGGAGTCATTCGATAGGGTATTAAGGGTACATCTAACATCTTCATGGCAAATAGGCTGATTGAGGTAAGATGCTCATACTAGATGTACACCTGAAGACTGCCACAATTGCGAGGTTGGGATCTCCTTATTATATAACACAGAATACTAGTTGGGACACTAGTAGGGGATACAGATCCTTTTTCACTGGATACCAGTTGGGACACTAGTAGGGAAAACCAATCGTTCTATAAAAGACACTAGTTAGGATACTAGTTGGGTGGTGCAGAGAAAATAGGAAATCAGGGAAAGAACAAAGCGCATTTAGTGTATCTTACCTTGTCGTATCTAATGATCATCATTTGTTGTCTTGCTATGCTTATTATCATGGTTATGGTCTGGTATCCAGTTTATTCATGTCATGATTCTTTTACATATTTACATGCTGAAAGTCACTGGACTTACCAAGCTTATGTCTGACTCTGTTTTGTTTCGCTTTCTTTTCTTCGGTCCCCCCCCCCCCAAGGATCACAGGGAGGGGATATTACCACTTAGCTCAGTTTTCTTTCCAAGCTCGAAGATACTCGATGTATTGCTTTGGACTCTCTCTTCCACTGCTATGGCTGATTCATGCTTTACTGGGGAATATCATTGTTATTTTTATGCTTCTTTTATACTTGGAAGTTTTTGAATCAAGACAGAAGTTCTATGTATTACTTTTAAGCATGATTGAGACAATTGTTGAAAAAGCTTGACGAACCACATTGTTTTATAAAATGACTTTATTTTCCGCTGCTTTATTTGTCTATCTTGTATCTGCATCTTTTATCTAAAACGCTCCACCGAAGTTAAGGCATTCCCTTTGTGAGTGACTTTAATGGAGGTGGGGTGTTACAGAAGTTGTTCTCTTACTAGTTTGCAGTTAGAGACTGATAGAGGTAGGAATATATTGATGCGTGAATCAGAAATGGAAACGTTTTCCAAAGTTAATAACGTATATTTTCTAATTTTAGAAAATAAGGAATTTACGAATATATGGAAACGATAAATGGGAAATTTGGAAATGAAATGATGATTGATCGGTAAGATTTCCATTTGGGAATACGACTGTTTTTTGTACACATGTTTTCATTTGATAGTTAAATCACCGACTATCAAAGATTTTGACCATTTTTGTTGTCAATACGGAGAGACCGGGTTCAGATATATTATCTAAAAACCACTCCGTATAGCATTAGCATTGCAAATCAAACATGATCAAGCTAATTGAAGATGGAGTTTATGCAAGGGCTGTTCTAGCGATCCTTGGTAGAAATTGCCTAAGATGGATTTAAAGAATAGTGCCTTCAGTTTTTCCAGTCCCAGGACAACCTGTATGGAAGAATGTCTAACATAGTATATTTAGTATATCGCGTAAATTGATCTCTTCAAACATATTTACGTTTGGTGGCAGAGGAATTCATTTCTCTTAGCTGTATACCCATTGTATTTTTGAGGAAATCAATTCGTGATTTGACGGGTATGACGATGTGACATTCAAAGTAAATAAAGGTGTGATATATACGTTATGGCCTCTAGCCTCACAATTAGGAAATGGTATAAAATCGGATAGGTCGCATGGCTAAGTGGTTAGCTGCAAATTAGGGTGTATTGTCACCTGATCTAGAGAAAATCCATTTGCTTCTGTAAACTATTTCAATGTTGTCCCTTTCGGTAAACGGTTGCTGATCCCAACCGTTAGTGATAATACATTCTGTACACTCAAGCGAAATGAGTGACCGGTCATGTTTATCCTAGGTTGCAAGATGTTCTTGTTTAACCGGGTGTATTCCTCTCTAGAGATACACTGTTGGAAGGTGGTCTCATACCTTGCTAGTTGGAATCCATTACCCAATAAGCGCCCACGGTTTTTGATTATATATTATGTATGTATAACGTGAGATGAAAGCGTTCTGCTAAATGATTTTTATATTGTGGTTGATAGACACTATTATAATATCAAAGAGTTTTGGATTCTCATAAGGGAAAAACCCATTCCGTGTTATACAACGTGGTCTTATGAGATATCATTTATTTTATCAAACTATTTTAAATTGTTTATTCACACCAGTCCCATGACTGACCCAGAGTTTATTTTGTTTTGTTTTCCCTAAACTCTTGGGTGCCCAATTTTGTACGGGCAGCCAAGTAGTCGGGATTTACAGATACTTGGAGAGCTGTAGCAGGAGGCTTCAGGATTATATAGCTATTGTTTATTTCCACTGTGATATTATGTGTTATACTCTGAAATGGTTTGTATATATAGTTATAAGTTTTGTATTTCAAATATTATGTTATATAATATATTTTATTCGTTCCGCTGTGAGATTCATGTTACTCTAATTCTGTTGTTATGTTCTTCTCCTTCTTCTGTTATAATTTTCTATCTTATCCATTCTCACCCTCTAATTTATTTCTATTAACTATCTGGTATTTCCAATGCTTGGATAGTCGACATTGAGTTTATGTCGATAACCAAGGTTGCAAATTTCTCAGGTCGTTACAGTGGTATCAGAGTTGAAGGTTAAGTGATTACCTTGGCTTTGTGGCATAACTCAGTAGAGATAGGGTTAGTAATGCCCTAGATTGAGTTTGAGTGTATATATATGAGCGCGTATTTGTTATTTGATATAAAAATTTGTTTTATATTGTGGAGCTTTATTGGTTGAGTTGTTTATGAGTTATGGTCGATCAATTTGATCCACTGTATCGGTAGGGGTTTATAAACGCTTGAATACGATGAACCGACATGATATGTTTTGAAAAGTGGGTAAATGGAATAATTTTACCCGAAATATATATCATGGAATTAGTGTAGTATATTGGACATGTTGGTTGTTATTATAATCAAATAAGATTATAATTGGAATGGTTATATATATAACCAAATAAAATTCGTATAAGTGCTACGAAAGGATTAATTCTGAATTTAAATCAGAATAGAAATTAAAACCCTAGAAATTTGGAGATGTGTTTGTAAATGGATTTGGATTAAATATATGAGAATTTTAAAATCCTGGGAGATATTAAATTTGATTGATAAGCTTGAGAAGGTTATTTTGAAATGTATTTCAAAATGAAAGTGTTTAAAGAATGAGTTTTGAAAAGGGATATAGTATTAAACTCACTTCGACCGCTGGAAAATAATTTCGATGATGATCCAAACATCATCGATGTTCATTTTCGAGTTTCTAAGTGACGGATTACGACCAAAGATTTTGTTCTTGAATTATTTGGAGGAAACAAGTTGTTCAGAAATTCAAATGTTTTGAATTGTTATTATGATTTCAAATTGATTTGAATAAAACCCTGAAATTTAAATTTTGGAATTTAAATTTAAATTATGAAGTTAAATAGATTGAGATGGTAAAAGTAAATAAATAAATTAGAAATTAACTTGAAATAAGTAAAATAAAACTGGATTTGATTAGAGAATAATCTGGAATGGAATTGAGTTTATAAGTTAAGAGTTTGGAATTTGAGATTGGAGTTCGAATGGAATTCGACTTGGATATGAGTGAATGATTTGGTTTGAGAATGAATTGATTAGAGATTGATTAGGATGACATTGGTATATGCAGAATTGGTAATAGATGGAAATGATATAATGATATCCCCAACAAAAAGGTACAAGTTATTTAGATATGAGTTTGGTGATTTATGAGCCAATTTGGCAAGCCGCTTGGCTGTTTGATTTTATTTTGGGTTAGAGAAGACCTAGAGAGGCGAGTTGTAGTTGTACCGATCGAGCCGTACAAACGAGGTGCTGGCGAAATTTTTCGAAAATTTAAGGTATAAGAAAATTTTCAGAATTTTTTGGAAATTTTAGTTAGTCGGAATAAATTAATAATTTAATTAAAATTTATTGGTTCAGTTGAAGCTGAAGTTAAGAATAAAAAAAAATTAACCCAGTTAATAGGGTTTGTTTTCTACTTAGCAATTTTGAGGACGAAATTATTTTAAGGGAGGAAGAATGTAATGTCCCGTATTTTTACAGTATAATAATTAATTTATTTAATTATTTAAATAGTGATTTAGAGATTTATATGGTTGTTTAATTAATTATATTGAATATTTAATTAATATTAATAATTAAATAATATATTTAATTTTCGGAATAGTCGGAAATAGTGGAATTCGCTATGTTGTGTGAATCAGATGATTTAATTCTTTTTAGAATTGAATTATAATAACGTTTATATTTAATAATAAACGACATTAGAACATATAAATTATACTATAATTATAATCGAGTTCGAAATGACGCGGCAGTTCGTAATTTGGCGACTCGAACTTCAAACGAATATTTCGGATCCGTTTTAAGTTGGATTTCTGTGAAACAAGAAACGTTGGAATCTGTTGAACTGTATTTTTCCAATAAAGGTACAAACTGGATATTTCACTTTATAAATTATAAGTTATGTCGAAATCAAATTTTCAAATAGTCGCTGTGAAATCGCTTATAAGCTATAACGGTTATTTAATTTTAATTAAATACCGGTTTCAAATTTGGACAAATCCTTTTAGATGTAAGTATAATTTAATTTTTAGAATTTTACTGTAATTTTTATTTCGGAAAATAAGCAACTTTTTGTTTGATGTGTTTTACACCATGTATATATATCAACATACATTAATGGCATATGTCAAAATACAATGGTTAGATTTTAGAAAAAATTAAAAATTCAAATGAAAATAACTGCATTTATTCAATATTACCAACTAAATTTCACCCTTATATTCGCCTATTCACTAAAAATTTACTTTTCATCCCCTTTCTTATTTCTTTTCAATCTCAAATTTATCTCCACAAAAGTGTCCTCTTAACCTCAAAAGACATGCGAAAATATTGAATAAACTCTTCAATTTTTCAAGAATATCCTTATTTTTATCCTTTGTAATCAACATCACTTCGAATTGAGTCAAATGCTAATGATTGAAAAGGAAAAAAGACATTTCAGCGCGCTTAAATGGATGATTTCCTCTCTAGTCTCTAACCAGAGAAGAACAAAATAACAACATAAAGTGTCCAATAAATATAAATTATAAAGTCAGGACGCAACAAAAGTGAATCCAATCTTCGGAGGGGATAATAGTTGATGTTCAAAGGAAAGTTTATGTCAGTTTGTTTGTTTTGCTATGCACATACATATATAGGATTTATTTAACTATTGGATTGATTAGGCTGGGATTTGGAGTTTGAATTGTGTGATTAATTAATTAACGTGAGGCTTTAAATTGACTTGGTTTTTGATTGACGTGAACTAATCAAATAAAACTAGTGTGTGTTTTCATTTCTTACATCTTTGTTTATTTCTATCTATACATAGTTCATAATTAAGGGAGAATTATAACATTTTTATTATGATAAAGGGAAAAATATATAAAATACCTAACACAAGTTAGGGGGGTAATGAAATTCAAGGAGAGTAATATCATATTTTATATACATGATTATCAGCAATAGGAGGAGATTGTTAGTACCTTAAATACTGGTTTTGATGACAAAAGGAATATAAGATCGTAAAAAAATAAAATATATGTATGTATAATGTTTTATTAAGTCATATATTATATAATGAAGGGTACTTGATAAGTGTTTATTAATAAGACTGTACGGTATAAAGATTCAAGAGTAGATTCAAGAAGCTGATAAAAAGATTCAACGATTGTAGATCAGAACTCATTAGATAAAGATTCAAAGATATTAAGATATGAAGACTATAGTCATAGTGTACAAAATCAAATTTCTTAGTTGCACTTTGTCATCTCCTATTTTAAATAAGGTGTTCAAATACATTCTTTGATCTTTAAATGATTTTGAAAAAGGTGTTCAATCCTCTTCCCAATACAAATTTTTTGTGTTCATACATTTCACTATTACTTTAAGAGACTTACACATGACTTTTACTTGTTTCAACATAACCATGGACACTGACGCTTCTTCTTTGTTTTTAATCTCTCCTATTTTCTAGAGAAAAGTCAAGGAATCCTAAACAAAATACCTAAAAGGAATTATCAAATGAATTATGTGTTCTAAAGGTATTCCATTCGGACTGAAATAGTTATGTAAGGTCAATTTAAACGCAACGTATAAATTAGTATGTAACCCATGAATATCACATGATATGAAAATAATATGAACCCGCCAAATATATATTTAAGAAGTATATAAACTAGTAATTAATTTACTAAGTACAGTAAACAAATCGATAGGGATCCATCGAATTTATGTGATAACAGGAGATGTGGTAAGTTTTATTTTTAAACAAGAATTCCATTTTCTACTCACCTCACAATACTTACAAAACTCTAAAGGAAATATTCCCCTTAACATAAAACGAGATCCTAATAATAAAAATTATAACAAAACAAACATTGCTTATATATAATAATTATCAAACAGTTGTTATACATCTAAAAATTGAATTATTAATATACATCTAAAATTTCGTTTATTATTACTTAAAGGCAAATTTAAAGGGACGACCGCTTTAGATAATCGATTTATCAATATGTAAGATATCATTATGATAAATATACCAAAGCATCATAAACAATAACTTAAATTTATTTATTATTAGTAAGATCATTATACTAATGGTTCTTTGTATCAATAATGACCATTACTATTGATGCTTTCCTTAATATGATAATTCTAGGTGTATTTACTTTTACTTCAGTGTTGATAAAGACTTTCAATGCATTTCAACCAAGTCAACATGGCAACTGCATGTTACTTTTTTCCACTGAAGTAAAACTTTAATATCTAATCGAGAAACTCGCCTTTTGTAGCAAAAGTAAGATCAAATTATTTTAAAAATACATTTTTATCACAAAATAACATATATATAAATTTTGTAATCTCAAAGCAAGGATTCTACTAATAGAGGGAAATGAAAAATACATTTGAAAAAAAAACAAAGTGATCACAAATCAAAGTATGATCATAATAGAAAACAGATGGATGATAGTTTCATACACACATCACTCAAAGACCATAGAAAATAGAAGTTCGACCAGGCAGATCAAAAAAAATGAAAGGAATAAAAAACTTAAAGAAAGATGCCGCCATAATCCCAATTCCATATCCATACAACTTCAAGTTGATTTTGTTTCATTTTCAGCAACAAAGTTCGCTACAAAGTATACACAAATAAGAAAAGAGTTAGAACATATATATGTGTGCATGTACGTATGTATAAATGTATGATAAGTGTATTTATCAGCTCAAAGCCAATTTGAAATGTAAGCAAGTTTGTAAACTAGTTATTTGAATGCAATGTATAGATACCATTTAAAATGATGATATTGAATTCTTACAAAAAATAATTGCCTTGAGGCAATTACAAATGATGTCAATGCAGTTATTAGTTTTTTGTATTACTTTCTGAACCAATAATGATACTCATAATCAAACGAGGGTTTAAAAAAAGTTTGCATTTCAAAAAAAAATAACTAAAATGATTATATAAATAGACATATAAATCTAATATTTTAAAAGAACAAGTAAATTAATCAATATACAACGGTAAATAAATTTAATTTTTTAATTACCACGACCGCGAAGTAGATCCAGTTCAACAAGACCATGCTGAAACACTGAAATGAAAATTAAATCATTGGATTAAGCTTTAACATTAATTTCAATAGAGAGATAAAAAATTGCATAATCTATCAGTCACTGGATTTGAAAAAAATTAGTTACCTATTTTTGGAAGAGTAATGTGTGGAGATTCACTTGGTCCGACATTAGAAGCATTGGGGTTTGTGAAAGGGCTTATTATATTACCTAGCATAGGTATTTAATTATTTATGTTTTAGTATGGATGAATTATAGATGTTTAATGAATGAGCATCTTACTTGGTTCCTCAAAATGTCCAGGACTCCCACCTTCACAGAGATTCAAGTTGAGATCGAAAGCTGGAAAATTTCCATCTAGTTTAGGATATATTGAAATAATATGACTATTTATTGAATAAATAAAAAATTATATTTAATTGGCATGTCATCAATAATAATGTTATTCAATAGCTTATAATGAGTTAATGCATTTATAACGTTATTCAATAGCTTATAATGAGTTAATGCATTTAATAGGGAATACTAATTAGAGTCTATAGAGCATTTTCCAAAAATTCAGTTGCAAGTGATTGTGTATATTGAAAAACAAGAACACCAAAGTGAAATTAAATGGTAACAAAAAGGAAGGGAAATAATATGATCGATTGTTTTTTTGTGATACTCCTTCATATATATTAGCGAAGATAAAATGGTGAATTTTAGGTTGCTATACTAAGGGTTTGGATATATGATAAAAGTAAATATGTTATATATGTATTATGTAAAAGATTAATACTTATTTTAAATTCTATATGAAATCAAAATGAAAGTTCATCTTAAAATCCAATTAAGGTTATTGCACTAGAAATGCAATGTATCATTCTAAAATTGAGCCATCCATCATTACGCATAAGTTATTGTATATGCTAAAGCGATAATGTGATACAAAATATAAGGATTGTGTAAAATGTCACTGAAAATTTATATAATTATGAACTTTTAATGAAGAATCAAAAAAGATAACAACATTCATACCTTTGACATGGCTGGGACCTTTGTTGTTTGTATTTTCATATTTAGTTAACTCAGCTAGAAACAAAAATCCAAAAAACAATTAGGAAAAGATGAATTATAATGATTAGTAATGGTATAAATAAGAGTCTATCTGATCCAAATAAAGGGATTTAAATCATTGATTTACCATTCGATTGACCCGTTCCTAATCCATGGTTTTCCAAGTTATCAAGGGAAGGATTCCCTACAATGTGACATTTTATGTCAAATTACCAATGACATACCATGTTTTCAAAAATAACAAAGAACAAATACTGGCTATTAAAAACAAGTATACCTGTTTGAATCTACAATTCAACTTTATTTCTCTAAAAGAAAATAATTAGTGAAAAAATAGGGTAGATTAAGATTTTGGTTTAGAAATATAATATTAATATAAGTATTCAAATAACACTTGGTCATAAACATGGAGAGCTACATTATACCTTGTTTACTAAATTAATATGAAAAATGTTTTCTCAACTATAGAATAGAAGTATTCAAAATCATTTGATCACATACATAGAGCATTTAAGCTACATGTTTTCAAAAACAACTAAGACAAAAACTAGTCAATTGTAGAGCAAAAGTATTAAGTATTTTAACCTATAATTCGATTTTATTTTTCCAAAATAAAATCAAGAGGGCAAATTAAAATATAAAGGCTTAGACATAGAATATAATCATAGATAATCAAATATCATTTGATTACATAAATAAAGCATATAAACATAGACATGTCAAAATACTAATTTCTAAAGCAATGAGTGATGATAAAAATCTACTAGATCAAAAATTTGATCTTAACTATTTAATCTTTGAAGAACTTTAACATACTATCCATAAATAGCTAGATGGAAGTATTAGTCAACCATCATAGAATAAACCAAATGAAATGATTACCAGATTTGCCTGCTATGTCATTGACAATCTTGTCTATGATAGCTTTTTGAAATATTTCCAGTGATTTAACCATTTTTCTCAACTCATCAGTATTTAGGTGATCTGCATTTTCAACTCTCCTAACATCTTCATTTTCTATAGAAAGCTCTTTAATCCATTTTACTAATAATTTTCTCCTTTCAATAGCCTCATCATATTTTGCAGTAGCCTCCATAACTTTTCTATTCAGCTCTTGAATCCTTAAGAATTGTGCTTCCTCATATGCTTCTGTCTCTTTGACACTAGTGCCACCGCTTAGAAATTTGTGCATGACATGGTTGAACGAAGGGCTACCAAAAGTGTAAAGACACCCGGTAGGTGATTGAATTAAAAGAGCGACTTTTGCACCAGACTGCGTTGCAAGCTCATTAGCCTTTGAGAATATACCAGGTTTTCGTTTCGAAAAGCAAGCTAGCCTTGCATGCTCTGACTCTATCTTCCTAATCTCAATTTTTCGTCTTCCATTACCAGATCTTCTTATCCTTGCCATTTTTGTGATATTGCTTATGAAAAGAAGAAGACAGATAATACTTATAGAGGGCTTAGGAAGTGAGAAAGGTAATGCAATCTTTTTACATGGCCTGGATAACTACAAGACCATTAATTGACTGCTTGGAAAACAATTTATGCGGTTTTATACAGTTAATTTCTTAGTTAAACAATGATTATATGGTAACTTAATTAATTAGAAATTTAATTCGGTGTTATCTTTCGTATACATTGGTGTAATGAGGTTTAAACTAATTGTAAATTTTATTTAGTTTACTAGCTAACTTGATAAAAAATTCCATGATGTTAAGGGTAGTGTAGTAAATTTTTGTTTACACCAGTAAATTCGACAAAGGCAAGGAAGATGAAACAAAAGTCAAAGTTAATTTTGTTATTTGATTATTTATTAAATGGATTAGATCATAGTTTTCCTAGGTGCAAAAATAAAAATAATTAACATAGATTTGTGTGGGAAAATAAAGCGTTAACCAATTTAAATAGTGAAAAATAGGCCCAGGTCCCTATTAAGTTTCAAAATTAGGCTCACATCCGGTCCTAAACTTATTATAAATTACATCCCGATTTTTCGAATATTCATTAAAAAATTAAAAAAATCACGTAAATTCAAATTTGAATTAAACACGTAAACATAATAAAATTCAGACGTTAAAACCATCAAAAACCACACCAAAAACAAAAAAAATGAAAAAAATAGCAAAATTGCAGTTAATTGCATCAAAAAATGCATATATTTGAAATTCTTGCATACATGTAAGCAACTATTTCAGTGATGCATCTATGTTAAATTTTTTGCATACTGGTATGCGTGTAATACAAAATAAATGCATACATGTATGCAATAATTCGTAGGCATGCATATCAGTTCATATTTATTTGTATACATGTATGCATGTATTAAGAATAAATGCATATATGTATGCAACAATCCGTTGGCGTAAATATTAGTTCATCTTTATTTGCATACATGTATGCCATAAAACAGAATACTTGCATACTTGTATGCTAATATTCATGCAAATTTTTCGATGTAAGATCTACGTGAATTGTTGCATGCGTGCATGCATATATTTAAAATATAGTTGTATACATATATGCAAAAATTCATACAGATTTTCAGTGTAAACTGCTTCATGAATTGTTTCATATATGTATGCAACTATTCTGAATATTTGCATAAATGTATGCAATTTATTTCCAAGATCTTCTGGGAATATTTGCAGATTTTTGAAATTTTTTTCCTGACCAATGCATTTTTTTGGGGAAAAACACGTAACTCCAATTCTAGGGACCCGCTTTGAATATTAAACGTAGGGAGGATGTCATTTGTATTATGAAAATTTCCAGGGATGTATGCCAAACGGACCCATTTAAATAACTGAGTTTAGTCAAATTACATTAATACAAATAACTATAGGAAACTTATATAGATTTAAAACAAACAAAGTTTTAGTTCATTTACGTACATTATTTTAACAAGCTTCCTCGCACATAACATAGATTACTACATAATTTATCTGAAATGTACTCTAAAAACATTAAAAAAAGAAGTTTATCGATAGTTTCTTCAAAACCATTAAATTTAGCAATATTCTTGTCAGTTTTCATTATCACGTTATTTACAAGAAATTCATCAGTATGTTTACTACAAAGCTTGGTTTTGATTAAATTCATGCTCGATAAATGAAATACCTTTTATCTTCGAGTTCAACTCCAAATGGAACAATTCATGAAAGAGAATGTGTATTTTTGTCTTTTTAACTTTCTACGGACTCTTAGTATCTAGAAATTTCAATATTATCTTCCTTACAAACTACATGGATGTTATTGCACAACAAGATTTTGTTGTAAGTGCAGTGCACATGCATGTCAACAATTCTTATATTGTAAACAAACTTTGAATTCCTACATAGCTAGGATAAAAATAATTTAAAAAATATAAATGTGAAAATATCATTTTTTTTATTTAAATAAAGATTCAAATGTATAACTTTATTTACACCTAGAAATTTTTATTTGAAAATAAATCTTAGCACATATTCGTTAGGAGATTCAAACTCTTTACTTTTTGTAAGGTTAATTTTAGAACTTCATGGTCTGACCAAAAGGTTGTGTTTCTATTCAACTATTAATAAATATGCTAGTAACATGATTGAAATTTTTGTCTTATTTTCATCCTAAATCCTCTTCTAAATCTCTCTACTCTTCTTCCTCTTCTAATTTTTATTCCAATTCTTTTTTGTCTTCTTATTATGACAAATAAGTTCACTAAAGTACCTTCTTTAAAAGGATATATAATTATCTGACACGACCCGAACTTCCCCGTGAAGGGAAGAACGGATTGCGTTGAGGACAAGACAAATCAGAACGCAGACGGAAGAACATTTCATTGTTATTACAACAATTCCATCAGAATACAAGAATATACAGAGTATAAATGAATAAAATACATTCGATGAATATCAGAAATTACAATAAATTACATAGCAGCGGAAAAATATACAAAACACAACTGAAAGTGATACACGGATACAAAGCTTTCCGAGCATCGTTCCAGCTGTAAATCAAGACCCTGTGAATATAAATCTGCAAAATCAAAACTACTAGCTGCCCTTGTGGAAAATAGGGGCACCTAGAGTTTAGGTTAAAACAATAAACTCCAGGTCAGTCATGTGACTGGTGTGAGAACTAAAACAGTTATTAATCTTTATTTTCAAAGTTCGGTAAATCAAGGGACCACGCCGTATAACACGGAACGGGTTTCCTCCCAAGAATACCAGTGCATAAAACAAACAGCGCAATGTTAAATAAAGAAAAATGAATCTATTATAAGACCCAGGCCCCATCACACAATGCAACTGTAACACCCCACGTCCATTAATGTCACTCACAAAGGGAATGCATTAACTTCCATGGAGGTTTTAAGTGAATATAGAACAGTAAAATTACAACAAGACAGATATAAAATAGTACTTGGAAATTCAAAAACTTTATTTCATTGTAGCAGAAGTCAAAACATGTTTGATTACATCATAACACCATATTCAATGTCAAGTACAATATCTATCTTGATAAAACAAGTACATAATCCCATTACATGAATAGCCATTAAAAAGAAAGATAACAAGCTAGACTTTACTTCAGCAGTCCAAGCTTTCCAGAAGATAAGCGATCCAACTAGACTCCACTAGAACTTGGCCCAACCTGCGGACCTGAAGGGAG
The DNA here is from genome assembly GCA_030737875.1 of Allium sativum. Taxonomy (NCBI): domain Eukaryota; kingdom Viridiplantae; phylum Streptophyta; class Magnoliopsida; order Asparagales; family Amaryllidaceae; genus Allium; species Allium sativum. The sequence goes on along the minus strand of CM060926.1, from coordinate 154,241,752 downwards.
AAAAAGGATGGAAAAAAGGGGGTCAGACATAAAGTCTGGTGAATATGATAATTCTACAATACTATTACCAAAATAACTGGACTAAGGCATAAGCTGGATACCAAGAAAATGTCTATGAAGAGCAGATTAAGGACATAGACAATCGCTAAAGGCAACGTTATAGGCGCTCCTAAATACTAAAGGATAAACACTATACTGCACCACACCAGTCATCCTAAAGATTCATCCCACTTAGCTTCACTTAGAAACTTTCCCAATGGCTTTACGTACCCCTAGCTGACTACATAGGTGCCGCCTGCCCCTATCTCCACTAGGTGTACCCTACTTCCCATTATTCGATCGGCTCCCTAACTCGTAGATACCCGTGCTGGCCCCACAGTGGGGTGTATCACTCCCCTAAAGTGGCAACCTGATACAACGGACATGCACGGCTTATACCTACACGATGCAACAACGTCTTACCTACCAGCCCGGGTCCACACACGCATATGAAACCCGTTGGACTTGCGTTGCCACCGCTCCCTGTTTTGGCCTCTTATAGTCAAACCCAGTATGCGTGTCCCGTCCTCGACTTGGGTCGAGCCCACAAAGATACGTTTTGGGATACTGGTTGAAATGGGCCCCCACTATTTACCACAAGCATTCCACCTAAGCTTGTCCCCATTAGTCCATCCCACTTAACCCACTTAGTCATGCTCATTTACATGTGTGTTTGGTTAAGTCTAATCGTATTTCAAATGCCTCTAAAGGCAACCACCAGATTCCTCATGCCACCCAAGGCACCTACTTAACCCCCATGTCCCACCTTACATGATTATCTGGTTAAGTATTTCTTAGTTCATTAAGGCCATAACCTCATAAAGACCTCTCACATTAGACTGGCATTTATGGCAGCTGGATTTGCCGGGCGGGTCCGGGCAGTCTTACACCATAAAAGAGTTTAACCTCGTGTCTTTACAACTGTTATGCTTTAGTTTGGGCCTAGGACCTCTCACATTGGGCCGACATTTGTGACTACTGGATTTGCCGGGCGGGTCCGGGCGGGTTTACATCACAAACGGGTCCAACCTCGTGTCCTAAGCATTGATTATTAATAATAATCCACTTTCCCCCAATTTTAATAATTCCCTACTTGAATTATTAATTACTTCCAATTTTTAACAATGTCCATAATTGACTCAATTATGGACATTCATTCATGGTATGCAACATCTTACAAAATTGCACCCAATTTATTAATTCCTAATATTACCCCTACCCCACGTTTGAACGTTTATTCGCAAAATATATGTTAGACTCGAATAGCCTAACTCATAGCATAAAAGAGATTATCATAATAACAACATGTATATGTGACCAAATGAATCATAATAAGGGGTGAAACTTGCATATGTCCAACTTGCATAGATTATACATGTCATGGACCTAAAGGTGTCAACTTGTTCAAAATTCACCTAATATAATCTCAATCAATTTTCATAAACTTACATATGAACATGTGTGAATCAACATCATCTAATTTTTTAACAACATGGTTTTATATGGGTACACCTAACTCAATAGGCAAATTCCCATAATCAAGTTTTATTTAATTATAGTTTCAAGTTTATGGGTACACCTAACCTAATAGGCAAATTCCCATAAACAAGATCCATTTAAATTAAGAAAAAAAACATAACTTTAAGCATGATCCAACAACATCATGATTTTTCAACATAATATAGCATGATTTATAACATGGCATAGTATGATAGTATAACATAACTTGACATGATTCTCAACATAGCACGACATAGCATAAAAGAATTTACAACATAGCATGACATAGCATATATAATTTACATCATACGACAACATAATAACATAATAAGAGATCCACAATATATAGAATTTACAATTACAAATCACATCACTTTCTTGTGATCCATTCATAACTGAGTCAAATTAGTTTGTAATAGTCTTGTGAGAATCATCATACTCACCAACAAAAGAAAAGAATTGGAGAAAGAGAGATCTTTTGATTTGATTTGTGTAGATTTAGTTGTAGATGATTAGGCTTCCTCTTCTTAGTTTGTGACGGCTATGCTGAACTCCATGGCAGCAGCATGACGGTAGCTTCTCTAATTTTACAAGTGATTTAGGTCTAGGGTCTACCCACTTATTTATAGATTTTTAGAATTCATTTAGGCCATTAGATTTAACCTAGAAATAACCGCAGCCGTTCAGACAAGATGGGGTTTATCTTGTTGACTCAGCAATGAGTCAGAAGTGACTCAGCAAACACTCAGCATATTAATAAACTTCTATTCATGTCATAAATATATATATATTTTCTACAATGTACATATTAGATACATCCCCCTTTACTTATTATTGTTTTTATATACATATTAGATACATCCCCTCTCTTACACACTTATTAATATTTTTATATTCATATTAGATACATCCCCTCTCTTACACACTTATTAATATTTTTATATTCATATTAGATACATCCCCCTTTACTTATTATTGTTTTTATATACATATTAGATACATCCCCTCTCTTACACAATTATTAATATTTTAGCAACTTTAGTGTTAATAGAAAATTCGGGGTGTTACATTCTCCCCTCCTTTTAGGATTTCGTCCCCGAAATCTTCAAGTCTGGAAGAATGTATATCCTACCATCCAAACGTCCATCTACTCATCCATCATACACAAGCATCCATTGTCCTTAAAAGACTTCTAATGCTTTATGATCATATGCAAGTGTGTGTACATGTCCTTACCTAATGCGAAATCAGGCGGTCTACTGATTTAGTTGACCTCCTTAATGCAAATTATGTAAGTGTCATGAATCCATTATGTATGCAAAAGATCCTAATTGCTTACATACTACTTCTATATGCGTGCACACCCATTCAACCGAATGCAGCATCCATATGATGGTACAACCATTATACATCCATTATACTAAATACATCCATATATATGCAATATGAAGTGACTGAGCCGATCTAGTGCCTAAAGTGTGTGTATATATGCATCCACGAGTAACCACTAGCAAACACTTGCATCCATTTTGCATCCATCAGACATAACATGTCTCAAACACATGTTTCAACCATAGGATTATCCTAACTAAAGGTCAAAGATACTAATTAGAGGACATACTAAAGATAAGATAAGATAAGCTAAGCGATAAAGGAGAAATTAAAAGACATATCCTCAAAAAGAAAAGGGTACAACGAACGCATCTTCTCTTCTGTCTCCCAAGTTGCATTGCTCTCATCATCTCCCCATTGCACTTTAACCAGTCTGACCTCTCGATTCCTCAACTTTTTGATCTCCGACCCAAGAATGCATGTAGGAGCTCGTCTGATTGTTGCATCACGCTCTATTTCCACCTCTTTAAGCAAGCTCGGCTCTACCACCTCCGCGGTCTTGTGCAAACACTTCCTCAAATGTGATACATGGAATACGTCGTGTACTCCACTAAGTTTCTCAGGCAACTCCACCCTATATGCCATCTTCCCAATCCTGTCTTTTACAGGAAACGGCCCTACAAACCTTGATGCTAATTTCCCCACGGACCCAAAGCGAACAACATTCTGTAACGGAGATACTTTGATAAAAACCATGTCCCCAATGTCAAACTCAAGATCTGTCCTCCTCTTATCAGCATACGATTTCTGCCTATCTTGTGCTGCTTTCATCCTCCTTCGAATCAACTCAATCTTCTCCGAGGTTTCCCTAACCATATCGGGCCCAAGTAGGATTTTATCGGTAGATTCCTACCAACATGTAGGCGAACGGCAAGGCCTTCCATAAAGAGCTTCGAAAGGTGCCATGCCAATACTAGACTGAAAGCTATTATTATATGCGAATTCTACTAATGGAAGGTGCTCTTCCCATGTACACCAAAGTCTAGGATACAAAGCCTTAAAAGATCCTCTAGAATGCGATTCACCCTCTCGGTCTGGCCGTCTGTCTGAGGATGATATGCGGTGCTCAAACATAGCTGAGTCCCTACCGCCTCTTGTAAATTCTTCCAAAATTCGCTAGTAAAGATGGGGTCACGGTCGCTTACTATACTAGAAGGAATACCGTGCAAACGAATTATCTCCTTAATGTATACAGAAGCCAACCACGGAGCAGTCCTCTTACTTTTCACGGGAATAAAATGGGCGCTTTTAGTAAGTCTATCTACTATAACCCAAATCCCCGTGTTACCCTTCCTTGATCTTGGTAATCCATCCACAAAATCCATTGAGATGCTTTCCCATTTCCATAGTGGAACTTCTAATGGGTGAAGCAACCCACCGGGTTTCTTTTGTTCTGCTTTAACTCGTTGGCACACCAAGCATCTAGCGACGTACTCGGCCACATCCTTTTTCATACCGGCCCAAAAGAAAACCCGCTTCATATCTTTGTACATCTTATCCCCGCTGGGATGAATGGTCATTTTTGAGCGATGAGCATCATCAAGAATGGCCTTCCTTAAGTCTTCGTCTTGTGGTACACAAAGTCTATTATCCCTTCGTAACCAACCCTTATCGTCTAGGGTATACCTACGAAGATGGCTTGACGACTCCCCCCCTTTGAGCTTTTCTACTATCTCAACCAACTGTGGGTCGTCTCGCTGTGCCTCACCAACCCGTCCTAGAAGTGTAGGTCTAACCTCCAAGGATGCTAACAGACCGGGTACTAAGTCAACGGAGGGTCTAAAGTCAAACATAGAGATGAATTCTAAGCTTTGTTGTTCAACAAACAACGGGCTCAAGGACAACCTTTTCCTACTTAAGGCGTCTGCCACCACGTTACCCTTGCCCGGGGTATATGCTATTTCAAAATCGTAGGAGGCTAAGAATTCCATCCACCGTTGCTGCCTTAAATTCAAATCCTTCTGAGAGAATAAGTATTTTAATGATTTGTGGTCAGTGAACAGTTCGAATTTCTCACCAAGAAGATAGTGACGCCAAGACTTAAGCGCAAAAACAATTGCGGCTAGCTCTAAGTCATGCGTGGGGTAATTCTTTTCATGAACCCTCAACTGCCTTCCACCATAGGCTATTACTCTTCCCTCTTGCATGAGGACCGCGCCAAGTCCCGTCCCACAAGCATCAGTATAGATGTTAAACGGTTTATTCCCGTCTGGCAGCACTAAGACTGGGGCTGAAGTTAAGGCTCTCTTTAAACGTTGGAACGCATCATCGCAATCTTTATCCCACGTAAAAACCAGGATCTTCTTCGTTAACCGTGTTAATGGAGCTGATATTTTTGCGAAGTCTTTGATAAACTTCCTATAATAGCCAGCCAACCCCAAGAAACTTTTTACTTCGGTTGCATTTTTAGGGACCTTCCAATCTTGGATGGCCACCACCTTTGCGGGATCCACTGCTATCCCTTCTTTGGAAACCACGTGCCCTAAGAACCGTACTTCCTTCCTCCAGAAGTGACACTTAGAAAATTTTGCCTTAAGGTTATGCGCTCGAAGGGTTTCCAACACTTCCCTAAGATGTAGGGAGTGCTCTTCTTTATTCTTAGAAAAGACTAAGATGTCATCCACAAAGACTACCACGAATTTGTTAAGGTATTCCCTAAACACCCTACTCATCAAATCAACAAAATATGCAGGGGCGTTTGTCAAACCAAAGGGCATCACTAGCCATTCATAGAATCCGTCAGGAGTCCTAAAAGCAGTCTTATCTATACTATCCTCAGCCACTCTCAGTTGATGAAAGCCAGTGGCTAAGTCCAACTGCGAAAACACTGAGGCGCCAACTAACTGATCAAAGAGATCATCAATCCTCGGCAGTGGGTGTCGGTTCTTTTTAGTAAGCTTGTTTAGTTCTCTATAGTCCATACAAAGTCTAAGAGACCCATCCGCCTTTGTGGCAAAAACTACTGGAGCACCCCACTCCGATATACTACGTCTTATGAACCCCTTCTCAAGCAACTCCTTTACTTGCTTATTGAGTTCCCTCCTTTCACGAGGAGCCATGTGGCGCACTGGCAAAGATACGGGTTTAGCATTATCCACAAGATAAATTCGAAAGTCTATCTCCCGCTTTGGAGGTAAGCCCTTCACCTCCTCAAACACATCCGAATATTCCCGGACCACTTCTACCGATCGCAGGTTCTCTACAGACGCGTCAAGCGATTCAAGATAACTTAGCATAACGGAATTTATGGGATTACAAAAGATGTCGAGAGCATTACCAAGGCGTGTCACAAGCCTAACTACTCTCCTTTCACAATCAAGAATGGCCCTATTTCTAGACAACCAATCCATTCCTAAAATTAGCCCATAGCCCGTGAAGCCCAATACATAAGCATCACATCTAAATTTAACGCTAAGTATAGAGATTTTCAAATCCAAACATATCATGGTCAAATGAGCCGAACCCCCAATTGGATTTGAAACGACCAAGGGATCCTCTACTAAACTGGTGTTCAAGTGCAGTGATTCAACTAATGATGCAGAGATAAACGAATGAGATGCGCCAGAATCGAATAAGGTACGGACAGGATGATCAAACAGAAAAACTAAGCTTTCAACAGAAATTGTTCTACCTCTTTCTTGCAGCGGTGGGGCCGCAATAGCCTGAACTTGCCCCCTTGCCTGCCCTGGTGCCATAAGAGCCTGCACCTGTCCTCCCGAGGTAGACCCTGCCCTCTGCCCCTTCTTTGGACAGTCCTTCACTAAATGTCCCGCATCTCCACAATGAAAACAACCAGTCTTCTTTTTCTTTCTACAATCTTTGCTGAGATGGCCAGGCGTCCCACAATTGAAGCATTTCTTCTTCCCTTTGCCATTATTGTTTTTACCACCCTTCTTATTTTGCTGTTGGGGTTTCTTCTGATCCCCTTTCTTTTCAACTGCCTTATCCTCATGCATAAGTGCCATTTCTACTAGCTTTTCAAAGGTGGCTCCCATAGGGATGTGGGTCATAGCCAACCCTTGCAACGGTTCATTCAAGCCTCTAACGAACCTCAAAGCTTTCTCCTCTGGCGTGTTCACCAACTGCAAACCAAACCTTGCTAACTGATTAAATTTATTGACATATTCCTTTACTGATGAGCTCCCTTGCTTTAGTGCCAGGAATTTTTCCATATTTAAGTTCTCCTCTGCCCTTGAAAGAAACTTTGCCTCAAACCTTCGTCTGAAATCCGCCCATGAATCAACTGGACGTTCCCCGTTAGTGACCTCCTACCAAAACGAGGCCTCTCCCTTCATTAACCAAGCAGCTAAACGGACTTTCCTCCCATCTTACACTTCAAAGATATCCAACAATTCCTCAGTCTCCTTAAGCCAATCTCTGGCCTCCACAAACGTCTCAGTCCCTTGAAAAGTTTTTCCTCCCATAGCCTTGAATTCCTTGCACGTCTTTGCAAAAGTGTCAACACGAGGAGGAGGAGGAGGAGGAATGGGTGCAACTAGGGGTGGAGGAGTATCCGCTGGGCCTGCAGTGGTGGCCCTAGCCTCCAAGTATCTCCTAAACCACCCTGGAATCGTCACACCTTCTGGGAGATTAAGATCTTCAGCCATGCTGAAACGAAAAAGGAAAGATTCAAAATGGAGAATTCGAAAGATAAAGATAAGGATGTGGCTATTTGGGATTATGCTTTTCATAAAAACTCTCTCTAAATAACATGTTTTTTTTTTTTTTTTTGAAAGCACTTCTTCCAAAAATACTTTAGAAAAAAAAAATATTTTTCTAAAAAAATTTTATCTGTTCTGGTAACCTTATGCTCTGATACCACGTGTAACACCCCACGTCCATTAATGTCACTCACAAAGGGAATGCATTAACTTCCATGGAGGTTTTAAGTGAATATAGAACAGTAAAATTACAACAAGACAGATATAAAATAGTACTTGGAAATTCAAAAACTTTATTTCATTGTAGCAGAAGTCAAAACATGTTTGATTACATCATAACACCATATTCAATGTCAAGTACAATATCTATCTTGAAAAAACAAGTACATAATCCCATTACATGAATAGCCATTAAAAAGAAAGATAACAAGCTGGACTTTACTTCAGCAGTCCAAGCTTTCCAGAAGATAAGCGATCCAACTAGACTCCACTAGAACTTGGCCCAACCTGCGGACCTGAAGGGAGAAAAAGGATGGAAAAGAGGGGGTCAGACATAAAGTCTGGTGAATATGACAATTCTACAATACTATTACCAAAATAACTGGACTAAGGCATAAGCTGGAAAACAAGAAAATGTCTATGAAGAGCAGATTAAGGACATAGACAATCGCTAAAGGCAACGTTATAGGCGCTCCTAAATACTAAAGGATAAACACTATACTGCACCACACCAGTCACCCTAAAGATTCATCCCACTTAGCTTCACTTAGAAACTTTCCCAATGGCTTTACGTACCCCTAGCTGACTACATAGGTGCCGCCTGCCCCTATCTCCACTAGGTGTACCCTACTTCCCATTATTCGATCGGCTCCCTAACTCGTAGATACCCGTGCTGGCCCCGCAGTGGGGTGTATCACTCCCCTAAAGTGGCAACCTGATACAACTGACATGCACGGCTTATACCTACACGATGCAACAACGTCTTACCTACCAGCCCGGGTCCACACACGCATATGAAACCCGTTGGACTTGTGTTGCCACCGCTCCCTGTTTTGGCCTCTTATAGTCAAACCCAGTATGCGTGTCCCGTCCTCGACTTGGGTCGAGCCCACAAAGATACGTTTTGGGATACTGGTTGAAATGGGCCCCCACTATTTACCACAAGCATTCCACCTAAGCTTGTCCCCATTAGTCCATCCCACTTAACCCACTTAGTCATGCTCATTTACATGTGTGTTTGGTTAAGTCTAATCGTATTTCAAATGCCTCTAAAGGCAACCACCAGATTCCTCATGCCACCCAAGGCACCTACTTAACCCCCATGTCCCACCTTACATGATTATCTGGTTAAGTATTTCTTAGTTCATTAAGGCCATAACCTCATAAAGACCTCTCACATTAGACTGGCATTTATGGCAGCTGGATTTGCCGGGCGGGTCCGGGCAGTCTTACACCATAAAAGAGTCTAACCTCGTGTCTTTACAACTGTTATGCTTTAGTTTGGGCCTAGGACCTCTCACATTGGGCCGACATTTGTGACTACTGGATTTGCCGGGCGGGTCCGGGCAGGTTTACATCACAAACGGGTCCAACCTCGTGTCCTAAGCATTGATTATTAATAATAATCCACTTTCCCCCAATTTTAATAATTCCCTACTTGAATTATTAATTACTTCCAATTTTTAACAATGTCCATAATTGACTCAATTATGGACATTCATTCATGGTATGCAACATCTTACAAAATTGCACCCAATTTATTAATTCCTAATATTACCCCTACCCCACGTTTGAACGTTTATTCGCAAAATATATGTTAGACTCGAATAGCCTAACTCATAGCATAAAAGAGATTATCATAATAACAACATGTATATGTGACCAAATGAATCATAATAAGGGGTGAAACTTGCATATGTCCAACTTGCATAGATTATACATGTCATGGACCTAAAGGTGTCAACTTGTTCAAAATTCACCTAATATAATCTCAATCAATTTTCATAAACTTACATATGAACATGTGTGAATCAACATCATCTAATTTTTTAACAACATGGTTTTATATGGGTACACCTAACTCAATAGGCAAATTCCCATAATCAAGTTTTATTTAATTATAGTTTCAAGTTTATGGGTACACCTAACCTAATAGGCAAATTCCCATAAACAAGATCCATTTAAGTTAAGAAAAAAAAAACATAACTTTAAGCATGATCCAACAACATCATGATTTTTCAACATAATATAGCATGATTTATAACATGGCATAGTATGATAGTATAACATAGCTTGACATGATTCTCAACATAGCACGACATAGCATAAAAGAATTTACAACATAGCATGACATAGCATATATAATTTACATCATACGACAACATAATAACATAATAAGAGATCCACAATATATAGAATTTACAATTACAAATCACATCACTTTCTTGTGATCCATTCATAACTGAGTCAAATTAGTTTGTAATAGTCTTGTGAGAATCATCATACTCACCAACAAAAGAAAAGAATTGGAGAAAGAGAGATCTTTTGATTTGATTTGTGTAGATTTAGTTGTAGATGATTAGGCTTCCTCTTCTTAGTTTGTGACGGCTATGCTGAACTCCATGGCAGCAGCATGACGGTAGCTTCTCTAATTTTACAAGTGATTTAGGTCTAGGGTCTACCCACTTATTTATAGATTTTTAGAATTCATTTAGGCCATTAGATTTAACCTAGAAATAACCGCAACCGTTCAGACAAGATGGGGTTTATCTTGTTGACTCAGCAATGAGTCAGAAGTGACTCAGCAAACACTCAGCATATTAATAAACTTCTATTCATGTCATAAATATATATATATATATATATTCTACAATGTACATATTAGATACATCCCCCTTTACTTATTATTGTTTTTATATACATATTAGATACATCCCCTCTCTTACACACTTATTAATATTTTTATATTCATATTAGATACATCCCCTCTCTTACACACTTATTAATATTTTTATATTCATATTAGATACATCCCCCTTTACTTATTATTGTTTTTATATACATATTAGATACATCCCCTCTCTTACACACTTATTAATATTTTAGCAACTTTAGTGTTAATAGAAAATTCGGGGTGTTACAGCAACGCAAGCCGGAGGATAGGGTTTTTACCTTATAATAGCCAAAGCATGCTTGATACGTTAAAAACACATTATTTGATACTATTATGAGTGTATAGTGTCAAAACAATTTCAATCATAAATATCAATCATAGGCGGCATGAATGACCCATATCACTATGTCGCCATACTAGGTTCTACAAATAAAACCGAAACACACTTATTGGAAATTGGATTTTCGTCATGAGTCGAGGCAAGGGGCAAGCTCCTCTCCGATTCGAGACACTCTAGCAAATGTCCCAGGACCCCACTATGATCCTTGGATCTTCAGGGCCGGTCCTCACCTAACTTTGGAGGATTAATTATTCCTGAACACACGTTTCCCGGTCCTTACAGACCTATATCCGAGGCGCCTCGCATTCCAACAACCACACAGGTGAAAAGTATATAAATGTCAGGGCTTGTAGGTCACTAACACCACCTTAGCTAGAAAGAAACGTTGTGCCCTCCCTGCAGTCACTATCCCGTTTTTGACTCATACCGAGTTGTGAGGCTCGCGAATTCACGTTATACACAAAGTTGCACCACACAGGCCGTGCTTTGATCATCAACCACAAGACTTTGCTTTTCTACAGAAGCCTTGATCATTTGCCCCTTACGCGTGCCACACTGGCAATTCACTCCATGCGACTGATGTCCATCGATATACAACCTCTGAGCTCGTACGTCTCAGAGAAGGGCGTTAAGCAAGAGAATAAATTCTCCACCGCCAAACAGATGTATATTTAATAGAGATCAATCAACACAGAATAAAATCCAATGTCAGACACATAATCCATTTACAAGTTCGTCCTGGGTCTGAACGAAACCAGAGGCACTTTCCTCGCATATCCATCCATCTCCAAATACGTCTAGACGATCACCAACTGTTTCCCTCATCTTGGGTGTACAGCCCAATCGAGATCATCAGTAATCACCCAAACGATGTAAAGACTTCCGGTCTTCAACCACCATCTTCATTTTCGACATCTCGTCGAATCGGTTATTCAGATGGGCATAAGCCCGGCCTTTCTGAATAACCCGCGTAAATGATAAACAAATGTTACACAAACACAACAAACGCCTCATTCCAATTCAGAATATTCTTTTATTCACAAAATCACATTCTTAGGGAAAGATTCCCATTAATTTTATCCAAGATAAATTCTTCTAAATTTATTCTTTAATCTTCCTTTGGATATCATTTCAAACTAGTCGGGATTAGCGAACCACACCGAAGTAATTATTTATTTTATTTTCCAATCCCAACCTATCTATCCCATGGAGAAAACTGGTAATACTCCATATCTAGCACCACAGTGTTATCGGTAAAATTAATTACCATCTCACGTTCAAATCTAATTAAAGATTTAACTATCGCTTTGGAGCAAAACTGGTGGTACTCCATTCTCGATCACCTTTCAGATTTGATAATTTAAATTATCAATTCACATTTCAATCTAATTAAAGATTCGTTGAAATTCCACTTAGTTTTAATCTTCTCAAAAATCAACATCCTTCCTTTAACTGGGTTAAAGAACCAATGTCATATAAAACACGATTCACGATAAACCCAAATCACATTTGATATTAAATACAAGGCTCTGAATAGAAAATATACCGGCTTATATTCAATATCAAATTCTGAAACCAACAAATATCGTATTGGAAATAACGATATAAAATATATCTTTCAAATTCCCATAACAGTATCTGTATAGTCACGAAATCCAATATCGAAATATTCCAAAGACAATTTCGATTCAGATCCACTTCCACTTTATATATATTGGAAATTCTGGTTATTTTCAAAACTGATTCAAATTCAATTTATTCATTTCAAAAATAAATTGGTTTTAGTTCTAGTTCAAAACCAGTTCATTTCGATAAAAATCTATTTTTATCCTTTCAAATGTGGAATTTTTCATCCCAGTTCTTTCCAATTCACATATTATGATTTTACACAAATTATTAATAATTTTAATAATTTTATCAAGGCCCGTACAGTCGATTTCCATCAACGACCATCGAACTGCACTTACAACGACCTTTTTCAAATTTAATTTGGATATAATTCCAAATCCAACCGTTGGATTTCAAATTTCTAATATTCATTGGAAAGCTCTTTTCGATACGAACCCAACGGTTCCGGTTTTAGGAGAATCCGACGGTCGGATCTCCTGCAACGTCAATTCGAGGTCAATGGTCGAAATTCACGAACTGCCGCGGCGCGGCGCGTTCTATTCAGGCCATTATATATATATAATATATATATATATATATATATATATTATATATTTCGTCGATTTCCTTTTAAAACGTATTTTATAAATCGTTTTAAATTCGTTTTCAAAACCATTTTAACTCTATATTCAATTTCAAATCAAAATTGAATATTTCCTATCATTACTATATAAATGATAATATTTTCGAAACGTTATATTTTGAAATCATTACCTTTTCTATATTCATTATAAAAACGAATATAATCGATAAAATATCGTTCACGTAAAAATAGCGCAACTCTAATCAACACGGCTTTATCTATTTCAATAAATTCGTTATTCTATTCAACAAATGAATATTTATTCTATTCAACACATGAATCTATATTTCTTTCAACACATGACTAATCTCAACACATGAGTACTGTCAACACACGACTATTTTTGTTATCCAATATATTTTAATAAAATTATGGTATCTATCGTTTGACTTTTAATTAGACTCCTACTGGGAAGTAGTTCTAATTTTAAATTTGATAAAGATGTAAATTTTATTATTAAAATATTTTACTCAACACATGAACATCGTCAACACATGAATTTTCTTTTATAATATTCATTATTTTCCCGATTGGAATGAGGCCCAATCAATTACCATATAACGTTAATTATATGGATTCCATACAACACATGTATATAATAGCAACGATAAACAATCAACCATCATCCAAAGTGCACCACACAACTGCATAAGCATCAAATATAAATAATCAACGCTTACACAGTCTGTCGACCAATCGATCGACATACAATTAAATAATTGGGATTAGTGTACACCAAATATCATCCCAACACCCGTGTGGGGTTTCGAATCAACAAACACATATTTTTATTTGTGCAGTTGGGCGATGTGTAAAATTTATCGACCCAATCAATATCAGTCAAATCAGTGTATATAAACAAATCGGCCGATTTGTTTATAGATATTTATTTATTCACTTTCACGTTAAAAATTATATTTTTAACGATAAAATATTTTTAACTATCTACAATTTATTATCGATTTCACATCAACATCACAAACAATTTGCACAACACATCAATCAAATAAACAAGCCGTCCATGGTCTGTGAACGACGGGTGTCAGGTGCTGCTTAGCGTCGTCTGCATCCTAGTATATATATATATATATATATATATATATATAACTAGAAAAAGAAATTTAGAGTGAGAAGTTCTCACCAATAGCTATCCCAACTCCACGACACTTCTAGTGTAGGGAATCATCACTGTTCTCTCCTTTTGTCACTTTCGTTGCCCGTAGCCACTACATATATAAAAATCACATTTTTATATTGTTGCTATGTATATAAAAATCATATTTTTATTATCACTCCATATGGATAAAAATTCTATTTTTACATTGTTACTATATAGATAAAAATTCTATTTTTACACCGCTATTCATATAATAAAGATTATATTTTTAATTCTCTACTATATAGATAAAAATTCTATTTTTACATCGCTACTATATAGATAAAAAATCTATTTTTACATCGCTACTATATAGATAAAAAATTTATTTTTACATCGCTACTATATAGATAAAAATTCCACCTTTTCAATTATAAAGATTTCGCTTTTTCAATTATAAAGATTTCGCCTTTTCAATTATAAAGATTTCGCCTTTTCAATTTCATCATTATAAAAATCACATTTTTATTTCGCTACATATGTAAAGATGATATTTTTACTATCTTACCTATAAAAAAAATTATATTTTTATATTTCTACAATATAAAAGATTATATTTTTATTACCTATATAATATGAAAATTATATTTTCAACCTTTACATACGATAAAAATTATATTTTTAACTTCCTTATTATATAAAAATCATATTTTTAACTTTCCTATCGAATAAAAATTCAGTCTTTAACTTTCCTATCGAATAAAAATTTAGTTTTTAACTCAAGGAAAATAAATAAAACTTGAAATTAAAACTTACATTGTCTTTGAAGGAGAGGAGGGGTTTTGTAGCGCAATCGATTGAAGGGAGGGGGAGTTCTTAACGGAAATCGAGGAGGGGAGGGGGTTTCACGTCGGGTGGCGGTTCGTCAGAGGTGGAGGGGGTTTGGGGATGTGGCGGGTCCGCCTGAGGGGGTCGGCGATGCTAGGGTTTCGGTTTGGGGGGGGGGGGGTCGGTTGCGTTCCAGGCGGAGGAGGGAGCGAAGGGAGGAGAAGAAGGAGAAGGCGCAGCGGAGGGGGGGGTCGCGGTGGGCTGCGCCACCCTGGGCGGTGGCGGCGGCGATGGAGGAGGCAGCTCCGCCCCTCCGTCGTCTTCTTTTTTTTTCTTTTTTTTCTGTTGATCAAATTGAAATCGGGGGGGGGGGAGGGGGCTGAGAGAGTAAGTATGGGAGGAAAGGGTTTTTTATTTTTATTTAATTATTTAATTTACAAAAAGTTGACTTTTTCATATGACCTCTAAACGAGGCCCACAGCCTGTCGTCCATAGCTAATTACCCCCATTCCAAACACAATGGGATATAAACCATAAGCTGATTCGACCGTTTCGATCAGTTTCCGTTAAAATCAACATATAACTCTATATATTGAATTTGAACGCGCATTTCAATTCACTGGGGTCACATACTAACTCTATAATTCCGAAAAAATATTTTCTAGCTTCGTATTGACGATACGGTCCTAACAAAACTAGTTTCGTCGAATTCTGAGACCGTTGGAAAAATGACCATTTTCCAGTCGATTAAAATCAACTGAAACTGGTCAAACGCGTTTTCCTTTGCCACGCTCACATATTGATTCGAAAAATTATGAAATTTGGAATCCAGTAATGATTTGACATCCCGGACCCAACAAAAGTGGTTTCGTTGAAATCCGAGGTCGTTTGCAAAATTCCCATTTTTAAGGGCCTGAATTCCATAGCGACTATTCAGAATTTTCAACTGGACATATCTTTTGATTCCCGCTATGAAATTTCAATTTTTCGGATTCGTTGGAAAGATATTCCCAATTAGATCCTATTATTTTTGGTTTCGCTAAAATCCGGTTTATTTTGCACTGGTACATTCAATTGAATTTTGAAATCGAATTATCGAACTACCGCGCCATTTTCAATTCCTTTTATAATTATATATATAATTATTTATATTCTAACGACGACGTATATAATATATACGTTCGAAATCCAGTCAAAATAAATTTCTCGTCCTCATTATTTAAAATAATTCATTTTAAATGTTCAAACTTCGCTAAAATTGCCAAAATAAAAATTTTAAACTGGCTCGCATTTCCAGGTTGTTACATTATCCAACTCACAAACCCTATTTATTGGGCAATGTAAAGCACAAGGACCAACATGCCATTTATTCAACAAAATGGTGAAACAAGAAATGTTTCGGCCAATTACAAAGAGAAAAGGATCAGCAATGTAACACCTCTTATTTTTAGTAAACATTATTTTAAGATCTAATTGGTTAAATTAAATAAGAATAATGGTAGAGAAATGTTGATATGAGATTTTTAACAAAAGTAATATGGTTTATCTTTGTAATTAATTAATTTAGCAAGATATAAGAAGAAGTTTTACGGGAAGGGTAAAGAGGGAAACACGTAGCCTTATATATAAAAATAGCCTTTCACTCCTTTATCCCTTCATTTCATTTTCTCAAAATCCTAAACTAAAGATCTAAGAGACTAGCCACTACAAATCAAAAGAAGATAAAGAATCTAAGGAAAAGATAAAGAAAATCAATCCTAGGATTTAAGCTATAACATATTTCAACTCTTTCATCCAAAACAAAGATGAATAATGATTGCATCCTATGTTTTGATTTGGACATGGTTAATACTTGAATTGTATATGTATTTTCAAGATAACTTTAGTGATTGATTTGATGTTATTATGTTGTTTGGATAAAACAATGTTCATATATGTTTATTTGTATATAAATTTGAGTTGGTTTTGGATAAAAACATATAAGTCTATGGTTCGAGAATTTTGTGTAATGTCCTAAACATGTTTTAGGATGGCATTTAAGTTTCATGATTTTCTAAGCACTAGCGTATTTTCGATGAATTTCCTAAGGTTGAATGTGTTTTATTTACAAATTTTAATATTAACAAAAAATACGATTTTCAATTCAATTTTTTTTACACAAGGCAGAGGGGATTAACTTCGGTCTCTTGTGAGATTTTGGATTTTTCACATTTTTTAATAATTACTAAGATTTTTCTAAGATGGTTAAACTTAGGGTAACTTTGATGTTAATTTGCAAAATTAGTATTTTAACATTTTGAAATATAGAAAGATAAAAAGTATGAGACTTGGAAAAAAATTTATTACCTAATGATGTTTTGACATATATGGTGGGGTAAGTCAAAATTTTCATTCCAAAAAGAAATCGAACAATTTGTACATTATTAACAAGTCAGGTCTTATCAACCTGTCGATAAGGCATGTCACTATCGATGTTGTCGATAGGCTCTGAATATTTGGAATAATGGGTTACATGGTATATGATGCATTAAATCATACTGCTTCGTCCTTGTCGCTTACCAAAAGGGTTCTTCTTGCCTGGTAGCAACAACCTGAGATTTTACAGTAATTTATACTATTAAATTTAATACGATTTTGGTTATTATATGGTTGTAAATAATATTTGATGATTTAATTATGAAATTCTATGTTGAAAACATAATTGAATTGTTTAAAATAATGAAATTCTTCTTATTTATTGTGATAATAACTTGCATTGATCGCAAATAAAATTATGATTTAGTTATTTCGATAAAGGTTGAAAGTTGGAATTAATATTAATATATTTTAATGGAATCGTATTGGTGTAATTTATAGTTGAAAAAAAAAAAATTTGTAAATAATGAAAATTGAATTCACGATAAACGATTTTTGATTTATTAGTTTGCATGATTTTTTTTTGATTTGAATCGAATTTATAAACCTTTGAATTTAATTTATTGGTTAATAAAAGAAAAAAGAATATTTTATTGGATTAATTGACAAGAATAATCCGAAGTTTAACGTGTCCGCCCATATTAATCCCAAGTTTGCGTTATTCAAGAATAATCCCAAATTTAGAGGGTGTCTTCCCAAATTGATCCCGATGACTTTTGATGATTTTTTCATGTGTTATTTTGGGATTAATATGGGAAGACACCCCCAAACTTTGGATTAATATGGGAAGATACAAGTAAATGGGATTAATTTGGGAAGACACCCCCTAAACTTGGGATTATTCTTGAATAACGCAAACTTGGGATTAATATAGGCGGACACGTTAAACTTCAGATTATTCTTGTCAATTAATCCTATTTTATTTTATTAATGAATTGGTTAAATGTGTTGTTTTGCAAACAATCTCAGAATTCAATAAAATTAATTTTATTAGATCCGAAATTATAAATTATTGTAAAATCTAAATTTTCATAGCCAACGGAGTTATCGTTTGATCGTAAATTAAAACATGTATAAATTTATGTGTACAATTCGATTAAATAATCGAGTTTTAAAAGAAACCGCTAGAGACTTTGGAATTGGGATTTGAAACTTATTCCATTGTGTTCAAAAAGAGTCAAAACCTATAGTTAGGCTGTAAGCGATCCTGATTTGGACTCAGTCCGAATTTTGGCTTAAATATCACACTAAACGATGGAAAATATAATATTATAATTGCTAAAACCCTAATATTTGCAGCTGCTGTATATTCATTTTGATAGCCACGAGTGTTCCAAAATTGAATCCTTAATTTCTACAAATCTATTCAATAAAATCAAAAATTTCCAAAACCAAAATCGTAGAGCATCGAGAAGGTTTCAATCGATACGGATAATTGGGGTTACTTTTGATCTGTATTCAGTGGAATTTGGCCTTGTATCGTTAGTTGTTCAAAGGAGTTTCGGGATGCTAGATGCAGTCAAGTAGGGCCAGACGTTGGCCGTGGGCGGAGCTCGCGAGGGCGTAGGCGGTGCTGGAGTTGGATCGGGTCTCAGTTGCTTCTGAGGCGATGCGTGGTTGAAGTTTCAAAGCGATTTTGGGTTACGGTATTGCAAATGGTAGTTCATGCGATGGAGAAGGGGAATGTGTTAGTGACACTGATATGTCAAGCTTTGTATGGGTGAGGTGTTTTATTATATTTTGTTTAAATTTAATTACCGAATGCGTTAACACCTATAACTTTTTCATACGAGCTCCAATTGACACGTGGTTTGTTGCGTTGAAATCGTATCGACGAGCTCTCCGCGATGGCACTGATTTAATAGATTCTGAGACTGTTGGTTTTTTGGCAAAATTTTGGATTCTAGTCTCGTTTGAAATCAAGATGAGTGAATTTATCACTAACAATTAACTGAATTGTTCCCATATTTATTAAATTAAATTATGAAATAAATTTGATTGTATGGTTGTGATAGATTGTTGATGGTTGTTTAAATTGACATACAAGTTAACTATAGTGTTAATTTAGAATCGACATTAAATTATTTATTCGAAATTAAATTGCTAGTCTGAAACCCCGACATTTGTTAACTAGTGAAACGAAATAATATTGACTGTTTTGATGAAATGGTTGTGATGTGTGCCTTGTACTGATTACTGCATGGATATCGTTAATGTAAATTGTCCCCGTTATTCAGTTTATGATGTGTATGTTTATTTATGCCAATTAATTCAAATTTGAAGAAGAACAATTATGCTTCAAAATTTGGTTAACTATATGTATACCTACGTTTTTGAAATAAATTATGTTTCGTTATTTATTATTAAAAAGAATTATTTTTCTATAAAACATTTAATATATGTATATATATTGATTTAAATTATTTTATTATACTCCAATTATTTTAATATATATTTTTTCATACTTTTTTATTTATAATCATTTAATTTTTCAGGTTATTTAAATGTTTGTAATGTTTATTAAATTGGAAATTTTCTCGATTTAAACCATCAATTTAGATTGATCTCTGAAATAAAAGTATATTCTCTTTTGGATAAAAGTCGATGTTTTAAATAATCATGATATTGATATGAAAATTTCATTCTAATTTGAATTTGGAGGGAGATTTAAATGGGAAATCCGAAATGATCCGTAACTATTGTTTAAAAATGCGCTTATTACTTGGGAAGACAGGGATCGGATATATGTTCGAAAATCAGTCCAAGTAATAATACGATGAGATAAAGAAACTAAAGACGTGGAAATGACAAATGAAGACTGAAAATCTTTGGATTTATTTGGATTGACTACTGATGTCTCGATTGGGCTGATCACCCAATACGAGGTTATAAGTGGCATGAGGTCCAAATATATTTGAGGATATTCGGATTTTGTTCCGTTCAGACCCAGGATGGACTTGTATGGGTTGTGTGTCTGACATTGTAATTGACTGCATAACACTGATTTTTGTTAATATATATCAGATTGTGGCAACAAATTATTCCCATCTCTAAGTTTTACGTGCTTAGAGGTTATGTATTGATAGAAATCAGTGATAGGTTGTAAATTGATAATGTGACATACTCAAGTTATGAAATGAGCTAGTGATGATCAAAGCTTGGTTTACTGAAGCATAGCATTATGTATATCGGCCTCGATAAACCTCACACCCCGGATTGACGGTAAATTGGCGGTTAGGTTGTATACATATCTCTATTGAAACTCGAAAGCTTCGGCGGTAAATCTATTTTGAAATCTGGGTAAAATAAAGGTATGTTCGGTGTCCGTGTCTGCATGTTAACCGGCGATTTACCTAGTGTTTGGTGTCCGTGTCTGGATGAAAACCATGAGATGCACCTTGATCGTGTTCCCGATTGATCTTTCGTGTCAGGAACCATCATATTGGAACCCAACAACCAATACGAGCCTTTCGTTTTGTTTGTAAACTATGTACATGGGCATAGCCACTTTGCTTGCTAAGGTTAATATATTTATTTGTGAAACGGTTTTCAACACTATGCACTAATAAGAGTATTGAAAGAGGATTTCCACATATTAAGGCATTTTTGGTTATCATAAGACAAAACTCGCTCATCTGTTGTGTGCTTACATTGTGTGATGTGGGATGAGCTTATGATAACTTCATTTTTTTTCAAAATCATCAGCGAATTTTCCATAATACTTCTTTAGATTACTGCACCCATAACACTGATGTTATTTCATATTTCAATTTGACTAATATGTGAATGATTTAGTTCTGATCTGAGTGTTTGTTGTGTTTTCTTTTTATGCAATACGCTCGGGTCAGATGAAGTTGCAGTTAGCGAAGATGACCTTGTCGTGGAAAACGAAGACGAAGATTTAGTACACATTTATTATATATATATATATATATGATTTCTCCGCTGCACTTTGTTTCCGCTGCCTTATTGTATAAATCTGTGTATGTGTAACTCTGATAATCATTGTATATTATAATCAAATATATATTTTTCAACTGCTTTTGAATTGTTATTTATTTATTATATTTTGTCCTTCCACTGCGAGATTCTGTATTTGTTTTCTTCTTTCTTCATTTTCTTATATAAATCCCAATAACTATCTGTATTTTTGATTTGTTTAAGTCGACATTGAGGATCATTGTTGATTTGAACGGTAAAAAATCATAGAAGTTCCATTTGGTACCAGAGCTTTGGTTTAGTGAAAACCATGGATCTATTTGGGATTAACTCATTAGAGATAGGGTAGTAATACTCTAGAATGAGTTTGAGTGTGTATTAGAGAACATAGTTGTAATTTTAATATAAAAGGATTTTGTATTATGTTGGTTTGTTCCGCTGAGTATTTATGAATTCTGGTCGGTCCTTGGGACATCAAGTCATCGATA
Organism: Allium sativum; assembly: GCA_030737875.1. Taxonomy (NCBI): domain Eukaryota; kingdom Viridiplantae; phylum Streptophyta; class Magnoliopsida; order Asparagales; family Amaryllidaceae; genus Allium; species Allium sativum. The sequence continues at coordinate 154,219,910 of CM060926.1, read as the reverse complement.
GGGATTCCTAAACACTTAAATATGACTCATTGACATAATATTGTTTTGAATTATATTTTATTTATATATAGAATTATTTGAAAGTCTATGAATTTTGATTTTGTTGATAATAATATTGGATTTTTATCATTTATTATACGATTAATCAATAATTAAAACTATTGGTTACTAAATGGTTTAAGAAATGAAATGTCGAAATTTAATTGGTAATGAAATCAGAAGTTAAACATGAATTTGAGAATTTGATTTCGGGTGGTTTTGTAATATTTTTTTAAACACAGTTTTAAAATAGTAATATAATATGTTAAATTTTGTTTCATAAATAAATTGTTTCAAATGAATTTTAGAACTAAGTGTATACTCCCCTCTTGTCTTCGGGAAATGACTTCGGTGATGAGTGCATGCATCATCGACGTTTATTTTCAAGAGTCTAAGTGGGGGAGGCCACTTAGAAATTTTATCTTGACTTGAGGATACCGAATTTAATTGGATCTTTTGGAGTATGGTTGAAAAAAAGAGGTATTATATATATTATTTCAAAATTTGATTTGAAAATGAATCTCAAGTTTAATTCTTGAAATCTTGAAAAATTAATGGAATGAAATAAAATTTAATTTTAGAAACTTCTTAATATTATGAATCTAAGAGAGTTATAATTAAAATAAAATTCTTAAGAGTTTGATCTAAAATATTGAAATGAATGGTAACAATTGAACTTGTGTAATAATCAATTCTTTTCTATAGCATGAATAACTTACCAATTAATTAACTGTAATGCCCCACCCCGAGACCCACCCTAATAAAGAACATTGACAAGTAATGTCATCTATTAGAGCGGAGAATAGGGCTTGATAGGAGCGACCATTCGTAGATTTTCATTAACAAGTCTTAAGTACGTTGGTGATGCACTCTCTGTTTTTTCTTCTTCTATGTGATCAAAAGATATACCGTTGCAAGAGCTTCACCAAAAGATTAGTGATTTAATGCACCAACCAGACTCAATTCAACGAAAATAGTCCGAATACGGAATTCCCAAGTAAAATTTCAACATGAGCTATGCCAATACAATATAAATACATACATATATATATATATATATATATATATATAAGTTAAATGTTATAAGAATAAGCAATTAAATAATGCACAAGTATTAGAATAGATAATGAAAGTGAAAATTTGATTGGTTATAAATACAAATAAAAATTAAGTTATGTAATAAACGATGTACTTAGTTATGTTATAAAATTTAATTTAACTAAGTAACATGAATGAACCGAATCAATGAAAAATTAATTAAGCGAATTATTTGGTAATAAACTAAATGCATTGATATTAATGATTGGAAGTTCGACGATTTAAGATACTCGATATATCCAGGTTAAATATGAAAATTTAACTAGTTTCATGAAAATATAAGTGAATAGGTTTATAATTTACAAACTTAACAAACGTTGAGCGAATTAATTAAATTTAATTAAAAACGAGCTCGTCGCGTGGCGGTAGTTCATAATTTTCTGAATTAAAGTTTAAATGAATGTATAGAATACAAAATAAGTCAGAATTCTTTGAAACAAGAATCTTCTGGATCTATTGGATTATAGTTTTCTAATGAATGAGAAAATTTGGATTTCAACTTGTAAACTTTAAGATATGTGTAAATCAAAATTTCAGAAAAACTGCGGTAGGCTAATTCGCGATTTAAACTAAAATATTAATAAAATGGATGTTTATAATATTGAATATAAGAGATAATGAATTAAAATTGGCCTTGAAAATTTTAAACCAGTTGAGTTGAGTGTAATGAACATGTTAATGGTTATACATTTAGCCAACATTAGAATATGTTGAAATTTGGAATAACCGAATTATAAATATATACGAAATAGATTATGCCTATAATAAGAAAATTTAATTTGTAATAATTACATTTGAAAAATATGGAATTTATGAAATTTGAATAAACCAAATGGATCGTATGAATAATATGTTGAGTGTTATAGTAGATACTGAAGGCAACTTGCTTGCTTTGGAGCTACTTGTGCATAAAAATTGCTTTTGCTTGCCTAAAAATAAGTTAAATCGCTAACACAAATGAAAGGTACATACATCAAATTATATATCGTATTTTGGCATTTTATATTGTTTTGTCAATTTTGGGATTCCTTATCACTGAGATGGGATGTATATTTCTGATATTATATATATCATTGTTTTCCAGACCTAACGTACAAAGGAGACTCTGCTGAAATTTTTCGTGAATTTATGACTTAGAAAATTTTGTGAAAATTTGAGTTTTCAAACATATAATAAATTTTTATTTAGGAAATTGTCTATAAGTTGAATAAGAAATTATACGATTAAATATGCAAATTTACAACTTTCTTACTACGATTTTTCGAGGACGAAAAGTTTTAAGTAGGGGAGAATGTAATAACCCGAGATTTTGCTATAATTTATGTTATTAAATTTAATATGATTTTGGATATTATATGGTTGTAAATAATACTTAATGATTTAATTTTGAAATTTAATGTTGAAAACATAATCGAATTGTTTAAAATAATGAAATCTTGCTTATTATCGTGATAATAACTTGCATTGATGACAAATAAAATTAAAGTTTAGTTATTTCGATAAAGGTTGAAAGTTGGAATTGATATTAATATATTTTAATGAAATCGTTTTGGTGTAATTTATAATTGAAATAAAATTTAAATTTGTAAATAATGAAAATTGAATTCACAATAAACAATTTTTGATTTATATGTTTACACTATATTTTTTTATTTGAATTGAATTTATAAACCGTTGAATTTAATTTTTCGGTTAATAAACAAAAAATGAATATTTTATTTTATTAATGAACTGGTTAAATTTGTTGTTTTGCAAACAATCTCAGAATTCAATGAAATTAATTTTATTAGATCCGAAAATATAAATTATTGTAAAATCTAAATTTTCGTAGCCAACGGAATTATCGTTTGATCTTAAGAAATTAAAATGTGTATAAATTTATGTGTACAATTCAATTAAATAATCGATTTTTAGAAGAAACCGCTAGAGACTTTGGAATTGGGCTTTGAAACCTATTCCAATGCGTTCAGAAGACGTCAAAACCTATAGTTAGGCTGTAAGCGGGCCTGATTTGGACTCAGTCCGAAGTTTGGCTTAAATATTATGCTAAACGATGGACAATATAATATTCCTGAAACCTAATATTTTCAGCCACCGTATATTCATTTAGATGGCCACGAGTGTTCCAAAATTTAATCCTTAATTTCTACCGATCAATTCAATGAAATCGAAAATTTCTGAAACCAAAATCGTAGAGCATCGAGAAGGCTTTCAATCCATACGGATAATTGGGGTTGCTTTGAAATGTATTCACTGGAATCTGGCCTTGTATCGTTCGCTGTTCAAAGGAGTATTGGGATGCTAGATGCAGCCGAGTGGGACCAGGCGTTGGTCGTGGGTGCAGGCGGCGGTGGAGTTGGATCGGGTCTCGATTGCTTTTGAGGGGGTGCGTGGTTGAAATTTCAAAGCGGTTTTGGGTTACAGTATTGCAGACGGTAGTTCACGCGATGGAGAAGAGGATGTGTTAGTGATGCTGACGTGTCAAGCTTTTTAATGGGTGAGGTGTTTTTTTATTTTGTTTAAATTCAATTACCGAATGCGTTACCACCTATAACTTTTTCATACGAGCTCCAATTGATATGCGGTTTGTTGCGTTGGAATCGTATCGACGAGCTCTCTACGATGGCACTAATTTGGATATATTCTGAGACAGTTGATTTTTGGGCTAAATTTTAGATTCTAATCTCGTTTTAAATCAAGGTGAGTGAATTTCTCACCACAATTAACTAAATTGTTCCCATATTTATTAAATTAAATTATGAAATAAATTTGATTGTCTGGTTGTGATTGAGTGTTGATGGTTGTATAAATTGACATACAAGTTAACTGTAGTGTTAATTTAGAATTGACATTAAATTATTTATTGAATTAAATTGCTAGTCTGAAACCCCGACATTTGTTAACTAGTGAAATGACATAATATTGATCGTTTTTATGAAATGGTTGTTATGTGTGCCTTGTACTGATTACTGCATGGATATCGTTATTGTGAATTGTCCCCGTTATTCAGTTTATGATGTGTATGTTTATTTATGTCAATTAATTCAAATTTGAAGAAGAACTATTATGGTTCAAAAATTAGTTAACTATATATATGTACCTATATTTTTGAAATAAATTATGTTTTATTATTTATTATTAAAAAGAATTTTTTCTATAAAACATTCAATATATGTATATATAGTGATTTAAATTATTTTATTATACTCCAATTATTTTAATATATATATTTTCATAAAAAGTTTTTATTTATAATCATTTAATTTTTTTAGGTTATTTAAATGTTTGTAATGTTTATTAAATTGGATTTTTTTTCTTAATTTAAACCATTGATTTAGATTGAGATTTGAAATAAAAATATATTCTCTTCGGATAAAAATTGATGTTTTAAATAATAATGATATTAGTATGAAAATTTCATTCTAATTTGAATTTGAATTTGGAGGGGGATTTAAATGGGAAATCTGAAATGATCTGTAATTGTAGTTTAAAAATGCGCTTATAACTTGGGAAGACCGGGATCATATATATGTTCGAAAAACGTTCCAAGTAATAATACGACAAGATAAAGAAACTAAAGATGTGGAAATGACAAATGATGACCGAAAATCTTTAGATTTATTTGGATTGACTGTTGATGTCTTGATTGGGCTGATCACCCAATACGAGGTTATAAGTGGCATGAGGTCTTAATATAATTGAGGATTTTCAGATTTTTTTTCCGTTCAGACCCAGGATGGACTTGTATGGATTGTGTGTCTGACATTTTAATTGATTGCGTAGCACTGATTTCTGTTAATATATAATGGATTGTGGCAACTAATTATTCCTGTCTCTAAGTTTTACGTGCTTAGAGGTTATGTATTGATAGAAATCAGTGACATGTTGTAAATTGGCAATGTGGCATACTCAAGTTATGAAATGAGCTATTGATGATCAAAGCTTGGTTTATTGAAGCATAGCATTGTGTATATCGTGACCTCGACGAACCTCAAACCCCGGATTGATGGTAAACTGGTGGTTAGATTGTATACTCCACTGGAACTCGAAAGCTTTGTCTATAGATCTACTTTGTAACTTGAGGAAAATAAGGGTATGTTCGATGTTTGTGTATGGATGTTAACAAGTGATTTACCTGGTGTTTGGTGTCCGTGTCTGGATGAAAACCGTGAGATGCACCTTGATCGTGTTCCCAATTGATCTTTCGTGTCAGGAACCATCATATTGGAACCCAACAACCAATAGAGCCTTTAGTTTAGTTTGTAAACTATATATGTGGGCATAGCCACTATGCTTGCTAAGATTAATGTATTTATTTGCGAAACGGTTTTCAACACTATGCACTAATAATAGTATTAAAAGAGGATTTCCACGTATGAAGGCATTTTTGGTTATCATAAGACAAAACTCGCCCATCTGATATGCGCTTGCATTGTGTGATGTGGGATGAGCTTATGATAGCTTCATTTTTTTCAAAATCATTCGCGAATTTTCCATAATTCTTTATATTACTACACTCATAACACTCATGTTATTTCGTATTTTAATTTAACTAATATGCGAATGATTTAGTTCTGATCCAAGTGTTTGTTGTGTTTTCTTTTTATGCAATATACTCGGGTCAAATGAAGTTGCAGTTAGCGAAGATTACCTTGCCTTAGAGAACGAAGACGAAGATTTGTTATACATCTATTATATATGATTTTCCCCTGCCTTGTTGTATATATCTATGTATGTGTAACTCTGATAATCATTGTATATTATATTCAAATATATATTTTTCAACTTCTTTTGAACTGTTATTTATTTATTATATTTTGTCCTTCCGCTACGAGATTCTGCATTTGTTTTCTTCTTTATTCTTTTTCTTATATGAATCCCAATAACTATCTATATTTTTGATTTGTTTAAGTAGACATTGCGGATCACTGTCGATTTGAACGGTCAAAAATCACGGATGTTACACTGGTCCTATATTTATATTTTGAAAGCTTACCTCTCCACTATGGCTTTTCACTTTCGTACTTAAGTGATAAGTATATAGCCATAATGCATGGGTGATAAGATGATTTTATGCTTAAATTTTGAGGCTTATTGCCTCTATACCTTGTTGTCATCGGCTTAGTCAACATGGATTATTTCTAACTTGTTTTGTAAAATCTTGGGGCTTCCACCTCTAAAACCCCAGGCATCATCGTTAATTCCACAAGCTTGGCTTTATCTTTTTTATTAAATTGCTTTGAGATTATCATTTCTTTGCCTTGTCATCATTGATTTGGTCGATCATGTAAGTTTTAAGGCTTGTTCTAAAGTGCTTTGAGGCTATTGCCTATATGGCCTATCATTCATTAATTGTGTCAACAAGTTGAATTTTAGCTTGTTTTTAAATTATTTTAATTCCATAGGTGGATGACCTATGGACTGATCGATAGGCTTTTAATAATCAATTTAGTTCTTGAATCGAGTACTGGCACTTAGTTAAAGGGTCGATAAAGATAGGGTCGATAAGCCTTATTGCGCCTACTGATCTTTGTATTGTTGTTCGTGGTAAACCAACCAGCCGGCAAGGACGTCGCCTGTTTTCAGATTATGGGGGTTAACCATACCATCACTTATAAAAGTTCTCAGTTGCAATACCATTTCTTAATTATACATGTTGTTGTACATTATTATACAAAATTGGGGACTCCAATAAGAATTTAATCAAGTCTACATTGCGAATTCCAGTTAGAGAGAATATTATGGTTACCAGTATAATTACAAATTCTTGGGATATAAGTTTAAAATATTCGAGTGGTTCTTAGTCATCTCATTGGTACAAGCATGTCAATTGTATGATTGTTAATACACATGTGTAGATAGGTTTCTAGTCAGCCTACGGATAAATCTATGGAGGTATGGGTGGATAATCCAGGTCCAGTGGAGGGTTACTCCATGAACTTTTATTTCTATATAATCAGGAGGTTAACCCATATGGTCGGGGATGGGTAATCGTATTATATGTTATGGGATATGTAATCTCATATTTAATAAACAAGTGGTTATCTTGTGGACAAGTAGGTAACTTGTGATTATTATGGATGATCATAAATTGATTAAGACATCTATTCAGGAGAACGAAGGATGGATAATCCACATTATACTTCATGTTTTCACATTAATATATTTATTATTTTTTGCATTGTAAATGTAGGAGCACATAACTGGATTTTATATTGCTTAATATAATAAAAGGGAAATCTATTCAGCTATGGTCTCACTAGATATCCATTGGTTTCTTGATAGTAGTTATTATTCAGACTAGTCTATTAACTGGTCCAAAGTTTTTCTTCTTCTCTAACTCTTAAGTTATCATTGGAGTAGATTGATAGTTAAGGTTTCCATGTTCTTCTTCTTCGAATATGCTTCCGGAGACATGCAATAGGCATTTAGCTACTTAGGAGCTTTTCTGCTTTGTTTTTATTTTTGTGATATACGTAAAGGCAAAGCTGTTTATTCCATATAATTGACTCTTATCAACCAATAGGAATCTTCATATGTTGTTCTCGAAGTATTATTTTGTAATAATTATATGTTGGATATAAACAAGGATTTCACTTTAGGAATTGTAATGATTATTATTATTAAATGTGTTTTGAAAACTTTTTATATTCCCATATTCTTTGATGTTTTGATTTATTGGCATACACATTTTCTATCAATGAAAGTAAACACCATAAATGACTATAGCATATGTATTTCTTATCTTTAGGCCTTACGGAATGGGATGCATGTAAACCTAAAAAGATTTTAATGATTTTAAAATTAAAAACCAAAGATAAGAGTTCTACACTAGGGTATGGGTTAACGATAATATAACATATTTGTATTTGTATTACATAATAAAATATTTACCTCTCTCTCATAGATCATTCTTCGGTATCTTACAAAGGTTCTTGTGTAGATAAAGGAAGTAAGATATTAAGAGAAAGAGCAGAAAAGCGTAGGAAGCACCATAACCAACAAAAATGCTCAACCTGACATTTGAGTGAATCTAGGTCATCGAGCTAATGAGAATGAAAGTGTTGCAACCCCCTCGACAGATACGGATAATTTTTAAATGTTCTTTGTTAACATGCTGCAAGTTGGAACTGCTACTAGCCTTTGTAGAGGTAAAATTGCTAGTGCTTCTAATACCGAACAAGATAATCTTGTGGTACCAGTTTGTAACAACTATGCAAAGCTAAGTAAGGATTGTGTCAATCTTGAAGGAAAGTCTTTTCATGGAACCGAGGATGTTATCAAAGTTGAGTATTAGGTGTTTATTATATGAGAATCTCACAGACTTTGTATTGACTGATATGTAGAAGATAAGGTTAGCTTCAAGATGGTTGCTAGGAGTTGCATTGCATTGGTGGAACAAAGTTACAATGGGAATAGCAGAAGAAGAAATCACCTAGGCAGGGTTTCGAACAAGTTTTGGGGATAGGTATCTATCTGAAGTGATTGAGACAACAGTTTAGAAATTTTGTTGAGCTTGTGCAAGGAAAGGTGTCATATATTTAGTATGCCAAAAGGTTTGATAAATTATCTGGATTTTCTCATGACCCCACAAATGATCATAAGGAATGATAAGCTTATCTGAAGGTTGAAACCTAAAATTGCTGAGGCAATGATACCAAATTTAAGGGATCCTGCTACAATTATTTTGGAAATGGCAATAAAAAAATTCTTTGTTTGGGTATGAGAAGCCAGTTTATACCTAAAGTTTTCATAAGAGGAAAAGAAAATCCTTCAAAGGAAAGGGAGCTCATAAAAGAAGAAAGGCAAGGAGAAAAAAGATGAGGTTGTTTGTCGTAAGTGTGGAAAAAAGTTCATTATGCCAATGAATGTCGGTCAGGTGAGGTGTAACAATCTACCCTTTTAGACCATTTAAGCTAATAATAAAACCAAATCAAATCATCCAAAATAGAAAATTGTTATTGCTATAGGTTAGCTATAAAAATCATCATAGAATCATAGAGAAATCACAGACATAGAAAAGCAGAATGACTCATAGTGGAATAATTACAACAGTAGTATATGAAGCTATTAAAACAAAAGTTCAAGATTTATACATAATAACAGAGTTACAGAAGCAAGTACAACAGAAGTCTAAATACAATGAGTATTTAACACATAATGGAATAAGTGAAATAAATAGGTAGATATGAGGTATTCAACAAGTCACCAGCTCCGAAAGGTGAAATATCCATACTATAATACTTGCTCTGACCCAAAAGCATAAAGTAAAACAAAACACTCAAGTTAGGACTAACATTCTCATATAAGTGAATCAATTCAAGTGAAATGTTCAATGAAATGCATCATTAACTAAAAGAACGTTTGTGATTCTCATCCTCTAAGGATTTGTGAAACAATATAAATATAATACAATATGTTGCTATAATAGTGTTTATTAATAAGATACAGAAATGAAAATAGTGCAAGAAGAATTATATTTTTAACCTTACACTGTATGTAAACATTGTAGTCTACACAGTACTGTAAACTTCACTGTAAACTGGTGGGTTTTCAAGATGCGATGCAAATTAAATCATATTAGGCGTGGTTAGTATAATGTGATCAGGCACATGATACAGTACCCAGGGTAGGATTCTACTAATTGCATACCCTAACTGATGGTAATGCATAACCGCAACAATCGCCCACCTCAAGACAACACTTATAAAATAAAAGGGTCCCAATCAATCACAAAGTAAGAGATGTGGTATCGAAGAAGTATGTCCAATCGGAGTAGCTAACTCACTTAGTCATAGTATAACTCCTGTTTTAATCATTTAATTATGACCCGAAGGTCCGCGCGATACATCATCGTTCTCTTACTTCATTCCAGCAACGTTCCCCAAACCAACCTACTTCATTCTAGATTCTTCACCACGTCAACAGTTGTTAAAGCACTTCCCCGTATTAGAAAAGAGTATGACAATAACCGATCCTAGTCCGTTTAACAACCAAATGATTACACTTTTCACACCATGTTCATTTAAATTTAAAATCATATTTCAAAGTCGTAAATCAATTTAACTTAAAGTACTGATTTCTTTTAAATCATTTATTGAAAAATGTTAGGTATTGGATTTAGTTTAAATTTCAAATTTCATATTATTAAGCAATTCATTATCAAGTTCAGATCCTGATTTTATATTCTATGCCACAAATGTCATTGTTAATCAAAATCATTATTTTAAAACAATTCGAACTAAATAGGTCGGATTGGAAATGGACTTTAGTTTAAAATAGTAAACTATATTTAAAATGGTTTTCTTAATAATATAAATATATAATTAAATTTAATATAAAATATGGTTCGATCCAAAATAGTTTTTATTAAAATAGTTATAAAAATTTAATAGTTAAAATACATAAAGTTTTATTAAAAGTAGCTATAAAATTATAATTGATTAAATAGTTTAAATATAATAATCCAATCCATACCAATTATTCATATTTCAAAATTTGACTTATCAAAAATCCAAATATCAATTTTTCATTCAAATTAATTTAAATTAAACTGGCCCAAGATTCAAATTTAGTGGTTTACAGTTAAAATCACAATTCTAAACCATTACTCCAGTTTAGTTTAAAACGTAAATTCAAAATTCATTTCATCACATTATCAAAAACAACTTTCATTGATAGATTATCAAGTTAATTTCTCAAATCAAATTCTTCAACTTTAAAATTTATTAAATTAACAAATTATCAATTTAAATCTTTGAATAAAATTCTTCCATACATTTCATTTAAAAAAAATCTTAAATTGAATTCTTTCTTTAAACTAAAGTTATTATATTAATCAAATCTTTATATTATATTAATTAAATATTTTAGAACAAATAAATTTTTTAAATTTAATTTAAAATATTTTAAGTAAGTTAGTATATTAAATTATATTTTATTATATTATATTAGTTTATATTATATTAAATTTAAGTTGAAACTTAATTCAGTTTATAAATTATCTTTAGATAATAATTTATCCAAAATCATAATGAATCCTTTCATTAAACCAATTCTAACTTAAAATCATAAATTCAAGTTAAAGTATTTCAAATATTAATCTAAACTCAATATTTAAAATATATTTTCGGCAAGGCCAACCAGTTTTCATAGTGATTCATAATACATTTTTTTCATTTCAACAAATAATGAGTACATAAAAATAAAGGAGATAGGGAAATTACCTACGTTCTATAAATATTTACCTAGCCCTAGCTACGAGCTAAACTGACAAATTTAATCACCACGCAGGACGATAGTCAAGTATAGAATAATGCAAGCTAGAAAGGAAAAAATTACATTATCTAAATACACAGTACAACACTACTATAACACTACGGGTTGCAAGAGCATACCCAAACACATTGGCTTAGAAAGAAGCACCACAAAGCACACCCATCTACAATCACTTCCACTATAGCACCACAACAAGCAATGCATGAAGTAAATCAGAATAATCACCTCCACCATAGTACCATAACACTATAGCAAGTACTTACCTCAACTAAAATCACACCTACACTCACGAAAATTCTTCCACAACAGCATACAACCACCACCACAGTAGCAACACTGTAAGCGGCACATGAAGACTACCAGACACCAACTACCACAGCACCATAGAACCAATATAATATCACATCCACTACAAACACCACCACAGAATCACACCTTTATAGCTCCTACAAACATAAACCGATAAAAATATATTTCTTATTAACTCATAAGGCTTGCTAAACACGAAGATAACCCCAACCAAAACATGGAGAACAACCAAATACGCATGACCCCTGCAACAAGAACAAAACTCCGGCAAAGCCAAGACCCAAGATGAAAACACATGCTAAACACCACCCCAGAAACACACACAAAACACACTCTCTCACCTCACAAACAAATGAAGCCAAAAACCCAAAAATTCACAAACCTAATCAGGAAAAAAAGCTCCAACCAGCATGTCGATGAATCGATCCACAACTAAAAGTCTTCCTTTCAGTGGAGATGGAATCCTAACCCAGTTGCAAATTAAGGCAATGAGGTGTTGTATAAGTTGTAAATGGATAGCATGTAGATACATGAGACTGGAAGGGGATAGAGTAGTTACTCCATGGGAAAAGGAAACCCGAAGAGAGTTTAAACTAAGGAGATGGATTCAAAAAGGAACATGATATTCAGATCTGGTAGGAAGAAAAAATTAGGGTATGAACTGAATAGGGAGAGGGAGGCTCGATTTACACAGTAATAGGAAAAGTTGGGGACTAGAAGGCGAGAGGCAAAAGAAAAGAGAGAAGGAGGCGCTAGGAGTAAAAGATGGTGGCAGCGGAGAAAAAATTCACAGGGTCCTAGGTCCCACTGATGCCTAAAAGAGCTTCTTTTTCCTCCTTAATATTTAAATTAAATTTTAAAATCAATATATGGATATAAAATATCATAAATAGTTAATTTGACCATTGTTTCCATATATAATTTATGTTCTACAATCAAGTGATTCGGCTATGTGTCATTTCAATCCGTTGTGTTTTAATTTCTTATATATATCATTTCAATACGTATCCTAAATTTGTATAAAAATAATACAATCGTTCTGGTATCGTTTCAACCCATAAATTTTTCCAATCTAATAGTGTAAATCATATCATAACAACATAATATATTAATTCATGTGTCGCATATTAACATCGCATAACATGGAAAAACTTGTACCACATATCATATGAACATACCATGACGTGTATAACATATCATACAAAAGTAACATGATGTGTTTCGTATATCATATAAACATAACATAGCATGACGTGTGCTTCATATCATATTGTGTCAACATTTCAGTTGGTGTCAATTAACTTAATATAAAAATGTCAGTCGTGAGTGATTGCTCATCTTTCATGGTAAAAAAAGAATGCTATGTCAAACACAGAATACACACCATCACCCTAAGCAAATTTAGAAGTAGGGAGTAGAGGGGTTTAGGCTAGGGAAGATGGATTTTGATTTGCCAAGAATTTATATAAAAAAAATTGGACATTTCTAAAATAGGTTTTTGGATATGTTAACCCCTAAATTTGAAAAGTAGTCAACATAAAAGTTTTATGCAATTCTTTTCTCTTCAAATTAAAAAAAAAAACTGGTTTTCATAAAAATTTGAGGAAGATACAGATAATTTTCGAATTAAAAATCTAAGTTTGAAAGTTGATTTGAAAGATTTGCGGTTTTGATACAAAAAAATATGAAATCTGAAAAGTTATCAAAATGAAAGTTGTAGCTAATTCATTTTCAATAAATCTAAAAGAAAAAGTAAATTTAGTTTCTCAATGTGGAATTTATGGCTTCTGTAGTATGGATCGAAATTCTAGGAAAAATAGAAAAATAAAAAAGAGAAGACATGCTAGGGAATTCAAACTTTTAGGTTGGGTCCGGGTTTTGGTCCAGGTCAGAGGTGCAAGTGTTTTCGGGGCTTGGTGCAAGTTGTTAAATCTAGATTAAGGGGTGAATAGGGTTTATTGAATTTTAACGAGATGTTAAAAATATTAGATCATAGAATGCAGCAGAGGAAATAAATACAGAAGGTAAATAACACACAGATATACCCAGCTTTGGCAAACTCTTCCTACTGTTGCATTTACTAAGGTTTCTACTAGGTAATAAAACAGGTCCCGCTTACAAACACCCTGTAAACTCGTGAACCACGCTCCTGTTCTAGTCCTACGCTCAAAACCCTAGACTGATCTATATCCCCTAGATCATATTTTCTCTTAGCTACAAACCCATAGCTAGTAAGCCCTATTTTTACAGACTCTAGTAAACTGCTAGTTTTATAGCCAAACTAGAAAACAGTTTGAGACAGTTTTCAAAGAATTAAAAAATACAATGAAATAAATTAAAAACAAAAAGAAATCCCCTTATCAAATAAAACTAGGCTGGCCCATTTTATACTTCCATCTTCATTTGCTTCAAAATGAATATCAGCCAATCCCAAATTAGGGTTCTCATCCTCTTTCTCCAAATCGCGATGTTTGAAAAATTATTTTCGTGGTTTCCCTAATTGCTTCAATGCTTGCTTGCCTCTGATCGTCGATTTGTCCTATGCGCTACTTGCGATCGAAAACATGTGAGTTCTCTGAAATGATTTGATTTGTTTTCATTGATTTTATGGTTTGTGTTTTCGATGCTATTACCAATGAGGATATAGGATTATAAAATCCAAAAATTTCTCTCTGATTTCATTGAATTGATTTGCTCTGATTTATCGTGTGACTCCCTTTTTTTGTTTCCACGGCTTTGATGATGTTGAGTGATTTATTCTTGTTTGTTGCCTTGTTTGAATTGCATGGTTGAATCTGGAAAAAATAAAATTGTTTTCCTTATGGCCCCTTGAAATTTCTCTTGTCTGATACTTGAATCATTTCTGGAAAGATTTGTAGCCTCGAATCCTTTGTTGGTTGAAAACATGGAATGGTTTCCTTGCCTTAATAAACTATTGCCAAAAATGACTCTGTGATTTCTAAACTATTGCCAAAAATGACTCTGTGATTTCTGGAAATGATATAAATGTGAAAATGATCACATGCTATAAAAAGTTTATCTGATTTCTGTACACATATTTTGGCAACTTGAAATTATTATTTTTACTTCACACCCTGATTTGCAAAAGTAATATGTTGCCAAAATGTTTGCAAAAATCTGAAATAAGAAAATCCCTTCTTGCCGAAAACAAACTTCTGGAATTCATTTGCAAGATCCTATTTTTCGAGGTCAAATTGAGCCAGCAATGCATAAATGAATACATGCCATATATTAGAATTAAAGAAATTATAAGAAAGAACAATCCTTTCTTTCTTACTGAATTTGCTTGACCATGCCTAACCCAGTAGCACTTCCATGTTCATGCTGAATTCCTTGCGGTTGCCAAAATAAGATCGAATGTTTATCTCTGGAGAAATTTGCATTTTCCCTTAAACATGAACTGTGCAAAAATTGTTGTATTTGTACCTCGACATGCCCATTTTTCTTTTCATATTCATTTTGCTGTTGTGCCATTCTTCTCGTTTGCTGAAACTGATTCTTTGTAAGTGTGTTGATATGTATATGCTGATTTCCCACATATGTTTAACCATGCATGTTAACTCCTTGTACTTGCTGGGCTAACCTGTGTATTGTTGAACCATGCTATGTCCATTCTTGTTGTGTATATGCTACTACATGACATTGGTGCTTCTTGTACATTTGCACTTTGAAAATCATTGTGTATACAGTCGTATGTTCACTTAAGCTTCTGGCTTGTGTTTCCCTGTGCATGAGCCATGTTTCATCACATTTGTGTTGCTATACTTCATATCTATTGCATATATGTTCCAATGTATGCTGTAAAGACCCGCAAATTCCCACCCTTTGAATCGACCATAAACCACACAGGTCTGACCCAAAAAGTGAAAATCTACGAATACTTTAACTTTGGGCATACAACACATTACAACAGATAACAGAAGACTTTTATAACACTATAATAAATGTTACATCAGAGTACAGAATATACATATCAGAGTACATTGGAATATAATTACAGCGGAAGATAAATACAAAAAATGTAATATACTGCAACGGAAGAACACAGCGGAAGACTCTCTATCTCTGGACACAGCTTTAAGCTTCAACCCAGAATCCGGTTTAATATATCTGCAAAAATAGCTACTCGACTGCCCGTGTGGAAAATATGGGCACCCGAGTTTGCCAGTGGACAAACTACAGGTCAGTCATGGGACTGGTGTGAGAATTCTACTTAACCTATATAATATAATAAGGCTAATCACAGGACCACGCCAATTTCGCGGAACGGGTTTTCTCCTATGGATTGCCAGTGCATGACTAAAGTAAATCGTCAAAATAACGAAATGCTTTTTAGAAAAATGAAACCATTATAAGACCCAAGTCCCATCACACAATGCAACGCAAACCGGAGGATAGGGTTTTACCTTATAATGATCAAAAGATGCTTGATACGATAAACACGGTATTATATAATAATAGTGTGCAACCAATATGAAATACATCAAAGTAAATGTATCAATCCTAGACGGCATGAGTGCCCCATCCCACTATGTCGCCATATATTGGTATACAATCAAAACTGCGTAATGTCGTATTGGAAATTTGGGTTTCCATCTGAGTCAAGGCTAGGGAGGATATCCTTACCGATTCGAGACACTCTAGCAAATGCCCCAGGATTGGTACTCTGTCCAACCCTTGGATCCTGCAGGGCCGGTCCACACTTACTTTTGTGGATTAGAAATGCCTGAACGCACGTTCCCCGGTCCTTTTGGACCTATAATACGGCCAGTGGCGACCGCATAAACCGAGGCCTCGAAAAAATCCAACAACCACAATGAATAAATGCCAGCGCTGGTAGGTCCCTGGCACCACTCTAGCTAGAAAGAAACGTGTGCACTCCCTGCGTTCCCTTCTCCCGTTTTAGACTCTACCGGGCTGTGAGGCTCGCGAAGTCACGATATACACAAAGCTATGCCTAAATAGAATGTGCTTTGATCATCAACCACAAGGCTCTGCTTTGCAACAATAAGCCTTGATCAAGTGCAACTTGGCATACCACATCAACAACTCATATCATGCGATCGGTAATTATTTAACATACAAAAGGGTGTTAAGCAAGAGAATAAATCCTCCGCCACCATGCATTTATATATTAAATAAGAACCGATTTAATTACATGAAATAAATTTCAATGTCAGACATGCTATCCATTTACAAGTCCGTTCTGGGTCTGAACGAAACAACGTATCCGTCGATCTCCAGTACGTCTGGAAGATCATCACTTTTTACCTTGCCTTGGGGGATCAGTCCCAATTCAAGATATCAGTCACCATCAACCAAACGATGTGAAGCTCTCCGGTCTTCAGTCACCGCCTTCATCTTCGACTCTTGATCGTCGTGATGATTATTCAGGATGGGTTAGACCCGGTCTTCCTGAATAACTCACGTATTCTTAATTAAAATCAACCATACGCCACATTCCAACTCTGAATATCCTTTTAAATAAAAATTATTATTTATGTTAAAAAGGTTCTCATTAATTTTATCAAAGATAAAATAAATTACATTTTAATCTTTCTAAAAAGATTTATTAATATTCCAATTTTGATTTTTAATACAAAAATCATTATTACAAGATTATTAATTTTAATAAGCCAATCTTGTCTTAAATTGGATTAAAGAACTATTGTCATTTAAAACACAGTTCACGATAAACCCAAAACCAATTTTCAAAATATGGAATTTCTACAGAAATCAAATCAACAAATAATCATTATAAATTTCTGTATCGGACTAATATTATAAATGGAATAACGGCAAAGCCTCTTAAATTCCATATATAGTGTCGGTCTTCTTCTACATAAGCCCATCTCGATTATTATCAATCGAATTTCCACTTAATTCCAATTTAATATATTAAATTGGAAAATTCTAATTTTAGAAAATCTTCTTTTAAATTTATAAAATAGATTTATAAATTTCAAATAATAATTTCAATGTAAATTGGATTAAAGGATAAATGTTATTTAAAACATCGTCCACTGCAAATCCAATTCACATATCAATCACCAAACATAATTTCTAAGATCTAATGATCTTAAATAAAAGGTTTATCCTAAAGATATTAATTCATTACTATATAAAAAAAACATATTAAAAATAATCAATAAAATATTCTATATATAAAAGATTCTGAATGTAAAATATTCTTTATAATACAAAATCGTTTATTTTACAAAAATCCTTTTATTATGTAAACATTCTTTATTTAAAAAGAAATTCTACATTGGAATGCGACTCAACCATGCACCATATAATTTGGGTCATATGGGTTTCATACATTTCATGTATAGGGTAATAACAGGAAATAATCCTCAATCCATCCATTAACAACCAGAGTGACGATGTCAACTGTGTGAGCATTAAAATGAAACAATAACGCTCATCGCAGCCTGTCGATCAATCGATAGACATATAATTAAACATTGGGATTTGTGTCAGTAAAGTATCGTCCCAATACCCGTGTGGGGTTTTCAGCCAACAACAGTTCATATAAATAAGTAAATGCATAATTGGTTAATAGATTTAACCAATTTCAATTTCACTAAACATGTCACTTATAGCGAGTAAAATATATTTTACTCGTATGACTCCCCTATATACTTCTAAAGTCACATAAACAGTAATTTATTTATATAGCCTTATTGCGGATGACAAATGGAATATAAATTCCATTATTCTTTTTTTGTATGAAGTTTCTTAACAATACTTTTCAGTGTATATTTTGACCAACAATACAATTGTATATTAGAATATAAATTCTAATGCAAGTTTGCAAATAAAAATTGGATTTTACATTTGCGTATAAATTCTACTGTATATTATGCAAATAAAAGTAATCCTTATATTTTCACATAATTTCTGTTTTCAACAAAGATGAGTAAAGTGATACACTCATTTTATTAGCAATTCTATTTCAACAAATACAGTGTAGATAAAAGTGTATTTCTAATCTTGTACTTTTATTTGTACATAAAACACAAATAAAAGTGTATCTCATGTATTTGTCTTTTTATTTGACAAAACAATGTTAATAAAAATGTTCTTTTATATCTTGTACTTTTATTTAACAAAACAATGGTAAATAAAATGTCTTTTTAACTCTTTTACTTTTATTTAACAAAACAATGACAAATAAAAGTATAATTTTCTTTCTATGCTTTATTTGCATCTAAAAATGCAAATAAGAAATATAACTCTCTTTTTACTTTTTCTTTACAACAGAAAATGTAAATAAAATGATTCACACAATTTTGTTCTTTTTCTTTACAATAGAAAATGTAAATAAAAGGATTCACATTATTTTGTTCTTTTCATTTACAATAGAAATACCAATAAAATGATTAACATATTTTGGTCTTTTCATTTACAAAAGAAGTTGTAAATAAAGTGGTCCTCGTATTTTTACTCTTTTCATTTACAATAGGAGTTGTAAATAAATGATTCTCATGTTTCTGTTCTTTTTATCACATCTAAATGACGATAGAAATGTACCATTAACATCGCTATTTTTATCGCATAAAAAATGTCGAATAAAATGAATCACTAACATTGTCTATTTTTATCGCTCCAAAAATGTCGATAAAAATGAATCACTAACATTGTCTATTTTTATCGCACCAAAAATGTCGATAAAAATGACAACATTAACCATTCTATTTTCACCGCGTTCAAAATGACGATAAAATATTCAACATTAACAATTCTATTTTTATCGCATTCAAAATGACGATAAAATATTCAACATTAACAATTCTATTTTTCCTACTATAGAAAATGTAAATAAATATATTTCTAAATTCTATTCTTTTTATTTATATTAGAAAATGTAAATAAATGTATCTCTAAATTCTATTCTTTTTATTTACAATAGAAAATGTAAATAAATAATTCACATATTTTGTTCTTCTCATTTACAATAAAAAATGTAAATAAAATGATTCATATATTTTATTCTTTTGATTTTACATTTGAGAATGTAAATATAATGATTCACACATTTATCCTTTTCATTTACAATAGAAAATGAAAATAAAAATGATTCACAAATTTTGTTCTTTTCATTTTACATTAGGAAATGTAAATAAAATGATTAGCATATTTTATTCTTTTTACTTACATTAGAAAATGAAAATAAAATGATTAACATAATTTTATTCTTTTCATATACCATAGAAAATGTAAATAAAAACGTATTTTCTAAATTTGTCCTTTTATTTACAAAAGAAATGTAAATAAAAACTTGCTTTCTAAATGTGTTCTTTTGTTTACAAAGAAATGTAAATAAAAACTTGTTCTTTTATATTTGTTCTTTTATTAATAAAAGAAATGTAAATAAAAACTTGTTTTTTTTTATATTTTTTTTAAGGACAAAAAGAAATTCATTTGTGTACATGTTCTAAAAATAAAAGAGGATTTTATTTGTTTTACAAGTTCTAATCCAATCTTAACAAATAAAAATGATAATTCTATTTGTTTACAAATCCTAATTAACAAAAAGACATTTTTATGTGTCAATCCTAAATTCTAACAAAAGCGACAAATTCATACTAATTTAGCATTTCTAAAAAAAGTGAACTTTTTATTTTAGTTAAACCCCTTTAACAAAAGTGAAGTTTTAATCTAAATGTACATTTTTAACAAAAGTGGTGTTTTATTTCTAAATCAACATTTTAACAAAAAGGTGAATTTTGTTCTTTTATTATATTTAAACAAAAAAAAGTAACTTTTGTTTCAATTCGTTTCAATAACAAAAATGTGGATTTTTGTTTCAATTCTATTCAATAACAAAAAAAATGTGAATTTTATTTAATACTTATGATGTAAACAAAATGTGATTTTGTTTCACCATCAAGTTTGATCAAAAATGATTATCTTGTCTAATTCCTCTATGTAAACAAAATACAATAATTTTGTTTATGTAAACAAAACATAATAATTTTGTTTAATTCTTCTGTGTAAACAAAACATAATAATTTTGTTTAATTCGACCCTTTAAGTTAGATCAACATTTATAGATCTAAAATAGAAATATGATTTTTATTTCCGATCTAAGTCTAATCAAACAAATACCACCACAATCATCAATCACAATACAATACAACACAGATCAGATCAACATATAAATAATCAATCAGAGATTCTCACCGTGATTTGTATCTGAAATTGCGTTCGCCTTTGAAATTAGCTGAAATTTTAACAGCCTCCGTTTCAGATCTGGTCAGCGCCATCGCGAAGGTCTCGTCTTTGTGATTCCAACGCAACTTACAGTTCGTAAAACGGACCTCGTATGAGAGAGATACGAATTTTTAAAGAATGGAAAAATAATTACAAAATTAATTAAAGTAATTAAGCTTAATCATCTTCTACCTCAACCCGTATACAGCTGAACCCAACATCCCACTCTTTGCCACCTCGCGCGCGCCGCCTCGAGCACCTGGCCGCCGATCTGAAATGCTCTGCCCGACCACCGACGTCGCCTCCGCCCTCGCCCAGACCGCCGACCGACGCGACGGTCCCCACGCTCCAGAAATCGAGCTCGACCGCCGTGACTTCCTGCTCCAAATTCGCGAAATCTGTGACCCTAATGATGATCATAGCCGTATAGATCTGAAGCTCTCGAAATTCTCTTCGATTTGGTACCAAGTTTGCCAATTTTCGTTGAGCGGATCAAAAGATATTAAGGTTTGAAAATGGGAGGTTTCTGGCCATCGGTTTAAGGTGGCGGCTGGCCATTAGGGTTAGGGCCGATTTTTTTATTTATTTATTTAATATTAAATCTCGAATTTCGTGCTTAAAAGGTGAAATTTCGGACTTTCTCCAAATCAGGCTCAATTAGTGTCAAACTTAAGGTTTTGACACCTTCTGAACGCGATGGGCTATGTCTCGGGGCCCAGTTCCGAAGTATGCTGTGTGTTTAATTAAAATTGCAATATTAAATCAATAATTTAATTCCTACCGTAAATTTAAATATGCCGGGGCCACATACGGAATTCGAAAATTACAGAAAAAATATTTCAAACTTCGTATTGACGATACGGTTCCAACGAGACTATTTTCATCGAATTTTGTGACTGTTTGAAAAATGGCTATTTTTAAGGCTTTTAAATTTAACTGAAATAGTCAAAACACATTTTCTTTTCCCACGCTCACATATTAATTCGAAAAATTCTGAAAATATAAACCTTGCAATAATTTGACATTCCGGTTCCAACAAAGGTGGTTTCATCGAAAACAGAGGTCGTTTGAAAAATGACTATTTTTAAGGCCAATATATTTAATATTAAAAATACATTTTTAAACAAATAAATCCCGAAACTCAAAATATATAAGTGTTTACTGTTTTTCAATGTAGAAACATCATTCTGAGCTCAAAGGAAGTGGTTTTGAGTCGAAATTCCTACATATGTGAAAAGTAGCATTTTTGACCCTTATAAATTTCATAGCGACCTTTCTAAATTTTAATTTTGACATAACTTTTGATTCCCGTTATGAAATTTCGATTTTTCAGATTCGTTGGATAGATATTTTTAAATAGATTCTAATATTTTTGGTTTCACTAAAATCCGTTAAATTTTGCATCCTATACGGTCAGTCAAAATTCAAGTTTGACTTTTCAAACTACCGCGTTATTTCTAACTCTTTTGTTAACTAAAATTAAATCATTCATTCTAACTTCGATTTAAATCAATTTTGTGATCATTATTATTTAAATAAATTATTTTATATTGTCAAAATTCATTAAAATTTTCTAAAATAAAAATTTTAAATTGGTTCTGATTTTGCGGGTTGTTACATATGTGCACTAGTATTGTCATGAATCCTTGAAGTTGTTGTGGCATGAGTAATATTGCCTTGTCCATGTACATATTTCACTTTCTCTTTCCATATATTTGAGCTTGAGCCTGTCTTGAGCCATCTTGCTTTCGATGTTGCTTGCGTGTTTGTATCTCTGTGTATACATGCATGTTGCACTTTGCTGAACCATATTTATACAATCGTCCATTTATGACCATTTGCATGGCTTGTGATGACTCTCTAACTTATGCATTTCATATATACATATATGTATATATACACGTATGTGTATATATCTGTGTATATATGTGTAGCTATTTGTATGATAGACATGAATATTTTTATCAGCAGATTGATATAACTGCGTTGTGGCTATTCAGAATCAGCTTAATATGATGTTGGTTTTGATCAGCAAACTAGTGTAGTGTGTTGAAGCTGATCTATGAGCACTATCGATGATGTCTATATAAATCAGAGCAGGTCATGAAATATGATGAGAAACACACCAAAATTCTGAGGCAAATAAATAGAAGACTGAAGTGACTGTGAAGACAAGAAGACAAGGACAGTGTCAGTGAATGCATCAATGTATATATAACAGAGAATGAACAGTGTAAATGAAACATAACATGAGTGTTGGGAGTTGTAGTGAGGAACAGATGTGTATATGAAATGTATTGTATTACAGTGAGATGTACAAATAGTGGAGTTATAAAATTTGTACTGTTGAAATAAAATATTTTATTCAAATAAAATACTGTTTGAATATTTGAATTCTCGTACAGTCGTATAATTTTAAATATAAATATTATATTCATGTCTGTGATGTAGTATAACAGTACAATAACAAACTGATTTATAATAATAAATATATGTTTGTTATCATCAAACAAAAATCATAGAATTGTTAGATACAACACAAGTCGCGACCCGGGCTATGGTGGTGGTTGGTGCTAGTTAGGACGAAAAGGAAGGTCGATCAAGTAGGTGAAGAAGGGTTTTAATGTAAAATAAGAAAGGGGATCATGGTTTTATTGTGATTTGAACTAGGTTGCTGGATTCAGCCTGGTTGGCGGTAGCCATAGGGTAGGAGCAACCATTGGGCAAAATGATGGAGTTTTATTCTTAGATCCAGGTTTTCAACACTAGATTTGAAATAAAAAAATAAAAAAATAAAAAATAGAGAAAAGAGATTTGAGAAGAAAACAAATAAAAAAATTATCTTGATTTGACTTATGAAAGAAGGATTTTATGTAGAGGAAGGTGGGTTGCAGCGAGGAAGACAAAGAAGGTTTCAGAAAATAAGAAATAAAAACACAAAGAGAAAAAGATCCATATTTAATGTCGCACAAGGTCCATACAATTATTAACATAAAAATTAAAATGAGGGATGATATAGCATGGAAAACTTTCCCCAGAAGCCAGGTCAAAACTCAAAACATCTCTAGAAGGGATAGCAGTATAAACACCGTCAACTTTGTGCAGTCTTTTACAGAAACACACATACTTGGAGAAAACATAAATAGATTTTGATGAAATTAAAATTGTTATTCAACTAAAAATTCAGAGTAGAATCATTAAAAATAGAAATTTTGGAATTTTAGAACTTTTGAATTCTAAATTCAAATTCAAATTTTGACTAATTTGGCCAAAATTGATTTTTTAGAAAAAAATCCATATCAACGGATTTGGAAAATTTACTCACTTAGTAATTCAAATTCGTAATATAAAATTTTAAAATTAACTTAAATTCAAATAATAATACAAATTAAGTTAGCACAACAACTAAGTTCTGATTAACACTAGTTAAATTTTCATTGCTCAATTTTTTCTTATTTATGTTTGTATCCAAAAATCAGATTCATTCATCCATAATAATAAATTGAAATTTTTAATTTTTTTAAAATTAAATTTCAATTAATCATTGTTTAAGAATTATCAAAAATTTCTAATTGTTACAATCTCCCACACCCAAACCTTTTCATATCGAAAGGGAACGAGACAGGGAAAAATAGTAATAAAGTAATACAAAATTTTAAAAATTAAATTTTACATATTTGTAAACTTACTTAGTTTTATATTTTTGAATTACATATATAAATTTATATATATTTAAATCAAAATTTAGGTATTTGCCACACATTTCAAATTAGTTTTAAGTATTCACTCGACGTCTCAATTGGCACTACATATCCATCTCACTTTCGAAATCTGGAAATAAATAGCGATGATGACACGACAATCGCTAGAATCATTTCCAAGCACTAGAGTGCAATTCTATATCTATCCAGTACTTATAATATTTAGCACATATATTGATCAGATGCATGCCAAAAATTACCAAGTACTCGACAGTCCAATCTTAACGTCCGAAAAAATACTTAAATATTTTCTTTTTTCTGGCAAAGCCGATGGGGTTGAGTGGTCCCCTACCACTTTATTGATATACCAAAAGAAGATTACATAGTAACAAGAAAAGCACATAACAAAAGAAAAACGCAAGGAACACGGTATATCAAGCCTTCAAGGAGCTATAAAGAATGAAAAATAAAAAAGCAGAAACAGAATGTTAGCCAAAAATTGCAGGGTCATAAGTGAATTTTATGAATTTAAGGCCCTCCCAGATATCGTGCCAAACAAGTTGTTTCCACTGGCCATAGTTGATGTTGCGAATGGGATTAAAGACACACAAACATCTCTCTTTCCAAATTTATTGACAATTTTCTTCAATACAAAGTTGAACAGTCTGGATTTTATTCTCTTTCCTCTAGCACGCTTGCGGATTTCCTCCCAGTTGAAACAGGGTGTAACGTTTGACATGCCATAACCTAGTTCATCTTGCGCATCCGTCCAAAGCTTTCTTGAAATAGGACAATCAAAAAATAAGTGTTGAAGAGTCTCACTCATACTATTACAAAACTTGCACTTCGGATCAACAGCCAAGCCATAACACGCCATTTTGTCTTTAGTGTGGACAACTCCATTAATGATCTTCCATAAGCAAACTTTCTCCCTTGTGCAGTTGTCCTTCCTCCAGATGAGTTTATACCACCTGCAAAATTGCATACTTTACACACCAAGAAGCTCATAATACATTACTTTAGTGGAGAATTGCTTACCCTTCCATACCCAGATAACAGCCGCATCACTACTAGAGTTGACGTGACAGTTGTGAATTCGAGCCCAAAGAGCTCAAATAGCCTAATCTGACGATGCGGGGAGGTGGAAACTGGTGTCGTCAAAAATGCGAGCCACATTGGTATTAAATGGAATGCCGCTTTGGCTTATCTGCTGATAAGATACCTGTCTATCGATAATTGTACCGAAGTCGAGCCATGGTCCATCCAGAAGTTGATGCGGTGAAAAGAAGCCTTCCCAAATTTAAAGTGCGGAAGAATTTGATGCTTCATCTTTAGCATGCTCCTCCATATCCAGCTATGTGTTGGCTTAACAGTTAAAGACCAAAAGCTCTCATCCTTTAACATATGTTTGTATGACCAAGTGACCCATAAGCTGTCAGTTTTCTTTAGAATATCGTCAACGTGCTTGGCTAATGCAGCGCGATTCCATAAGCAATTATTAGTGATACCCAATCCTCCATTTGCATTCGGTTTCTTAAGCTTGGCAAACACGATGGGAGCTATGTACCTTTGATGAATATTACCTTTCCAAACGCGATACTTAAATCTTTTCCTTTTAAAACAAAATATACAATATTTTGACTTAATATTATACATAATATTTTAACATCGTTTTTTTAATACAAAAATTCGAATAAGGAAGCCTATGTATCTCCCCCACTCATTTATTTATTTATTATATTTTGACTCATATCATTTACCTAAGTATACAAACTTAAAGTTTCAAATGAAAATCGTATAATATTTCAGAACATGTGTTATATGTGATTTCCTAACATTCATAACATTTCACTTAAGTTAAAGTTTGTAAGATACACAATTCATGCTTAAATCCAGACTAAAGTTTACAATATAATTCCATTTTAGTTAAGTTCTCAAGTCTTAGTTGCCATTGAAAATACTAATTAAGTTCTTATTTATATAAGTATACAACTCTAGTTCATGTTCAATTCTATCTCATTAAATCAAACTCACGTCAATATTACTCTTATTATCCATAATATGACCAAAAATTAAATTTATTTCAACCTTTCCAAAGCTTAACACCTTTTGTAATCTTCTAAACCTAAACTGAAATGATAATAATCAATTTTATTAGCTTGTCATAAATTAAAGTTTTCCCAAAATCATACTATAAAGTCCATTTAATCCTTATAAGTTTAATTTAAATTATATATTTGACAATCATTATTATTTTTTAGATTTTTATGCCTACATAAAGAGCAAAATTTTCCCATTTCACAAATATTTTTCATAAATATCATGTTAATATCCCAGTTTCATTTACTTGAATCAAATAAATCTTTCATACTTATTAATGTTAACAGTTTTAAAATATCATGTCTATGGTATATAACCAATATTATGCCTATCAAGCAATTATTGTTTTCAGGATCATTTCATATGTAAAATTTATGAATTCAAGAAGCTTCATTTATTTACAATTCGTTAGCTATATTTATATAACATCATTAAGTTCATATAATACCTTTCAATATACTTTATTTCACAAATTTATAAACTAAATGGTTATTACCCTAGTTATTACATATTGATGTCTTCACGTTAATTCTTAATAAGAGCTATACTTAAAATTCCTTCCATTATTTATATTATTAGGTCAAAGATAAGTCTGAACATGAGTCAGAAGCTGAGCCAACGAAAGAACTTAATCAACAGGAATATACCAAAGATGGAGAGTTAATTAAAATATGTTGGAAAATATTTAGGATTTTTAAAGCCATCAATTCCAAATTTCCTAAGATGGATTTAGATCAACGATTAAATTTTACTAAGAGAAAACCTAATCGAAGAGAAACCTATCATGGAGAATGGATTCAAAAGAAAGGAAATCCTAGGACAAAATTAAATTTTAAAATGTTTTTTTCTAGAAGACTTCTTTTAAACCATTTGTACTTTTCAAAATATGCTCTCTCAGAAATGATTCTGAGATGGATTTCACTCATTTTAGCGTATCGCTACCTTATTTATAATGAGTTTTTAACCCCATAAACTAAGACTAATTTCTCAAACCAACGCTATGATACCTGATCTAAGGATCTCCCTTTCAGACCATAAAACTTGATAATAAAACTAACTCAAATCATTTAAAATAGTAGATTGTTATTGCTATGGGGTTAAATATAAAAACCATCATGGAATCACAAAGAAGTCATAGACATAGAAAAGTAGAATATCTCGTAGTGGAATAAATTTATATATACAATAGTAGTCCATGAAGCTACTAAATACAAAATCTCAAACTTATACATAATATCTGGGCTAAGAAGCAAGTACAACGGAAGTCTAAATACAATGAATTTATAACATATAAGGAAATAATTGAAATAAATAAATAGAGATAAGGCCTTCAATAAATATACAGCTCTAAAAGGTGAAATCTCAATACTATAATAATTGGCATGACTCGAGCATGAACTAAAAGAAAACACTCGAGTCAGGACTAACATTCTCATATAAATGAATGAACCCAAGTAAAATTGTGACCCCCCAACCCCCCTCCCCCACCCCCCCACCCCCGCACCAGCTGTCATTTCCCCGAAATGCACTGTATCGATGCCCAACCAGCACGGGACGGTCGCCAAAGAAAGGAAATAAAAGAAATTTGAACTAACAAGGAACCTGTAGAATGTCTCACAGCGCATGGAATAAAATATAATAATAACATACTTGACATAAAACAGGCGAGACAGTGCGTAAGCTGAAAACTAAACCATAATCATCATAACAGCGGAAATTCGAAATACAGCTTATTACAACTCCAACATACTATCTCTAAAGAAAAGAAAAAGGTGCACTCCTAATGCCCAAAGTAGTGACCAACAACAACACATGGAGAATATATAGAGAATAGTACGTGTAAGCCTCCTGCTCGTCTTCGGATAGCTACTCGTGAACAACCAACTAACCTGTCTCTAGTCTGCCCGTTTAAGAGCGCTCAGAGTAATAAGAAGAGACATAAAACTCTGGGTCAGACAAAAGTCTGGTATGAGCGATAAGAAGCAAAACAGAACAATAACAGGCATACTAAACCATACCTGAACCTGGACCTGCAACCAAAGAGTTAGCATAACAAGATGTACAATACTCTAAGGTAAAACTAACATAAGGTGTCAAGATAACGGGGGTGGGGGTGTGTATGTCATAGTGATGGCAAACAATCAAACATAGCAACTATCCTCACATCTCTCACTCAGTGCGTAAATCATACGATATCCACCACTTTGATCACCCAAATCCTTGCTATGATCACTCTGCTCCATGGAGTCATGGCGACTCCACTACACTGATCCATAGCCACTAGTCCTTGCTATGTCCACTCTGCCCCATGAAGTCATGATGACTTCACTGCACTAGCTCATAGCTATGCTACAATTACTCTGCCCCATGGAGTAATAACTACCCCACTGCACTGATCCGTAGCCTAACATCCGTATTGGTGGTGAATCAAAGTTATGGACGTCGATAACCCCTTAGCATACGTCCCGCAGCAAAGTCCAACCCATGAAGTTATTTCGTTGATCCCTGTTTGGATCCTGAGTAATAACCTCCCATTTGGACTTCCTTTGCATCTCAGGTTTTGGTCGAATTTGAGTTGGTCCTCAGGAGAGTCGTCGCGTAGAAGTAAGAATATACATCTGGTTCGGTTCGGTACTCCTAACCCGGTTCGGTTCGGTGGTCGTAGCCCGCCTTGATTTGGTTTGGGTATGCGCAGTGCTCCATTCCTCCTTGGTTCGGTCCAGTCACACTTACTTGATTCGGTTCGGTGTTCATCTCCATCCGGTTCGATCTGGTTATGACAAACCGATCCCATCTGTTGCTCCAGCTCCTCTTCTCTGATCCGATCAGCAGCCCCTTCCTTGCTCCCTATTCGAACCCAACTCCAACTCTTATGCAAATGGCCTTCCTTCTCGCCAAGTCTCCTTTAGTGCCGAGTCTCGATCCGAGTCGACCCCCCTTGCCCAGTTCTCTTATCCGATTCGAGCCCCATATCCGATCCGATCCGACCCGAAAACCTGCACATTTCCTACAACTTTTCCAGCGACTGTTTTACGCCATGTGATGGCGTTTTCGACCATTCTAACTTTTCTAATCAATCACAAAGCATACCATACTGTCACAGCAACATAGAGGATCAACCATAAACACCAAAACAACAATTTAATATGTTATTACGGATCAAACATACCCAAAAACCCATGTTTTCCCTTCAATCATGCTTAAGTATAACTAATGATAATGTTAGCAAAACTTAATCAAATTAACCCAAATTTCTATCTAGGGCCTAAAACAATATTTCGAAATTTATAAATATTTTTCTAGAATTTAATCATGTATAAATTCACTAGTTATCACTAATTACCCTTAATTAGTGTAAAAACAATGTTAATCACTCACCTTGGCCACAAATAAAATATCAAAATTGAAACTCGGCTGATTTGGGGCGATCTCCAGCATCTAACAGCGGCTCTAACTCTGAAATGGTGCTATTTCTCCTTAATTTGTGTTGTTAAGCTTAATCCATGATTAGAGAGCGATTTGGGATGAAATTAGAAGGTGGAGACCATTGTTAGGGTTTCAAAGAGGTAAATGGCGGCTAGAAAACTGAAATAGAATGAAATACTAACTCATTTCAGCCTTCCCATAACCCTAATCCCGAAATGGGTTATGGGCCCATTCACTAATAACCTCATTTGGCCCGGTTAAGTAGTTTTTCACCTTCTAAACCTTATTTCAGCCTTATCTCCCAAACGGTAAGTCCGTTTTCACATATGACCACTCTATGGAAAGGTAAACCATCATTCGGATCTAATGGAAGTGGATTTAGGTCAAAACTCCTTTCCAATCAAAAGTTATGGCCAAAACAAGATCAATTAGGAGAAAAACGGTCATTTAAAATCGGCAAAAATCGTGAACATGGGAAATGATTCCAATAGTCATTTCCCAAAGTTACACGACCATACGACTTAATACGAAAAAGAAATAAATATTCTAGATCCTCCGATGCGTAGAATGCGGGCTGTTGCATTCTTCCCCCCTTAAGAAATTTCGCCTCGGAAATTCCTTAACTAAGAAACAAGCAAAAGATCTTGCATGCATATCAACCATCCGCAACAATCAAACATAAAAAACAAACAAACAAGTCTATCCTAGCATGCGGAAAACTAAATCCTGATTAGAATCTTACCAGGCAAAGAGTTCTGGATATGTCTTCCTAATGCTCTCCTCTGTCTCCCAAGGACTGTCATTCTCATTTTCGCCCCCATTGAACTTTGACTAAATCCACCTCTTTCCTTCGAAGTTGCTTTGTATCATGCTCGACAATACGAATCGGCTTGCGGTTCCCAACCGCCTCGGGTTCTGCTTCGACATCATCCAACTGATCAGGTGAAATAATCACATCGGTGTCGTGCACAAATTTCCTTAACTGGGAAACATGAAATACGTTATGAACTCCTGCCATCTTCTCTGGTAATTCAACTTTATATGCCAAATTCCCAACTTGCTCGAGGATTGCGAATAGACCAACAAATCTTGGTGCCAACTTTCCTCTCCTACCAAATCGAATAACATTCTTTAATGGAGAGATCTTGACAAATACTAAGTCACCAACGGAGAATTTCAATTCCCTTCTCCTTCTATCAGCATAACTCTTCTGCCTATCTTGGGCGGCCTTCATTCGCTGTTGAATGATCTTGATCTTGTCTGAGGTTTCTCTTATCACATCTGACCCAAGCACAAATTTCTCACTAGTTTCTAACCAACATGATGGTGAGTTGCATGGTCTTCCGTACAAAGCTTCAAATGGAGCCATACCAATACTGGATTGATAACTGCTATTATATGCAAACTCTACTAGATGCAAATGGTCATCCCATGATCCACCAAAATCCAATACACAAGCTCTTAAGAGATCTTCTAATATACGGTTCACCCTCTCCGTCTGACTGTCGGTTTGAGGATGGTACGCGGTACTGGGATGCAGTTCTGATCCCATTGCCTATTGTAAGTTCTTCCAAAATCCACTAGTAAATAAAGGATCTCGGTCACTCACAACGCCTTTGGGTAATCCATGGAATCTCACTACCCACTTCATATAAAGTTCAGCTAACATAGCTGCCGTCCTATTTGACTTGACTGGTATGAACCTTGTACTCTTGGTCAATCGATCCACAATTACCCAGATACTATCATGGCCTAATCTAGTCCTTGGTAGACCGTCGATGAAATCCATCGAGACTTGTTCCCATTTCCATTCAGAAATTTCCAATGGCTGTAACAACCCACTCGGCTTCTTTTTCTCAGCTGTAACTAGCTAGCAATTCATGCACTTGGATATAAACTTCCTAATGTCTCTTTTCATTCCTTCCCATTAGTAGGTCTGCTTCATGTCTCGATACATTTTGTTACCATCGGGATGTATAGTAAGTTTTGAGTGATGACATTCTCTAAGCACTTCATCTCTCAATCCATTGACATTGGGCACAACTAGTCTTCCATTCTTTCGAAGCCATCCTTCTCGATCAAGCCCATAGTTGTTCATCTCCTCATCGATTACCCTTTCTACCTTGGAGATGATTTCTAATAGACTAGGATCATCCCTCTGACTAGGACCAATCCGCTCAATCAAAGTGGGTCTGGTCGTCAAAATTGCTAACATTTTTGGATCCAATTCGCACTTTGGTCTGAAATCATACCCTGCGATGTACTCCAGTTGCTTCCATTCAAGAAACATAGCCCCTAAACTGGCATGTCTCCTACTCAAGGCACTAGCTACCGCATTGCCCTTCCCGGGTGCATACGCGATATCAAAATCATAGTAAGCCAAGAACTCTAACCATCCTTGCTGATGGAGATTTAGATCCTTCTGAGAGAAAAGAAATTTTAGCGAATTATGATCAGTAAACAACTCGAATCTTTCTTCCAAGAGATAATGTCTCCACATCTTCAATGCAAACACGATCACTGCCAATCCCAAATCATGGGTAGGGTATCTTTTCTAAAGACCTCCATCACTATCCTCAAATGTTCCTTATGTTCTTCCTCTGTCCTCGAATAAACCAAGATATCGTCCACGAACACAAGAACAAACTTATTCAATTGATCCCTGAATACCCTATTCATAAGATCCACAAAATATGCTGGTGCATTGGTCAACCCGAATGGCATGACCAACCACTCATAGAATCCAGACGGCGTCCGAAATGCCATTTTAGGAATACTCTCAGCTGCTACTCGGAGCTGATGAAATCCTGTCACGAGGTCCAACTGGGAGAACACTTTTGATCCTTCCAATTGATCAAACAAATCATCTGTCCGTGGAAGAGGATACTTATTCTTCCTAGTCACCTTATTCAACTCACGATAGTCCACACATAAAGGAAGGGAACCATCTGCCTTAGTGGCGAATACAACTGGTGCTCCCCACTCGGAGACACTTCTTCGGATAAATCCCTTCTTCAAAAGATCACTTACTTACACTCCGAGCTCTCGTTGCTCCCTTGGTTCCATATGATGAAGTGGCATCACTATAGGTCTGGCATCTTTCACTAAATCAATATGGAACTCAATCTCTTAGTGTGGTGGAAGTCCGGTCACTTCCTCAAAGACGTCCGGATACTGGCCAACAATGAGAATTCCTGCTAACTCGTCCTGTGGGATGTCGAGGGAATTTAGAAAACTAGCCATCACATCATCAGTAAGTAGGCCACCAAAGACTACCCTCCGCCCATCATCCACCCTAATAGTCGCCAAAAATCCCTCATAGTCTACCACCACCCCGTACCTTTGGAGCCAATCGACTCCCAAAATAATACCAAACCCAGTGAAGCCCAAAACAAAGCAATCACAAGCAAACATGCATCCATGACTCGATAAAACTAAATTTCGACAAATTATGCTAAGGCTAGTCAAACCACTAATCGGTTTCGTCACCGCTAAAGGTCTATCGACTATCTCGAGTTCCAATCCCAGCCTATCTAGCAGGTCACTAGATATGAAGGAACGGGAAGCCCGGTATCAAATAGTTGCAACGACCTGGATTTTTCGAACAATTTATTTTAAATATTTAATATGATTTTGAATATAGAGTTGATAATATAAATAAATTTTTATATTGAGTTATTGATTTAATAACCGAATTTTAGAATATATCAAATTATTGTAATTCGAAATATAATTGAAATCAAAGTTAAAAACTAAATCAAAATATTTCAGATGATCAGTATTAATTGTGTTTGAATATAGACGATAATAAAAATATTTCATTGTCAGAGAATTTGTTTGTTCTGAATTTAAATCATATAATATCAATTTAATATGGTTATTTTATTTATACGTTCAAATTAAATTTTTCATTATATTCCGTTGAGTTCAAAATAGTGTTATAACGTTGAAATATCAGTCGTTACGTTAAAATAACGGTTCACGGTTTCATGTTGCAAACCCCATAATATTTGATTGATGGATAAGTTCAAAACCAAATCAGAATCTATTTAAAAGAAATAAAAATCTTTTTATTTAAAATCATATTATATTAAAAATCAAATCAAAATCTTTTTGAATTCCCTAAATGGATTTGCCATGTACGTTACCGACCAAAACATTTATTTGCAGCGTACTATGTGTTCCCACTCTTTACTGCTAAGTAAAGCAAGAAATTAATGCCAATACTTTCTGTTTCCCGTTCTCCTCTATATAAACGCGTGAATACACCTTTATTTCCCTCCATTTTTCTTCTGTAATTCAATCAAAATCTTCAATAGAAAAACCGCACCCTCCTTTGTACCTTTGCAAATCAAAACACCATAAAAGGAAAACATGGCAGCCTTCGGAAGTGATTTCGAAATCAAAACACAAAGGGGATCGGATCTTCTACCTTCATTGGAGAGACCCAGATACGATTAGAATCGTGATGGTTTCTGAGCCAAAAACCATGAAATCAAATCGAGCAACTAAGGACTGGTTGAAATCAGTGAAAGCTTATACTTCGGTTCGGTGCTTTCAATTTGGGGGCGATACTGTTTTGGGAGAACGAAGGAATTGATTTGGGAATTAGAAGTTGGATTCTTGCCAATGGAAGCGAGTAGTTATTGTGTAAAATTTTGATGTAAATCGATGCTTAAGGACATCGCAATTTCCTATGGCTGACGCCCTGGAAGTTGAAGTCACGATCAACAATAGGAGTCACTGATTTCAGTGGAGTTGAGGTTGTCGCAGGTCAACGATGTTGAGGGGACTGGATCCATGAAGGTGAATGAAGATGTTCGGATTTGTTTTAAATGGAGCAGCTGATGCTTGTGTAGTAAGTGGTTAAGGAGAGGTTGCGAACCTGTTGTGGTGGTGTTCGTGAGGTGCGAATTAGGGCAGCGACAGTAATGTATGGTGGCAGTGTCGATAGAGAGAATCTGAGACGCGGAATGGTGCATTCATGGTTCGTGGTAGTGTGAAGATGAGGCTCGAATTTGTTATTTGGGAAGGAGGGATGGTAGTTGACAGTGAGGCGATTTTGTTACAGGCAATCTGCATTTTTCTAAAGCTGAGAAGAAGATAACAGCAAAAGGTGATTAACAATGATTAGCGGCTTATTAGCCTAAGGTAAATATTTTGAATTTAGTAATTAAAGTTCAAAATTTCATTTAAAATATTTGATAGCATAAATAATAAATGAGATGTTAAACTTATACAAGGTTTTTAAAAATAAAATCAGTCGAGTTGATCACAACTGCGGGATACATAATCTGGAATAAGAAAATAAAATTGGAATCAGAATCATTGGATAAAAATCACGGTGAGTAAATCTCACTCATATTTTTATTTTGAATTCTGTTGGCTAGCTTTTTGACCAAGCCACTAAGGTCCGTACACACGAGAAAAATATGAAACTTCACACCTTTAGCCTTCGAAGACCCGATCGGATCGTCCTACCTTACCACGATCGCGATCGCCCCTGTCACCTCGATCTGAACCGTCCTTTCCTACACGATCCGACCCGTCCTTTCCTACACGTAGTGGAGGTTATGACCAAGTCCACCATGATCCGTGAATGCAAGATCTGATGACACCTGTCCACAACGGCCATATTGACTATTTCTCCATCAAGCTACGAACCAGTCCGAGATTCTCTGGATTTACGCCACATATGACCGCGATCCGCCTGAAGAGACCAACTATAAATAGCCCCAGACTTGGCATTTTGGAGGACCTTTTTAGCAATTCTGAGTTCTGACTCCACCATTATTATCTCTATTATTATTGTCCGGAGTTGTCTCGAATTTGTTGAGTGAATCAACATTGTAAAAGTGAGGTTAAGGGATATATCATCAATTGTATTTGACTTTTATGTACAATCATAGATATAAAGTGGACATAGGCTCGTTAACGCCGAACCACTACGAATCTCGTATCTTTCCTGTTTCTCTTGCATTTTTTATGATATTAATCTCTTCATAATTGAACAACCTGGGTGTTAGAGCCAATTTTGGATCTAACATTTTGGTGCTTTTACTGAGAACAAAGTCTCAGCATATTGGATAGTAGTTCTATTCTTCGGACAATGAAGTTCAAAGAAAACGGTCCAAAACTCCACTGTTTTGATTTTTGAAGATTTCATTAAAGCTCAGATATCATGGCTGGAAAGAAGTCTAAGGAAGTACGAGCTTCCCAAGCGACTGAAGCTACGAACGAAGCAGTTGAAGAGAGCGTTTAGGATCGGATCGAAGTTATGTCCCCGGATCGTGGAGAAGAGAGGGCGATCCGATCTAATGAAGGCGCGGCGATCCGAGCAACTGAGGTTGTCACGACCCGATCCCAAGATAACGTCGTCATCCCCCTACTAATCCTTCCGCGATCCGATCCCAAGGAACCACCACGAACCGACACCAGAAGGGTACCGCGAGCCACTAGCATAAGAAGACCACGATCTGAACTGATAAACAGACTACTACCCAACCTAGGAAGGAAATTATGGCTCGTTCCGCTCGTGCTGGTACTTCTGCTCAACCCGGTTCAAGTTCCTCGCGTATAAGAGAAGATGAAGATGACCAGTTCGACCCTTCTACCCCAGTTACCGAAGGACATCTAACTCGAATACTTGAAGCATTGGACAGGCAAACCGATGAACTGGCCGCTCAAAGGAAGGAGAGCTCGTTGTTGCGTCAAAATATTACTGCCCTAGGCAGAAGAATAGACAATATTCAAAGGCAGGTTTCACCCCCTCCAGCTCACCCTTTCTCTCCGAAACATACATCGTCATCTAAAAACCCCGAAGGAACCGACGATGGCCCGCGTTAGAAAGGGCTGAGAACATAGAGCAGCTTCGATTTGGGTCACTTCCATCTCGTGAAGAAGAGGCACTTAATCAGGGAACTATAAACCACAACTTAAATAAGCTCGCTCTACCACCAAGAAACGGCGTGCCCCCGGCTCGTCGCGTGATCGACCGCGGCAATAGGGGGCAAGGGAGTTTTGCTCAGGGCCCAGATTTTGTAGCGGCACGTCAAAGAAATGCTGGAGGAGGCCATCAGGCAAGAAGTGCTGATCCCGAATATACCCTGACCCATGCAGAGGTTGAAGCAATGATTAGACAAGTCATGGTATATAGCCGTGGACAGAGGAATGAAGATTAGGGCATAGATCGTGGTCATATGCCTTTTACAGATGACATACTGGATGTTACATTCCCGAGGCGCTTCAACATGCCAACCATGAATCGCTATACGGGCAGAACTAACCCCATCCAACACCTAATGCGATACTCCTGGTCAATGAATGCCGCTGCAGCTACAAACGCGGTAAAATGTAAAGCATTCCCTATATTCCTGGAAGATGTGGCGTTATTATGGTTTACCCGCTTGCCGGCACGTTCAATATCCAGCTTCAGGGAATTGAGTGAGAAATTCGTGAACCAATTACGTCTTCATACCCAAAGGTCTAAGAATGTAATTGAGCTATCCCTTATTAAGCAACGACCAGACGAAAGCCTGAGGTCGTATTTAGATCGTTTTAACTTGGCTGTCACGGAATTCAAAGATCCGCTTGAGCAAACTGTGTTGATGGCCCTGATTGATGGCGTCGATAAATATACCGAGTTTGGAAGATATCTGGCCGGCAAGCCACCCCTGACCAGAGAAATATTTTATGAAAAAGACAATGTTCGCTTGCGTCGGGAGGAGATATACACTAATCGGAAAAGAAAGGCTATAGATAAGGGAGATATCCAAAGCAACATGGCCATCGAGCAAACAGGAAATAGCTCAGGAAAAGTTGAAGTTAACGTTGGGAAAGAGAATCAAGGCAGCGGTCGCCAATCAGAAATGATAATAACAATAATCGGAAAAGAAATCGAGGAAATGACTCTCAGAGGAGACTCCAGCCTAGACCGTTTGAGAGATTCACACTGTTAAATGATACGTTGGAAAACATCTTCCTGGATACATATAATGTCCTCCGGTATAAAAGGCCTCCTCCAAGAGATTCTACAGAGAAAGAGCTTGAAACTGGAAAATTCTGTCTTTTTCATCAGATTCATGGTCATTCCACAAACGAATGTTGTCACTTGAGAGACGTGGTTGAAAGGCTGCTGCGAGAAGGGAAGCTAGATGAGTATAAAGTGATTCCTAGGGACGGGGGCAAGCCGTACAAGCCCCGAACCAGAGCCAACCCGCTGCCAAACCGACGGCTCAGCAAAAAGGAAAAAACATCGTTATCAATACCATAGTTGGAGGACTTCACCTGGAAGGGCACAGTTTCAGGGCTATGGACCAATACATATATGCAGCTAAACAGCATTTCGAAGTGGGGGAATGTAGTAACCCCGAGGACAACACTCTGGTTAAGCAACAAAAGACGATGTCTGATGACGTCATATTTCGCGAGCGAGAGAGTATTGGAGTACACTCCCCAACTGAGGACCCATTGGTGATCATCGTCACCATCAACCCGGTTATAGTTCATAAAGTTTTGGTAGATAATTGAAGTTCAGTCAACATTCTATTCAAGAAACATTTGACCAAATAAAACTCGAGCCAAAGAATTTGAAGCCATGTGAAGGTTGGATACGTGGATTTAATGGGGCCTCGACCACTCCAATAGGATACGTGGAATTATCAGTAACCCTTGGGGAAGGAGACCGCCAGAGAGTGAGGATCCTCCCCTTCGTGGTCCTGGAAATTGAATCGCCATACAATGCCTTCTTAGGTCGACCGTCCCTAGCCAAATTCAAGGCCTGTATTGCACGCTGGTGCTTATTGTTGAAGTTCCCAATGGATTCCTGTGTGGGTGTAGTTAGAGGAGATCAAGTTGTTGCCCAATCATGCTATACTGCAGAGTTAAAGTTGCTCCGCGGAGGGAAAGATGTGGAAAAAAAGGTGGTTCCTCCCCTCCAAGGGAGGAATTGTCATAGCAATTAAAGGAAATACTTTCGGGAGGGTCCCCCAGAGAGTTGCCCGAGGACATAGATCCCAGAGAGGATGAAGAGCCTGGGGGTAGAATGGCAACTCCCAATGAAGCGACTATGGATGTACCAATCGATGATAGTGACCCAGAGAAGGTACTGAAGATTGGATCACAGTTGGATCATGTTCGAGCCAAAGAATTAATAAATTTCCTAAAAGCTTACTTGGATGTATTCGCCTGGACCCATGCGGACATGGGTAGGATACCTCCCTCGATTATGAGTCATTCGTTAAGCATTAACCCAAAACATCCTCCTGTCAAACAAAAGAGGAGGATGCTTGGCCCAGAGAGGTCTGCCGCCTTGAAAGAAGAAGTCAAAAAGCTGAGAAGTAACAGGTTCATTAAAGATTCAACTTATCCTGACTGGATTTAGAACCCGGTTTTGGTATAAAAAAAAGGCCAATGGAAAGTGGCGCACGTGCATCGACTTCTCAGATCTAAACAAGGCATGTCTGAAGGATAGCTTCCCATTTCCTAGAATCGATCAATTGGCAGATTCAACCACAGGTCATGAACTTCTTTCTTTTATGGATGCATACTCGGGGTACAATCAGATCCCCATGCACGTCCCAGACCAAGAGCATACCAATTTCATTAAGGATTTGGGATTATACTGCTATGTCGTGATGCCTTTCGGTTCGAAAAATTTCGGCGCTACATATCAGCGATTGGTGAATAGGATGCTCTACAACCAAATTAGGAAAACGATGGAGGTATACGTCGACAATATGTTCGTAAAGTCTAGACAGACATCCGATCATACTAACGATTTAGCAGAGATGTTTCAAATTCTCCGAAAATATGGGATGAAACTGAATCCTTTGAAATGCTCGTTTGGGGTAGCGTTTGGAAAATTCCTAGGGTTCATTGTAAGCTCACGCGGAATTGAAATCAATGCAGACCAAATTACAGCAATCCGAAATATCCAAGAACCAAAGCGGATTAAAGATGTGCAAAGCCTTGCTGGAAAAGTGGCAGCACTCAGCAGATTTATCTCAAAAGCCACAGACAAATGCAACTCGTTTTTCGAACTAATAAAGCGAGGCAAGCGCGACTTTGAATGGACTCCTAATTGTATAGAAGCATTCCGGAATCAGTTGAATAATCTGGAAAGACCCCCGATACTGTCTAAGCCTGTGGATCAGGAGGATTTATTTGTGTACTTTGCAGTATCATCCCACGCAATCAGTTCGGCTTTGGTAAGAGAAGAGGATAAGGTGCAAAGACCGGTCTACTATGTGAGTAAGAAATTGGCAGCTGTAGAGCGAAATTACCCAAAGATATAAAAGCTTGCGTACAATTTGCTGATTGCATTTAGGAAGCTTCGTCACTACTTCCAGGCTCATCCCATTACTGCTTATACTGATCACCCGCGTAAGCAAGTCCTACAAAGGCCAGAAGCATCGGGAATGTTACTCAAATGGAACATTGAGCTGAGTCAATTTGACCTGAACTTCCAACCCCGGAGGTCGATAAGAGGGTAGGCACTTGCAGACTTTATAGAAGAATTTACCATCCCAGAAGATGATGCGGTAACCGAGGAAGACGATCCGCCAAAGCTACTCCTTGACCCTACTTCCTGGAAATTATACACTGATGGGGCTAAAAATGACAAACGATCTGGCGCCGGAGTGGTTCTTGAAACTCCAGAGAAACGGCTAATATATTACGCTCTTAGATTGGAGTTTCACGCAACTAATAATGATTTCGAGTATGAAGCTCTAATTGCCGGGTTGAAGCATGCAAAGGAACTAGGGATAACAAAGCTAGACATCTTTTGTGACTCCAATTTAGTCGTGAACCAAGTTAATGAAAAGTTTCAGGCTAAGAGTCCAAGGTTGATATCATATCCGGAAAAAGTAAGGAAGTTGCTGGATGGTTTTGATCACCATAGTATATCTCATATTCCTCGAACAGAGAATCAAAGGACAGACAAGTTAGCGAAGATGGCTAGTTCCGATAATCCAGAACATACGGAGCTAGTCCCGATTGAAGTACTACAGTTCCCTAGCATGGATCAGATGGAAGTTGATCCGGTACTAGAGAATGAACCTGAAGGGGAGTCATGGATGACCCCCCTAAAGAATTTTTTGATGAATAGAATGCTCCCAACAAAGAAAAGTGAGAGGCATGCAGTTATACGGAAAGCTTCCCGATATGTGTTGTAAGGCGAAGTCCTGTACAAACAAGGTTTCTCAATGCCTCTCCTCCGGTGCATCGCCCATGACGACATCAAGCATATACTGAAGGAAGTCCATGAAGGTGAGTGTGGCGACCACACTGGAGGGCAAACATTGGCAAAGAAGATATTGCGATACGGTTATTTATGGCCCACCATAAACAAGGATGCAACCAAGTATGCACGATGTTGTGATGCTTTCCAGAGGTTTTCCAATATTCCTAGGGCGCCACCTAACCAGTTGAAGATAATGAAAAGCCTATGGCCTTTTTCTATGTGGGAAATTGACATAATTGGGAGCCTTCCCATAGCAAAGGGCGGAGCAAAGTTCGCTATTGTGGCCATAGATTATTTTACTAAATGGGTAGAAGCAGAGCCTTTGACCACGATCACAACCAAGCGAGTGATCACCTTTGTCGTTAAGAACATTATATGTCGATTTGGAATTCCAAAAATCATCGTAACCGATAATGGGACCCAATTCGACATCACAGAGTTTCAAGATTTCTGTTGGAAGTATCACATCGAGAAAAGATACACCTCTGTGGCACATCCGCAATCGAACGGACAAGTTGAAGCAGCAAACAAGATGATCAAATCCATTCTAAAGAAAAGAATGAAGAGGGCCAAAGCCATGTGGGATGACGAATTACCCCTGGCACTATGGGCCTATAGAACAATGCACAAGTCGGCGACGGGTCACACCCCGTTTTCCCTTGCTTTTGGAGATGAAGCAGTTATTCCGGTCGAGTTGGAAGTACCATCTCATCGAACCATTTATTATGATCTGATGACCAACAATGAATTGCTCCTTGAATCCTTGGACATGGTTGAGGAAAAAAGGGACGAAGCCGACTTACGTACCCTGAGGCACAAACAAAAAACAGCTCGATACTACAACAGAAGAGTACGAGCTCGGACATTTGAACCTAGAGACTTGGTGCGTGTCTTTCTGCCCCCAATACATATGGGCCCGAAATGGGAAGGACCGTACTCCATTTTACAAAGGCTTTATAATGGAACCTTCAAGATGGCTATCGTAGATCGAAATGAAATCCCAGAGTGTGGAGTGCCCAACATTTGCGGCCTTATCTGACATAAAAATATCAGTTTTATTCTTTCGTTTTTAGTACCATGTAAAAAGGCTCGACTTGCCTAGAACAGTCTGGTTATTTGAACAGAATATTATAAAGTGGACGTAGGTCATGATTCGACCGAACCACTATAAAAATATCGCGTGTCATTTACCCTAACTGCACTATTTCTTATCAACTCTTTTATTTTGATCAATATAAACTGTTACCATTTCAATATTTGTTTTAAATTTATGTAGTAATCTCAAAACAGCTGATTCAAAACGCTGTCTGTCAGATCGAAAGGCTCACGGTAATTAAAGCTCCAAAAGGTGCAGCGAGGTAAATCGCACTACTGCTTGCACTTCAACTCCCGAGATTAGGTAGAGAGTATAAAAGACGCAGAGATAACGTCCCCAAGTCATTAAGGTGCCCCATGATAAAACCGCCTTGATATCACTCTAACCCGCTGAAGGATCGGGAGAGTACAAAGGCGCCAGAGACTTAGCGCCCCTAGAACTTCTACCCCGCTGAAGGATCGGTGAGCAGACCAAGAATCGAGCTCGAACTCTAACCCGCTGAAGGATCGGGAGAGTATGAAGGCGCTAGGGACTTAGCACCACATGAACTCTAACCCGCTGAAGGATTGGGAGAATATAAAAGCGCTAGAGACTTAGCGCTGCAGAAATCATTACCCCGTTGAAAGATCGGGATAGTATGAATATAATCCTACTCGATCGCCAATGAGCCCTGGCCAGGCATTATAATGACGATTGATTAGGGGTATATACGTGCACCACTACACATTTACTTAGCATGTGTATTTTTCGATAATTGTTTCGATCATGATTAATAATTGTTACTTATGAATTTAATAGTTAACTATGAATATTTCAGTTATAACCATTTAGGCTCTGCTAACATGGTGAATTCGCAAGAACACAGTGGTGCAGAAGAAATAGATTTTTAATTTACTGAAAGCGGATTTACAAAGAACGAGAAGCTAAAAAAAAAGTGAGGGCCAATCTCACGACTACATCTTTGGGCCAAAGAAAATCCTAAAACAAAAGAAATGATCACATGAAGCATTGAGTGAATGGGGCTAATAATTGGATTCTATTTATGCCTGGGAGATGGTTTAGATTTCTTGTCCTTCTGTTTCTCCAACTCCTCTTTATCCATACCAGAGTGGTTACTTTTCTTCCTCTTCCTCTTATCGATAAGAGGCTCCGGGGGAGGACTGGAAGGTTCGGAGGCAATCTGTGAAGTTATTGATCTGGAAGAGAATCTTATAATCAACCCAGCTTTGGGGTCGATTTCAGAAATAGAGGGCACAAATACAGGATCCTCTCCCCCTTCCTAAGAACTAACTGCTTCTCCTTCCTAGCCTGTATGTCAGCCAAGGTTTCACTATCATCATCCTTGGCCTTGTCTATGATTTCTACCCCCTCTTCCTCATCTCCATGACCGCCATCTGTGTCACGCAAAGCAGAAATGATCTCGGCATCTGCAGGAGCGCCAGTGCCAGACTCCATGGGTGCTACCGTAACTCTATCCCTTGCTGAGCCCTCGGTTTGCTTTGGAATCTTAGAAACTTCAATATCAGAACCCAGAGGGACATCAACCTTCTCTGCCACTGCCTTTTCCTCTGCACCCTTTTCGACCACTTTGGTACCTATACCATTAGAAGCAAAGGTTAGTGAATCAGGAGGATATGTGGCCATGTCAGTTGTCTATCTCGTGAGACGACGACAAGTTATGATTGCTTTAATGAACTGTGGAGAGAATATGGAGATACATTCATCCGACTCATCTCCCAGACTTGTACTGGTGGTCCCGACAATCGGAAGAGTAGGAGCCAAGGGGATCAACGGATCATCGGGGTTATATCCCTCAACTTAAGAGGTTTTGGGCTCTACCACCGAGCTCGAGCTTTCCCCAACCTTATCCTTTCCCTTGAGCCTATTCTTATCCCTCTCCATCTCCTCATGGATGAGGCGTCTACCTTCCTCCAAAGCCTCGAGTTCTTCACCTGTGAGGAAGGTCCGCATCAGCTGGCTTCCGTCAATCTCATCGACCCCCAATTGCCGCTTCTCGCCCTCGACAATTGCGTCCCATACATTGGCCAAGGTAACATGATAGTCTGGAATCCAAGAGATGTCTCGAGTCTTGATGACTTGACC
Source organism: Allium sativum (assembly GCA_030737875.1). NCBI lineage: Eukaryota > Viridiplantae > Streptophyta > Magnoliopsida > Asparagales > Amaryllidaceae > Allium > Allium sativum. The sequence continues at coordinate 154,175,275 of CM060926.1, read as the reverse complement.
AAAGAAGTCGAACAACAGTTCCTCAAAACTGGCTATGTCTTTCTCTTTTTCGATGAGCTTATCGGCTGCAGCAGTTGCCGACTCAAGAGCATTATTAGCGTTACTTTCGGCGAGAGCTGCACACTCCTCAGCTTGAGTAAGTTGATCATTTAATATCTCTTTTTTCCTTTTTAGCGAGAGCGAGGTCATTTTTTAAGCTCGCCTTCTCTTTCTCCCAGGCATATTTCTCAGCAGCAAAGCGTTCTTGTGCTATCTTTAGCTCGATATTAACTGCCCTGAGATCTTCCACTTCCTTTCTTAGGGTCACTCGTTCTTGGCTGTTTAAGTCAAGCTCGTTGCGAAAACGCTCCCTAGCACTCTCCAACTCGAACCTATAATTCTCTGAGTCTCGCGGAGCTAAAGCCAGTTGGGCCTGTGCATTCTCTAGTTCTTTCTCCATTTTGCTCCTAGCCCTAGCATCATTATCAATCTTTACTCTGGCTCTGGCCGCGTCCGTCTCCATTCGTCGGATGATAGTGGAAAGTGTAGCTGCATGCTTCTTCATTACCCCGTATTGTTTAGCCAAATGGCAGACATACCCTATCACCTTTGTGTCCCAATCCTCGGGGACCGGTTCAAGATCTGGGATGAACACAATCCTCTCAAAGTAAATATCAGGGAACTGCTTTCGCAAGCGCTCTAGCCTAGACATAATCTCAGAACTTGGGCAACATCCTCTGCGGCAGTAGTATCCAAGCCACGTTCACTAGAGGAAACAGGAGTTGTCTTCCCCTTTTCTATAATCCTGCCCTCATTTTTGTCCTTGCCCTCTAGCTCGGGGTATTTTCTGGAAGATTGGGAGTGAGAAGGAGTACTTTTCGGAGGAGTTAAATCTCTAAGAAGTTGCTTTCCCACAGTCGGTGGCAATGGGCGCCTATGTGGCTTTCCATAACTTTACTTCGGTGGAGATCGAGGTCGTGCAGAATAAGATTGATGAGAATCCCGGGGCCGGCAGCTATCCCTTCCCTGACTAGCGCTACGAGTATGCTTGGGGTCTGGAAGGAGGCTTGGTGTGCCCTCGCGAAGGGAGCGGTAAGAATAAGACCATTTGCGAGACATTCTCCCTGCAAAGGAAACAAGTGCATGTTAGAACTATAAGCCACGGTAGCAAAGGAGTGTTGTGATAAATGGTGCATGTGATTTGTGCATCCCGTGAAAATCCCTTTTTTAAATGGACCAGGGCCCGGAGTTAGGCTCGTCTGGATGACTTCTTTTTCTCTAACTGGAGCACTCGTCTCTTCGGAGATGGGAAAAATTGGTTCCCCTCCGAGATCTTCTTGAGTATAAATATCGTCTGGCAAAGGAATTTTATTTAATTCCCCGAGTATCTGTTCCTCCGTTAATTCATCTTGGGCGACAGATTCAACTGGCGATGAAGTTCTTAAGGAAGACTGCCCCTCAGAGGTCGGAACCTCCTTTGATTCATCGGCTCGTCCCTCATCTCCTTTGTATACGTTTAAATCCTCGTCATCCTGATTAATCATCGGCGAAGGACTCTTGTGAAGAGTATTGTCTTTACAGCTTTAGAAGTTCCTTCTCCTTCAGTCAGAGGTATAAACTTGTAAGGTTTACCGCTCGCTCCAAGTCCGAACCTTATGTTTAAGAGACGGTGTTTGTGAAGGTTCTCGTCAGTGATACATTTCTTAATCCTTAAGAAATCTGAGTTGCTCTTGAGGAGGCGGAACATTCGATCTTCGTATATCGATCCTTCCGTTCTCTCAAAGTTGTGATCTGTGTGGGACAAAATGATTCGTTAGAACTGAAGTTATGCATTCGAATTAAACGCGGAAAAGTTGGAAACATACTCGCTTGTAGCCACCTGCTCGTGCATCCGGCTTGGTGTTTTATATAGAACCAGTCAGATTTGACATCCCCTATATTATTATAACCATCTGTCACAACTTTTCTATTGGAGACCGATTTGAAGAAAGAGAAATTGGGAGCCCCTGCGGAACGATGTTTGAAGTGGTAATAGAACTTCAGATCTTTAAGGGTAAGTTCGGTCTGCAGAATCTCTATATAAGCAATGTACAGAGTATACAAAGCCGCAAAGGCATTCGGGTGGAGTTGCATGGGGGCAATGTGTAACTGTCTCAAGAGATCAACAACAAGTGGAGGAAAAGGAGGAATAGCCCCTACCCAGCACATGAGTCGACTAACGGTCATATACCCCTCTAGGGCAGAATGGGGTTTATCTTTGTTTTCTGGAACTTTCACGTCGTCCCAGGGAATTCCGTGTATGAAACATATCTTCTTGAGTTTTATATCATCTAACTTAGAGGGTAAAGAATAAGTGAACTTCTCTATTTCCTTAACAACTGGAATTTCATCAGGAGCTCGATCATCCTCATCTTCAAGGGACGTGCTCTTGGAAGTTGCTGACTCTATATCGGTGCCTGTCTCGTAATCAGGATCAGATATTTCCTCATTTGAATCAGAGGAAAGCACATCAGGGTTATGGTGTATTAATGTCTCTGATTCGGCACTTTCACTTGATGTCTCAGTCACTTGTTTATCTGACATTGCTATTTTGGCGAGTGAACAAGAGAGATTAGAAAATAATTACCCTCGGACCCCGTGTATGTGCAAGTGCTTGTGTGTGCAAGTGTGTATGATACGGGAAAATAAAGTCACGAAGCAAATTGGATAAGTGCAATGAATATGCTTTTAAGTCCTATTATTGATTAGTCTAAGAAGTTCGTCTCGAAGGCTCTAACCTAACTGTTCAGTATATTGTGATCATGATGAATTGTTTAAGTCAAAGTGTGTATGGGATCGATGGCCAGCTTGGTTCGTAAGAGATGTAGGGATCGGATCGTAGGATGCGTCTCGGATCGAAGGGAACGGATCGCCCATTAGTATCGCCAACAAATCGTTGTTGTGTCATGGTGCAGCACGGATCGAAGTATATAAGCGGATCGTGGAAACCCTATGGTCCATTTTAACACCAGACGCCACGATCCGACCCTTCTCCATTGCTGCGATCTGATCCACTGCCTGACTTCACACCACGAGTTCTTCCCTGATCCTTCTATCCCCACGATCCACCTCAATTCCACGACCCGATCTGATTGACGCCATCCACACCCACGATCTGAACTGGCCAAATCCTTCTTCCTATTCTCTCCTCCTCCCCATTCACGAACTCGAGCAGTTGAACCCATTAACTATCGTCGCCTTCAAAGCCTTAAACTCCATAAATCTCCACCCATTTCTCCTCTTAATTCAGTAAAAACACAAGAAAAACAAGGATGAAATTGCAGGAAAGCATTTTTAATATAATTACCTTTCTAAAAGTTAGGAGACGAATGGTTTTTTTTGAAATTCAAAGTTAGGGTTTAACTCAAAAGGAGGGGCGGCGACGGAAAGAAGAAGGAAGGGAGAGGAAGGAGGAGGCCCGGTTTATATAGACAAACCCGCGACCCTTTGTATTCTCTTTTTTGTCTTATTCGGACCGTGGAGACTGATGGGCCACGAACCAAAGTCCACTGCAGAAAAAGAAGGGCCGTTCTTTCAAATGGCTCGTGATTGAAGTAGGGAAGCCCATTGTGCTTCACGGGAAACCCCGAATGATCCTTGAACCAAAACCAGTACCTCATCCCACGGACTGTGGATGTCTCGGCGATCCGGCTCAATAAATATTTGTCAGAAATAAAAACTCAGAAATGCTTACGAAGATTTGAAATTTCACCTGACAATTTGACGATGAAATCTCTGAAAACTCCAAAAAATGAGAACTATCCAGTGAACAAAGAAATGATAGAAGATTTAACTGGATATTTACACAAATCGAGAGACACAACTTCTTGGAACCGTACGACGTTTCATACAGGCACGACCTTTGATTTGCATCACTCCATGAAAAGATATCTTAGTAATTTCGAAGCATGTTCCATCTCTGATAAAACATACTTCGAGGGGGCAAAATGTTGGCTAGCTTTTTGACCAAGCCACTAAGGTTCGCACACACGAGAAAAATATGAAACTTCACACCTTTAGCCTTCGAAGACCTGATCGGATCGCCCTAACTTACCACGATCGCGATTGCTCCCGTCACCTCGATCCGACCCATTCTTTCCTACACGATCTGACTTGTCCTTTCCTACACGATCCGATCCAAGCCCAGAAGACGTGGTAGAGGTTATGACCAAGTCAACCACGATCCGTGAATGCAGGATCTGACGACACCTGTCCATAATGGCCATGTTGACTATTTCTCCGTCAAGCTACGAACTAGTCCGAGATTATCGGGATTTGTGCCACGTATGACCGCGATCCGCCTGAAGAGACTAGCGATAAATAGCCCCAGACTTGGTATTTTGGAGGATCTTTTTAGCAATTCTGAGTTCTGACTCCACCATTATTATCTCTATTATTATTGTCCGGAGTTGTCTCGAATTTATTGAGTGAATAAACATTCTAAAAGTGAGGTTGAGAGATAAATCATCGATTGTACTTGAATTTTAAGTATAATCATAGATATAAAGTGGACATAAGCTCGTTAACGCCGTACCACTATAAATCTCGTGTCTTTCCTGTTTCTCTTGCATTTTTTCTGATATTAATCTCTGCATAATTGAACAACTTGGGTGCTGGAGCCAATTTTGGATCTAACAAATTCTTTTATCAGTTAAAAATAATTCTTTGATGATTGTTTGGATGCTTTAAATATTGTTTGTTGCTGTTAAAAATATATTATTATTATTATTTAGGCTTGGTGGTTGCTATTATATATATATATATATATATTAGTCGTTGGATTTCCCGCAGTATCATTAGCTGATGCCCGCAGTACCATTAGCGGATGATTACACTATGCGCCCCACGCTATGATAGTGGATGACCTTCTATACCGCGATATCCTGTCTCAAAGCAGAATGGGTATTATTAATGTTAGCTAATGTCTGTGGATGCAGGAAAATAGGTTGGAGGGATCCAACTGGATTCCTCAAAAATATTTATTTTTTTGTTTATTCCACATATATTATCATATATGATGTGTTGATTGATAATTGAGTGGTTTGATTGTTTAAATATCACTGGGGCAAAAATATTGATATCGTGAAAAGGATATTTGAGATTTAAAAAGAGGAAATCTATTTTTCAAAAATAGAATTTAGATTTCGAGTGGACTATAAAGATATTAACTTGTTTTAAATAAATAAAACAAGTATTTAATTTATAAATGATATTTATAAATTAAATAACGTAGGAAATTAAAGTGATGAATTTATAAATGGTATTTATAAATAAAATGGAATGATTTTCATTGCATAATCAGGGAAATGAATTTATGAACAATGTTTATAAATGGAATGGAAAAAATTATCATTGGATAATTTGAATATTTAAATCCAAATGTGAATTTAGAAATATAAATAGGGAAATCGTATTAAAGAAATAAACGATGGAATTTATTCTGATGTTCAGAATATAAATTGAACTAAAATAAATTTGTAAGGATTTATGATTTGAATTCGATTAATTAGAATTTATTTAAATATAAGTTAAATTGAATATGAAAATAAATTGGGTGTTATATATGTATATATAAGTTATTATAAATAGAAATTTCCAAAATAAGATTTTGGTTTTAAATAGATTTCGAAATAGACTTGTTTAAATACGTGAAACAAGGAAATTTATAAAATGGTGTTTATAAATATAATGATTTAACTATCAAGAGATAATTTGAACTATTAAATTCAAATATGAATTTAAAAGCATAAATTGAAATCCTTTCGGAAAAAAGGAAATGATAGTTTTTACTCCGAAATTCAGAATATAAAAGGGGTTGGGATTCAAATAGGTATTTGGAAGGAAAGCTTGTTTTAATTTTTAAACAAGAAAATTAATTTATAAACAATGTTTATAAAAATAGGGAAATAAATTATCATTGGATAATTTAGAAGTTTAAATTCAAGAAAGAATTTAAAAAGTGAAATTGGAAAACTTGTTGGAAATAGAATAATTGATTATATTCTGGGATTTAGAATATAAACTGAATTGAGAAAATCCAAAGGAGTTATAATTGGAATTCGATTATATTGAATTTTATAATTTATTTATAAAAGGAATCGGGATTTAAAATAACAAATCGAGTATAAATAAATGTATAACCGAGTAAGGAAAAATCAGTGATTATAGATAATCAGAATTATTGAGTTGAATTGGGAAAATTGGTTTGATATATATTAAAAATATATTAGAATGGAGTTGAATTTATTTTAAACGAAGTTTAAAAGTTTTTATATATAAATATAATTAAAACGAACTCGCCGCAGTGCGGTAGTTCGTAAATTGGCATTTCGAACTTCAATTTAGTATATGGAACTCAAATTAAGTCGGAATACTTTGAAACAAGAACCGTCAGGACCAATTAGATAATAGTTTTCTAATTGAAGAGAAAATTCTGAATTTCGTCGTATATATTTTGAGTTATGTCAAAATCAAATTTTCAAAAAAGCAGTGCCAAAATCGTTTAAAAACCATAATGGTTTATATAAATAAAATCTGAATTTCCATTTGAAAAGTCTGGACTTGAGTTATAAAATAAATATGAACTCAACTGGAGTAATGGATTTATTTTTGAAACAGAAATCAGATTTTTAATTATCGAATAGAATTAACTAATTTGAATAGTAATTAGTTAACGAGATTTTGAATTGAAATTGGGCTTTGAATAAGTGAATTCGACTTAGAAATTTATATTCGAATTCGAATATAAAACCCGAGTTGAAAAATGGAATTTGATTGGTTTATAAGTAAATAAAGATATATATTTATGAATGAGATATATTCAAATGAAAGTGAAATAGGCTAAAGAGCTAATTAATGGATAAATTAGCGAAGTAAGTTAAAAACGATTGGATTGAGTTGGAATAAATTGGGAACAGAAGAACGTGTGTTAAACAGGTATGGAATGAAGAGAATGAAGTTTTTAAATTTAGTGCCCAACAAAAAGGTACATGTTTAAATTCCATATGATATTTTATGTGCGCTTGGTTTTGATTTTCTTTTTGAATGGAAAGGGCCTAGAGAGGCGAGTTGAGATTTGAACTATCGACCTATACAAAGGAGGTTATGGCAAAATTTTCCGAAAATTTAAGGATTTAGAATATTTTAAGAAAATTTGATAGTTAGAAATCAATGTATCGATATATATAGAATTCGATAAGCAAACGAACTTGAAAATATAATATTATAAACAAAAAGGAAATCTATAATTAAATCTGATAAAATTAGAAAGAGAAATGTATGCGGGTTTAAAAATGAATAATTGGTTTTATGATGTTGATTATTCGAGGTAAGTGGTTATGTCTGTTTTGAAGTTAAGGATGTTTTTAGTCAAGGTCTGAGAGGTAATTATAACCCAACTTGATTGATTTCATTACTAACTGATAAATAGCAAGATCTAGTCTCGAAGAGAAATGTTTGAATAAGAGTTAGTTGAATGCAGTGCTTTGGGTTGTTGTAACGATGTTTTACGCAACATTCGTTTTATCCCAATTAAGTGAAAATTTAGAAATATAATAAATAAATATCTCATGAGTGTAGAAATGAACGGACGTGAAAGAGATAAGTAATTGGAATGTTTTCCAGTTATAAATAGAAGATATTTTCTACATATAGAAAAATAAAAGGAGGCGATATATGGAAATGTTTTCCAAATAGCGAAAAGGGCCAAGATGATTATCGAAAATATCTTGTTAACAGATATGGATAAGGAAATGGAGTAGCGATTTAATTAATGAATGAAATATCAATTAAATGTCCCAGTGGTATGTTTGATGCTTTGAATGGATGTTTGTTTTTCTTCGATATTTAAATAACCGACTATCGAAGTGTTTGCCAATATCGTTGTCAATATGGAGAGACCGGTTGGATTATTATCTGAGAACCACTCCATATTGGCAGTAGCGTTGCGAATCAGATTATATGAAGATAATCGAAGATGGAGTAAAGTGCAAGGACTTTTTCTATTTATGGAAATTGTGCCTTCAGTTTCGTTCAATCCTAGAACAAACGTATATGGACGAATGTCTGACAAAGTATTTCAAATGATCGAATATGTTGGTCGGTATAAATATATATGGTGGCGGAGGATTTATTCTCTCAGCATAATATCCAATATATTTGTGCAAATCAATTAATGATTAATGGATCTGACAATGTGGCATTCAAAGTGATTGTGTTATCAATGAATGATAAGAAATCGTAGCCTCAGGCCTCAACAAACGAGAAATGACAAAAATCGGGCAGGCGGCATGGCTAGTTGGTCGCTCCCATTAGGGTGTATAATCATCTATCTAGAAAAATTCCTTTTACTTCTTTAATCTATCGATGCTGTCCCTTTTTGGGAAACGGTTGCCGATCCCAACCGTTGGTGATATACATTCGATACACTCAAGCGAAATGAGTGGTCGATCATGTGTGGGCCAGGTTGCAAGATGTTCTTGTTGAATCCAGTGTATTCCCCTCTAGAGATGCACTATCGGAAGGTGGTTCCATAACTTGACATGGTTGGAATCCAATCTCCAATAAGCGTCCTGCGGTTTTTGATTTTATATTATATATGGAGCGTGAGATGCAAGCGTTCCGCTAGATTGTTATTTATTTGATTTAGACACTATTATAATATCACTGGATTTTTGTATCAAAGTGTTCTGGGTTATATTAAGGTAAAAACTGTCCATGTTTATGTGTGGGCTGGTCTTACTATTATCCTTTCTTTCGAAAGGATTTTGAAAGTTAGCAAATGGTTGAAATTTACTCACACCAGTCCCATGACTGACCCAGAGTTTATTTTGTTTGTTTTCCCTAAACTCTTAGGTGCCCAAATTTTTATGGGCAGTCAACTAGTCGGGATTTTACAGATTCACTTGGTGGAGTTTGAAGCAGGAGGCTTCACCAGTTAGCTATAGACTATCATATATTCCGCTATGTACCATGTTTGTATTTGGAAACAGGTGTTTACAACTATTCCAGAAATAGCTGTTGTGCTCTGATGATGGTATGTATATAAAGGTACCGAAATGTATTTCAAAGTTTATGTTACCTAATATATTTTATTCGTTCCGCTGTGAGTTTGTGATCTTCATTTTATTCTATTCTAATATTTCTTTCTATTTCTCGTCCTCTAACTTCTTTCTAATAATGATTCGTATTTCTGTGCAATTTGGCTTGGACGTGTGATGTATGTAGTCAACTCAGATAGTACGAATTTGCGAGCCGTTACAACAGTACTCAAACAGGAACATCATAAACAGAAAGCATACCTTAAATGATGACATTCTTTCCCTTCTTCGCCGCAGTTGGGGCATTCGACGAAGAAGGAAAAACATTAATAGCATATGCTTTCACAATCTGCTTCTCTTTGGGGGGTTGCGGACACTTATCCTTGTGATGTCCCACTTGGCCGCAGTTGAAGCACTTCCTGTCCACTGGCTTTGCTCGACACTCTTTAGCATAATAGCCCTTCTTGCCACAGCTAAAGCACTCAACATCTTTCTTACTCTTCTTCTGACCATCCTTGGTCTGATTCTGCTTTCTCTTATTCTGAGAACCATTCTTGCCTCCACCACTTGCTTGCGGCTTTGGCTCTTCTGCAGATGAAACCTCAGTCTTCGACTTAGGGCATAGACTCTCTGATCTCAAAGCTTTCCCCACAATCGATTCAAACGTCTCATCGATGTGGTTAATAAGCCTTTCCCTAATGTACTGATCCAAGCCTGTTATGAACTTCTCATTCTTCTTCTCGGGAGTGTCAATGAGGGATAATCTATACTTCGATAAAATATCGAACTCAGCAATATACTCCGAGACTGCCCTACCATTCTGTTTAAGCTCCAAGAACTTCCTAAACAGCTCTAATTTCTGAGAAGCTGGGATAAACTTTTCACTGAATCGGGCCTTAAACTGATCCCATGTAACTTGATCCTCTGGGGTAGCTGCCTTAATAGCACTCCACCAATTCATCGCCCCTCCTTGCAGCTGACGGGATGCTGGCTTTCTCTTCATCGCATCCTCGATACCCAAATCATCAAAGATACGCTCATAGCTATCCAACCAATCCTGAACATCTGTAGCCGACTCCGTTCCGTGAAACGGCTTTCCACCAAGCCTAGTGTAATCCTTACAGAGCATGGCGAAATCAGCCCTAGGCGCCTGCACCACTGCACCACCACCATTTGCAGCATTAGGAGCTGCCCTCTGAACATCCCTAAGCATCTCTCTCATGAATTCAGTGAACATCGTCCTCATCTCGGGAGCATTCCCATTATTAGCTCCTCTACCAGTACCCCTCGTATGTCGGCTCATTGTTCAATCTGTAAGGAGAAAACGATTAACCATCTCTTCAGTGGTGACAGTGCAGTGCGACTCCATCCTTAGATATACTAATAGTATATATATATATATATATATATATATATATATATAGCTTTTGAAAACCAAAATATCACAAATAAGTGCTCTCATATACGTACTATCTCTCCCTGGTGTCTTTCCCTAGGTTAAATACGCAACCTAGAGCTCTGATACCAAATGTGATGGCCCGCCCCGCACCAGCGGACATTTCGCCGAAATGCGTTGTATCGATGCCTAACCAGCACGGGACGGTCGCCAAAGAAAGGAAATGAAAGGAATTTGAACAATGAAAGGAATTTGAACTAACAAGGAACCTGTAGAATGTCTCACACCGCATGGAATAAAATATAATAATAACATACTTGACATAAAACAGGCGAGACAGTGCATAAGTTGAAAACTAAACCATAATCATCATAACAACAGAAATTCGAAATACAGCTTATTACAACTCCAACATACTGTGTCTAAAGCAAAGAAAAAGGTGCACTTCTAATGCCCAAAGTAGTGACCAACAGCAACACAGGGAGAATATATAGAGAATAGTACGTGTAAGCCTCATGCTCGTCTCCGGACAGCTACTCGTGCACAACTAGCTAACCTGTCTCTAGTCTGCCCGTTTAAGAGAACCCAGAGTAATAAGAAGAGACATAAAACTCTGGGTCAGACAAAAGTCTGGTATGAGCAATAAGTAGCAAAATAGAACAATAACAGATATATTAAACCATACCTGAACCTGGACCTGCAACCAAAGAGTTAGCACAACAAGATGTACAATACTCTAAGGTAACACTAACATAAGGTGTCAAGATAAAGGGGGTGGGGGTGTGTATGTCATAGTGATGGCAAACAATAAAACATAGCAACCAACCTCACATCTCGCACTTAGTGTGTAAAGCATACGATATCCACCACTTTGATCACCCAAATCCTTGCTATGATCATTCTGCCCCATGGAGTCATGGCGACTCCACTGCACTGATCCATAGCCACTAGTCCTTGCTTTGTCCACTCTGCCCCATGAAGTCATGACGACTCCACTGCACTGGCTCATAGCTATACAACGATCACTCTGCCCCATGGAGTAATAACTACCCCACTGCATTGATCTGTAGCCTAACATCTGTATTGGTGGTAAATCAAAGTTATGGACGTCGATAACCCCTAAGCATACGTCCCGTAGCAAAGTCCAACCCATGAAGTTATTTCGTTGATCCCTGTTTGGATCCTAAGTAATAACCTCCCATTTGGACTTCCTTTGCATCTCATGTTTTGGTTGAATTGGAGTTGGTCTTCAGAAGAGTCGCCGCGTAGAGGTAAGAATATACATCTGGTTCGGTTCGGTACTCCTAACCCGGTTCGGTTCGGTGGTCGTAGCCGGCCTTGATTTGGTTTGGGTATGCGCAGTGCTCCATTCCTCCTTGGTTCAGCCCAGTCACACTTACTTGGTTCGGTTCGGTGGTCATCTCCATCCGGTTCGGTCTGGTTACAACGAATCGATCCCATCCGTTGCTCCAGCTCCCCTTCTCCGATCAGATCTGCAACCCCTTCCTTGCTCCCTATCTGAACCCAACTCCAACTCTTATGCAAATGGCCTTCCTTCTTGCCAAGACTCCTTTAGTGCCAAGTCCCGATCCGAATCAAATCCCCCTTTCCCATTTCTCTTATCTGATCTGAGCCCCATATCCGATCTGATCTGACCCGAAACCCTGCACATTTCCTACAACTTTTCCAACGAATGTTTTACGCCATACGACGGCGTTTTCAACCATTCTAACTTTTCTAAACAATCACAAAGCATACCATACAGTCATAGCAACATAGAGGGTCAACAATAAACACCAAAACAACAATTTAATATGTTATTACGGATCAAACGTACCTAAAAACCCATGTTTTCCCTTCAATCATGTTTAAGTATAACTAATGATAGGGTTAGCAAAACTTAATCAAATTAACCCAAATTTCTAATAGGGGCCTAAAACAATATTTAGAAATTTATAAATATTTTTCCAAAATTTAATCATGTATAAATTCACTAATTATCACTAATTACCCTTAATTAACCTTAATTAGTGTAAAAACAATGCTAATCACTCACCTTGGCCACAAATAAAATATCAAAACTGAAACTCCGCTGATTTGGGGCAATCTCCAGTGTCTAACAGCAGCTCTAACTCTGAAATGGTGCTATTTCTCCTTGATTTGGTGTTGTTAAGCTTAATCCTTGACTAGAGAGTGATTTGGGACGAAATTAGAAGGTAGAGGCCATTGTTAGGGTTTCTAAGTGGTAAATGGCTGCTAGAAAACTGAAATAGAATGAAAACCTAACTCATTTCAGCCTCCCCATAACCCTAGTCCCGAAATGGGTTATGGGCCCATTCACTAATCACCTCATTTGGCCCGGTTAAGCAGATTTTCACCTTTTAAACCTTATTTCAGCCATATCCCCTAAACGGTAAGTTCGTTTTTCACATATGACCACTCTACGGAAAGGTAAACCATCATCCGGATCAAATGGAAGTGGTTTCAGGTCAAAACTCCTTTCCAATCAAAAGTTATGGCCGAAACAAGATCAGCTAGGGGTAAATCGATCATTTAAAAATCGGCAAAAATCGTGAACATGGGAAATGACTCCAATAGTCGTTTCCCAAAGTTACACGACCATACGACTTCATACGAAAAAGAAATAAATATTCTACGATCCTCTGATGCGTAGAATGCTGGTCAATACAAAAATATTCAATGAAATGCATGTAACGGCTTCCCTACAAAACAGTTGCTAAGATAAAGAAATACAAGAAAAGGTAGGAAATATAATAGAAGGGAAGGGAAAAGAAGAAGAGAGAAGGGAACAAAATACAGTATATAACTGCAGAACCCATCGAATACCTCATAGCGCATCACATAATATATAATTATAACAGATATAACAGGCGAAATAGTGGTAACTATATAAACCAAATAATCAGAGTACATGCTCATACAGTTGTACATGATAACAACAGAGCTTATACAAGAGATAAATAGACTCATTAACAAACTGTCTCAAATTTTAAATAATTCAAGGCTCCATAGTGTAATACAGCGGAATAAATAACAATAATAAAGGTATAATATAAAAAGGTGTCGCCTCCGATTAATCCGCCTCCGTTGGTCCAAGTAATGCTAATACATGCCACATTGCCTACTCATAAGCATCGTTGATATGCAGTCAAGGTGATTAGAGGAGACATAAAACCTTAAATCATACAATAGTCTGGTGTAAGTGATAAACAACTCAAAAGAACAAAAAAGAGGAAACTGTACTAGGATAGAAGAATCTCCATACTCTACTTCGGCATGACTTCCCATCCTCTCTCCTAAATCCTAGAGGTAATAAAATAGAAGCAACCATAATAATAATAGGATCTACCAAACAAGTCCTATCTATCATCTCTTACAGCCATGAATACATCGATAACTCATATGGAAAATTTGTACAACCAGTGACTAATGGAAATTTTGGTTCTAGTAGACTCTGTGTCCTGCCGACACGTGCCCTACTGGCCTAGGCTACATCTCGCCTAGGATATAATATCCTACCAATCCTAATAGGCATCCCCATTGTACCCCTATTGTGAGACACCCCATAACACTCCGAGCTATCAAAGATTCCTTGGCCATCCGCTAACAGAGTTCCTCCACTCTATTCTAAAGCTTTGAGTCCCCTTTTGTCAATCCATTATCTTAAAGCCTCAATAAACAGGAACTACTTCCATCAATCCATTGAAGCCTCATTATATCCACGAACTTCTTCCATCCATCGCTTTCTATTTTGAGTATGCCCTCAAACCAATCCAACAACTGTCGAACTTCGTATCTCTTTGACACATGTCTTACTAGCCTAGGCTGCATATCGCTCAGGGTACCCGACCTCTCTGATCCTAATAGGTGTCCACCCACGATACCCCTACTTTAAGTTCACTATCCAATGACTACATTGCACCATGAAGTGCAAATCACATTCGTCTGTGATCCCACAACCTCACCACACCACGAGATGCATAATACCAAGCCATCCCACAACCTCGCCATATCTAAAACTACCTAATCCATCATCATCGCCACATAGCGAACTACTTGATACCATCCTATCATACCGATCGACATCGAACTCACCTGAGCCTCGAAACCAATGCACCAACACCCCTTAGGGATCTCACTCCCTCAATCCACGGATTACACAATTCATTTATACACACTAGCGAAGCATCGATGCTGCCTTATGCTCGCATCAGATCGAAGACCCACTACGTCGAATCCACTATCCAATGGGCCATATAGTCCAGGTTCTCGAAATCTCATCGTGCACGTCAAAGTTAGTCAAAATGACCAGCACCAATAGTGGTCGATATCAATCACTCGACCATAATCGTAACGACCATCCAGACCAATTATTTAACCAAAATTGGTTAAATACCCAACCAGTGGAAATGTCCAACGTTCGTCTTGAAATCCTGGTCATCGTCGACCTCCATCTCAAAATGATATTCGTTGTTGAGTCTGTCCACTGTTTTCAAGTCAAGACACACGTCCTGAAGCTTCTTTGCAAATCTATCATAATCATAGATCACCAGTAAATGGGGGAATACAACCAAACTATGCAACCTAGCAACCATGCAATCAATAATCCTATAAATGTCTAAGACAACATACAAACATCCATAGTATCATTAGTGGGATAAATAAAACCTATCTAAAGCAGTCAAACAGGGATATGTGTCAAAATGTCATAAATTTAGCAATATTGACAAATAGTATATAAACGGATTAAAATGTGATATTTAATTTTAAAACAGTTTAATCCATTTATAATTATTAGCAATTTTAATAAGTTAAAAATCCTGTTTAAAATTCATATATGTTCAAAAACACAGTTTTATACTGTACGGACAACTGAGAGACAATATCACTTACCTTAACCAAATTAGCCTAAACAAGGTTTACAATGTAGAGCTCACCAATTCGAGTCCAACGGAAGAAATGTCATATGAATCTGACATCATATATGAAACGTATGATGAATACAAGTCAAAATAATCAAAATCGAAACAAAATAAAGTAACATGCACTCGTTTACCAAAATTCCACTACAACCCATCTTCCCTAATCCAAATTTCATGCCTCCTCCCTATAAATTCGTACGAGAAAAACCCGGTTGTGCAGATATTCTAGGGTACACCCCAAAACTCGACAAATCCGAAACCAAATGAGCCAACATGTTTCTCCTCCGAAACCTGATATGCCCAAACATCCAAAATCCAATTTGATTATGCCTAACAAAATGCATTCAAAGGCATGCTACAGGAAAACATGCATCCCCTGATTTGTCACATCCCTTAGGAAGTGCCAAGTTTCCTTAGACTCCAGCTAGAGATGCTCCTCCATGCTACGAGTCAACTCATCGAACCCTGAGAGCCCTCGTCTGCCTTCCGTCCAAGAGGTCCAACCCTAATTTCGGCCATGAAAATGTAAAGAGACCGAGTTCTTCGAAACTTACATGGATGCAAAGAGAATAGAAGCATGAGTTCATTGAAGTGGTTTCATGATTTTTAATGCAATACGGAGTGAGATCAGGATATTTAAAGATGGGAAAAATGTGGCCATCATTGAGTCAATGTAATTGTGTAAAAGAGAAGAAGGAAGAATGGGTGAGGGATCGGGTTTATAATGTAAATAGGCTTTTATAATATCTAATCAGTATTTTATTTTAAATGTTAATAAGATTTCAATTAAAATGATCATGCGTTTTATTTTCACATGGCCAAATGGCAAGTTCGTTCTCCATAAAACTTGATAACGTGCATCACCACGATCACACAGTCTCGATGGTATAAGTTTCATTGAAATCCTAGATTGTGCCCCAAATATTAATTTTACATGTATTTCAAGATTTTTTTGACCCCTAAATCATCAGATCTTGAAGTATAGTGACCCATATCCTTTTTCTCCATGTAACGAACAACCCGGACTCTATGGAACTAGTTCGGAGTCCTAAATCAATCGTTTTTGAATCACCATTTGGAACTGTCACTGACTAGTTAAACATTAATATTTATATTAAATATTTAAATTTGTAATTGTTAAAATACAGGTCAGTATATTCTCCCCTCCTTATAAGATTTCTTCCTTGAAATCCTCAAGGACTGAACAATATAATGCAACACTCTCGAGTAAGCGACGAAAAAACTAAATCCTTCCTTACTGATCTCAACAACGATACATAAAGCGATCATAACAAAAGTAAAATACTCGAAAGTTGGCATAGAGACAAAATTTCCATCCTAAAATATTACCACAATCAAAATCCAGAACCATCATGACCAAGCCAAACACCTAAGTTGTACATTTATTCCCAACCCAACAGGTAATAGGAACAAAGTGACAACCCGCTAGTTGGAAGAAAATCTCTATCAAAAAATTAATCTTGGTTTTCTTCCCACATTGGCTAAATTCACGAAAAAATTCAGTAGCGTCTCCTTTGCGTGGTTCAATATGGAAAATTCCATACTCTTTATACAAGGCCAAACCAATAAAAGAAAACAAAGACCCAACAGTGGCCACTTATATCTTGGGCATAGATCATCAACAATGCACCAAGAGCAAAACCACAACACTACATCTATTACATACATTTTTAAAGCAAGCTTAGCATATATATGCGAATAAAAGAGAGTAAGAATCCAAACAATTAGCTCATGCTCCATGTATCTAAGCACGTAATCAACAAAAAGGGTTAGACAGAGTAACATAAACCAGTAAAGAAAGACAAAATGTCAAGGCGTGTATGGAAATAAACCGGCCACAATAAAACAAAACAACTATTGTGCATGCCTAACAATCATATAAGCATAACTGGTCAAGTTAAGTATAAATAATCAAACATGCACAACAAAATAACATCAATCATGAAAAGTAACATCCATGTCTATCCTAGCATGCATGATACTAGTATAATAAAAAAAAATCATCTAATCCATATACAACTCAACAACAATGGTGGCCATTTCGCTAAGATGAGGGAATTTTAGCATCTCTCGTTATCGAATCGAGCACAACTCAAGTTGTTATCATGGTACCCACAAGTCCTCGGCAATCGTTCGATGAAAACCATCGAAAACCGCTCTCTATCTACATGGTAATCTCAAGTAGTTAGAGAGAGCTACACATCCCTTCCCATTCAGCAATAACTAGCCGACCACCCACTCATCATGAAATGGATGCCAAACACTCTCCAATGATGCTAGGAAAAACAACACCTCTTTAGTACGGAACCAACCATTATAATATAGTCCATATAACAACACTTCAATCTTTGAAGCCTTAACCAGTAATAAAAGTGATCAACACCCATTAGTGGAATACCGCTCCTAAACTAGTATGTTTCTAGCATAACAACAACAACACTATGAGGCTAGAAATCTGAACCATCAATACCTAAAAAGGTCAAGATACCCCCACTCGGAGAGGAGAAAACCTGGTAAGGTGACAAATCCAACTCCATGGTTCCTCCAAAACTCCAAAGCGAACTCTATCGCAGTTGACTCTTAGCCAAGAGTTGAATACTACAACACGAGCGACTTTGAACGTCCTAAACAACCATTTCTACTCACAGCAGCATAAGACACTGAAATTTGCATGTATCGACGAACTCTCCATTGGAAAAATCCCCCGGGAAATCAAACTGAGAAAACCTTCTCTCACACCTTTGAGCTAAACCCGACCAGTGTTCACAAATCAGGAGTAGATTTTGGCTCATCTCCCGCTCACAAGGTACACATTCCCTAGAGGTATAGCCATTGATCCACTGTCGATGGTCAGATCAGCATGGAACTCAACTCAAACATAGAGGCAATCTAGTCACCTCATCAAATGTGTCCAGATACTCTCAAGCTATAAGCTCAGATGATGACTTGCTATTAGAGACTCAATATCTCAGCCCGCTACCGTCCAATCAGAAGCAACTTGCTCTCCAGGCTCACTGCTGAATCACAAAATGTCTTAGCCTACTATCGTTATCAACAATCTCTCACTACCACTGACATTTTGTATCCACCCAATAGGAAAATCCTAAACTCGAGGTATTAGATTTAATTGATCCTAAGCAATCAAGCTAACATCCAAACAATCATGACTCGATGAGATAAGTTTTGATGAGCCATGTATAATGACAAGTATAAACAGTATGCTATAACACTCCCCCACCTCAAGGCCCGAAACTAATCCTATGAATGCTACAGTCCTCCATAGTATCACTGCATGGTGACCAAACACGAGATGTTATATACTTACAGTCTAACTAAACCCTCAACATGGTAAATCACAATCAAAAAAGACTAAAAAATATTTAGGGGTCCTAAAATCACTCCATCCATCTTCTACCAGATAAGATGGAATAGTGAGATCCTGACATCAAAATAAAACACGCATGGAAACACCATCGGTGGAGAGCATATCTCAAGTGGCAACATCGTTTCCCATTTTTCCTATCGAAGGAGAACTCGACCAAATGGAAACGATGAGTAATGCATAAGTTTCCACGGTTAATCCCTGCATATAGGGAAAACACCGACACTGGATATGGGCTCAAGCACCAAGAGCCCATAGATCAACCTCATCAAGCCATCATCCGCTCTTAATGAAATCTTGCTTCCCATTGATCACTCATCCTTGGGGAACCTCTAACCTTCTGTGTGAAATAT
Source organism: Allium sativum (assembly GCA_030737875.1). Lineage (NCBI taxonomy): Eukaryota > Viridiplantae > Streptophyta > Magnoliopsida > Asparagales > Amaryllidaceae > Allium > Allium sativum. The sequence continues at coordinate 154,156,124 of CM060926.1, read as the reverse complement.
TCGCGTTAGGATGAACCATGCTTCGACAGAATTGATTCGGTCATGCACACCAATATATACATGTCGTCTAAATTGGTGAACCTCGTCAAGACATTAACTTCCAAGAAGTCAAAACAATCTCTTCAAAGAGAATCGTGAATTAGTCTTGAGAGGATTGATAAAAGGAAATCAAAATAATAACACTTAATCAATTCGGATTCATGCTTGGAGTTATCTAAAGGTGATCGTCAACCTTCAGGCAACACCTAACTCCAAGCCACACCAAGCAAAAGATAAAACATATACTTCTTGCACCACAACGGCCGACTCCGTTCCAAAGATCAGTTTGCCTCATGGACATGTAAGCACCCATACAACACAATATAGCGGACCTCTTCACCTGAGTACCGAAGCCAATCAAGGAAACTGGGCACACAAATAGTGGCTCTCACCACCACTAAGAACATATTCGTAGATCAAAGATACTAGTTTCAATTTTGCCCACTCCTAACTCGAAAAACTGAGTAACAGGTAATTTTCCTCATTCGCTAGGTCGTCACAAATAAAATGACGACCAGACACTAATAATGCAAACTATACCATGGTACTCTTGCATAGAAAAAACTCACACTATATACTACTAAAATATAGTTTGAAAACCAAAATATCACAAATACGTACTCTCTCATATATAATAACTCTCAATTCTAATATAACTTAGGTTAGATTACGCAACCTAAGCTATGATACGACGTGCAACCTCCACTCTACACCATTAATGCAGAATAGTTGCTAAGGGAAAGGAATAAGAGAAAAAGGAAGGAAAAAAATTGAAGGAACACAAAATACAATCATAGAGCCTATCGAATATCTCACAATGCATCAGAGAATATATACTAAACATAATAGGAGAGATAGTGATAATATAAACCATATAATCAAAGTACATGCTCATATAGTTATACATAATAATAATAGAGTTTATATAAGAGATAAATAGACTCATTAATAAATTGTCTTGAATAATAAACAACATTATCAAGGGCCCATAATGTAATACAGCAGAATAAATAACAATAATATCCGTGTAATATGAAAAGGTGTCGCCTCCTACAAATCCATCTCTATAATTCCAAGCAATGCTAGTATCTGTCAGCTTGCCTACTCATCAGCATCATTGATGAGCATCCAAGGTAATAATAGGAAACATAAAACCTTGAGTCAGACAACAGTCAGGTGTAAACGATATACAACTCTTAAAATACTACACAAGTACTAATAGTATAAAGAACTTAGGTATAGAGAGTCATTCATATCATGTCCCTGCATAAACTGAATCAGCATATATAACCAAGATAGTATTTGCTACTCATAAGAACAAAAAAGGAAACTCTACTAGGATAAAAGAATCTCCGTAGCCTACTTTGGCCCAGATTCCCATCCACTCTCCAGAATTCTAGAGGTGATAGTCTACTGAGAGAAATAAGATAGAAGCAACCATAACAATCATAGCATCCATTAAACAAGTCCTATCTATCACCTCCTACAACCACGAATAAGACGATAACTCGTATGGTAACTTTGTACAGCCAGGGAGTAATGGAAATCCTAGTTCTAGTCGACTCTGTTTCCTACAGACACGTACCGGCCTAGGCTATATCCCACTCAGGGTACACGATCCTACCAATCCTAATAGGCATCCCCGCGAAACCCCTACTATAAGCCGCCCTAGAACGCTCCGAGCTATTAATGATTCCTCGGCCATTCACTAATAGAGTTACTCCACTCTATTCTAAAGCTTGAGTCCCCCTAATCTAATCCATTACCTTGAAACCTCCTACCCCACGAACTTCTTTCATCGATCCATTGAAGTCTCGTTACATCCACGAACCGCTTCCATCGATCCCTTGTTTTAAGTATGCCCTCAAACCAATCCAATAATAGTTGAACTCCATGTCATGCCGACACATGCCTAATTCGTCTAGGCTACATACCGCCAGAGTATATGATCTCTTCAATCCTATTGGGTCTCCTCCATGGAACCCCTGCTTTGAGTTTACTATCTAACGACTTTATTGCACCATAAAGTGAAAATCACATTAGTCCCTAATCCCACAGCTTCAACACACCACGAACTGCATAACACTGATTCGTCCTACAACCTAGTCATACTGTGAACTTCCTAAAGTTGATCCATCCCTCGGCCTTGTTACACGGTGAACTGCATGATACCGACCCATCGTGGTGATGCATCTCCAACTCATTTGAGCCTCGAAACCAATGCACCAACACCCCTTGGGATCTCGCCTTTTCAATCCATGGATTACAGCATCCAATTGTATTTACTGGCGAATCATCGATCCTACCTCGTGCATGCATCTAGTTAAGAAGCTACCACGTTGAATCCACCATCGAATGGGCCATTCGACCAGCTTCTTAAAATATCATCATCTACATCAAAATTGGTCAAAATTACCAACATCAATAGTAGTCAATATCAATGACTCAACTGTCACTCATCTCGATATCTTGCTCGTCGTCGAGTCTATCTACCACCTCCATCTAGAAATCCCACTCGATACGCACGTCTGAAGCTTCTTCGCGAATCTATCGTAATCCTACATTGCCAATAAATAGCGTATACAACCAAACTACACAAACAAGCAAACATTTAACCAATAATCCTATAAATGTCCAAAACAAGATAAAAACATCCACAATATCATTAATGGGATAAGTAAAACCTATCTAAATCAGTCAAATTTGGATATATGTCGAAATGTCCTAAATCTAGCAATATCGAAAAATAGTGCATAAATGAGAGAAAATGCAGTATTTAATTTTATTTTAGTTTAAAACATTTTAATTCATTTATAAAATTATTTGCTACATTTTATTATGTTAGAAATTCCATCTAAAATTTATATAAGTTCAAAAACGCAGTTTTATACTATACGAAAAATTATAGAAAAATAAAAGATAATATCACTCATCTCAATCAAATCAAGCCAAAAGAGCTCTACAATGTAGAGATCATCAATATGAACCCAACGAAAGAAATGACGTTCAAATCTAACATCATACAAGAAAGATATGATATATACAAGTCAAACAATTCGAAATCGACACAAATTTCCTGCATCCTTCCTGTACACGCATGCAAGAAGAACTCACAAGCCTGTGACATAATCCAATGATACGCCCTAAACCTCAACGAAATCCAAAACCAAATGCACCAAAGTGTTTCTCCTTCGAAACTAGATATGTCTGATCACCCAAAATCCAGTCGATCATGTAGCATCGCTTATTTTTTTTTAAATAACTAATAATTAAATAACTATGAATAGTTATAATAAACATTTTTGGAACTATGAAAAATTGTCCTAGAGACTTATACCATTGTGTTCATAGCAAATTTTTTATTAGTTTACATATATATTATGTTCCGAATGAAGTTCTTATGGAAAGTTATTAACATTTGAAATTTCGTTCAAAAATAATTAATGTGTTAACAAATGCATATATATATATATATATATATATATTTTAATAATATATAAACATGTGAATTTCAAAAATAGCATACGTTTGAATATGAAAACTTGAACGTGCAAAATAGATGAGAACTAAACAAAAGTTTAGCGGTATTATATACAAAATGTTACAAAGATATACATGCGATTAATTAAAAATGCTAACCTTATGTAGATGTTATGTTATTTAAGAATAATGTTATAAATTAATAATTGTAACATTTTAAAAAATTAATGGAGGTTTATTAATGGCTAATGTTATTTACACATAATGTTATAAATTAATAAATGTAACATAACATTACAAGGGAACTAATTCAGGAAAGATAACGCATGGGTAGATGTGCAAGTGTATAATTATTTCATATAAATATATGTGTGTACTAATTTCAAAAATAATGCGATTTGAAATTTGAAACAAACACGTGTAATAAAAGAAATTAAATCTACCTTTTATGTCTTGAGAATTGTTGTATTTGACATTTATGATGGTTTTATTTAGGGTACATCTATTTAGAGATATTATATATTATCCCTTTCGCTGTGTGAGACTCTGATTTCGTTTAAACTGCTCTATTATATATGTTTTAGCATTTTCTTATAGGATTTTAGAATGACTCTAAGTTTCGGTGTGCCTTTTTTGAGTCGGAATTTAGGCCCCATTCTAGTGGATTGTTACAAGGGAAGTTGCACCGGAAATGGTGAAGTGAATCGTGATGTTCCAATTCGAAATGTCTTGCATGATAGTGTTAGAAACGTGGCTCGACTATGTGTTGCCTTGAATAGATAAAACACAACTATGTAGGATGCCCGGTTCGACTCTGTCGAACCAGACCTCGAAGGCATGCCAATACGGATATGGATGTTGTGAATGAGCACCAAACTACTACTAGATTGCATATTGGGAGTACTAGTGTTGGTTTGGAAGTCTGGCAACAATCGCTTGGGAATGGAAATTGAATTACGAACGTAATTCATAAGTTTTCGAGAGGCGGGCCATCTCAGACTGACATGGATTGTGTTAATCTCATCCGCTTTACCCAGGCTATTAGGAGTTCCGGAAACCCACTAGACTTCAAATTACCCGTCTTAGAGGCTTATAATGGTAGGAGAGATCCTACCGTCCACTTGATGCACTATATGCATCATATGGAAATGTTGCTGACATCAGAGAATGTTATGGTTAAATGCTTCCCGCTCTACCTTACAAAAATTTCTCCCATGTGATTTAGGAAACTTGAGCCAGAATCAATCAATAGTTGAGCACTTTGATCACAAAGTTTGTTGAACAATTCAGGGGTCTACGTTTCACGACTCAAAAATGTGATGACTCTCAATTTTATGAAGGAGAGGACCAGAAAGACTATGCGCACTTTTCTGAAAAATTTCAGTGTGGCGATGGCGTCGATGGATCAACCAGAGCCGTCTATGGTGCTTATGGTTGTTGTATCCGACATCCTAGGTAAGTTAGGTTTTAATATTTCTTTGAAGTGGATCTACGGAGGGACCTTGACGTATTCTAATTTGAAGCAGATAGATTTCTACGGTAGGATGATGCGAGAGTCAAGAATGAGATTATTGATATTAATATTTTTAAGGATGCAGGACCATCTGTATCAAGAAAAGGAAATGATAAGGGTAAGGGACAAGCTTCTAGAAGCCTCCCAAGAGGGAGCCCACTCAAAAAGAATGACAGTCTGGAAAGAACTGCCAATTTCGTAAATTGGATGGCCATAATATGAACTAATGTATGCATCTACGTGATATAATTAAAGAGTGTAACAATCATGATTTTGGGATTACAAGTCTAAACAAATTATGATAATGATTATAATTTGTTATTTAGGAAAATAAATATTAATTTGGAGAGAACAGTCCATTTAATTATTTAAAATGGTTAAATAATGAGATTTGGGTTAGAATATATTTGTATAGTGAATTTGGTTTGTATTGAATCAAATAATATAAATTAAGAGCATCAAATCAATATAAATGCATGAATAAATTTAAATATGCATAAGATAAAGTTATGAAGCTTTATTGTGTTAACTTGGGTTAAAAGCATGTATTAAATGTTGTATATGTTAAATATGCAATAAATTGATAATTAATTGCTAATGATGGTTTCAATTGTAAAAATTAAATGTATATAAGACAAAATTATGCGTGTTGTGATAAATTTTGCAGGTTGAAAAATGTTATAATGAAAACATTTTGATGTTAAAATAGCTTAAAAGTGGGTAGTTGTGTATAAATATATGTTGAACATATCATAATAGTTTAATTTTCCTAAACATGTTGTACTTAATCTAACTGGGCCCTAAATTGTGGCCACTAATCAACTTGAGTGAGATAGAAAAGTCTAAAAGAAGAAAGATACGTGTCTCTCCTGGCTATAATCTCTTCTTCCTAGAATCACAAACCAAAGCAAAAATACGAGAAAAAAAACTACCCACAGATTATCAAATTCAACCCCAAATCTCAAATGAAAACGGAGAAAGGTTGCTACTCTAATCCTAATAGGAATCTAAAATGTGTGAGACCCAAAAGCTTGCAACTTGCTCTTTAATTCACTATAACGTCGCTGAGTTTCAAAAACTCACATTTTCTAGTTTGAATTGAGATTTCAAGGTTTGAAATCTCTATTTTATTTGTTGCATTTTTATTTGTGAATGTTGATAGTAAATTAGCATATCTCTTTCGTTCTAAATCAAAATTAGGATTTTTTTTTTTTTTTTGAAGTTCTGTAAAGACTGAAAAAGAACATGATAAATTTCATGTTAAACACAATCAAAATTTTTGAGAGTAATGGTTCGAAAAACTTGATGCAACTTACTACCCTGTCACTGTGATTTACTGAGCTAAATATTTATGAAACTAATAGAGACATAAATAAAAATTAATTTATGTTAAAAAACATGACATTAAAGTTGCGAAAGCATGCGCACGTGTGTGTGTATATATATACCTGTATTGTCTCATCGGGATTGGTGGAACCGGTGCACGGAGGTCTGCAATATACATGGCGAAGTGGTGAGTGCAGGAAAATATCTTGTAGACTTAAAAGAGTTCTCATTAACTCTATCTGCATCAATAAATTTACAGACATGAAAATCAACGTGCTGCCAGCTTCAACTAGTGACCACTGTCTGATACATGTTAACTTGATAAATAGAGATGACAACCCAAAAGGGAAGCCTTTCAGATTTGCAAACAACTGGCTTTATATTGATGGTTACACTGGCAATCTGTTTTTTGAGGAACTTAACTTTGATGAAAGCTACCTGTTTAACCTTGTTTCATTTCTTAAAAACACAAAAAACAGGTTAAAAGCTTGGAATAAAGTTCGACCAAAGGAGGAGGATCAAATCATTCAAATTGAAAATCCACTTGCTGAGCTGTTAAAAAAAATGGATGGGGGTGATGTTACTGATGACACATGGCGTTGTTATCAAGAGAACCAAATCAAATTAAAAAATCTGCTCAAACTAAAGCTGTTGAACTAAAACAGAAGGCTAAAGAGAAATGGTTCTCTGATGGAGACGAGTGCACAAAATTCTTCTACACTAAGATGTCATGCAGGAGAAATGTGAATTATAATCATGAAATTTTTAATCAGGATAGCAAGCAACTTATGGACTATGTAAAATTTGAAAAAGAAGCCATTGATTACTTTAATGATCTTTATAATGACCAGAATGAAATTATCTTACCCCCAATTCACACCAGGAAAGTCATCAATGCCAGGGGCAAGCGCATGCTGTGCAGACGATTCACCGAGACCGAAATTCATGAGGCTGCTATCTCCATCCACGTGGACTCCTCCCCTGGGCCTGATGGGTTGTGTTCCTACTTCTTCAAGAGCCATTGGAGTGGCCTGAAGGATAAATTGGTGTTAGCTTTAAATGAGTCTTTTCACTCTGGAAAAATACTGAAAGAAATTAACCACACTTTTCTCTGTCTTATTCCAAAAACTGATAAACCTGTATCCATTGCAAATTACAGATTGATCGCATGTTGCAATGTCCTGTACAAAATTCTAAGCAAGGTCTTATGTAATAGAATGAAAAAAGTGTTACCGGACATGATCGCAGAGTGTCAAAGCTCTTTCATTAAAGGGCGGAGCATATAAGAGAATTCACTGCTTGCACACGAATTGATAAGAAATTTCAATAAGAGGGGAGTAGACAAATTTTGCTTAAAAGTTGACCTCCACAAAGCATACGACAAAATCAACAGAAGCTTCATTATACATATGCTAATCGCTATGGGGTTCCCAATGAAATTCACGAGACTTATTGCAGAATGTATCAACTCACCTACTTTCTCTATTCTGATCAATGGTGTTCCGAAGGGGTTCATAACTAGTAACAAGGGTATTAGACAAGGTGATCCTCTTTCTCCGTACTTGTTTGCGGTTGCAATGGAGTACTTTACATTACAGATGGAGATTGCACATTTTGAGAAAGTCATGCAGCCTATTCACAATTTTCAACCGTACATTAGTCACTTGTCATATGCAGATGACTTGATTATATGTATTAAAGCAAAAGATTTAGCGGCTCAGAAAATTAAGGAGATATTTGATAAGCTGGAAAAAAATGTGGGCTTGAAAATGAATGAAATGAAGACTACATGCTATTTTAACAAATATTGATGAGCTAAGGAAGTTATTTTGAGCATTCTTAATGTGAGAGAAGGAAGTTTACAAGTTAAATATCTAGGAGTTCCATTGTCGTCGAATAAAATTACAGACAGGGAATGTGCCTCCCTAATCATTAGTATTCGTGATCGATTATAGGGATGGAGTTGACGACTTCTGTCTGCTGCTGGCAGAATAGAATTAGTGCACGCTGTCATACAAGAAAAAGCTAATTTTTGGTTACAGACATTTCAATTTCCTGATGCATCTATTAGGAAGATTGAGAAGGTATGTGCTGACTCTATCTAGAGAGGAGGCATGCATAAAATTAAATACAGTGAACTATGCAGGCCTAAATCAGAAGGTGGGGTTGGACTGTGAAATTTGAGAGACATGAGAGACGCTTTTACTTTGAAGCAAGCATGGAAAATCATTAATGGTGATGGATTGTGGGCGAGATGGATGAGAAGTAGATACATGAACGATAACTTTTGGATGATGGCTACTAACACCAATGCTTCAACGACTTGGAAGGCGATAATGAGAATTAGAGACAAACTTGCAAAAATTATAGAAAGGGAATTTGCGGATGGTTCAAATACAGAACTCTGGAGAGATCCATGGATAGAGCACAAATCTTTGATTGATCATCTCGGATGGGACACCTAATCTGCATATGGTTGCCCCACTACCTCTGTGAATGACATTGTGGAGAATGAACAATGGAATTGTGACAGCATTCCTTGTTCAACTGAGTTAAAAAGGAATATTGAATTTATGCCGTTATATTTTGGTAGAGATCATGATGTATGGAAATGGGACGGGTCTAAAGATTTCAGCATGGAACCTAACTCAACAAAATAAAAACGTGGTGGAATGGTGCAATATTGTTTCGGACAAAGTGATACCACCTAAAATGGCGTTCACTGCCTTCAAAGCGATTAAAAGACGACAGCCAACGAAAGACAGACTGTTTAAATGGGGGATTACACACGAAACAAAATGTAGTCTATGTGATAAAGACAATGAGACTCATGAGCATCTTTTTTTTCAATGTGAATACTCGAGCTCCATTCTTAAACATATGTGTCCTGATTACTTCGCACAAAACCCAAATAGAGAAAGGAAAATCAATGATTTAATGGAGTACATGAGCATCGTCTGGAGCGGAAAAAACACGATAGCTATAATACGCGGCGTTTCCGTTATAGCTGTGATGTGGCGAGTATGGAAGGAATGCAATAGCAGACAGTTTCAACATAAAAAGAAATCGATGGAGGGGATGATTAAATTGACTGAAACTGATGTATATATCATTAAATCGACATAGGGAAGGGGTCTTACTGGACATGAGGCAACACGATGACCTGATAATGGTGGAGTGGATCAATAGGAGACGCGGGGAAGGAGTACTGATACTCAAATCCAAGAGCCACCATAATTTCTTCAGTGAGCGGCATTTGCGGAAGGAGATGAAGAGTTAATGATAATTAAGTGATGATTTGTCGATTATGTAACTTCGTGTGTTATAACTGTTGATCGTTTTGCAGTTGTAATCATTTGCCTTTGGGCCTTCTTTGAGCTGAAATAGCCTTAATAATAGATATAACAATTTTCAATATATATATATATGTTAGACCAAAAAATGGTCCTGCCACCCAAATCGTCGTATTTTGAGCATAGGATATGAAGAAATAACTGAAAAATACGAGAAAGAGTAAGACAACAGGATTTTTATAGTGGTTCGGCGTTAATGAGCCTACGTCCACTTTATATTTTCTCATTTCAATCGTACATTACAATTACAAGCAATATTGTATCACAATTACTCGAATTCAATGAATAATTCTCTCTGAATTCATTGATTTTTATTGAGGGAGATGGTGGTTATTTATGGAGAAATGTTGGCCATGGCTGCCATGGATGTTGAGATGCCAAAGAGTCCAAAAGAATCCTTCAAAATACCTTCAAATGGTGTATTTATAGCTGTAGGAGAGCTCCTAGGAGGACCGGTTCGTGATGGGGTACGTGGCAGGCGATCCATAAAAATAGGAGAGCCAGTAGCCTTGAGAATAGGTCAAAACAAGCTGCGTGTGAGCAGGTCCGAAGGTCGGATCGCGGTCATAGGTCGGATCGCGGTCATGGGCCGGATCGCGGTCATAGGTTGGATCGCGGTCATGGCTTGGATCGCAATCATGATCAGATCGCGGTCATGGGTCGGATCGCGGTCATAGGTCGGATCGCGGTCCGATGTCTTGTTCTTAGTCTTTGATGCTAGTTTACACCCGTTCACGGAAATGGGAATAACTTTCAAACCATAAGTCCGATTGAGCCAAACCAAAGCTCAAACTGAAGCTAATTCAAAGGGCTACAAGAATTTGATGTGAATAGATCCAAATGAGGTCGTTTGATAGGGGTTTCAGGCCAGTTTGTATTGATGTTGTGATTTTGACCAAACTGCCTTGTGTCTTCTGACGATGCTTCCAATGTCGGAGAGTGATGTTATCCAGAGATTCCATATCAACATGATCTTTGCTTTGGGTAGCCTGGTCACAAAGCTGACTAACATTTTGCCCCCCAAAGAACATCTTATCGAAGATGAGATGTGCTTTGAGTATGTTGAGCTAAATCTTTATCGAATGTCATTTGTCCTTGAGAAGGCTTTATCCAATTGTTGCATTGCTTCCATTGGAGCTAGTCAGGCCAAACCCGAAAGTCATGCTAAACTGTTGGCTACTGAGCGTGATTCTACACGCACAGATCGTTGCCAAACAACGTCATCATTCCACACAAGTCGTGTGCATGGTAGGGTCGGACTTTCTTTTATATATGAGTCAACATATGGAATAGCCACCCGAATAATGGAGTGTTTCAAGAATCTTTGGGCTCTGAGCTAACATCTGGACCATTGGGATGGGGCACACCAGAATCATCATACGAATTTGTCATTTGTGCTCAAGTTTGGACTAGCCTGATATCTTGATATTGATTCAGGACCTTAAAATCGCGTTGGATCGTAACAGTAAGGGATCTGAAAGCCACAATTACTCCGGGTCATGCCAATTAATATAAAAAATCAATGGTCGTATCGAACAATATTTTAAGGAATCCCCAATTGCTGTGGATCACTTCGTAATTCAATAACCACATGCAAGTCAGTAAGAGACAAATCATGTGAATCAGTGCTCGTATGATCGTCGCCATTGTAAGGCAGTAGATAAGTTGGTCACACCTTCCATCCGGTGTAGCTTGAGCTTTAAGTTCATGTTTGATCCGCAAGCTGGCTCCCTTGCCAGGAAATATGAGTAAGGTCGTACTCCGGAGGCATAACGCACATGTTTTGAATCCGTTCCACGCCAGGGTTATCTTCAAAGTTAGTCTATGAATCGACACTTGTGCTCTCAGTGCTATCGGGGGCCGAGCGAAGTCAGGGCTTATGCCCCCAGCATCGATGGGGGTTGAGTTAAGTAAATAGGGCATCTAATCTTGAAGATTTTATACTTCCTGTCGTTGCATCTGGTAAGAATTGCAGGTTCAGCAATCTCAGTCGACCCAGATCATTCTGTACTGTTTCACAATTTAGCAAAAATTGGAATTGTATATGCGAATGGTTGAACCACATTTGCTTTGATATCATCTCTTCCCTTGAGTCAGATAGTGAGGATTGCCTCATCGGGCGTCAGTGCTCCATTCTTTGTCACAAAAGCATCAAGATCATCCATCTTGACATTAACACCTTCTTGTAATGGAAGTATATCCACCTCAGGGTTGAATTCATCAAAGCTTCTGAGCAAATCTTGTTACAGAGAAAATTTAATGTCCGGGGGAATAACAGGGGATCCTGACGTCCCACACGTAAGGGCTGTAATTGTCGTTATCCATATCATCTTGAGAAGTGCTGCCTCTCGGGAGGCACCGAATCAAACTGGCGAGCAGGTTGCCATCAAAGAATTGCTGCATATTGTCAATATCATGGCTGGTGCCCCAAGCATTGAATCTGAGATCACAAATGGGGTCTTTGCCGATTTCTTGCTTCCGCCTCGATATTGCCCCCTTGGCAGTGGTTCGAGTCATTTGACCCGACCGGGTTCCTGTTCTTCGAATTATTGCGTTCTTGCTTGGAGCTGAGAATGGAATGTCGTTCAAATATCCATTCGAGTAGGAGCTAAAGCTGGTCGTGCATAACCTGAGTTTGTTACAGTTCTTGCATTCTCATCTAGGATGTTGCAGGTAGTTGTTCCATTGTCCATGTTTCCATCCACGATGTTCTAAACCGAAGCCGCATGTTGCACGCCTGCTGATTGGTTTGTGTTCGATCCGAGCTGATTGTTGCTATCTGGCCGAGCCAAGTTCGTCATTGCTTGAACTTCGATTTTATCATTTCCAGCGAATTGATGATTGTTGCTTAGCCTTTAAATTGTCATTGATGCCCGCAGCGTAAAGTCTTGAAATAAGTGAAGATCGGCCTCAGGCTTCTTAAATCCACATGTGCAGTAGCCATCAATCAGGCTTCTGTCACTCGACTGGGAACGGAGGCATCGAGTAATTGAACTATGTTGCTCAAGGCTCGTATCATGTGCCCCCTATCCACAGGGGGTTTTGTTGAGCAGTACACTTCGAATTCATGTCTTCTCTGGATTCATGTTCACTTCTCGCATCAAGAGCCGGAGTTGAGTGCAAAAATGAATTGTTGGTATTCATCCCATGCTAAGCCCTTGTCTCCCATCCAAGCTCCGAGGACAGAAATCAAGTGGTGAAGGGTCAGATTGTAGTCGCCTCGAGTGCTCCCATTTGCTCTTTGCATCAAGGGAAAGGTCGGGGACGAAATGGTTGCATCACGTTCAATTATTACATGGGATATATCCAGCCTTATCTGAGCTTCCCATTCTGGAAGTAAGTTGGGATCAGCAGATGGACATTCTCTTTGCATCTGCTTTCTGGTCTTCAAGAGGCCTACATCATCCTTCTGGACGCGATCCTTTGTTCGTTTTCCATTAGCATGTTGCCATTGTTGCGAGTGAGGCCCTCACATTCTCGACTAGTTATCTTTTGTAAACCTGCATTTAGTAATTAAAATTTTGTTTCTTTCGCACTGTCTTGTACCTGCGAACATTCCATAATTATTTATGCATTTAAACATTTGAAACGCAAATGGGCAAATAAGTCATGAAGCGTTATAAGTAGTCAATGCAATTATAAATGAAAATGCACTAAAGTAGTATGTGTGTACAGGTATGCCCCCAATCAATCATTAACTTAGTGCATGGCCAGGACTTTGTTGAGGATTGATTAGGATCTTAACTGTTTTGCCCCCATGTCCGGACATGGAGGATCTGGGCTCAGCTTTCAGTCTGGCCCTCGACACTCCGGCAGGGTAAGAGTCCTTGATTGGCATTTCAATCTATTCCTTTATACTCTCTCTGGAGTTCGAACTTAGCTTTCAGTCTGCTCCCCGATCCTTCAGTAGGGTAGGAGTTATTGGGGCGCTAAATCTCTAGCGCCTTTATACTCTCCCAATCCTTCAGCGGGTTAGAGTTCGAGTGGCGCTAATCTCTAGCGCCTTTATACACTCCCGATCCTTCAGCGGGTTAGAGTTCGAGCTCGGTTTTCATTCTGCTCCACGATCCTTCAGCGGGGAGGGAGTTCTGGGGGCGCTGAGTCTCCAGCACCTTTCTCAGCGCTTAATCATAGACGCTTTTATACTCTACTAGCGGTCGCCAAGGTTAGAGTTCAAGCTCAGCTGTTATGTCGCTCCCAGATCCTTCAGCGGGGTAAGAGCTCTTTCTCAGCGCTTAATCATAGACGCTTTTATACTCTGCTGGTGGTCGCCAAGGTTAGAGTGCTATCAAGGCGGTTCTTATCATGGTGCATCGTCACGCCTTGCGGACGTCATCTTCGCGTCCTTTATACTCTCTCTCGAATCTTGAGAGTTAGAGTTACAGATCGAGTGGCCTTCAATCATGGCGTGCCCATCACACTCGTCCTAGATTTATACTCCTATCCAAGCTCCAAGGATTAGAGTTTATCGGAAAATATTCGCCAAGGCTTTGGGTTCCTCCGATCCATCTGTGGGAGGATTGGTTGGCACCAAACTTTGGATACCTACATCATTCATATTGCTTGAGTTAGTCATGTCATTGACTCAGGAAACATGTAAAAGAAAATTGCATTATTGAGGAATATGCATATCAAGGGGCAATGCTGTCTCCTTTATTTGAATTCATGTAATCCGGTGGCATCGAGCATAGGATCGAGCCATATAGACGGTCACACCGCGTCCATCTGGACTAGGACTCCGACTTAGCAACTCAATGATTTATGTACAATTATCTTATGGTCTGCCATGTGTGAGCCAAGGATTGGACGGTCATCTCGAATCCATCTTGAGCTATGCAGCTTTCTTTAGATGGAGGGCATGGCTTTGTAGACGAGCAGTTCGGTCGAGCTCGTTATAGTTCTGTTCCATAATTCCATATGCGGGTGTTAAAAATTTGATCGGGATAAAATCCGGGGTACCTTTACCATCCACATATTAATTCGTCTGAGTTAATTACATCAATAACTCATAAAGCATGCAAATATAAGAGTCATGGTTAGAGAATAATCCTGTTAAAGGAATGAGTATCATTCTGAGCGAAAAATGGCGTTGCATGTTCATTGCAGGTCCATTTTGCTTCGCCCTATCTCTGCCAATAAAGGGCTGCCAAAGTCCTTTAGTTGATGAGGGGTATCTTTTCAAACTATCATGGGGGCGACAGTCCCAAAAAATGAATAGACCTTGATCGGGGTCTTGAGATGGCAAAGGTGGCTAGGTAGGTACTATAAGCGAGTGATGAGGTCGCATCTCTTTTTGAATCGCCTCTTTGCCCCCTATGCTGAGGGTAAGGATAGAGTGTCAGGAAGTCATAACTGTATCGCTAATGGTAGCACATCGTCGCATTGGTGCTAAGAAATAGGATAATGCTGCTGGTGAGATAATCATATCTTACAAATTTGCTGATACGCCTTCGATTCCATATTGGGGACAAGAATTGGAGTGTAGACGATCAATTAGCATTCGGGCGTAAGCGTTTTAAATACTCAATTTTCTACTCTTCAGGCAAGAATAAGGCAATCGGCCGTGCAAACTCCTAATGTGTCAGCTTTGCATTGGATGATTTAATCTCGAGCAATTCATGCTCAAATAACCAGTTGCCCCAGCGTCCGGGGAATGAGTTACTTAGCAGATAGTCGATGAGGGGAGTGGAAATGTGAATCTTCACTTTCTTACACCAAAATGTTGTTCATCAGAAGTTTCATTCATGGACATCTCCCATCTAGCGAGAAGCCGACTAGTAATTTCGACAAATCATTCAGGGCAATGAATTTAGCAATGGGATTCGTTGATTTCTATCTCGGGACAACTTTCCAAGGGAAATAAGCCATTTCTCCTTGACGGTATTTATTGAGGTATAACGAACGATGGTACGACATTCATTCTCGTTGCTGAAAGCACTCTATGCTGCAGGAAGTTTCTTACGGGGGTTATCGATGATTCTCATTCGGGTGTAGCATCCATCCAACATTGGATCAACTTCCGTCTAATCAACGGTCAGAGTTTGTAGTGTCTTGATTGGTATCATATCTATCGTTTCTGGATTTTCGGAACCTGTTCGTAGGACATGAGATATGTTGTAACGTTCCAATCCATCCAACAGGTCTTCTTCCTATTCTAGGTGAGCTGTGAATTGTGGTTCCTCCACCTGGAATTCTTTTTGAGGCTGGCACACTACAATCTGAGAGTCATAAAAATGTGTTCGACGCCACTACTTCCAATTCCTTAATGAGTTTCAACCCGGCGATCAGGGCCTCATAATCGGAATCGTGGTTAATAGTGGAAAATTCCAATTGTAAGGCATAGTGAAATGACTATGCTTTAGGAGTTATCAATACAACTCTGGTGCTAGACCGTCGATTCTTCTTTGCACCATATGTATGCAGTTTCCAGGTGCTTGTTTTCATTCTTCAGCACACCCTCTTTGGGAATGATAAACCGAGCGATAGATTCATCTAATGCTTGCACCCCCGTAGGGATTTCTTTAAGAAGGAGTTGAAATAAAACCGGTTCAGCTCGGTGTTCTGCTCGAGCGTTCTTCCAGATACCTCAGGTCACTACAAGACCTATTGTAGTGGCTAGTCAGTGTGTATCACAATCAAACGAACTTGGAAATAGTGGCAGAGTTTTCTTGAAGTAATCAACAAGCTGTAAGCGAGCTTTTCCATCTTTGGGTAGTTGATTCGCCAGACGTCACCTTCTTGCATGCCGAACATCCTCTCTGGGACATGCATCTTCGGGTAAATCAACGGGCAATTCTTCTTGCGACATCTTCCTAGCCTTCATAATCCATCTCACCGAGAGGGGAAGCGTCGCTGGATTCCACGCCATTTTTACTGCGTAACATATTTAATTTGATCAAATGGAAAGTTCCTCCAGTAACTTAGTTGCCCAAACCTTCCTCGATGTAGTCGAAAACAAAGAGGCATTACAAAGGTTAGGTTAGCTAAGCCATCCAGGGAGTGGGCCACAAGACGTACGTCTCTCACCATGTTATTCAAGCGAGGTATAGCTTCGTAATGCTTGGATCTTCAGTTGCTTTGTGATATCCAATCATTGATGGTCATGATCACTAAGATCAGATAAATTGTCTTTGGAGTAGTGCCTGGACCATCCCATATAGTCGTCATTCGATACTCCGCTGATTGGACATGTTTATGTCGTATAAGTCAGGTGATCATTACGTACTCATTCCGGGACATCATCAGTTGTACTGGTGAAATTTATACACCATCGTAGCGCCAAAGGAGAAGGTGGCAAGGAAACAATCATTATCTTGTATACTGTCATAGTCGGCATACCAAGTCTTTTCAATTGCTCCTTTCATTGAATAACATCAGTAAATAAGTGTCATGGCTCTAGGAAGAATCCCAGTCGTCTCCAATTTGCTGTCGATGTCCTCAGACTATCTACTGAACCTCGGTTGATAAGCGTTGGTGAAAATTCTACGCCAAACGTACTCCGAGCCGAAGGCGAGGCCGTCAACGGGTCCGGACGCAGCGCCGGCGGGGGTCCAGGGCCCCGCACCGCACGATTTTTTCGATTTTGGAAGATGGAGCCTTTTCTGAAATGATCTGAAAATTGTATTTTTTCCAAAAACTATCACTTTTTCGGGTCGGATCGTAACCTCTGTTCACTATCACTTTTCTGAATTGCGGTCCGTGGTTCGCTCACTTGCTCCAGGTCGGGTCGTGGAGGCCGCTCCAGGTCGGTTCGCGGTTGAGGTTGAATCAATGCCCTTAGATCAGGTCAAAGCACTCGATCCAGGTTGGTTCGTGATGGCATCATTAGTCAGGTCGTGATACTCCCTCACGGGTTGGATAAGTTACAAGGATCGGAGCATGCCTTCACAAACCGAGCGTAATGGATCGTGCCTTGTTGGAAAAATGAAGGGGTTGGAATGACTACATATATACATGGTTCAGATTATTGTGCCACGACCCAGTGTTTGTATGGATCCGCGTGTCGTAATAATGCACAATTCATACTTTAATATGTTAATGATCCATGCATATATGATGTCCACGATTCATTTATATATAATGGTCCATGCTTTTTCTTTGTATTTTCATCACAATTTTATATTCCAAAAAGTAAATGAATTTCTTTTCACTTCCTCGTGTCTCCTCCGGTGGAACTCACCAACAGTTAGAATTTTCACACTTTCCTTCATCTTCTACCTTGTCCTAACTGCCACGTATACAGCTATATTTTGATTTCTATTGGTTTCGTTCATTATTTGTACTCCAGAATTTGGCGGAATCGAAAACAGAACCGGTTTGAAGTTTCCTTTCTGAATTTTGATTGAATTTGGGTGGTTCGTGAATCATATTATCTTTGGACAGCCATTGCTTTTAAGGTCGTGGTTCGCAAGTCCATCCTGTTCGTGAGTATCTATGTGGGTTGCGGTCCAACAGTCTTCGGATCGCTGGCACCTCTTCGGGTCGCGGTTCTTCTTCACGAGCATTATACATCATTATACACTATCCACCTATAACACGGCGTGCGAACCATGCCGCGGGTCCACTGGAGTTCAACTGTCTTTCAACTCATTACCTCTTGAGCAAATTGTTGCTCCATTAGTTGAGCTCTCTCCAAATCATTTTCTGGTTTATCCAACAGCTTAATCGCTACATATTCTCCATTATATGTACTACGGTACAGTTTATCAAATCCCCTTGTGCAAATGCCATTCCCATGTTTAGTTTTTTCAAATCAATGGTCCATTCATCGTAGTTATCTAAGGACTCGCTTGAGTAATTAAAGTCCATCAGGGCCCTAGCTAATGCGTCATCTTTGAACGCATGATCATTGTTATTGTTTCGCATTCTTTTTCCAGGTCGAAGCATACTATGCCCTACTGAATATTCCGAGTAGTGTACGGGTTGGTTTCCCGGATGTTTTAACATTCCAGTAAGTGAATTGTTATTGGATCCAATACTACTATTGCCTACTGATATTGCAACATAACCGTTGTTACTGTCTACGGAGACAGTAGACCCTTCATTCAGCTTTGCATAAAACCATCGATCGATCGAAAGGAAAACGAGAGGAGGAAGACGATATCGCCAACGTATTAAAGGACTGGATTGTTTTGATTTAGAAGGAAAAATAAATCTTCTGATTGCTTATGGATTGGAAAGAGAGTCTAGCCTTAATTTGTTTCGGTCATTCTTTTGCTTTTGTCTTTGGGTCGCCGTTACCCTGCGGATCGTGAAAATGGGGGCCTGCGTCTTACTGGTTCGTGAATAGGGAGCGATCCCTATTGGATTGTGGCTCGTGAACATGGAAGTAGTATCCAGAAATGGTGGTTTGTAGTTTGGTGATCAAAGCAAGTTTGCTAGCGTTAGTTTAACAGAACCAGTGTTCGATTCTTGCGTACCACCATTTCTTCATATACCCTTTATTTCAAACAGCGCTCAGATTTCTGGAGTTCATGAACCGCATGATTGAAACCAGAAGTGGTGCGATCCGCTTTATGTTGTTGTACACTTAATGATTGATTCCCGAACTTTGTTAACTGAGGCTGCTAGGCGTGGAGGCAACCTCACTTCTGGCGATCTCCATGATTGCAAATTCAATGGAAAATATGTTATTCACAGGATTTCATCATCAGACTAGGCGATCCAATAGTAGAATAGAGAATCCATATATGCTGAGAATCTTCATTTCTCAGTGAAAGCACCAAAATGTTAGACCAAAAAATGGTCCTAACACCCAAATCGTCGTATTTTGAGCATAGGATATGAAGAAATAACTGAAAAATACAAGAAAGAGTAAGACAACAGGATTTTTATAGTGGTTCGACGTTAATGAGCCTACGTCCACTTGATATTTTCTCATTTCAATCGTACATAACAATTACAAGCAATATTGTCTCTCAATTACTCGAATTCAATGAATAATTCTCTCTGAATTCATTGATTTTTATTGAGGAAGATGGTGGTTATTTATGAAGAAATGTTGGCCATGGCTGCCATGGATGTTGAGATGCCAAAGAGTCCAAAAGAATCCTTCAAAATACCTTCAAATGGTGTATTTATAGCTGTAGGAGAGCTCCTGGGAGGACCGGTTCGTGATGGGGTACGTGGCAGGCAATCCAGAAAAATAGGAGAGCCAGTAGCCTTGAGAATAGGTCAAAACAAGCTACGTGTGAGCAGGTCCGAAGGTCGGATCGCGGTCATAGGTCGGATCGCGGTCATAGGCCGGATCGCGGTCACGGGCCGGATCGCGGTCATAGGTGGGATCGCGGTCATGATCGGATCGCGGTCATGGGTCGGATCGCGGTCCGATGTCTTGTTCTTAGTCTTTGATGCTAGTTTACACCCGTTCACGGAAATGGGCATAACTTTCAAACCATAAGTCCGATTGAGCCAAACCAAATCTCAAACTGAAGCTAATTCAAAGGGCTACAAGTATTTGATGTGAATAGATCCAAATGAGGTCGTTTGATAGGGGTTTCGGGCCAGTTTATACTGATGTTGTGATTTTGACCAAACTGCCTTGTGTCTTCTGACGATGCTTCCAATGTCGGAGAGTGATGTTATCCAGAGATTCCATATCAACATGATCTTTGCTCTGGGTAGCCTGGTCACAAAGTAGGCTAACAATATATATATATATGGCAGGTGTTCCGTTGCACCTCAAAAATGGAGCACCCCAAAAGCCCCCTGATTTCCACCTCTCATTTATATTGAAGAAAGTGAGTGGGAAGTGAGAGAGTTAGTGGAAGGAGAGAGAAGGGGAGTTAGTGGAAAATGAGTCGTGGAAAAAGTGTTAGGCTAAAGGGGTGCTCACTATTTGGGGTGCCATTGAACCTACCAATATATATATATATATATATATATAGAGAGAGAGAGAGAGAGAGAGAGGGAGAGAGAGAGTGGAGCGGGTTTCCAATGGCCTCTCTACCAAATCCCTCTTTTAAGCTTCTATCATGTCACTTCGTCGTTCAAACTTCCAATCCATCCTCTAATCCACCGCCCAGCTCCCATTCTATCTGCGCCAAACCCTCCTCCACCATCTCCTTCCTCCAACCCCACAGCCAACCTTCTTAACCCCTCCTCCTCAACTGTCAAGTAGTCATTCTTTTTCTCAGCAAAACTAAGGAATGTTAGTGCTTTTCCCCCTCCGACCGTTCCCCTTCTCGTCTCTAAAACATGCTAATTACGTCGGGATTGTTCAAGCTGGAGTTAAAGTTTGGAAGGAGTACCTGGTTGGCTTCTTCCTCGACAAACCTCTGTCCTACACGAAAGTCACCAACCACCTAAAAATTTGAAAACTGAGAGGAACCATCAAGGTCAAGTCGAATGGTAACCTGATTTTCTTTCATCTTTTCAACATTGACGATAGACTCAAAGTAGTTGAATATGACCCAATAATTATTAGAAATAAGATATTTATCGTTAAACCATGGGATTCAATGATAGGAAACACGAGTAGCGGTATTAAAAGTGTACCAGTATGGATTAAACTGCTGAATATCCTTATGTACGCTTGGTTAAGGATTAGCTCGTTAGCTATGAAAATTGCAAATTTCTTTGTATGGATGCTTCGAAAGAGAAAATTGATAGGTTGGAATGTGCAAAATGTATGGTAGAAATATCACTGAACTACTGTTGATCGGTGGTTAATCGCTGAACTACTGTTGATCGGTGGTTAATCGGTGAAAATTGCAAATTTCTTTGTATGGATGCTTCTAAAGAGAAAATTGATAGGTTGGAATGTGCAAAATGTATGGTAGAAATATCGCTGAACTACTGTTGATCGGTGGTTAATCGCTGAACTACTGTTGATCGGTGGTTAATCTTTAGGAACATTGTTTTAATGCATGTTGTTTTAATGCACATTATTTCTTCCCTACATCAAACCCATACCTTGCAAACAGTAGCAGTAGCAGTAGCAAGTTCTTCAAACCCATAAACTAGGGTAAAGCAGTTTGAACCGAATATACTATCGCACCCCCACACTATATCTCTGCACCTACTTGTGTTGTCTTAACTGGCACCCCATCCTGGAGGTAAAGTGATCCCCTTTTTCTAAAGATCGGCTCCTACTCGCATAATCATTTGTGTCTTACGGCCCCCAAAGATTGTAGATACCTATGCTGGCCCCACCATGGGGTGTATCAAGTCCCATGGTGGCGACCCGACACAAAACTAAAAATGCATAGGTTATACTACTAGTGCCCCCAGTGCCCTATTTGTCTGCTCTGAAGTGTATGCACGCCCGCACTCCATTAGAACCCACACCATTGCACCCACCGCCGTCGCTTTTGACCGCTTACAATCAGCCCAGTAATCGTGCCCCACCCTGCCTAGTTTCAGGGTACCATGATACCTAATTGGGTTACTGCTGAAATGTGTCCCCGTTACTAGGGTTTTCTAGTCAAACATGTTAAGTGGTTAAGTGTCTATATTTACCTAACCCCACCCATCAATATCATTAACATGTTGAATTGGTTAAGTGTTTTAGTTAACTTAACCCTACCATCCTGACAGTCTGTCCTTAGCTTCTTAAAGTACTGACCACTCACATTAGACAGGTATTGTTACGGTTACTGGATGTGCCGGTTGGTTCCGGGCGGATTTACACTGTAACTCAGTCTAACCTCGGGTCCTTATTGGGCTTCATGCTTAACCACCCACATTGGATAGGTATTGTTGTGACTACTGGACAACCGGGCGGGTCCGGGCAGGTTTACATCACAACTCAATCCAACCTCGTGTTAAGAATATTCGTATTTTCTAAATTTACATATTTGTCTTTATTACTTAATATATGTAAATTTGTCAACAACTAAATGTTGTGGCCCACTTTCCAAGTTTAACATTTTTGGTATAAGAATTTATACCGTTTAAAATGCCACCAATTTTGGCATGTGACAAACATGCCAATTTCATATATTTTTATGTCAAGTTTTACTAATATTCCCAACGTTACCCCGTTTAAACATTAGGCTAACAATCTTAGCCTAATTTTCGTTCGCATAGTTTTTAACATATAATATTAGGCTAAAATCATAGCCTAAATTAGCGCACACAAATAGGCATAAGGGAATTCATAAACATAAACATGACATAGGTGTAAACTTGGCATTTTTGGCATAGTCAATATGAACATCATAGGTGTGAACTTGCAAAATAGTCAACATGAATGTGAACTTGCAACATAGCCTAAATCAACATATATGTGAACTTGCATTGAAATAGGTATCTAACCAAATAGGTGTCACATAAATTAGCATATGATTTAGATAACATAAGCCTAAACTTTTTTTTGGATCTAGGCATAACATCGAGCATAACTAGCATATGACAAGAATGTGATAATTTCATGAAGTATATATAATTTTATGACAAGGGTGTGAACTAGATCCAATCATATGTCTAATTACAACATGAAACACATGTTAAAGTGGATCTTGACATGGATCCAATTTTGGAACTTTCTTACAACTTACTAGCATGTATGTGAACATAATCGTTTAGGCATAAAGGTTATAGCATATATATACATGAAATCTTAATCACATACAACCTATATAATCACATAAACATATAGGTGTCGATTACAACATGAACTATACAACTTGCACGTGATTCTATATGTACAATAGGATCAATATCAACTCAACTATACCACAAACATCACAATACCACAATCATTTCAATACATAGATGTGAATTAACATCGTTGTTACATAATAACACAATTCCATTTCCATTTTACATCGCATCAAATCCAAACTTTTATTCACATCGGAAAAATCACTATACTTACAACGAACGACAGTCTTGTTTTCTGATTTCTGAATTCTGAATTTGAATTGCATTCCTTTGGGAAGACTAACGTTGTTTGAATCATGTTATAACTTTGATTTTGGCTTGTCTCTAAGCTTTCTACAAGTGGAGACTACTCTTGGCTTCCTTCCAGCAGCATGACGGCTCTATCTCCAATTTATTTGTGTGAATTTAGGTTTAGACTCAAGTTGTATTTATAGAATTTTAAATTAATTAGAGCCGTCGATGAAGCTAGAGTGAATCCAGACCATCCATCTCAAGAGCAGCCAATCAGAAGGTGACATGTAAGCCCTAGTGACACAGCCAAGCCTCAGAAATCGACCAGAACCCGACCAGGGCCAAGTCAGGTCGACCCCCAGGTCGACCTGGTGCCTAGGCGGGAATTTTCCCACCCAGTCCAGTTTGGGTCTGAATTCGAATTTTGAACTTCGTTTTGAACCTTTTGAATTTTAAATTGAATTCTGAAACTTCCGGAGGTCCTAACTCCTTCATACGGAGTCCGATTCACGCAAACTCGGACTCTATCTCAAGCAAAATTCCGCAATGGCGTAACCCGTTTCCCTTAATCATTTCATCTAGTATTAATTTGTTAATTTACAGTTAACAGAAAATTCGGGGTGTTACATTCTCCCCTCCTTAAAGGATTTCGTCCCCGAAATCTTCGAGTCTAGGAGAACGTAAGTCCTAACTTCCAATCATCCATCTACTCGACCATCAAACACAGGCGTCCATTGTCCTTAAAAGACTTCTAATGCTTCATGATCATATGTGCAGTGTGTCCTTATCTAATGCAAATATCAGGCGGTCTACTGATTCAGTTGACCTCCTTAATGCAAATCATGTAAGTGCCATGAATCCATTATGTATGCAAATTTTTCCCTACTCATAATTCTACATGAGTGTGCAACCATTCATATAAATGCGACATCCATATGACAACATATCAAATTTCAACCACATACAAATATGAATACATATATGCATATGCAGTATGAAGTGAGTGAGCCGATCTAAAACCTAGGTTGTGTGTGTATATGTATCCATGAGCAACCACTAGCAAACACTTGCAACCACTTGCAGCCATCAACCATAACATGTTTCAAATACATGTTTACACCCAAAGGGTTTCTACCTAAGGATAAGGATAATATCGAGGAAATATACCTAAAGATAGATATAAGCATGACTTAAGGAAAAAAAAGAGATCAAAGATATACCCTCAAAAAGAAAAGGGTAGGCTGCATGTATTCTACCCTCAATTTCGCAAGTCGCATCTTCCTCGGCATCGCTTCACTGAAATTTGATGAGCTTGACTTCGCGGTTGCGTAGCATTTTCACTTCAGTTCCTACGATTCGAGTTGGAACTCTTCTTACAGTTGCTTCGCGTTCCACTTCGGCTTCTTCTAGAATGCTTGGCTCCACCACTTCCGTAGATTCATGTAGACATTTCCGGAGATGAGAAACATGAAAGACGTTGTGAATTCCAGCCAACCTTTCAGGCAGCTCTACTCTATAAGCCATTTTCCCAATCTTCTCGAAGATAGGGAACGGTCCTACAAATCTTGGTGCTAGCTTTCCTGTGGATCCAAAGTGAATGACATTCCTTAAAGGGGATACCTTAAGGAAAACCCTATCCCTAACCTCAAACTCAAGGTCGGTCCTTCTTTTGTCGGCGTAGGATTTATGTCTGTCTTGGGCTGTCTTCATTCTCCTTCGTATCAAGTCCACTTTTTCTGAAGTCTCTCGAATCATGTCTGGCCCAAATATAATTTTGTCAGTAGACTTCCACCAACAAGTTGGTGATCGGCACGGTCTTCCATACAAAGCTTCGAAGGGCGCCATACCGATAGTGGCCTGGTAACTGTTGTTGTAGGCGAATTCCACTAAAGGATGGTGATCCTCCCATGTCCCTCCGAAGTCAAGAACGCATAGTCTAAAAAGATCTTCTAACACTCTATTCACCCGTTCTGTCTCACCATCAGTTTGGGGGTGATAGGCCGTGCTCAAGCATAACTGTGTGACTACAACTTCTTGCAGACTCCGCCAAAATTCACTCGTAAAGATGGGATCTCTGTCACTCACTACACTGGAGGGTATTCAATGGAGTCGAACTATTTCCTTGAGGTAAAGGGAAGCTAAAGACGAAGCAGTCCTTCTACTCTTGGTAGATAAAAAGTGGGCGCTTTTAGTAAGCCTGTCCACTATTACCCATATGCTAGTATTGCCCCTTCTTGACCTAGGCAACCCGTCAATGAAGTCCATTGAAATGCTATCCCTCTTCCATTGCGCGACTTCTAGGGAATGAAGCAGTCCTCCAGGCTTCTTCTGTTCCGCCTTGACCTGTTGGCATATCATGCACTTAGAAACGAAATCTGCCACGTCCTTCTTCATGTCGTCCCAAAAGAAAACTCTCTTTACGTCCTTGTACATCTTGTCCTCGCCTAGGTGTATTGTCATTTTGGAATGATGTGCTTCCTTGAGAACCTTCTTTACCAACTCCTTTGCTTGTGGGACGCACAGTCTTCCATCTCGCCTCAGCCAACCCTTATCATCGATGGAGTACCTATTGAGGTGAATGGAAGTTTCACCCCTAATTAGCTTATCAATCACATCCACAAGCTGAGGGTCTTCGCGTTGTGCGGCCCCTATTGAGTCTAAAAGAGCGGGTCGTACTTCTAGGGATGCCAATAAACTAGGTATAAAATCAGAGGAGGGCCTAAAGTCGAAACTGGCTATACACTCCAAGCTTTGCCTTTCCACAAAGAGAGGGCTTAGGGTCAGCCTCTTTCTGGTCAACGCGTCTGCTACTACGTTGCCTTTGCCGGGAGTATACGAAATCTCAATATCGTACGAGGCAAGGAACTCCATCCACCTTTGCTGCCTCAAGTTAAGATCTTTCTGCGAGAAAAGATACTTCAACGATTTATGGTCAGTATATAATTCGAATTTCTCACCTAGGAGATAATGGCGCCAAGACTTAAGCGCAAAGACGATGGCGGCCAACTCAAGATCGTGGGTTGGGTAGTTCTTTTCATGAACTCTCAGTTGTCTTCCACCATAAGCTACTACCCTCCCTTCTTGCATCACAACGGCGCCTAGTCCCGTACTACAAGCATCCGTGTATACTGTGAACATCTTGCTTCCATCTGGCAAAGTTAGAACTGGGGCTATTGTGAGAGCCCTTTTTAGGCATTGGAAAGCAATATCACAGTCTAAATCCCAAGCGAATGGCAGATTCTTCTTTGTTAGCCTTGTGAGTGGAGCTGATATTTTCGCGAAATCCCTAATGAACTTTCGGTAAAAACTGGCTAGCCGAAGAAAGCTTCGGACTTCGGTTGCATTTCTTGGTGTCTTCCAATATTGCACTGCCACCACTTTCGCGGGGTCCACAGCTAATCCCTCTTTGGACACTATATGTCCAAGAAATCTTACTTCTTCTCTCTAAAAGTGGCATTTGGAGAATTTGGCTTTTAGCTGATGAACTCGAAAAGTTTCCATGATCTCCTTCAGATGCTGAGCATGTTCTTCCTCATTCTTTGAGAAGATCAAAATATCGTCCACGAAGACAACCACAAACTTATTGAGGAATTCTCTGAACACCCTGCTCATTAGGTCCACGAAATAAGCGGGTGCGTTTGTCAAACTGAAAGGCATGACAAGCCACTCGTAGAAATCGTCTGGGGTTCTGAACGCTGTTTTATTGATACTATCTTCAGCTACCCTTAGCTGATGGAACCTAGTAGCCAGATCAAGTTGGGAGAAGACCAACGCACCTACAAGCTGATCAAACAAATCATATATTCTGGGAAGCGGGTGTCTATTCTTTTTAGTCAGCTTATTTAGCTCCCTATAGTCCACACAAAGACGTAGTGAAACATCTGCTTTGGTGGCGAACACCACTGGAGCACCCCATTCCGAGATACTTCTCCTTATAAACCCCTTCTCGAGTAGCTCCTTAACTTGCTTACTGAGCTCCTTTCTCTCCTTTGGAGCCATGTGTCTAACAGGCAGAGCTACGGGCTTTGCATTATCAACAAGATATATGCGGAAGTCTATTTCCCGCTTCGGAGGTAAGCCTTTCACCTCTTCAAAGACATCCGGATATTCCCAGACCATTCTAACCGACTGCAAATTCTCAACAGAAGCATCAAGCGACTCTAGATAACTAAGCATAACAGCATTCAAGGGATTACAAGAAATTTCTAGAGTGTTACTGAGCCGAGTTAAGAGCCTAACTACTCTTTTCTCACAATCAAGAATGACACCATTACTGGATAACCAGTCCATGCCTAAGATCAGTCCATATCCCGAGAAGCCCAAAACAAAGGCACTACATCTAAATTCAACACTTAGAATAGAGATTTTCAAATCCAAGCAAACCATCGACAAATAAGTCGAGCCCCCAATTGGATTCGAACCAACTAAGGGATCTTCTACCATACTAGTGTCTAGGTGCAGAGATTCTACTAAAGCAGATGAGATAAAGGAGTGTGATGCACCAGAATCAAAGAGAGTGTGAACTGGATGATCATAAAGATAAACTAAGCTTTCTATGGAAATATTTCTACCTCGTTCCTGTGGAGGTGCCGTCAGCGCGTGAACCTGTCCTCCTGAGGTGGATCCAGTCCTCTGTCCTTGCCCCCGCTTCTTTGGCCAGTCCTTAGCCAAGTGTCCAGACTCTCCACAATGGAAACAACCACCATTCATCTTTGCCTTCTTCTTCCTGCAGTCTTTTGTTATATGTCCCACAATGCCACAGAAATTGCACTTTCTCTTTTCACGGGATTTGTTGTTCTTCCCGCCTCTCTTGAAGTCTGTCTTCTTAGCCTGTAAACCTTCTTTCTTTTCTTGAGGCACTTCCACCTTTGTCCCCTTCTTACCTTTATCTTCCTCGTGTAGCAGCGCCATGTTCACCAAGCTTTCATAAGTTGCTCCCATGGGTATATGGGTCATTGCAAGGCTGTGTAGAGGCTCATTCAGGCCTTTGACGAAGCGAAGGGCCTTCTTGTGTTGGGTGTTTACCAAATCCAGCCCAAATCTGGCCAGCTGATTAAACTGATTGACGTACTCCTTGATCGTCATACTTCCTTGTTTCAAAGTTAGGAACTTCTCCATTTGCAGGCTTCTTTCAGCTTGGGAGAGGAATTTCATCTCAAACCTCATCCTGAAATCTTCCCAAGTCTCCACTGGCCTCTCAGCATGAGTAACTTCCCACCAATAGGAAGCTTCATCCTTAAGCAACCACAATGCTAGCTGTATCTTTTGCCTGTCGTCAACTTCGAAGATGACGAACAAGTCCTCGGTCTCCTTCAGCCAGTTCCTTGCCGCCACAAATGATTCAGTTCCATAAAAGTCCTTTCCGCCCATAGCCTTGAAGTCTCTACATATCTTAGCGAAAGTATTTCCACGAGGAGGAGGAGGAGGTGGAGGAACCACTGCCACTATTGGAGGAGGAATGTCTGCTGGGCCCGCACCATTGGCCCTAGCCTCTAGCTACCTTCGGAACCAGCCAGGGATCGAAACTCCTTCTGAAAGGTTAAGATCTCCAGACATGCTAGAACAAAAAGGAAAGTATTCAAGACAAAGGATAGAGAGATAGTGCATATGGCTTTTGGGAATTATTTTTTTTTTAAAATAACTCTTTTTCTTGAAAAAGATGCTTCTTTAAACTTCTTTTTGAAAACAGTTTCAAAAACTTTTATCTAGACCGGTAAATCTATGCTCTGATACCAGGTGAAAGTCACTCACAAAGGGAATGCCTTAACTTTGGTGGAGGTTTTTAAGTAAAAGTCACAGATAAACACAAGACAGATATATAAACACATATATATGAGCAGCGGAAAACAAACAGAATTTTTTGTATTTCATAAGTACGTGTTCATATAAAACATTTCCATATCTGTCACATAGTAACCTCCAAAACATTACATCATCATTTCTGTCTTGGTTATTAAATAAAGAAGCATAAAACATAATTAAAACTGCATAAATCCCCATGATTGAGTCCAACAGCCATAGCCAAGGAGAGAGAGGGTCCCAAACCGTACATCTACTATCTTGAAGCTTGCAAAGAGTCTGACTAAGCTGAGTTGTTTCCTCCCTGTGGACCTGGGGGGGGGGGGAACGGAAGAAAATAAGACGAAAGAAAATAGGGTCAGACTTAAAGCATGGTAAGTCTAGTGACTCTTCAGTATGAGAATAAGAAAAAGGGCATGACAAGTATAAACTGGAAATGGGAAAGTGTCATAAACTAAGGTAAAGCAGTTTGAACCGAATATACTATCGCACCCCCACACTATATCTCTGCACCTACTTGTGTTGTCTTAACTGGCACCCCATGCTGGAGGTAAAGTGATCCCCTTTTTCTAAAGATCGGCACCTACTCGCATAATCATCTGTGTCTTGCGGCCCCCAAAGATTATAGATACCTATGCTGGCCCCACCATGGGGTGTATCAAGTCCCATGGTGGTGACCCGACACAAAACTGGAAATGCATAGGTTATACTACTGGTGCCCCTAGTGCCCTGTTTGTCTGCTCCGAAGTGTGTGCACGCCCGCACTCCGTTAGAACCCACACTGTTGCACCCACCGCGGTCGCTTTTGACCGCTTAAAATCAGCCCAGTAATCGTGCCCCACCCTGCCTAGTTTCAGGGTACCATGATACCTAATTGGGTTATTGATGAAATGGGTCCCCGTTACTAGGATTTTCTAGTCAAACATGTTAAGTGGTTAAGTGTCAATATTTACCTAACCCCACCTATCAATATCATTAACATGTTGAATTGGTTAAGTGTTTTAGTTAACTTAACCCTACCATCATGACCGTCTGTCCTTAGCTTTTTAAAGCACCGACCACTCACATTAGACAGGTATTGTTACGGTTACTGGATGTGCCGGTCGGTTCCGGGCAGATTTACACTGTAACTCAGTTTAACCTCGGGTCCTTATTGGGCTTCATGCTTAACCACCCACATTGGATAGGTATTGTTGTGACTACTAGACAGTCGGGCGGGTCCGGGCAGGTTTACATCACAACTCAATCCAACCTCATGTTAAGCATATTCGTATTTTCTAAATTTACATATTTGTATTTATTACTTAATATATGTAAATTTATCAACAATTAAATGTTGTGGCCCACTTTCCAAGTTTAAAATTTTTGGTATAAGATTTTATACCGTTTAAAATGCCACCAATTTTGGCATGTGACAAACATGCCAATTTCATATATTTTTATGTCAAGTTTTACTAATATTCCCAACGTTACCCCGTTTAAACATTAGGCTAACAATCTTAGCCTAATTTTCGTTCGCATAGTTTTTAACGTATAATATTAGGCTAAAAACTTAGCCTAATTTAGCGCACACAAATAGGCATAAGGGAATTCATAAACATAAACATGACATAGGTGTAAACTTGGCATTTTTGGCATAGTCAATATGAACATCATAGGTGTGAACTTGCAAAATAGTCAACATGAATATGAACTTGCAACATAGCCTAAATCAAAATATATGTGAAACTTGCATTGAAATAGGTATCTAACCAAATAGGTGTCACATAAATTAGCATATGATTTAGATAACATAAGCCTAAACTTGTTTTTGGATCTAGGCATAATATCGAGCATAACTAGCATATGACAAGAATATGATAATTTCATAAAGTATGTATAATTTTATGACAAGGGTGTGAAATAGATCCAATCATATGTCTAATTACAACATGAAACACATGCTAAAGTGGATCTTGACATGGATCCAATTTTGGAACTTTCTTACAACATTCTAGCATGTATGTGAACATAATCGTTTAGGCATAAAGGTTCTAGCATATATATATATACATGAAATCTTAATCACATACAACCTATATAATCACATAAGCATATAGCTGTCGATTACAACATGAACTATACAATTTGCATGTGATTCTATATGTACTATAGAATCAATATCAACTCAACTATACCACAAACATCACAATACCACAATCATTTCAATACATAGATGTGAAATAACATCGTTGTTACATAATAACACAATTCCATTTCCATTTTACATCGCATCAAATCCAAACTTTTATTCACATCAGAAAAATCACTATACTTACAACGAACGACGGTCTTGTTTTCTGATTTCTGAATTTGAATTGCTTTCCTTTGGGAAGACTAACGTTGTTTGAATCGTGTTATGACTTTGATTTTGGCTTGTCACTAAGCTTTCTACAAGTGGAGGCTACTCTTGGCTTCCTTCTAGCAGCATGACGGCTCTATCTCCAATTTATTTGTGTGAATTTAGGTTTAGACTCAAGTTGTATTTATAGAATTTTAAATTAATTAGAGCCGTCGATGAAGCTAGAGTGAATCCAGACCATCCATCTCAAAAGCAGCCAATTAGAAAGTGACATGTAAGCCCTAGTGACACAGCCAAGCCTCAGAAATCGACCAGAACCCGACCAGGCCAGCCAGGGTCAAGCCAGGTCGACTGGGCAGGTCGACCTGGTGCCTGGGCGGGAATTTTCCCGCCCAGTCCAGTTTGGGTCTGAATTCAAATTTTGAACTTCGTTTTGAACCGTTTGAATTTTAAATTGAATTCTGAAACTTCCGGAGGTCATAACTCCTTCATACGGAGTCCGATTCACACAAACTCAGACTCTATCGCAAGAAGAATTCCGAGACGAACGCAATGGCGTAACTCGTTTTCCTTAATTCTTTCATCTAGAATTAATTATACTTAAATTTGTTAATTTACAGTTAACAGAAAATTCGGGGTGTTACACCATACCTTGCAAACTGTAGCAGTAGCAAGTTCTTTTCAACTCAAACCAGGATTCCTCAACATATCTGAAACTATTGATCGGTCATCTTCTCTAAGCAAAACTCTTTTCTCCATTTACGGAACTGATAAACTAGTGTCCCACTCCTCTTCAAATCAATAAACTTGTCTAAGTTTAACACTAAATATCACCATCCATATTCCCATATCTTGCCACCAGCAACATACAGAGCTCCTCCAGTATTACGTGATACTAACTTCACTATCAACACATCTATTAACTTTGCATCTTGTGTTCTTATACCAGAAACCCTCCTTACTTTAACTGTCCCTGTAACCAAACTTGAGTTTTCCCGATCCCCTCTACCTGCATTAATTTCAAGCTACAATCAGATCAAAGCTCAGGTCATTAGAAGTAAAAAAATTAAGATGATGAATGGTCATAACTACCCTGCATAAGGTATGGGTTCTACCGGAGTGACCTGTGTCTCTTGCTATGTTTGCAGGTGATAGTTTCAAGTCATTTTTTAGCTCTAGTCTTTGGATTACTTCTGAAATGTCTTGGTGAAAGTTAAGAATTGCATTTTACAATGATGTATTAGCATTGATATTTTTATGTTTATGAAGATGTTATGCTCTTTGTCTAATGTTCATGCCTTAGAGCAGTATATACATATATGTCACTCCCAACATGGAGTTGATTTGTGTACCTTTTCGCCTTAATGGTTCGTCCACTCTAAAAACCTGTTGTAGTGGATAGACGGTTTGTCTATCACCTGTCTCCTTACGAACTTATCATTACAAAAATTGTAACGAATCACTTTAAAATCGATCGACTCTGCCTATATATATATATATATATATATATATATATATATATATATATATATATATATATATATATATATATATATATATATATATATATAATCGGTATACATTATTAACATATAGGATAGTATTACATTGATCTGGTTTGCATACTAACCGATATAACTTAGAACAAACACACATAAAGGAAAAATCACAAATTAACTTGAAATACAACCATAGGTAAATACATAATAGAATAAACTACGCCCATGATTAACCCGCATTCTACACACCCATGATTAGGCCATTATCTGCAAGCGTGACCCTTTGCACTTTCTTTCGAACCAGGTGTTCCTAAAGAGTAGTTTCTAGAAAGTGTAACTGCTAATAGTAGTAATTATCTCCAAATATCTGTCATGTGTTGCATCTTCTTGAAAATTTTATTGTAGCGTTAAAAAATACGATCTGAGCCATCACTCACCTGCCATGGCTACGTTGTAGGAAGCAAGAGTACGCCTAAATTGTATCTTAAACAACATAATATCATTTGCTTCTCAAATGCATAAAAGGGTACATTTGAGTTTATTACACTAAGGAGAATGTTATTGTAGATGTGTTGTTTCTTCCTGATGAATAGATCATGCAGGTGTCGAAAATCAAATAGCGCAGAAAATATGTATGAAAAGAATTTGAATACTGATCCATTCCTCGGTACTTTGAAACTGTATATACACCATAACATATGGCTTCAATTTACACTCATTCGAAGGTGTAAATCGAATTATAAAATGGAACACACGAAAACAGTTGTGCGCCAGAGCATGTGGTTCGTTTTACATCAATCGATCGAACTTCCGTTCAGAATCAGATCATATAATTAAACCAATAGCAAACCCATTATACAGCTAGAACTGGATTATAAACATTGGTACTTGATGGCAAGACACAGATACAAATTCCACGAATCGCACAAGAATAACAATAGGTAGTAAGGCTGCGTTTGTTTTTTTGTCTGAATGTTGAATGTTTGCTGCTGAATGTTTATTGCTGAATGTTGAATGCTGAATTTTGAAATGTTGTTTGTTTTAGTTTTTGTCTGAATTTTTTGTAATAAGAGTATACGAAAAAAATCAATACAAACGTTCAATGCGTGGTGTTACAACGCATTCAATAATTACACTAGAACTAATCAAAATACTAGTATGTAAACATTTATTGTGGATCTTCATCAATAGTACCACAACAAGATTTTGACAACAAAGTCTACCTTATTTTCATCAACAGTACTATATTTAAAGGGATCGCTTTTGTTCAAAATAAAATTGGCATATAAAGTTTGTTAATTACGTCGGGATTGTTCAAGCTGGAGTTAAAGTTTGGAAGGAGTACCCGGTTGGCTTCTTCCTCGACAAGCCTCTGTCTTACACGACAGTCACCAACCACCTAAACAATTTGAAAACTGAGAGGAACCATTAAGGTCAAGTCGAATGGTAACCTGATTTTCTTTTATCTTTTCAACATTGACGATAGACTCAAAGTAGTTGAATATGACCCAATAATTATTAGAATAAGATATTTATTGTTAAACCATGGGATTCAATGATAGGAAACACGAGTAGCGGTATTAAAAGTGTACAAGTATGGATTAAACTGCTGAATATCCTTATGTATGCTTGGTTAAGGATTAGCTCGTTAGCTATGAAAATTGCAAGTTTCTTTGTATGGATGCTTCGAAAGAGAAAATTGATAGGTTAGAATGTGCAAAATGTATGGTAGAAATATCACCTCATCAAGATTTACCAAGTGTATTCCTTGTTAAGCTTATAGATAGAACTAAACACTATGTTTTTGTTCAATACCTTTGGACGCCTGAAATATTTACATTCTGCAAAGATTTTGGTCATGAACTAGATAAATGCTTGAACTCCACAAGGATGGCCAATACTGCTTGTGATAAACTTGATAAATGTGTAGAGAAGTATTTAGATTTTAATAGTGATGTCAACACTAAGGCAGTTCCAGCCATTAATAAAGGGAAAAAGTTGAAGAGGTTACACATATTAGAAAAAAGAAAACCTGGAAAAAGTCATAAAAAAGAGTAAGAAAATTAGACCAATCCTACTTAGTGGAGAGTGGATGGAAGAACTTTGGAAAAGGTTAATTTATCAAACAAGAAATTTTCATGTACTGGAGGAGTTCCAGAGTTAGATGCTGAGCTAGACTTCCTAAAGTAGACTCATCAAATGTTAGTTGAAAGCGAAGGGAAACTAGTTAGAAAGGCTAACAGATGTTATGACGTTGGCACATCTAAAAAATTTAATGTACTTTACATTAAACTAAAGGAGGTGATGTTTTGGTTTTGATCGTGAATTTGAAGAAGGGGAAATAAGTAATAAAGATGATTTGTTGATGTGTGCAAGCTTCTATGTTACACAACTAAACACATACAATTAGGGCGCACCAAGAATGATAATTTATCGACTGATAGCAAGGATGATTTTACAGGAACGAAAACAAATATGTTGAAAGCAGAGTTGAGAGCATTGACAACTTGTCTACCAAATCTACTAGTAGCGGGCATCAAAATAATGAAATAGTGCATAAAGTGGATGGACTTGTAGTAGCAAAGCAAGCTAGTAAATTAACTGATGCTAAGAGCACACCGTTTTCTTCTTCCTAATGCCACGAATAAAAATAATAAACACAATAAATTTTATGTATTTTCAAATACCAAATGCAATTCACACGACAATCAATCACTGTTCAAAACCGTTTTGCACGGTAAACAACGGTCGACCAACACCGTTTTCCATGGTCATCAATCGCTGAACTACTGTTGATCGATGGTTAATCGCTATGGAAAACAGTGTTTGTTCGCCATACAAAAATAAATAAGAATAATGTATTTGGTAGCCCCTTAAAACGTTTGGTATCAGGAAGAGTAGTATAAAATTATATGGTATTTTTTATTAATGGTATCAGTAAGAAGAAAATGAGGTGCCCTTAGCAGCACACTAAATTAATCTTTATTGAAGTGAATGTAGATAACTCTTTTCTCATTTATTTCTCATTTATGTGATGACAAACATGAAAAAGGTGTGCTTGTTGTTTTAATGCACATTATTTCTTCCCTACATCAAACCCATACCTCGCAAACTGAAGCAGTAGCAAGTTCTTTTCAACTCTAACCAGGATTCCTCAACATATCTGAAACTATTGATCGGTCATCTTCTCTAAGCAAAACTCTTTTCTCCATTTATGGAACTGACAAACTTGTGTCCCACTCCTCTTCAAATCAATAAACTTGTCTAAGTTTAACACTAAAATTCACCATCCATATTCCCATATCTTGCCACCAACAACTTACAGAGCTCCTCGAGTATTACGTGATACTAACTTCACTATCAACACATCTATTAACTTTGCATCTTGTGTTCTCATACATTAACCCGCATTCTACACACCCATGATTAAGCCATTATCTGCAAGCGTGACCCGTTACACTTTCTTTCGAACCAGGTGTTCCTAAAGAGTAGTTTCTAGAAAGTATAATTGCTAATAGTAGTAATTATCTCCAAATATCTGTCATGTGTTGCATCTTCTTGAAAATCTTATTGTAGCGTTAAAAAATATGATCTAAGCCATCACTCACCAGCCATGGCTATGTTGTTGGAAGCAAGAGTATACCTAAATTGTATCTTAAAAAACATAATATCATTTGCTTCTCAAACGCATAAAAGGGTACACATGAGTTAAGTACACTAAGGAGAATGTTATCATAGATGTGTTGTTTCTTCCTAATGAATAGATCATGCAGGTGTCGAAAATCAAATAGCCCACAAAATATGTATGAAAAGAATTTGAATACTGATCCATTCCTCGGTACTTTGAAACTGTCTATACACATAACATATGGCTTCAATTTACACCCATCCGAAGGTGTAAATCGAATTATAAAATGGAACACACGAAAACAGTTGTGCACCAGAGCATGTGGTTCGCTTTACATCAATCGATCGAACTTCATTCAGAATCAGATCGTATAATTAAACCAATAGCAAACCCATTATACAGCTAGAACTGGATTATAAACATTGGTACTTGACGGCAAGACACAGTTACAAATTCCACGAATCGCACAAGAATAACAATAGGCAGTAAGGCTGCCTTTGTTCTTTTGTCTTGCTGCTGAATACTTATTATTGAATGTTGAATGCTGAATTTTGAAATGTTTTTTGTTTTGGCTTTTGTCTGAATTTTTTGTAATAAGAGTATACGAAAAAAAATCAATACAAACGTTCAGTGCGTGGTGTTACAGCGCATTCAATAATTACACTAGAACTAATCAAAATACTGCTAGCATGTAAACATTTATTGTGGATCTTCATCAACAGTACCACAACAAGATTTTGACAACAAATGCTACCTTAGTACCACAACAAGATTTTGACAACAAATTCTACCTTATTTTCATCAACAGTACTGTTTTTAAAGGGATCACTTTTGGTCAAAATATAATTGGCATAATATAAAGTTTGCATCAATGAAAATAGTACTTGAACAAACAAAATAATGTATATAAAGTTATAAACAAAATAATGTATATACAGTTTGCATTAAAATGGCATATAATGTATACGGTATTTGGAATTCTTTATGCGTTATGAAGTGCGAAAGCATGAACAAAAAGTGTGACCAGTCAAGCATGTAAAATTCGCATGTGACAAGTACGGTATATAAAAAATGAACTATTCAAAATTATTTAGACGAGAAGAGGAGATGGATAAAAAAAATAGCTTTCTCATCTGAATAATTCTAAATAGTTGTTTTTTATATATGTACTTGTCACATGCGAATATTACATGCTTGACTGGTCACGCTTTTTGTTCATGCTTTCGCACTGTATAATGCACAAAGAATTCCAAATACTGTATACATTATATTGCATTTTAATGCAAACTGTATATACATTATTTTGTTCATAACTTTATATACATTATTTTGTTTGTTTAAGTACTGTTTTCGTTGTTGCAAACTTACCAAATTCCAGCCCTCTCTTTTTTCTAAATCTTGTACCGTTTTCGCGAGAGCTTTGTGTTTGGTTAAAAATGAGTTTTGGGTTTTTAGTTTTCAAAATTAATTACAAAACTTTAATGGTGTAGAAGGAGGAATGGTAGAATGAAAGCAAGATGGAGGGGACCGCGGAGGGGATGTAGCAATCATGAAATGAGATTTGATCTCCATATTTCTCTCATTTCTCAAAACATGAAAAATGGATAAAAGTTGTTTTTTATTTTGTGTGTTAAATTTGTTTTCTAAAATTGTTGTTTTCCATGATTTACATGCGTTGTGCACATTTTTGTATGGACGAAAACCCAAAACTTAAAATGGTAAACCAAACACTACCGTTCATCTTTGGACTCCGAATTTCCATTTTCAGCATCATGCTTATTAAGATCTTTATCTATCCCATCGTCAGAATCACCATTCACCATCACAAATGATCCTTTAATCTTTTCTCCTTCTGAACAAGCATTGTTATTTTTTAATTCATTCCCGCATTTCAGATCTCCAAAAATGTCCATCTCGTCTTTAGATCCAGAAACTCTACATTTTTGTTCTCCGGCATCAGCCGTCATTGCACAAATCACAGGTCAAATCATAAAATTACACTAGAGAATAGAAAGATAAATTCAAAATTAAGGTACATAAACGGACAAAAAGGTCAAAATCTATATTGAATTAAAAAACCACGGCAAACTTTCTCTCGATATGAGCTGGAGCTATTCTTCAAAAGCTATGAGCTGGAGCTATCCTGCTATTCAGAAGGAATGAATAAGCGATATATTTTCGCTGAAAAAATAATCGCTGAATTGATAAGTTTTTCTGAATGAGTAACCGCACCAAACACCTTCAAAAGTTCTAAACGCTGATTTTTTTTTTATTTTTTTTTTACATATTCAGAAGTTCTGAACAAAAACAAACATAGCCTAAAAATCAGCATGTAAAGTACCATTAAATCTAATTCTGCTGTTATAAGCAACAATTTTTATAAATCGAATGCATCCGCTGAAATAGATTACTGTGAAAACCGAAGTCGCCAATAACAATTCGTTACCCCCAATTTGTATAGTCGAAAATAGGAAGCTTACCCTATGAGATCGAAACTCGGCAATATCATTCGGTATGTTCAGATAATGATTGAAAGATTCGAGATTTTACGTCTTAATATGTAAAACGTTGAAATCGGCTTCGCCAGAAAACCTACTCTTGAAGTCTTGATCATCTAAAAGTCTTGAATCGCCATCTTTCAGTTTTATTCAAGGGTTGAAACTTTGAACTTGGATAGGGATTAAAATTGGGAGACTTGTTTCACTGAAGATCCAGATATATATTACTAGACGAAGAATCACAGTGGGTGATACCGGATGAGTAGTTTGATTTAAGGAATTTAAAGCAGTTTAAGGCAATCGGTTATAGACCTTGATCACATTCTTACCAAGGAGGCATGTAGTTTTAAGTGTTTTAGTTTGCATTCATTGATAAACGGGGAAAACATATTGTTTTGTATCCATAATATGGTTTTATGTTTTTTGTGGATGCAATATTTTATCAGCTTAAATTTTTTTTATGTAGGATGCCAAAACATACAAATGATAAGTCTAGCATAAAACCGATTTCACTTTTATCTAAATTTTTTGTACATAATTATACGAATTTGAAGAACGCTGATGACATTCAATTGCTATTACAGAAGGCTAGTAAGTTAGGGTCTAAATTTGTAAAACATAACGACTACTATTATAATTTATTTCAAGAACACAAAATAAAAATTAAATCTATTATGAATTCAAAATTACATATTCACAAATATAAGTGATTAAAGTTCATTGCAATTGGGTCCCACATCAATGACCCAGATTTAGTGTTTGCACATATTTTGTAAATAACGGTTATATAGCATTTAAGTAAATAAACATTAAATACGGTTATATATCTGTAATGAAAAGTCCTTAAATAAAGTTGAGTAATTTGGAGGTATAGGAAGTTAGCCTTCTTTTATTTGTTAAAAAATACAAATGGTGAGATTGATGGTATGCTGGTGATACATAAAAAGGAATGAAGCATCCGCTGACATGATACAGTCGTATGCATGCCTATTTGTTTGGTTGAGGAATCTAAATTTTTTGATAGTGCCGGTTAATGCAATTAGTATTAGATGAGAAAATAACAATGGCAACCAACTATAATTTGAATCGAAGATATGTAAATGTTGTGTTGAAATAACTAACATAATTGTTAAAAATAAATAGTAGAAGTGGACAAAGCAGAAGTAGCTTGTGCACACTGTTTACAAATTTTGATAACAAAATGAACATAGATTGCAATGTTTGCCTAACTTATATATATATATATATATATATATATATATATATATATATATATATATATATATATATATATATATATATTGCACGTGAACTCTCCTCCTGAATCTGCTACACCTCTTATATTGCACGTGAACTCTCCTCCTGAATCCCATCCATTCAATCTCCTACTCATTCTCTCTCTTACCACTAAGAGAGAGAATGAGTGGGAGACTGAATGGATGAGATTCAGGGTGAGAGTCCATGTGCAACGTAAGAGGTGTAAAGGAACTCTCCCTATATATATATATATATATATATATATATATATATATATATATATATATATATATATGAGGAGCATTCCGCTACA
Organism: Allium sativum; assembly: GCA_030737875.1. Lineage (NCBI taxonomy): Eukaryota > Viridiplantae > Streptophyta > Magnoliopsida > Asparagales > Amaryllidaceae > Allium > Allium sativum. The sequence continues at coordinate 154,115,242 of CM060926.1, read as the reverse complement.
CCTCTTATATTGCACGTGAACTCTCCCCCTTAATCTCCATCACTCATTTCCCCACTCCTTCTCTCTCTTCCCACTAAGAAATAATATTGAAATGGGAAGAGAGAGAATGAGTGGGGAAATGGGTGGTGGAGATTAAGGGGGAAAGTTCACGTGCAATATAAGAGGTGTAGCGGAACGCTCCTCTCTCTCTCTCTCTATATATATATATATATATATATATATATATATATATATATATATATATACATATATATATATATATATATATATATATATATATATGAGGAGCGTTCAATGACAATCCAAATAGTGAGCAATCCATTTGCCCCCTCTCTACCTCTCGTTTATTATAAATTAAGCTAGTGGAAGGAGAGAGAAGTAATGGAAGGAGAGAGAAACGAAATGTGTGGTAGAAATCAGGGGGCATCTAGGGGTGCTGCACTGTTTGGGGTACCATTGAACGCTCGTTTTTGTGTGTGTGTGTGTATATATATATATATATATATATATATATATATATATATATATATATATATATATACTAACGTGCGTTTGAATTTGAGAATAAACGCACGTCATAAATGAAATTAGATCACGTAATAAAGGAAGTTTAATAACGTTGCTCAAGTAACATCCGAATTCAAAATGAGTGAAATAAATACATATAATTTAAAACGGGCAAGACACGTCACTATGTGTTTTTATTTCCTATTAAATGCACAATATTTTTTGATTTAAACCAAACGGACAACATTATTTTGGACATCTATAAATAAATGTTCACGACTAGCCTACAAACTCATATTTTTCTGAATAAGTGTGAAATCTCTGTCATATTTCGTTCTCCTTTATTCTTTTAGAAGTTAAAAATATTAGATTTAGGTTTATGATTTAAGATTTGAAGATAGAAACTGAAGGTTTAGAAAGTAGATATCAAAATTCGTTGTCCGCATAAGTTTTTAGATTCAAATAGGTTTTGTAAAATGGGAAAACGATGGATAATAAATCTAGATTCAAATCAAATTCGCAACTTGGAATGCTTTTTCTAGGTGAGTGGATTTAAATATATATCTTTTTTTGTTAATGGTCTATAGTGTCATTAGATTCCCATTAAATTGTTGAATTTAACATAAGTTAAGTTTGGAAAAATTATAGAAATAGTTTATGCAAGTTATTCCTTACTTCACTATGAATTATTAAAAGTGTACTTACATGAAATTATTATTATTGTGGAATGAAGTCCAAATAAATGATTATAAGTAATATTGGAATTGAGAATTGTAGAGAAAACCATAAGCCTAAAAGTAAGGAATTTTATAGTAAAATATCAAAACTTGAAAATTGAAATAAAAAGGGAATTCCAATAAACAAAATGGTTTTGGAAGTTGGTATTTGGCTAGTTGGTTATTTGAGAAAATGGGTATATTTCCATAATTTAATATTATAGGAAAGACGGTAAGTGTAATTGCAAGAATAAAAAGTATGATTAGTACAAAATAGGGCTTTTACTATATTTTACACTATCCAAAAATTAGGGGTAGCAATTAGACCCGACCCCATGGACCCGGACCCGACCCAGCGGGTCGGGTTTTGTCGAGTCTAAACTATACATTTCTAAAATCTGGACCCGACCCGACCGTGCTTCGGTTCGAGTCGGGTCGGTTTGGGTTTGTTGAATAGTAACACTAAAAATACATATATTTCAATGCTTTTTGGTTGGGTCTTTCGGGTCGGGTCAGTTCGGGTCGGCTTTGATCGGGTCTAAACTGTATTTTTCATCACCTAGACCCGACCCTAGACCCATCGGGTTTGGTTTTTTTAGGTCTATTCGATTCGGGTTTTCGTTTCTTGGTTCTAATTGTCAGCCCTACCAAAAATAAAGAAAAGAGTAAGGAAACTATCTTACAATTATGTGTTATAGTTATGATATTAATATTAGAATAAGAAAATATATTTTAGTGTAGATTCTGTAACAGACCAAATGGCGTAAAACTTCTTTCTAGACTTAAACTTACAATGACTATAAAATAAGTAAATCTTTAATAAAGATTATTGTTAATGCCACTCCAAAAATGGATAAGGGGAGGGGGTCATATTTTATTTTCACTCCATTACAAAATAAATTGTTAAGGGAGGCCAAACACAATGGAAAAATAAATAAATAAACCCCATTTTACCCTCCATTCAAATACACAAAACACGGTAAAAGTCGACAATAACATACCGAAATTCAGTACAAAGTTTGGAAATAACATGTCGAAAACAAATTAACAGGAAAAAAAATCCTACAAAATCGACGATAGTACGTCGGAAAACACTATTTTATCTGGTGGTATATCGCTGAATTTGTGTTATTGTCATCACCTGATGCGTTCACCAAATTCGGCGAGTACATGTCGTTTTAATTATTTAACTTCGGCTCACTGTCAAAGAATATATCGTTTACGGTCGAAAACGGACCTCCGTATTTTCCAGTAAATTATTACATTTTCGGTTATTTCTTCAATAAATTCAACATGTTGTTCGTTTTTTTGAGTAAAAATCATGTTGTCTTCTTTTTCAAAGATAGAAATTTCATTAGAAATTGGTTCCTCCATGAAAAAAGTGATTAACTGTTTACTCTAAGAAGAAGAAGATGATTAGGTTTTAACGATCAGTAAAATGTAATTAGGGTAAAATAATAAACTATCATTTTGGTCTATGTTTTATAAATTGTTAAGGGGAGGCTATGTTAAATGATCCTCCCCTTAGTAAATTTTAAAAAAAACAAAAAGTGACCCTCTTAACCGTTTTTGGAGTGGCATTAACAATATTATTAATAAAAGGAAGAAAGAGAACGTAATAGACGAGAGTTGGCAATTTAGTTATTTATAGTTTTATGTAATTAATTATATATGTTCCGAAAATGCCTAGGTTTGAAAAGTTAGTTAAAAGATGCAGACTTAATCATTATTATGTGCACAAAAAATAGATTAAAAAGTGTAACTTTAGGAACATAGGTTAAATTTAAGAGAATTAAATTTACACTAGACGTATGTAAAAATTGTAAAACTGTAATAAAGGGGAAGTAGATTGGATTAGGCAAACTAATGAGAATTTGCAGTAAATTATGACATGTGTCATAATTTTAAAAATCATAGAAAATGAACAGATTAATATGATAATAAGAACTGTATTAACCTGTTGAGAAAATCATAGTAAAAGAAAAAGAATGTAACCTATTAAGGTAAAAGTAAAATATTATAGGATCAGGCTAGGTATTTTCAGTAAATAGGTTAATCTCAAATCTAGGACTGGGCTGAAAGGAAAGAAAGAGAAACTAGGCAAATCTGAATATTTGCAAGTAGAACTATAGCACGAGGGTTGTAATTAAAAAGAGGAAAGGAGAAAATAAGGGGGACTTATTATATTAAAACGTAGATCTTGGATTAAATTAATAAGAAAATAAATAAGGCTCAGAATAACCATAATTGGACAGGAAACGCTAATCGGTGTTATAATAGAACAAAAGAAAAATAATCTAAGTGCATAATGAAATATAAGACAAAGAGTCTAATTAAATAGTGAGGTGCATTTGGAGTAGTCCGAAAGGAGTCTGGATAAAGAGCCTAATGAAGAGGATCATTACAGATGCTTTAGCATAATGGGAGCATGTCCAACATGTTGTCCAGCGAGATTGGAGGAAAATGCAAGACTTCCATGGGATGTAAGAATACTCTACGATGGTCCTCTGAGGTAGGCTTAATGAAGGGATACTCTCCGAGGTCGGTTTGTAGTGATTCCATCAAAAGAGCATACCTTGACTACATTTCTATCAAGGGTAGTCAAAAGATTGATGAGTGACTTTACAATTCGGCGGTTGCCTCAACTCCGAGAGCAGGCTTTGTGGTTAGGACCTAACAAGGATAATAATCATTTGGATACCTGCCATCATCCGTCAAAGAGAGAACAAGAAAGACTAGAGCTAAACCAACAGGCTAATGATCTTTCAGTATCGAAACATTGGATGAGGGATGACGCCAATTGGATGTTTAGATTATTTGTTGTAGGGCATGATCACTTAGCTATTTATGGATCTTTCAACTAGTTGAGGCGGGGTGTGTAGAGCCATAACGACAGAGAAAGAGATAGGCCAAATAAAATATCTATATTTTAGGCTTAACGAAGCTGTCCTTTACAGATATATAAATCCCCTACTAGGTTTCGTACAAGGGTAGACCTTATGAGAAGAGATCGGGTAATAGACAGCACGATTATGTGTAAGTCCTTAATGTATGCACTGAGTGGTACGTCGTGGATGTTCGAGCATTGGAGAGCTGATTTGGACATGGTTTCACGTTTTCTTATCAAACGATGGAACATCTATAGTCTAGGCCACACGAAGTTGTTCATTATAGATGTACTAGAGTACTTTTTCATAAGGAGACGGTAGAGTCCTATCGAGGAGGGCATGGAGGGTACTATGGGTGGTACCTAGGACTGTGACGTTCGATTGGGTGTATAGCTATACATACACGCACATTGATTATTAGGTTTGATCTACTAGGGAGTAGAAGAGTATGGATTACGCATCGAGGCAAGAGTTGAAAACCCAAATAACCTAGTAAACTAACATGGTAATAGAACAGTATATGTAGTGTTAAACTTAAATATATATAATTTGTCCCTTCGCCAGATATTTAGTTTTGACCCCCTCCTCATAATAATCTACAAGCTAGGTGATAAGCAGAGATTATTCAGCTTAGAGACACGTGTTCAGAAAGTGTTAATATTTTGGTAAGTATTTACCGAGTATTATATTTTAATCACTCCCACTGTGAGTTTCTTATTTATTATTTGATATATTTATCTTTTCCTATTAGTAGGATACCAGGTACCCAACTCGAGCTTTAACGGACTTGGATTTTAGTATTTTGCAAAAAAAATTGGACCTGTTGGGGTTTGGTTTGTTACATTTGGTATCAAAGTCTAGGTTTAGTGGTCCTAAATAAATAGCGAGTGAACGTATTTGTATTTTTTTAAAATAATAATATAAACATATCATATCTAGATCTATAGAGAAACCTGCTTTTAAGTGAAACGACATATAAAAAGATTGTGGTAACAATTTTGCACATCAAGGTTAGGATTTTGGGAATCCAAGAGTTGTAGGTCCAAGTGTGACGATGGTATAAAATGTACAATAAGTTTAATAGCAAATGGGAAATTGTTAGCTATTTTAGATTATTGGATGGGGTTGTGGTGCCTTAGAACTAGTTAAAGCATAAGAGAAGAAGTAGATTGGAAATATACAAATAATGTGTATGGGCGGCGGTAGAATCAGATTTCAGTTCAGATGTGGATGATATTGACAAATTTGTGTAAGGAGCAACTAAAGTGAGAAAATGACTATATAAAAAATAGATCTGGTAAGGAAGTTGAGGACCCACTTTGAGTTATCACCATAAATAGATTTTTTAAATCTTGAAAAAAAAAATCAAGTTTTAAATTTAAAATCTGCAGTTTTAAAATTCATTTATTCAAAAGTAGAGAATTGTGCAAAAATAATTTTTTGGAATAAAAGAAGATTTGTTTTGAAAAAAAAATATGGATATATGTGTTTTATGGGATTAAACAAATTAAGTGGGAAAGGATACTAGAATTATTGGAAGTAATCCCAGAAAACTTTATTCCGTTGGATCGTAAGGAAGTTGGAATAAAGTAAGCATTTTAAAAGAAAGTCTAGAGTAGAGAAATTAAAGCCTTAGATGATTACATGAATTTAGTCAGTGGTTATAAATTATATTTTTAATTGATGAAGTTTACCGTTCTGTTGCTAAGAGCAGAACTGCATACATGTTTAATTTGTTTTGCTCTTGCAGGGACCGTATATACCCTGTAAGAGCAAAACAAATTAAACATGTATACAGTTCTGCTCTTAGCAACAGAACAGTAAACTTCATCAATTAAAAATATAATTTATAATCACTGCTCTCTACCCGAATATTCATGAATAGTGATTCTCTACCCCTCTAGACTGGTATATTCTCTACCATCATATTGGTTAATATGAGAATTATTAGGTATTCCCGAGCTTATAAGGTATGACGAATAGATATTATTTGATTCCATCATATGAAGCTTCTCTACCAGATATTAGAAAGACTTATTCTCTACCCGGAGCAGTCATCCTAACTTAGATTCGATACCCGAAGCAGTCATCCTAACTTAAATTCGTACATTAAAAATTGTATGGTAGGGTTTTGGATGCAAAAATTAGTTAAACTATGTTTTTATTCTGTAGAATCATGGGAAAATTGGATGAAAAAATATTTTAATTTTTAAAATATTGCATTCATATAGAATTGCAAATATATTTAGAATGTTTGCATCATGTTTAAAAAAAAATTTTAAAGAAAAGAACAATCATATAGCAGGTATCACGTACAAATTTATGTATATTTATTCATTTTATGATGTATGCACTTTGCAAAATGACACAAACGGTTGCAAAAACTGGATGTACATAAAATGAATGTAATTGATGTGAGGAATTGCATAGTTTTATCCTTGCTAAATTTTGGGGACAAAATACTCAAAGGATGTGAGAAGGTAATAACTCACATTTTTTTTATAATTAAATAATTAAAATGACTATAAACAGAGAAAACAAACAATTTTGGAATTGTCAGAATTTGGCCTCGAGACTTATACCATTGCGTTCGTAGCAAATTTCTAATTAATTTTCATATATAATATGTTCCGAATGGAGTTCATACTGAAAAGTTATTGATGTTCAAAATTATACGTCAAAAATAAAAATTATTATTTTTAATAGAAATATAAATATATATAGCAAAAAGGAGAAAATAACTATTCTTCGGTGGTATACAAAAAACAGTTAAGTAGTTTGAAGAAAACTACTAATACTGTGCAATAGAGTACAAATAGAAAAAAAAGCTGTATAAACAAAACATAAAATCCCACACAAATGAACACTAGATCACTAGCAGAAATCCGCCTGAACTAGCGATAGGAGCAAGAGAGAATCCAAAGCAGAGGGAGACAGGCAAGCCAAGAACCACCAAATCCTAAAAAGCTCCTATTCCATTCACAACGCTGACAACAACCATAAATGAGCTTTGAAGTGTTTCCAAGATCGCCCCGACCGAAACAACGACCACTAGAGAAGCTCCAGAACCCCAATCCAGAATCCAAACCTTAAAAAACCACAATCACCCGACACCTTCCCAGGGAAAGGACACGTAGAAATGTCAAAAATATGACACAATGCCAAAGATCTAGGGCGAAGAAGACCCACAAAAGGCCTTCGACGAAACGCTAAGAAGACATCATTCTTCACCTTACGATTGATGGATGATGTTTGCCACAGGGACCTTTTCAAAGACGGACTTGTTTCGAGTGCACTAAAGATGCCAACAAATAAGACTGGGAAGACGAAGGAAAAGGGAAGAATAAAAGGTTTTTCAGTCCAACCTTCCCACCAAAGGAAAAACAAACCAAAGAAAGAGATCGTGTTTCCCCCTAGGTCGACCTGGCTCCCAAAGAAATACCAGACTGCCTAGAAACAATCACTGACAAAGAAAATATGAGACGTCGACTCCAAATTATCTACAGGGAAACACCGACAATGGGACACAAGAGGGATTCCTATCCACATAACGTTTTCAATGAAAGGTAAAACCCCATGAAGGGTTTTTCACACAAAATGGAAACCTAAGGCGGGATGATAGAATCCCAAATAAATGAAAAGGTGGGAATTCTCAGGATCGAAATCTGTGCCGAGTTCCATACCGTCCTCAGAGAAAAGGGACCACCACTCCAACTGACCCCTCGTGAGAGTCGGAAAAATATTTCACAGATTGCATCTGTTTCCACGTTTCACTAACGTAAGACGGAGACCCGTAGAAATCCGAAGACAATCAGCGATGGTACTTGGCATAAAGAAATGTCTCCTAAAGCGAGTCATTAGTTCGGAACCGAACCCGAAGCTTACAAGCGTAAGCCATACATACTTCCCTTAGGTCACGAAGTAACAGCCCATATTTTCCGTATCGGAAGATCGTAAAATATTATGATTTTATTCCCTAAGGGTTGGATCATTATCATATTTTAATATGTTGCTTATGGGGATGTGAGACATGTCCTTAATTTTTACCAATTTTGTTTGTGACCATTTTGCCCCTGTCACTCTTGTACATGGCATTACATTTGACTCAGGTCGAATCAGAGGGTGACGCCTGTGCCATTGGAAAGGAAATAATGATTGCCTTTCCGTAGAGTGGTTACATTAAAGATTTGGCTCAGCAGTTTGGGAGGAATCGCTGTTTTAAGGTTTTACAGTTGGTTGTCCAGGTTTGGTTAGTCATAATGGGCCGATTTTGGGAGGTCCATTAACGGGCTGGTGGAAGCTATAAATAGGGGATGAGAGGTATGGAGAATGGTTTACTTTCTCCATTCTCTCATTTGGTGGCCTATGTTTCTCCTTCCTCTAACACCTTTCCACCATTAAAATTTGAGATTTACATTAGAGAATCAAAGATCTACACCATTCGAGGCTAGATCTACATCATTTCAAGGGCGAATTCATCGGATTGAGAAGTTCGGTTCAAATTGCTCGCTATCCGGATTCATATTTCTATCATTTTAGCTTGTTTTGGAGAATTGGTGAGTGATATACATCTCTCACATGGATTCAATTAAGTGAATGAGTGTTTGATCATGTTTTTCATCTAATTCGAGTTGTTTTCCTTAGATTTATACTTTGTAAGTTCTATTTCATATGAAACACCTTAAGATCTTATTTAGCAAGTTTAAACCGGTAATTCCATGTTATTTCATATGATTATGTAAGTTAGATCTATAATTTTGAGTATATGGTCAATTATCATGATTTTGGAATGATTTGCATAATTTTGAGAGAGAATTGTCGTATTCATGTTAATAATGGTTTCATACCATGTTTGTGGTCATGTTTGATGATTTGATGAGTTGGTTTTGTCGAATCTATCATTTGGATAAGTTTTGGTAGAAATCGGAGTTGAATTGCAATATGCAGGTTTTGGGTCGGCTACAATTGGGTCGGGCAAGTCACCAGGTCGGACAAGTCACTGGTTGGGTTAGGCAAGTCACCAGTTGGGTCGGCAAGTCACCAGTTGGGTCGGGCAAGTCACCAGTTGGGCGGGCAAGTCACCAGTTCGACCGGGCATGTCACTAGTTAGGTCGGGCAAGTCACCAGTTAGGTCGGGCAAGTTACCAGTCGGGTCGGTCGGATGAGACAGGGTCTTTATGAAAATTTATATGTTAGGGTATGATTCAGATTTAAAAAAAATCTTGGAATGTTATGACTTCGAAGTGGATTCAAGTTGGAAGGTTCAAAGTGTTGAACGTGTTCGTTGATCGATGTAGAATAACAAATGGTATGACAACTCAAGGGTGTGGAGATGATGGCTTCGATGAGAGTTCAGACGAGGATGTTCAAAGTGATGTGATTTGTTCATTGTTCGTCGTATGCAACAAATGTGGGAATGACTCAAGGATGCATTGAGTTCATATGAAAGGACGACTCAAGGATGTATTGAACTCATGTGAAGTAATGGTTGCTTTAAAGTGTTCTGAGCTTACGGATAGTCGCAAGCGAAGATGACTAAAAATGTAAAGGCTGAGGAATTATCGTTGTCGTTGGTTCTAGCGAGCTCAAAGCAGGGGCATAATAGGGGCACCTAAAATACCGGATGTAGATCGAGTACTCTGGGTATCGATTGAAAGGCCTAGGTACGTATCGGTTGAAAGACATATGAGGTTTTTACTAGAACCGAGGTTACCAATAGCCCTTGATGGATGGCAGTATGATATGGCCAGTCATATGATTAACGATTGTTTCAAAGCTGGAATGGCAGGTAGCCAGAGTCTGTTATGGATGATTGGTTTCTTTGTTTGTACCGTCTCATGTAGATTGTCCAACGTCGAAGGAGATATTTCTTGGGTGCTTGTCTGGTATTGGTTTAGGCCTTTGGGGCTTGTACTTAAGGGATGTTGAATTCGATTAGGATGGTTTATGTGAGATTTATAATCTGGATGCTATGAGTGTTATTGATTGGTTAATTTTGGTTGCCATGATTGAATGATTGCTTGGACTAACTTGGTCGCATAGTTGAAATGTTTGTTGTAAAGGCTATCACTGTCCGATGTGGTGGAAGATGGGAGTTGTGTTCTTCTCAGGTGTTTGGTAGATTGGTTTGTTAATCTACCTATTCTCATATACTTTATTGATGAAGTTTGATAGCTATTTTATCACTCACTAAGACTGTTGTCTGACTCAAGGTTTTATGTTTCCCTCTTATTACCTTCAGTTGTTCATCCAGTTTTGGATGGGCAGACTAGGTGGCAGGTGACAAGTGATAGCTTGGTAAGGACGATGTAGCAGTTCGGAGACGAGTAGGAGGCTGGCGTACTATCTCTCTTACTATATAGTATTTGTGTTTTCCGCTGTTTGATATTCTACTCTGAGTAATGTAGTGAGGCAATTTGTACAGACATATGTTGCAATCCTGGTGTAAGGATATACTTTCATATTGTTCTCAATATTTGAGATTTATGCTTAAATATGCTTCACTAATATTACCTGTTGTATATATATTCTATTATATTTTATCCTTGCGCTGTGAGATTTACAACAGGTTCCGTTTTTGTTTACCTACTCTGATGATCGTCCATAGCTGTCGTGCACACCTTTCAGCGCATTATTCCCCTTGTATAGTGCAGGGGTTATGGGCGGTCGTCACATTTGGTGTCAGAGATCTGGTTAATGATTTATACCAAAGTTCTAAGACGTAATTATGTAAGAGAGACGTATTTGTATATTTCAACTGGATGTGAAACACCCCACCTCCGTTAGGGTCACTCTCAAAGGGAATGCCCTAATTTTGGTGGAGGTTTATAAGTATAAATCACAGATATACAAGACAGATATAAGAACACATATTTGTAAACAGCGGAAAAACAACAACTTTTATTTCCTAAAAGCAAATACGTGTTACACAACATCACCATGATTGTCTTACATCCTTTCCAAAAACATAACATAACACTTTCATAATCTGTCTTGATTACATTATTTAAAGAAGCATAAATAAAACATAGATAAACTGCAAAAGCCCCATAGAGTTTGTCCAAAGCCATAGTTCAAACGAAAAGGTCCAAGCAATACATTTCTCTTCTTCAAGCTGGATGTTAAGGTTGGTCAAGCTGCAGTGTTCCCTCCCTGTGGACCTGGGGGGGGGGGGGGAACGGAAGAAAAGAAGACGAAAGAAAAGTAGAGTCAGACATAAAGCCTGAGTAAGTCTAGTACTATTCTGTCTATGAATAAAGAACTGGGTATGATAAGTATAAACAAGAAGTGGGAAAGCACTATAAACTTGGTTAAGTTGTCTAGGATCGAATATACTATCGTACCCCATGTTAATCTCTGAACCCATATAAACTAGTTTCCAACTGGCACCCCATAAATCAGGGTGATGTGATCCATTCTATGATGATCGGCTCCTACTCGCATAGTTACATGTGTCTTACGGCCCCCGATGTTGTAGTTACCTATGCTGGTCCCACCATGGGGTGTATCAAGTCCCATGGCGGCGGCCCGACACAACCTTAGAATGCACAGGTATGCTACTGGTGCCCAGTGCTTTATTTTTCTGCGCCGGAGTGTGTGCACGCCCGCACCCCGTTAGAAACTACACTGCTACACCACCGCCGTCGCTTTGACCTCTTACAATCATCCCAGTAATCGTGCCCCACCCTGCCTAGTTTCAGGGTATCCTGATACACCTTCTAGGGTTACTGCTGAAAAGGGTCCCCCGTTACTAGGTTTTTCTATCTCTAGCCAACATGCTAAGTTGGTTAAGTGTTTTCTAACCTAACCCCCGCCAGTCCGTTTAGTTTAGCATGTTTCATTTTGATTAAGTCTTTAGTTCACTTAATCCTAACAATCCTGACTCAGCTTTAATTGTCTTATTAAAGCCTTGACCTCTCACATTAGACAGGTATTGTTGTGGCTGCCTGTTGCCGGTTGGTTCCGGGCAGTCTTACGCCACAACTCAGTCTAACCTCGGGTCCTTATTGGGCTCCATGTTTAACCTCCCACATTGGATAGGTATTGTTGTGACTACTGGACAGCCGGGCGGTTCCGGGCAGGTTTACATCACAACTCAATCCAACCTCGGGTTAAACACATCGTATGTTCTACATTTACATATTTTGTCTTTCTTCTTTATTTTCTTATATGTAAATATTTGCGGCCCATTATTAAGTTAATGGTGTAAAGGTTACACCAATCATGGGCCCAACCCATACTTGAATTTGGGCCCTTCTATTTTATATTTGCATTCATTAGTAATTTTTACCCAACGTTATTTTCCCCCATTTAACACGTCCGTTTATTATGTATATGTTGGGCTTAGCCTTTTTAAGCCCAACTTAGCCATGCGAAAAGGGGAGGCTTAAAGCGTGATTACATACACAAAAAGGGGAATGTTGAACGCATGAACTTGCAATATGACGTTGGAAATACAAAATAGAAACTGGTGTACTTGCATAGTAGTGACATATACTTTGGTCATAAAGCATAAGTGACATGAATCAAACCATGTAAACTTGTAGTTAAGTTAAGAATATCACTATCGACAAATAGGCTTAACTACAACATAGACCTATATTTTTATTCAGGCATAATGTCAAACATAAGCAAATCATGTTCATAAGACTACCACATGTTTACAAAGGTGTCTACTTTTGTGACTAATACAAAAGTATAGTTAAATTTGTTCGCATAACCATGACATAAATATTCCTAACATGAAATCATGATTTTTACTTTAGTCAAGCAAACTTGCAAAAAGGGATTTTGAATCTAACCTAGCTATGTACCACATATGTCATCATATAATTCTTGTAAACAATATAGACTTAACATGGATTTCAATTATGCCAAAATCAATCATAACCTAGTCATATTCATAAGTTTGCAAATAGGTTTTCTAGTACAAAAGCATGTCTTAATACATAAATCATGGTGCCAAAATTTCAACATAGTTTCATATGAACTATAATAACCCAAACTTATTCCAATTACTTCACAAAAATGATGTTTGTATAAAAATACACATTATGATGGCATAGTAGCAAAACCCCAAACTTGCATGAATTTCAATTAATCAACTACATACATGTAGCTTCAATATAATTTGCGAATATTCCAAACGTATACTTGCATAAAACTACCGCATGTAGTTTTTCATAATTGAATAACATAATTCGAGAATATCCAAACGTATACAATTATTCCAAATCAATGAGAATCATAGAATCGCACAAATATGAATTACTTTATTGCCACAATCAAGTATACAAACCAACACAATTATTTGTTCATACCAAAATAATACTCTACTTACAATGGTGTGGCGAATTCTTAAATTTAGGGATTTGAAGATGCGATTTGATTTGATTGAGTTGCTTTATGCCTTAGAATTTGCCTCCTAATCCTCTCTCCAATTGGTGGCTACCCTTAGTCGTTCCTCAGCAACATGGCTGCTTTGTTCTTATTTTTGAATGAATAGATTAGGGTTGAGTCTAGGGTCCTTTTTATAGGGGTTATGAACTGATTAGGACCATTGATGTTGCTTGGTTTGATCGTAGCCATTCATCCTAAGGAGAGACCAATTAGAGCCTGCCACCTAGCCCTAATGACAAAGCAGACTACAGAAAATCGACCAACATAAAATAGGCCAGCCAGGTTGGGCTGGGTTCGACCTGGCTCTGGACCAGGTCGACATGCCTGTCGACAGCCCTGTCGACCTGGCTAGACCAGGTCGACAGCCCAGTCGACCTGGGTGCGTTAGGCGGGTGTTTTTCCGCCCTGGCCCATTGGGCCCCATTTTGGAATTTAAACTTGATTTTCTGAGTTATTTTATTCTGTTTGAATTTTAAACTTAATTCAGAAACTTCCGAAGGCCATATCTTCTTCATACGGACTCCGTTTTTCGAAAACTCGGACTCTATTTCGCGTATTTTTCCGAGACGAACGCAATGGCGTATCCCGTTTCCCTTAGTTCTTTGATTTGAAATTAATTATACTTTAATTTGTGAATTTCACAGTTATAGAATTTGCGGGGTGTTACATTCTCCCCCACTTAAAAGGATTTCGTCCCCGAAATCTTCAAGTTAGGAGGAATGTATATCCTAACATCCAATCATCCATCTACTCATCCATCAAACACGAGCATCCATTGTCCTTAAAAGACTTCTAATGCTTCATGATCATATGCGAAGTGTGTGTGTACATGTACTTATCTAATGCAAAATCAGGCGGTCTACTGATTCAGTTGACCTCCTTAATGCGAATTATGTAAGTGCCATGAATCCATTATGTATGCAAATTTTCCTATTCATGATTCTACATGAGTGCACAATCATTCAATACAAATGCAACATCCATATGACAACACATTAGAGTTCAACCATATACGAATGCAAACATATATGCATATGCAATATGAAGTGACTGAGCCGATCTAAAACCTAGATTGTGTGTGTATATGCAACCACGAGCAACCACTAGCAACCACTTGCAACCACTTGCGACCATCATCCATAACATGTTTCAATTACATGTTTTCATCCAAATGGTTTCTACCTAAAAGATAAGGTCGAGGAAATATACCTAAAAAGATAGATAAAAGCGCAACTTAAGGAAAAGGAAAGATCAAGGATGTACCCTCAAACAGAAAAGGGTAGGCAGTGCGTATTCTGGCTTCAGTTTCCCAAGTCGCGTCTCCCTCGGCGTCGCTCCACTGAACTTTGACGAGCTTGACTTCGCGGTTGCGTAGTTTCTTCACTTCTGTTCCTAATATGCGGGTTGGAACTTTTCTTATGGTCGCTTCGCGTTCCACTTCGGCCTCTTCGAGGATATTTGGCTCTACCACTTCAGCAGACTCATGTTGATATTTTCGGAGATGTGAAACGTGAAAAACGTTGTGGACTCCAGCCAACTTCTCGGGTAGCTCTAATCTATAGGCCATCTTCCCAATTTTCTCGATGATAGGGAATGGCCCTACGAACCTTGGTGCTAGCTTTCCTGTGGTTCCAAAACGAACAACGTTTCTTAGCGCTGATACCTTGAGAAAAACTCTGTCCCCAACCTCAAATTCAAGGTCGGTCCTTCTCTTGTCGGCATAGGACTTTTGTCTGTCTTGGGCCGTCTTCATCCTTCTTCGTATTAAGTCTACTTTCTCTGAAGTCTCTCGGATCATATCTGGTCCAAGTATGAGCTTATCAGTAGACTCCCACCAACAAGTGGGCGATTGGCACGGTCTTCCATATAAAGCTTCGAAGGGCGCCATTCCGATGGTTGCTTGATAGCTGTTGTTGTAGGCAAATTCCACCAAAGGAAGGTGGTCTTCCCATGTCCCTCCGAAGTCGAGGACGCATAGCCTTAAAAGGTCTTCCAAAACTCTGTTTACTCTCTCTGTTTGGCCGTCGGTTTGGGGATGATAGGCTGTGCTCAAGCATAACTGTGTTCTTACTGCTTCTTGCAGACTCCGCCAAAACTCATTGGTGAAGATGGGGTCTCGGTCACTAACAATGCTAGATGGTATTCCATGGAGTCGAACGATTTCTTTGAGGTAAAGTGATGCTAGGGATGAGGCGGTTCTTTTACTTTTGACAGGTAAAAAGTGGGCGCTTTTAGTAAGCCTATCCACTATTACCCAAATGCTAGTGTTGCCTCTCCTAGACCTAGGCAGCCCATCGATGAAGTCCATTGAGATGCTATCCCACTTCCACTGCGGGACCTCCAGAGGATGTAGCAGTCCGCCAGGCTTTTTCTGTTCCGCCTTAACCTATTGGCACACCATACACTTAGAAACGAATTCTGCCACGTCCTTTTTCATGCCGTTCCAGAAGAAAGTCCTTTTTATGTCTTTGTACATTTTATCTCCGCCTGGGTGTATCGTCATCTTGGAGTGATGTGCTTCCTCGAGAACCTTCTTTATTAAATCTTTTGTCTGTGGGATGCATAGTCTTCCGTCTCGCCTTAGCAAACCCTTATCGTCGATGGAGTATCTGTTGAGGTGACTTGAAGTCTCACCCCTAATTAGCCTATCAATTGTTTCCACAAGCTGAGGGTCTTCGCGTTGTGCTGTCCCTACTGAATCCACTAAAGTTGGGCGCACTTCGAGAGATGCTAGCAAGCCTGGTACGAAATCGGAGGAAGGCCTAAAGTCGAAGCTGGCTATAAACTCTAGGCTTTGTCTTTCAACAAACAACGGGCTTAGGGTCAATTTCTTTCGGCTCAACGCGTCTGCCACTACGTTGCCTTTGCCCGGAGTGTAGGAGATGTCGAAATCGTACGAGGCAAGAAACTCCATCCATCTTTGTTGCCTCAAGTTAAGATCCTTCTGCGAGAAAAGATATTTCAACGATTTATGGTCAGTGTAAAGTTCGAACTTCTCACCTAGGAGATAGTGTCGCCAAGACTTGAGTGCAAAGACGATGGCGGCTAACTCAAGATCGTGGGTTGGGTAGTTCTTTTCGTGCACTTTCAACTGCCTCCCGCCATAAGCTACTACCCTTCCTTCTTGCATTAAGACGGCGCCTAGCCCTGTCCCACATGCATCCGTATAAACAGTGAACATCTTGCTCCCATCTGGCAGCGTCAAAACTGGGGCTGTTGTGAGACCCTTTTTAGTCGTTGGAAAGCAAACTCGCAATCCAAGTCCCAATTAAACACTAGATTCTTCTTGGTCAATTTCGTGAGCGGAGCTGAGATTTTCGCAAAATCCCTTATGAATTTTCGATAGAAACCCGCTAGTCCTAGAAAGCTTCGGACCTCAGTTGCATTCCTTGGTGTCTTCCAATCCTGTACCGCCACTACCTTAGCAGGGTCCACTACTAACCCTTGTTTGGATACTATGTGCCCAAGGAACCTCACCTCTTCTCTCCAAAAGTGGCATTTGGAGAATTTGGCTTTTAGTTGATGGACTCGCAAAGTTTCCATGATTGCCCTTAAGTGCTGAGCATGTTCCTCTTCACTCTTTGAGAAGATAAGGATATCATCTACGAAGACCACTACGAATTTGTTGAGGAAATCTCTAAATACCCTACTCATCAGGTCCACGAAGTAAGCAGGTGCATTTGTCAAGCCGAAAGGCATGACAAGCCATTCAAAGAAGCCGTCTGGGGTTCTGAACGCTGTTTTATCGATGCTATCTTCGGCCACCCTAAGCTGATGAAAACCGGTTGCTAAATCGAGTTGGGAGAAAACAGACGCTCCTACAAGCTGGTCAAATAAATCGTTAATTCTAGGGAGAGGGTGACTATTCTTTTTCGTTAGCTTGTTGAGCTCCCTATAGTCAACACATAGACGGAGTGAACCATCCGCCTTTGTAGCGAACACCACCGGAGCGCCCCATTCTGAAATGCTCCTCCTAATGAACCACTTTTCTAGAAGCTCTTTAATCTGTTTACTGAGCTCTTTCCTTTCTCGTGGAGCCATGTGTCTAACGGGCAACGCAACGGGCTTTGCATTATCTACAAGATATATGCGGAAGTCTATTTCCCGCTTCGGAGGCAAGCCCTTCACCTCTTCGAAGACATCCGGATATTCCCGGACCACTTTAACTGATTGCAAATTTTCAACAGAGGCATCTAGCGATTCAAGATAACTAAGCATAACCGCATACGAGGGATTACAAGAAATTTCCAAAGTATTACCGAGCTGGGTTAGGAGCCTAACAACCCTTTTCTCACAATCAAGGATGGCCCCATTACTGGATAGCCAATCCATACCCAAAATCAAACCATAACCCGAAAAGCCCAAAACAAAGGCACTACATTGAAATTCTACACTTAGAATAGAAATTTTCAATCCCACACAGATCATAGACAAATGAGCTGGGCCCCCAATTGGGTTCGAAACAATTAAGGGGTCCTCTACCATACTAGTTTTTAGGTGCAGAGATTCTACTAAAGCAGACGAGATAAAGGAGTGTGATGCGCCAGAATCAAATAAAGTGCGAACGGGGTGACCATAAAGATAAACTACGCTTTCTACAGAAGTATTTATACCTCGCTGTTGCAGAGGTGGTGCTTCCAGCACATGGACCTGTGCCCCTGGGGTGGATCCAGCCCTCTGCCCCTGTCCTCGTTTCTTTGGGCAGTCCTTAGCCCTGTGGCCTGTCTCACCGCAAGAAAAGCACCCACCATTCTCCTTGGCCTTCTTTTTCCGGCAGTCCTTTACTAAGTGCCCTACTTTGCCACAGAAATTGCACTTCCTCTTCTCTTTGTTGCCTTTCCCGCCCTTCTTAAAGTCTGTCTTCTTAGGCTGCAAACCCTCTTTCTTCCCTTGAGAGCTTTCTGTCTTTGTCTCCTTCTTGCCCTTATCCTCTTCATTCAGCAATGCCATTTGCACCAATCTTTCATACGTGGCTCCCATGGGTATATGGGTCATGGCCAAACTGTGTAATGGCTCATTCAACCCTTTGACGAAACGGAGAGCCTTCTTGTGCGGGGTGTTGACTAGGTCAAGCCCAAACCTAGCCAGCTCATCGAATTGATTCACATACTCTCTGACTGTCTTGTCCCCTTGCTTAAGAAATAAGAATTTTTCCAACTGCAAACTTCTTTCCGCATCTGAGAGAAATTTATTCTCAAACCTTGCCCTAAAGTCATCCCATGTCTCCACTAGTCTTTCAGCATTAGTGACTTCCCACCAGTAGGAAGCCTCGCCCTTCAATAGCCACACCGCCAATTGTACTTTTTGTCTATCCTCTACCTCAAAGATGATGAATAGGTCCTCTGTTTCTTTCAGCCAATTTCTAGCTGCCACGAAGGACTCAGTTCCATGGAAATCCCTTCCTCCCATAGCTTTAAAATCTTTACATATCTTAGCAAAAGTGTTTCCCCGTGGAGGAGGTGGAGGAAAAGGTGCCGCTGCAGCTGGATGATTTCCTTCAGCTGGGGGAGGAGGAACGGTAGGACCTGGCTGAGTGGCCCTTGCTTCTAAGAACCGTCTAAACCAACCAGGTATTGGCACCCCTTCTGGCAAGTTAAGATCTTGGGACATGCTGAAACAAAAAGGATAGATTCAAAACGAAGGATAAGAGATAGTACCTATGGCTTTGGGGAGTGGACTTTGCCTTTTTAGAATAAAATAATATTTTTCTTTTAAAAATGCTTCTTTAAAATTTCCTTTTTGAAAATAAATTTTCAAAACTTTTTATCTTATCTGGTAAACCTATGCTCTGATACCAAGTGAAACACCCCACCTCCGTTAGGGTCACTCTCAAAGGGAATGCCCTAATTTTGGTGGAGGTTTATAAGTATAAATCACAGATATACAAGACAGATATAAGAACACATATTTGTAAACAACGGAAAAACAAAAACTTTTATTTCATAAAAGCAAATACGTGTTACACAACATCACCATGATTGTCTTACATCCTTTCCAAAAACATAACATAACACTTTCATAATCTGTCTTGATTACATTATTTAAAGAAGCATAAATAAAACATAGATAAACTGCAAAAGCCCCATAGAGTTTGTCCAAAGCCATAGTTCAAACGAAAAGGTCCAAGCAATACATTTCTCTTCTTCAAGCTGGATGTTAAGGTTGGTCAAGCTGCAGTGTTCCCTCCCTATGGACCTGGGGGGGGGGGAACGGAAGAAAAGAAGACGAAAGAAAAGTAGAGTCAGACATAAAGCCTGAGTAAGTCTAGTACTATTCTGTCTATGAATAAAGAACTGGGTATGATAAGTATAAACAAGAAGTGGGAAAGCACTATAAACTTGGTTAAGTTGTCTAGGATCGAATATACTATCGTACCCCATGTTAATCTCTGAACCCATATAAACTAGTTTCCAACTGGCACCCCATAAATCAGGGTGATGTGATCCATTCTATGATGATCGGCTCCTACTCGCATAGTTACATGTGTCTTACGGCCCCCGATGTTGTAGTTACCTATGCTGGTCCCACCATGGGGTGTATCAAGTCCCATGGCGGCGGCCCGACACAACCTTAGAATGCACAGGTATGCTACTGGTGCCCAGTGCTTTATTTTTCTGCGCCGGAGTGTGTGCACGCCCGCACCCCGTTAGAACCTACACTGCTACACCACCGCCGTCGCTTTGACCTCTTACAATCAGCCCAGTAATCATGCCCCACCCTGCCTAGTTTCAGGGTATCCTGATACACCTTCTAGGGTTACTGCTGAAAAGGGTCCCCCGTTACTAGGTTTTTCTATCTCTAGCCAACATGCTAAGTTGGTTAAGTGTTTTCTAACCTAACCCCCGCCAGTCCGTTTAGTTTAGCATGTTTCATTTTGATTAAGTCTTTAGTTCACTTAATCCTAACAATCCTGACTCAGCTTTAATTGTCTTTTTAAAGCCTTGACCTCTCACATTAGACAGGTATTGTTGTGGCTGCCTGTTGCCGGTTGGTTCCGGGCAGTCTTACGCCACAACTCAGTCTAACCTCGGGTCCTTATTGGGCTCCATGTTTAACCTCCCACATTGGATAGGTATTGTTGTGACTACTGGACAGCCGGGCGGTTCCGGGCAGGTTTACATCACAACTCAATCCAACCTCGGGTTAAACACATCGTATGTTCTACATTTACATATTTTGTCTTTCTTCTTTATTTTCTTATATGTAAATATTTGCGGCCCATTATTAAGTTAATGGTGTAAAGGTTACACCAATCATGGGCCCAACCCATACTTGAATTTGGGCCCTTCTATTTTATATTTGCATTCATTAGTAATTTTTACCCAACGTTATTTTCCCCCATTTAACACGTCCGTTTATTATGTATATGTTGGGCTTAGCCTTTTTAAGCCCAACTTAGCCATGCGAAAAGGGGAGGCTTAAAGCGTGATTACATACACAAAAAGGGGAATGTTGAACGCATGAACTTGCAATATGACGTTGGAAATACAAAATAGAAACTGGTGTACTTGCATAGTAGTGACATATACTTTGGTCATAAAGCATAAGTGACATGAATCAAACCATGTAAACTTGTAGTTAAGTTAAGAATATCACTATCGACAAATAGGCTTAACTACAACATAGACCTATATTTTTATTCAGGCATAATGTCAAACATAAGCAAATCATGTTCATAAGACTACCACATGTTTACAAAGGTGTCTACTTTTGTGACTAATACAAAAGTATAGTTAAATTTGTTCGCATAACCATGGCATAAATATTCCTAACATGAAATCATGATTTTTACTTTAGTCAAGCAAACTTGCAAAAAGGGATTTTGAATCTAACCTAGCTATGTACCACATATGTCATCATATAATTCTTGTAAACAATATAGACTTAACATGGATTTCAATTATGCCAAAATCAATCATAACCTAGTCATATTCATAAGTTTGCAAATAGGTTTTCTAGTACAAAAGCATGTCTTAATACATAAATCATGGTGCCAAAATTTCAACATAGTTTCATATGAACTATAATAACCCAAACTTATTCCAATTACTTCACAAAAATGATGTTTGTATAAAAATACACATTATGATGGCATAGTAGCAAAACCCCAAACTTGCATGAATTTCAATTAATCAACTACATACATGTAGCTTCAATATAATTTGCGAATATTCCAAACGTATACTTGCATAAAACTACCGCATGTAGTTTTTCATAATTGAATAACATAATTCGAGAATATCCAAACGTATACAATTATTCCAAATCAATGAGAATCGTAGAATCGCACAAATATGAATTACTTTATTGCCACAATCAAGTATACAAACCAACACAATTATTTGTTCATACCAAAATAATACTCTACTTACAATGGTGTGGCGAATTCTCAAATTTAGGGATTTGAAGATGCGATTTGATTTGATTGAGTTGCTTTATGCCTTAGAATTTGCCTCCTAATCCTCTCTCCAATTGGTGGCTACCCTTAGTCGTTCCTCAGCAACATGGCGGCTTTGTTCTTATTTTTGAATGAATAGATTAGGGTTGAGTCTAGGGTCCTTTTTATAGGGGTTATGAACTGATTAGGACCATTGATGTTGCTTGGTTTGATCGTAGCCATTCATCCTAAGGAGAGACCAATTAGAGCCTGCCACCTAGCCCTAATGACAAAGCAGACTACAGAAAATCGACCAACATAAAATAGGCCAGCCAGGTTGGGCTGGGTTCGACCTGGCTCTGGACCAGGTCGACATGCCTGTCGACAGCCCTGTCGACCTGGCTAGACCAGGTCGACAGCCCAGTCGACCTGGGTGCGTTAGGCGGGTGTTTTTCCGCCCTGGCCCATTGGGCCCCATTTTGGAATTTAAACTTGATTTTCTGAGTTATTTTATTCTGTTTGAATTTTAAACTTAATTCAGAAACTTCCGAAGGCCATATCTTCTTCATACGGACTCCGTTTTTCGAAAACTCGGACTCTATTTCGCGTATTTTTCCGAGACGAACGCAATGGCGTATCCCGTTTCCCTTAGTTCTTTGATTTGAAATTAATTATACTTTAATTTGTGAATTTCACAGTTATAGAATTTGCGGGGTGTTACAGGATGCATACTATATAGTAGTGTTTAGTATAATAGGGTTCAAAATTCATTCCTATTATTATCTCATATTTGGACTAATCATTCCGTTTTATTTTTTAGAATGAGTCGTCAAATTACGGGAAACACTACTAGGGATGAGTCTGCAACTGGAAGGACAGGCGATAGCAATCAACTAGAAGCTTTAGCTGTTATGGCGGAATGTCTGCTTATGTTCGGGGCCACGATGGTCACAGTCTTGGTAAGGATGCCTATTCCAGAAGCAGCAATAGAGCGTGGTGTTCCTGTGCATGTACCTAGGGATGATTCCGCTAAGCGACAGAGGGATTATTCTCCTAAAGATGAAGAATATGAGTTAAGAAGAGGTATATATTTAGAGAGACTTCTATGTCGGGCCAAGAAACGAGGAGAGAGGATCAATGCTTCTTGGGATGAGGCTTGTAGAAATAGGCATGATCCTCACGAAGAATCCTTTACTGGCCCCAGTAGAACAAGGAAGCTGAATTAGGGAAAGAAGAAACCCAAGAAAAATGACATTTGCTTTAACTATCAGCTAAAGGGCCATTATGCCAAGAATTATAAGAAGCCAAGAGCCGAGATGAATTGCTTTAAATGTAGCAAGCCTGGGCATAAAAAGAAAGACTGCCTAGATTTTCTGAAGGATAAGCAACCGGAGGAAGCATGTGTTCTGGAAGCTATTCCAATTTCTTATTGCCTTCCTGATCAGAATTAGAAGAAGCTTCTGTTAGTTTAGATGTGCTTTCTACCGTTGGAGTTTGTTTGAGTTCTATTCGGTATAAGAGAATTGTCTTCTTTTACCTACAATAAGATTTATGCTGAACAGGTTTATAAATAAAAGTTGTAAAAGGCTTATGATTGTAATTGATCCTGTCTGGGTTCATCTACTCTTTGTAGGACTTGTTGTGGTCCAGTTTATATAGTCATGGCTGCTCTTCTATGAATGATTGTTTTTTTGTGACTTTCGCTGGGTTTGGTATTGTTTTGGGATATAGGTTGGATTAAGGGGTATGCGGAAAAAGTGGACTGCGAGAAGCTGTAGATGACAGTCGGGAATGTGGAAGGGCGAATGGTTGTGATTCGAAGTAGGTCGAAGATGGTGTCTTCGTAAGTTATTTTATATTTGCCTGCAATTCCATGGGAAAACTTGTCATCGGAGCTAATCATAAGTAAGTTAGATAATGTCCTTGTAGAAGTCAAAGGATTGCAACTGCATCGTGATATTGAGTTTAGAATCGATTTGGTCGAGGGTGCTAGACCTATCGTTATGCCTCTTAGGAAGATGGTGACTAAGGAACAACGAGGGTTAAAGGTGCAAGTTCGTGACCTTTTAGGAAAAAGGATTCATTCGGAGAAGTATATCCGAATGAGGTGCACTTGTTATGTTTGCAACCAAGGCTGATGGATCGTTAAATTGTGTATGGACTATCGTGAGCGGAATAAGGTGACTAAGAAGAACAAGTATCCATTGTTGAGGATTAATGACTTGTTGACCATCTTCATGAAGCCAAAGTGTTTTCTCAGATGGATTGGGCAACGGGATTGCACCAGTTGAGGGTGGCAAAGAATATGGTTGTGCCCTACGCAAGTCGATAGCCAAAGCCGCATGAAAGGAATTACCCAACTCATGATTTAGAGTCAGTGGCAATCGTGCTTATTCTAAAGATGTAGAGGCATTACTTGTTGGGAGTCCGATTCGAGTTGTTCATGGATCACAAGTCGTTGAAGTATCTTTTCGCCTAAAAAGGATTTGAATCTTCGGCAACAACGATGGCTAGAGTTTCTGGCATCGTATGATTTTGGTATAGCCTATACTCCTGGCAAGGGTAACGCAGTTGCAGATGCGTTGAGTCGAAGACACCCAAGTTTGGGAGCGATGTTTTCAGAATGGAAAAGCCTCGAGTACCTAGCATGATTTGATTTCAGGCCAAGGTGTGAACTGGAACCTGAAATGTTGGCAAGCTTAATGATAAGAACTACTCTCATCGGAAGGATTGGCGAGAGCCAAAAGAAAGATGCAAAGCTTGTCGAGGTTATCCAGAAACTGGAACTAGAGAATAAGGAGTTCGAAGTCGATCGAGACGGTTGACTTCGAAAGTAAGGGCAACAAGTTGTTCCTAATATCGACAGATTGAGAGATGAGGTTCTGAGGGAATTTCATCACTTGAAGTTCACAATTCATCCCGGTGGTAATAAGATGTATCAAAACATAAAGTGAATCCACTACTTGGAGGGGATGAAGCGAGATATTGGAAAGTCCATTCCTAAGTGAATAAACTGCCAGTTGATGAAAGTTGAACAGAAGAAGTCGAGTAGATTTTGGAAAAGTTGCAAGAAGTTTTTAGAACCGAGATGTGTTTCAGTACGACATATCATCCCCAAACTGATGGTCAAACCGAAAGGGTTAACCGAATTTTGGAAGATCTCCTAAGGGATTGTGTGTTAGACTTCGGAGGATCATGAGGAGACCATCTACATCTATTTGTTTTCGATATAATAGCTACCAGTCTAGCATTGGGATGACACCATACGAGGTGTTGTATGGGAGGTCGTGCTATTCTCCAGCATGTTGATTAGAAGTTGGAGATAAGTTGATACTTGGGCCAGAGATGATTACAGAAACCACAGATTGTATTGAGATTGTTTGGCAATGAATGAAGGCCGCCCATGATCGTCAGAAGAATTATGCTGATAAGCGTCAAAAGGATTTGGAAGTCGATGTTGGCAATATGGTTTTCGTGAAGGTCCAGCCATTAAAGCATGTTGTTCGATTTGGAAGAAAAGGAAGTTAGCTCCGAGGTTTGTTGGGCCATTTTCGATAGTCGAGTGAATTGGAAAGCTCGTATATAGATTAGAGTTACTCGAGAAGATGTCGTGTGTACATAACGCTTTTTATGAATTGTTTCTACGAAATATGCGCATGATCCGGATGTGGTATTATCTCTGGAACAATACGAAAACCTAAAAGTCGAGGTCGTGGTTACGATAACTCGTAAGCCACTTCGTGTTGTGGCGAATGACACAAAACAGCTTAGGAGGAAGATGGTTAAACTAGTCAAGGTACAATGGAGTGAGGACGGCGACGATGGTATGTGGGAGACGGAGGAGAAAATAAAGAAAACCCATCCAAAATTCTTCGTCCGTATGACCAATTGATATCACTCCATCATTACATCATTGTTGCTTATTGTTATTATTGTTATTTTTGTTATCTTTGTTGTTTGATAGAACTCCGCGTGTTAGGATGAGGCTATGGATGCATGGCTTGATGGTTACTAGTTCGGATGGTAGAATTGGCTTTTCATGGATGATAGGAATGTGTAATTGTTGTGGTTGCTTATGTTTGTTAGAATTTCGGGGGTGAAATTCTTAAAGAGGGGGGAGGGGAATGTAACAGCCTGCATTTTTCGTATCGGAAGATCGTAAAATACTTTTATTTTATTTCCTGAGGGTTGGATCATTCTCATATTTTAATATGTTTCTTATGGGGATGTGAGACATGTCCATAATTTTTACCAATTTTGTTTGTGACCATTTTTCCCCTATCACTCTTGTATATGGCATAACTTTTGACTCAGGCCGAATCAGTGGGTGAGACCTGTGCCATTGGAAAGGAAATGATGATTACCTTTCCGTAGAGTGGTTACATTAAAGATTTGGCTCACTTCTTTGGGAGGAACCGTTGTTTTAAGGTTTTACAGTTGGCTGTCCAAGTTTGGTTAGTCATAATGGACTGATTTTGGGAGGCCCATTAACAGGCTGGTGGAAGCTATAAATAGGGGATGAGAGGTATGGAGAACATTTTACTTTCTCCATTCTCTCATTTGGTGGCCTGTGTTCCTCCTTCCTCTAACGCCTTTCCACCATTAAACTTTGAGATTTACATTAGCAAATCGAAGATCTACACCATTCGAGGCTAGATCTACATCATTTCAAGGGAGAATTCATCAGATCGAGGAGTTTGGTTCGAATAGCTTGCTGTTTGGATTCGTATTTCTATCATTTTAGCTTGTTTTGGAAAATTGGTGAGTGACATACATCTCCTACATGGACTCAATAAAGTGTATGAGTGTTTGATCATATTTTTCATCTAATTAGTGTTATTTCCCTTAGATCTATACTTTGGTAAGTTCTATTTCATATGAAACACCTTAGGATCTTATTTAGCATGTTTAAACCAGTAATTCCATGTTATTTCATATGATTATGTAAGTTAGATCTATAATTTTGAGCATATGGTCAATTATAATGATTTTGGAGTGATTTGTATAATTTTGGGTGAGAATTGTTGTATTCATGTTAATAATGGTTTCATACCATGTTTGTGGTCATATTTGATGATTTGGACGATTTGGTTTTGTCGAATCTATTGTTACATGAAGTTTTGGTCGAAATTGGAGTTGAATTGCAATATGTAGGTTTTTGGTCGGCCATAGTTGGGTTGGGCAAGTCACTAGTTGGGTAAGGAAAGTCACGAGTTGGGTCGGGAAAGTCACCAGTTGGGTCAGGCAAGTCACCAGTTAGGTCGGGCAAGTCACCAACTGGAGGTCACAAGTTGGGTCGGATAAGTCACCAGTTAGGTCGGGCAAGTCACCAGTTGGGTCGGGCAAGTCACCAGTTGGGTCAGGCAAGTTACCAGTCGGGTCGATCGGATGAGACAGGGTCTTTTTTGAAAATTTATATTTTCGTGTATGACTCAGATTTAAATATAAAGGCTTGGAATGGTATGACTTCGAAGTGGATTCAAGCTGGAAGGTTCAAAGTGTTGAACGTGTTCGTTGATCGGTGTAGAACAACGAATGGTATGACAACTCAAGGGTGTGGAGATGATGGCTTCGACGAGAGTCCGGACAAGGATGTTCGAAGTGATATAATTTGTTCGTTGTTCGTCGTATGCAACGAATGTGGGAATGACTCAAGGATGTATTGAGTTCATATAAAAGGATGACTCAAGGATGTATAGAGCTCGTGTGAAGTAATGGTTGCTCTAAAGTGTTCTGAGCTTACGGATAGTCGCAAGTGAAGATGACTAGAGATGTGAAGGCTGAGGAATTTTCATTGTCGTAGGTTCTAGCGGGCTCAAAGCAGAGGTATACTAGGGGAACCTAAAAGACCGGATATAGATCGAGTACCCTGGGTATCGATTGAAGGGCCTAGGTACGTATCGGTTGAAAGGCTTATGGGGTTTTTGCCAGATCGGGGTTACCATTGTCCCTTGATGGATGGCAGTATTATACGGCCAGTCATACGATTAACGATGGTTTCAATGCACGGTTGACAGTGATAGCCAGAGTCTGTCATGGATGATTGGTTTCTTTGTTTGTACCGTCTCATGTAGATTGTCCAACGTCGAAGGAGATATTTTTTGGGTGCTTGTCTAGTATTGGTTTAGGCCTTTGGGGATTGTACTTAAGGGATATTGAATTCGATTAGGATGGTTTATGTGAGATTTGTAATATGGATGCTATGAGTGTTATTGATTGGTTACTTCTAGTTGCCATGATTGAATGATTGCTTGGATTACCTTGGTCGCATGGTTGAAATATTAGTTGTAAAGGCAATCACTGTCCAATGTGGGGGAAGATGGGAGTTGTGTTTTTCTCAGGTGTTTGGTTTGTTAATCTACCTATTCTCATATACTTTATTGATGATGTTTGTTAGCTGTTTTATCACTCACTAAGACTGTTGTCTGACTCAAGGTTTTATGTTTCCCTCTTATTACCTTGGGTTGTTTATCCAATTTTAGATGGGCAGACTAGGTGGCAGGTGACAGGTGATAGCTTAGTAAGGACGATGTAGCAGTTCGGAGATGAGCAGGAGATGGTGTATTGTCTCTCTTACTATATAGTATTTGGGCTTTCCGTTGTTTGATATTCTACTCTAAGTGATGTAGGGAGGCAAATTTGTACAGACATATGTTGCAATCCTGGTGTAAGGATATACTTTCAAATTGTTTTGAAAAATTGAGATTTCTGCTCAAATATGCTTCACTAATATTACCTGTTGTATATGTTCTATTATATTTTATCCTTGCGCTGTGAGATTTACTACAGGTTCCGTTTGTGTTTACCTAATCTGATGATCGTCCATAACAGTCATGCATACCTTTCAGCCCATTATTCCTCTTGTATAGTGCAGGGGTTATGGGCGTTCGTCACAACGAAGCCCCAGCCTACCCTTGTGTCTGGGATGGAAAATTACATCCCAAGAGATTTAATGATGACGGTTAGCATTGTCTTTTCCCCTCCAGAAAAAAGATGATGCCGAAGATTAGAAAGATCGAAAAATGAAGAGGTGAGTGTCATAATCGCAAACATGAGAACCAATGGAATTAAGGACCGACTTAATGATAACAAGTCTTCCAGCCTGAGAACGAAGAGAAGCGTTCCATCTAAGAATTTTTTCCTAGCTTTGTTGGTCAGGGGATCAAAGATCGCATTGAGTTTGCGACCTCTATACAGAATAATGCAAGGTATGGAATAGGATAAGAGGCAACAACGAAACTAATGAAGGAATGAAACCACTAGACCAGGGCCAGAGCCATAGACTTGGCGGGAACAAAGAACCTTTATGAAGAGTTGACGAGTTGCCCTGAACAACTTTCGTAGAGGTGAATGAATGCCACGAGCCGACGAATAGATCGTTGGTTCCCATTAAAAAAGACAATGATGTCATCAGCAAAGGATAAAGATGGAATAGTCGGACACCCACTAGGAATCTCGAACCGATACACCTGACCTGCTATCATCAGCGAGTGCAAACCTTGTACGAATGCCTCTGCAGCAATGACGTAAAGGGTAAGGGACGGAGGATCACCTTGACGCGGACCCCTACCCGAGCGGAAAAAACTATTTTTCGATCTGTTGATAAGAACGGAAAACCAACACTTTGAGATGATCTGCCAAACAAGATCAGTAAATGGCTTAGGGAAACTAAAGGCTCGGAGAATCCATATGATGAAAAATCAAGACATGTGATTGTAATCCTTTGCCATATCAAGCGTTATCATCACATCGGGACCCTTAACCTTGCGATTGATTTGAGAAATATGTTCTTGGGCTAGAAGAACATTGTCCATAATAAAACATCCTTTAACAAAGCCAGCATGGGACAACGAGATAACATGGTCAAGTAAAGGTTCTAGCCTTGAGGACAACATGTGACGGCCCGCCCCGCACCAGCCGACATTTCCAATGAAACGCGTTGTGCCGATGCTCAACTAGCACGGGACGGTCGTCAAAGGAAAAGGGTTTGAAACTATGTATCCTAAAAGAACTTAGAGTATATCTCACAGCGCATGGAACAAAATATAATAATAATATAACTTGATATAAAACAGGTGAGACAGTGCATAAGCTGAAAACTAAACCATCATAGCAATGGAAAATTCAAAATACAGCTTATGATCCAAACCATCTTTATTACAACTTTTAAAACTGTCTCTAAAGAAAAATAGGAAGGTACACTACTAATGCCCAAAGTAGCGACCAACAACACAGGGAGAACATATGGAAATGATACGTGTAAGCCTCCTTCTCGTCTCCAGACAGCTACCCGTGCATAACCAGTTATCTTGTCTCTAGTATGCTCGTTTAGGAGCACCCAGAGTAATAAGAAGAGACATAAAACTATGGGTCAGACAAAAGTCTGGTATGAGCGATAAGCAGCAAAAACAGAACAATAACAGGTATACATAACCATACATGAACCTGGACCTGCAACCAAAGAGTTAGCACAACAAGGTGTACAATACTCTAAGGTGACACTAACACATGGTGTGAAAATAATGGGGAGGGGGTGTGCATGTCATGGTGATAGCAAACATCAAACATAGGAATCATCCTCAATCTCTCACTCAGTGCGTAAAGTATACGATATCTACCACTTTGATCACCCAATTCTTTGCTATGATCACTCTGCCCCATGGAGTCATGACGGCTCCACTGCACTGATCCTTAACCACCAATCCTTTGCTATGTTCACTCTTCCCCATGGAGTCATGACAACTCCACTGCACTGGCTTATAGCCCTGCTACGATCACTTTGCCCTATGGAGTCATGACAACTCCACTGCACTGATCCATAGCCAATGATCCGTCTCTCAGTGATGAGTGAAAGCTATAGACATCGACAACCCCTTTGCACACGTCCCGCAACAAAGTCCAATTCATGAAGTTAACTCGTGGTTCTCGTCTGGATCCTGATTTCTAACCTCCTATTTGGACTACCTTTGCATTTCGGGTTTTGGTCTCCCCCAATTCATGGTTCGGTTTCCATTCGGTTCAAGATACGCAGCAGCTCACTTTTCGAGGTATACTCAGCTCGTGACACCATGGTCTGCTCCGGGTGATTGGTTCATGAAACCTGGTCTAGTCCGTCTCGCGAAGGTGGTTCGTGATCAGGTGGCTCATGGTGCTCCATTCCGGTTCGTGACCTTGTTTGGTTCGTGAGGAAAGCACCAGCTTGTGATCCTCCTCCCTAACTCGGCTCGTGGATGGTCCCTGCTCCGGTTCGTGACTCAAGATCGTGGCCCAAGCTCCAGGTCGTCTCGTGCTTCAATGCTCGACTTGTGAAGTGTGCCTCACAGACGGAGGGGTCGGTTCGTGATAGTTCTCCACGATCGGGAGGGGGGGTCTAACCAATTTCTTCAACAATTCGAGCAAACAATTTACGCCATACGACCGCGTTTTCGACCATTCTGACTAAACTAAGAAATCAAAAAGCATCCCAGACAGTAATAACAACATGCATAATCAACCATAAGCACCAAAACAACAATATGACGTGTTTATATAGATCAAACATACCCCAAAACTCATGTTTTCCCCTTAATCATGTTTAATCAAATCTAACATTAGGATTAGCAAAACATGTCCAAATTAACCCAATTTTCTAACAAAGGCATAAAAATAATATTTTGGAATTTATAAATATTTTTCCATATTTTTATAATGCATAATTTCGTTAATTAACACTAATCACCCCTAATTAGTCGTAATTAGTGAAAAACAATGCAAATCACTCACTTTAGCCACAAATAAAATCTTAGATCTGAAACTCTACTGTTTTGGCGCGATTTCTAATGAACACAGTAGCTCCAACTCTGATTTGATGCTAATCTTCCTTGATTTAACGTAATTTTGGCTAATAAGTGATTAAAAGGTGATTTGGAAGTGATTTAGAAGGTGGAGGCCATTGCTATGGTTCAAAGGATGTAAATGGCGACTGGAAAACTGAAATGAAATGTTTTCCTTAACCCTATCAGCCCTCCTATAACCCTTATCTAGAAATGGGTTATGGGCCTAGTTGCTAATCACCCTAATTAGGTCCGGTTAAACTGTTTTTCACTCTCCAAACCTTGTTTCAGCCATATCTCCCAAACGTTAAGTCTGTTTGGCTGATGTGACCACTCTATGGAAAGGTAAACCATCATCCAAATCCAATGGAAGTGGTTTCAGGTCAAAACTCCTTACCAATCAAAAGTTATAGAAGAAACAAGATTCTTTAGGGGCAAAACGGTCATTTAAAAATCGGCAAAAATCGTGAACATGGGAAATGACCCTAATAGTCGTTCCCCAAAGTTACACGACCATACGACTTCATATAAAAATGAAATAAATATTCTACGATCCTCCGATATGTAGAATGCGGGTCGTTACATTCTCCCCCTTTAAGAAATTTCGCCCCCGAAGTTCCTTAATTTAAACATACAATGGGTCCCGCATGCCTAACAGCCATTTACAAACAATCAAACACACATAATAACACAACAAGTCTATCCTAATATGCGGTTTACTAACAAGGGAATAACTATCGCTATTAAAATCTTACCAGACAAAGAGTTCTGGATGCGACTTCCTTATGCTCTCCTTTGTTTCCCAAGTACAGTCATTCTCGTTATCACCCCACTAGATTTTGACCAGTTTCACCCTCTTCCTTCGAAGTTGCTTCGTATCGTACTCGACAATACAAATCGGCCTGCGGTTCCCAACCGCCTCGGGTTCTACATCGATGTCATCCAATTGATCCGGTGAAATAGCCGTATCAGGGTCATGTACGAACTTCCTTAGTTGGGAAACATGAAGTACGTTGTGAACTCTTGCCATCTTATTAGGTAACTCAACTTTATATGTCAAATTCCCAACTTGCTCGAGAACTGGGAATGGACCAACAAATCTTGGTGTACCTCTCCTGCCAAGTCGAATCACACTCTTTAACGGAGAAATCTTAACAAACACCAAGTTGCCAACGGAGAATTTTAAATCTCTTCGCCTCTTATCAGCATAACTCTTCTGCCTATCTTGGGCAGTCTTCGTTCGCTGTTGGATAACCTTGATCTTGCCTGAAGTTTATCTTATTACATCTGGCCCAAGCACGAATTTCTCACCAGTTTCTAGCCAACATGATGGTGAGTTGCACGGTCTTTCGTACAAAGCTTCATATGGAGCCATACCAATACTGGATTGATAACTACTATTATATGCGAACTCAACCAGATGCAAATGGTCATCCCATGACCCTCCAAAATCCAATATACAAGCTCTCAAGAGATCCTCTAGTATACGATTTACCCTCTCGGTTTGACCATCGGTTTGAGGATGGTACGGTGTACTAAGATGTAATTCTGACCCTAAAGCCTCTTGTAAGCTCTTCCAAAACCGATTAGTAAAGAACGGATCTTGGTCACTCACAATGTTTTTGGGTACTCCATGAAATCTTACTACCCACTTCATATACAATTCTGCTAACTTAGCTGCCGTTCTGGTCAACTTGATCGGTATAAACCTTGCGCTTTTGGTAAATCGATCCACAATCACCCAAATGCTATCATGGCTCGATCTAGTCCTAGGTAAACCATCAATGAAATCCATTGAGACTTGTTCCCATTTCCATTTGGGAATTTCTAATGGTTGCAACAATCCACTAGGCTTCTTTTGTTCAGTTTTAACTAGCTGGCAGTTCATGCATTTGGATATAAACTTACCAACGTCTCTTTTCATTCCTTCGCAGTAGTAGGTCTGCTTCATATCTGGATACATTTTTTTACCACCAGGATGTATAGTTAGTTTTGAGTGATGGCATTCTCCAAGCACTTAATCCCTTAATCCATTGACATTTGTTACAACTAGTCGCTCATTCTTTCTAAGCCATCCTTCTCAATCAAGCCCATACTTGTTCATCTCCTCACCGTCGATACCTATCTCTAACTTGGAGATGATTTCGATTAGGTTAGGATCATCCCTCTGACTGGAACCAATCCGCTCGATTAAAGTGGATCTGATCGTCAAACTTGCTAACATCTATGGATCCAATTCGCACTTTGGTCTGAAATCGTACCCTGCGATATACTCCAGTTGCTTCCATTCAAGAAACATAGCCCCTAAACCGGCATGTCTCCTACTCAATGCATCAGCTACCATTCCTGGTGTATATGCGATATCGAAATCATAGGAAGCCAATAATTCTAACTATCTCTGCTGACGGAGGTTTAGATCCTTCTGAGGGAAAAGATACTTTAACGATTTATGATCGGTAAACAACTCGAATCTTTCTCCTAAGAGATAATGTATCCACATCTTCAACGCAAATGCGATCGCTGCCAATTCCAAATCATGGGTAAGATATCTTTTCTCATGTGGTTTCAGTTGACGACTAACGTAAGCTACGACCCTACCTCCTTGCATCAATGCAACACCTAGTCTGGTACCACATGCATCCGTGTATACCGTCATCTCTTCATTCCCCTTAGGAATAACTAACCTGGTGCACTCGTCAACTTCCCTTTTAGACCCTTAAATGCATTCTCGCATCTTTCGTTCCAGATGAAAGCTTGATTCTTTTTAGTCATCTGAGTTAAAGTTGCCGCTATCTTGGAGAAGTCTTGGATGAACTTACGATAATATCCAGAAAACCCCAAGAAACTTCTTATGCCTATTGAATTTTTGGGTGTAAACCAATCATGTACCATAGCCACCTTGGCAGGGTCCATGGCAATCCCATTCTCTGAAACAACATGGCCCAAGAATGTCACTTCCCTCCTCCAGAAATGACAATTAGAAAAATTCGCTTTCAATTGGTGTTTTCTCAACACCTCCATCACTGTCCTCAAATGTTCCTTGTGTTCTTCCTCTATCCTTGAGTAAACCAAGATATCATCCACGAACACCAAAACAAATTTATTCAACTGATTTCTAAAAACTCTATTCATAAGATCCACAAAATATGCGGGCTCATTGGTCAACCCGAGTGGCATGACCAACTACTCATAGAATCCAGATGGCGTGCGAAATGTCGTTTTAGGAATACTCTCAACTGCCACTCAGAGCTGATGAAATCGTATCGCGAGGTCCAATTGGGAGAACACTCTTGCTCCTTCCAGTTGATCAAACAAATCATTAATCCGTGGAAGAGGATACTTATTCTTCCTAGTCACTTTATTCAACTCACGATAGTCCACACATAAACGAAGGGAATCATCTACCTTAGTGGAAAATACAACTAGTGCTCCCTACTCGGAAATACTTCTTCTGATAAATCCCTTCTTCATAAGATCGTTTACTTGCACCCCGAGCTCTCGCTGCTCCCTTGGTGCCATACGACGAAGAGGCATCACTATAGGTCTGGCATCTTTCACTAAATCAATACGGAACTCAATCTCTTGGTGTGGTGGAAGTCCGGTCACTTCCTCGAAGATATCCGGATACTGGCCAGCAATGGGAACCCCTGATAACTCATCCTGCGGAATGTCGAGGGAATTTAGAAAACTAGCCATCACCTCATCACTAGGTAGGCCACCAAACACTATCCTCCTCCTTAATAGTCACCGAAAATCCCTCATAGTCTACCACCACTCCATATGTTTGGAGCCAATCGACTTCCAAAATGATGCCAAACCCAGTAAAGCCTAAAACAAA
Source organism: Allium sativum (assembly GCA_030737875.1). Classification (NCBI taxonomy): domain Eukaryota; kingdom Viridiplantae; phylum Streptophyta; class Magnoliopsida; order Asparagales; family Amaryllidaceae; genus Allium; species Allium sativum. Next base: position 154,079,705 of record CM060926.1, on the reverse strand, counting down.
GCAAATACAAGAAAACATACATCCATGACTCGATAAGACCAAATTTCGACAAATCATGCTAAGGCTAGTCGAACCACCAATCGGGTTCATCACCACTAAAGGTCTATCGACTATCTCGGGTTCCAATCTCAACCTATCTACCAGGTCACTAAATATGAAGGAATGGGAAGCCCCAGTATCAAATAATACATGAACAGGAACACCATAAATAGAAAGCATACCTTGAATGACGACATTCTTTCCTTTCTCCACCGCAGTTGGGGCATTCGACGAAGAAGGAACAACATTAATAGCATATGCTTTCACAATTTGCTTGTCTTTAGGAGGTGGTGGACATTTTTCCTTGTGATGTCCCATTTGCCGTAGTTGAAGCACTTCCTGTTCGCTGGATTTGCTCAACATTCTTTAGCATAATGGCCCTTCTTACCGCAGCTATAACACTCAACATCTTTCTTATTCTTTTTCTAACTATTCTTAGCTTGGTTCTGCTTCTTCTTATTCTAGGAATTATTCTTGCCTCCACCGCTTGCCTGCAGCTTTGGCTCTCCTGCAGATGCAATAGCAACATCGGTCTTTGACTTAGGGTAAAGGCTTTATGATCTCAATGCTTTTCCCATAATAGATTCAAAAGTCTCATCGGTGTGGTTTATAAGTCTTTCCCCCAAGTACTAATCTAAGCCAGTTATGAACTTTTCATTCTCCTTCTCGGCAGTATCGATAAGAGATAACTCATATTTCGACAAAGCATCGAATTCAGTGATATATTCCCTACCATTCTGCTTAAGCTCTAATAATCTCCTAAACAATTCCAATTTCTGAGCAGCTGAGATAAACTTGTCACTGAATCGGGCCTTAAACCGATTTCATGTAACTTGATCCTCAGGAGTAGTTGCCTTAATAGCATTCCACCAATTCATTGCCCGTCCTTGCAGCTGACGGGATGCTAGCTTTCTCTTCATTGCATCCTCGATTCCCAAATCCTCAAAGATGCGCTCGCAACTATCCAGCCAATCTTGAACTTCCGTAGCCGATTCCATTCCGTGGAACGACTTTCGACCAAGACTAGTATAATCCTTGCAGAGCTTGGCGAAATCGGCTCTAGACTCCTGCACTGCTGCACCACCACCGTTAGCAGCATTAGGAACTGCTCTCTGAACATCCCTAAGCATCTCTCTCACGAAGGTAGTAAACATCGTCCTCATATCAGGGGCATTCCTATTATTGGCGCCTAAACCCGTACTCCTCGTATACGGGCTCATCGTTCAATCTGTAAAGAGAAAACGAGTAACCATCTCCTTAGTGGTGCCAGTGCAATGCGACTTCATCCTTAAATATACTAATAGTATATATATATAATTTTTAAAAACCAAAATATCACAGATACATGCTTTCATTTACATATACTATCTCTCCCTGATGTCTTCCCCTAGGTTAACTACGCAACCTAGAGCTCTGATACCAAGTGTGACGGCCTGCTCCGCATCAGCCAACATTTCCAAAGAAACACGTTGTGCCAATGCTTAACCATCACGGGACGGTCGTCAAAGGAAAAAGGTATGAAACTATGTATCCTCAAAGAACCTGTAGTATATCGCACAGCACATGGAACAAAATATAACAATAACATAATTTGATATAAAACAGGTGAGATAGTGCATAAGCTGAAAACTAAACCATCATAGCAACACAAAATTCAAAATATAGCTTATGATCCAAACCATCTTTATTACAACTTTTAAAACTTTCTCTAAAGAAAAATAGGAAGGTATACTACTAATGCCCAAAGTAGCGACCAACAACAACACAGGGAGAACATATGGAAATGGTACGCGTAAGCCTCCTGCTCGTCTCCGGACATCTACTCGTGCATAACCAGCTAACATGTCTCTAGTTTGCTCGTTTAGGAGCATCCGGAGTAATAAGAAGAGGCATAAAACTCTGGGTTAGACAAAAGTATGATATGAGCGATAAGTAGCGAAAACAGAACAATAACTGGTATACATATCCATACCTGAACCTGGACCTGCAACCAAAGAGTTAGCACAATAGGATGTACAATACTCTAAGGTGACACTAACACATGGTGTGAAAATAATGGGGAGGTGGTGTGCATGTCATAGTGATAGCAAACAACAAACATAGCAATCATCCTCACACCTCTCACTCAGGGCATAAAGTATACGATATCTACCACTTTGATCATCCAATTCTTTGCTACGATCACTCTGCCCCATGGAGTCATGACGGCTCCACTGCACTGATCTGTAACCACTAATCCTTTTCTATGTCCACTCTGCCCCATGGAGTCATAACAACTCCACTGCACTGGCTCATAGCCATGTTACGATCACTTTGCCTCATGGAATCATGACAACTACACTACACTGATCCTTAGCCAATGATCCGTCTCTCAGTGGTGAGTCAAAGCTATAAACATCGATAACCCCTTTGAACACGTCCCGCAGCAAAGTCCAATTCATGAAGTTAACTCGTGGTTCCCGTCTGGATCCTGAGTTCTAACCTCCTATTTGGACTACCTTTGCATCTCGGGTTTTAGTCTCCCCCAGTTCATGGTTTGGTTTCCATTCGGTTCAAGATACGCAACAGCTCACGGTTCTGGGTATATTCAGCTCGTGACACCATAATCTTGTCGTGGTGATCGGCTCATGAAACCTGGTCTAGTCCGGTTCGCGGAGGTGGTTCGTGATCAGGTGGCTCGTGGTGCTCCATTCCGGTTCGTGACCTTGCTTGCTTTGTGATGGAAACACCAGCTCGTGATCCTCCTCCCCAACTCGGCTCGTGGATGGTCGCTGCTCTGGTTCGTGACTCAAGATCATGGCCCCAAGTTCTAGGTTGGATCGTGGTTGCATGCTCGGCTCGTGAAGGGTGCCTCACGGACGGAGGGGGTCGGTTCGTGATTGTTCTTCACGATCGGGGGGAGCGGGGGTCTGACCAATTTCTACAACTATTACAGCAAGCAATTTATGCCATACGACGACGTTTTCGACCATTCTGACTTTACTAAGCAATCACAAAGCTTACCATACAGTAATAACAACATGCATAATCAACTATAAACACCAAAACAACAATATGACGTGTTTATATGGATCAAACAAACCCAAAAACCCATGTTTTCCCCTTAATCATGTTTAATCAACTCTAACATTAGGATTAGCAAAACAAGTCCAAATTAACCCAAATTTATAACAAAGGCATAAAAATAATATTGCGAAATTTCAAAATGTTTTTCCAGATTTTTATAATGCATAAATCACCCCTAATTAGCCGTAATTAGTGAAAAACAATGCAAATCACTCACCTTAGCCACAAATAAAATCTTTGATTTGAAACTCTACTGTTTTGGCGCGGTTTCCAATGCAACACAGCAGCTCCAACTCTGATTAGATGCTAATCTTCCTTAATTTGACGTAGTTTTGGCTAATAAGTTATTAAAAGTTGATTTGGAAGTGATTTAGAAGGTGGAGGCCACTGCTAGGGTTCAAAGGATGTAAATGGCGGCTGGAAAACTGAAATGAAATGTTTTCCCTAACCTTATCGGCCCTCCCATAACCCTTATCCCGAAATGGGTTATGGGCCTAGCGGCTAATCACCCTAATTAGGCCCGGTTAAGCTGTTTTTCACCTTCCAAACCTTGTTTCAACCATATCTCCTAAACGGTAAGTCCGTTTTGCTAATGTTACCACTCTACGAAATGGTAAATCATCATTCAAATCCAATGGAAGTGGTTTTAGGTCAAAACTCCTTACCAATCAAAAGTTATAGATGAAACAAGATTCGCTAGGGGTAAAATGGTCATTTAGAAATCGGCAAAAATCGTGAACATGGGAAATGACCCCAATAGTCGTTCCCCAAAGTTACACGACCATACGACTTTATATGAAAATGAAATAAATATTCTACGATCCTCCGATACTAGAATGCGGGTCGTTACACGACACCTTGAAAATGACCTTGTTCGAAAAGTTTCACAAACTAATCGATCTAAAATTAGAACATGACCTAGGATTCTCACATTTCGTAATGAGAACAAGATTAGTGGAAGTCCATGCCTTAGGAAGAACACTTCTTGTAAAGAAAGACTAAATGGCCAAGAAGAAATCAAGACGAATGATCGGCCAGACACTCCGGTAAAAAATGCCGTTGAAACCGTCCGACCACTCGAATTATCCTTGTTCAGAGAAAACACACAGGAGCGAATTTCCTCTAAAAAAGGGGTAAGAAAAAATCTTCAGACTCAGTTGAACTACTAACTGAGGAATAAAAGCCAACGGTGCCAGGTCAGAAACCGTGACATAAAGACAGTAAATAAAGGTTTGAAAATGAGAGAGGACAGTCTCTTTGACTTCCTCCAGAGAGGAGACCAAAGAAAGATCAGGGCGAAAAAATTGCTGAATGAGCAAGGTGTTATTCTACTTTCTGATAGAAGAATGAAAGAATTTTGAGTTGGAATCACCTTCGACAATCCATTTATCATCGCCTTCTGACGTAGGAAGTCATTCTTGACGCACAACTCGGAAGAGAACAAGAGTTGGACCTAAACCCAGTCCGCCTTATTGGAAAAAGAAGGTTATCATCGTAAGTCGATTTCGCCAGAATAAAGGCCTCTTTCGACAATCGGACTTGATCAAAGATATTCTTAAAAACTAAAGAATTCCATTCTTTATGACAAGATTTTAGATGTTTCAGCTAAGCGAGAAAACAACAATAAGGTTGCCTATTGTTGGGACTGATCACGAGTTCTCCATAACCTAAAAGAAAGTGTGGTGAGATCTCCATATGGACTAAAAACATAATGACGATGGTCCCATAGAGGGGAAAAGGAAACAAATTAGGGGCATGGTCCGAGTTAGTTTGAAGGAGATGAGATACTGAATAAGAAAATGGAAAGTTGAACCAACTTTCCGATCCGAAAACTCGATCGAGACGGGAAAGAATTCTATTAGGACCTTCCTGGTTGTTGCACCAAATAAAAGCCAAGCCAATAAAAGATACTTCTGAAAGCCCTGAAGAGATAATGAAGGAGTTAAAATTCTCAATCGCAACGCGGTTAATAGATGAACCCCTCGCTTGTCCGCCTGGGACGAGACAATGTTGAAATCGCCATCGATGACAGAAGCACCAAAACCAAAGTAAGAAAGTGACAGAATATCAGTCCACAAAGATAAACATTCGATGCGATCACATCTGGCGTAAACTATGGGAAAAAGGAATGAAGAAGGAAAAGAAGAGAAAGAACAAACAACCAAGAGAAGTTGCGATGAGTCGAAGAGAGGATAAACAGAGACATCTTTAGCCTAGAGAATCCAAACCTTATTGGATACATTGGGTATTCCACCACCAAAGCCAAACGAAAGTATAACGTTTGATAGCACTTTAGTGTCCATGAGAGGCTCTAGAAGTGCCACCAGAAGAATAAAATGTTTCCTGACAATGAGTTTTATCCAAGCAAGATACGCATCATTTCATATGCCTCGGATGTTCTAGAACAAAAAGTTTGTCATCCCAACAAACAGGTTAAAAAGAAAGAAAGCTAGATGAAAATAAAATCAACAGAAAGTTGAAACTCAAGACCAAAAAAGGAAGGAATCGAGAAGAAACAAGGTCAGATAAGGTACAGGGTTTGTCGAGTGGATCTAACGATATACTCGATCGTTGCTATAGAGCGTATACGAATGGTGTAGGGGATGCGATGAACCAACCTCGACCTCCCACGAGAAGATCAGTAAGAATGGTTTGACGCAACATGGGAAGCATGCATCTGAGTAAAAGCTGAAGAGAGCGAAGAGGAAAAAGAAGGATTTTATGCCAAAAAATATAAACGGACAGAATGGGAGTTCTTTGTAAGGCAAGAGAGTCGATCATTTATGACCGAAATCTCTGCCTTGCTAAGGACAGGGAGTGAGTGCAAAGCAGCACAATCATCCACAAAAGAGATGAACGCGCTACGATCCGAAGGCAAAATAGGAGAATGATAAGACATAGAAGGAGGAAAAGAAAGAAATGTATAAACGCCTTGGATAAGTGCTTTCCCATACTATGAGGACCCTCTAGTTTCCAAATTGTCATCAAATTGGCAATCCTGAATTGAAGAGAGTATCATACTGAAGTTGGGATGGAAAAAACCTATGGATAAGTTAAAAAGGTGACAACAGCCTCACCACCAATCAAAGGAGTAGCCAGGACCAGGAAGAGGGCCTTCGACGGCTACTGTATAGAAATTAGCAGAAGTGAACGCTATATGGTCCCGACCGAAGAATTAAAACACCAACGAACAAGCACTGCAAAGCACAGCCCAACCCAGCATACACAAAAGAATTCAAGACCCAAACATCACCAACAATTCATGAATTGAATTGTTGTGACCACCAATCGTTAATCTGGACAGATCGAAAAGTAAAACGAGACCAAAAATCGCTGCACCACCAAGCATGCCAATCGAAACGAAGCTTGCAACCGATAACATCAGCGACTATTAATATAAAAGGCCAAGGTGATAGGAAAAGCCAACAACCGAGAGAGAAAAAGAAAATAACCAAAACTGATCAAGACAATAGCACAAAAGTGCCAACAAACCACAAACATTCTTACTCCCCAGCACGAAAACTGGCCTGATAGGCCGGGACCCAAATGAAGAAGAGAAAGTGCACATAACCATGGGAACACCACACACAACCAAGGATGCTAAAAACAAAAAATCAGCACACCAAACCCAACATCAACACAAATAGATAATTGAGAATAGCCACAATACATAGACTGCTGAGCAAATGAAAAAAAGGTGAAAACCATACCTGCCTAGCAACCAAACAACAAGACAAACCCAGCAAACGCCAGCAAAGACTACCTCAAAACCATTAGATTCCGCGTCAACTACCGAGCACAGTGGCTGCATCCGAAGGCTCGACACATCCCATCTCTCCACCGACTCTGGCTGATAAGAATCTTCACACTATCGTCGCTTTCCCCACCTCTGCTTACCTACATTAGAGTTAGGTGGAACAATCTCTAGACTGCCTTGAAAAGAATCCACACCTAAATCGATATCAAGGGCCAAGTGAGGAAAAGGAGATGTTGGTGGAGAGAGGAGGAAAGTGCATGACCAAAAGTAAAATCCTTTACAACCGTACCTTCCTCGTGCACAGAAGATACTAAAGCTAGAGGCACGCTAACATCCCTAATCACACAAGCCTGACAATGCTTAGGTCATAGAGGATGATGACGCTTAGGGACACTAACCTAGACTTCAACCTCGAGCCATGCCGACACAGGAAGTGACAACCAAGGTAAGCACTGGGCAGGAAGCAGATAGGGAGATCAAATCCCCTAACCCACTGACACGACCACAAGGCGAAACCACACTACAATAGATAGCACTACCGACAACACTCGAAGTGCAACCGTCCATCTGACATAGGAAAGGAAAAATCAAAACATCTGCCACTTTTTTTGGGAGAAACTAGATAAGGAGCCAAATCCCCTAATCCTGGGTCAACCAAACCAATAGTAGGGATTGACCATCGGTCAAACTTAGGAAATGAAACGCCAACAGAGTCAACTAGAAGAGGAGGATAAGCTTCACAAGTTGAAGATGCCACCAAAGGTGACGCGTCCAATTTAAAAAACAAGGATCTGGCTCCATAAAGACATCATCAATCAAAATAAAATGATGTCTCGAAATTGCCTCAAAGGCTGATAGCTAAGTCACTTGCGCAAGAATCGATGAAATGCTAAGATCTGCTACAACCACCAGGGCATCAATAGTAGAGTTGACCAGTTCGATTATCCTCCCCACATCAGGGCAAGGACCCATGAACGAATCAACATAGATGAAATTGAAATCACCCGACATCGAGGCCTTGAAGCCCTAATACTAAAAGGGCAAAAACAAAGAAAATTAAGAACGACTGACCAAATAGATAAGACAGTACCAGAGAGATCTTAGGGAAAGTTAGAACGCAAAATCACTTTTACTGAGAAAGAGAGGAATCCATTAGAGAAGAAAGATAGCCGTTACCGGAAACTAAGTACATGCACTAACAAATGCATATATTTTTAATTTATTTTAATAATATATAAACGTTTGAATTCTAGAAATAGTGCATGTTTGAATTCAAAAACTTGAACGTGTAGAATAAATGAGAATTAAACAAAAATTTAATGTTATTGTAAACAAAATGTTACAATGATATAAATGTGATTATTTAGAAATTGTAGCATCAGTTAAATGTAACGTTATAAAATAATTAATGGAGGTTTATTAAAGACTAATGTTATTTAAGCATCGCATTATAAATTAATTAATGTAATGTAACGTTGCAAAAGAACTAAACTCAGGAAAGATAACACATGCATAGACGCACATCTATATAATTATTTCATATAAATATATGTGTGTATTAACTCCAAAAATAATACACTTTTGAAATTCGAAACAAATATGTGTAATAGAAGGAATTAAATCAGGAAAGGAAATGGATAGTAATTAACGTTAAACTACAACATTCAAGTATTAATAACGGTCATCATTAATGAAATTAAAAAAGACATAAATGAAAATTTATTTATGTTAGCAAACGTAAGGTTAAAGTTTAAAAGCAGAGAATTAATTTTAGAATGGTAACAAATACGTAAGCAAACGTGTATACATATTTATTTCATATAAATATGTATAGGTATAAATTTCAAAATTAACATGCATTTGAATATGTAAATAAACGCTTATCATAAATGAAATTAAATCATGTAATAAAGAAATTTTAATAACGTTAGTTAAGTAACATTCAAATTCAAATTGAGTGAAATAAACATGTATAATTTAAAACAGACAAGTGTCAATGGGCATTTTTATTTCCTATTGAACACGCAAATATTGTTTGATTTAAATAGTATGGACAACGTTGTTTTGAACATCTAAAAATAAGGGCTAGCCTTCAAACTCATATATTTTTGAACGAACGCGAAAGCTCTATCACATTGTTTTCTCCTCCAATTAGTCATAAATTAAATGTATTAGATTTAAGTTTTCTGATTTACAATATGGAGATAGAAACTATAGATTTAAAAAATATATGTACAAATTTATGTCTGTATGAGTTTGTAGATTCAAATAGGTTTACAAAAGAGTGAAAATGATGGATAATAAATTTGAATTTAAACCAGATATGGAACTTCGAATGTTTTTTCCAAGTGGGTGGATTTAAATTATATATCTTTTATGTCAATGGTATAAATATCGTTAGATTTTCGTTAAATTATTGAACTTAACATAGGTTGTATTTAGAAAAAAAATTAGAAATATTTATGCAAGTTATTCCTTGTTGAATTATGAATTGTTAAAAGTATACTTATATGAAATTATTATGATTGCGGAACGAAATCCAAATAAATGATTATAGGTAATGTTGGAATTGAAAGTTGTAGAAAAATGCTTAACCCTAAAAGTAAGGAATTTTACAGTAAAATGTCAAAACTTGGAAATTGGAATAAAAAGGGAATTCTAATGAACAAAATTTGTTTGGAAACTAGTATTAGGTTAGTTGTTGGTTGATGAAATAAGATATATATCCATGATTAATTTTATAGAAAATACGGTAAATGTAATTACATGAATAAAGTTTGATTAGTGCAAAATAGGGCAATTACTGTTTTTTGCGCTACACAAAAATAAAGAAGAGAACAAGGAAAATATCTTACAATTATGTGTTAATGTTTATGATATTAATGTTAAAATAAGGAAATAGATTTTAATGCAACTTCTATAACTAACCAAATGTTGGTAAGAGTACTTTCTAGAATTAAACTCACAATATCTATAAAGTAAGTAATCTGTAACAAAAGGGAGAAAATTAACATAGTAGCGGAGAGTTGACAATTCGGTTATTTGCAGTTTTACATAATCAATTAAATAAGTTCCTAAAATTCCTAGGTTTGTGAATGTTAGTTAAAAGACATAGATTTAATCCTTATTATGTGCATGAAAAATAGATTAAAAAGTATAACTTTGCAAACGTAGGTTAAATGAAAGTGAAGTAAATTTACAGTAAGCATATGTACAAATCGTAAAACTGTAATAAAGGGGAAGTAGACTGTATTAGGAAAATTAATGAGAATATGTAGTAAATTATGACATGTGTTATAATTTAAAAAGTAATAGAAAATGAATATATTATTATGATAATAAGAACTGTATTGGCATGTTAGAAAAATCATAATAAAAGAAAATGATGTAACTTACTATGGCCAAAATAGAATATTATAGGCTCGGGCTAAGAACTGAGTCAACATGTTAGGATCATATCTAGAATTGGAATAAAAAGAAAGAAAGAGAAACTAGGCAAATTTGAATATTTGCAAGTAAAATTATAATACGAGGGTTGTAATTAAAAAGAGAAAATAAGAGTGACTTATTATATTGAAACTTAAATCTTAGATTAAGTTAATAAGCAAATAAATAAGGATCGAAATCGAGAGAACTGCGAAGGAAACACTAATCAGTTTATAATAAAAGAAAAGAAAAGTAATTTAAATGTATAATGAAAGATTAGACACGGGGTCTTATAAAATAGTGAGGTGCATTTAGAGTAGACTGACGGGAGCCTGTATGAAAGAGCCTAACAAAGTGGATCACCATAGATGCTTTTGCACAATGGGAGCACGTCCAACATGTTGTTCGGCGAGGTTAGAAGAAAGTGAAGACTTCTACATGACATGAAGGTACTCTAGGATGGCCCTGTAGGGTTGGTCTAATGAAGCTGCATCCCCGTAGACAGGGCTATAGTGATTCCATTAAAAGAGCATGCCTGTATTGCATTTATATCAAGAGCAATCAGAAGACTGATGAGCGACTTTAGGATTCGGGGTTGCCTCAGCTCCAAAAGCAGGCTTCATGAGCAGGACCCAATAAGTATCGTAATCATTCTGATATCTGTCATCATCATTAAAAGCGAGAATGAGGAAGACTGAAGTTAAACCAGCAGGACAATATTCTTTCAGTATCGAGACGTTAGATGAGGAACAATGCCAATTGGATGTTTAGATCGTTTTTTGTAGGACACAGTCACTTAGTGCTTGATGGGTCTTTCAACTAGTAGAGGGGGCTGCTTGGAGCTATAGCCACTGGGAAAGAGATAGACCAAATAGAGAATATATATATATACACACGCGTAGATTCGAAATTCAAACCTTATATATAGTTTATAACTGAAATAATATAAATCAGGAGAATTGTATTGAGTAAGTAATTAATGTTATTGATTAACCTAAAAATCAGAAATCACAATGATGTAGAAATTCTGTTTGGACCCAGGATGGGTCGACCCATATAAGACCCGAGTCGACCCATCTGTCGACCCGATCGACCTAGATCTTTTTTTCCGTGTGACGTGGTTTTCTAATATAAACGGTTCAAATTTTGTTTTTTTGAATCCGATGGACCAAACTTTCTCGTACACCTATAAATAGACTAGCGAGGCCTTGCTTTAAACTCATATTTTCAGAGACGTTGCCTAGGCTCCACCATTCTCTTTTCTCTCCACACCTTTTTAGAAATTAAAATGTTAGTTCTTAAGGATTCTAATCCAAGGTTTGAAGATAAGAGATATAAATGTACAACATATGTGTCTAGATTTCTAATCAACATGAGGTAAGTTCTTGAATTTGATTTATTTAGGTTTCTCCCTTTTCTTACCCTTTTCTTTTAGTATCAGGTTTGTGAATCCGTGGTTATTTAAATAGATTCAGTTAGGGATGCCACAGAACAACAAATCTAGATCAGATTCAACGATTAGAAATCTGTCAGGTGAGTGAATTTAAATTATACCTTTTGATTTTTATTCCCCGTTATATTTAATATGCTAAAAAATTTGTAATTTTGTGTTAATCTGATTTTGCAACACGATTCAAGCATAACACATTGGTTCGTATAAGTGGTAAAATTGATGGATCGTGTTAATATTGGGCCGGGTCGTTCGTGGCCAGGTTGTGCATGGTCAAAGTGTAAAACACATGCATGGATCGGTTACCAAAGAAAGGCGGGTCGTTCATCTATGGGTCACTAAACACATGGGTCGATCGCGATGCATGTGTGAATCAGGTCGCCATAACATAGGTCGGGTCAGCTACAAAGCTGCGGGTCGCAAAAAGTATGGGTCGTTCACATGAGTGATTTGGGTCGTTGTACATGTATGGGTCGGTCTGTTGCACACAAAGATCGAGTCGTTAATACATCGGTCTCCCATTTATGGGTCGTTCACATTCAGGGTCGTTCAATGTGTTGGGTCGCTTGAAACATCGTGGGTCGTTTGCTCTATATTCGGGTTGACGGCCGATCCATGTAAACGGTAAATACATTATTTCAAGCTCATCCACTTCAGTCCAACCTCACCTATAAATACTCCACCCTATCCTACATTAAAAGGACCGAATTTTCTCCTCCCAAAGGGCTGCCATTTTTTATCTTTAACACTCAAGCTTCCCAAAATCCATCAAAGCTTTCTCAAGCGTTATCTAAGCTTCTCCAACATCACTTCCATCTAGAAATCAACAAAGATCATCACCGAGCTCGATTCCCGAAAATCTAACTCGATAATCGCCCCTACTAGTGAAGATCCGAGCATTTCTACTCTGGATTTCCAAGGATATTCAAGAAGTAAAGAGAATTTGAGAGAAGTAAATAGAGAATCATTGTAAAAGCATCATTAAAAGTGTAAAATGTGATCATGTGTGTACCTTGTGACAAAGAAATTAATGCAATCCTTATTCAAAGTGGACATAGGTTCAAAATGAGACCGAACCACTATAAGCCGCTCTCTACTTTACTGTTTTTCTGTATTTACTTGCTCTTAACCTTGCTATTTGCAGTTTTAAGGTGTTCATACACCACTTGGGATGTTAGTGCCATTTTTGGTATTAACATTTTTGGCTCCCACCGTAGGGCTCGAACCCACGACCACAAGGTTAAGAGCCTTGGTTGAGGGAAAGTTGTTGAAGCTTGATCTTTCACTATAGATCCACGAGATCTAAAAGTCATGTCCATTGAAAGAGTTTCTTGAAGACTAGAAAGCTATCAGAAATTATGGCACCGTCTAAGAAGACTAGTAAATCTGCAAGAGCTTCAGGTTCTGGAAATGAGGCAACCACTCCTCAAACTAATCACCCTACTTCTCAAACTCTGGGAGCTGGTGTGACTCGGGGAGAGTTGGATGCGGCTGTAACAACACGCATTTTACGTATCGAAAGATCATAAAATATTTTTATTTTATTCCATGAGGATTGGATTATTCTCATCTTTTAATATGTTGCTTATGGGGATGTGAGACATGTCCATAATTTTTACTAATTTTGTTTGTAACCATTTTGCCCCTGTCAATCTTGCACAGGGAATAACTTTTGACTCATGTCAAATCAAAGGGTGAGACCTATACTATTGGAAAGGAATTGATGATTGCCTTTCCGTAGAATGGTTACATTAAGGATTTGGCTCAACGATTTTGGAGGAATCGCTGTTTTAAGGTTTTTCAGCTGGTTGTCTAGGTTTTAGGAGCATAATGGGCTGATTTGGGAGAAGCCCATTAGGGGGTTGGTGGAAACTATAAATAAGGGGTAAGGAATATGGGAAATAGTTTTAGTTTACCATTCTCTCATTTGGAGGTATTGTGCTCCTTCCTCTAACACCTTCCACCATTAAAAAACATAATCCACGGAGGGAAATTGAAGATCTACACCATTGGAGGATAGATCTACATCAATTGAGGCAAGGATTCATTGGATCAAAGTGTTTGAGGTGCTTGCTGTCTGGATTCATTTTCCTTTGATTTTTTCTTGTTTGGGAGAATCAGTGAGTGGTTTACATCTCTCACATGGATTCAATGAAGTGTATGAGTGTTTGATCATGATTTTCATCAAGTTTAAGTGTTTAACCATAGATCTATGCCATATTTTGTCCATGTTCATATGAATCACCCTATGATCTCATTTAGCACGTTTAAATCATTAATTCCATGTTATTCCATATGGTTATGCAAGTTATATCTTTCGTTTTGTTCATATGTTCATTCATGATGGTTTTTGGAGTGATTGTGTATGATTTAGGTGAAAACTATTGTTTTCATGTTGTTAGCGGATTCATATCGTATCTTTGATTATATTTGATGGATTAGACAAGTTGGTTTCGTCGAATCTATCTTTTGGCTAAGTTTTGGTGGAAATCGGAGTGGGAATGGTAAGTGCAGGTTTTGGGTCGCACATTGGGGGGGGGGGTCGTTCGCCCATGGCGCGTTTTCTTGGAGAACAAGACTGGCTCAGGAGTCAATTGCACATAGCAGAAACAATCAGGGTCGGTCGTGCAAGTGGAAAAAGGCATGGGGTTTTGCCTTTAGGAAGCAGCTGATCGGTCGCTCCTGGTGTTGGGTCGGTCGTGCGTTCCTAGATGGTTGTTTGGTTCGAGCGAGCTTGGGTGACGGGTTTGAGCGAGCCTATGGATGAATTAATCTGGTTGGTTGGTCATCTACAAGTCGTACATGGATGAGCTGGTAGGTCGTACATGTTTTAAAGCAAAGATGTATGGTATAACTAAAGTGTTCGGTCGAGCCAAGAAGTACGAGTCGGTCGCACCATGTTGGGTCGGTCGATCGAGCAAGACGGGGCCAGTCGCACAGGGTCATTTTCTGAAAAATTATGTTTTTCGGGTACGATTCGGATTTGAGCGAGAATGCCTAGAAAAAAATTCGGGGGCGATTCCCTCGAACTCGTGCCGCAGCGTAGTGGTCTGGTAACTTCTAAGTGAATTCCATGGGGAATGACGAAGTGAGGTGATTTGTTCATCGGATGTGATGAATGTAGTTATGACTCAAGGATGTATTGAGTTCGCTCGAAGTGATTGCTCTAAAGTGTTCTGAGCCAATACATAGTCGTAATTGATAACGACTAAGGATGAGAAGGTCGAGGAAGTTCCGTTGTCGTAGGTTCTAGCGGACTCAAAGCAGGGGTACAATTGAAGATCAATTGTAGGTCGAGAAGCCTGGGCATCGTGTATGGCATAGACACGTGTTGAGGATAGTGTGTACCACGTGTTGTGTATAACGTGTGGGGTTTTGCTAGAACTGGGGCGTTGTGTGTGGTCCTTGACAATTGACGGTAAGTTGTTAGCCAATCATAAGATAACGAGAGTTCCAAAGCAAGGTTGGCAGTGATAGCCAAGGTTTGTCATGGATGTTTGAATGCTTGTTGTACTAATAGCTGAATTGCTATTGCTATGTATGAACAATTATTTTGGTTGCCATTGATAAATTGTTATTCGTTTGGATGTATGGGTCGTAAAGGCCATCACTATCAGGTGTGGGGAAGGCAGGTGTAAGTTCTTCTCTGGAGCTGGGTAGACTAGTTGCTTATTTACCCATTATAATATACTTTATTGATGAAGTTTGTTAGTTGTTTTACCGCTCACTGAGACTGTTGTCTAACTAAATGTTTTATGTTTCCTCTTATTATCTTGGGCTGTTCATCCGGTTTTTGATGGGCAGACTGAGTAGCAGGTGATAGATTATGCTTTAGTGAGGACGATGATGTTGATCAACGGTGAGCAGGAGGCTCACGTACCAGTTTTATTACTATCTATTATTTGTTTTCGTTGTTTGTTATTTCTATGTATGTTGTAGTAAGGCAAATTGTACAAACACTACTGTTGTTATCCATGTGTATGGGAATTACTTTCTAGTTGTCATGAAAGTTTAGTGTTTTTTGCTTCACTATCACTACCTATTGTATATGTTCTATTATATTTTATCCTTGCGCTATGAGTTTACGAAAGGACCCGCTTATATATCATACCTTGATGATTGTCCATATCTACCTGGCACACCCTTCAGCACATTATTCCTCTCATATGGTGAGGGGGCTGTGGGCGGTCGTCACAGCGGCTGTCACCAACTTGAATCAGCAATAGGAGCTTCGAACAAAGCTTTGATGGACAGGCTAGAAGCTCTTCTCACTACTCAAGCCAATTCAGTAAATCATAAGGTTCATATTGACTTAGATGAAAATGCACACTCTTCCGCTTCCGGTTATAACCGTGAATACTATGTAGAGGAGGCTAATCAGTGGAAAGGAGGATGCTGATATCGAGGACTCCAAAGAAAACGCTAAAAATCATGTCGTAGAGTATACTCGCAAAGTTGCTAGTCTCACCAATGGGGCCCTCCCCAAGCAGGAGGCAAAAGTCCCTGGACCCCTAATCACGATTGCTTGCCAAGACAAGCTTCCGGTAAAAGGTCCGGTGTCAGCCCCGTGGAACGAAACAACAATGAAGAGTATATTTCTAAGATGATTAGGAAAATCATGAATGAGAGTATGGAGAGAAATGAAGATGAGAAAGAATGTGATTTTGCTTTAAGTAAAACTCCATTCACAGAAAGAATTCAGAAGGCCGAACTTCCGAAGAAGTTCACTCCTCCAACTATGCCTACCTACAATGGAGTTACCGATTCAATTTTTTTTCTATACAAGTATGATTGGCACATGAACAGTGCCAGGGCAACAGATGAAATCAAATGTCAATATTCTCTGATTTAATTAGAAGGAGTAGCATCACTGTGGTTCATCACCATCAAGATCTATTGGCTAGTTCTCTGATTTGGCGATGAATTTTAGAGTGCAATTCAAGTTGTACACCTCTAAAGCTAAAGAGTTATGTCACCATCAGGATTGGAGCAGAATCCATGAGAGATAGTGAAAGATTTTCTTACTCGTTTCAATAAAGCTGTAACTGAAGTTGGAAATCCATAACCTAGAATGATACTGATAGATTTAGTCCAAGCCGTGGACAAGAAAATTGAGTTCAGAAAATGGGTGAAAATGAAGGAGCCCAATACTATAGAGAAATTATATAAGAAGGTAGAAGAGTTCATCAGAGTAGAAGATGACCCTTCTATCGCCCAGAATGTCGGCGAAAGCAGTATTGTACAGAAAAAGAAGGATAATGATGCTCAGGGAAGTTAGAAGAATAATGGAGGACAAAAGAGGTGAAATGATGGAAAAGATAAACAAGAATAATATTCGTTTTCAAACTTGCAGAGCTGACCCCTCTGATCGATACTCCAGAGAACATTTATTTTGCTACTAAAGATGCAGAACTTTATCCAGATCCAAAACTGATTAGAGTGGGGGATAGAAAAATGAAGTCCGAAAGTTTCTGTTGTTTCCATAATCAGTCTGGCCACAACACCAATGAATGCAGACATCTGAAGAAGCTTGAATGAAGAGTTAATCAGGAAACATAAGTTGTAGCAATATATGAGGAAGCCACAAGCAACAGATCCTTCCCAAACTCCTCAGGGGTAGAGTGCACCTATTAATCAACCTGGAGGCCAGTGATTAATACCATTTTTGGTGGTCTTCATCCAGTAGGTAGCAGTTGAGGAGACATTGAAAGATATGCAAGTTCTTTGAAGTGCACCCCAAAGGAAGAAAGATGCTTGATTCTCAGTAACATAGTACCCGTGAAGCAGCAAAAGGTCGCTCATGGTGATATTGTATTCAGTGAGAAAGACTCAGAAGGTGTTGTGGCACCAACTCTTGATCCAATGGTGGTCACGGTTGGAATTGGCCCAACAATGGTCCGAAGGGTATTGGTTAACTATGGCGCATTTATAAATGTTCTCTTTCGAAAAACTTTGAATTTGATGAATTTCTCAATGACTGGCATGTAGGCTTGTCAGGAAAAGATCAAAGGGTTCATAAGAGAGCCGAAACAACCGATTGGGACAATTGACCTGCTTGTTGAGTTAGGATAAGGACAAAGGAAAGCTATTCTGAAGCAAACCTTTGATCTTTGGTTGACTTCAGGATTGCGCTAGCGCCCTGGTGTTTGACGATGAAATTTCCTATAGAAATGGTGTCGTGTAATTAAAGGAGATCAAGAGACTGCCAGAGAATGCTATCTTATAGAGCGGAGAGAAGCCAAGAAGAAAGACAAGGGGAAGAATGTGGAGGGCCCCCTCCGCATTCACGAACCTTCCTTATAGCAGCTAAAGCACGACCCCTGCACTGGCGAGCATAGTGGTGCTCAGAAGGAGATGGATCCTAGAAAGACCAGTGCTGGAGAGAATCGAGCGCCAGCTGAGGTCACAATTCCTATAGCCGTTCATCCGAAAGATCCTGACCGAGTGTTGAATGTAGGATCTCAGTTGGTCCAGAAGTTGCAGAGAGAGTAGATTATTTTTCTAAAAGAAATTTTGGATGTGTTTGCATGAAGTCCTGCTGATATGTGCGGCATATCCCCGGATATAGTTGTTCATTCATTGAATATTGATCCCAGCATCACGCCTGTGAAACAGAAAAGAAGAATTCAAGGTCCAGAAAGGTCAATGACTTTAAAAGAAGAAGTAGATAGGCTAATGGAGAATCGCTTCATAAGGGAGTCCACATATCTAAACTAGATGTCCAATCCTGTTCTAGTGAAGAAGCCGAATGGCAAGTGGCGCATCTGCATAAATTATTCAGATCTGAACAAAGCATGTCCCTTAGATAGCTTTCTGTTGCCTAGAATTGATCAGCCGACGGATTCAACAGTAAGGCACGAGTTGCTATCATTCATGGATGCTTATTTGGGATATAATCAAATAATGATGCATGAGCCGGATCAGGAGAACACTAGCTTCATCACAGATGTGAGACTCAGCTTGTGACGACCGCCCATAACTCCTGCACTTAATAAGGGAAAATAATGCACTGAAAGACATGCCAGGCAGCAATGGACGATCATCGAGATATAAAACACATGCGAAACCTGTCGTACAACTCACAACGCAAAGATAAAATATAATATAACATATACAAAATGCAATAATAGTGAAGCATATTTGAGCAGAAACTTGAACTCTCATAACAACTAGGAAGAATATTCATATATCTTTGGATTACAACATAAGTGTCTATACAAATTCGCCTCACTACAACACACAGAGTCAATCATCAAACAATGGAAACGACAAATACTAGATGGTAGAAAAGTAATACGCCAACCTCCTGCTTGCCACCGCACAGTAGCATCGTCCACATTAAGATCAATCACCTGTAACCTATTACTCAGTTTACCCATCCAGAACCGGATGAACATCCCAAGGTAATAAGAGGGAAACAAAGAACCTTGAGTCAGACAACAGTTTTAATGAGCCATAAAACAGCTATCTAACATCATCAACAAAATATATGAGAATAGGTAGATGAACCAACTAATATACTCACATCAACCGAGAAGATCCCACATCCGTCTTTCCCACATCCGACAGTGATAGCCTTTGCAAGCAACCAGAAGTAAACAGACAATATCAACCACAGTAATTAGTTATATCTCGCGTAAACCATCCTAATCGAGATCAACATCCCTCAAGCACAAGCCCTGAAGCTGTAACGACCCGAACTTCCACTCGCTTCAAACCGACCAAAAACCGAAACCATGTTGATTCAAGGTAAGCAAAAGTACATTTCCTTAAGGTTTATCAGAGCAATCACAACAAAATACAAAGCTCACAGCGGAAAAGATAAAATATAATAAGAATATATTATTGCAGCGAAAACATTTTTGAATACAAATCTGATTTTACATACCATTACTCCATGAAGACTTAACATAATATACCGATAATAGAGTACGTCCGCCTTTCATATGAAACTCCAGCTCTCTCTGGAACTCCACGTCTTCAATCTTGAGCCTGATCTCGATAACTGAAAAACAAACTAACAGACTACCCGTATGGAAATTGTGGGCACCCCCAGTTTGCAAGGGAAAAACAAACTACGATTCAGTCATGGGACTGGTGTGAGGAAACTTTTATTACTAATCTGATACTTAGCTTTAATTTGAATAAGGTATCTCGGGACCATGCCACAGGTCACGGAATGGGTTTTCTCCCAAGGATACGTGCACAACCAAAGCAACCAGAACCAAACATAACAATCATAAACCAGGTTTTGAAAACATGACTTTAGAAAAATGAATGATTATAAGCCCCGGGTCCAATCACACAATGCAAGCGCACAACAGAGGATAGGGGTTTGCCTTATAATCACAAAATATACTTAATATAGTTCAAAACAAAAACATTTGATATTATTATAATGACTTGGGTGTGAAATATCCTTTCGAAAATAAACTTATGAATCTTAGCTCGCATAGTGCCCCATCCCACTATGTTGGCTACATAGGTATACAACCGAAAATCGTAAAGGGTTTCGTATTGAAAATTGGATTTCCATCAATGAGCCTGGGCTAAGGATCTTCCTAATCCGGTTCGGAACCCCCAACTAGGTTCCAGGGTCCCGTCTGGCTCCTTTAGAGTGGCAGGGTCAGTCCACCCTACTTCATGGATTAAAGTAACAACCTGAACACAACTTCCCTCGGTCTGTGTGTAGACTGTCATCTAGGTATATTAACCTAGTCCAAGGCGCCTCATCCAAAAAACCACGTAAGTAAATGCCTGGGCTCCATACCATGGCATTACCTTTTTCTAGATGGAACGTTAAGTCCCTACCCTACCCATGCGGTCTATAATCCTGTTCGGCTCAATCCGGGCTGTGAGGCCCGCGAAATCACATCATACACAAAGCTATGCATTTAAGCCATGCTTCGATCTTCAACCACAAGGCCATGCTTTTCAAAAACAACCTTGATCATTTAAACTTATCATGCCACACTATCGTTCTTTGAAACACAAACTTCTATTCATCAACATACAACCTTTGAGCTCGTACGTCTCAAAGAAGGGTGTTAAGCTATGGGAAATAATTCCTGCCACCAAACAGAAGTGTGTTTAGTAAATGTCGGTCTGTATTTTATAAAATACAATGTAAGACATGAAATCCATCAACAAATCCATTCCGGGAGTAGGAACGAAACTGAAGGAACTTGATTCCACGTCCCCGCCTGGGAGTGCAAGCCCTTGCAATCCGATACGCTTCAAGTACGGTCAAATAATGTTGTCACTTTAACCACT
Source organism: Allium sativum (assembly GCA_030737875.1). Classification (NCBI taxonomy): domain Eukaryota; kingdom Viridiplantae; phylum Streptophyta; class Magnoliopsida; order Asparagales; family Amaryllidaceae; genus Allium; species Allium sativum. The sequence continues at coordinate 154,058,694 of CM060926.1, read as the reverse complement.
TGAGGAGCGACCCCGAGGCATCGATAAGCTATCCATACGATGTGAAGAATACCGGTCTTCAACCATCCTCGTCGTCATCTTGATATCATCACTTCGTATAATTATTTGGCATGGGTAAAAACCCGGCCTTTCCAAATAATTAGCACTTCTTTAAAACCAGTCGGTTTACAGGATCTCATGGCCTCATTCCGTTTTTTGGATATTCATCTTTTAAGTTCTCATTAAAACTTATTCAGGTACAAATATCTAAATCATTCTTTAAGTGATTGATTAACTTCAAATTCTAAGCTAACTCTTTCAAATAGTCCTTATCGATTATTCGCCATTTGTTTCAAGCAAAACATGTTCGTTCCTCTTTCAAATCATCTTCATAAATAAAGATTTTATTCGCTTAACTAGGAAAATTATCTTACTTTTACATGGGCCGAAGAACAACATTATTGAAGACATCATTCACAACAAACCCAAAATCATGTTTCCTTTACAAAAACATTTGAAATCATTGATTATTGATTTCGAAATTCGACAAGCCATAACTTGTTCTTAACTTCTTCAAATCCAGTTCGTTCTTTTGCAAAAGTTCATCATTATTAACTAAAATTCATATCCAAAAGGTATTAGAACTTAAATTCGAACTTTTATTTTCCCTGATTATTTTATTATCAAAATAATCAATTAAAATCCAGTTTCTGGAATCAAACTCATTCAACTCCTGTATATCCGAGAATTTGGGTATACGCAAACATCCAATAAACATAAACAAGATGTCATGTGTCTAACGAGTTGTAGCCAAACTTGTTTGTTATTTAAGATCAGATGTCGGACTCATAATTGGGTTCCATTTTATTAATTAACAACCAACTGGTATTCATAACCATTGATCAGCCAAATCAACAATTCAAACCAAATCAATCTCATCCAACATCTTCCAAAACATGAATAATATTCATTAGCTAGAGATTAACAACTCAACATAAACATGTTATGGTGCTCAAAACCATGTAATAAGTTTCTGATGTTCATTACCCTAGCTATCAACCCAAGTATTTATAACCAGAGGTTCAACTTCATGAATTTAAATTAAAGGTCTTGGTTTCCTTTATATAATGGTGAATCCATAACTAAAATCACTTCTTTATGTGAATTAATCCATAAAGAATGAACGTTTACCATCATTTACTATATAAATATTTTACTACTAAACCAAAGAAACATAAAACAACCAACCAAGACATGTATGCTCTGAATCTTCCTTAAAGGTGAGATTTTGTGAATTAACCTAACGAGTTTCATCTCAAAACCTAAGCAAGATGTCATTTTTACTTTATAAATTTATTTAGAAACCATCAGAAACCATATACCACCAATATAATCGCAAATTCACCACAAATTTTCTAAGATACATTTAATCAGACATCATATGTGCATCTCTTAAACTAACTAATTAAGACCTTTATGAAGAGAGTTTTTCTCACCTACTTAAAAGACTACCCAAATTTTATTTAAAGATCGGATCTTTAAGGGTTTAATTCTCTTTACCACATCAAATCACTTGCAAATAATTCAAACGTACCACCCTAAATCAAGTAAGGCATGTACATACCTAATATTCCATAAAAATCTTGGTTTCCTTTTATGTATTCATGGATCTTCACCTAAATATCACACCTTTATGTGATTTTATCCATAAAGATCGAATATTTGAGGTTTTAACTTCTTTAACCACATCAGATCACTTACTAATAACCCAAACATATGACCAAAATTAAATCAATGCATGTATATTTATGATATTCCATGAAGGTGCAACTTTGTGAACCGAACATGAAGGTTTTCACTCAAACTCCAAAAAATTGCCATTTTAACTTCACGAACCTATTTAGGAATTTTTATCAATCATATACCATCAAGTTATCCATGAATTCACCACCAAAACTCTAAGAAACATTTCAACAAACACCTTACATTCAATCATTAAATCAAGCAACAAAAACCCTTTAAAAGCTTTGTTTTTCTCACCTAAAAGCTTCAAACTACACCAGAATTTAGCTAAGGGTCGTATTTATCATTTTCCTAGCTTTTCTCCTTCCTTTATTCTTTATTTTCTTGAAATATTTTTTTATCATTATTAAAAAGGTGGAAAACGTGAGCAAATATGGGGAGGGGAGGAAGAAGATGATTTTCAAGGGAAGAAAGGAAGTAAGATGGTAAAGGAGATAAGGGTGGGGGTATTTATAAGGAAGCTCAATCTCATAGATGGAAGACACATGTAATTGTAGATAAGCATGGAAAATGAATGGCCACAATTCATCCTTATCCTTTTAAATAGTAAGTGTGTTTTCTCAAGCACCTTCCGGCCCGGTGTCGAGTATCAAACGATAACGGTTTTCAGAAATTCTTCAACCATAAGGTCCGGTTTCAAACGTACTTCAATCCTATGTATTCAAATATAAAATCTGAGTTCATTTTCATTTTCAAATAATTTATTTTAGTTTTGTTTTGTTAACTTTTTATATTTGATAAGGCATCCTCCCAGACTTCATACATAACTAATATTCTATGTTCTAAATTTTTCTGGATAGGTCTCAGGTTCCAATTTTGCCGTTAGCACTATCGAATTCCAATTACCGTCAAAATTTAGTTCAAATTTTGGCCTTTTATTTTTTTCTTTTCCACATAAGGATGCTGTTTTTGACAAAACTTGGCTAGCTACCTAATTTCATCATTCTGGATTTAATGAAACTGATTTCATCGAAATCTGAGTTCGTTAGCTACTACTTCCTTAAAAAGCTGCGACTTGTTAAGAGAAATCGATATTAAATGCAAATTTGGTTCTAAAATTTCTGGGTTGTTACAGAAGGCCTAAACCAACATCAGACAAGCACCCAAGAAACATCTCCTTCGACGTCAGACAATCTACGTGAGACGGTATAGGCAAAACAACCAACATCCATGACTCTGGCTATCACCGCTAATCCATCTATGAAACCTCGTTAATCATATGATCGGCCCAACATCATGTCGTCCGTCAAGGGCTAATGGTAACCCCAGTTCTAGCACAGTTCTAGCAAAAACTCCATGCACTTTTCATTGCTACTTATTTAGGCCTTTTATCGATACCCAGGGTACTCGACTAATCATCTAGTCTTTTAGGTGTCCCTATTATACCCTTGATTTGAGCCCGCTAGAACCTACGTCAACGATAACTCCTCGACCTTTAATATCTCTAGTCTTTGTCATCGGCGACCATTCATAAGCTTAAATAATCTTGAGCAACCATTATCCACAAACTCAACATCTTTGAGTTGTCTTCACACTCGTTGCATTACGACGATCAACGAACACATCACATCACTTCGACATTTCGCCTTGAATTTACTTCGAAGTCACTACAAGCATTCTTGAACCAAAAGCATACACCGTTTGGTCGATATTCCTTTCTATAGCGTTTTCTGTTTTCCCACTATGGAAAACAAATCGCAGCATTTCTGTCTTCATTCACAACGTTTACAAACACTATCATTCTTCCTAGGTTGTTAACGACCTGACTTCGTAGGTCGACCCACAGCCTAATGCTTGTGGAGCTCCAACGACCTGCTTTCTTCACAATTCGAATGACCTGAAATCATCTAGTACCAACGACCTGACTTGTACTCAACTAGGGCGACCCACCTCCATCATAAAACCAATGTTCTGATGAACTTCCCCATCCAGCGACCTAACCAAGCCACGACCTAACTTACAACAACAAGACCGGAACGAGCTGACCTCGGCCCTTATGTTACAACCAGCTCCAACGATCCAAAGCCTACGACCTAACTCTTACGACCCGACCCATAGAAGCCAGCGACCCAACTTTACTTTGCACTTCGCACCAATATAACTGACCCAACTGCATTCCAGATGCTCAACGACCTGTAGTAACAAAGCTCCCACGACCCGAGACGCCACCAACGACCCGAGCCTCGAGAGACATCCTGATCCATTTCTTGGGCAACAAGCGATGTGACCTGACTCCGAAAACAATCTGGCTCCAGTCTGACCAAAATCACTCCAATCTTGACCAAACCATCACAAACGACAACATCGATTCAAACAACTCATCCAAATCATCCAATTCAGCAATCAACACTTTATGAAATCATTAACAACATCAAAATGACAATTTTCATCAATAATCATATAAAGTTCACTAAATCATGATAAATCAAGGAATAAGCTAAACAATGAATCTATACTTGCATATACGTATGAATTAACATAGAAATTAGCAGTTGTAAGTTGGTAGATTAGATCCTATGGTGATTCATATGAAAATATACTTACCATGATGTAGATCTAGGTGAAAACAACTTTAAAATGATGAAAATATGATCAAACAACTCATATACTCGATTTAAATCCGCGTATGAGATGCTTATCACTCACCAAATCTTCAAACAAGCTTAAAAAATGATGATTCACGATTCCGAACATCGAAGAACAACCTTCAAACCTCTCGATTTGATGCGATCTCTCTTCACTTGATGTAGATCTAGCTTCAAACGATGTAGATCTTAGATTCTCTTCCTGAGATCTAGATTTTAATGGTGGAAAGTTGTATTTGATTGAGCAAGGAGGATCACGAGCTCAACCAAATGAGAGAATCAAGAAAGTAAACAATTCTCCATGCCTCTAACCCCTATTTATAGCCTCACACTAGCCCACTAATGGGCCTCTCCAAATCAGCCCATCAATGGTTCACAAAACCTGTACATAAAATTGTGTAGCAATAAAACAACGATTCCTCCTAAACTTCTGAACCAAATTTTTGATCTGACCACTCTACAGATTTGGCAACACCGTTTCCTTTCAAATGAAATTAATTCAAGCACTTGATTCGATTCCAGTCAAAAGTTTGTCCCTATATAAGGCTGATAGGGGCAAAATAATCACAAATAAAATTGGTAAAAATTGTGGACATGTCTCATATCCTCATAACCAACATACCAAAATATGAGAATGATCCAACCCTCAGGGAATTGAATAAAAATATTTTACGATCCTCCGATACGTAAAATGCGGGCTGTTACATTCTCCCTCCATTTAGGAATTTTGCCCTCGAAATCGCAACAAACACAAGCAACCAAAACTTCTCGCACTCGGACACACTTCTCGGAATGAATCGTTTTCGTAAAAGGTCACGAACCCGCACCTCTAACTCCCGTTGTTTCTTAGGCGTCATCCGCCTAAGAAAGAGAACGATAGGTCTAACATCTTCGACCAAATTGATTCTAAAGTCAATCTCACGATGCGGCGACAAACCTTTGACTTCTTCAAATACATCCTCAAACTCACTTGCGATCAGCACTGATGACAAGTCTTCCCGTGGAATCACAAGCAAATATTAAAAAAAATCTCACAAAGACACCATCTTCAGGCTTACTTCAAATCAAAACCCTTCGCTCTTCCACATCCCCGGCTCTCACCTCAAGCATCTCGCAATTCACTCTTGCCGCATACCTCTTCAGCCAATCCACACCCAAGATAATCTCAAACCCAACGAAAGTCACAATAAACTATCATTCATAAAAGAGCAACCATGACTAAATAAACTAGACCATGACAAGTCATACAAGGAGTAGATAAACCCCACACTAGATTAGTCACAATTAAATGGTCTATTACAACTTCAGTTCCTGAACTCAGTAGTACAATCTTATTATAGGTAAAATAAGACGACTCTCTAGTGCCAAATAGAACTCAAATAAACTCCACCAGTAGGAAGCATATCTAAACTAACAACAGCTTTCCCCTAATTCTCTTCAGGAATGTAATAGGAAATCGGAGTAGCTTCTGGAACACATGCTTCCTCCCGTTGCTTATTCTTCAAAAAATATGTGCATTCTTTTTTCTTATGTCTAGGCTTGCTGCAGTTAAAGCACTTCTTCTCGGCTTTCGGCTCCTTACAATCTATGGAAAAATGGCCCTTCGGTTGATAGTTAAAGCATATGTCATTCTTCTTAGGTTTCTTCTTTTGGCCATCACTCTCTTCATGTTGCTTCTTCATTTTCTTATTCAGCTTCTTTGTAGCAATAAGGCCAGTAAAAGTTTCTTCGTGAGGCTCGTGCCCACTTCTAAAAGCCTTGTCTCAAGCAGCACTGATCATTTCTTCTTGCTCCTTTACTCAGCGTCGAAGTCGCTCCAAATATATACTTCTTATTAACATATCTTCTTAATCTGCATGAGGATAATCCCTTTGTCGCTTAGCGGAATCATCCCTAGGTACTTGCATAGGAACACCATGCTCTATCGTTGCATCAGGAATGGGCATCCTTAGTATGAACGCTGCCATCATGGCCCCGAACATAGCCAGACAATTTGGTATAACAGCTGAAGCTCCCGATTGGCTACCATCACCTACACTTCCATTCACAGGCTCATCCCTAGTAGTGTTTTTCGTAGTTTGACGACTAATTCTAAATCTAAAAATAGAATGATTAGTCCACATATGGGATAAACTGCAACGGAGTTCAAATGCTATTACGCTATACACTACTACATAGTATACATCCATTAGAAATATACAAATACATCTCTCATACGTTATTATGTCCTTGAACTTTGGCTAAAATTGATAACCAGAGCTTTAATACCAAATGTGACGACTGCTAATAACTCCTGCACTTAGCAAGGGAAAATAATGCGTTGAAGGACGTGTTAGGAAGCTATGGAAGATCATAGAGACATGAAACACATGTGAAACCTGTTGTACAACTCACGGTGCAAGGATAAAATATAATAGAACGTATACAACAGGCAATAATAGTGAAGCATATTTGAGTAGAAACTTGAACTCTCATAACTAGGAAGAATATCCATACATCTTTGGATTACAACATAAGTGTCTATACAAATTCGCCTCACTACAACACTCAGAGTCAATCATCAAACAATGGAAACAACAAATACTAGATAGTAGAAAAGTAATATGTCAGTCTCCTGTTCGACACTGCACACAACATAGTCCTCATTAAGATCAATCCCCTATAACCTGTTACTCAGTCTTCCCATCCAGAACCGGATGAACAACCCATGGTAATAAGAAGGAAACATAAAACCTTGAGTCAGACAACAGTCTTAATGAATGATAAAACAGCTATCTAACATCATAAACAAAGTATATGTGGATAGATAGATAAACCAACTAATCTACCCACATCAACCGAGAAGAACCCACACCCATCTTCCCAACATCCTACAACGATAGCGTTTACAAGCAACCAGAAGTAAATATACAATAGAAACCATAGTAACCAGTTATATCTCATGTAAACATCCTATTAGAGATCAACATACCTCAAGCACAAGCCCCGAAGGCCAAAACCAACATCAGACAAGCACCCAAGAAACATCGCCTTCGACGTTAGACAATCTATGTGAGACGATACAAGAAAAACAACCAACATCCATGACTCTGGATATCACCGTCAATCCTGCTTTGAAACCATCGTTAATCGTATGACTGGCTCAACATCATGTCGTCCGTCAAGGGCTAATGGTAACCTCGGTTCTAGCAAAAACTCCATACCCCTTTCATTGATATGTATCCAGGCCTTTCATCAATACCCATGGTACTCGACTAATCATCTAGTCTTTTAGGTGTCCCTATTATACGTTTGCTTTGAGCCCGCTAGAACCTACGACAACTTTAACTCCCCGGCCTTGAGTATCTCTAGTCATCGGCAACAATTCATAAGCTCCAATCATCCTGAGCAGCCATTATCCACAAACTCAACATCTTTGAGTTATCTTCACATTCGTTGCATTACGATGATCAATGAACACATTACAACACTTCAACATTTCCCCTTGAATTCACTTCGAAGTCACAACCATTATTCCCGAACCAAAAACAAACACTATTTGGTTGATATTCCTTTCCATAGCATTTTCAGTTTTCCCGCTACGAAAAAAAAATCACAACATTTATGTCCTCATTCACAATGTTTACAAACACTATCATTCCTTCCTAGGTCGTTAACGACCTGACTTCGTAGGTTGATCCATGACCTAACTCCCGTGAAGCTCCAACGACCTGACTTGTACTCAAGTAGGGCGACCCATCTCCATCAGAAAACCAACGTCCGGATGAACTTCCCCATCCAGCGACCTAACCATGCCACAACCTAACTTCCAACAATAGACCTGTACGACCTGACCCCAACCGTCCTGTTCCACCCAGCTCCAACGATCCGAAGCCCACGACCTGACTCTTACGACCCAACCCATAGAAGCCCACGACCCAACTTTATTTTGCACTTCATACCAATATAACCGACCCAACTGCATTCCAGATGCTCAATGACCTGAAGTAACAAAGATCCCACGACCTGAGTTTCCACCAACGACCTAAGCCTCAAGAGACGACCTGACTCATTTCTTGGGCAACAAGCCATGCGACCTGACTCCGAAAACGACCCGACTCTAGATCTGACCAAAATAGCTCCAACCTTGACCAAATCATCACCAAACGACAATATCGATTCAAACAACTCATCCAAATCATCCAATTCAACAATCAACACTTTATGAAATCATTAACAACATCAAAATGACAATTTTCATCAATAATCATATAGAGTTCACTAAATCATGATAACTCAACAAATAAGCTAAACAATGAATCTAAACTTGCATATACACATTAATTAACATAGAAATTATCGGTTTTAAGTTGCTAGACTGGATCCTATGGTGATTCATATGAAAATATACTTACCATGATGTAGAACTAGGTGAAACAACTTTAGAATGATGAAAATATGACAAGACAACCCATAACTTGGTTGAATCCGTGTGAGAGATGCTTAACACTCACCAAATCTTCAAACAAGCTTAAAAACGATGATTCACGAATCCTAACAGCGAAGAACAACCTTCAAACTTCTCGATTTGATGCGATCTCTCGTCACTTGGTGTAGATCTAGCTTCAAACGATGTATCTTCGATTCTCTTTCTTAGATCTAGATTTTAATGGCGGAAAGGTGTATTTGATTGAGCAAGGAGGATCACGAGCTCAACCAAATGAGTGAAAGAAGAAAGTAAACTATTCTCCATGCCCATAACCCTTTATTTATAGCCTCCCACCAGCCCACTAATGCATCTCTCCAAATCAGCCCATCAATGGCTCACAAAACTTGTATAGAAAATTGTGTAGCACTAAAACAGTGATTCCTCCCAAACTGTTGAACCAAATCTTTAATGTGACCACTCTACGGATTTGGAAACACCGTTTCCTTTCCAATGAAATCGATCCTAGCTCCTCATTCGATTCCAGTCAAAAGTTAGTCCCTGTAAAAGGCTAAAAGGGGCAAAACAGTTACAAATAAAATTGGTAAAAATTATGGACATGTTTCATATCCCCATAACCAACATACCAAAATACGAGAATGATCCAACCCACAGGGAATTAAATAAAAATATTTTACGATCATCCGATACGTAAAATGCGGACTGTTACACTACTGCTACAAAGTTATGCCATTTGGACAGAATAATGTGGGGCAACCTAACAACAGCTTGTCAATGCTCTGTTCAAAACATAGATCGTCAAAACTATGGAAGTCTATGTTGATGATATGCTCGTTAAATCGAAGAGAGCTGCCGATCACATGGAAAATCTGGCTGAGATGTTCGATATCCTCAAAAGGTACGACATGAAGCTAAATCTGCTCAAGTGTTCATTTGGAGTCGCATCTGGGAAATTTCTTGGGTTTACGGTCAATTTTAGGGACATCGAAGCCAACCCTTCTTAGATTTCATCATTGAGAGAGATGTGGGCTCCTAGGACCAAGAAAGAACTTTAGAGCTTGAATGGGAAGATTGCTGCACTAAACCGCTTCACCTCAAGAGGTGACAGACAGGTGTATTCCTTTTTTTGTTGCATTGAGAAAAGGAAAGAATGACTACGAATGGACTCCAGCTTGACAAGCAGCCTTCGAAGAACTGATCAAACACATGGAAACACCTTCGATGCTTTCAAAGTCCAGTGATGGTGAGGACTTATATTTATATTTAGTAGTCTCATCCTATGCTTTAAGTGCAGCTCTGGTATGAGAGGATTCAAAGATTCAACGACTAGTATAGTACATTAGCAAATGGGTTACTAGGGTAGAATTGAATTATCCAAAGTTGGAAAAGCTTGCATACTGTCTTCTCATTACCTCGAAGAGTCTCAAGCCACATTTCCAAGCTTATTCCATCAAGGTGCTCACAGACCAACCGCTCAAGCAAGTCCTTTTCCATTCTGAGACTTCAGAAAGATTATTGAAGTGGAATATTGAACGCAGTCAATATGAGATCACCTATCACCCCCGAAGAGCGATTAATGGACAAGCTTTGGCAGACTTCATTGTCGAGTTTATAGATAGAGGCGACGAGAAGGAAAAGCCTGAAGATGTTGTGATTCAATGGAAGATTTTCATCGATGGAGCCATGAATGAGTATTGCGCTGGGGCAGGAGTGGTTCTAGAATCTCCTGAAGGACGCTGGATGTGCTATGTATTAAGACTGGAATTTCCATCAACAAACAACGAAGTAGAGTATGAAACCTTGATAGTTGTATTAAGGATAACAAAGGAGTTGAATTTGATATCTTTGCAGATTTTCAGTGATTCGCAGTTGGTGGTGTGCTAGGCTCGGTGAGAGTTTCAAACTAAAGGAGTAAACTTGCCATCTTATCTTTTCAAAGCTTGGGAACTACTCAACAGCCTTGACTACTACACCATCACCTACATTCTAAGGGAAGAGAATCTGAAGGCGGATTTACTTGCTAAATACGCCAGCTCAGGAGATGCTCAACTGTTGGGATTAGTGCTAGTGGAAGTTCTCTCAAATCCTAGTACTGAAGATGTTGATATCGATTGTGTCATCGAAACTGCCATAGAGCCAGAATCATGGATGACTTCAATCAAAGAATACCTTCTCAATGGGACACTCCCAGCAGATTAAAAGAAGCGAAAGAAGATGTTGCGAAAGGCACCTTTTTTTATGCAGGATGGTCGATTGTGCATACGAAGTTTCTCTATGCCTCTACTCCGATGTGTCACTAAAGAGGAATCCAAAGAAATTCTAGAAGAATTACATGGAGGTGAATGTGGAGGACATTCGGGTAGTCAGACACTAGCTAAGAAGATTCTTCGATATGGTTATTTCTGGCCCAATTTAAACTGAGATTCTGCAACATGTACCATAAAATGTGACAGATGTCAGAGATTCACTAAAATTCCAAGAGCACCATCCACAGAACTAACTCAGATGATCAGCCCGTGGCCATTTGTTGTCTGGGTCATTGATTTAATCAGAGCATTGCCAACTGCGAATGAGATACCCTATTGTAGCCGTTGATTATTTCACCAAGTGGGCTGAAGTAGAGCCACTCACCACCATTACCTCAAAGAAAGCTACTAATTTTGTGATATTATTTGTAGGTTTGGTGTACCTCAGAAAATAATAACAGACAATGGGACTCCACTCGAGTGCGAGGAATTCAAAGCTTTCTATGCCAAGTACAAGATCATGAAAAGTTTCGCAGTTGTGGCCCATTCGCAGACAAATGGGCAAGTGGAAGCAGGTAACAAGATCATAAAAGTCAGCCATCAAATAACGTTTCGAGAAAGCTAAAGGTGGTTAGGTGGATGATCTCACTCTTGTACTATGGGCATATCGAATGACCCACAAATCTGTGATATTATTTGTAGGTTTGGTGTGCCTCAGAAAATTATTTGTAGGTTTGGTGTGCCTCAGAAAATAATAACAGACAATGGGACTCAATTCGAGAGCGAGGAATTCAAAGCTTTCTATGCCAAGTACAAGATCATGAAAAGTTTCGCAGTTGTGGCCCATTCGCAGACAAATGGGCAAGTGGAAGCTGATAACAAGATCATAAAAGTCAACCATCAAATAGCGTTTCGAGAAAGCTAAAGGTGGTTGGGTGGATGATCTCACTCTTGTACTATGGGCATATCGAATGACCCACAAATCTGCGATTGGGCATACACCATTTTCCTTGGCCTTCGGCTCTGCAGTTATGATTCCTATAGAGCTTGAAGTTCCCATTAACCGTAGAATTCAATTCAACCAAGCAGAGAACGAGCAGCTATAGCTTGAAGCACTCAATGGGCTTGAGGAAAGAAGAGATGCAGCCGAGCTCTGAATAGCAGCACACCCGCGAAGGATAGCCAGACATTTCAACTCCAATGTCTGCCAGAGAACTTTCAAAGTTAGTGACCTTGTGCCCAAGCAGGTGATGTCTGGAACTGGAGTGTTTGAACCAAAATGGGAAGGACCATACATCACTAGTCAGAAGCTTTGACGGAACATTCAAGCTGTCAACAGTTGATGGATCCCAATACCAAGAGCTTGGAATAGTGACCGCCTGCGTTGATATTTTACTTGATGAATTGTTCATTTTTTGTAAAAATGTTGTAAATACTTTGCAAGTATTGTAATTGAACATGATCTCTACAAATGAAAGCATGCTTGCTTGTCTCAATCATTATTTGCAAATTTTGTCAAATAATTCAAAAATTGCTTTAAAATTGATTTAACTTTGCAGGCTACCAAAAGAACGTTTGCTTCCTCAAAAGTCCAACAAGACCTGGCGACTCTAATAGCGCATCCCAACAGAAATAGCTCAAGTGTCGAGTGCCACAAACATAAACCTGCATAAATGCGGGAATTTAGTGCACCGCCATAAAGATAGAAAAGGGGGAGTCGCTAGGAGTCAAATGGTGAAGAGCAGAGTAAGCAAACACAAAGAAAAAAATTGCAAGTTCCACCAAAAGGGCACCTCCCCCGGATGTGAGGTCCAAGGCCCTAGTTCTCTAACTGCGATAGCTTGCCAAGTCAAGCATCCAGTAAAAGAACTAGCATCCGCCATATGGAACGACGCAATGAATAAAGCTTCCCAGAAAGGAGCGAAGAACAAAAAGTTGCAGGTTTCACCAAAGGGGAACCTTTCCAAAGTGGAGGTCCAGGGCCCTGGTTCTCTAACTATGCTCGCTTGCCAAGCAAGCATCCGGTAAAGGAACCGGCGTCTGCCCCGTGGTACTACGCTGCGACAAACGCTTCCCAAGTGAAGCAAAAAAGGCATTCCCAAGTGAAGGCAGCCGTCATAAAGTGAAGGTAAAAGAACCATTCAGAGGCACTCAATGGAGTCTCCGACGCCTGATTTACTCGGCTGGATTGTAGATAAAGTTGGGACAAAAAATATAAGACCTCCCACGTGGGGGCACCCAATGGAGTCTTTGACGCTTGATTTACTCGGTTGGATTGTAGACAAAGTAGGGCCAAAAAATATAAGACCTCCCATGTGGGGGCACCCAATGGAGTCTCCGACGCCTGATTTACTCTGATGGACTGTAGACAAAGTTGGGCCAAAAAATATAAGACCTCTCACATAGGGGCACCCAATGGAGTCTCTGACGCTTGATTTACTCGGATGGATTGTAGACAAAGTTGGGCCAAAAAATATAAGACCTCCCACGTGGGGGCAAAAAATATAAGAACTGCCCAAGAGGGGGGAGAAGGAACTAAAAACTTCTCCAAGAAGAAGCACAAGATCAACCAATAAAGCCAGGTTTCCTAGATGTAGTGGCAAGCTCAGAAGCTCTCAATACACTGGCAAAAGCAAAAAGACTTCGCCAACAAATTGGAAGCCTTGAGTGTCTTGGTCAAAATCGAAGAAACCCGGCAAAGGTGATCACATCCAGCCTATGTAATTCATGATGACTTATGGTATGAGGGCAACACAACCATCTTAAGATGGAACAATGATCAAAAGACATATCACAAGATCATCACAACGTCGCAGGAAACAAAATATTTTTAATTTACAAAAAGCAGAATGCAAGAAAGTGTGACAAAGCTAAAGCAAGAGCTAAAGTACAACGAATCAAAATCAGTATTATTACACCAAAGCAAGTTTCAGAAGCAAGTCTTTACGAATTCAAAAGCAAGGGCCGATAGTCACGTAACATATGGTCAAAAGAAATGACAAGTAAGAAAGCTACACAAGGGAGTGAGTAGTCCAACACATCAATCCTTCTTCTTTCCGCCTTTGGAAGAGCTGCTTGACCTAAATGTGAGCTTGCCAACTCTGGTTGGAGAAGGTGTAATAGTGGGCTGAATCTCATTCTTACCTTCTTCATCATCCTCAGGAATCGCAAGAGAAGGCGAAGTGAGAAATTTCTTACAAGCACTACGTTTTTTCCCGCGCCTTCTTATCGGAGACTTGGCATCTTTGCCTGAGCGAGCTTTGACATATTTCTCTAGGCTCTCTTCCATGTCTTCCATTAGAGAAGCCAGCCAGGTCATCTAAATCGCGAAGTGCATCAATCTGCTCTGATTGTGACCTAGGATGAGAAGCATAAGTGAAGGTAGATTAGAGAGCTAAGGAAGGATCGCCTGGTGGAGGAGTAGCAACTAAAGTGCATGTCTCCACTTGAATGGAAGGAGTAAAAATGGCTTCAGTTCCAGTTCCTTTAGGCATGGCTGGAGAAGGCTTCGGAGTATCCAAGCCTAAATTAAATAAATGATAATCAAAGAACTCATTGAACCCATATGGAGAGAATAAGAGGTCCTTGTTTGGTGAGACTGGATCAACGCCGACTTTACCTGAGGCAGGAGGGCTTCTGGGCTTTAATTCGTAGGCATCTGGGTTGTCATCATTACTATCACCACCTACTAAATACACCTCAACAACCTCCTTCTTTTCATCAAGAATAGTAGAAGGTTTTGGGGAAGGAACAACAAGAAGCTTGGGATAAGAAACTACAACTTCAGTGGAGGTATCCTTGGCAGTGGTAGTAAATGTGACATTGATATGCTCTTGAGAAAGTCCAGCTCCAACCGGTAAGCCATGCTCCTTCCTGAGTTATTCTTGTCCCTTGGCAAGGGCAGCGTGGATTTCATCGTCCAAATAATGCTTTAAATGCTCCTCCTCCGTATAACCACTGCCTTCAAGTTGTGCAAGAACAAAATCCCAAATCTCGGCCAAAGTAATCAAATATGCGTCTTAAAATAAAGCTAGGCTCCCTCGCCCCATGACATAATAAAGTGTCTTTGAAGTTGGCCTTGGTATTATCATGAGCTTGCTCAGCAGCTGCCTTATAAGATAGAGCCTAGTTTCTCTCTCGCTAAAGTTCCTCCACTCTGGCTCTAAGCAAAGAAATCTCCAAGTCCTGAGAACTAACACTTTACTCTAAGTTGGCGTTGCTTTGCTGCTCCATAACCAGCATGTCTTCAGCAATCTTTTGAGCAGAATGAGCATCTTTAACTTGAGCAGTCAGCAAGGCTTCCTTCTGCTTATGAGAAGAAGTGGCAGCAGTAAGATCTTCTTTAAGCCTTTAGTTTTCAGCCTCTAGCTCCTTGTTCTTCTTGGAGAGAGATGTAATGTTGTCATCTCACTGCTTGAGAGTTTTATCCTATTCAACCTTATCGTTCTCCATTGTCATCATAGCTTCAATGTTACATCTATTGATTCTCTTAAGTTCATCGACTAGCTTTTGCCAGTACGACAACTTCTCAATGTCAACCTTCACCGTATCTTGATTCCTAAACATGGCTTCTTTGTCAATTGGAGTTATGTCTAGATCAAAACGAACTCCTTTTAAGAATCAGTGACGGAAACGGAAAGAAAGTGTGCTAGGTGCTTGCGAAAGAGATTAAGGCGACCTTCGAATGATCTGTTGATCAACGGGAGGAGAAGTAGCCGCTGAAGGTCCAACGGGTATAAGGCTCACGGAAGTTTGAATAGCGGGAGCATGATCTTTATCTATTCTGGAACGCTTATGTGAATCATCTCCGCCATGTTCCTTATTGCTGTCATCAAGGTCTCTCTTCTTCTTCTTCCGATCATCCTTCTCCCGCCTGTCCCGGTCATAATAATCATCACGGGTTTGCTTACCCTGCTCATCTTTATTCTTTCGATCCTGGTCCTCCTGACTTTTCTCTCTCTTCTCTGCTCATCAGTTTCTCCATGAGAACGCGATGGTCTGTAGCGCCATGTGTTATAAGAGCCAGAATAGTGGTTGAATTCATCAATGTATGAGCGACCCATGGTTTGACCTGAAACAATGGAAAACAAGAGTTCAATCTTTTAAGTAGGAAGCTGTAACAACCCGTATTTTTCTGGCTAGTTATTTGAATTATTTTGATTATTTAAAATACTGTTTGAATTTAAATTATTGAATTTAACCATATTATTTGAATAAGTTACTATATATAAATAATATAATAATATTTTATTTTCAAAATATTGGAAAAATGTTGAATTGGCTGTATAATGTGAATGGGCAGTTTAAAATGGTGTAATATTGTTTGTTTTGAAATTTTAATGATGATTTCATTTATTTAACGGTGTTATAACGTTTAATTTATAATTTAATTATAAATCGAGCTGCAGTGGCGCGACAGTTCGCAATATTGGATTTTGAACTTTAAATGACCGTACAGGATTCAATATAAGTCGGATTTTCTCGAAACAAGAAACATCGGAATCTATTTGACAATATTTTTCTAATGGAAGAGAAAAATCGAGTTTTCATAGCGTAGATTTTGTTTTATGTCTAAATCAAATTTTAAAACATCGCTATGGAATTTCTTTATAAATTATATCAATTTATTTATATAAATAAGGGGTTTTTAAATATTTTAATATCGAATTGGCTTGGATTTCAATCTGGAGGATTTTATTTTGGTAGTACATCAAATTCTGGTCAAGTATGGCCAATTGTAATAATTTGTTTTTATTATATTAAAGTATTTTTAAATTAATTTATTTTAATTAAAATTGGGCCTTTTAAAAGGGACTTTATTCAAACGATCTCCGTTTTCGACAAATTTTTTTTGTTGAGACCGCAATGGCAAATTATTGCTAGATTTTCAAGTTGCACGTCAATCGGAGTTATTATGTGAGCATGGCAAAATAAAATGCAAATAAAACAACCATTTGGATGTGAACGAGCGCCATTTGAGCAAACGGACTCGGAATTCGGCGAAACAAGTTTCATTAGGACTGTATCGTCAAATTATACTATGACGTCCATTTCCGTAGCGAACGGAGCTTGTATGTGAGCACATGAGCGAATAAACAATGTTCAGAATTGCGATAGACACGAAATAAAAATCGTTAGTCAACATCCCTTGTCACGTCAACTTAAAATATATTATTTCCACACTATATATACCCCAAAAATATCAGAAATTTAGCAAAAACAAATTCCACCGTTCATGTTTTTTTTCAAAAAAGCCCTCCTCCACGGAAAAATTTATATCTTCAATTCTGTTGAGAATTAGTTGAGGCAACTTGAACGAAAGTTGTAGATCTAGTCGACACGGACGTGCTGTAAAAATTTGGGGTCGAACGGTCACCTGTGGTGGCCGGAATTTTGCGAAAACCAAGAAAAATCCGTTTCGTTCTTTGCTTGAATTTCGGAGATGTAGTTGATTTTATGAGTTCGGACCTGGGGGAAGTCGAAGAGGAGAGTTTCAGCATTGATTTGGCACTGGTCGAGGTTATACGGTGGTCAAAGGAGGTCGTGGCGACGGGATGAACGAAGGACACAGTTTTGTCAAAGCAGCGATGGTATTTGGGTGTTTTCCGATCAACTGAGGCGGATCTGGGCGGAGGCGCTGAAGGTGATTGGAAGTAGCAAGCGCGATGGTCAGTTTCGTGGAGGTGCGGCGGTCTGAATTGGAGCGAGGCGGAGCGATTTGACCGGTATATGGTTTCCATTCAAACGTGTTTGCAGGCGTTCTGGCGAACTTCTGGGCGACGGCGCCCATGGCGGTGAGGGGTTTTGGCATGGCGAGTTAGGTTAAGGGCTCGACCTCGTCTCAGGCGAAGTCAAGGTGCCGCGGTGATGGTATCCGTAGGTGGAGCGGTTTGTTTCAGAAGGTCGAAGGGAAAGAAACGGGCTTCAGGATTTGTGAAAGGGGAAACCACATTTTAGCACCAAACAAGGATAATGTGGCCGATTTTAACGTTAATTAAGGTAAAACTAGTTTTATTAATTAATAATTAATTTATTATAATATAATTTATAAAATATGTTATAACTTATAATTAGCGTAACTTGTCCATACGATATCGGATTTACGTGAAATGGGATCCGTTGGGATAGCAGAAACGAGGTCTAGATGATGGCGTTGACTGGGTATCGATTGGACACAGTTGGATTTTCAGTTAATTTTAAATGCTGGTTTAAAACTAAATGAAATAAACACGTCAACCATCAACCGTATAAACTGGTGAGTTAATTCTCACACTTTTCTGGACTGCTATGATGTGATAAATCCATACAAAAATAGAAATTGGTTGATTGGCTGCGTTGGTTGCTATTGGTTGATTTAATGATTGTTGTTAACTATATTATCATCATTTATTTATTTATTTAAAATTATTTATTTTTGTTATAATAACCCGTGCTGCAGAGAAGAACAGGTTGGAGGGATCCGACCGGACTCCTCAAAATATTTTGTATATTGTTTTCTTTATGTTTTTATCCATGAACTGATTGGACCCTAAATTGACATTAAACCCTGTTCAAATAGTGATGGTTGAATGGATGTTAACCACTGTTGTGTTTTTAAATCAATTGACAATCTGATTAAGTAGTTGGCAGTAAAGGTCTAAAATTTACCGTTTAAAGGTATTGTTCTACCGTCAGGCGGATTTATGTAGTTAAAGTTATAAATTTATTTTATAACTTAATTAAAGTTTCCGAATTTATTTCATTTAAATAAAAAGAAATTTATAAATATATTTATACTTATAATCACAATTTGATAGAAATTAGTAAATATTTTATAATAAGAATTTTGATGTCGTTAACGAGATTTGTAAACAGCAGTCAGAAACAAATCTACGGGTTAATGGAATTGGATAATTGTTTTTATAAAGCAATTAATTGATGGTTTAAATTAAAATTTATTTAATTAATTTAAAAAGGGAAATGGAAATGGGAAATCATTTAACAGTAACTGATATGTACGGTTGGCAAAAGAATCAACCATCTTAATGTGGAATTTGGCGATTAGATCAATTTGATCTAAATTAATCAAATAAATAAGTTTTGATTGGATATTCGTTAAAATTTACCAAATAGTGTCAAGTGTTAGTAAATCTTCGATTAACTATGGTTTAAAGTAATTATCGAACTGTTTGATGTTAAATGAAGTTATTTATTATTTATTGAGTTTTTAAAGAGGATAATTATTCTATTTTTTGGTTAATATCAAAGTTAACTATTTTAATGTAGTTAATATTAAGTTAATTATTATTGTAATTAATTATAATTAAGGAAATGATTTTTAATTGGAATTTAAGTATGAAGTGATTAAGCGACGATAGGGTTGATCCAAAACAAATAGGAGTTTTATTCAAGGATTTAAAATCCAAGTGTACAAACGAAGTTTGTAAAGGTAACTTATAAGCTAAAATGCGACATCTACGACAAAGTTTATTTAGTAGAAATGAGGGTGACTATAATAGGAAGATCAAATGGATCTATGCAAATGACTATTGGTTGGTTGCGTAAGTGGAGAGAATGTAAGGCAATTACAAATACATGATATGGTTTATAAAAAATCATATTGGATTCAAATGGTAACTAAGATTAGAGAGTTACTTATTGAAGAAAAAGGAAGTGACTTATAAAGTGGGCTTTCAAATAGAAGGCAAATGGTTTTTAAAACCAATGATAAAATGGAAATGAAATAACAGATGTTGAGGGATGAACTCCTACTATCTTAAGATAAGCGCGTCGTCGGTCAAGGTCTGAGAGGTTATTAGAATACCCCAACTTGAACGGCTTCACTAGTATCGAGAGATAGGATTAGTTTGGAATTTCGTAGGAAAGTTATTATCGAGTTCTTTGTGTTTATGAAATTTTATCATGTATTTAAATAACCTTTTGTAATGATAATTATACTAGTTTTTGTTAATCGAAAAGATAACTAATTTTATCAACTGCCTTACAATTGGAATTTTCTTTTATTTAAGACGAAATAAAAGTTTTGGATTGGTTTAGTATGGTAAGTATTTGAAGTTAATTCAAATCATGTAAATAAAGTTGGTGAAAGGGGTTTTTACCAAGATAATGATTTTAAAAATAGCGTTCACCTAAGAGTCGAATCAAGTGAAATGGTTTAATTGAAATAAAGGAGGATTTTGGTAATTAAACCATGCCGTTGTTTAAATAAAAATATAACGACATTTCCAGTGACAAAGGAAATAAAGAGTGAAGTTTGGAATTCGTTATTCCAAAGAAAATATGGCAATGTTAATTGAAAGATTTTGAATACAAATAAGAAAACAGTAAACTTTAAAGTAAACGAGGTCTATTTTAACATCATCGGACCCCATTCGAAGAATGAATCTATTTAATACCTTTGAAATAAGAATATATAGGGATTTTGCAAATAAAAGAAATGGAAAGAATTTAGCGAATATATAGCGATGTCTTGAAATAAAGGGATGAGTAGAGTCTGGTAGATAAAGATACACTATTTTTTCCAATATAACGAGAATAATGGGATTTGAGGTAAGAATGTGAAATTGGTCATAAGAATCGATGGAATAGTTTTAAATGAAATATGTCATTATAAAAGACCTGAGCTGCCAACGTACTGAACAACATTCTTAAAATTTGATAGTTAAACCACCAACTATCAATGAATTTTCTTGAACCTTTTTGACGAGTTGTTTCGAAGAAACCGGGATGGGAACTAGACCAAAACCACTTCGAATCAACTATGCGAACACAACTAACTTGAAAGAGGTAAATAAGAAATGAATTGAAGACCATAGATATTTATGAAGCAGAAGAACTACTTAAAATATCTGGTTTAGCGGCCATAGATATACTGCGGTTCTGTCGTGATTAAAATCTACGGATTCGCAACGACTACTCGCTACTGATCTATATGGTGATTCCTAGGATGCAGTAGGAGGGTGCCTTCTGTTCATCCTGTTCCTGGATGACTTGTATGGACGAATGTCTGATAGAGTATTTCCAAAGGGATCATGTACGTTGACTTCTTTAAACGCACTAAGTTGATGGCATGGAAGGGAAACTTATTTTGCCCAACAACTAGAGTATTTTTGTGGAAATCAATTAGTGATTTCTGGAGGATCTGACACTGTAGCATTCAAAGTGAATAGAGATATACTGTTCTAGATATAAGCGTAACATCTAGCCTCATCAACCGGGAAATGGCACAAAATCAGGTAGGTAGCATGGCTATGTAGGTCGCATCCATTAAAAGGGTATATCATTACCTGATCTAGAGAAATCAAATGCCTTCGGTTGTCCCTTTTTATTTATTTATATATGTATATGTTATCGGTTCGGTTGGCTGGCCCCCATCCGTGGTAATGATATATTCGGTACTCTCAAGAAAAATGAGAGGCCGGTCATGTGTGAGCCGGGTTGCAAGACGTTCTTGTTGAACCTTAATGTATTCATCTCCAGAGACACACTGTCGAAAGGTGGACCCATACCCTTCCATAGTTGGAATCCATTCTCTAATACGAGCCCGCAGTTTTGTTTGTATACTATATATGTAGAGCGTGAGATGCAAGCGTTCTGCTAGATTGATATTTATCTGTGGTTTGATAGACATTATTATAATATCAGAAAAGATACTGATTTCAAAACTGTTTTGGGTTATAGTAAGGTAAAAACCGTCTGTGTTTATGTGTGGGCTGGTCTTACTATTATCCTTTTGTTTGAAAAGGATTTCAAAGTTAAACAAATTGTTTGTGCTGTGAATTTATCACTGAAAGTATTCCAGACTGATCCAGGTGAATTTTGCTTTGCTTCAAATGTGCTCGGGGTCAGACCGAGTATATTTATAAGTTAGGTTTTTCACTGGAGTTTAGGAGCTAGAAGCAGGAGGCTTCACCGTTAGATATATGAAGTGTATTTCCGCTGTGACAGATATATGTTGTACTCTGATGATTGGTATGTATATACAGTTCTTTTATATAAAGAGATTTGATATATTATATTTATTCGTTCTGCTTTGAGATTCTGACGTGTTCTTCTTTTTCTTCTATTCTAATATTTCTTTCTTTCTTTCCTCATCCTCTAACTTCTTTCTAATAACAATCCAGTATTTTTTATTCTTGAATAGTCGACATGGTGATTTTATGTCGATTCTCGGGGTTGAAAATCCTTGGGTCGTTACAGAAGCACTAGGGCAAAATAGAATATATATATATATATACATATACAGATATTGAAAGCTCTATGTATATGTTGTGTATGCTCTAACGCACATCAAGTATTAGACCGCTCTTTGTTATCGAAGATAAAGTAGCTGCGATATCAGGAATGGGTTTTCGAGAAGGAGTTTGCACCAATTCAGAAGACATCTTGGTAACCAATGCAACGAGTTTGGAAGTTATGATATCACTTGTAGCAATCTCGCTTGAAGTAACATTAAGAGCACTTAACCAATGCAACATCCTCTCCAGAAGCTGGGGCACCCGATGATTCAGGCGTGGAGCGAGGAGTAGGAGATGTTTCTTTAGAAAGAAATGATCGAATAGGATCGATCAATCTAAATTGGCGAAGAAATCCTTCAGTGATTAGAAACTTCTTAGTCCTCTCTTCATCTTTGATGACCCTTAAAGACTCGAGGAGTAGACTTACAAAGAATGGAGTCTTTGACAAGAGATGTTATTTCTACAAAAGAAAAGGAAGGTTTAATGATCGAGACGTGGGAAAAAGATTGATAAAAAGCTTGATAAAAAGCTCTGAGAAAATATGTTCACCTCCTTCAATCTGGATTCCGTAAAAGCTGTCGGGGCATCAAGAGTAAAAGAATTGGTTTAAAAATCCCGAAGCGTTATCTGATAAGTCAAGGATAAGCTTGCGATTTCGAGCACCTTCGACAAATATAATAGAAGGGTGGTCCTTCCTCCTCTTAAAAGAGCACAAATATAATATATCGTGAAGAGTAGGCATACAACGTCTTGTCCCCATAAAAAGAATGCAAAACCCAAATAAAATGGGATAACCATTTGGGTGTAGCTGAAATGGGGCAATCACTAGGTGTCGAAGGACCATTTGTAGAAATGCGTTGAAAGGAGGAACAAGCCCGCTCATTAGCATATGATGGTTAACTGCTACAATGCCAAAGGGCGGACGATCGGCAGTTTCGTCCTTCCCTGGTAATCTAGCATCGGCTTCGGGAATGCCAAACTGAGCACATATCTGCTTAAAAGTATGTTGATTAAGTGTTTAAGAGCATCTCTCCGATGGTGGATTATCGAGGGGATGAGGACCAGGAACAAGCTGATTTTCTTCCGACCTAGGAGTTGTAGTCGTCATAGCTCCAGATACTTGAGCACGAGTAGTTCCAGTCTGAACAAAAGCAATCACATCTTTAGACTGATGGCGAGCCTTCTGTCGAGTAACTATTCTACACAATCAATCCCATGTTTTTTAAATATTTTACAGGTGCAAATTTCCTAAGTTTGAAGTGTTGTGCAAAGCTATACAAGTCATTATGAAAAACGAGGCTCGAAATCTACAGTCGGCGTGCATCGGTAAGTTGATCTTAAGCATCGTTGCTGATTCGAATTAGGATGGTGTACTTATGCAGGTGATGTTCGACAAGTTGTAAATGGTTGAATAAAACGATTCTGTACGAGTAATTTACTCAGCTCGAATCAGGAAATTCATTGTAGTTCATTTTTTAAGATTAGACTAATCTATCGTCGATGTGGGTAGGGCTGGCAATTAGAACCCAGAACCGTAAAACAGAACCTAACCAACCCAAAAAGACCCAGACAAAACCCGATGGGTCTCGGGTCGGGTCTGCGTGATGAAAAATACATTAAAGATTTGATAAAACCCGACCCGAAAGACCCGACGTAAAAGCATTGAAATATATGCGTTTTAGTGTTATTACCCAACCGAACCTGACCCAAACTGAACCGAAGCTCGGGCCAAGTAGGGTCAAGATTTTTGAAATGTATAGTTTAGACCGGACAAAACCCGACCTGCCTAGAACCCGCTGGGTCGGGTACGGGTCCATCGGGTCGGGTCCTATGCAGTTAATGCCCTGCTATTATCCCGCTATAACCCCGCTATATCCTATGGCGGATTACCCCCGCTATGCCTTTCCAAATAGCCTCTGATATCTCCTCTCCGCTTTAATCCCCGCTATATTTCACTATTCCCGCTATATCCAGTTATTTCCTCTATATTGCATTATACCCCATATATTTTGATGAAAGAAATGAACAAAAATTGACATCTATACATTACAAAAATTATGAAATTAGGTTTTTCTAATTAATTTGTTTAATATATATATTTTGAAACAAAAATACTTTATATTTTATAAAATTTAATTAAGTTAATAACAATTTACGCTTATTTATAGATATTTGTACATGTTTTTGTTTAAAATAAAGAATGTACTCATTATAGTTAAACTAAGTGTTAGTTTTTCATTTAGTTATTGCTTTTACATTCATAAAAACATTAAGAAATGAGCTACACGTGCTATTTTAGAGTCATCCGCGGTATCCTGCTATATATTTCCTCACTTTATGCCCGCTATGATTTTTTGGACCTCCGCCGCATTGGATCCACCAAGCGCTTTAACTGCACAGGTCGGGTCTAATTGCCATCCTTAGATGTGGGCAATCAATGGCAAAATATTCACCTAAAATCGTGCAAGTGTCCTTGTTATTATAGGACATGTAGCATGGAAAATGTACACTCAAATTTCAAGTTGTAAACTTGGGTCGTTTAAGGTTTGGGTCGCCGTCGCTCATTTGGTATGGACCTAAAAATGCGCTCCAATAGCTGGAAGTATAGGTAGTTCATCGACCCAAAGGCATGGGTCATTCGCTGACTCAAAGGCATGGGTCGTTCACTAACCCAAAGGCATGGTCGTTCACCGACCCAAAGAAATGGGTCGTTCTCAATCCAAAGGTACACAAAAAAGCAAGCTATATGGATCCGTAGGTGCAAGCAGCCATAAAGGAAATTCATGTGCACGAGCAAATCAAGTTCTAAGTCGTAAAGTTCGATCTGAACTCTACATCACAAGGACTAAATCAATGTATCAAAAACGTGAAATCATTACAGAGATTAAAAGAACAAATTCCACAAAATCTATGGTCAGATTTAGTCATAACAAATGACAAACTGTCGAAATCGGCAGGGAGCATATCAAAATATGCAAACCTGAGACTAAGTTCGTCAAATTACACAATTATAATACAAAGATCTTCGCTAATCATTCCAAAAACCCTAACCGATTGACATTCAATAAAACCAATTCAATCCAAAAGTAAACACCTACTACAATAAGCGATGCCTATAGATGGCTGGAAACGATTAAACTCCGATGACAAGAAACTGCACAACGTCGATGAGGTACAGTAATTCAGATATGAAAGTAAAAGCAATTAATCGATTTGAGTTAAGGAAAATTTGTCATGACGATTTTGAGAACGAATCTAAGCTTGATAGCGATCAACAGTGGAGATCCTGGTCGGCGGCAAGCTAATTCAGTCAATAATGAGGTAGCGGAATCGGACTGTGGGAGTTTTCTTTAAAGGAGGTTGTTCACCATTAACAATTTTTTCTAGCAAAGGAAATAAGAAGGATGTAAAGTGAAGAGACATGGATCTTAAAAGAAATATAAAGTAGTTGTGATGATCTTCGAACCATGGGATGAGGCCCATGTGACCCGAAAGTGCGGTTTTTTCACGACCCGCGATATCAGCTCATTTTCGACCCGTCTAAAGCGGTTATCAGAGATCCATTAATATGTGTCAAATCCAAAACTGTTAAGGTTGTTCAATTCAAAGCCCGTATTTTCTTCGATAATACAAGCTCTGAGGGGCAATTGTTAATCCCGTTTGGCAACTCGATTCAAGCATAACACATTGGTTCGTATAAGTGCTAAAATTTATGGATTGTGTTAATATTGGGTCTAGTCGTTCGTGACTAGGTTGTGCATGGTAAAAGTGTAAAACAAATTCATGGATCAGTTACCAAAGAAAGACGGGTCATTCAACAATGGGTCGCCAAAGACACGGGTCGTTCGCAATGAATGTATGAATCAGGTCGCCATACCATAGGTCCGGTCGGCTACAAAAGCTACGGGTTGCGAAAAGTATGGGTCGTTCACATGATTGATTCGGGTCGTTGTACATGTATGTGTCAGTCCAATGCACACAAAGATCGAGTCATTAATATATAGGTCGCTCGCCTATGGGTCGTTCACATTCTGAGTTGTTCAATGTGTTGGGTCGGTTGAAACATCGTGGGTCGTTTGCTTAATATTCGGGTCGCCGACCAATCCATGTGCATGGTACACACACTATTTCAAGCTTCGCTTCACTCCAACCTCACCTATAAATACTTCACCCTCTCCCACATTAAAAGGACCGAATTTTCCCCTCCCGAAGGGCTGCCATTTTTTATCTTCAACACTCAAGCTTCTCAAACTCCATCAAAGCTTTCTCAAGCATCATCCAAGCTTGTCCAACATCACTTTCGTCCAGAAATCAACAAAGATCATCACCGAGCTCGATTACTGAAGATCTAACTCAATACCCGTCGCTACTAGTGCAGATGCGAGCATTTCTACTCCAGATTTCCAAGGATATTCGAGAATAGAGAGAATTTTAGAGTAGAGAGAATCATTGTAAAAGCATCATAAAAAGTGTAAAATGAGATCATATGTGTACCTTGTGACGGAGAAAGTAATGCAATCCTCGTTCAAAGTGGCCATTAGACAAAACTGAGGCCGAACCACGATAAACTGCTCTCTGCTTTACTGTTTTTCTTAATTTACTTGCTCTTCACCTTGCTATTTGCAATTTTACGATGTTCATGCGCCACTTGGGGTGTTAGTGCCATTTTTGGTATTAACATTGCGGAAATTGGCTATTAAATCTATTTGGAATATGTTAAAATTATTACTGTAGTATAAGACAAATTTTATTATATCCTCCTTTTGAATTGGGAAACTTCTATAATATTGTAATCATGAAACTTGTTTTAAGAAATAAATATGAAAGTAAGGATCAATATGCCTGTTTTGTTTAAGAAAGAAGATTGCGGTAGTTGTGAATACTCAATGAAACAATGTCTAACTCAGAAAATATGAAAGGAAGGTAAGTAGTGGACAAAGTTAGTTGGATTTGGGGTAAAAGTGATATATTTTCATAAGTAACATATTCCTGAGAACGTAGTTGCAAGAGGGCCAGAATGAAAATAAAAAATAGCCTGCAATTACAGATCTAGATAAGTGTACGTTATGGAAATAAATCATTATATCTTTTTGTAAATCAAACTAATAAGGTGCGTGAAGTGTTTTCCTGAAGAAATAAGGGATATACCTGATGGTAAAGAAAGAATGGAAGTAAGCTTATTATTGGTAGGCTTATATACGAGAGTTATGAAGTCTAATAAAAGAAATTAACAATAAGTGAAAGCCCGCTCAAGAGGCACAAGATTGAATAAGGTAAGTATGTAACCAATTGTGTGCTAGTAAATCTGGTAACTTGAGATAACAATAAAATTGGGAATAATCAAGTTAATTAGCAACTTGGTGAAGATACGACAAGAGCCTGATTTAAATATTAGAGGTAGGATCTAATAACACGTTAGTGTAATGCGCTTGGACCAACCCAACGGGGTAGATCATCGTGGTGTTTGGAGGCAGGGGAGGAGAACGTACATCTGCTTGATATTCTACTTGATGGCTCTACGGGACTGGAAGGAAGCACGCGGCTTCCGAGGGACGTGGTTGGATACTCAGTGGTGGTCCTTTATTGCGTTGCAGTGCTCAGGATGTACTCGCAGAAGTTGGGTCTGCGCGTTACCACCCGGTGAGTATACCTTGACTACAACTGCAGTTCGGCAGTCAGAAGGCTATGCCGGATGGCGTTGGGTGATTCGGCGATTTTGCCTCAGATAGGCGGGTTAGGACCAATAAAGGACAGTAATCGTCGGGTACCTGTCATCGGCATTCAGTGGGATGTGGAAAGGCTAGAGCTAAACAAAGATACCATTAACCTTTCACTATCGAGGCATGGTTGAGGGACACGCCAAATTTTGTGATAGATTAGCTGTAGGGGTATGTCACTTAACTCTTGATGAAGTCTTTCACTAGTTGAGGGAGGGGCCTGGGTGGGGCCATAGCCACCGTGAAAAGTAGTCCATACTTAGATATATGTACTATAGGTCCTTTGAGTGGACCTATACAAATATAGAAAGCTCCCAATCGAGTTCTGTGCATCCGATGCAGCCCTATTACGGGACTCGGAATATAATAGACAATATGCACATGTGAGGGTCTATGTACACGCATCGAGTGGTGTATCGTAGAAGTTATGGTATTATTATGTATGCTTGCATGGCATAGAGATGATGGATCTATGCGGTAACGTGGCATTATGATTTGGATTTCCTAAGTCGTTCGGCGTAGGATATGCTTCCATGACATGACGGTGGAGACTGTGCGAGGAGGGTACTAAGGGAAGTACCTTGATATGTTGGGGGTAGCTACATATATAATGTGTTAGGTTAATCTACTGGGACGTAGATGGGTATGACGTGAGTATAGAGACTTGAGTATTGCTAACCTAATAAATAAGAAATATAACTGAACGGTATATGTAGGGTTATTTCAGAATGTATAATTTTTCCAGTCAACAGAAATTTTGTGTTCTGACCCCCTCCTCATAACACACTCGTAGGTTAGGTTTGTGGCAGAGATAGGTTAGCTTTGGATACTTGTTAGACAATAATATTATTTCAGTAAGGCTTTATTTAATTATATTATATTTTATCCATTCCGCTGTGGGATGTTTACTAAGCTCTGATATATTTATTCTCTTGTCTTTTCTGCAGGATACCAAATAAGCCGACTCGAGCTTCAATAGATTGGTATTTTTGAAAAAAAAAATCAGTTTGTTGAAATTCTGGTTTTTACATCTGGTATAAATAGTGAGAGTGTATACTTGTATATTCTTATACAATAAGAATAATGTATATATGGTTATATATATATTTATACAAGGAAGAAGTTGGGCCTTCAAGACTTGTACACTATAGAAAAGGTAAAGGAAACCTAAGGAAATTGGACAATTTAGCAGTTTGGTTAAGAAAGTGTACAAGATAAATTGGAAAAGAAATCAATGGAAAGATCATTTCAAATAGAAACTGTCATGAAAATGAATGGATTTTAAGTAATAATTGGAAATGACGGTACAACTAAGGATAACACTTGAAAAACGCAGACAGTCGACAGACCCTTTCGTGTTCTTGGGTTTAATCGTTGTTGAAAATCGATAGGAAAAAAGGGGTCGGGTCGACCTATGTGTCAACATACCCTTAAGGGGGTCAACCCATGGGTCGACATACCCCAAAGGTGGGTCGAACCATGAGCTTTAGATCGCAAAAATAAAACAACAAAACCTTTCGGCTTCGTCATTTTATTTTCATCCTCCATCGAAATAGCTGAAACCCATTTCTCCCAAATTTTCCAATAGGCGCCACCGCTCTAAATCTCCACGTTTCATGCAATTTTGGTGTCAAATCGAAGCTCTTGACATTCTCCATTCAGATCTACACATCTTTTTCGCCGATTTGGAGAAAAATCACCAAGCCACCAAGACCCTCTTTAGCTGCCCAATACCCCCAATTAAACCCTCAAGGAATCGCTTGGTGTCGCAACCGCATGAGTATAGTGCAAGCCTATGTAATGTCCAATGGATATCAAATATTACTTGGAAGGCCCGTCAAGTTTATATTCTTTGTTGGCACCCCTTGGAGCAGTTATTTCATAACATGGGGTTACTTGCTATTCTTGACTATACTACGGTAGAGCAGACTACTTACCCAATGTTAGTTCGTCTTTTTAATGCGAATTTAAATTATAGATAGGAGGATAGAGAGGTAGTTTTTGAGTCCGAAGTAAAGGAAACACTGGTTATTTTTACTGATAGGGAGTTTGGGGAGATTCTTGACATTAGAGGAGAGGGTTTGCATTTAGATGAGGTAGAAATAAATAGTTTGGATGTGCTGGGTAGGATTTTCGTTTATGTTCAACACAAGGCTTGGGATATGGCGCACTTGCACCCACTGGCTAGGGTGGTTATATGCATTTTGCAGTATAACCTACACTACAAGAAAAGTAAGCTTTAACAGCCTTTGGTTTCAACGTTTATATGCTGAATGCGGTGGAAGGTGTTCAAAAGGGAATGGGCATTAGGGTTAGCACTGAGAAAAACAAAATTTGGCTTACCACCACTCAAAAAGTTATGTTTCTTTTAACTTTCCACCCCTTCTCATTTATTGGGAACTGGGATAAAAAAAACTCATTTCCCTTCTCTTTTAACCTAATTTTCATTTCCCTTCCAGATTTTCATTTTCCATATGTCTATTTTGATTTCAACACCGTAAATCTCATCTTCCTTCATCCACCGTAACGATTTTGGTCGAGCATCTCTATATCTGGCTCTTTGATGCACATCGATTCTAGTTTCGGTTGCCTTAAACTTGGCAGAGCAAGAAATTGATGAACTTTTTTTTCTTAGCTAGCCTCAGTTTCACTTTGGGGTCGAATCTTCGCGAAGCGTCAGGTCTTCGTTTATTAATCTAATTACACTATTTACCCTAGTTTCTGTATAATAACTATCTCTTGCAACTATGCGAATCTTTTTTTAACTTCTTTGATGAATTTTATTTCCCAATTGAGTCGTCTTCTTCCTTATTTCTGTAGAAATATCACGATATTTAAGGTATGAACGTGTTACATGTCTCCTTGATCGTTTTTATTATCATGAAAATGTATATGAAGCTTACAGTATAAGCAGAGTTTAGATGACTAGACAAAGCAATTTTATTAAACCTGGCAAAAAAGGATCAATTTCGAATTCATGCTTATTTTATGGGAGAAACAAAAAAATGTGGTTGAATATTAAAAGTGGATTGCATGGTAGAAAAGTAATCTAGCACCTTCATAAATTATATTTTATGTCAGGACTATGTCCATTTATTTATACAAAACAGAAATATATTTTAATGAGTAAAAGGAGTTAATGTATTTGGAATTATGTAGTAATAATAAAAGTTATAAGCTTTAAATTAGGCTAAATATTTAATTTTGTGATTTTATAAATCATGCCTCTTTCATTATATCAAAATTAGTGAAATGTGTCCATTTTGGGTCCTTTTTATTTTTTTTGTTATGCGCAGTCAGTATTCAAACGGGTTTTGATTTTTCACATTCAGCTTACCCAAGGCCATTCCAGATTTAACATGAAAAAGTAGTGCCAGGTCCAATATCAACATGTTTTCTGTCCTTTCCCCTATGTTAAAAATACTATACCATCTAATAAAAATTTAGAGTGTGAAAATAAAATAGAAATAAAGCAGTAGAATGATAAATTATATACTTAAATACATACGGTGGGTTGAGTATACTGGTCACGTTCTTCTTTCTCTGGTTCTGGGCTACTTGCTCCTCTCATCCATTTCAGAATTTATGTAGCATATTTATTTTTTACATAAAAGGTCTAATGCTAGACTGATGAAATAAATAAATAGAAGTACATACCATGATCAAGAACATTTAAAAGATCCACCTTGATGGAGCGATTACTCATAAACTTAAAGGATCTTCCCTGATGAAGTGATTAACAAAGTGAGATTTAATTCGAGTTCAAAAAATAGTCAGTGAGATTTAAAGCATTATCGGTTAGAAAGTGATAATAATTAGCATAGTGTAGGTTTATAAAATGGCATGTAGAGCTATAGGGTGCCCATTCAAAACCACAAATTCATTAACACATGTATAGGAACTTCTTCATTTAATGAATAAATATATTTATAATTGTCAAGGAATTTAAAGCTCATACATGTATATAAAAATACCATTATAACGTTGAGCTTATTAATTGTAGACCCATAAGAATAACAGCTTGTGAAAATTGTGCTTTGTTGACCTAGTTAAGTTTAAGTGAAATATATCAATCGACACCACAATTATAATGTTTTCTTGTATGTATTTTCTCTTTTGTTCTTCCTCTCATTTACTTCCTGGTGTAAAGGAAAAGATCTGAAAGTTTAGTGGTTTATAAGAATAGTTTATGCTTTTCATTATTACATACTTTAGAATGTAATGATAAAGTGCCTATTTGAATATAAATAGATGGTCAAAAATAATTATGGTCTTATTTAATCTTCGGGCTTTTAACTACGTTAGACCTGTTTGTAAAGTATATAACATGAACAACCTTGTTTGAAAAGTAATTCCAGGAATATACCTGTTTTGAATTAACGAAGACGCGTTTTCGAAACTCGCATGAAGGCGAGTTTTCAAAATTCGCCTGTGTACTTTGGGTATTAAATTCCATAGCGACTTTCTTGAAATTTGATTTGGACATAACTCAATATCTATAATATGAAATCTCCATTTTTATGTTCCACTACTAAAATATAGTCTATTGATTTGAACATTTTGTGTTTCAATGAAATCCGATGTATAACGATTCCTATATACACGAATGAAATTCAAAATGTTAAACTACCTACTACCACGACATCTAAATAGTATATAAAGCTTAACCAAATAACATAAAACAAATACCAATTCTAATATTCAAATATAAGAGAGATACATAGTCCGATTAAGGACAGATAAGTTCGAAACATAAGAAATAAAGATACACGAAATGCAACACACTGACATCGCATCAACAAACATACGTCTCCCTTTTAGGCTAATAAAATACACTGCTTTCTGTTATGGCCCTGCGATCCACATTTGTTGCACCTGTTTATTTTGGGTGTTTGATGGTCGTCCATAACATTTTTGAATCTCGTTGATTTTGGTCGTCCGGCTTGTCTTCTGATAGGCGAAGCCAATATTCGTGGACCATTATACATGTCCCAGTATTTCTTATCGCGTATAGGATTAAACTCTGGATCATATGTAGCTCTATAACTTTGGACGGAGTACCATTTAGAAGCAAAATCGTGATGTGCTCTATTACTACCAAAATCCTGTGCTAAATAAGCCACTATCACATAAACACATGGTATCTTCTGCAGCAGTGGGATGTTGCATGTATAGGTTGCATGAGAACCGTCGATCACAACATCATATTCATCTCCGTAACCGTGAATCACTTGCCTTTTTTATTGACCAAATCGAACAAGCCTACAACGTCGTGCTTCAATAGCACGAGCTCAATTTTAGCTTTCCATTTAGGAGTAAGTTTTGTATTCGGACCCTCCCCTTTTTCCCGCCTCTTATAGAAATACTCAACTGATCGAAAGAATGTTCTTGCAACCAACGCCTTTATAGACAAGAATCTGACGCCTTTTAGTACACCATTAAAGTTTTCGGATGCGTTGGTCGTCATAATATGGAAGCGACCACTGTCATCTCTGCAAAGAGCCCAGTTTTCTTTGTAATTCCCTAGGCTTCGTTCAATCTAGGTATGCGCTTCTGGCTTAGTTGCCTTGATTTATTCTCTAAGTTTAGTGTATTCAACCACTTCTGAAGCACATGTAGCAACGTAAAACAAGCCTTCAAGTCCCTTTTCTCGGTGACCTGCAGCTTGAAAATTTGCTTTACGATGCCTTGCACAGAACCTATGTTTGTGCAGTTCTCTCCATCTATCCTGCAAAGCGCTTGGAATCCCTTTCATTCCATCAGATATAAATGTAATGTGTCGATTTGGTACGCTATAAATGAACTCATACATGCATGAAATAACCAGGACCAGCTATCATATGATTCAAATTCGACCACCCCATAAGCTAATGGGAAAAGACATTCGTCGGCATCTACAGCGGTAGCAACTAGCAGTATTCCTTTGTACTTACCATACAAATGTGTCCCGTCAATAGAGAGCGTTGGACGATAGCGTACAAAATCTGCAATGGAAGGATCACATGCCCAAAAAGCACGCTCAAATACCCCAACATCATCGTGTATTATATATCCTACTGAACCTGGATTGCGTCTTTTTATTTCCATAAAATACTGAGGCAAAAAGAAATACGATTCGGCACAGTCGCCGTATATTTTTTCCAATGCTTTATTCAACGTTCGCCAAGCTTTCATGTAACTGATTTTGATTAAGAGAAGCTCGTCGACAAGAACTTGCACCGTCCCGGCTGAGATATCTAAATTGGCCTACACAAAAGCCATGATTTTGGATACAAGAAACCTAGAAGTGGCTTGCTTGTTGTTGGAATTAATCGTAGGGTTGACACAGTTATGTTCATGAGGTAGCTTTCTGATATCCCACAATCCAGTTTGTGATTTCTTCGAGATTACATGTATTCTCCATGGACAAGTATCATCAACATTACATACAGCGGCGTATATTGTTTTATTCGACTTGATTGGCTTGTACGAAACACCGTGCAGAATAGACAATTCCGTAAGTTGGTGGAGAAACTGTTCTTTGCTTTGGAATACCATCCCAATAGTAAAACCATTTTGTACGCTCGCAACCGAGAATTTTTCACCAGAAAACTCTAGATTAACCACTACGGATCTAGCCATCATTTGCGCCGTGTATAGATCATCGTCCTGGTACTTCCATTTGAACCTCGTCACCATCTTTTTCGGGATCTACTATATTCGAAAAGTCATAGTTTAGCGGTTCATTTTTGACTTCGGTCTAGCATTTATCATCAACAGTTGTCGTGGCAACCGCCATGCTATCAATATGTTCGGCCTATTGTGAAGGACCTGCAACCAAGTCTTCTTCGGGTTCTACAGTCAATCTGTTAATAAATGCATTTCAGTTAAATCTTACATTTCAATGACTAGTTATAAATCTAAGTTGATGTGCAACACATACCTTTGGCTCATATCAAACAGTTCTGGCTGATCAGTTTGCTATTCTTGTTGTTGTTGTTGCTGCTAGTCCACATTTGGTGGAAATTAAGGATTGGTGTACAAAGGAGAACTAAAGATTAGTGAAGGACCATAAGTTTGCAGCATTTCTGTGAAATAACCTAAATCGCTACTCACGATAGGAGGTGTGATGATTTCTTCCACAACATCTTCCACGATTTCTTTTGTTGTTTTTCCAACAAACAACTCAATCGATTTCTTAACAGCGGAAAACATTACTTGTACATCTGCATCTTCTGAAAGTGCTACGGCTCTCGTCCCCGAATCAGTGGGCCAGTTAACCGACAACTCAATATCATATTCAAGTGGGTTAATTTTGGTTGCTTTGAAGACTGTTTCTTTCAAAGCATCAAGCATGAAACCCCTTCGAACTCTCCCTGGTTTGCAGAATCCTCCCACATAACTTCCAATTTGGTGCTCATCCATGACTGATTCACCATCGTAGTAGTAAAGTGTAGGAATAAAAGTAGGCGCCATTGTTGAGTGAGTTTATTTTTCTTGAAGTTATTTGAAGAGAGGATTGAAGTGTATGAGAAAATGTAATGTGCTGAAGAGCTAAGAAATAGGGAAACCATCTAAGCAACGTCACTGTCAAATCAACTTTAATCAACTTAGTACGGTCGTTGTCAAGTCAGCATTGGCAGAGCTTTAATCATGTCATCGATTTTAAAATAAAGTAGAATCAATTGTCCTATGCTCGTCCTGATCACAAAAAACAAGCCTTGAATCAGAATTGGAAGAGCTTTAATCATGTCATCAATTCTGAAACAAAGCATTGTCATTTGTCCTTACAACGGCTTTACCACAATGGACAAACGTTGGGTCAGATTTGGCAGATGCTTGTCAACTCAACTGTTTCAAAATATTGGACCAACTTAATCCGTGTCTAGTCAAATCACCTGATTTGCGGCAGATCGTACTGTACAAAAATATACTGATCCAGGTTTAATTAGTGGCAGCTAGTTGTCAATTCATCTTTATGTCATAATGTGTACTGTACGAACCAGCAAACATATAAAGCTTTAATTCAAACTTCAAAAACAAAAAATAATTTATTAGAAAACACAAACATACAGTACTTCATATTAATCTTCTAAGTCCTACAAACACACAAACAATGATTCAAACTAAACTTCAACAACTTACAACGAATACGAATAACATAATAACTCACACTAAACTTCAGAAACCCACAACGACGATGGATAATAGAAACACAAGTGGTTACGGTTAAATTGCAAGTCCTCAAGGAGTTTTTTAAGACGTCTAATTTCTTGCTCCAGCTCTTTCGCATATGATATTCTCCTTTGACAAAGCGGTTCGTCAATCCATTCTGAAAAATTGCATCCGTGGGGATAATTGGAAAAAAGAAGACTTCGACGACCAATGTTTTCGCCATCATCTGATACGATAACTTCAGCCGTATATCCACAGTGGCAACAAACTGGGTACGAGTTAACCTCTTGCTCCACCATTGTTTGAGAAGTCATTTTGAAAATATAAAAAGTTGAGAAGATGTGGTTGAGTATGAATCAGAATCATGGAAGAACTAGTGGGTACATATAAAGTCCGGGAATGGACCAAAATACACAGGCAAGTTTTCAAAACTTGCACACAGGCAAGTTTCCAAAATTTGCCAGTATCCCTTTCCGAACAAAACTGGCCTATATTTATTATTATTTCCGAACCATGGCTAATCGTGTAATACTTTCTCCATACAAGCCTGCATTTGTGAATTTTCCTTAATCTTCAGTATGTAGATATGTACAAATATGTAATTTTGTTATGACATCAATATTTTTATATATGGTATAAACTACATAGTAAATACATGCACCGAGAATATATTTTTACTTCAAATTCTTATCCATAGCTCTGTACGCAAGTGTCTAAAACTAAGGTGAGTTTTGTTGCATTTTTTAAATCCTTCGTTTAACAAATTTTATTGCCTCTCTAGGAACACAAATGCATGCATGCATTCATTTATTGTGC
Organism: Allium sativum; assembly: GCA_030737875.1. Lineage (NCBI taxonomy): Eukaryota > Viridiplantae > Streptophyta > Magnoliopsida > Asparagales > Amaryllidaceae > Allium > Allium sativum. The sequence continues at coordinate 154,021,731 of CM060926.1, read as the reverse complement.
ACATCTATGTGCACATATAGATTCTAATTTGCAAAACCAAGTTTTCGATGCAAGCAAGATGTTTAAAATTTAAGTATAGGAGAATCATCTTTTTATGGTTCATTTAGTTCATTTTAGAAGCCATGGAAGTGACGCTATTATCATTTGTAGGTATTGCTGTACAAGTAGAGTGGAAATTTTCCCCTACCGATGAGAGCTCTTTTACTGGTATTGTTAAAGAGTGAGTGGCTAAGGTTGGCTATTCAGTTAATCAGAGATGAATCCAAGTAAGTATAAGAGAGCTAGGATGTCGATATCAGAAAATAATGTTATATTAATATTCACAAGATGCTTTGTTGACAACAACAAGGGTACTACATTAATTTGTTTGTTTGCTGGAAATATTCGTTCCCTTCTTTTCTAGAAGAGGTGAACTACAAAGCCACACAGTGAGATGCTGCATGGAAGGCATTGCAAACTATAAGTCATATTAGTATTTATGTTGCCTGCTATAAAGCCTTTCCACATGAGTTCATGGTTTTGTTTTCTACTTTTTTTAACCTATTTAACTGTTAGCCAAAAATCTATAGGTTCGGTTACTTATATCTCATAAATTTTGAGCCTTGCTACCAATTCTTTCAAATTTCAATTCTACTTAGTAAAATTACCAAAACAAAAGAGTTTATTTTTATCTGGAGTTGAATACATTTTTAATGACACACACACACACATACATATATATTGATACACACACACACGAATACATACATATATTCAAGAGTACTACAAATAATTATGGTAACAATGGATTATTTACAAATCACATAACCTTTTGAAATCATTAATATCTTTATGATCTATTGCAAATCCTTCCACATTCAATTGTGTGCCTGTTGGCAACAATAAGGCCAATTGTGCGCCTACTGCTGCATTGATCATTGGGAAAAAAGGAAGCATCGGTTCATATTTGTACATGTTTGTTTTTTTAGGAAATTTAGTTCCATGCAGAATTTAAGAAACGTGGATGTACTACTGTTACCTTGTACAAATCATGTTGTATACTTGAAATATATTTTTCTACTCCAATTGAAATGGAGATTGTTGAGTATTTAAATGTACAGTGAGCAAAATAAATTTTATCTTAGTCCTACATTGCCTAAAATTCTATCTTATGAGAGGTATAAATACTAATACTTAGGATGCATATTAGTTGAATAAAAAGCATGGCATGAATAATGTGGGCTTGGCTTGGAATGCGCGTGAGTGCGCGTGATTTCCAAACGCACTTATCACGCACCCGCGCGGCTACGGGCTTTGGGCCTTAGTTCCTGCCAGGCCAATTTCGTTTTTGGTCCACGCGACTATTACTGTTTCAAACAGATATGGTCGTTGCTTTTTAAATTCAAAAGTAATAACTGTTCATTTTCAACAGTCATGACCATATGAACGGATATCTGATTTTCTATATATACTTACTCTTCTTCCTCCCGAAATCAACCTTTTCTCTTTTACAAAATAATTTCTGAATCGAGGAATTCAGAAATTGCTCTCTGTATTCCTCTTCTTCTCTTTGTTGTATCCTGGGAACAGTATTCGCTGAAACTCTTCAGCAAACTCATTCGAGTGAGGGCGAATAACTTTTTAAGGAAAGTGCCACTCTATTGATACGCCTCAAAGCATTTCTAGTTTCCACTTTCCCTTATCTTATTTCTAACAATCTTAAAAAGTTATCCCTACAACTATGGAATTGTAACACCCCACTCCCGCTATGGTCACTCGCTAAGGGAATGCCATAACATCGGTGGAGTATTTTAAGTGAATATAGAACAGAAAAATTACATCAAGACAGATATAAGTAATGCTTGAAAATTTAAAACATCATTTCAATTGCTGCGGAAAGTAAAACATGTCTGGTTACATCACAAAACCATAATGAGAGTCAAGTACAAAATATCCATCCTGATAAATAAAAATACATAATCCCAATACATGAACTGATAGCCATAAAAGAAAAGGGTAAGCTGAGCTCTACATCTTGGGTCCAAGCTCCAAGAGAGTAATAAAAGCAGCCTGATCAAAGCCCACTCGTGTTGGGCCCACTCTAAGAACCTGAGGGTTGGAAAAAAAGATAAAAACAACGGGGTCAGACATAAGTCTGAGCGAGTCCTATAACTTTAACAATGCAATCATTAAAGTAATTAGGGTATGATATAACTTGGTACGGTGTGACTGGGGATAAATGACTACACTCAGTAGCCAATCAGACTTAGAATGAACTAAGATAACGATAAAGACGCATTTATCCACCCGAGGATAATTACTACACTGCACCACACCAGTCGTTCCTACTTAAAGGTTGATCCCTCCCAAGGACCTAGTAAATTTACCCAGTAGTTTCGTGTACCCCTAGCTGACCACATAGGTGCCGCCTGCCCCTATCTCCACTAGGTGTACCCACTACTCCCAAGCGATCGGCTCCCTACCATAGATACCCGTGCTGGCCCCACAATGGGGTGTATCACTCCCCATAGTGGCAACCCGATACAACAAATGGTGCACGGCTTATATCTACACGATGCAACAACGTCTTACCTACCAGCTCGGGTCCACACACGCATATGAAACCCGTTGGACTTGCGCTGCCACCGCTACCCCATTTTGGCCTCTTATAGTCAAGCCCAATATGCGTGTCCCGTCCTCGACTTGGGTCGAGCCCACAAAGATACGTTTGGGATATTGGTTGAAATGGGCCTCCACAAGCTACCCACCTAAGCTTGTCATTTCTAGTGTATACCACTTAACCCTTTAATCATGTTTTAATTATATGTTCCACTTTGGTTAAGTACTCTAATCGTATTTTCTATTGCCACCCAAGGCAACCACTAGATTTCCACATGCCACCCAAGGCACCCACTTAACCCCTCATGTCCCTCTACATGCTAATATGGTTAAGTGTTTCTTAATTAATTAATTAAGATCATGACCTCATAAAGACCTCTCACATTAGACCATCTTTCATGACTGCTGGATATGCCGGTTGGGTCCGGGCAGACTTCCGTCATAAAAAGGATCTAACCTCGTGTCTTTACTTTAATCATGTATTTAATTTATGACTAAGACCTCTCACATTGGGCCAATCATCTGTAGCTGCTGGATTGCCGGTCGGTTCCGGGCAGACTTCCGCTACAAAAGGGTCCAACCTCGTGTCTTAGTTGATTAATTACACCTAATTAATCACCCCCATAATTTGTATTAATTATCCCTAATTAATTACACATTTTTAAGAATATGGGTAGACCTAACTAAATAGGTAAATTCCCAATTCCATAGTATAGGTAGACCTAACTTAATAGGTAAATTCCCAACTCCATAATATGGGTAGACCTAACTTAATAGGTAAATTCCCAATTATGTCCATTCATTTTATGTTATACTTAAGCATACCAACTTTACACATTTTTATTAATATGCATATTAACCCCATCGTTTCCCACGTAATTCGTTCTCATGACATGTCATATAAATGGGGAGTTTTATTATAAATGTGATGGGTTCAATCTTAACACAACGTTGGCATTTACATGGGTTTAAAAGGTGTCAACTTGCATCACAACATTAAACCCAACTAGCAAAAATCATTAACCCAAACTTGCATATGAACTTGCATATAAACTTGCATATAAACTTGCATATGAACTTGCATATAAACTTGCATATGAGCTTGCATAACATGTCATACATAGAGGCAACCTTGCATATGTTATGCATATCATAAAAAGAGACAAACTTGCATATGAACTTGCATATAAACTTACATATGAACTTGCATATAAACTTGCATATAAACTTGCATATGAACTTGCATATGAACTTGCATATCATGTCATACATAGAGGCAACCTTGCATATGTTATGCATATCATAAAAAGAGACAAACTTGCATATGAACTTGCATATAAACTTACATATGAGCTTGCATAACATGTCATATCATAAAAAGAGACAAACTTGCATATGAACTTGCATATAAACTTACATATGAGCTTGCATAACATGTCATATCATAAAAAGAGACAAACTTGTATAAGAACTTGCATATAAACTTACATATGAGCTTGCATAACATGTCATATCATAAAAAGAGACAAACTTGCATATGAACTTATGACATATGACAACCACAACATGCATAAATCCTCATTTACATCCATAGCCTCCTAATATCCTATCCTAATTAGTTTAGCAATTGCTTGCTAAAGGCATAGGAACTCACCAAAACCAAGATTAGCAAACTTATGAAGTAGAACTAGTTGCTATATTTGAAGAAGATGATGATTAGAGGTTGATTAGCTTGCAACTTTCTTCATAAACTAGTGGAGGCTCCTCCTAAGTTTGATTTTGGCGGCATGATGGCATCAATTCTATTTTTAGTATGGATTAGGCTTGCATTAGGGTGTATTTATAGGATTAGGGTGTGTTTTAGACCATAGGATTAGCCCTAGGTTAGATTAGGTCCGTCAGATTTAGGAAGTTTCCAGAACACAGCCCAAACCAACCAGAAAAACCTCACCTGGTGCACCCAGGCCAATTGGCCCGACACCCTGTGTCGACAGGCAAGTCGACAGGGCAGTCGACTTGGCCTGGCCCAAGTCGACATGCCTGTCGACAGCCCTGTCGACATGGCTAGGGCGGGAAATTTCCCGCCTGACCCCCGCTGGTTCCAATTTCGACATCTGAATTTGAATTTTAAATCTGTTTTGAACTTTGAATTTTCCGTAAACTTCATTGGGCCATAACCGGGCCATACGGACTCCGATTCTCGAAAACTCGGACTCTATTTCGCGTATTTTTCCGAGACGAACGCAATGACGCAGTCCGTTTCCCCCAATTCTCAAATCTGAGATTATTTATTCTGTAATTAGTGAATTTTAGCATTAACCAAAATTCGGGGTGTTACATTCTCCCCTCCTTAAAGGATTTCGTCCCCGAAATCTCTAAGCTAAGGAGAATGCATATCCTACCATCCAAACAATCATCTACTCATCCATCAAACACAGGCATCCATTGTCCTTAAAACAATTTCTAATGATGTATGAGCATATGCAAAAAGTGTGTGTACATGTTCCCTATCTAATGTATGAACATATGCAAACCTTGATAGTGCCATGCATCCAATATGTATGCGAGAGAACCCTATTGACACATACAATATCTACATGAGTGCACAATCATTCACCAAAAATGCATCATCCATATGATAACACAATCATTATACATCCATAAATATAGCTACCTACACACAATTATATGCAATATGCAATATGAAGTGACTGAGCCGATCTAGTGTCTAAAGTGTGTGTATATGCATCCACGAGCAACCACTAGCAAACACTTGCATCCACTTGCATCCATCAATCATAACATGTATCCAACACATGTTTCAACCATAGGTTTACCCTATCTAAAGGTCAAAGGTACTAACGAGAGGACATACTAAAGATAAGATAAGTACTAGACAAACGATAAAGGAGAAGTTAAAAGACATACCCTCAAAAAGGAATGGGTACAATGAACGCATCTTCGCTTCCGTCTCCCACGTAGCGTTGCCCTCGTCTTCTCCCCATTGTACTTTGACTAGTTGAACCTCTCGATTCCTCAATTTCCTAGTCTCTGACCCAAGGATGCGAGTAGGAGCTCGTCGAATAGTCGCATCACGCTCCACTTCCACTTCTCTAAGCAAGCTCGGCTCTACCACCTCTGCGGTCTCATGTAGGCACTTCCTCAAATGTGACACATGGAATACATCATGTACACCACTAATTCTGTCGGGCAACTCCACTCTATATGCCATTCGTCCAATCCTTTCCTTAATAGGAAACGGCCCTACGAACCTTGGTGCTAACTTCCCAACAGATCCAAAGCGAACCACATTTCGTAACGGAGACACTTTGACAAAGACCATGTCCCCAACTTCAAACTCAAGATCCGTCCTCCTCTTGTCTGCATAAGATTTTTGCCTATCCTGCGCTGCTTTCATCCTTCTTCGAATCAAGTCAATCTTCTCAGAAGTCTCCCTAACCATATCAGGCCCAAGCAAGATCTTGTCCGTAGATTCCCACCAACATGTAGGTGATCGACAAGGCCTTCCATAAAGAGCTTCGAAAGGAGCCATACCAATACTGGACTGAAAGCTGTTATTATATGCGAACTCTACCAATGGAAGATGCTCTTCCCATGTACCTCCAAAATCTAAGATACAAAGTCTCAAAAGGTCTTCTAGGACACGACTCACCCTCTCAGTCTGGCCGTCCGTCTGAGGATGATATGCGGTGCTCAGACATAATTGAGTCCCCACTGCTTCTTGCAAACTTTTCCAGAACTCGCTAGTGAAGATAGGATCTCGATCACTCACTATGCTAGAGGGTACCCCATGCAATCGAACTATCTCTAGAAGATATACTGAAGCTAGCCATGGAGCAGTCCTCTTGCTTTTCACGGGTATGAAATGGGCGCTTTTAGTAAGTCTGTCTACCACAACCCAAATTCCCATATTACCCTTTCTCGATCTGGGTAACCCGTCAATAAAATCCATCGAGACGCTATCCCACTTCCATTGCGGAACTTCCAATGGGTGAAGCAACCCACCTGGTTTCTTTTGCTCCGCTTTCACCTGTTGGCATACCAAGCATCGAGCGACATACTCGGCCACATCTTTCTTCATACCGGCCCAGAAGAAAACCCGCTTCATGTCTTGGTACATCTTGTCCCCACCGGGATGAATGGTCATCCTAGAACGGTGTGCATCATCAAGAATAGCCTTCCTCAAACCCTCGTCTTGCGGTACACAAAGTCTACCGTCTCTACGCAAGCACCCCTATCGTCTAGGGTGTACCTACTCAAATGGCTGGACGACTCCCCCCTTATGAGCTTCTCTACCAACTCAACCAACTGTGGGTCGTCCCTCTGTGCTTCTCCAATCCGCCCCAAAAGAGTAGGTCTGACCTCCAAGGATGCTAGCAAACCGGGTATATAGTCAATGGAAGGCCTGAAATCAAACATCGAGATAAATTCCAAGCTTCGTTGTTCCACGAACAATGGACTCAAGGACAACCTTTTTCTGCTCAAGGCGTCCGCCACCACGTTACCCTTGCCAGGGGTATACGCTATCTCGAAATCATAGGATGCTAAGAACTCCATCCACCTTTGCTGTCTCAAATTCAAATCCTTCTGAGAAAACAAGTACTTCAATGATTTGTGGTCAGTGAACAATTCGAATCTCTCACCAAGAAGATAATGGCGCCAAGTCTTAAGTGCAAAAACAATAGCGGCCAACTCTAAATCATGGGTAGGGTAATTTTTCTCATGTGCCCTCAACTGCCTTCCACCATAGGCTATTACCCTTCCCTCTTGCATTAAGACTGCGCCCAGCCCTGTCCCACAAGCATCGGTATAGACAACAAATGGCTTACTCCCATCTGGCAACACTAAAACTGGAGCAGTGGTTAAAGCTCTCTTTAACCGTCGGAACGCATCATCACAATCTACGTCCCATGCGAAAACAAGATTCTTCTTCATTAAGCGAGTTAATGGGGCTGATATCTTCGCGAAGTCTTTGATAAACTTCCTATAGTAACCCGCCAACCCCAAGAAACTTCTTACTTCGGTAGCATTTCTAGGAACCTTCCAATCTTGAATTGATACTACCTTCGCGGGATCCACAGCTATCCCTTCCTTAGAGACCACGTGCCCCAAGAACCGCACTTCCTTCCTCCAGAAGTGACATTTAGAGAATTTAGCCTTAAGGCTATGTGCTCGAAGAGTCTCCAACACCTCCCCAAGATGTAGGGCATGCTCTTCTTCACTCTTAGAAAATACTAAGATATCATCCACAAAGACCACCACGAACTTATTAAGGAACTCCCTGAACACCCTACTCATCAAATCAACAAAGTATGCAGGGGCGTTCGTCAACCCAAATGGCATCACCAGCCACTCATAGAAACCATCCGGAGTCCTAAAGGCAGTCTTGTCTATGCTATCCTCAGCCACCCTCAACTGATGAAACCCCGTGGCTAAGTCCAACTGAGAAAATACTGAAGCGCCAACCAACTGATCGAAAAGATCATCAATCCTCGGCAATGGGTGTCTATTCTTCTTTGTGAGTTTGTTGAGTTCTCTATAGTCTACACAAAGTCTGAGGGACCCATCCGCCTTTGTAGCAAAAACTATTGGAGCACCCCACTCCGATATACTTCGTCTTATGAACCCCTTCTCAAGCAACTCCCCTACTTGCTTATGGAGTTCCCTCCTCTCACGAGGAGCCATGTGGCGCACTGGTAAAGATATAGGTTTAGCATTATCCACCAGATATATTCGGAAGTCAATCTCCCGCTTCGGAGGTAAGCCCTTCACCTCCTCAAACACATCCGAGTATTCCCGGACCACTCTAACAGATTGCAAACTCTCGACCGAAGCGTCAAGCGATTCAAGATAACTTAGCATAACATAATCCATGGGATTACAAGAGACCTCGAGAGTGTTACCCAAGCGGGTCATGAGCCTAACAACTCTCCTTTCGCAATCAAGAACGGCGCCATTACTGGATAACCAGTCCATGCCCAAAATCAACCCATAGCCCGTGAAGCCCAAAACAAAAGCATCACATCTAAACTCAATGCTAAGTATAGAAATCTTCAAACCCAAACATATCATGGACAAATAAGTGGAGCCTCCAATTGGGTTTGAAACAACCAAGGGATCATCTACCAGACTGGTGTCTAAGTGCAGTGACTCAACTAATGATGATGAGATAAACGAATGCGATGCGCCAAAATCAAACAATGTACGGACAGGATGATCAAATAGAAAAACCAGACTTTCAACGGAAATAGTTCTACCTCTTTCCTGAATCGGTGGAACTGCGAGAGCCTGTACTTGCCCCCTAGCCTGACCCGGTGCCATAGGAGCTTGCACCTGTCCTCCTGAGGTAGATCCCGTCCTTTGCCCCTTCTTAGGGCAATCTTTCACTAGATGCCTTGCTTCGCCACAGTTATAGCAGCCAGTCTTCTTCTTCTTTCGACAATCTTTGCTTATGTGGCCTGGAATCCCGCAATTGAAGCACTTCTTCTTTCCCTTGCCACCGTTGCCTTTCCCACCTTCGTTTTGCTGTTGTTGCTGAGGTCTTTTTTGATCTCCCTTCTTCTCGGGTGCCTTATTAGCATTGGGACCCTTCTCTTCTTCATGCATGAGTGCCATGTCAACTAGCTTCTCAAAGGTGGCCCCCATAGGGATATGAGTCATAGCCAACCCATGCATCGGTTCATTCAAGCCTTTCACGAACCTCAAAGCCTTCTTTTCCGGCGTATTCACCATGTCTAGGCCAAACCTTGCCAATTGATTAAACTTGTTGACATATTCCTTCACTGAGAGATTTCCTTGCTTTAGAGTCAAGAATCTTTCCATATACAAGTTTTCCTCCGCCCTTGAGAGAAACTTTGCCACAAATCTTTGCCTAAAATCCGCCCAAGAGTCAACGGGGCGTTCTCCGTTAGTGACCTCCCACCAGAATGAGGCCTCTCCCTTCATTAACCAAGCAGCTAACTTGACTTTCTTTCCTTCTTCCATCTCAAAGATATCTATCAACTCTTCCACCTCCTTAAGCCAGTCTCCAGCCTCCACAAAAGTTTCTGACCCTTGAAAAGGTTTCCCTCCCATAGCTTTAAACTCCTTGCAAGTCTTAGCAAAAGTATCCGTGCGAGGAGGAGGGGGAGGAGGAAGATCGGGTGCTACGGTTGGTGGAGGAACATTTGCTGGACCCGCAGTGGTGGCCCTAGCCTCCATCAATCTCCTATACCATACTGGTATCGTCACACCCTCCGGAAAGTTAAGATCCTCAGCCATGCTGAAACGAAAAAGGAAAGATTCAAAACGGAGAATTCGAAAGATAAAGATATGGCTATTGGGGATTATGCTTTTTTTTCAAAAACTTTTCTCTTTAAAGACATGTTTTTGAAAATATCTCTTCCAAAAATGTTTTTAGAAAAATAGTTTTCTAAAAATTTTATCTGTTCCGGTAACCTTTGCTCTGATACCACGTGTAACACCCCACTCCCGCTATGGTCACTCGCTAAGGGAATGCCATAACATCGGTGGAGTATTTTAAGTGAATATAGAACAGAAAAATTACATCAAGACAGATATAAGTAATGCTTGGAAATTTAAAACATCATTTCAATTGCTGCGGAAAGTAAAACATGTCTGGTTACATCACAAAACCATAATGAGAGTCAAGTACAAAATACCCATCCTGATAAATAAAAATACATAATCCCAATACATGAACTGATAGCCATAAAAGAAAAGGGTAAGCTGAGCTCTACATCTAGGGTCCAAGCTCCAAGAGAGTAATAAAAGCAGCCTGATCAAAGCCCACTCGTGCTGGGCCCACTCTGAGAACCTGAGGGTTGGAAAAAAAGATAAAAACAACGGGGTCAGACATAAGTCTGAGCGAGTCCTATAACTTTAACAATGCAATCATTAAAGTAATTAGGGTATGATATAACTTGGTACGGTGTGACTGGGGATAAATGACTACACTCAGTAGCCAATCAGACTTAGAATGAACTAAGATAACGATAAAGACGCATTTATCCACCCGAGGATAATTACTACACTGCACCACACCAGTCGTTCCTACTTAAAGGTTGATCCCTCCCAAGGACCTAGTAAATTTACCCAGTAGTTTCGTGTACCCCTAGCTGACCACATAGGTGCCGCCTGCCCCTATCTCCACTAGGTGTACCCACTACTCCCAAGCGATCGGCTCCCTACCGTAGATACCCGTGCTGGCCCCACAATGGGGTGTATCACTCCCCATAGTGGCAACCCGATACAACAAATGGTGCACGGCTTATATCTACACGATGCAACAATGTCTTACCTACCAGCCCGGGTCCACACACGCATATGAAACCCGTTGGACTTGCGCTGCCACCGCTACCCCATTTTGGCCTCTTATAGTCAAGCCCAATATGCGTGTCCCGTCCTCGACTTGGGTCGAGCCCACAAAGATACGTTTGGGATATTGGTTGAAATGGGCCCCCACAAGCTACCCACCTAAGCTTGTCATTTCTTGTGTATACCACTTAACCCTTTAATCATGTTTTAATTATATGTTCCACTTTGGTTAAGTACTCTAATCGTATTTTCTATTGCCACCCAAGGCAACCACTAGATTTCCACATGCCACCCAAGGCACCCACTTAACCCCTCATGTCCCTCTACATGCTAATATGGTTAAGTGTTTCTTAATTAATTAATTAATTAAGATCATGACCTCATAAAGACCTCTCACATTAGACCATCTTTCATGACTGCTGGATATGCCGGTTGGGTCCGGGCAGACTTCCGTCATAAAAAGGGTCTAACCTCGTGTCTTTACTTTAATCATGTATTTAATTTATGACTAAGACCTCTCACATTGGGCCAATCATTTGTAGCTGCTGGATTGCCGGTCGGTTCCGGGCAGACTTCCGCTACAAAAGGGTCCAACCTCGTGTCTTAGTTGATTAATTACACCTAATTAATCACCCCCATAATTTGTATTAATTATCCCTAATTAATTACACATTTTTAAGAATATGGGTAGACCTAACTAAATAGGTAAATTCCCAATTCCATAGTATGGGTAGACCTAACTTAATAGGTAAATTCCCAACTCCATAATATGGGTAGACCTAACTTAATAGGTAAATTCCCAATTATGTCCATTCATTTTATGTTATACTTAAGCATACCAACTTTACACATTTTTATTAATATGCATATTAACCCCATCGTTTCCCACGTAATTCGTTCTCATGACATGTCATATAAATGGGGAGTTTTATTATAAATGTGATGGGTTCAATCTTAACACAACGTTGGCATTTACATGGGTTTAAAAGGTGTCAACTTGCATCACAACATTAAACCCAACTAGCATAAATCATTAACCCAAACTTGCATATGAACTTGCATATAAACTTGCATATGAACTTGCATATAAACTTGCATATGAGCTTGCATAACATGTCATACATAGAGGCAACCTTGCATATGTTATGCATATCATAAAAAGAGACAAACTTGCATATGAACTTGCATATAAACTTACATATGAACTTGCATATAAACTTGCATATAAACTTGCATATGAACTTGCATATGAACTTGCATATCATGTCATACATAAAGGCAACCTTGCATATGTTATGCATATCATAAAAAGAGACAAACTTGCATATGAACTTGCATATAAACTTACATATGAGCTTGCATAACATGTCATATCATAAAAAGAGACAAACTTGCATATGAACTTGCATATAAACTTACATATGAGCTTGCATAACATGTCATATCATAAAAAGAGACAAACTTGCATATGAACTTGCATATAAACTTACATATGAGCTTGCATAACATGTCATATCATAAAAAGAGACAAACTTGCATATGAACTTATGACATATGACAACCACAACATGCATAAATCCTCATTTACATCCATAGCCTCCTAATATCCTATCCTAATTAGTTTAGCAATTGCTTGCTAAAGGCATAGGAACTCACCAAAACCAAGATTAGCAAACTTATGAAGTAGAACTAGTTGCTATATTTGAAGAAGATGATGATTAGAGGTTGATTAGCTTGCAATTTTCTTCATAAACTAGTGGAGGCTCCTCCTAAGTTTGATTTTGGCGGCATGATGGCATCAATTCTATTTTTAGTATGGATTAGGCTTGCATTAGGGTGTATTTATAGGATTAGGGTGTGTTTTAGACCATAGGATTAGCCCTAGGTTAGATTAGGTCCGTCAGATTTAGGAAGTTTCCAGAACACAACCTAAACCAGCCAGAAAAACCTGACCTGGTGCACCCAGGCCAATTGGCCCGACACCCTGTGTCGACAGGCAAGTCGACAGGGCAGTCGACTTGGCCTGGCCCAAGTCGACAGGCCTGTCGACAGCCCTGTCGACATGGCTAGGGCGGGAAATTTCCCGCCTGACCCCCGCTAGTTCCAATTTCGACATCTGAATTTGAATTTTAAATCTATTTTGAACTTTGAATTTTCCGTAAACTTCATTGGGCCATAACCGGGCCACACGGACTCCGATTCTCGAAAACTCGGACTCTATTTTGCGTAATTTTCCGAGACGAACGCAATGACGCAGTCCGTTTCCCCCATTTCTCACATCTGAGATTATTTATTCTGTAATTAGTGAATTTTAGCATTAACCGAAATTCGGGGTGTTACAGGAATCCTAGACTAATATGGCATCCATCAAACTTATGAATCAAGACATGATCAAACTTGATCAGTTTGATGGCAATAATTTCACGAGATGCCAAGACAAGATGACTTTTTTGTTCATTGCACTCGGATTTTCTTATCTCCTTGATTCAAATCTGCCTCCACTTCCTCCGCCAACAGCAGCAGATATTGATAATGTAAAGAAGAAGCGCGCTAAACGCACTGAACACACGCTGCTTTGTCGAGGCCACATCTTGAACGCTCTCTCAGATCATTTATATGATTTCTACAAGGAGATGAAGACACCACTGGAAATCTGGAATGCTCTGGAAAATAAACATAAGGTGCAAGAAGAAGTCAAGTTCATGAGTTGCAAGGCATTGTTCACAAACTGGCTACTCTCAATATCAAACTTCCTGAATTGTTCCAAGTTGGTGCAATAATTGCAAAACTGCCTTCGACTTGGAGCAATTACAGGAAAATGCTTTTCCACAAAACAGAAGACTACACTTTGGAATAGATTCAGAAACATCTTCGAATCAAAGAGGAATCTCGCAATCGAGAAAATAAAGGAAATCTGTCCAAAAGCGATGTTCAGGTTGTGGAAAAGGGAAACCAGGGTACCACTACTAGTAAAAAGCGCAGTTCTGATGAAAAGCCGCCTGCAAATAACAAAAAGAACAAGAAAAATGGAAAATGCTACAACTATGGCAAAAAGGGACATTATGCTAGAGAATGTCGTGCCCCAAAGAAAGCTGTCAATATGGTAGAAGAAGAACTTGTAGACATGGTCACCGAAATTAATATGGCTGATACATCGGATGGCTGGTGGTTTGATTCTGGAGCAACTGTTCATGTATGCAAGGACAAGTTGCTATTTAAAACCTATGAAGTCATCAGTGATGGCCAAGAAGTTCAGATGGGGGATCATAGTCGAGCTCGGGTTGTTGGAAAAGGAAGTATCACTCTAGATTTACTTCTGGAAAGGTTGTCACGCTTATCAATGTTCTTCATGTGCCAAACATTAGGAAGAACCTGGTTTCACTGGACTTGTATGCAAGAGAGGATTTCGAGTTGTCTTTGAATCTGATAAAGTCATAATTACAAAAAATAGAATGTTTCTAAGGAAGGGATATGGATGCAATGGAATGTATAAGCTAAGTATTAATAAATGTATTGCTTCCACTTGTACCATTGAGTCATTCAATTTGTGGCATGATAGATTAGCACATTTAAACTTCAAATCACTTACGAATATGTGCAAACTCGATTTAATTAATTCTAGTGGATCCGGCTGTGACAAATGTGAGATATGTGCATAAGCCAATATCACTAAGAAACCTTTCCCTGGTGTAAAACGAAATGCTGAAATTTTAGATTTAGTACATTCCGATATATATGAACTAAATGGTACTTTGACTCGTGGAGGGAAAAGATATTTCATTACATTTATAGATGATTACTCAAAGTACACATATGTATATCTTATGAAAAATAAGAATGAAGCGTTTGACAAATTTCAGATTTACAAAGTCGAAGTCGAAAACCAAATAAGCAAGAAAATTAAGGTTTTTAGGAGTGATAGAGGGCTGGAATATTTTTCTACAGAATTTGATGATTTCTGCGAAAAGAATGGAATCATTCATGATAGAACAACACCCTATACTCCGCAACAAAATGGTATAGCAGAGAGGAAAAATCGAACGCTAGTAGAAATGGTAAATTGCATGCTAGTAAAATCTATGTTACCTCTTAATCTATGGAGTAAAGCTTTAAATACAGCATGTTATTTACATAATAGAATTGTGTCTAGAAAGACAAATGTATGCCCCTATGAACTTTGGAAAAATAGAAAGCCAAATTTGTCATATTTGAAAGTATGGGGGTGTTTGGCTTATTATAGATTTCCCGATCTTAAAAGAACTAAATTAGGCCCAAGGGCACAAAGGAGTGTCTTTGTTTGATATGCTGAACATAGTAAGGCATACAGACTTCTCGATTTAAGCTCTAATACCATTGTTGAATCCCGTGATGTAGAATTCTTTGAGAATAAGTTTTACAAAGATTCTAAAATGATTGATAATCCTTCTAGTGGTAATAGTATTGGTGAAAAACAGCCCTGTTCAGAAAACAATTTTCAAACCAATACAAATGCAAATCCATGTGACGAAGGACCAAGAAAATCTAAAAGGCAAAGAAAAGAGAAAGAGTTATGTCCAGATTTTATATCTTCACAAGCTCTACTTTTCTTAGTTGATGGAAATAGAGAAAATGTGACCAACAAAACACCCATTGTCTTAAACATTGAAGATGAACCTAAGACTTACAGCGAAGCAATCAACTCAAGAGATGCTGCCTTTTGGAGGGAAGCAATAAATGATGAGATGGACTCCATAATGTCAAAAAAACTTGGACTTTGGTTGATCTGCCACCTGGCTCTAAACCAATAGGGTGTAAATAAGTTTTTAAAAAGAAATATGGATCAAACAATATTGTTCATACTTTTAAAGAAAGACTAGTTACTAAAGGGTTTAGACAAAAAGAGGGTGTTGATTATTTTGACACTTATACTTCAGTAGCACGAGTGAGTTCAATTCGAATTCTAATAACATTGGCTTCCATATATAATCTATACATTCATCAAATGGATGTGAAAACTGCATTCTTAAATGGAGGTATGAATGAAGAATTGTATATGGAGAAACCAGAAGGATTTGTTCTTCTTGGGAATGAGAGGAAAGTTTGCAAATTGAATAAATCTTTATATGGCTTGAAACAAGCTCCAAAAAAATGGCATCAGAAATTTGACTCAACCATACTATCTTTTGGATTTGTTCACAATAGCGCTGATAGATGTGTTTACTCAAAGTTTACAAAGGAGTACAGTGTCATGGTGTGTTTATATGTTGATGATATGCTCATATTTGGATCAAATATGGCAGGCATCTTGGAGACCAAGGAATATTTGTCTTCGATATTTAAAATGAAAGATCTTGATGAAGTAGATACCATCCTTGGACTCAAAGTGGTAAAACACTCTCATGGATATGCCTTGTGTCAAGCGCGCTACATAGAAAAGATGTTGTCAAAATTCGAACACTTAAAATTTAAGGAATATAATACGCCTTTTGACTCAAGTGTTAAATTGGCCAAAAATGATGAAAGGTCAATTGCACAACTTGAGTATGCTAGGGCAATTGCCAGCCTAATGTACCTTATGCATTGCACTAGGTCAGATATAGCTTATGCAGTATGTAAGTTGAGCAGGTTCACTAGCAATCCTGGCGGAGAACATTGGAAGGCGATTAGTAGAGTATTTGGTTATCTTAAGAAAACCATAGGACTTGCCTTATTTCACAATGATTTTCCAGCAACTTTAGAAGGATACACGAACGCTAGTTGGATTAGTGATACAAAAGACAACATGTCCACATCTGGTTGTTTGTTTCTTCTTAGAGGAGGTGCTATATCATGGGCTTCCAAGAAACAAACGTGCATATCGCATTCGACTATGGAATCAGAATTTATAGCATTAGCTGCTGCAGGTAAAGAGGCTGAGTGGATTAGGGATTTATTGTTAGATATAAAGATATATCCCAAACTCATGCCTCCTGTTTACTTACATTGTGATAGTCAAGCTACTCTGTCTAGGGCTTACAGTAATACTTATAATGGAAAATCCAGACATATAAGTTTAAGACATGAATATGTAAGACAATTGATTAAGGATGAAATTATCACAATAATGCATGTAAAGACTAGTAAGAACTTGGCAGACCCTTTCACAAAAGGCCTACCTAGAGATGTGGTGAAAGGGACATCGATAGAAATGGGATTAAATCCTATAAATAAAATCACAGACAATGACAACCTAACCTCAAACTAAAATTCTATAGTACAAGATTTAAAGGGTAATCACATGTTGTCTAGAAGTGATTGCAATATGCTAATAAGATTGCCAAGACTGAATTAACATAAAATACACTATGATTAGAAGGTTGAAAGTGTCCTTAATGAAGTTAGTAAGTGTCCAAGTAGCGGGGGCATATATAAAGCTTCACTTATATGAATGTATGAGTGGTGTCGCTCCTCACGAGAGTTTTTAGGTTTACTCTTTGGATCATTCATGAAACCAGGAAGAAAGCACATGGCCATAATAGTGCTAAGAAATATCAAGAAATTATTTTAAAATCAATATCACATCTGTATTTAATATATCCGGTATTATTATAAGGAGTGATAAGTTAAAAGCCAAGGCTACCTATTACTCTAATAAAACTTTGGTATATTTATACTAACTGAAGGTTTAAGTCATAAACACCTTCTTGTATCAATGTGATATTAAGGTATGTTTCGGGAGATGGATCATTCCTAGGATCAAGATAAAATTTAAACGGAGTAATTGTACAATTAAAGTGGGGGATTGTTGAGTATTTAAATGTACAATGAGCAAAGTTAAATTTTATCTTAGTCCCACATTGCCTAAAATTCTATCTTATGAGAGGTATATATACTAATACTTAAGATGCATATTAGTTGAATAAAAAGCATGACACGAATAATGTGGGCTTGGCCTGAAATGCGCGTGAGCGCGCGTGATTTTCAAACGCACTTATCATGCACCCGTGCGGCTACGAGCTTTGGTGCCGTTTCTTTTTAAATTCAAAAGTAATAACTGTTCACACGTCCGCGCGGCTACGGGCTTTGGGGCCGTAGCTTTTTAAATTCAAAAGTAATAACTGTTCGTTTTCAACAGTCATGACCATATGAACGGATATCTGGTTTTCTATATATACTTACTCTTCTTCCTCCCAAAATCAACATTTTCTCTTCTACAAAATAATTTCTAAACCAAGGAATTCAGAAGTTGCTGTCTGCATTCCTCTTCTTCGCTTTGTTGTATCCTGCGAATAGTATTCGCTGAAACTCTTCAGCAAACTCATTCGAGTGAGAGCGAATAACTTTTTAAGGAAAGTGTTACTCTATTGATACACCTCAAAGCATTTCTAGTTTCCACTTTCCCTTATCTTATTTCTAACAGAGATTTTTTTATTATTTTTCAAAATGGTTTGGTTATGAACCTTACATAATGTATTGTAGCTAGGAGCAGAATAACGTGTTCCACATAAAACATCAAAACTTGATTCATTGTAATTAGAAATCCTACTGCTATCCTTTTATTTGATGCATGTACCATCTATAACCAGTGTAATTAATGGCAGTATGACCAGTGTAATTAATGGTGGCATAATTAAGGACATAATAATATAATATAATTATTTATTTATTCATCATGATACTTCACATTATCGAGATATAATTGATGTATGAATCTGCACCAATAGATTCAAATTTTACATTCAATGCTCTTGAATAATTAATATACTACTCTAAATCCAATCCATGGTCCTTTCAGATATATTGACTTTTTTGAATATTCAGATGTAAAATAGTTCCTCATACGTTAATCCAAATAAATAAGCATTAAATCCAGTGGAGAAATGTCAGGTGAATAATCATATCATTAATACATTGAATCCTTTCAACCCGTTGGATAACCAATCTCACTCCTTTCAAACTAATTTTGTAATCAATATTGAGGAAAATGCCATAAATTTTGATGTTTTAAAACAATATTACCTGTGGTTCTAAGCAAATGTTCAATGTTAACTATTCTGCTTGTTAGAGTAATGAAATCACATAGTTTTTTTCATGGAGCTGTAAAAGTTAGAAAAGAAATAACAATTATTCAGTTTTTTTAATTTATTTTGCATAATTTAGTTATTTTGCATTCAATAAAATTTCACTGGTTTGTTTCAAACTAATTCACATTGAATAAGTGATTGACCAATCTATTAATTCTATTGTGATTACTAGTATTGTAAAAATTTAAACTTATAATTAATTTAATTTAATATGGGAAGAAGTTGCATATTTTTTTGCCTCATGTGTATTATATGTTTCTACGTCAATTCTTGCAGGATCAACAACTATAATATTGAGATGAACTTGTTATCGCCAGTTCATTAACGATGTATACAAGGTAATTTTATGTTTTATTATTTCCAATGCTGTAATGACTTTGTTTCTGTTATAACACAACTAACTTTTAGAAACTTACAGATTTGGCATGTAGATACCAATGGTAGAGACAGTGATGGATTTATAATATTTCAAGGCACAATTTGTGGTATGTTTTTTTTATATCTATATCTAGCGATGCATTGAATCTGTATGCATTCAATCTATTGATATAATTGCATTTAATTATGTATTCAGTCTGTTTATATGATTTATATTTGGATGATTTGCTTTTTGGCTTAAGTTTCATCTGTTGATAATTTATGCTTACAATATTAATAAAGTTTCATCTGTGATAATTTATGCTTACTGCATTAATAAAGTTTCATCTGTTGATAATTTATACTTGCTGTATTAATTAGTTTTTGTATATATTTCATATATAATTAGGCATAGTTGACTGTCTGTGGCTTTTATAATAACATAACTGTCAACAGAGGCACAAATAAGTGCCTCTAATTCTTTTTGTATTTATATATCTTACATGGCAATTAAATAAGTGCTCTAATTCCTCCTGCTTTAGCATACCTGGACCTGACTTTTTAACTGTTCCATGCAAAGCAACAAACATGATATTCTAAGTAACATTTATACCTAAATTTGTTTTCATGGTCGGTTTCAGTTGGGTCCATAAAACAAAAAGTTCCGGTATTTTGGCTTCACATTAACCCAAGCCATGATTTTCAGTAGTTCAGTTTAACTGCTCTTGGGCTTGAATGGTGAATTTCATCACCCGACTTGATTGCTCAATTCAAACACACCAGACCCATTCAACTGTTTGCGCCACTCTTATCCTAACATAGTAGGTCAATTCAGATCAGTAAGTACTACATCGTTCTCAAAATCTATCTGTCATCCGTGCTAGCCTGTCGTCTAATATATTCAAACATGCTGCACCATAAAACTATCAAGTATTTTTGGTTTTGGCATTACTTACGTGCATCAGTTTGTATGGTGGCAATTAGCTAATGGGAAGATTATGTGGTGATACCATATGGCCTACTTGTTGTCATGCTACACTGGTTAGCCATTACTCCAGATTTTTCCATAGAGCCTCCATAATGCAATATTCACCCGGTCTCTGATTAAATGGTTTCAGATGTCGTATTTATGTTCTTATAATACTACAATGCATCAGCTTAGTCAAGTGCATCAGCCCAACCCCTGTTCAACCTCAGTCCATGCCAAAGCTGCATTTAGTTGCCTCAGTCCATGTAGGAAGCCCGGCTACAATTCATGTGACATTCAGTTGCCTCAATCTATGTTTCAATGCATTCCATTTGTTTCAACTCCCGTCTAGTATAATATTTCATCACTATTCATGTTATATTAGTTTTCTTTAACCATCTTCTTTTATCCTTCTTCTCAGTTGTAACTTAGGTATAATATAACTCAATATGATGCTAAATTCTTCATGCAAGTTTATTAATGTACACGATAGTGTAATCCATATAAGCAAAATGATCTCAGGCTTATGTTAATGGGCTGCTTTATCATTTAAGGCCCATTTATGTAATGTATTATATAATACGGCTTAGGCTGTGACAAATGCAATACTGAAAATACAGTTTAGTTCATTTACATTTTACATCTTCTCTCATCTCGCTTAAACAAGAAAATAACGAAATCATAATCTGATTTCTTACATGGTATCGGAGCAATAGCCTAACTGTCATACTGAAGCGCTTAACCGCTGATTGAGGGAGAAGTAGTTTGTTGTCTCCTCAGTTTTGATTTCATCATCGGAGAGCTACCTTTCCAATCGCACAGCAGTTATCCTTATCAAGATTGTGCGTGCCAAGCCGGAATTACATTCACGGCGGCTACAACAATCGGTTTCTGATCATCAGAGACTGATAATCTCTTCATTTGATCTTCGCTCTCAGATCATCTGATTCTTGCATCCAAAAGAAAGCAAGAATCATCACTGACTCATTTTTGCATCTTGTCTTGCGCAGGCTGCTACCTAGATATTCAGGTAACCTCGCCTTACGCATTTGTTCATCCTCTCCACAACCATGACAGGATCAAGTAACGATCAGTCGACAGCCAACTCCGGCACAGGAACAGCTAAACCCACCCCTCCTTCCCTCATTCTTGTGAAACCCAAAAGCCAAGTTATCACCGTCCCACTTGACGAAGAAAACTTTCTTTTATGGAAATTCCAGATTGAAACAGCCTTGAAGGGATATGACCTTCAAGATTATGTCAATGGAACCAGACCAGTGCCATCTGCAATGAAAGTCAACAAAGATGGAGTTATGATCAGTAATCCAGAATATATTCACCACCGAAAACAAGATAGTCTCCTATCATCCTGGTTACTGTCATCAATTAGTACAAATCTACTATCACAAGTTATAGGTTGCAATACATCTCATGAGATATGGACTACTATACAACAAATATTCAATTCACAGTCGTCCGCGAGAATTATGCACAACAGAAGAGAGCTTCAGAATTCAAGAAAGGGTGATATGCCTATGCGTGAATACATATCAAAGGTTAAAACTTTGTGCGATAAACTAAAGGCTGTGGGACATCAAATATCCAACAATGAGCAAATTCTTACGCTAACAAATGGATAAGATGAGGAGTACGAATCATTGGTTACCTTTATTGCTACCCAAACTGTTTTGCCAGATATTCAAAATGTATACTCAGCTCTATTAGCCCATGAGGGTAGGGTAGAGCAGAGAAAAGCTATTCAAAGCGATTTTAGCATTAATCTTGCCTCAGCATCAAGAAACCCAAATAATTCAAGAAACATACCTGGCCTTGGCAGGGGTAACAATCAGGGACAGAGAGGAAATCCAAATCAAAGAGGGAGAGGGAGAGGCAGATCCAGCAATGCACCAAGAATCAGATGTCAAATATGTGACAAACCTGGACATGGAGCAAACAGATGCTATTTCAGATTTAATACTGACGTAAACAATGCTCAGCAATCTCAATTCAACCAAAGAAACGCAAGTGCTAACTTAGCACAAGCAAACCAGATCAGATCAAATGCTGAAAACTCAACCAGTGCAAGTAATACTGATGGTTCAAGCAAGGTTGAGGATCTTGACAGCGAAGATTGGTTCCCAGATTCAGGTGCAACCAACCACATCACCAATAATTTGCAAAACTTGAATCTTGGCAACAAAAACTATTCAGGTACACAAGTTATACACACATGTAACGGTGAAACTATGAATATATCTCACACTGGGACAGGTGTTGTTAAGGAAAAGAGAAACCTATTCCTTAACAATCTATTTAGGGTACCAAACGTCAAGATAAATCTAATCAGTGTGTCACAATTCACTAATGATAATCAGGTATATTTCGAGTTTCACCCCAATTATTGTCTTGTTAGAGACTCTCTAAACAAGAATATATTGTTACAGGGTAAACTGGACAATGGCCTATACAGGTTCAGCAATTTGCAGTCAAAACTGGAAAATACCAATGACAGTTGGTGTTGCAATGCTAGTATTCAATTTTCTAATGTCAACAATGTAACTGAAACTGATAATTCAAAGTGTACTGTTGACAATAATAGTGATTCTAATGATAACAATGACTGTAATGATCTTGATGTTTGGCACTATAACCTTGGACATCCCAGTTATGATATCGTGACAAGAATTTTAAATGACAACAACATTCCCTATAAACATATACCTGTTTCTGGCAAATGCACACATTGCCAAATTGGCAAGAGCCACAAATTACCTTTTGGCAGGTCACACACTGTGTATAGCAAACCCCTTGAATTGCTGACTGCAGACCTATGGGGTCCTGCACCAATTTCCTCAAGACAAGGTTACAGGTACTATTTATCCATTGTAGATGCATACAGTCGATATACATAGATTTTCTTTCTAAAAGCTAAGTCAGATACACATGATGCTATGCTACAGTTCATTAATCATGCTGAAAGACAAATGAACTGTAACGTAAAAGTCATACAAACAGATGGAAGAAGTGAGTTCTTTCCTTTAAAAGGATATTTCAATACCAAAGGGATCATACATAGAACCACTTGTCCTTACACATCTGAACAAAATGGCATAGTAGAAAGAAAACACAGGCATATAACTGAAACAGGTTTAACCTTACTATCAAAGGCCTCTATGCCATTGAAATACTGGACTGAGGCATTTGAAACAGCTGTGTACTTGATAAATAGGATGCCAACTAAGGTCCTACAGTACAAATGTCCTCATGAGATGATACATGAAAGGAAACCTGATTATAATGTCATGAGAACATTTGGTTGTCTATGTTTCCCATGCCTCAGACCTTATAATAATCATAAACTATCTTTGAGATCATGTAAATGTACCTTCATTGGTTATAGCAGCAATCAAAAAGGCTACAAATGCATGGATAACAAAGGAAAGATTGTTGTTTCTAGGCATGTGGTATTTAATGAAAATGTGTTTCCTTTTGCAGAAAAGGGAAAGGAGAATAGACAAGGCGGTGAACAAACAAAGTTAATGATGGGCACTATACCAACACTGTCAGAATACACAACAGACACAAGGGAAAATGAAGCATCAAGGCTACCACATGACACTTCAACTATACCCAGCACCAGGACTGGATACAGCTCAAGTGATCACATGACAGATGATGACTTACATGACACTTCAACTGTACCCAGTACTAGATCTGGATACAGCTCGAGTAATCACATGACAGATGACGATCTGCATATAAATGACAACATGAACAATCAAGGTGATAATGGAAATGACACTACAGCATCTGATGCTAGCAACAGTGACACTGAAGAACCTCAAACACAAGTCAGACATCACATGATGACTAGAGCTAAGAGTGGCATTTTCAAACCTAAAATCTACAATGCAAACATTAAGGACAAAAACAACATAAAACAGACAACAGAACCAGTTACATATGATCAGGCAGCAAAACAAAGAGAATGGCGTGAAGCCATGGATGAAGAGTACCAAGCCTTGGTCATGAACAATACCTGGACTCTAGTTACTGCACCAAAAGATAAAAACATTGTGGGGTGTAAATGGACCTACAAGCTAAAGAAGGATGCTAAGGGAAACATATGCAAACACAAGGCCAGGCTTGTTGCTAAAGGGTTTTCACAACAATATGGATTTGATTTCAAAGAGACTTTCTCACCAGTGGTCAAACCAACTACGATCAGAGTAATCCTAACTGTGGCTCTCTACCATGGTTGGAATATAAGGCAGCTGGATGTGTGCAATGCATTTCTAAATGGAAATCTAAATGAG